>CM065590.1:369654552-372180802 GCA_033119425.1 Bufotes viridis | reverse complement strand
ATCCCATAGAACTACTCTGGAGAGTCAGCACACACAGATGGCATAGACAGGCAGTTTACATAGGGTTGACATTATATCTTCAATAGAATACAGAAACATACATAAGGACATGAAGGGTAAAGAGGGTCGTGAGAGCTGGCAGGAGGGATTCAATTAGTGATGATATCATCCTGTAGTTCACTGTAAGTTAGCCACACTGAAAGACTGAGTTCCTATTTCCATTAGAGCTGCTGGTCAGACTTGAGATCACATCGCCAGATTCCAATAAAGTAAAGGTTTAACATGCATGTATGCAATACTGGTGGTGAGTTAGCAATATGCATACAAAATGGAGTGCTTCTTTAAAAATGATTTTCAAATATGAAATATGTTTAACAAAAAATTTGATTCAAACAATATGCAGTTTTCTCAAATTGCATTCCTTTTAATACATTTTGAGAGCAGCCAAAAACGTCCAGTCAATTACTATAAATATAATTGTGGCATTGGAATGGGCAAATGTGGCATTGGAATGGGCAAATGGTTTAAAGAAATGCTAAATATATGACTAATCATATTAATTGTTAGACATCTTTCTACTTAGTATTTGTAAAAAAATAACAACTCTCTTAAAACTTTCCTGTGTTACACTATACCAGTAAATACTGTAGAAGATTTGTCTCCTTGATGCTTAATATTATCTTACATAGGTTTTGTAAAAATTGCTAGACTTTCTGTTCTGTCATCTTTTTGGTAGTGCTCTCGAAAACACATATGGCAAAGACGGAAAAGGGATATCAGTAACACTATAGTCAATTACAGGCTCTTTGTTGCTGGTCTTGTTCAGCTGTAATGGAAGGCATTGAAGAGGTATATTAGAGTGAAAGGTCAGGAAAAAAAACATTTCATGAAAAGCAGGACCTTCCCAAGCAGAACTGATCCCTTAGTAGTTATTATAGAAGACATTATGCTTAAAACAAGCAGAGGCTAAGTTCGCTGATGGGAATGTGGAAAGATCAGGTCACCCCTTTTTCTGAAAATACAAAACATAGATGACTTTGAATGATATTGTACTCCTTGAGCTGCCGTCCCTGACTATGATGTTATTTTTTTTAAGCCCACCAATAATTCTAAATGGAACATGAGTTATTATATAAGAAATATTTTATAAGAATGTAATTTAGCTAAACAAGAATACAATTCCAACTAGTTCATCTAAAACATAATCTACAATGTACAATATGTACTATATGGATATACAAGGACTCTGTTCATCTGGGGTTTCCTTTATAACTGCATAGTCATCCACAACATTGTGACTGCTGAGGTTAATTTTTTTTATAGTAACTGTCATTGGCCTAATAAAAATCCTCAGGATTGACAGAATGACTAATGGAACATAACTTCGAAAGACGGTTAAAGAAAGTTTAATGAAGTAAATATAGAAAGATTGAATATGTAGAAAAAATAAATGCAATCCCATAAAAGAGAATACTTGGCATTTCATTATCATCACATTCATTACAGTAAATAAAGCAAATTATCTATGCTCCTTGGTGAATAATAAAAATGTACTACAAGAGTAGAAGAACTAAAGGGGTTAGCCGACTATTTCTAGCTGATGACCTATGCCCTTTGGGAACATTAGTACCTGATCGGGGGAAGGGGGGGGGTTGTCTATAACCCTGAAGCCCTGCTGATCAGCTGCTTGGGAAAGCACCGGCGCTCCTGTGAGTGCCTCGGCCTTTTTGCTTCTTACCAAGCTCAGCAGGAGTGCTAGGCCTTCTCAAACTTCTGATCGGCGGGGTTCCCAGGTGTTGGACCCTCATCGACCAGATGCTGATGACCTATACAGAGTCAGATAACCCCCTTAATGTTTTAATTGAATTCTGCTACTGCAAAAATATACAGCGCATTTGGTAGACCCTTTAACTTTTAATTTACATTTTGTTACATTGCAGCCTTGTGCTAAAATTTATAAAATAAAGTTTTTCCTCATTATTCTCCACTCAATACCCCATAATGAGAAAGTGAAAACTGAATATTTGAAATGGTTGCTAATTTATTGAAAGACTAAAATATTTCAATGACATAAGTAGTCAGACCCTTTACTCATTACTTAGTTGAAGCACCTTTAGCAGAGATTATGGCTTAAGTCTTCTTGGGTATGATACTGCAAGATTTTCACACATGGATTTGGGGATTTTCTGCCATTCTTCTCTACAGATCCTCTCAAGCTCTGTCAGGTTGTATGGGGACTGTTGATGGACAGCCATTTTCAGGTCTCTCCAGATATGTTCGATTGGGTTCAAGTCAGGGATCTGACTAGGCCACATAAGAACATTCACAGAGGTGTCCCTAAACCACTTCTGTATTGTCTTGGCTGTGTGCTTAGGATCATTGTTTTGTTGGAAGGTGAACGTTTGGCCAAGTTTGAGGTCCAGAGCAATGTGGATCAAATTTTAAGTAAGAATATCTCTGTACTTTGATCTATTTAGCTTTACCTCAACCCTGAGCAGTGTCCCTATCCCATCCAATGAAAAACACCCCCACAGCATGATGCTGCTACCACTATGCTTCACTGTATGGATGATATTGGGCATTTGATGAACAGCTTCCTCCAGACATGATGCTTAGGATTGAGACCAAAAAGTAAAATTTTTGTTTCATCAAACCATCTGATTTCTCATAGCCTGAGGGTCCATTAGGTGCTTTTTTGGAAAATCCATGCTTTCATGTGATTTGTCTTTTACTGAGGGGAGGCGTTATTCTGGCAACTCTGCCACAAAGCCCAGATTTGTAGAGTGCTACAGTGATTGTTGACCTTCTGGAAGTTTTTACCATTTGCACACAGTATTTTTGGAGCTCAGCCAAAGTGACCATTGAGTTTTTGGTCACCTCGCTTACCACGGCCCTTCTTCCCCTATTACTTAGTTTGGTGTTGAGAACCGCTCTAGGAAGAGTTTTGGTGTTCCAAACTTCTTACATTTTAGAAACTTTTGTCCACCGTGCTCTTTGTAACTTTCAGTGCATCAGAAATTATTTTATACATGTCCCCAGGTCTGTGCCTCCACACAATTTTTTGGGCAGTTCAGTTCATTTTTTTCTCTAATAATCTTTTTTTACTGTGATATATAGACAGAATTGTGTCTTTCCAAGCCAATTAACCGAATTTACCATTGGTGGACTCAAATCAAGGTGCAGAAACATCTCAAAGATGATCAGGATAAATGGGAGGCCCCTAGAGCTACATTTCAAGTGTCACAGCAAAGGGTCTATAACATATTTATTGCTTTTTAATAAATTTGCAAACATTTCTAAATTTCTGTTTTCACTTTTTCGTTATGTTGTATTGAGTACAAATTGCTGGGAAATTAAACAATGATATATTTGTACCCTAAATATATCAATTAGCCACCAAGGAATGTGTACCCCAAATGACCATTGGAATGCAGTGAGGCATTCTTGTAATAATATACTATTAAATGTGTTGTTCACTGTTCAGGACTTTACTATTGATGGCCTGTCCGATGTATAGGTCATCAATATATGATCGGTGAGGGTCTGATCAACTGTTTGAGTAACTCACAGTTTACAGAAGCTGAACTATACATCTCCATCCATCGTGTAGTAGGTGGGGCTGCTCCTATTGAAATGAATATTAATAGGCTATTCTTAGAATAGACCATCAATAAAAAAATCCTGGACAGTCCCTTCAAGCTGTGTGCTAGACTGCTGGAGAATTATTCAAGGAATTAATATTTCTCTATCGTCCCAAGATGAGTCAACATGCAATTAACCCATAGAGACTTTTTTGTTTCCTCTGGATCATTATTATTGGACAAGAGAATGTTCACACTTTGAAGTTTTATTGCAGTAATTTCTGTGACTTCATATTTGTTCCATACATTTGAATTGGGTTGCTTCTGCAGAATGTGTGTATATTTCCGCAAGCCCTCATCAGTTGAAAAGTTGTAAATATTTCAGCAAGGAATTTGCAGCATGTTAACATACCCTTTTTCTTTTTAACCTTACTTACTGTATATCACCAGTGACAGTTTCGGGTACTACTCAAACCATACAGTTGTGCGGGGCCCCAGGGATCAGAAGGGCCACCTGCTTTTCCTGGCAGCTGGGACGCCCTGGCAACAACATCTATTTAAACTACTTCTGCGTCCTCAGGCTGCAGATACAGTTCAATATAGTGGTCGGTCAGGAAGCCGTCAGCTCCCTGCTTCACAATGACCTCTAGAACTAGTGGTCTGGCCAGGCAAGCATGATGAAGTTAAGTTGTCATGCCTCTTGCACTAATCCGCCGGACTACCAGGATCAGATGTGCAGTAATGGATCCGCTTTCCTTGTTGTATGAACATTGGATAATTAAATATGACCTTTGTGAGGGACTCAGTAGAGGGCACATATAGGAGCATTATACAGTAAAATGGCCTCTACATTTGTAGTACCCCAGTGGGGCACTGCAAAGATTTAATTACTCTATCACAGAACAAAATTACCCCTTATTAAAATATAACTTTTATTCAGTTATTTCTAAAATAAACCATAAATCACCACATGGATAGCATTATAGTTTCAGTCTTAATTCTGTCGCTTGTCATGCTCCATATAGGTTATTTAAATAGATTAGAATTACGATGCAGCCAGAACATATGTCCAGCCCTTCTTTACTCACAGTTTCACCCTGTCGAGTTAATCCACCACTGAATGGAGCATAGTAGGCATAGATTTGGTTTTCTTTATATGGTTTTCAAGCTTTTTTTTTGAAGAGGAGTGGGGTTCATAGTGAAGTCAAGTCTCCTGTCCCTGCTTGTCCCTTCACTTCCCCTACCTACAAGCAGAGCACCCGCCCCAAAAGGGGTGACCCCACTTCTCGGTGGCTAAGCCCTCAATGCCCCTCTCACTGGCCCTAACGGTTGTGCCCAACTTACTAATTGTATCCCCAATATAGATAAGCGTTCCAACGTGTTTCTCCAGTGAGAGGGGCATTAAGGGCTTAGCCATCAAGAAGTGGGGTCGCCCCTTTCGGGGCAGGTGTTCCGCTTGTTGGTAGGAGTAGTAAAGGGACAAGCAGGGACAGGAGACCTGACTTTACTATGGATCCCACTTCTCTTCAAAAAAGCCTGAAAACCCTATGAAGAAAACTAAATTAAGCCTACTATGCTCCATTCAGTGGTGGATTAACTTGAGCGGGTGCAACTGTGAGTAAAGAAGGGCTGGACATATGTTCTGGCTACATCGTAATTGTAATCTATTTAAATAACCTATGTGGAACATAACACGTGCCAGAATTAAGATTGAAACTATAGGGCTATTTATGTGGTGATTTGTGATTTATTTTACAAAGAACTGAATAAAAGTTATATTTTAATATAAGGGGTAATTTTGTTCTCTCATGGTGTTTGAAACCTCTAACCATTGATAACAGTGATATTTAAAGAGTTAATTACTATTGAAAGGGTTAAATTCAAAGCTACTATGTTCATACTATGATTTATGGATACAGCAGTAATTTTTCTATGCATTCTGTAAACCCACTGGCAGTTGCATAGACAGTTACATGGTTAGCATTGGTTCACTGGTTAGGTTACCAGCGTGATGGATCTAGGTCTGCCCTGGTTAGCGAGTCTAGTCTGAGGAAAGCTACAGGAAGGTTGTGAGAAAGAGTCTCTGCAGACCAGGCCTCTATCTCAGAGAGCCTTTATCTCTGAGGATTCACATGCTTAATTAAACAACTTCAACACCAGAGTACTCCTGAGAGAAGGAGACAAGCCATCTTAAGGTCCCTTTACATGGGATGACAGAGCAGAAGATTGTCGGGAAGGAATCGTTCCTTCCCGACAATCTGCTGCTCGCTGGTTGAGTAGACCTCTGCATTTACATGCAGCGATCTCCTCCAGAGTATGTGGAGGAGCAATTGCCAATGCTATCTCCCTCCCCCACACTGAAGAGACCTTTACACAGTCCGAGAATCTTAAAGATAATCGCTAACCAGCGTTCATAGTAAAGCTCGTTAGTGATTGGCGGTTTAAATGTACCGCAGATTACCCGATGAACGAGCAAAACGCTTGTTCATCAGCTAATCCGATCGTTTGTGCACACACAAAAATTGTTGTTTGCCGGCAGCAGATTGTGTATGGGGAAGAGCGATGGCATTAGCGATTCCACCTCCCTATGTCCTCTACCACGAAGCAGCAAATAGTTGGTAAGGAACAGTTCCTTTCTTATAATCAGCTGCTGTGTCATCCCATGCAAAGGGCCTTAATTCGTTGTTTGCCAAAAGCAGATCGTGTTTACACAGCAAGATCTGCTGCTGGCAAACAATGTTTTATGAGTGCACACAAACGTTTCACTCATTCATTGGGTAATTGGGGTTACTTGTACATCGGCAGATTCTTGGCATGTGTAAAGGGCCATTTAGAAGGTCTAACACCACATCAAAGCCATGCCAGTGAGGCACAACCTATTTATGGCAAGGGACTTTGCTGCTGCGGAGAGGGATTAATGCTCAAATACCCACCACACTTTGATATGGATTGCCCGTCCGGATCTGCACACCTCAGCTCAGAAACTGCAGAGAGGCTTGATAAGAACAGAACAGCAGGCCTATGGTTTTTTGGAGTGATTGTAAGATGTCTTTAGAGAGAGACTGGGAGTACTACAACTGCCATCATTGTTGTGGCCTATATACGGCTATCGGGCAAATACTGCCTGTGAAACACCTCTGAATTGTGCTATTGGTGATACCTGTACTGCAACCCTCATCATCACCTCAGTAAAGATACTTTATTTGTTGTAACCAACAGGCCTAGTTACTGACTCCACCATACATTCACTAGCCCCTAGAGCTGCTCTCCTGTCTGGCACCCTGCCAACTGATCACCATCTAGGGCCACCAACTACCACCAGGCAGGAACACCAATACCAAGAAGTGCCCTGATGGAAGAAAGCATTCACCGTCCATTCATATAACGGCCTCAGTGAACGCCAGATGAAGGATTGCCACTGTACACTGTAAGTACTACTTCTCCTCTCAGGCCCACAACCAATGCTCCTATTCTCAGTTTCTCAACTCAAGGCGTTAACAAAGACTTCTTTTGGCATCATAGTGGTCCTGTGTATTGATAGGAAAAGATAAGCCTTTTGACATTGCCAATTTACTGATCCCTGTATTTTTCGACACCAAGACATATTATCAGTCAGTCACCTTGCTATTTTGCAGGCGAACATGCACAAGTCTTTAATTGTAACTATTGATCTTCCTTTTATAGGCAGAACTCTCTATACAATGTTAGTCCTCCAGCTGTGCATAGAATTAAATATCACTGACAGATGCTCAATGACTCTTAAAAATGCAATGAGCTCTAATCAAGGGAGCTGTCATTAAACATGAGTGGCTCTACAAATACACATTTACACCAATACTTTCCAACAAAGGTAAACAGACAAAATGATTGTGAATGCATGCAAAACCAAAAGAAATGCTACCCAGAGAATTATTTCACGTTCTGGTAATTGTCACAAAGTCTCAACATTTAGTAAAAAAAATTAAAAGTTCTCATTTTAATAATGGTGTCTCTTGATATAACTATTAAATGCGACTTGAATCAAAAGTGAGTTTTTGCATTAGTTTTAAAGTATTTGTCACATAAAAAAAATCTTTCAAATTGGCACCTGTGATTAAATGTGATTAAAAATGTAGTATAGCCACTGAGTTATTCAGTCAATGAATCTGTATAGGGCCCCCTGCTGTTTGTTCTTTTCTTTATTTCCCAAACTCAGTAACATCGCTTAGGTGGACACATCCTTCAACTGACACCTACTGTATTTACTGTATTTACTTTTAGAAGCTATGAAAGTTCCAGGGAGAGACATGCAGCGGAAAGGACCACCCCCTGAGAAAGAACTCACCCCCAGAGCTTCCAGTTTGAAATAAATCTAGCAAAGCAATTGGAGCAATGAATGGATCTCTAGATCCATGTGAGGTACAGGGTTGCTTCTATCAGTTGAGCTATAATGAGTAGTGTTGAGCAAAAGTTCACGTAGTGCATTTCAATCCGAATTTCATGGAAAATTTGAATCGCTGAGAAGTCGAATTTCTTTGTGCTTCGTGGTAGCAAATCGATTTTCCCTGAAATGGGGTAAAAAACTTAAAAAAAAAAATCATACTTACCTCATACATTTGAGTGTGAAAAGCCTGCTGCTAGCATCTTAATTGAAGATCCTGTGCGAAATCCCTTGCGCGTTGACATACGATTAGGGATGAGTGAATTTCATGTTTTGAAATTCATTTTCGGTTCGTGTTGTGGTATTTACTGAATTGCGTTATGGACCATAATGCAATTCCATGACGGAATGCATAACGGAATGCATCTAAATCCATAACGCAATTTATTAAATACCACAACACGAACCGAAAACGAATTTTAAAATATTAAATTCGCTCATCCCTACATATGATGTCACCACACCAGCCGACGTTATGACGTCATCACAGGCCGTTTGAGATTTGGCTTTTCGTGATCAAATGGATAAGGTAAGTATCGTTTCTTTAAAAAAAATTATTACAGACTTATATTAAAGTTAGATGCCGCGATCAGAGATGAACGCGGCATCTTGCGGGTACAATCGCCCTCCACTTTCATTTCACCCACTATTTACAAATAAATCCGCTTTGTGATGAAGTAATTTGTCACAAAGCAAATTTTTTGTAAAACTTAGTGAAGCAGCTGATTCGAATTTTCCATAACTTCTCTCAACACTAATAATGAAAGTTAATATAGTCATAGATCAGAGATAAGGAGTCTGTCAGGTGAGCTACAGAGTGAAAATTTAGATCCTGCTACTAGGAAAACTCAATTCTGCACAAAGACAGTGGTTCAAAATTTTTAATAAAGACCAATTGAAAAAGTTATTTCTAGTACTGATGAGCAAACCCGGACTGTCCGGTTTGGGACTGTACTGGACATTTTGGTGTCTGTGTACCAAACCCAAAGACAGATTTTGGTGCCAAAGTCCGTGTCCAGGTTCATTGTTCGTACCTTAAATAAAGCGCAGCCAATCAACAAGCATTTAAGCTGTGGGCACTTGGAAGCCATCACAGTCATGCTAGTATTGACATGGCTGTAATTGGCCTACGCACCATTGACCACCATGCATAAATGCTGGATCACATGGTGCACCGCCATTCTGTTCTGACTAGTGTAGAGACAGGACACTGCGGCAGGCAGAAAGAATGTTAGGCCTTTATTACTTTTAAAAAGTGTTTTGGTGACCTCTAGGCATTATTGATCGGCGCAATACAGCTCCTTTGTACCAGTGAAACAGAAATACCATACTTAATTGTACTGTTCAGTCTGAGGGTGACCTGTTGGCATTTTTTTTTGGTGCAATCCTACTCCTTTGCATAGTGACAGGGAAATATAATAGTTGCTTAGTCTGTTAATTGTGTGTGTGAGACATACCTAGTTTATGCCGGTATGTCTCACCCAGGGATTGCTGGATGTTTCTTGGAGCCTCCTGTTGCCTTCTCCTACACTGCTTCCTCCTGTTCCTTCTCTACCGCCTCCTCATCACATCAGTGCAACACCTGCACCACCAACTTCAGCACAGCCAAGGGGAAACGACAGCAGGCTGTTCTGAAACTCATATGTTTAGAGGAAAGACCCCACAGTGCTCAGGAGCTGTGGGCGATCATGAAACAACAGACTGATGAGTGGTTGGCACCACTGAGCCTCAAACCCAGCCGATTTGACACACATCACTTGCCTGGCGCATGTGCTGACGTTGGTGGTTCAGAGGTTCCTCAAGAATTACCCCGATATGTCAGAGCTGCCGCAGAAAGTGAGGACCGTCTGTGTGCACTTTTGGCGTTCTCACCCTGCTGCTGCTCACCTGTCTGCTCTTTAGTGTAAATTCAGCCTTCCTTCTCACCGTCTCATATGCTACGCACCCACAAAGGGGAACTTGTACATGCTGGAGAGACTGTGCGAGTAGCAGCAGGCAATAGTGGAGTTTCAGCTGCAGCACGCACGGGTGAGTCGCTCTGTGGAAAAGCACCATTTCACCACCAATGAGTGGACCTCCATACGGGACGTGTTTGCCACGTTGTGCTGCTTCGAGTACTCTACCGACATGGCTAGCGGTGATGACGCCATCATCAGCCTTACTATCCCACTTCTATGTCTCCTTGAAAAAAACGCTTCAGGCACTGATGAATGAGGATGTGGCACAGGAGGCAGAAGAGGAGAAACAGGGATCATTCCCACTGTTATCAGGACAGTCGTCCACAGGTGGCTCAGAGGATGGGTTCCTGCACCAACAGCGGCTAGGTACCCAATTGTCCAGCCAGGGCGCAGTTTTGGAGGAGGAGGATCCCCCTTCACAGCAGGGTCCACCCAAATCAGCTTATGGGCATCACTGGAGCGTGGCTGGCGGGATAAAGAGGACACAGATGATATACCTCCCACTGAGGACAGCTTGTCATTGCCTCTGGGCAGCCTGGCACACATGAGCGACTACATTCTGCAGTTGCCCACATTCTAACCAGTGCTTTTTACTGAGTGGCCACCCTGCTGGATCCCCCCTACAAGGACAATGTGCCATCCTTACTTCCATCACTGGAGTGTGAACGGAAGATGTGCGAGTACCAGCAAACACTGGTAGACAAGCTACTAATGGCATTCCCTCCTGACAGTGGGGGCTCAGTGGAAACACAAGGTGGACTCGGCCGCACCCAGCCATTGTTATACTCCGGCACAGTTTGTGCGTTCTCTTTGCTTTTTCCCAATATTTTGTGGCTTCCAAAAAACAAAAAACCCCACAAAAATGTAGGAAAAAAAAAACTAAATAAAAAAAAGGGTTGGTGACCTCCTCCACCTGCACTGCCATGTCTGCCTCCTCCTCCATTGGGACCTCTGCCTCCAGGCTCAAGATTATTATGTCTTATATTGACAGAGTAGAGAAGCATACCGGGCGCACCTAGCTATTGTTGTACTCCAGCACAGTTTGTGCGTTCTCTTTGCTATTTCCCAATGTTTTGGGGCCTCCAAAAAAAAAGTTATGTGAAAGTCATGAATTTAAAAAAAAATAATTAGGAACTAACTGTAGTAGGAGAGGAAATTCTTCTGTGGAGTATGTCTGTAAAACTCATTAATTAAAAAAAAAAATTAGGAACACCTCCTCCATCCGTCTAAGGGCTCGTTCACTTGACCGTATGGTTTTGCGGTCTGTTTTTAATGGATCTTTTTTTCCGTTTTTGGTTTCTGTAGTGTTTCCATTTCCATTCCGCTTCCGTTCTGTATGGTTTCCGTTTGTGATCTGTTTTTTGCAGATCGCAAATGGAAACGGAAGCATATAATAATGTTTTAATAGTAAGTACCGTATTTTTCGCTTTATAAGACACAGCTGAAGATAAGATGCACCTAGCTTTTTGAGGAGGAAAATAAGGAAAAAATATTTTGAACTAAAAGGTATGCTTTTGGTGGGTTTTGGACTAATGGGGGATCTGTGGATGATGCACTGTTATGGGGGATCTGTGGATGACGCACTGTTAGGGGGGATCTGTGGATGACAATAATATGGGGAATCTGTGGATGACACACTGTTATAGGGGATCTGTGGATGTTATGTCATTATAACCCCCATCATCCTAAAGAATACACCAATGTACTGGAGGTACTGTACATTAGTGTAAGCATGAGAGGAGTTATAGTCATATTTAAAATAAACACTGTCCAAGGACTGTTTTTTAATTGCCATGTGTCTATATTAAATAGGACTATAACCCCCCTCATCCATAGGAATCCACACATACACTGCAGTACATGGGTGCATTCCTATGGATGAGGGGGGTTATAGTCATATTTAATATAGAAAAATGCCAATTAGAGAACATTGTTTATTTTAAATATGACTATAACCCCCCACATCCATAGGAATCTACCTACTCCAGTACATGTGTGGATTCCTATGGATTAGGGGGGGGGTTATAGTGATTTTAATATTTAATATTTAGGAAGCTCATTGGTGGAGGTGGAGTTAGAGGTGGAGTTAGAGGTGGGGGTGGGGGAGCAGGACGCGCTGGATGCCGGCAGCAGAGAGGAGAAGGGGATCCTCCTGCTGTGCTGTGGTGAGTGAAAAACTTGCGGGCTGGCGGCATTACAGAGCATACAAAGAAGCCACCAGCCTGCCCAACGATAGTGCACATGGAAGCGCGGGCTGCCAGCATCATTCAGCATTTAGTGAAGCCGTCAGCCCGCCCATCAGTGCCGCGATGTATGCGCAGGCTGGAGGCTTCACTAAAGGCTAAGTGCTTCCAGCCTGCGCTGCGCCCGGCCACACTAACTTTCATTTTTCCCTTCACTTTGGAGGGAAAAAAAGTGCGTCTTATAAAGCGAAAAATACGGTACATTGAAAAATGGAGCTGTGCATAAAATTTTCAATAGATGCTTCCGCAAAAAGGGAACCGATACGGAAGACATACGGATGCATTTCATATGCATTCTATTATTTTTTTTCAGCCACAAAACATGATTTGCTGGCAATAATAGGACGAGTCAAAATGTAGTGGAATAGACATTGTTGTAGATAATCGGGCAGCACTGCTGGAGGTATAGGTGCACGGTGAACGTGCGTCGCCCCAAATACTTCAGTAAGGAACGGAACTGGCACTCCTTCAGCACGTGCAAGTGCCTTTGTCAAACACAATATATGTGAGCAGCAGAGCATCAAAGTTCATAAATGTGAACATAGGTGTGTATTTAAATACCCCGCCTTCGGTCACATGACTGGAGCCATTCGGGTCATGTGATTATGACATTACGTTGGCTAGGTAACTGGGATAGGTTACAAACACTATCACCAGTCTTACTCGGAAAATACAAGTGATAGCCATGATCCTCGCATCTTCTCAATAATCGCGGTAAGTGAATTCTCAGTTACACTGCGGAGACACATTGCAAAATATACGTTACATAAATCAGGCAGCAGAGATAAGTATGTAAAGCAATAATACATTTGTACTAAATGTGGAGCATTACAGAAAACTGGTCACCGCATACTCACGATTTAACCCTTTCGGTGTCATTGTCTGTAGGCGGTGAATCCAGTAAGCCTCACGTTTAAGCAACATCTCGACCCTATTTCCTCCCCTTCTAGGTGGCAAGACCTCTTCGATAATTTGAAAACAAAGTTGAGACACATTGTGTCTCTGTTGATGGAAGTGTAGTGGGATGGGCAATAGGAGGTTTTCATTGCAGATTGTTAATTTGTGCTTCGCAAAGCGGTCTTTCATGCGCATCGTAGTCTCACCTACATAGCAGAGGCTGCATGGACACTTCAACAAATACACAATGAATGTGCTATTGCAGGTAAAGTACCCCTTTATTGGGATTTGTTTCCCAGTATGTGGATGTGAAATATAGGGGCCTTTTATTATGCTAGAACAGTGGATGCAGCTTATACAAGAAAAGGTGCCTTTCCTAACTGTGGACAATACCATTTGTCGGGGGCCCTTTCTGATGGTGCCAAATTTCCGCTCTGATAATTTTATCTTTTATGTTACCAGCCCGTTTGTAACATAACATTGGGGGGCTTTGAAATTTTGGGATCTGAGGATAGGACCTGGTCACTATTGTCATGTCTTTTCCTAAGTATATAAACATTTATACATTAATATTGTTATAACGTGTATTCATGGCCTATAAGAAGCCATGTTGAACTTATATTCACAATTCTGTATGAACCTTCATTGTGTAAAAGAAAAATATGGCTTCAAAGAAAGATTCTTCCTGGCAGATGTGGGCCTGTCTAAGGGAGTAATTTTACCTCATCACTAGGCTATGAGCCGAGATAGGGTTACTTCCTGGCACTCGTCTGGCATCCTTTATAATAAGGTTTATTAATGAGACAAACATATAATGTCTGTTTGTTCATGTAATGGATTGTATTTAGTTTTGACCCAAGTTAATCAATATATCACTTATGTGTTGTTTTATATTTCATATATTGATTTTATTTTGTTATATGTTATAATCGTATACTAACGTATATATATATATATATATATATCCTGTGTGTGTCACCAGAAGCGTGTATTCCTGAGGTATGTAAGAAAGCATGCTCAGTTGGATTTTTGTTAATGAGAAGTTGCTCAGGAAAGTTGTGTTATTTTCATAAGATAAGGCACCTGTGAAATCCAAAAACCCACACATTTGTTGTCTACATTTTAGCTGTATGACGTGAGAACAGTTATACTAGTTTCTGGGAATCTAGGTTTTTAATTGTTTCAAGTGTCAGGGGGTATGCCTCCCTTTTTGATGTATGTCCCAGGTGGTAGATGTTTACCACTTAACATGAAGTCACATTATATAAATTTAACTCTTAAAAGTTTCACATTTATAGATTATGCAACGCCTAGGTATCGGCAGGTAACATTACACGTTCACCACAAAGCATTTTGGGTAATGTATGATCTCACAGTACCATTACCATATGTGCACACCCTCTGGTTTGGTTGGAAGACCGTTATCTAAAGGGGTGTATTCTTTTGATAAGTCTGTGAATATTAATCATAGACGGGATGAGAGAGGGGATTCCAAAAGAAAGAAAAAAAAAGTTCTACAAACAAGGGACTAAAACAGAAAGTGGCAAGCTTTGGATTTTATCCTGGATCACGGGAAACCCTCTGTAGAGCTGACCGTCCCTCTGGAGCCCTACTCCCCTTTTGACCCTTGGTAACATATATCTTGTTTATTGCTTGCGGTATTGATAAGTTACTTAGCCCGGTATATAGTCAAAGATCCCCAATTGTCGATCCGTATTGATAAGGCTCCTGATCAATTTTGATCATTCTCTTAGCAAAGATGCATATTGCTAATTGAGGATCAGACATTGATACCTAGTCCTTTGGAACTTTGCTATTCCCTAGCCTGATACCGAGTTGGTAAATTTATAGTGCCGCCATATACCTCAATTGGTTAAAAGGTGATAGGAAGGGGTTGATACCCCTACTTTTCTTTAATTCGGATTGTTGCATATTATTTGTGTTGATTGGTCATTGAAAAGTATTGGTATTATATTTCATTGTCTATCATTGTACAGGTTGTATTATCGATTTTGTATTTAGCACTTATGTATAATAAACTCACATATATTTTTGCATAGACGATGGTACCCTGTTTTCTTTCTAGTTGCACAAAATAATTAAGGTTCTCGCCAACGAGCTGAGAGGTTATTATGTCGCCCTCTCCTCAGTAGGATCAATAACTTTGATATTTTTTTACTTTGATCTTTATTTTTTATTTTTTATTTTATATATAAAGCATTTTTGCGCTTTATATCCGTGACAAATATCCCACCGAGATAGAGTTAACTTTTTAATTATTTGTGCAAATAGTGAAAGATTCCACATTTCCTTGGCTAACCAGATTGTTGTTATTATCTGTGTATTGGTTATTGATCAGGAAAATGAGTGCTGCAGACAGTGACACGGGCAGTGGCCATGCTACAGCAAATGGTCTATCTAGCCCGGAGCAGTTGATCCATAACATTGTTGAATATGTACATTCACAGCTTAAATTGAGATATGATATGTCTACATGGGTCAGTGAGATACAGGAAAGAGCCAAGGAAGAATGTAAAGATATGTGGATGCCACATTGCAGGGTCATAAAATACCTGACTTATTTTGATATGGTACAAGATGATACCAAGAGAGACCAATATCTATTATGCATGTTGCCACCTGTTTTGTTTGCATTGTTAGAGGCCAACATTCTCTCAGAGAGTAGACATGCATATATAATGAAAATGCAGATCAATGCATCCCAGCTAGAGGCAAAATTAAAATCTGCAGAGGCAGCGATCGGGGTCTTAGAGTACAGGCTCGATCACAGCCATGCTGCCAATTAGAAGGCAAAAAGTGACATAGAGGAGCTGCACCTCAGTTATTCAACATTGCAGGAGACAGGCACACCAAGCCATACTGTAGTCAATGCTGGAAATGATCCATTTGATACTGAAGGAACTCCAGACCCTTCATTTCTCATGCCCCAGCATCCAGATATGTCATCACATGCTCTTAAAGCAGACTTCATCCAAGGCCCCAAGCCACCTGCAAGTGGTGGCATGATGACACAGGAAACATTAACCCAGTTAAGTAGGGCACTCCAGACTGTAACAGCCTTACTAGGCGCCAGCAACACGGAAGCCCCTAGAACTGTCTCTCCACATATTCCCCTGAAGAGAGACATTAGGGTTAAATAACCTGTGCCAAGTGTGTCCGATGGAAGCGATCGCAGTGTATGTGATACTGACAGTGACGTAGAGAGGCATGTGACTAATTCCCTGCCGAGCAGGTATGAGTCTGCCCCCAAGGGGGACAGAGGTCCCAGGCGACCATCATATACTAAGGTGGCCTCTGGAGAGAAAAATCTTCAGTGTTCAGAAAAGGATCAGAGCTCCTTAAGTATCATTAAATTTCTAAATGCCACTGTGCCTAAATTTTCTAAAAAGGGTTCATCGAAAATTGCAAATCACTTGGAACTGTATGAATCCACTATGGATTCTTTAAAGTTGTACTCTGATGCTGACAGGATCAGATTCCTACCATGGGCATTTGAAGATAAATATCGCTACTACTTCATTTCCTTTAGGGATAGAGGGATTCAGAGCTGCAAAATGTTGCTCGCGAGGTTAAGCTGGAATTTGGGCCATACCGAACCAATACTGCTGCAAAACGTGACATTTATAATCTCACATGTAAGCCCAATCAAGGCCCCCGGGAGGGAATGTAAGTCTGAACCCTCTACTCCCCCAGGAGTAGGTCACCCGCCAATAATAATAAGGGCGCACCACAAGACCAAAACGGACGCAGACCAAATAGTCGGCTTGATCAGTTGGCAGATCAAGTGGCCAAACTAAGTGATGCTGTAAGTACGTTGTCCCAAGGTTCCACAGGAAAACAACCTGAGCCTTTTAAGGGGCAGCTCCAGGTCCCAGCTCAGCCCCATAAAGCATGCAGAGCAGGGTCACAGCCAGGGCCAATGCAAGGTAACTGAGATGGTTACGGAAAAATCTAATGTCGTTACCACTAACCATATTTTGCCTTGCAGAGCTCTCGACCATAAAATTGTGTCCAAGGAGAAGATGTCTAACATGTTTTTTATTTTGCAGTCTAATCATGTTGATTCCTGCGTAAATATCTCTTCTCCAATAAGTGATCCTATTGTTTCCGCGTCTATGTGAGCCTTCTGTAAACTGCAATATAGTCCAGTTTTCCCCAAAGGCGGGGGCTACTTCTACTACTCCTGCTCCATGCAGCAGGAATGTAAAGATATCATCAGAGGTCACGACTAGTGTTGAGCGAACAGTTCGAGCATCGTTCGGGTTCGTACCGAATTTTGGGGTGTTCGGGACACGGACCCGAACCCGAACATTTTAAAAAAAAGTTTGGGTTCGGGTTCGGTGTTCGTCGATTACTTCCCGCTTTCTGAAGGGCTGCACAGCAGCCAATCAGCTAGCGTTTTACTTCTTGCCCTAAGAGCCCATCACAGCCATGCCTACTAATGGCATGGCTGTGATTGGCCAAGTGCAGCATGTGACCCAGCCTCTATTTAAGCTGCAGTCACGTAGCGCCGCACGTCACACTGCTCTGATTAGTGTAGGGAGAGGACTCAGCTTCTGTCAGGGTGAGATTAGGCAGGTTAAAGTCAGCAACAGCACCTAATGAACGGATCGATTTACAGCTGAGAATCATTGAACTTCTGCTAGTTACTTGCTCGCTGGTTTTTAGGCTGCACAGAGCGTTTTTCTGTCACTTATTTTCTGGGTTGATCGGCGGCCATTTTGTGACTTGTGGTGCGCCAGAAAAAGCTGCCACCAAGTCCATCAATCCATCAATACTAGTTTTTTTTTTTGCTATATCCTACATCAGGGGCTTGGCTGTGCTAATTGTCACCCCTAGAAACTCAGGATAGAAATTTCTATATTTTATTAAGGGGTTAAATACAATTGCCCAAATACCAATCCCCTAAATCTGGTGTTCCAGCTTTGGCTAGACAAGTATAATACTGTCTGCTGTCTGACAAAGGATAGATTATTTTCTGGGGTTAAATTCAATTGCCAAAATAGCAATACCATAAATCAGTGGTTTCAGCTGTGGCTGGCAAAATAGAATAGTGTCCGAGGTAACGCACACACGTACAGACGCACGTACACGATTCTTGAATAGTTGTATTATCGCGATAATAAAACTAACAGTGTAAAGTTGACTGTATTGCTCTAAGTTATATTCGCGCATCGAATGTAACTTCTATTACAGCACACCAATACTAAAACTGACTAAGAGACAGCTTTAAGTTCTATTCGAACGCGATTGCAACTTTGGAACTTAAAGTGGTGTACGATTTTAAAAGTTGACTACTAAAAGTTGGAATCGCAATGCGATTCTTATGTATTTAGCTTATCGCATTGCGATCACAACTTTGAGCTACCGATCACCATGGGAACGCCTCCTCCAGTAGAATGTACTGCCGGATGTGAGAATTAAGTTGAAATCGCAATGCGATTATTATATATCTGCTTAATCGCATTGCCGTTTCAACTTAGCATTGCTAAATAATTCCATCCATATTCGCTAACTTACTGACTCAGTAAGTTAACGATATGGATGGAATTATTTAGCAATGCTAAGTTGAAATCGCAATGCGATTAAGCAAATATATAAGAATCGCATTGCGATTTCAACTTAATTCTCAGATCCGACAGTACATTCTACTGGAGGAGGCGTTCCCATGGTGATCGTTAGCTCAAAGTTGTAATCTCAATGCGTTTATTGCGGTATATTATCCCTCTGGGTGTCTTTTACAGCCTTTTTAGTGCCCAAAAGTTCGGGTCCCCATTGACTTCTATGGGGTTCGGGTTCGGGATGAAGTTCGGGTTGAGTTCGGATCACGAACCCGGACATTTTCCGGAAGTTCGGCCGAACCTCTCGAACCCGAACATCCAGGTGTTCGCTCATCTCTAGTCACGACGCTGCAGAGAGGTCAAATCCTCAGAAAGAGTCAAATGTTTGAACATCCTAACTTCTTATGTGATTTATTTCAGATTGGATGCCGATATTTTATTGATTCCTCTTTCCAGGAGGAATTTATCTGGCCGATTAGGGAGTTCACGTGACAAATGATCACTAACAGCTATATTATTATATAGTTATTTCCCACAGGCTATGGATCTGATCGTATTCACTGTGGAGAATCCACGCAAACACCTTCAGCATGCTTTTGGATTTGTCCAGGATCAGATGAAGAAAAGGAATTTTTTACCTTCCTGGAAAGGACTATACGTCGTCATTGACAAATTGTCACCTGTGGTCTACAAAATCAAAATTCCAAAGGGGGATGAGTTTGTAGAAAAATGGGTGCATATTAATCAATTATGTGTTTGTCATCCTAGCTCACGACTTCGTGAAATAGAAGGAGTTGGATGAAGAGAGATGAAGAGATATCAAGGTTCCAGCTGAAGACGGAAACCCAGGATCGGTATTGTATAAACAAACAAGTGTACTAACCAATCCGAGACACTATATTCCAATGTTTGTTGATGATGGCCCTCACACGGTTGATCCAGGGGTGGTATTGCACAACTAGCGGGATTCTATTTTGTGTTGTTTTTACATTGCATACTGGAACTGTCTCACATTTATTTCTCTGTTGTTGTAGTAGCCATTCTGGATATCCTCTTTGCCTGAATTTATTAGTCATCTCTTCAAGACGTGTTTTATGGGTAAGAGGGTTACTGACAATTCTGTTAACCCTTTGAAAATGTGAGTAGGGTAAAGACCTGTTAGCAGCTGGTGGGTGATTGCTCTCGTATCTAAGTAGGCTCTTGCGGTCTATATCTTTAATGTGCAGGTCTGTGACACATTTACCATCTTGGCCCTTTATGACTCACGTGTCCAAATAAGGTATTTTTAAGGGATCACAGTGTACCGTGAATTTTAACTCGGGCCACACATCATTGCTATAAAGAGAGAATTCTTGAACGGTCTCTACGCCGCACCGCCATATACAAAACACGTCATCAATGAAACGTTTCCAAAAAATGCAGTTTTGCTGAAAAAGCGGATGAGGATATATAAAATCCTGTTCAAACTGTGCCATGTAGCAATTTGCATATGGCGGTGCGGCGTTGGACCCCATCGCGGTCCCACGGCACTGTTGATAATAAGTATCTTGAAAAAGAAAATAATTGCGTTCTAGGACAATGGTCAAAAGGGCAATAATTTATTTTTTGATCTAATGTATACTTGCTATTTTCAAACAGTGTCTTCACAGCGGTTAAGCCTTTGGTATGTGTTATAGAGGTGTACAAACTACACACATCAAAGGTCACCAGAACACATTCTGCATCTTCATGTTTATCCTTTTGAGTTCCTCTAAAAAGTGTTGGGTATCCCTGAGATAGGAGAGAGCTGTTTGTGTAAGAGGTGTCAAAATTTTCTCAACGAAAATAGCAGGGATGGGGGTGTGTGTCAGTATTGAATCTGATGCTGCAACTATGGGTCGCCTAGGTGGACTCTCCATAGACTTGTGTACCTTAGATAGAGTGTAAAATATAGGCGTGATGGGGTGTTGTTTAACTAGGAATTCTCCTAATTTCTGATCTATAATAGCCTTCTCTTCATTTTTCCGTATAAGGGATTGTAGCTCATATTTAATGTCAAATACTGGATTTATGGGTAAAGTTGCACATGTATTCCTGTCAGATAATTGACGTACGATTTCTTGTACATAGTAATCCTTGTCTTATATTACCAGGGCTCCCCCTTATCTGCAGGTTTGAAAATGAGAGTATCATCATCTAGTAGATAATTAATGGTTTGTCTTTCTATGGTAGAGAGATTATGATGTAAATGACAATGTCCCCCTTGTTTAACCCCTTAAGGACACGGCCCTATTTCACCTTAAGGACCAGGCCATTTTTTCAAAATCTGACCAGTGTCACTTTATGTGGTGATAACTTTAAAACGCTTTTTCTTATCCAGGCCATTCTGAGATTGTTTTTTCGTCACATATTGTACTTCATGACACTGGTAAAATGAAGTCGAAAAATTTCATTTTTATTTATAAAAAATATAACAAATTTACCAAAAATTTTGAAAAATTAGCAATTTTCCAAGTTTCAATTTGTCTACTTCTATAATACATAGTAATACCGCAAAAAAAAAGTTATTGATTTACATTCCCCATATGTCTACTTCATGTATCGATCATTTTGGGAATGCCATTTTATTTTTTGGGGACGTTACAAGGCTTAGAAGTTTAGAAGCAAATCTTGAAATTTTTCAGACATTTTCAAAAACCCACTTTTCAGGGACCATTTCCAGTCTGAAGTCACTTTGTGAGGCTTACATTATAAAACCACCCAAAAATGACCCCGTTCTAGAAACTACACCCCTCAAGGTATTCAAAACTGATTTTTACAAACATCATTAACCCTTTAGGTTTTCCACAACAGTTAATGGCAAATGGAGATAAAATTTCAGAATTTCAATTTTTTGAAAAATTTTCCATTTTAATCCATTTTTTTCCAGTAACAAAGCAAAGGTTAATAGCCAAACAAAACGTAATATTTTTTCCCTCGATTCTACAGTTTGCACGAACACCCAATATGTGGTTGTAAACTGCTGTATGGCCAAACTGCAGGGCGCAGAAGGAAAGGAACGCCATATGGTTTTTGGAAGGCAGATTTTGCTGGACTGGTTTTTTGTCCCCATGTCCCATTTGAAGCGCCCCGATGCACCCCTAGAGTAGAAACTCCATACAAGTGACTCCATCTAATAAACTACACCCCTCAAGGTATTCAAAACCAGTTTTACAAACTTTGTTAACCCTTTAGGTGTTCCACAAGAGTTATTGGCAAATGGAGATGAAATTTCAGAATTTCTATTTTTTGTTACCTTGTCTCAAAAAAAGTGTAATATAGAGCAACCAAAAATCATATTTACCCTAAAATAGTACCAACAAAACTGACACCTTATCCCGTAGTTTCCAAAATGGGGTCACTTTTTTGGAGTTTCTACTGTAGGGGTGCATCAGGGGGGCTTCAAATGGGACATAGTGTCAAAAAACCAGTCCAGCAAAATCTGCCTTCCAAAAACTATATGGCGTTCCCTTCCTTCTGTGCCCTGTCGTTTGGCCATACAGCAGTATACGACCACATATGGGGTGTTTGTGCAAACAAGAGAATCAGGGCAATAAATATTGAGTTTTGTTTGGCTGTTGATCCTTGCTTTGTTCCTGGAAAAATGGATTAAAATGGAAAATTTGCAAAAAAATAGCTGTTTTGGGACCGTTTTTATTTTTTGTTATTTACAGCGTTGAACTGACAGATTAGATTGTGTGCTATTTCTATAGAGCAGGTTGATACGGACGCGACAATACCAAATATGACTACTTTTGGGGGTTTTTTTGTTTCAGTTTTACATAATAAATCATTTTTGAAAAAAATAATTTTTTAGTGTCTCCACATTCTGAAAGCCATAGTTTTTTCTTTATTTTTTGGGCCACTGTCTTATGTAGATGAGATGGCGGTTTGATTGGCACTATGGCTTTTGACACCGTATTTTTTTTATTTTTTTGCTGTGTTTAGCTGAGGGGTTAGGTCATGTGTTATTTTTATAGATCTGGTTGTGACGGACACGGAGATACATAATATGTATAATTTTTATTAATTTATATAAGTTTTACACAATAATATCATTTTTTAAAACCAAAAAAAATCATGTTTTAGTGTCTCCATAGTTTGAGAGCCATATATATATTTTTTTTGGGCGATTGTCCTATGTAGGGGCTCATTTTTTGCGGGATGAGATGGTGGTTTGAATGGTACTATCTTGGGGTGCATATGACTTTTTTAACGCTTACTATTACACTTTTTGTGATGTAAGGTGACAACAAATGGCTTTTTTGACAACATTTTTATTTTTTATGTTTACGGCGTTCATCTGAGGGGTTAGGTCATGTTATATTTTTATAGAGCAGGTCCTTACGGACGCGGCAATACCTAATATGTATACTTTTTTTATTTATTTTGGTTTTACACAATAATATCCTTTTTGAATAAAAAAAAAATGTTTTAGTGTCTCTATAGTCTGAGAGCCATATATTTTTCAGCTTTTAGGCAATTGTCTTAGGTTGGGTATAATTTTTGCGGGATGAGGTGACGGTTAGATTGGCACTATTTGGGGGGTCATATGACTTTTTGATCGCTTGCTATTACACTTTTTGTGATGTATGGTGACAAAAAAATGGCTTTTTTATTTAATTTTTCTTACAGTGTTTACTTGAGGGGTTAGGTCATGTGATATTTTTATAGAGCAGATTCTTACGGACGTGGAGATACCCAATATGTTTACTTTTTAGTTTTTTTTTTACATTTAACACTAAAAAGCATTTTTGAAACAAAAAAAAAACATGTTTTAGTCTGAGAGGCATAGTTTTTTTTATTTTTTGGCCAATTGTTTTAGGTAGGGGCTAATTTTTTTTTCGGGATGAGATGGCGGTTTGATTGGTACTATTTTGGGAGGCATACGCCTTTTTGATCGCTTTGTATTGCACTTTTAGTGATGTAAGGTGCCAAAAAATGGCTTATTTACACAATTTTTTTTATGGCGTTCACCTGAGGAGTTCAGTCATGTGATATATTTATAGAGCAGGTTTTTACGGACGTGGCGATACCTAATATGTGTAGTGTATTTATTTATTTTTTTTATTCAGAGATATGTGTTTTTTTCATTTTTACTTTTTTTTTTTCACTTTTTTACTTTTTTTTTTTTACCCAGACCCACTTGTTTCTGAAAGATCCAGTGGAACTGGTGTCTGTATAATACAGTACAGTAAACTATATAGTGCACTGTGCTGTATTTTGTACTTTACAAAGTCTGAATAGACCTTTAGCAGGTCTATTCAGACTTTCAGCACCATGGAGAGCAGGACGCTTCTGAAAGCGTCCTGCTCCCATGGCAACCATCACCCGCTGCCATAGGAGAGAAGCGGGTGATGGATGGGGAGGGAGGGGAGCTCCCTCCCTCTGTGATCCCATCCTGTCGGGGGGCTGCAAAGGCACAGCAGTCCCCGATGGGAGAGGGAGGGAGCTCCCTCCCTGTTAACCCTTCCATACCAAGGGTTAAACGGCTGGCATCTGATCAAGCACAGATGCCAGCTGTTTTTATCAGAATGTCAGCAATGTGCTGACACTCTGATAGATCCACTAGACACCAGGGAATAGACAGAGGAGGTGGGCGGGGGATCGCAATCGCGATCCCGCCTGCCGCACAGCCCGCCTCCCGCACTGCCTCCCGCCGCCCACAACCACCCCCCCCCCTGCACCCCCACAGCCATAATATGATTGGGGCTGCAGGGGGGGTTAAAATGTGTAACTTTGGGGGCATTAACTCTAAGGGCCACAACCCTAAAAATGGGCCATATCTTACCGTAATGCAGCACATAATAAAATTGCACTTGTTTGTTTACTGGTATCAGCTTTGCTTCACATGCCCTCAGAAATGCTCTGATATGATTTTTACTCACTGTTGTCATCTCCTGTGAGGCTCTGTGGCTGTTCCTGATGATTTCTCATGCACCAGCACAGCTCTGCTCACATCCCGTCCCCATATACTGTTACATAGCTCATAGCTGCACAGCTATCAGCTACTTACATACAGACTCCTTGTATGCTACAGCTTGTAATCAGCAGATCTATTTATTACTTTCCATTCTGTAAAAAGTTCATTATTTATAGACAGCAATAGATATTTCTGATAATAATGTTAGTGCCATGGCGTTATAAGCCTGATATAGATTTCATTACTGACAGCTCTCACAACATGCACTCTATTCTGATTACAGTATTGTGTGCAGTCCGCAGAGTGAGCGGTAATTTTTACCACACAGATTAGTACAGTGTGACGACACACAATGCTATGTACACATATAAGTAGTGGGGGAGATTTATCCAAACTAGTGCAAAGGAAAACTGGCTTAGCCTACTTTCACATTAGCAGCAGCCTTCCCCGGCAGGCTGTTCCGACGGGTGAACAGCCTGCCGGATCCATGCCAAGAGGCGGCCGGAATAAAACGACAAAATGTCATAGTTTTGTTCCGGCCGCCTCTCGACATGTTTCCTGTGCTGCTGCCGGACCTCCGGCCCGCCCCCATTAGAGTGAATGGGGCTGGAGCGGACTTTTGGTGCCAAGCATGCACTAGCGGCAGCATGGATCTGGCAGGCTGTTCATCCACTGGAACAGCCTGCCAGAGAAGGCTGCCGCTAATGTAAAAGTAGCCTTAGTCGCCCATAGCAACTAATCAGATTCCTCCTTTCATTTTCCAGTGGAGCTGGGAAAAATGAAAGGTGGAATCTGATTGGTTGCTATGGACAACTAAGCCAGTTCTACTATATAAATATATATATATATATATATATATATATATATATACAGTGTCATGTAAAGAAAAAAATGTCTGCACTCTCAAACATTTTATTCACCTCTGTGGTCACAATGTTTGCAACTCATTCACATAGCTTTTTTCCACGAAAGGGCAGCGGCCCGATGGTTAGCCTCTTCCATACAGCAGTCCCTAAGGACCAGGGCATGCAAGCGGTTATGTCTGCTCTTTCAAGCCGAACCTTTCTACCATCCTGAAAGGGGGTGGGTGTGGAGGAGGAGGGAGAGGGAGACGGTGTGTGCTCCAGTGTGCACACAGGAGGAGTTACAGAAAATCCGTCAGATGATGGATTCTCTGTAAATTCACCGAGAGCAGCCTGCTATGCATAGGAAGCACAGGCTGTAGAAGGAAAATGAAAAAAGATAGATAAATAGAACCAATTTGAGTAATTATTTTCTCCACAAAATAAATTAGTGAAAATTATTATTTTTTTTTTTTTACAAATGTGTCCATATTCTTTAAGGTCACACACAGAATTGATAGA
Organism: Bufotes viridis; assembly: GCA_033119425.1. Taxonomy (NCBI): domain Eukaryota; kingdom Metazoa; phylum Chordata; class Amphibia; order Anura; family Bufonidae; genus Bufotes; species Bufotes viridis. Next base: position 372,154,816 of record CM065590.1, on the reverse strand, counting down.
CACATAAAAAAACAGAAAGTATTGACTTCTTCTACCTCCTCCGCCTCTTCCACCTACACCGCCACATCCACAGCCTCCTCAACTTCCTACTCCACTTGGACCTCTTCCTCTTGGTTCAAGATTGTTATTTTTTATGTATTTTATGTTATTTGAAGTCATTTCCCTATCCACATTTGTTTGCGGGGCAATTGTACTGCTCTTATGTCCACTTTGGAGCCTTTTGCAGCCCTCTAGCCCTATGAATTATTTACAGCCATTTTAGTGCCCCAAAGTTCAGCTCCCTATTGACTTCAATGGGGTACGTCGTTCGGGGTCAAGTTCAGGTCAAGTTCGGAACCCGAATCCAACTTTGAAATGAAGTTCGGCCGAACCCCTCGAACCTGGACATCCAGCGGTCTGCTCATCCCAAATTTCTAGCGTAAAATGAGTACAATGCAATGATAAAAATAATTGCCACCAAAAGTGTACATAGCCTTTAAGGATGAAAACACACAGAGGTTTTTTGTGACATCTTTCAGCACTATTGCAGTTTTAGTGTTTATTTTTTTTTTGCATCTGCAACTTTTGTTCCATTTTTTGCAGTAAAAGCACCAGCTCTTGCCGAAACTCAATGGGAAATATAAAATGCAGGTTAGACAAGCATTTTTTTTTACTTTTTGTCATTGTGTTTATTGTTTTTCTGACATTTTTTCAAAATGTATCATGTTAATGCTTTTGGCTTTTTTCCCCATCTGCTTCACACCAGAAGAAAAACACCATACATGGATTTTGCAAAAAAAGTCATTTAAAAAACGCCAATAAAAACATACTGTTGTATAGAAAAAAATATGACTGGACCCAATAAACTGCAAACAAACCAGATTACTTTCTCCATTATTTTTTTTACCTTTATTACTATTTTTATTATTTTTTGGATGGGATTAGTATGGGCCGTCATGGTGGATTAAAGGAAATGGAATTACCAGTAAGACTAATAACAGTTTTTCCATCTCATCCACCATGACGGCCACAATGAGAACTAACAAATAACTAGGTGGGGTGGGATAACGCCTGAAGGACCTTCCGGACAAATTGAATCTCCTTAGAAACCGGAAGACTAAGGCGATAGTGTTTAACGAAAGTATTTACACTTAACCATGTTGCAGCCTTACAGATCTGATCTAGAGAAACACCCCCTTTCTCTGCCCAAGAGGATGCAGTGGCTCTAGTAGAATGAGCCCTCCAGGGCAGGACTTGTTCTGAATAGAATAACAGCAATCAATAGTGGATTTAATTCACCTAGCTATGGAAGATCTTGTAAGTTTCTTCCTTTTTTTTTTCCTGAGGTTTGGACCAGTAATTTATCGTCCTTCCTGAATTCTCAGCTAGCTTCAAGATACTGAATGACCGTATCTCTAACGTCTAAGAGACTCATCTTGTCTTCCACCCCTTTCCATGGTGTTTCGGGATGGAAGGCAAGATCACGGTGGAAGAATCAGACCACCTTAGGTAAGAACCCCTAGTTTCAGACGAATATGGTCCTCCAGAATCTGAAGATATGGTTCTCTATGGTAGCTCCCCGATATGTCTGGCCGAAGTTATAGCTATTTGGAAGGCCGTTTTTAGGGAAAGATGTTTTATCAAAATATTTGACAATGGAACAAAGGGGGTCTTGTTAATTCCTCAAGAACCATGTTCAAATTCCACGTGGGAGCTCTGGACCTTAAAGTTGGGTGTCAATCTAATCGCTGCCCTGATGAATCTCCTTACCCTCTTATGTTCAGTTAGACTGGTGTCACAAAAAGTGCTCAGAGCAAATATCTGCAACTTAAGAGTACTGGGTCTTAGCCCTAACTCCAGACCACTCTGTAAGAAATCTAAGATTCTGCTATTAGGGGGAGAGGTGATGGTCATCTCCAAGTCAAAAACAAAACTTCTTCCAAATTTTTAGGTAAATGAAAGACGTAATATTCTTTCTGCTAGCCTTACGTCTGAGGATCACTTTCTCAGAAAGGCCCCCTCTTCTCAATGTTTCACTCTCAGGATCCATACAGCTAGCCTGAATATTTTGTGGTCTGGATGTAATAGAGGACCCTGGACAAGCATATCCCTCTGGAAAGGAATCTCCCATGGATCCTCCAGCGCTAGTTGTTTCAGGATAGGAAACCAGCTTCTCTTGGCCCATAGAGGAGTTATTAGGATTATCATAGCAGATTCTCCTAGGATCTTCTGAATAACCCGGAGTATTAGTGGTATTGGTGGGAACGTATATACCAGTCTCCAATTCCAGCTTATTGAAAGCACATCTACCGCCCAAGGTCTGTCCCTTGGATCTAGTGAACAGAAGAGATCTACTTGTGCATTTTCTTTGGAAGCAAAAAGGTCTATTTTGGGACGACACCATGTGGAGGTTATTTTTCGGAAGATGATCTTGTTTAGCGACCATTCTCCTGCGTCTATTCTTCTTTTGCTTAGGTAATCTGCCTCAACGTTTTTGGAGCCCTTCAAGTGGACTACAGATAGCGAAATGGAATTTCTTTCTGCCCAAGAGAAAATTTTTCCTGCCATTTCTCCTAGGGGTTTGGATCTTGTTCCCCCCTGGTGTTTCAGATATGCTACCATTGTTATGTTGTCGGACAGGACTTTTAAATGATGACCTATTAGCAGCCACTCTCCTTCCTTTAGAGTCTTGAGGACAGCGTATAGTTCTCTGAAGTTGGAAGAACTTCCCTTTATATGTTCTAGCCAGGTACTCTGAAATAAATGGTCCTCAATTTTTGCGCCCCGAGGCACTGGCGTCCGTTATCACCTGTATCTCTGGACGATATAACCAGTCTATCCCCCGAAGGAGGTTTCTTTTGAGCTTCCAACAATCGAGATTGTTCTTCACCCCTTGTGGTATCAGGATCTTCCTGTCCAAATCCATCTGTTTTCCATTTCATTCTCTCAGGATCCAACTTTGTGTTATTCTCGAGTGGGCCTGGCTCCAAGGGACTGAAATTAAACAAGTGGTTAGATTTCCCAACATACTCATAGCCTCTCTGATGGAGCATTTGCATGCATTTTGGAAACCCAATATCTTATTTACAAGGCTCACCGCCTTGTCCGGTGGTAGGAAGGTTTTTTGCAAGTCTGCATCTAACTCTACTCCTAGGAATCTTATCATCTTGCATGAAGTGAGGAAAGATTTCTTCCTGTTTATGATCCATCCCAGTTTTGCAAGAATTTCTAAGAATCTTTGGGTTGCCTCTAGGTTTTCCTCCTTCGACCTGCCGATAATCAGGAAGTCGTCGAGGTAGGGGATAATAGTTACGCCTTCCCGGCGAAGGTAAGCGACCATTTCTACTACTAGCCTAATAAACACTCTGGGTGTGGATGAGATCCCGCACGGGAGTGCAACATACTTGAAATGGTAAATGGTACCTTCTGGATCTTTTGTTGCAAATCGAAGATATTTCTGTGAGAGCTGGTGGATAGGAATATGATAATAGGCGTCTTTGAGGTCTATCGAAGACATGAACACCCCTTTTTGAATAAGCGGGATTGTGGATGAGATGGATTTCATTTAGAATTTTCTGTACAGAATGGATCTGTTCAGTGGTTTTAGATTTATTATGGTCCGGAAGGACTGGTTGGGCTTCTTTACTAGGAAAAGGTTTGAGTAAAAAGAGACCCTTTTCTTTTCTGAATCTGGGACCCTCCGGATTACACCCGAGACTAAAAGTTCCTGAACTCCCTGCCATATCTTGGATAATTCTGACCTGTTTTGTGACGAGATTCGGAATCTTTTGGGGGGAACTGAGGAGAATTCTATTCTGTACCCCTGATCGATGATTTTTAGTGCCCAGGGATTTGATGTGATCTGTCTTTAAGGAGATGGAAATCTCATCAGTCTGCCCCCTTCCCTGGCGTCATTGTTGCTTAGATTGTCTGTTTTGAGGGTTGAGGATGATGACTCTTCCTCTTCCGCCCTTGGGGTGGCTCTATCTGCTGGATTTCCTGACGAAGAGTAGGTGTCTCAGACATCGCGGTGTGACTGCAGGCTGCATCTGAGTAAACCCGTGATTCTTTTGAGCCTCCGCCGTCTTACGTCATAAAGTTGCGCCCCAAGCTGTCGGCCTGTGCATGCGCCATATGGACCGCATTAAGCTGCGCGCTATGTGCCACCCGGCCCTTTAATCCTCTGTGCTCATGCGCCACACCTACTCCTCTGCCGGTCACCTTACGGAAAAAAAAGAGGACGACCGAACCCCGCGCGAACCTCCGTGTGAATCCGGCGCAGCTGACTGCTTCCTGCCAGGAGCAAGGAGGTTTGCTTGACGAGGAAGGACCGCAGGCTCCAGCATAACCCAGAATGAGGGTCCTTGTTGCTCCTGCTGCCCAGCCTTAGCCCCTGCTGTGGGAGGTCAGCTGGAGATCCAGTAAAGTAGTAGCAAACTACCTTCTTCCCTTCACAAGGAGGGCTCTCTCCACGTGTTGGCCCGTGTAGGGGCAGGAAAACACTGATGGGGTGGGAGGAATTTAAACTCTCTTCATGTGTTCTTGCCCCTACAGAGGTCAAGGGTCAATCTCTCATTGTGGCCGTCATGGTGGATGAGATGGAAACACGCCAGATCAAATTTGTGCATGGTTTCAAACACAGCTTGTTTTTAATAGTTTTTGATGCAGTTTTTGTGCCACAGACAGAAGTAGATCCAACATGAAGTCCTTCTTCTCTGTTTCTTAATCTTTAAAATTCCTTTCTAGCTTTGGCTCACAAAGTGGATGAAAAAAATAGATGTCCTATTATTGTCCGCATTACAGACAAGGATAGGACTGTTCTATTAGGGGCCAGCTGTTCCTTTCCGCAAAATACGGAATGCACACGGACATCCGTTATTTTGACTTCAAAATACATACGGTCATGTGCATAAGGCCTTAGTGTAATGTGGCAGTTACCATGCTAAGGAGAGCAGTTCATCTTTTTCATAGCAAAATGATGCAGGCGGCACAGATTTTATTGCCTTCCTGTATCCTCATATATCATGCAGGCACAAATAGTAATACCTCTTATTGTAAAATATGTAGTACTGGGCTGTACCACTAGTACTATATTAGTACTGTGCTCTACTATTAGTGCTTACATCATTTACAATAAGAGAAGTGGAATCAGAACTATTACTGCATATGTCTTTTTGATCGCTTGGTATTACACTTTTGTGATATAAGGTGACAAAAAATGTCTTTCTTTTTTTTACGCTGTTCACCTGAGTGGGTAGATCATGTGAGATTTTTGTAGAGCAGGTTGTTACGATAGCAGCGATACCCAATGTTTACTTTCTCAAAATTATTTCAGTTTTACACAATAAAAGCATTTTTTTACAACATAAATTATGTTTAGTATCTCCATTTTCTGAAAGCCATATATCTTTTATTTATTTTTGGACAATTGTAGGGGGTCATTTTTTGCCGGGTTGAGGTGACGGTTTAATTGGTATTTTCTTGGGGTACATATATCTTTTTGATCGCTTGGAATGACACTTTTTGTGATGTAAGGTGACTGTCCTGTTCTAACGAGGAACAACCACCGCTAGAACATATCTAGGCAAGCACACAAGCACACAGGGGAAGCAGAGACATGACAGTAAGCAGGAAACTGGATCAGCAGGTAAGGGAATTAGTGGCAGGAACTACCACTTGACCAAGTGCACCGGATTTACTCAGGGCCAAACCCAGAGAGCGCCGTTCTTCACGGAGCCCCAGATGGTAGGGATAACTTTAGCCAAGGCTCACTTGTTGCACCTCCATGATGGTCCCGGTGCACTTGGCCACTTACCTGCAGAGACCATAGGAGAAGCACCAGCAGTCAATACAAACAGAACTGGAAACCGAACAAGCTACTGGAACCCAGACAACCACACAGGACCTGTAAGACAAAACAAACAGATACCAGCAAACAAGCAGCTGTCTGAACCCCATTTAGAACGACACATGGTGGTCATAGGCAGGGCTGCCCACAGACTCGATGTCCTCCCTCAGAAGAACCCAGGAGCCCTCTCATGAAGGCATAGACAGTACAAACAGATGCCTGTTCCCCATGCGTACTTAGGCTACTTTCATACTAGCATTTCTATTTTCCGGTATTGACATCGGTCATAGGGTCTCAATACTGGTACTGGAAAAAAACACTTCTGTTTGGTCCCCATTCATTGTCAATGGGGACAGAACGTAACGTTCTCAGACCGGAGAGCATGGGATGCGGAGCAAGACGGATCATCGTCATGACCCACAATGCAATCAATGGGGACAGATCCGTTTTTTCTGACACAATAGAAAACAGATCCGTCTCCCATTGACTTTCAATGTAGTTCATGACGGATCCATCTTGGGTATGTTAAAGATAATACAATCGGATCTGTTTATAATGGTTGCACATGGTTGTATTATCAGTAACGGAAGCGTTTTTGCTGAACCCTGCCGCATCCAGCAAAAACGCTAGTGTGGAAGTAGCCTTAGTCCATGGGCGAACAGACCGAGCTGCAAACAAGGCACGGACATACTGGACAGGACTAGCAGATGTCTGTTCTCCATGCGTAGTTAGTCCATCGGCAGACAGACAGAGCTGCACTTAAGGCACGGACAAACCAGACAGGAACAGAAGGAAATGTCTGGACTCCATGTAGGAAGACACATGGCAGTCGCAGACCAGAAACAGAACAAAACTAACAAGGCATAGAACTAGGCTAGGAGACCTAGCACACAGACACAGAAATTACACAGATAACCAGACAAGACAGGAAGACCAGGTGACCTCGATGACATTGTAGGTCACCACACAAACATGCAGATGGAATCACCCAGGTAAGGTGCAAAGCTCCTACCTCAAGCAAGGCTGGAGACAGACTGAGCTAAACCCAGGCACACAGGAATATAAAGAGCACCTAGTGACCATGCCCAAACCAAGACCATTAACCCCATCAGAAACAAACAGGGAGGAGAGCCCAGGTAAGGTGCAAAGCTCCTACCTCAAGCAAGGCTGGAGACAGACTGAGCTAAACCCAGGCACACAATAATATAAAGAGCACCTAGTGACCATGCCCAAACCAAGACCATTAACCCCATCAGAAACAAACAGGGAGGAGAGCCCAGGTAAGGTGCAAAGCTCCTACCTCAAGCAAGGCTGGAGACAGACTGAGCTAAACCCAGGCACACAGGTATATAAAGAGAACCTAGTGACCATGCCCAAACCAAGACCATTAACCCCATCAGAAACAAACAGGGAGGAGAGCCTGCAAAAACAGACAAGTGAAAGCACAGGCTGCACTACTGGACATTGCCCCTGGCAACCAGCATACACGGAGTCCACCACAGCCAGTACGCCAGAGCACAAACAACCCGTGTCTCTGTGACTACACTGTGACACTTACCAGAACCGAGACAACAGGGAGGAGAGCAGACATACACTAGGAGTAATACAAACACAGGCTGCCACAACTACACGTAGGTCATAGCAACCAGTCTACACGGAATCCTCCTCAGCCAGTATGCCCAAGAGCTACTAAAATGGCTGTGACTGTGACAGTCACAAAAAAATAGCATTTTTGGCACAGTTTTTATTTTTTAAAATGATGTAATAGTAGTCTCCTCGTCTCATATTGTAAGTGATATAAGCAGTAATATTACTGCCTCCTCGTCTCTTATTGTAAATTATGTAAGTACCAATAGTATTGTCTCCTAGTGTCCTATTGTAAATGATGTTCCGTATCAACCTGCTCTATAAAAACAACACATGATCTATCCTGTCAGGAGAGCTCAACAAAACAAAACATAAAAATGGTGCCACAACAGCCATTTTGTGGTTATGTTGCCTCACAAAAAGTGTAATATAGAGCGATCAAAAATCATATGTACCCTAAACTAGTACCAATAAAACTGTCACCTTATCCTATAGTTTCCAAAATGGGGTCACCTGGCAAATTAAAATTATCCCAGTGAAATCCGCTGTCCAAAATCCATATAATGCTCCTTCCCTTCTGCGCCCTGCCATGTATGCATACAGCAGTTTACGACCATATATGGGGTATTTCTGTAAACTAGAGAATCAGGGTAATAAATATTGAGTTTTGTTTGGCTGTTAACCTTTTCTGTTTTACAGGACAAATGGATAAAAACGGTAAATCTGCAAAACAAAGTAAAATTTTGAAATTTCACCTCCATTTTTTTTTATTCTTATAGAAAATGACATTTCTTATGAAAAAGGACATTTACAAAATGATGCCAGCATAAAGTAGACATATGGGAAATGTTAAATAATAACTATTTTATGAGGTATCACTATCTGTCTTAAAAGCAGAGAAAACTAATTAACCCCATCAGTAAATTTTTCCAAATCTTTCTGTAAAGTTGTGATTTTTTAAATAAATATAGGTAAAACATATTGAATCAAATTTAGCACTAACATGAAATAAAATATGTCATGAGAAAACAATCTCAGAATCACTTGGATAAGTAAAAGCATTCCAAAGTTCTAACCACATACAATGAAACATGTCAGATTTGCAAAGTTTGTCTTGATCCTTAGGTGAAAACTGTCTTGGTCTTGAAGGGGTTAAATATGTGAATTAAGTAGACAATGTGTCCCTTGCAATTCAAATTCAACAGAGAAGTGTATTCAGAAAAGAGAACTATAATACATTCCTTAGATTATTCTCTATTTGCAGATATGTATTGAGAATGATTTCTTTTATATATTTTTTTGTACATACTTTTATGAAAAATGCTGTTATGCATGGAAAGAAAAAGGTGAGATTTTGTTGAAACATAAAAGCCACTATTTCCCCTCATAACTATGTCTTCCCCTATTAACATTTGCGTTAAATATTTACACACGATCATGACACTTTTTAATGTTGAGTATTTGTTCTCTCGCTCTGGGGAATGCTATTTCCTGACCTTTGTTGATATCAAAGAATAAGCTGAAAATATCAGCATCAGCCTGAAAAGTAACTTGAAAGACGTTGAACAGAGACTGAAGATGAGAGCTTCTTTTAAAAACTATGTAGCAGCTGAAGTCGGGGAGGTCTAGTCATGCCTTTTATCTTTTAGAGTTTAGTATGTGCTCTTAAAACAACTGATTATCTGCTGTGCTCTGTCCTCATGTGATTTAGCAATTATGGCCTCTAGAGAGCAGAGAAAGAACAAACAGATTGGCAGTAAAAGCGCAGAATGTTGCAAAAATATATAGCAGGGCTGCTGGGAAAAGGCAAAGATTTGAGAAGGTAAATTATGATTCTTGGGGATACGTTATACTTAAATAGATGAGCCTGCATAAAGGTTGCATCAGGACATTGCACTCCGTTTCAAGAACTACTATATTAAGTGAAAATTGAAAAGATTTTTAGTTTGTATACTTGGTTTGTCCTGCCATTACCTGTTAGTTGTAGAAAAAATTGGGAGAAAAAGCAAAACCCCAACCTGAATTTATGTAAGTTTATAGTCTTTGCAGACAAATTTCTGTTCATTGCTTAAATATATCTATAATTGAAGAAACTTTGCTAATAATCTCAAAGTATAATATTAAAACTTCATTATAGTTTAGTTTTTTCTACTGTGTCTTGGTAACTGGCAAAAAAATTCCAAAGTCTGATCCTGCAGGCATTATCTCTTACTTCACTCTAAACTTCTGAATATATATATCAGCAAAGAGGACAGATAAGCGGGAGTATTATGGCACAATCAGTCTACAAAGGTTTTTTGCAAGGAGCTGGACACACAGTGTCAAAATTTGACAATCTTTCAGGGTATTGTAATCCACCCATTCCAGTTATTACTTTAGTTGCCCTCCTCTGAACCCTCTCCCGCTTTGCTATGTCTGCCTTGTTCACAGGAGCCCAGAACTGTACACAGTACTCCATGTGTGCTCTGACTAGTGATTTGTAAAGTGGCAAGACTATGTTCTCATCACTAGAATCTATACCCTTTTTGCTGCAACCCATTATCTTATTGGCCTTGGCAGCAGCTGCCTGACACTGGTTTCTGCACCTTAGTTTTCTGTTCACTAAAATTCCTATGTCCTTTTCCATGTCAGTGTTACTCAGTGTTTTACCATTTAGTATGTACTGGTGACTTGCATTATTCCTTCCCATGTGAATAACCTTACATTTGTCAGTGTTAAACCTCATCTGCCACTTATCTGTCCAAGCCTCCAATCTATCCAGATCCATCTGTAGCACTATACTGTCATCTCCCGTGTTAATTACTTTACACAGTTTAGTGTCATCTGCAAAAATTGCTGTGCAAGCCTTCTACCCAATCTGAGTGTGTACCATTAATACCCACCCTCTGTTTTCTATTACTGAGCCAGTTACTTACCCACATACAGACATTTTCTCCCAGTCTGAGAATTCTCATTTTATATACTAACCTATACTTTATGTGGCACAATATAAAATGCTTTGGAGAAGTCCAGATATGCGACATCCATTGATTCGCCGCGGTCAAGTCTAGAACTCCTAAATTAGTTTGACATGACCGATCCCTCATGAAGCCATGCTGATATGGCGTTATTTGCTTATTTTCATTAAGGTACTACAGGATAACATCTCTTAGAAAACCTTCAAACAGTTTACCCACGACAGATGCTAAACTTACCGACCTATAGTTTCCGGGCTCTATGTAATTATATTCCCATATGCCAACAATATTTTCCTGATAGTTATGGGTCATATTTGTTTTTAGAACACCAAGCAGTCGGCAGAGTCTCCCCTATCAAACAATGGCCCCTACCTGCAAACTTATCTTTGAGTGCTTTGACTGCTCCACTTATATAAAATTTCCAACTGATCTAGAACCTTTTAATGAATAGTGTGAACCTGGAGAAGCACAGTTAACAACGCTGCAGTTCATGGCTGCCATAGACTTGTATTGTGCCTCAATACAGGTCAATGGGAAAGCAGTATTCAGTTGTAAAAAAAACAACTGTCTGACAGAGCTAATCCCGATGGTGAAATGTTTGCTGTGTTTAGTTTTTTCCCTCCACAACTCACTCTTTATAGTCCATTATGACAGCAGTGCAAAGTTACTGGCTTCTCAGTACACAGGCTGTAAGCTCTCTCAGTATTTGCTGGCTGTGCATTAAGCCGTTTTGACAGTGCTGTGCAAATACAGTGTGAATGAATAGGATATGTAAAAATAAGCATATAAAATGCAGTCTGACAAAATCAAACAATATGTGTAAATAACGGTATAATATATATAGTGCAAGTTAATCCTTCAAAGTACACAGGTAATGGCTTTGCATAGTAGCAAATCGGATTTTCAAGTGATGGCACATCCTCGTGAGATACAATTACTTTCTATTATGGAGAACCTCCATTAAAATGGCAGATGTATCAAAAATACAGGCCCAGGACAAGGTACTTTGGTGCCCTGGGCAGGTATGGCAAATTGCGCCCTTTCCTCCTCATACACACATAATCCTTGATTTATTTTTGTCTCTACGCCTGTTTTTGGTATAGAAAAGTCGTAAATCCACTGGATTTGTGACTTTTTAATGCATTCACAACTTTTCAAGTTGCAACATGCATTTTACGTCACCCTCGTCAAGTCTATGAAAAGGGGGCAGGGTGAGGGATCATTAATCATTATTTACACTACTCACCCATTCCAAAAAAAAAAGAAAAAAAAGAGAAGAAAGCATGCATTCATCTATTATTGCTTCTCAGCATAATTCATATAATTTCTCAGAGTAAAAAATAGTATACACAGCCCTAATCTACATACCGTACATGACGCATTAGTATATGTTTAGATCAAAATACATAGGCCCACTCACCACGCCAAGGTTGTCTCTATCAGTGGGTACCTACTCTAAATTGGTGCAACGCCACATGGCAACCACCATTGCCGCAACACCATGCAGGCGACCTGGCAGTTCAACAGTACCCCTGCTAACAGACTAGCCTCCATGGCACTGGGCAGCACCAACCCACAGGCACAGCACCACAGCAACAGCCACCATGCAGCACCACACAACCTTGGCGTGGTGAGTGGGCTTATGCATTTTAATCAAAACATATAACAATGCCTCATGTAAAGTATGTATATCAGGGGGCTGTATACTATTTATTACACTGAGATGCAATGTTAATTGTGCTGAGAAGCAGTTATAGATCAATGCATAACATGTGGATGTGTGACCCATGTTTTTCTCTTTCCTTTTTCTTTTCGGATATTTCATTAGTGTCTTTCTTTCTCCCATGGTTTCATCACTACTACCATTCGGCCTAGGTGATTTAAATTAGCAGGAGTCTTCATAAGGGTTAATAAATTCCTACCAGTTCTGGGACAGGAGGGGACAGTGAGGGAACTGGGGGAGCAGAATAGACAGTGAGGCACCTGAGGCAGGAGGGGAGCAGGAGGGTCAGTGAGGCGCCTGGGGCAGGAAGAGGGAGCAGAAAGGGCAGTGGGGTAACTAGGGCAGGGGGAGGAGGAAGGAACCACTAACCTGAGGAAGAGGTAAGACTCATGACAAAATTTGTTTTACAGTGTAAGGGGCCTTTCCCTTTTCAAAGGAGCACACTAACCAATGAACGCTTCTGTTATTATCCTGATGTTTATTGGTCAGTGAAGCAACCAATGAGTGCTTCAGTCAGTCTCATGAGGGAGGCTCTCATTGGAAAGCCTGCTCCTTGATAAGGGGGTGGCCCCCTTACACTGCTGAACAGATTCCTGACCCGGCTGTGCTTCTGGCAGATTCAATTGCCAGTGCCAAATCTGGAACAAGGGCACTGCTCTGGTCTGCCATATATTAACCACTACCTGACCGCCCATTGACTATAAACATCCTGGGTGGTCGAGTTTATCTCTGATCGGACATTTTAGATTGTCCTTTCAGAGATGGCAGCTGCACGCTAATTGTGCAGCTGCCGAGTGGGGGGCCCGCTGTCAGTGATAGCAGGGCACCCCAGAGAGAAGGCAGGAACCGTTACTGTGTCCCTGCCTTCTAGATCACTGTATACACAGCATTGTACAAGCGATGTGTATATAGCAATGCAGCAATGTGCTGCTTCCTGTCCCTGTCATGTGACCGCTGGGGCTGGGAGAGTGCAGGAGCTGCTGGGTCTTCCAAACACCTCAATCAGCCCTGCACTGAGGCTGTACAGCTCAGTATTATGCTGTACAGCCTCTCTGGGGGGTGTATTCCACCTGTAACTGGGGCTACTATGTCTGCCCCAGTTACAGGAGAAATCAAAAGTGGAAAAAGAAAAGTGAAGTTAAATGTCCCCCAGAGGTCTTGTATGACCTTATGGGGGACACAAAGTGTAAAATAAAAAATAAAAAAATCATAGAGTTTTATAAAATACATGTACATTTTTCCCCCAATTAAGCCATTTAAAAAATGTTAAAAATAGAAAAAATAAAATAAAATAGACATATTTAGTATTGCCGCGTCCGTAACGACCGGCTCTATAAAAATAGCACATTATCTTCCCCATCAGGTGAACAACGTAAAAAAAAAACAAGAAAACAAAAACCCTTACATTAAAAGATTTTTTAGTTACCTCACCTCCCAAAAAACATAATGTTAATCGATCAAAAAGTCATATGTACCCAAAATTGGTAGCAATAAAAACGCTACCTCATGCCTCAAAAAAACAAGCACTCACACAAGACCATAGCCAGAAAAATGTAAAGAATATGGTTCTAAGAAAATGGCAACATGATTTTTTTCTAAAAATATTCTTATTGTGTAAAACGTAAAAATAGAAATTGCATTGTTGCATCCGTAGCAACCGGATCTATAAAAATATCACATGATCTACCCTTTCAAGTGAACAGTGTAAAAAAAATATTTAAAAATCACACCAAACTTCTTTTTTGTGGCTTCACCTCCCAAAAAATAAGATAAACAGCGACCAGAAAGACCAGAAAGACAAATGGACAAAAGACAAAAAAAAAACGATACCTTTTCCGTCACAAAATAAGCCCCCACACAGCTTGATCAACAAAATTGTTTAAAAGTTATCGCTCTTAAAAACCATGACAGAAAACTCCATGTTAGAAAATCCAGATGCCGCTCCTTCCCTTCTGAGCCCCGGTGTATCCCCAAATAATAGTTTATGCTCACAATTGGGGTGTTATTCTACTCAGGAGAAAATGGGTAGCAAATTGTGGTGGGATATTCTCCTGTTATCTTTTGTGAAAAAGAAAGTTTGGGCCTATAGCACCATTTTCTTGTAAAAAAAAAAAAAAAGAATATTTTTTCTTTTTCACAGCCAAGTGTTATAAATTCTATGAAACGCATGTTAAGTCAAGTGCTCATTACACACCTTAAAAATTCCTTGGGTGATGTAGTTTACAAAATGTGGTAACTTTTTGGGTGTTTTCACTGTGGGGGTACCTCAGGGTCTCTTCAAATGCAACATAGCGCCCTAAGACCATTCCACCAAAATCTGCCCACTAAAAACCATATGGTGCTAATTATCTTCTGTGTCCTGCCATGTGCATACAGCGGTTTATGACCACATATGGGCTGTTTCTGTAAACTTCAGAATCAGGGTAATACCTATTGGGGTTTGTTTTATTGTTAAACCTTGATGTGTTTAAGGAAAAAAATTATTAAAATGGAAAATCTGCAAAAAAGGTACAATTTTGAAATTTCACATCTATTTTGCTTTAATTCCTGTGGAATACTTAAAGGGTTAAAACATTTCTAGAACCAGTTCTGAATAGTAGTGTAGTGTAGATTCTGAAATGGGGTCATTTATGGGTGGGTTCTATTATGTGAGCTCCTTAAAGTGACTTCAGAACTGAACTGGTTCTTAAAAAAGTCGATTTTGGAAACTTTTTAAAACATTTCAAAAATTGCTTCTAAAATTCTAACATATTAAAAAAATAAAAAAACATTATTAAAATGATGCCAATTAGTGATGAGCGAGTAACAATGTTTTCGGGTGCTCGGTATGAACACCCAGCGATATACGTGCGCTCGGCCGAGCACCCGAGTATAATGGAAGTCAATGGGAGACAATCAGGTACCCCCTGCTCGGATGAGGGGAGGGTGCCTGGATCATAGGAAAAGGTCTGAAAGTGATGGAAACACCTCTGAAAACAGCAGGGGTCCATATCTTGATGCATCTTGGACTCCAATGCTGCTGCTGGGAACCATGTTGTCTGAGTTGTACATCACTTTTACAGACTGACAAAAATGCACACAAAACCCCCCCTAAAAAATCAATTGTTAGGAAACATTCTTTCCAGTATATTCAATTGTATATACAGTGCAACTTCTGTCAAAAATTACAAGGAAGAAGCACTCCGATACAGCCTGTATTTCACATAAAGGAAGGCCTCATTCACATTGTGGTACAATAGTTCACGTAGTGGGACTCCTACGCCTATGCACTAAGTGAAAGGGCTGGCAAATATTACAAGGAACCGGCACTCCAAAACACCCCTGAAAAATTATCCTTGATAGCCTACTGGTGACCCTCCAAAACATTCGGAGCAAGGGCTCTGCACAGTGAAGAAGGGAAAATTGTACATGGGACAAATGCTGATATGGTGATATTTGATATGGCGATAGCTTAATGTCCAGGATCTGGCCATACCATCCCTAGGCCACATGTTCTCAATTTTCTCCCAACCTCCCCCATTTTGCCTGAGCTACTGGTGAAGGTGCTCTGTGTGTGTGCCCATTTCCGAAAGTCATCTACAGCTGCCGTCGACTTGGCAACGCTGCTGCAGCGCTTGCATTTGCATTATTGTGCGACGTGAGCACACGCTGGAACTCTACGTTCTACATGTTGTCCAGGCTTTGTGAGCAGCAGAGGGCAGTAGTGGAATACCAGCTGCAACATGCTCTTGTATGTCTGACCTCTATGAGGTTTTACGCAACTTTTGAGGGATAAACACAGATGGTGAGTGGAAATGCCGCTATTATCAGCCTAATCATACCACTTCTGTGTCTAGTGAAACGCTGGCTGGTAACGATGAAGGTGGACGCCTCATATACTGTCCTCATACACGTTAGCACGGTGTATACTCTGACATGTAGCTAAACCTTCTCTGTCTTGATAAGAAGAGAAAACTGTACTGCTTTAACTTTCTCTTTATTGATAGTAGATTGACAGGAAAGGTAAAACTACAGAATAAAACAGTAGTATTTAGAACATAAATATTCATGGTACATGGCATAAGACATAGACTAATCTGCTATACATCCAGTACATGAGATAAAACAGTGATAGTGAGTTATCAATACAAGAAACATATAATAAACTTCAGTAAATAGCACATAGATAATGCCCTTATCGACTATGCTAGGAAACATTTTTTACCAACTATTAAGAGGGTACTTCACTATATGCCGGTCCTTTAATCTTACAGAGGAGACGGTCGGAGGAGGATCGAACCCTTTGAGAGAGGAGGACAAAGGCTAATACCCTTTATATATTCACCTGTGCTTCGTACAACGAATTTAGAAGCAGCGCGGTTTCAGACCCTTTACTACATGAATTTTCCAGTGTGAACTACCCACCACACTACATTGGAACCAGCAGCGCAAGTAACTGTCCGTGTTTTTGGGATACAAGACTGACACTTTCTTTTTATTTCATATTGTGCTAGTGGGTGGTCAAGCCTTGTTACCAAAATGGACATCTTTGACTTTAGAGCTAATTTTAAGTGTAATCTTGATGTGTTCACTGAAATCCCTGTGGAGAATGAGAAAGGGATTGAAGACATGCGGACATTGTTTGTTGATCTGGAAAGGGAATTCATTAGGGAGATCAGAACCACCTGGGATATTGCCTCCTTGGAGCGACTCCTAATGGAGGGGAAAATCCCAGAGGGTTTAAGATGGCAACTCCCATTAACTACAGAGGAGGAGGAGGATTTAGTAGGATGGGAGAAGGTTCTGAATGATTGTGCATGGAAGGTGATGGAGTATATTATTAACGTTCGGAAAAATAAGTTAAGACACACCAATCAGAAAATTGAGGAATTACAAGAAGTGATTAAACCATATAAAGATACGAATAAGGATGAATATGAGAAATATAGCAAACAATGTCAAGAAGCTGTCCTTAAATCAGAGAAAGAGATAAGGAGTAAAAAACAGAAAAAATATGTGAAGATCTGTAATGATTACCAGCTAGGCGTGGTTTATAAATGGAAGAATAAACATCAAGACATAGAGCAAAAAAGGTTGGATGAAGTGCAGGCGGATAAAGACAGTGGAAAGAATCCTAACCAAGGATATCACACTGAGGGTTTTAGGAATACTGAGAACGGAGGTGGAAGGCAAAAGTTTTTTAAAAACTATCATACTAAAAACTACCAGTCTAATGAATATGCACCGCAGCGGAATTATGGGTATTATAATAGGAACTACGACCGCTCTTATAACCAAGTTAGAGGGAATGACTACATATATCAGCCTACTCCTAGTGTTTCCCAGAGAGGGAATGACCACACATACCAGCGGAATTATGGAGGACAGTACTATGGACATAATAGTGGGTATAGAGGACAGTATTATAGACAACCACATAGACAGCCATACCAAGGAGGAAGTTATAATGGAAGACCAAAACTAGGACCACAAGAATATTATGGTCCCACTCAGCAAGAGAATAGAAGGTACATGGATAGGGCAAATCAGGAGGAGAAAGGTCACACAGAGAATAATATGAAAGAAAGTGGAGAAGAAGGGAGACTAAGGTCGACACAGCAAGGTGAACAAAATTTTCCTCATCAGAGTATAAAAGGGGTAGCAAGGGAGGTGGGAATAAAAGAACAGAATGTGAGAACACCACTGAAAAGAAGTCTTGTAGAGGAAGAAGGGGAAAAGGGAAAAACAAGCCCAAAGACAAAAAAGAGCAAGGAAACACGAGAGGGATATTCAATTTAAGCAATCATGTGTTGACAGAGGATGAAAAGAAGGTTCTCAACAAGGGGTTAAAATATGCACCAAGCCAAAAAGTGAACAAATTTGAAATGTTCCTAGATATACATAAATATATTCGTAAAATCAATATGGCTAAATATTGGTTGAATAATCCGGCACCACAAGTGAAAGGGGTAGAAGAAGGGGAGGGTATCATGCACACAAATCTGAAATTGAAATCAAAATTCTTCCCCAAAAATCGAAATAATGAGTGTGTGGAAGCGTTTAAAACAAGATTATTAAAAGAATTAGAGGAACTGGATGCGAATAAGATAACCCACAATTTAACATTCGGGGAGAGGAAGGCTCTAAAAGATCTGGAGAAGAATTCTGAGTTAATAATTAAACCCGCAGACAAAGGAGGGTGTGTGGTCGTGATGAATAGGGATAAATATGAGTCTGAAATGTTGAGACTGGTATCTGACGAAGCCACATACCAGAGACTTAAAAGTAATCCTACTTCTGAGTATAAAAAAATCCTTGATGGTCTATTAACTGATGGTTTTAAAAATGGAGCACTAAATAAAAGGGAATTTGAATATTTGAGTGTCCCACATCCCATTGTGCCAGTGATATACCATTTGCCAAAGATACACAAAAGTTTGACTGACCCCCCAGGGAGGCCAATAATTTCGGGGTTAAATTCCCTGACATGCAAGGTCACGGAATATATAGATTTTTATTTACAGGGATATGCAACACAAAATCGTTCCCACTTAAAGGACACAGAAACAGTGATACAGATAATAAAAAATCTGAATCCACCCACATCAAACACATGGATGGCTACAGTTGACGTAGCATCTTTGTATACAGTAATTCCCAAGCAATTGGGCTTAAAAGCGGTAGAAAACAGAATTATAGAAGACCCCAAAATAGGTGACTTGCAGGGGGATTTTATTTTGAAAATTTTGGATTATTGCCTTGAACATAATTATTTTTGGTTTAAGGACTCCTATTATGTCCAGCGAATTGGTACGGCGATGGGGGCGAAATTCGCCCCCAGTTTCGCTAATATTTTTATGGGGGCATGGGAAGAGGTCACCATCCTCCCCACATTGGGGGTAGTCACTTCCAGAGGCAGACTTATCCTCTGGAAGAGATACATCGACGACTGCCTCCTAATGTGGGAAGGAGAGAAGGAAGGATTGGAGAATTTTATCCATCAGCTTAACGATAATTAATGGAACTTGCGGTTTGTGGGGGAGATTAGTGATGTGTCCATAAACTTTTTAGACCTGTGCATTAAGATAGAAGATGGGAACTATAAGACTAGCTCCTTTTTTAAGGATACAGATGTGAACTCGTATATTGACGTGAAAAGCTGTCACTATAAACCATGGCTCAAAAATATACCCAAAGGGCAGTTTAAGAGAATGTCTCGTAACTGTACTACGGTGGAAGACTATAGGTCACAGTGTGAGGTGTTGAAGGACCGCTTCCTTGAAAGGGGATACGAAGGAGACCACCTTGAAGCCACTATTAAAACTGTTGAGGAGGAGAGAACCAAAGTAGGAGGTATAACGAAAGATAAAAAGGATGAGAAGGATTATAGATTCTCCTTTACAACTGGATACTGTTCCATGTCGGATACCATTAAAAAGCTGTTAGGAAAAATTGGGGAACCTTAAAAATGACCCGATTTTAGGGAAGGCCATACCGAAGAACCCTACCTTTATTTTTAGGAAGGCTCCAAATATCAGGACCAAGCTGGTGCATAGCGCCATCCCTCCAGCAGGGGTAAAGGGGAGTAGGGAGGGGGACAAATTCACGTGGTGTGGATTCTGCACCGGTTGTAAAAATCGCAACACAAAAGAGAGAATGAGAACACTTGATTGCATTGTTTCTAAGAAGAACGGAGGAGAGTTCGAATAAAAGGAAACTGTTCCTGTGAAAATGAGGGTGTTATATACGTGTTGGAGTGCCCGTGTGGACTCCAATATGTTGGCAGGACAGTGAGAAAGTTGAAGGTGAGGATTCAGGAACATATAGGGAATATCAAGAAGGGACTGATGAGCCATAGTGTGTCGGCTCACTTCAAGCTGATGCATAGTAAGAATCCACGGGGCTTGAGGTTTGCTGGCGTAGAAGTGGTTAAACCACACTGGCGAGGAGGTGACTCGCTGGCGCGGATAAATCGAAAGGAAGTACAATGGATCTACCAATTAGGGACGCTGCAACCCAGCGGCTTGAATATAGAATTCGATCTGAAACCCTGTTTGATCTAATGTAGATACATTGTACTACCTTTGTGTAAGTATCTATGAAGTCTTACCTTGTGTCGAGGACCTTTGAAAAAACGCGATGGTGATTGGACATTTGGATCATGTGACACCAATCTGATGAATGGGGAAGAGGCGGATTTGTAAGATCTCCGGCATGAGTCTTATCCTGTGTTGAGGACCTTTTGAACTATTTGATGGTGATTGGATACTTGAATCATGTGACACCAAGTTTATGAATGGGAGGAGGCGGGTTTGAAGAACATCGAGATGACGTGAACCGTAGTGAAAATGAATGGAGGGGTTACGAGTTACGTGTGATGCATAAGTTTGGGAAGAATTGTAATGGTGTGGTATGATGGATATATAAGTGAAAGATATAAGTAGGATTTTGGTATTGTCCGGAGGAAGAGAATACTTAAATGTATTAAGGAGACCTATGTATGTTAGAGGATTGCGGTGACGTGAGAGCGGATGCACAAACTGTTAAACTAAAGGTTTTTACTATGTAACTAATCTGGTGGGATACTTTGGATGTATGGTGGCTAAATATGATTTTAGCGATGAGAAACCAGTCCCCTGATTAAGTTTGTATTTTTATATGAGTAATGTTTAATATATGCTGATTGGGTAATGACTCCCAGAGTTCGGGAACAGGAAACTGGGCTATTTAAAGGGCCTCGC
Source organism: Bufotes viridis (assembly GCA_033119425.1). Lineage (NCBI taxonomy): Eukaryota > Metazoa > Chordata > Amphibia > Anura > Bufonidae > Bufotes > Bufotes viridis. The sequence goes on along the minus strand of CM065590.1, from coordinate 372,134,002 downwards.
TATGGACATGCGCAGTGATCGCCCCTGAGGAAGCCAGAGAGCGAAACCCGGGTCGGGCAGGAACCTGATGTATTTTACCTTTGTGATATGCCTGAAAACCACCTGTGTTTGTGAGTAAAATAAAACCATTTTTTACCAACTATTAAGAGGGTACTTCACTATATGCCGGTCCTTTAATCTTACAGAGGAGACGGTCTGAGGAGGATCGAACCCTTTGAGAGAGGAGGACAAAGGCTAATGCCCTTTATATATTCACCTGTGCTTCGTACAACGGATTTAGAAGCAGCGCGGTTTCAGACCCTTTACTACATGAATTTTCCAGTGTGAACTACCCACCACACTACATTGGAACCAGCAGCGCAAGTAACTGTCCGTGTTTTTGGGATACAAGACTGACACTTTCTTTTTATTTCATATTATGCTAGGAAACAGGCTGAATAACAGATGATGAGGCAGGAAAACCAGTGAGAGAGTGTGGCATCTGAGACATAAGATGGTGGCTGCTTGCTATCCCAGCACAAGAAGAGAAAGAACCAGGAACTACCCACAATGCTCTGGGACTCCCATAATGCATAGCAAACTGGTTGGAAGAAATACATGAACTGATCAATAGAGGGCGCTATTACCATACATACCATACAATAAATGCAAATGATTTACAACACAATTAAATGCAATGTCAAGCTGATAAACACACAGGAAACTACTGGACCTGCATCTGGGGACAGAACACTCCCCGCTTGACGTCAACTGATGTCACTATTATATTCATTGGGTGCAAACAGTAGAACGAGTTCTCCTACTGGTCTGGGGAACAATTTGGTTTCTCCCTGTATCTGAATTTTCAATTCTACTTTGCGTATTATTCCATCCTTACTTGGGAATGTCCTAGTCACAAGACCTAATGGCCACTCGTTTCTTCGTGACTGGCAGTCTTTCATTAGGACTATATCGCCGGCCTGGAGGTTAGGCTTGCTGGTTTGCCACTTTCTCCTCGGTTGCAGAGTGGGAATGTATTGCTTTTTCCACTTGTCCAAGAACGAGTTTTAAAGACTCTGTACTTGTCTCCATCGATTCCTGTAAAGATCTTTGGAATTAAATTCTCCAGGTGGAGCACAAATTTGTTCAGTCTTTTGAGTAAGCAGTGTGGCGGGTGTGAGAACAGTTGGGTCATCAGGATGCCTATCATCCTTTCCCAAGCACCTCCCATGTGTGAAGAGTGTGGTGGGTTGAAGGTCCAAGTACATCCTTGTTCACTGAGGTATTTTTCTATGTTTTTAACATCCAAGTTGGAAGAGAGCTGTAGTTCTCTCGCTGCGCCGACAAAGTTTGTTCCTCAGTCAGAACGAATGTGTTTGACAGATCCTCTAATGGCAATGAAACGTCGGAAAGCATTAATGAAACAGGAAGTATCCATAGATTCAATTACTTCAATATGGACAGCTCGGATGGACAGACAAGTGAATATAATCACCCAACGTTTCCCATGCGCACAGCCTCCCCTGGTTTGCCGGACAACCACAGACCAAGGACCAAACACGTTTAGGCCGACATTGGTGAAGGGTGGATCCATACTTAGTCGGTCATACGGGTGGTTTGCCATCTTCGGTGTCTGTGACATACCACGAAGTTTCTGACAGGTAACACATTTAAATATGAATCTGCATACACATCTTTTAGCTCCAACTATCCACAGTCTAGCTGCTCTTAGAGCTCCTTCAGTGAACAGCCGACCTTGGTGCTTTGTCTGTTCATGGTACTGTTGCACGAGCAGAGTGGCTATATGATGCTGTCCAGGCACTATCACAGAATGTTTCTCTGCCAGACCTACATTGGCTTCCATAAGGCGTCCACCTACTCTTAAGAGCCCATCTTCATCAATCACTGGGTCAAGTTTCCTTAAAACACTACCTTTGGGCAAGGGTCTTTGGCTGACTACACAGTCGATTTCCGTTGTATAGGTTTCACGCTGTACAGCTTGGATGATTACATTTTTTGACCGCTCTAGATCGAGAGCTGTGTAGACATGTTTACAATGATGCCAACCTCTACAGATATTTTTATCTACCGTTGAGGTTGCTTTGTACGACTGAGCAATGTGAGTCAGGCAAGTGATGGCACGGACAAAAGATTACTAAGTAGAGAACCTACTGAATCTGTGGGATTTCAGGTGGTGGTCTAGAGTCTCCGTATGTAGCACAGAAACCTGAGGACGTATATCAACATCAGTATGTGGGTCTACTAGTTCAAACATGGCAGTTTCTGCTGTGTTAGGCGTTGGCTTGTACAAAAAGGTGGGACCTGTAAACCAAATTGTATCCTTGAGACGGTCAGCAGTGACAGATCTGGTTGCTTTGTCCGCAGGGTTGAGATGAGTAGGTACATATTTCCATTGTTCAGGAGAGGTGGATATTCCGATCCTTAGCACTCTGTTGTTGACGTAGACATAGAAGCGTCTAGCTTCATTACAGATATATCCATGTACTATCTTGCTATCGGTTTAGAACTCAGAGTCTTTAATCTCCAGGTCCATTTCTGCAGCAATGAGTTCGGCTAGCTCCACCGCTAACACCGCGGCACATAGTTTAAGGCGTGGTATTGTGTGTTCCTGGAGTGGCGTAAGTTTCGCTTTACTCATGACGAACCCTACATGGCATTGTCCGCTGGTATCTAACGTCTTCAAGTAAGCTACAGCGGCAAATGCTTTGACTGAAGCGTCGCAGAAAACACAAAGTTTTTATGTCTTAACCTTGGTAGTTGGTACAGAAACATATGGACGAGCTATGTGAAGATCAGATAAGGCTGTAAGGGAATTCTTCCAGGCCATCCACATGGTTCTTTCCTTCATGGGAAGGGGAGCGTCCCAGTTCGACCCTTCTCTGGTGAAGTCTCTTAACATAGATTTACCTTCGATGAGTATAGGATCTGCAAATCCCAGTGGGTCGACAACTGCTTATGGTCGACAGTACTCCTCTGCGAGTAAAGGGTTTTTCTTCTCTGCTAACCTGGAAAGTGAAAGTATCAGCTTTTATGTCCCATAGTAGGCCAAGGCTCCGTTGCATCGGAGGTGAGTCAAAGCCTAGGTCTAAATCCTTCAAGTCTTCTGAATGGTCCTGAGAAGGAAAGGCTTACATTAATTTCTGGCTGTTAGAAGCGATCTTGTGTAGCCTCAGGTTAGATAGAGAGAGCATCTCCTGGGTTATTTTAAGAAGACTGATTGCAGTCTCATCTGAGGGCATTGATTTCAGACAGTCATCCAAATAGAAGTCCTTCTCTACAAAGAGTCTGACATCCGCTTCGTACCTTTCTTCTACTTTCTGAGCTGCACATCTTAATCCATAGATGGCGACTGCAGGAGAAGGACTATTGCCAAAGATGTGAACTTTCATACGATACTCTGTAACATCTTTAGAGGGATCGTTGTCCTTGAACCATAGGAATATCAAGAAATTTCTATGTTTTTCATTAACTAGGAAGCAGTGGAACATCTGTTGGATATCAGCCGTGAATGCAATGGAGTCTCTGCGAAAACGGAGAAGCACTCCTATGAGCTTGTTGTTTAGATCCGGGCCTGACAGCAAAACGTCGTTCAATGATACACCTTCATACTTGGTGCTTGAGTCAAACACCACTCTGATCTGACCTGGCTACTTCGGGTGATACACCCCAAACATGGGCAGGTACCAGCACTCTTCCGAGTCTCGAAGTACAGGTGCTAGCTCTGCATGACCGTTCCGAAATATCTTTAACATAAAGATATAGAAGTGATCTCTCGTCTCAGGTTTGCTTCGTAGGTTGTGCCTGAGAGAGACAAATCATTTGAAAACTTGTTCTTTATTGTTGGGTAAGCATTGTCTTTGAGGCTTAAAGGGTAGAGGTGCAACCCAGCTTCTTGTTTCGTCCTGCACCATTCCCTGCTCCATTATATCTAGGAACAGTCTATCTTCAAATTACATCGCCATATGATTGTCCTCTTTAGTCTTGCAGAAGACTGTGGATCCCAGATGTTGCAGATGATGGTCAGCACTGCGTTTGAATGATAGCGGTGCACGTGTCAGCGGGCGGGCATCCCAACGTACAATGTAAAGAATGAACACCGGCACTCGCTATAGATTTGCAGGATAGGATTTATTCCAGTCACTTATTAAATCATAGTGACGCGTTTCAGCACCAAAGTGTGCTTTCTTCAGGCTACATTTAATCATCCTACCATTGCACCTTAAATACATTGTCAAGATAACAACGGAACTGACGTCATGTGATGTATAGCTCCTCCCACCTGGAGGCCGATACAGAAACAGATGTGGACACCATAGATCATAGGAATCAATGGAGAGCGGGGAAAATTCAAGTCCGCTAAAAAATGAAACATAATTGAAGATGTCAATAATAAGCAAACATCATAGTTGTGATTATAATTATTATTATATAAACCCAGTAACATTGTAGTCTCTATTGAGACCTCTTGGTTCCACCGTTTGTAATCGGTGGATCCAGTATGCTTCTCTCTTCAGCAATAATTTATTTCTATCCCCACCACGGCGTGGTAGTGATACACTTTCGATGACCTGAAAGCGTAATTGGGATATTGCATGTCTTTTTTCATGAAAATGGTACTGTATTGGGAGTAATAGATTCTCAGTGCGGATGGTAGATTTGTGTTTGCTGAGTCTGTCTTTCATCCGCATAGAGGTTTCACCTACATAAGTAGGCCACAGGGACATTTGAGTACATAAATAACATATTTACTATCGCATGTGAACATGCCCCTGATTGGGATCTGTTCACCTGAATGAGGATGATTTAGATAGGCTCCTTTGATTACACTGGAGCAATTAACACATCCCAGGCACGGGAATGTGCCCTGACGTGGAGTGGTCAGTGTGGTCTGTCTAAGGCCAATTTTGTTAGTACCTATGTCAGCTCTAATGATCTTGTCGCGGATATTATCCGCTCTCTTGAAGCACATCATTGGAGAATTCTGAAATTCCTCAATCTGAGGATATGACCTGGAGACTATGTGCCAATGTTTATTCACGATGCCCCTGATTTTTTGTTTCCATGGGTGATATTTTACCACTAATGGAATGCGTGGTGGTTTATTGGTTTTCTGTCCCTGTGGATTGTCAAGTTTGTTCCTTTGTGTTTCTAATAAATGTTTGGGATAACCTCTATTCAGGAACTTATTAGTCATTTCTGTCATTCTTACTTGGCAGGTATCAGGATCAGTTACGATCCTTTTTACCCGTTCAAACTGTGAAAAGGGATGGATTTTTTTGTCGCTGGGGGTGGCTGCTTGTAAAGGTAAGCAGACTGTTACGGTCAGTTTCTTTGGTGAATAGGTCTGTGTGAACAGTGCCATCATCGTTGCGTATCACCCATGTGTCAAGGAAAGCTATTTTGTGATGATTAAACTGCATGGTAAACTGTAATTCACTCCAAATGGAGTTGAGGTAATGGTTAAATTCCGTGAGGGATAGAACGTCGCCCCGCCAAACGCAAAACACGTCATCGATAAATCGACGCCAAAATATACAATGTTCCAAAAATAGTGGATTAGGATAGATAAACTCATTCTCAGAAGATGACATGTAGCTATTTGCGTAAAGCGGTGCGACGTTCGATCCCATTGCGGTCCCGCGGCACTGTTGAAAAAACATGTCTTGGAATAGAAAATAATTTTTCTCAAGTACAATACCTAAAAGTATCAGAAAAAACTCTTTTTTTACTCCCAATACCGTACCATTTTCATGAAAAAAGACATGCAATATCCCAATTACGCTTTCAGGTCATCGAAAGTGTATCACTACCACGCCGTGGTGGGGATAGAAATAAATTATTGCTGAAGAGAGAAGCATACTGGATCCACCGATTACAAACGGTGGAACCAAGAGGTCTCAATAGAGACTACAATGTTACTGGGTTTATATAATAATAATTATAATCACAACTATGATGTTTGCTTATTATTGACATCTTCAATTATGTTTCATTTTTTAGCAGACTTGAATTTTTCCCGCTCTCCATTGATTCCTATGATCTATGGTGTCCACATCTGTTTCTGTATCGGCCTCCAGGTGGGAGGAGCTATACATCACATGACGTCAGTTCCGTTGTTATCTTGATAATGTATTTAAGGTGCAATGGTAGGATGATTAAATGTAGTCTGAAGAAAGCACACTTTGGTGCTGAAACGCGTCACTATGATTTAATAAGTGACTGGAATAAATCCTATCCTGCAAATCTACAGCGAGTGCCGATCTTCATTCTTTACATTGTGGATCCCAGATGGTCTTGATTACCATCTTCGATGAAGTCATCATAGGCAGGACCTGCAAGGGCACCTGTTGATGAAGTGCTTTGAGGCAGTTCCTTGATGAAGAAGTGATTTTCGCATGGTTGGAGAAGAGATGGGCGTCCATTCTCAAGTGTACTGGTAAGCATGCTGTTGACAGTTGTAGGTTTGTGTACACCTCCCAAACAGACTTCTCCTACAATTACCCATCCTAAGTCAAGTCTCTGGGCGTATGGAGCGTTGTGAGGCCCATTGATCTGCTGTCTAACCTTGTGGACCTGTAGGATATCCCTCCCGAGGAGTAAGACTATCTGGGCTTCAGGATCAAGGTTCGGGATCAGGTGTCTTATACGCTTCAGGTGAGGTTGATGCGCTGCTACTTCTGGTATCCCTTTTGTTAGGAATCTGGTTACACTCCAATATAGATGGTAAAGGCAGACGCACTTGACCATCGCTGGACTCAACTATGTACCCACTTGCCCTCCTTCCGGCTGTTACCACAGTACCAGCACAAGTTCTTAGAGAGTAGGGGGCACCGGGTCCTCTGATGTCGAAGCTATCAAAGAAGGCAGACTTCGCTAACGACTTGTTACTTTGATCGTCTAGAATTACATACACTTTGATGGCTTTGCCTCGGTCATCTGCTGGATAAACCCCCACTAGAGAGATTTTAGAGCAGGATCTGCCTCCTCTGAGGTCTCTGCAGACCTCTGTACATTTAGAAGTAACTGCCAAAGTGTCAGTATTTCCTCGCTATGCTCTTGGGTTTTGGGTGAAGAAGACCTTGTCTTGACTGAAGATGCTTGACTATTAGACATGTTGTGACTGTTAGGAGACTGCTGCGATATCCATATGCAGGCTCTGCGTGGATAATGGCGGGCTCCGGATAGTCTGATCTTCTGAGCTTGTTCTCAGCAGTCGTTTCACTGCTGTCTTGGCAGTTATTCACTGAGCTTGTTCTCAGCAGTCGTTTCACTGCTGTCTTGGCAGTTATTCACTGAGCTTGTTCTCAGCAGTCGTTTCACTGCTGTCTTGGCAGTTATTCACTGAGCTTGTTCTCAGCAGTCGTTTCACTATACTGTCCTCATACATGTTAGCACGGTGTATACTCTGACATGTAGCTAAACCTTCTCTGTCTTGATAAGAAGAGAAAACTGTACTGCTTTAACTTTCTCTTTATTGATAGTAGATTGACAGGAAAGGTGAAACTACAGAATAAAACAGCAGTATTTTAGAACATAAATATCCATGGTACATAAGACATATACTAATCTGCTATACCTCCAGTACATGAGATAATACAGTGATAGTGAGTTATCAATACAAGAAACATATAATAAACTTCAGTAAATAGCACATAGATAATGCCCTTACTAACTATGCTAGGAAACAGGCTGAATAACAGATGATGGGGCAGGAAAACCAGTGAGAGAGTGTGGCATCTGAGACATAAGATGGTGGCTGCTTGCTATCCCAGCACAAGAAGAGAAAGAACCAGGAACTACCCACAATGCCCTGGGACTCCCATAATGCATAGGAAACAGGTTGTAAGAAATACATGAACTGATCAATAGATGGCGCTGTTACCATACAATAAATGCAAATGAATTACAACACAATTAAATGCAATGTCAAGCTGATAAACATACAGGAAACGACTGGACCTGCATCTGGGGACAGAACACTTCACATGTGGAAGAGGTGGAACTAGGGGGAAGACATTATACAGGGTGATAGCCAGAACACCATCAGTTCGGCTTCTCAGTGTGAATCGGATGATGATGATGAGGAGCAAGAGGGTTGCCCACGCTACAGAGGGTAGTAACAAAAGCAGTTTTATTCCATCTGTTCTGCATAGATGGGAAGGAGAGGAGGAAGAGGATAAGGAGAATGAGTGTCATCCTCCTTATGACGACAGCGAAGCCTAGCCTGTTGGCAATCTGGCACACATGGCTCACTTCATGTTAGGCTGCCTTTCCCGTGACCCGTGCATTACACGCATGTTAGACAACACGGATTACTGGTTGTTCACCCTTATCGACCCCCACTACAAAAAAAAACTTTTCATCTCTCATTCCTGTGATGGAGAGGACGAGCAAAACAATGCAATAACACAATGTCCTTGTTTGAAAATTGCTTAGAAAATTTCCATATGACAACACTGGAGGCAGAGTACGTAGTTCCTTGGGCAACCCAGGAGGGGAGATGAGGGGGACACACCGCAGTTCCAACAGAGGCAGGACAACACTCTACAAGACAGTTTCATGACACTCCGCCAGCACCCTCACCCTGATGCGCAACCTAGTGTCACAACGAGGAAAACATTTTGGAAGATGTTGAAGGAGTACATAGCAGAACGTGTCAGCGTCCTCAGTGATCCCCCTGTGCCTTACAACTATTGGGTGTCCAATCTGGACACGTGGCACAAACTGCCACTCTATGACTTTGAGGGGCTGGCCTGTAGACTGTATTCATTAAAACCTCATCCAAAACTTACACATTACTATAAAATACAAACATATCATACAACAGTGGTGGTAAAACAATGGCATGGCCTGTTGAATAACTCCTAAATAACAAAATAAATAACAATAATAACATATCTTACAGACTAGTCATAAACTCTAACTCAAACCATAACAAAAAAAGTCAAACACAGTACACAGGGTGATAGCCAGACCACCCTCAGTTTGTCTTCTTTACGCCTCAGAGGTGCTAGCCTGCCCTGCCACCAGCATTTAGTCACAGCGGGTATTTAGTGCTGCTGGGACCATAGTAACAGATAAGCGCATGTGCCTGTCAACTGAAAATGCTGACAGGTTGACTATTATAAAAATGAACCGGGCCTGAATTGCCCCTGACTTATCTACTCCACCAGATAAAAATGGCTGAACATAAAGGCACTTTAAATGTGTTATTTGTAATGTACTGAATACTCTGTATTCACATGCACCTCTGCCACCACCAACAAGGTTATATGGTTCAATCTTCTTTTTATCATCCTTCTCCTCCATCATATCAACATGCTTTTTAGGCTGCCCTCGCTCATAATGATTTATAGGTTCAGCGAAACTCTTGAACAGGTGCCAGAGGCGACACTCAGAGCCCTCTCTGTGGGCACCCTGACCCTTGAAAAAGTCTGTGGTGCACCAATATGCCTTACACTTTTCCTGCCATTCATCAGCGTCGTGTACGCCATGAATGGCACATGCAGCACATTGACCGTAGGCAGGCTATTATAGCTCAATAATAAGGAACATGGGAGATATACTATATTGGACTGTAGTATTCAGGGTAAATGATCGTGTGGGCACTTTGCGATAAATAGGTGTGTTTGTGGTTGTAGTTTGGGCAATCAGTCTCTAAAAGGTTCGCCATCGTCTTCACAGTTTTAGAGGGTTAGCGCACCTGGAGGCTCTCAGCTACATTATTTTACTCTGTTTCATTGAGCCCAGAGCCGCAGCCTCTGCGTGAACCATAAGCATCCTGGCCACTTCCACGTCCCGTACTGGCCGCCTTCTTAATATTAAATGTTATATATGCTTAAAAGTATGTCACACGTACAGTATCGTAGGATATGTACGTGTACGTGCCAATAAATATAAACAGGTATTTTGGATGCGCACACTTTACACAGGGGATGTAGCTCTGATAATGTTACAGACTACCATACACCGTCTGCGGATAAAGTACAGTATATGTTAGTGATATGTATGCAATGCACACACAGTAGATGTGGCACAAATATTTTACTTTTCCCGGAAATACACTGTTTTCACATGTGGTACTGTATTTGAAACAGAGAGCCACGCGCTATGGACACTAGATTTGGACCAGATTATTTAGATTGTCGCAAGACACACAGATTTTAAATTTGAGTCAGTATATGCCCCAGTAATGAACAAAATATGGACACTAGATTATGCACAGATTATTTAGATTAGCGACATTTTTTTCAAATGTGGTAGAGTATTTGTCACAGAAATCCACACTATATGGACAGTATATTTGGCACAAAACTGTTAAATTTGTCCCAAATACCAATAATTCTTTGCTGGAATACTGTATATATGGTTGCGGCCTAAACGCACACACAGATGTGCCTAAAACTAGTTAAATTTGCCTAAAATATAAATAATTCTCTGCTGGAGTAATAAATATAACGGTTGCGGATTGAACGCACACACAGATGTGCCCCAAACTAGTTAAATATGTCCCAAATATAAATAAACTGCTTTCTGATGGTGTACTGTAGATCTCACTTGCAGACACACTCTAGTGAATAAGCCCCTTTTTATAATGTCTGCTAAACACACTGCTTTCTGATGGCGTACTGCAGATCTCACTTGCAGACACGCTCTAGTGAATAAGCCTCTTTTTATAATGTCTGCTAAACACACTGCTTTCTGATGGCGTACTGTAGATCTCACTTGCAGACACACTCTAGTGAATAAGCCTCTTTTTATAATGTCTGCTAAACACACTGCTTTCTGATGGCATACTGTTGAGCTCACTAATATCAAATCTTTCAGTCTTTTGAAAGCTTTTGGGTACTTAAAAAAGTGATTTTCTAGACCTGCACTTCTGTCCCTTCCGGAAAACGCCTGTCCCTGATACTGCTAAATTTAACCCCTGGTAAACAACTAACAAACATGGTGCTGCATTGCTGTCAAACACACACTGTAGTCCTTAAGAGGACTGTTTGGTCTATCAATAGTTTTTTTGGAGTTTAATTTGTGAATTTCCAGCAAAACGCTATCTGTTCCTGCCTACTGTCTGCTCTCCCTGACGCTAAATTATCTGAGCGCGGGACATCGGCTCCTATATAAACTGGCATCACGTGTTCCGGCCAGCCAATCAGTGTAAGGCTAATAGCTAACATGGCTATTGCATTACACTGAAGGAAATTATTTGCCTGAACATTGATTGTCTGCTTAGGAGGTGCCAAACGTGCGGGGAGGAGACTCGACAAATGCGACGAGCACACATGGTATTCGGCCGAGTACCACCACATGCCGAGCATAGCGATGCTCGAGCCGAATCGGTACTCGGCTGAGCAAGCTCACTCATCACTAACGCCAACATAAAGTAGACATATGGTGAATGTTAATTAATGAGTATTTTATGAGTTTTTACTATCTGTCTTAAAAGCAGAGAGATTCAAATTTAGAAAAAAGTGAATTTTTTCTAATTTTCATCAAGTTTTGGACTTTTTTTTTTATGAATAGAGGTGAACATATTGACTCAAATTTACCATTAACATGATGTACAATGTGTCACAAGAAAACATTCTCTGAATGGCTTGGATAAGTAAAAGCATTCCAAAGTTATTACCACATTTAAAGACACATGTTAGATTTGCAAAATTTGGCCTGGTCAGGAAGGGGGCAAATGGCTCAGTCTGGAAGCGGTTAAACAGTCTAGATTTAGCAATCGGGATTATATGTACCAGAAGCGCAGCTAGGGCTGAGATTGCACCACACAGACCACAAGGAGAGGAGCCAGCCTTGCAAAGTAAACTTAGAACAGCAGAGCTGCAAGGCAAGTTGCTGTCATGTGGTGACCTAGGCAGTGGCCTACCCTTTGTCCCGGTTGAATCAGATGAAACCAGGCATGTAGGGTCGAAAATAACAAATGAACAGAGATCTCATAGACAATGACTATATATGCAAATAGGACTTTAAATCTATTTTTGGTCAACAAGACCTTAATTACAATTAGCAGATTTAAAATTCTAAAAAACTGAGCTGCTAAGCAGTTTCCTCCATTCGGCTGCCATGCCAAACCTTTACTTCTCTCTTGTAATCATGGAACAGTTTTTTTTCCCTTAATGAATATAATTTGTTACTTTTCGAAAAGTACACATGATTAACTAATACAGCACACCTGCTGTGAAGCATAAATCAATTACCTTATCCCTAGACAGCGGTTCTGACTTTAGAAGGAGCGGGAACTGGCTTTCTTACCATGGAGACAGCAGCTGGGAAGTACACAAAAGAAATGCTTTTCCTGGGGTTATTTATGAGGTTGGGCGCATTTATTATCTCAATGACATGTTTAATGAAAATTTAAGGAGCTAGTTTGTGTTGTATAGCGCTATTTCCTGCATACTGTTTGGGCTAGATTAATAAGAACTGCAAATACATGCAGCAATGTAATGTATTCTATATCTCTCAGTAACAAGAAGACAAAACAATTTCTTTACTGACCTTGTAAAATTCCATTAAATAAATCATCTCTTATAATCTAAAATGGTTGGAAGAGGTGTTGGATTTTCTTTTATATTCACGATTCATGCTAGTCCTATGAAGGTTTTCTAAATTAAATTCACTTTCTTATGAACAATGATGAAATAATTGAAAAGGCGATTTTTGGTAAGTGAATAAAATAGAAGCAGCGGCTTTCCGGACTTTGTTCCCATTGGTTCATTGGCTTCTGTCTTTAACCACTTCAGCCCCCCTTAAACACCCTTAATGACCAGGCCACTTTTTACAATTCTGCACTACACTACTTTCACCGTTTATTGCTCCGTCATAGAACTTACCACCCAAATGAATTTTACCTCCTTTTCTTCTCACTAATAGAGCTTTCATTTGGTGGCATTTCATTGCTGCTGACATTTTTACTTTTTTTGCTATTAATCAAAAATGACCGAAATTTTTGCAAAAAAAATGACATTTTTCACTTTCTGTTGTAAAAGTTTTTTTTAAAAACTACATTTCTATATACATTTTTCTCTAAATTCATTGTTCTACATGTCTTTAATAAAAAAAATCAATAAGTGTATATTTATTGGTTTAGGTAAAAGTTATAGCGTTTACAAACTATGGTACAAAAAAGTGAATTTCCGCATTTTGAAGCAGCTCTGACTTTCTGAGCACCTGTCATGTTTCTTCAGATGCTAGAATGCCAGGATAGTATAAATACCCCCCAAATGACACCATTTTAGAAAGAAGACACCCCAAAGTATTCGCGGAGGGGCATGGTGAGTTCATGTATGATTTAATTTTTTTTACAAGTTAGCGGAAAAAAAAATAATAATAAAGTTTCCATTTCTGCTAACTTCTGACAAAAAAAATAAAAATCTCCCACGGACTTACTATGCCCGTCAGTGAATACCTTGGGGTGTCTACTTTCCGAAATGGGGGTCATTTGTGGGGTGTGTTTACTGTTCTGGCACTTTGGGCGGGGCTAAATTGTGAGCATCCCTGGAAAACCTAAAAAACTCGTTGGAATTCGGGCCCCTCTGCGCACCCAGGCTGCAAAAAAGTGTCACTCATGTGGTATCGCCGTACTCAGGAGAAGTAGGGCAATGTGTTTTGGGGTGTATTTTTACATATACCCATGTTGGGTAAGAGAAATATCTCTGTAAATTGACAACTTTGTATAAAATTTTTAAAAAAGTTTCCGTTTACAGCGATATTTCTCACACAAAGCATGGGTATATATAAAAATACACCCCAAAACTCATTGCCCTACTTCTCCTGAGTACAGCGATACCACATGAGTGACCTTTGATGCGCAAAGGGGCCCAAATTCTCATGAGTACCTTTAGGATTTCACAGGGCATTTTTACACATTTGGATCCTCACGCTTTAGGGGCCCCTAAAATGCCAGGCCAGTATAAATACCCCACATGTGACCCCATTTTGGAAAGAAGACACCCCAAGGTATTCCGTGAGGGGCATGGCGAGTTCACAGAAAAAAAAAATTTTGGCACAAGTTAGCGGAAATTTATATTTTTCTTTTTTTTTTTTTTTACAAAGTCTCATATTCCACTAGCTTTTGACAAAAAATAAAATTTTACATGAACTCACCATACCCCTCACGGAATACCTTGGGGTGTCTTCTTTCTAAAATGGGGTCACATGTGAGGTGTTTGTACTGCCCTGGCATTTGAGGGTCTCTGCAATCATTACACGTATGGCCAGCATTAGGAGTTTCTGCTATTCTCCTTATATTGACGGGTAATGATATATTTTTTTTCATTCACATCGATCAATGTGAATGAAAAAATCTCTGACAAAATCAGTGACTGCGGTGCGTTGGGCTGGGCTCTAACTAGTACTTAACTAACTGGCGGTGATAAGGGACCCTTATGCCCCATTCACCCGTCCGCAATTCTGTTTGCGGAACGGAAATGCAGACCCATTCATTTCTATGGGGACAGACTTTGTCCCGCTCGGATCCGGAATTGCGGATCCACACTTACGGGTCTGCACTTCCGTTCTGCAAAAATATAGAACATGTCCTATTCTTGTCCGCAATTGCAGACAAGAAAAGGCATTTTCTATATAGTTCTGGCAATTTGCGGATCTGCAAAATGCGGAAAGCACATTGCCGGTGTCCGTGTTTTGCGTGGATCCGTGGATCCGCAAAACACATGTGGACATGTGAATGGAGCCTTACAGGGGGGTGATCAGTGACAGGGGGGTAATCAGGGAGTCGATATGGAGTGATCAGGGGTTAACAAGGGGTTTATAAGTGATAGGGGGGGGGTAGTGTGGTGCTTGGTGCTACTTTATATAGCTACCTGGTCCTCTGGTGGTCGATCCCAGCAAATGGGACCACCAGAGGACCAGGTAGCAGGTATATCAGACGCTGTTAACAAAACAGCGTCTGATATACCTCTTTGATGCTTTTAATTTTACATCTACAGCCTGCCAGCAATTGATCATCGCTGGCAGGATGCAGTATAACTGCCGAGCCGCGAGCTGCTGTGAACGCGCGCGCGTTCACAGCAATTCTCGCCTCTCGCGAGATGACGCGCAGCCGCGTCAAGGAGGAACAAACCTGCCGCCTGGACGCAGCCCTGTGTTAGGTGGTCGGCAGGCGGTTAAAGGAAGCTCGCCAGATATGATGGATCAGTTATGATGAATCATCTTGTAACGATCCTCATGGATCTCATTTGGTGGATCCATCAGATTTACATTTATTTGTCCTGAATGGAAGAGTGCAGTATGCTGTGCTATCCTGGCTGTGAAAAAATGGTTAAAGGGGCTTTCAAGAATTAAATATTGGCCATCAACATCAGATTGGTAGGAGTCTGACCCCACCTATTAGATGTTGGAAGGGGATGTGGCCGCTGACAAAGCATATTGCAATGCATAAGGAGAAAAGAACTGCCTGTACAGATAAGAAACAGGATTGTGTGGAGGCACAGACCTGGAAAACGGTACACAAATTTTGGCTGTATCGAAAGTACCTAAGAGCACAGTGGCCTTCATAATTCTTCAATGGAAGAAATTTGGAATAGCTTCGTAGAGCTGGCTACCCCACCCAAATAAGAAATTGAGGGAGAAAGACCTTGGTGAGAAAGGTGGCCAAGAACCCAACGGTCACTCTGCTGTACTCCAAAGATCCTGTGTTCAGATGGGAGAAACTCCCAGAAGGTCAATTATTACTGGAGCATTCATTCAACTTGGACTAGCAAAAAGCCTCTCCTCAGTAAGGGAAGGTACACATGGAATATATTGTCCACTATAAATTCTTCCGGGCATCCCATTGCAGAAACTGCTGCCCTGTGCTGTGTTTCTGCCATCAGTTTACATGCAGACCTGCTCTAGGTGTAGATACATTGAATGGAGCTAAACCTCAAACAGGATCCCACTGCAGGATCCCACTGTGGCTTTGCGAGGGTTCTACACGGTAACTGTGCCAAGAATGGGCCTGAACATTCTTGGAGCAGTCTTAGAAACCACAATGGAAAAACCCTCGGCTGAAAAGGAGTCATGTACTGGGAGAAACAAGATTCTCTGGCCTGATGAAATCAAGATTGAACTTTTGGTCTCAGTTCTAAGCATCATGTCTGGAGGAAACCTCTGTCTGCTCATCACCTGCCCAATACCATCCCTACAGTGAAGCATGGTGGTGAAGGCATGCTGTGGGGGTGTTTTTTCCATTGCTGGAATAAGGAGACTGGTCAGCGGTGGATTAAGTGCATTATAGGCCTGGGGCTGTCTACCCAACTTGGGCCGAATCCCTCTATTTTCCCTGTCACCCTCCCCCCCCCCCTCCCCAAGAGTTATTTTTTTTCTGTATAAAGAGGCTATGGTGCTGCCTCTTCCTAGGCCATGTGATTACATTTATTAGTCATATGGCCTAAGCACAACTCAGTCCCATCCAAGTGAATAGAGATGTTCTGTAATACCAAGCACAGCCACTATCAAATGTACGGCACTGTGCTTGGTAAGCTGCAGTGCTCACTGGAGCTCCACGGTCTCCTCAAACAGCTGATTGGCACTGGTGGATAGGCCAAAAATATGTAAATCCTGGAGAAAACCCTTTAATTTCTGTTATCGGTAGTGTTACATAGAACTGCAGGTACTATGTACTACATTATCTGAGTACAGAAAAAGTACAGTAATGTACTGATTACAGATGGTACCTGCAAATGTACTCCTGCTTCCCACCAGACTGCTGATTAAACCTGATGGGTTGAAATGTTGAATCGGATTAAATGGGATGTTGAATGGTGTCTGCAAGATCATAGCAGGGGGAGGCGGGGGATTCCTTGGTAGACACCCAGTCTCCTGCGTCCGGAGATAAGATGGAGGAGTAATTATTTCTCTTGTTTCTCAGAAGAGATAATTATTGTAGCCAATAGGTGGCAGTATTGCACAGTGATGCAGCCTACTACTGGTTTATACTGTACAAGAGGCCCCACATTATCTTCTAAGCTTCCTGGGCTGCTGGCAGTGAAGGAGGAGAGAACATGTCTGGTTATCCTCCTGCCCTCCCTACTGTCAGAAAACTGTGGTTGCTGGAGAGAAGGACTCCTCTGCGGTGCTGGGCTGAGTTCTCAGGTGTGTGACAGTAGTGGGCTGTAGGAGACTATAAGGGGGAAATAGGGGATTTGTTTATAGTAGGCTCAGATCTGTGTATGTGTGCTGCTCTCTGCAGAGTTCACAGTGGCATTGGGGGGACTCTGCCCTGGGTCCCCCCCAATGCCTCTGATTTAGGTGCACCTCTATTAATGCCTCTTCTCCAGTTGCCCTCCTAATACCCCTGCTCCAGGGTCACCACTATTACCCTGCCTCAGGTAACCCTAATGCTTCTGTTTCAGTTATTTCCGTATTTACAGGCGTCACTGATACCATGTAAAGAGATACTGGTGGAGTGGAGGATGATTTAACCTCTTAAAGACTCACTTGGTGTCCTGGTGTCCTGGTACTAGAGTTGTTTCGGTACCAAAATTTTGATTCGGTATCGATACCATAAAAAAGTATTGCGATACTCGATACCATTCGATACCACGCGAAAAAAATAAAAACGTCAAAAAAATCCGCGTGCATTCCACATTTTATGAAACCGCCGGCTCATAATACAACAGTCCTATCCTACTTTTTTGTGGGGACAAGGCGACTAAAAGAAAATGGCGAATCGTGCATTTTTTCTTTTTCTTTTTCTTTTCTTTTACGGCGTTCACCGCATAAAAGTGGATTTTTTAATAGTTTGGACTTTTGAGACGCGGCAATATGTCATATTTTATTTATGTATTGTTTATATATTTTATATGTAAAATTGGGAAAGGGGGTGATTTATAATTAATATTTTGGTGTACTTTGTTAACTTTTTTTTTTTTTACAGTTTATTTATTAACTATTTTCCCCCTTAGGGGCTAGAACCTGGGATATTCTCATCCTATTCACCCTAATAGAGCTCAATCAGGGTGAATAGGATCTCACCCTCTCCCTGCTGCCCTGTGCTCTGTGCACACAGCAGCAGGGAGGAGACTATGGCAGCCAGGACTTCAGGAGCGTCCTTGTTACCATGGTAACCGATCGGAGCCCCAGCATTACACTGCTGGCGCTCCGATCACTGCCACTGCCACCAATGAGGAGGAGGTGAGGGGACCCTGTGGCCACTGCCACCAATGATTTTATTACTGGGGGGAAGGGGGGATGGGGGAGGCACGCACTGGCCACCAATACTGTATTTATTACTGGGGACAGGGGGCACACTGCCCACCAATGTTTTAATACTAGGGAGGGGCGGAGCACTGGCCACCAATGCCTAGTAACGTTCATATATAAATGCAGGCAAAAGACACAGGCTGCCGGCACCTGCCTGTGACCGAGAGCTGCGATCAGAGGCTATTAACCCCTCAGGTGCCGCACCTGAGGGGTTAATTGCCGCAGATCGCAGTGCTGGGTCACAGGCAGGTGCCGGCAGCCTGTGTCTTCTGCCTGCATTTATATATGTAACGGTACTAGGCATTGCTGGCCAGTGCGCCCGCCCCTCCTCCCGCCCCCCTCTCCCTCTATTGGTTGCAGCGGCAGCACAGGGGGAGGGAGAGACTGCCTCCTTCTCCCTGTGCTGCCGAGGAGAACATGGCCGCGCTGAGAGCAGCGCAGCCACGCTCTCCTATACTGTGCTGTGCAGTAGCGCAGCCCAGTATCGATAAAATACTTATTGGTATCGAGCTCGATACCAGAGAAAAGTATTGATTGGGTATCGAAAGTTCGATACCCAAAACAACCCTACCTGGTACTTCCGATCACTGCTGCTCAGCCTTCTGAACAAGGTTCCTGCTGAAATCATTCAGCAGATACGTATCGGCGATCGCTGCAAACCACAGGTCAATTCAGCACAGGTTTGCAGCGCTTTCTGCAGTCTCTGATCCCCACGGTCTGTGACCGCGGGGATCAGAGATAGAGATGAGCAAACTTTAAAAAAAAGTTCTGCGTTCGGGTTGTGGTAACTCGCGCATCCCGTTATGGATTCCACTATCGCGGCATATGGAATCCATAAGGGGCGACTTCACCAACCCGAACTGTTGAACAGCCGAAGGACCTGGGGTGACGTCACTGTCATGTGATCAGTGCAGGGGGCGTGGCTCAGCACTGGATTTGATTCCGTGCTGAGTCACGCCCCCTGCACTGATCACATGATGGTGACGTCACCCCAGGTCCTTCGGCTGTTCAACAGTTCGGGTTGGTGGAAGCCGCCCCTTATGGATTCCATATGCCACGATAGTGGAATCCATAACGGGATGCGTGAGTTACCACAACCCGAATGCCGAACGCCAAACGCCGAACTTTTTTTTAAAGTTCGCTCATCTCTAATCAGAGACTTAAAATGTGCCTAAACGGTTAAAATTTAACCCCCTGCAGCCCCCCTGGTTGCGGGCAGTGCGGGAGGCGGGCGGTGCGGGAGGCGGGCGGGCGGTGTGATCGCGATTGCGATCCCCTGCCCGCCTCCTCTGTAATGATTGTTGGCGGTATAGTGGTTTTACCAGAATGTCAGCACATTGCTGACACTCTGCTGAAAACTGCTGACATCTGTGATGCAGATGTCAGCAGTTTAACCCCTTCCGTGCCGTGGTCCATACGTACCGCTGTATGGAAGGGGTTAACAGGGAGGGAGCTCCCTCCCTGTCCTATTGGGGGCTGCTGTGCCCTTGCAGCCCCCATTCTTGATGAAATCGCAGAGGGAGAGAGCCCCCCTCCCTCCCCATCACCCACTGCTCTGTTCTGGCAGCGGGTGATGGTTACCATGGCAGCAGGATGCTTTCAGAGACATCCTGCTTGCCTTGTCTAATGAAAAAATGTAAAAAAATGAAAAAAAAAAGTAAAAAGAAACAGATATCACTGAATAAAAATTAAAAAAATAAAATACATTACCCATATTATGTATCACCGCGTCTGTAAAAACCTGCTCTATAAAATATCACATGACCTAACTTATAAAGTAAGTGCCGTAAGAAAAACCCCAAAAGAATAGTGTAAAAAAAGCTATTTTTTGTCACCTTACATCACAAAAAGTGCAATACCAAGCTATCAAAAAGGCGTATGCCTTTCAAAATAGTACTAATCAGACCGCCATCTCATCCCGCAAAAAATGAGCCCCGACATAGGACAATCGCCCAAAAAAATAAAAAAATATGGCTCTCAGACTATGGAGACACTAAAACATTTTTTTTTCCTAAAATGCTGTTATTGTGTTAAAGTAAACTAAATAAAAAAACTGTATACATATTATGTATCGCCGCGTCTGTAAAAACCTGCTCTATAAAAATATCACATGATCTAACCCCTCAGGTAAATACCATAAAGAAAATAAATAAAAACAATGTAAAAAAAAGAACATTTTTGTCACCTCACATTACAAAAACTGTATTAGCAAGCGACAAAAAAGTTATATGCACTCAAAAATAGTGCCAATCAAACCGCCATCTTCTCCCGCAAGAAATGTTACCCCACGTAGGACAATCGCCCAAAAAAATAAAAAAAATATGGCTCTCAGACTATGGAGACATTAAAACATGATTTTATTTTGTTTCAAAAATGATATTATTGTGTAAAACTTAAATAAATAAATAAAAAGTATGCATATTATGTATTGCCGCGTCCTTAACAACCTGCTCTATAAAACTAACACATGATCTAACCCCTCAGGTGAACACAGCAAAAACAATTCTATAAATACCGTATCAAAAGCCATTTTTGTCACCTTAAATCACAAAAAGTGTAATAGCAAGCGACCAAAATGTCATATGCACCCAAGATAGTGACAATTAAACCGTCTTCTCATCCCGCAAAAAATGAGCCCCTACATAAGAAAGTGGCCCAAAAAATAAAAAAAATATGGCTTTCAGAATGTGGAGACACAAAAAAAAATCATTTTTTCAAAAATGCTTTGTTATGAAAAACTGAAACAAAAAACCCCCCAAAAAGTAGTCATATTTGGTATTGTTGCGTCCATAACAACCTGCTCTATAGAAATAGTACTCGATCTAACCTGTCAGATCAACTATGCAAATAACAAAAAAAAAAAACGGTCCCAAAACAGCTATTTTTTTGCAAAGTTTCCATTTTTCCAGTAACAAAGCAAGGGTTAACAGCCAAAGAAAACTCAATATTTATTACCCTAATTCTGCAGTTTGCAGAAACACCCCATATGTGGTCATAAACTGCTGTATGGCCAAACGGCAGGGCATAGAAGGAAGGGAACGCAATATGGTTTTTGGAAGGCAGATTTTGCTGGACTGGTTGTTGACACTATGTCCCATTTGAAGCCTCCCTGATGCACCCCTACAGTAGAAACTCCAAAAAAGTTACCCCATTTTGGAAACTACGGGATAAGGTGGCGGTTTTGTTTGTACTATTTTAGGGTAAATAGGATTTTTGGTTGCTCTATATTACACTTTTTTTGAGGCAAGGTAACAAAAAATTGAAATTCAGAAATGTCATCTCCATTTGCCAATAACTCTTGTGGAACACCTAAAGGGTTAACAAAGTTTGTAAAATTGGTTTTGAATACCTTGAGGGGTGTAGTTTCTTAGATGGAGTCACTTTTATGGAGTTTCTACTCTAGGCGTGCATCGGGGGACTTCAAATGGGACATGTTGTCAAAAAACCAGTCCAGCAAAATCCGCCTTCCAAAAACCATATGGCGTTCCCTTCATTCTGTGCCCTGCCGTTTGGCCATACAGCAGTTTACGCCCACATATGGGGTGTTTCTGCAAACTACAGAATCAGGGCAATAAATATTAAGTTTTGTTTGGCTGTTAACCCTTGCTTTGTTACTGGAAAAAACATGGATTAAAATGGAAAATTTTCCAAAAAATCGAAATTCTGAAATTTTATCTCCATTTGCCATTAACTCTTGTGGAAAACCTAAAGGGTTAACGACGTTTGTAAAATCAGTTTTGAATATCTTGAGAGGTGTACTTTTTAGAATGTGGATTCTATTATGTAAGCCTCACAAAGTTACTTCAGACCTGAATTGGTCCCTAAAAAGTGGGTTTTTGAAAATTTCTGCAAAATTTCAAGATTTGCTTCTAAACTTCTAAGCCTTGTAACGTCCCCAAAAAATGAAATGGCATTCCCAAAATGACCGATACATGAAGTAGACATATGAGGAATGTAAATCGATAACTTTTTTTGGCGGTATTACAATGTATTGTAAAGGTAGAGAAATTGAAACTTGGAAAATTGCACATTTTTCTAAATTTTTGGTAAATTTGGTATTTTTTTGTAAATAAAAATGAAATTTTTCGAAACCATTTTACCACTGTCATGAAGTACAATATGTGACGAAAAAACAATCTCAGAATGGCCTGCAAGTAAAAGCGTTTCAAAGTTATCAACCAATAAAGTGACACTGGTCAGATTTGCAAAAAATGGCCGGGTCCTTAAGGTGAAATAAGGCTGTTCCCCCTTTTTTATGGTCTGGCAGGCCACACATATTCCCTGCTTCTCCATTTATTCTCTTTGGGACCACTGGAAATAGCCAGCGTTGTACTCTTCCATCTCCAGCGACCCCAAAGAGAATGGATGGAGAGGCAGGGCCTATGCTCGACCTGCCATTCAATCAAGAAGGGGGATCAGTGGGGGCTCCAGCGTTCAGACCCCCACAGATCACTTAGTTATCCCCGATCCTGTGGATAGAGGATAACTAGAAAAGTAGACACAGGCCCTTTAACAGGCGAGCATTTCTATTTTAGTTTAACACATACAGTATTTTGGGCCAGATTTTTAATTTTCATTTTATTTTTATTTTTTTGCAACCAAAAAAACCCTATAAGGATAGAGAATGTAAAAAGGTCCAAAAGCTATGACACGACAGGTGATAAGTGTCTGATTGGTGGGGGTCTGACTGCTGGGACCCCATGATCAAGGGAACATGGTCTTAAGACCCTTGTGTACATAGATTGGTGGTAATGTAATTGAATGTCTCAGGACCCCTTTTTTCATTAACAGTGGCTGTTCCAGCAGTCAGACCCCAGCAATCTGATATTTATCACCTATCTTGTAGATAGGCAATAGATCATTATGGTATGACAACCCTTTTAATTATAATGTAGATTATATACAATATGAGGTTAAGATTTGATACATTTCATGCCGGACAGTTATGCTTAAAGGGGTTAAAGGGTTTGTCTCACTTCAGTAAATGGCATTTATCATGCAGTTAATACATTACTTGTGATTGTCTATATTGCCTCCTTTCCATTACATTATACACAGCACGTATCAGTTGTTATTACTACTGTGTAATCCAGCAGTGGTGGTCGTGCCTGCACACTATAGGTAAAAGTGTTGGTTCTATGTATTAGTATGTTTTAGTGGTGTATGTGCAGTATATGACATATGCATCAGTGGCATGTGAGCCATGTATAAGTGTCTTGTGTCCCACGTCTGTCCAATGAATGATTGGTGAGCGCTGCATGTGTCTTGTTTCTGACTGACTTAAGTGCAGGATATCCATATATGTGTAAATTCTGCCACATGTGTGTTTGTGCATTTTGCTGTGAATGTCTGCCATCATACTTCATCTTTAATATTTCTGTTATCACTGTAAGTTTTTTTTTACGGCCCCATTGAAGTGAACTGAACGGCACAGACATGGAAAAAAATAAGTTAGTGTGCAGGAACCCTAAGGTGGGCCCTAGAATTAGTTGCACTAGTGGACCCCAGTCCGACACTGCACACAGGTCATGGCTTTAGACCATCATTGACTTCAGCAATGATGTCTTGTGTATTTCTGAGACCAGTGATTGGCTACATGGTGAGCTGAGTACACTTCTCTGCTGCAGCCAGGAAAGTGACGTCAACAGTGGGAGGATTGGAGCTCAACATTAGAAGTGTCAGAGGAGGAAAAAGCTTAAGTATCAGTTATATTGTTATTTTATTCCATTCACTGCTGCTGTTGAGTTTTTATTTATCCCAGACAATCCCTTTAAAGAGGACCTGTCATAACTGTAGCTGAAACTCCACAGATTCTGTTGCTGTGTTTTTTACTAGCCCTTTCCCCCTTCCAAAATGCAGAAGCTGTGTGTGAAAAATTAAGTACACCCTTTCAGCTTCCATAATAATTAATGATAATTAAATCTACAGGTATGTATGGGTAACTTGCATTATTCCTTCCCATGTGCATAACCTTACATTTGTCATTGTTAAAGAGTACCTTTCACCAGTCCTGACATTACAATATAAGTACCTGGCAGTGTGGGACATGTTGAGGAGATGTCCTGATGCTTATTTTTATTCTGATGGGCTGCTCTGTTCCGCCTCTGTGCCCCCTGTTCTAGTTTCCCGCACTGTATGCTAATCCATACCATTGGTACAGGGAGGAGGAGACGGCCGTGTTTCTAAGGGGGTGTCTCCTTCTCACTGGCTGTGAGCTGGCCAATCATGAGCATGTCACAGGGAGGAAAAAAGCTCAGAAACAAGGCCGTCTCCTCCTCTCTGTACTGATGGTATGGATTTACATATGCAGTGGACGCCTCTCCCCAGGGCCCTTTATGAGTAGAAAAGAGTATTTGTTTTGTTGTGACGCTAGTTGCAGTGAAGCAACAAGGGCACAGGGCCCCTTTTAGTAATACTGTAGGTGGTGTAGGAATGCCAGAGTGGTGTAGG
The DNA here is from genome assembly GCA_033119425.1 of Bufotes viridis. Taxonomy (NCBI): domain Eukaryota; kingdom Metazoa; phylum Chordata; class Amphibia; order Anura; family Bufonidae; genus Bufotes; species Bufotes viridis. Next base: position 372,109,342 of record CM065590.1, on the reverse strand, counting down.
ATAGCCTAAATGTCCCTTAATGTTGGTGCACGTGTCGCAGTGCTCCTACCTGCCTACGCTGGACCCCAGGCGTTGGCTCCGAAGCAATGAAATTGAGGTTGTTGATGAAGGGTATGATGAAATAAATTGAGTCAAGACCTTGTGATGAAGTTCAATAACAGCTTTACTTTGCACAAACGTTTCTCCAAACGATTTACAGGCTTTATCTTGGTTCTAGCAGGCGTTAGCATTAATGGTGGCAGGCAAACTCCTCTCTGCTACATCTGTTGCTCTCTGACCCTGCTGTGCTAACAGGGTAGCTGTATAATTTAGCTTTCTCTGGGATCTGCAACTTCTCTGTAGTCTGACTCTGGACTGGTCCAGGGAAAACTTTCTCCTTCTGGCTTCAGAAGCTTCAAGCTGTGGAGTCCATATCCAGCAGAGCTGATGGTTCTCCAGCTGGCCTAGACATGGCACGTCCAACAGGGACGTGCACCTGCTGCACACCTAACCCCTAGGAGGGGGTAAGCTCGACCTTCCTCTAGTAGGGGGCAAGCTAGACTGACTTCTAACTAGCTAAACCCCTCCCTAGAAGAGGCTAATAGATTGGAAAGAAGGTTCCATTCTATGTAGGATCGCTATGCCATTTATGCCGCCATCTGCTGGTGAACCAGGTATATTACACTTAAACATAGCAGTTACATGGAAATGGAAATTAATACATGGGATGACATTAGGTTAACCATAGGAGACAGTAGCAAGGTGGAGAAGTGATAATGCCACTCTGGGGCATTACACATACAGGGCAGGAAACCAGAACAAGGGGCACAGCGGGGGAATGGAGAAGCCCATCAGAAAAAAAATAAGCAATATCACATCTCCTCAATATGCTGTATACTGCCTGGTACTTATAATGTAACGTCAGGACCGTTGAAAGGTCTTCTTTAAATGGTTACGTTCATGACAGCCCAATTAGAAAAAAACAGCAATTATGGCTTGTTTGGAAGGGTTTCCAGGAGAAATTCTCTTCTTTCTAAAAAGGTAACGTAACAGCATGGCTTAAAGAGGACCTTTCACTGGTCCACAGTTTATCAGTTAATGGTATGTACATTGAGAGCGGCACCCAGGGATGTCCCTGCACTTACTTGTATCCCTGGGTGCCGCTCCGTTCGTCCTCTGTAGCCCCGGTACCGGCGCTCCTGCTGCTGTAATTTTGCCTGGGCGGAGACTTCTTCTTCTGCCCTGGCGTCTCCTTCTCCCAGGGCTGGGCGCTGGTCATCGCAGCGCTCAGCTCATATTCAGCATATGAGCTGAGTGCTGCGATGACCAGCGCTCAGCCCTGTGAGAGGAGACGCCAGGCAGAAGAAGAGTCTCCGCCCAGGCAAATTACAGCAGCAGAGCGCCGGTACCGAGGCTACAGAGGACGAACGGAGCGGCACCCAGGGATACAAGTAAGTGCAGGGACATCCCTGGGTGCCGCTCTCAATGTACATACCATTAACTGATAAACTGTGGACCAGTGAAAGGTCCTCTTTAAGTTTGCAAAGTTGCATGTTAACAATCCACAATGTTTCTGGAACAACGTTCGTTGGACAGAAGAGAAATGAACAAGAATATGGGGATGTTTGGCCATAATACACAGCTCCATATTTGGCGGAAAGCAAACACAGCATATCAGCACAAACACCTCATACCAATTGTTAACCCCTTAAGGCCCAGGACAAGAATGTTCATCCTGAATCGCCAGTTCTTTGTGCCCCAGGACGAGCATTCTCATCCTGCGGTCCTTCTGTTCCCCCATGTGCGGTGCCGCGATGAGCGGCAGGGATCTGGCTGTTACTGACAGCCGGATCCCTGCTGCATCCACCAGCATTGGTGATAACGCCGATGCTGGTGGATTAACCCCTCAGATGCCTTTGTCAGCGCTGACCACGGCATATGGAAGGTTCACGCTCCCTCCCCTGAGCCATAGGTTCCCCGAGCTGCATTGACTGGGACCCGATGATTGTCATGGCAGCCCCAAGCCTTTCAAAGGCCTTGGGGCCCGGCAGCTATGGAGGGCTATGAGTATTACACTGTGTAATACACTGCAGTACAATTCAGATGTATTGTGCTGCATTGAAACAAGGATCGGACCCTGTAATGTTGAAGTCTCATAGTGGGACAAAAATAAAAAAATAAAAGTGAAATAAATGTTTTTAACAATAAAGAAAATTAAGTTTTAAAAAAAAGCCTCTTTCCATAAAAAGAGACATATAAAATTGTAAAAAATAGAAAAAAACAAACAGACATATTAGGTATTGTCACATTCGTAACAATCAGCTTTATAAAAATATCACATAGTCCACCCCATCTGGTCACCACAGAAAAAAAAAAAAAGGCTAAAAACTGTACTTAAAAAAGCAATTTTTTGTCACCTTTCATTACAAAAAGTGTAATACCAAGTGATCAAAAAGTCATATGTACCAAAAAAAAAAAGAAATCAAACTGTCACCTCATCCCGCAAAAAATGAGACAATCAGCCAAAAAAATAAAAAAGATATGGCTTTCAGAAAATGGAGACATAAAAACACAATTTTTTTTGTTTCAAAAATTACTTTTATTGCCACTTTTATTGCCACTTGATAGATCAAAATGAATAGTAATAATATAACAGGCACTCTGTCATCTGGATTTATATAGAAAATCTTACGAATATGATATATCAATACTTTAATAGCATTTATTTACAATTCACAAATGCCCCAAAATAAAATTATACTTTTAAAAAATATGCACAGAAGTAAAAAATAATAATAAAAAATCACAATAGTTGATAAAAAGTGAGCTGAGTCTCTTGGAAGAAAATAAATTGACGACCAACAATTCATAATATATTATGTGTACATCCTCCTTATTGATACTCTCAGTTCATATATGATTTAAAAAATGAGCTCAATTCATATATGGTTTAAAAATAATTGATGACTGGTTACTCCAAATTTCTAGTCCCATTGATTGTTATTCACAGTATGTATCCATTCAAATTCTTATAAATCATTAGATAGTCCAAGTTAATCTAGCAATTGATATTGCTCAATAATTGGTAAAATCTTTCTTGTTAAACAAAGGCATACTGTATATAGACATGTCTAATGCCACCAACTTTACATTACCACTCAGCCATCTTGCACTTGTCAAGCAGGTAACGTTAGGTTGTACAAAGTACTTCATTCGCTACATATAGTATCTCCTGATGTAGCTGAGGTTCACCGTGCGCCAACCAGTGTGTATTTGTCTCTCGCAGCTCGGCGTCCCACGTGGCGTCCCACATGGTGCCCAGCTTCTTTACTCACCAGCGTGATGTGCTGCTGGATTAGCTCTATTGATCCGGCGCTTTCTTTCTTCAATTTAGTCTTCAGTTAGATTTATCAGGTTGTATAGGCTTGTATATTCCACGGGGGTCCTCGCTACTTTTTACATGGCCTATGGTTAAAGTTTTCCGGTATTGAATTCCTTCCTAGGGGCTCAATACCGGAAAAAAACGTATGCAGTATGCATCAGGATGTCTTCAGTTCAGTCACTTTTACGGTATTTGGCCAGAGAAAATACCGCAGCATGCTGGGGTATTTTCTCTGGCCAAAATTCTGGAACACTTGCTGGAATGCCGGATCCGGCATTATTTTCCATTGAGATGTATTAATGCCGGATCTGGTACCAAGTGTTCTGGAAAAACAGACCCGTTTTCCTGGTCTGCGCATGCGCAGACCTTTAACAAATGTGAAAAAGATAAATGCCGGATCCATTTTTCTGGATGACACCGGTATTTCAATGCATTTGTGAAACTGATCCTCATCCAGATCTGGAAACAAATGGTATCCGTTTGCACACGGATTTCCCAATCAGGCAGGATCCTCTAACACTAGTGTGAAAGTACCCTTAGGTTGCATTAAACCAAACGCGTTTCGAAGTTTACTCCTTCATTAGTGCTTCTATATGCATTCTAGATATGCTCTATTTAAACCCTCCATTGTATAGGGCGGTGCTCTTCATCAAATTGCTTTGTAGTGACAAAGAACTGGAATGGATTTTCATTACACATATTTTATATACATATCTTATATATCCAAACATTCAAAAATACTATAAATAAACCATAAGAACAGATTCCTCATCTGCATATACTCTCAATAAATCATTCTAGTTATTGTTTTTAGTTTTATTTTTAGCTTTTTGTTTTTCCTTTTGTCACTATTCTTTGCTGCCCCCATTTTTCACCATTTATCTTCCATGTCTATTTACACATGGCCAATATTAACTTATAAAGCATAAAGCCTCTTTTAAACTATTAATATCATCTTTTCTTTACTGCCCACTCCATTTTTAACCAGTTATATTCTATGTCTAATAATACTATAACTTACATATAGACAATACTGACTTCTAAAGTATAAAGACCACATAAAACACACTTGTGCTTTTTATGCGTTTTCTCTACGTTTTTATTTTAAAGCCATATATTTTGTTTCATTTTATATCATATTTGATGTGTCATACTCAACTATTGATATCAAAAATATTAATAATTTCCCCTAAAAATATTAAAAATTAACTCTCAATGAACACCTCTTCATCTCCATAACATCTTCATAGTGTACACATGGGAGACCAGTGCAGAACTTAGATTGGGCTACTGTAAAAAGGCCTAAGGTCCCTTTTGGTGGTCACTAAAGGGTTAAGATTCTGATAATTAGAATGTCATCTCGGTTTAGTGTAAACTAGACTAATGCAAAGAAGCAATTTAAATATGTTATCAAATGGAACTCCTAAATAGTTAACTCAGTGGGTGGTAAGAGCTTTTCATTGTAGACCCCTCTTGAGTTTGGGTTTGAAGGGCTGTTCAATAGACATTCTTTATTTCTTCTAATTTTACTCTTTATGGGGGAAAATCAAATAGATGATAGGTGAAAATAATTTTCCATTATTCTGCTTAACAAAAACTGGAGACTGGAAATGATAGTAAATTACTTTAATTTGCTGAATATCCCATACCTGATGTGCCAAGTATTGACTATTAATTTTGTACACCTTCAGAAATTAAGTTCCTTAATTTTGAATCTGGATTGTTATGAATATCTTTACAAAATAACTTTTTACATAGTATGAAAATAAATCTCAAAACCATAGGTGAAATGCTAGGCTACACAAAGTGGCAAGTGTGTGTGAAGTGAAAAGAAAATGATGCGGTTTTAATTATTTTTTATATATAAAAGGCTGAACTAGATGGACAGATGTCTTTTTTTTAGCCTTATAAACTATGTTACTATGTAAAAGTGGCAGCCATTTGTATTAAGCCCCCATGAGTCAATACGCTGTAGGACCACCTTTTGCTGCAATTGCAGCAGCAAGTCTTCTGGTATACCCCTCTACCAGCTTTGCGCATATAGAGGCTGAAATCTTTGCCCATTATTCTTTGCAAAATAGCTCAAGCTCAGTCAGATTGGATGGAGAGCGTCTGTGAACACCAATTTTCAAGTCTTGCCACAGACTCTCAATGGAATTTAGGTCTGGACTTTGACTGGGCCATTCTAACACATTAATATGCTTTGATCTAAACCATTCTATTGTAACTCTGCTGTATGTTTTGGGTCCTTGTCCTGCTGGAAGGTGAACCTCCATCCCAGTCTTGTTTTTTGCAGCCTCTACCAGATTTTCCTCCAGAATTGCCCTGTATTTTGCTCCATCCATCTTCCCATCAACTCTGACCAGCTTCCCTGTCTCTGCTGAAAAAAGTATCCCCAAAGCATGATGCTGCCACCACTATGTTTTACGGTGGGGATTATGTGTTCCATGCAATGTGTAGTGTTTTCTGCCACACATAGCATTTTGCATTTAGGCCAAAAAGAGTTCAACTTTGTTCTCATCTGACCAGAGCGCCTTTTTCCACAGGTTTGCTATGTCTCCTACATGGCTTGTGGCAAACTTCAAATATGACTTCTTATGGCTTGCTTTAAAAAAAGGCTTTCTTCTTGCCACTCTTCCATAAAGACCACATTTGGGGAGTACACAATATAATATTTGTCCTGTGGACAGATCCTCCCACCTTAGCTGTGGATCTCTGCAGCTCCTCCAGAGTGACCATGGGCCTCTTGGTTGCTTCTCTAATTAGTGCTCTCCTTGCCTAGGCTGTTAGTTTAGGTGGATTGCCACGTCTTGGTAGGTTTAAAGGTGTGCCATACTCCTTCCATTTTGGAATGATTAATTGAACAGTGCTCCATGAGATTCTCAGAGCTTGGGATACTTTTTTTTTTTTATAATCTATTCCTGCTTTACACTTCTCCAGAACTTTATCCCTGTCATATCTGGTGTGTTCCTTGTTTGATCACTAATGTTTGTTAACAAACCTCTGAGGCCTTCACAGAACAGCTGTAGTTATACTGAGAATAAATTACACATATTTTGACTCTATTTACTTATTAGGTGACTTCTGAAGGCAAATTGTGACACTGGATTTTATTTAGGGGTATCAGAGTACAGGGGGCTGTACAATGCATGTCATAATTTTCAGATTTTTATTTATTGAAAATTTAGAAAATTATTTCTATATATATATTTGCTTCACACATACTTGCTACTTTGTGTTTGTGGTCTATCACATAAAATCCCGATACAACACATTTAGGTTTGTGGGTATAACCTGAAAAAACTGTGGAAAAGTTCAGGGGTATGAATATTTTTTTTCAAAGCTCTGTATTTATTTAGCACCAGCTAATTCTGCAGCAGCATTTAAAAGGAATTTGTCAGCAACTTTACATGTCTCAAACTGCTCACATACATAACTAAACGGTACCTTTCTCCTTTATTTTATCTGTAAACTTCCAAAACAGAACTTTGATGGTATATGCAAATATGGATTGCAAGTGCCCAGGGGCGGTGGCTATCGCAAGTGCTCAGGGCCCTGGGTGTTACTGGTTAATAACTCCCCCCCCCCATTTGCTTTTAGCCAGCCCAGTTTCACATTACCACTGGGCCTGGGCATATGTGGTACAATAACTACTTTGGGCAGCAGAATCGATGAACAGACTGCAGATGCAACTCTTTTCACACCAGAATCTTTCAATAAGCAGAATGTGGGCATTACATAAAATATAACTATTGGCGGAAAACCCCTTTAAATATATTATTCTCTTGCCTATATTATTCTTTGCACTGGTTCTTTTTGCATACCATACCTAACTATTCATTGAAAATATCTGTACTCATAAATAGAAGACAACAATGTAATTTACAGTGGCAATTTATCTGCAATACAGCTCAAGTTTAATAATGGGCTGGAGATTTTTTAAAGGCTCCCCCATTAGATGAAAAGGCTCTGACAATCAATTTGGGATGGAATTATCAAAGCCCAATTAATTACAGCTTCTAATTACCTAATCCCAGCATGCTATTGATTGGACGATCATATGTCATGTTTTCCATATAGAGCAATTACTACCTTGTAAAGCTCGCATTACGCTATCTAAACTACGAATAGAGAGATATTATGAATAAGGGAGAGTTCACTTCTCAGTTTTATTTTCTGTTCTTCCGATCCGTCAGAAGAATGGAAAAAAAGCAGGATACTGTAAAAAAAAATGTTTCCTGTTGCACATCCGTATGAGCCATTTCGGTCTGAGATCCGTTTTTTTAGATGAAAAAAGAAGAACTGCATGCAGGAAATTTTTTTCCTGTCTTAGGCTACTTTCACATATGTGCTTTGGTTTCCAGTTTTGAGATCCGGCACAGGATCTGCTTTTTTTTTTTTAACAGGATACTTTTTCTTCTGTTCTTCAGATGGATTAATTGAACGGAAAATGAAATGGAGATGTGAACTTCACGCTACCTTTCCAAGCTACCATTTTCTAACTGTAAAATAGGTCCCTCAAGTGACTGTCCCAAGGGTCAATGTTATTTTGCCAAGCTAAGGAATATTCTGTGCTGTCCAAAGTGGTTGTCACGTCTCCTATACAATGCAAAAGATTCACTCTAGCCACTTCCCCGATTCAGGATATCCTATACTAGCCAGAACCGAGAAATGCTCACAAAGAGTGTCTCTCACTCTGGCAGATCTACTTCACCCATGTATCTCAAATGCCCTTTTTTAACACCATATTTTGCTTGCAGTAGGTGCTGCATGGGATATTAATGGCGTGCTGCTGTTTCTTCCCTAACCCTGGGTTCAGACCTGAGCGTTCCAAAAACGCGCGTTTTACGCGCGTTTTTGACGCCGCTATGCGCTTTTGCAAATAGGAAACGCGCGGTCTGCAGCGCGTTCTTGTGATTGACTACTGTGGTGTCAATCACAAAACGCGCGTCAAACGCCCCAAAAGAAGCTCAAGTACTTGTTTATGCGTTGGGCGTTTTACAGCGCGTTCAAACGCGCTGTAAAACGCTCAAGTGTGAACCACTCCCATAGGGATGCATTGGTTTTAATCTGTTGAGCGTTTTACAGCGCGTTTGAACGCGCTGTAAAACGCTCAGGTGTGAACCCAGGGTAAGAGATAATAGCTACAGTAATAGATGAAGTTGGACCTGCTGTGGTCTTTAAGGGAATTTAAAGAGGACCTTTTACCACTCCTGACATGCCTGTTTTAATAGCTTTATGCATTCCCCAATTAATAACAATTCTGGAGCATCTATTCTAGTGGCTCTGTCTTTTGCAATGCCTTTATTATTTCTACTAGAAGTTATAAATGAATTGCTAGCAGTCTGCAGTAAGGGTACAGAAGGGTGGTAACCAGTTGCGGTGTGTCCCTGCACAGATACACTGTATCCAATCAGTGCTGCCATTTTCAGACTGTGCAGGTACACCCCCCCCAACTTGTTACCACCCCTCTGTACCCTTCCTGCAGACTGCTAGCAATTCATTTGTAACTTCTAGTTAAAAAAATAAAGGAATAGAACAACATAGAGTCATAAGAATAGATACTACAGAATTGTTGTTACACAGGAAATGCATGTAGCTATTAAAGGGAACCTCTGTCACCTCCAAAAACCGTCCCAAGCCGCCAACGGTACTTTAAAGCCAGCAGCGTGTTTCTGACGATCATTTTCTTCCTGAAGGCCGATGCAGCAAAAGCTCTGAAAATGTTCTTTTATCCCCTGCCCGCGTGATTTTATAGTCATGCTTGAAGTCAAGGGGGCAACGGCCTCCTTGCTTCAAGTCAAGGTAACTGCGCCCCCTTCTCTGCCCCTTCGCCTGTGACTGACAGCCAGCAGTTTGGCAAAGCCAGCCGAACGCTCTGCATAAGCGCTTTTGAAGAGCGGATTTAGCTGGAATGGTAATTGGGAGCTATGTCGCATATGAAGACACCCTAAGGAAAAACAGCCACCAAGGAATCTTTCAAGGTGTGTAGTGAGCACTTAGACCTCAAAGGTGTTTCCTAGAATTAGGAAACACTTGGCAGTGAAATGAAAAATTTATTTTTTTTCTAGAAAAAGTTGCTTTACATTCACATTTTTCACTTTGCCAAAGGGTAACAGGACAAAATGCACCCCACATTTTATTCCCCATTTCCCCCCGAATACGGCAACACCCCATATGTGCTCACAAAATGATGTATGGGCGCACAGCAGGGCTCTAGAGTCAAACAGTAAAATATGGATTTTGCTGACCTGATTTGGCAGACATGGATTTTAGGTGCCATGTCGCATTTGAAAAATTCCTGAGGTCCCCAGAAATTAAAAACTCCAAGAAGTGACCCCATTTTGAAAAGAGGACCCCCGTACGAACATTTTACATTGTGGAAATTGTACTTTTCAGCAAACAGGTGTCTCACAGAAGGCAGAAACACTTGTTATAGGATTTCAAAGCACACATTTGTGAAAATGAAACATTACTAGCAGACCCCAATTTTTCACTTTCCCAAAGGGTTAAAGGAGAAAATGCACCCCAGTATGTATTCCCCATTTTCTCCCCATTCAGGAAACACCCCATATGTGCTTGTAGCCTGCTGTATGAGCGCACAGCAGGCAAACAGCAAAATATGGATTTTATTGGCAGACATGGATTTTAGGTGCCATGTCACATTAACAAAATTCCTGAGGTACCCAGAAATTAAAAACCTCAAGAAATGACCCCATTTTGGAAAGAGAACCCCCGTACAAACATTTTAAGGGATGGAAAGGGTACTTTTGAACTAACAGGTTTTTCATAGAAATGAATATGTAGTGGTTGGTGAAAAGTGGATCTGTAAACTATGCGGACTAAATCAGAGATATAAGGTGATACAACTACAGGGTACATCAGAGACAGGGATTAGTCCCAGAAAGCCAAAAAGCAGCACAGAAAAGCCTCTCTGCACGCAGTCACCAGCTTAAATGGCTGCCTGCAGTCAGGTACAGCTCTTTCCTTTGCTGCTATAGCGCTGCCAATTGCAGTGCTGGCAGCGGACGCCAAACACTGGAGTCCCCTGCCTGACCTCGGAGGAGACTGGTACTGACTAGTTCCGCACCGGTCACCTCCCCATGACACCCCCCCCACCCAACCTGTCCAACAGCTTCCTTCTGCTTCCGGTGCTGCGATGTGCCGGTCTTCATTGATCGGCCAATCGCAGCGCTTGGAGCTGCAGGGGGGCAGAAAGACACCATGCTTCCCTTACCTGGCATGGATGCCTGCTGGTAAGAGCAGCCATGGTGCCCCGATTCCCCAGTTATCCTGCTCCAGCACCCAGCATGTATGGCGCGGGTCATTAAGAGGTTAAACTTTTTGGGAACAGTATAAACAAAAAACATAAATTCACGATTTTTTTTCTCTGAACTTTTTCTAAATTTTTACATTTTTTTGAGATTCACTATGAGACGTAGACAAGTGATTCTTTTATTACTTTATAATACACTGCAATCCTTTTGGATTGCAGTTTATTATGCCTGTAGAATAAACTTTGTTAGATCCACAGCTGCCATGAAAACCCATGAGCCCATGATCAGATTGCTGGGTGGGTTCCTGTATATGGTGCAGTTGCTATGGGCCACTTCATTTAGGAGTTTAAAGGGCTGTGGTTTGAGTCAACCCCAATTCCAGCTGTTGCAGAAGAGTGTCAGCTATGCCAAGGGTTTACATTTGTAAAAGGAAACTGACATTCATGTTTTTGGATATCTATATGTTATATGTTTGATCTAATGCACAACTGATATTATAACCGTGGGGAACATTGTTTTATGTTTTGGGCTGAGGCTATATGGTGATCTGCATGGTGTGCAGTGTAGCTCACCAGCTGCCATGATCTAAGAATTGCAAAAAAAAGGATCCATCAATGTTCGATTTTTTTGTGATTCTGGGTTTGCAGTTGCAGCAACTTGTGGATTGCTTTGCATTGCTGTTTGTGGTGTGATGACCAGATGTGACTTCTAAAGTCGATAGCAAATTATTGTATACATACACAGCATTTTTTTTTTTATCATTTATGGAGTTTATGGCTTTTTTCCCCCCACATTGAAGCATGCTCTAGATAAGGCATTTTTTCCAGGCATATTTCAAGTCCTGTTGAGAAGCCTATGAAAGAAATGTCTTAAATGTTCTAAAACAATAATGCCAACAAAACTGCGTGTAAAATTTTTATGAAAAGCACTTAAAATAGCTGGTAAATTTTTTATAACTATTTAAACACATTGACAATAATTGTTTCTGTGAAGGAACCCTTATCCTGGTTTCCGAAACACCTTTGCAATGGTAATTAGAGATGAGCGACTTTCATATTTTGAAATTCGTTCACACTTCGTTTGGTGGTAAAAGGGGAATTTCGTTATGGATTTCGTTACCACAGACCATAACGCAATTCTATGATGGAATGCATAACGGAATGCCTTTAGAGGCATTCCGTTATTCATTCTGTCATAATTGAAGTCTATGGGCTGCAAAACGGATCCGTCCGATTTCCGTTATGCAGGGGAGTCCTCTGGGAGTGGAAGGAGCCACAGGTCCTTTGGCACCTGAAGGGCAGAGTAGTGATTTCTGTCCTGCCATCTGGTGTCGAAGGACCTGACAGCAGGAGGGATGTACAGGTGGGCAGCGGCACATTATTAGAGAAGGTATGGGCCCATTGTGTCATGATGATAAGATTACAGCAGGGCCAGCGTACGGTGTTCATTTTAGGACATGGTCAGATATCATAGTCAACTATCAAAATAATGCCAGTGTGACCCCTGACTCTGACACCTGACTCTGACACCTGACTCTGACACCTGACTCTGACACCTGACTCTGACACCTGACTTTGAATTATGCTCTTCATAGGTCAGGGTCAAAGTGAGAATGAGTTATAGATATACTATGTATTTGTATGCAAAATCACATAGATGAATACAATCCCGACCTGTCGCTAAGCAAACTTGTAGCGCAGTGGTAGAGTACTTGATTTGTGTCCAGTGAGCCTGGGTTCAAGAGTCCTTTCAGCCTTTCAAAAATTTTAACATTTTATTAAGCCCTAGATTTGAGGCAAATTCAAGTCATGTGTGACCCTGATGTCTGACTACTGACCTAAGTCAGGCGTCAGCCTCGCTCCTAATTTTAGGTTCATTCTACTTTTCATATACTGTCTGGCATAGATGAATAAAATGTTAATGCTAACCAAGCTTATAGCTCAGTGATAGTGCTCTTGTCCTGAGTCCAGTGGGCCTGGGCTCAAGACCCCTTTCAGCCTTTAAAAATATTAACATTTTATTAAGCCCTAGATATGAGGCAAATTCAAATCATGTGTGACGCTGATGTCTGACTACTGACCCAAGTCAGGTGTCAGCCTCGCTCCTAATTTTAGGTTCATTCTACTTTTCATATGCTGAATGGCATGGATGAATAAAATGCCATGTTAACACTAACCAAGCTTATAGCTCAGTGATAGTGCACTTGTCTTCAGCCCAGTGGGCCTGGGCTCAAGACCCCTTTCAGCCATTAAACATTTTTACATTTTATTAAGGCGTAGATATGAAGCAAATTCAAGTTATGTGTGACGCTGATATCTGACTACTGACCTAGGTCAGGCGTCAGCCTCGCTCGCTCCTAATTTTCGGTTCATTCTACTTTTCATATACTGAATGGCATGGATGAATAAAATGCCTTGTTTTTGTTAGTCAGGTTTGGACAGCAAGTTGAAGGAATTAGTTTTTCTATGTGATTGAGTATATTAAAAGTAGAATGAACCTAAAATTAGGAGCGAGGCTGACGCCTGACTTAGATCAGTAGTCAGACATCAGCGTCACACATAACTTGAATTTGTCTCATATCTAGGGCTTAATAAAATGTTAAATTTTTTAAAGGCTGAGCATGGTCTCGAACCCAGGTCCACTGGACTCAAAACAATTGCACTATCACTGAGCTATAAGCTTGGTTACTGCTAACATGACATTTTATTCATCCATGCCATTCAGCATATGAAAAGTAGAATGAAACTAAAATTAGCAGCGAGGCTGACACCTGACTTGGGTCAGTAGTCAGACATCAGCGTCACACATAACTTGAATTTGCCTCATACATAAGTTGAATTTGCCTCATATCTAGGGCTTAATAAAATGGTAATATTTTTAAAGGCTGAAAGGGGTCTTGAACCCAGGCCCACTAGACTTAGGACAAGTGCACTATCACTGAGCTATAAGCTTGGTTAGTGTTAATGTGGCATTTTATTCATCTATGTCATTCAGTATATGAAAAGTGGAATGAACCTAAAATTCGGAGCGAGGCTGACACCTGACTTGGGTCAGTAGTCAGACATCAGCGTCACACATGATTTGAATTTGCCTCATATCTAGGGCTTAATAAAATGTTAAAATTTTTAAAGGCAGAAAGGGGTCTTGAGCCCAGGCCCACTGGACTCAGGACAAGAGCACTATCACTGAGCTATAAGCTTGGTTAGTGTTAATGTGGCATTTTATTCATCTATGCCAGACAGTATATGAAAAGTAGAATGAACCTAAAATTAGGAGCGAGGCTGAAGCCTGACTTGGGTCAGTAGTCAGACATCAGCGTCACACATGATTTGAATTTGCCTCATATCTAGGGCTTAATAAAATGTTAATATTTTTAAAGGCAGAAAGGGGTCTTGAGCCCAGGCCCACTGGACTCAGGACAAGAGCACTATCACTGAGCTATAAGCTTGGTTAGTGTTAATGTGGCATTTTATTCATCTATGCCAGACAGTATATGAAAAGTAGAATGAACGTAAAATTAGGAGCGAGGCTGACGCCTGACTTGGGTCAGTAGTCAGACATCAGCGTCACACATGATTTGAATTTGCCTCATATCTAGGGCTTAATAAAATGTTAATATTTTTAAAGGCTGAAAGGGGTCTTGAGCCCAGGCCCACTGGACTCAGGACAAGTGCACTATCACTGAGCTATAAGCTTGGTTAGTGTTAATGTGGCATTTTATTCATCTATGCCAGACAGTATATGAAAAGTAGAATGAACCTAAAATTAGGAGCGAGGCTGACGCCTGACTTAGGTCAGTAGTCAGACATCAGCGTCACACATGACTTGAATTTGCCTCAAATCTAGGGCTTAATAAAATGTTAAAATTTTTAAAGGCTGAGAGGGGTCTTGAGCCCAGGCTCACTAGACTCAAGACAAGTGCACTATCACTGAGCTATAAGCTGGGTTAGTGTTAAGAAGGCATCTTATTCATCTATGCCAGACAGTACATGAAAAGTAGAATGAACCTTAAATTAGGAGAGAGGCTGACGCCTGACTTAGGTCAGTAGTCAGATATCCGCGTCACAGATAACTTCAATTTGCCTCATATCTAGGGCTTAATAAAATGTAAAAAATTTTAAAGCCTGAAAGGGGTCTTGAACCCCGGCTCATTGGACACAAGTCAAGCACTCTAGCACTGAGCTACAAGTTTACTTAGTGACAGGTTGGGATTTTATTCATCTATGTGATTTTTCATACAAATACATAGTACATCTATAACTCATTCTCACTTTGACCCTGACCTATGAAGAGCATAATTCAAACTCAGTTGTCAGGGTCAGGTGTCAGGGTCAAGTGTCAGAGTCAGGTGTCAGGGTCAGGTGTCAGGGTCAGGTGTCAGGGTCAGGTGTCAGGGTCAGGTGTCAGGGTCAGGTGTCAGGTGTCAGGTGTCAGGGTCAGGTGTCAGGGTCAGGTGTCACACTGGCATTATTTTGATAGTTGACTATGATATCTGACCATGTCCTAAAATGAACACCGTACCAGCGGCTTCCGTCTCCCTCAGTACAATACACATTGCGGCCACCAGCAGTCTTGCTGTGATCTCATTATCATCACAGTGGCATGATAATGAGATTGCAGCAGGGATGTCTGCAGCCTGTAATATGTATCTTAGTAAGAACGCCGTCCACGGCTTTCCCTGCTGTAATCTTATAATTATGACACAATGTATTAGGCCACTGGCACACCAATGTTTTTTTTTCAGTTTCCGTTCCGTTTTTGCGGATTTCATTTGCGGTCCATATGCGGAACCATTCATTCCAATAGTTCTGCAAAAGAAAACAGAATGTACTCCGTATGAATTCCATTTCCATAATTCCGTATATCCATTCCATTGAAAGATAGAACTCGTCCTATTATTGCCGCAAATAACGATCCGTGGCTCCATTCAAGTCAATGGGTCTGCAAAAATTACGGAATGCATACGGAACACATCTTTTTCATTTTTTCAACTTCACCGTTTGCCATATGGGATAAATATTGTTATAATTTAATGGTATGGGTGTTTGGCATGTGGAGTAGCCAATGATGTTTATTTTTTTATTGCTTATTTTGATTTTGGGGAAAGGGGAATGATTTAATTCCTTCAGGACCCTGCCATTTTTCACCTTAAGGACCAGGCCATTTTTTGCAAATCTGACGTGTCACTTTAAGTGGTAATAACTTTAAAACGCTTTTACTTATGAAAGCCATTCTGAGAGTTTTCTCGTCACATATTGTACTTCATGACAGGGGTAAATTTGAGTAAAAATATTTAATTTTTATAAAAAAAAAACATTTTTATAAAAATTTTTTTTTTAATTTCAATTTCTCTGCTTTTAAAACAGTTAGTGATCCTTCCTAAAATAGTTATTACTTCACATTTCCCATATGTCTATTTTATGTTTGGATCATTTAGTAAATTACATTTTCTTTTTTGGGGACGTTAGAAGGCTTAGAAGTTTAGAGGTAAATCTTGAAGTTTTTCAGAAAATTTCCAAAACCCACTTTTTAAGGACCAATTCAGGTCTGAAGTCACTTTGTGAGGCCTACATCATAGAAACCACCCATAAATGGCCCCATTTTAGAAACTACACCCCTCAAGGTATTTTACACCCCTAAAAACTGATTTTACAAACTTTATTAACCCTTTAGGTGTTCCACAGGAATAAATGAAAATGTAGATTAAATTTCAGAATTTCAGTTTTTTTGGCAAAAAACCCCAAAAAGTAGGCATATTTGGTATTGTCGTGTTCATAACAACCTGCTCTATAGAAATAGCACACAATCTAACCTGTCAGCTCAACTATGTAAATAACAAAAAATAAAAACGGTCGCAAAATTTTAAATTTTATTCTATTTTTCCAGTAACAAAGCAAGGGTTAACAGCCAAACAAAACTCAATATTTATTGCCCTGATTCTGTAGTTTACAGAAACACCCGATATGTGGTCGTAAACTGCTGTACGGGCACACGGCAGGGCGCAGAAGGAAAGGAACGCCATATGGTTTTTGGAAGACAGATTTCACTGGTATAATTTTAAGTTGCCATGTCACTTGTTGTGAGGCAAGGTAACAAAAAATAGATGTTTTGGCACCATTTTAATTTTTCGTTATTTACAATGTTCATCTGACAGGTTAGTTCATGTGGTATTTTGATAGAGCAGGTTGTTACGGATGCAACAATACCAAATATGACTACTTTTTCTGGTTGTTTGTTTCAGTTTTACATAATAAAACATTTAAAAAAAAAGATTTTTTTGTGTTTCCATATTACTTCTGTATTGTAATGCATTGGCTATAAGTTTATTTACTGTGTAATACACTTCAGCCTGCTTGCCTGTGAGATCCAGGGGGCTGAATCTCACAGGCTGTCACAGAAGGCAGCCACGATACCTAAGGAAGGCATCGGGCTGCCTTCCCTGCCATCGGGTGCCAGTCACAGCAGAGCGGGGACCTGATGGCCACCCCACACCCGGCATGATCCCACATGTGCCGCGGTCTGCGCTGACCGCGGTAGTGCAAGGGTTAATGCGTCGGCATCAGTGTTTTCTATCAGTGACTACCGGACCCCTGTGGCGGGGTCTCCATAGGAACTTATGTTCAGCAGCCTCAGATCGTTATGGAGGACCGAGGTAGCCGCACACACACTCCAGCTACCCCGATCCCCACTAGAGGGAGCTGGTACACCCCCGGGAAGGCAGCTCCCAGATGCCATGGTCACATTTGACCACAGCACCTGTGGGGTTAAATGTATGTGATTGGCATTATCATTGATCGCATACATAAGTCCCGGGTATCTGCTTTTTAAAACTGTCCTGGAGCAGGCACCATCTTTAAAGACCAGACAGGTGACATACTATTACATCACATGACGAGAAGGGATTAATGTGAATTTGTTTGAATATGGGTCTAAGGAAACTGACCTGCATTACACCCAAGCATGGGACTGCGGACTGAGATAATCAGTTGATATTAAACTCTGGTACATATAAAACTCAGCATGCAGATGTGCATAGTAAAAGGAAATGGTTAAAAGCTTTAGTGTTCATTCATTGGACCTGCCTGCTGTGAGCACTCTGCAGGAAAAACTCACATAAAGCAGAGAAGAAAAAGTGCAGTGATGGGGACCAACTGAACTCAACTGAATGCTTATAAAAATCAAACATTGCCACAAGTAAACCCATGACCTTCCTATTCTTTGCTTCTTCCCCATGGAGAACACACACATTTCTGAATAAGCCTGAAATCTACAAAATGCCCAGATCCAACACATTTTCCGACGTGTCACAGTGAACAGCATCTGATTGTACTTGTGTAATTGCTATGAAAATTCCGAATTTACCTTTGTTGAACCTACTAGATTAATAATATTCAGGGCATATTTATTTTGTTGTGCTATCCTAGGCACTAAGATTGAATACATCTCATTTTTTCCGCTGCCACTTTTCTCAAAACTGTTTTTGTGTCTGTAAAAAGGCAGATTTTCTTCCACTTACATTTTCTTATTAAATAATATCCAAACAATATCATTAGTGTTGAGCGAATCGAAACATCCGAAGTGGAATCCGTTCAAATTTTAGGAAAAATTTGATAATCCATGAATCCGAATTTCCTTGCGCTTCGTGGTAACACATTGTTTCTTCTTTAAATTGGTTACTGCACGTGTTACACGGTGAAAGTAAGAAACCAGGGAACACTAGATCATCTATAATGCCATGCAGCCAGCCAATCTACAGATTCCCATTTCCTGTAATGTCAAAGCCCTATAAAAGCCTCATGTCATGTGGTCTTTGCCATTTCCTGTGAGCTGAGCATAGGGGGAGACGTGACAAGCTCTAGTTACAGTGTTGCAGAAAACTATTTAACTGTAATGCTAATGTAATAATAAAGCCAAACTGACGACCAGCAAACGTGGTGTACCAGACACACTTTGCACAAGTCGTTACACTCTCAACACCCTTAAGGGCCTGGGTACACTTCACCCACCTCCAGCAGGAAGGGGGACTTTGGCGGAGTCCTTCCCAGGTGTCAGTAGCTGGGTGACTGGTGGCTGGGCACACCGAGAGCAATTGGGCAAAAAAAACAAAGTAAATACCGTAACACTACGCAGTGGCAAAAATAGAGAAACACGAGAATTGTCAGTAAAGGTAAGCCAGGGCACAAGAACCAGAAGACAACCAAACCAGAGCCAGAGTAAACCACCAGAGAGATCACTCACCAGATAGCTTCAGATCTAGAACCAGGAAAGCAACTGAATGATCAGCAATGAGTGAGGGAAAAGACCATGTTTAAATATCCCTCCCCAGATCACCTGACACTGCTGAGGTCACACCCAATCTCCACCCTCAGACAAGGGAAGCACAGGTGAGGGCTGAGAGTGTGCAGAGGAGGGAACCTCCCACCACATCTCTAAGTCAGGAGACATAGCAACAGAGGTTCCCTGGTACCAGGTGACGCCAGGGGTTCGGGCATTCAGGGATCCCTGACCCGCGTCAGCGCTGGGAATGACGGCATCCCATCTCCCAACACTACCAAGATCCAGAGTGGATCTCACAGAGTGATGCATGTGCGTAAAGCACAAATCTTTACTAGCTCGACCCTTTGAAGGCGACACCCTGCCTCTTGTGGCCAGCAAGGGGTGAGGGATGTCTAGCTGGAGGGTCAGAGACCCCCTGGGAGAATGAGAGATACGTCTTCATTGGTGACATGCTTCAGGTGAGACTGCGTCTGTCTCCCTGGCTGCCTGACATTAACAAAGAATATTGGATAGGGAGAGTGCAGGGACAGTGCAAGGAGATCGTAAGGAAAAATTTTTGAGAGTGTAGGGAGAGCATATGGAGACAGCAGGGAGACTGCAGGTTCATTGTGATCTCCACATGCATGTTGTTCAACTGCTGTCACATTAATAGTTAATCTGTTATTTTACACATAGACTTACTGTGCCTCAGTATTAAAGGGCGGTCTAATATATCACCACGTTTATCTTGTTCAACTGCTGCAACATTCATAGTTAAAGATGACCTTTCACTGGTCCTGACATTACAATATTAGCACCTGGCACCATAGAGCATGATTGGTAGATGTCAGTGTGCTATTTTTTTTTTCCAGATCAGCTGCTCTGTCGCCTGCTGTGCCCCTCATTCTCTTTTGTCACCCTGTATGCTAATTAATTGCATTGGTACAGGGAGGAGGAGATGGCAGCTTTTCTTAAGGGGCATCTTCTTCTCCCTGGCTGTGAGCTGCCCAATTGAAGCTGAGGTCGTCGCAGCGGGAGAAAAAAAAGCTCACCTTCTGTGGAAGGGGGATGATTTGGGCTTGTTTTGCATCCACCAGGGCACCTTGCAAGCTTTCATTTGACCATGAAACCCCTGTATACCAAAGTATTCTAGAATCAAATGTTAGGCCATCTATCCAACAGCTAAAGCTTAGTCGGAACAGATTCATAATGGAGGAGACTAATTCCAAGCACGCCAGCAAATCTAGGACAGAATGGCTGAAAAAGAAAAGAATCAAAGTGTTGCAATGGCTTAGTCAAAGTCCAGAGCTCAATCCAATTGAAATGCTGTGGCTGGACCTTAAAGAGGACCTTTCACCACAAAATACAGTGTACTCTGCAGGCAGCATTTTATAGAGCAGGAGGAGCTGAGCAGATTGATAGATAGTTTTGTGGGTAATGATTCAATTCAACAACACATCTGCTCTGTCTTTAATCAGGGCCACCCCGTGTACAGCTATCAGTGACTTACAGCTATCTCTGTATACACACAAAGACAATGCGATCAATCACTATTAACACCTCCCCCATATACAGCTGAACTCAGAAAAAGTAGACATTTAAAGGTATAAATTACATAATTTACTGAACAATTTCCTACAAAACTATATATCAATATGCTTGGATTCTCCTGCTGTTTAACATGCTGCCTGCAGATTGCGATGCATTTTTGTGGTGATAGGTCCTCTTTAAAAGTGCTGTGCGTAGGGATGCGCCACCAATTAAGCAAGGTGAGGCGATTGCCTTAGGTGGCACCATCTAGGGGCAAGTGGGCACTGCTGCAGTGCCGAGGGCAATGAGCAAGTCCATTGTGGAAGTACTTATCTCCCTGTCTCTCCTCAGGATAGCGATACAGTTGAATGCTGTGGCGGGGCATGGGAGCCATATTATCATCATCAACGTCATCATCATTGGGTCGCGTGAGCCTGGAAGCATACAGCTCTGGACATATAACCTGGAAAAGGCCTGTGTCCTGCACTGCATCCTAAAAGCTGCATGGAGGTAAGTATTTGAGTTGATTATTTTTGTTTGGCAATATGCTGTTGGGCCACTATTCGGGCATTATTGTAACTGGGGAGAGCACTATGGGGAAATTGTCTCTACTTGGTAAACTAAGTAGGGACATTTTGTACTGCCACACATAAGGAGGCATTTTCTTTGTACTGGCACAAATTATAAGGAGGTGCACTATGGGGTCATTAATAGGGGGACTAAAAAGGCATATTTTTGTACTGGCACACATTATAAGGGGCCATTTTTGTACTAGCACACAGAAGAGGGCATTTATTTTATATTGACACACATACAGGGAAATTTTTTGTACTGGCACACATTATAATGGACATTATTTCTACTGGTACACACTATAGGGAGGATTTTTTTTTGTACTGGCACACGTTATAAAGAGATAATTTTCTTACTGGGGCTGTCTCTTATACTAGCACACATTATAACATGGTATTTTTTTGTTCTGACACACATTTTAAGGGGGTATTTTTGTACTGGCACAGATTGAAAGGGGATATTTTTTGTACTGTTGCACTCTACAAGTGAGTATTTTTGTACTGCCACAAATTATAAGTGCGTGGAACTATGGGGACATAGGCTTCACTGGGAACATTAAAAGTATTTTTGTACTGACACTTGTCATAAGGGAGCATGTTTGTACTGGCACACAGAAGGGGTATTTTTTTGTACTGACACACATTATAAGGGGTATTTTTTCTAATAGCACACTTTATAGGGGATACTATTGTACTGGCACATACCCAGGTATACCCAGGCTACTCTGCCTTAGGGTATGACCACACAGAGTGGCAGTGCTGCAGGCGGGCTGCGGCCATGCTGCGGTGAAGATCCGCGCTGCCAATTAGCCTGCAGCTGCCATTCATTTAATAATGAAGACCACACTGTCAGTCTTCATTGTTAATGGCTGCACTGCCTTTTTAATGCACCTTTTAAACAGGGGCTGTCCAACCCTAGTGGTCTCCTGCTCTACAGGTTGTAACCCTTCTTCTGCCATCTGCTTTTCCTCCTTTTCCACGTCATCTAATATCGATGAGAATATGTTATCAGGAACATCTAGCTCCTCCTCTTTCTGCATCTTGCTGACTTTGAAGGATGATTTGGAAGGCAGCAAAAGACAAGGACAGTCAACATTAATACCTGGCCCCCGTAAGGGGTGCAGACTGGATGGTATTGTTTAGTATGCTGGCAGTGGAATAATAAAGGTGTCCATCTTATTGGTATTGAATTACATATCTTAGATTATGGCTGATTTAGGAATCAATGAATGTAGGAATAAAAACTGATGCAGAATAAGTCTCCTGACACACTCTACAATATTCTTCTATTAATCGTTTTCAGTAAAGATTAGCGAAGTTTTCAAAAATTTGATTTAAACCTGTCGCCTAATTTCTGCAAGAAATTCGGTTAGTCACTAATAGATTCATCACGAAGTGCGTTAAATCAATGGCCTGCAATTAAACTTGCGGGAGAGTGTATCTGGGTGTTCATCAGTGTGCATTGCGCCAACATGCATAGCTAATCTTTTCTGGTAGAGAAGCGGTTACTGTACGTCAGAATGACAGTAAGGTCACATATATGTGCATCATCATGCAGGCCACTATTCCTAGTTAATGCCTTCTGTTGAACTAAAAGAAAAGCATACAGCAGTCTTCAATAAAGCAAAAAGAAACAATGTGCGCCCTGCAGGAGCTGTGTCCAAATTACTCTTTAGATGAACAAAAAAATTGACATGGAGGCAGTGCCAATAAAGTAGTGGAGAAAAAAAAGATTCTTTTAATCCATGTTGTAGCAGTGCAAACACATGCTTATGTATCCTTTCTGTTAGCTGTATTATGACTGTGTGTGACTATTAGGCTCAGTTATTTGGTCAGTTATTCTCATTATTAATTGTCAGCCAAAAGCAGGTGCGGGTCAAACCCACAGAACAGGTTTAGATCCGAGAGTAGGCTTGGCAAAAAAAAAAAAATTATGGAAATAACTAGAGATGAGCGAATCGAAGTTGACGAAGTGGAATTTGATCAGAATTTCAGCAAAACATTTAATTCGCACCGAAGCCGAATTTCCTCATGCTTCAATGGTAACGAATCACATTTTTTCCTAAATTGGCTGCTACATGTGCCAGGACATGGAGCAAAGAACTCTGGGAACGAGGGATCGCCCACAATGCCATGCATGCAGCCATTCAGCAGCCAGCCCCTGTGATGTCACAGCCCTATAAATAGCCTCAGCAATCTTGAATTCTGCCATTTTCCAGTGGGCTTAGAGCAGGGAGAGACGTCAGCAGGTGCTAGGGACAGTGCTAGGAAAGACTTTATTTTGCTGAAAAATCGATTTACAAGTTCAGGTAAAGATTATTCAAGGTGTAGGGAAAGGTTAGAGAGGCATCCTGTACACTATAAAAGGAAAACAGGGTGCAATAGGAGAGGGTACAGCCTGGGTAATAGGAGCGATTCTATTACACCTTGCTGCACTAATTGGGGATCCAAATTGCAGTTATACTGCTGCTTTTAGGTTGTTTACACTATATGATACATCAGTAATTCCAGCAAACCTTGCTTGTGATTGGGGTGCAAGTTCTGTGTGATACAGCCATTTACGGGGTGTATTCATAAGAAAGATACCTACGTCCCATTAGCCATTCTTTGTTGATTTTATATTGTTTTACATTTTTTTGGGGGTGTATTAATAGAGAAAAAAAGGAAAAAATATATGTCATAATTGCAGTTCAGCGGTGAAGTTACTTTGTACTACAGCCATTTACGGGGTGTATTAAAAGGAAAGATACGTATGTCCTATTCACCGCTCTGCGTTGATTTTACATTGTTTTACTTTTTTTGGGGGGGTGTATATTGGAAAAACAAAGAAAACAATATATGTCATAAGTGCCGTTCAGCCGTGAAGTTACATTGTACTACAGCCATTTATGGGGTGTATTAATAGGAAAGATGCATACTCCCTATTAGCTGTTCTGTACTAAATTTATATTGTTTGGCTTTTTTTGGGGGGTGTATTAATAGGAAAAAAAAATATCTTAATTGCCGTTCAGCTGTGAAGTTACATTGTACTACCGGCATTTACGGGGTGTATTAATAGGAAAGATACATACGCCCTGTTAGCCGTTCTGTACTAAATTTATATTGTTTGACTTTTTTTGGGGGGTGTATTAATAGGGAAAAAAATGTCTTAATTGCCGTACAGCGGTGAAGTTACATTGTATTACAGCCATTTACGTGGTGTATTAAAAGGAAATATACGTACGTCCCATTAGCCGTTCTGCGGTGAATTGTGATTGTTATATTTCTTTTTTTGGGGTGTAGTAATAGGAAACAGAATACGTCTTAATTGCCGTTCTGCTGTGAAGTTACATTGTACTACAGACATTTACGTGGAGTATTAAACGGAAATATACGTACGTCCCATTAGCCGTTCTGCGGTGAATTGTGATTGTTATATTTCTTTTTGTGGGGGTGTATTAATAGGAAACAAAAAGGAAAAAATACATCTTAATTGCAGTTCAGCGGGGAATCTAGAATGTACTACAGCCATTTACGTTGTGTATTAAAGGGAAATAATCCTACTTCCTATTATCCTTTCTGCGTTGAATTGTCATTGTTATATTTCTTTTTTTGGGGTGTAGTAATAGGAAAAAGAATACATCTTAATTGCCGTTCTGCGGTGAAGTTACATTGTACTACAGCCATTTACGTGGTGTATTAAAAGGAACTATACGTACGTCCCATTAGCCATTCTGCGGTGAGTTGTGATTGTTATATTTCTTTTTTTGGGATGTAGAAATAGGAAAAAGAATACGTCTTAATTGCCGTTCTGCGGTGAAGCTCCATTGTACTACAGCCATTTATGGGGTGTATTGAAGGGAAATAAACTTTCTTCCTATTATCTGTTCTGCAGTGAATTGTGATTGTTATATTTTTTTTTTTGGGGGGGGGGGGGAGTTTGTTAATAAAAAAAAAATGTCTTAATTGCCGTTCAGCGGTGCAGTTACATTGTACTACAGTCATTTAGTAATAGAAAAGGAAATATACATACATCCTATTAGCCTTTCTGCGGTGAATTTCTTTTTTTGGGGTGTATTAATAGGGAAAAAAAAAAGGAAAAAATATGTCATAGTTGCTGTTCAGCGGGGAAGTTACATTGTACTACAGCCATTTATGTGGTATATTAAAAGGAAACATAAGTACATCCCATTTGCCGTTCTTCGGTGAATTGTGATTATTAATTTATTTTTTTGGAGTGTAGTAATAGAGAATACGTCTTAATTGCAGTTCTACTGTGAAGTTACATTGTACTACAGCCTTTTTTGGGAGGTATTATTTTAATTTTAATGTAATTATTTTATTATGAAGTATGTCAGCCAGCAGGTTGTGGCATACTTGGAGTGCACCCTGCCACCCCACATCGAAGATCCCCTGGACTACTGGGCATCCAAACTTGATTTGTGGCTGCAACTGAGCGGGTGTTTAGTGAGGCGGGGGCCATAGTTACCCCAAGGAGAACTCACCTGTCCACCCGAAATGTGGAGAAACTGACCTTTGGGAAGATGAATGAGGTGTGGATCAGCAAGGATTTTCAAACACCAGTGCCTGATGCATCAGACTAGATCATCCATGGTGCCACACCTACACTTCAGCTACTATTCTGATGCTGCCACAAGCCTGATGTCCAAACTGCTGCCAGGTTCCCCTACTGCCACCCACCATCTTCAGCTGGTACTGGTAGTGTCCCCCACCTCCCCACTCCTTCACTGGGCCACTCTGTGGTTTTCTAATGCTGCTGACACCTCACCACTCTGTGAACTCCTCATGCTGCTGCCACCTTAACACTATGTCACTGAGCCACTATATGGTCTCTTATGCTGCTGCCACCTCAACACTATGTCACTAGGCCACTCTGTGGTCTCCTCATGCTGCTGCCACATCACCACTCTGCGGTCTCCTCATGCTGCTGCTGCCTCAACACTATGTCACTGGGCCTCTCTGTGGTCTCCTCATGCTGCTGCCATCTCTGCACTATGTCACTGGGCCACTCTGTGGTCTCCTCATGCTGCTGCTACATCACCACTTTGTGGTCTCCTCGTGCTGCTGCCAACTCAATTCTATGTCACTGGGCTACTCTATGGTCTCCTCATGCTGCTATAACTTAGCTCTATGTCACTGGTCCATTCTGTGGTCTCGTCATGCTGCTGCCACCTAACCTTTATGCCACTGGGCCACTCTATAGACTGCTCATGCTGCTGCACATCAATACTTTGTGGTCTCCTCATGCTGCTGCCACCTCAACAATATATCACTGGGCCACTATGTGGTCTCCTCATGCTGCTGCCACCTCAATACTATGTCACTGTGTTACTCTGTGGTCTCCTCATGCTGCTGCCTCCTCAACAATATGTCACTGGGCCACTCTGTGGTCTCCTCATGCTGCTTCCACCTCAACACTATGTCACTGGGCCACTCTTTGGTCTTCTCATGCTGCTGCCACCTCAACACTATGTCACTGGGCCACTCTGTGGTCTCCTCATGCTGCTGCCATCTCAGCACTATGTCACTGGGCCACTCTGTGGTCTCCTCATGCTGCTGCCACATCACCACTCTGTGGTCTCCTCATGCTGCTTCCACCTCAACACTATGTCACTGGGCCACTCTGTGGTCTCCTCATGCTGCTGCCACATCACCACTCTGTGGTCTCCTGATGCTTCTGCCATCTCTATACTATTTTCCTGGGCCACTCTGTCATCTCCTCATGCTACTGCCACATCACCAGTCTGTGGTCTCCTCATGCTGCTGCCACCTCAACTCTATGTCACTGGGTCAATCTGTCGTCTCCTTATGCTGCTGCCACCTTAACACTATGTCACTGGGCCACTCTGTGGTCTCCTCATGCTGCTTCCACCTCACCACTATGTCACTGGGCCACGCTGTGGTCTCCTCATGCTGCTGCCACAATACAACTCTGTGGTCTCTTCATGTTGCTGCCACATTAATTCTCTGTGGTCTCCTGATGCTGCTGCCAGCTCAACAGTTTGTCACTGGGCCATTCTGTTGTCTCCTCATGCTGCTGCCACCTGAACATTCTGTGGTCTCCTCATGCTGCTTCCACCTAAACACTATGTCACTGGGCCACTCTGTGGTCTCCTCATGCTGCTGCCACATCACTACTCTGTGGTCTCCTCATGTAACTGCCACATCACCACTCTGTGGTCTCCTCATGCTGCTGCCACATCACCACTCTGTGGTCTACTCATGCTGCTGCCACGTCAACACTATTTCACTGGGCCACTCTGTCGTCTTCTCATGCTGCTATCACTTCAACTCTATGTCACTGGGCCACTCTGTGGGCTCCTTGTGCTGCTACCACCTCAAAACTATGTCACTTGGCCACTCTGTGGTCTGCTCATGCTGCTTCCACCTCACCACTATGTCACTGGGCCACTCTGTGGTCTACTCATGCTGCTGCCACATTAATTCTCTGTGGTCTCCTCATGCTGCTGCCACATCACCACTCTGTGGTCTCCTCATGCTGCTGCCACCTCAACATTCTGTGGTCTCCTCATTCTGCTGCCACCTAAACACTATGTCACTGGGCCACTCTGTGGTCTCCTCATGCTGCTGCCACCTCACCACTATGTCACTATCCACTCTGTGGTCTCGTGATGCAGCTGCCACATCACCACACGGTGGTCTCCTCATGCTGCTGCCACATCACCACTCTGTGGTCTCCTCATGCTGCTGCCACCTCAACACTATGTCACTGGGCCACTCGGTGGTCTCATCATGCTGCTGCCACCTCAACACTGTGCCACTGGGTAACTCTGTGGTCTCCTCATGCTGCTGCCACCTCAACACTATGTCACTGGGCCACTCTGTGGTCTCCTCATGCTGCTGCCACTACCTCAACAATATGTTACTGGGTTACTCTGTGGTCTCCTAACCTCATGCTGCTGCCGCCTCACCACTATGTCACTGGCCCAGCTGTGGTCTCGTCATGCTGCTTCCACCTCACCACTCTGTGGAAACCTCATGCTGCTCCAGATCACCACTCTGTGGTCTCCTCATGCTGCTGCCACCTCAACACTATGTCACTGGGCCACTCTGTGGTCTCCTGATGCTGTTGCCACCTCAACTCCATGCCACTGGGCCACTCTGTGGTCTCTTCATGCTGTTGCCACCTCAACACTATGTCAAGCCAACTCTGTGGTCTCTTTATGCTGCTTCCACCTCTCCACTCTGTGGAAACCTCATGCTTCTTCCACATCACCACTCTTTGGTCTCCTCATGCTGCGGCCACCTCAACTCTATGTCACTGGGCCACTTTGTGGTCTCCTCATGCTGCTGCCACCTTAACACTATGTCACTGGGCCACTCTGTGATCTCCTCATGCTGTTACCGCCTCACCACTCTGCCATTGGTCCACTCTGTGGATGTCTCATGCTGTTACCATCCTCACCACTCCATGACTGGGCCACTATTTTGCCTCTATGGCCTAGATAACATCATTACTCTGTGGTCTTCTCATGCTGTTGCCACCTCACCATTCTGTGGTCTCCTCATGCTGCTGCCACCTCAACACTATGTCACTGGGCGACTCTGTGGTCTCCTCATGCTCCTGTCACCTTAACACTATGTCACTGGGCCACTCTGTGGCCTCCTTATGCTGATGGATTACTGACCAAATGCTGACTGAGTGAAGGCGGGTTTTCAGCAGACAGGATCTTCTTTTGGGGGTTATTGTTCTGATGGATCAGAGGAAGGGCAAAATAATCAGTGACGTCAACACAAACTTACTGCTGACACCCTCTCCACTCTGTCAGGGGGGTTCTACTTGTATAAGTGTTTAATAGAATATGTTCTGTAGACATCTATGTGGAATCGGCTGACAATTGTGTAAAAGAGATACGCTCTTTTATGCTATAGTAGGATCTTGGGCCTCTGCACGGTTCTTAATATCTGGCGCTAACATTGACTTGTAAGGCTGAATTTACACTTGAGCTATTTGGTCAGTTTTGATTAGGTTAGATAGTGATATAGTGTAGCTGATAGGTTCCAGTGCAGGGTGTTACTGTGCTGTGATATAGATACAGTTGTGTTCAAAATTATTCAACCCCCAATGCTGTAAAGGGTTTTAGGGAATTTAGTGTACATTTGTAATTGTGTTCAGAATGAAATCTTACAAGGACTTTTTAAAGAACCAAATGCAACTAAACTGACATCAATTGTTTTTGTAATACAGTATTAAATTTTTTTTTTTGTGATTTATTCATTGACACAATTATTCAACCCCTTAAAGACTACCACTCTTAAGAACAGAGGTTCATTCAAGTGTTTTCGATCAGGTATTAAAAAAACACCTGTGGATGTCAAGGAGCAGCAATCAAGCATAATAAGCACCAATTAGGCAGATTTTAAATGACTGTGATACTCAGCTCCTTCTAGACATTTACTGGTGTGTTTATAAACATGGTGAAGTCAAGAGAATGGTCCAGGAAGACAAGAGAAGAGGTGATATCTCTTCACAGGAAGGGCAATGGCTATAAGAAGATTGCAAAGATGTTAAACATACCAAGAGACACCCTACGGAAGCATCATTCGCAAATTCAAGGCAAAGGGCACTGTTGAAACGCTACCTGGTCGTGGCAGAAAGAAGATGCTGACTTCGACTGCTGTGTGCTACCTGAAGCACAAAGTGGAAAAAAGTCCCCATGTGACATCTGAGGAACTGAAAAAAGATTTGTCAGATGCGGGTACTGAAGTTTCAGCTCAGACAATAAGGCGCACACTGCGTAATGAAGGCCTCGATGCCAGAACTTCCAGGCGCACCCCCTTGCTGTCTCCAAAGAATAAGAAGAGTCGACTGCAGTATGCCAAAGTCATGTGGACAAACCACAAAAGTTTTGGGAAAGTGTTCTGTGGACTGATTAGAACTGTTTGGGCCCATGGATCAACGCTATGTTTGGAGGAGGAAGAACAAGGCCTATGAAGAAAAGAACACCTTGCCTACTGTAAAGCATGGCGGGGGGTCAATCATGCTTTGGGGCTGTTTTGCTTCTACAGGTACAGGGAAGCTTCAGCATGTGCAAGGTACCATGAATTCTTTTCAGTACCAGGAGATATTGGATGAAAATGTGATGCAGTCCGTCACAAACCTGAGGCTTGGGAGACGTTGGACCTTTCAACAGGACAATGATCCCAAGCATACCTCCAAGACCACTAGAGCATGGTTGCAGATTAAAGGCTGGAATATTTTGAAGTGGCCATCGCAGTCACCAGACTTAAATCCGATTGAGAATTTCTGGTGGGACTTAAAGAAAGCAGTTGCAGCGCGCAAGCCTAAGAATGTGACTGAACTGTAGACTTTTGCCCATGAAGAATGCGCGAAGATACCCGTAGATCGCTGCAAGACACTTGTGTCAAGCTATGCTTCACGTTTAAAAGCTGTTATAACTGGAAAAGGATGTTGTACTAAGTACTAAGATTGAATGTCACTTGAGGGTTGAATAAAACTGATAATGATGTGAGCACAGAAAAGACATTTGTGGTTATTTCATTATAAATGTTATGTTATATTTGTCTGACTTACAAGTGCCTCTTTGATTTATTTGTAAACAAGATGACTGAAATGATCAAAATCAAGGTCAAACTGGCCAAAACACTCAGTTTAAGTGGGGTTTGAATAATTTTGAACACAACTGTAAGTGTCTCTGTTAGACACAGTGCTGTGATGTACTTAGTGCACCAATCAGTAATATCTGCTCAGACCTGATAAAATGTGAAGTTGCATGTATTGCAAAAAATTTTTGCATCATTAGTGCCGATTTACGCAATCACGCAAATAATGACTGGAGATTGCAAATTCTAAAATTTGCTAATTTATTGCGACTATTATGCGGAAAATTCGAGAAATATCGCAAAAGCGAATATTTCCTATGCTGCTCATCACTAGTAACTATGCCACCCACCACACTAAACACCTGCTCTGATGCCACACTACTGGTTGGACAGGAAGGCTTGCCCAGGTCAAAATCGGCCAGTTGCTGCCACAATTCAAGATTGGCTGCCCAGTAGTCCAGGGAATCTTGGATCATAGGTGACATGGTGCAGTCCAAGTATGCCACCACCTGCTGGTTAAGATTCTGTTCCATATCCTGCTGCTTCTTGGTGGTCATCACTCAAGACTTAATTTGCTGCTGATGGAACTGGTGCTGCTCTTTCCCCCCTCCAGCAGTCATGGCAGTGGAGTGTAAGCTTAGAGTGGCCCCCCGGTCAGACCTTCGTGAGGAAGGGCAATCGCACACGTAGGCAGCGAAAACTGACTACAGAGGATGTCTTGATAGTAGTTGAGTTTTTCATCCCTCTCATAAAGTGTAAAAAAAAGTCTCCCATATTGGCCCAGTAGCGAGGGTCTAACATTGTGGAGAGCCAGTTGTCATCCGCCTGCCAAATGGTGATAATGTGGCTGTCACAACGAAAGCAAGTTGGCATACAACGCAAGCAACTCGGCCATTTGTGCAAGGGAATTGAAGGGACTCCCTGTGTCCATCTCCACTGCATGTTGCCATAGTCTGACGGGGTCATCTACATCGTCTTTGTTGTTGCCCTCTAGCTCCTCCTACTCCTTCCCTGTCACTTGGGCAGATAAACCACCTAGTTCTGTATAGAATTCTTGGGCATTTATCTCCTCCTTCTTGTCCTTATCCTCCTCCTGTGCCAGTTCAGCCTCCACAGGGCTAAGGTGGCCTTGAGATGTATGTGCCATGCCTTCTGTCCCCTCATCAGATTTATCAGCATCCACTCGAGGAATTGAAGGAATGGAATGACATCATTCATCCTATAGTCATGGTGACTGACAAACAAAGGGGCCTCCTAAAAGAGCCTAAGCAAATGGCAGGTGTCACACATGTGCTACCACTGTCTAACGTTTAAGTTACAATGGAAAGTAGTCCTGTTCGTCTGTATCAAGAAATCGGTCACCATTCGGCCTTTGCAGGTCAAGGAGGGTGTGTTTTGCACAGTAAGGGACTAAAGTGCATGCACAGTTTCCTTGACATTTTCAAGACATCTTGCAGTTGGGTAGAAGACTTCAGTGCACATGTGTCAACCCTCCCTGACGCAGCGCAGACAAAATGCTCCTTCCGCCAGGATTCGATTTCTTGGTTGATGACATGAAGCAGTTCCTCCCCGGTGTGACTCGCCAAGGCTGTCCAGGTGCAGAATCGCATGACAAAGTCGTGCTTTGCATAGGTGGCATGCTGAAGGACAATTCTTAACTGTGTTTGAACTGTATAGGCTCAGGACAAGGTGAAAGATGAGGAAGCAGAGGAGGACATTGGCACTGAAATCCCATGATTGCTACACGGAGGCAGCATTGCCATCATCTGGCGTGCATGTGCTGGAACCACATTTACCCAGTGGGCTGTAAAGGACATTTATTGTCTTTGCCCATAGTTATAGCTCCACGCATCAGTGCTGGCATGAACTATACCAGACATCGACAGGTTTACGGACTGGCCCACCTTCTGCTCATCATACATGTGCACAAGGCTTGTATAGCTATTTTTTAGAGAAGTAATGAAAGCTTGGGACTATCCACCTTGGAGTTCTCTGAAATGTTCAGCATCCACGATATGGAAAGGGTGGAACTGTAGTACCAGGGAATAAAAGGTTAAGGAACAAAAAAAACAAACAATGTGGCTAAATAGAAAAGTAAAGAAAGCAATAAATAACAAAAAGAAAGCATTTAAATCACTAAAACAGGAGGGTAGCGAGGAAGCATTGAATAACTATAAGGAAAAAAATAGAATAAGTAAAAGACAAATAAAAGCAGCCAAACTAGAGACCGAGAGATTAATTGCCAAATAGAGTAAAACTAATCCTAAAATGTTCTTCAATTATATGTTCAATTAAATGTTAAAAAGTATAACTCTAATGGGGTCGGCTCTTTACAGAGTAATGAAGGGAGAGTTGAAGAGAGAGAGTGATGAGGAGAAAGCAAAGCTATTATAATATTTTTTTTCTCCACTGCATTCACCGAAGAAAATAAACTGTCAGATGAAATGCAGAATATAAAAGTAAACTCCCCATTAAAAAATAAAGTACAGCGGCCTCTTAATAAAAATAAAAAAATCGCCGGAACCAGATGGCATACACTCCCGTGTCCTAAGAGAATTAAGAAATGTCATAGCCAGACCCTTATTTCTGATATTTTAGAACTCTATACTGACAGGAAGTGTTCCACAGGTTTGGCCCATAGCAAATATGGTGGCAATCAGTAATGAGCGGCAGGGGGTATATTCGAATTTGCGATATTTCGTGAATATTTGGGAGAATATGCGACACATATTCATAAATTCGCGGTTATTTTCTTGATTGCAAAACATCGGCAGTATAATATTGGCGTTTTGCGCGTGCAATACAGGCATGGGTCACTTCGGGTACATTTTTCAAGCTGCTAGAAGTTTACTAAGACTGGAGATAATGGTTGGCACGGCAGAACATTACAATAGCTTTATATGCTCCAATGTATTCGCGATTGCGAAAATCGGCAATTGATGATGCGCATATTTTGGCACAATACGTGCAACTGGTGACATCACAGCACTATTTCTGTAGCATGTATGTATATGGACAGCAGAACCTATTACACTACTTAACACCCTACACTAATCTAACCTACACTGATTATATCCCCCTAATTATCTGAACTATATATATAAGTTAACTCTCTAATGTATATGCATTACACTACAGAAAATGGCTGCTGGGGAGGTTCTTATATAGTAAGGGGTAGGCAACTTTACTATTGGTTGCTACTTGCTAAGGATGTTGCGAAGCTCTGAAAAAGACAGTGCAGCCTTCTCATTGGCCCACATACAAGAGAGAGGTTACTGATGAAAAAAAAAATCTAGAATATTCGTAATTACAAATATATAGCACTATATTCTAAATATTCGGGAATTCTTGAAGTGCCGATATTCACGATTAATATTCGCAATTCGAATATTCGCGCCCAACACTAATGCCAATATTTAAATAGGGTCCAAAAACAGAGCCAAGAACTATAGGTCAGTAGGTTTAACATCTATCGTGGGTAGACTGTTTAAAGGTTTTCTAAGAGATGCTATCTTGGAGTACCTCAATGAAAATAAGCAAATAATGCCATATCAGCATGGCTTCATGAGGGATCGTTCATGTCAAACTAATTTAATCAGTTTCTATGAGGAGGTAAGTTCTAGACTTGACCGCAGTGAATCAATGGATGTCGTATATCTGGACTTCTCCAAAGCATTTGACACTGTACCACATGAAAGGTTAGATGCATCTGGATAGACAGGAGGCTTGGGCAGAGAAGTGGCAGATGAGATTTAACACTGACAAATGTAAGGTTATGCACATGGGAAGAAATAAGGCAACTCAACAGTACATAATAAATGGTAAAACACTGGGTAACCCTGACATGGGAAAGGACAGAAATTTTAGTGAACAGCAAACTAAGCTGCAGAAAACCAGTGTCAGACAGCTGCTGCCAAGGCCAATTAGGTAATGGGTTGCATCAAAAGGGGCATAGATTCACGTGATATGAAAAATAGTCCTGCCACTTTACAAATCGCTAGATAGACCACATATGGAGTACTGTGCACAGTTCTGGGCTCCTGTGAACAAGTTAACTCAAGGTGGATAGACTTATTGGACATACAGAAAACTGTGTAGTAATTAACTGCCTGAATAAAGTAAGTTTTAAAAATTGCGTTTTATTAAAGCTATATATTAAAATTGGTTCTCCATCAAAATAAACAGATCAGGCTGGTGGTGCGAGTTGGAGTCTGGAAAATTGTATAAATATATCCAGCTTGATAGAACTCAGCCGGAGGCTCTAATATGCTGCACGCACGATATCAGAAGCGTGCAGTGTTATAACTAACCAAATACACTACCAACATTGTTACTGCATGCAAGTCATTGGAGGTGTGCAGCACTGTGGTCGGTGTGTTTAAATTATAACCTACATCTTTGCTGCATACACGTTATCAGAGGTGTGCAGAGCCATATTCATTAACCACACACTCATCACTAGGTGTGTGGTTCTAATCGAGTAGTGCTCTTCAACTGCTCCTGATAAACAACCGCATTATTGCGTTAAAAAAACGCGTTGAGCGAATGAAAGTGGTCCTATCAGTGACACATAGTTAATGTGAACAACGCTGAGCGCTACCTATGTTATTTACATCCATGTTGAGCCCATTAATCTGAGGACATAAATTAATATGTATAATTAAAGGGAGATTTATCAATAACTCGACCGCTAAGTGACTGCACCTACATTCCAATAACTATTGGGATTTACATGTAGTGGGTGTCAGTATACTGGAGTGGCCTGGCTACTTTGTCCCACCTTATGTGTGGGCCCTAAATTTAGCCCTCAGAAACTATTGGTGGATGTGAGTTCTATTGAGCTGCATATATTTATACAAATTCCAGACTCCAACTCACACCACCAGCCTGATCTGTTTATTTTGGTGGAGAACCAATTTTAATTTATAGCTTTAATAAAACGCAATTTTTAAAACGTACAACTGCCTTGTTCAACTCCTGTGAACAAGGCAGCCATGGCTAGAGAGGGTTTAGAGGAGGGCAACTAAAGTAATAACTGGAATGGGTGGACTACGACTGAGTGGAAGACGACTGAGGAGTTATTCTGATTGCCTGTCTGGAGTCGGGAAGGAATCCCCCCCTCCCTAAATTGGGGAAAATTGGTGAAAATTGGCTTCTACCTCACTTTTTTTTTTTGCCTTCTTCTGGATCAACTTGCAGGATAACAGGCTGAACTAGATGGACAGATGTCTTTTTTCAGCATTATAAACTCTTTTTCTACGTTACTATGTTACCAGTAACTTGGCCAAGTGTACGTTCAGCTTCTGCCCTATTTGGTGAGTGCAAGCATACTGTTGCAATTGCTTTGTGATTGATTGCTGGCAACACACGTGACAAGGAGTGGGGGAGGAGCATCAGGAGCAATAGATGAAGGGAAGGAGCAACAGCTTCCTTCTGCTAAGGCTAAGGAGCCCTGACTGATGGAGAAGGAATGTAGGCTGCTGGGAGATGGAGCGGTTGCTGCATCAGGTTGTACCACTACATTATGATCCAGCATCAAATGATATCCATACAATATAGCTGAGTTATCAAATCAGACACAAGTTCCAGCATAGAAAAAATAACCCTTAAAAATATACTTTATTAATATTACACTAAAAATTGGATTCCCTCAATTCATGATAAAATGACAGTCAATGGGATCATAGAGATCTGATGAAGCAAGGTAAGGTAATTACATAAAAATGGGTATATTTAACCCCTTAAGGACGCATGACGTACCTGTACGTCATGGTTTCCGAGTCCTTAAGGACCCATGACGTACAGGTACGTCATGAGTTGTTCCGATCACTGCTGCTCAGCTGGCAGTGATCGGAACAAGGTACCTGCTGAAATCATTCAGCAGGTACCTTGTTACAATGCCCAGGGGGGTCTTGTGACCCCCCCATATCGGCGATCGCTGCAAACCGCAGGTCTGAATTGCAGCTTTTAGTGTGATCTCTGATCCCGCGGTCTGTGACCGCGGGATCAGAGGGTTAATGCCCCCAATGTGTTTATTTAACCCCCCTGCAGCCCCCAATCATATTGTGGCTGTGGGGGTGCAGGGGGTGGTTGCGGCGGCGGGAGGCGGTGCGGGAGGCGGGACGGTGCGGCGGGCGGGATCGCGATTGCGATCCCCGCCCGCCTCCTCTGTAATGTTTCCCTGGTGTCTAGTGGGTCTATCAGAGTGTCAGCACATTGCTGACACTCTGATAGAAACGGCTGGCATCTGTGCTTGATCAGATGCCAGCCGTTTAACCCTTCTCGTACCGCGGTCCGTATGGACCGCGGTATGGAAGGGTTAACAGGGAGGGAGCTCCCTCCCTCTCTCATCGGGGGGCTGCTGTACCTTTGCAGCCCCCGAACAGGATGGGATCGCAGAGGGAGGGGGCTCCACTCCTTCTGCTTCAATCACCCGCTGCCTTCTTATGGCAGCGGGTGATGGTTGCCATGGAGACAGGACGCTTTCAGAAGCGTCCTGTGTCCATGGTGCTGAAAGTCTGAATAGACCTGCTAAAGGTCTATTCAGACTTTGTAAAGTATAAAATACAGTACAGTGCACTATATAGTGTACTGTACTGTATTATACAGACACCAGATCCACTGGATCTTTCAGAACCAAGTGGGTCTGGGTCAAAAAAATGTAAAAAGTGAAAAAAAGTAAAAATGAAAAAAACACATATCACTGAATAAAAAAAAAAAAAAATACACTACACATATTAGGTATCGCCGCGTCCGTAAAAATCTGCTCTATAAAAATATCACATGACTGAACTCGTCAGGTGAACGCCATAAAAAATAAATAAAAATGGTGTAAATAAGCCATTTTTGGGCAACTTACATCACTAAAAATGTAATACAAAGCGATCAAAAAGCGTATGCCTCCCAAAATAGTACCAATCAAACCGCCATCTCATCCCGCAAAAAATGAGCCCCTACCTAAAACAATTGGCCAAAAAATAAAAAATCTATGCTTCTCAGACTAAAACATGATTTTTTTTGTTTCAAAAATGCTTTTTAGTGTTAAATGTATAAAAAAAACTAAAAAGTAGACATATTGGGTATCTCCACGTCCGTAAGAATCTTCTCTATAAAAATATCACCTGACCTAACCGCTCAAGTAAAAACTGTAAAAAAAATTTAATAAAAACTTTGTCAAAAAGCCATTTTTTTGTCACCTTACATCACAAAAGGTGTAATAACAAGCGATCAAAAATGCATATGACCCCCCAAATAGTGTTAATCTAACCGCCACCTCATCCCGCAAAAAATGAGCCCCTACATAGGACAATCGCCCAAAAAAATAAATAAATATGACTCTCAAACTATGGAGACACTAAAACATGATTTATTTTTGTTTTAAAAAATGATATTATTGTGTAAAACTTATACAAATAAATAAAAAGTATACATATTAGGTATTGCCGCGTCCGTCACAACCTGCTCTATAAAAATAACACATGACCTAACCCCTCAGCTGAACACATCAAAAAAATAATAATCAATACGGTGTCAAAAGCCATTTTTGTCACCTTACATCACAAAAAGTGTAATAGCAAGCGACCAAAATGTCATATGCACCCCAAGATAGTGCCAATCAAACCGCCATCTCATCCCGCAAAAAATGAGCCCCTACATAAGACAGTCGCCAAAAAAAATAAAAATAAACTATGGCTTTCAGAATGTGGAGACACAAAAAAATAATTTTGTTCAAAAATGCTTTATTATGTAAAACTGAAACAAAAACCCCTAAAAAGTAGTCATATTTGGTATTGTCGCGTCCGTTACAACCTGCTCTATAGAAATAGCACACAATCTAACCTGTCACTTCAACAATGTAAATAGCAAAAAATAAAAACGGTCCCAAAACAGCAATTTTTTTGCAAATTTTCCATTTTAATCCATTTTTCCAGTAACAAAGCAAGGGTTAACAGCTAAACAAAACTCAATATTTATTGCAATGATTCTCTTGTTTGCACAAACACCCCATATGTGGTCGTAAACTGCTGTATGGCCAAACGGCAGGGCGTAGAAGGGAACGCCATATGGTTTTTGGAAGGCAGATTTTGCTGGACTGGTTTTTTGACACTATGTCCCATTTGAAGCCCCCCTGATGCACCCCTACAGTAGAAAATCCAAAAAAGTGACCCCATTTTGGAAACTACGGGATAAGGTGTCAGTTTTGTTGGTACTATTTTAGGGTAAATATGATTTTTGGTTGCTCTATATTACACTTTTTTTGAGACAAGGTAACAAAAAATATGTAACGGATCGCCTGGCACCCCGACTGGGTACCTCCGTTGAAAGATGCTCCTAGCGTTTCCTGAGGACTCCAAGCGCTCTAGCCGACACCACAACCACCGAACCTGAGAAGCATACGAATCCTCTCAAGCCTCTGAATGCTGTAGACAGTTGAATAGGAACCATACGAATAGGTTTGCACTCCTAGCAGTCAGACTGGAACAGCATCCAATAACTCCTCCCCCAATAATGAGACGACACTTCACTTTGAGGGTTAAACAGGAACTCTCTCCTGGGGCATACAGCCTCTTTTATTTACACTCCACAAACATAGTACGGCCCACAGGGGTTTGAAACACAGACACTCCCACACAAAATACAGCGACCAATCCACATACAGCCAGATATATCACAATCCCACATGGCTGGTCCATTGTGGGTGCTGATTAGGTCACAGCGATGTCCATTGTGAATGGTGATTAGGTCACAGCAATGTCCATTGTGACTGTTGATTAGGTCACAGCAATGTCCATTGTGAATGCCAACTGTCATTGGGGCCATAGTCGCAGGGTAAGAGGCTAGCAAGCATGCCTCTCCAATGCCCAGGGATACATGGCAGTTTGTCACATATCTCCCCTTTGGGGGGAAGACTAACCAGGCACCTGACCTCCTGTCGGTCAGTGCCTACGTTAGTCGATCCACCAACCCACAATAGACAAATGCCAGAATAGCCCACCCACAACAAACAGGTACAAGAGTGACCCACCCACAAGAAGCAGTTACTGCACCCGGATTTTCCTCTGGGGTGCTGGGGCAACATGCTGTGGGGACTTGAGGGAGGGCAGAGGCCGACTGCACTCTGCCCAGCTGCCAGCTCTCCTACTGGTATAACCTGCAGGACCTCAGGCTCTGGACAGGGGACAAAGGGAGGGCAGAGGCCGACTGCACTCTGCCCAGCTGCCAGCTCTTCTACTGGTATAACCTGCAGGACCTCAGGCTCTGGACAGGGGACAAAGGGAGGGCAGAGGCCGACTGCACTCTGCCCAGCTGCCAGCTCTTCTACTGGTATAACCTGCAGGACCTCAGGCTCTGGACAGGGGACAAAGGGAGGGCAGAGGCCGACTGCACTCTGCCCAGCTGCCAGCTCTTCTGCTGGGGGCTGGGAACATAGTCCGGCTTAGTAGCCAGGGGAACATGGGCGCCAGTGGGGGTTAACATCGCCTCTGTTAACCCTGGGGCCAAGTTAGGTGTTAGCTGGGGAGGAGAGTTTGTACTCACCCCCTCCTCCTGTTGTCCCGGTGCGGGTAGTTGGGGATCTGGACAGGCTGTCCAGCATCCCTGTAGGTCAGGCACAGAGACCACGGTCCCATCTGCGCCGTCTGGGAGATTGGTGTCTCCCCTTGTTAGGGTAAGCTGCCGCTGGGGAGAGGTGGTGCTGTGTTCCTCTCCCTGAAACACAGGCTGCTGCTGGAGTGGGAGACCGCCTGTCTCCACTCCCGTAACATTGTCCTGCTGCTGGAGAGAGAGACCAACTGTCTCTGCTCCCTGTAGGACACACTGCCGCTGGGGGGAAAGGACGACACCTTCGGCCCCCTGGACTTCACACTGCCGCTGGGGGGAAAGGACGACACCTTCGGCCCTCTGTAACTCACACGGCCGCTGGGGAGGAAGGACGACACCTTCAGCTCCCTGGGGTAC
Organism: Bufotes viridis; assembly: GCA_033119425.1. Classification (NCBI taxonomy): domain Eukaryota; kingdom Metazoa; phylum Chordata; class Amphibia; order Anura; family Bufonidae; genus Bufotes; species Bufotes viridis. The sequence goes on along the minus strand of CM065590.1, from coordinate 372,068,804 downwards.
ACACGGCCGCTGTGGAGGAAGGACGGCACCTTCAGCTCTCCGGAGCGCACTCAGCCGCTGGGGAGGGCGGACGATACCATCTGCCATGAACTGCAGGTACTCTGCTGTTATCCTCCTCACGAACTGTACAGATTTCTCCGGGGGGTTGGGTCCGAAGAAAATCAGCCGTGATCTCAGCTCTCTGTCAAATTCCTCCTGCGTGTAGCTGGGTGCCATGCTTGTTCTCCTGTGAGTCTGGATCCCACTGCTGCCACCAATGTAACGGATCGCCTGGCACCCCGACTGGGTACCTCCGTTGAAAGATGCTCCTAGCGTTTCCTGAGGACTCCAAGCGCTCTAGCCGACACCACAACCACCGAACCTGAGAAGCATACGAATCCTCTCAAGCCTCTGAATGCTGTAGACAGTTGAATAGGAACCATACGAATAGGTTTGCACTCCTAGCAGTCAGACTGGAACAGCATCCAATAACTCCTCCCCCAATAATGAGACGACACTTCACTTTGAGGGTTAAACAGGAACTCTCTCCTGGGGCATACAGCCTCTTTTATTTACACTCCACAAACATAGTACGGCCCACAGGGGTTTGAAACACAGACACTCCCACACAAAATACAGCGACCAATCCACATACAGCCAGATATATCACAATCCCACATGGCTGGTCCATTGTGGGTGCTGATTAGGTCACAGCGATGTCCATTGTGAATGGTGATTAGGTCACAGCAATGTCCATTGTGACTGTTGATTAGGTCACAGCAATGTCCATTGTGAATGCCAACTGTCATTGGGGCCATAGTCGCAGGGTAAGAGGCTAGCAAGCATGCCTCTCCAATGCCCAGGGATACATGGCAGTTTGTCACAAAATAGAAATTCTGAAATTTCATCTCCATTTGCCAATAACTCTTGTGGAACACCTAAAGGGTTAACAAAGTTTGCAAAACTGGTTTTGAATACCTTGAAGGGTGTAGTTTCTTAGATGGAGTCACTTTTATGGAGTTTCTACTCTAGGGGTGCATCGGGGGGCTTCAAATGGGACATGGTGTAAAAAAAACAGTCCAGCAAAATCCACCTTCCAAAAACCATATGGCGCTCCTTTCCTTCTGCGCCCTGCAGTTTGGCCATACAGCAGTTTACGACCACATATTGGGTGTTCGTGCAAACTACAGAATCGGGGGAATAAATATTAAGGTTTGTTTGGCTGTTAACCCTTGCTTTGTTACTGGAAAAAATGGATTGAAATGGAAAATTTTTCAAAAAATCGAAATTCTGAAATTTTATCTCCATTTGCCATTAACTTTTGTGGAAAACCTAAAGGGTTAATTACGTTTGTAAAATCAGTTTTGAATACCTTGAGGGGAGTAGTTTTTAGAATGGGGTAATTTTTGGGTGGTTTCTATTATGTAAGCCTCACAAAGTGACTTCAGACCTGAACTGGTCCCTAAAAAGTGGGTTTTTGAAAATTTCTGAAAAATTTCAAGATTTGCTTCTAAACTTCTAAGCCTTGTAACGTCCTCAAAAAATGAAATAGCATTCCCAAAATGATCGATAGTAGACATATGGGGAATGTAAATCAATAACTTGTTTTGGTGTTATTACTATGTATTATAGAAGTAGAGAAATTGAAACTTGGAAAATTGCGAATTTTTCAAAATTTTTGGTAAATTTTGCATTTGTTTATAAATAAAAATGAAATTTTTCAACTTTATTTTACCACTGTTATGAAGTACAATATGTGACGAAAAAACAATCTCAGAATGGCCTGGATAAGAAAAAGCGTTTTAAAGTTATCACCACATAAAGTGACACTGGTCAGATTTGCAAAAAATGGCCAGGTCCTTAGGGTGAAATAGGGCTGAGTCCTTAAGGGGTTAAGGATAAAGAGTGGGAAACACTCTCCCTCCAGTAACCCTATTCTAAACCTTAGCCCAGGGCTAAATGACCCTGGTTGGCCCTCACTGGGTTTGGAAAAACTTCCCTCCTTCCTTGTGTGGTAAGGTAATTGCATATGCCGGAATATATTCCAGGTAAGAAAATGAGGAACACTCTCCCTCCACTGACCCTATTCTAGGCCTTAGCCCAGGGACGACCCCTTATGGTAGGGATTCCCTATCCTCTTACCTGGGCTAGATCACCCTGATTGGCCCTAACCGTGTCTGAAAAAAACTCCCTCCTGGTGTAACTAAGTATCACCCATAAATAACCCTAACACGGGTATACATACCCAAATTGGGTGATCCTAACGCAAAATGGGTCTAAGGCCTCTTGCACACGAACGTTTTTTACGAACCGTATACTGGCAGTTTTTTCAGTTCAGTATACTGACAGTATACTGAACCATTGACTTCAATGGGTCTGCAAAAAATACTGAAGTGTCTCCGTATGCCTTCCGTTTCCGTTTTTCCGTTTTTTCTGTTCCGTTTAAATATAGACCATGTCCTATTCTTGTCCGCAAATCACGTTCAGTGGCTCCATTCAAGTCAATGGGTCTGCAAAAAAAACGGAAAGCATACGGAAGTGCATCCGTATGTCTTCCGTATCCGTTCCGTTTTTTGCGGAACCATCTATTGAAAATGTTAAGACCAGCCCAATTTTTTCTATGTTATTACTGTATTCTGTATATGCCATACAGAAAAACGGAACGGAACAACGGAACCAAAACAGAAACAAAACGAAACAAAAAACGGAACCACGGATCCGTAATAAACGGACCGCAAAACACTGAAAAAAAAATAAGTTCGTGTGCAAGAGGCATAAGTCTCCCAAAAGGAAAATTCTACCCCAACGCGTTTCCCTCTTTTTTTAAAAGATAGACAAATTGATAAAAGGGACGCAGGATAATCAAATAGAAACAGGAATGGTGTAAAGGGGGAATATTAATTATCAATATTAATGCAAATATCAATAATTAATATTCATAAATAGGCGTATTCATCTACTCATAACTCCGCCTATTTATACCTTAGAATACACTAACTATCGCCTAACACTGGTCACTGGCTATCTGTGGGCGCCTTACTGAACTAGCTACCGCTAGTAAAACACACTACACAGTAGGTACAAATAACACACGATATTTATTATTACCTACGGTAATACCTACGGTACTAATGACGCATACAATACAGTACATACACAGCAGTAAAAGTACAGTACTAACTACACTACACAATCCCAAATTCCACCCACAACACTAGCTAATACAAATCACACACACACAATAATATGACCGCCCACCCCACCTAGGGTTATACTGTCCCTAGGGGAAACACAATGCTATTGGGGCAGTGAAGGGGGGGAACGTACTGCTACAGGGGTACGGTGAGGATAGACAGCAGTATAACTGAAGGTATATTGTATTCCTGCACAGACAACAGCAGAAATATGCAGGGGTAGTGAGGTAGGTGAAGGGGTAATGCAGGGGTGGCTGTGGTAGGGCTATTAAGGGGTTTCAGTAAGGGGTTAATATGGAGGGGAGTTATGGGCTATACCACAAGGATTGCAGCTGTTGAGTCAAGGGTACAGGGGTACAGCGTTGGTGGGGTAGTGGCTGGGTAAGGGTTAATGTAGGGGCACAGTGTTGGTGGGGTAGTGGTTGGGTAAGGATTAATGTAGCGGCAAAGCGTTGGTGGGGTAGTGGTTGGGTAAGGGTTAATGTAGGTAAAAGCGTTGGTGGGGTAGTAGCAGGGTAAGGGTTAATCGTTGGTGTTAAGTGGGGGTGATACTTAGCCCTCCAGGGGGTTGCTCGTTCTGTCCAGGGGATGATGTGGGCGGCCGGCTCCTTCTACCTCAGTGCAGGGCCTGCCGGACATTTATGTCCGGCTTCCCGCACTGCCGCACCGCCCACACAGTGGCACGCGAGCACGCACCACCGGTAAGGACACGTGGGCTGGCGCGGTGAGATGACATCACGCCAGCCCGCGCGTCCCTGCACGCACACCGCAAATCCACGCCGGCTTGCTGACAGGCGGGAGAATCCTTGGATCTCCCGCCTGTAGCGCTTTGCATTCCGTGCAGCGCGATAGTAATCACGCTGCCGGAATGCGCATAATAGAGGGAGTGGAGATTTCACCCTTCTCTCTATTATGCATAATTATCTCAAGCAGCGCTGCAGATAATTAAAACAAAGGACTCTTTGGAATCGGAGTCCTCTGTAGTCACCAGGATGACTGGACCTTGTCCGGTCATTCTGGTGCCATCAACCAGATTGCATCAGTGTAAATGCTTGGGGCACAGGTCAATCAGGGGACATATACAATGGGGCCTATGGATTAAGGGGGAATTTATATAATATATATAAAAGGGACATTAAAGAGGACATATAAAGGGGACATATGAAAAGGGGACATTACTTTAAAAGGGGCCAACAAGTGGCACATAAGGGGGCACATTCCCACAGGGGCAGCAATGAGCCCCTGGGGAATACTAAGGGCAGATGTGCGCAGATGCTGGGCACATCTGCGCACATCATCCTATAATGTGCCTATTTATATATGCATATATATTATATATGCATATATATTATATATGCATGCATGTGTTCGCAAACATATATATATATATATATATATATATATATATATATTTCAACCCTTACTCAACAAATGGTCAATTAAGCATGATGGAAGCACCTATATGCGTCTCTGAGAGTTGTAATAACATGAAGACAGTCCCAACCATGATATCCAAACAGTAGGAGAAATGAGCATCTACGAATAAAGAGACATAAGAATGTCTTCAGGCCTGGGTAAAATAGAGCCACATAGACAAAAATCCGTATTATGCAAACGATCACTTACATAGATATCACTCAGACATAAGGGATGCCCATGTGAACGTGGTTGCAATGTACCACAAACAGGCATAGAGAAACCACCTGTGGCTGATATCAAGGGTGGTATAGATGACTGAAAAATAACAACACATGAAAGGAAAAACGGTTAAGTTGTACAAAGAAACACACCAAAACCCGACTATCGGAAAATAGAGCATGGACTACTTACAGTTTTCACTCTAGAGAGGTTCCTGACAAATCCTTAAATGTATAATGCGCAATGGTGCCATAATGTGGGCACTATACCCTATTTATATCCGGCTTCATTGCCTTCAGTAAACCTGCCAGCACCTGACCGCTTATCAGATGTGGACTTAGATCCGCGCACTTCCAGTCACATGATGTGTTCCACCCAGCATTTCCTGTTGGTGGAACGCATAACCAGTATATACAAATAAAAGTAGCCCAGGGATCCCAACAGGTACAAAAGGGATTCCATCAAAGTACAAAACAAATGGATCTTATAGATATAATTCCCTATTTACCTATGTTTGGAGCTACCAATAGACAAAGTCGCTGCCGATCACATGATGCGCTCTTATCATTTCCGGTAGATGGAACGCAAATATCAGAAGTGGGAGTCACCAGGCGCCGCTGTAGGAGAAAGTGGAAGGCAAATGCGTTCCACTGAGTAGCTATCCAGAATATCCTAAAGTAAGGGAAAGGGGAAATTATCTAAGTCCCAATAGTAACTTCAATAATGGATGACCAAGGTCACTAGTACTTGAAAGAGTAACCTTGGTAATTAGTGACACCTATCAGACAAATAGGCAGAGAACCTGGCAGAAAATGCCAGTCAATTTAAGAATAGTTCAACAACAAAGCCAACGTACAGTACAATCACCATTAACCATCATCACCATCGCCCTCAGTCAGGGGTGTGTTTCTTTGGACAACTTAACCATTTGTCCTTTGATGTGTTGTTCTTTGTCAGTCATCTATACCACCCTTGATATCAGCCACAGGTGATTTCTCTATGAGAGTGGTGACTGCATTGCCTAGATCGGCTATTTGTGGTACATTGCAACCGAGTTCACATGGGCATCCCTTGCAGTGTATGTCTGAGTGATATCTATGTAAGTGATGATTTGCATAATACGGATTTTTGTCTATGTGGCTCTATTTTAGCCAAGTCTAAAGACTTTCTTATGTCTCTTTATTCATATCTGCTCATTTCTCCTACCTTTTGGATATCTTGGTTGGGACTGTCTTCATGTTATTACAACTCTCAGAGACGTATATACATGCTTCCATCAAGCTTAATTGACCATTCCTGTTTCTATCTGATTATCCTGCGTCCCTTTTATCAATTTGTCTATCATTATATCTGTGTTTGGGTTACTCACCCATGCCATTGACCCCCTGTTGAACCCTTTTAAAAAGAAGGGGGAAACGCGTTGGGGTAGAATTTCCCTTTTGGGAGACTTAGACCCATTTTGAGTTAGGATCGCCCGATTTGGGTATGTATACCCATGTTAGGGTTATTTATGGGTGCTACTTAGTTACATAGGAAGCATTAATAAGAAGGGAGTATTTTTCATACCCGGTTAGGGACAACCAGGGTGATCTAGCCCAGGTACGAGGACAGGGAGTCCTCACCACAAGGGGCCGTCCCCGGGCTAAGCTTTAGAATAGGGTCACTGGAGGGAGAGTGTTCCCCACTCTTTACCCTTAAATATACCCCTTCTTATGTAATTACCTTACCTTGCTTCATCAGATCTCTATGATTCCATTGACTGTCATTTTATCATGAATTGAGGGAATTAATTTTTTAGTGTAATATTAATAAAGTATATGTTTTAAGGTTTTTTTTTCTATGCTGGAACTTGTACCACTACATAAGTGCCAAGGTTTTCTCAGGCCCCTTTATGGTGATTCTCCATATGTTGAATCAGGGCCATGGTGCCAAGATTAGCACATTAGCATCTTCCAGCGACTTGATAAAAAATCCCCACACTGCCAAGTATGGCAGTTTACTTTCACCACTCTGTGCTGACTGCACGCATCTCCTCATGAACTCCATTCCTACAGGGATTCAGCTGAAGATCTCATCAGCTGTATTCAGGATCATAATCCCTGACAAATAGAGCAGAGAGGAGGATGAGACAACTCTTTACCTCAGTGCTTTGAAGTAACTTGTCCTGCTGTGTGATTAGGACAGGATTTGTGTGTACTAATTGGATGGCAGCCATTTTATTTCTCCTAATGATTGCTCCCCAGACAAAATGAGCCATTATAACTAATGAAAAGTTTATGGGAATATCATTATAATAAAGTAATATTTAAGCATTTTCATTTTTTTAATTCCCTGAATAACCTTTTTTAGTATAAATGGCGAAGAAGGTGAACTTGATAAATGTGCTTATATATTAGACTGCCTGTTGTCGCTGAGTTTGATGCAAGTAATTCTATGTATAATTAAACAGATTGAGTATAAATGGTGCACCAGTTGACACTGAGTCTGATGCACAGTAGTGTATAACAGAATAGATTAAAGGGGTTGCCTGAGCTTTTAATATTGATGACCTTTTAGGTCATCAATATCAGATCAGCGGGGGTCCAATACCTGGCACCCCTGCTAATCAGCTGTATGAGGAGACAGAGCACACAGTGCACACGTGCCATCTCCCATCTCTCTTTCTGCTCACCACTGCTGTCTATGGAAAAACAGCGGTGAACAGGAAGAGAGAATGCTGATGGCACGGGCGCACTGTGCATGCCGTTTTCTCATACAGCTAAGGATAGGCCATCAATAATAAAAGCCCCGAGAAACCATTTAAGTATGAATGACGCAACAGTTTAACTAGATAAACACGCCTATATATTAGACCATCTATTGACACTAATTAATTGGGGTGATGGGGGGTGATCTGGGGCTAAATATGTGGTGCTTGGTGTACTCACTGTGACATGTTCTCTGTGCTGGGTCCAACCGATGAAAAGGACCCAGCACAGAGCACAGAAGCCATTTAATGCATTATATTTATAAATATAATGCATTATATGGCTGATGATTAGTTTTTTTTAAAAGTCACCAGCCTGCCAGCACTGATCATTGGCTGGCAGGCTGGTGACCAACTTGCCCTGCGCCTTTCCCTACATTCACTGCGCCTGTCCAGGTGCACATATCGCGTCATCTCGTCTCTCGCGAGATGACGCGCCGACGCTTTGCTGAGGAATAACCCGGCCGCCGAGATCACGCAATTCTGCGTAAGGCGGTCCGGAGCTGGTTAAAGACCTAACATCTGATGTACATGAATGGGGTCAGAGAAGGGGTTAAATAACTTATTAATGGCTCACAGTAGATTAAAAATAAAAAGAAAGCATTCTCACCCTCACTGATTTTCTTTCATTGCTTTTTCAATGCTACTGTAGTTTGTTTCTGGCTTGTCTCAATTTTTTGGTCCAAGCTTAACACACAGGAAATGCCAGGAAAGGCCAATCACTGGCTGAGGCAGATCACTGCTATGTCCTTTAATTGGCTGAACAGTAAGCTTCAGGAATTTCCTCCATGTAGAACTGGGAAAAAGAAGTGTAGAGCAGCACTGGATTGGCAGCCTTGGGCGGTCTGTGAACCATATGTAAAAGTGGAATACATCTGAAGAAACTATTTCGTTTTTATTTTATTTTTTTGCTGAATGCATATCTTTTCTATTTTTGATCCCAACACAAAATTCAGGTTGATTGTAAGGAGTAGCTAGAGTAAATTTCAGTGTGGGATGACTATTTCCCGGGTGGCTATTCCACTTTAAGTAGGACAGAAAAAAGTCTTGCTAAGGAAAGTTTACCTAGTCCTCTATTGTTTTTATCTGACAACCACTGAAGCCACTGAAGTATTTTCATTTTGATATGAATTAGATTACAAGTTAAGTTTTAGCTAGCAATATATGCTATTTAAAGTGGCCTGCTTTTTTTTATGTATGATGGAACACCAAATTCAGTGTCTTGAAGGGTTTCCCGAATAATTAAAATCTATTATGTTAAACATTGTTTTAAAAACAAGTGGGACTTTTTCCGATATATTGCTGTTTTCACAAAAAGTAAGCTCATTCTTGTTTTGTAGAGATCGCTGCTCAGCATTCACCACAGAACAGAGAGTTATTATAGTGGTACAGAGGTAGACAGTGTTTTAGAAAGCATTTGATTGAAGAATAATGGATAGGGACAGTGCAGGAACAATTTAGGGAGATCGTAGGGAGAGTTTATAGACACTATAGGGAGAGCATAGGCAGAGGATAGGCAGACTACAGGGACAGTGCAGGCTCAGTGTAATCGTCCTGTGCATCTTGTTCATCTTGTTATACATAGACTTACTGTGTGTCAGACTCATTGTCAACAGGCAATCTAATATATAGGCATGTTTATCTAGTTCATATGCTGCTCCATTCATACTTAATCTGTTCTGTTATACATAGACTTACTGTGTGTCAGACTTAGTTTCAACCGTCAGTCTAATGTAAATGAGCATTTATCTAGTTCACTTGCTGTGCCATTAATACTTAATCTGTTCTGTTATAGAGAGACACATTGAATAAGAGATAAGCAATTCTATTAGGCTCTATTTCACAAATTGGGATGATACACCTGTCTCATTCTATTGTTTGTGGCTTGTGCACATTGATTAATAGATAAGAGATTCTATTAGGCCGTGATTCATAAATTGGGGTGATGCACCTGTCTCATTCTACCATTTGTGGCATGTCCAAATTGATTAATAGATAAGCAACCCTATTAGGCCCAGATTGACAATTCTGGTGATAGACCTGTCTCATTCTATGGTTTGTAGTATGTCCACATTTATTAATACATAAGCAATGCTATGCTATTAGATCCTTATTCAAAAAGTGAGATGATACACCTGTTTTATTCTACTGTTTATGGTGTGTCCACAGTGATTAGCAGTAGAGATGAGTGAATCGAAGTTGATCAAGTGGCATTGGATCCGAATTTCAGGAAAAATTTGTTTTGCACCGAAACCGAACTTCCGCACGCTTCGTGGTAACAAATCACATTTTTTTCTAAAATAGCTGCTGCATGTTAGGACATGGAGCAAAGAACTCTGGGAACGAGGGATCAACCACAATGCCAGGCATGCAGCCAATCAGCAGCCTGCCCCTGTGATGTCACAGCCCTATAAATACCCTCAGCCATTTTTGATTCTGCCATTTTAAAGTGTGCTTAGTGCAGGGAGAGACATTAGCAGGCCCTAGAGATAGTGTTAGAAAATACTTTATTGTGCTGAAAAAACAATTTACAAGTTTGGTTAAAGATAAGGGTTGAGCGAACAGTTCGAGCATAGTTCGGGTTCGTACCGAATTTTGGGGTGTTCGGGACACGGACCCGAACATTTTCAAAAAAGTTCGGGTTCTGGTCCGTTGATTCGGCGATTTGTTCCAACTTTCTGAAGAACTGCACAGCAGCCAATCAGCTAGCGTTTTACTTCTTGCCCAAAAAAGCCATCACAGCCATGCCTACTAAGGGCATGGCTGTGATTGGCCAAGTGCAGCATGTGACCCAGCCTCTATTTAAGCTGGAGTCACATAGCACCGCACGTCACTCTGCTCTGATTAGTGTAGGGATAGGACGCAGCTTTTGTGAGGGCGAGATTAGGCAGGGAAAAGTCAGCAAAAACACCTAATGAAGTGATCGATCTACAGCTGTGAATCATTCAACTTCTGCTAGTTAATTGCTCTAGAAAAAAATCTGGTGTTCCAGCTGTGGGTAGCCAAGTCTAATACTGTCTGCTGTCTGGCAAAGGATAGATTTTTTCTGTGGTGAAATTCAATTGCCAAAATAGAATCCCCTAAATCTAGTGTCCCAGCAGTGGCTGGCAAAGTTTAATAGTGTCCGGCAAAGGATATATTTTGTTCTGGGGTGAAATTCAATAGCCAAAATAGCAATACCGTAAATCTGGTGTCCCAGCAGTGGCTGGCCAAGTTTAATAGTGTCCGTCATAGGATATATTATTTTCTGCGGTGAAATTCAGTTGCAAAAATAGAAATACCGTAAATCTGGTGTTCCAGCTGTGGCTGGCCAAGTTTAATAGTGTCCGGCAAAGGATATATTTTTTTCTGGGGTGAAATTCAATTGCCAACATAGCAATACCATAAATCAGTGGTTTCAGCTGTGGCTGGCCAAGTTTAATAGGGTCCGGCAAAGGATAGAAAAATTTCTGGGGTGAAATTCAATTGCCAAAAAAGCAATCCCCTAAATCTGGTGTCCCAGCAGTGGCTGGCCAAGTTTAAAAGTGGCCGGCAAAGGATATATTTTGTTCTGGGGTGAAATTCAATTGCCAAAATAGATATACCGTAAATCTGGTTTTCCAGCTGTGACTGGACAAGTTTCATAGTGTCCGTCAAAGGATATATTATTTTCTGGGGTGAAATTCAGTTGCAAAAATAGAAATACCGTAAATCTGGTGTCCCAGCAATGGCTGGCCAAGTTTAATAGTGTCTGGCAAAGGATAGATAATTTTCTGGGGTGATATTCAGTTGCAAAAATAGATATACCGTAAATCTGGTTTTCCAGCTGTGACTGGACAAGTTTCATAGTGTCCGTCAAAGGATATATTATTTTCGGGGGTGAAATTCAGTTACAAAAATAGAAATACCATAAATCTGGTGTCCCAGCAATGGCTGGCCAAGTTTAATAGTGTCTGGCAAAGGATAGATAATTTTCTGGGGTGAAATTCAATTGCCAAAATAGCGATACCCTAAATCTGGTGTCCCAGGAGTTGCTGGTCAAGTTTAATAGTGTCCAGCAAAGGATATATTTTGTTCTGGGGTGAAATTAATTTCCAAAATAGCAATATCTTAAATCAGTGGTTTCAGCTGTGGCTGACCAAGTTTAATAGTGTACGGTAAAGGATAAATAATTTTCTGGGGTGAAATTCAATTGCCAAAATAGCAATACCTTAAATCAGTGGTTTCAGCTGTGGCTGGCCAAGTTTAATAGTGTCCGGCAAAGGATATATTTTGTTCTGGGGTGAAATTCAATTGCCAAAATAGCAATACCGTAAATCATTGGTTTCAGCTGTGGCTGGCCAAGTTCAATAGTGTCCAGCAAAGGATATATTTTTTTCTGGGGTGAAATTCAGTTGCAAAAATAGAAATACCATAAATCTGGTGTTCCAACTGTGACTGCACAAGTTTCATAGTGTCCGTCAAAGGATATATTATTTTCTGGGTTGAAATTCAGTTGCAAAAATAGCAGTACCGTAAATCTGGTGTTCCAGCTGTGACTGCACAAGTTTCATAGTGTCCGTCAAAGGATATATTATTTTCTGGGGTTAAATTCAGTTGCAAAAATAGAAATACCGTAAATCTGGTGTTCCAGCTGTGGCTGGCCAAGATTAATAGTGTCTGGCAAAGGATATATTTTTTTCTGGGGTGAAATTCAGTTGGCAAAATAGCAATACCATAAATCAGTGGTTTCAGCTGTGGCTGGCCAAGTTTAATAGTGTCCGGCAAAGGATATATTTTGTTCTGGGGTAAAGTTCAATTGCCAAAATAGCAATACCATAAATTAGTGGTTTCAGATGTGGCTGGCCAAGTTCAATAGTGTCCGGCAAAGGATATATTTTTTTCTGGGGTTAAATTCAGTTGCAAAAATAGAAATACCATAAATCTGGTGTTCCAGCTGTGACTGGACAAGTTTCATTGTGTCTGTCAAAGGATATATTATTTTCTGGGTTCAAATTCAGTTGCAAAAATAGAAATACCGTAAATCTGGTGTCCCAGCTGTGGCTGGCCAAGTTTAATAGTGTGCGGCAAAGGATATATTTTTTTCTGGGGTGAAATTCAATTGCCAAAATAGCAATACCGTAAATCTGGTGTTCCAGCTGTGACTGCACAAGTTTCATAGTGTCCGTCAAAGGATATAATATTTTCTGGGGTTAAATTCAGTTGCAAAAATAGAAATACCATAAATTTGGTGTTCCAGCTGTGGCTGGCCAAGATTAATAGTGTCTGGCAAAGGATATATTTTTTTCTGGGGTGAAATTCAATTGCCAAAATAGCAATACCATAAATCAGTGGTTTCAGCTGTGGCTGGCCAAGTTTGATAGTGTCCGGCAAAGGATATATTTTGTTCTGGGGGGAAATTCAATTGCTATAATAGCAATCCCCTAAATCTGGTGTCCCAGCAGTGGCTGACCAAGTTTAATAGTGTCCGCCAAAGGATATATTTTGTTCTGGGGTGAAATTCAGTTGCAAAAATAGCAATACCATAAATTTGGTGTTCCAGCTGTGACTGTACAAGTTTTATAGTGTCCGTCAAAGGATATATTATTTTCTGGGGTGAAATTCAATTGCCAAAATAGCAATACCCAAAATCTAGTGTTCCAGCTGTTGCAGGCCAAGTTTAAATCTGTCCGTAAAAGAGTTACATTACATTGAGTGTGCATCTCCAAATGTATTTCTTTTCCTTAAAGGGTATATTACAGTAAGTGTTAAAATACAGCATAATCCTCTACATTTGCACACACTGTTTTGCATCTCTAAGTGTATTTCTTTCCGTTAAGGGGTATATTACACAAAGAGTTAAAATACAAGTGCTGAAAGAATAATCCAATATATTTTTCCACACGTTACTGTGCATCTCCAAGTGTAAATCTGTCCGTAAAAGGATACCTTTCATCCAGGGCCTAAATGCTAGGCCTACAATTGATATTCCCCTAAATCTGTGGTTACTGCTGTGCCTGGATTAGTGTAATACGGTACATAGAGGACTTGGCCATTCTTCCACAGCCACACATCCTAGTGAACCAACTACCTCAGGTTCCAGTACCCGCCAGAATTTACAGCAATATTTGCTGGGGCCCAATGCCATTCTAAGGATGGTAAGGCCTGTGCAAGTTTAGGCGCTAGACAATTGGGTGGCCAACAGTGGATCCAGCACATTCACAACATTATCTCCCACCCAGTCTTCTGCAGAACGCGCACAGGTGGCGCCTGAAAACCAAGCCCATCAGTCTGTCACATCACCCCCATACATATCAGGGAAACTGTCAGAGCCTCAAGTTATGCAGCAGTCTCTTATGCTGTTTGAAGACTCTTCTGGCAGGGTTTCCCAAGGGAATCCACCTAGCCCTTCCCCAGTGGTGGAAGACATAGAATGCACTGATGCACAACCACTTATGTTTCCTGATGATGAGGACATGGGAATACCACCTCATCAGAGTCCGCACGTCTCTGATGATGACGAAACACAGGTGCCAACTGCTGCGTCTTTTTGCAGTGTGCAGACCAAACAGGAGGTCAGGGAGGAAGACTGTGTGGAAGACGATGCGTGGGACGATGAGGTCCTAGACCCCACATGGAATGAAGGTTGTGCCACTGACTTTCATAGTTCAGAGGAAGAGGCAGTGGTGAGACCGAGCCAACAGCGTAGCAAAAGAGAAAGAAGGGGGCAAAAGCAGAACAGCCGCCACCAAGAGAGTTCACCTGCTACTGGCCACCGCCACCAGGGACCGAGCACCCCAAAGGCAGCTTCATGGAGTTCCCTGGCATGGCACTTCTTTAAACAATGTGCTGACGACAAGACCCGAGTGGTTTGCATGCTGCGCCATCAGAGCCTGAAGCGTGGCATTAACGTTCTGAACCTTAGCACAACCTGCATGACCAGGTATCTACATGCAAAGCATGAACTGCAGTGGAGTAAACACCTTAAAAGCAAGGAACTCACTCAGTCTCCCCCTGCTCCCTCTTCTGCTGCTGCCTCTGCCACTTCCTCCTCGGGAGGAATGTTGGCACCTGCCGCCCACCAAACAGAGGATGTGCCACCGACACCACCACCTGCGTCACCAAGCATCTCCACCATGTCACACGGCAGCGTTCAGCTCTCCATCTCACAAACCTTGAAGAGAAAGCTTAAATTCCCATCTAGCCACCCTCGAGCCCTGTGCCTGAATGCCAGCATTTCTAAACTACTGGCCTTTGAAATGCTGTCATTCAGGCTGGTGGACACAGACAGCTTCAAACAGCTGATGGCAATGGCTGTCCCACAGTATGTTGTTCCCAGCCGCCACAATTTCTCTAAGACAGCCGTACCTTCCCTGCACAACCAAGTATCCGATAAAATCAAGTGTGCACTGCGCAATGCCATCTGTGGCAAGGTCCACCTAACCACAGATACATGGACCAGTAAACATGTTCAGGGACGCTATATCTCCCTAACTGCACACTGGGTAAATGTCCTTCCGCTGCCAAGGATCGCAGGGCATCATTCTTTGCCTCCTGTAGCCTCCTCCTCATACTCGGCTTCCTCCTCCTCTGCTTCCAACTGCTCATCCAGTCAGCCACACACCTTCACCACCAACTTCAGCACAGCCCGGGGTAAACGTCAGCAGGCCGTTCTGAAACTCATATGTTTGGGGGACACACCGCGCAGGAGTTGTGGTGGGGTATTGAACAACAGACCGACGAGTGGTTTCTGCCGGTGGGCCTCAAGCCTGGCCTGGTGGTGTGCAATAATGGGCGAAATCTCGTCGCAGCTCTGGGACTAGCCGGTTTGACGCACATCCCTTGCCTGGCGCATGTGCTGAATTTGGTGGTGCAGAAGTTCATTCACAACTACCCCGAAATGTCAGAACTGCTGCATAAAGTGTGGGCCGTCTATGCGTGCTTCCGGTGTTCACATCCTGCCGCTGCTCGCCTGTCTGCGCTACAGCGTAACTTCGGCCTTCCCGCTCACCGCCTAATATGCGACGTGTCCACCAGGTGTTACTCCACCTTGCACATGCTGGAGAGACTGTGCAAGCAGCAGCAGGACATAGTGGAGTTTCAGCCGCAGCACACACGGGTCAGTCGCAATGCGAAACAGCACCACTTCACCACCAATGACTGGGCCTCCATGCGAGACCTGTGTGCCCTGTTGTGCTGTTTCGAGTACTCCACCAACATGGCCAGTGCCGATGACGCCGTTATCACTGTTACAATACCACTTCTATGTCTCCTTGAGAAATCACTTAGGGCGATGATGGAAGAGGAGGTGGCCCAGGAGGAGGAGGAGGAGGATGAGGGGTCATTTTTAGCACTTTCAGACCAGTCTGTTAGAAGTGCCTCAGAGGGAGGTTTTTTGAAACAGCAGAGGCCAGGTACTAATGTGGCCAGCCAGGGCCCACTACTGGAGGACGAGGAGGATGAGGAGGAGGTGGAGGAGGATGAGGATGAAGCAGGTTCACAGCGGGGTGGCACCCAACACAGCTCAGGCCCATCACTGGTGCATGGCTTGGGGGATACGGAGGACGATGACGATATGCCTCCCACAGAGGACAGCTTGTCCTTACCTCTGGTCAGCCTGGCACACATGAGCAACTACATGCTGCAGTGCCTGCGCAACAACAGCAGATTTGCCCACATTTTAACGTGTGCAGACTACTGGGTTGACACCCTGCTGGATCCCCGGTACAAAGACAATGTGCCCACCTTACTTCCTGCACTGGAGCGTGATAGGAAGATGCACGAGTACAAGCGCATGCTGGTAGACGCGCTCCTGAGAGAATTCCTTAATGTCACAGGGGAACAAGTGGAAGCCCAAGGCGAAGGCAGAGGAGGAGCAAGAGGTCGCCAATGCAGCAGTGTCACAGCCAGCTCCTCTGAGGGCAGGGTTGGCATGGCAGAAATGTGGAAAAGTTTTGTCTCCACGCCACAGCTAACTGCACCACCACCTGATACGGAACATGTTAGCAGGAGGCAGCATTTAACTAACATGGCTGAACAGTACGTGTGCACACCCCTCCACGTACTGACTGATGGTTCGGCCCCATTCAACTTCTGGTCTCTAAATTGTCCACGTGGCCAGAGCTAGCCTTTTATGCCTTGGAGGTGCTGGCCTGCCCGGCGGCCAGCGTTTTGTCTGAACGTGTATTCAGCATGGCAGGGGGTGTCATTACTGACAAACGCAGCCGTCTGTCCACAGCCAACGTGGACAAGCTGACGTTCATAAAAATGAACCAGGCATGGATTCCACAGGACCAGTCCATCCCTTGTGCAGAATAGACATTTATAACTGCCTCCCCCTCAACCATATATTCTTGTACTCCGGGGCACTTCTTTATTGAATCCTCTTTTTTAATTTTACCATTATATTGCGGTGCAACCAAAAGTTGAATGAACCTCTCCTCCGTCTAGGTGCCAGGGGCCTAATTATCTGAAAGTGGCCTGTTCCAGTGGTGGGTGACATGACGCCTGATTCTCTGCTTTGCAACCTCTGTCCTCTGTGCGGATGCTGTGGGCTAAATATCTGGAAGTGGCCTTCTCCATTGGTGGGTGACATGACGCCTGATTCTCTGCTATGCGACCTCTGTCCTCTGTCTGGGTGCCGGAGCCTAAATAAATGAAAGTGGCCTTCTCCATTGGTGGGTGACATGACGCCTGATTCTCTGCTATGCGACCTATGTCCTCTGTCTGGGTGCTGGGCCTAAATAAATGAAAGTGGCCTTCTCCATTGGTGGTTGACATGATGCCTGATTCTCTGCTATGCGACCTTTGTCCTCTGTCTGGGTGCTGGGGCCTAAATAAATGAAAGTGGCCTTCTCCATTGGTGGGTGACTTGAAGCCGGATTCTCTGCTATGGGACCTCTCTCCAATTGATATTGCTTAATTTTTATTTATATTATGTTATTTTAATTCATCTCCCTATCCACATTTGTTTGCAGGGGATTTACCTACATTTTGCTGCCTTTTGCAGCAATCTAGCTCTTTCTTGGACTATTTTACAGCCTTTTTATTGCCCAAAAGTTTGGGTCCCCATTGACTTAATTGTGAGGCAAAACCAGGATTGGAGCCTCCACAGACTTGAGAGATAAGGGAAATGTCTGCACCTGTTCTGTGTTTAGAGAGGCACCTGGTTTTGACTAACAATCACTGATGGAAATCACTGACAAAAACACTGACGTGTAAATGAGACTTTATTCAGTGTTTGGTCAGTTTTTTACATCAGTATTTAATCAGAATGTGTAAGCCAAAAGCAGGAGTGGGTCAAAAACACAGGTGAAATGCAAATAATTCCATTACATTTTCTCTCTGTTTTGGACCTAATCCTGTTTTTCGCTTACAATAACTGAACAAATACTGATGCAAAACACTGACAAAATACTGACCATGTGAAAGAGGCTTTATGGATTCTCAAAATACAGGATTTTGTTTTTGCGTTTTATGTACTTCTGACAGATCAGATAAACATAAACAGTGATGTTAACACAGCCTTACTTCCACTGCTGCTGCCCCCCCTCCACAATCTGTGATGGGGCCACAATTTTTACTGTTACTGCCACTACTGTCACCTTCCCCATTCTGTCATGGGCCACTGCTGCTGCCACCCTCCCTGCTCTGTCATGGGGCCATTATTGTCACGGTTAGGCCCCTTTCACACCTGCGTTCTTCTTTTCCGGCATAGAGATCCGTCGTCGGGTCTCTATGCCGGAAAAATCCTGATCAGGATCATCCCCATGCATTCTGAATGGAGAGAAATCCGTTCAGGATGCATCAGGATGACTTCAGTTCAGGACCCGAACGTTTTTTGGACGCAGCAAATACCGCAGCATGCTGCGCTTTTTGTTCCGTCCAAAAATCCGGAACACTTGCCGCAAGGCCGGATCCGGAATTAATGCCCATTGAAAGGCATTAATCCGGATCCGACCTTAAGCTAAACGTCGTTTCGGCGCATTGCCGGATCCGACATTTAGCTTTTTCTGACTGGTTACCATGGCAGCCAGGACGCTAAAGTCCTGGTTACCATGGTAAAATGTAGCAGGGAGCGGGGTAGCGGCATACTTACATTCCGTGCGGCTCCCGGGACGCTCCAGGATGACGTCAGGGCGCCCCAGTGCATGGATCACGTGATCGCATGGATCACGTGATCCATGCGCATGGGGCGCTCTGACGTCATTCAGGAGCGCCCCGGGAGCTGCACGGAATGTAAGTATGCCGCTCCCCCGCTCCCCGCTCCTACTATGGCAACCAGGACGCTAGTAGCGTCCTGGCTGCCATAGTAACCTGAAAGCAATTCGAAGACTGATCAGGATCCTGATCAGTCTTCTAATGCTTCAGGTGACTTGCGTTCTGACGGATCCGGCAGGACGGAAGTGCCTGCCGGATCCTCAGAACGCAAGTGTGAAAGGACCCTTACTGCCACTGCTGCTGCTACTGTCGCCACTTGTCACTGCTTGAGTCTTGTGGTGCTGCATGGTTAAGTTTATAGTGATAAATTAGACCCAAAGCTTTTATTGACCTCTAATACTGATTCATAGAAATTTGACAGCTAACAGAAGGTATTAGCTATGAATCTTGGTGCCCTGTATTTGTGCAGTTGATTTTAACAAGTTGATATGAAGCATTTTGAAATAGTTTCAAAGAAAAGAATAAACTGACACTTGTTGGCGCCACACAGATTATATCCTTATAACAAAATATGGTGCGATTTAAATAGATTTTTTTAGGGCAAAACATTGATGATCCATCAGCAGAATGAGATGGTGCTGCAGTACCAGGCACAAGTGCATTCATGGGTGACTCACTGTGCCGACAGAAGTAATTAATAGGTTTTTCTTTTTATCTGTGGGTCATTTGAAAGTTTGTAGTCATAAAAAAGATGAGCAAGTTCTAGAAATTGGTCTGAATTTTATAGTTTTGTATAAATGTTAAAGAGGTTGTCTCACTTTAGCAAATGGCATTTATCATGTAGACAAAGTTGATACAAGACATTTTGTAATGTATTGTGACTGTCCATATACCTTCCTTTGCTTGATTCATTTTTCCATCATATTATACACTGCTCATTTCAAGGGGTTATAGCCACAGTGCAGTGCATTTGGAAAGTCTTCAGACCCTTTCACTTTTCACATTTTGTTATATTGAGGCTAAAATCATCATTCTGCACTGATTACCCCATAATGTGAAATGTCAAACAAAATGCTTGAATTCTTTGCGTGATTTACTTAAAACAAAAAACTAAAATATTGCATTAACATAATTATTCAGACCCTTTACTCCATACTTAGTTGTAGCACCTTTGGCAGCGATTATAGCCTCTATTCGTCCTGGGTATGATGCTACAATGTCTGAGCTACAGAGCACTCTAGATCAAGTTTTCATTAAGAATATATCTGTACTTTGCTCCATTGAGCTTTCCCTTAACTTTGATCAGTCTCCTTGTCGGAACTGAAGAAAAACAACCCCGCAGCATGATTCTGCCACCACCATGCTTCATGGTAGGGATGGTTTTGGGCAGGTGATGAGCAGTGTCTATTTTTTCCCCAGACATGATGCTAACAATTGAAACCAAAATAGATTAATCTTGGTTTCATCACACCAGAGAATCGTGTCTCTCACAGTCTAAGAGTCCGTTGCTTTTTTGCAAACTTTCATGTGTCTTTTACTGAAGAGAAGTTTCATTTTGGCCACTTTGCCATAAAGCCCAAATTGGAGGAATGCTGCTGTGATGTTTGACCTTCTGGAAGTTTCTCCCATCTGCATACAGGATCTGTGCAGCTCAGCCAGAGTGGCTATTCAGTTCTTGGGTTCTCCCTTATCAAGGCCCCTTTCCCCTGATAACTTAATTTGATGGGATGACCAGCTCTAGGAAGAGTAGTTCCAAATGTTACAATTTATGGAGGCCACTGTGCTCTTTGGAAAGGTTGAGGTATCTTCCTTTGTCTTGTATTATTTGTTTGGAAATATAAAATTTGTGTGTGCCACTTTAAGGTGGTTAACCTGAGTTTGTGTATTTAAAAAGCACCTGTGCAAGGTGCTGGGGATCCATCTTCAGTTCAGAGTGTTAGCTGGACACTGGGGGAGCTACTTTCTACAAAGGTAATTGCAGAGACCCATGAGGACCATTTATTTTGTTATGAGCTTGGCTTTCGCCAAGAATTGAGTTTAGTTTGTTTTTACGGCATATACACCCACATCTCAACAGGGCGCATGTGCTGATGTTGGCAACTTTTTATATTTCCTCACCTGTAGCAGAGTGGTGTGGTGCAGGTGGTTTATATTACTGCATGCCTCGTGTTAGTTTTAGCATATTTCCACAGTCAGGATTGTCTTTACATGTCATTTTTTGCTTTTCAGGTCACGTCACAGCTCACCATTCTCAGTTGATGTGGTCAATCACATCTTTTGCTAAGGTAGTAGAAGAAAAAAAAAAAATGAAAAAGATCACATTACGGGTGGAATTCCCATTAGGTTACGGGCTTTGCTACTTGACGTTTTATT
Source organism: Bufotes viridis (assembly GCA_033119425.1). Lineage (NCBI taxonomy): Eukaryota > Metazoa > Chordata > Amphibia > Anura > Bufonidae > Bufotes > Bufotes viridis. Next base: position 372,047,756 of record CM065590.1, on the reverse strand, counting down.
TTTAGGTTGTTATAGGTTTAGAATGTTGGGTAAGTCGCGTTTTCATCAGTTTGCGGTGTCACAACATCAGACCTGACCTGTCACTCAGGCCTCGGCGGCTTCAACCATTTCGTTGGTTTCTGATACCTGCATGCCTCATGTCAGTGTCGGCACACTACCACAGCCAGGATCGTCTTTGCATGTCTTTTTTGCTTTTCAGGTCACGTCACAGCTCGCCATTCTCAGTTGGTGTGGTCGAGTACATCTTTTGCTAAGGTAGTAGAAAAAAAAAATAAGGGATTTCCCATTAGGTTACGGGCTTTGCTGCTTGACGTTTCATTTTAAGGTTGTTGTAGGTTCAGAATGTTGGGTAAGTCATATTTTCATCAGTTTGCGGTGTCACAGTGTCAGACCTGACCTGTCACTCAGGCCTCGGCGGTTTCAACCATTTCGATGGTTTCTGATGCCTGCTTGCCTCATGTCAGTGTCAGCACACTACCATAGCCAGGGTCATCATTGCATGTTATTTTTGCTGTTCAGGTCCTGTCACAGCTCTCCATTCTCTGTTGGTGTGCTCTATTACGTCTTTTGCTCATGTAGGGAAAAAAAAAATATATAAAACTTTATCAGCTTACAAACTCACTACTTGACATTTCTTTAAAGGCTGCTATAAGTTCAGAGTGTTGGGTAAGTCACGTTTTCATCAGTTTGCGGTATCACAACGTCAAACCGAACACGTCGCTCAGGTCACGGCGGTTTCAACTATTTGGATTTTCTTGTGCTTCCGCCGGCACTGGTTTTGTTGCCATTTCTTGGCCCCCAATATAATCATTTTCTTTCCGACTTTCTATTAAGGGTGCCTGGTTCGTGTTTTTCAGCAATTACTGGCATCAGTAACAGACCAAGGCATTGAGAGTGCTCTGTTGCGGTTCCCACGGCACCATTTGCCACTGGTGTTGGGCGCGGGTATTCGCGGGCCGAGTTTTGATCTTGAATATCGCGATTTCAAGATTTTTGTGAATAGGTTGAATACATGACCCCATATTCGCAATTACGTATATTCGCTCTTCAGATGGATAGTGAGTGATAGGGGAACTGTATCTTAAAAAAAAATAAAAAATAAAATATTTCAGACATATTTTCCCCAACCTTAGTTGCTTCTAACAATTTCCACTGTCAGAGTAAAGAGTTAATAGGTATAAACTTTCCTGCGAATGTTCGTCACTTGAATATTCGCATTAATCTATTCGCGGTTTGTATTCCCTTACCTACCTAGCGTTAACAGGTTGTGTCAGACTCCAGTACGCTGCATGTATTGCAAAATTCACATATGTCTTTTCGCACCCTTCCATTCGCACAAACGACTCCCGCCATTTCAAGCTTTCAATATGTGTAAGGCTGTTTAAGCTTTATTAATAACATACAGATTACATGCACACGTGAATATAACTTAAAAATTAATCGCAAGTCATGATATTGAATGCGAAATAACAAATATTGCGAAATCGTGAATGTGTGACGAATGTGATGCGGGTTGTTCGTCAAATGTCACTAAGTCGAATGTGTTCAACACCTCTGTCGTGTGGCATGTCCGTATGCCGGTGTCCAATTTAGGTTTGAAACCGACAGCTATCGGGCCTCTCCTTCAGATGAGGTGCGGCATATGCTGCCTCTAGGTACGAAAGTTCTGGCCCATATTATCCAGAAGCTAGGTCGGTGGCGCTCTGCATGTTCGATAGGTTGGTCATGTTAGTGTTGTTGCTATAAACTATTGTGTATCATTTAGATGAGGGTTTTTGCCCCCTTTCAGGCATTCCTCCTACGCAGCGGTTATGGCACAATTCAATCTGCTTAGTTTAGTTAGTTAGGCAGATAGACGGTTGTTCGTCAAATGTCACTAAGTCGAATGTGGGTATTTGCACTCATCACTGTTCAACACCTCTGTCGTGTGGCATGTCCGTATGCCGGTGTCCAATTTAGGTTTGAAACCGACAGCTATCGGGCCTCTCCTTCAGGTGAGGTGCGGCATATGCTGCCTCTAGGTACGAAAGTTCTGGCCCATATTATCCAGAAGCTAGGTCGGTGGCGCTCTGCATGTTCGATAGGTTCATACCTCAATCTAGTCGAGAGATGTTCTTGCATTCCAGAGGTTGGTGTGTTAGTGTTGCTGGCACTGGTTTTGTTACAATTTTTTTGGCCCCCAATATAATCATTTTCTTTCCGACATTCCATTAAGGGTTGCCTGGTTTGAGTCTTTCAGCAATTCCTGGCAGCAGTAACAGACCAAGACCTTGAGAGTACTCTGTTGCGGTCCTCACGGCACCACTCACCACCTCTCAGTTATGCGGCATGTCCGTATGCCGAGGTCCAATTTTAGGGTTGAAACCGACAGCTACCGAGCCTTTCCTTCAGGTCAGGTGCAGCATGTGCTGCCTTTGGGAACAAAGTTCTGGCCCATCTTATCCGGAAATTTGGCGCTCTGCATGTTCAATAGGTTCATACCTCAACCTAGTGGAGAGATGTTCTTGCATCTTGGTCATGTTAGTGTTGTTGCTATAAACTATTGTGTATCATTTAGATGAGGGTTTTTGCCCCCTTTCAGGCATTCCTCCTACGCAGCGGTTATGGCACAATTCAATCCGCTTAGTTTAGTTAGTTAGGCAGATAGACGGTTATGTGTCATGTAGCCCCGACCACAAATTTGAAGGCCGATTTATTGGCCTGTATTTGTGGGAGGGGCGTTAGTACGTTGTGACGACTGTGCTGCGTACCCTCCCAACCCACCCTTCTTTTTCATAAACACCTTGCAGGGTATGCCCCCTTTCAGGCATTCCTCCTACGCAGCGGTTATGGCACAATTCAAGCCGCTTAGTTTAGTTAGTTAGGCAGGTAGACAGTTACGTGTCATTAAGCCCTGACCACAAATATCTTATGTCTATGGGGGCCTGTTGGAAGCCCAACATTTTATTGACTCCTGATTTGAGGCCTTTACAGCAGAGTGGAACTGTGCGTAACAACCTGCACTTGAACCTGCACTCGAATCAGCTACACTATAAATCAATGTAACCTACACCGACTATCTCCCCCTAACTATCTGAATTATATATCTAAGTTAACTGTCTAATTATAAAGCAAAGCACAGAGCGCATCAATCACACTGCTGTCTCTCTCAAAACTCCATTACACTACACAAAATGGCTGCTGGGGAGGTTCCTTATATAGTAAGGAGTAGGCAACTTTCCTTTTTGTTGCTAGTGATGTTGCTAAGCTCATACAAAGACATTGCAGCCTTCTCATTGGCCCCACACGCAAGAGGGAGGTTACTGATGGAAAATATTCAAAATTACAAATATATAGCACTATATCCTAAATATTCACGAATTCTCTATATTCGTGATAAATATTCATGATTCGAATATTTGCACCCAACACTACTCTCACACTAGAGATTGGTAATTAGCATATCACAACAACACAAAATGTAATGGGTTTATACCGTAGACATCCTAGGGGCTTTCATATAAATATTGGAGAATAAAACAAAAATTCTTTATTATATATCTTGGTAAAACAAAACAAAACTCAAAACGGGAAGGAATAACCCTATATAGACCAAATATATCAAGGCTAAAGTGATAACTGGGGTTCCAAATGAGGGGCCTGAAGACAGACTGAACACTCGTTCTGGGAAGGCGAGACTGAGTCCTAGGGAGTCACTCATCCGGTCACTCAATTCCCCATTTTTTCATCTTTTAGGGGTAGATCAAGAGGGAGTAGAAGCAGGAGACCCCGTAAACAAAGTTTTTATTTAGGAATACCTCCGGCAACAGCAACTTATGCATTAAGGGACAGAAAGAATCAATAGTGTATCAGCAATATTGTGGAGGCAGAGTCTTAGAACCTAACGGTGGGGTGGTCCATACACCTAGGCATTCTGATGACTTGCAAATTGTTAATTACTCTGGTAGACCCCTTAATTTAGCATAGATGCAGTTGCTCAAAAAGGGTCTTTCATTTGTCCCTACGTGTGCGTTCCCAGATGTACACCTATTGGCGAATTTGATAGAAGAGGAGGGGAGGCATCCTGGTGAAGGGCCATTTAACCTCCATCTACTAAGAATCCACCACTGGGAGATAGTACGCCAATGGATATTTTTCTTATTGTAGTGACAGATCAGTTACAGATGTTGGAGGGTCAGAGAACAGGAGGATCTAATTTATCTAGAGCAGAGACTGAGGCACTTCTATCCCTTGAGCGTGACCCCTCCATCGTCATCAAACGATCTGACAAGGGGGGGAATATCACTATGATGGGTTATGAGCAATACAAAAACATGTGCCTTAACATTCTAAAAGATAGCCACTGCTATCGTGTTTTTGACAACAACCCCACTGACACATTTCAGACCAAGTTGAGAAATATCTTACTGGCAGCATGCGAAAAGAAGTAAATTAGTCAGAGGGAATATTCTTTTCTGCTTCAGAGATACCCCCCAAACTCCCTGCTTTTACATCCCTCTAAAGTCCATAAAGGTCTCTCTCCCCTTAAAGGAAGACCAATTGTTTCAGGGACGGGAAGCGTAACGCACGGTATTAGCCCCAATGTGGACACAGTCCTCCGACTGTTCGTTTTGGCTCTCCCATCCCATATGAGAGACTCGATGGACATGATGAAGAAATTGGAGGGCATTCAGCTAGAAATCCAAACCATGCTGGCTAGTCTGGATGTGGAGGCGCTCTATAGCTTCATACCCCATGGTAAAGAGTGTGGAGCTGTGGCGGCCTTTTTACGTCAGTGAGGTAATGGTTGCATAATGATTTTTTTGCTGGAGCTGCTCCAATTTGTTTTAGAGCATAATATGTTCCTTTTTGATCGCTGCACTTACCACCAGCTCAGGGGGGTGGCAATGGAGACCACTTGTGCGCCCACTTATACCAACCTCTATCTGGGCTGGTGGGAATGAGAGGTGGTGTCTGCAGAAGATACCAACAAATTGGCCAATTACATCAATTTATGGTTATGGTACATTGATGATGTACTTATTATATGGTCAGGTAATGTTGTAGAGTTCAACAGCTTTGTGAAGGATCTCAACAAGAATGAATTGGGATTATACTTCACGTCGGAAATTCATGATAATCAGATCACCTTTCTAGACTTTACCACCTTTAGAGATCAGGAAGGGGGTCTAGGGACACGACTGTTTCATAAAGAGACCGCCACCAATAGTTTGTTACAGTGGGACAGCTGCCATCCTGTGGCTCTCAAAAAAGGTATTCCAAAGGCACAATATTTAAGATTACGTTGCTCAAGACTATTGTGTGGCAGTAAAAGATCTACAGAATAGATTTAGAAACAGAGGATATCCACAACATGTACTGGCCAGAGCTCACCAGCATTCTCTGGCAGTTAATCAAGATGCCCTGCTTGAGCCCAAGACCAAAACATCGGATAACGGATGGGTTCGCAGTATCTCAATGTTTGGAGATGCGCCTGAGACCGTGTGTGAGGTTTTCACGTGGTATTAGGGCATTTGGGGATCTGATCCAGATGTGGGGCACCTAGTTGATGACAAACCGGCAATTACCCACCACCATGGACGTAACCTCAGAGACAGGCTGGTACACAGTTTTCAACAATCTCCCTCGGCCTTAGTCCGAATCTCATGGGCACATTCCGCTCTGGGAATTGTGTGGCGAGCAGTGTCATTGGATCAGGAAACAGTCTTACTAGCACTGTTACACAGAGGTGGTTTGCAATTAGATCTTTTATCATTTATCTGGCCATATGTATGTGTGGTAAACAGTACGTGTGGAAGACCATCCGTGAGATTCATCGACGGATTGGCGAGCATCTTAACGATATTCGTAAGTGCTCAGATACCCCTATTGCAAGTCATGTGGCCACCATTGATAATATTCCAGGGGAGAGAGGCGGTCAGAAGATCCCCGAGAGGAGGCGATTATGAAAAAGTTACTCCAAAAGGAGGTGCAGTGGATTTTCAGGTTGCGTACTGTACGTCCAGAAGGCCTGAATGAGCATATTTTGTATGTGTGCTTTATTTGAGGAAATCTGAGGACATTTGAGGTATGCCAATAGGTCTGTCGCCATGTAAGTTTTTACGTTAGGAATAATACCATACATCTCCATGTGTACCACATTTGGATTTCTATTCCTCTGTGAATTCTTAGTACCTCCTGTTATATACCTCTATTCTGGATTGACACACCCCCATACATTAGGTATGGTAGGGTGGTTATCTTTGGCATCACATCTCATCTCCTTTTACTTGTACCCCCTCTATATATGCACCTTGTTTACATATGTGCATATCTCATGCCTTTCTAATCCTTATCATTCTGATGTCATACTTTGCCTATGCTATTAACCACCATTCTAATCCCTGTTAATTTTGGAGTGTTTTGACACTTCGAGCGCAATCGCCACTCTGAGTAAGCCTGTGTAGTGGGCGTTAGTGAATCCTGCCCTCCTATTTGCTGGCCTAGGGGCTCGAAACCGCATACTGGGAGGGGTTTCCTCCATATAATCAGCACATGTCGGAAGTCGCGTCAAGGACATCCCAGCGCTGATGCCATCGCCTCACTAAAAGAGCCGTATGGCATTTTAAGTGTTATCTGTCTGTGCTCAATATACCTCCTGCTCCTGATGAGCCTGTGTGGCGAAACGTGTAGAGCGAGTGTTAGCGTAGAGCCATTTACATACAGTTAGTCACACTGTTGTTGAATGGAGGGCGCAAAGCCATTGCAGCCACTGGAGTCATGAAGCAGACTGCATGAGATTAAATAGGGGGAATGGGGCATATGCACCCTAAGTGGGATACAACAGGGCCATTTGTTAATGGTGCTTGCAAATTAGCCCCCACCCCACGCTCTGGCTTTTGATACTCCAGCAGCTTCCACAGTTGACGTTTTGACACACAGTAGCTACTGGTTATTCACTTGTCGAATAGCACTACAGTGGACAAGTTATACAAAGTATCAGCCAGTTAGCTACACTGTGTATGTTGGTTGGATTCTGGTCAACTGTGTGGATTTAATTATTTTCTTTACCTGGGGTCTGATTTACAATTGTAGGTGGGTATGCCCAGGCCCAGTGGTGTCATTCAATTATTTGAACACATCGGGGGAGATAGGCACCTCTTTTGGAACCTCAGTTATCACTTTAGCTTTGATATATTCCATCTATATAGGGTTATTCCTTCCTGTTTTGAGTTTTGTTTTGTTTTACCAAGATACATAATAAAGAATTTTTGTTTTATTCTCAACATTCCTTGAGGCAGTGATTGGGATCTTTGGTTGTGGAGCGTAAACCACATTATCGTTTTTTGCAGTGAATTGCTTTCATAGAAATATAAATATTATACAGTGGTATGCAAACTTTTGGACACCCCTAGTCAAAATTACTGTTATTGTGAGCAGTTAAGCAAGTTGAAAATAAAATTCCCCCGAAAAAGGTAAAGATGACACATTCCCTTTGTATTTTAAGCAAAACATTTTTTTATTTTCATCCTTCACATTTTCAAAATAACAGAAAAGGAAAAGGACCCGAAGCTAAAAGTTTGGACACCCTGCATGGTTAGTACCTGGTAGCACCCCTTTTGGCAAGTATCACAGCTTGTAAATGCATTTTGTAGCCAGCCAAGAGTCATTTAATTCTTGTTTAAGGGATTTTCATCCATTCTTCCTTGCAGTTTTCCAGTTCTGTGAGATTCCAGGGCTGTCTTGCATGTACTTCTTTTGAGGTCTATCCACAGATGTTCAATGATGTTCAGATCAGGGGACTATGAGGGCCATGGTAAAACCTTCAGCTTGCACCTTTTGATTTTAAGGTGTGTTTAGGACATTATTTATTTGTAGAAACCACCCTCTTTTTTACATTTTGTGTAACGTTTGCTTCCAGAATTTGATGGAAATTCATTAAATCCATTGTTCCCACTGCCTGTCAAATGTTCCCTATGCCATTGGCAGCACACAACCCCAATGCACGATTGATCCACCTCCCTGCTTAATGGTACAAAGGTGTTCTTTTTATGGAATTTTTTGCCCTTTTCTCCAAACATACCTTTGAGGCCAAAGAGTTAATGATTCCATAGGACTTGTTTCCAAAATGCATCGGGCTTGTTTGGATATTCTTTTACAAACTTCTGATGCATAATTTTGTAGTGAGGGTGCAGGAGAGGTTTTCTTCTGATGACTCTTCCATAAAGACCATATTTGTTCAGGTATCGCTGAACAGTAGAACAATGTATAACAACTCCACAGTCCAAACTCTTTCTAAATGTCTTTTGCAGTCAAGTGTGGGTTCTCATTTGCCTTTATAGCAATCCTGTGAGCAGCTGTCTCTGAAATATTTCTTGGTCTTCCAGACCTACTCTTGACTTCCACTGTTCCTGTTAATTGCCATTTCTTAATTACATTTCGAACTGCGGAAATGGCAACCTGAAAGCGCTTTGCTATCTTCTTCTAGCCTTCTTCTGCTTTGTGGATCTCAACAATTTTCATTTTCAGAGTTTTAGGCAGCTGCCTAGAAGAACCTATGGTGTTTTTTTGGGACAAGGTTAGAGGAGTCTGGGTATTTATAAAGCTTTAAAATTTTCATCACCTGGCCTTTCCTAACAATGATTGTTAAAATTCTTAACCCTAACAGGCTGTTTAAGGTCTGATACGGTCAAAGTTATCTGAGCACTCAAATCTCCTTGGGTTCCCATACATTTTGAAGGTACTCTTTCATTTTTTTTACTTTAAGCGCTCATTCACATGACCGTATAAATGAGTCTGCATCCGTTCTGCAATTTTGTGGAACGGGTGCGCAACATTAATTTTAATTGGGCCTCAAAAGATGCGGACAGCACACTGTGTGCTGTCCGCATCTATAGTCCCGTTCTGCGGCTCTGCAAAAAATAGAGCTTTTTGTCTGCAATTGCGGACAAGAATAAGCATTTTCTATGATAGTGGTGGCCATGTGCGGTCCGCGGATTGTGGAACTCACACTGGCTTGAATCCGACTTTTGCAGATCCGCAATTTGAGGATCCGCAAAACACTATGGTCGTGTGAATGCACCCTTAAATTGTAAAAAATGCAAATAATACACTGATATTGCTTAAAATGTTGAAAGGTGTGTTTCATCTTCAACTTTATGGCTTTTGGAGGTCCTTTCACCTTCAACTTGCTTAACTGTTCACAGCATTTTTGACCAGAGGTGCCCAAACTTTTGCATGCCACTACATTCTTATAATTGTTTGAACTATCAGCTCAGAAAGAATTTCAGAAGAAATACAAAGAGTTGCATAATAATAAAATTTAATTATTCAAAATGTGATGACATACATATTAAATTATGGGATAATTGATGTTCATGTGAATAAATTAGTTGTCTGCTATGAAACAGTGAAATTTAACATGTGTAATAATAATTTATGATGCATACAACTGATATATGGATATTACCTAAGGGCTCGATTAACTTCCATGTCCAATCTACCTTTAATGTATTCACTTTAATTGGAATTTTAATTTCTATTATTATCAAACTTTGAATAAAAAACTAGCAATTATACTAGCTACTGCACACATATGCACGTAGGTACAACCCTGGCACTAACCAGTAATGTTTACATGTATAAATTGCATATGTTTAGGGGAGAATTGCCTGTTTTGTATATTTTGTAAAGCTTTTTGTATCTATTCAAGCTATTTTTGATCGAAGGACAATGCCACACTGTCACTGCAATTTGCATAAAATACTTCTCAATACATATAATGACAATGGTGTGCATCCTCCATGTCACATCATTGGTGTGGCTACATCACCTACATTTTGTATCCTGAGAGAAATAACCTGCAGAGAAAATAACATAAATGAACTTTGAAATGGATCTGATATGAAACAGACTGCATAGTACTTACTGTCTGTTAATCAGAAGAAGGAATGAAAAATGAATAAATGAGGTAGATCTTCTAAAATAAGATAAGAGCTGACTACAGTAGATTGTTTCATATTGACAGACTGATATTTAGGCCTCAGAAAGGTTAGGAAACCCATTTCCCAGTTCCAGTTTTGAATTTTTATTTATTAGCCAGCATGGAGGGCAACTACAAAGAATTTTTCTTTCACTCTCTGTCTGGAGGACCCAGAAGGTCTGTGTACTACATAAAGAGACCATTATTTTCAATAGACTCCATGCAATGCTTAATTTTTCCTGCTATGGTGCTGAAGTGAAACTGAGGAATGACAACTTTAAATTAAAGGTTCAAATTAAATACATTACCCTTCAATATGCATTGAATTAAAAAGCATTGACCCTGATACACTTACAGACACTCTACACTCATCATTGTCCCCAATCTCTTCCTTTTTCTGTCCTGATCAGGCTGTAAACCACTATAATGAGACCCTCAGAAGCACCCTGGACAAAGTAGCACCCCATACCCCTAGGACCTCTAAACAGAATCAAAAGCAGCCCTGGCTTTTACCGCTAACTCGCTTTCTTCAGCATTGCTCCAGGTTTGCCAAATACCTATGGGGAACACTCACAAACTAGAAAATTTTCTCCATTACAAATTTATGCTAAGAACCTATAACTCTGCCCTCCAGCTTGCCAAACAGACCTACTTCACCACCCTAATCTCCTCACTGTCCAACAACCCAAAAAAACTCTTTGACACTTTTTACTCCCTCTTCAGTCCTAAAGTGCAGGCTCCTATCACAGACCTCTGTGCTGAAGATCTGATCGCCTACTTCACAGAGAAAATAGAAAACATCCTGCATGAAATTGGCTCCCAGCCACTTATTGTCATTGATCCTCTTCTCCCCCACATCTCCTCTGGCTCACTGTCCACGTTTAACCCAGTCTTGGAAGAAATCTCCAGGCTCCTCTCTTCTTCCTGTCCTACCACATGCACTTCTGAACCCATTCCCTCACATTTAGTCCAGTCTCTCTCTCCGACTGTCACCACTCACTTAACAAAAATCTTTAACCTCTCTCTCTCTTCTAGTACCTCCCCCTCCTCTTTCAAACACTCTATCATTATACTACTATTAAAAAGAACCTTCTCTTGACCTGTCCCGCACAACTAACTAAACACCAGTCTCCAATCTTGCTTTCATCTAAACTCCTGGACTGTCTGGTCTACTCTCACCTCATCCACTATCTCTTTGCTCACTTTTTCCTTGATCCATTACAATCTGGTTTCCGCACCCTACATTGTACAGAAACTGCCCTCACCAAAGTGATAAATGATATCCCGACAGCAAAATGCAACAGTGACTACTTTCTGCTCATTCTCCTTGACCTCTCTGCACCTTTTGACACTGCAGACCACCATTTCCTACTCACCATGCTCCAATCTATCTGCCTAAAGGACACTGCTCTCTCCTGGTTTTCTTCATATTTCTCCAACCGCAATTTCAGTGTATCATTTGCTGACTACACTTCTCCTCTCCCTCTTGCTGTTAGGGTTCCTCAGGGTTCAGTTCAAGGCCTACTCCTCTTCTCTCTCTATACAGCCCCAATCAGACAGACTATCAACAGATCAGTTTCCAGTATCATCTGTATGCTGATGACACAACTATACACTTGATCCCTCGACATCACCACTGCTCTATTACAGAATGCGAGTGACTGTCCGCTGTCTAACACATCATGTCCTCCCTCTATCTGAAACTGAACTGTGTTATCTCCATCTACTAACCTACCTAAACCTGATATCTGCCTCTCAATATGTGGCACCATCATCACCCCTGGGTACCATACCTGCTGTCTTGGTGTTATGGTTGATACAGATTTTTCGTTCACCCCTATATTTACCCACTTACTGTATATCACCTGCTCCTCAAAAATCTCTAGAATCTGCCCCTTTCTCACTATGGAAACAACAAAAACTCTCATTGTTGTCCTGATCCATTCCCGCCTTGATTACTGTAAGTCACTATTAATTGGCCTATCCCTCACCAGACTTTCCCCTCTCCAATCTATCCTTAATGCAGCAGCCAGATTCACCTATCTGTCTAACTGCTACTCCAATATCTCCGTCTTGTGCCAGTTATTGCACTGGTTGCCCATACAGTATAAAATACAATTTAAACTGCTCGTTCTCAACCACAAAGCTCTCCACAGTGCTGCACCCCCCTCTTCCCTCAACTCTGTCTACCAACCAATCCGTGCCCTACGCTCTGCAAATGATTCATCATAATATAAACCTCTCACTCCCTGCTTCAAGACTTCTCCCGAGCTGCACCATTTCTCTGGAATTCCCGACCCCAAGACATTAGGTTAAATCACAATTAGGGATGAGCGAATCAACAATGGGATGAAACATCGGAAGTCGATTCGCATAAAACTTTGTTTCAATACTGTACGGAGCAAGCGCTTCATACAGCATTGGAATGTATTGGCTACCATGAGCCGAAGTTATTACTTTGCGAAGTCTCGCGAGACTTCGCATAATACCTTCAGAAATTGATTTATACTGTAAGGTACCACTTGGAACCGAACCCGAGTTCGGGAAATGTTTTTTTACAATTTCTGAAGTTATTATGCAAAGTTTAGGGCTCGCTTTGTACAGTATTGAAACAAAGTTTTATGCGAATCGGCTTCGAATGTTTTATCAGTCGATTCGCTCATCCTTAATCACATTACACACAGTTTTAGGCACTCCCTAAAAACAATTTTTTTTAGGTTGGCCTATCACATCCCCTGATCTAGCAGATGTTGATTAGACTGACAACCTTTCCTATATGATTGTCCACACAATAAATCACTAATTAGGACCAATAATGCTTGTTATATGACATGCATGCTTAGCTCGCTCATATATGCATGTGTTCTAACTCTTCAATGGACAAAAAGAAGAAAACCACTGCCAGATTCCTCTGATAGTAGCTTATCTGCTTGAGAAGAATAGGATCACACAGCTGAAGTTCTTATCTTCCCTGATATCTGCCATTGGTTGAGCATTGGTAGGCCTCCATACACATTAGATACTTATCTAAAGTGTATGGTCATTATTACGTGTCTACTTGATAATTTACTAGCAAGGCTAGAAGAAGGACCCAGCCCAGTCATTTAAAAACAAAACATGTGATATTTGAAATTTATCATATGCTATAATTGTTGATGGGGAGTTTTGTTTTCTCCTAAGTGAATTTATTATAGATAGATACATGCATAGTTGGGTAAAAATTGAGAAGATAGTTAAACTGGACTGAAACGACAATGGGTCCTTCTGATATAAAAGACCGCACTCCAAAATTTAATGAAAAGATGTAAGACTTATTCACATTTGCATCTTTCCAGTGCATTTCAATGAGACCTTGTGAAATGCTTGAGAAATGCCTCATTGAGGCATATAGGTGAATGCATCTTAACATATCTTTTTAAAGAATTTTGCAGTGCTGGCTCATATTTGGATATCAAATAGACATGTAGATAGATAGAGCCCTAAAAACACTTATACGCATTCAGAATCACTTAATTAAATTAAGCTTTACCTATTGTAGACTGCGGTATTTTGTAAGAAGCCTATACTTTGAACTAAACAGAAACTGTCATCCACTATTAACCATTCATGAAAATCAGTTTATATGTGGTTAATATAAATATGGGTATGCCGTAAAAACAACAGGATCAGAGAGGTTAGTGGATCCATGTCACAATGTCTTGAATAAAGAAGTTTATAAGCATCCTATTTGTCTTAGCAGAATAGGCTCACTCAACCACCCCAAAATAATTTACCTTGAGGTCCCATAATGTAGAAATATGTGGCTCTCCTTGATGGCACGGTGCATTGTCATTAAAAAGGATTTTTGATTATGTATGTTTAGTCTGTAGGACCACTGCTAATCAGTATAATATTGTTGTTTATATAGGCACAGTAGATGTGCCTGGTACTTCAGCTCAGCCTCATTCCAGTGAATGTGGTCTGGTCCTTGTTTTCACCAGCAGTTTTCCCAGAGATTGATCTCCCACTGATGAAACATTAATGGTTTATTCTAATATTATTAAATCAATGTTTAAGACCAGTAGAACTCCTTTAACCACCTATATGTCAATAATATCCCTTTTTGTAGATTTGAGATCCAGCAGATAGTATTTATTTTGATAAAGGATGGAGTTGATCATGATACCACTCTGGTGGAAGCAGGCTAGGAGAACCTGAAGATCCCTATATGTCATATGGAATGACCTATAAAATGGACTGAAACTGTTGCTGGCTGTTTAAATTCCATTGAAAAAATGAAATATCAGCCATCATATAGTAGTGTTTATACCTTTTACCTTTCCATTGACGAGGCTTGTTATTAGATACTTTTTTTGCATATTCTCTACATTGTGCCTTTATGTTCCATTTACAGAATAAATTCTCCAAGGCCAGCAAATGTGCAATTTTTTTAGATGACCCCAAATTCTACTTCTTACTGTGTGAACTTTTTTGTATCATTCTGATTAATAAGAAATATCTTAAGAGATATACACTATCATTATATCCAAGGAAGTATGTGTTATGGGGTAGAACAGACATTCAGTATGATTTCTTCTGTAAACAGCCATTGCCTTTACTTTAGTCAGTAACTTACGTCTGTGTTAAATATCAGAATTTAGTGCAGAAAGTTTTATTGTCTGTGAGAAATATTTAGCATTTTCAGGTATGCAAAGTAAAAACACAGGTTAATACTGTACACTTTCCAATTCATATTACTGGTTATCTGTAAAAAAAAAATCCTTAAGACATATGTTGCTCACCACAAAAGCTTACAGTTTCATACAGAATTAACTTTCATAAGAAACTGAGTAAGTTTGTGAATACATAGTGGGTTGAAAAAAGACCAACGTCCATCAAGTTGCACTGATCTTCAGTTATAGCATGTATTATAGAGTTGAATTCCCTAGGCTTTAGGGCTGAGATCTCCCAGCATTCCAAGCTGGCTTAATATAAAGACATAGCTTGCTTCCCGTGACTTCTGTTGTAAGACTGTAATCTTTAAGCTAGCCATGCATATGCAAAGCTTTTGGCTAAGCGCTTGTTTGGTCGACAGCTATTCCACCTGACTCCACCATAAACATGCACAGTTGGCCAAGAGTACATGCTTATTTTAAAGGGGAGAGGGGTCTGGCAGCTGCATATCTCTCATGGGAACAAAGGATTAGCCATGATGAACTGTATCTAACATATTTGATTTTTCTTTCCTCACCTTTGGGTGACTACACATTTCATCATTGGCTGATCCTGACTAAATCATAGGTTTAACTGAATATTTATCTAAAGTACATGTCCAGCTCTATACAAAGCACTATAAGATGATCTGATGTAGGAATAAAAACTGTCCAATTGCATTATAGCAGCTCACCTAAAGGGCCCTTTGCACGGGAATCCACTAGATAATCGCTAACGAGCGTACATAAGGCCGGTCATTAGCAATTATTTGGCGGTGTAAAGGTGCTGATGATTACCGGAAGAATAAGTAAAACGCTTGTTCGTTGGGTAATTGAATAGTTTGTGTAGGCACCTTAATCATCATTTGCCGGCAGCAGATGGTGCCATCTAAACACATAGCTTCCAACAAACGAGTCTGTATGGGGGTGAGTGATGGCATTTGCAATCGCTCCTCCCCATACTGCAGAGTAGATTGTTGCATGTAAATACAGCTCTACTGTCCACAGTCTCCTCCGCTGACAAGTGCCGGAAAGGAACATTTACTTCCTGAAAATTGTTTGCTGAATTGTCCCATCTAAAGGGCCCTTAAAAACCAATAGACATCAGAACCTGAGTATCCCCTGATAGACGATGTCTACGGAGGAAAGGATCATTTGCATTTTAACTCCCAATCCTTTTTATTGCCAGGGAGACAAGCCGCTTCCAGAGGATTCTAATAGCTTGAAAACACATACAAGCCGAGCTGAACCGAATCTATATGTGTATGGTGGAGTCGGGAGAGATGGTGTCAATATTTGGCCACCTTTAGGAGGGTGACTATTGATAAGTTTGAGGACTATGGTCTTTTATAATGTATTTACAAACTAACTATAATTTTTATATGAATATCTGCATAAAAACTGTAAAATCTGCATTACCTTTTAAAAAGGCAACAAATTGTAGCAAGTTCTATTTTGCAATGTATCACGCAATGTAAATTAAAATAGACACCAAACAGTATTTTGTAACAAAGCCATTACAGGGAGTGAGTTATTTTACAGATACATATCTTCCCATACAAGCACACGGAACATCACATTGTTGAAAATGCAAATGTAGCTGAAGTGAAGCTCCACCTTTGGAGGCATTTTTAATGAATATATTTAGGAATTAAATATATAGAGATAATGTTATACCTGGAATCACTTCATTTAGCTGTTCCAATAATATGGAGGCTGGACTACAGGGACCTTTAAAGCCTATCCCATCCATACAGACCTAACAAGGCTGTGTATGGCAGTCTATGTTGCGTATGTACAGTCTATGCTCAGATTACTGTCTGCCATGAACTCATGACAGTTAAGGTGTTCATACACTTTCAATAGCTGTTCCCGAACAAGCTACCTCTCCCAGTTCCCCCATACACCGACCTACATACGCTGTTGAGTGTGCATGGCTAATGGGGAGAGGAGAGAAAGCCACTGCCAGACACCACTGTCTGGGGAGAGTCAGAAGTTCCCCATACACATTCGATTGTCCGATGAAAATTCTCTAATGCATATGGAAGCCTTTAGTTGTGACTGCGAAGTTGAAATTTAGCACAGCCCTAGACCTATACTACATGAATATAGCAAAAAGGAAGCCATTTCTATTTTTATAAATCAAATAGGAAAATGTATGCATAATCATAATATATTCTGTAGGTCTTATACACAAGAAAAACTAACTTTCTTATACTTCTTAATATTTCTAATAGTTTCTTAAAATATTAATCCAATCCCAGTTTTGACTAAGAAAAAAGCAGGAAATGCATCACAATTGCATTACAATTGTGTGAACAAGGTCTAATAAATGAGTTAAGAATATGTTTTTATTCTATAAACTTCCTCTCTGACTTTATCCTTCTGACGGCAACAAATGTATGAGGCTGTATACACTGGTTGTCAATTTTTGGTATTGGGGACAAAAGGTGTCCACTATATTGTTGAGGAGAACCATCTCCCCTTCACCCACCTTTCCTGACTATTCTTTGCTGACTGGTGACAGCTGTGGCAGTCATCAGCAACTTGTAAAACGTGGGGATAGGTCATCAATATCAGATTGATGAAGGTCCAATTTCCAGCACCCCCATCAATCAGCTGTTTGAAGGGGCTGTGACACTAGTGTGAGAGCTGCTTGATCTTTAGTTTTTACCTGCTCACTGTCTACATTGTAGTGGTGGTGCAGTGTAATTACAACTTTCTCTCTCATTCACTTGAATGGGACAAGCAGTTGTAATTACACTGTACCACCACTACAATGTAGACTGTGGGCACATAAACATTGAGGAGAAAACAGTTCTCATACTAGCGCTGCAGCCCCTTCAAACAGCTGATCGACAGGGGTGCTGTGAATTGGACCTCCACCAATCTGATATTAAGGACAAGGACTTATCCTGAGGATAGGTCATCAGTTTCATTACACCAGAATACCTGTTTACGTTTCTAGTAATCCTTTTGTGAACTATAAGGCTACATGACGACTTTGGCTATACCACAAGGTCAGAGCTCGCAATGTACCACTCTGCATATTATATATATATATATATATATATATATATATATTGCCACTAATGTACAATAATGGGTTCACTTTGTGACCCTAAATTTGCCATGACAGCAACATGAGCAGGGGCGGACTGGGAACTTAAAGTGATCCTGGAAACAAAAACTAAAAGTGGTCCCGTTTGGTAGGCATGTCCAATTTAACAGAAGGTGGTGCAACACAAGTAGGCAGGGTGAACAATACCATAGTGCAAAATACCATCCCAGCAGAACCAAATAACATAGTGTAGCACAATATCCTGACCCAAAAGCTGTCCCCCTGTGGAGGCCATTAGGGATGAGAGATTTGCATAAAACTTTATTGGTGAGCGCTCTATACAGTATTAGATTCTATTGGCTCCAATAAGCCAAAGTTATTACTTCAAAAACTCTCGCCAGACTTCGGATAATAACTTCAGAAATTAATTTCTACTGTTAAAAACCTTTTACCGAACTCGGTTTTGGTCACTCGGTTACTAAGTCAATTCGCTCATCCCTAGTGGCCATCAATAGCTACCCTCTTCTGTCCTCTTCCTTCAGTTGTCTATGGAATTGGGGGCTTAGGAGGTGAGATGCGAGGCACAGCAGTTGAATTCAAGAGGGCATGTGTGGTCACTGGTTGGGAACATGGGTACCTGATTTTCACAGCATTAATTACTGTTGAGAGCTCATTATGTACCCGATCAGCAGCAGAGAGGAGGACTGAGTGGCTCCCTGGGGCTTCGGCCAACCGAGAAATTTCCCTGTAGGGTCTATGGGCAATCCACCCCTGGTTGTGAGAAATCCAACCCTGCTGTATTCCTTGAGACTGTTCAGTTGTGGCAACTTCACTAATATTAGGTGTGATGTATGCAGCACTACACTGTGATCTCTGGCTTTATGGTGTGTGCTGTGGTCAAAGTCACTGCGTAGCCCCAAGTCTTACACATTGAGGCAGATTTATTATTAATTAGAAGTCAGGCAGTCAGAAGATGGACCACCTTTAGAACAGTGTTGCATGCTTTGAGATAAACATGTTACTGTCTTTTGCTTTCGTCTAAGCACTCTTGGGTGGTATACCATGTACCGGTATTTTGCACCAAAAAACTGATGCACACCTGGTGCATTTTATGACTCCACAAATGTGTGCCCCCTTTAATAGAAAATTTTAAGAAGTCTAGCAAGGTGCCAACATCTGTTCATCTTGGCACAAGTAAATAATACACTTATCTAAATGATTTGCACCACACTTATGGTGCATCTACCACACAGTCAGTGTTTGGTCGGTGTTTGATCAGTGATTTCCATCAGTGATTGTGAGTAGCACTGAGCTTTGCTTCGTTCAAAACTTCATTTGAATGCTGTACAGACAACTGTCCCCATACAGCATTCAAATGTATGGGCTTCGTCAAGGTGAAATTCGTTATGTATGAAGTTTTGTGAGACTTCAGTGAATAACTTTGGACTTTGATTATTCAACTTGAAAACTATTTTAAAACTGGGATCTTAAGTCAGCTCCGGTACCGACTGATACCTCGGTACCAAAGCTGACTTCAGATTGCAGTCTTAAAATGTTTTTAAAGTTCTTCACTGAAGTCTGGTGAGAATTCAGACTTAACAAATTTCACTTCCGCGAAGCCCATACATTTAGATGCTATATGGAAACGGGTCTCCTATATGGAAACAGATGCGCTATGCTCAACACTTATTGTGAGCTAAATCTCGGTGGGGGTCAAAAACACAGAACAGGTGCAAATCTTTCCATTATACCTTATCTCTGTGTAGGATCCACATTTGGTTTTGGCACACAATCACTAATGGAAATCACTGAGCAAACACTGACCAAACACTGACTGCGGCCTAACACTGTTGCAAAAACTATTGTAAAACTTTTGTGCTGTTCAACATACAGTGGTCCTGTGAACCAGCCTTAAAGTGGCTCTTAAAGGTGGAGGTTCATTTTAAAGAATACCTTCTATTCTAACAAAGATATAAATCAGCGTCTACTATCATGTATAACTCTTGATTGAAGTCTGGTGCTCCAAATCTTTAATATATAGCACCAGTCAATTGTTGTGTTGTGTAAGTGAAAAAGTCCTGTATCACTGTATTCTGACTGTTTTTATCCATAGATTAACCTGAATAGAAGCTATGAAACAGTCTGTATCCCATGGGAAAAGGGCTAGCTGCAGTCATACAGGAGGCAGAGCGCAACATTTTTACTTAGTAATTACAGCATGAGTTTCATTTTGTGCCCTTTAAAATTATAAAACTTTTCACTATTCCCAGTGATATTGTGGCTTACATATCTTCATCCTATTTGATAATAATGTAAAGAGTGAATACAAATATATGCAGTGTATTAAATGTGCCTGAATAATGTGAAGTGATAGTTATACAGCCCTTTCTACCCTAAACCACAGGCACAATACTACATATGACTGCTTTATCTCTAGCAAATACCATTCCAACTACAGAATGTGATAAAGCAACACAGTCATACCCAAAACCCACATCAGCATAAATACTGGATTTCATGCATAAAAGCTATAGTAGACAAAAAGTGGGACAGTTACCCATGGCAACCAGGCAGATCTTGTCTTTTACAAATCTGGTTCCTATGGGCAACACCTCCACGTTTTATGTACTGGTCCCTTCTGATTTAAGATGTTTTATAATGTTGCTTCATGACATCAGTTTACTTGTCATATTACCACAATTCTTTGACTACAATAACTGATATACATTACAGTAATAGATAATCAATGACAAGTAATGTGTAGACAAAATTAACTGTTATTCCTTCTATTAGCAATCGGTTTGTGTATATATATAAAAACGTCCATACAAAAAAATTGCGATATTGCCCATTTTAGTCAATTGGATTTCAATGATTACTACTAACCTTTAAACAAACTTTGTATAAATCAATAGTGCAGGTGACTATAAGAAAGTTTGGTATATAGTTTATCAGATCGCAATACCTCTTTCCTGCTTCCTAAACTGACATTCTCTTTTGAATCTCTCTTGAGAGACAAAAAGGCTGCCAATTCACTGAAGGGTCAGATGATATTCTGCCCATGGAAGTCTATGCAGAGTGGAGAGGCAAGAGGAAGGAGGATGTGCAGACACAAATGCTTCCCCTAGAAGTCTTTGTAGGGGGAGAGGAGGGATTAGCTGCTAGAGGAAAAAATAATTTTTTTTTCTGATAAGATAAATTACAAAGTTTGTTATAGTCACCTGCACTATTGATTTATGCATAGTTTACTGCTTTCATTTTTTTCAGTTACAGGCTTCAGTTGATGTGGACTCTTAATTGGTTGCTGGGGCAACAATGCCACTTTTTTCTTCAGCAGTTTTTATACATAAGACTTAACCACATTTCCTTCTAGAAAAATCCACATAGTTATGACTGTATACAGCTGTTTTAATATTGAAACATTAGTTATTTGCATAAATTGCTTCAGTTTAGTTCAAGCTATAGGCTAACCTAAAATAATCCCAAAAAATGCAACTAATACATTGATCTGTTCTACAGAGTAACCCTACAATAAGTGTGAACCCATTATTCAAAATAGTTGTGTATGTGATATAGTTTATTTTTTTAAACAACCAAAAGGCAAAATAATTACTTTAAAATAATACTAAAAAAAATCCTCCTATTAGAAGTTACTATAAAACTTGCAAGCTGTACACCAGTGTTGCACCATGAAGCTCATACAGGATTTTTCTTCAGTGTAAAAATATACAAGCTTGCTGCTCTAATAGACAGCATAAAGGTCCGATTGCTAGTCATTTCATGGAGGCTTGATGTCTTATTTCATACTTCTCCAACCCAAACTACTGTGTTTCCCTGTCGGATTCCTGAGACCTCACAATGTAGAATGCTTTGCCTCCCATTGATTACAAACAGAGAATCCTTAGCTGGTGTTAAAATATACTGTCCAAATAGGCCACTGTCTTTTATTATTCTATTTTTCTCATTCCAGGGCCAGTCTTTTTGTGCTACTGGGTCTTTTAGATTCTTCAGCATTTCCATCCTTCCTGAGGAGAGTTCTAAAAAGAGAACATCAGTTTGTAGATTTGATGCAGCATAGATATAATACTGATTGCTCTCCGTGAAAGATGATTGAAAAGTCACATCAGATATTTGTAAATTCGTTTGTAGGTCATAAATCAATTTAATTTCACCTTGAAAAGTAATTGTTTGAACTCTAATTCGGCCGTTAACTTCATCTGTGCTGACCAAATAATGTCCATCGGAGGAAATGTAGGGTGTCCCAGTGATATCACCATTTGGGCCAATGACTGTGTCTGTAACACTATCAATTATTACTTGAGGCAACGCAGTTAAAGAATTGTTTGCTTTGCACTGTACAAAGTAGTAGCCACCTAGATGGGAATATGCCATGTTCTTCGGGATACAACTGGAGTTTTTGAAGCTGATAGTCTTTATTTGAGTCACAGTTTCAAGGTCAATTTTATGAATTGAAGGTCTGGATTTATTGAAGATGAAGCCAAATCTGAAAAATGAACAAGTTTTATTAACCAATAAATATGATAAGGGCTTAGTACAGTTTCTTATGAAACAATTGTTTTTTTTTGCAGACCATCCCTCTAATGGCTCATGACCGCAGATGTATTATGGCTCTGTTAATACTGTTATAGCGATGCATGAGCCCTCTACTGTACCTTTCTATGCCATTGATAATATACAGAGTATTTTTCTATTGGATGCAGTACATCAAAGTCCAACCCTTTGAAGATACCAAACTCTTCTGTAGGTAAGACTGCATGATGCACATGACATTTCTTTTGGGTAGAAGAGAAGCAAAATATGGACAAATCAACTCTAAATTTTGAAAAATTATCTCTGCCAAAGGAGAAAGTAATCTAACTGAAGCTCCTAGGATATGTACAGAATGTGTTACTTGTGGGGACACTGATTTACAAAAATAGAAAGGGGTGGATGGGCAAAAACCTCTAACATTAAAAACACTGAGTATATTGATTTTTTAACAGCTTCTTTAAATTTCTGTAGGGTCAGTTGTACCAAATTTAGACCAGCTACTGGCTTCATAAAGTATCCCAAACTCCACATGCTTGGTTGGACCTAATTGGTGACTGGCGGTATATATACAATGTTTGCTGAATTCAATAGAACTTTGAGCCTATAATCTGGGCACTATTTTTCACAAGTTGTAATATGCATTACTGTTTTGCCGGTCTTTTGGATGCACACCAATAGTATGGTTGACCATGCATATCAGCTATCACTCCTGATCCCCTTGTATATATGTCTGCTCAGATTGGCCAAGAAAGCATGTGTTATCAGTAAGAAGAGGCTTAGGAAACCACCTGGCAGTGGCTTACCTCCTCAAGAACAAAAATATAGGGAAGTTGGAAAATCCAACTTGCCCAATTATTATCTCTTCTGACATTTGCTGTTTCGGGAAGCTACGGCACTCACTAGAGATCTGGTCAGTGTGACGGCCTCCTGGGCACTCACCCAAATCACTGTACATCATATAGCGACTGTGCTTGGTATTGCAGTTCAGCTCCATACTTAAATGGAGTTGAGCTGCAACTAGGCCATGAGACAGATGTATGTATGTATAAAGAGTGCCCAGTCTCTTCTAACAGCTGATCATCATGGGGTCCCGGGTGTCGGATCTACACCGATCTGATTTTGATGAACTATCCTGGATATAAGTCATCAATATTAATTTCCGGATAACCCCTTTAAGTCATAATTTAGATATATCTGCTCCTTACCGAATGTGGTTAATGATCAGATTGGTTGGGGGAATAAACAAATCCCCTACATCTTCAAAGTCTGTGCGGATAATGCGCTGACTTTCTCCTGTGCTTGCTTCAGATATAACCTGAAATAAAAAATATTTGGAGCATAATATAAGTCAGCAAATTGAAAATGGTAAAACTATAATATTATTCAACAATCTGTTAAAATAAAACATAAACATAGTGCACCCATAGTAATCAATCCTATTCTACTTATTTTTTCTGTAATGTAGGTCTAGCTTGCTTTTAAGCACAATATCTAAAAAAAAAGGAAACTAGGAGCTCTTCATAGGCAGGAGAGTAACAAACAAATGAAATGAAATGTAAGAGCTAATGCACTGATGTAAAGACTGTTTACAGAGGCACATCTACTGGCACTGTTATGAAGAGATTCCCCCAGCTTTCTTTTTGATGTGTTTAATTGATGTATAAAATGAAACTAAGTGCTATTGAAGCTGGACCGACTTCCACAGGTCCAGCTTTGAAACACGTAGTTTGATTTGATACATCATAAAACATCAATATGGAACACATCTGAAGATCTGTGTTTATTCCAGCATTTTCTTTGTCTCTTATCTACATGTTTTTATAAAAAAGGTTTCTTGGTTTCTTGGTGCAATGTATTCAGTATTCATTTTTAATACTGGGATAGTTGCGTACCATACACCTCTGATGGCTTATCTCCATTGAGACTAAATAATTAGGGATTAAACATTCAACACATATAATTCATATTTCATCGGCCATCATCCACCAAGCATAGTCAGTAGACCCCATACACATAAGATAGTCAGGTTTGGCAGACTTCATTTAGGTCAGTCCTATGATTCATCTGATATAGTAACATAGTAACATAGTATATAAGACCGAAAAAAGACATTTTTCCATCCAGTTCGGCCTGTTTCCCACAAGTTGATCCAGAGGAAGGCAAAAAACCCCTGTGAGGCAGAAGCCAATTTTCCCTACTTAAGAGGAAAAAAAATTCCTTCCTGACTACAATCAGGCAATCAGAATAACTCTCTGGATCAACGACCCCTCTCTAGTAGCTATAGCTAGTGTTGAGCGAACAGTTCGAAAATCGTTCGGGTCCGTACCAAATTTTGGGGTGTCCGTGACACGGACCCGAACCCGGACATTTTCAAAAAAGTTCGGGTTCGGGTCCGGTGTTCGTCGATTACTTCCCGCTTTCTGAAGGGCTGCACAGCAGCCAATCAGCTAGCGTTTTACTTCTTGCCCTAAGAGCCCATCACAGCCATGCCTACTAATGGCCTGGCTGTGATTGGCCAAGTGCAGCATGTGACCCAGCCTCTATTTAAGCTGGAGTCACGTAGCGCCGCACGTCACACTGCTCTGACTAGTGTAGGGAGAGGATGCAGCTTCTGTGAGGGCGAGATAGGCAGGGATAAAGAAGTGATTGAATGATCTACCTTTCTACACCTGTGCATCAGAACAACTCAGCTGAGCTGTTCACTGAAAGTCACTATTTTGTTGAGACTGGCCAGAGCGATTTTTACTGGCACATGTAACTGGGCTGACCGGCGGTGGCCATTTGGGGACTTGTGGTGCGCCAGCACAAGCTGCCACAGAGTCTAAACCAAAGCTCCAAAGAAGTGAAAAATCTACACCTGTGAATCAGAACAACAGCGATTCAGCTGCTCAGTCAAAGTCAATTTTTTTTCTGGCTGGGCAGACCGTTTTCTGGCACATGTTACTGGGCTGATAGGTGGCGGCCATTTTGGGACTTGTGGTGCTACAGCAAAAGCTGCCACAACGTCCATTAATCTCATGTAATAGTCGATTTTTACATAGATATACTACATCAGGGGTTTGGCTGTGCTTGTGTCACCCATACTAACTGCAAAGATATTTAATATATCAGTGGTGAAACTGAAAGTAACCCACTTTAATAGCAAATCCCATGAATGTGCTGTTCCAGCTAGGCTAGCCAGTGCCACTACAGCCAAGTCCAATATAGTCAGCCAGAATTTTTTTTTTTTTATGTGCCAGAAATATAAATTGGAAAAAGTTTTCACCATAATAATAAAATTATTCTGGTGTTAGACCAGAAGAAGCACTCCTGTTGTAATTAATACTGTAAAAAGGCTTAGGCAATATTTCTCCCAGTGTGGGAAATTTATCTAGCAAAACTAGCATTTTAAAAATTCCGGTGTTCTGAAATACCAGCAGTCCTCTTGTAATTAATACCGCAAAAAGGCATTATATCGTCCAGTGTTGTAATTTTGGTGAAAAAAAGGCCAATTTAATCAATCTGGTGTTAGTTAGACCAGAAACAGTAGGCCTCACGTTTTTACTCCTGTAAAAGGAATTATATCTCCCGTGTGGGAATCTATGTACCAAAACTAGCATTTTAAAAATTCTGGTGTCCAATTTGCAGCAGTTTTCTTGTAATTAATACCGGAAAAAGGAATTATATCTTCCAGTGTGGGAATTTATGTACACAAACTAGCATTTAAAAATTCTGGTGTCCAATTAGCAGCAGTCTTCTTGTAATTAATACCGCAAAAGGCATTACATTGTCCAGTGTTGTAATTTTGGTGAAAAAAGGCCAATTTAATCAATCTGGTGTTAGTTACACCAGAAACAGTAGGCCTCACGTTTTTACTCCTGTAAAAAGGAATTAATACCGCAAAAGGCATTACATTGTCCAGTGTTGTAATTTTGGTGAAAAAAAGGCCAATTTAATCAATCTGGTGTTAGTTACACCAGAAACAGTAGGCCTCACGTTTTTACTCCTGTAAAAGGAATTAATACCATAAAAGGCATTACATTGTCCAGTGTTGTAATTTTGGTGAAAAAAGGCCAATTTAATCAATCTGGTGTTTGTTAGACCAGAAACAGTAGGCCTCATGTTTTTACTCCTGTAAAAGGAATTATATCTCCCCGTGTGGGAATCTATGTACCAAAACTAGCATATTAAAAATTCTGGTGTCCAATTTGCAGCAGTTTTCTTGTAATTAATACCGGAAAAAGGAATTATATCTTCCAGTGTGGGAATTTATGTACACAAACTAGCATTTAAAAATTCTGGTGTCCAATTAGCAGCAGTCTTCTTGTAATTAATACCGCAAAAGGCATTACATTGTCCAGTGTTGTAATTTTGGTGAAAAAAGGCCAATTTAATCAATCTGGTGTTAGTTAGACCAGAAACAGTAGGCCTCACGTTTTTACTCCTGTAAAAAGGAATTAATACCGCAAAAAGGCATTACATTGTCCAGTGTTGTAATTTTGGTGAAAAAAAGGCCAATTTAATCAATTTGGTGTTTGTTAGACCAGAAACAGTAGGCCTCACGTTTTTACTCCTGTAAAAAGGAATTATATCTCCCCGTGTGGGAATCTATGTACCAAAACTAGCATTTTAAAAATTCTGGTGTCCAATTTGCAGCAGTTTTCTTGTAATTAATACCGGAAAAAGGAATTATATCTTCCAGTGTGGGAATTTATGTACAGTGTGGGAATTTATGACAGACATTGCAGAGCTGGAGAGGGTTCAGAGGAGGGCAACTAAAGTAATAACTGGAATGAGGGATCTACAGTACCCTTAATGGTTATCAAAATTAGGGTTATTCACTTTAGAAAAAAGACGACTGAGGGGAGATCTAATAACTATGTATAAATATATCAGGGGTCTGTACAGAGATCTGTCCCATCATCTATTTATCCCCAGGACTGTGACTGTGACAAGGGGACATCCTCTGCGTCTGGAGGAAAGAAGGTTTGTACACAAACATAGAAAAGGATTCTTCACTGTAAGAGCAGTGAGACTATGGAACTGAGGAGGTGGTGATGGTAAGTACAATAAAGGAATTCAAGAGGGGACTGGATTTATTTCTGGAGTGTAATAATATTACAGGCTACAGCTACTAGAGAGGGGTCGTTGATCCAGGGAGTTATTCTGATTGCCTGATTGGAGTCGGGAAGGAATTTTTTTCCCCTTAAGTGAAGAAAATTGGCTTCTGCCTCACAGGGGTTTTTTGCCTTCCTCTGGATCAACTTGTAGGAAACAGGCCGAACTGGATGGACAAATGTCTTTTTTCGGTCTTATATACTATGTTACTATGTTACTATGTTACAAACTAGCATTTTAAAAATTCTGGTGTCCAATTTGGGGCAGTCTTCTTGTAATTAATACCGCAAAAAGGCATTACATTGTCCAGTGTTGTAATTTTGGTGAAAAAAAGGCCAATTTAATCAATCTGGTGTTTGTTAGACCTGAAACAGTAGGCCTCACGATTTTACTCCTGTAAAAAGGAATTATATCTCCCCGTGTGGGAATCTATGTACCAAAACTAGCATTTTAAAAATTCTGGTGTCCAATTTGCAGCAGTTTTCTTGTAATTAATACCGGAAAAAGGAATTATATCTTCCAGTGTGGGAATTTATGTACACAAACTAGCATTTTAAAAATTCTGGTGTCCAATTAGCAGCAGTCTTCTTGTAATTAATACCGCAAAAAGGCATTACATTGTCCAGTGTTGTAATTTTGGTGAAAAAAAGGCCAATTTAATCAATCTGGTGTTAGTTAGACCAGAAACAGTAGGCCTCACGTTTTACTCCTGTAAAAGGAATTAATACCGCAAAAGGCATTACATTGTCCAGTGTTTTAATTTTGGTGAAAAAAAGGCCAATTTAATCAATCTGGTGTTTGTTAGACCAGAAACAGTAGGCCTCACGTTTTTACTCCTGTAAAAGGAATTAATACAGCAAAAAGGCATTACATTGTCCAGTGTTGTAATTTTGGTGAACAAAAGGCCAATTTAATCAATCTGGTGTTTGTTAGACCAGAAACAGTAGGCCTCACGTTTTTACTCCTGTAAAAAGCAATTAATACCGCAAAAAGGCATTACATTGTCCAGTGTTGTAATTTTGGTGAAAAAAGGCCAATTTAATCAATTTGGTGTTTGTTAGACCAGAAACAGTAGGCCTCACGTTTTACTCCTGTAAAAGGAATTATATCTCCCGTGTGGGAATCTATGTACCAAAACTAGCATTTTAAAAATTCTGGTGTCCAATTTGCAGCAGTTTTCTTGTAATTAATACCGGAAAAGGAATTATATCTTCCAGTGTGGGAATTTATGTACAGTGTGGGAATTTATGACAGACATTGCAGAGCTGGAGAGGGTTCAGAGGAGGGCAACTAAAGTAATAACTGGAATGAGGGATCTACAGTACCCTTAATGGTTATCAAAATTAGGGTTATTCACTTTAGAAACAAACTAGCATTTTAAAAATTCTGGTGTCCAATTAGCAGCAGTCTTCTTGTAATTAATACCGCAAAAAGGCATTACATTGTCCAGTGTTGTAATTTTGGTGAAAAAAAGGCCAATTTAATCAATCTGGTGTTTGTTAGACCAGAAACAGTAGGCCTCACGTTTTTACTCCTGTAAAAAGGAATTATATCTCCCCGTGTGGGAATCTATGTACCAAAACTAGCATTTTAAAAATTCTGGTGTCCAATTTGCAGCAGTTTTCTTGTAATTAATACCGGAAAAAGGAATTATATCTTCCAGTGTGGGAATTTATGTACACAAACTAGCATTTTAAAAATTCTGGTGTCCAATTAGCAGCAGTCTTCTTGTAATAATACCGCAAAAAGGCATTACATTGTCCAGTGTTGTAATTTTGGTGAAAAAAAGGCTAATTTAATCAATCTGGTGTTAGTTAGTCCAGAAACAGTAGGCCTCACGTTTTTACTCCTGTAAAAAGGAATTAATACCGCAAAAAGGCATTACATTGTCCAGTGTTGTAATTTTGGTGAAAAAAAGGCCAATTTAATCAATCTGGTGTTTGTTAGACCAGAAACAGTAGGCCTCACGTTTTTACTCCTGTAAAAAGGAATTAATACCGCAAAAAGGCATTACATTGTCCAGTGTTGTAATTTTGGTGAAAAAAAGGCCAATTTATTCAATCTGGTGTTTGTTAGACCAGAAACAGTAGGCCTCACGTTTTTACTCCTGTAAAAAGGAATTATATCTCTCCGTGTGGGAATCTATGTACCAAAACTAGCATATTAAAAATTCTGGTGTCCAATTTGCAGCAGTTTTCTTGTAATTAATACCGGAAAAAGGAATTATATCTTCCAGTGTGGGAATTTATGTACACAAACTAGCATTTTAAAAATTCTGGTGTCCAATTAGCAGCAGTCTTCTTGTAATTAATACCGCAAAAAGGAATTACATTGTCCAGTGTTGTAATTTTGGTGAAAAAAAGCCCAATTTAATCAATCTGGTGTTTGTTAGACCAGAAACAGTAGACAGCACGTTTTTACTCCTGTAAAAAGGAATTAATACCGGAAAAAGGCATTACATTGTCCAGTGTTGTAATTTTGGTGAAAAAAAGGCCAATTTAATCAATCTGGTGTTAGTTAGACCAGAAACAGTAGGCCGCACGTTTTTACTCCTGTAAAAAGGAATTATATCTCCCCGTGTGGAATCTATGTACCAAAACTAGCATTTTAAAAATTCTGGTGTCCAATTTGCAGCAGTTTTCTTGTAATTAATACCGGAAAAAGGAATTATATCTTCCAGTGTGGGAATTTTGGGGCTAAAAATAATATATTTTATTGTGGTGCGAGTTGAATCGCAACAATGAGGAAACATTCTATTAAGGGACGAGGACGCGGTCGTGGTGGTGTCCGTGGAGCCTCTGTTGCTGGCAGAGGGCGTGGCCGTTCGGCTTCAGGTGCACAAAGTAGTGAACCAACTCCCTCAAGTAGCCGGCAGAATTTACAGCGATATTTGGTGGGGCCCAATGCCGTTATGAGGATGGTAAGGCCTGAGCAGGTACAGGCATTAGTCGATTGGGTGGCCGACAGTGCTTCCAGCACGTTCACCACATTGTCTTCCGCCCAGTCTTCTGCGGAAAGCGCACAGGTGGCACCTGAAAACCAAGCCCATCAGTCCGTCACATCACCCCCATGCATATCAGGGAAACTGGCTGAGCCTCAAGTTATGCAGCAGTCTCTTATTCTGTTTGAAGACTCTGCTCCCACGGTTTTGCAGGGGCGTCCACCTAGCCCTTCCCCAGCGGTGGAAGACATTCCATGCACTGACGCACAACCACTTATGTATCCAGATGATGAGGACATTGGAATACCACCACAGCAGAGTGACCGAGTCTCTGATGATGACGAAACACTGGTGCCCACTGCCGCGTCTTATTGCAGTGTGCAGACTGAACAGGAGGAGGTCAGGGAGGAAGACTGGGTGGAAGACGATGCAGAGGACGATGAGGTCTTAGACCCCACATGGACTGAAGGTCGTGCCGCTGACTTAAATAGTTCAGAGGAAGAGGCAGTGGTGAGACCGAGACAACAGCGAAGCCAAAGAGGGAGCAGGGGGCAAAAGCAGAACAGCCGCCGTCCAGAGAGTTCGCCTGCTATTGGCCAGCGCCAACAGGGACCCAGCACCCCAAAGGCATCTTCAAGGAGTTCCCTGGCATGGCACTTCTTCAAACAATGTGCTGACGACAAGACCAGAGTGGTTTGCACGCTGTGCCATCAGACCCTGAGGCGAGGCATTAACGTTCTTAACCTGAGCACCACCTGCATGATCAGGCATCTACATGCAAAGCATGAACTGCAGTGGAGTACACACCTTAAAAACAAGGAACCCGCTCAGGCTCCCCCTGCTCCCTCTAGCGCTGCTGCCTCGGATTCCGCCTCGAGAGCAATGTTGCCACCTGCCGAGCAGCAAACAGAGGATGTGCCACCGACACCAACACCACCACCGCCACCGTCACCTAGCGTCTCCACTATTTCACACAGCAGCGTTCAGCTCTCCATCTCTCAAACCTTTGAGAGGAAGTGCAAATTCCCACCTAGTCACCCTCGAGCCCTTGGCCTGAATGCCAGCATTTCTAAACTACTGGCCTTTGAAATGCTGTCATTCCGGCTGGTGGACACAGACAGCTTTAAACAGCTGATGGCCTTGGATGTCCCCCAGTATGTGGTTCCCAGACGCCACTACTTCTCCAAGACAGCCGTGCCTTCCCTGCACATGCAAGTGTCCGATAAAATCAAGTGTGCACTGCGCAACGCCATTTGTGGCAAGGTCCACCTAACCACAGATACGTGGACCAGTAAGCACGGCCAGGGACGCTATATCTCCCTAACTGCACACTGGGTAAATGTAGTGGTGGCCGGGCCCCAGGCGGAGAGTTCCTTGGCGCACGTCCTTCCGCCGCCAAGGATCACAGGGCATCATTCTTTGCCTCCTGTAGCCTCCTCCTCCTACTCGGCTTCCTCCTCCTCTGCATCCACCAGCTCATCCAGTCAGCCACACACCTTCACCACCAACTTCAGCACAGCCTGGGGTAAACGTCAGCAGGCCATTCTGAAACTCATATGTTTGGGGGACAGGCCCCACACCGCGCAGGAGTTGTGGCGGGGTATTGAACAACAGACCGACCAGTGGTTGCTGCCGGTGGGCCTCAAGCCCGGCCTGGTGGTGTGCGATAATGGGCGAAATCTCGTGGCAGCTCTGGGACTAGCCGGTTTGACGCACATCCCTTGCTTGGCGCATGTGCTGAATTTGGTGGTGCAAAAGTTCATTCACAACTACCCAGACATGTCAGAGATGCTGTATAAAGTGCGGTCCGTCTGTGCGCGCTTCCGGCGTTCACATCCTGCCGCTGCTCGCCTGTCAGCGCTGCAGCGGAACTTCGGCCTTCCCGCTCACCGCCTAATATGCGACGTGCCCACCCGGTGGAACTCCACCTTGCACATGCTGGAGAGACTGTGGGAGCAGCAGCAGGCCATAGTGGAGTTTCAGCTGCAGCACGCACGGGTCAGACGCACTGCGGAACAGCACCACTTCACCACCAATGATTGGGCCTCCATGCGAGACCTGTGTGCCCTGTTGCGCTGTTTAGAGTACGCCGCCAACATGGCCAGTGGCGATGCCACTGTTATCAGCGTGACGATACCAATTCTATGTCTCCTAGAGAAAACGCTTAGGGCGATGATGGAAGAGGAGGTGGGCCAGGGCCAGGAGGAGGAGGAGGAGGATGACGGGTCGTTTTTAGCACTTTCAGGCCAGTCTGTTAGAAGTGGCTCAGAGGGAGGTTTTTTGCAACAGCAGAGGGCAGGTACAAATGTGGCCAGCCAGGGACCACTACTGGAGGACGAGGAGGATGAGTTGGAGGTGGAGGAGGATGAGGATGAAGCAGGTTCACAGCGGGGTGGCACCCAGCACAGCGCAGGCACATCCCTGGTGCGTGGCTGGGGGGATACAGAGGATGATGACGATACGCCTCCCACAGAGGACAGCTTGTCCTTACCTCTGGGGAGCCTGGCACACATGAGCGATTACATGCTGCAGTGCCTGCGCAATGACAGCAGAGTTGCCCACATTTTAACGTGTGCTGACTACTGGGTGGCCACCCTGCTGGATCCACGGTACAAAGACAATGTGCCCACTTTACTTCCTGCACTGGAGCGTGATAGGAAGATGCGCGAGTACAAGCGCACACTGGTAGACACGCTCCTGAGAGCATTCCCAACTGTCACAGGGGAACAGGTGGAAGGCCAAGTCCAAGGCAGAGGAGGAGCTAGAGGTCGCCCACGCAGCAGTGTCACGGCCAGCTCCTCTGAGGGCAGGGTTAGCATGGCAGAAATGTGGAAAAGTTTTGTCTCCACGCCACAGCTAACTGCCCCACCACCTGATACGGAACGTGTTAGCAGGAGGCAACATTTCACTAACATGGTTGAACAGTACGCCTGCACACAACTCCACGTACTGACGGATGGTTCGGCCCCATTCAACTTCTGGGTTTCCAAATTGTCCACGTGGCCAGAATTAGCATGTTATGCCTTGGAGGTGCTGGCCTGCCCGGCGGCCAGCGTTTTATCTGAATGTGTATTCAGCACGGCAGGGGGCGTCATTACTGACAAACGCAGCCGCCTGTCCGCAGCCAACGTGGACAAGCTGACGTTTATAAAAATGAACCAGGCATGGATCCCACAAGACCTGACCCTCCCTTGTGCAGAGTAGTCCTTAATAACTGCCTTAAACCATGTTGTCTTGTACTCCTGGCCACTTCTTCATTGAAAAATCAATTTTTGAAATTAAGTAGGATCTTGGTGTGCAACCCAGAGTTGAATGAACCTTCCCTCTGTCTGGGTGCCGGGGCCAAAGTACATAAAAGTGTCCTTCTCCTGTGCTGGGTGATATGAATGTTATACTTGTGCTGTCTGACATGTCTCCTTTGTGTGGGTGCAGGGGCCAAAGTCACTGAAAGCGGCCTTCTCCTGTGCTGGCTGATATAAATGCCTGAATCTCTGCTGTGGGACCTCTCTCCTCTTTCTGGGTGCAGGGGTCAAAGAAACAAAAGGTGGCCTACTCCTGTGGTGGTTGACATGATGCCTGATTCTCTGCTGTGGGACCTCTCTCCTCCGTGTGGCTGCAGGGGTCAAAGTCTCTAAAAGTGCCCTTCTCCTGTGGTGGTTGATGTAAAACTGATGCTTGTGCTATCTGACCTGTCTCCTCTGTGTCGGTGCTAAGGCCTAAGTCACTAAAAGCGGCCTTCTCCTGTGCTGGCTGATATAAATGCCTGAATCTTTGCTGTGGGACCTCTCTCCTCCGTGTGGCTGCAGGGGTCAAAGTCTCTAAAAGTGCCCTTCTCCTGTGTTGGTTGATCTAAAACTAATGCTTGTGCTTTCTGACCTGTCTCCTCTGTGTCGGTGCTAAGGCCTAACTCACTGAAAGTGGCCTTGTCATGTGCTGGGTGATAAAAATGTGATACAAGTGCCATCTGACATGGTTGAAGCTATCAAATTAACTAAAGGTGGCCGACTCCTGTAGTGGGTTATCAGTAAAAATGATACTTGTGCTATCTGACCTGTCTCCTCTGTCTTGTTGCTAAGGCCTAACTCACTGAAAGTGGCCTTGTCATGTGCTGGGTGATATAAATGTGATACAAGTGCCATCTGACATGGTTGCCGGGGTCCCATTAAATGATGGCCTACTCCTGTGGTGGGTGATCTAAATGCCTGATTCTCTGCTGTGAAACCTCTCTCCTCCGTCTGGGTGCAGGGGTCAAAGTCTCTCAAAGTCGCCTTCTCTTGTGCTGGGTGATGTAAAACTGATGCTTGTGCCATCTGACATGGTTGCCGGGGTCCCATTAAATGGTGGCCTACTCCTGTGGTGGGTGATCTAAATGCCTGATTCTCTGCTGTGAAAACCTCTCTCCTCCGTCTGGGTGCAGGGGTCAAAGTCTCTCAAAGTGGCCTTTTCTTGTGCTGGGTGATGTGAAACTGCTGCTTGTGCCATCTGACATGGTTGCCGGGGTCCCATTAAATGGTGGCCTACTCCTGTGGTGGGTGATCTAAATGCCTGATTCTCTGCTGTGAAACCTCTCTCCTCCGTCTGGGTGCAGGGGTCAAAGTCTCTCAAAGTGGCCTTCTCCTGTGCTGGGTGATGTAAAACTGATACTTGTGCCATCTGACATGGTTGCCGGGGTCCCATTAAATGGTGGCCTACTCCTGTGGTGGGTGATCTAAATGCCTGATTCTCTGCTGTGAAACCTCTCTCCTCCGTCTGGGTGCAGGGGTCAAAGTCTCTCAAAGTCGCCTTCTCCTGTGCTGGGTGATGTAAAACTGATGCTTGTGCCATCTGACATGGTTGCCGGGGTCCCATTAAATGGTGGCCTTCTCCTGTGGTGGGTGATCTAAATGCCTGATTCTCTGCTGTGAAAACCTCTCTCCTCCGTCTGGGTGCAGGGGTCAAAGTCTCTCAAAGTGGCCTTCTCTTGTGCTGGGTGATGTGAAACTGATGCTTGTGCCATCTGACATGGTTGCCGGGGTCCCATTAAATGGTGGCCTACTCCTGTGGTGGGTGATCTAAATGCCTGATTCTCTGCTGTGAAACCTCTCTCCTCCGTCTGGGTGCAGGGGTCAAAGTCTCTCAAAGTGGCCTTCTCTTGTGCTGGGTGATGTAAAACTGATGCTTGTGCCATCTGACATGGTTGCCGGGGTCCCATTAAATGGTGGCCTACTCCTGTGGTGGGTGATCTAAATGCCTGATTCTCTGCTGTGAAACCTCTCTCCTCCGTCTGGGTGCAGGGGTCAAAGTCTCTCAAAGTCGCCTTCTCCTGTGCTGGGTGATGTAAAACTGATGCTTGTGCCATCTGACATGGTTGCCGGGGTCCCATTAAATGGTGGCCTACTCCTGTGGTGGGTGATCTAAATGCCTGATTCTCTGCTGTGAAACCTCTCTCCTCCGTCTGGGTGCAGGGTCAAAGTCTCTCAAAGTCGCCTTCTCTTGTGCTGGGTGATGTAAAACTGATGCTTGTGCCATCTGACATGGTTGCCGGGGTCCCATTAAATGGTGGCCTACTCCTGTGGTGGGTGATCTAAATGCCTGATTCTCTGCTGTGAAAACCTCTCTCCTCCGTCTGGGTGCAGGGGTCAAAGTCTCTCAAAGTGGCCTTTTCTTGTGCTGGGTGATGTGAAACTGCTGCTTGTGCCATCTGACATGGTTGCCGGGGTCCCATTAAATGGTGGCCTACTCCTGTGGTGGGTGATCTAAATGCCTGATTCTCTGCTGTGAAACCTCTCTCCTCCGTCTGGGTGCAGGGGTCAAAGTCTCTCAAAGTCGCCTTCTCCTGTGCTGGGTGATGTAAAACTGATGCTTGTGCCATCTGACATGGTTGCCGGGGTCCCATTAAATGGTGGCCTACTCCTGTGGTGGGTGATCTAAATGCCTGATTCTCTGCTGTGAAACCTCTCTCCTCCGTCTGGGTGCAGGGGTCAAAGTCTCTCAAAGTGGCCTTCTCTTGTGCTGGGTGATGTAAAACTGATGCTTGTGCCATCTGACATGGTTGCCGGGGTCCCATTAAATGGTGGCCTACTCCTGTGGTGGGTGATCTAAATGCCTGATTCTCTGCTGTGAAACCTCTCCTCCGTCTGGGTGCAGGGGTCAAAGTCTCTCAAAGTCGCCTTCTCCTGTGCTGGGTGATGTAAAACTGATGCTTGTGCCATCTGACATGGTTGCCGGGGTCCCATTAAATGGTGGCCTACTCCTGTGGTGGGTGATCTAAATGCCTGATTCTCTGCTGTGAAACCTCTCTCCTCCATCTGGGTGCAGGGGTCAAAGTCTCTCAAAGTGGCCTTCTCTTGTGCTGGGTGATGTAAAACTGATGCTTGTGCCATCTGACATGGTTGCCGGGGTCCCATTAAATGATGGCCTACTCCTGTGGTGGGTGATCTAAATGCCCGATTCCCTGCTGTTAAAACCTCTCTCCTCCGTCTGGGTGCAGGGGTCAAAGTCTCTCAAAGTCGCCTTCTCCTGTGCTGGGTGATGTAAAACTGATGCTTGTGCCATCTGACATGGTTGCCGGGGTCCCATTAAATGGTGGCCTTCTCCTGTGGTGGGTGATCTAAATGCCTGATTCTCTGCTGTGAAAACCTCTCTCCTCCGTCTGGGTGCAGGGGTCAAAGTCTCTCAAAGTGGCCTTCTCTTGTGCTGGGTGATGTAAAACTGATGCTTGTGCCATCTGACATGGTTGCCGGGGTCCCATTAAATGGTGGCCTACTCCTGTGGTGGGTGATCTAAATGCCTGATTCTCTGCTGTGAAAACCTCTCTCCTCCGTCTGGGTGCAGGGGTCAAAGTCTCTCAAAGTGGCCTTCTCTTGTGCTGGGTGATGTGAAACTGATGCTTGTGCCATCTGACATGGTTGCCGGGTCCCATTAAATGGTGGCCTACTCCTGTGGTGGGTGATCTAAATGCCTGATTCTCTGCTGTGAAACCTCTCTCCTCCGTCTGGGTGCAGGGGTCAAAGTCTCTCAAAGTCGCCTTCTCCTGTGCTGGGTGATGTAAAACTGATGCTTGTGCCATCTGACATGGTTGCCGGGGTCCCATTAAATGGTGGCCTACTCCTGTGGTGGGTGATCTAAATGCCTGATTCTCTGCTGTGAAACCTCTCTCCTCCGTCTGGGTGCAGGGTCAAAGTCTCTCAAAGTCGCCTTCTCCTGTGCTGGGTGATGTGAAACTGATGCTTGTGCCATCTGACATGGTTGCCGGGGTCCCATTAAATGGTGGCCTACTCCTGTGGTGGGTTATCTAAATGCCTGATTCTCTGCTGTGAAAACCTCTCTCCTCCGTCTGGGTGCAGGGGTCAAAGTCTCTAAAAGTGGCCTTCTCTTGTGCTGGGTGATGTAAAACTGATGCTTGTACCAGCTGACATGGGTGCAGGGGTCAAATTAACTAAATGGTGGCCTACTCCTGTGGTGGGTGATATGGTGCAGGGGTCAAAGTAACTAAAAGTGGCCTTCTCCTGTGCTGGATGGTATAAATGTAATGCTTGTGCTATCTGACATGTCTCCTCTGTCTGGGTGCTAAGGCCTAAGTCACTGAAAGTGGCCTTCTCCTGTGGTGGTTGATATGATGCCAGATTCTCTGCTATGGGACCTCTCTCCTTTGTCTGGATGCTGGGGTCGAAATAATAGTAAGCGACCTTCTCTATTGGTGGGTGATTTGAAGCCTGATTCTGTGCTATGGGACCTAACTCCAATTAATATTGGTTAATTTTATTTTATTTTATTTTAAGTCATCATTTCCCTATCTACGTTTGTTTGCAGGGGATTTACCTACATTTTGCTGCCTTTTGCAGCCCTCTAGCCCTTTCCGGGAGTCTTTTACAGCCTTTTTAGTGCCCAAAAGTTCGGGTCCCCATTGACTTCTATGGGTTTCGGGTTCGGGATGAAGTTCGGGTTGAGTTCGGATCACGAACCTGGACATTTTCCGGAAGTTCGGCCGAACCTCTCGAACCCGAACATCCAGGTGTTCGCTCATCTCTAGCTATAGCCTGTAATATTATTACGCTCCAGAAATACATCCAGTCCCCTCTTGAATTCCTTTATTGTACTCACCATCACCACCTCCTCAGGCAGAGAGTTCCATAGTCTCACTGCTCTTACCGTGATACATGTGGTTACATTGTGTCTAAGTCTTAATATATTAATGTATTGTAAGGACATAAATAATTTTAGATTAGTAGCATTAGGGTACTTTCACATTGGGGTTTTTATTTTCCGGTATAGAGTTCCGTCGTCGGGGGCTCTATGCCGGAAAAAAACTGATCAGGATTATCCCCATGCATTGTTAATGGAGAGAAATCCATTCAGGATACATCAGGATGTCTTCAGTTCAGTATGTGAACGTTTTTTGGACAGAGAAAATATCGCAGCATGCTGCGGTTTTCTTTCGGTCCTGGGATGCGGAGCAAAACGGATCCGTCATGACCCCCAATGTAAGTCAATGGGAACAGATCCGTTTTCTCTGGCACATTCTGCCACAATAAAAAACGGATCCGTTCTCTATTGACTTTCAATGGAGTTCAAAACGGATCCGTTTTGACAATGTTAAAAAATAGTTAAAGTTAATACAAGCGGATCCGTTGAAACGGATGCATGCGGTTGTACTATCTTAACTGGAGAGTTTTTTTCTGGCATAGAGCCCCGACGACGGAACTCTATGCCGGAAAAGAAAAACGCCAGTGTGAAATTACCCTTAAAATTTTAATTCCTACACACAAATATGAAATAATGTTCTTGCTGTGACGCTTCTTCAGTTTAATTTCACTGACTCTCATTAATCAATTTGCAGGGGTTTAACAAACTTTGTGAGTTGGCCTTAAAAATTCTCAAAGAGAATGTATGGTTCACTTCCAGTAATAACAGAAAGACTGTTGCTGCATATTTTATAGTATCATAAATTAGCTTTACTTAATAACAGAAATATATCTTCTGTGTAATAAGAGCAGAGGAGCAGTATAAATGATAGCAAATGACTTACATGGAAAGGATGACTGCATGTAATCCCCTTAGATAGGAATAGAAATTATTTAATGCTCAGTTTCTACTTTGTAATATCTTGTACATTTGTTTGTATGTTCAGTAAATTAGGAATACCCGTTTTTATTGCTATTCATAGATATGCTGAAATTAGAGTAATTTGGTTAGAT
This sequence comes from Bufotes viridis, assembly GCA_033119425.1. NCBI lineage: Eukaryota > Metazoa > Chordata > Amphibia > Anura > Bufonidae > Bufotes > Bufotes viridis. Next base: position 372,008,278 of record CM065590.1, on the reverse strand, counting down.
AAGGAATATGCGTTTATCAATTTCCAAAAAGCCAGCGTGAATCTTCTATGTTAAATTAACATGTTTTTCAAAATCTGAAATAGAAAGTGTATTGCAGTCACTTTGGTGCCTGCTGCCCTATCATTCTGTAATACAAATTCTGTATTGCATTCTACTCTTTCATCTAATTGCTTCCACATAGTCACGTCAGATATATTTCTAGTAGAGAAAGTTTCAAGCCACAAGAAATGTTCCTGAACTCTGCCATCGTATATTAATTTACTCACAAACCTATCATGTCTTTATAGTGTAAAGCATATGAGCAAAAAAATCTTATGGAATATCCTAGGCTCATGACTGATGATACAATCAGTGGGGGACAAAGAATGTACAGTAGGCACTGTATATTCAAGAGCACTGTCAAGTTTTAGTTGTTGATTGGGGATACTGTAGAGGGAAGGGTTGGATTTAAATATATATGTATATATGCATATTTATATATACATATGTATTAGCCCTCCTATATATTGTGAGTCCAGTATATGGGCCTGTCCAGGTGGGTATATGCATAGAGATGTATGTATGCCCCTTTGTCAGCATACATGTCTATGTATATAATGTATATACATGTATGGGCTCATAGGTGCCCATTTATGCCCCAGAATTATATTGGATATACACACAAAAATAGATGTGCTCCAAACATCTATATAGATGTGTATACCTATAATGTGGCCAGCATGTCCCCCAATCACGGGTACCCCCCCTCCGGAATGTGCCTGCAGGAAGGGAGGCCGACAGCTGGACAATTATGTCCAGTTTCCGCCACTTCAGGGGACGGAAATCGAAAAAAAACGTTCGTGTGCAAGAACATTTTTTTTTCCGTTTCCGTTCCATATGCACTCCATTTCCGTCTTTCCGTATATCCATTCCGCTGAAAGATAGAACTTGTCCTATTATTGCCCGCAAATAATGATCCGTGGCTCCATTCAAGTCAATAGGTCTGCAAAAAATACAAAATGCATACGGAACACATCCGTATGTCTTCCGTTTTTTGCGGATCCATGCCCACTTTGCCCATGTGTTTACTGTTAAAAAAAATATGACTGTACATTACATTAATGATTAAAAATTTTATGTTTCTGTTTGCGATCCGCAAAAAACATATTGCATACGGAAACCATATGGAGATTTTTTGCGGAACTACGGAACGAAAACAGAATGGAAACACAACGGAAACAAAAAAAGGAACATCGGACCGCAAAACACAGAAAAAGCCATACAGTCATGTGCAAGAGGCCTTATACAGAGAAATTTCATAAGATAGTATGCGATGTCAATAAGCTGCTTCTAAGGCCATCAGAATACTGGGAAGTATTAAAGGAGACATGGACTCACAGAATAGGGTCTTAACCACTTCAGCTCCCCTAGCTTAAACACCCTTAATGACCAGGCCACTTTTTACAATTCCGCACTACACTACTTTCACCGTTTATTGCTCCGTCATGCAACTTACCACCCAAATGAATTCTGCCTCCTTTTCTTCTCACTAATAGAGCTTTCATTTGGTGGTATTTCATTGTTGCTGACGTTTTAACTTTTTTTGCCATTAATAAAAATTTAACAACATTTTTGCAAAAAAATGACATTTTTCACTTTCTGTTGTAAAATAAAAAAAAAAAAAACTACATTTCTATATAAATTTTTCTCTAAATTTATTGTTCTACATGTCTTTGATAAAAAAAAAATCCAATAAGTATATATTTATTGGTTTGGGTAAAAGTTATAGCGTTTACAAAGTATGGTGCAAAAAAGTGAATTTCGGCATTTTGAAGCAGCTCTGACTTTCTGAGCACCTGTCATGTTTCTTCAGGTGCTAGAATGCCAGGATAGTATAAATACCCCCCAAATGACACCATTTTAGAAAGAAGACAACCCAAAGTATTCGCGGAGGGGCATGGTGAGTTCATGTATCATGTCATTTTTTTTCACAAGTTAGCAGAAAATGACACTTTCTGAGGAAAAAAAAATATATAATAAAGTTTCCATTTCTGCTAACTTCTGGCAAAAAAAATAAAAATCTCAGACGGACTCACTATGCCCCTCAGTGAATACCTTGGGGTGTCTACTTTCCGAAATGGGGTTGTTTGTGGGGTGTGTTTACTGTTCTGGCATTTTGGGCGGGGCTAAATTGTGAGCAGCCATGTAAAACCTAAAGGTACTCGTTGGAATTTGGGCCCCTTTGCGCACCCAGGCTGCAAAAAAGTGTCACTCATGTGGTATCGCCGTACTCAGGAGAAGTAGGGCAATGTGTTTTGGGTGTATTTTACATATACCCATGTTGGGTGAAGAAATATCTCTGTAAACTGACAACTTTGTATAAAAAAATTAAAAAGTTGTTGTTTACAGAGATATTTCTCTCACTCAACATGGTATATATAAAAATACACCCCAAACACATTGCCCTACTCTCCTGAGTACGGCGATACCACATGAGTGACACTTTTTGCAGCCTGGATGCAAAGAGCCCTAATTCAATGAGTACCTTTAGGATTTCACAGGGCATTTTTACGCATTTGGATTCCAGACTTCTTCTCACGCTTTAGGGGCCCCTAAAATGCCAGGTCAGTATAAATACCCATCAAGTGACCCCATTTTTGAAAGAAGACACCCCAAGGTATTCCGTGAGGGGTATGGTGAGTTCATGTAAAATTTTATTTTTTGTCACAAGTTAGTTATGAGACTTTATAAAAAACAAAAAAAAATATATATATATATCAATTTCCGCTAACTTGTGCCAAAAAATAAAAATTCTGTGAACTCGCCATGCCCCTAACAGAATACCTTGGGGTGTCTTCTTTCCAAAATGGGCTCATTTGTGGGGTATTTATACTTCCCTGGCATTTTAGGGGCCCTAAAGCGTGAGAATCCAAATGCGTAAAAATGCCCTGTGAAATCCTAAAGGTACTCATTGGTTTTAGGGCCCCTTTGCGCATCTTGGCTGCAAAAAATTGTCACACATGTGGTATCGCCGTACTCAGGAGAAGTAGGGCAATGAGATTTGGGGTGTATTTTTACATATACCTATACTGTGTGTGAGAAATATCGCTGTAAACGACAACTTTTTACATTTTTTTATTCAAAGTTGTCAATTTACAGAGATATTTCTCTCACCCAGCATGGGTATATGTAAAAATACACCCCAAAACACATTGCCCTACTTCTCCTGAGTACGGCGATACCACATGAGTGACATTTTTTTGCAGCCAAGATGCGCAAAGGGGCCCAAATTCCAATGAGTACCTTTTAGGAGGGCATTTTTACACATTTTTCTTCTCACGCTTTAGGGCGCCTAAAATGCCAGGGCAGTATAAATACCCCACATGTGACCCCATTTTGGAAAGAAGACACCCCAAGGTATTCCGTGAGGGGCATGGCGAGTTCATAGAAGATTTTTTTTTTGGCACAAGTTAGCGGAAATTGATTTTTTATTATTTTTTGTCACAAAGTCTCCCTTTCCGCTAACTTTTGACTAAAAGTTTAATTTTTCATGGACTCACTATGCCCCACAGCGAATACCTTGGGGAGTCTTCTTTCCAAAATGGGGTCACATGTGGGGTATTTATACTGCCCTGGCATTTTAGGGGCCCTAAAGCGTGAGAAGAAAAATGCGTAAAAATGCCCTCCTAAAAGGTACTCATTGGAATTTGGGCCCCTTTGCGCATCTTAGCTGCAAAAAAGTGTCACTCATGTGGTATCGCCGTACTCAGGAGAAGTAGGGCAATGTGTTTTGGGGTGTATTTTTACATATACCCATGCTGGGTGAGAGAAATATTGCTGTAAATTGACAACTTTGGATAAAAAAATGTAAAAAGTTGTCGCTTACATGGATATTTCTCACACAAAGTATGGGTATATATAAAAATACACCCCAAAACTCATTGCCCTACCTCTCCTGAGTACTGCGATACCACATGTGTGCCACTTTTTTGCAGCCAAGATGCGCAAAGGGGCCCTAATTCCCATGAGTACCTTTAGGATTTCACAGGGCATTTTTACGCATTTGGATTCTCACGCTTTAGGACCCCTAAAATGCCAGGGCAATATAAATAACCCACAAGTGACCCCAAGGTATTCTGTGAGGGGTATGGCGAGTTCACAGAAAAAAAAAAATTTTGGCACAAGTTAGCGGAAATTGATATATATATATATATATATATATATTTTTTTTTTTTACAAAGTCTCATATTCCACTAACGTGTGACAAAAAATAAAATTTTACATGAACTCACCATACCACTCACGGAATACCTTGGGGTGTCTTCTTTCTAAAATGGGGTCACATGTGAGGTGTTTGTACTGCCCTGGCATTTGAGGGTCTCCGCAATCATTACACGTATGGCCAGCATTAGGAGTTTCTGCGATTCTCCTTATATTGAGCATACGGGTAATGAGATTTTTTTTTTCCGTTCAGCCTCTGGGCTGAAAAAAAATTAAAAAATGAACGCCACAGATTTTTTCATTCGCATCGATCAATGTGGATGAAAAAATCTGTGCCAAAATCAGTGACTGCGGTGTGGTGGGCTGGGCGCTAGCTACCTCACAAGTAGCTAACTAACTGGCAGTGATAAGGGACCCTTATGCCCCATTCACACGTTCGCAATTCTGTTTGCGGAACGGAATTGCGGACCCACTCATTTCTATGGGGACAGACTTTGTCCTGCTCAGATCCGGAATTACGGATCCGCGCTTCCGGGTCTGTACTTCCGTTCCGCAAAAATATAGAACATGTCCTATTCTTGTCCGCAATTGCGGACAAGAAAAAGCATTTTCTATATAGTTCTGGCAATGTGCGGATCTGCAAAATGCGGAAAGCACATTGCCGATGTCCGTGTTTTGAGGATCTGCGGATCTGCGGATCCGTGGATCAGATCCGTGGATCCGTGAATCCACGGATCCGCAAAACACATATGGACGTCTGACTAGAGCCTTACAAGGGGTGTGATCAATGACAGGGGGGTGATCAGTGACAGGGGGGTGATCAGGGAATCTAGATAGGGTGATCAAGGGGTTAATAAGTGAGGGGGGGTTGGGGTGGTTAGTGTAGTGTTTGGTGCAACTTTACATAGCTACCTGGTCCTCTGGTGGTCGATCCCATTAAATGGGACCACCAGAGGACCAGGTAGCAGGTATATCAGACGCTGTTAACAAAACAACGTCTGATATACCTGTTTGATGCGATTTAATTCGCATCTACAGCCTGCCAGCGATTGATCATTGCTGGCAGGCTGTAGTTAAACTCCTGAGACGCACGGCACTGTGAACGCACGCACGCGCGCGCGTTCACAGGAAATCTCGCGTCTCGCGAGATGACTCGCCGATGCGTCAGATCAGAACTACAGGACCGCCCGCCGGACGCATCCGTGCGTTAGGCGGTCCTGTAGTGGTTAAAGGGGTTGTCTCACTTGAGCAAATGGCATTTATAATGTAGACAAAGTTAATACAAGGCGCTTACTAATGGATTGTGATTGTCCGTATTACCTCCTTTGCTGGCTTGATTCATTTTGACAGTTCTTTCTTGCCAACCTCTGTTAGGCAATATGAACAGCCTACCAGAACCATCCTACAAGATCTGCCATTTTAGAGATTATCTGAACCAGTCATCTAGTCATAATAGTTTGGCTGTAGTCAAAGTCTGTCAGACTTACTGACACTTGCCCATTTTACATGCTGCCAACAAATCAACTTCAAGAACTGACTATTGACTTAATACAAAAACAATTCTAAAAAAGTTGGGACACTGTGTAAATGTAAATGAAAGTAAATAAAAACAGAATGCAATGATTTGCAAATCTCTTGACCCATGTGTTATTCTCAATAGATCATAGAACACTTATCAGATGTTGAAAGTGAGACACTTTACCATTTTATGAAAAAATATAAGGTATTAGCAGAAGGACCCGGCTTCACACAGGTATATTTCACCTATTTCAATTCATGTTTCCGTGTGTCGTAAAAAGATATCAACAGTATCCCCCATAACAGTGACCTCTACAGTGCCCTGCCCCACTGTCTGCTGAGCTATGTATCTAATCCTGTCCTGGGTGATACCATCTGCTGAGCTGTGTATCTAATCTTATGTTGTGTGATACTGTCTGCTGAGCTGTGTATCTAATCCTATCTTGTGTGATACTATCTGCTGAGCTGTGTATCTAATCCTATCCTGTGTGATACTGTCTGCTGAGCTGTGTATCTAATCCTGTCCTGGGTGATACCATCTGCTGAACTGTGTATCTAATCCTGTCCTGTGTGATAACATTTGCTGAGCTGTGTATCTAATCCTATCTTGTGTGATACTATCTGCTGAGCTGTGTATCTAATCTTATGTTGTACGATACTGTCTGCTAAACTGTGTATCTAATCCTATCCTTTATGCTGAGCTGTGTATCTAGTAGTTGATTTTTAACTTTATTTTTTCAATCCCTGTTGGCTGAGTGGGAGGGGCATGGCCTAACTGGACTGGGGCGTGTCCTTTTGAACATATTAATCAAAGACAGCAGTACTGTCCTCTGAGTGTGAGCTGCAAAGAGAAAGTCACCGTCCCTCCCACCTCTGCAGCTGACAGAAGTTGGTTTTTAACTTCATTTTGTCAATACTCATTGGCTGCAGAGGGGGAGGGGTGTGTCCTAAACATAACAGGGGGGGGGGGTGGCTTAGTGGACCTAAAAGTTGATTTTTAACTTTATTTTTTTAATCCCTGCTTGCTTAGTGGAAGGGGTGTGGCCTAAAAGAATTGGGTGCATGTCATTTTGAACAGCTCTCTTAAGACAGCAGCACTGTTCTGTCTGAATGTGAGCTGCAGGGAGAAAATCACCGTTCCTCTCACCTCAGGAGGGGAGGGAAAATGGCCTAACCGAATCAGAGGTGTGGCTTATCTGGACCTGGGGGAGGGGTTTTAAGGGTGACTTGAATGGCCACCCTACATTTCCCCTGAACTGTGAACTCCATAGCACTCCGCTCCCTTAACAGTGTCATCCACAGCGCCCTGCCCCTTTAAAGCTGACCTGCAACAGTGAAGAGAAATGGCCGAGTTGTTATGGAAACCTGAGGAAATAAGGTACTAAGTGCTATTAGGTCCTGGCTTTACTTCTATAGCGATTATCCTGGTGACAGATTTCCTTTAAACGTCATCTAGAACAGTGAGGAAACATGGCGGGGTTGTTATGGTTACCTGAAGTAAAACTGTGTGTGTGGAGATAAACTGTCAGGGAGCAATAAATGACAGTTTGGATTTAAGTGAAAGGCTGGCTGGCTTGTAATGGCTATATGCAGGCCATTTTTTGGGACTGTCTCAGGAACTGTAAGTCCTAGAGAGCTGAGACCTGGTCTAAAACCTTCCCGGACACCTGATGTACCCGTGTGCCAAATTTTGTGACTATCGGTCCAGTCGTTTGGTCGCGCATAAAGAACATCATTCATTTTTATATATATATAAGAGATAAAGGAATACATTTCTGGTGCGGGCACTCACTTAGTTTCAGGCAACAGCAGATTCACTCTGACCGTGCTTTGCCTGGCGTCTGGGAGGCCAGACAAAGCACGGTCAGAGCGAAACAGCCGTTGCCTGAAACTGAGCGAGTGCCCGCACCAGTGACCATGTTGTAATCTATTATATATATAAAAATGAGTTTCTGTCTGTCTAGACGTTCTTTATGCGCGACCAAACGACTGGACCGATCTCACCAAATTTGGCACACGGGTACATCAGGTGTCCGGGAAGGTTTTAGACCAGGTGTCAGCTCTCTAGGACATACTGTTCCTGAGATATTCCCAAAATATAACCTGCATTAGCCAATACAAGCCAGTAATCTTTTTTACTAAGTTAAGTCCTAACTGTCATACACACTGTCACATGCACACTGATTTATTCCAGGTAGGTTTCCATAACAACCCAGACATTTCTCTTCACTGGTGTAGGTTAGCTTTGGGCTAGGGCTACACGACGACAATAAGCCGCACGACACATAGGGCACAAGTACACTGCTACGTGCATCCATCTTGGATGGATTTTTTGCGACTGTCGTGTCGCAGTCGCAGCATGCTCCATGTTACAGTGTGACATCATAGCCTATCATTATAAAAATTTTTACACGAGATTGGTACAAAAAAATGTTGTGCGACATATGTCGTCATGTAGCCCTAGCCTTAAAGGGGCGGGCGCTGTGGAGGTCTGTGTTAAAGGGGTGGCCACTGGTTAGGTCACTGTTATTAAAGGGGCGGGCACTGTGGAGGTAAATATTAAAGGGGCGGCCACTGTGGAGGTCACTGTTGAAGTGGCAGTCACTGTGGAGGTGACTGTTATTAAAGGGCAGAGCACTGTGGTGGTCACAGTTATTAAAGGGGTGGGCATTGTGGAGGTCACTGTTATTAACGGGGCGGCCACTGTGAAAATGACTGTTAAAGGGGCGGTCATTGTTAAAGGTGTGGGCACTGTGGAGGTCACTGTTAAACGGCCGGCGCTGTCGAAGTCACTGTTTAAGGGACGGGCACTGTGAAGGTTACTGTTTAAGGGACGGGCACTATGAAGGTCACTGTTTAAGGGACAGGCACTGTGAGGGTCACTGTTAAAGAAGCGGCCACTATGAAAGTCACTGTTAAAGGGGCAGCCACTATTAAGGTCACTGTTAAAGGGGTGGTCAATGTTAAAGGGGTGGCCACTGTGGAGGTCACTGTTAAAGGGATGGACACTGTGGAGGTCACTGTTAAAAAGGCGGTCACTGTTATAGGGGCGCACAATGTGGAGGTCACTGTTGAAGGGGTCGGCACTGTGGAGGTCACTGTTAAAAGGGTGGGGACTGTTAAAGGGGCGGACACTGTGGGGGTCACTATTAAGGGGCGGGGACTGTGGAGGTCACTATTAAAGTGGTGGGCATTGTGGAGATCACTGTTAATGGGGCGGACACTGTGGGGGTCACTGTTAAAGGGACTGGCACAGTGGAGGCCACTGTTAAAGGGCCAGGCACTGTGGAGGTTAATGTTAAAGGGGTGGGCACTGTGGAGGTCAATGTTAAAAGGGTGGCCACTGTAGAGGTCATTGTTAAAGGAGCAGGTACTGTAGAGGTAACTGTTATGGGGGATACTGTTGATATCTTTTTACGACACATGGAAACCCTTAAACGAAATAGATGAAATATACCCGTGCAAAGCCGGGTCCTTCTGCTAGTAATGAATAAAAAGAGCTGGGAAGGAATTCGGTGAGTGCAGCAAATTTATTCCTCTATACCTTATATGTGAACACATTCTAAAGTGCTGAGCACCACCTGAGCCACATAAGAAGCGATACTTGAACTCCACACAACCCCACACATAAGCGATAGTGCCAACCCAAGATTATTTTCTATGTCATAATTTTATGAAAAAAATGAACTCATTTAGATCTTCATGGTAGCAACTAGAAATGAGCGAATCGAAGTTGACGAAATGTAATTCGATCCGAATTTCAGGAAAAATTTCACACCGAATTCAGATCTGAATTTCCTCACGCCGTTATGGTAACGAATTGCATTTTTTCCTAAAATGGATGCTACACGTGTGAGGACATGAAGCAAGGAACTCTGGGAAGGCGGGATCCCCCATAATGCCATGCATGCAGCCAATCAGCAACCAGCCAGGCCTGTGATGTCACAGCCCTATAAATAGCGTCAGTCATCTTAGATTCTGCCATTCACCAGCGTACTTAGTGCAGGGAGAGACGTGTCTGCAGGTGCTAGAGACAGTGATAGAAAAGACTTGATTGTGGTGATAAAAGCGATTTATAAGTGCAGTGAAAGGATAGGGAGGAATAATTCCACAGCATTTATGTAGAACAGGGTTCAGTAGGGGAGGTTAAAGACTGGGTAATAGGAACAATCCTTTTACCCCTTGCTGCATTGACTGGGGATCCAAATTGCCATTATACAGCTCTGTCATTCCAGCAAACCGTTCTTGTTATTGGGGTGCAAGTGCTGCTTGATACAGCCATTAACAGGGTTTATTACTAGTGATGAGTGGCATAGGCAATATTCGAATTCGCGTTATTTAGCGAATTTTTGGCCGAATAGTCACCATAAACTCGCAAATTCGAGAATTCGTCATCTCCAGTCATTATTTACTTGATTAAAAAAAATCGGCAATGTAATATATTCGCGATTAAAAATTAGTGATTAGAATATTCGCGATCAACACTAAGGGGTAGGAAACTTTCCTATTGGTTGCTAGAGATTTTGCTAAGTGGCGATATTCGCGATAACTTAATAATAAATTTTCAATAAATTTGCGATTAGAATATTTGAGATCAACCATATTCGTGAATACAAATATATAGCACTATATTCTAAATATTCGCAAATTCTCGAAGTGGCGATATTCGCGATTAAAATTCCCGATTCGAATATTCACGCTCAACACTATTGATTACAAGGGCATATTTCTACAGTATATCTTATTTGCCCTAGTGAGGCACAGTTATATATTCTAAAACCCAGTTTGCCTTGTATTAGTGGCAAAAGACAAAAATTATTTGCCCTTGTGCGGTGCACTTATCTGTTGAAAAGCCTTTCGTGTTGTGTAAAAGTAGAAAAAAATTAGGGCCTAATTTTCGTTCTGCGGTTCAGTGATATATTCTAAAGCCCTGTTTGCTGTGTATTAGTGGCGAAATAAAAATATATTCGCCGTTCAGCATTGCACTTATCTGTTGAAAAGCCTTTTGTGTTGTGTAAAGGTAGAAAAAAAATTTGGGCCTAATTGCCGGTCAGCGGTGCAGTAATTTATTCTAAAGCCCAGTTTACTGTGTATTAGTGGTGAAATAAAAATATATTCACCATTCAGCGTTGCACTTATCTGTTGAAATGCCTTTTGTGATATGTAAAAGTTGAAAAAAATTAGGGCCTAATTGCAGTTCAGCAGTGCAGGGATATATTCTAAAGCCCTGTTTGCTGTGTATTAGTGGCGAAATAAAAATGTATTCTCCGTTCAGCGTTGCACTTATCTGTTGAAATGCCTTTTGTGATATGTAAAAGTTGAAAAAAATTAGGGCCTAGATGCTGGTCAGCGGTGCAGTGATATATTCTAAAGCCCTGTTTGCGTGTATTATTAGCTAAATAATTCGCCAATCAGCATTGCACTTATCTGTTGAAAAGCCTTTTGTGTTGTGTAAAAGTAGAAACAAATTAGGGCTTAATTGCTGTTCTGCGGTGCAGGAATATATTCTAAAGCCCTGTTTGCTGTGTATTAGTTATATTTGATATATAAATATTTGATCTAACATTTGGTTATTTGATCTAACAGTATGTCAGACAGAGAAGTGCCAGGCCCTACACAAATGAGTGACAGAGGCCTAAATGTTTCTGGTGCAGGCAGAGGTTACAGCAGAGTAAGAGGGCGTGGCAGGGGTCGCAGCGAGAAGCCAGAGCTCCCAGTGTCATCTAGCGGTCGTGTCTTGACTAGCGACCCAGCGGTTCTTGAATGGTTGACTGGGTCATCCGCTTCATCCCAAGTGACTTCAGACACCCCCATCTAAGAGTCGGTGGCTTCCTCTGAAATGACGCTTAGTTGGCATGGCCCGGGAGCAGGCTCTGTGCCCCCATTAGTCCTGAACCTTCCTCTGTCATTTTCAGTTCCCTTAGTGTGAGAAGAATTATATTCCCTTGGCTCTGCTCCACTTTTCAGCGAGGATGAGCTACTAGAGGACAGTCAGCAGCTAGTGCCCAGCCAAGATGTGGAAGAGATATTCGACGCTTCCTCCACTAGGCGGGCAAATAGTGAATAGGAGAGTGGCGTGGGAGCTGTTGTTGTGAGTGGCTAGGCTCCTGATCCAGAGACGGTTGTGGAGGACATCAGTGACGTACAGAAGGTACTCGATGATGATGATGTAGCTGATCGCACTTGGGAGCCGGGTGAATAAGGGGCTTCATCATCATCGGGAGTAGAGGGTGGCAGCTTGTTTGTGAGCCAGCGGCGGAGCGAGCAAGTCGCTAGTGTGGCCGGGAGTAAGCATGGTGGCAGCAGTGGGAGGTCAGGAGTGAAACGTGCCCTGGGTAGACCAACCGCTTCACAGAAGCTACTACCTGCCCGGGAAGTAGCAATGCATGAGTTCACGAAGGCAGCGGCGGTAGCAGTCAGTCAGTGCAGAGTGTTGGGGGTAAAATCACCTACTTGGCAGTGTGGCAGTTTTTTGTTAAGCCACGAGAGGAGGTGAACATGTAAGTCGCTGGAGGAGGTGAACATGGCCATATGTAGAATATGTGGGCAGAAGGTGAAGCGTGGCCAGGGTGCCAATGTTGGCACCACGGCCCTGCCTCAACATTTACAGCGTCACCATAAAGTGGCCTGGGAGAACTGTGGCTCTGATCTTGAGCTCCAGCCTGCCACAGCAACAGCTGCATCACCCAGGGGCAAGCACCCGGTTTTAGGCAGTTAAGGCTCCACCACCTCAGCCGAAGGGAGCTGTCTGTCTTTCCTATCATCTGCTGGTCCTGATGCTCCTGCTCCTTGCCCCTCTACTCCTCGTCAGTCATTCTGTCAGCAATCGAAGCGATTGCCAATAGATAACAGTAAGCGTGCACGCATTCAGCAGAGCAGAAGCTCAATGTGCTACTGTCCAAGTTGCTGGTGATGCAGCCCCTCCCTTTCCAAATGGTGGACTCTGCACCTTGCAGAGAACTGATGGCTTGTGCCGAGCCGAGGTGGAGAGTCCCAAGCCGTTATTTCTTTGCCAAAAAGGCAGTACCAGCCATGCACACATATGTAGAACAGAAGGTGGGCCAGTCCTTCAGCCTGTCGGTATCTGCCAAAGTCCACAGCAGCGCCGACGTGTGGAGCTGTAACTACGGTCAGGGACAGTATGTGTCCTTTACGGTCCACTGGGTTAAAGTGGTTCCTGCGAAGGCACACCAGCAACTTGGCCAGGTCACACCACTACTGCCTCCACGTTCTCACGCCATTGGTCCAGCGACAATATCCGCCTCTGCCTCCTCATCCTACACCATGTCTTCAGCCTCCACTGCAGGGACAATTCAAAGGGGCCCTCGAGCATACCACATTTGCAGGCACGGCGGTGTCACGCTGTCCTGCACATCGTTTGCCTGGGCGAATGGAGTCACAAAGGGTAAGAACTGCTCCGTGTCCTTCATCAAGAAATCGAATCCTGGCATAACTCAAAATCTGAGCCATGGTGACTGACAACGGGAAGAACATGGTGTCGGAGCCGTGTCAAGGAGGGCTGAACCATGTGTCCCTCATGGCAAACGTGTTCAATCTGCTTTCAAGAAGTTCCTGAAGTCTTCTACCCATCTGCAAGACATCCTAAAAATGGCCAGTAAACTTTGCATGCACTTCAGCCACTCGTACACTGCAAAGCACACCCTCCTTGAGGGTCTACAGCACCCTGCCACCCCTCATTGAAGATCCGCTGGACTACTGGGCAGCCAAACTGGATTTTTGGCTGTAAATGGCAGAGTTTTCCCTGGAAAAGCTGTCCTGCTAGGCCAGTAGTGTGGCATCAGAGCGTGTGTTTAGTGCGGTCGGGGCCATAGTTACCCCAAGAAGAACTTGCCTGTCCCCCCAAAATGTGAAGAGACTGACCTTTGTCAAGATGAATTAGGCGTGGATCAGCCAGGATTTCCACCCACTAATGTCTGATGCATCAGACTATATCATCCATGGTGCCACACCAAGACTTTGACAAAAGAGACCTGTTTCTTCAGGCTACCTGCCTCAGCTACTATTCTGATGCTGCCACCCGCATGATGCCACACATCTGATGTCAAGTGCACCTTATTTCACCCACCATCTTAATCTGATGCTGCTGCCACCTCCACACTGTCATTGGGCCACTCTGTGGTCTCCTCATGCAGCTTCCACCTCACCACTATGTCATAGGGCCACTCTGTGGACTTCTCATACTGTTCCCACCCTTCCCACTTCATGACTGGGCCACTATTTTGCCTTTTGGCCTGGCTGATATCATCATTTATTTGACCCTTCTGATCTGTCAGATGGAAGGAAAAAATTTGCTTATGATTTGGTAGCCAAAAGCAGGAGTGGGTACAAAACACTGAAGACATACATATATTACATTCACGTGTCATTTCTGTTTTGGATCCACTCTTGTTTTTGGCTTTAGCAATACTGATGGATTACTGACCAAATGCTGACCCAGTGAAGGCGGATGCTACACAGACAGGATCCATTTTTTGGGGGTTATTGTTCTGACGGATCAGAGGAAGGGCAAAATGATCAGTGACGTCAACACAAACTTACTGCTGACACCTTCTCCACTCTGTCAGGGGGGGGTCCTGTACTTGTATAAGCATGTAATAGAACAGGTTCTGTAGACATCTATGTGGACTCAGCTGCTGACGGTGTAAAAGGAGTGCACTACTTCTTGACGCTTACATTGACCTGTAAGGCTGAGTTCACACTTGAGTTATTTGGTCAGTTTTGGCCCCGTAACTGCCCAAATAAATGAAGTGTGCAGTGATTCTAAGAGCGACGCCTGTCATCTGCATGTCATATGGACTCATAGTATTGTTTCACTACCACAGCAGACTCCCTATGCATGTTACTGCAAGGCACAGTTTTCTACACTACTATAAAGGCTCTCTGCAGCCAGGAAATATTTAGAAAACGGGGCGTGGTGTTTAACAAGCAGGATATGCTAAACCCATATGCAGTTGTGCATATATATAGGGGGGAACATCCTGCATTTGTAGTCTATTGCTAGGGGCAATCAACAGCAAAAAATGCATACAATAGAAGATGCCAGCAACGGACTACAAGTACCACAATAACCATCCTACATACGAGTATGATAATGTGGATGTGGAGAACAATCAAAAACATAACCATAGCAAAGGCAGGTGCACTCTGCGGCAATACTAAACCCTAACACTGATGTTAAAATTGAGAGGTTAGTTCGACACATCCTACTAGGAGGACATGTCTTAAGCTTGGACACCACGTCAAGGTCTCTCAAGTAGCCCGAGACCCTACCACTCAACCTACCTGTGCCGTATGGGCAATACCAGGGGCCGTTGGGCATTACGGGAGCGTAAGGCCTGACTCACAAACAGCTCACCAGTGACCTCCAGCATGTAACCATACTTGCAATGGGAGGTGGAAGGTGCCTGTGAGCCCCACCCGAGACCAACTGATATGGCCCAGAGCCTCCCAGGTGCACCTGAATGTAGCCTGTAGATGAAAAGCAGGCACTAGCAACGGACTACAAGTGCAGGATGTGCTCTCCTATATACATGCACAACTGCATATGGGTTGAGCATATCCTGCTTGTTAAACACCACACCCCGTTTTCTAATGGTTTGTATAATATGTATGGAGGTGTATAAACTCCAATTTAAATGTGCCTGCTTTTCATCTACATCTTCATCTACATCTCGGGTGGTGCTCACGGGCACCTCCCACCTCCCATTGCAAGCATGGTTACATGCTGGAGGTCACTGGTGAGCTGTTTGTGAGTCAGGCCTTACGCTCCCGTAATGCCCAAAGGCCCCTGGTATTGCCCATACGGCACAGGTAGGTTGAGTGGTAGGGTCTTGGGCTACTTGAGAGATCTTGACGTGGTGTCCGAGCTTAAGACATGTCCTCCTAGTAGGACGTGTCGAACTAACCTCTCAATTTTAACATCAGTGTGAGGGTTTAGTATTGCCGCAGAGTGCACCTGCCTTTGCTATGGTTATGCAGCCAGGAAATAGCCGATTTTTAACCAATTTGCCACTAATAAATTCGCATCAAACTGATTTTTTTCGCAAAATTTGGGGAAAGGCCGAATCGAATTTTTGAGAAATTCGCTCGTCTCTAGTAGCAACACATCTCAAAAAAGTTGGGACAAGGCCAGGTCTACCAGGTCTTGTGCAGCATCCCCTTTCCTTTTAACAAAATAAATGTAAATGTCTGGAAAGAGTGGAGACCAATGGTTGGAGTTTTCGGAGACGGATGTTGTCCCATTCTTGTCTGATGTAGGATTCTAGCTGCTCAACAGTCCTCGGTATTCTTTGCTGAATTTTTGTTTCATGATGCGCCAAATGTTTTCTATTTTTAAAAGGTCTGGACTGCAGGAATTGGGTTTATATATCCCACTCTTTGAAAAGTACTATTCTAACAAGATAATCAAAATGACTCACTTTGCCTGTTACATCTGTTTGGTATATTCAATACATTTTAGGCAGGTTTGGAAAAAAATGCTGCAAAGTAAGAATGCTTTAAAAAATGCAAAGTGAATGGACAAAAGAGAAATCTAAATCAAATCAATACTCTATATGCCTTTAAAACAGCATCACATTTTGATGGAACTCAGCAAGGAGGTTGTTTCAAACATCTTGGACAACTAATCACTGGTCTCCTGTGGATATAGACTTCCTCAAATCCTTCTGTCTCTTCTTGTAGTCCCAGACAGCCTTGATAATTTTGAGATTAGGGCTCTGTTGGGCCATATTATCGCTTCCTTGACTGTTTATTCTATTTTTACACTGACGTTCTTTATGACATTGGCTGTATGTTTGGAGTTGTTGTTCTGCGCAGAATACCTTTAGATCCTTCCAAATGCCTACCTAATAGTATGATGGATAAAACTATCTGCCTGTGTTTCTTAACAATGAGGACACCATTAATCCTGACCAAATCCAAAACTCAATTTGCTGAAATGCAGCACCAAACTTGCAAGGAACTTCCACCATACTTCACTGTTGCCTTCAGACACTAATTTTATTCTACATGAATGGGATGGGAACCCTACTCCAAGCACAATAAAAGCATTGCAGTGTGCCACAAGATATTCATTTTCATTATTGCACTGTTCTCCTATTTTCAGGGGTCCCATAGAAACTCATTTAGCCGAGCCGAGCCAGCACTTGGGAACTCCCATCGAAGGAGGTTGGCCACACATGTGGCTGTCCTCTGCGCACTTTGGGGGTCCCTTTCTGAAAACAGGTGCAGATGTAGACCCACCCTCATCTGACAATGATGGCATTTCCTAACGATATGCCACCAATGTCTGATATGAGACAAACCTTTTAAATTTTAACTCATCAGTCAAGAGCACTTGCTGCCATTTTTCTAGACCCCAGTTCATTTACTTTGCATTTTGTTCATTGATAAAAACAAGTGTTAAGGCCGATTCATTGGCCTGTGTTTGTGGGAGGGGCGATGATGACTATATCTGGCCGGGCGTTTCCTCCCACAGTGAACGTCGTCTCCAGTGTATGGTGTGGGAGCTCTACATACCGTCCTCAGGGAGCAACAAGGGTGCAGCGCTACACGGCAGTTCCAGGCCCCGACTTTCTACGGTCCAGATAAGTAGCTGCCTCATTCAGCAGCATCGTTGCTTTAAGTCCGGCCGGCGGTGTGTCAGCTCCCTTGGTAAGGGGGAGTAGCACCGCACCGGAGCGGTCTGCCAGGGAGACACGCTCTTCTCCCCACGTGGCATGACACGTAGGGTGCAGGGCACAGCGTGTGCCCGCTCGATAAAGTATTGCACAGGCTGCTGTGCTGTTAGACAGGCAGGGGGGGAGGGGCGGACAAATTAGGCTTCAGCATGTTGTTTCTATCCAGGGGGTGCACAGGTGAATTCACTCAGCAAGGGGGAGTAGTAAGGTTCAGGAAGAGTGTGTGTTTTAAAAAAAATAAATAAATGGTGTGTGACTTTAATGAAATGTCAAAAAAAAAAAAAAAAAAAAAAGAAAAACATACATTTATTATGGGGAAGGGACATTGAGTCTAGTGTTCTAGTCAGGGTATGTCAGGTTCTTAGAGTAATCTCACACTAAAGCTATACTATGTGGAAAGCACGTCACAGGAGTCGCTTACAGGGGTCACTCGACCATGTATTCAGCTTTGCTCTGCAGCCGGCTGTCATGTGTTTTCCTAACGCGGAGCTACTAGTGAGGTGGGGTGCATAGGATGCACGGTGTCTGTTTTAGTCAGTCTCTCCTCCCGCACTATTCAGGCATGCACTCACCTCTGCCCCTCGCTCTGGTCTGCTGGCTGGGTTCCACAGACACGCATAGTTGTGGCTCTGGCGCCCTCTATGTGGCCACAGCTGGAAGTGCGGGGCAGAGTGTGAGTTCAGGCTCCAGTGTTAGTTTAAAAAAAAAAACATATATATGTGTGTATAGTTTATATGTATATGTGTATATATACATATGTATAGGGGCACTGTTAGGATGTTGGTCCGCACTGCGGATTCGGCGCCAGATTCTGAATAGGGTTACGCTTGACGCACGTTTTTTACGCATACGTATTCGACTTGTTATTTCATCAGTTCGCCATGATACCACATTAGTGGCATTGGTAAAGATTAAAGGGTTTCTTGCGTTTATCTCTCCAGGATCAAGTGTTTATATGTGCCTTGATGTTCAGGCGATTGCTGACTTTCCATGTGGGACCACGTTATCAGGCATTGGTACGGTATTTCTCTTTTATTCCACAGGTATACAGTAAGTCTCCTAGTTTCCTGAGGCCACATTATCAGGCATTGGTATGGTATTTTCTCTTTTATTTCAGAGGTATACAGTAAATTTCCTAGTTTCCTGAGGTCACGTCGAGCTCAGGTTTTGCTGCCATTTTTTGGCCCCCACTGGCTAGCTGATGGGTGGACAAGTGAGGTTGGTTGATCCCAAGTTCCACAGATTTCAGCATTGGTTGAACTTTATCCTATAATGGCGGCTGTGCATGCAGGGGGTCCGGAATAGGCTGGTTACATGATGTATGTTAATGTCAATGTCGCGGTCATGGATATTTGATTAACGGCTTGGTCCTACTGATATCTTTTGTTAGGTGTCAGGTGCTTCACTCGTTACTACACCAAATTCATTACACACATTCATGTACCCGAATCCAAAATATAGCTGCCGATGCCCTGTCCCGAGCTAATTCTCTTTCACAAGTTTCCCGAAGCGGACGTCTACGGTGCCACAATGCCTCGGTACGCTTCACTACTTCCGATCCCATTACCCTGGCTGCAGCTCGCTCGTTGGCAGCGAAATCGCAATAGGAGGTTGTGATAAAGCTCTTTGATCGAGTTTATGTCCTTTTTGGCCCCCTTCAGGCGTCCCTTCAGCGTCGTGGTTCCGGCATAATTCTAACCGCTTTTAGGTATCCAGTAGGTAGGGGTCATTCCTTCATGTTTAAGCCCCGACCACAAGTGTTAAGGCCGATTCATTGGCCTGTGTTTGTGGGAGGGGCGATGATGACTATATCTGGCCGGGCGTTTCCTCCCACAGTGACGTCGTCTCCAGTGTACCCACCCTACCCACCCTTACTTTCACTATCTCACACCAGGGGATGCCCCCCTTCAGGCGTCCCTTCAGCGTCGCGGTTCCGGCATAATTCTAACCGCTTTTAGGTATCCAGTAGGTAGGGGTCATTCCTTCATGTTTAAGCCCCGACCACAAACAATGTTATATAAACACTTCTAGTTTTGAAAGCATTCTTACCTTGCAGGATTTTTTTCCACACCTGCCCATTGCACAGTAATATAAATATATATATATATATATATATATATATATATATACACACACATACACACACACAGTGCCTTGAAAAAGTATGTATTTTATTGGGATTTTTTGTGATAAACCAGCACAAAGTTGTGCAAAGTATGTGTGATGTGAAAAGAAAATGATACATGGTTTTCAAAATGTTTAATAAATAAAAATATAAAAAGTGTGGTGTGCATTTGTATTCAGCCCCTTGATATCCCTAAATAAAATCCAGTGTGACCAATTGCCTTCAGAATTCATCTAATTAGTAAATAGCATCCACCTGTCTGCAATTTATTCTCAGTATAACTATAACTGTTCTGTGAAGGCCTTAGGTTCGTTAGAGAATACTAGTGATCAAACAGCATCATGAAAACCAAGGAACACACTAGACAGGTCAGGGATATGGTTGTGGAGAAGTGTAAAGCTAGGTTATAAAAACATATCCCAAGCTCTGAAGATCTCATGGAGCACTGTTCAATCCATCATCTGAAATTGTAAGTATTATGGCACAGCTGCAAACCTACCAAGACATAGGCATCCATCTTAACTGACAAGTCGAGCATTAAGGAAGCAAGAAGCCCATGGTCACTCTGGAGATGCTGCAGAGATCCACAGCTAAAGTGGGAGAACCAGTCCACAAGACAACTATTAGCATACTACTCCACAAATCTGGCCTTTTTGGAAGAGTGGCAAGCCTTTAGAAGTCCTGTTTGCAATTTGCCACAAGCCATGTAGGAGACATAGCAAATATGTGGAAGATGGTGGTCTGATCAGATGAGAGTAAAGCTGAACTTTTTGGCCTAAATGCAAAATTCTATGTGTAGTGGAAAACTAACACTGTACATGACTCTGAACACACTATTCGCCCTATGAAACATGGTGAGCAGCATCATGCTGTGGGGATGCTTTTCTTCAGCAGGGACAGGGAAGCTGGTCAGAGTTGATGGATGGAGCTAAATACAGGACAATCCTAGAGGAAAACCTGCTAGAGGCTGCGAAAGGGTTCAGACTGTGGCGGAAGGTTCACCTTCCAGTAGGACTACAACCCTAAACATACAGCCAGAGCTACAATGGAATGGTTTAAATCAAAGCATATTCATGTGTTAGAATGGCCCAGTCAAAGTGTGGACCTAAATTCCATTGAGAATCTGTGGCAAAATCCCAATAAAATGCATTTAAGTTCGTGGGTGTAACGTGAAAAACGTAGAAAAGTTTAAGGGGTGTGAATACTATTTCAAGGCACACAATATATATATATATATATTTCAAAAAGAATAATTAAAAATTATATCCTCTGTATTCATAACTGAGAGAACATAACACAACCTTATTAACATGAAAAGACTCACTGTGTATCCAAGTTTTATCTATATACTACAAATGTTTGATGTGATCTCCACTGTTGACACAACAGATGTCCAGATGTCTAGGTGGTAGTCCTGTTCTGTCTAAAACAGTGTCAGCATATCCTCTTATATGGACTCCATTTTTTCAGTGTCCAGTTATCTCAGATCAGTCAGATTCTGTCTCTGGGGTGGCTGATTTAGTCCCACATAAATAAGTCACAGGGTGATCGTGGGGGCCAGTGCAAAATTGGAGAATTGTCTATTTTGTTGCAGCCAACACAATGTTCTGCTACCGTTTCACTGAGGTATAGGCGAACATCCAACTGGAAATGAGGAGCTGCACCATCCTGCTGATAGACTACATTTGGCAGATCTTCATCTATCTGTGGCATAAGCCATTCCCTTAACATTTCCAGGTAGGAGTGGCCAGTGACAGTATCCTTAGCAAGAAAGGAGGGACCATGGACTATGTGCCTACTTATTACACAGACCAGGTTTACTTTGGGTGAGTACTTCATGTTCTCAGGTTTTCAGCGCACCAGATTCTAATCTTGTCACTACTGACCTTCCCACTGAGGTTAATGGTAGCCTCAGCGCTGAACGCCAACCTGCCAGTGAATTTTCCCTCTTCCAATCAGCCCATTGAGTCAATGCTAATGTCACAGCATTTTGGTTTGTAATCTCCTATGGCTTACAAGGCAGACCTTTTCATATGATACACCATACCGTGGTTTGTAGCACTTGTAGTTCGATACTAGTCAGCCAGGTTGTCTTTCTAGGACTATGGTCATACACAGCTTGAATCCTGTTCATTGGCTCTTACAAAGTCTTTGGGAAATCTGGACTTTTCCATATATAATCATCTAATGGTTTGAAATTGCTTCACTCAATGTGAAATGCAGTTTCAATGCGGAGCTTGTTTTCCAAATTCTTTCTGAAAATTTTGTTGTCACAACAGATCCCATTCTAACTAATTGCTAATTTGTCTTGCTACGATACAACCATCTTAAACCTGTCCCTTTGTGTAGAGGTTAGAGTTGAGCAAATCATTCTAAATAAATTGGATTGTTTACAAATTTCACAAAAATTCTGCTACCAAACAAATCTAAAAGTTTGGCAATTTGCTTTGGACAAATAGTGCAAAATGTGGCATTTCACATTGAAAATTCGCAGGGAAAACAACAGAAGGGATGAAGATGGAGGATCACGTGACCCTGGGAGGGAGGGAGCTTGCCCTGTTTGGCTCAGAGGCTGACAGATAATCTGTGAGCCAATCAGCAGGATTTTGGAAAGTACTTCAGCCTTTGGGCTGGAGAGATGCCATTATGAGCACAGCTTGAAACCTGAGAGCATGTGTCTTGGCTATCTCTGCCAAAAAGCAATTAGTTAGATCAGTGTTGTATCATGGAAACCATAAGGTGTGTGTGTGTATGTGTTGGGGGGGGGGGGGTTACAGTTTTATACTGTTTACATACAGTTACTGGCAATTGAGCAGTTAATGTACATGTAGCACTGAAAATTATGCAAAATACTGCAACAGCCTCCTTTTTTTTCTAATAAATGAACAGAGAGCCAACCATTTTTTGTATAAAACTCAAGTTTCAACAGATAAGTGTTTTATAGGTTTAGTGCCAACACCTCCAGCATCATTATCAATGGCATACATTCTGCTGCAAAAGCATTGTATTGTGTCAAGATACCATGCATTTTTGGGAATGCTGTAGTGGAATAACTAAATAAATTTCATTGTTACCTCTGTCCAGCAGTCCGCAAAACTTGCCCCGTCATCATGGAAATGTGGAAATGTTCCACATTTCCATGATGACGGGGCAAGTTTTGCGGACATCTTCAACAAAATGTAATTCTTCTCTATGCTATAAGTCAGACTTTTTTGCCTGGCAGGTACCTGTCCATGAAAGTTGTCTCGTTATACACAAAAATGGATTTTTCCTTATGCCATTAGTCGGACCTTTAGCTAGGCAGGTTTCCATAAAAAATGTCTCGTTATCCACAAAATAAAATTTTTCTGTATGCTATCAGCCAGATGTTAGGCAGACATCATATCCATAAAAGTTGTCTTTTCATCCACTATATTCAGTTTTCCTTTGTTCCATCAGCCTGACTTTTTACCACATGTATGTAAGATTTGTCTTGTCATTATGGAAATGTTGCACAGTTCCACACCATTCAAATTTAATTCTATTGTATTATATTCATACTTCTGACCAGCTGTCCATTTTATTCAATTGTTTAAAATTGCCTAATTCTCTAAATGACTGCTGCCTTTTCCCAGCATATACTGTACCCTGTTCGCCGACCCCATGTACCTCTGGGCAGTCAGATTGGAACAATGGCTGGAAGTGGCCCGGTTTGCTCTCACTGTATTGTTTTGTCCAGATTCCAGTGTCATCTCAGAGAGGATTTTCAGCAAAGCAGGCGGCATTCTCACACCTTAACTGACAAACGTATCCTCTGTCAGTGTACAAAATATCACTTTTATCAAAATGAATGAGGCATGGATCCATGGGGATTTGCACACACCTCAGGCCAATCAATAGATCTGCCATTGCTGACTGTGGCTATTTATCATCTGCTCCATTGTGCCACTGCCACTGTCTGCCTGCCTACCATCATGTTATGTACTGTGCGGCTGTTGTTGCTGCAGCTACCACCACCACAGCTGTTACTCTATCTACTGCCACTACCATTAGCCCTACCTAGCCATGACCACTACTACTATTATTACCTCTACACAGTCACACACACATTTACAGCCTTGTCTGTTCCATGCTGTGTTGCTACTGTTGTCGCTACTCTTTATGCCATAGATGTGAAAAGCACTTGGATGACTTCCATGTGCTTTCTGCATCTGTGTGTCAGTTCCAAAAAATATAGAACACGTCCTATACTTGTCCACAAAGTGCAGACTGCAGACCCCTCGAAGCCAAAGGGTCCATAACACAATGTGGTAAGAACATGGATTGCAACACGAACACGGTCGGGTGCATGACGCCTAAGGCTGACATAGACTTTGCTGCTGTGAGAGGGAATTTTGCCAGCGCACCCTTCCACACATTAAGACGGTTTGGCCAGCTGTATCTTATTTCTGTACCCCTCAGTCTGGGAATTACAGAACACCTACCAAGAACCTCATTGCCCACCCGAAGGTTCTGCAGAGGGAGAGATACTTTAGAAAAACAGAGAGAAGGAGTATCACAACCCCCATCATTGTTCCTATCAATACATTGCTATTGAGGAAGAATTGTACTGTGATTTACTTGGAACTGTGCCATGATACTCTGGGAAGGCAGATTGGAATAATCAGAACTTTAGTAAAAAGAGACTTATTTATAAATTAAAACTGGCCAGAAAAATTCTAAACAAAAAAAAAAAAAAAGAGTGAAAGACAAGAAAGAAAAAAATATGAGTCCTGGGAAACCACCGTGTCATATGGCAGTTTTCAGGAATACCAGAATTTTCTCAGAAATCTACTGCCACAATCAGATTTGCAAATACAGAAAGTTGCAACAACAACCAGGAACATTCCATGTGATGCATAGCTATTTTATCTCTTCAGTGTGTTGTCCATGGTGCTGAACACAGAATCTTCTGTGTTAATAACTTTTGAAGCACAATAGATATTGCAAATATGCTACATGACCCCCTTCCCATTTGCCCTAGTATTTGGAAAGTCTTAATACCCCTCCACTTTTTTCACATTTTGCTACGTTGCAACCTTGTGCTAAAATTAAGAAAAAAAAATGTTTTCCCCAATCAATCTGCACTCAACACCCCATAATAAGATATTGAAAATGTTTTGTAAATTCATTAAAAAGTAAAAATGTAAAGCTAGGCATGAGGTGGAAAGAACTGCCTGTAGAGCTCAGACACAGGATTGTTTGGAGAAGGGTACAAAAACTGTTCCCCTGAAAGTTCCCAAAAGCACAGTGGCCCCAATAATTCTTCAATGGATAAAGTTTGGAACAACCAGCAGTATTGCTAGAGCTGGCTTTCCCACTCAGGTAAGAACTGCCTTGATAAGACAGGGGACTAAGAACCCAAGAGTATCCAGAAAGAAGCTTCTCCTCAGTAAAAGACACATGAAAGCCCACCTGGAGTTTACACCTAAAAGACTCTCAGACTATGAGAAGCAAAATTTTCTGGTCTGCTGAAACCAAGATATCTGCAGGAAACGTCTGTCTGCTCATCGTCTGCCCAATAACATCTTTACACTGAAACATGGTGGTGGCAGCATCATGCTGTGGAGGTGCTTTTTAGCATGGGACAGGGAGACTGGTCAGGGTTGAGGGAAAGCTAAATGGAGCAAAGATATTGTTAATAAAAACCTTATCCAGACTGCTCTGGACCTCAGACTGGGATAAAGGTTCACCTTCCAACAAGATAATGACCCTAAGCCCACAGACAAAATAACAAACGAGTGACTTAGGGACAACTCTGTGAATGTTCTTCAGAGGCTCCGCCACAGCCCTGAATTAAACTCCCAAATCCATTTTTTATTTTTATTTTAGCACAAGGTCGCTTCATATCAAAATATAAAAAAAGTGAAAGGGTCTAATTAGAGATGGCCAGAACTATTCACCGGCGAACATAGCTTGTTCGCGTCAGCCGCGGTGGGCGAACTTATTCGATGTTCGCGTCCGCCCCTATACTTTATCATTGAGTAAACTTTGACCCTGTACCTCACAGTCAGCAGACACATTCCAGCCAATCAGCATACCCTCCCTCCCAGACCCTCACACCTCCTATCTAAACGCAAGGACAGCATCCATCTTAGATTCATTCTGAAGCTGCAGTGTTAGTAATTGTAAAACACAATGCGATTAATATAACCTGTATTGTTCGCATTGCTATTACAACTTAGATCTGAGTTCCTAATGGTTGTATTGCTAGAATATAACGAAGATAACAAATATAGCACTATATTCTCAATCTTCGTTATATTCTAGCCGTCAACCGTCATATCCAATCAAATAGAGGCATCAAATGAATTCGGAAAGCGATTATAGTATTATTCGCATTGCGATTACAACTTAGAGCTGAGTTCCTAATGGTTGTATTGCTAGAATATAACATATATTCTAGCAATACAACAATCATTAGGAACTCAGATCTAAGTTAAATCGCAATGCGATTAATATAACCTGCATTAATCACATTGCGAATTCAACTTAGAACTGAGTTCCTAATGGTTGTTGTATTGCTAGAATATATGTTATATTCTAGCAATACAACCATTAGGAACTCAGCTCTAAGTTGTAATCGCAATGCGAATAATACTATAATTGCTTTCCGAATTCATTTGATGCCTCTATTTGATTGGATATGACGGTTGACTATGACTACCACCAACGTTCTGCTGCCTCCAAAGCAAGATATCTGAACCCCCGAGGGGCCATTTGGGCATTTTTGATAGAAAACGCATCAAAAACGCATCTGCGTTTTTATTATTTTTTAATTTTTTATTTTATTTTTTGGTGTATTTTGCCACATTTGGTTGCATATTTACATTTGGTATAGGCAAATATGGTAGGTTAGATCATGTGTCTATACCAAAACCTAGGATCATTGTTTGACAGCATATTTTCTAAGCCATATAGCTGAATATAGATTTGGGCAGAGTAATGATCTAGACCTGTGTTTCCCAACCAGTGTGCCTCCAGCTGTTGCAAAACTATAACTCCCAGCACGCCTGCACAGCCAAAGGCTGTCCGGGCATGCTGGGAGTTGTAGTTTTGCAAAAGCTGGAGGCACACTGGTTGGGAAACACAGAATTCTAGACTACCATATTTGCTTATACCAAATGTAAATATGCAACCAAATGTGGCAAAATACACAAAAAAAATTATAAAAACGCATATGCGTTTTTGATGCGTTTTCTATCAAAAACGCACAAATGGCCCCTGGGGGTTCGGATATCTTGCCTCGGAGGCAGCAGAACGTTGGTGGTAGTCATAATCAACCGTCATATACAATCAAATAGAGCCATCAAATGGATTCGGAAAGCGATTAATAATTGTAAGTATTATTCGCATTGCGATTACAACTTAGAGCTGAGTTCCTAATGGTCGTATTGCTAGAATATAATGTATATTCTAGCAATACAACAACCATTACGAACTCAGCTCTAAGTTGAATTCGCAATGCAATTAATACAGGTTATAATAATCGCATTGCGATTAAACTTAGATCTGAGTTCCTAATGGTTGTTGTATTGCTAGAATATAACGAAGATTGAGAATATAGCACTATATTCTCAATCTTCGTTATATTCTAGCAATACAACCATTAGGAACTCAACTCTAAGTTGAATTCGCAAATAAAATGTCCTAAACTATTCACCGGCGGACAGTTCCCGACGAACATAGCTTTTGCGCGTTCGTCGCGGCGGGCGAACATATGCGATGTTCGGTCCACCCCCTATCATTGAGTAAACTTTGACCCTCTAACTCACAGTCAGCAGACACATTTCAGCCAATCAGCATACCCTCCCTCCCATCTCCTGGACAGCATCCATTTTAGATTCATTCGGAAGCTGCAGTCTTAGTGAGAGGAGGGACAGTGTAGCTGCTGCTGATTTAATAGGGAAATCGATAGCTAGGCTAGTGTATTCAGTGTCCACTCCAGTCCTGAAAGATCTGATCTCTGCTGTAAGGACAGCGTCCTGACAGCACCCCAAAAAGCTCTTTTTAGGGCTAGTACATCAGTCTCCCTCCAGACCCTCCCACCTCCTATCAAAAAGCAAGGACGGCATCCATCTTAGATTAATTCTGAAGCTGCAGTGTTAGTTGTAATCGCAATGTGATTAATATAACCTGTATTAATCGCATTGCGAATTTAACTTAGAGCTGAGTTCCTAATGGTTGTTGTATTGCTAGAATATAACGAAGATTGAGAATATAGTGCTATATTCTCAATCTTCGTTATATTCTAGCAATACAACCATTAGGAACCCAGCTCTAAGTTGAATTCACAATGCGATTAATACAGGTAATATTAATCGCATTGCGAATTAAACTTAGATCTGAGTTCCTAATGGTTGTTGTATTGCTAGAATATAACGAAGATTGAGAATATAGTGCTAGATTCTCAATCTTCGTTATATTCTAGCAATACAACCATTAGGAACCCAGCTCTAAGTTGAATTCGCAATGCGATTAATATAACCTGTATTAATCACATTGCGTTACAACTTACCACACTCTGCGTCAACTACGTAATTTTCCATGGGAGTTTTGCCATGGATCCCCCTCCGGCATGCCACAGTCCAGGTGTTAGTCCCATTGAATCAACTTTTCCATCACTATTGTGGCCAGAAAGAGTCTCTATGGGTTTTAAAATTCGCCTGTCTATTGAAGTCTATGGTGGTTCGCATTGTTCGCGAACATTTGCGGAAGTTCGCGTTTGCCGTTCGCGAACGGAAAAGATTATGTTCGCGACATCACTAGGTCTATTATATATATATATATATATATATAAAAAAGCATCGGAACATTCTGGATATACCCATGATAGTTAACATTATATATATATATATATATATATATATATACTAGATTTCTTTGCATTACTCATAATGTCTGCATGATGGTGTTACACCATGGTTGCTCTCTGCTCCATTAACATTACTTCTGCTACATTTGTAAAACATTTAACTAGAAATTCTAGCATTAGCAGAGTAGTACTTTAACCTTCACTGCAAGCATTACTCTTGGTTCATTACAGTTAGATTAGATTGCTTTAATAAGTAGCTGACAACCTTGTAACAGCATAAATGCTTTGCCAATTGAGAACAGTTTGTGTAATATCTATAAAGATTGTATCTTAAATGTTATATTTTTTCTGTTGATGAGGTCTTTACTGGTTGCTCCTGGTTCATTAGATACCAGGGGTGGCCCAGAAAGGCTCAGTCCATCTGTTTGTGAAAGCAAGTATGACCCAACAGCTTATCATCTCTATGTTGGAGGTCAGGCAAAATAACTAGTGTATTGCTGCTTAATAGCAGTCAGATGCTCTGCTTATGACACTCTTTTGAATTAGCAGATCATATTTTTTCACTTCACTAGCCAAATGGTAGCAGGTTGAACACTAGTAGTACCATGGGGGCATCTTAGATCTGAAGGAACTGCACAAAGCTGTTGCTAAGGGCTAAGTCAACATTTTCAATGTATTCAAGATGAGAGTTCAGCTTTTACACCAGCAAAACAATAATGGAAAATACCACTGAATAAAGGTGTCAGAAATGTGAACTTTCTACTAGTGTAGTGATATGAGGATTGTTGGTACTTTCTGATATAATCATGCAAGTAACTGATGTTAAGTATAAATAAAAAAAATGTACCATTTTATAGTAAAAGTCAAATAGGAGTAAACAGTAAAATATCTTGGACCTTATTTTAAGATTGAAAACCAAAGCCTTGTATGCATCACATAAAAGGGGTTTTCAAAGATAAGCACTATGGGGTACCGATGGTCTTTGTTGACTGTGCTGCAGGGACTACATGACTGTCAATCAGTGGCCTGAGCAATCCGATATCTAAAGTATCCCCCACAATGCCCTGGGCCCTTGTATGGATTATACTTACCTGCTACCCGGCCCCGCGTCACTCCATATCACTGTACGGCCACTGCTGCATCTCCCTGTTGCTTGGATCAAAACATCCGGTGAAGGGGGGAGCAGCCAATAGCAGGCCGCTACGGTGACCAGCCTCCAGTAGGGATCCGAAGCGGGGAGCAGGTAAGTATAATCCATACAAGGGGCCTAGGCATTGGGGGGATATTTTAGATATGGGGTAGCCCCTTTAACAGTGCAAGACCATTGATCATAAAAACAATACCACTTCAGTCCTGAACAACAAATTTAATCTTATTCATAAATGATTTGGTAGTATATGCTACGCCTGCCATGTACCACTCAATGCATTTTCTTCATTTGCTTCAGGAAAGGGAGTAGGGAATATTTAATAGTTTTCAACTTGCTCTCTGCTTAACCCTTTCATGACCAGGCCTGAAAGTCCTGAACGACCAGGGACTTTTTCTTGATTTAGTTCACGTGGTGGTTTCGTAACCCTAACTTTTTTATTTGTTAGACTATCACAATAATTTTTGTGCCATTTTTTATGTAACACCCAGTACTTTTTATTAATGTATTTTATTATAGAGTTTATATTTCTCTCTTTTAGTTTTAATTTGGGGAAAATTGTAATTATTTTTAATTTTAAAATATTTTTATGATACTAAAATAAATAATTGTAATGGATTCCCTCTTTTGTGTCGTTTTGATATATAATATGTATAGTTTTGCATGAACAGAAAGACCTCTAAGGGACACTAATGTTTTTTTTCTTATTTTGCCCTATTTTTATTGTAATTGGAGCATTCATACCACCAGTTACAGTGCAAAACATCCCTCTGTGGAGACATTGCACATAGTTGATGCTGATCAGGGTCTACTAAGACCCTACAGCTCTGCTCCTGGCCAATACACATCATGTGACTGCCAGGTCCAATAGAGGAAGCAGCTTGGCGGCTTCTTGTATTCACTGCATAGCATTCATTAAGCTTATTATTGCACCTCGTACAGGATATACAGATGGCAGTTGTGAAGGAGTAAAATCTGCATCAGCACAGGCCATACACATTAGATAGCTGTTGGCTGAACATTTGTTTTGCTGAAAGCGATCTCTTCCGACCCCCTCGACACATATGCATGCTCAGTTCAGATAAGCATACATGTTTCCTAAATGTGGGGAGGGGAGAACACAGTTGCCAGATATGTCTAGTAGCAGAGGTTTTCCCTTAGATGAAGTATGTGCAGTTGAAATCCAACTGTCTGATATCTCCCCTGTCATTTGCATAAGGTTTTCTGACTGAACAATGACAAGTTCTTTGACTTATTAATAGCCTTTGAATTTACATAGCTCTATTTGAAGATCTCTGCTTTCCAACAGTAAATGGAGACATTTTTGTTTAAATTCTCCAAATGATAAAATCTGCACTGGTACACAGTTTATCAAGTGTTTCACAGCTTTCGCTTATAATCAGCAATGCAACTGTTTTAGTTGCAATTTAGCCTCTCAACAGCAGTATTCCATTACTGAGAGCAAATATATATGCTGAAAAGGTATACAACAGATATATATCTTTAAAATATGTAGTAAAAAGTTCCAGGATATTTCATTAAACAACAAATAAGCTTACTTTACATAAAAACATGAAAATAGAGCTTGTATAGGGGGAGCTTGGGTCCCACTGTAACTCTTTTGTCCCAAAGGGAACACATTCTCCTGGAGACAATCTGAGGGGAAATGATTTTTTAGATGGGTGTTATAGAGCTACTTTTGACTGAGCAACATTTTTAAACCAGCATCTGGATCTGAATACTTTTTTAATTGGGTTCAATATAAAATTTAGTATAGCTGCTGGATTATACAATAAATGTATTTGTATAGCGTCACTAGCTATTTTTATTTTTTAATAATTTTCTGTCCACCTCATTGCATAATGTGCTTCTTTGTACAATTGCAACTGTGAAGGAACATGTTTTTTTTTAGGCTTTCTTAATGTCGTTTTCACCCTAACTATTCCCCTCTTCAGGTGCACAGCTATATGCATTTCTCTAACAAGCAGGGGACTTCTCCCTTCTGTGGAATCTGCCAGTACTGTACTGCTTTGATGTCCTTATTTCCTTATTTCTCCATTTATTTTTAGCTTACACTTACAGACATATAGTAGACGCCTATAATCTTTAAAATATGTTGTCAAGTCAGTAGAGAAGATACGGAAAAGGACAGTGAGGCCCTGGATTGCAACCCCCCACTGTCCATACCTAATTGCAGTACAAGCCCTAGATGGCTAAACCGCAACTGGTTGACAGTCCCAATGCTATTTACATGCAGAGACAGACAAACAAACACAGACAGACAAACATAATACCATAGTCATCAGAAAAATTTCAGAACCAGGTGAGCTATGCAGTACCAGAATGGGAGACGGAGAGTTTTTATAAGACAAGACAAGCTCATAAACACAGGATATCAATAAGTGAAACAGGAATGAGGAACAAGGAACCTAGCTAGTGAGCCAAACAATACTATCACTGGCAATAGTGTATGGCCAGGAAGGGATTGAAATCCATATCCTTGGATCAGAACTTAATAGGTCCATGACTCAGCTCTCCATTAGTCAGAACCACTAGTACACAGTAATAGAGCAGCTGAGCTAATCAGCACTGGTATATGCGCATTGAATCCTGTTACTAAGAATGCGGTCTCTCCTGAAGCTGCCGTGCTCAGGATTGTGCTGCTGGAGCCTGAATCGGTAAGTATAGCTGTGTAGAAGCAGTTCTGTTATCAAGCTCACGATTTTAGCTAGCTATGACACTCCCCCATTTCCTGAGGGATGTCTTCTGAGTCTCTGTTATTAGGGATAGAGCTTGCCAAATTAGGTAGAAGCGAGACCCCTAGGGGCCATGACTGTACAGCTTTTTTCAGGTGGATTCAGGCATATTTTTACTTTTACATATTTCTTATTTACACCATTCTCTATTAAATGAAATTAAATTGTGTAAAAGCACAATGACTCTTTGTATAATGTATAATGTATACCTTGTGGTTGCAACTAATTAATTGTAACAATTTTTTCCCCCCCAAATGGCACCAGGTCTGTCTTTTGGCTATGTACCATATTGCATATTTAATTGAAATAGATTTTCTGATCAGTTGGCCATTGTTTCAGAATTTTATCCCTGTGGATGTGGAGTTTTATGAATATATTTCACAGTCTGAAATTGTGTGTTAGAAGCCAGGAACACAACATGTAAATTATGTTACACTTCTATTTAGGCAATGTTCTCCAAAGTGAATGACTTTTTCCTTTGTCTTTCAGTTATTGGCTATAAGCTCCAACAAATGTGTTTTCTATTTGCAGCTTACTTCAGAATGGTGTATTTTATTAGATTTTCAGAACAAATTAAGTGCATCCACAAAATAACACGTTTTAAGGCTATGAAATAAAATGTTTGCAGTTCACATGAAAAATCACAGTCTGGCATCTCACTTCCCTGTTTAGAGAATCAGAGTTTATGTTGTTCAAGACAAAGATGAAGAATGTGTGAAGCAAGCAGATTTCGATGTTCGTTTTTTGGGCAACATTCAAGATTTAGCTATAGAGGTTACCTATAGAACCAATCTAACATTAACAGTGTACTGGTAGAATTGTATATGTTTGTGTATTAGATGATACAGTTACAAACATGGAACATTTATAGAGCATGTAACGGGCTGACACAATGCTTTGTCCTTGGCTTAAACAACAAGATTCAAAGGATCCCATACTACATTGTTGACTCATGCAGCAGGAAGCAAAAACCTAATTGAACACCTGATACAAGCTTTACAAATGGAGTGGGGGTAGATAGAAAAGTTCAAAAGAGAGATGAGCAAATTTCTTAAAATCTGTTTTGGACCGAATTCAAAGGAATCAGTCTTAAGTTATTAATTCTGCCCAAATCGTAGATGTTCCCATTGGCCTGAAAATTGGTAATATGAAACTCTGAGGTCTCCTATACTTTCTCTCTTGTATTTCTCTGTTTTTCATTTTTAATTTTTTTTACAAAATCTCTCTCCGCTCAACACCTTTAAGGTCTTTAACGCAATGTCAACTATCAGAGTAACATTGACGTATATAGCTGTGGGTAAACACATGGTTGACGTTGTAAACAAACAGCCTGTTTAAAAACCGCACTGAGCTGTTGCATTTGTTATGCACACTGTGCTGTTGCATTTGTTATGCTTTTTAGTATAGAAACCTTCCAAAAATTGTCCGCTAATGGAGGAAGATGTCTGTTATTTTATATACATGCACAATAGCATCAGAAAAAACTGTGTCTTTTTCTAAACAAGCATCTGAACATTTTCTTTTTTATGGGGGTAGTGGTGCAGTGCAAGACTTCATGGAGAAGAAAGGAGATACGCAGCCATTTAGGGATGGGGGAGTAGCAGCTGGAACACAGTGAACAGGCAGACAGCAGCAGTTGCATAATTTGGCCAGTGATCAATAACCACTGTCAGCAATGGCAGATCTGTTCATTGTCATCAGCCAGAGATACTTGGAAATCCTCACGGATCCATGTGCCTGATTCATTTTTACATTGGTAATGGTTTGGACATTTGCACAGGACAATTTTGCTCGCTTAGGTGTGAAAACTTCACTTGCTACACTGAAGAACCTTTCTGAGATGACATAGGATGGCAGACAAGACAGTACAGTGATAGCAAACTAGTCCAATCTAACTCCCTAGAAGTCCTTGAGTCAGAGAACTGAGTATGTGTAGGAGAAAAGGCACAGGCAAGGTAAAACTGAACCTAGTTGTTTAGGCGGTGCATGTCCGGTTGCCCATGCGCATCAGGGCGGCACAACAGTGATGTTCCATTATGTAGTACACTGAACTTGCTGCTGCGGATTCAGCTACTTCTTGTAGCAGAGACAGCAGGAGGGTGGTGAGTTAAATTTTGGCAAAGGTGTGGAACTGTGCATATTTGGAAAATGATGAGACACATTTTACGGACAGCTGGCCAGAATTACGTATGTCATAGAGAAGAAGAAAATTTGGGGAGAAGAAACTGAACTGTGTAACATTTGCAGAATGATGAGACATGTTTTTCAGACAGCTGGCCAAAAGTACTACTGTCTGCTTAATTAAATTCTGATGAAGGCATGGAACTGCGTCACATTTACCACAACAAAGTGTTACGACAGCAACTGAACTGTCAGCAACTTGGCAAGGTGGGGGTTCAGCTTGCACACAAGCTAATTGCTGGTCACAAGTATTTTTCTCATGGCCGCACATTCCATTATGGATGTCTCACGATGGAGCGGAGGACACGGGTAGGAGGTGTCTGAGCAGGAGAATAAGTAGCAGCTGCTGATGACAAGAACACTGTACATTTGGGGATGCAGCCTGGCGGTCACAAAAACGACCTCGGAAAGGATATATTGTATATTGTGTTTTACTATGGTATTTGGTTCTGCTGGGGCAGTTTATTGTTCTACACTTTGTTATTTGGTTCTGCTACAGTAGTATATTGTGCTACATTGTGGTATCCGGATCTGCTGGTGTAGTATTTTGTGCTGTGGTGTTTGGATTAGCTGGGGTAATAATTTGTGCTGCACTGGCACAGTATATTGTTCTGCACTTAGGCATTTAGTTTTGCTGCAGAACAAAATGCCAACGTGTAGCACACTATACTTGCCCTTTATTGTATTGAAGGCCCTGTCTACTTGACTTGACCTTGCCTATTTGTGTTTGCCTCACCTTCTGTCAATCTGGAGCCACTTACAGTCCACCCCTGCTGGTATACAGATACCAGTGGGTAAGTGGGTATATATATATATATATATATATATATATATATATAGTCGAAAAAGTAGAGCAGCACACCAAAATAGTGTAAAAAAAGTGTTGGTTTTTATTCACACATCAGTGCAGGCGACGTTTCGGCTCTAAACATGAACCTTTCTCAAGCTGAGAAAGGCTCATGTTCAGAGCCGAAACGTCACCTGCACTGATCTGTGAATAAAGCCCAACACTTTTTTTGCACTATTTTGGTGTGCTGCTCTACTTTTTCGACAATATTGAAGATTGGGTCGCTTATCCCTTTACCTGAGCCTGCACCCGGACTGTTTGTCTGTGCTGCCACACCTTTCGTCTTTCTGTATATATATATATATATATATATATATATATAGTGGGTTTGTCTTTGAATGTCAGACGCTTATTTTCATCCTGCATATTTTGCACATGGAACTGATTTTGTCTGCTGACCTTGTTGAGAAAAACTGCTATATGGGAGATACTTGCACAGAGCTGGCAGCAACCCAGATTGGCCTAGGCTTGGCACGTTTTGAGCCTGCACCCACGGTATCAGCGGCATCACCAGTTCCGGAGCTGACCACAATAGAAGCAGGGCACTTTTTTTGGCTGTTTTGGTATCAATCCTAAGCTCTGGGGCATCCTGACTTTTTGGGGACAGCTGTGGGCGAAGTGACCCTCTCTACCACAATACAGACACAATCCATTGGTAAGTCTGTGGTTATTCTCTACCTCTGCTAGCCCTACTCTAGCCACCTGCATAGGTTCAGGTACAGTAGATGGCGAGGAAGAAGGAAGATGGATATATGTAGCTTCATGAGAAATTGGTACCAGTTGAAGAGGTTTTCTTTTTCTTGCCACTTCCTTGGCATGCTCACAGAACCGTTGGTCAATTCAGGTAGCCAAAATTATCAGCTTATCCTGGGAGGTAGGAAGGTCCTGCAAACGAATCTTAAATTTGATCAAAAAGGCTCCTCGAGAAGTCGGAATTCAAGGCTTCATTATTCCAAGCCAGTTATGAGGCCAGGGTTCAGAATTGTATTGTGATCCCTGACGTATGTATAACATTGAGGAAGATACTGAGGAAGCAAGGCCAGGTTCCTGAAAAATTCTATGGAAAGTATCCATGAAAAGTTGCAAGCTACTTGTACTTGGACCACTCTTCTCCCATAATGGTTTTGCCCATGCCAGAGCTCCACCGGCCAGATGAAAAATGATTGGGGATATGGGTGCGGCATTAGTCAGAGAGTCCAGACAGTCAGACACATCACACAGATAAGATAATATCTGATCCTGACTTTTACATAGACAGGCAAGTCTTTGGCAAATTTCTGGCAAGGCCAGCGAGGTCCATTGATGAAGATTACTATTTTGGATTAGTGAATGTGTACCCACCATGCCAACCTATTGGTTTGGCTTCCCTGGTAGTCATCCTTTAACCCCTATACAGGCATCTGGCCTTCACTGCAACAGGACTGCTGCCTTCTAGGATAGTACCGGTGTGGTTTGCAGCTGACCCACTGGGGTCAGAGACTGTGGTGCAAGCACCAGTATCTCAGCATACAAAAAACTGAAAGTATAGTCTAAACAGTCACCAAGACTAGAATGCTGGTTTTTAGAGATCCAGGTAGCACACAGTTAGTGCAGACACAGGAAATATTTGCAGGCGGAGTAGTGATGAAGCAAACATGAGGTGAGCAGACTGGGGACTTGACTTCAGTACAGACAGAGTAGACTGACTAGGTTAACTTAAACAAACTTGGACTTGAAAGTGCAGAGGCCCACAGGTAGGAAGGCACACACTTGAAACACGTCAGGAATACAGGAAGAAGATTGAGCAGGATAAACACAGGTAAATCACAAAAGCATTAGGCAACTTTGTTGGTCACCAGAGAACCTAAAGCTCAGGCACCCTCCTGCTGGAGATGTGGCCTTAAATACCCAAGATCCCCCTGCCATTGGCTGGGGAAGGATTTGAAATCACATGCACATGCCCTTTAAGGGGCTGAAAGTGAGTGTGTGCAACTCTTAAGTAGTGTTGAGCGCGAATATTCGAAAAGCGAATTTTTTTAGCGAATATCGGCACTTCGCTAATTCGCGAATATTTCGAATATAGCGCTATAAATTCGCTATTTCGAATATTCGTTTTTTTTTTTTTTAGTTATATTTTTTTCTTTCCTACTTCCCAAAAGTAGTTCTTACCTGTCCTGAGGATTCCTGGCTTCCTGGCTGCTCTAGTCAGTGCCCGTTGCCGCTTCTGCCGACTTCCGTGCTCATGTGGAGCGTCCCCATCCATGGGAGAATCTCCATATACTAAAATGTACTGTCGGATTTGAGGAATTACGTTGAAATCGCAATGCGATTAATCTAGTTATATTAATCGCATTGCGATTACAACTTAGCACTGCTATCTTACATAGGCTAGAATTAACGAATATGGAGTATAGCAGCTAATAGCTATGCACTAGCAGTGCTAAGTTGAAATCGCAATGCGAATACTTTAAGTTAAATTAATCGCATTGCGATTACAACTTAGCACTGCTATCTTACATAGGCTAGAATTAACGAATATGGAGTATAGCTAATGCTATGCACTAGCAGTGCTAAGTTGAAATCGCAATGCGAATACTTTAAGTTAAATTAATCGCATTGCGATTTCAACTTAGCACTGCTGCTATATTCCATATTCGTTAACTTCGTTAATTCTAGCAAGCTGACCCATTATAAACCCAGCTCTAAGTTGAAATCGCAATGCGATTAATATAACTTGAATTAATCGCATTGCGATTTCAACGTAATTCCTCAAATCCGACAGTACATTTTTAGTATATGGAGACGTTCCCATGGTGATGGGGACGCTCCATGAGCACAGAAGTTATGGTTGGCTTGGTAGAATTAGCGAATAGCGAATATGACAAATGTATTCGTCATATTCCTCAAAACGAAGATAACGAAGTATTCTACATCTTCGTTTAGCTACCTATTCGTCTCGTCATCGTCAACTTCGCTATTCGCTAATTCTAGCAATCAAATAGGAAGGTTGACTTACCAGACAGCTGTGTTAAATTCGCTATGCGATTATTTTTTTAATACAATAATTATATTACTTGATAAAATTATTATAAGTATTCTATTTATTAAAAAAAAAAAAAAATCGCATAGCGAATTTAACACAGCTGTCTCACTCTCTATAGTCAACCTTCCTATTTGATTGCTAGAATTAGCGAAGTTGACGAATAGGTAGCTAAAACGAAGATGTAGAATACTTCGTTATCTTCGTTTTGAGGAATAGACGAATACATTCGTCATATTCGTCATCCTCGCTAATTCTAGATATGAAACCAATAGGAAAGTAGCCTTAAGTACAAATCGCAATATGCGATTATTTAAATCGCATGTTAATCGCGATAACTAGAAAAAATGACGAATATTCGATTTCGACGAATATGAAACGAATATTTATTCGAATATTCGCGAATTTCGTCGAAATCGAATATGGCACCTGCCGCTCATCACTACTCTTAAGGGACCAACAGGCAGGAGCATAAAGGATGCAGCACAGAGAGGATGTTGTCGACCAGGATGCTGGATGACATGGAAAGTGGCAGGGTGTCAGTGTACACAGGAAACAGCCAGATGGTGGCAGGCACGGACCACAGACCTAACTCCAATATCATACAGTACTATACAGACAGTAAAAAGATCATTTCTGGTCCTTATAATTAGTCTAATACTTTATTTGTTTCTGCTATCAGGGTAAAGTATGGTAGAAAGTGTTTTCTTTAAAGCTCTGGTAACCTTGACAACTTATACAGTCACTCAAAATTAGTTCCTTTTTAATACTCTGTCATGTTATTTAGTGTAGTCTCACAGCTAAATGTCATTTTAGCTAAGGCTGTGTTCATGTATTCAATGTTCACTTTGTGTGGGGAGTTAAATTCCCATTTTTCAAACTAGCACCTGAGTCTGAATACTTTTGTAACTACAAAAGTTTGCAATTGCAAGTTTGTTCCTTTCCTCATTTGT
The DNA here is from genome assembly GCA_033119425.1 of Bufotes viridis. Taxonomy (NCBI): domain Eukaryota; kingdom Metazoa; phylum Chordata; class Amphibia; order Anura; family Bufonidae; genus Bufotes; species Bufotes viridis. The sequence continues at coordinate 371,969,000 of CM065590.1, read as the reverse complement.
TCACCCACCTCAGTAACATTACTGAGGTGGTCACACATGCACAGTTCCATCCTTCTACTGCCAACAACCATATCCACTATTATGGGAACAGAGTTGCATCAGAAAGGACACACCATTAAAGAAAAGAGAATCTATTGGAGCAATGAACGTCGACATCAGACAAACAAAGCTTTCATTGAGAAGATATGACATTTCCAGCAATTAATAATGATGAAATATTTGCAATTTTATGTTCATACAAATATACATACCTGTAATGATGGATGTGATTTATTTATATCTCCCCAGCTAAGAATCCAGACCTGGTCATGGGATTTGTCATAAAGTAATTTTGCTGGATATGGGTCAACTTGTATTGTCTTCAAAAAGGCAGAAATTAAAAGAACAAAGTTAAATCTATTGCCTCAGGAATGAACTTATATGTTAATAGGTCCTACAATGACACCAAACTATAGTGAAGAAACAAGGGAATGGGGCATTGAATCTACATAACTAATGACTAAACATCAATCTTCTCACCATGAAGAATAGACTGCTCTTAGGCCCCTTTCACACAGGCGAGTTTTCCGCGCATGTGCAATGCGTGAGGTGAACGCATTCCACCCGCACTGAATCTGGACCCATTCACTTCTATGGGGCTGTGCACATGAGCGGTGATTTTCCCGCATCACTTCTGTGTTGCGTTAAAAATCGCAGCATGCTCTATTTTGTGCGTTTTTCACGCAACGCAGGCCCCATAGAAGTGAATGGGGCTGCAGGAAAATCGCAAGCATCCGCAAGCAAGTGAGGACGCGGTGCGAGTTTCCCGCATGGTTGCTAGGAGACGATCGGGATGGGGACCCGATCTTTATTATTTTCCCTTATAACATGGTTATAAGGGAAAATAATAGCATTCTAATTACAGAATGTTATGTAAAAAGGGGAAGAGAGGGTTAAAAATAAAAAAAACTTGAACTCACCTCTTCCTCTTGATCGGGTAGGTGCCGGGATCATTCTTCTTTCTTCATTCTGCTGTGTAAAGGACCTTCAGTGACGTCACTGGGTCACATGGTCCAATCAAAAGCTTCCATGACTGGACCATGTGACCCATGTGACCCAGTGACGTCACCGAAGGTCCTTCAACCAACAGATATGAAGATAGAAGATGTTCCTTTCACCTACGCGATCAATGGGAGAAGGTGAATTCATTCATTTTTTATTTTTAACCCTCTATTGCCCTGCTAACATAGCATTCTGTATTTAGAATGCTACTATTTTCCCATATAACTATGTTATAAGGGAAAATAATAAAAACTACAGAATACTCAACCCAAAACCGGACTTCAGTGATGAAGTCCGGGTTCGGGTCTGGGTACCAAACATGCAGATTTTTCACACACGCATGCCAAACGCATTACAAAAGTTTGCACACGCGCAGAAAAATCGCGCATTTTCCAGCAACGCATCCGCCTCTTATCCGGGCGTCAAACGTAATGCCCGTGTGAAAGAGGCCTTACAGAGGTTCTCCTTGATGGACCACCTCTATTTCCTGAAAGGGTGGCCTGAGAAGCTGATCACAAAATGTACCCAACTGTTGTCAGTGGAGAAACCTGGGTGTACTATATATTGACACAAAATTTTCTAATTGCATATATGAAAATGGACTTTCTAAATTGGACAATCCTTTTAAATAAAGTGGATCTCAAAAAAGAAACACTATAGATATAATTACAGGCTACTTAATAATGGAGATTCCCTATGATAATAATGCTGCAATAAGAAAATAATGCCCCATGTGTATAATTCATTTTACCCCTCATTTTGCCAAAAACTGCAGAGGTAAGTTGCATAGTGTCAAACATATCACATTTGAGTTCTCACTCCGAAAAAAAGAAAAAAGTTGAGAAAAGTGGGCGCATTAAAAATAGCACAAAACAATGCAACAAATGTAGTTGTTTATGGCAGGCATAAAAAGAACGTCAAATAAACAATATCAAATACTCCTGATTTACATTAACAGGTGTGCAGCTTTTAACATGTAATACATGACAGCTAACTTATGCAATTTCAGTATTGTGTAATACGCCATTATTAATAATTCTGTGTCCGTGTTCTTTAAAAGTGAATCAAATGAAACAAACTAAAACACATACAGAAAAATGGTCCCTGTTTCCCATATGAAAAAATGAAAGTTGTACTATGGGACCAGTTTTTTTCTTTAAGTTTTCACAGATGAGGTCCTACAGTATATTCTACTCAAAGATGGCCTTTAATCATGGTGAAATCACAGATTCTTACTTCCAAATCAATTTCGAACAGTCTTTATTTTATGTACTAGTACCTGTTTAACCTTCTGCATCGGGATGTCAATTATTAAAACCCTGTTCTGGTACGGCTGGGATACATAAATATATTTTTCCCTCACGTTGATGGCTGAAGACCATGAACACGATTGATCAGGATTTCCTTCAGGTTGTTGACACATCTCTTCCTAAGTAGAAAATATAGTGAGCAAGTTACAAGAAGTTTCCCTGTGGCTTGTTTCCCTGTTGACACGTATTACTACAAAAAAGTATTGTTCATGAAAAATTGGTGTCTGTCATAGTAATGCAGTAGAGAACGTAATTTCTGAAGATTATTCCAGAAGATGCTTTTAGAATTAGAGATCTGGTGTCACCGATGAAACTTTCCTTCAAACATAAGCAATAGCAGAAAATGAAGTAGGTAAATAATCTACTGTTCTGCAATTAAATGTCATCCCCCATTGCATCACAGGTAACAGGGGGTTCTTAATAATAACTCTTAGTTTGAAATGTACACGCCGAGTTCTATAGCATGCTCTTAAATGTGTTCTGAATAAAGCAGCAAGATTTCATCTGATACACATGGAGTACAGTATTCTCATTTGTTTCCACTGTTATTAAGACATACGTCAAGCTTCTGTAAATCTGCTAGCAGGAAGTGAGCCAAAAATGTTGGCCCTCATTTACTAATGAGTGGACCTAGATTCTGTGTAAATTTGGTGTGATTTCATGCATCTACTGTAGGTTTACAGAAATTATCTACACCTTGTCCATCGAGAGAGCACAGCTTAATGGGAAAAGGGTGTGGATTCATGGGAAATCTAAATAATATGCAACATTTTTCCCCAAAAATGTACCACTAAGCCAACAATTTTTTAGAGTAAAGTTAGACAATGCACTGAATTATTCTTACATCTTGAACTACTGTGATAAATCTGGTGCAGGTCTAGACTGTCTAAGGGTACACCATCTACAAGATCTAGAATCTATCCTTTTTTTTGATCCACTAAATAAGCTGCAACATCCATACATAATGTATTGTTGGAATTGCTCCCATTCGTGGCAAAATTGTTCTAATAAACACTGGAAGGGTTAATAGGAATTTTCAACTCCATTTAAGAGCCACCCAGTCTGTTGATTAGGTAAAACTACTGGCGACTGATGACTGGTCTGCAGAGCCACAGGTCAGGATGTTACATGATGGTGCAATGATAGAGTCTGTTGACCTCTGGAATAAATATAATGTACAAATCATTTTTAGATCTGTGACAAAGTTACTGTCTTGTGTTCCTAACTTTTAACTGAATGATAACAACCATTCTGTTTCTGGCCTATCCCGTTGGGCACAATTTTCAGCATTTTGGGCTCAATATAACAAACATGACTTTGGTTTTTGAAACATGTGTTTAAACTTGAAATGCAAATGAAAGAACTTGGACAAGCTATCCTGGAGAGAAGAGGTGAGTGCTATCTGTGAGTTTCTTCTACCTCACATCTAGTAAGTTATAATTGGTTTTTGGTCAGATGATCAAGTGATTGAGGTCTAATTATCAGATTCAAGTATTTTCTACCTGTCCACTAAATCATCTGACAGATTCCTTTCGTCATGTTAGCCACAACACTGCAATTCTTTAAATCTTCATTGGCACTCTAAAAACTCATTATATGGATTTGTCCTGGGTTTTTAGCTAGCTAAAAGTGAGGGGATTGTATGCCATATTGTTGAACAACATACTTAATATCGTCACCTCAACATTGGCCGGCAACAAAACCGGGGACAAAAACCATATAGAAATTGTAGTTTAAATGAACAAAAAAACAGCATTTTAACTATGTTATATATGAATCCTGGTGAATTCTCCACATATTTCATTTCCACAACTTTCTCGTGGCAGTATAGTAGCAATTTGAAATTCCAGGTATGTAATAGCTTTTATTCTTCATAACATCGAGATTTATTTGCCATATCATCAGCTAAGACAGCAAATTGGGCACCAAATGTATTAAAATGATGCATGTGGCACAATTTATTTGGGCATGTCCTCTTTATTCTACCGGCTGGTGTGCATTCACAATATCATGCACCAACAAATGGAACATGTTACATAGTGCATGCGTTGACTCCTTTTTTGAATGGCATTAAAACGGTTTAAAACACATTAATAAGAAGATAACCCCATTACTGATAAAGGATTGGGTCTATATAAAAGTGACTGCCCAATGAGTTAAAAGAAGTACTCAGGGCAAACTCCATACATTGTGTAACGTGTAGTGCAGAATTTTAGGGGGCGGTGCATGAGTCAAGAACACTAGAGAGAGAACTCATGCGTCATGCACCACCTCTCAAGCCTGCACAATGACACAGTACATCAGTTTTACAATGTTTCTTCAACTTCTCCAAACATAGATATATAAGGAGTTTAAGTTACTGTATTTCTACTGTTGTATATCACTGCTAGGATAATGAGGGTGCTAGTTACTCGTGAAGAATCTTCTAATAATATAAGTTGACTGGCATTATACGCTTGTCTAGATCTTATGGGGGCAAATATGATATACTGAACTGTGTAGAGAAAAAATACTGTTAATTCATGGTCAATGATGCCCCTATGAAGGATTTTGTCTCAAAAATGTGTATAGTGCTGAATGCCATCAACCTTCAATTCTCATTCCTACATGAAAATAAAAAAAGAGCATGAACAGATGAATAGATGTATCATTAAGGTCAAACCATCAAGTCGGCTCTGATGGATACCTGACTGTATAGCTCTGTGTTATATATTGTATTAGAATATTGATCGTATTGTATACAAGCTTAAATCCTATGTAACAAAGCCTTTGAAACATACATAGCTTGTAAGAATCCTCTCACTAGGCTTGATCTGTCTTCGGATCTCACATTCTCGTGGTTGAATTATTGTGATTCCATCATCAGAAAAGATATAAAACATGTTCCCCACACTCAAACCTATAGGGAAATCAAAAGAAAACAGTAGCAGAATTATAAATCTAATTCTTTTTTCTCCATCCAAAGAAGCTCAATACACAACAGGAGTGCAACATTATTTATTGGTCTGAAAACAGAGAAACTTTAACCCAGTGACAAGCTTGTGATGACAAGCAAGAACACAATGCACTGTGATAGCAGAACGGGTTGGATATTGTCACTTAATTCAGTAAATGCCCCTTCACACTCCTCAATTGAGCAGATAATTGTCGGGAAGGAAGCGTTCTTTCCCAACAATCTCCTCCTAGTGAGTGAAGGAGACAGCTGTATTTACATGCAGAGAATCTCCTCCACAGTAATTCCACCACTCGTCCCTATACAGAATTATTGTTTGCCGGCAGTAGAGTGCGGTTTAGATGGCAAAATCTGCTGCCAGCAAACAATGATATAGAAAGATCCAATTATCTGATGAACAATTGTTTCGCTTGTTGACGGCAGCATGCCCTATGGGGGAACGGCTGCTGACAAATAGCGATTTTTGGTGCTGCAAACTGACAAGTGTTTGCCCTTTTATGAGGTGATCGGCAGCACATTTACACAGGCCATTTATTGGGATGCTTGCATAAACATTTGATTTTGATAATTAGCCCAATCATTTATGTAAAAGGACTGGACTTACACAGATTTCTGACAAATCAAACCGTTTTTATAGATATTGAAATTAGTCGGCACTCGTCCTTTACATCTACAGTTATTTTTTTAGGTTACAACAATATTTTATCCACCTTATCTATTATGATCATCCTAGATATTATCTTGTTGTCTATCAGATGCTGTTTAATGTGATTAGCAGACAGTTTTTTTTTAATCCTGTCAGCAGAGGAATTAAAACTAGGTTAAAACATTCGGGGCTTGTGGCCCCTGATGTTTTGTCCCAGGCCCTGGATGTAATGCCTTTTAGCTAGATACAACTGTATTGCTATCCTCAGGACGGCAATACAATTGAATCTAATAAAAAAAATACAATGTAACAGCACTCTGCAAACCAAATAAAGTACAAAAAAGTATTTTTATGCTAATGCTACACTTATTAAGTAAATTTGAGATTCTTGGCAAAGCCTTTTGGCACCAGGAGAGGTATAGGGTGGACTCTCATTGCATTCATTGGGGGCAATCTGGCACCAGGAGAGGTGTGGAGTGGGCTCAGCATGCATGTTGGTACCTGCATTGCCTGGATTTAATAAAGGCCATTTTGGCACCAAAAATGACAAAAATTAAAGTGGGCCCAGCATGCATATGGAACCTTATGGTGGCTGTAATGGCACATAAATTAGTGTAGGTTCCTGTCTTACAGAAATCGCCTTGACGTGTGGCAGACGGACCCAAATAATTTTTTTACACAATGTATTTGCCAAGAATGTTAAATTTACTTAATAAGCATAGCATTAGCATCAGAATACAGTTTTTGTACTTTATTTGGTTTGCAGAGTTCTGTTGCATTGTATTTTTTTCTTTCAGCCATAGCAACACCCACCTGTGCATAGGGATGTGCTGACTGACCCCTTTTTTTCTTTGCAATTAAATCTAATGCATTGGAAGAGCTGAAGGACCTGTCATGACATCACAGGTCATGTGACCAGTAAAACAGGCAATGGTTGAGTAGGACCTGCGATGATGTCACCATCATGTGACCAGTGCAGGAGAGGACGGCAGTGAAGAGGAGAAGTCCTGGCGGAAGAAGCTGTGGTGATGATTGCTACATGAGGAGAGGTAAGTGAAGGGAAAGGCAGAGCAACGCTGGGAAATGTGGTTATTTAACTGGGACTAGGGCTGAAAGGAGAGAAAATATTTAAATGGTGGAACTGTGTGTTGGAGGTGGCTGGGGAGGGGGTCATGTTATTTACATGGGACTGTATGTTGATAGTGGCTGTAGGAAGAAGTGATGTTATTTATATGGAACTATATGTTTGAGGGGGCTGAGGAAGGGAGTGATGTTATTTACATGGGACTGAATGTTGGAGGGGGCTGGGGCATGGTGATGTTATTTACATGGGACAGTATGTTGAAGGTAGTTGTGGGAGGGGGTTATGTTATTTACATGAGACAGTATATTGTAGGCGGCTGTGGGAGGGAGTGATGTTATTTACATGGGACTGTATGTTGAGAGTGGCTGGGGAGGAGGTGATGTTATTTACATGGTACTGTATTTTGGAGGGGGCTGTATATTGAGAGGGATGTTATTTACATGGGACTGTATATTGGAGGGGCTGAAGGGATAGGAGTCATGTTATTTACATGGGACTGTATATTGGAGGGGCTGAAGGGATGGGAGTGATGTTATTTACATGGGACTGTATGGTGGAGGGAGTAATATAACTACAAGGGGCACTGCAAATCCAGGGGACATTATAGGCATTCTTATTACTACTGGGGGCTCTATAGGAGGGACTTATAGATCCGCCTTATTTCTATATTTCTACTAAGAGCACTATGGTGTGCCTTATTACTACTAGGGGTCTGTAGAGAGCTTTATTACCACTATAGGGGGGGGCTTATTTCTACTGGGGGCTTTGTGAGGGTATTATTAATACTGAAGTGCTCTTCTATAAATGGGGGCACTCTTGGGGAGCATTATCACGGTTGGGGGCACTGTATGGGGCAGTATTACTAATGGGGGCATTCTAGAAGGGAATTACTATTGATGGGACTATGAGGAGCACTATTACTATGGGGGCACTAATTTTTCTTCAGGATAGTATTTTGGGGTATTGGGAAGCACAGCTAACAGCAGGATAGCACTGTGGGGACTCCAGGTTAGGGAATGATGATAGAAATGTGAGGAAGCTGAGATGTCCATGTGAAACACTCTGCAGAGACATGGCTGAAAGAAGTTGTATGGACCAAATGGAGAAGATGATGACAGAGAAGATTTACATCGGAGGAGACATCACCTGGAGGCAGTGGATGTGACAGGTATGTGCTGCTTTATATTCTATATATTCTTCTTTTGAGAAAGCGGAGCGAAACGTACGTCGGGGTGGGCTCTCCTCTAAGCTAAGAAGCCTGTGTCCTCCTTTTCAAGTGTCCCTCAGGTATATCAATTATGGAATGTATGTGTCTCGTTGCTGTACTGTATGTGCATAATTGCCCATCAGGCTAGTCCAGTTAGGCACTGTTCCATTTTTATATTCTACATTGGGGGTGTTATAATTTTTGTCAGCATTGTGATAGGGTTTTCACTTACCCTGTATAGGAGAGATAATCGGGGCCTTCTGTGCATGGGGGGGGGAGTCACATGTCTTGGCTACCATTTGTACTGCCGCCATATATTCTATGATATTGACATTATGTATATATCTGTTGTTGGTCTTTTTATCAACTAATAAAGTTTAAAAAAAAAATTATTGTGTGTTCCTTTATGGTTATTTGGTGATATATTGTATAGTCACGCATTGTATTGTGATTAAGTTGCGTTGGCATTATTATTTTCTATTCATTATTGGCAGCACATCCTTGATTACATAGGTAGATGTGGTGCTGATAATCAGGCATCTATCATCCTGATTAGAGATGAGCGAATCGAAGTTGACGATATGGAATTTGATCAGAATTTCAGGAAAAGTTTGATTCGCACCAAAGTGGAATTACCTCATGCTTCATGGTAACGAATCAAATTTTTTCCTAAATTTTTTTCCTAAAATGGCTGCTGCATGTGTTAGGACATGGAGAAAAGAACTTTGGGAATGAGGGATCACCCACAATGCCATGCGTGCAGCCAATCAGCAGCCAGCCCCTGTGATGTCACAGCCCTATAAATAGCCTCAGCCATTTTGGATTCTGCCATTTTCCAGTATGCTTAGTGCAGGGAGAGATGTAACAGGTGCTAGGGACAGTGCTAGGAAAGACTTCATTATGCTGAAAAAACTATTTACAAGTTCAGGGAAAGATTAGTCATGGTGTAGGGAAAAGATAGGGAGGCATTATCAACACTATCAAAGGAGAACAGGGTGCAATAGGACAGTGTGCAGCCTGGGTAATAGGAGCGATTCTATTACACCTTGCTGCACTAATTGGGGATCCAAATTGCAGTTATACTGCTGCTTTTAGGTTATTTACACTATATGATACATCAGTAATTTCAGAAAACCTTGCTTGTGATTGGGGTGCAAGTTCTGTGTGATACATCCATTTACAGGGTGTATTAATAGGAAATATACGTGCGTTCTATTAGCCATTTCTTTTTTTTTTTTGGGGGGGGGTATAAATAGGAAAAAAAAGGAAAAAATATATTTCATAATTGCTGTTCAGGGGTGAAGTTACATTGTACTACAGCCATTTACATGGTGCATTAATATGAAATATACGTACATCCCATTAGCCGTTTCTTTTTTTGGGGTGTAGTAATAGGAACAAGAATACGTCTTAATTGCCGTTCAGCAGTGAAGTTACATTGTACTACAGCCATTTTCGTAGTATACTAACAGAAAGTATACGTACGTCCTAGTAGGAGTTATGCGGTGAATTGTGATTGTTATATTTGTTTTTTATGGGGTGTAATAATAGGATAATAGGATATAATTTCAGAGAAATGATGGCTTGTGCCGAGTCGTGGTGGAGAGTTCCAAGCTATCATTTCTTTGCCAAAAAGGCAGTAACAGCCCTGCACACATATGTAGAACAGAAGGTGGGCCAGTCCTTGAGCCTGTCAGTGTCTGGCAAAGTATACGGCAGCGACGACGTGTGGAGCTGTGACTACGATCAAGTACAATATATGCCCTTTACGTCCCACTGGGTAAATGTGGTTCCTGCCCAACCACACCAGCATTTTGGCCAGGTGACGCCGCTTCCACCTCCACATTTTCACGCTGTTGGTCCTGCAACAATGTCCGCCTCTGCCTCCTCATCCTCCGCTGTGTCCTCATCCTCCACTGCAGAGACAATTCACAGTGCTTCTCCACATCTAGTTTGCCTGGGCGAATAGACTCACACAGGGGAGGAACTGCTCCGTGTCCTTCATCAAGAAATCGAATCCAGGCTTTCTTCTTGACAACTCAAAATCGAAACCATGGTGACCGACAATGGGAAGAACATGGCATCAGCGCTGCATCAAGGAGGACTGAGCTATGCGCCCTGCATGGCGCATGTGTTCAATCTGGTTATAAAGCGGTTCCTGAAGTCTTTACGCCATCTGCAAGACATCCTAAAAATGGCCAGGAAACTTTGCATGCACTTCAACCACTCGTACACCGCAAAGCACACCCTCCTTGAGCTGAAGGGCAGAACGGCGTCCCCCATTATAGACTGATATGCAATTTTTCCTCCAATTGGAATTTCACCCTCCATATGTTGGACAGATTATATGAACAGAGAAAGGCCATAAACGATTTCTTGATGATACAGGCAGACAGAGATACTCCCCTGTGTAACTTCGATGTTAGCCAGTGGCAGCTCATCATTCACACCTGCTCGGGCCCTTTGAGGAGTCCACTTTAGATGGAGGCTGGGAGTCTCTCCGAGTCAGTTGCGTAAATAGCCCGATGCATGCTCAGTTGCTTACGTATTGACAGGCGAATTGTCACCATTCAGCAGAGGGATGACTACTGGCTCTCTACCATGTTAGAACCTCGCTACCAGACAAAAATGGGGGCCTTTTTTACACCTGCTGAGAGGGAGGACAAATTAAACTACTATCGATCAATGAAGAGCCGGCCAGCACTCGTTTCAGGTAGTTTGCTGCATGGGAAAGGAGCAGCCTCAAATCATTAGTACAACAACAAATCCCAGCAGCTGTGTCTTTGCAAATGGATTTTATTTCATTCTTTCAAGACGTGTTTCTGCATACATGCCTTTATCAACAGGTACATGTTGATAAAGGCATGTACGCCGAAACGCGTCTTGAAAGAATGAAATAAAATACCTGTTACCTGTTGATGAAGGCATGTACACAGAAACGCGTCTTGAAAGTATGAAATAAAAATAATTTGTAAAGACACAGCTGCTGGGATTTTTTCATCTACTAAACTACTATCGGAACATCCTGTGTAGTCAGTTGGCTGCTGCCTATGTGCACCTTTGCCCATCCTTAGGCAGGTCTGACCGGGGGCCCTCTGCACTCATGTTCCACTGCCATGGCTGCTGGGGGGCTGGGGGGGGGGGGCCCAGAAGCAGTACCAGCTCTATCAGCAGCAACTTAAGTCTAGATTCGCTGATGAGCAGTTTTCTTCACCCGCCTACGGATGAAACTACTCACCAGCAACAGCAGATAGACATAGACCAGAACCTGAACCCACAGTTTGTGGCATACTTGGAGTGCACCCTGCACCCCACATCGAAGATCCCCTGGACTACTGGGCAGTTAAACTCGATTTGTGGCTGCAATTAGCCGATTTTGCCCTGGACAAGCTCTCCTGCCCTGCCAGCAGTGTGGCATCAGAGCAGGTGTTTAGTGTGACGGGGACCATAGTTTTCCCAAGGAGAACTCGCCTGTCCACCCAAAATGTGGAGAAATTGACCATTGTGAAGATGAATCAGGCGTGGATCAGCCAGGATTTTCAAACACCAGTGCCTGATGCATCAGACTAGATCATCCATGGTGCCAAACCTACACTTTGACAAAAGAGACCTGTTTCTTCTGGCTACCTGCTTCAGCTACTATTCTGATGCTGCCACCTGCTTGGTGAGACACCTGCTGCCAGGTGCTCTTACAGCCATCCACCATCTTCAGCTGGTACTGGTATTGCTTCCCTCTCCACCACTATATCACTCGGCCACTCTATGGTCTTTTCATGCTGCTGAGACCTCACCATTATGTCACTGGGTCACCTCACCACTCTGTGGTCTCCTCATGCTGCTGCAGCTCACCACTATGTCACTGGGCCACTCTGTGGTCTCCTCATGCTGCTGCCACTTCACCATTATATCACTGGGCAACTCTGTGGTCTCCTCATGCTGCTGCCACGTCACCATTATGTCACTGGGCCACTCTGTGGTCTCCTCATGCTACTGTATTAGATAGGTTGGGTGGTGCTCCACCAGGATGGTGTGGGTAACAGGGAATGGTTCCAAAGCCAAGTATACAAGTAAGGAAATAAAGGTTCCTGTCATGGCAGCAAAGGGAGCGCCGTAGCAGCCCCACAGGGCATTGCTTAGCGAGCCACAGAGCCCTCTACTACATCAATGCCAGTCATACATACAGTGCGGCACATCCAGTTTCCTGAGGAAGGCTTAGTGCCAAAACGTTGTATACTGTACCTGCAACTGGCAAACCGCATTTTGTAAACCAAACTGTAAAATAAACGCAAAAAGCAAAGCAGTGGAGTCCAGGAACCTTTATTTCCTCATGCTACTGTCGCCTCACCACTCTGTGGTCTCCTCATGCTGCTGCCACATCACCACTCTGTGGTCTCCACATGCTGCTGCCACCTCACTACTATGTCACTGGGCCACTCTGTGGTCTCCTCATGCTGTTGCTACCTCACCACTCTGTCATTGAGCCACTATATGGACTTCTCATGCTGTTCCCATCCTCCCCATTCCATGACTGGGCCACTAGACATCATCATTTATTTGACCCTTCTTCTAATCTGTCAGAAGGAAGGAAAAATTAGACACACAACAGATCCTGTCTATGTAGCAGCTGTAAGGCCCATATTAAATGTTCTCTATTTTGCATCAGAATTGGCTTATGATTTGGTAGCCAAAAGCAGGAGTGGGTACAAAACACAAAAAACATGCAAAAATTCCATTCACATGTCATCTCTGTTTTGGATCCACTCCTGTTTTTTGTTTTTTGGGGCTTTAGCAATACTGATGTATTACTGACCAAATGCTGATGGATCAGAGGAAGGGCAAAAGAATCAGTGATGTCAACACAAACTTACTGCTGACACCCTCTCCACTCTATCAGGGGAGCTCTACTTGTATAAGCGTTTAATAGAACAGGTTCTATAGACATCTATGTGGAATCAGCTGACGACGATGTAAAAGGAATGCGCTCTTTCACGCTATAGTGGGATCTTGAGCCTCTGCATAGTTCTTTATACCTGGCGCTAACAGTGACCTGTAAGGCTGAGTTCACACTTGAGTTATTTGGTTAGTTTTGGCCCCATAATTGACCAAATAAGTGAAGTGTGTAGTGATTCTAAGAGCGACGCCTGTCATCTGCGTTTCATACTGACTCACAGTATTGTTTCACTAAGACAGCAGACTCCCTATGCGTGTTACTGCAGGACACAGTGTTCTACACCACTTTACAGGCTCTCTGCAGCCAGGAAATAGCTGTTTTTTTAACAAGATTCGTCACGAAAAAAATTAGATCGAATCAAATCTTTTGGGAACATTTGGCATACCGACCGAATCGAATTTTTGATAAATTTGCTCATCTCTAATCCTGATGAAAGATTCCCACCAGCCAATGAACAATGGCTTGCGCGTTCATCAACTGATCTTCTGCTTGATTATATGAGCAAATTATCGCAAACAATCATTCCTATGAATACTTGTTCCTGATAATTTCCTGATAATCGTGCCGTCTAATAGGCCCTTAAGGACTTTCAAAAGGTCCTCCTGTGTCTACTGTTAGGGAAAACCAGTTTCATACCAGATCCTTTTTCTAGAGGTTTTCCTACCTTTGAGGGATATCTGGCTTTCATTGTGTTGTAGACCCATAACTGGGGCTCCACATTTATTTTGCATATTACTGTTTCCCAGGGAGCTTTGCACTTCGGATTGCTGTGTTGAGACTCTTAAATGAGGCTCTGCTGTGTTTTTTGTAGCTGGTCTCCCTGAGATCAGCTATTGGTGTGTTTGAGTAGTCTCCAAGGCATTGCTCCCAGTTAGCCAGAATCCTGCTCTGCACTGATGAGGGGCAGCACATTGAAACAGCTGTCTGTGGATGGATAACTGGCTTAGGTTTTCCCTGTCACATCCTTAAAGCTTGTAAAAAAGCGGGATCTTGACATAGGGGACACTTAATATGGTGGATTTGGTGATCTCTGTAATGGAGACACCCCTTTGCTCGGTTTTCCTTCCTTTGAGGGATATCTGGCTTTCATTGTGTTTTAGACCCATAACTGGGGCTCCACAATTATTTTGCATATTACTTTTTTCCTGGGAGCTTTGCACTTCGGATTGCTGTGTTGAGATTCTTAAATGAGGCTCCGCTGTGTTTTCTGTAGCTGGTCTCCCTGAGATCAGCTATTGGTGTGTTTTTCTAGAGGTGTAAGCTATGGCTCCTCCTGATTCCATATGCAAAATGCGTAACATGGCTGCTATTCAGCCTCTTCTAATGTTGCTATAGGGTCTTTAGGCCTTCTTAGACACTTGGCCAGTATGCAATTACTTCTACTACATCCTGCTTTGGTCAACTGGGAGAAAAGTGATGCCAGACATATCCCCTCCCTGGCAATCCCTAGGTAATAAACATGCATCATCATCCAGTTGACTTATTCTATCCAGTGTTGACAGGAAAATAGAGTAAAATGCTTCAAACTAACCTCTTATTTCACATATTAAATGTCTGGTTGAGACTGGGTGTTGAATTTCCTGGCCCTGACTACTCCAATGTTTTTTGTTGTCAATTATGTTCTGTAAATTTTTCCAATATGCATAATTATAACATTAAATATATTTTGATCTGTTGGGAATGGCTAGAGAATATGCCACTCTTTCACGGCATATAGATGTGGTGAATGCTATTCCTCCTGGTCAAGTGACATACAGTATGCAGATTCTGTCTGTCAATAACAATTCAAAGCCCCAGAGAAAAGTGAAGAAATGTTTAATATAGAGCTTTGTAGATTTTTTTCTGTCCAATATACAATGAATATTGATGTAATGTGAACATCATGCAAAGCTTCATTATTTTGTTTTTCCCTGGGTGGATGAAGAATAACAGCTACATGATCTAAGATGACCCATATCACCTTTTATTGGAAAATCATAAGCTGGCACATATTTCAGCAGTAGGTATGCCTTGGGGAAGCTACCACAATATATCTCAGCAAAGCATGTTTTTGTTATTTTGCTACATGAATTACAATCTAACTAATAAGCTTGGTCCATGTACTGCATTTACTTTTAATGCAAGACTAATCTGACCAGTCTAATCTGCTCTTATTCTATTATAGAAATCTACTATAGTCTAACACAATGCAATGTGGTCACTTATATACATTTAGTCTTGTATAGCCAGTCTCCTACCTAGAAAGTTGTTTGGGAAACTGCAATCATAAAGCAGTAATAATATATAAACTATTAAAGGGGTTGTCCATGACTTTCTATTTTTTAAACGCCCTCACCCAGCTGGACATGTGAAAAGAATAGCACTGCTAAGAGGGATCTGGGCTCTCTTCACTGCACTTCTGGTTCCCACATGTAAACTTCCTGCACAGATGACTGGCCTCAGCAGTGATGTGCCCCCAAGCAACATGTCACTGCTGGAGGCACTGCACCTGTGACTTTGGATGTGCTAGTCTAAATTTTCTTGCAGTGTATTGCCCCCCTGTCTGTGCAAGAAGTTTACATGCAGGCACCAAAAGTGTAGTGAAGAGAGCCGGTGACCCATGGAGCTGGAACTGTGTGCAGAGGGGAGCAGGTCAGTATAGTTCTCTTCACAGGTCCCAGAGGGAAAAAAAATGGAAATCGTGGACAACCCCTCACACAAATATGATGTGATGAATTTAGATCTTTGAAACTCATCTAAAATATGAGTTAGATGGCCTAGACTCAATTTTTTATTGGTAGATATTAGATGTGACAAAGATGGAAACTGAGATGTTACTTGATAGCCTTACAGAGTCATGGGTCCACTTAAGGGAATGAATAATGTACATAGATGTAACTTAATTGCTTAAATGAATGAGATTTCAGTATATAGTATGGAAATACTGGGGCAGATTTATAAATACTGTTTAGACAGCTTAACGGGGTTAAAGGCTGAGCTGCAATATCAAGCACAACCACTATACAATGTACGGCGCTGTGCTTGGTAAGCTGTGAGGAGGCTGCAGCGCTCACTGAAGTGCCAGATGGACAATAAATCTGTTATCCATCATTGAATTACCCACTCTCTAATTACAATGAGATGAAGCTGCTGTCCCAGTCTATATAGCAAAGTTGGCAAGTGATCAGCAGAAAATGTTGGCCTAGTGTGTGTGCTTCAGTGGTTATTGTGAATGGTTTTTTACACTTTTTACAGATTTTTATGGATATGGACACAATAATCAGTAATATGTGTATAATAAAAAACAAGTTTAAAAAAGGCATCCGTCAGCAAATTTGTAGCTATGAAACTGGCTGACCTGTCATATGCTCGCCTGGCAGCTGAAGGCATCTGTGTTAATCCCATGTTCATATGTGTCCGCATTGCTAAGATATTTTAATATATGCAAATGAGCCTCTAGGAGCAACGGGGGCGTTGTCATTATACCTAGAGGCTCAGCTCTCTACAACTGCTGTATTCTCTCCACTTTGATAGACTTTAGCACAGTCAGTGCCAGGCTTAATGACGTTTTAATTGCCTGGCCCTGTCAATCAAAGTGGAGAGGGTGCGGCAGTTGCAGAGGCAGCAGATATAAAGCAACATCCCTGTTGCTTCTAGAGGATCATTTACATATATATATATATATATATATATATATAATTTTTATCATCAATGTGGGCACGTATGAACATGGCACCACCACAGATGCCTTCAGCTGCCAAGCGTACATACAACAGGTTAGTCAGCTTCATAGGTACAAATCTGCTGACTGGTGCCCTTTAAAAAATATGGCATTTTATGATTATGAATTGTTTCCATTGTAACAGATAAACAAAGAATAAAACTGTACTGTTGATACACTACCTTCTTCTCTCCACAGAATGTTTGCAACTGTGACGATGACCATAAATATAGTATATTTTTGGAAAAAATCCAGGTAAATCAAAAAAAGAGAAAAAAGTGTAAATGAGTTAGAATCCATATTAGTTCATACATGTTATAGAATAATTAAACAGTTATAAAAAACAATAAAATATATCTAATAATTATTTTATATACTACTTCTAGCAGGAATATATTTAGCGTTTAGCGGCTAATAACCCCCCCCCAAGAATCGAAACCTTGAACAGGAAAAGAAAAAGAGAACAGTAAAGTGAAATAGTTAAAGAGATTACTGTTGTATCTGCCAGGCTAATGATTTAAAGTCTGTGTTTGACAAGCTAATGAAGACATAAAATTGTCATGTCTTTATCGTTCTCGCTGCTTTGAAATAATTGAATTGGTGATTTTCTGCTATTTTAGTCAAAGGTGACACCCTCCTGTCATCCTGCCCGATCATTAACATCTGATCAACTGAACATCATCTCTCATTGCTGTCATTTGTTTTGTAACACAAACCTTGTATCACAGCT
Source organism: Bufotes viridis (assembly GCA_033119425.1). Lineage (NCBI taxonomy): Eukaryota > Metazoa > Chordata > Amphibia > Anura > Bufonidae > Bufotes > Bufotes viridis. The sequence continues at coordinate 371,951,378 of CM065590.1, read as the reverse complement.
CATCAAAGTTGGAGGCAGTAATGGATAATGTTAGGAAAGTTAAAATTGCATCTGCTGATGGATTTCCATTACATGGTAACATCGGGTCAAATTGGCTAATGAACTTGACAAATTGAGTGCATTATTAGAAAACTGATTTAAGTAAGCTCTCAAAAACATTAACGGACAGTTGACTTGATTAAATATGCCAAAGTCTACCACAATGTGTAAATTGCCTTTCGGGACCTATCTTATCCAGGCAGCAATTATGCTTCATCAATCTAATTCAGGTTAGACAATAAAGGTCAGTTAAACCGCCAGCTTTGCAGGGGTGCAATTGTTTTCTGCTAGTGAAAATTCATCTGACTTAAGCTGGCCATACACATTAGATATATGTCTGGGGGCTCAGCAAACCATCTAATTTGTACTGGACAACTCTCCCCTGATGACAGATGTTGGAGACGATAATGGTTGGGCATGTAGGATTTCAAAATACCCAATCCTTTTGTTCTCTAGGAGATAAGCCACGTGCCAAAGCAGCTAAGCCTGCATGTGTATTGAGGAAATGGGAGAGATATGTAGCTGTCATCAGAACAGGCATATGGCCAACAGGTCATCATGTGTATAGGTTTACACATAGTGAAGGAGAGTAGGTCTTTATTTTGCATCCAATCTGAAGTATTTGCTGGTCTGTGGGACTAGTTATATAGATAAACAAAGGCTTTATCTTTTTGGTTTCTAATCAAAACTGTTCAATCCAAGTCTGTATAAGCTGTGTGAAATATTAACCCCATATGGTGAACTTGATGGGACAATCCTAGATTGATTGTTTTATGCTCTTTCAAAATATCTAAAACCTTGAGGGACACAGGGTTTTTCAAACTGAGTTTCTCATAATCCAAACCAGAGCCACAGCAGAATCCGGCACAGCAGTAGGGATGACAAAATTATTTCAACCTGCCTAAAGATGTGTGCCAAAACGTTAACTATACTTATACAAAGTTTTTTTTTTTCAGCTCAGAATGGAACTAGGAGAGCAAATATTGTTCAGGGTATCCCTTGTGATGATGAAAACAGGAATAACTTATTTAGTGTGTTGTATATTATTAGTCACACTGACTGTGGGCCAGATACCCTTTTCTATCTCATCTTGGTATATTGTAACAAGTTTATATTAAACGAAATATTCTTTGAACTGCTTTCTAAAAGAATTTATGGTGCACTCTGAACTCTAAAAGGCAATTATGAAATTTGGAACTATACAATGCTTACGGGTTTTTCTTGCTGAGTCTTCAATGAAAAGCGAGGATATGTCTTCATCAACACCAACTTCATTTTTGGCAATGCATGTATAGGCCCCAGTGTCTTCGTAACGGACATTAGAAATATGAAGTTCACTTCCATTGGCTGAAATAAAGACATTTGAGCTGTTTGTCTTCTGAGTCAATAGCCATTGTGATATGGAACAACCATCTTTTAGCAGTAGGCTTGAATAATTATAGTGCTTAAATGTGTATCTTTATTAACAATGGCAAATGAATACAGAAACTAAAAATATATATATACCATTTGAAACTGGTGTTACAAGTGTGACTAATATGTTTCCACAGAGATGATTCTCTATTTTACCAAGACGTCCACAATAAATAATGTACAAATATAACTGCAAGCTTGGCAGCCTTGGTCTGAACCCTGGTTGTACAAACTCCAGCCCTTCTGGTCAGCACATAAAGAACTTAGGCTAGGTGTACCCCATATTTGGCAGGACCATTTGAAACAATATACGTATAACTGTATGCCTCATAATAGCATATATCTGTGATTAACTCCTGTTAAAATAGTATACAATTTACTATGTCTTTTTTGTGTACAGTCGTATTGAAAATTCTAGTTGATTACACATGTCAAAAAATTTGTACTGATAAATATATTGGCCAAATACTCTTTTGACATCCAGTACACTATATGGACAAAAGAATTGAAATATTTAGACACCTATACATTACATCTACAGGAGCTTTGATGACATCCCATTCTTACTCCATAGTTAATAATATGGAGTTTTCTCAAACACACACACACACTTTGCAGCTAAAACAGCTTCTACTCTTCTGAGAAGGCTTTGTACAAGATATTTTAGTGTGTACAGCAACCCTCCGAGGAGCTAGTGCAGAGTAGGCTTGAATGAATTGAGCTTCAGATCATAGATCCAAAGTGGATTTGTTAAAAAAATTAATCTGTATTGCTGGTTCGGTACAACAATAAAATGTATGGGCTTAGGGTAACAAAACTTTGTCTTGGCCGAAGTGGCTCAAGACTTCGATGAATGACTTTGGTATTCCTATCTGCATATTTACAAAAATTATAAAATAGGAATCCGAAGTTGTCTATGGTACCTAGGTACCAGCCAGTTCCAATGCCGACTTCTGATTCCTATTTTAACCCCTTAAGAACTCAGCCCTATTTCACCTTAAGGACCCGGCCATTTTTTGCAAATCTGACCAGTGTCACTTTATGTGGTGATAACTTTTAGACACTTTTACTTATGCAGGCCATTCTAAGAATGTTTTTTCGTCACATATTTTACTTCATGACAATGGTAAAATGGAGTCGAAAAATTCCATTTTTATTTATAAAAAAAGACCAAATTTACCAAAAATTACAAAATATTTGCAATTTTCCAAGTTTCAATTTCTCTACTTCTATAATACATAGTAATACCACCAAAGAAAGTTATCGATTTACATTCCCCATATGTCTACTTCGTGTATCGATCATTTTGGGAATGCCATTTCATTTTTTGGGGACGTAACAAGGCTTAGAAGTTTAGAAGCCAATCTTGAAATTTTTTTTAAATTTTCAAAAACACACTTTTTAGGGACCAGTTCAGGTCTGAAGTTACTTTGTGAGGCTTACATAATAGAAACCACCCTAAAATGACCCAATTCTAGAAACAACACCCCTCAAGGTATTCATAACTGATTTTACAAACATTGTTAACCCTTTAGGTTTTCCACAAGAGTTAATGGTAAATGGAGATAACATTTCAGAATTTCGATTTTTGGGAAAATGTTCCATTTTAATCCATTTTTTCCAGTAACAAAGCAAGGGCTAACAGCAAACAAAACTCAATATTTATTGCCCTGATTCTGTAGTTTGCAGAAACACTCCATTTGTGGTCATAAACTGTTGTATAGCCAAACGGCAGGGCACAGAATGAAGGGAACGCCATATGGTTTTTGGAAGGAGGATTTTGCTGGACTGGTTTTTTGACACCATGTCCCATTCGAAGCCCCCCTATGCACCCCTAGAGTAGAAACTCCAATAAAAGTGACCCCATCTAAGAAACTACACCCCTCAAGGTATTCATGACCGATTTTACAAACTTTGTTAACCCTTTAGGTGTTCCACAAGAGCTATTGGCAAATGGAGATGAAATTTCAGAATTTCTATTTTTTGTTACCTTGCCTCAAAAAAAGTGTAACATAGAGCAACCAAAAATCCTATTTACCCTCAAATAGTACAAACAAAACTGCCACCTTATCCTGTAATTTCCAAAATGGGGTCACTTTTTTGGAGTTTCTACTGTAGGGGTGCATCAGGGGGGCTTCAAATGGGACATATTGTCAAAAAACCAGTCCAGCAAAATATGCCTACCAAAAACTACAAGGCATTCCCTTCCTTCTATGCCCTGCCGTTTGGCCATACAGCAGTTTACGACCACATATGGGGGTTTCTGCAAACTACAGAATCAGAGCAATAATTATTGAGTTTTGTTTGGCTGTTAACCCTTGCTTTGTTACTGAAAAATGGATTAAAATGGTAAATTTGCAAAAAAAATAGCTGTTTTGGGACGTTTTTTATTGTTTGTTATTTTCATAGTTGATCTGACAGGTTAGATCGAGTGCCTTTTCTATAGAGCAGGTTGTTACGGATGCGACAATACCAAATATGACTACTTTTTGGGGTTTTTTGTTTCAGTTTTTCATAACAAAGCATTTTTGAAAAAAAGATTTTTTTAGTGTCTCCACATTCTGAAAGCCATATTTATTTTATATTTTTTGGGCGACTGTCTTATGTAAGGGCTAATTTTTTGTGGAATGAGATGAGGATATCTTGGGGTGCATATGATATTTTGGTCGCTTGCTATTACACTTTTTGTGATATAAGGTGACAAAAATTACTTTTGATACAGTATTTATATAATTTTTTTTGCTGTGTGCACCTGAGGGGTTAGATCATGTGTTAGTTTTATAGACCATGTTGTTATAGACGCGGCGATACCTAATATGTATACTTTTTATTTATTTATTTATTTAAGTTTTACACAATAATATCATTTTTGAAACAAAATAAAATCATGTTTTAATGTCTCCATTGTCTGAGAGACATATTTTGTTTATTCTTTGGGGCGATTGTCCTATGTGGGGTATCATTTTTTGTGGGATGAGATGGCGGTTTTATTGGCACTATTTTTGAGTGCATATAACTTTTTTATTGTTTGCTATTACAGTTTTTGTAATGTGAGGTGACAAAAATGGTTTTTTTTACATTGTTTTTATTTAATTTTTTTTACGGTATTTACCTCAGGGGTTAGATCATGTGATCTTTTTATAGAGAAGGTTTTTACGGACGTGGCGATACATAATATGTATACTGTTTTTTTATTTATTTTACTTTAACACAATAACAGCATTTTAGAAAAAAAAATAATGTTTTAGTGTCTCCATAGTCTGAGAGCCATATTTTTTTATTTTTTTTGGGCGATTGTCCTATGTAGGGGCTCATTTTTTGCAGAATGAGATGGCGGTTTGATTAGTACTATTCAAATGGGACATTTGGGACATTTGCATTTTTTTGTTTGTATGTATAATTGCCATAGCTACGTGCACCTGCATACAGGGACGTGCTGACTGATCCCCCCTTGTGTTTCTGTTTAGTATGTGCTGGAGGTGTGGCAACCTCCTCTTCAATCGTTCACACCTGACTAGTTTGTCTGCCCTAGAGGCTGGTTTTAATTAGAGTGAGTATAAAGCTGAATGTGCATTCACAGTACCTGCTAGTAGCCATCTGGCTCCAGGAGAAGTGCACAGTGGGCTCAGCATGCATGTTGGTACCTGCATCCCTGGATCTAATGGAGGCTGTTACAGCACCAGAAAGGGTTAATAAGTATGGTTTATCCCAGCATGCATGCTGGGCCCACACTCCCTGGATTTTATATGGCTGTCATGGCCCATAACAGGTAAGATTCAGCGTTAGGAGGATTTTATGTGGCTGTCATGGCTCATAACAGGTCAGATTTAGTGTTAGCACCACTCACGGGACAGCCTTGGCGTGGCGAGTGGCTTATTACCTTTTGATCAAAACGTACACTAATGTCCTCTTATAGCTTCTATCTTGGGCAGAGTTCTGGTTGCAGAGTGCTGTTGCATTTTTTTATTCAGTGATATGTTTTTTTTTATTTTACCTTTTTCTTTTACTTTTTTACAATTTTTTTTACCCAGACCCACTTGGTTCTTGAATATATAGTGTACTGTACTGTATTTTTAACTTTTCACTAGTCTGATCAGATTTCTGCCTTTAGCAGAAGTCAGATCAGACTTACAGTACCATGGCAAGCAGGATGCCTCTGAAAGCGTCATGTTGTCATGGTAACCATTACCCGCTGACAGAAAAGAGCAGCGGGTGATGGGGAGGGAGGGGAGCTCCCTCCCTCTGCGATCCCATCAAGAATCGGGGGCTGCAAAGGCACAGCAGCCCCCGATGGGAGAGGGAGCTCCCTCCCTGTTAACCCCTTCCATACACATTGTCACAGGACCCCCCTGGGCATTGTAACAAGGTACTTGCTGAATGATTTCAGCAGGTACCTTGTTCCGATCACTTTCCGGCTGAGCAGCAGTGATCGGAAATACTCATGACGTACCGGTACCTTAAGGACTCGGGAATCATGACGTACTGGTATGTCATGCGTCCTTAAGGGGTTTAAATGTTTTTAAATACGCAGATAGGAATACCAAAGTAATTCACTGAAGTCTCGCGCCAATCCGGCTGAGACAAAGTTTTGCTACAAGAAGCCCATAAGTTTTAATGCTGTACGAAAACAGCATTACAAACAACGTTTTTTAATTAATCGACTTTGGAATTATGATCCACAGCTCGATTCGCTGAAGCCTAGTGCAGAGGGTGGGAGTGACCCTGATGGTGCAGTGAAGAATGGGCACCCTGTGTTCTGTTAGGGCACTCCCTGTAGCTGTGGGCACTTTAGTCACTGTCACTTTATAGTTTTTTATACTTTATAATTGTATATGTATTAATTAATATTTTGATGACAATTATATTATTTGGTTTGGATAAGGATTTCTTTTATATAAGAGGTTGGTTTCACGTTTATGTGAAGGTCACATGATCAGAATAGGATCGGATGACCGTGTAACACAGATTTTCACACTAATATATATACATGTATTTTATATTCTGTATTCGCTTTGGTGACATTACCCCATTTTAGGTAACGGAGTATTTATTATTATTATTGTTATTATTAGTCTTCCTCCGTCCTATTTCTTTTTCTGTTTTTGCCTTTTCTTGCTGTGTGTCCTACATAATTGTAGGCAGTATCTTGCGAGTATCATCTTTCTCACATGTTTTTGTATTAGAGATGGATGAAGTCTCGTGACCATTTCTCCGAGAGAGGATGCTGTCCCTGTACGTCACGAATGCGGCGTAATGCCGCAACACGTGACTTATTTTTAGATATGTACTCTCGTGTTGATGTCTTAACGCGTGATCTCGCGGCCTGATGGATGTTTGGTGGGCGTTGTCTTTTTGATTCCCGTTTGCGTCATGATGCCGCGAGATCATGCGGCTGACTGGTTAGCTGCTGGGCGCGGTCTCGCGTGTTTGTGATGTCACTGGCAGCGCGACGGCGCGGAGATGTGATGTGCTCCCAGCACAACACACACATGTATTTTATATTATACCTGATGAACATGGATATATATAGAGGTTAGAGAGATTGATTCAAACACGCCCCTTGAGAAAGCGGAGCGAAACGTACGTCGGGGTGGGCTCTCCTCTCTGCAATAGAAAACCCGTGTTCTCCTCTCCAAGTGTCCCTCAGGTATACATTTATGGAATATATATGCCTCCTTGCTGCAGTGTTTGTGTGGTTTATCCACTATACTAGTTTTAGTGGGGCTTTGTTCTATTGTACAATTGGTGTATTGGGGATGTGTCTGTCTATGCCAGCACTTTTGTAGAAGGTTTTTTACCTTATATAGGAGAACTATCGGGGTTTTTCTGTGTGTGGGAGGGGAGCCACATGTCTTGGCCACTATCTGTATTGCTGCCATATATAATTATTTTTATATTTATTGTGTATGTCGTTGGTCTTTTATCAACTAATAAAGTTTGTGAAATTGTAATGCGTGTCCCTTTATGGTTATTTGGTTAACATTAGTATAGTCACGCATCGTGCTATGAGTGAGTAGCGTTGGCATTACCAATATTATGACTTGCCAAATCATATCTGAAGTGTGCAGGGTTTCTGAACTTTCTATCCCTCAACTGCCGCATGTAAATGAAAATGCTGTATGCTGATCACATTTCTGACTAATCCACTAATTTTTTTTGCTGAAGCAACAGCAAAATCTGTAACGCTCTACGCTGGTTACCTTGATAACTCTCACACTGTAGCCATGAAAATTCTCCAATTGGTCTCTCTTTCTGATGATAGTGGATGACACCTGGGGATCTGTTAGTCTCTGAAAGCATTGAAACTAAGTGCCTGAGAAGATGAGCCCATGTTGTTTGCTCCCTGCCTCATCCAGGCCCATCCATTCTCATACTCCCTAGGTGAAGGGGCCAGCCACAACCTAAACTCCAAAGAGGGCTGGGCCAGGATTTGTTCGTTTTATGCTTAAGCATACTGGATGTGACACATTACATAGAAGTGTGTAATATAACATTACAGTACAGTACATTACCAAAAAATAGCAGATAGCTCTTCCCACTCTGGTACTGCATGTGTCTGTGGGAATTTTTGCCCAATCATCCAGAAAAGCATTTGTAAGGTAAGACACTGATGTTGGATGAGAGGACCTGGCTTCCACTATATGTTTTAGTACATCCCAAAGGTGTTCAATAAGGTTGAAGTCAAGCCTCTATGTAGGACAGTCAAGTTCTTCCTGACCAAACTCAACCAACCATGTCTTTATGGACCTTGCTGTATGCTGTGGGGTTGCAGTTATGTTGGAACTGAAAAGGGCCTTTTCCAAACTGTTCCTACAAAGTTGGAAGTATAAAGTTGTCCAAAATGTCTTGGTATGCTGAAGCATTAAGATTTCCTTTCAATGGAATGAAAGTGGCTTAGCCCACCCGCTAAAAAGAACCCCATAACATTATCCTTCCTCCACCAAACTTTAAAGTTGGCACAATGCAGTCAAGCAGTTAACGTTCTCATGGCATTTGTCAAACCCAGACTTATCTATCAGACTGCCAGATAGAGAAGAGTGATTTGTCACTACATAGGACATGTTTCCACTGCCCCAGAGTCTAACTGCAGCATGCTTCACACCACTCTGTTTGATGCCTGGCAGTGTTCTGGTTGATGTAGTGTTTGCACACAGCAACCCATATCATGAAGTCCCTTGCACACAGTTTTGCTGCTGATATTAATTAAGGTTTGGAACTCTGCAGTTATTGAGTCAGCAGGGCTTTGGCGACTTTTATGCACTATGCACCTTAGCACTTAGTGAATCCGATATGTAACTTTACGTAGTCTACCACTGCGTGGCCAAGTTGCGGTAGTTCATAAATGTTTTCAATTTGCAATAACAGCACTCACAATTTATTGTGGAATATCTAGGAATGAAGAGCTTTCATGAAGTAACGTGTTGCATGGCCAGGTGCTTTATTTATACACCTGTGGCAATGTTGCTGAATAAATACAGTTTATCCAAAGTTGCTTTGGTCAAAACTTTGTTTGAATGCTGACGGGTCTCCACACAGCATTCAAATGTATGGGCTAAACGGAGGTGAAATGGTGAAGAACTTTGGCATTCGATTGTACATCTTGAAGACCAGCTGACTTCAGATTGCAGTTTTAAAATGGTTCTCAAGTTGTACAATCGAATACTGAAGTTCTTCATTAAAGTCTTGTGAGACTTTGGACTTAACGAATTTCACCTCCACACAGCCCATACATTTAAATGCTGTATGGAGATGCATCTCAATACAACATTTAAATTAAGTTTTAACCAAAGTGATCAGAAGTGATCCGAAGTGTGCTTCGCTCAACCCTACTGATGACTTATCCTCAAGATAAGTCATCAGTATTTGATTTGTGGGGGTTTAAAGAGACTGAGGTGCTTCCAGTGAGAGCTGCAGCCTTTTCCTAGGCCAGTCCTATCACACTTGGCGGAAAATGTAATGTCTTATGTTTCCATCCATCTCCACCTTTTTGGCAGGACAGAATATCATGATATGCTATGTTATTTTGTCCTTAACCCCTTAAGGACACGGCCCTATTTCACCTTAAGGACCAGGCCATTTTTTCAAAATCTGACCATTGTCACTTTATGTGGTGATAACTTTAAAACGCTTTTTCTTATCCAGTCCATTCTGAGATTGTTTTTTCGTCACATATTGTACTTCATGACAGTGGTAAAATGAAGTCGAAAAATTTCATTTTTATTTATAAAAAAATACCAAATTTACCAAAAATTTTGAAAAATTTGCAATTTTCCAAGTTTCAATTACTCTACTTCTATAATACATAGTAATACTGCCCAAAAAGTTATTGATTTACATTCCCCATATGTCTACTTCATGTATCGATCATTTTGGGAATGCTATTTCATTTTTGGGGAACGTTACAAGGCTTAGAAGTTTAGAAGCAAATCTTGAAATTTTTCAGAAATTTTCAAAACCCACTTTTAGGGACCAGTTCAGGTCTGAAGTCACTTTGTGAGGCTTACATAATAGAAACCACCCAAAAATGACCCCATTCTAGAAACTACACCCTCAAGGTATTCAAAACTGATTTTACAAACGTCATTAACCCTTTAGGTTTTCCACAAGAGTTAATGGCAAATGGAGATAAAATTTCAGAATTTCGATTTTTGAAAAATTTCCGTTTGAATCCATTTTTCCAGTAACAAAGCAAGGGTTAACAGCCAAACAAAACTCAATTTTTATTGCCCCGATTCTGTAGTTTTCAGAAACACCCTATATGTGGTCGTAAACTGCTGTATGGCCAAACTGCAGGGCGCAGAAGGAAAGGAGCGCCATATGGTTTTTGGAAGGCAGATTTTGCTGGACTGGATTTTTGACACCATGTCCCATTTGAAGCCCCCAATGCACCCCTAGAGTAGAAACTCCATAAAAGTGACTCCATCTAAGAAACTACGCCCCTCAAGGTATTCAAAACCAGTTTTACAAACTTTGTTAACCCTTTAGGTGTTCCACAAGAGTTATTGGCAAATGGAGATGAAATTTCCGAATTTCTATTTTTTGTTACCTTGTCTCAAAAAAAGTGTAATATAGAGCAACCAAAAATCATGTTTACCCTAGAATAGTACCAAAAAAACTGACACCTTATCCCGTAGTTTCCAAAATGGGGTCACTTTTTTGGAGTTTCTACTGTAGGGGTGCATCAGGGGGGCTTCAAATGGGACATAGTGTCAAAAACCAGTCCAGCAAAATCTGCCTTCCAAAACCACATGGCGTTCCCTTCCTTCTGTGCCCTGCCGTTTGGCCATACAGTAGTTTACGACCACATATGGGGTGTTTGTGCAAACAAGAGAATCAGGGCAATAAATATTGAGTTTTGCTTGGCTGTTAACCCTTGCTTTGTTACTGCAAAAATGGATTAAAATGGAAAATTTGCAAAAAAATAGCTGTTTTGGGACTGTTTTTATTTTTGTTATTTACATAGTTGAACTGACAGGTTAGATTGTGTGCTATTTCTATAGAGCAGGTTGTTACGGACGCGACAATACCAAATATGACTACTTTTTGGGGTTTTTTGTTTCAGTTTTATATATTAAAGCATTTTTGAAAATAATTTTTTTTTTTGTGTCTCCACATTCTGAAAGCCATAGTTTTATTTTATTTTTTTGGGCGACTGTGTTATGTAGGGGCTCATTTTTTGCAGGATGAGATGGCGGTTTGATTGGCACCATCTTGGGGTGCATATGACATTTTGGTCGCTTGCTATGACACTTTTTGTGATGTAAGGTGACAAAAATGGCTTTTGACACCGTATTTTTTTTTTGCTGTGTTCAGCTGAGGGGTTAGGTCATGTGTTATTTATATAGATCAGGTTGTGACGGACGCGACGATACATAATATGTATACTTTTTATTTATTTATATAAGTTTTACACAATAATATAATTTTTAAAACAAAAAAATCATGTTTTAGTGTCTCCATAGTTTGAGAGCCATATATATTTTTTTTTTTGGGCGATTGTCCTATGTAGGGGCTCATTTTTTGCGGGATGAGATAGCGGTTTGATTGGCACCATCTTGGGGTGCATATGACTTTTTGATCGCTTACTATTACACTTTTTGTGATGTAAGGTGACAAAAAAATGGCTTGTTTGACAACGTTTTTATTTTTTATGTTTACGGCGTTCATCTGAGGGTTAGGTCATGTTATATTTTTATAGAGCAGGTCCTTACGGACATGACGATACATAATATGTATACCTTTTTTATTTATTTTGGTTTTACACAATAATATCCTTTTTGAATGAAAAAAAAACATTTAGTATCTCCATAGTCTGAGAGCCATATATTTTTCAGTTTTTAGGCAATTGTCTCAGGTTGGGTATCATTTTTGCGGGATGAGGTGACGGTTAGATTGGCACTATATCATGTTTTAGTCTGAGAGGCATAGTTTTTTTATTTTTTGGCCAATTGTTTTAGGTAGGGGCTCGTTTTTTGCGGGATGAGATGGCGGTTTGATTGGTACTATTTTGGGAGTCAAACGCCTTTTTGATCGCTTTGTATTACACTTTTAGTGATGTAATGTGCCAAAAAATGGCTTATTTACACCATTTTTTGGTTTTTTTTTTTATGGCGTTCACCTGAGGAGTTCAGTCATGTGATATTTTTATAGAGCAGGTTTTTACGGACGCGCGATACCTAATATGTGTAGTGTATTTTATTTTTTAAATTTTTATTCAGTGATATGTGTTTTTCATTTTTACATTTTTTTCACTTTTTACATTTTTTTGACCCAGACCCACTTGGTTCTGAAAGATCCAGTGGATCTGGTGTCTGTATAATACAGTACAGTACACTATATAGTGCACTGTACTGTATTTTGTACTTTAGAAAGTCTGAATAGACCTTTAGCAGGTCTATTCAGACTTTCAGCACCATGGAGAGCAGGGCGGCTTCTGAAGCGTCCTGTCTCCATGGCAACCATCACCCGCTGCCATAACTGGGCAGGGGTGATGGATGGGAAGGAGTGGAGCTCCCTCCTCTGCGATCCCATCCTGTTGGGGGCTGCAAAGGCACAGCAGCCCCCGATGGGAGAGGGAGGAGCGCTCCTCCCTGTTAACCCTTCCATACCGCGGTCCGTGCGGACCGCGGTACAGAAGGGTTAAGCGGCTGGCATCTGCAGCACAGATGCCAGCCGTTCTATCAGAGTGTCAGCAATGTGCTGACACTCTGATAGAACCACTAGACACCAGGGATAGATTACAGGGGAGGCGGGCGGGGATCGCAATCGCGATCCCGCCCGCCGCACCGCCTCCCGCCTCGCGCCGCCCGCAACCACCCCCTGCACCGCCGCAGCCACAATATGATTGGGGGCTGCAGGGGATTAAAAACAGTTTGGGGGCATTAACTCTCTGATCCCGCGGTCATAGACCTCGAGGATCAGAGATCACTAGAAGCGCTGCAAACCGCAGGTCTGAATTGACCTGCGGTTTGCAGCGATCGTCCATATGGGGGGGTCACAGGACCCCCCTGGGCATTGTAACAAGGTACCTGCTGAATGATTTCAGCAGGTACCTTGTTCCGATCACTGCCAGCTGAGCAGCAGTGATCGGAACAACTCATGACGTACCGGTACGTCATGTGTCCTTAAGGACTCGGGAAACATGCCGTACCGGTACGTCATGTGTCCCAAAGGGGTTAAAAATAAAAATGTATTGAAATGTCAAAATGGACAAACTGTATAAGTAGGTCCATTGCTAGAAAACTTTATGAATATTTTCAGTTGAAAGTGTACCCAACTAGTGATGGATGAAGTTTTGGTCACTGGGTAAATCTTATGGATTTGTGGGAGTTAATTTTAAATTTGTTGTTTAGAACAGTTAGCTTGTAAATCACTTACCAATTAACGTGACTTGCTTGGATAATTTTGGCATTATATCAATGCCATTTTTCAGCCATGTTATTTTGGGGTTAGGAATACCCTCAGCATGACACTTCAAGCTGGCAGACACCCCGGGTTCCTGAGCCTGCGTCTCTGGATACACTCTTATTACTGGAGGAACTAGAGGGAATAAAAGGAATGTTAGAAAGGTAATACATTACTGCCAATTACTGAGTACTTACAGTTACAGTCTTCCACTATGTAAAGCCAGTTCACTGAGGATAGTATTATATGGTATATCAATGGTAAGAAGTTGTGGTAATGGACCACTGTATAAGAGGTAATACATAGTAAAGTGCTGGTTAATGTATTATATCTAAAAATATAGCTGTAATATATAGTAATCTAGTAATACCGATATTTGCAATGCAATAATATGAACAAACTGAACAATAATACCAAACCACTTATTTTAATATTGTCTAACTATTGAATGTTATCCTCATAGTAGGATGCATGAGGCTTCCTTTACACACAGTATTTTTTGGGGTTTGTCAAAAACCAGCATGACAAATTCATGCATTTTTTTCCACAAGCATTTTTTGGTGCCATTTTTGGTCACACATTTGGATGTGCATTTATTCAGGTGTCTTCCTCCACAGTAGATAAATCTATGGGAAAACACATGAAGAAAAACTACATATTTAGAGAATTTTTTTTTTTTTAAAAAGTTAAAACTTTGTGGCTAACATCTGGCCACATTTTTTTCTGCACAAAAACACACATATATGTAATTGCAAAATTGGTGCTCATTTAGGCCCCATTCACATGATGTTTTTTGCCATTGAAATATTGTTGCGGATTCCATGACAATATTCCAGCAATGGCTACATGGTGTCCACCTCTTATTGCTTTTAATGGGAGGCAGTGCTGCCATTCACCTATCACATAGGTTTTTTGCATGCATTTTGCCAGCTCCAGATGTTAACTGGGAAAAAGGAAACACAGATTGCTCATGCATTTTTTTTTTGTTCTAAGCATTTCTGTTCATTAGATGGTGTTTTTTAAAAGTTTCTTGCTTCTTAACAAAAACACAGCATGCTTTTGGTGTTTTTTAAGGTGTTTTGACAACTTCTCTTCTTTGGTAGAAGGCGACATTAAGAAAACGCCAGTTATAAGACATTCTGGATAATAATTCTCAAAACTGGTTTAAAGAAGAACTGATTTAGTTGCCCTTGGCAACCAATCAGATTACACAGTTCATTTTCCAAAGGAGCTCTGTAAAATGAAAGGTGGAATCTGATTGGTTGCTAAACTAAGCCAGTTTTCCTTTACATCAATTTTGATAAATGTCGCCCTCTGTGGGTAAAAAATGCCTGAAAAGAAAAATACAAAAGTTTCAGTAAAGATGCAGGTGCAAAAAACAAAATAAAACACTCATTCTGGCTTTTTATTACTGGTAAAAATAACACCAGATCCATATTCATCACCTAAGACTGTAAAATGCATAACTGATCGATGCATACACTAAGTAACTAAATTAATATTTCCTGCAATTAGGCCACATGCACACATTATGTATTACATATAGATTTTAATATGGAAAATCTGCCACATACTACAGTACCAGGAAAGTAGATAAGATTTTAACCATTTCTTCTACATTTTGCAGAAATTCTCCATGCATAAATTGACCTACAGTGAAGATTTTGAAATATTCAGCATGTCAGTGCTTTCAGCGGATTTTCACTGCAGATTTCATCCTTTGAAATGCGTATGGTGTAACCTATGGCATGAACTGATTAAAATAACATGTTTCTCTAGCTCATCTGACTGTGCATAAGGACTCATGCACACGACCATAGCTTTGGTTCGCTTCCAATCATTTTTAGAAGATCGGATGTGAACCCATTCATTTCAATGAGGCCGCAAAAGATGGGCACAGCACATTATGTGCTGTCTCTATCCATTTTTCCGTTCCAAGGACGCGCAAATAAATAGAACATTTCCTATTCTTCTCCATTTTGCGGAGAAGAATAGACATTTTTAACATAGCATGGGACCTGTGGAAGGGAAAATGCACACAGCTGGTGTCCGTGTACTGTGTAGACAGCAAAAACAAATGAAGTTGTGTGCAGTAAGCCTAAGAAAGTAGTGGGCTGTAAACACTGCCATTTTAGTTTCCTATCATGTTTTGCGATTAGTACACTCATACCACGTTGGTGCAGGCTATTAGCAGAGTGGAGGGAGCGCAGGGCAGGAACGCACGGCACATCATATTCCTCTGCCTGTCCTTCTCTTCTAAAGTCTCACATAGAAATAGACAAGCGCTTTTTTGCGAGTTATCTGAATATTATATGGGGTATACATTTTGCTTAGTGTTGCAGAAACACAGTAGTAATTATGTCGGGGGCTGAAATTAACAAATTGATTTATAGTCATGTTCTACAGGAAATGATTAAAAGTCTGGAAAATACATGGTCTGCATGTTACTGCTATAATATATATTCAGCACATTTCTAGTTAGAGTAGAAAATGAATGTGTTCTGTTAATTTAGGAAGAAAATAAAATGGCACCATTCATTTTGCTGCAATATATGTAGCAATTGAAACTGAGGTGTTTATACAATATATTATATAGGCATTATCATGGTATCCACACACACACAAATATTACTAGTGCATTTCGCATAGGCGTTGGGATGCGGAGGTATTAACACGTTCCTGTCATGCAAAATATATATTACCCAAAACAAAAGTGCCCCAACCAGCAATTTTAAATCTATTCTACCCAAGCCCTATTTTCATATGCACAATACTAAATAAAATCCAGTACTTGGATAACAGTGGCTGCATCTAAAGCTTAGGGAGGAGATAAATGAAAAACTAAAATCATACATCACACTATGTACACTTCAGCACAAATGCGGGAATTAGAGGAGTCATTTTTGGAGTAAAATTTTTCATTGAACAAGCTACCTTTAAATAGAGCATGACATAATTAGGAAATTCTCCCAATTGTATTTTTCCCTAAATAAGACCTACAAGAATTGATTTCCACTCTAATTTTAAATAATAAGACAGTCCCATGTGTCCCGCAAGACAAGAAAAGAAAAAAAAAGAAACACCACAGAAGAAAAATGACGGAAGTCATCTAAAACTGCCTTTAATAAAGGCATAAAAATAATATCTCATACCCCAATGTAAACCTACTGTACCTAGAAGCAGAACTGCTGCACTGACAAGAAATATAAGGGAAATACAGTAGCCTAAATGGGAGATATGTCAGAGCTGAGGTATACATTGGGGAATACACCAGACATTAACAATAAAATAACATGGAGAGCCCATTTCGGTAAGTTTTTAAAGTCTTCATCTAACTGTAAATAAATTGTGTTTATTACAAGTAGTGCTCTCACTTTACCGCTAATTGCCAGGATTCACTTGCAACCTGAAACCATGGCAAGTCCAGGTACATGTGTCATTTGTGAGTGTTACTCGTGACCCTATTGAATGCTTCAGGCCCATCAGGCTGTTGCCCTGACTAGGATCAGTGATATCCCTTAAATGGTTGCTCTAGGTAAAACTTGAGCTTGACATGAGTAAAGATTTAGTAGTGAGGAGAGAAGTACCAGTTTAGACTTCTTACAAATCCGCCAATTATTTCACTGAAAGGAGGTGTGCTGGGTCAATAGGATTAAAGTAAATAGAGAAACTATAATTTTCTGGGCACTGTTCCTGGACCCAAACATTTGGGTTGGGAATGGGATGAAGCTTTTGGATTATCTGGAGTCACACTGTGACTGAAGGTAGTGTTGACTTCATGTTATTCTCTGTAATTGGGAACTGGAAATAGCAGTGGAATATTAGAAGTGGGCAGTCTATGCAGTGATGAGCATATAGATGTAATTATGCAATATATTGTTAAAAATGAAGGAGACATAGGTCTATCTGTATGGGAGCACAGGTAGCAGTTTCACCCAGGCTTTGATTGCTGAGGAAGCCCAAATGCCTTTCTGCTATATAGGTAGACACCAGTATTATAAATGACACATGGCAGGTAAGGACAATGCTATAGATTTTTGCATTGGGGCCCACATCTCTGTCAAAGTCCTATCTCTGTCAAAGAGCTTCAAAGATTTAGATGAGTTGATATGGTTATACTAAACAGTGCAGTAATAGTATATGATCAAAGAGACCTTAAAGGAGTTATTCCAGGGAAAAGCAATTATCTTCTATACATAAGATATGTGATAATTGCTGGGGGTCCCACCACTGGGACCTCAACCAAATACTATGCATTATGAAACTAAGTTTTGACTACTGTGACTGCTTTAAAAGATATATTGTGGAATTAATCAGAATTGGACTTGAAAATGAGATGGTTGGAAGAACACTCTCTAAGTTAGTCCTAAAGCTACTCTAAGTACAATAATCTTCATTCACATACTTTAAATAAAGATACAGATACAGAAATTCTGATACAGTAATCTGGTAAAATAATTTGGAATACCACATGGAAATATAACAATCATGAAACTCATTTTCATGATTGAATATTTTGTACCAATATTTTATTTTGGGCTTTAAAGTATCTTTGGGCAACCCTCCAGTTCCAAAAAAATAAATAAAAAATCACATTAACATGAACAGAATGCTTACATGATGGCCTCATTTTTATCATTTTAGTTGCAGATAAGCTAATTGTCAGCTCCTCTTCTACAATCCAAGATGGCCACTACACTTCTCAGACTGTCTGGTGCTCACTGTGCATTGGTAGCCCAAGACACTTCCTACCTGTACAGCCTTCTCTTGGATTGACCAGCACTGTTTACGTAGGCCAATCCAGGGGCATCAGGAAATGTCTTGGGCTACAAAATTCACAGCATGTATCTGCAGTATGAGTAGTAGTATGGCCATCTTGGATGGCAGAAGTGGAGCTTGGGAAATAGCAGATCTGCAGCTACTAAGGTGAAAAGGTAAGCATCATTCCCCAATTAAAGTGAATTTTGTCTTGTTGAACTGGAAAGTTGCTGTAACTATATCAGCATACAGGACAAAATATTGCACTAAACTTTTATGCCTACTAGACAGCAAGTGAGTTAATATATATATATGGCTTGGCAGGCATGCATGGGCTTTAATTTATTGCTATTTAGAATGTATTGCGGTATGCTGTAGCCATTATGTTATTTTTATGTAAATTAAAGGGATTTTGCTGTATCCATATTTATCATGACTACTCTTTACTATTTTTTTTTATCTGTCTGCAGAATTTGACACAATAGACCACCATCTCCTTCTCACCATGGTCCAATCTATCTGTCTTGAGAACACTGTTCTTTCTTGGTTTTCTTCCTATCTCTCTGCCCGCTCTTTCAGTGTGTCATTTGCTGGCCCTAATTCCCCTCCTCTCTCTTTTTCTGTCGGGGTTCCTCATGGTTCAGTCCTTGGTCCCCTCCTCTTCTCTCTCTATATAACCCCTACTGGAAAGACTATCAGCAGATTTTGTTTCCAGTACCACCTCTATGCCAATGACATCCAACTATATACTTCTGCTAACCTATATAAACTGATATCTACATCTCAGTGTGTTTGATTCTGATCTTTCCTTTACCCCCTATATTCAACTGCCTGCATGTCAAAAAAGATCTCTAGAATCCTTTCTTACTGTGGAAACAAAAAAACTCTTATTTTGACCCTGATCCATTCCCGTCTCGATTACTGTAACTCATTCCTAATTTGTCTCCCCCTCACCAGACTTTCGCCTCTCCAATCTACCCTTAATGCAGCGTCTAGAGTCACCTATCTATCTATCTATCTATCTATCTATCTATCTATCTATCTATCCGCTACTCCGTTGCCTCTACCCTATTACACTGGTTCACCATACAGTATAGTATTCCATGCAAACTGCTCATTCTCACCCACAAAGCTCTCTACAGTGCTGCACCCCCTATATCTCTTCCTTCATTTCTGCCTATCATCCTACCTGTGGTATACGTTTAGCCCAGTAGCGTAGCTAACGGCTCATGGGACCTATTGCAAGAGTTCAGCTTGGGCCCCCTTCCCTCAGTGCTTAGTGTGTCTTCTTATGTGGCACAAGGGTCTTTGGGCCCCCTCAGGCTCATGGGCCCGGTAGCGACTGCTACCTCTGCACCCCCTATAGCTACGCCCATGGTTCAGCCAATGACTTACAACTGACATCCACCATAATCTGAACCTCTTACTCCTGTCTCCAAGACTTCTGCAGAGCTGGTACAAGTTCTCTGGAATGCCCTACCTCAAGCAATTAGGTTAATTCATTCCATCCACAGTTTTAAGTGCTCCCTAAAAACACATGTTTTAAGCTTAGCTTATTACATCTCCTGATCTAACCCTCCTTCATTCACAGTCCCCCTATATCATCCTTCAGCATCATTCTGAACCTGATCCATCAACAAATATCAACACCCCATGCACTCAGGTGCACTACAGATATTTGCTGATGGCTGGTTCATGCAGCTTTATATCTACTCTCTATTGTGTTAAGATCGCTGGACCCATCATTGTACCCCTCAGATACCGCGTTCATACATGATTGTGGCACTATGAGAGTAAAAGCAGTGTAAAATTATCAGAAAAAAAATTAAATCAAACTTACCTCCTCTATTTGCTTGCATCAGGCCCACTGCCACCATCTTGCTTGAAGATCTGGCAAGAAATCTCGCGTGGTCCGAGATGATGTCGTCACGTCAGTCCAACGCCCGGGTGGCCGGCCTGTCACTTTCAAATGGAGGAGGTAAGTATGATTTTTTTTGTTTTTTACACTATTTTAGATTAAATCAATTCGTTACCACGAAGCATGAGGAAATTTGGTTTCACAATGAATCAAATGTATCCTGAAATTCGGATCTAATTCCACTTTGTTGAATTCGATTCGCTCATCTCTACTTGTCTACTTTTGTGTCACCCCTATCTCCTCATAGATTGTAAGCAGTGCCCTCACTGTCTGTTGCTATGTTATTTACTGTATAATTCTAAACCCGTGCTTGTAAAGCACTGTGAAATATGTTGGCTCTCTATAAATGAAAATTATTATCCTTATTATTATTATTATTATTATTATTATTATGATTAATCATAATAATCATATAACACTAGCTACTTATTCTTACTAAACTTAACATAGTAATTAGTGTTCTTAACAGAAGCATATGGAGTGCACTGTTTTTAGCCTTATCATATTGAAGGCTCAATGGCGTAGACCACATTTAATAGCATTTTTGATTACAGCATGGACAAGAAATAGTGATTATCCTGTGACACGCTCACATTTTATCGTCATGAGTTTGACATTTCCTTTATGAACTATTATGAGCTGTGAAAATTGTTTCTATGGTGACTAAAGATGAGCGAATCGATCAGACGAAGTGGAATTCGATCTGAATTTCAGGAAAAAATGCGAATTTTCTCACACTTCGTGGTAAGGAATCGCAATCTTTCTTAAAATGGCGGCCACACGTGTGAGGACTGAGGACATGGGGCAAGGAACTCTAAGAAGGTGGGATCACAAAGATTGACATGCATGCAGCCAATCAGCAGCCAACCAGCCCTGTGATGTCACAGCCCTATAAATCCGGCAGCCATTTTAGATTCTGCCATTTTCCAGCGTTCTGAATGCAGATGTGAGAAGGAGCTAGAGATAACAATTTGAAAAAGCTAATTGTGAAAAAAATATGAATAAAATGATTTATAAGTGCAGGGAAAAGTTAGGGAGGAACCTTTTCACAGCATGGGAGAGATGTCAGAAGGAGCTAGGGACAGTGCTAGAAAAGCGATTTACAAGTGCAAGGAAACATAATTTGGGGATCCAAATAGCCATAATACAGCTCTGTCATTCCCAAAGAAAATTCTTGGGGTGCAAGTGCTATGTTGAAAAGCCTTTAGTGGCTTATGTCTGTGGAAAAGGAAAAATATATATGCAGTTCACTTCTGCAGTTATATGTGGTGAAAGTGTTTAGTGGCATATTTCAGGACAAAAAATATATATATATATATATAAGCAGTTCACTGTTGTCGTTATTTGCTGTAAAAGCGTTTAGTGGCCTATTTCATTACAAAAAGAAAAATATATACGCACTTCACTGTTGCATTTTTTTTGTGGTGAACAAGTTTAAGTGGCCTATTTCAGTACAAAATGAAAAATATATACGCATTTCACTTCTGCAGATATATGTGGTAAAAGCATTTAGTGGCCTATTTCAGTACAAAATGAAAAATATATATGCATTTCACTTCCGCAGTTATTATTATTTCAGTACAGAAACAAAATATATTCAGCATTCACTTTTGCAGTTATATGTGCTAAAACCTTTAGCGAAGTATTTAGGTAGAAAAACAAAATATATTCAGCGTTCACTGTTGCAGGTATATGTGGCAAAACCTTTAGGCCTCTTTCAGACGGGCGTTGCGGGTGCACTCCGTCAAACAGTGCGGGTGCGTTGCGGGAATCGCCGCGATTTTTCCCTGCGAGTGCAAAGCGCTGTCATGCGTTTTGCACTCGCGGGAGAAAAATCGGCACTTTTGGTACCCAGACCCGAACCTGCACTTCTTCACAGAAGTGCATGTTCGGGTCAGAAATTGTCCCGCTGGTATTATTTCACATTATAACATAGTTATAATGTAAAATAATACCCTTGGCCATCTTCCTAATGTTGAACCCGGTGCTGAATGGGTTAAAAATAATAAATTAATATTAACATACCTGTTCCATTTGATCGTGAAGCCCGGCATCCTCTCCGTTAGCTTGCTTGTAGGAAAAGGACCTGTGATGATGTCACAGCATCACATGGCCCAATCACATGCTCCATCACCATAGTGATGGAGCATGTGATTGGGCCATGTGATGTGACGTCATCACAGGTCCTTTAGATCATAGATGCTGCAGGGAAAGAGAGGACAGATCGCGACTACGCGATCAAGTGGCTAAGGTAAGTTAACTTTTATTATTTTTAACCCCTTCCTCATCATTTAACAATGCATTCTTTATTAAGAATGCTATTATTTCCCCTTATAACCATGTTATAAGGGGAAATAATAGAGATTGGGTCCCGTTGCTAAGCAACAATGCGGGAAAATCGCAACGCATCCGCACTTGGTTGCGGATGCTTGCGATTTTCCCGCAGCCCCATTCACTTCTATGGGGCCTGCGTTGCGTGAAAAACGCAGAATATAGAACAGTGATGCGTGAAAATCACCGCTCATGTGCACAGCCCCATAGAAATGAATGGGTCCGGATTCAGTGCGGGTGCAATGTGTCCTCCTCACGCATTGCACCCGCGCGGAAAACTCGCCCGTGTGAAAGGGGCCTTAGTGACATATTTCAGTCGAAAATTTAATTTTATTCAGCGTTCAGCGCTGTAGATATATGTGGTAAAATCATTTGTGACATATTTTGTTCGAAAAACAAATTTTAGTCAGCATTCAGCACTGCAGTTATATGTCGTAAAATCTTTAGTGATGTATTTCGGTGGAAAAAAATAATTTATTCAGCATTCAGCGCTGCAGTTATATGTGCTAAAACCTTTGGTGGTAGAAAAACTTAATATATTCAGCGTTCACTGTTGCAGGTATATGTGGCAAAACTTTAGTGACGTATTTCGGGCGAAAAACAAATTTTATTCAGCCTTCAGAGCTGCAGTTATATGTGTAAAATCTTTATTGACGTATTGCGGTCGAAAAACAAATTTTATTCAGCGTTCAACGCTGTTGTTGTATGCGGTAAAATCTCCATGATGTCTCCATGATAAATCTGCAGAGTGGTGGCCCCATGTGGCTTCTACACATTTTCAAAATAATCCTTCAGCGGGGCGAATAGATGCCGGATGACCGGGACGCTCCATGACCGTCCCAGGAGCTGCTGTACCTGAAAGCAGTTTCATTGGGGGAGATATATCAAAAGTGGTGTAAAGTAGAACTGGCTTAGTTGCCCATAGCAACCAATCAGATTCCACCTTTCATATTTCAGAGCTCCTTTTGAAAATCAAAGGTGGAATTTGATTGGTTGCTATGAACAAGTAAGCCAGTGTACCTTTACACCACTTTTAGTAAATCTCCCCATTATTGATGGCTGCATGGTAAACTAGCTTCACACTTTGCAGCCCAGAGCTGTGGTTCCAGATGAGAGACCCATCAGCTCAAAATACTTGAAAGGGTTATGATGAATTTTAATTAATAGGCTTCATACAGGCAGCCTTAATGTTGGTGCATTTTAACATTTCTATTACATCCACAAATCACGATCCAACCACCAATGTCTGTTTGGATCATTAGACCAGATTTTGGGCTTGTTGCTGTAATACAGACATGTGCGTTCTACATTTTGCGGATTGGTATGTCCTGCCTTCTGTTAGAAATGTCCATTCTTAGGATATGAATAGCCATGGTGTGCTATCTGCATCTATAGCGTCCCCATTGAAATGAATGGGATTTCATCCAATCCACAAAAAATGCGGATCGGATGTGGACCAAAACTACTTTGTGTGGATGAGGCCTAAGGTAGTCAGTGTGAGACAACACAACCCTGGAGAAGGCTAGCCAGCAAGAAAGATTTAAACCAACTAAAGTAGAGAAAAGAGTAAAAGATATATTTAAGAGGGTTGTCTCACTTCAGCAACTGGCATTTATCATGTAGATAAAGTTAATAGAAGGAACTTACTAATGTATTGTGATACACTTCTCATTTCCAT
The DNA here is from genome assembly GCA_033119425.1 of Bufotes viridis. Lineage (NCBI taxonomy): Eukaryota > Metazoa > Chordata > Amphibia > Anura > Bufonidae > Bufotes > Bufotes viridis. The sequence continues at coordinate 371,927,337 of CM065590.1, read as the reverse complement.
GGTTACGACCACCCTGCAATCCATCATCGGTGGTCGTGTTTGCATACTATAGGAAAAAACAACAGCTTATACATACTTCCATGGTCCTAGCCCCCAGAGAGGACAGAGCTTTTTCCTATAGTGTGCAAGTACAGGGTGGTGGTAACTATTGAAACAAGCAGTGTATAATATGATATAATATGATGGAAAAGTGAATCTAGCCAGCAAAGGAGGCAATATGGGCAATCATTACAAGCTTCTTGTATTACATGATAGTATTGTACATGATAAATACCATTTGTTGAAGTTAGACAACCCCTTTAAGGGGCATTCCAGTATTGAAAGGGGGTGTGTGTAGTAGGTTTGTGGAGATAAACTATTCTTAAGGACTTTATAAGCTCTACAGCAAACTTGTTCTGGTGATCAGGTGATTTAAGACTTATGCTGCCTGGACATGAATTACACAACAGCCTGGCCAGCTGAAATAAAAATACTACATCCCGCAGAGTAGCCTGTAGTAACATTAACAGTGAGTACAGCAACCTGTGAAGAAGGTGTAGAACTTAATCTGATGTTGGGGGCTGCCCTGAGGTTGCATAGTGAAAACGAAGTGTTTGCACCCCTATTTCTGGATGCTTATGCCAAAGTCAGCTAGAGAAGTGAAATGTGAGGAAAATTGCTTTACAGAGATATCTTGGCCTGTTAACTACTTCTGTAGCAATGTAACCTGTGAGATCTGTGGAAATTGCATATTGTGTAAGAACCGCCAGTCGGTGCATGCTGAGAACTGTAACTGATATGCCTACATATGAACTGCAAGTAAAGAATGTTATTACTGATGAAACTGACTCATCATTGCCTCCTCCACCACTGCAAGGGACCCTGTCATGCACCTCAGAATTCATCACAATCAAGGGAACCCCAAACTACCATCAGGCAGAAGAACCCCAAGACCAAGGTGTGCCCCGAAGGGAAGAAAGTTGAGCATTTCCCATCACTGAATGGCCCAGGGGACTGACACTAACAACTACAAGTGCTATTTTACTACAATGTCTCCTCTACCGCTGCTCTCCTCTACTAGGAATGCCACACACCCACATTATGGATGTCTGAATGAGGCCTTAGTGTAGGCAGTACAGGTGGAAAGTGGTTACAGAAGTGGAATAGGGGTGTATTCAGGGTTGGGTACAATTAAAACCACATTGAAAAAAAGCTGAGTTTTTTTTTTTTGCTTTGGTGCAATTATAGTTTTTACAGGTAGAAGGTTAAATAAATGTGTTTCATCTGTAAAACCACAGAGCATTGGAAATGGTGGCAAAAATGCATGCATTGTTTTATGCAGTTTAAACCATACATTAGTAGAAAAAGGCACAGATTACAGTTGGATAGATGAATGATCATACCAGAACTGTAAATATGAAGCTCTATTGAATACCATTGCTGTGCCTGTTGTGATAGGACATGTCCTATGTTTGTGGCATGGCCACAAAGACCCAGAAGCACAGATGTGAAAGGCTTCCGTGTGCTTCTGGGTCAAAGATAAGACATGTCCTATCTTAGTTTGAAACATGCAGATCATGGACACATTGAAGTCAATCAGACTGCACTGAGATGCAGGGTGCACACGGCCGGAGTACGTGTTTTGCTGATCAGGGTTTCATTCTTGTGAATAGCCCCTAAGGCCAATTTCACACAGGCATATTCAGAGGTGTCAGAGGTGCACACGGAGCATCCTGAATGCTGCTTTCATGACATGGACCCCTTTAAGTTCATTACACATGTATGGGGAAATATTAAAGATGACTTGTCAGCTCTCACGTCATGTCTTTTTAAGTCAATACTTATATACCCCATAAAATTATTTTATAGAACCCCTTCTTACAACTAAGCCTCCACATAACTTTGGCACATCCAGCGCCATTTCTAAATGGAAGCCAGCTTCCTTCCTAGCTTCCTTGCTGTCTTACATTTAGACCATTTTCTGCACCTAAAACAGGCATAGAAAATGATGAATGAGACGGGCCTGCCGGCATTTCCCCTTCCCTGCGGACGCCACGCCCACTTTTTTAGACCTGGTGTGAGGGGGGAAAAGTCTCAGATTGAGGTGCAAATAACTGTTGCGCCACAATCTGCTCCAGAAATATGACTAATATAGGTGTATTTATGGATAATAAATGACCCCCTTAGTGCTACCATTCCCTTTGTCACAAACTGACTAGTGTTAAAGTGTATATTGACCTTCCCGCATTGAGAAGAGGAGTGGTAACACCCAGTTGTCAGTTTATTCATACATTTTTAGGGGGAATAACAGAGTAGCAGTAAGGGCTCATGCACACGACTGTATTTTCTTTCCATGTCCATTCTGGGGGTTTTTTTGCGGACCGTATGCGAAACCATTAATTTCGAAAGTTACTCTGTGTGCATTCCGTTTCCATATTTCCATTCTGCAAAAAAATAGAACATGTCCTGCTATTGTCCGTATTACAGACAAAGATAGTACTGTTATATTAGGGGCCAGCTGTTCCGTTCCGCAAAATACGGAATGCACACGGACGTCGTCTGTATTTTTTTGCGGATCCATTTTTTGCGGACCACAAAATACATATAGTCGTGTGCATGAGCCCTAAGTGTTCAGTTCCTGGAAAGGAGAAATAATTACTTTATAGGACAACCAACATGTCAGGAGAGCTGTCAAATCTGCTTTAAAATTGGAACTAAAAATCTTCATGTCCCTGATTGTTATAGCTCTAGAACTTTGGCGCAGCCATGAAACACTCCAAGTTAATAGTGCTGGTTTTCCTAATAATAATATTAAAGTAGTTAGTGTGTAAAACAAACAAAGAAATCTATACGTGAATCCATATGTTATCTCATGATTGGTTTCCAGGAAATGGCCTTATTAATGTGCTGCTAAAAAATAATTTCTCTCGGCAGGAAATCATTTCACAGCTTAGTGAACATGGTATGTTTCAGATATTAACTACACAGCATATGTCTGCTATTGCAGTATGACTTTTATATGGCATTCAATTTAATATGCCAGCAGTTAGCTACTAGTTGGACATTTGGTAAATTTTATATAACATATTGAAACATTGCTATAAAATTACCTTTATATTTAGATTGTTTAATGCCACCATCTGTAGAGTTATTCCATGGATTTTTAGCGTTTAGTTCATTTTTTACTTTTTTTTTTTTTTTTGCAGAAAGCTAATTCAGACTTCGAAAAGTATGACTGTCATCCACTAAAGCATAATGAAGTTTGTAGTCATTGCGCACTGGACTCTTTGATGAAAAAAGGACAGAGGGAGTCTCAGCACAGTAGGCAGGAAAGCACAGACAGTGAGCGCTAACTGGAATCCAGTCCACTTTCCCTGGTTACTTGCAGTGCAAGCTCTAGACGGCAAGTCCGCCACTGGTCGGCATTCCCTACCCTGCTAAGTGAAGGACTGACACATACAGAGAAGAAACTACACAAAGAAGAAGTTGTACAGGAAGGGGTCGGAACTCAGCGGACAATGCAGTACCAAATCAAATGACAGACGTTACTCAGAATAACCAAGTCAGAACCAGACGGGAATCACAGTACCAAATCACGAGACAGAGAGTGGTCAAAGGCAAGTAGAGGTCAATCCAATAAGCAATCCAAACATACACAGAGCAGATCTGGGAGCACAGCTAGGGAGTGAAAACCTATAACTGGCAATAGAGTATTGCCAGCATGGGATTTAAATCGAGTCCCTTAATCAGGAACTAATATATACAAGTTGCCCCAGAATAGGCTGACTGGGCTGTCATTCAATTTAAAGCAAAACCAGATGCACCTAAACCAAACAACATATTATCCTCCCTCAGCATGTGTCTGCTGTGGGGAGGAACAGAGCGAGGGCTCTGTTGCTATTGACGCATTGCGTTACCTGGGGGCATGCCTAGCCAGCGTGCTGCAGCCCAGGATAGAAGACCTGGAGCCCAGACAGGTAAGTTGGTGACAGGGAGATTTATAGCGAACTTCAATGCCACTTTTCTGGCATGGTAAAGTTGGGATTTTTTTGGTGTTTGGTACACTAGAAAACTGGCAGACATTACACCAGAAATTTACTCTAGCTCCTCGCTGGAATTGATTTCAGTTCTTGCACACAGGCAGCCCGATATGCAGCATGATTATTAAATATTAATAATTGTGAGGCATCTCACACCAGCGTAGGACAAATTAAGGCTTGTATACACAATGCATCCCGCCGTTAGTAGATGTTCTCCACAGTGTTTGCATACCTTCAGTGTATCCCAGAATCCAGCTTCATGATGTCTGAAGCCTGGGCTGCTATCATGCCCTGAAATAGGAATACGCGGGAATATCTTACTGTCTGCCTACCTTCATCTGCCCTAACGGTACCTACCATCAATACAGATCCTGATTCTTTTCCTCCTGATGATTATGCTTGAATATGAAACATGCATGTTGGGGATAGAATAGGGACATTTAAGGGCTAGTGTGTCATAGGGACAGGTTCCGGACGGGGTCGCCCTTATAAGGACGAGTGCCCTGTGGTTAGGCTGCTCTGCCAATTATTAGGTCAGGGCTTCATCTATCCACAGGGCTCATTAAGAGCTAGTAGCCATCCAAAGTACCCTAACGGTGAAGGCAAAGTGGTATCCACAGAGGGAAGTGACCCAGACATATCCAAGGTTCCTCTTTGCCATAACCAAGGACCTGTCGTCAGAGTGGTAGGATCATCACTTATCTTGTAAAAGTTTTGCTATGCACTTTCTGCTCCTAACCACCTATAATTTCATGATTTATTTATGATTTTTTTTGTTTAAATATAATATACATTATTCTAAAGGGCTATATTTTAAAGACTTCCTTATTAAAAGTTATATCTTAGTACTTACAATTGATCACTAAAGATGGAAACAGACATAGTGGCTGATGAAAAACCAAGATGCAACCGAAAATGATAGGTCCTTAATATTGGATCGATGATGGTACTACATCCCATACCTCGCAAATCAGCTGTTCCCAGCAGCCTAGGGCACTGGAACTAGCACTGTGAATGAAGAGGTTCCCTTAAAAGCCTAGTGGGCATGCTGGAGTACTGCAGCTCAGCTCCCATTCACTTCAGTTGAAGCTGAAGTGCAGTAAACCAGCATGAACACTACACTTTGAATGGAGTTGTGGTTCCTTCTCCATTCACAATGGTAGTTCAAGAGTTGGAGGCTGCTGGGAATAGCTGATTAAGGGGCCTGCTGGTTTACAACTCTCATAGAGATTAATGAACTATTCTGAGGCTGCACTCATGGTTCTTGACTGCCTCCCAGCTGCCAAGTCTTGTCCTACCCTAAGACTGCCCAGTAGTGTTGAGCGAATTGATGTCCAGGATAAATTAAATTCACCAAAAAAGCCAAATTTCTTTGTGATTCATGGTAGCAACCTGAAATAGTGTAATAAACAAAGAAAAAAAAATACTTTCCTGATCCATTTGCTCATGATAGACCGCTGTCGCCATCTTGCTTGAAGATTTTACACGAAATCCAGTGACCGGTGACATATGACGTCACCATGCCGGCCGGAGTGATGACATCATCGCAGGCCGTGCGACACTTTGCGTCAGATTTTGCCAGCCCATTGCAAGCAAATGGATCAGGTAAGTATGATTTAAAAAAAATATTGTACACTCTGTTATTTATATTAGATACCGCGATCATGTATGAATGCGGCATGAGAAGGGTGCAATGAAGCTTTGCAATCGCCACTTCTTGTCACTGCACCCACTACTTACAAAGAAATGCGCAAAGGTGTTTTTTTTTTACGATTCAGCAAATCAGTCGAATCAAATTTTTTAATAATTCGCTCATCACTATTATCCAGGAATGAGAATAAAACCACTTTCAACTGCAAACAGTAATAAAACTGCTGCTGAAAATATGAAATGGCTGTTAGCTGAATGCTGTATTTTATCCTGCAGTCTGCTTGGCCTTAGTGTTCATCTATGAATATTGCTAGTTTAGAATGCAGAACGATTGCAGTATGCATTTCTTCTTTATGAAACTGATCTTCATCTATCAAAATGTGACTGATCTCCCATGCATGGGATTTTATTGTGTACAATGCCAATTTTGGAAACTTTAAGAAGTCTTTAAAACCAACTTAGAAACACAGATACAAATTCTCTGTTTTTGATGTCTCTGTCTTTAGTACTAGAAGAGATCTGGACTTTATATCTGCATCTTAGTAAAAAGAAACTTGGGGAAAAATCCTGTAAAATTTTTACAGGTCTGCACTTTGCCATATAAGAACTACCGTACTATAAGTTAAAGAAAAGTTGCAATAATATACATATATAATGCTAATTGTACAACCAACTGTCAACTGGTGGTCCAACCTGCAACCTCTTGCTACCCTCACTTGCTCCTACCAAATTCCAAATTTGCCAAGTATTAATAATTTTGTCTTTGTTTTAGAAGAGACATAATTCAGCCAGAAGGAGTTAGCATCACTCCAGAGTACAAAGGTAAGTTGACGAGATGTCAGTATTCTACATAAGGGAAGGGCAGGTATGTAGACCTGGGGCAACAGACTGCTCTGTGTGGTGTGAGGGGCATGCTGCTGCACTCTATACAAAGTTAGATGGCTGCTCTCTGTATAAGGGCTCATGCTTATGAACAGAAGGGCTCGGTAAACGACGGTTACGCAATACACTCCGTGCTGCGGATGTGGACCCATTGACTTGAATGGGTCTGAAATGTGCAAGATACGGCCAAAGATACGAAATGTCCTATCTTTTGCGGAGTGGAAGCACTTACCAGAAGCCCACAGAAACAGTACGAAGCGCTTCAGAGGACTTTAGCTGTATCTCGCAGATCGCAGACCAATTCAAGTCAGAGCGTAAACATTCTCAGCATGGAGTGCACACGGCCAAAGCATGTGCATTGTGGACCACTATTTGCAGTCTGCAGCATGGTGATGGAACCTTATGCTCATGTGCATGAAGCCTAAGAGGAATTTGACTGAATTTGGGGGACACATGTGACTGGTCTTTTTATGAATTCAGTCATACTTCTGACATCAGTCTGGTCTGTAAAATCATCAATTCATCAATCTTCTGACATCATTTTGGTCTGTAAAATTCTTCTCACAGGTAGGACAGCATGTTCTGTACGACAGGTTCACTTTAAATACAATTCAATGCTATTTTTGCAATTCTTTTGGTTAATGGATATTTCTAATTTTCATGACATTTCTGGTAGAACAATACAATAGCCTTTAAAATTCACTATTTCTCATAGTCTCATGAAAAGGGCAAAGCTAAAAGGGGATTGCCTTATCATCACGGCAGACATGTGATAAAGTCTTGGCTTCATGATATAAATCCAAGCTGATGTGTTTATAGCCATTCATTAAACAAGCCTTTTTCTCATTTATAAATGTCTTCATTATCTATTAGGAATGTGCATATTTGATTCATGATGAATTTTTTTTTTAAAGTTCAGTGATCATCATGGCAATGCTACCTGACTTTACTGCTGTGAAGCTTGTAAAGACGTTTATGTCTTCTATAGCATGTTATTGCTTTTCTCCCTGATTATGATATTATTGTACTATCGGCACTAATATAATTAAAAACCCTATTTCATATGGTTGTCTGCTCGTCAGTCGTCAATAACCAGCCAACACTAATAAAAATAATCATAGTCATGGGAGGAATTTGACAGGTCAAGTATACTCGCTGATACTTGAATCCCAAATTGTGAAAAATGTTAAGTTCCACCAGGGACACTCCTAAAACACCTTTTCTGAAAATTTGTAGGAATTCTACCTTTTTGAGATGTAGTTTGCAGGGCACAAATATTTAGAAAACAAATTTATGGGCTCCACAATATCTATATTTTACTGGCTTATATAGCACCAACATGACTATAAGGCTTCAGTATTTTCTTATGTACCCATGTATGTACACTTATTGGGATGTTACCCATTCGCTTTTCTTTTTATTTATTTTTTTATTATGCTTTATTTTGTGATATTCTGTCTCAAAAGTCTAATAAATACCTTTTGAAACATATTCCACAGCACATTACAGGCATTTTCCTCACTCACTGTCCCCAGTGGAGCTCACAATCTAAATTTCCTATCAGTATATCTTTGGAGTGTGAGAGGAAACCCATACAAACTCCATGCACATTTTGGCCTTGGTCATAATTAAACCTTGGACCTCAACGCTGCAAGGTATCAGTGCTAAACACTGAGCCATCATGCGCATGGGTGATTGAAGAGTTGGGGCCCAGGTCAGATTATCCCACACCCAGACGGTCATACTAACCTGTTGTTCTGAAAGGGAGAAGAAGAACTGAAAGCAAGAGCCTGGCTCTCCTGATAACTGGCCATATTGTATATGCCTACATCAGCCAAGAAGTATATACATTTGATACACATGACATAATAATAGTTTATCTACAAATAATCATAGAATTAGAATAAAACAATTATATATATATATATATATATATATATATATATATATATATATCTTCTAACATTCATTTGCAATATCTTAACAGTGGTATTTGTGAATTGTCATACGTGCCATTTACTAACCATTCACCTGAAGGATGTGTGTCTGGTAGAGGTCATCATAGCCATAAGCATGGCATGTATAATTGCCCATATGAACAGTTGTTACCTTGGTGATGTACAATGAATTGTCTTCTCCAAAATCCTGTGGAGACAAAGTATTAAAATGTAAAAGACATACAAGTGTTAATGTAGAACCAAGTGAATGACACAGTGCAATGTCCCTTTGTAGAGAACCCATTGATATCAAATGGGATACCAGTTTGTTTAGACCTGTCAGTAAGTAAAATAGGTTTAATTATACTACCATATGAAAGCAGTGGGGCCATGACACCATAGTTCCCTATTTGCATATGCAAATTTGGTTCACTCCATAAACAATGGGGGTAATTTATCAAACTGCTGTAAAGTAGAACTAGCTTAGTTGCCCATAGCAACCAATTGGATTCCACCTTTCATTTTAGACAGCTCCTTTGGAAAATGAAAGGAGGAATCAAATTGGTTTGCTATGGACAACTTACCCAGTTCTACTTTACACCAGTTTGATAAATGACCCCAATGTCTAATAAAAATGTGAAATCCATTAAGGAGGTTGTGCAGGGCTAGTATATTTCTGAGCTATCCTCAGATCAGCGGGGGTCTGACTTTAGGTTAACAGGACTAGCAGTTGGAGTTACACCGCACTGCCGCTACGATCTCTTCAAACAGCTGATCAGCAGGGTTGTTGGGTGTTGAACCACCGCTGATCTGATATTGATGACCTATTTGGAGGATAGGTTATCAATATAACAGCTCTGCACAACCCCTTTAAGTCCCCCATACACATTGAATTTCATCAGGCCCTATCTATTTTGTATTTGGGATCTCCCTACTCTGCTTCTCAACAGATGATGGGGGGAAAGAGGATTGTGGCAAGTTGAATTTTAAAGCCTGATCCTTTTATTATGTCAGTAGATAAGGAGAGATGTCTGGAAGCAGCCAGTTGTGGTGGAATAGTCGACTGCACAAGCGTTCAGCCAACTTCTGTTGAAGGTGTTGAGTTCCTTCATTTCTTAATTGAGTTATCAGTACTTGAAGATTATGAGCCTGGAATCTGAACCTGTACTACTGCTTGATCCTCCTGACAATACCGAAGTTCTGAAAGTCACCCCCTCTTCGCTACAAGGACTGACTTGCTGCTGCATATATTCATATACACTGTCAAACACTGGCTTATAGGACGAGGACGACCAGAGGGTGGGCTCACTGTCAGACAGGCAACAACTATCAATGTATATTACTTTACAGACACCCCTAATAGTGACACAGTTATTTTAAATAGCTGTGAGTAGATATATATGCATACAGTAGGTTTACCAGGCTGAAGATGTAGCTGTGATTGCTGGAGAAACCCTATAGATGTGGAGAAAATATTTATGTGTACTACAAATTTTGCTGACAATTTTTAAATTCCAACATAAATTCAGGGTTCACATTTGCTGAATTTGCTATTTCGCTCAACTTGAGGTTTGTGAGGTTGTGCAAGAATTGCATAGGCCAAGAGATGGAAGGAGGCTTGTAGCATTCAGACTACAAAACAAATATATTCACCAGGGTGTCATTATACACATTGTGGTCATATACTGTGACAATTGCGCCACATCTGTGGTGTCATGCTCATTACAATGTCCATACATTTACATACACTATACATCATATTAGACAGTAAAGATAATGTGAAGGTCATATTTAATGTAGATTGGTTATTTACTACCAGCATCCAGAAACGTGAATATGCACTCTTCATAGCAATAGATCAACGTCAGCCATGAAAGATACTCTTATGTGGTATCTCCTAAACTCAGCCCTGAAATGTCACTAACGGTTGTTAAAAAAATTCAGTAAGGAGAAATAGCTGTAATAATCGCTGACCAAGCCAAATGCATCAACTGACCTGTGGATGATGAAAGGAGAACTACAGTCACACTATGAAACCATCCCTTTTCTGCAGTAAATGCTTGAAGCAGTCTAATGCCCTTTTTATCAAATGTAATCTAAATACATCTTTATGCTTTACACCTTTTCCCTATGTGCTGTTGCTATGCTAAAGTTCATTCACCTATTACTAGGCCTTCGAAGCTCCTTTCATATATAATATTGTAGACAGCCCAAAGGATCATGCACACAAACATATTTTGCTTGCTACAAACTTTTTTTTTAGTTTACAGAGATCCAGTATGGTGCACGAAGATTTTGGTGGGCCCACTATACCCTCATATGCCTCCAATTTCATATGGATTCCAGCAGAAAAAAATGTGGAATGTTCCACTGGATGTAGCAATGGTGAGCTGTCCTCCCCTAGAAATAAAGAGAGTAATCTCCATTTAGAGCACCATATGATGGCACTTGGAGTGTCTAAGGCAATGTAGTACAGAGCCACACAGACTCTGGATGTCTCCGTACAGCCTTGTGAACTAGGCTCTACCAAGTGCCTATTGACTTGGTCATTACCGAGTGATTGGTTGAGCTATTGACTCAGATTGGCTTGTATGAGAACAATTCCTACCATACAATGTTATCCCGGTAATAGAAAAATGGTTATGATAATAGGATTTTGCAATTGGACCGCTGTTTAAATGTGATGATAATAACAATGACCGTGATGGGATTGGAATAAATAGAGGGTCAAATCATTGACTCCAATTATTTGCCCAATTTCACATAGTGATTATTACAATCATGATCATTGTGTATAAACTAAAGCTGGCCATTAATATTAGGTAAGATTCTCTGACATTAACTAGTTATATTCTTTTGTAGAAGCAACTAATTTCAGGCAATCTGCTGAAACTTTTTTCTCCAGCCTTTTTTTGAGCTTTTTATCAGTCATTGTGGTCATTCAGTATACAAATAGAGGTCATGCACTGACATTTATCTGTAATGCACACAGGATGACTGATTTATTGACCATCTGTCGATTTTTAGCTACTGTCAACAGGTTTCACGGGTCAGACATAATGGTCTACATTTACTATAGTGAATTCTAGCATATCACCCTTTAAATTTATTTATGAAGCAAGTAAGCCAAAAAGAATATTCCAGAGTGCCTCGTCTGACTAGGGGGTGCAACTATCTGGGAAATGGGTGTGGATTAGCTGGAAAGGGACAAAACTTAAAGGGTTTCTTCAGTCCTACCTGAAAAATGTCCTCTTAATCTAACCTGTGGAGAGAAGATACTTAGCCATACTTACCCCCAGCAGCAGCCGCATCATTGTCCTGAATGCTCTGCACGGTCACATGACCACTCCTTCGGCATTTTCTGCTGTTCCTGTCCCTTATCATCTTCTTCTGTTCCTCTCTTCTGCAGGTGACTCTCTGACGTCCCCACATCCTGCTGGACTTTCTTGGTCCCAACGCCTGCAAACTTGTGCACATGTGCGGGACCGCCAGCCGTCTATTCAATGTACAGGCTTCTGTGTGAAGCGTGTACTGACTCATACACAGCACAATATAATCACTATGCATGAGTCACAGCATTGTAATTTGCCACAGAGGCTGATTTCTATGCTGTGTATGTCACTGGGGGCACTGTGGATGGCAATGAGTGCACTGTGAATGGCAAAGAGGGCATTGTGGATGGCAATGTAGTCACTGTAAAAGGGGGCACTTTTGATGGCAATGGGCCACTGTAGATGGTAATGGGGGCACTGTGGATGGCATTGTGGATGGCAATAGGAGCACTGTGGTTTGCAATGGGGGCACTGTGAATGGTAGCATTAGCACTGACATACGGATGTAGAAAGCACACAGATCACGTCTATGTGTTTTCCACATCTATATACCACTTCCACAAAAGTTAAAACATGTCCTATTCTGATCGTCAAAATGCAGACCTCAAACCCATAGAAGTCAATGGCTCTGCAAAAAAATGTGGATTGAACACGGACAGTATCTTTATTTAGCAGATCCGTGACTTGCAGACTGCAAAATGGATACATTTGTGGGCATAAGTCTTTAGGTACACACTCCAGCAGGCAGTATCATATAGGATAGGATTAGACACATACTAGACGGTATAGTACAAGATGGGATTAGATACACAGCTCAGCAGCCAGTATATAATGCACAGCAGACTGTATTGTACATGGTAGGATTAGGTGCAGATGTGATTAGATGTGCTTGCTGGTTCAAGCTGTTTATTGCACTCCTAGATGGTGAAGGAAGAGTCTGTGGACTGTCAGTGATGTGATTTAGACACTGAGTGAGAAATAGACTAGCAGAATTCGTGTATGGGTGTAGTAACATGGCCATATATAGGGGGATTAGCTGCTGCAGATTGAACAGTGGGTGGAAGGGGGGGTGGGCAGCCTTTGATTCATCACTCTGCAGTGCAGTCAGGCTTTATCAATTAAGTTACCTATTAAACAAATAGATCTGCCAGGATAGTCTGATGCCCAGACAGGGGGAAGAAAGTACAGACATGAAAAACTGGTATTGAGAGTGTATGTATGCATGGTGAGGGCTGTTAGAAGCACATAATAAAAACGTTGATTTGGAGATTGGACAACCTCTTTAAGATGCACTATTTTGTGCCAATCAGTAGTTGGTATAAGATTAGTCTAAAGCCATGCACCAAATGTATCATTCTGCACTGTGATAAACATGATGTATCTGTAGACAGTCAAAGGTTACACTCTGTAAAAATTTGTATACTTTTTATTATGGCGCCATCCTGGTCCTCTGGGCGTGATATATACTGCGCTGGGTAAGGCTTGATTTCATGATATATGGTGTTACAAAAAATTTCTTTTCTGAGGCTGTTTTGTCCTGGTGTAATGACCTTTATATTTATTGATTGGAATGTACCAACGTTATACCCAGATTGATTTGATAACTGCCTATGTAGAGGTCCAGGGTGGCGCTATAGCACCTGCACCTTTCTTCTTTTTATGGAATTTTAACTATTTATTATTTAATAAAGTGATTTCTGAGTATTTGCATTTGGCTCCTGATATTTTTGAGTTATAGCATGTTTGATGGGAGTATATGCTCTATTGTATGCATGTTTCAATTGGCATCTTGAGGATATGCCTGGTATTACATGTAAGGCACTGGCTATAGGCATTAGATGCTTCCGTGGTTTTCTGATACATAACCAGTTCTAGACTGGGCAACTCACCCCCCTTTCTGACCAGGTGCAAATAGTGACATTTTTAAAATTGTACACTTTTTGCCTCTCATAATGTCATATAAGATATTTGGGAAAATTTAACATGACACTTTTTTTATTGCCGATTTCTTCCATAACTGGGCTAAAATTCATTGACATCAAAAATATATCTTGAAAATGTTAGAGGGGTTGTCCAGGACACAGATAGTGATGAATAGGTCATCAATGCCGGATCGGTAGGGGTCCAACTCCCAGCACCCCAGCTTTTTGAAGGGGCTGTGGCGATTATGTGAGCGCTGCATGTTCTTCGGTTATTACCTGTCATTTTCCTTGTAGTTCTGCTGCAGTGTCATTATATCTTCCTCTCCAGTTCACTTGAAAAGGGCGAACAGCTGTAAATACACTGCACCGCTACTACAATGGAGAAGACATGCAGGTAAACACTGAAGAGGATGCAGAGTTTGCACGAGTGCCATGGACAATTCAAACAGCTGTTCATTGGGGTGACAGGAGATGGACCCCCACTGATCTTATATTCTTAACTTATCCTGAGGATAAGATATTAATATCTGTAGCCCAAACAGCTTTACGGAGCTGAAACACAAATTATATTTGACAATTGCATATACAGTAATTATGCTTTATCTACATTGTGGGAAGTAACATTATTATAGTATGAATAGGAAGTTAAGAATGGCAATAAATCAAAAACAAAGGAAAGCATAAAACAACAATGTTGATTTTTCCATTGTTGTACAAAAACTTTCAAAAACATCTTCCAATTTATCATCAGACTAAGAAAATGTCAAGAAAAGTGCAATGAGATAGAGTCAGCAAGACAGAAGAATATTCATACAGTGTGATTAATAGTTGCCTTTGTAAGCCTAGCTCACCTCTATTGGCTATTAATTACATGAGGGAAGCCGACATGCATGTAAGGATATGAAACAAAACAGCATTAGAGGTAAGATGCATAATAAATAATTTATCATTTGCTGTATATCGTTTCAATCCCATGTTCAGAATACAGCTGTTAGTATTATATATATACACTCACCTAAATAATTATTAGGAACACCATACTAATACGGTGTTGGACCCCCTTTTGCCTTCAGAACTGCCTTAATTCTACGTGGCATTGATTCAACAAGGTGCAGATAGCATTCTTTAGAAATGTTGGCCCATATTGAAAGGATAGCATCTTGCAGTTGATGGAGATTTGAGGGATGCACATCCAGGGCACGAAGCTCCCGTTCCACCACATCCCAAAGATGCTCTATTGGGTTGAGATCTGGTGACTGTGGGGGCCATTTTAGTACAGTGAACTCATTGTCATGTTCAAGAAACCAATTTGAAATGATTCGAGCTTTGTGACATGGTGCATTATCCTGCTGGAAGTAGCCATCAGAGGATGGGTACATGGGGGTTATGAAGAGATGGACATGGTCAGAAACAATGCTCAGGTAGCCTGTGGCATTTAAACGATGCCCAATTGGCACTAAGGGGCCTAAACTGTGCCCAGAAAACATTCCCCACACCATTACACCACCAGCCTACACAGTGGTAACAAGGCATGATGGATACATGTTCTCAATCTGTTTACGCCAAATTCGGACTCAACCATTTGAATGTTTCAACAGAAATCGAGACTCATCAGACGAGGCAACATTTTTCCAGTCTTCAACAGTCCAATTTTGGTGAGCTCATGCAAATTGTAGCCTCTTTTTCCTATTTGTGGTGGAGATGAGTGGTACCCGGTGGGGTCTTCTGCTGTTGTAGCCCATCCGCCTCAATGTTGTGCGTGTTGTGGCTTCACAAATGCGTTGCTGCATACCTCGGTTGTAACGAGTGGTTATTTCAGTCAACGTTGCTCTTCTATCAGCTTGAATCAGTCGGCCCATGCTCCTCTGACCTCTAGCATCCACAAGGCATTTTCGCCCATAGGACTGCCGCATACTGGATGTTTTTCCCTTTTCACGCCATTCTTTGTAAACCCTAGAAATGGTTGTGCGTTAAAATCCCAGTAACTGAGCAGATTGTGAAATACTCAGACCGGCCCGTCTGTGCTACCCTCAAGTGCTACAAAGAAACTGGCTCACATGCAGACCGCCCCAGGAAATTTTACACAGAATCGTATTAATCAGATGAAGAAGCCGAAATTCAATTGTTCATTGAGCCCCAGAGGGGCCATGGTGTTTAAGTAAAAAATACAGCGTGTTTCGCGTTGGAGAAGAAGTCGGTCCCAGTTCCACGCCAACCACCCCCCCTCCCCAGCGTGGGGGAAATACCATGTCAATGCCCTTGAAACTGATCTTAGCATGTCCATTATGTTGGCAACGTACATGGTTCGCTAATGGGGTGTCCTTAAGTTTCGCAATATCATTCAAGTGCTCACCAACGCGTCTACGGAACTCATGGATGGTCTTACTACCATACTCCTTCCCGCATTCGCAGGACAGTCAGTAGACCACTCCGCGAGTTCTACAATTGATAAAATGGTGAATATGGTGTATTCCCTCCCTGTCACATGGCTGCGGAAGGATTTGCCCGTTTGCAAGTGCCTGCATGCAATGCAGCCACTGCATCGGTAGCAGCCCTTGACATTGGACCGCAACCAGAGGGAATTGGAGGGATATATTCACTGGACACCAGTCTATAATGAAGACTACGACCTCATCGGTAGGTGATGTGTGGATACTCTCCTATCACCTCTCGCAGGTCCAGGTCTAGCCTCAATATGGCCCAGTTTTTTTGGACCACTTCATGTATCCCTGGGGCTGCTCTATCAAAAGTGCTGATGAGATGGATCAGTCTCGGGGTCTGGGCGTCCTTTGGTTGAGGGGTTAGCAGGTTGGTTCTATCTTCCTGAAGCGCCATCTTATATGCTTCTCTTAAGACTCTGTCAGGATATCCCCGATGAAGGAACCAGGTACGCATATCATGTGCCTGCCTAATAAACTCCTTCTTTGTGGAGCAATTCCTCCTCAGGCGGAGGTATTGCCCCTTAGGGATCCCTCGCTTTAATGGTGATGGATGACTGCTCTCCCACCTCAACAGAGTATTTGTTGAGGTGGGTTTTCTGTATACCGATGTTTCCAGTTCCCCACTAGATGACTTGGAGATAAGCACATCCAAAAATGGCAGACTAAGGGCATTCATCTCATAGGTGAAACAAAGTCCCATGGAGTTCTCATTAAGTCCCTCCCCCAGGGCTTTAAAGCCCACCACATCGCCACTCCAGATGATGAAAATATCATCTATGTACCGCGCCCACAGTCCCACGTGGTCCATCATCACCGACCTTTCTTCTGTGAACACCAGGGTCTCCTCCCACCAGCCCAGAAATAGATTAGCATACGACGAGGCACAAGAACTCCCCATCACAGTACCCCTGAGTTGGTGGTGGACCCTGCCGTTAAACAAGATATTTCTGGTCAGTGTGAACTCTAGCAGTCGTAGAACAAAGAGACTGTGGGCGCGGTATTGGCAGCCACGTGTACGTAAAAAGTGATCCACTGCCCTAAGTCCCAGTGTGTGTGGGATGCTAAAGTATAACGCTTCCACGTCTATACTTGCGAGGAAAGTATCATTATCCACATGAATCCCTTCCAGCCGCCCAAGGAGGTCCGTCGTGTCACGGGTGTAAGAGTTGTAAGGCCCCCTTAGTGACGCGAAGCGGTCATGTGAGACCAATTACGTGATGGGCGTAAGAGAGCCGTGGAACACAGAGAAAAGACGCTGAGCTCCACCGCTCAATGCGCACCAATATCGGGGTATTCAAATGAGCCGACGGGAAGGATCCAGGTATACTGATCAGTCCTCAACTGACACTGATAGCACACAGAAAGGTCCAGGACAGTCCCCACGAGGAAGGGGTAGACGAGGTCAATACCGGGGGGGCCCAAGAGGTAGAGACCGGCGTTTTTTAGGAGGAGGGGGGAGCCAGAATTCGAGCCAATTGACCGCGGCTCCAGTATACCCTATGCAAAACCGATCTCAGCCTCAGATAAACCCTCAGGACCGCAGGTAGTAAATTTGTCCTCACGCACACTGTCCTCTGTGGAAGTCCAGGTTCTCGAGATGGGCCTCTCTTTTGTGCCAACCCCAGACTACAATAGATTTAATATTATTAAAGACTTACATCTTTTTACCCGTAAGCTGGGGTGGTTCAAACTTTTCAAACAGAAGGAGAGGAGTCAAGCCCGCGAACTTGGTATTGCACCAGAGATCCTCTCTGATGTACGCCTTTTGTATGATCTTGAAAGGGAATCAGACCACCAGGAGGGTCTGGGTCCTTTCACCAGTCTTAAGCCTAAGAGTTTCTTGATACCACCTGTTTCCGGTGAGCTGTCATGCATTGATGTTTTTCTTGACATGGTTTCTAGACAGATTGATGATTTGAAACCTCCCCATTTCTCTAATCTTGATCATTCCCATACTGCCGCTATTAGGGATCTTGAGAGTGACCGCTCGATCATTGTTAAACCCTCCGACAAGGGGGGGAAAATGGTAGTTATGGATCATGATCAATACCGGACCATGTGTGAAGCATTACTACATGATACCTCCACATGTGAGGTCTTGGGGAGTGATTGCACCAGTGAGTTTGTATCTGAATTCAAGGTGATTTTGGATGAGGCCAAGACCTCCAAAATCATCTCTGATGAAGAGTATACATTTTTGCTTCCATCCCATCCAAGACTATCCACCTTCTACTGTCTCCCCAAAATCCACAAGGGGACCCAGCTGCTCAGGGGACGTCCCATCGTGTCGGGGGTGGGCATCATCTGTCAAAATCTAGGGATTTATATTGATCAGATATTGTGTCCATTTGTTGCAGCCTTACAACTCCAGCACCCGTGACACAACGGACCTCCTTGGGGGGCTGGAAGGGATTCATGTGGATAGGACTTAGGGCAGTGGATCACTTTTTACGTATGCGTGGCTGCCAATACCGCGCCCACAGTCTCTTTGTTCTACGACTGCTAGAGTCCACACTGACCAGAAATATCTTCTTGTTTAACGGCAGGGTCCACCACCCGCTCAGGGATACTGCGATGGGGAGTTCTTGTGCCCCGTCGTATGCTAATCTATTCCTGGGCTGGTGGGAGGAGACCCTGGTGTTCACAGAAGAAAGGTTGGTGATGATGGACCGCGTGGGACTGTGGGCGCAGTACATAGATGATATTTTCATCATCTGGAGTGGCGATGTGGTGGGCTTTAAAGCCCTGGTGGAGGGACTTAATGACAACTCCATAGGACTTTGTTTCACCTTTGAGATTAATGCCCTTAGTCTGCCATTTTTGGATGTGCTTATCTCCAAGTCATCTAGTGAGGAACTGGAAACATTGGTATACAGAAAATCCACCTCAACAAATACTCTGTTGAGGTGGGAGAGCAGTCATCCATCACCATTAAAGTGAGGGATCCCTAAGGGGCAATACATCCGCCTGAGGAGGAATTGCTCCACAAAGAAGAAGTTTATTAGGCAAGCACAGGATATGCGTACCCGGTTCTACATCGGGGATATCCGAGTCTTAAGAGAAGCATATAAGATGGCGCTTCAGGAAGATAGAACCAACCTGCTAACCCCTCGACCAAAGGACGCCCAGACCCCGAGACTGATCCATCTCATCAGCACTTTTGATAGAGCAGCCCCAGGGATACGTAAAGTGGTCCAAAAAAACTGGGCCATATTGAGGCTAGACCAGGACCTGTGAGAGGTGATAGGAGAGTATCCACACATCACCTACCGACTAGGTGGTAGTCTTCACCATAGACTGGTGTCCAGTGAATATATCCCTCCAATTCCCTCTGGTTGCGGTTGGTTGCGGTCCAATGTCAAGGGCTGCTACCGATGCAGTGGCTGCATTGCTGGCAGGCACTTGCAAAAGGGCAGATCCTTCCGCAGCCATGTGACAGGGAGGGAATACAATATTCACCATTTTCTCAATTGTAGAACTCGTGGAGTGGTCTACCGACTGTCCTGCAAATACGGGAAGGAGTATGTCGGTAAGACCATCCGTGAGTTCCATAGACGCGTTGGTGAGCACTTGAATGATATTGCAAAACTTAAGGACACCCCAGTAGCAAACCATGTACGTTGCCAACATAATGGACATGCTAAAATCAGTTTCATGTGCATTGACATGGTATTTCCCCCACGCCGGTGGGGGAACTGGGACTGACTTCTTCTCCAACGTGAAACACGCTGGATTTTTTACTTAAACACCATGGCCCCTCTGGGGCTCAATGAACAATTGAATTTCGGCTGCTTCATCTGATTAATACGATTCTGTGTAAAATCACATCTTCATTGAGAGTTATTTCTGTAGTATACAGCTGATGATTCGACGATATGGTGTTTACAATGAGTAGGTTTGTAAAATGATATACTGCTCGGTTTTATGATCCTGTACAGGTGAGCTCAGCTGCGTATGTACAGAAGGGGGCACTCACCACTGGAGGCCTCCTCCATCTGACTAGCCCCCTCTCCCATTGGTTTGGGGCTCTTTATCGCTGCTATACCTTTGGCCCACTGGCAGAGCTATTTTTCTTGGCAGCACACTGGATGTCGGTGTGCCACACAATATATCTTGTTGGTGGCCTGTCCAGGTGCATTCTTATTGTCCCCTTTGTTATAGGGGGAGCACCGTGACTTCCCAGTATACCAATTTAAGCCCTCATGTTTTACTTAGCCCCATTTTTCTACCATTCCCCTGATGATTTCTTGCACGAATGAAACGTGGCACGTTGGGAGGTTTTTTGTATATGGGAGCTCTCTTTCTTGCTTTAGGGCATAATTAGGGACTTTGCCCGGTCTAGGAACAGGGATCCGGACGGGGTCGCCCCTTTCGGGGTGGGTGCTCTGTATAGGTAGGTAGGGTATCTGCTAGGCGTCTTCCCTCAATAGGGTCTACTAGGGACATTTGCAGCTCCCACCCTTCGCTACACAGAGTTCCCATATTTCCGTGGCATCCACCGTACTGGATATCTGCAGCAACCATACGTGACCTGGCTTATTCCACCCACCCTGTGGTCTCCATAGCAGCCATTTCCAGTCGACCACCCCTCCATGATTGACTACACCGAGGATTGGGTGAGCCCGTTTCATTACATTGTCTCGGATACTTATGCTGCTATGTTGTCATTATGCCATATTTGTGTCTCTGTGGTTTGGTAGATTATCCGAGCATCTGAGCCTGCAATCGGCCAAGGGCCCTGTAGCTTTGTTATAGCCTGTTTGCTGTGTTGAGACTCTTATATGAGGCTTCATGGTGTTTTATGTAGCTGGTCTCCTGGAGATCAGCTATTGTTTTGTTTCCTATTCTACAAACATACTTTATACTAGTATTGACAATTTGCCTTGGTAATGCAGTTTTTGCAGTAAAATGTCTCTGAACGGCACAGTCTGATGAAGTAATTTGTTCACTAACAGGGGTATACCAGTGCAAGGTTTACATGTAAAATATATTTGAACTATGTATTAACAATTTAATTTTTGCAGTAAAATGTCTTTTAACTGCATTGTCAAATGCAGTAATATAACACATTTTTTGCAGTAAAGGTAAAATGAGTACTATAACACATGTATAAAGATTGCATTATTGCAGTAGTATTTTTACTACAACTATCCGTTATCTTGCAGCAATATTCAAATCGTTTAATAACATGTGTAAAAATATCATTACTGCAGTATTGCTTTTGCTAGAACTACCCATTATCTTGCAGTAATATGCAACTTGTTCAGTAAAACAGGTATAATGTACTTATATTCCCAATTACAAATGGGAAATTGAAACTTTTTTTTTTAATGCACAATTGCTCAGCATTTTGAGAAAAATGTGTACTATTGGGGTTCTGGCAATAAGCCTATGAACTGTAGAAACTTTTGTTTTCTTAAAACTGGCTCCCTCTACAAATACAGAAAGAAGGTGGTTTTGTAGTACAGAACTAGCTGCCAACAGCTATATTAAATACAACTAGGTGACCTGTCCTTCAGTATCCTAAAGTTTCCCCTAAAGCTTTGGCTGATCAAATGCCCTAAAATCTACCCAATTATATCTCCCTTTTCCCTCCCTATAGTGTTCCTATTACACTACATTAGTTGCTTGTCTCTGTAATAGATTATCTCCCACTATCATAACCCTAGTGGGAGATAATCGATTAAAAAGAATACAGGCCCTATTATTGCTCTTATTATTAGATGCAGTTCTACCAGTATCAGGTATTATTAGGATACTGTAATATTAAATCGAGCAAGGCAGAATGTGGAAGGGTAGTTTTGCAGACCTTCTGCATGGTCCAAACCTCAGACCAGAAAGGTTTAGTCACAGCACAAACCCACCACATATTTAAGAAAGCCCCAAATTCACATTTTTATTAACAGTAAATATCAGATTAAGATCTATTGATTGAACTTATCTTATATGGTGTTCCAACAATTTATGATTTTTAAACTACTTTGTTTGAGCCAACAACATCTTGACACTCTTTTGGGAGTATTCATGTGGATATACAAGGTGTAAAACAAAATTTTACTCTGACAGTTCGCCTATGAGACCCTGCTTGTGGCCTAGGCCTCATAGGTTTCAGTTAGTTTGCAGATCTAGAGGCTTTTGTAAGATCTGGACCTTTCCATTGGCACCCTATAGGGGGCTTTAAAAAACAAAAAAACGCTACAGCCAGATGATAGCCATAAGACAATAGAGAAATACTTACTATACGTTTTTTGTTGGGCTTTTCCCTCATTTTTATGCTTTTTTTGAGGGGGGAGCGGGGGGGGGGGTTCATGGTGTTTTTTTTATGTTAGTGCTCTTTGTATAGGGAATATGGAAAAAAAAGTCTTTAAAAAAAGTTGATCTTAAAAAAGTTTGTGAAAATCACTTGAAAATCATATTGGTTTTTGATTTTTACACGTCCACAAAAGAATTGCTAAAACGTGTGCTTGAGGGAAGCTTTAGAAACAAGGAAATCACCAAACTATAACTAAGAACAGAATGATAAGAGAGAAATTCTGTTTCTTAATTGGTCCATGGCTTAACTTTTCAAAGATTTGTAAGAATGTATGCACAGAAGATGAAGGCAAATCATTTTGTGCAGGTTTGCTCACAATATACAAATTCAATTTTTTTCAGGTTACAGTATTTCTGAAAAAGGAAGAAAAGATAAGATAATCCTTTAATAGTCCCACTAAGAGGGAATTCACAGTGTTACAGCAGCACAGAGAATACAAAAACTCCAAAATAAAGCCATTACAGTGACAGCAGATTACAGATAAAAGTGTAAAAAAAATAAGCAATATAGATATCACAGCTTATAGAATTCAGTCTCTGGATGGAATGATATCCACAGGAACCTGTAGGCAATAAGTGCAGTGTATCTCCGCTTGGGTCAGTATTAGTTGTAGAGCCTAACAGCAGCAGGGAGGAATGACTTCCGATAGCGTTCCTTCTCACACTTGGGGTATCATGGTCTCATGCATGGGATGGGAGTTATTTTCCACCATGGAGATCAGCTTGGATAATATTCTTCTCTGCACTGGGTCTAGGTGGCTCCTCAGGACAGAGCTGGCCTTTCTAATCAGTTTGTCAAGTCTCTTCCTTTCCCTGATTGAGATGCTGCAACTAGAGATGAGCGAATTTTTCAAAACAATCGATTTTTCCGGTTCGGCCAATTTTCCATAAAAATTAGCTTCGATACGAATTTATTTGCAGTGAATTTTGTTCAAAAGAGGCTATTTCTGGGCTGCAGAGATCCTTTATAGGGGTGAAGAACACTGTGCCTTGCAGTAACACGCATAGGGAGTCTGCTGTGGTAGTGAAATAATACTGTGAGTCAGTATGACATGCAGATAACAGGCATCGCTCTTAGAATCATTGAACACTTCACTTATTTGGGCAGTCACGTGGCCAAAACTGACCAAATAACTCAAGAATTAATTCAGCCTTACAGGTCAATGTTAGCGTCAAGAAGAAGAAGAATGTTTTGCACCCTCGTCAGCTGATTCCACATAGATGTCTACAGAACCAGTTCTATTAAACGCTAATTCAAGTAGCGCCCCCGACAGACTGGAGAGGGTGTCAGCAGTAAGTTTGTGTTGACATCATTGATTCATTTGCCCTTCCTCTGATCCGTCACAACAATAACCCACAACAAATTTGTGTCTGTGGAGAATCTGCCTTTA
Organism: Bufotes viridis; assembly: GCA_033119425.1. Lineage (NCBI taxonomy): Eukaryota > Metazoa > Chordata > Amphibia > Anura > Bufonidae > Bufotes > Bufotes viridis. Next base: position 371,903,451 of record CM065590.1, on the reverse strand, counting down.
CTCGGTCAGCATTTGCTCAATAATCCATCAGTATTGCTACTGCCAAATAAAACAGGAGTGTATCTAAAACAGAGATGACACATGAATGGAATATTTGCATGTCTTCTGTGTTTTGTACCCACTCCTGTTTTTGGCTACCAAATCATAAGCCAATTCTGATGGGACCATACAGGCCTTACAGCTGTTACACAGACAGGATCCTTTGTGTGTCTCATTTTTCCTACCTTCTGACAGGTCAGAAGAAAGGTCAAATAAATAATGATGTCAGCCAGGCCAAAAGGCAAAGTAGTGGTCAAGTCATGAAGCGGGGAGGGTGGGAACAGAATGAGAAGTCCACAGAGTTGCCCTATGATATAGTGGTGAGGTGGAAGCAGCATGAAGAGACCACAGAGTGGCCCAATGACAATGATTCTGGAGGCGGCGGCAGCATCAGGAGGCCAGAGAGCCGCACAATGACAGAGTCTGGAGGTGGCGGCAGCAGCAGTAGCAGCATCAGGAGAAGGCCACCAAGTGGCACAATGACAGAGTCTGGAGTTGGCAGCAGTATGAGGAGTCCACCAAGTGGCACAATGACAGAGTGTGGAGGTGGCAGCAGTATAAGGATACCACCGAGTGGCACAATGACAGAATCTGGAGTTGGCAGCAGTATTAGGAGGCCACTGAGTGGCCCAATGACAGAGTGTGGAGGTGGCAGCAGTATGAGGAGGCCACCAAGTGGCACAATGACAGAGTGTGGAGGTGGCAGCAGTATAAGGATACCACCGAGTGGCACAATGACAGAATCTGGAGTTGACAGCAGTATGAGGAGGCCACCGAGTGGCACAATGACAGAGTCTGGAGTTGGCAGCAGTATTGGGAGGCCACCGAGTGGCACAATGGCAGAGTCTGGAGTTGGCAGCAGTATGAGGAGGCCACTGAGTGGCCCAATGACAGAGTCTGTAGTTGGCAGCAGTATTAGGAGACAACCAAGTGGCAAAATGAAAGAGTCTGGAGTTGGCAGCAGTATGAGGAGGCCACCAAGTGGCACAATGACAGAGTCTGGAGTTGATAGCAGTATGAGGAGGCCACCGAGTGGCACAATGACAGAGTGTGGAGGTGGAAGCATCAGGAGAATGCCACCGAGTACCACAATGACAGAGTCTGGAGGTGGTGGCAGCAGCAGCATCAGAAGGAGACCATAGAGCGGCAAGGTGACATAGTGTGGAGATGGCAGCAACAGCATCAGAACACCACAAAGTGACCTGGTGACAGAGTGGGGAGGTGGGTGGCAATAAGAGTAACAGCTGAAGAGGGTGGGTGAAAGAAGGAGCACTTGGGTGGCAGCATCAGAATAGTAGCTGAGGCAGGTAGCCAGAAAAAAACTGTCTCTTTTGTCAAGGTTTGGGCAAGGTGACATGGATGATCTAATCAGTAATGTTGAGCGCGAATATACGAATCACGAATTTTAATTGTGAATATCGCCACTATGAGGATTCAGGAATATTTAGAATGTAGTGCTATATATTCATATTTGCGAATAGTGTTGATCGCGAATAATTTATCATGAATATCGGCACTTAGCAACATCCCTAGCAACCAATAGGAAAGTTGGCTACCCCTTAGTGTTGATCGCGAATATTCTAATCGCAAATTTTTATCGCGAATATATTACATTGCCGATTTTTGCAATCAAGTAAATAATGACTGGAGATCACGAATATGCGAATTTATGGCAAATATTCGGCCAAAAATTTGCAAAATATCGTGAATTCGAATATTGCCTATGCTGCTCATCACTACTAATTAGATGCATCAGGAATTGGTGGGTGGAAACCCTGGCTCATCTTGACAAAGGTCAGTCTCTCCACATTTTGGGTGGACAGGCGAGTTCTTCTTGGGGTAACTATGGCCCCCGCTGCACTAAACAGCTGTTATGATGACACACTATTGGCCGGACAGGACAGCTTTTCCAGGGTAAACTTTGCTAGTTGTGGCCACAAATCCAGTTTGGCTGCCCAGTAGTCCAGCAGATCCTCAATGTGGGATGGCAGGGTGCTGTCCAAGTATGCCACCACCTGCTGGTTCAGGTTCTGCTCCAGGTCTACCTGCTGCTGCTGGTGAGTAGTGATGAGCGGCAGGGGCAATATTCAAATTTTCGATATTTTATGAATATTTGGGCGAATATTCGTCATATTAGAGAATTTGAGAAATCGCTATTATTTCCTTAATTGAGAAAATTGGCAATGTAATATTCGTGTAATCAGTGCGTAATACAGGCGTGGGTCACTATTGCTACATTTTTCAAGCTGCTAGAAGTTTCCTGAGACTAGAAAAAAAGGTTGGCATGGCAGAACATTGCAATACCTTTACATGCAGATAGAGTGCTCCGATATATTCGCGATTGCGCTAATCGGCAATTAATGATGCACATATTTTTCCACAATACGTAAAACTTCACATTTTAGCAGGTCTGACTACATATTAGTGATTGGTGCACTAAGTATTGTTGTGAACTTGCCTGTAGCATGTATGTATGGACAGCAGGACCTACATAACACCCTGCACTGAAACCTATCAGCTACACTATATCACAATCTAACCTACACTGACTATCTCCCACTAACTATCTGTATTATATATATAAGCTAACTAACTAACTAACTAACTATCTAATGTAGACACAGTAAAGCGCAGAGTACAACAATGACGCTGCTGTCTCTCAGAACTGAAAAAAAAAAAACTGCAGAAAATGGCTGCTAGGGAGGTTCTTATATAGTAAAGGGGAAGGCAACTTTCCTATTGGTTGCTAGGGATGTTGCTAAGCTCAGACAAAGACATTGCAGCCTTTTCATTGGCCCACAAGCAAGAAGCAGGGAGGGATCATGGGTTCAGAGGGAAAAAAAATCTAGAAAATTCGTGAATACGAGTATATAACACTATATTCTAAATATTCGCGAATCCTCAAAGTGGCGATGTTCGCAATGAAAATTTGCTATGCGGGTGAAGAAAGCTGCTCATCAGCGACTGTAGACTCAGGCTGCTGCTGATGGAGCTGGTACTGCTCCTGCCACCCCACCCCTCCCCAGCAGCCATGGCAGTGGAATGTGACCTGTGAGAGGATGGACGATGGCGCATGTAGGCAGCGGCCAACTGACTACTTAGGATGTCTCTGTAGTAATTAAGTTTGTTCTCCTTCTCAGTGGGTGTAAAAAAGGACCTCATTTTGGACCGGTAGCGAGGGTCCAACAAGATGGAGAACCAGAAGTCATCCCTCTGCCAAATGGTGACAATTCAGCTGTCACTACGCAAGCAAATCAGCATGCATTGGGCCATTTCTGCAAGTGACTTGGAGGGACTCTCTGCTTCCATCTCCACTGCATACTTCCACGGTGTGTCTGAGTCATCTGTCTCATCTTCCTCATCCCCCTGTAGCTCCTCTGCCTGCTCCTGCTCCTCCCCTCCTGTCAGCTGAGTAGAAAAACCACCCTTTTCGCTACACATGTCCTCCTCCCTCTCCTCCTCCACTTCCAGTTCAGCCCCCACAGGGCTCATGTGACTGTGAAATCTAGATGCCATGCCTCCTGTCCCCTGACCAGCTATTGTTACCATCATCTGTTCCAGGACATGAAGCAGTGGAATGAGGTTGTTCATCCTGTACTCCTGGCGACTGACAAATAACGTGGTGTACTCAAAGGGCCTGAGCAAATGGCAGGTGTTATGCATGAGCTACCACTGGCTCCTTTGGCGGCTTAACAAAAAACTGCCACACAGCTGAGTGGGTGATTTTCCCCCCAACAGTACACACTGACTGACTGCTACCACCACTTCCTCAGTGATCCCCTGCACCACTACTTTCCGGGCAGGTAGGCTGCTGCGAAGCATGTAGTCTACCCCAGGCACATTTGGCTCTCGACCTCCCACTGCTGCAATCATGCTGACTCCCAGCCATGCTACCACCTTGCTGGCTCAGCTGCTAACTCACAGGCAAGCTGTCACCCTCTTCTCCTGATGATGATGAAGCCCCTTTTGCACCCGACTCCCAAGTGCGATCGGCTTCATCATCATCCAGTAGTGTCTGCACGTCACTGATGTCCCCCTCAACAGTCTCTGGGTCAGGAGCCTGACCACTCGCAACACCACCTTCCACGCCACTCTCCTCATCACTACTTGCCCGCCTAGGGGAGGAAGTGGCGGATATCTCCTTGGCTGGGCAGTAGCTGCTGACTGTCCTCTAATAGCTCGTCCTTGCTGTATAGTGGATCTGAGCCCACAGCATACAATACAATCAGGTTTTTCCTATTGCTGTCCCTAGCGCCTTCTCGCATCTGTCCCTGCACATACTACTTTGGAAAATGTCTGAATACAAGATGGCCACCAAATTTATAGGGCTGTAACATCACAGGGCTGGCTGCTGATTGGTAGCATACATGGCATTATGGGTCATCCCACCTTCCCAGAGTTCCTTGCCCCATGTCCTCACACATTTAGCTGCAACACCACCTCCCACGCCACTCTCCTCATCACTACTTGCCCGCCTTGGGGAGGAAGTGGCGGATATCTCCTTGGCTGGGCAGTAGCTGCTGACTGTTCTCTAATAGCTCGTCCTTGCTGTATAGTAGATCTGAGCCCACAGCATACAATACAATCAGGTTTTTCCTATTGCTGTCCCTAGCGCCTTCTCGCATCTGTCCCTGCACATACTACTTTGGAAAATGTCTGAATACAAGATAGCCGCCAAATTTATAGGGCTGTAACATCACAGGGCTGGCTGCTGATTGGTAGCATACATGGCATTATGGGTCATCCCACCTTCCCAGAGTTCCTTGCCCCATGTTCTCACACATTTAGCTGCAATTTTAGCTGCTATTCTAGGACAAATTGCGATTCGTTACCACGAAGCACGAAGAAATTCGCATTCATTGCAAATCACATTTTTCCTGAAATTCGTAATGAATTCCATTTCGTCAGCTTCGATTTGCTCATCTCTAGCTGCAACCCCAGCAGGCCACTCTGCACAAGATGGCTGATGCCACCACAGAGCTGAAAAAGGCCCTAATAAATGCCCTCTGTACTCCAAAAGCTCTCAGACTCCTAAGCAGGTAAAGCCTGCTGTTGCACTTTCTGTATAGTGCATCTATGTTATCTGCCCAGTCCAGCTTATTATTGAGAAGTACACTCAGGAACCTAATAAGTATTCACTATCTCAATGTCCATACCCTGGATGTCCACTGGTTTAGGAGGATGTCTGTGCTTGTGGAAGTCTACAACCATCTCTCTAGTCTTCCTTGAATTGATCTTAAAGTGGTTCTGCTGGTACCAAACCACAAATTTCTGGCTCAGCTCTCTGTATTCCATGAGATCCTCTTTTGTGATGAGACCTATTATTGCCGAGTCATCAGAGAACTTCTCTAAGAAGCAGCTGGATGAGTTTTAACTGAACTCTGCAGTGTACAGTATGAAGAGGAAAGGAGCAAGAACTGTACCCTGAAGTGCCTCTGTACTACAGATCATCGTGTCCAACACACAGTTCCGGGCTCTGACATACTGAGGTTGGTTTGTCAGGTAGGCTAGGATCCACTTGGTGAGGTGATAGTCCACTCCCACAATATCCAGTGTTCCCTGGTTTCTCCAGGTGAGAAAGAGCTTGGTATAGAATGTGGATGATGGTGAAGTCCACTGGTTTTTAGATATAATGGTTACATATAGTACAGTACCCATTTTATTAGTGACCTTTAAGTTCAGATAGTTCATTAAAACTTCATTACAGATGGTGGTAACATTGGTACAAGCCTCAAACTTATTTTCTTTGGAGTGCTATAGATGTTACTATAGTCTAGAAAGTCACATACGTCAGTAAATTTCTTCTATAACATGTTCATCTTCAAAACTTGCAACTCTGCCCATATTTCACCTCTCTAATCTCCACACTATCTAATAATACAAAATTACTTTTATACTTTTCACTCTCCTCTTAGTTCTAAAGTGCAGGTGCCTGTCACACATCTCAGTGCTGCAGACCCTGCCATTTATTTCAAAGTTAATATTGGCATCTGACATGAAATTATCTAACGGTCTTCAAGTAACTTTGATCCCCTTCCTTCACATGTTTCTCTTCTTTACTCTCAGCCTTTGATCCAATAACAGAAAAAGATAATTTAACCTCTCCCTCTCTTCTGGTATCTATCCTTCCTCTTTTAAACACGCATTACTAACATAACCCCATTACAGAAAAAATGGTCCTGTGCTGCTAACTACCACCCTTCTCTAATTTTTATAGCTTCATCTCGAGACTGTTGGAATGTTTAATCTACTGTGCCATGACCTGCTATCTCTCTTTTAATTCTCTTCTTGAATCCTTATAATCTGGTTACTGCCTTTACTAAAAGTTCAATGATCTCCTGATGGCTAAATATAATGACAACTTTTCTTCTGGCTTTCTAAGCTGCTTATGACACTGTAGACCACCAATTCCTACTCAGTATGCTCCAGTCAATTGGATTCTGCTCTCTTTTGGGTTTCCTCTTAACTCATCTCTATTATGATGACGACCAGATAAATTCTTCTTCCCATGACATCATCCCTGCACTACAGTCTCTACTTATCTCTATATGAAATGGAATTTTCTAAAAACAGAGCTTCCTGTTTTTCCACCATCTACTAATCTACTTAAACCCAATGTTTCCATTCCAGCATGTGGTACTACCATTATTTCTAGGTAGCGCGCTCATTTTTTAGGGTTATGTTTAAGCTTTGTTTGTAATACTGTAGCTTGATGCTCCATTTGGGTGCATTTAGGGATATCTAGGAGAGCATTACTTCTAGGGAAAATTATTTTCGAAAGACATGAGATGAAACATGCCACATTTTTTGTCAGATTTGTATAGAATCTAACCGAAAAACATCTAAGCATGTAACTCTATGGGTGCTATAAGATAGCTCTGTACAACATTGAGCCATAATAAAGGTATGCACAAAAAGTGAGATTTTTTTGTGAATTATATCTTCCAGGTCTTTTCATGAATGAAGCACTGGATGATACATTTCATGTGCAATTTATGCTTCAGATACTTTATTGATGACACAGGTTAATGATGGTTATGGTGACAAAGACATTGTTTTCCACTGCTGTAAGACATGATTTGTCTGTTCTTATCAAATGATTTGGATCTGCTTACAATTCATCCAGGAGTGATTCATTTAAGAACAATAAAAATTAAATGAGTCACAGGTTTTTAAATCACATTTTATAACTATTTTAATAATTAATTTTCAAAAGACAAGAAAGTTGTCATCTTCATTAGCATTTCACTGTACTAATGCATGGCTGAACTTAAGCCCCAGAGAAGAAAATCTTTCTTCTAAATACAAAATAATGCAGAGCTGAATTTCCCATAAAATTAATGTCAGGAAAAATCTTTTATTGAATCAATTGCTTGTAATTATGTGGGCAATTGTACTAGAAAAAAAATTAAAGCTTAATAAACAGTTAATTAAATTCTCTGCACAATGTGCAGGACGTCTCCATGTAAACTATTAATGACTCTCCCTTGAGCAGATCAGATCTGAATAGCTACAGTTTACAGAATAGCAAGTTTACTTTTTTCATTGTCTGTTCATTGTCATCTAAGGTAAAATGATTTAATCACCTGTCGCTGACACATTAGGCATTGGGAACTGCTGGTAATAACCATTGATTTCTCTTTCCCCATATAGGGACATAAATCTGGAGATGCAAAATCTATCTGAGGGTTTCCCACTTACCAAGTGTTATATATAGCAATATATCACTTTTAAGCCACCTAAGGCTCAAATTCAGAGTGTGACTGCAACCCTTGCATTCTGCATATTAAAGGGGTTGTACCACCTTTAATTGTTAGCTTACTTTTTTTTATTATATAATTCAGCTACAAAACTGCTCCAGTTTGTGAGATATTCTCTTTACTTCATTACAACGGCGCCACTGTTTTTTTTTTGTTGTTGTTGTATAGTAATGTGCATGTCCACCTAATAAGGTGGTCGCACATGCTTAGCTCCATCTCTAGCCATATCTATTGTTAGAAGTTCCAGTTACAGAGAGAGAGTTAAAGCAGAAAGACTTGCCCCCTGAGAAAAAGGCACGACTCAGCAGAAATTACATGCCCCTTGAGCTGTGATATAGGAAGATATGCAACAGAAAGGACACACACCCTGAGAACGAAAACTCCTTCTGAGCTGCCAGCCTGAAGCGAATCTACATAGCAGAGCAACTGGAGAAATGAATGAGGAGATCTCTGTACCCATGTGAGGTACAGGGCTGGTTTTAACTTTGTTAGGCTACATGCACACGAACATTTTTTGCAGATAGGATGCGGACCTATTCATTTCAATGGGTCCGCAAAATTGCAGACAGCACACCGTGTGCTTTCCGCATCAGTATGTCCGTTGTCCGCATCAGTATGTCCGTAGCCCCGCAAAAAAATAGAACATGTTCTATTCTTGTCTGTTTTAGGCACTGTTACAATGGGTCCACAAAAAAAAGGATGGCATACGGATGTCATCCATTGTTTTTGCAGACCACAAAACACATACGGTCGTGTGCATGTAGCCTTAGGCCTCATGCACATGACCGTATGTGTTTTGCGGTCCGCAAATTGCTGATCCGTAAAAAAAATGGATGACATCTGTATGGCATTGTTTTTTTGGGCGGATCCGTTATTTTTGCAGATCCATTGTAATAATGCCTATACTTGTCGGCAAACTAGAAAAAAATAGGACATGCTCTATTTTTTTTGCGGGGCTACAGAACGGACATACTGATGCAGTGTGCTGTCCTCATTTTTTTCGGACCCATTGAAATGAATGGGTCCACATTCTATCAGCAAAAAAAAAACAGAACGGACAAGAAAACAAAATACGGTTGTGTGCATGAGCCCTTAGAAAGATTGTCATATACTATATAATGTCTGATTTTTATTTGTTACATCAATCAAGGCAATGTTTTTTTTTCTGTTACATTAATTTAGAATCTAACAGAAAAAAACTTGTCATACTATTGAAGGTATATGGAGGTATACTTGGGCCCTATTGAACTATCAGAGATTGTACATAGTCAGAATAAATACATAAGCATGAGCCCTGAGACTGGCTTGGCATTACGGTTTTTGTTAATATCTAACTTGTCATAGTCATTATAGTAATTGTAAACAATTGTATATTGAATGTTCAGACACAGTCTTTCTCCATGGGATGTGAATGCTTTTCATTGATCGCACATTGATCACAGTCTAACAACGGATGCGCAGACAAAGCCTGTTTGACAACACACAATTTTAGTATGGCAGATTAATTTTAGCAATGATTATTGCCTGTAAAGGACTAATAGATATAATCAAAATTAAAATGTGACTGTGAACCTACCATTAATCTAAGCCAGTCAGATTTATAACATGAAAGTTTTTCTGTAAATCCAAGTTACAGAATATATAGAATTTCGAAAATCCATGAAGATTATATCCATTTTGCAACTCACCAATAAATGAAAAAATAAAATAAAAGTGAAATATGTAAAATAAATGAAGAATATCTATAGCAAGATATATAGAAATGTTACTTAGGGATGAAGCATATTTCAGTTGTCTAAGCCTACATGCACACAACTGTTGTTTTTTGCTGTCCGCAAATCGGGATCCTCAAAAAAAAAAGACTGATAGTGCATCAGTTTTTTTTGGAGGATTCCTTTGTTTTCACAGATCCCTTGTAATAAATGCCTATCCTCTTCCGCAAATGAGAAAAAAGTAGGACATGCACTACTTTATTTGGTGAAGGGAAACACGGACAACGGATGCGGAACACAAACAGGTGAACTGTCAGCATTTTTTGCTGACCCATTGAAATGAATGGGTTCCTATCCTATCCGCAAAAAAAAACTGAAACGGAAGCCGAGAAAAACAACTGTCATGTGCATGTAGGCTGAAGCAGAGTCCTTCATATATCTGGCATCTGCATTCTATCTATGCTGGTTGGGTACAAAGTAGGGGACTTTCACACTTGCGTTGGTGCGGATCCGTCTGTTTATTTGCACAGACGGATCCGCACATATAATGCAAACGTTTGTATCTGTTCAGAACGGATCCGTTTGCATTAGTTAAAAGAAAAATGACAAAGTCCAAAACGGATTCGTTTTGAATTACATTGAAAGTCAATGGGGGACGGATCCGTTTTCAAATGCACCATATTGTGTCATTGAAAACGGATCCGTCCCCATTTACTTACATTGTAATTCAAAACGGATCTGTTAGGCTCCGCCTCTTCAGACGGACACCAAAATGCTGCATGCTTCGTTTTGGTGTCCGCCACTGAAACGGAATAGAGGCAGAAGGGAGCCAAACTGATGCATTCTGAATGGATCCTTATCCATTCAGAATGCATTGGGGCTTAACTGATCTGTTTTGGACCGTTTGTGAGAGCCCTGAAATGGATCTCACAAACGAAGTCCAAAACACTAGTGTGAAAATACCCTGAGGCCGCTTTCACATACAGTGTTTGGTCAGTGATGTTGAGCCAAAGCCAGGAGTAGAGGCCCACAGATTTGCACCTGTTCGGTATTCTTTTTCACCTGCACCTGGTTTTTGCCTCACAATCATGATGATAATCACTGACCAAACGCTGAACACATGGAATCCGGACCCATTTATTTTAATGGGACTGTGTACATGAGCGATCACTTTTGCGTTGTGTGAAAATCGCAGCATGTTCTATATTCTGCGATTTTCAGTCAACGCTGGCCCCATGGAAGTGAATAGGGCTGCGTGAAAATCGCATCGCATCCGCAAGCAAGTGCGAATGCAATGCGTTTTTCATGGATGGATGTTAAGAGATGTTGTTTATCACGCGTGTGCAAAACGCATTGAATCGCATTGCACCCGTGCGATAAAAACTGAACAACTGAACGTGATCACAAAAAAAAACTGAATGTACTTGCTTTCAAAATCGCTAAGTTTTCACTGAACACATCTGCAACGCATCCGGACCTAATGCGCTCACGCTCATCTGCAAGGGGCCTTACTGTGGATTAAATCTAATTCATTGCAAATGTTAAACTTCAGATCAACTGTAAATGTAGTAGGTTTTCTGCCTGCAATTTTGGAGTGAAAAATTCACAGCATCTATCGCAGTGTGCACGTGCCGTCTGTCTTCTCTCTTCCTACTTGCTGCTGCTTTGCAATAGACATACAGCAGCGGAGAGCAGGAAGAGAGAAGGGAGACGGCACTTGCACACTGCGCACGCCGTCTCCCCAAGCGTCTCGACCCCCGCCAATCTGATCTGATATAGGGCATCAATATTAAAAGCCCGGACAACCCCTTTAAATGGAGGCCTAGCTATTCAATTGAAAAGGTACACAAAACAAAAAAGGAAATGGACTGAAAGTGCTGCCTTTTGAATAAAGATCCTCCGTTTGTGGGCCTCCATTGGAGAAGCGATCTACTTTATATTTACTATCATTACTTTTGCCCTTTCTCATTTCCTACATTTTAATAATGTATTGTTGTATTACCATTCTGATATATGTATTGCGACATATGCTTTATAGGAGGTCACTTTAAGACCAAATGTTTTGCTGATGACCATGGTGGTTTTATATGTTCTGTGCAATCCTGCCACCTTAGGCTATGACTAAGAGTAAGGAAGTTCAAACGTGTAAATTGTACCTCTACATGTTTTTCTGCAACATATTTTATGTAATTGCTTAATAAATATTGGATTTTAAAGTGTTTTTTTTTAAAAAGAGCTATACTCTTTCCGGTCTGTTTTTCACTTCCTCTCCCTCCTGGAAGTGCCAGAAGGACCTGCTCGGCCAATAACTAGCTGAAGTGAGTCACTGATATGGCTAGTGACGGTCTGAAGGCCCAGAAGACCTCTTTCAGTTTGGATGTGCTGCATTGTTAGTGTTTTCTACACGTTTAAGTATATCACTTCATGCAGCACTTACTGTTTGTGGAATTATAAGGCAATTCAATAACTTAGACCCTGGGCTGACCTTCCCTTACATTTTTATTCAGATTGTAAAAAGTGGAGGATGGCAATGATGTTTAGGTGTCCGTGTAATATCACGAAAGCCTGCACAATCATGTTCAATTGAAATTATCAGCCTGCTTATGTGTCAACTATTTCATCTTCATTTTATAGGGAACACTAGGTCACTTGCTTGCTCTACGCATTAGCATGCATTTCCATGAAAATTATATTAGAACCAGGAGCATTTAACATTGGCGGCTTTGTCTTTGTATATTCAGCACTATAGTGAATAAAATCTATGAATTTTCATCCCTACTTCTCCACAAAAAATATTTTCCTTACATTAAAAGACAGAACTCTCAGAATTATTATGTATGACAATATATTTCTTTTTACATTTTTACATACCGGTACATTCTTATGTAGTGTTGAGCGAATTGAAGCATCTGAAGTGGAATTCAATCAGAAGTTTAGGAAAAATTTGATTCTCAATGAATCCCAATTACCTTGCACTTTGTGGTAACATTTTAATTTTTTTCTAAAATGGCAGCTGCACGTGTTACACAGTGAAAGAAGCCCCGAAACCTCATCCAGGGCGGTCTCCATCATTTCCCTGTGAGCTGAGCATAAGGAGAGAAGTGGCAAGTGCTCAAGCGCTAGGGACAGTGTTGCTGAAAACAGTTTAGCAAAGAATATTGGATAGGGAGAGTGCAGGGACAGTGCAGGAAGGTCATAGGAAAAGATTTTTTTGACTGTAGGTTGAGAGTAATCAGCAGGTGCATCTTTTTCAACTGCTGCGACATTTATAGTTAATCCGCAATTTTACAGATAGACTTACTGTGCCTCAGTATTAAAGGGTGGTTTAATATATCGCTGCATGCATCTTGTACAATTGCTGCCACATTCATAGTTAATCTATTGTTTTATGGGTGGACTTACTGTGCCTCAGTATTAAAGAGCTGTCTAATATCCCACCTCTAGCATCTTGTTCAACTGCTGCCACATTTATCGTTAATCCTTTTCATTACTGATACAGTTACTGTACTCTATGGCAAACAGATAGTTGCCTAGTCCCTCCAAAGGAACGTTCAATGTCAAAAATGTTGCTGTAGCCCGCACAAGTAACAGCAAAAGAAGAGAACACTGTACTGAGAACACCAACTGGAGATAGGAAACATGGCAACTGATAACGGGATGAACATTTTGTATGTGCTGCAACAGTGAGGACTGACCCATGTGCCCTGCATGGTGCATGTCTTCAATCTTGTCACCCGGTTCCTCAAGTCTTCTACTGAACTTCAAGAGCTGTTAAAAATGCCCAGGAAACTGGGCATGTACTTCAGCCTCTCTTACCGTGCAAAACATGCCCATCTGGAGCCGCAAAGGCAAAATGCTCTTCCCCAACATTGCCTGATATGCAATGTTTCCACTCATTGGATGTTAGCCCAGTGGTCCATGTCAGCGCTGCTGCCTCTACCTGCGGGCACGGGCATTGGGCTCCTTCTTTCCCTCTTACAAGGGAAGCGGGGTCATCAGGTAGCTTAACTGTTGCATATGATCTCCATGCCAGAGTTTACTTCCTACTAGAAACCTGTGCTGTTTGTTAGGGCTTGCATGAGTGTATCTCTCCTAACTTATGAGGCAGCACGTACACTCCCTCTGTGTTACCAGTCTATGGCTGGATTACAGAAAGTTTTTAAAAGCGTCTCCAACCCCAGGAAAATGCCTGAGTAACTTATAGTCACTAGCTTGTCTAGTTCCTTGTGTGAAGGTAATTTTGAAGTTCTGAGGTGTACTGGACCCTGCTTTTGGATTTATTGGATTTTGCTTGTTTGCTGCCTGCAACTGACCTTAGACTTCATTTATGGACCTTGCTTCATCACTGCCTGCCCTGACCCCGGATTTCCTGACCACGTATATACCCTCAGTGCCTGCACCAGTATCTCTGACCCCCTGGTCAGCTGCCACTGACTCGGGGACTGCTCTGGAGTTGCACCTGGCAACTACCCTAATAGCCCAAGCTTATCATCACCATCAGAGGCTCTGGTGAAGACCAGGTACACCTGTAGTTGTTTAATCATGCCCCTCCAGAGTATAGCCAGTCAGTGTCACAATGGGTCCACACCAACTTGCATAACAGTTTTCTCAGGCCATGGATCTCGCTGATCAGAATCCACAAAGCCTCACTGAACTGTGGCGAGAGTTGGCTCAGGAGAGAGAATGTCAGGTTCATATTCTGTCCTTTCTGCGCAATGGGAACATGCACCTTAATGACCTGTCGCCCACCAACCTGGCAGCTCCCGCTGCCGCGGCTAACTGGCACCAGCTTCGTCGACTCCCTATGTACCAGGATCTAGTAATCATTTGTCAGCTCTGCCATGCTTTGATGGAGCCCCTAAACAGTGCAGGGGATTCATTAATCAGTGCACTCTGCACTTTGAGCTGATGCCCCATCAGTTCATTTCTGAGAGAGCCAAGGTTGCCTTTTTATTTTCACACCTTACAGGAGAAGCCCTGGCCTGGATCAACCCATTCTGGGAGAGGAGTGACCAGTCATTATGAATCTACAGGACTTCCTAGAGGCTTTCCGTAGGTGTTTGACGAGCCAGGATGCACCACCTCAGCCGCGTCTTCTATACTGTGGTTGTGCCAAGGAAGTCAGTCTGTGGGCCAGTATGCAGTCCAGTTCCGAACCCTTGCCTGTGAATTGGGCTGGAATAATGAGGCTTTAGTGGCCGCCTTTTAAGGATGAACTGACTACAGGGGATGTTCCCTTTAGCCTGGACGACCTTCTTTCCCTGGCCATCCGGATTGATCTACGCTTCCAGGAGCATGCTAAGGAGGTAGCACGTGAGAGTAGACCGTATCATCCAGTGTCTTTTTTCCAGCGGTCTTCAGTCCCTCAGCCTTCTATGTCTGTTGCTGCGCCAGTACCCTTGCAGGATGACCGAGTCAGACTGAGCAAGAACGTGGTCACCATCATACAAGGGGGCTTTTCTTCTATTGTGGCGGTGCTGGCCATCTTCTCTGTTCCTGTCCTCTGAAGCCAGGAAAATTCCCAAGCCTAGGGTCTGTTGGGGAGGCGACCCTACTTGAAGACAATTCCTCTCCTCCTCTGACTCTGCCGGTAACCTTGTCGTTAGGCGATGTTCGATTTAAGGAGCTGGCGCTTCTGGATTCTGGAGCAGCAGAGAACTTTCTGCAATAATGCCTAGTGGATCATCATAAGATACATGTTCGATGCCTGCAGAGTCCTCTGATGGTATCGTCCATCGATGGAAAGGCTCTGTCTGAGTCTATACAGTTCATAACGGAACCTGTAAAATTATAGGTGGGAGCGCTTCATTCTGAAGAGATCGCTCCTGGTCTTCTCAAGTCTGTCTTATTTTCTCCTCCTGGAACTTCTGTGGCTTCGTGTTAATTAATCTGTTTTTGACTGCTTCGTTGGGGATAGTACTTCCTTGGAAAGTGTCTTTCTCCTATTCAGCCTGCTTGGTTACCCTGGGTACCACCAAATCTTGAAGATCTGCTTGCAGCATATCACGCCTATGCCGATGTCTTTGATAAGGAGGCTGAGATGTTACCTTCCCACAGGCCCTATGATTGACCTATTGACCTGGTTCCTGGTTCTTCACCTCCCCGTGGTCGTATTTATCCCCTGTAGCCAGCAGAGACAAAAGCCATGTCTGAATATATTAAAGAAAATCTTGATAGAGGATTTATCTGGAAATCATTTTCTCCGGCTGGTGCTGGCTTCTTCTTTGTGATGAAAAAAGATGGTTCTCTTCGGCCATGCATCGATTATAGGGGTCTAAATAAGATCTAATTCAAGAACAAATACCCTTTTCCCCTTATTCCAGAGTTGGTTGACCGCCTCAGAGGAGCTAAGATCTCCAAATTAGATCAGCGTGGGGCCTACAACTTGATCCGAATTCATCAAGGGGACAAATGGAAGACTGCCTTTAACACCCGTGGCGGTCACTAAGAATATCTGGTGATGCCCTTCGGGCTAAGCGATGCCCCAGCGATATTTCAAGAATTCGTCAATGATATCTTCAGAGACTTACTCTATTCCTGTGTTGTGATCTATCTTGACGACATTCTAATCTTCTCCTCAGATTTGGTCTCCCACCGGAAACATGTCCTCCTGGTTCTAAAAAGGCTTAGTGAGAATAATATGTACACCAAATTTGAAAAATGAATCTTTGAACAATCCTAGTTTCCATTTCTGCTGTACATAATATCTGATACTAGCCTGCAGATGGATCGTGGCTCTGTGAAGCTGTCCGCAATTTTGAAGTGGCTTCGTCCTTCTGGTTTAAAGGCAATATAACGTTTCCTGGGGTTCGCCAACTACTACTGCCAGTTTGTGCCGCAATTCTCTTCTTTGACAACTCCCATCTCAGACTTAACACGCAAAGGGGTGAATCCCTGTGGCTTCTCCTCCAGGGCCTTCTCCGCTCCTGAGCACAACTAATCGATTGGGGACAGAGATATTTGACAATCAAGATGGCATTGAAGGAATGGCGGTATCTTCTGGAGGAAGCCAATCATCCTGTAGGGTTCTATACCAACCACAAGAACCTCACCCATCTGCACAGAGACTTAATCCTTGACAAGCTAGATGGTCCTTGTTCTTTGCCCATTTTGATTTTGTTCTTTACTTTCATGCTGCAGATAAGAATATTAAAGCAGATGCTCTCTCAAGATCCTTTGATTCTACTGACCAGGAGGAGGAGCCCCCATCAAGCTATCCGAGATTCCTTCTGGAAAGACCTTTGTTGCAGAGTCTCTCAGAAAGCAAGTCTTACTATGGGGCCATTTATCTAAAGTGGCGGGTCATTCCGGTCAGCAAAAGCCCTTTAGATTCATTGCCAATGGTACTGGTGGCCATCCATGCAACAAGACATCCAAGAATTTGTCACTGCTTGTCCATCCTGTGCACAAAATAAGACTTCCAAACAATGTCCAGCTGGTTCTGCTTCCTCTTCCTGTTCCTGAGGTTCCCTGGCAACAAATACCCATGGACTTTATTATGGATCTACCCACTTACTCTGGTTGTTCTGTGATTTGGGTAGTGGTAGACCGCTTCTCAAAAATGGCCAAGAAATTTATCGAACACATTTTCCATCTCCATGGCTTCCCACTCCGTATTGTGTCCGATAGAGGCGTTCAGTTCACGTAAAAAATCTGGAGAGCTCTCTGCAAGCTACTGAATGTATCCCTGGACTTCTCTTCAGCGTATCATCCACAGTCCATCGGTCAAGTGGAGCGTGTCAACCAAATTCTTACAAACTTTTTGCGCCACTTCACTCATATTCATCACAACAAGTGGGTTGATCTATTGCCCTCGGCGGAATTTTCGTACAACAATCATGTCAGCGAGTCTTCCAAGAAATAATTTTTTTTGTTGTTTATGGTCAACAACCTAATATCCCACTCCCAGTGTCTTCTACTTCTGGTATCCCTGCTGCAGATGCAACTTCAAGAGAGTTCTCTAAAATATGGGGGGAGACCAGGGGAGCTTTGAAAGAGGCTTCTGTGCGCTTGAAGGAGGCTGCTGATAAAATACGTAGAGATTTTTCAAGTTCCGTCCTGGTGATAAGATGTGGCTTGCCTCCAAATACATCAGGCTCAAAATACCCTTTTACAAATTGGGCCCACGCTTCATCAGTCCATTTGAGATTCTTGAGCAAATAATGATGTTTTATACAAGCTTAAGCTCTCCGGGTACCGAATTCCTTCCACGTCTCCCTGATGAAACCTGTCATCCTGAATCGTATTGTCAAAAAACCTGTCTCAGCTCCTGTTGCGGTCAGTGATGAAAATGTCTATGGGGTAAAAGCTATTCTGAGGATGAAGAACAGTAGAGGTAAAACCCTGTTTCTTGTGGATTGGAAGGGTTTCCTGAGGAAAGCTCTTGGGAACCTAGAGAAAACATCAATGCCCCTCTTTTGAAATATTTTTGTCTAGGGCCAGGCCTGAGGAGAGGGGGTGTAAGGGGAGGGGGTGTACTGTTAGCCCAGCGGTCCATGCCAGCGCTGCTGCTCCTACCCTACCATCAGAGGCTCTAGTGAAGACCAGGTAGTTGCTTAGTCTCTCCAGAGTATAGCCAGTCAATGGCGCAGTGGGTCCACACCCGCTTGCATAACATTGGAACTCCAGGCACCATATGTTAGACCACCTGTATAAGCAGAGGAAGGCAGTCAACGATTTCTTAATGCAGCACATGGTTAACTCCCTGGTGTAACTTCCACATTATCCAGTGGTAGTTCATTTGTGACAAATTGCCGTTTGCTCAGGCCCTTTGAGTTGGCCACTTTATTTGTCAGTCAGCAGAACTAAGGGATGAATGATGCCATTCTACTTCTTCACGTCCTGGAGGGGAGGCTGACAAATCATATTGGCGAGGGGACAGAAGACGAGGCACCTTCATCTCTCGGCTAGCTGAGCCCATAGGAGACTGAACTGGCATAGGAGAAGGATGGGACATAAACATTCAGGAATTTTATACACAACTAGGTGGTTTATCTGCCCAAGCGACACGAGAGATGAAGGAGGAGCATAAGGAGCTGGAGGGCGAAGATGAAGAGGATGCAGATGACCCCGACAGACCATGGCAGTATGCAGTGGAGATGGAGGCAGGGAAGCCCTGCGAGTCCCTTGTGCAAATGGCCACATGCATGCCTTCTTGTTTGCATAGTGACATACACATTGTCAGGATTCCGCAGAGGGATGACTACTGGCTATTCACATTATTAGAGCCTCTTTAGTGGTCAAAAATGGGTGCAATGGGTTTTTAGACCTTCTGAGAGGGATGCAAAAATGGACTACTATAGATACATGCTGTGTAGTTGGTTGGTCGCTGCATACTAGCACCATCACCCGTCCTCAGGATAGTCTGAGTGGCTGGACCCACTGAGCTCACTTTTCACTGCTATGACTTCCGTTATATTTTATCTCTGTTTTGGACCACTCCTGATTTTGGCTTACAATTACTGTTCAAATACTGGTGCAAAATACTGACCATCTGAAAGAGGCTTAATGGATGCTCAAAAATACAGTTTGTTTTCTAGAACGGAAAATTAAACAGTTGTGTGAACACAGCCTTACTGCTGCTGCCTCCCTTCCTTCCCACTCTGTCATGGGGCCACTATTGTCCCTATTACTGCCATCACTGTTGGCCCCCATCCCCACTTGGTTATTAGGCTACTATTGTCCCTGTTTCTGCCACTGCTAATAACTCCCTCCCCACTCTGTCATGGCGCCACTACTTGAGCCTTTGAGCACTGCACAGTTAACACCACAGTGATAAATTAGATCTGACGCTAACATTGACCTGTAATACTGACGCACAGTAAATCTACAGTTAACAAGGGATTAAAAAGCATGTTTTTAGACTGCCATAACATGCATTCAAATTATGAAAGTGTAACTGCCATTCTATTTTTATTTGTGTAATGTATAGGGGCAGTGATATTGACCATTTTTGTAATATAATTAAATTACTGAAATCATACATTTATATTAGAAAAATAGCTTGAAAGTGGCCCATTTTTAGTCTTATCAATGCTTCTCTGTCTTCTGGTTACATAACACAGTCAGTGTTGAGCAAGTCTCCACTGTTATGCAAACAGGAAACAGAGGAACGTTGCTAAGGTTCAAAATGGGCCTCTTTAGAGCAATTTTTCGAATTGAAACAGATGATTTCAGTAATCATAGTATATTACAAAAATGGTCAGTATCACATTACATAAATAAAAATAGAATGGCAGTTAGGGTACTTTCACACTTGCGGCAGGACGGATCCGGCAAGCTGTTCAGCCTGCCGGATCCGTCCTGCCGCAAGTACCAGTGCATTGACTATAATGGGGTGGAGCTACGCCGCAGCATGGCAGCACACGGAAAAGTTTGCCGGACTGAAAAGTCAGGCATGCAGGACTTTTAGTCCGGCGATCTCCGGCCGCGCACTGCCGTGCTGCGCCGTAGCTCCGCCCCCGCCCTATTATAGTCAATGGGGACGGAGCAGCAGCACGGCAGTGCACGGGCACCTGCGACAGGACGGATCCGGCAGGCTGAATAGCCTGCCGGATCTGTCCTGCCGCAAGTGTGAAAGTACCCTTACACTTTAATTTATTGGTGCTGCCTCCATTTCTTTATTTTGTTCCACCAAGGAGCCATTTGGCACCCATTTTTTTTGCTTTACTGGGAGATGCTGTATGCTTTTCTTTCTAGTGTGGGTGCACTAGAACATAATGCACATGGCAATACACTCTTCCTTCAGTCTCCCTGCAGTCTCCCAGCACTTCCAAGCCTTCACACTCAAATTGGGCCACAAAGTGGGTTAAATATGATTAGGCACAGTGGCCTGGCTATATCTGATTTATTGTGATTTGTGACAAATTAATTCAGAACTAATCAAATTTCTTGAAGTTCGGCGAATCCGCCAAATCGAAATTTTCCAAACTTTGCTCATTTCTATTCTTATGGATTCCTTTTTTGTTGGACACACACAAAAAATATTAATCAAGTACACATTGGATATGCTAAATTAACAAGCCTTCCAAGAGCCATAACTTTTTATTTTTTATTTAACTTATTATAGCTGTACAAAGTTTTTTTTTTATTTTTTACTGGATATATTGTATTCTGAACGGCACCATTTTGGGGTGCTGTACATGCATTGAAAATGTGTTATTACTATTTCACAATATATAAAACTTATAGTTTTTTATTCCATTTTTTGGAAGAAGAACAAAAATATCAATTATTATAATTTTTTTTTCTATGGCTTTCACCATGTGTGGGTTATGGACCGTGCTTCTCTCTTTGAATCCACAAAAAGATTGAGGAGTATAGGCCCCAAATTGCTTATCCTCCTTCCCACTTCTGTGCTACCGAACACTATGGGTGAACTATGGGCAACCTACCTTTTTTTTAAATTATATGTGTCTGATGTTAATCTACTCTTGTGAGTATAATAAAACCTTTTGTGTTATACAACTATCAATAGGAACATAACTATATGGGGTGCAGAGGTAGCAGTCAGTACCGTGCCCCAGAGCCTGAGGGGGCCCAAAGCTGAACCCTTGAGCTGCATAAAATGATACCAGTATTATAAAAAGTACATGCTGGTCAAGTTATTCCCCTGGCTGGAGGGAAGGGCTTAGAATTTAGCATGGGGGGGGGGGGGGTGCTGTTTCCATTTTGTCTCAGGCAGTAAGAATGCTATGTACTTCCCTGCCTCTGGCCACAAAGCTCTGAGGGAAGGGGGGCCCAAGCTGAACTCTTGAACCAGGGCCCATGAGCCTTTAGCTACTCCCCTATCAATGGTGCTTTACTATCTGCTCTCAACACCTTGATTTTAATAGGAGGTGGACTTGCAGATTGTGGAAGTGGTACCTCAGTTGATTTGATCAGAAATTTGGGACCTTTACTCCTTGATCTATTTGTGGATTCAAAGAGTGCTGCGAGGTCCGTATCTTTTGCACGTCTAGTGTGAATATTACCCACCTGCAGTGCTCCAAGTAGGAGATTCAACTCAAGACTTTTTATATTTCTTTTTACTATGTGTGGGTTAATGATAATTTTATATTAGACATAGTAATACCAATTATGTGTACTTTTATGACATAATGAAACATTTTAATTGGAAAAAATGTGTGGTTTTAAATATTTTTAAACATTTTATTTTTTTAACATTTTTAGTCCCTCTAGGGGACTTGACCATGTAATCCACTTCAGTACTCCAATGCTCCCATTTTATTAGGACCTACTCTACAGGCAGGCTAACTGTGAAGGAAGTACGGCTTAAAATAAAACAATAAACTTTATTTAATTCTTCATATTAAAATGCTGAAACGAGGAATCATTTAATTCTAAATAGAGTATTGCCAGAAATCCAGTGACTTATGGGAATAGGTTAGGTATACGTGCAACCGGTGCCACTGGTGTCTATTGTATTTTTGTGTACCTGTCTTGTAAACCTATCCCTCAACATATTCAGCCGAGGATTGCAGTGTTTGTGCTTACCACGGCTCAAAATCACAGTGAGGGAATGGACCGTATTCATCTAAAAGAATACCAAATCTTTATGTGGGTTCTATTATTTCATTCCCTCACTCATCTGATGATAACCTCACATCTGGTATATTTTGGTTAGTAGGCAGGAAATGTGTAACTTGGGGGGACCCTTGTATGATATCGATTCCTCCAACCTTGCTCTACCTATTGCCAGATGTGCTGTTATCAATAATGCTGACCCTGTCTATTAAATGCTTGCCCTACTCGACGCGTTTCTGAGATATTCATATAAATCTCGTCATTAGGAGTATCGGCATTATCTTATTATCGTGACAGAAAAATAGCAAAAGGTCAGCGTTCCCAGCACGTGGGGGATCGCGGCGGCACCGGCTCTAGTATGGCCGTGTGCGTGCGCTCACCCCGCTGTTAAATAGATGCCGAGTCCTTATTCGGATGAAGACTGGGGCCGGGCAGCCAATGAGCAGGAGAGGGGCGTGGCAACACGAAGCGTCACATCCCCAGGTCCCGATGACATGCCTGTGGTTGCGCTGTACAAATGGGATGACAGGCTTTACAGCGCAACCACAGTCTATAAACTTCACTGAACAATTAATGGTTTGTGTTCCACTCTCTAAATACAATCACTGAAAAAAGGAACGTTGTAAAGAAACATAAAATCACCTTTATTGATAATGTTTATAAAATATTGGGAGGGACAAGCATACACTCTACCTAAATCACTTGAATAGATGACTCTCCACACACCAGAGACTGTCTCAGAAACAATTCTGTTACACTATGATCTATGTCGCTCTCATATAGTGTGTCTGGCCACTCAGGTGTGAATAAGAGTCACTAATGAGCACCACAGAGAACTGTGATCATTCCTTCTGTGTCAGTTAGTGGTGATGATACCCTAGAATTAGCCCTTGTGGCTATCAGGAAACACACCACTGACTGGATATGATCACAGTCTACTCACAGGTGTAAGCAGCTAAATTATTGACCAATGGGCGGTACGTCTGGCTAAATTGTACTGCACCAGAACCTTTATGCACTGCCCTACATTACATGGAATTGATAAACATCTGCTCAAATCCTAGCATGCACCCACATTGCAGCGACTGGATGCATCCAGCAAATATGATATAAGCACGAATCCATATCCTATAAGCTGTCCAACATTAGTGCTTGCGGCTGATCGCGCTAGCAAATGGGCGGCACGTCTGGCTGCTAATACACCACACCAGAATACATAGACTCTTTCCAATGTCTACAAAGAGTTGATAAACATCTGTTCACACCCTGGTATGCACCCACATTACAGTGACGGGATGCGTCCAGTATTTTTGATGTGAGCACAAATCAACATCCCAAGAAGCTGTCTAGTTTCACCCTCACCGGGGATCGCCAGGAGCACAGGAGTCTGGGTTAAAGACAGGCATACATACATGCCCACCGCCTCAAGTTCTGAGGTCGACGGCAGCTGACCTAAAATGGCCGTGACAACCACAGTCTATTTAGAATTAAACGATTCCTCCTTTCAGCATTTTAATATGAAGAATTAAATAAAGTTTATTGTTTTATTTTAAGCTGTACTTTCTTTACAGTTAGCCAAGTTAATTTGATATGGCAAACTTAAGTGATCTATCTTTTCAGTCAGACCTACCCTTGGCAGGGCCTAATGGGAGTGCAAATATGGCAATCCTATGGATTTAGGGGATATGGCAATCCTCCTTTTGCTGACAGCCTTCGTGGATATGGTCTTAGAGGATACCGTTGACTACTAAATTTACTGTACTGTGAAGGAAGGAGTTAAAAATAAATGATGACAACCCACAATATCAAGAGGTAAAATAAGAAAAATAATATTTTTCAGGACAATATGTAGATATTGTATATACTTTGATGAGAAACAGTTATCTATCTATCAGTTGCCTTTATAGCAACAGCTGTGTTTCAAATTAAAGTATTCTGCTTTCACTTTTCCAATATAAAATGCTTTTTATATTTATTTAACATTCTTTTTTTTCTCCATCATTCCAAGCTAATTAATTATCACTTAGCCGCCCGAAATGATAAAATGGAATTTGGAATGTGGATTTCTTTTCTCTCATTCCCAGAGGAGGCGAAACACAGACATTTTGTGTGCAGGGACAGCTGTGGCAATGTGCAACATCATTTCCTTGAAGTTAAATTCGGCAATTAATCTTCTCTTGTATTTCCAATTAACTAAATTGCTAACCTTGTTGTGCAAAGTAGAACTGCAATTGTGTAACTGCTTCAGGCAACCTCAGGACGAATATTGAGATAATTAAATTAACGGGCTACAAAAGCCAAAGCCTTTTAGTGAGCTGATCAGTGTTGTCACATTTTACCCACCACAGAGGACCAAAGAAAAATGTTCCTAATGAGAGGTGAAAGCTATGAGTCAGTTGGCCAGTAACAGTGCGGCTGTGTAATATGATACATCATCTTACAGTATATCTTCAACTTTTATATTAAACACTGTAAATGCCCATACAAGTGTTTAGGTTTCCACGGAATCTTGGCACTATCTAGAAGTGATATTGCAGGCTTACTATTCATCAACTTGAATTATTTTCAGTGTGGATACAAGCCACAATTAACCTTACAATTATTGCAAAATCTAACTATGGTAGAGTGGTTACAATGCAGGGTAGAGAAACACTGAGGTCCAGTAGCAGCCATGCAATTTCACCAAGACCAGCAATGCCATGTCTCTGTGGAGCATAAAGGTTTATTCCACCTGCAGCCCCCTGAAATGAACGAACAGCCTCCCCTTTCATTTCTATGGGAATTACGGAGATATCCATGTACAGCACTTGGCAGACTCTGGATTTCGCTTAAAAATGAATTTATGTATTTTGTTCTATAAAAAATGCATGGATGGTTTTCTGGACATTATTTATTGAAGGCACACCATGTATTCTAGTTCCTGTTCTGACTCTTTAACTTCCTCCTTTGTTTGGACTTTTAGTATGGAAACTGCCTTGCTTGGCTTCTTCAATCAGACCATCACTGAGACCAGAGAGAGCTCCCTATAGTGTCTTAGTTAGGCCTCTTGCACACGACCGTATGGCTTTTTCAATATTTTGCGAGCCACGGAACAGCTGGCCGCTGATAGAACAGTACTATCTTTACCTGTTTTGCAGACAATAATAGGACATGTTCTATCTTTGAATGGGTCGGAAAAATGGAAATACAGAAATGGAAGGCATACGGAGTACCTTCGTTATTTTTTGCGGATCCATTGAAATGAATGGTTCCATATAGGGTTCGTAAAACGGAAAGTAAAAGTAAAAAAAAAACATTTATGTGCAAGAGGCCTTAGAGCAATACTCCTCTGTGTGCATCTTTATCTAGGCCTATCAAGAGAACTGTCATCTCATTTCTATCCCTACAATTATATTGAGCATTACTGTACAGATAACACTACAGCAGCAGTAAACTTGATTCCTTATTTATATAGGAATTTATCTTTAGTCGACTGCTACAGAAGGATAACATTTTCTATTTCATTTCAATGGTATAGTACTGCAGACATTAAAAAAAAAATGTTTTCAATGAATGTTGGGGGGTGGGGGGGGGGATTTGAGGGTAATATTTAAAGTCACTTTTGCGGGAGTCTGGTACTTTGCACCAAATTTACCAAATATTATATGATGTTTGGTAAATCTAGTGCATATTTAAAGGATAACTGTCACATTTAGACCCAAATTTCAATGTTCATATATGTAGTTACCAATAACATGATATTCCAGAATCAATAACTATTAGACTTACTCGCCCCATATTTCATAAGATCCAGCCCTTAGCAACCAGTCTGCACAAAACTGCAATTTCCTTATTCAGTTAAGATGGCTGCTGCTGCCCTCACCCTGAGGCTAATCCCGCCTGCCCTCACTACCCACAATGCATTGAGCTCCTCGTGCACTAGTTTCTGCACCTCAACCAATAGGTGCTCTCCACACTGAAACACGCCCCTCCTGCTATCACATACACAAGTGGTAGAACTGTGTGAACATTCTCTGTTGCGTGGACAAAGAAAACTAATGGTAAACTAGTCTTTATAATATAATAGCACTGCCTTACACTATATATATTCTGTCATGGGGCCACATCTGTGCTGTATCACTGCTGTGATAGGGAGACATACACGGGCGGCAGAATTACTGTCATGGGGCCACATCTGTGCTGTATCACTGCTGTGATAGGGGGACATACACGGGCTGCAGAATTACTGTCATGGGGCCACATCTGTGCTGTATCACTGCTGTGATAGGGGGACATACACGGGCTGCAGAATTACTGTCATGGGGCCACATCTGTGCTGTATCACTGCTGTGATAGGGGACATACATGGGCGGCAGAATTACTGTCATGGGGACACATCGAGGGTTAACAGCCAAACAAAACTCTATATTTATTGCCCTGATTCTACGGTTTACAGGAACACCCCACATGTGGTCGTAAACTGATGTAAGGACAGGCGGCAAGGCACAGAAGGAAAGGAGCGCCATTTTTTGGAAGGCAGATTTTGCTGGACTGGTTTTTAGATGCCGTGTCCCATTTGAAGCCCCCTGATGCACCTTTACAGTAGAAACTCACAAAAATTTACCCCATTTTGGAAACTAGGGGATAAGGTGCCAGTTTTATTGGTACTATTTTGGGGTAAATATGATTTTTAATTGCTCTATATTACATTTTTGTGAGGCAAGGTAACCAAAAAGGGCTGTTTTGGCACTGTTTTTATTTTTATTTTTTACAAGATTCATCTGACAGGGTAGATCATGTGTTATTTTTATAGAACAGATCGTTACGGATGTGGCAATACCCAATATGTATACTTTTTCTTATTTATTTAAGTTTTACACAATAATAGCATTTTTAAACAAAAAAATGATGTTTTAGTGTCTCCATATTCTGAGAGCTATAGCTTTTTTATTTTTGACTGATTGTTTTAGATATGGTCTTCAATTTTGCAGGATGAGGTGTCGGTTTGATTGGTACTATATTGGGGGCATACGCCTTTTTGATCGCTTAGTGTTACAATTTTTGTGATATAAGTTCACAAAAATGGCTTTTTTGGCACTGTTTTTATTTTTATTTTTCACGGTGTTCAGCTGAGGGGTTAGATGATGTGATATTTTTATAGAGCAGGCCCTCACGGACGCGGGGATACCCAATATGTATCCTTTTTTTATTTATTTAGGTTTTACACAATCATTTTTTAAACAAAAAAAATCATGTTTTAATGTCTCCATAGTCTGAGAGCCATCGTTTTTTCAGTTTTTAAGCGATTGTCTTAGGTTGGGTATCATTTTTGCGGGATGAGGTGACGGTTAGATTGGTACTATTTTTGGGGTCATATGACTTTTTGATCGCTTGCTATGACACTTTTTGTGATGTAAAGTGACAAAAAAAATGGCTTTTTGACAAAGTTTTTATTATTATTTTTTTACAGTGTTCACTTGAGGGGTTAGTTTATGTGGTATTTTTATAGAGCAGGTCCTTACGGACGTGGCGATACATAATATGTCTACTTTTTTTAAAAAAAATTACATTTAACACGAAAAAGCATTTTTAAAACAAAAGAAATCATGTTTTAGTCTCAGAGCCATAGTTTTTTAATTTTTAGGGCGATTGTTTTTGGTAGGAGCTCATTTTTTGCAGGATGAGGTGACGTTTTATTGGTACTATTTTGGGCGGCGTACGCCTTTTTGATCGCTTTGTGTTCGAATTTTTGTCATAAGGTGACAAAAAATTGCTTTTTTTTACATGGTTTTTATTTTTTATTTTTTACGGTGTTCACCTAAGGGGTTAGGTCATGTGATATTTTTATAGAGCTGTTTTTTACGGACGTGGCGATACCAATTATGTATATTTTTTTTATTTTTTATGACAAACAGATTTGAAAAAGACCATTTTTATTTTATTCTCATTTAAATTTTTATTTATTTATTTTTTAACTTTTTTTTTTTTTTTTTAACTTATCAAGACCCATCTGGATCCTGAAGATCCAGTGGGCCTGATCACTGTACAGTGCATTGCAATAGTCATCTATTGCAATGCACTGTATAGTCAGTGCTACATTTACACTAAGGCTGATGAGACCCTCAGGGTCTCATCAGCCTTAGATAACTTAGCAACCAGGACGCCTTTGTAAGGCGTCTGGTTGCCATGACAACGATCGCACCGCTGCTATCGCACCAGCAGCGGATCGCAGGGAGCTCTCTCCCTCTTAACCCCATGGATGCCGCGGGCGGCTGCTGACCGCGGCATCTATGGGTTAAATGCCCCAGATCGGTGCCAGCACTGATCTGGGGCATAGCAGCAGAGTGTTAGCTGTGTGTTACAGCTAACACTCGCTGCAGATTACACACGGCAGCAGAGGAGGATTGGAGCAGAAGGGGGAGGGAGGGGAGCCACGTGGTGGAGGAGGAGGAGGGAGGAACGGGGGCAGCAGGACATATGGCCGTACGGGGGGGGGGCTGCGATCTCCAGAGTGGAGCGATCGCAGCAGCAGCGTGATAGAAGAGAGAGGGAGCTCCATCCCTCTTAACCCCATGGATGCCGCGGGCGGCTGCTGACCGCGGCATCTATGGGGTTAAACGCCCCAGATCGGTGTCAGCACCGATCTGGGGTGTAGCAGCAGAGTGTTAGCTGTAAGTCACAGCTAACACTCGCTGATGAATACAGCCGGCAGCAGGAGGAGCGGAGGGGGGGAACAACCAGGAGGAGGAACGGAGGGGGCAGCGGGTGACATATGGAGGCATATGGGGGCAATGATGGCCGCATGTGGGGGCAGTGGGGGCATTTATTTATAAAAAGGCACTGGGGGCACGGCAGCAGACTGGGGCACTAACGCGATTTCAGACTGCAGTCTCCAGAGTGGAGATCGCAGCCTGAAACCAGCATAATAGAGAGCTCTCAATTCCCGGGAGCGCGCACGTACAAGTTACTGTGCGTCTCCCGTCCTCCAGGAGATAGACGGACCTCACATAGCAACCTGTTTTTAGGCTAGGGTGAAAATAGGCGCTGAGGGGGGGCAAAATGAGAGTTTTATAGGGGTTCAGGGATAATAAAAAAAAAATGAAGATGGCCACTAATGTCATGAAGATGGTCTCTATTAAGATATTGAAAAAAAAAAAATGTGACAGTTATCCTTTAAATATAATTTGTAGTGACAGGCACTCACCATCTGAGACCACCCAGAGATATTATTGTCAAAAAGGATGTCATTTAATGTACATCTTATATCAGAATAAACATAATATCAATAAAATAAGAAACATAAAAATTAATAGAAAAATAGAAATAAAATAGATGTCTAAAATTAAAATGGATAAAAAATACCTAGAATTGATATCAAAATTGTGTGAAATGCATGGATAGCGGACACATTCCAAGTGTTGACCAATATTGTCCATCATCCAAACAATTCACAACACCACCTTCATACCTTTCTTTATCAACCGTAGTAATGGTAGCTATAGTTATAATAATACAATTCAATTTATTGATATTATGTTCATTCTGATATAAGATGTACATTAAATGACGGCCTTTTTGACAATAATATCTCTGGGTGGTCTCAGATGGTGAGTGCCTGTCACAACAAATGCCAATTAAAAAAAACTGTTATTTGACAGGGTGAGTCAATTCAGCAAGAGCACCATATTCATATCGCCAGACGGGTGAGCCTCTGTATCCCCCCTTTTTTTTAATGCATATTTAAACCTTACATTTCTGTGTAGAAAAGCTACTCCAGTTGTCCTACTCCACCCTCCTACTGGAGTGAGTTTGCAACTTTTTTTGTGACTATATAAAAAGTATACCATCATTAACCTCTTCCATAAAACATCAGAAATACAATAATTAACACCTTCCCTGCCCTAAATCACAAGGAATACTGATGTATCTTCACTGCCCTACATTGCCAGGGATACTGACAGTAACATATTTGCTGTCATAGACCACCAATGCTGGAATAAATCCTTTCACAGCCCAGGACCACCAAGAATACCACTGTCATAGACTTCCAGAGATACAGACATTATCCTCTTCACAGCCCTAGACCACCAGGGACACAGATAATACCCTTCACTGTTCTAGACCTGGATGTTCTTAATGTGGTTTACATTGATGCTATATGTGGATTATTAGGAAGCTGTACATTAACATTAATACTTTTTTGTAGTTTCTATTGCTGAGTTTACAATGGATAGTGCTCAGACCCCTAACTGCCCCGCTCAATGGCCCCATCATCGCTATAGTGTTTTTGCTCTTGCCTTGAATAAAGGCCAATTCCCGGAGTTTTGGACATCGATAATTTCTCTGCACTATATGTAAGTTATTAACACCTAATATTAGTCAGGTATCAGTCATTTGTATTGCAGGTAGCAGTAAATCCAGAAGTTTGACTCTCCGGTTTTCCTGCTTTACTAATAGATTGTTAATATTATTTTTCACTTGACAATACAGCACTCAGATAGCTTTGAATTTCCTATCTCTATACGTTAAGGTCCTTGGGATAAGAATTATGCTGATTGTACTAAGGGCTGTATTACATCAAAAGGTCAGGCAGATGATTGTACGGAGGGAAGCATTCCAACCCAGCAATTGCCTGCTCATCAGTGGAGGAGACCGCTGCTATTACATGCAGTGATCTCCTCCACAGGATGAGGAGCAGTGATCGTTACTCTACTCTGACTCACAGGTGTAGTAGTTTTCTGGTTGGATGCTACAGCTGTCACTACAAACAGAGGGGAGGGGCTATAAAGCAGCTCAATGCAGAGAATATTTCTCAGTGAAGCTCCACTTCCATTGCACTTAAGGAGCAGAATCTGGTAGAATAAAAGATTATATTTTTACTACGGCTGATGATAAAAGCTTCACAAAAGTTGTTTGTCCTGCTCTCCCAGTCCCTTCCTACTGCTGTCAGTAGTTTAGCATTGTCCACACTGCTGACAGACTACCTTTAAGTGGTCTAAAAAAGACCTACCTATACTTAACCCTTAACACTATTTAACTGTAGACCCGAACCAGGACTTCCACGTATCTTTGATGTCATAAACTGATGAAAACATTATCAAGCTCTGGGTTAATATTTACTGGGGTTTTCAGGTAATTAAGATTTTAAGCAAGTGACTGCAGTCTGATCCTACACGCTTCCTCATCTGCCTGTATCTTCTGGTCCCCGCACTGCTGTATTCTGGTGGTGCATGTACATGGTTACATGCACCACTGCAGCCAGTGACTGGCTTCTGCGGTGATGTACCCAGAAGCAGCACATCATCGATGAAGCCAGTCATTGGCTTGAGAGGTGCATGTAAATCTGCCCATGCACCATTGGATGAAAACAGTGCGGGGACCAGAAGATAGAGAGAGCAGAGGCAGCTGAAGCCTGGAGTCACATGGAGCAGGTAAGTATAAATCTTCTGTTTTATGGGACAGGCTGGAGGCACTTGATTAAAATCTGTAACTGGAAAAGCCATTTTAAGGGGACCAGTCACCTCTCCTGACATGCCTGTTTTAATAGCCTCATGCATTCCCCATGTAATAACAATTCTGGAACATATATTCTTATGGCTCTATGTTGTGCCATTCCTTTATTATCCCTACTAGATTTTATGAATGAATTGCTATTAGCTAAGCTTTCAGTAAGGGTATAGAGGTGTGTGTCTGAAAATGACAGCACTGATTGGATAGAGCAGGTACACCCCCCAACTGGTTACCTCCTCTCTGTACCCTTACTGCAGACTGCTAGCAATTCATTCATAACTTTTAGTAGAAATAATAAAGGAATAGCACAACATAGAGCCATAAGAATATAATAATAGAGGCTCCAGTATTGTTATTACATGGGGAATACATGAAGCTATTAAAACAGGCATGTCAGGAGTGGTGAAATGTCCTCTTTTAGGCTAGACACTTGTTTAACCTAAATGTGTACCATTTTCTTGTATGCATGTTTTAAAATAGTTTATTGTTGAATGTTGAAAATTGTAAAAATTCTGTAACTTACATTTATATCTTCCAAATCTAAGAAGTTTAATATTACTCCATTTCGTTTCCAGATGATGGGAGGACGTAGTGTTCCATGAATTGCACAGGTTAGCACAGTACTTAATCCAACAGTTACAGTAGTCAAGATGACCTTCTTATCTGGATCAAGAGTGAGCTGGACAACCTCTAAAAAGAAGGAGAGGAACATTTTAGAATGAAGTTGTAAGATGATTTATAATTTCAGGTGGAATAAGGAGAAAATAGGAGTTATCTGCTCTTCAACTGACAATTGTAAAATGTCCTTCATGGCCGATTCTATGTGAACATCATCATAATGTGAACATCGTCATAACGTAAAATCATATGTCTTTCTTTCCCGGTATGACAGACAATACTCATCCTTCAGACTCAAATGTGTATGTCAGAGTTCCGGATAGTGATGCAGGTTTCATCAAACTTCAAAGTCTAATATATTGTGCTTAAAGGGGTTGTACCAGTTCAGAGCTGAACTCGGGCATATCCCCATTTTCACCCCGGCAACCCCTCTAATATGAAAACAAATGCTCCTATGCTCTCCTTTGCCCTGTGCTGAATTGCACAGGGCAAAGGCTTTTTTTTGGATATCCAGTGATGTACCAGGTTCTCCATGGGTAAAGCTAGGCGGAGGCTTCCGATGTCACCAGCAACACTGCTAGGTGAAAGTCTCCTCCTAGCAGTGTAAAAATATAAACAAAACAGCCCTTGCCCTGCTCGATACAGCACAGGGCAAGGGAGAGCATTGGAGCATGAAATGCTTCAATGCTCATGTCAGGGGGGCTGCCTGGGATAAAATGGTACAGAAAGAGTTGGTCGGCACTCCTAGTTGCTGAAGGTGGTGCTCACTTTGTTGTATTGCAAAATAGTGAAGATTCTTTATTCCATCCAAAATTATAAAAATTCATTGGCCAACGTTTTGGTCTAACCTAGACCTTGTTCACGGCGGTAGTCTTGGCAGCACGCCATCCTCCCTACAACTACTCTGCTGCCAAGATTACGGCCGTGAACAAAGTCTAGGTTAGACCAAAACATTGACCAATGGCTTCTTATTAATTTTGGATGGAATAAAGAATCTTCACTATTTTGCGATATAACTGAGTGCCGTGGTTTACTATTTCTGACTTGAGTTCAGCTCTAAACCTGAACAACCCTTTACAAAGGGATTGTGCACAAAAAATATTTGACATTTTTAAAACCAGTGCCTAGAACTGATTACTTTTGTAATTGGATAGAATTAAAAATGTCCCTGGATCATTCAATAAAATATATCTGTATAGCGCCACCTGCTGTTTGTTCATTTATTTCTCTGCCCGCCTAGTTGAGATGGCCGCACATGCTAAGTTCCACCCTTCGACTGCTACCAGCCATATCTACTGTTAGATGCTATGACATTTACAGGCAGGGCCGGCGCGTCCTACAAGCGGACTAGGCCGCCGCATAGAGCACCCCTTGGGAAGGGGCGCTGCTAGGAGCGTCGGCCCGCCTCATGCTGCAGCCGCCCGAGCGCTCTGAATTGAGCCTCTGGCGGCTGCAGCACTGCCCGGGCTGGCGCATCCATGAGGGTGCACCGCCTGGGCGCAGCAAGAGGACAGGAGCTGACAGGAGGGAAGTGCTCAGCGCTCCCTCCTGTCACTCCATTGTAGCGTGGCCGAGCCCTGTATAGTCCGCGGGTACAGGGAGCATCTGTCTCCTATACCCGGCAGGACTGACATGAAGTGCGCACACAGTGTGCACTTCCTGTCAGCCCCCTCGGGTATAGGAAACAAAAGTTTCTGTACCCGTGGACCATAAAGAGCTCGGCCACGCTACACCAGAGGTAGGGGGAGGAAGAGAATGACAAGGGGGGTGAAGAATGACAAGAGGGGGGGTGACAAGGGGGGGAGTGAAGAAGGACAAGGGGGGTGAAGAATGACAAAAGGGGGAAGGGATTGACAAGAGGGGGAGAGAATGACAAGGGGGGAGTGAAGAATGACAAGGGGGGGAGTGAAGAATGACAAGGGGGGGGGAGTGAAGAATGACAAGGGGGGGGAGTGAATGAGAAGAGGGGGAGAGAGAGAACTGGCGTTAGTTAAAGGGGTTCTGCAGTTTATTTAAACTGATGATCTATCCTCTGGATAGATTATCAGCATCTGATCGGCAGGGGTCCGACACCTGGGACCCGGCCGATCAGCTGTTTGAGAAGGCAGCGGCGCTGGCAGTAGCGCCTCAGCCTTCTTGCTGTTTACCCCAGGCGCAGTGATGTCACGACTAGTATCACTGGCCTTGGCGGGGTTAAGCTCTGTTCACTTGAATGAAGCTTAGCCCCACCCAGGCCAATGATACTAGTTGTGACGTCACTGCGAGAAGGCTGAGGCGCTACTGCCAGCGCCACTGCCTTCTCAAACAGCTGATTGGCGGGGGTCCTGGGTGTCGGACTCCTGCCGATCAGTTTTAAATAAACTGCAGAACCCCTTTAATATGGCAGATCATATGGGTGGGGCATTGTGATGTCACATGGGGGGGGCGGCAAACTTTTCTTTTGCCTAGGGCGGCAAAAATTATTGCACCGGCCCTGTTTACAGGGAGAAAGCTGCATCAGAAAGGACAAGCGTCCTCAGAATAGATATGCGCCCTGAGAAAATACACCCTGACCTGTGATAGGCCGTTTTCAAACGTTCGTATTGAAATCCGTTCGTATTCTGGCTCTGGATTAGGCATTGGTCCCGGATGATATATTATCAGTATTGTCATCAGTAGAGGTAAGCTAATCACTCTTCGGATCCAAGATTCGAAGTTGATTCATTTCCCAACTTCATTTTAATGCTGTACGGAGACCTGTCTCCGTATAGCATTAGAACGCATGTGCTGCACAAATGTGAGGCAAAATTTGTTAAGTCCGAAGTCTCACAAGACTTCAGTGAATAACTTCAGGCTTTGATTCTATAACTTTAAAAACATTTTAAAACAGCAGACATCAGAAGTTGGCTTTGGTAGCGGCTGGTACCTAGTTACCGAAGTCTACTTCGGATTGCTGTTTTAAAGTTGTACAATCGAAGGTCGAACTTATTCACAGAAGTCTTGTGAGACTTCGGACTTAACGAATTTTGCCTCTGTGCAGCACATACATTTTAATGCTGTATGGAGACAGGTCTCCGTACAGCATTAAAACGAAGGTGGGGAACAAATTGATTCAGATCTTGGATCTTGGCTCGCCCCTAGTCATCAGTATGGCTTCAGGATTTCATCAAGATTTACATGCGTATTCCTTCCTCCCTGAATTTTTTATGCACTCCTATAGACTGTAATTAGAGATGAGCGAATTCTCAGAAAGTTCAGAAAATAACTCACCTTATCCACTTGATCACATAGTTGCCTCTTCTTTAATCATGAGCTGTCGGCTAAAGGACCTGTGGTGACGTCACATCACATGGTCCAATCACAAGGTCCATCACCATGGTGATGGACCATGTTGATTGGACCATGTGATGAGCTCAGTGACATCACCACAGGTCCTTTGACAGGTCCTGAAGAAAGAACAGGATACGCAATCAATTTGAGGAGGTGAGTTAATTTTTTTTATTTTTTAACCCTCAATTGACCTTCTACTAAGCATTCTGTATTGAAGAATGCTGTTATTTTCCTTTATAACCATGTTATAAGGGAAAATAATAAAATCTACACAAAACTAACCCAAATCTGAACTTCATTAAAGAAGTTTGGGTCTGGATACCACATTCAGTTTTTTCTCACGGGCATGCAAACCGCATTGCACTAGCGCGGAAAAAACTGAACCACGCAACGCAATCACAGTCAAAACTGACTGAAATTGCATGCGTACTCGCACGATTTCTCCGCCACGCACCAGCCTCCTATCCATCCCCAATCCACAACGCCCGTGTGAAAAGGGCCTAATGTACGCATTTGGAAACAAATACACACAAAACCCGTAAATTCTGTGGATTTCGAATACTGATGGAAATTATACAACCATCTATTCATTAACATTAGCAACAGATTCTGGTACATAAAATCCAGGCCATATAGAGATTGCAAATACACTCGTGTGAAAGAGGTCATAGGGAGAAAACTGCGGCAGAAACTGCATGTCCCCCTAAGAAAGAACAAGCCTCATAAGCTGCCTGTTTGAAATAAATCTAGCAGAGTTATTGGACCGATGAATAGGGAGATCTATGGATCCATGTGAGGTACAGGGCTCATTCTAGTTTTGTTAGAAAGAGATGATCAGTTACTATATTGTGTGTGATTTTCATTTTTTACATTAATCATGGCATAATCTCTTTAATGGGGTTTTCCAGGATTTCAAACACAGCACAATACCTGTCCACAGGTTCTGGCAGAGACACTTTATACTGTAATTCTCACGTCTTTCATTTCCTTGTCGTTTCTGTATTGCTAGCTATAAGCATTTCTATGGATACTATTCAATGACACACTTCTGAATTCCTTGCAATGATCAGATGAACATTTAAAACTGAAAATGCGGCTTTACCCCATTCACTTCGCGGTACCACACACTACCCACAGACAGGCCTTTATTAAATGCCATCTGACACGTAGCATTGTGCATGAGATCTCAGATTTGTGCATTATGACGGTGCCGAACGAACGATTGACCCATTCTGCTGGTAATATCTGCATATAGCATGACGTATTCTAAGCATTTTGTATGAAGCATACATAGCTGATAGAAATGAATGTGTGACTATGTGCTAAGGCATGGAACGAGTTACAGGTTCTCATACTTTTACTTAAAACAAAATAAATTTGCTGTAATAACAGTGACAGGACTGTACTGCTTCAGTGACATGGAAATTCACACTTTTACATCTGCTTAACATATTTCTTTTTCATCTTTAATCCTGTCTAGGGGTTTATTTTCTGCTAAATGAATGTTCGGCTGCCTCCTCAACGTTTTTTCTAATCACATCTTGCAAGGTGTTACATGTGGTGTTGATTTATCACAGGAATCTTCTTCCTAGTGTCATCTGCAGACTGCCAATGGCAATCATAATTTAACAATAAGACATCTATAATTGAGGTCGTTGGAGAGAGCAGGTATAAATGAGTACATACAGATCTAACCACATGAATTTTGAATGCTCTAGAAATAATTCTCTCTGCAGAGACACTTTATACTGTAATTCTCACGTCTTTCATTTCCTTGTCATTTCTGTTATGTTAGCTATAAGCATCTATTGATACTATTCAATAATCATCAATATGTCAAACTGGCACAGCCCTATAATTATATGCCTGAAGAATTTTTAGAATGAAATATCATCCACATGCCTGCAGCTGAAATAATATTGAAATTCCATGTATTGAAGGGCTTTCTGTACACTTAAAACAGAAAAAAATTGGGTATGGTTCATGCATTACAGAAAAATGTCCACCCCACATCTACTAAATCCACCTTCATAATGCATTTTCTTATTCATCTGTTCTCCCTTAGATAGACTGAGGCCTATGAAAATATTGTTATACAAATACTGCGTCATGTACCTTATCAAGGAATAGTTCTCTTTGAACAAGCTCCATTTATTAAAGGGTCCCCGGACTATAAGCTAGTCACAGAGAGCACTCCAATGGGAGCTAAGATCTGTGGTGGTATATGGAAGTGTTTATTTCCTGTGCAGTGCCACCAGAAGAGAAATGAAGCATTACACAGATCTCATTGAAGTCAATAGGATGTATGTGTTATGCATTGACTGTTAGGTCATTCAAAATGTGAGATGATGTTTTTGGTTAAAAGGGTTCTCCGGGAATAATTTAAAATGGCTGACAGTAACTCATACTAGCATGTGAGCAGGACTGTTTGCCACCACTTTCAATGCTGCCTACAGGGGGAGAGGGCTCACTAATTGTCTCTACAATGGATGATAATAATGCAATCCTGCCTATGATATGCTATCATTGATGAGCCACATGTATATGGAAGTGCCACAAAGTAGTGTGCAATAAGGCCCTGCTCCCTCACCCTTCTAGGCAGCTCTGTAAGTGGTTGCAACTAGTCTTGCTCACATTCTAGGACAGGTTGCTGCCGGCCATTTTATATAATTCCTGGGGAACCCCTTTGATTTCTGCTCTGGTTTATTGATGAAGGTTTTTATAATGGGAGTGGGGGTTGGAGACCGTATTATTACATCATAATTTCCAGATAGGGTATGTACATTTTCATGATTTCTCCTTATTGTTAACCACTGATGTTTAATGAAGCATCGCCATGTGGAGGTGCTGGCTATGGGTGACAACCCAAAGAAACTTTGACGACGTGGAGGAATCAGAGTCAGACCCACAGTTCAAAGGAAAGCATATTGACTTTGTTGGACTGGAAAAATGTCCCTTTCTTTTTCTCAATTTTTCCTCTATAAAGCAGATTTGTATGGATGCTGTGAGGTTATATTTCTCCATTGTGGATTGATTATTCTCTTGTTTTTTATACATATTAAGTACTGCCATCACAAACTTTCCTGTCTGGCTCCAGCGGCAAGATCTCCAAAAACTGGAGTAGCATTCCTAGACACAAGGTTTAAGGCATCCTGCACACGACCGTAGTTTTGGTCCACATCTGATACCTATTTTTTGTGGATTGGATACAGAAACATTTGTTTTAATGATGCAGACAGCACACAATGTGTTGTCCACGTCCGTATTTCCATTCCACGGCCCCGCAAAGAAAAAACAAAAAAATTGAAAATGTCCAATTATTGTCCGTGTTGTGGACAAGTATAGGCATTTCTATCAGAGGGCAGTACATACCGAACCACAAAATATTGAACACACATGGATGGTATCCATTTTTTTGCAGATCTGCAACTTGCAGACTGCAACAACGGATATGGTTATGTGCAGGAGGCCTTAAAGATGAACCAAATTTAACAAACAATATGTGATATTTGATACATTTGGTGTAAAATGCTCCAAAGCAGACTCAAGGAAAACTGACTTCAGATATTACCCTCACAATAAATTCCCCCCAATGTTGTCAATTTATTTTGCTAAAAGTCCTGATAACAGACAATCCAGGGAACAGACAATTTAAAAAAAACTCTGAAAGCAAGCAGATTTACTTTATAAAAATAAACATTTCGGAGGCTGGAAAACAAGACAAAATGCTCAGCCTTCTCATTCCCATAAATATTGAAATGTAGACATTCATGCATTTTTTACTACATTTTAAATGAGAAAATAAGATAAAGGGATGAAAAATCTGACAATGCAGAATTGCTTTCTGTCAAGCAAAAATATTGTACTTAAGCATTTCCTGAAAGCTTAATGAATACTTTTAGCAATCAGTTGTATGATTAGCTGAGAACATATAACCATCTGAAATACTGCGCTAAAATTCGTGCAAAGAGCAATGTTCATAATAAAATGATTTGGGAAGAAATGTAATTCACCGCTATGTGTTTCTTTTAATAAATAATTCATGATATTTACATGTGTTATCATTTTCAACTTCCCAAAGCACGCTACTCAAGTTAAGACACATACTTATTTCAAGGGTGCAAGTCCAGGCTATGTATGACACCTACATCCTCATGTAAGCAGCTGTTTAACCATTCTGTTTCACTGCATAGCGTTACAGGGACCATAGATTTATTAAGTCATTGTGCTTAAAGTAATTACAGTTTATAGATTCTGTTAGAAAATGTGAGGCAATCATTTAAATGGCAAACC
Organism: Bufotes viridis; assembly: GCA_033119425.1. Classification (NCBI taxonomy): domain Eukaryota; kingdom Metazoa; phylum Chordata; class Amphibia; order Anura; family Bufonidae; genus Bufotes; species Bufotes viridis. Next base: position 371,863,706 of record CM065590.1, on the reverse strand, counting down.
CACCATAAAATTTCCTCTCTTGTGACCACTTCTATCAGTGGCAAACACAGATATTAAGCGGAGGAAATTTTTAATATAAAAAGTAGGAGTCCACCTCACCCACTTTACCTGATATGTATGTTGGAAAAATTAGAACAGGTGCTGGATACTGTAAATATTGCACTCATTCTGTGTAATGTCATCCACTTTCCCTGCCTAATTGTAGTGCAAGCCCTAGATAGCAAGTCTGCAACTGGTCAATGTTCTCTACTCTGCTATGGCTATCCCACACAACTGGATACCATTTTTAAGGTTTCATGTGGCTAAAATAATTTGTTTTTAATCTGGCTTTTATGCCCCTCCCACATGCAACAGATTGGAGTTAGGTGCTTAAATATTTCATTATCTATGTTTCCTGACTCCCTTCACATTGTATATGATAAAACTGGTTGCCATCATGGTAAGTACAACAATAATCTCTATTAGACTTCTATTACAGAAATACAAAACCAAATACTGATGGTATGCTATTCCCTTTCTGCTAACCCATGTGCAGTAAGAAAAAATGAAACTGTATAATTCATTATTTTATTTGCACCACAAAAAAGGCCTCTGTCATGGCCCACAATTACTCTTCTGAATGCACCTTGACCTTGTTGTAAATTGCAGCAAAGTTTAGCAAAAATTGACACACCCCTTTAAAAAAAGCCACAGTGCCTAGCATGCCAATGGGTGTGTGTGACTTAGCAGAAGAGGGATGTTACTTAGTGGCAAAGAAGACAAATGGCCTAAAATTTGGCATTTGCACCAAAATTCTATTGTAAAATTCTACTTTAAAGTAATCCAACCAATAAAGTTAGACAAAAGTTTCAAGCCATGCACCAAATTAATCATCCAGCATGAGCCACTGTGATAAATGTCTTGTATGTTTCGACAGCCTGTCTAAGTTTACATCATAAAAAGAATTTGTAGTAAATATTCCCCAATGTTCCCTGCTAAATACAATAGAATAGGGTTTAAAAAAAGGTTTAACAAGGTATCCAGAATCCACCACTGGCTTGACCACCATAATCCCTTCTTTAGCAGTCACTATTTTACTAATGAAAGTCATGATAGTAACAGTTAATATGAATAACAGCCACTTTTAGTTGAAAGGGTTGGCCTACAAAACAACATTTACTACCTATCGACAGAGGATCCAACTGGTGAGACCTCGAAAGGGCAAATCTCCTGAGTCACCTCTGCAACCAGTGGTGCACATTCGTACAGTGTGGCTATCTCAGTCAATTCCATTGAAGTGAATGGAGCAATGATCAAGCTTATTCCCCGCTCCCCCCCCCCCCATTCACATTATAGATTTGGCAACCCTTGTTGTTGTGATCAGTCAGATCCCTAGCAATCCCTAGGGGACCTGCTATCACAAAATGCAGTCATAGAGCAGGAGTTGCTCAACAGATTGATATATAGTTTTATGGCAACAGTTTCTGCAAAATGAGTAATTTATACATGTCATTTAAATCTCTCCATGTTTTACTCCATTAACATCAGAGGTGTCATTAGTGATTAACAGCATTCTCTGTGTAAGTGTGTATACAGTAATAGCTGTCACCCATTAATAACACCCCCCCCATGTACAACTGAAGTCAGACAAAGAAGACATTTAGGTGGTTATTTATGAAACAGAAATACTCCTATATTAGGAGTATTTCTGGCAAAGATTGCAGTGCAATGGTCCTTTGAGCCGCAATCTGTGACTTTTCCCCACTCACGCCAGGTCTAAAAAAGCCGTGTTTTAGGTGTAGAAAATAGTCTAAGGCCTATTGAACACGACCGTATGGTTTTGCGGTCCGCAATAAAAAGGATCCGCAAAAAAAACAGATGACATCCGTGTGCATTCCATTTTTTGCGGAATGGAACATCTGGCCCCTAATAGAACAGTACTATCCTTGTCCGTGATGCGGACAATAATAGGACATATACTATATTTGAACGGACCGTATATGGAACGCAAAAAACGGCCCGTATACTCGCAAAATAAACATTCGTGTGAAAGAGGCCTAAGTGTAAGACAGCAAGGAAACTGTCTTACATTTAAAACCAGCAGTGGATCTCCTGAAGTTTTGTAGAGGCCGGCGCCTCTTCAAAACTTCTGAGGTTCCACCTCCAGTCCAGGGCTTTATTAATAAATGTGCCCCTTAATCCCTTTAGGCCCTTGCAATTTTCCATTTTTACCATAAATTTATAACAATATCATTAATCATGTTGGGGTTAGTAACTGTAGAAAATGAGAACTTCTGATCTGCGGGAAAAATAAAATCCACTTATATTTAGATGCTTCTGTGCATTCTGCTTTGCATTTAACCCATTACATTACAATGGATCGAATCTATGGTGAATGTCTGTAATAGTCATAAGAAGATCTGAGAAATGTGTGTATACTCCAGAATCCTTGTAGAAAACAGCACCATGTAAATCTATCCGAAACATTAGGGCAGAGCACTCTGCACCACTCCATAGTGCCTCCATATGTTGCTGCATTACAGACACAGCAATGATCCTAGGAGAGACTGTTTCAGTTAAATGCATCAGATGAAAAAAAAAAAAAACACAATTGCCGGATTCATAGTGAAACAAGCAGAAAAGAATTCAGTATGAGAGCAGAGGAATATGGAGGTACAGTATATTAAGAATACAGCCACACGGTCAGGTTTCTGCATGCAGTTTAGAAGCCAAAATCAGCAGTGGATCATAAAAGGAGATAAACTATAAGTGACAAATATAACTTTGCCTCTGTTTTGAATTCACTCCTTGTTTTGGCTTCTAAAACCGCACACAGAGATATGGCCACTCTAAGAAATCACTGCAGTCTATGGGAGCTATATTCTCCTACGTCTCATAGGTTGTACCATTATGCCGTAGTATACAATACACATACTACAATATGCATGCAACCCAGGTGTTCACATACTGCTTTTCAGAGCATTGTGGTCCATATCTATGCAGCTTATGAAACTCTCCTACAGTTTAATTCAGGAGATATTTGATGTAGCTGTTTATGCAATTAAAAGCTGTAAACTAAAGTTTGATTATAAAGACCTGATTATTGTTTTTGGATTCTTATCTCCATAATTATTAAATGTGTATTAGTTTTGCATTACAATGTGGTCTAACATTTTAATTAAAAGAAAAATGCTTTCCTCTGTAAGTAAGATTTTGCTGATAGCTTGCATTTTTGAAAGTAACTTAAGATTTGATGGTACTTTTTAATGAATATATAATTTTAATTAATTTGGGTTCTGCTCACCAAAACATGTTCATACTATTGATTACTCCCAAGCTTGGTTTGTAATTAGATTAACTTTTTTACAGATAAACTGTGAATGAAAACCTGCAAGGTTACAGTATGAAAAGTGGCAAAATTCTAAATCGAACAACTTCTCAATTTAAATCTTTCCATAAAAAGATTCTACATTGTTTAACTGTATGTACAGAGACACCTCCCTGAGGGTGGTTTCACACTAGGTTTTTCATTTTTAAAGGTTTATTTATAAAAAATAAAAAAACAGAAAAAAACCTGGAAATTATAAAATGCCTCACAAAAACGGCTTCTTGCGTTTATTTATTTATTTTGTCCCTTGGCATTTTCCTTAAGTTGCAAAATGCTCTGGGTGTATTTTTTTTCAGGTATTTTCACATAGACTTCCTTAAAGGGAATGAAAAGTTTTTCATTATGAACTATCTTAGGTATAAAGTAGAACAAGGAATCCAGAAAGTGATGATATGGCCTCCACAGAGCCCAGATCTCAACATCATTGAATCTGTCTGCGATTGCATGAAGAGAGACAAGGATTTCAGCAAGCCTACATTCACAGAAGATTTGTGGTTAGTTTTCCAAGATGTCTGGAATAACGTCAATTCTGTATTTAAAACAAAACTATGTGCTAGTGAACCTAGAAGAAATTATGCTGTTTTGAAGGTGAATATTGATTCAATTTAGATTTCTCTTGTTCATTCACGTAACATTTTTTAAATTAATGAAAGCAAACTTCCATTTCTGAAAGCATTCTTACATTGCAACATTTTTTCCACACGCAAATTTTGCACAATACTGTATGTTTTTGCATTAAATTGCAACTAAAGTAACAAAGCAAAATGTTGTTTAAAATATGAATGCAGTATTAAGTTGAACATAGACATAATATAAATACAAATATAATGTATTCTTCTGCCCATTTTGAATTTCATGAATTTTATACGTATCCGTTTTCCCTTTTAAAATAGCAGTAAATTTACCCATGAACAGTTTAAATATAATAATGAAGTGAGAGCCTGGTGCTGACTCTTTACTTTATATTTCCAATACAATCTTTCAAGCAATCTGCTTGTTGACTGTAGACTTAGACTTTGAATTGCTCAGCAGTTCAAACAGATCATGAAAGGTTAAATGAATCATTGGCTGGATGAATTGGAAGATTGTTTATGCTTAGCAAGACAAATATTGTTCCCTTTATCCTGAGCCTGTATCAGCCGTATTTTCTGTACATGTTGGGAACTGCACGCTATAAGTAAACCTGATTAGAGGAGCTCTTGGTGTTGGAGTGTGTTATGCTCTTTTAAAATGACCTATTAGCGCTATATTCTCACATTCACCTCTCACTGAACTCTTCATTTAAAAATACCTAGCAGTTTCTCAATACCTTTAGGTGCTTGTCTTAGCTTTACTAAATAATCCAAGGATACAAGGCCAAAAGAAAATAGCTTTATCATGTAACTTCTACCGCAGAGCCTAGTTGCACTATATTACTCATAAATATAATGCATGGATTGAAAGCATGTGACCTTTTTTTTCACCTTCAATCCTTTAGGAATGTAATGACTTTCATGAGCTATAGAAAATGGTCCTACTGCAGCCAACATTCTGGAGACAGAGCTGTTCACTGATTTCAAATATGCTTATATTTTACAGCTAAGCAGCGCATTACTACACGCAATAATTGAAGAATATGGGTCAATAGACGTTATTATTGAATGTTTTTGGATGAACTACGTTGGACTATCATAAACAGATTGCTGCACTGTAATGCTTATTTTCTCTTATTGACCTACATGATGATCCTACTGAATTTTCTGTCTTTAATGCCTTCATTTGTCTCCTGATGAATATTAATTAGGGGTTCTGGCCTAATACAGTCCAGTTGAGTTAGGTGAATTCCCATGCAACAGAAATTTTTGTGACTTAAAATACATTTGATACATCTGAATGGGGCAGTTTCTGTAGCGGTGTAGGTGAATTGGGTAGTTTCTGCAATAAATCTGCTGTGGTGAATGATCCTTTACAATAGATAACTTTGCCTCTTTGACCTACGGATACAGGACTGTCCAATCACATTTACTATTGCTGGAGGAGATGCATGATGAAAGCTCAGCGTCTTCCATCTACTGCATTTCCTATAAAAAAGGGCAGTTACTGCATTCCTTGAGGCAAATGTGCTTCTGGGGAGCTTCTCTCTGTTCTTGTGGTGGATTGCATGAACACAAGCGAAAATAGGGTTGCACGCTCCAAGTAGTATTGTCCCATAGGAATGAGCCGTTTTTTTATATGTGACAACTCCATAAGAAGCTGTAATAGCTATTATTGTTGATGATATCTTTCTTTTCAAGTGAAACAAGCAAGATGGTGGATTTTGCACCATAAACATAAATAAACAAGGTAAAATAAACCACACAAAAGGTTGTGCAGAAAATTTAGGTAGATTATGTTGCTGCTCAGTTGAATGTCAGTGATTGTACAATAGAGACAGCATGAGCATAGGTTATTGTAAAATAGAAACACATTTAGGGCCCATGCACACGACCATGTGCTGGCCGTGGTCGTATTGTGGCCTGCATATAGCGGGTCCGCATTACACGGACACCGGCCGTGTGCATGCTGTATCACAGACCCATTCACTTGAATGGGTCTGCAATTCGGGAGATGAGGAGCGGAAGGACGGAGCTGAACCCCACGGAAGCACTAAAAAGTGTTTCTGGCCTTGCCTTCTCACCGCATGCACTACTTCTTCTGCTGCAGCCGCACGGATGTTGCCCGTGCATTGGGGACCACAATGGAACAGCCAGCATACGTTCATGTGCACGAGCCCTTAAACATAGAAACATGAGGGGCTTTCATAACATCAAGAGAGACAAAATACACAGACAACATCAGGTTCCATTAGCATCTTTATCCATAAAGGCTATGTACACCTTTTTGGGCTTTTTATTTATCATTGCATTTCATTTTGGGTTAAAAATATATATTTTAATTGGTCTGTATTAAAAATGTTTAGCTGTTTCAGATATAAAAGGGTTAAAAATCACTCTGTTTACAGACTGTTTTCTTTCAATCTTGTCATCTGTTGGCATCTTATCTCTGATATCCTGACCTCATAAACACTTATATAACCCATATTCTTATCAACTTCATAAGAATTGAACTATAATTGTTTATGAGGTCGGATGAGCAGAGATAATAACTACACAGGATTAAAAGAAAACAGAAACTGACAGCCTGCAAACAGACTGATTTTTAACCCTGTGTGTCAGAAACAGCTGAACAATTTCAAAGACCAACTGAAAAATGCAATCATAAAAAATTGTCCTTTAACCCACAAAAAATTATGTTTATTAGCTGATTGAACAGCTCTAAAAATAAGTAGGTACAGTATAAATCTAATACAATATTTTTTTTCTGGTCTATTAGTAGCACCCTCTGGAGTTTCCACTTTTGTCAATTTCTGTCTACCTTCTCTATATGTAAATACTGGACAGACGTCTTCAGTTGTTTCCCATTCTTCAGATGTGGGTTGGCTTTGTGCATTGATCTAGCAGTGATGTGGCCAATTCATTCTTCCTAGTCTTTTTGTTTACTTGTCAGAAGAGAAGTGAAGCATATGTCGTTCCCTTGTATTCATCTGACAAGTGGGAAAGAGCCTTCAATGGATCACTGAGGGCTCAAAGAGATTGTGTGGAGGGACTGAGGGAAACAACAAAACTAATATCCAACTTCTGTGTGGAAATGTTACACTTGGTCAAGACAATACACTCATGGGAAAACAAGCTAATGTACACGATCACATTGTGTGGCGCTGCTGCCAGCCCACAAGACAGGAACAGACTGTAGGATGAGAAGGGTAAGTTATCTGTCTAAATGAGGATACATAATTTGTTTTTAACCAGTTTTCAGTATCAATTGCATTAAAATTGTGACTTGTTAATGCTTAAAGGGGTTGTGTCACTTCAGCAGATGCATTTATCATGTAGAGAAAGTTAATACAAGGCACTTGCTAATGTATTGTAATCCATATTGTCTTCTTTGCTAACTTAATTCATTTTTCTATCACATTATACATTGCTTGTTTCCATGGTTATGACCACTCTGCAATCCAGCAGCTGTGGCCGTGCTTGCACACTCTCTGGTAGCTGGGACTGTCGGAGTGCTCATAGGCACACATGCACTGCAGCTCCCGTCTTGGCCACCTTGTATCTGTGTCTTAGCTACCATGTATTTATTTATTAATAAATAACAAAAAACATATACATAATAGGCATCACTATTTCCGAAAAGGCCCGAACTATTAAAATATAAAAATATTTTTCCAATACAGCGAATGGCATAACGGAAAAATTGGTTAAAATGGCCGGTTTGTAAAATTTTCATTGCTTTTCTTACCTAAATAAATGTAATAAAATGAGATCAAAAAGTCACACACACTCTATGGTATGGTATAAATAAAAACTAAAGATTGTCCCGAAAAAAATTTGCCCCCACACAGCTCAGTAGATAAAAAAAAGGTATGGGGGGTGAGAATAATTTCCTTAAAAAAAAAATTCAAAGTATTATTTTATTTTTACACTAGCAGGGAGTACTTTGACATTTGGACATTTGTGGACATTTGCCTATATCCCCTATGCAAAGTTAAAACGTCTTACTTTATTTCTCTTAAAAGGATTAACTTAGACTGTTTAATACAGTGTACCGCCATTTTATATGTTGTAATATATATCCTGTCATTATCACTGTATTTACATGACTCTGTGGAAAGGGTTAATGAATACTTAGAGACTGTTAGGGCTTTTATTGAGAAGCTGGTAATTTTCCACAGCTGCCATAGGGTTTAAAGAATACCATGTTTTGGAGGGAAAAACCCCAGACTTGTTTACCACCCTGTTTTGGAGGGAAAATTCCAGACTTGTTTACCACCAAAAGCAGACAGCCTGACCTTTTAAATGTCTGGTTTTAACTATCTTGTTATGTCTGGAAACTTGTTTTTGTCTGGAAAACCTGCTGTGTTATTGTCATTGCGTATCATTGAAGTTTTAATGTAAGTCTATACCAGACGGGAGCTGAAACAATATATCTGTTTGTGCTGAGTTTCTCCACTCCACCCCTCCCACTAGAAGGTTCTAGTCTAGCAAAAACTGTGTATAAGGAGAGCAGTCTAGTGGAGGGTAGACTCATGCTAGCCTGCATGAGTGACCAGATGAAGACTCTGAGATGAGGACACTGAGCCACAGCCAATGGGTCACTAGGCCTGTGACCAAGGAGCCACCGGGACTATTGAGCTACAGACCGTGGGTCCTTGACCAGGATGCCAGCCTTCTGAGAGATTAAGGGATAGCTACCTCAGGCCTTTCCTCAGCATCAAACACTTCTTCTGCCAATGAGGAGACTCTGCCAGACTACTGAGTGACCAGAAGAGGATGCTAAGATGGGAATATGCTGCCACAGACCCTGGATCACCACCCTTAGACCAGGGTACCAGCCTTCTGAAGATAAAAAGGGACAGCTAGCTCAGGCCTTTCCTCAGCATAAAACCCTTCTTCTGCCAGGGAGGAGACTGGAGAAGCCAGCCCAATGCCTCGCCTGTATTGTTTTGTACCTGAATTCCTCCAATAAAGAAGCACCCTGGTTTACTGCAGACCCTTACTCTCTGGACGTATTTCCAATTGGGATGCCACACGCCTTACCATCCCTTCCAGAGAGCAGTAAGACGTGGTAACACCTCGACGGTGTCCGGAGGACCCAGCGTAGCATTGGGGCCACCCCAAACCCAGTCACTGCAGTTATAACCACACTGACCCAGAAAATAAAGGGTACAGGTCAGTTTTGACAAAAAGGAACGCCGTATGGACAAAACCCACAAAACGGTAGAGGAATTTGCTTTTTTTCCAATTCCACACCATTTGGAATTTTTTCCCACTTCCCACTACATTGTATGCCATACAAAATGGAAGCATTAGAAAGTACACCTTGTCCCTCAAAAAATAAACCCCTCTATGGATATGTGAACAGAAAAATAAAAAAGTTATGGCTCACGGAAGATAGGGAAGAAAAATGATAACGTGAAAAGGAAAAAACTCTGGTATTCAAAAGGTTAAACATTTTAAAAAAACTGTGTCCCTGTTGTGTATGGACTTCAACACCAGAAACAACCCATAGATAAAACTGACACTGTTTTTGCACCTTTTTTGTAGTCCTATACAACCACTTTATAAATCCACTACATGACCTTAATGCTAAGAACAACAAAGTCATCTTGCATTAGCGACTGATCATGTTATTTGTATGTATGACTTCCAGTGCAGTCCCTTGAGTGCATTGGATTTACACTAAACATCATGCACTTTATGTGACCTTTATAGATTAATAAAATGCAAAACAAACAACTTTTTTCTTGTTATTGAAGTAAAGCCGATTCCTGTCTAAATAATATTTATGACTCTACTTAGGAAGAAACTTGGAGTTTATGTAAGTGATTTCATTTTGGGAACTGTACATATTATATTTCTATGTACCAGGTATCAAGGAAATAGGCTTAGAAGTTATCAGGCTTCATGACAATCCTCCACCCAATGTAATGCAGAAGAGTTATCACCTTTCAGAACTCTCCTGGATGGCACAATGAGGGTTTTATGATGCTATATTAGTGGTAGCACAGAAGTGAAACCAGAAAACAATAAAATATTCTCATGCAATAGAGGATTTTATGTGCAGTTACACTTCATTATCCATGCAATTTAACATGGCTGCACGGCACTGCAAGGTGAGCATTTTCCAAATGATTTAGCAAGATGTATTAATGATATACTGAAGATGAGTGTTGACCCTATGTAATGGATGGTAAATTGACAATCCTGAAGCACTCCATCTGCCTCATTCAGACTGACCAATCTCTTTAAATCACTGAGATTGTCATTTTTATGATTCAGGAAATCCTATTGAGGCCAGAGGACTGTGAAATGTCATATAAAAAGTATTAAGAGAAAATAAAATAAAGTTGCAGTCGCATAAATTAGCATTTGGAAGAAGTCTTTGGGGGTGGTAATGCTATTTTCACGCTGACATAAACCAGATCTTGTCCAGGATGACGATGATGATTGTACCTTAATAGTAACCATCACAAACACTGATAGTTTTATTCTTCACAGACCAAAACAAGCTGACAAAATATCTCTGGGCTGGAATAGTGAGAGATATTAATTTCTGCAGTTCTAGACACAAGTGAAACTTACTTTTTTTTGCCCCTTGATATTATTACGTTCTCTTTATACATTTCACAATGGAAGACACTTATGGAGCTGTAGAAGTGCAGAGAGGCTTTGTAGCCCAAAGACTGTAACTGAATATATTAATATGCTTCAAAAATGAAAGACAAATATCATTGCTTGCTATAGGCAAAACCTCTAGTCTAACGCTACCTATAGGAAAATTGTCATAAACGTTCTCTCCATACACTTAATATCTAAAAAGTCACTTGTGAGAAATTCTATTTAATATGTAATGTAACATTTTATGGTTTCCATGATAATAGAATGGTTAAATGTACTTTAAAATTAAATCCATTTTGGAGGATATTGCATAGCTATTTCCCCTCAGACTGCACCTTGAAATGAATGTAAACTCTATGAAGGGGACTTTACATACCCAGGGTATCTTTTGTATCTCGTGTGGGGAGGACATTTTTGGGATGGCATGAAGATACAGTACCTCCTGTTTTAAGGGTCTGTTCCACTTAGCAGATTCATTAGAGAATCCAAGGCAGAAATCTAAATGATGTTATTACTCTAGAATGTGCTTTGCATTTTTTTTTTTCAAAACTCATTTAGATATGTCAAATACATTTCTGCTGAAAAAATGCTCTGTGTCTGTACTACACAACCTCTCCTCTCACCCTAGGGGAGTCTATATCTTCCTGAGATGGTGGAGGTGGGTCATCCACTGACAGATAGAATAACAGGAATTAGTCCTGTGGTTCCATTGTATGTTTGCCTAGTGAAGAGGTGTCACATAATGGTGCCACCCCTTTTCAGTGCATTGTGGTCCGGGTTCTCTTTTCCAGTTCATTCTGGGAAGTGTACCCCTTCTTGAGGTGGACTCAGACATAGCCTGTTGAATGTTTCTATCAATTCTGCTTAGCCTTGCTATTTTGATTGGATGAGATACCCATCCTTCAGGCTTTCTATGTTCTGTCCCTTTACATAACTCCTTTAGTTATTCCACTTAAGCCTCTTTTGTTTGGGTTGTCCAGTACTAATACACGGATGCCTGTCGGTATACACCGGTGCTGTGGTATATTACATAGCACTAGTTATGCTATGTATACCGCAACATCATTCATTAAGCAAGAGGCGATCATTCTGGCAGGCATATGCGCTATGAGCTGTGCACATCTGGCCTTTTGTGGGCTGTGTGGGTGCACTCACAGTACATACGCCACCCTATATGAGCAACATATGTGCACCTCTGCTCACCAGTAGCCAAGCGTCTTTACTGGGCCTATGGAATGGTGAACCATAATTAGTGAACTTGCATGATATTAATATTCCTACAATTGTTGCTGCATGTTTATGATCATAATACATTCTTCATTTATGTACTTTATTCAAGATTGGTGATGCACGTTTTATGAATTTCATGTAACACATTTAAAATCATGTTCTTTTGTCCCTTTGTAATTATTATCACTTAATTTATCATTGTTAATCATCATGTGTATATATATGTATGTCATCATGGCACTGACCACATTGCTTCAGCCCATTGTGTTGGGCTAAAAAGTTTCTTCCAGTTATGTTACCTAAAATGCTGGTTCTACAGTTTGGTAATTGCTATTTTAAGCTCTGAATAGCACAGCATGTAGTAGAATAATAGGACTTTAGTGAGATAAAGGGGCTTTATAGCAAAGACTGCTAATGTCCAACTACAGATTATTTCATTTATTGGTACACCATTACTGAGATAGGAACTTTACTTCAGACAGAATCCTTGTCTGATTGCAAGTAGCCAGCATTTTTCCATGTACAATGCTTTTACAAAGCACTCAGATCATTTCATTTTATTTACATTTTGCTATGTTGTGGCCTTGTGCTAAAATAAAAAAAATTAAAAAAAATTCTCCATCATTCTGCACTTAATACCCAATAATGACAAAATGAAAACAGAATGTTTGAGCTAGTATATTGAAAAGGAAAAACTGAATTGTTTCAATATTCAAACCCTTTATGCATTACTCAGTTAAACTACTTTTGACAGCGATTATAACTGTTAGTCTTCTTGGGTATGATGCCACAAGCTTTGTACAACTAGATTTGGAGATTTTATCTCTGCAGATCCTCTCAAGCTCTTTCATGAGAACAATATAACACACCTAAATGGTTTGGCTAGTTGTTCATTTCCTTGTTCTCTCATTTTATATGTCACATTTTCAAAAAATCTAAAAATGGGAATAAATTCTAGGACCATGGAAAGTACAATAATAAATATTGCAGTTCTAAACTTGGAGACTGTTAACGTTCTGAGGCCCAAATAAAGAATTGTTCATGTAACACCATAAAGTCATCATAAATCTCAGAGTATTTATGGTCTCAGTTTTGAATGTTCTACGAGATCTCATCTGTTCTGCACTAATGCTTCAATCTAAGTATCAGTTGAGCTGTCAAAGCTCACTAGCTTTCATGTCCCTCAACCCACTGCAGGGAATTGTTATTAATCCTTCAATAGCTTCCACAACCAAAATAGTTACGGGTCCAGTCCCAGAGAAAGCATTAATCCATGCAAAACAATTTGTGATATTCCTAAAAACAATAAACATTATTCTTGGACTGTTAAATGAGAGCGTGTACCAATATTTCACCATTGACCTGTTAATGATTTAACCAGTAATAAAAAATAAAGGTGCAATGGCACACTGCAGCTAGAGCTCCATCCTGCCACTATGCTGGATGTTAGATGAGGCATTAGTTTATATTTTGGCCAAATTATGTAAGCCACCCACCACTTCACGGTTGCCTCTCGAGTGGTCCCTAACATTATTTCTTACCTTTTATGGGCCATATCAGCCACACAAAACCCAGGGAGTGCAGGTGCAGCATGCATGCCAGATACACTCTGCTTGTAACCCCGTCTGGTGCCATTCAGCGTTCATCAGATCAAGGGATGCAAATACCAACATGCATGCTGAGCCCACTAGTACTTCTCCTGGAACCAAATGGTTTCTGGTAAGTTCAATAAAGCAGACTCAGTTTTATACTGACTTTAAAACCAGCCTACAGGGCGGATTCACTAGTCAGGTGTGCATGACTGCATGGAGGTCACCACGCCTCCCATATATGCTACAAAGGAAAAAAAATGGAGATTGCAGTCAGCACAACCCAATACGCAGGTGAACGTTGCTATGGTGCTATGGTATGTGTATTTCACCATAGCAACGTGCACCTGCGTATTGGGTTGTGCTGACTGCAATCTCCATTTTTTTTCCTTTGCAGTAATAAAAAATGTTCCCATGGAGATCTTCTTGTACACCGTAGTCACCTTATCCTCATATTTGTGGGACAAAACAATCTTTCTTGACTCAGTAAGTAACAAATGAAATTCCTTTGGCACTGATGTTGCCAAACAAAGCTAATACATGATATTTTGATGATATTTAAATATGTCATTCTCATCAAGAAAGACATCAAGGTGCCTATCTCATTGGCAGGGTGTATTAAAATGAAGAGCCACTAGCTCTGCTTATGTTTTGTGAAAGGTGTTGTATGCATTGCACAAGGTCATTTTTTTTATAAGGTTCAGGGATAAACTGCTAGTAAAGGAATGAGTGGACATATTGGGTCTTCCACATAAGCTTAATATATGAAGGTCCTGAATTGTGAAAAGAAAAAGGGGGTCAGTCAGCATATCCCAATGCGCAAGTGCACGCTGCAATGACTAGAAACACAAAGAAAGAAATACAATGCAACAGCACTCTGCGAACCAAATAAAGTACAATAATGCCATAGTAATAGAAAATATTCTGGTGCTAATGCTACACTTATTCAGTAAATTTGAAATTCTTGGCAAAAAAAAATTGTACAAAATTATTTGGGCCCATCTGCCAAACATCAAGGCGATCTCTGTAAGATGGGAACCTAACACTAAATGCTACCTGTTATGTGCCATAACAGCCACCATAAAATTCAGGGAGTGCAGGTTCTACATGGATGCTGGGTCCACTATGCTTTTTATCATTCTTGGTGCCAAAATAGCCTCCATTAAATTCAGGGAATGCAGGTACCAACATGCATGCTGAGCCCACTCTATACCTTCCCTGGCCAGAGGGGGAAATCGCCCTCTAATTACTAAGCTTTCACTGATAGGACATTGAATGGGTTCTCTAAACCTTTCACTCCACATCATCCTTATATTGACCTTATGTTACTGTATATATGGTACATCAATAATTTGATTTAAAAAAAGTATGTTTAATTACTTTTTAACTTTTCTCATATGAAAGTTTACCACTTTTAAATTTTAGTGTTGTAAATAAATATGTTTGATAATCCTATATGCAGTACTGTTCTTTTCATCTAAAAAATCAGATCTCAGACAAAAATGATTCAAACAGATGCCAAATGTGCAACATGATAGTTTTTTTGTGTTTTTTTTTTATAGGATCTTGTATTTTCTGTTCTTCTGATGGATCAGAAGAATAGAAAATGAAACGGAGATGTGAACTGTTCCTAAGTCGTCTGGATGTGGGCTCTAATTACATTCCGTTGTGAATGTACATTATGGGATTTAGGCTTTTTCTCCTGCAATCTATTATTGCTTTTCTCTTATCTTTTGCAGCTTACTTAGTGGTCAATATTCACCAAGAAGTCATGACAAAGGCCGGTTTTCCCCTTTAACTGGGACTCTTATGGATGCCCTAGTTACAGTGTAAATTGAAAAATATATGAGAAAAAGAAATGTCTATCTTTCTTTCTTTCTATCTATCTATCTATCTTAATATAGCTGCCATATTCATGTATCAAAATGATAAAAATAAAGTTGCAAAAATAATTTTGTTAACTGAAGAATTACCCTCTTAAGGTTGAAGCCAAATAACTCCCCCCCCCACCCCACCCCCCGCCTCCCAAGAATCATATTTTTTTTTTACTTTTCCGTTCACATATCATAATGAAGGCTTGTTTTTGGCATGACAAATTGTACTTTCTAATGGCACCATTTAATATTCCATATAATATTTTAACAGGCTAGAAAACAATTACTAGTCAGGTGCAAAGAATTGCAAAAAAAATTCTGGCATTATTTTATGGGTTTTGTTTTTATTGCATTTACTGGGCTACAAAATTACGTTACATTTATTCTGTTGGACAGTATGATTATAGCAATACCAAATTTATATGTTTTTTTATTTTTTAATTATTTCAAATAGAAATCTTTTTAAAAAAATAGCTTCACCATATTCTGCCACCTATAAGTTTTATATATTTTTGTCTGTAGATCTTTATGTATATGTTTGCCTATTTGATCACTTTTTGTTAGTGGCCATTTTGATTTTTCTTCTGTTACAGAATTCACTGATACTTTCATATTTTCTGGCCTTTTCAGATATGGCAATGCCAATAATGTTTACATTTGTTTACTTTTATTTGTAAAATTGGAAATGGGGCTTTTTTCTATTTTTATTTAGATTTTAAAAACTATTTTACTTTATTTTTAGTACCCCTAGAATTAAACATGAATTTGCAACCATTAGTTTTTGTTAAATACCCTTTCAGAAATCACTATGAGATCTAAAGGGCTAAATATCTATGATTAGAGTTATATCTCGTTATGAACATAGCCGACGGGTGTTTGCTGTAAAACTCAGCAGCCATTAACTGGCTATAGCACCTCTCAGCTGCTGAGCGGGTGCCTTGTTTTTTAAGACCCGATCTCCACCTTGCATGTATTGCAGATATCGTGAAACGGTCATGAACCTTAAAGGTTATTAAACTAATGTGTGTAACAATTGCTAAAACTGGTCATTCAGAACTGAAACATGCTGACTGTTAACAGGTTGAGCATATAGAGTAGTTCCTTGTAAGAGTAGCAGATAGGGCCATCATGTATTGCTTTTCAAAAAAAGTGGTTATTTTGCTTGATTAACAAATGTATTTTCAAATATACTATTATGCAATTCAGAACGTCTATTCAGTTTGTTCACCTATTCACCATTGCAGAGATAAGCTACAAAGACAGGATTTCTCTATGGAGCACCTGGCATTTCGGTGCATTTCTTGGAGAGTCTGCTGATTTTAAGGGGAACCATGTAATGCATTCTTCACCTGCAATGAGCTTAATAATGAATGTCCTTTCCAAGAAGAAGAGAACAGCCCACTATAATGTTGCAGGAAAGAAGCTTTCATAGTTTGATGCTTTCGTGAACCTTCGATGTCTACCGAAAATTTATCTTTTGTAAAAACAAACTAGCTTTGTTTTTTAAAAGAACACCCAATCAATTTATGGGATGGAAATCCATGCACAGACTATATAAAATTTATGTTAATGTTATAGATATAAATAAAACATAATGAGACAGCATATACTGTATAACTATGACTATAGTGAAATCCCAGCTTGAGTATCTTTAATTTCCTATAAGATTAAACTGTTAAAACTGGTTGTTGTAATAAAATCTAAGCTCCTTCGTAATCAAGGGTTCAGTGAAGTAGACCTTTGCATACAAAGCAAGTAACTTTATAGTAAGTTGCTAAAGAAAGGATTCACTATTGCATTAATATAATTAACTTATAGCAAGCGGAATGATCGATCGAAAGACATAATCTGTGTTTATTGCTGACATAGGAATAACAGAATCTTTTTGAAGTGTGTTTCTTGGGATGGGGCTGTTGACCTTTTGTAAATGTTCTCTAATTGGATAACAATATTCCTTTCAGTTAGTCAGTAAAGATTTGATTAAGAAAATTCCTGAAAATATGTGTGGTTTTTGCAACCGAAAAAAAACTGCTGATTTTTGCCTTTGCACAGTTCATGAGAGATAACTGATGAGTAAAATGAAGGTTCATGATGAAGAATGACAGACAATAATTAGAGGTGAAAGAGTGGTGATTGGTAGCAAATGATTAGTTACTAGAGATCAGCGAACTTCTTTAAATACGTTTTGGGCCTGATTCTAATGAATGAGTGGGCAGATTTGTTTCCAGTAAGAATGGATTCGACCTGAAACAAAAGTGCTCAGATTGCCCTGGAAAACTTGAGTCTTTAATGGGAATGTGTCATAAGAAAATTTGTTATGTTTAACATATTTTTTAAAGAACTTTTCATGTCGATAACTATATTTAAACAAAAATCTTAAATTCCTGCAGTTTTTGCACTAGCCACTAAGCCTAATAAAAGATGCCACTCCTTGGTCTGTAAAGATCACTTTACTGCAGTTATCTGCTTATCTGTCATTCTAATCCTGCCTGTAATGATAAGAAGATATAAGCTTTGTGTATAGATAAAACATCATTCACACTAGGTGATTGTCTGAGCTTATCTATTCTTTCCTTATACAAGGACCTCTGCACAGGTCACAGAGCATGCCTAGAAAACTCTCCCATGTAAGTCAATAGGGTTCCCTCCTGTCCATTGTGTTGATGTCCCATGGGGCTGCCGTAAAGCAATTTTTTATTGCAAATGCATGTAAATACTGTTAAGAACAGATCAGGAAATCATGTTCAGGAAACAGAATTAATAAATGTTTCAGTTAGTTGTGGATGCACATCTCCGGGGTAGTGGTGAGTTCCCCCACAAGAATCCGAAGATCAGGAACACGGAAAGAGTCTGGTGGAGACAGTTGCTTGGAAAAGGCCTCTTAGGCCAAAACGTAGCATCTGGAATAAAACTTCACTTGAGGATGTGCTGTCTCCACCAGACTCTTTATGTGTCCTAGATAAAAAGATGTGTCACTATCTGGTTTTAACTGGCAGATACATTTTTGGTGACACATTTCCGTTAACACAAAGACAGAAATAGTAATGTCAAAGTGACAGTGACATACAATATTTGGCTGTTGCACTGGCAGTCCGTGCCAGCCACTGCCTGCTTCCTCTGGCAGGCACAGACACCACTCAACTCACCCAGTCCCTTCTATTGTTCGCCAGTTTTCTTTAGGGTATGCTTGCTCTCAGCTTCTTAAAGGGCCAGAGTGTATGTCCCCAGCCAATAGCTGGTTAATCCTAGGTACTTCAGATGTCATCCCCTGTAGGTGTATGTCTGAGCTTTAGGCAAGGGCTTTACGACCTCTTTTGTCGCTTGACTATTTGTCGCGGTAATATCCTGCTACATATTTTAGTTAGTTCATTATGTCGCACTGCAACATGCAACATGCTGCAACTGCGACACGACAATCACAAAAAAAAAAACATCCAAGATAGTATTATAAAATGTCACGCGACACATTTTGCAGTGTAGGTGTACCCTATATGTTGCGTGACTTACTGTCACGCGACACGTGTATCCGTGTAGCCCTAGCCTTAGGTTTCTTATGTCAAGTATAAAGGTCCTATATCCTGTTTGACTACACATACACCAAACTCTTGCCTGACAACCAACTCTGACTCTATACCGCCCCCCCTAAGCATTTTCTGTTTCTCATTTTGCTCCACCTGCCCTGACATCTGGTTTCAGGTGGTTCTGCTGCCAACCACACCAGGATTATCTCAAGAGGTAGTGGCCTGTTTTCTCCCCCACAGCGAACTCCAGATCCCTATACAGTAGTTACAGGGTGAACATAGGGGACTACCAGGGTAGCTCCCTTAGAGTTAATCCACAGTCAAACCAGTTGTTGGTACAGTAAGTCCACACCCACTGCCATAACAATGGGTAAATACTTGGTAGCTGGTGGTAACAAACAGCTTGTTTAGAAATTAAAACATTATTCCTTTTTGGTGGCCTGTGCCTTCTCTGTCTTCTGATCTGTAACATCCAATATTTTGTGAGAGTCATATGAATCGGATCGCTGGAACATGAATTTTTGGGAAATTTGAGGTGAATTTGATTCATTTAAAATCAATTCACTCATCTCTATTTGCGACATTAGCAGACCTAAGAAAAATGATGAGAAAGATGTGTCATGAAAGGAGAGAGCAGTATGGGTAAAATGATGGGTACACTTCACACATGAGAGCCATTGAAAGTGAGGTTTATTAGATGTGTACTGCATCATGATTCACTTTTGAGCTGCAGTTGTAAGAAACTAACTGTACAATCCTTCAGAAAATACCTGAAATGTCAGTCTTGAACAAGTGATACTCCAGGGAAAACGTACTAACTATTCTGTATCTCTTTTATGGACAGATAACTATGTAGAAATTTTATCCTAATGTTAACATGTCGAGCTATGGGATATCATTTTCTATGACTCTTATTTCATTTCTTATAATTGATCCTTAAATCCCCTTCACTTTTCATAGTCTCATTGTCAAATCATGGACATTTGTGCAAAAGCAAGAGTTTCAGTCTCATTATAATGCTTTTGGACTATGCTACAAGGTCTCTAACACTTGGAACCATGTCCACAGTTAAATGTAACATACATATTCATGGAATTTTTTTTATTTTCTTGGTCATTGTCTTAGGTAGGGTATCATTTTTGTGGGATGAGATGACGGTTTGATTGGCACTATTTTGGAGTGCATATGACTTTTTGATCGCTTGCTATTACACGTTTTTTGATGTAAGGTGACAAAAAATAACGAAAAGTAGAGAGTATGGTCGGCACTGCTGTAAGTATGGGGATTAATTTGGTGCTGCACTAATTAAATGTGAATAACGGCAGTGCTCAGCAAGAAATAGCATATAACTGGTAAGATTAAAGAACAAAAAATATGCGCCACTCACCAAAAACTCTTTGCATCTTTATTCACATTTAAAAATCAGCGGCATGCAGGTACAGCACAGCTCATAGGCAACAGCAGCTGTTGCCTTTAAACTGTGCTGTACCTGCATGCATAAGGTGCACAAGGTGACAAAAAATGGCGTTTTTGACACCGTTTTTTTTTTTAGTTTTCACCTGAGGGGTTAGGTCATGTGATATTTTTATACAGCAGGTTCTTACCTACTTTTTTTATTTACTTAAGTTTTACAAAATAACAGTATTTTGAAACAAAAAAATGATGTTTTAGTGTCCTCATATTCTGAGAGCCATAGTTTTTTATTTGTTGAGTGATTGTCTAGGGTAGGGGCTCATTTTTTGCGGCATGAGGAAAACGATTAGATTGGTACTATTTTGGGGGCATACGCCTTTTTGATCGCTTGGTGATGTAAGGTAACAAAAAAATGTTTTTTTAGCACAGTTCTTATTTTATTTTTTTGACGGTCTTCATCTGAGGGGTTAGATCATGTGATAGTTATATAGAGCCGGTCGAAATGGACGCGACAATACCTAATATGTCTACTTTTCTTTTTTTCCTATTTTTACAATTTTTTTAACTTTATTTTGCGAAAAATGCACTTTTTTTACTTAAAACTTGAAATTTTTTGTAAAACTTAATTTTTTACATTTTTTTTCACTTTATGTTTTGTCCCACTCTGGAACTTCAACTTTTGGTGGTCTGATCCCATTTACAATGCTTTACAATACTTTGGTTCGATCCGAATATATTTACGGTGAATTACGTTAAAAAAACGTCTATTTCATGCCTTGCACTAACATGCATAGGGAGTCTGCTTTGGTAGGGAAATAATACTGTGAGTCCGTATGACATGCAGATTAAGGATGAGTGAATTGACTTCGGATGAAACCTGCAAAGTCGATTTGCATAAAACTTTGTTTCAATACTGTACGGAGAGAGCGCTCTGTACATTATTAGAATGTATTGGCTCAGATGAGCCGAAGTTATTACTTCAAAAAGTCTCACGAGACTTCTCATAATAACTCCATAAATTGATTTAGACTAAAAAAAAATTGGTATTTTAAAAATGGGAGGTGGCTTTGCGAGATGATAAGCTGACTTTTAAGATCAGAGAGGGTATGGATAAGGTGCGGTCAGCTATTAGTGGTGGGCTTTGGAGGGAGACCCAATTTAGAATCATACACAGGGCGACCTACGCTTTTGATCTTGCGTATGCAGATGCACCGACACACTATTTAAGGCATTGCCCTAAGTTCAGTCTGCAGAAGGCAGATTTGCTACATGGGTTGTGGGGTTGCAACTTGCTTAGACCTTATTGGAACGACATATGTACTTATGCTAAAACTACCTGGGGTGTGGAAATAAGGTATTCCCCTCAACAATGTTTGTTTCAAAATATCCCGAGGGATCAAGCAGTGGAGTCAAATATTGTTAATACCAAGGGCCCCCATGTCCAGTTATTAGTTGCCAAAAAGTGTATACTGCGTAAATGGTTGCAACCTCAGCTACCATCTCTGGAGAAAGTAATAGGGACTATGAAACTTCTGATGTACATGGACAGGCTAGACACTGAGAGAAATAGGGAGAAAGCAACAAAGAATTTCTTCCATAAATGGAGAAGCTTTATTTAAAAGTCTCTCATGCCGCAGGAGATAGGAGAAGTGATGAAGCCTTTCACCGATATGACGTGGTACTTGAAAGAGCAGGATGCAAATAAGCTAGGTGCACTATTAGTGTAATGTGTGAGAGGGGGATCCCCAGGTGCTGCGGATGTTGGGGGGAGGGGATGAGGGGGGAAGGAGAAGGGGAGAAAATGGATGCAAAACAGAGCTGACACGTGAATAGAATATTTGAATGTCTCCTGCTTTTGGCTACCAAATCACAAGCCAATTCTGATGGGATCATACAGGCCTTACAGCTGCTACACAGAGAGAAACCGTTGTGTGTCTTATTTTAACATCCTTGTGATAGATCAGAAAAAGGGTTATAAAAGATGATGTCAGCCAAGCCAAAAAGGCAAAATAGTGGCCCAGTAATAAAGTGGGGGGAAGCATTAGACATCCACAGAGTGGCCCTATGACATAGTAGTGAGGTGGAAGCAGCATTAAAAAAACCGCAGAGTTTGCCAATGACAGAGACTGGAGGTGGTGGCAGAATGAGGAGGCCACAGAGTGGCACAATGAAAGATTGTGGAGGTGGCAGCAACATGAGGAGGCCACAGAGTGGCACGACGACGAGAGATTGCGGAGGTGGCAGCAGCTTGAGGATGCCACAGAGTGGCACGACGACGAGAGATTGTGTAGGTGGCAGCAGCATCAGGAGGCCACAGAGTGGCCGCTTCGTCTATTCATTTATAGTGAATATGGGATAGAACAGAAGTTTTAAATTTCTGAACTTTATAAAGTGTTGCTTAAAATACGATTTAATAATACACGTTCTCTGGCACAAAAGGCTTGACAAATTGATTGTCTGTGAATTTCCCTCAAAGATTTGGGTAATATATTGGTGAATTTAAGTTTACTTTCTTATAATTTTATCAAGTTTTGGCTCAATTTATTTCATAAATTGAATTAAAAAAATTAAGCGTTGCCTATGACAGGAGAGAATCGGACAGTCTTCTGGAAAGGACAGAAGCAGGTTAAGGACAGGTGAGGGCACAGGGCCTGCTCGCTTGCCATGCCAACTAGACGAATCCGCTGACTCTTGGCTGGGGGGGCCAGTGTCACTTGCTACAAAGTCAAAGATTAAGTCAACCATTCAAGAACCAATAGGTTGCTAGTCATGACATGACCGCTAGCTGACAGTGGGAGCTCAGGCCTCTAAAAGTGACCCCTGCAGCCATGACCCCTTACTCTGCTGCGACCTTTGCCTGCTCCAGAAACATTTACGCCTCTGGAACTCTTCTGTGCAGGGCCTGGCACTTCTCTGTCTGACATACTTTTAGATTAAATAATCAGATGTTGGATCAAATATTTTTTATTTCGCCACTAATATACGGCAGATTGGGTTTTAGAATATGTCACTGCACCGCAGAACGCCAATTAGGCCCAAATTTTATTAAACTTTTACACAAAATGCTTTTCAACAGACAAGTGCAACGCTGAATGGAGAATATATTTTTAATTTGCCACTAATACACAGCAAACTGGGCTTCAGAAAATATCACTGCACCGCAAAATGGCAATTAGGCCCAAGTTTTCTTCCACATTTTTCCCAAATTCATTTCCACATTTAAACAAAAGGATTTTCAACAGATAAATGCAACACTGGACGGCGAATATATTTTTATTTCGCCTCCAATACACGGCAAACTGTTCTTCAGAATATATCACTGCACTGCAGAACGGCAATTAGGCCCACATTTGTTTCCACTTTTACACAACAGGCTTTTCAACAGATAAACACAACGCTGGACGGCAAATATATATTTTTTTTGGCACTAATACACGGCATACAGGGCTACCGAATATAACACTGCACTGCTGAGCGGCAAAGATATTTTTTCTTTTTCCACTAATACACATAAAAAAGGGCTTTAAAACAGATAACTACACTGCTGAGTGGCAATTTTTTTTTTCCTTTTTCCACTAATACATGCAAAAAAGGGCTTTAAAACAGTTAACTGCACTGCTGAGTGGCAAAGATATTTTTCCTTTGTCAACTAATACACACAAAAAAGGGCTTTAAAATAGATAACTACACCGCTGAGCAGCAAATATTTTTCTCCCTTTTCCACTAATACACGGAAAAATGGCTTTAAAACAGATAACTGCACCGCTGAGCGGCAAATATATTTTACTTTTGCCACTAATACACAATAAAAAGGGCTGTAATTTTTGCCCTTCACCACACGACGGCTAATAAGCCCTTTTTTCCCACTAATACAAGCCAAAAAATGCTTTAGAACATATAACTGCACTGCACAAGTGCAAATAAAACATATAAATATTTCCTTTGTAATAAACCCTGTTAATGCTTGTATCAAACAGCACTTGCACCCTAATAAGACAGGTTTGCTAGAATTACAGAGCTGTATAATGGCAATTTGGATCCCCAGTCAGTGCAGCAAGGTGTAATCGGATTGTTCCTATTACCCAGGCTGTCACCAACCTGACTGAACCCTGTTCAACACAAATGCTGGTGGAATGATTCCTCTCTATCCTTTCCCTACACCTTGAGTAATCTTTCCCTGCATTTGTACATTTTTTTTACCACAATCAAGTCTTTTCTATCACTGTCCCTAGCGCCTGCAGACACGTCTCTCCCTGCACTAAGCATGCTGGTGAATGGCAGAATCTAAGGTGGCCACCATATTTATAGGGCTGTGACATCACAGGGCTGGCTGCTGATTGGCTGCATGCATGTCAGTATGGGTGATCCTGCCTTCCCAGAGTTCCTTGCCCCATGTCCTCACACGTGTAACAGCCATTTTAAGAAAAAAATGTGTTCGTTACCACAAAGCGCAAGAAAATTCACATTTGGTGCGAATCAAATTTTTCCTGAAATTCGGATCAAATTCCACTTCATCAGCTTCAATTCGCTCATCTATATTTATAAGCATATTTTCTTTGGTTGTTCCAATTTGGCTGCCAAGAAGTCTATGGGGACAGGGAACATGGTATGTGTTGAAGAAAGACAACAGTCCAGGTAGGAATGAAGCTAGTTGTTCAGGTAGTTTGTCTTTGATTGTTAATTTGCGTCAGCCTGGCAGAGAACATGAAAAAACAGTACCATAATGTTCATGAGACTGAACTGGCAGCTGCTGGGGCTTCCACTGTTTGTAGTAACAGAGACAGAGGGAGGTGGATGACTCAGTGGGGGAAGGGGTGGTTAGGTGTAGAGGGGTCTCCTGGTTAGAGCATCTGCTTGCCAAAATCTGCAACAAGCTGGGTGCACGGTAAATCCTGGTAATAAAACAATTTGGCATCCCTTTTGCAAACAGGAACCCCCCCCCCCCCCATTTTGATTTGATAGTTGGGGTCTAAAAGCATGGCTATCCAATAATCATCAGTTTGCTTGATGATAAAGATAGGTTTGACAGTATGAAAGTAAGCAAGCATATAGCTCGCAATACTCCCTACCATGCATGAAGACCCAGTTAATTTTGTCTACAACCCCCACTGAGATTGGTCATCATGGCCAGTGTCATCATCCTCATCATCAGCCTCATCCTTCTGCACAAGTGACTTCTCCTTCTGCTCCTCCTCATCTCCCAGTGTCAGCTCCTCATCCTCTACTTCCTCCTCCATTGGACTTTCTCTGTGTATGTCCCCAATGGCTACTGGGTGGCCAACCAGATGTATAAGCTGTTCTAACATCAACCTTTTTTGATTAAGCGTTAGTGTCTGCTCTAACTTACATATCATTGAGATAATTCAATTGTCCCCAATGACAAATCTGATGGCCTCTTTGAAGGGCCTGGGTACACGACATACCTCTCTGATGAGTGGACACTGACTGACCTCAAAACAACATATGCAAGGTGTAATGGCAGACCGTTTTGTTGCTACAAGCCTCCTCAACATATAAGAATGCAAATGCAAGGACAGTCTCCTCGACATGGCTAGGACCCTCTGTCGGCCAAGGTATCTTTTGTTGAATCATTGTTGCTGATCATCTTGCTTAGTTGAAGTTGGCACAAAGACAGCAAGAGGGATGTTTGCTGCTTGATGCACTTTAGCTATTCATCTGTTGCTTGTCTACTCTCTTCTAGGCCGATCTGCTCAAACACATTACGTCAACGCTTCATTTCACACATTTGATAGGTGGGGGGGGAGTGGGACCAATGTTCTGTCCTGCTTATGTTGGAGATGGAAGGATCTCCATTAAGGTGGGCTTGGGGGAGGCGAATAAGTGCTGGGTGTGGGAACCAGACCAACACAAATGTGAAGGAGTCATAAGGACCTGTCCTTGTTGCTGCTGTGCAGCATTGCTACTGCCATGAAAAACATGAAAGACATGTATTGTCCTTGCCTGCAACAACTGCTCCAGGTATCCACGGAGTTGTGTACCTTGCTGTACAGCAGCAATTACAAGGAACAGCCCATGTTCCACGCCACTTGATAGAACAAGTCACGGTTTCCTTTTTTGAGAAATAATGGTTGCTAGGAATCTTCCAGGAAGTTTAGTTCCCTAAAGCCAGCAGATTTCCCAAAGTGGCTACAGAAGGGACCAAATGGACAGAAACTTGGCCTAGTGGGAGTTAAACTTGCACACCATCAGGTTGGTACATAAAGTTTTTTCGTGGCTACACATTCCCTGAGCGATGGCCAATGATGGATTGGACTAGGAGGAAGAGGAATAGTCTGAGCGGGAGAAGCAGTAACTGATGATGACAAGAACACTGTGCTGCATGTGGATGCATCCTGGCTGCTACAAAAAAGACTAGAAGCAGAAGGACACATCTTTTTTCTCACAAGATTTGGTGATGCTGTTTCATATGCTGCAATAGAGCTGTGCATACATTTGTATTTGTATTTGCAATGTTTTTGTCTTCTGGCACTGTGGCGAAACACTGCCAGGTGGGTGATACTCACGCAGAAGTAGTGGCAGCTGAGCTTGGCTTGGGTCTGGCACATTTTGGGCCTGGACCAACAGGATCAGTGGCATCACCAGTTTCCGAGTTGGGCATAATAGAAACAGTTTTTTAGTTCAGGCCATGTGTTGCCTCTGCTCTTCATTGCTGCCTCTGCAGCCACTACCCTCCTCTAATTACACCTCCTCCTCAGCACCCTGATCTGGCTCCCAGGTCCTGTCCAACACACAATCATCATCATAGTTCTCACCCTCCTCACCACTTTTATCAGACTGTTATATGTCATTGTGGACTCCTTGGCCCTTCCCCTGATTCACTGCTCTGTATTTGCCCCAAGTGCCACCTTTGCTACCATTGCCCCTATTGCTACCACTGTGGCTGCAAGTGCCACTGCTACCACCACCAACAAAGCTATCCCACCTCCCACTGAAATTCCTCCTCATGGCAGTCAAAACTCTGACTGTTCTTACACAAGTCATCAACAGGGAGACTCTCTTTAGTATTTTCCATAGCTTGTGGAGTTTTGTTGCCTCTTCTTAGGGAAAAACAAGGTGCCCCACTAGAATAGGGCAGTAAAAACAGAGATAATGGAAGTAAAAGGTTTTTCTGGGGCCACAACGAGGGATAAGCAGGATAAACGCTGTGGCTGAGCCATTCAGTTCACAATCTCATCCTCTTTGTCCTCCAGCATCTACCAGAAACAAGGGAGAACTGTGGCCTTCTACAACTACTAGTGGCTAGATGGCTGGTGCTGCTACTGCTGTTTGCACTACTATCCACAGTGTGACTCTTGCATGAGGAGGCATAGGTCTTTCATTTTTCACCCGTCAACTTTCCAGACATTTTATTATAAGGCCTATAAATGAAATGGAACAAATTTGGTACACAGATTATTTATTAACACTAGCAAAAATGCTTTGCAAGTGTTTTTCTCTGTAATTTAAAGACAGAGGCACAATTAAATGTCGTTCCCCTTCTACAAACACACTGCACGCTGGTAATGGCAATTTACAAAGTTAATAATGCAGTTTTTACAGTAAAATACTTTTGCTATAACTACATAGTATCTTGAAGTAATATAACACTTTCACTAAAATGGTTATACTAATGCAGGTTTTGCAGTAAAATGGCAGTGCGGCTTTGCTGTAACTGTACAGTATCTTGCAGTAATACAATGCATTCAATATCTGGTATACTAATAGTGCTATTATGTAAAATGCCTTTGCAACTTTGCTGTAACAATGCAATTTTGTGGTAAAACAGGGCTTTCAATGAAATAAGTATATTAATGGCTTAATTGCAGTAAAATTCCTTTGCTGTAACTGAACAATATCTTGTAGTGATACAATGCTTTCACCAACATTGTTATACTAATAGTATTATTACAATAAAATGCCGTTACTGTAACTGAAAAGTATCTTGTAGTAATACAATGTGTTCAATACCACAGGTATACCAATGACTTTATTGTAGTAAAGTGTTTTTGGTGTTACGGAATGGTATCCTGCAGTAATACAATGTGTCACTAACACAGGTATATTAATAAACTGCTGTGCACTGAAAAGTGCAAATGGTAAATTGAGGTTTTTAGGCAAAAATTGAGCAATTACTAAACTGAGCAATTACTCAGTGATTGCAAAAGAATGTATAATATTGTAAGAATGTATGATATTGGGTTGTAGGCAATAAGCCTATGAACTGTTGAAACTTGAGGTTTATAGTTTTAACAAAAGAAAACAGAAAGCTGGCTGGCTGCATATATACAGAATAAAATGAGTTTTTGACATGATAGAACTTGCCAGTAACCTATATGAACTATGATAGAATTTACCCATAAGCTGTATGAACTATGAACCAACTCAGAGTGACCCGTTCCTCAATAATAACGCTAAACTTTCCGTGATTAAACCCCAAAAAAGACTCAATTAAATTTCCCTTTTCTCTCCCCAGTGCGTCGATAGTACAGCTTGATTACTGACTTGTGTCTACCCTGCATTAGCTTTTTGGTTAGCACAGCCCCAACACATAGTCTCAGGTTGAAAGTGAAACACAGATTGGCATTCTACTGCATTCTCTGTAACAGAACCTGCCAGAATTCTTCCCGGTCAGTCTGTCTATTAGCCTCTGAGCCAATAAGGATAAGCCCTCCCCCCTCCCAGGGTCATGGGATCTTATATCTTCTTCCTTCTGGTTTATTTCTCTGCCAATTTTCACAGTATAATGGCACTGGGCACTAGTGTTGAACGCAAATATTCAAATTGCAAATTTTTATCACGAATATCGGCACTTCGAGAATTCGCGAATATTTCGAATATAGTGATATATATTCATAAAAACGAATATTCTTTTTTTTTCCATCTGAACCCATTACCTAGTATACAGTACCTACCTGCTTCTTGCTTGTCAGCCAACGCAAGAAGGCTGCAATATTGTAGTCTGTAGTGTATTTAAATATTCTTTATTATTTAATTTATTTTCTTATATGAGAAAAATCGGCAATGTAATATTTGCATAGTTCGAATATTCTAAAACACGAATATATAGCACTATAGAATATAGTGCTATATATTCGTTTTTTAGAACATTTGTTACTTTTTTCCAGCTGAAGTCATGATTCCTCCCTGCTTAAGTTGGTTTTGGGCCAATAACTGTTAATTTAAACATTAAATTGGAAAAAAATGACGAATATTCTAAAAAACTAATATACAGCACTATATTCTATTACGCCAATATTACATTGCCGATTTTTTGCAATCAATAGAATAATCTGGATTACGAATATTCGCAAATATCGCAAATTTGAATATTGCCCCTGACGCTCATCCCTACTGGGCACCATTTTTGCGAAATCCATTCAAAGTGAATTGCAAAAACTTCTGATTCAACAAATTTAGGTGAAATTCACAACTAATATGATTTTTTTTAGAAGTGATTCACTCATCTCTAGAATGAAGAATAAAAAAAAAACTTAGACACTGTCCACAGTGTCCACAGGATAGAGGACATGTGTCTGATTGGACACTGCTCTTGTGATCAGCAGGGGCTGACCAGAAACATATCCCCTATTCTGTGGACAAAGAATACATATTTTTCATGACAAAACACCTTTAACATGATAACATTCCCTTTAACAGGTTGCACACTTTGGACGAGAATGCTAGTCCTAAATGGCCGGTACTCTTTTTTTAAATCTTTATTTATAACATTTAATAAAATAACACTTACATAAGAATACATAATGACAAACATCATCATATATAAAGTTCTCCCGTCTTCATAAACACTATATAGATTTTTTTCCTTTTTCCCCCCCCAATACCCTACCCACCCACACCACCCAAAGTACCGGGGAGAGAGAAGAGAAAAAACGAAAAAAAAAAAAAAAAAAACTGGCCGGTACTTAACGCATTAGGATAAGCATTCTTGTCCTAAGTTTAACCGGCTGCCCCACATGAGCTGCCGCTATCAGCAGCAGGGGCCCTTGGCATACAGTTGGTTTGCTGCAGCTTTAACATCCCCATCGGGTTCCCGTGCTGCGGTGAGAGGGACCCAATGGTTGCTTTGGCAGCCTTGATGCCTTGCACAGGTATCGGGACTTCCAGCTACGGAAGCCCAGGAGATTCAGCCCCAGGGCTGAGTCTCCTAGGCAACTGTCAGCATCTTACAGTATAAGGCACTGACAGTTCAATACAGCACAATACAGATACAGTATATTGTGCTGTATTGAAACAGGGATCAGACCCTGAAATGTTGAAGTCCCATAGTGGGGCAAAAATAAAAAATACTAAAAGTGAAATAAGTTTTTTTAACAATAAAAAAATTTAAAGGTTCAATAAAAAAGCCCCTTCCCCATAAAAAGAGACAAATAAAATGATAAAAAATTGAAAAAAATAAAAAAAACACACATATTAGGTATCACCTCGTCTGTAACAACCTGCTCTATAAAAATATCCCATGATCCACCCCATCCAGTCAACACCGCAAAAAAACAAAACCTGTGCTAAAAAAAGCCATTTTTTGTCATCTTTCATCACAAAAAGTGTAATATCAAGCGATCAAAAAGTCATTTATGCCCAAAGATAATACCAATCAAACAGTCATCTCATGCCACAAAAAATTAGACCTGCATAAGATATGACTTTCAGAAAATGGAGACATAAAAACATATTTTTTTGTTTTAAAAATGCTTTTATTGTTTAAAACCAAAAAATATATATATATAAAAAAAATATTAGGTATCGCCACTAGAGATGTCCCGAACTGTTCGACAGCGAACAGTTCCCTGCGAACATTGTTTGTTCGCCTTTGCTCCTGCCAGCAAACATTATGCTATGTTTGACTCGCCCTGCATTCTTACATTCAGCTTACGTTCCTACCAAAGCCAGGCATAGTGAATTCAATTTAAAGCTGCAGTGTTAAAGCAGGGAGAGTATAAACCAGTGTCCTCTGTCCACCCTAACCCTCAAACCAAAAAAAGCCTTTTCTAAAAATGATGTATCATTAATGATCATTTTCTATCACATTTAACATAAACCACTGAGATCATGCCAAAAGCCAGGTATGTGCAGGCTGACTATCCATAAGACAGAGCATCAGCATACCTTACAATGACAATCATGAGTTTTAAAACATACACACATAAGTTCTCAATCCAAAAGGAGGGAAACTGCTAAGCATTGGTTGGCTATCTAGAGGGGCCTGGACCCTAGACCATTATCATTAGGGTGACAAAAATTGTAATTTTATATGCCAGCCTAACTCCTCTCTCACTGCCTAAGAGAGCTGCATAAACATTTCCCAACATTTAAAACTCATTTGCATACACATGGCCAAGAAATGCTAATGAGCAATATAGCAGTATCTGCCTTGTTTGTAAACTGAAACACGATTTCCATGGCTTTGCCATAGTCCCATGTTATGCAAATGAGTTTATATGACAAAACAGAATAGAAAGATTATAAAGTTAGTCTTTGAACAATTGCAAAATCAAAAAAAAACTATGCAGCCTTCCTAATCATTGAGATGAGAGCTAGGTGGCATATTAAAAAAAAAATAATAATAATTTTTCTCACCCTAATGATAATCATCTATGTGCACAGGTCCCACTAGATACCTAACACTAAACAATTTTCCTTTTGGAAAAACTGGTTAAAACACAGGCAGCCTTGCTAAGGTATGCTGATAATCTGTCTGTCTGATGGATTGTTGGCTCTGCATATACCTGGTGCTTGGTGGCCATAGGGGAGAACTGTTCTGTGTTGTCAATTGAATGTTTTATGTAATAATACAAACAACAATAATAATAAGATTTTATGATAGGCAGGCTATGGTAAATGTCTGTAAGTCTGTCTTTGTCTGTTTTATAAAATACAAAGATTAGTTTTTTTAATCCGCTACCTTACTGTATGTTTGATTGAGTATTACACCTTAAAGGGACATGGACAGGCTGTATATATTTTCCTGTATTAGGCATCTTGGTCTCAGTAAAACTATGCTATTATCATCCAACACTGTCTTTGCATAATGTCTATACAACATTTTTTGATTTTGTGGAGAAGTTTCAAAAGGGTCTCTCTGATTAATAATCAATTCTTAAGGGGGAAAAAATCTTTAGCCATAGTATTAATGTTTGAGAAATTGCTTGGCTTTGGTTGGCTATCTAGAGGGGCCTGGACCCTAGACCATTATCATTAGGGCGACAAAAATTGTAATTTTTTTTAATATGCCAGCCTAACTCCTCTCTCACTGCCTAAGAGAGCTGCATAAACATTTCCCAACATTTAAAACTCATTTGCATACACATGGCCAAGAAATGCTAATGAGCAATATAGCAGTATCTGCCTTGTTTGTAAACTGAAACACGATTTGCATGGCTTTCCCATAGTCCCATGTTATGCAAATGAGCTTATATGACAAAACAGAATAGAAAGATTATAAAGTTAGTCTTTGAACAATTGCAAAATAAAAAAAAAACAAAAAACTATGCAGCCTTCCTAATCATTGAGATGAGAGCTAGGTGGCATATTAAAAAAAAACAAAAAAAAAAATTTTGTCACTCTAATGATAATCATCTATGTGCACAGGTCCCCCTAGATACCGAACACTAAACAGACAATTTTTCTTTTGGAAAAACTGGTTAAAACCCAGGCTGCCTTGCTAAGGTATGCTGATGATCTGTCTGATGGATTGTTGGTCCTGCATATACCTGGTGCTTGGCAGCCATAGGGGAGAACTGTTCTGTGTTGTCAATTGAATGTTTTATGTAATAATACAAGTGATAATAATAATAAGATTTTATGATAGGCAGGTTAGGGTAAATATCTGTAAGTCTGTCTTTGTGTTTGTCTGTTTTATAAAATACAAAGATTAAATTTTTTAATTAACTATTGTACCATGTTTGATTGAGGATTATACCTTAAAGGGACAGGCTGTTTTACCCTATAGAAATATATATATATATATATATATTTTCCTGTATTAGGATCCTTGATCTCAGAAAAACTATGCTATTATCATCAAACACTGTCTTTGCATAATGTCTATAAAACGTTTTTATTCAGAATTTTCCTCTGTCAGGGATTCCGCTGGCCGTGCTTGACTCATTTTCTCCTGTCTGTACCATGTGCTGTCCTGAATGTGCATGCACTATGGTGACTTATTCCTAGTGAAGAATAAACTTCCTAGGCGCATGCGCAGCACGGCAGAATTATACAGTTCAATCAAACAAAACTAAGCCCGCCACCAGGAAATGGATGGCACAGCAGGAACAGGTAGTCAGTATCCCTTTAAGATGTAATATTCAAACACATGGTACAATAGATAATGAAGCCCTAATTTTTGTCCTTTATAAAACAGACAAAGACAAAATTATTATTATTGTTGTTTGTATTATTACATAAAACATCCAATTAACAACACAGAACAGTTCTCCCCTATGGCTGCCAAGCACCAGAGATCAAGGATCCTAATACAGGAAAATATATATATATATTCCTATAGGGTAAAACAGCCTGTCCCTTTAAGGTATAATACTCAACGAAACATGGTACAATAGTTAATTAAAAAATGTAACCTTTGCATTTTATAAAACAGACAAACACAAAGACAGACTTGCAGATATTTACCCTAACCTACCTATCATAAAATCTTATTATTTGTATTATTACATAAAACATTCAATTGACAACACAGAACAGTTCTCCCCTATGGCCGCCAAGCAGCAGGTATATGCAGGGCCAACAATCCATCAGACAGACAGATCATCAGCATACCTTAGCAAGGCAGCCTGGGTTTTAACCAGTTTTTCCAAAAGGAAAATTGTCTGTTTAGTGTTAGGTATCTAGGAGGACCTGTGCACATAGATGATCATCATTAGGGTGACAAAAAATATATATATTTTTTTTTAATATGTCACCTAGCTCTCATCTCAATGATTAGGAAGGCTGCATATTTTTTTTTTTGATTTTGCAATTGTTCAAAGACTAACTTTATAATCTTTTTATTCTGTTTTGTCATATAAACTCATTTGCATAACATGGGATTATGGGAAAGCCATGCAAATCGTGTTTCAGTTTACAAACAAGGCAGATACTGCTATATTGCTCATTAGCATTTCTTGGCCATGTGTATGCAAATGAGTTTTAAATGTTGGGAAATGTTTATGCAGCTCTCTTAGGCAGAGAGAGAGGAGTTAGGCTGGCATATAAAATTACAATTTTTGTCGCCCTAATGATAATGGTCTAGGGTCCAGGCCCCTCTAGATAGCCAACCAATGCTAAGCAATTTATCTCCTTTTGGATTGAGAACTTATGTTTGTTTGTTTAACTACTACAGAACCGCCTAATGCAGGGATGCGTCCTGCGGGCGGTCCTGTAGCTCTGAGTTGACGCGTCGGCTTGTGATCTTGTGAGAGCCTAGATTTCCTGTGAGCGCGGCACGGCAGTTCGGCTACAGCCTGCCAGCGATGATCCATCGCTGGCAGGCTGTAGATGCGAATAAAATAGCATCAAACAGCTATATCAGACGCTGTTTTATGAACAGCGTCTGATATAGCTGCTACCTGGTCCTCTGGTGGTCCCATTTGCTGGGATCGACCACCAGAGGACCAGGTAACACAGTAAAGTTGCACCAAACACTACACTAACCCCCCTCACCTATTAACCCCTTGATCACCCCCCTTGTAAGGCTCCATTCAGACGTCCATATGTATTTTGCGGATCCGTGGATTCACGGATCCGCGGATCCTCAAAACACGGACACCGGCAATGTGCTTTCCGCATTTTGCAGATCCGCACATTGCCAGAACTATATAGAAAATGCTTTTTCTTGTCCGCAATTGCGGACAAGAATAGGACATGTTCTATATTTTTGCGGAACGGAAGTGCAGACCAGGAAGCACGGATCCGTAATTCCTGATCCGAGCGGGACAAAGTCTGTCCCCATAGAAATGAATGGGTCCGCAATTCCGTTCCGCAAACAGAATTTCGGACGTGTGAATGGGGCATAAGGGTCCCCTATCACCGCCAGTTAGCTAGCTACTTGTTAGGTAGCTAGCGCCCAGCCCACCGCACCGCAGTCACTGATTTTGGCAGAGATTTTTTCATCCACATTGACCGACGCGAATGAAAAAATCTGTGCCGTTCATTTTTTTTTTTTTCAGCGCAGAGGCTGAACGGGAAAAAAAAATCTCATTACCCGTATGCTCAATATACGGAGAATCGCAGAAACTCCTAATGCTGGCCATACGTGTAATGATTGCGGAGACCCTCAAATGCCAGGGCAGTACAAAAACCCCACCTGTGACCCCATTTTAGAAAGAAGACACCCCAAGGTATTCCGTGAGGGGTATGGTGAGTTCATGTAAAATTTTATTTTTTGTCACAAGTAAGTGGAATATGAGACTGTAAAAAAAAAAAAAAAAAAAAAAAAAATTTCCGCTAACTTGTGCCAATTTTTTTTTTTCTGTGAACTCGCCATGCCCCTCACAGAATACCTTGGGGTGTCTTCTATCCACAATGGGGTCACATGTGGGGTATTTATACTGCCCTGGCAATTTAGGGGTCCTAAAGCGTGAGAATCCAAATGCGTAAAAATGCCCTGTGAAATCCTAAAGGTACTCATTGGTTTTAGGGCCCCTTTGCGCATCTTGGCTGCAAAAACGTGTCACTCATGTGGTATCGCCGTACTCAGAAGAAGTAGGGCAATGTGTTTTGGGGTGTATTTTTACATATACCCATGTTGGGTGAGAGAAATATCTCTGTAAATTGACAACTTTGAATAAAAAAATGTAAAAAGTTGTCGTTTACAGCGATATTTCTCACACGCAGCATGGGAATATATATAAATACACCCCAAAACACATTGCCCTACTTCTCCTGAGTACGGCGATACCACATGAGTGACACTTTTTTGCAGCCTGGGTGCACAAAGGGGCCCTAAAACCAATGAGTACCTTTAGGATTTCACAGGCCATTTTTATGCATTTGGATTCTCACACTTTAGGGGCCCCTAAAATGCCAGGTGAGTATAAATACCCCACATGTGACCCCATTTTGGAAAGAAGACAACCCAAGGTATTCCGTGAGGGGCATGGTGAGTCCACAGAATTTTAATTTTTTGGCACAAGTCAGCGGAAATTTTTTTTTTTATTTTGTTTTTTACAAAGTCTCATATTCTACTAACTTGTGACAAAAAATAAAATTTTACATGAACTCACCATACCCCTCACAGAATACCTTGGGGTGTCTTATTTCCAAAATGGGGTCACATGTGGGGTATTTATACTGTCCTGGCATTTTAGGGGCCCCTAAAGCGTGAGAAGAAGTCTGGAATCCAAATGCGTAAAAATGCCCTGTGAAATCCTAAAGGTACTCAATGGTTTTAGGGCCCCTTTGCGCACCCAGGCTGCAAAAAAGTGGCACACATGTGGTATCGCCGTACTCAGGAGAAGTAGGGCAATGTGTTTTGGGTGTATTTTTATATACCCATACTTTGTGTGAAAATATCTCTGTAAACGACAACTTTTAAAAATTTTTATACAAAGTTGACAATTTACAGAGATATTTCTCTCACCCAACATGGGTATATGTAAAAATACACCCCAAAACACATTGCCCTACTTCTCCTGAGTACGGCGATACCACATAAGTGAGACTTTTTTGCAGCCTGGGTGCGCAAAGGGGCCCAAATTCCAACGAGTACCTTTAGGTTTTACATGGCGGCTCACAATTTAGCCCCGCCCAAAATGCCAGAACAGTAAACACACCCCACAAATGACCCCATTTCGGAAAGTAGACACCCCAAGGTATTCACTGAGGGGCATAGTGAGTCCGTCTGAGATTTTTTTTTTTTTTGGCAGAAGTTATCGGAAATTGAAACTTTTTTTTTTTTTTTTCTCTGAAAGTGTCATTTTCCGCTAACTTGTGAAAAAAAATGAAATGATACATGAACTCACCAAGCCCCTCCGCGAATACTTTGGGTGTCTTCTTTCTAAAATGGTGTGATTTGGGGGGTATTTATACTATCCTGACATTCTAGCACCTGAAGAAACATGACAGGTGCTCAGAAAGTCAGAGCTGCTTCAAAATGCCGAAATTCACTTTTTGCACCATAGTTTGTAAACGCTATAACTTTTACCCAAACCAATAAATATACACTTATTGGACTTTTTTTATCAAAGACATGTAGAACAATAAATTTAGAGAAAAATTTATATAGAAATGTAGTTTTTTTTTTAAATTTTACAACAGAAAGTGAAAAATGTCATTTTTTTGCAAAAATTTCGGTCATTTTTGATTAATAGCAAAAAAAGTAAAAATGTCAGCAGCAATGAAATACCACCAAATGAAAGCTCTATTAGTGAGAAGAAAAGGAGGTAAAATTCATTTGGGTGGTAAGTTGCATGACGGAGCAATAAACGGTGAAAGTAGTGTAGTGCGGAATTGTAAAAAGTGGCCTGGTCATTAAGGGTGTTTAAGCTAGGGGGGCTGATGTGGTTAAATTGCTCAAACCTGTCATTGTAAGGTATGCTGACACCCTGTCTTATGGATAGATAGTCAGCCTGCACATACCTGGCTTTTGACATGGTGTAGAGCAGGCATGCTCAACCTGCGGCCCTCCAGCTGTTGCAGAACTACAACTCCCAGCATGCCCGAACAGCCTACAGCTATCAGCCTACAGCAGGGCATTGTGGGAGTTGTAGTTTTACAACAGCTGGAGGGCCGCAGGTTGAGCATGCCTGGTGTAGAGTGATTTTTTTTTCATTTTACAAGTAATAAAAGTATGTTAAATAATTAAATTAGTATTTAAAAGTAGGTTAGAAAATAAAATGTTAGAGTAGATTTAGATATCATAAAATAGGTTATTTTAAACCATTTAAAAATATTAGATGATTTATGCCCTTTAGTTAGTCAACTTAAAACAACTTTTCTACTACTATTGTAGCTAGAAAGAGTCACTGTGGGTTTTAATATTCGCCTGCCAATAGAAGTCTATTGCGGTTCGCCCTGTTCGGGAACATTTGAGTAAGTTCGGGTTCGTTGTTCGCGAACAGAAAATTTTATGTTCGCGACATCTCTAATCGCCACATCTGTAACAACCTGCTATATTAAAATATCACATGACCTAACCCATCTGGTGAACACCGCAAAAAAATAAAAATAAAACATGCAAAAAAATTTAATTATTTTTTCTCTCCATACAACACAAAAAAGTGTAATACCAAACTATCAAAAAGTAGTATGTACCCCAAAATATTACCAAGAAAAACAGTCATCTTATCCCGCAAAAAATGAGACCCTTACACAGACAATCGCCCAAAAAATAAAAAAGATTTGGCTTTCAGAAATTGGAGACATAAAAACATGATTGTTTTTCTTTCAAAAACGCTTTTATTGTGTAAAACTAAAATAAATATAAAAAAATAGACAAATTATGTATCGCCACGTTCGTAACAACCTGCTTTATAAAAATATCACATGATTTGGCACGTCAGGTAAAAGCCGTAAAAAATAAAATAAAAACCGTGCCAAAAATATTTTTTTGGTCGCCATACATCACAAAAAGTGTAATACTGAACGATCAAAAGTAGTATGTACCTCAAAATGTCACCTCATGCCGTAAAAACTGAAACAAAAGTAGACATATCTGATATTGTCGCCTCCATACCAACCTGCACTATAAAAAAAGCACATGATCTAACCTGTCAGATGAACACCGTAAAAAACAAAAAATTAAAACTTTGCCAGAACAGCCATTTTTTGGTTACCTTGCCTCACAAAAAGCATAATATAGAGCAAAAGTCATATATACCCCAGCATTTTATTTAAAAAATATCACCGTATCCTATAATTTCCAAAATGGGGTCACTTTT
The DNA here is from genome assembly GCA_033119425.1 of Bufotes viridis. Classification (NCBI taxonomy): domain Eukaryota; kingdom Metazoa; phylum Chordata; class Amphibia; order Anura; family Bufonidae; genus Bufotes; species Bufotes viridis. The sequence continues at coordinate 371,824,620 of CM065590.1, read as the reverse complement.
TTTTTGTTTCTACTCCAGGGGTTCATCCAGGGGTCTTTAAATGTCATATGGTACCTTAAAATGTCCCAGTGAAATCTGCCCTCCAAAATCCATATAGCGCTCCTTTCCTTGTGCGCCCTGCCATGTTCACATACAGCAGTTTACAACCACATGTGGGGTGTTTCTGTAAACTGCAGAATTAGGGTAATAAATATTGAGTTTTATTTGTCTGTTAACCCTCAATGTGTTACAAGAGAAAATTTATTAAAATGGAGAATCTGCCAAAAAAGTTACATTTAAAAATGTAATCTCCTTTTTCCATTAATTCTTGTGAACACCTAAAGGGTGAATAACTTGAGGGGGTAGTTTCTACAATGGGGTCATTTATGGGTGGTTTCCACTATGTAATCCCCACAATGTGACTTCATAACTGAAGTGGTCCTTAAAAAAATGGGTTTCGGAAATTTTCTTCAAAAATGGGGTCCGCGATCCGCATCCGGCGGTTCGCACTACAAAAAAGTAGTGCATGCACTACTTTTTTGTTGTGCGGAGGCACGGCCAGAAACACCACAGAAGCACTCCGTAGTGCTTCCGTGGGGTTCTGATCCGTGCTTCCGCACAGCATCTCCGGGTTTGCGGATCCATTCAAGTTAATGGGTCCGCATTCATGATGTGCGGTGCACACGGCCGGTGCCCCGTGTATTGCAGACCCACCGTATGCAATGTGCAACGGCCGTGTGCATGAGGCCTTAAAAGCAGAGAAATTCAAATTTTGAACATTGCTAATTTTTCAAAATCTTCTGTTAATTTGGGATTTGTTTTTATAACTAAAGATGAATTATATTTGCTAAAATTTTTCACTAACATGAAGTACAATGTATTGTGAGAAACTCTCAGAATGGCTTGGGTAAGTAAAAGCATTCCGAAGTTATCACCACATAAAGTGACACATGTCAAGCTTCCAAAAAACGGCCTGGTCCTTAAGGTGAAAAATGGCAAGGTCCTTAAGGTGTTAATAACCCGTTTGACATGATAAATATATCACAGTAGTCCACTTCTATTTTAACCACAGTCAACATTTGCATAGAGTTTGTATGATCCCCTGAGTTTGTTTTTAGAACAATATGGCTTCCTATAAAATTGTTCACACAGTTTGCGTATCTGAAGCAGAGAAATTGAATTGGAAGTTCTACAGAAAACCAGTATTTATGTGACAGGAGACAAACTAGATACAGGTATAAGGAATATGAGTAATGGAGAATGAATACCGTTTGTTAGAAGAAATTATATATTCATATAATTTACTGTTTCCTTTTTATTTATAGATTCAATTAAATATGAGAATAAGGTGTTAATATACAGATGCAGTCGAGGTAAACTTGTTGGCTAACGCATTAAGTAAAGAATGGCAAGAAAAAGATAACTGACTTTTCAATGGACTTCAATGACATTTGTCACGAGATAACCAAAATGCCATGTGTTATCAGAGTCAAGTTTAGCCCTGCTACATCTGTAACTCTCTTTATTATATATAAAATTTTGATGTGCTTCACTGTTTAATTGCTTGACTTGACATTTACTCTAAAATGAAATGTGCTGGTAGAAGGAACAGAATGACACATTAAGGGGGAATTCTGGTGGGAAAAAAAGAGAAAATTTTGGTACATGTAATTTTTCCAAAAATGGGTGGAATAGTGGATGTGGTTAGCTATACTAATTATGTCTACACCAGATTTATCAACTGCAATAGAAAGGCTCATGCTCAATCTTACTCCAGTAGAGGGGAAGGGGTGGTATAAAACACTGAAGTAACATCTGTGAACATAAGTGTTATGTTTCAGGAGGCACTAAATTTTATCAAACAATAGGCCAGATTGGTGTCTGCACCAAAAATCTGTCTAAGGCCTCATGCACATGACCGTTGTGTGTTTTGCAGTCCGCAAATTGCGGATCTGCAAAACACGGATGGCGTCTGTGTGTGTTCCGCAATTTGCGGAATGGGACAGACAGCCATTAATATAACTGCCTATTCTTGTCTGCAAAACAAACAAGAATAGGACATGTTATTTTCTTTTGCAGGGCTATGGAACGGAGCAATGGATGCGGACAGCTCACGGAGTGATGTCCGCATCTTTTGCAGCCCTATTGAAGTGAATGGGTCCGCACCCGAGCCGCAAAATATGCGGCTCGGATGTGGAACCAAACACTGTTTGTGTGCACGAGGCCTAAAGAAGTAGTGCAAATTAGCGTATCTAGGGTTTCTATATTTCTTTCTGGTAGGGCTTTAAAGGTCTAAGCTTACGCCATCTTTACAATTAGTAAATCTGGACCAATATGCACTATTTCTCAAGCAGGACTGACTTTCAAAATTCTGCTCATGATAAATCCCCCCTCCCCTTCCAAGTGTGTAGAGATGAAACCTGCAATATTGAGTTTAATATGTAGAATTTATTAAACTGCCATATCATATTATTCTTATTATTGTTTATTTGTTTATCATTATTATAGGTATTTATGGCAAATCAATTAAAACAAATTATATCAGTTAAAGACCTTGGCTTTCAGTTAAAGTTAACATTTACATAGTTGTTATGGCTCCCTTGAGGAACCAGAAATTTTCACTTCATCCTATTTTGCCATACACAGTCTATATAATTCTGTTTGATGTGACTGCAACACCACTTCCCACAAAATTGCAAGCATGCAAGCAAATTAGCATAAGCTATAGACTAATTGTTTTTTCATGACTTGTTATGTCAATTGAAAATCCATTTAATGAATACAGACTATGTAATCATTATTAACAAAGTTGGCAATGTCTGCAGCATTCTAAAATATGCACTTTTAAAATATAAATTAGAATATTAACTGCAAGACTTTATGTGTTTCCTCAGGCTTAGCAGTGTTCCATATGTTGTTTCAGTAATTATGTCACTCCTTTTAACATTGACTATGCCAAGCTGCACATTGGCAGAACAACAGTTATTTGGAACAAACTTTCTGTCTTTTGTTTCATATCCCTTACAGTAAATTAGGACACTGATATGCCACCTATGACAACTGTATTCTTTATGTGAGCTTTAGTGACATAGTTGTGGATTTGATACTAGCCTTAAAGTAAATAGGAAGAAATATATATCAAGAGGCTGCCCAGGATTGGAGAAAGGGTCTGCTTTCTTTCTAGTGAGAGTGCCAATCTTGTCCATGGGATGCATCATGTATTGCTGTTCAATCCTATTCAACTGAAACAGGATCAGCTGTAATACTACTAGACCCAGCCCGTAGACAAAAGTGGCACTGTTTCTAGATAAAGTCAGGCCCTCTTTTGTAATCCTGGACAATCCCTATAATTAGCATTTTCTTAAACAGTTTGTCTTTTTACACATCACTAGTCAGAACACACATGGAGTATTGTGTACAGTTCTTGGTTCCTTTGAACAAGGCAGACATAGCTGAGCTGGAGAGGGTTCAGAGGAGGGCAACTAAAGTAATAACTGGTATGGGGCAACTACAGTACCCTGAAAGGTTATCAAAATTAGGGTTATTCACTTTAGAAAAAAGACGACTGAGGGGAGATCTAATAACTATGTATAAATATATCAGGGGTCAGAACAGAGATCTCTCCCATCATCTATTTATCACTGTGACGAGGGGACATCCTCTGCGTCTGGAGGAAAGAAGGTTTGTACACAAACATAGAAGAGGATTCTTCACGGTAAGAGCAGTGAGACTATGGAACTCTCTGTCTGAGGAGGTGGAGATGGTGAACTAACTAAAAAAGTTCAAGATATATTTCTAGAGTGTAAAAATATTACAGGTTATAGTTATTAGATTTCGGGAGAGGTCGTTGATCCAGGGAGTTATTCTGATTTGGTGATTGGAGTCGGGCAGGAATCTTTTCCCCCTAAGATGAAGACAATTGGCTTCTACCTCACTGGGTTTTTTGCCTTCCTCTGGATCAACGTGCAGGATAACAGGCTGAACTGGATGAACAGATGTCTTTTTTCAGCCTCACAAGCTATTGTGTTCATTTATCAAACTAGTGTAATGTGTAGAACTGGCTTAGTTGCCCATAGCAACCAACCACCTTTCATTTTTGACAGCCCCTTTGTAAAATGTGCAATCTCATTGGTTGCTATGGGCAACTAAGCCAGTTCTACTTTACACCTGTTTCATAAATGATCACCTATGTAGTTCTTTAACCATGTTCATCTAGTTATAGATATGCTACAGTACCTTGTATAAGCAGTGAAAAATCAGGATTCTATTCAGCCATTGGCATTGCATACAAATACTGACTGTCCTACAGAAACAATCCAAAAACTAAAAAAGAGGCTTGTATAAGTGAAGCCTGAGGAACGGTGGAGTCCATATAGCTGCTAAGAGAGGGATACAGAGAGAGATACAGTATATCCTGGAAATAAATCCTCAGAGGTGTCACTTGGAGAAAGTTAAAGAGCTGCAGAAGCTGGTAAGTTTGATGAACCATTGAAAAGGAACCATTGGCTATATTCTTTCTGGTTGCCCATGGTGTAGCACAAGGCCAAAATTAAAACAAAAAAACAACTCATCCTGTGAGTGTCGATGTGTCTTTAGAAATTCTGATGCAAGTAAGGAACTATGCATGAGGCACCAGAGGCACAAGAAAAAAGAAGTGCAAATACAAGTTACTGTCAAGTTAATTTGAGCTATGAACTGTTTTAAGAAAGGATTGCTCTCTAAGTTGAAAGTGGAATTGCCATGTAGGTTATATGTGTGCAGCTGAGTTTGGTCAAGAAAATTCTATAAACGGGTAGTGATGTAGTGGTAACAGACACCCTTGGAGGGCCTGGGTAAGATATACAAGTATACTGTGCAACTCTGCAAAAAAACACAGTTTTTTTGCGGAACCATCTATTGAAACTTTTAAGCCCAGCCCAATTTTTTCTATGTGATTAGTGTATACTGTATATGCCACACGGAAAAACCGAACGGAAAAACGGAACCGAAATGAAAAAAAAAATGGAAAAACAGATCCGATAAAAACGGCCTACGAAACACTGAAAAAGCTATACGGTTGTGTGAAAGAGGCCTAAGTGTAGCAACTAGAAACACTTCCATTGCAGCTAATCTACAGTCGTGGCCAAAAGTTTTGAGAATGACACAAATATTAGTTTTCACAAAGTTTGCTGCAAAACTGCTTTTAGATCTTTGTTTCAGTTGTTTCTGTGATGTACTGAAATATAATTACACGCACTTCATACGTTTCAAAGGCTTTTATCAACAATTACATGACATTTATGCAAAGAGTCAGTATTTGCAGTGTTGGCCCTTCTTTTTCAGGACCACTGCAATTCGACTGGACATGCTCTCAATCAACTTCTGGGTCAATTCCTGACTGATAGCAACCCATTCTTTCATAATCACCTCTTGGAGTTTGTCAGAATTAGTGGGTTTTTGTTTGTCCACCCGCCTCTTGAGGATTGACCACAAGTTGTCAATGGGATGGGATCAAGATCTGGGGAGTTTCCAGGCCATGGACCCAAAATGTCAACGTTTTGGTCCCCGAGCCAATTAGTTATCACTTTTGCCTTATGGTACGGTGCTCCATCGTGCTGGAAAATGCATTGTTCTTCACTAAACTGTTGTTGGATTGTTGGAAGAAGTTGCTGTTGGAGGGTGATTTGGTACCATTCTTTATTCATGGCTGTGTTTTTGGGCAAAATTGTGCGTGAGCCCACTCCCTTGGATAGCAACCCCACACATGAATGGTCTCAGGATGCTTTACTGTTGGCATGACACAGGACTGATGGTAGTGCTCACCTTTTCTTCTCCGGACAAGCCTTTTTCCAGATGTCCCAAACAATCGGAAAGAGACTTCATCGGAGAATATGACTTTGCCCCAGTCCTCAGCAGTCCATTCACCATACTTTCTGCAGAAGATCAATCTGTCCCTGATGTTTTTTTTGGAGAGAAGTGGCTTCTTTGCTGCCCTTCTTGACACCAGGCCATCTTCCAAAAGTCTTCGCCTCACTGTGCGTGCAGATGCGCTCACACCTGCCTGCTGCCATTCCTGAGCAAGCTCTGCACTGGTGGCACTCCGATCCTGCAGCTGAATCCTCTTTAGGAGACGATCCTGGCACTTGCTGGACTTTCTTGGACGCCCTGAAGCCTTCTTAACAAGAATTGAACCTCTTTCCTTGAAGTTCTTGATGATCCTATAAATTGTTGATTGAGGTGCAATCTTAGTAGCCACAATATCCTTGCCTGTGAAGCCATTTTTATGCAAGGCAATGATGGCTTCACACGTTTCTTTGCAGGTCACCATGGTTAACAATGGAAGAACAATGATTTCAAGCATCACCCTCCTTTTAACATGTCAAGTCTGCCATTTTAACCCAATCAGCCTGACATAATGATCTCCAGCCTTGTGCTTGTCAACATTCTCACCTGAGTTAACAAGACGATTACTGAAATGATCTCAGCAGGTCCTTTAATGACAGCAATGAAATGCAGTGGAAAGGTTTTTTTGGGATTAAGTTAATTTTCATGGCAAAGAAGGACTATGCAATTCATCTGATCACTCTTCATAGCATTCTGGAGTATATGCAAATTGCTATTATAAAAACTTAAGCAGCAACTCTTCCAAATTCCAATATTTGTGTCATTCTCAAAACTTTTGGCCTCGACTGTACTGTCCTATACACTGTGCATATGCTGATGAGCTCACTTCCTTGCCTGATCAATTGGTCTCTACTGGTCTCTACTGATTTTGCTAAGCCTCTCTAGCTTGCTAGAGCTTCTAAAGAGCATGCATTTGTCTGCCTGTGTAGCAACTGCTATCTGCCTGTTTCTCTGCCACTTCTGCCTGTTCCCTGACTATGTGTTTTACCTGATCCCTTGGTCCCAGGCACAAATGTCCCTGATCCCAGTGAATCAGCAGCCAACCACACTGGTACTATTTTAAAAGATAACAGACTCGTTGCTCCCCTGCAGTGTAGGCCAGATTCCTTTATAGGGGTTAAAGGGTGAAAACCTGGGGACTCCCAGGTAAATGCCCTCTGGATTAATACAAAGTCAAACTAGTTTGCACAGTGGATCCACATCCACTGTCCCTAACACACCACTAAACCCTTCCCAGCAAGATAGACATAGACAGATAGCTACAATGTAAATATTGAATAGTGAGTGACCCTATCAGAGAATAATGGGGGGGGGGATTTATCAAACTGGTGTAGCACTGGCTTAGTTGCCTATAGCAACGAATCAGAATCCACCTTTCAATTTAGACAGCTCCGATTGTGAAAATGAAAGGAAGAATCTGACTGGGTGTTATGGCCAACTAAGCTAGTTCTACTTTACATCAGTTTGATTTAATGAAAATGTTTTTAATCAAATAATTATTTGGAGTAGACTGCCTTAAAAAAATTTAACTCAACCCAATATATTTACATTTTAGAGAAAGAAAATTCTGAATTGGTACTACAGCTTTTGATGTAGACGTATGTGCGAAATGAGGGCTTAATTTTTTGCAGGATAAGTTGTATTTTTAATGGCATCAGTTAATTTACTATATCTTGTATTGGAAAACAGAAAATGTTGGAATCATTTTGCGGTACTTATAACTTTTTGATAACTTTTTTTAAAATTTTTGGGGGGAGACAAGATGGCGAACTGCACATTATTTTTTTTCCATTATGGCATTCACTGGGCAGGAAAAATATTTTTATATTTTAATGGATAAAACATTTTCATTTGTGGCAATATATGTTATGTTTATTTTTTGTGTATTGTTATGTGTATTTAAGTTTAAAAAAATTCTTTACTGTAATTTGTAGTCCCCTTAGGCATGCTGTTCGCTTGTACCATAAACTATAATAAAATGCTATTGCACTCTAAAGGATTTTGACTGTCTGTCTGTCAGGCTCACTATGACAGTGCTGAGAGCCTTCACAAGGCCACAATCTGTCATGGCAACTGACCAGAGGACTGTCTATCGCCTGTCTATTCCCACAAATGCTGCAGTTGCTATAAATAACAGGTAAAAATAAGCAAATAGCATTTCATTGTATGGAGTGGGAGCAATGATGGGGAATTGCAATCACGCTGTCCCCCAAGGAAATCGGGAAAGGTGTGAAGCAAAGAGAACTAGGTACCAAATAATTGAATTTCCTACATACAAATCTCAGAATTGTATTTCAGCTGTATGTGCTCACATCATGTGATCTCAGCAGGCAACCATTGCCCCAGAACATGATATCCACATAGATGGCACGTCATAGCAATGGATATCTATTGGCTTCTACCATAATGTGATATAGCATGTATATCATTACTTTGGCTGTCATCGGCGGGAATAACAGCATGGTAAATGACAAAGTTAAGTATAGTACACTTAGTTGAAAAATACTTGATAAATCCTGAAAAGCCTCTTAAATAATTAATTTAAATGTTATCTTTATGCAGTGATGTATGGTGCTATGTTATTATGCTAACTGACTTACAGTATCTCACTTCTTTTATCAACAATAGTTCACTTACAAATTCAATTATTTGGTACCTAGTTCTCTTTGCTTCACACCTTTCCCGATTTCCTTGAATAGTATCCATGAATTTCTCTTAGCATCTGCTTAATTAAAGTTTTAGTTTAATTTGAATCCCCTGCTGAGTCTTCCTGCCATGAGTGCTTCAAATCACTTTCAATGCATTCAAGGAACTTATTGCACAAAGAAAAGTGAATCATTAGATTGTTATGCTTGACCTGAGAACAGAGTAGCATTATTAGATTCTGTAAATTTTCTGTGTTCTGCTCATAAATTATTCTCTTTTTATTTAGTCTCATCCACTTCTAGCAACACATATTTATTCATGCATGGAGAAATAGAATATTTAGCTTTCCATGTATTTTACCACCATTGCCTGAATGAATGGTTTGGCTGTGATAGACAGAATAAAAAATGTAAACAGAGTATTTAATTCTTGCATTGGAACTAAAGGAGCACAAAAATTAATTGGTTTAGATTAGCTATTATTAAAATGGTCTGAAGTGTAACTCTTTAATAAGTAGTTAACCCAGGAATTGTTACAGTTATAATGTATGCTGTACCATTTTATAAGTGCTATATAGCTAATGCATAAATTATCTAGGTCCTTTGCTTAAAGTGGTACTATCATAGTACTATTATAGTGACCATTGACTATAGTGACAAGTGACCATTGACTTTCCCCATGTGCGAGGGTACAAATGCGACTGTAACCCATGCATCCCTATAGTTAGGCATTTGGATATAACGTCAACTTACCCCACAAGTGAATACAGAATCTGAGCTTTTAGTAAAGTGAAATACCAACTCATACCATAAAATGCTAATAAACAGGGTTGTTCTAAAAGACCATGTCAACTAGCTTTAACTGCAAAAGGTATATCTTTGTAAGTTGGTAATAAAAGAGATTGAGAAAGAAGAGTGAAGAACCCAAATAAAGAAAAGTTAACAAAGGAGCTTTCGAATGGACATACATATTCAGACCCTTTGTAACGATATTTTAAATGTAGCTCATAGGGCTTCCCTTTCTTCCAACATCTTTGAGATGTTTCTATACCTTGATTGGAGTCCATCTGTATTAAATTCAGTTGATTGGACATTATTTGGAAAGACATACTCCTGTCTATATAATGCCTTGCAGCTGACAATGCGTATCAGAGCAAAAACCAAGCCATGAGTCCCGAACTATTCGCCGGCGAACAGTTCCCCGCCCCCTATACATCATCATTGAGCAAACTTTGACCCTATACCTCACAGTCTGCAGACACATTCCAGCCAATCAGGATACCCTCCCAGACCCTCCCACCTCCTATCAAAAAGCAAGGACAGCATCCATCTTAGATTCATTCTGAAGCTGCAGTGTTAGTTAGAGCAGGGAGAGTGCTGCTGCAGCTGAATTAATAGGGAAAGCGTTAGCTAGGCACAGTGTTCTGTGTCCACTCCAGTCCTCAAAGACTCGTCGGCCTCTTTCACACGAGCGTGTCCGGATTAGGTCCGGATGCGTTGCGGATGCGTTCAGTGAAAACTGTGCGATTTCACAGGCAAAGCCATTCAGTTTTGCCTGCGATTGCGTTCAGTTTTTTCCGCGCGGGTGCAATGCGTTTTGATGCGTTTTTCACGTGCGTGATAAAAAAACTGAAGGTTTACAAACAACATCTGCTAGCAATCATCAGTGAAAAAAGCAACGCACCCACACTTGCTTGCGGATACAATGCGTTTTTCACGCAGCCCCATTCACTTTTATGGGGCTAGGGCTGCATGAAAAATGCTGAATATAGAACATGCTGCGATTTTCACACAACGCACAAGTGATGAGTGAAAAAAACCGCTCATATACACAGACCCATTGAAATGAATGGGTCAGGATTCAGTGCGGATGCTATGCGTTCACGACAAGCATTGCACCCGCGCGGAAAACTCGCTCGTGTGAAAGGGGCCATCTGCTGTAAGGACAGCGTCCTGACAGCACCCCAAAAAGCCCTTGTTAGGGCTGGTACATCAGTCTGCTTTAATTTTTTTTTTATATATATATATTGCAGTTGCCTGCCCGTGTGTGAGAGGTCGCAGGCCCACAGACTGTACTGTGTGCACACCACTCATATAGGGTGGCACAGTACCTTGCAGATAAAAAAGGAATTTCATTTTTACCCTTTAATATAATTGCAGTTGCTTGCCAGTGTGTGTCAGGACCACTGACTGTACTGTGCCCACTGCCAGTGCCCACCACTCATATCGGGTGGCACACTACCTTGCAGATAAAAAAGTAATTTAATTTTTACCCTTTAATATAATTTCAGTTGCCTGCCAGTGTGTGTCAGGCCCACTGACTGTACTGTGCCTACTGCCCACCACTCATATAGGGTGTCACAGTACAGTGCACGGCGCACGCGCAGTGACCTAAAATTCAAACAAAGCGGACCGAGCATGGGTATTTTTCCATCTCCCGGTTCCAAAAATCTATTCACTACACCGGCCCTGGCCCTGATAAGAGAAAAAACACTGATTAAACTGATAGGAATAGTACTTAGTTAACAATAGTTGCATTGGTGGCAAATTCCATTGCAAGTGCCTAAAATTAGAAGGAAGCGGACAGAGCAAGCTTTTTTCTCTATCTCCCCATGCAAGGATTCAATTCAATACACGTCCCCTGATAGAGGACTTAACAAAGATTAAAATGGTAAGAATAATAATTCACACTATTTGTATTGGTGGCACAGTACATTGCGCGGCGCACGTGCAGTGCCCCAAATTGGAAGTAAGAGGACCGACCAATCATCTTTTTCCATCTCCCGGTTCCTAAAATCTATTCAATACACGTCCCCTGATAGGGGACGTAACATGGATTAAACTGATAGGAATTGTACTTCTCAACACACCACTCATATAGGATGGCACAGTACATTGCATGGCGCACGCGCAGTGCCCCAAATTGGAAGAAAGAGGCCCGACTAACCATCTTTTTCCATCGCCCGGTTCCTAAAATCTATTCCATACACTTCCCCCTGATAGGAGACAAAACAGAGATTAAACTGGTAAGAATATATTTTTTTAATTAAAAAAAAAAAGAGGACAGCCTCTGCGGAGCTGGGTATTTTTTGGCCGCGTTACTGAATGCTCATGCACAATTGCTGTAGGCTCATGCGTCCTTTTGCGGAGGTGACAAACCTGGTCAGTCAAACCCAAGGCAACATCATTGACCTCATCCCATATGCGTTTTTTCTGGAGCCTGCCCTGCGAAGAGTGATGGATCAGGCCGTAAATGAGCATGAAGAGGAAGAGTTGTGGTCATCATCACCAACAGAAGAAGCCTTGTCGTCGTCGATTGCTGGACCTGCGGCAACGCAGAGAGAGGAGTCTGAAGAAGAGGAGTTAGAGGAGGAAGGTGGCTTTGAGGAGGTGGAAGACCAACCACAGCAGGCATCCCAGGGGGCTTGTTGTCACCTTTCAGGGACCCTTGGTGTTATCTGTGGCTGCGTGGAGGAAGAGACCTTCAATGACGTCAGTGAGGACAAGGAACGGGACATGGCTAGTTTGGTATCCAACCTTGTGCAAATGGGGAGTTTGTGGTTGTAAATATGGACTGTTTGCGTTTTTTTGCGGTGTGTTAAATGGGGAGTTTGGTCTGTCAGAGTTTGGTCTGTCACTGTGAAGCGGGCGTAACCCTTACACTACCTGATCGATACAACATCATACCTGATCGTATACACACACTGGATGTTTTAAAGTACTTTATTCCAATTTAGGAATGTTAGGTGATTTATGCCTTTTATGGATTAAAACCTGACTCTGCGTCAACTACGTAATTTTCCATGGGAGTTTTGCCATGGATCCCCCTCCGGCATGCCACAGTCCAGGTGTTAGTTCCCTTGAAACAACTTTTCCATCGCTATTTTGGCCAGAAAGAGTCCCTGTGGGTTTTAAAATTCGCCTGCCTATTGAAGTCTATGGCGGTTTGCTCGGTTCGCCCGTTCGTGAACATTTGCGAATGGAAAATTTTATGTTCGCGACATCTCTAGCCACAAGGAGGAAAGAACTACTTGTAGAGACAGCATTGTGTGGAGGCCTAGATATGGAGAAGGGTTAAAAAAAATAATATGCTGCATTGAAACTTCCCAAGAGCACAGTGCCCTCTATAACTTTTAAATTGAAGAAGCCCAGAACAACCAGGACTCTTCCTAGAGCTGGTCATCCAACAAAACAACAGTAATCAGGTGACCTAATGGTCCGCCTGGCTGAGCTACAAAGATCATGTATACAGAAGGGAGAAACTTCCAGAAGGTCAACCATCAATGGTGGTGAGAGCCTCCCATCAGTAAAAGACACATGAAAACACACCATGGAGTTTGCAAAAAAGCACCTAAAGAACTTCCAGACTGTGGGAAACAAGATTCTCTGGTCTGATGGATCCAAAATTGAACCTTTTGGCCTCGATTTTAGGCATCATGTTTGGAGGAAACCAGACACTACCGATCACCTTCCCGATACCATCCTTAGAGTGAAGCATGGTGGTGGCAGCATTATGCTGTGGAGATTTTTTTCTGTAGCTGAGACAAGGAGACTAGTCAGGGTTGAGCAAAATTCAACAAAGTAAATAAATATTCTTAGTAAAAACCAGATCCAGAATGCTCTAGACCTCAGAGTGGGCTGAAGGTTCCCTTCCAACAAGACAATGACCCTAAACACAGCCAAAACCCTGACTTGAACACAATAAAACATCTCTGGAGAGACCTGAAAATGGCTGTCTAGCAATGGTCTCCATCCAACCAAACAGATCTTGAGAGGATCTGCAGAGAAAAATGGCATAAAATCTCCAATTATAGATGTGCAAACTTTGTGGCATCATGCCCATAAAGACTGAAGGCAGTAATCACTGACAAAGGTGCTTCAACTAAGCACTGAACAAAGGGTCTGCAATATTTTAGTTTTCCCTTTTTAATAAATTAACAAAGATTTCGAACATTCTGATTTCTCAGCACAAATCTGCAGCAAAATATGAAGAAAGTGGAAGGGTCTAAAGACTTTCTGAATGCATTGTTATTTATTATTTATTATTATTTAAATTATGGTTATTTTATTGGAAGAATGTTAATAAAACTACTAGTTATTACTAAAAGATTCCCATGCAATACACTGATCAAAACCCTGTAGCAAATGCTATGAGACAAGTAAAATTATGTTTCTGTAACTATGAAGGAAGCCAAGCACTTGTTCATGAAAATTTAGAAGATAGACTAAGGCTACTTTCACACTTGCATTGTTGTTTTCCCGGTATTGAGATCCGGCAGAGGATCTCAATACCAGAAAAAAATGTTTCAGTTTAGTCCTCATGCATTCTGAATGGAAAGAGATCCGTTAAGGATGCATCATGATGTCTTCCGTTCCGTCAGCATTACATTTTGTGAGCAGACACAAAACCAATGCAAGCTGTGATTTTGTGTCCAGTCATGAAAACTGAAAAAAATTGATCTGTCACTAAAAACAATGTAAGTCAATGGTGATGGATCAGTTTTTTTTAGGAGCATAAAAAAGACAGATCCATCCCCCCTTGACTTTTAATGTATTTAGTCACGTATTTGTTTTTTTCCAATTCGATTTCACACAACCACATCCTAACGGAATGGATGCATCTTGATGTGCAAAAACAAAACAGATCCATTTAATTCCAGTATTGAGATCCTCTGCCAGATCTCAATACCGGAATTAACGACTCATCTGGGAAATTAGCCTTAGTTCACTAATTATAATTCTGTATGATCACTTTGAATTATAATTGGCCAATGTGACAATATAAATTCAATAATATTGCACTTTAGGACAACTTAATACCTTCAAACTGTATAACAGTATGAGGCTATATAACAGAATTCACACTAGTTTGCTCTAAACAAAAAAACAATACAGGCTTAACAGTATAAATATTATCAATTAAACTAAATGCCATTCAATTCATATAAAGGTATTATTAAAAAAATTATGTTGTACCTTTAGAGTTTAACTAAAATCTATATGAAAAATGCCATTGTTTTACTCTATAATAACAACTTTTTAAGACACTTTTTGTTTTATAATCAAATCCTTTAATACCACCTTGACTTAAAATAATTTGTATTGATTCTTGCAGTAAAAAAACATTTGTGATTTCCCTGCAGATTTGGTAATTTGTTTTATAAAATATAAGGACAGAATTATATGCAGCATATCTCTCAATTCACATCTTTTAAAGCAGGCAGCTGTTGACACTCATTGAATAGTGTGATATAAATGTGCTACCAGTAGGCTTGGGAGGTAATGTAGCTGTATTGTGTGCCTTGCTTCATGCTCACAGGATTTGTAAAGCACCTGCTTTCTGAACAGAAGTGAGAAAAAAAGTGTTTTTGCGTTATAATACCTCACAGATAGCTGAGGACACTGTTTTAGAAAAAAGTAATTGTTAAAAGTATTTTGGGAGAAAAAAATGCTAATGTATTTGAGGTTTAACCATTGTTAAAATTAGGTAGCATGGATCTTTGTTATGACTGCTATATTAGGTAGGGTCCCTTATAATACATATTTTAGAATTGATTAAATTTTCTTATTTAAAATGAAATATTTAATTTATTATATGCTACTATGTACTTCATGGAAACAGGTTTTTAACAAAAAATGTTTAAAAAGTAATTCTTTTTTCAAACTATAGCTCCTTATTAAATATGCAAACACCAATATAATTGATTAAAATCAGTTGCCTATTTTGTATTCGCTGTTTTGCTATATCATACTTATAGTTTCACGTAGATGAGATAATAATGGAAAACTTATATTTTTCATTTGATTATTTTTTATATTTTTATAATTTTTCTTATTTTTGTTAATATATTTTTGCCACATCATATGTCCCCAAAAGGTCACTGATATATTGTTTTACCCTATTTTAAATGTAACTTCGGCATCAAAATGAGGCAAAGCTGCTTCCTCTACTCTGCCTTTATTCAATGCATAGTCGCTTCCACTATGCGCCCATCTGAGAAGATGGTTGAAGTGGTAATAAACCTCTTCTCTTTTCTCCTTGAGTGCTTGGGTGTCACTGATAATGGGGGACCCGACCGGCTCCTTCTAGAGAGGAGAATCAAGACCTTTAATTCATAGCTGTGCAGTGCTTTGTTTCTGTCCAGCAAGATGTGGCGAAAACTGAGTTCTATTGGGATGCATTCGGCACTAGGGCTGTGGTTATTCACCCCTGGTCCATGGGACCTCTTAATGACAAAAAGATATTACACATATGCTATTGTTATTTGATACAGGTGAAGATGAAGAAATGGCTCGAAAAAATTCAATAGGTTTCAAACAATAGGTTTTCTTTTTACGACCATACAAGTATGATCTGTGCGACCACTTGTAAACATTAATTTCTACATATTCATAAATAATGGCCGTAATTAACTATAAAAAAAACTAAAGTGATTGACTAATATTTAAAATATTTCACATTTTGTACTTGAATCCTAGCATTGGTAAACTAAAAATGATAATTATAAAAAAAGTGCATTTCAAATGGTTGAAAGATAGAGATCAAACATTTCAGGTATGATAATATAGCAATTAAGGGACAATTGAAGTAATATAACCATATAGTATTATATTTGGTTAAGAAACCATAGTAACATCATAGAGATTTACAATATAAATATATATTTAGCTTTTTTATGCTACTACCCTTGTATGTGTACTATGGTGCAGGCAGACTTGTGCTATTGGTATCTGCATAGTAATCTCCTTTCATCATAAGCTCCTGACAAAGAACAAAGAGAGAAGCCTATATTGCTATGTCATGCTTTCATGTTGGTATTCTTACTGCTATAACAACATGTCTTTAGAATGCCTGAAACCTTTTGAGACAGTGACCTTAAATAATTTACACATGAAGCAATGTTAAGTTATGAATTACTAGGCAAAGCTGGTGTTGACCATGTGTTGCAAATTTACCACAGAGGTGATGCCTATTTTATGGATAATATACAAAATATTATCAAGGCAAAATATCTGTTTTAAGTTTTCACTTATGTTTAAGAAAAACGAGAACTGAACACTTTACAAGTGAAATAACTTACAGTAAATCACAATGTACGCTAGATGACTGCATATCTTTTATGTACCTGGAGAATCGAAGTAATACATTAAACATAAAAAATACAAGCAGCTGTAACTCAGTATATGGAGATGGCTAACTCTCTCTTAGCTCTGAGTGGGTGCTCAAGTAAAAAAAAAAATCACCCTTTCTATATTGTAAAATGTCTCTAGTTAAGCAGAAGTGACTGGCGCTCCAACATATAGAAATCACATGAACTATATATAGTGAACCATTTATTTAGCTTCTATGAAAAAACGATAACACCACATTAAAATATTCTGGAGGTAATATAGCAAAAATAAAAATTAAATATAATTAAAAGCATATATGTACAATAAAAAATACAAAAATAAATGCAAACAAACCATGCATTGTACTAGTATACAAATATATTTGTCTTATAAAGTTTCACTAGTCCCAAGTGTATAATGTACTAAAAGGACATAAATACAACATAAATACTACTGACATATTGCAAACAAATTCATCCATTCATATTGGAATTCCAGTTATGTGAATGATAGGCAAACATCTGTCCCCAAGGTAATCAAGAAGAAAAAAGAAACCTTAGGTCTTAAGGTTGCTAAATATAAAATCTGGAATCATTGACTCTGCAGCTTGAGGAAAATAAAGTTATGCTCAAAGAGTTGAGAACATACACATAGCAAGCCAAGGATACAGTTGAACTGATAAATTGTCAGTTACAGTGATGCTTGAAAGCTTGTGAACCCATCAGAATTTTCTATATTTCTGCATGAATTTAATCTAAAACTACATTTTTTTCACAGATTACCTAAAAGAAGATAAGGATAGCCAAATCAAACAAATGAGTCAAATATATTAGAACTGTTTATTTATTTATTGAGGAAAATTATCTAATATCAATTGGAAAAGTATATGATTGAAAACGTTTGCTTTCAGTATCTGGTGTGACCCCATTGTGCAGCAATAACTGCAACTAATCGTTTCCAATAGTTGATTAGTTCTGCATATCAGCTTGGAGGATTTTAGCTCATTCCTCTGTACAAAGAGCTACAACTCTCTTGTGTTTTTAGGTTTCCTTCCATGAACTGCTCGCTTTAGGTCCTCACACAACATTTCTTTAGGACTAAGGTTAAGTCTTTTACTTGACCATTCAAAACTTTACCTTTATTCTTCTTTAACCATTCTTTCTGTGGTAGAATGACTTGTGTTTAGAGTTCTTGTCTTTCTGTGTGACTCATGTTCTCTTGAGATTAGGCTCACAGACAGATATTTCGACCTTTTTCTCGTATAATTCAGATTTCTTTGTTCTATCAATGATGGCAAGCCATCCTGGACCAAATATAGCAAAACAGTCCCAAACCCAGATACTACTACCCCCATGTTTCATAGGTGTGATGAGGTTTTTATGCTTTTTAAATGTTGGAATGCATAGTTTTCCTTTCTCCAACATAATGCTTCTCATTTAAATGAAAAACTTCTATTTTGGTCACATCTATTCACAAAACATTGTTCCAAGCCTTCTGGCATGTCAATATCATCTTAGGAAAACTGCACACAAGCAGGATCATTCTTTTTGCAGGGCAGCTTGCAATCCTGCAATGCATACCATTGTTTTTTTTAAGTCCTCCTGATGGTGGACTCATAAACATTAACAGATAATGAAAGAAAGGCCTTTAATTGCTCAAATGATATCTTAGGTGCCTTTGTGAACTATTGGACTATTACATGCCTTTCTGTTGATATGATCTTTGTTCGTCTACTACTCCTGGGTAGGGTAATAATGGTCTTGAATTTCCTCCATTTGTACACAATCAGTCTGACTGTACATTGATGGAGTCCAAACTTTTTAGAGATGGTTTCATACACATTTTCAGACTGATGTGCATGAACAACTCTTCTTCTGAGGTCCCCAGAAATCTCTTGATTTCCTTGACCATCAGACCAGATCAGACTTTGAACTCACTTTAAATAAAATAGGTTGTCCACTCGTACCAGATTATCCCATTGATTGAAAACACCTGACTTTAACTTCACCTTTAAATTAGTTGCTAATCCTGAAGGATCATATCCTTTTGCCACCCTCTCAAATAAATCACCAAGTCTAATATTTTTTGACTGATTTGTTTGATTTGGTTATCTTTATCTACTTTTAGGACTTGTGTAGACATCTAATGTAGTTTTAGGTCAAATTTATGCAGCAAACTTTCAAGCAACTTTCATGTAAAAAATAAATTACAGTTAGGCCTCATGCAAACAACCATATGTATTTTGCAGTCTGCAAATTACAGATACGCAAAATATGGATATTGTCTGTATTGTATCTGTATTTTTACAGACCCATTGACTTTTTGACAGGGATAGTAGTTTGCATTCTGAGGCCAAATAAAGGACTTGTCCTATCTTTTTATACGGTCTCACAGCTGACAATGAATATCAGATAGAAAACCAAGCTATGTGGAAGAAAGAACTGCCTGTAGAACTCAGAGACAGGATTGTGGGGAGGTAAAGATCTGAAGACAGTTACAACAAATTTCTGCTCCACTGAAAATTTGCAAGAGCATAGTGGCCACCATAATTCTTAGGAGAAACTTCTAGACTTCTGTAGCACTCCACCAATCTAGTCTTTATGGCAGAGTGGCCTTAAAGGGTTTCTGTCACCAGGATTACACGTTATAAGCTGTCTGACATTAGCTATGTGCTAATGTCAGATCAGCTTGATAATGTGCTTTATATGTATTTCTGATGTATATTTAGGCTAAAAAACGTCTTTTATAATATGTAAATTAGCCTCTAGGAGCAGGGGGGGGGGGCATTGCCCCTGCTCCTGGAAACTCTGTGCGCCAACCTGCCAAGGCGTGGTGAGCTGAGGACGCTGGTGCCTGCTGTCCTCAGCTCACCGCGCCTGCGCCGAATACAGAGCGGCGGCGCAGGATTTAGCAGGTAGACAGTGCCGGAGGCAGGAGAGGATCGCTGCCCGGCACTGTCAATCAAAGAAAGAAGGGGCGTGGCAGCAGGTTGGCGCACGGAGCTTCTAGGAGCAGGGGCAACGCCCCCCTGCTCCTAGAGGCTAATTTACATATTATAAAAGACGTTTTTTAGCCTAAATATACATCAGAAATACATATAAAGCACATTATCAAGCTGATCTGACATTAGCACATAGCTAATGTCAGACAGCTTATAATGTGTAATCCTGGTGACAGAAACCCTTTAATGAAGCCTCCCCTCAGTAATGGACACATGAAAGTCTTCTGGAGTTTGCAAAAAATAACTCTCAGACTGTGATAAACAAGATCATCTAATCTGATAAAAAATATATGGATCTTAATTGTTCATGTCTTAAGGATAACTAGCCAGTACTTACCTGCCCAATACAGCCCTACAGTGAAGCATGGTGGTGAAAACCTGATCTCTGAGACTCAGCCTGGTTTGAAGTTTTCCCTACTGAAAAGACAATGACCCTAGCCCAGAGTTGGTAAATGAACTGAAAGTGGCCCTAGAAAAAAAAATTAGAGAAGTGGCCCATGTTGTAGGCAAAACCAAACTGGCAAAAGGTGTGGCCAAATCAAGTAGACAGTTTTTATTGATACCATTTTGGAATTTGCCTTTTTATTTTTAATTCAGGGAGAGTTGAAGCAACAACAAAATGGCATATCAATAGTTTTTACAGTATTCTCCATTATGCAGTTCACCATACAGAATAAATGCATTTATGTTTTAATAGTATGGATATTTTGGGTGCAACAATGACAATAATCTTTATTTTTTAATTGTTTATTTTTGTTATTGATGTAAAGAAAGGGACTGATTTGAATTTTTCTACATTTCAATTTTTTTTTATAGATTTAAAAACTTTTTTTTATTTCTTTTCACTTATGTTAAGTTTCCCTAGGCGACTTAATTGCTGCTCCCATAGACTGCACATGTATAGTGAAGGTCGGGAAGGGATTAAAATAAGTCATTCCCCTATAGAACCAGGGCCTTGAACACTATAAAATAGATTGAGAACTCTGAATATTTAGAAAAAAAATCATCCCCTTTTATCCAAATTGTCATTGTCGGGTTGCTCTAGTATATATATTTATAAATGTGCTACAGAGCACACTGTGACCAGTAGATGGAATTTTTATAACTAAAATGTACTTTTATATAGAGCATTGTACAGGAATACTAATGAAGGTTTTGATTTTGACAACAGCAGTGTACCATGTAAC
Organism: Bufotes viridis; assembly: GCA_033119425.1. Lineage (NCBI taxonomy): Eukaryota > Metazoa > Chordata > Amphibia > Anura > Bufonidae > Bufotes > Bufotes viridis. Next base: position 371,803,813 of record CM065590.1, on the reverse strand, counting down.
ACCAAAAGCCTGCTAAGACAGGGGACTCCTAAGCAGAACATGAATGGATATGCAGAGATGCAGAGAACATTCGCCTGCTGCATTTAAAAGGCAGTCAGCCCACCAGGAATCCCAGGAAGGAATAATGCCATTCCGCCCCTGCCCTAGCCACACAGCCAAGACAACTCTGTAGTGCCATAGGAAGACCTATGTGAATTTTCATGAGTGGACCATCCAGACCCCTGACTTGAACCCACTCAAACATCTCTGAAAACACCTGAAAGAGGCTGTCTACTGACAGTCCCCCTGACAGAGCTTGAGAGGATCTGCAGAGAGGAATGGCAGAAAATCCCCAACTCCAGATCTTCAAACTTTGGGGCATAATACCCAAGAAGACTGGAGGCTGTAATCTCTGCCAAAGGTGCTTCAACTAAGTACTGTGCAAATGGTTGGAATACTTAAATCAATACAATATTTTAGTTTTTTCTTTCCAATAAATTAGCAAAAATTTCTAGCATTCTTTTTTCTTTTCAAAATTCTTTTTATTAAGATTTTAGACACATAACAGTAGTAAATGTTGTAGTACATAGCACTGTAAAATTCTGACAAGTTTATAAATTAAGGGAAATATGTTGGAAGCAAGTCCCTATGTGCAGGGACCTTATTGAAAGAACATGGTGCAACAAACCATAGTAAACAATAGGTCCATAAATGATTGACATATTCATAAAGGTTGAACCAGTATTCCATGACTCATGTTCACAATGAAGTAACGCAAGCACTGCACAAAAGGAAAATGAGAAAATGCAACAGGGGGTAAGGCCGAATTGGGGGGGGGGATATGGAGGGGAAGTGAGTGGTGGGGGGGGGGGTGAAGAAGAGGAGGGGCGTCCTTGCACCTAATGTATTGTAGATCAATCCCCGTGGCAAGGGAGGAGAGAGATCAGGGTACCTGTGACTGGAGATCTGAAGTGAGGAGGTAAGGTGAAGCCGCCAAGTGCGCAACCTCACCAATTAGCAAATTATCTATGCTTTGCCCAAGGGAGCCAGGTCGCTTGAAAGCCAATATGGGTTTTAGTCTCCCAACTAGCCAGTTCCTCTAAACGGAACAGTGAGTCAACCTTCTTAGTCCACTGTTCAAGAATGGTGATGCGTGCCTTTTTGTTGGCCACACTTCCAGCAATTAGGGTTGTATGCGGTATTATATTTGTTCAGCATGACAGGGGTAAGGTGCCACCTGGTTAACGTCTTATACCCGGATTCCTGCATTCTAACACATATTGAAGATTGCTTGGGGCGAGAAAAATCTTGTCAATCTCCTCTGCGGAGAAGGTCTTGCCAAGATCGTCCTCCCAGGCCCTTAATGCATGAAAGTTTCTATTGAGGGGGTGGAGCTAATAGTATCTTGCAAAAAGTCGATAGGACCTTCTTCGGCGGTTTGAGTTGAGAGAGAGTAGTTTCAAATTTTGTCAGGGGTCTTTGTAAGTTATCGCCCTTCACAATCATTTTAAGAAAGTGGGATAATTTATTATATAGTAGTGGAGAGATACATGTGCATCCGAGATGTTCTTTCAGATCTGCCAGGGAGGGGAGAGACCCATCTACAATTATAGAGACTATGGTATAGCATTTGAGCTTTAACTGGTTCGGTATAGTTCTGTTGTAGACAGCATCCTTACTACATAATAAATCTGGTACTTGGAGCAAAGGGGACGGGAAGGAGGAGCAAAGGTTCCTAACATTACCGAGTGTCCAAATTCTCTGCGTCTCAGAAATCAAGCTGTTGTGTTTTGCAGTGTTTGTTGTGGCGTCTGGATTAGCAAATACGATCTGCCGAAGTGGGTATCCAAGGATCTCTTCCTCAATGGGAACCCACAATTTATGCGCAGTTTTCCTAATCCAATCAACAATCCTGCTTAAGTGAACCGCTTGTACAAATATTCTTGGGGTGGGGAGATCAATTCCTCCATGCTTATGAGGAAGTTGTAGGGTGGAGTACTTGATCCTAGGCTTTTTAAAGTTCCAAATATATTTGGAAAAAATGCGATTTAACTGAGTATAAAAAGCATTAGGAATATTAATCAGCAAGGCTTGTAGCAAATATGTCACTTTCAGCCAGATGAGACATTTGGCTATATTTTCTGCCGAACCAAGAGATGTAAGGGATGGGCCAGGAAGCTAGGATTTTTGCTATTTCTTGTAGCATAGGTTGGAAATTGTCTTTGTATAATTGCCCAGGATTTGCGGAGATTTTAACACCCAAGAATTTAATAAGAGATTGAGACCCGTCAAAAGGTTACTGAGAGGCCAGGCGTTTAGGGAGAGACATGTTCAATATTTGAGATTTACTCATGTTAACTTTGAAATTGGAGATTTTACCAAATTCGGTGAATAATAGCTCTACAATAGGGAGCGAGATATTTGGGTTAGTTTATAGCAAGAGTAGGTCATCTGCGTATGCCGCAGCTTTGTCTTCTCTACCTCCACAGAATATTCCCGCTATGCGGGGGTCTTGTTTTATTTTTTGTAATAGGGTCTCCATCGTCAGGACAAATAGCAAGGGGGACAGTGGGCACCCCTGTCGCGTGCCATTAGAGATAGAGAACACCGGCAAAAGGACGTTGTTAACCAGAACTCTCGCAGTAGGGCCTCGGTACATGGTAAATATGGCATCTACAAAGGTGGATGGGATCCCAAAGACAAAGAGGATCTCAAGTACAGCTAGTCCCCCCGGTCGAATGCCTTTTTGGCATCGGTAGTTACCAACTAAAACTACTTGGTCTGGAGAGATAAGAGAAGGGAGAATCTTTTGTAGTCTCTGGGCTGAATTTTCGCAAACAGTTTAAGGTGCACATTAAGGTATGGGGCAGTATATGGGGCAAGGATATGGGGCAGTAGCTACCACATAGGGCTGGGTCCTTTCCATCTTTATGTATTATAGAGATTTGCTCATGAAATGGGGTACCAGATAAGGCTTCATTATACAACTTACTGAGATATTGGATCAATTCCTCGAAAAAGGTAGCATAATAGAAAATAGACAATCCGTCTCTGCCAGGGCATTTATTTTTAGGTGTATTTGTAATCACCTCTTTAATCTCTCTGGGTGAGATACTAGAACACAGACTTTTGACTTGTTCAGCACTAATTTGCAGGAGAGTGCAGAAAGGAAGTCAGCAATTAAATTGGATTTCTGGCGAGAGTCCAGAATGTCTGGGGCTGTATTTAGGTTATAGAGACTCTCGTAAAAATTGCTGAATTCCTTCGCCACATCTTTGGTTTTGAACATTAACGATCCATTAGGGTTCTTGATAGTGGATATAAATGATTTACTTTTCCTAGCCTTAATCTGTGCCAGCATAAACCTAGTGGGTTTATCGCCGTGCGCATAATGCTTATATTTTGCATACAAATTGGCTTTAGCTGAGTACACATTAAGGAGGTTTTTAAGCTCATCCCGTAATGCAGTTAGTTCCGCGAGATGCGAGGCTAACAGGGATCTCTTGTGCAGACACTCCAGTTTCGTAATTTTCAGCTGCAGTTCAGCTATCTTTTTGGATTTTTCTTTATGTACATATGCTGATAGAGAGATAAACTCTCCTCTAATATGTGCTTTGTGTGCTTCCCAGAGAGAACCTATGGGAGTTCTGTGATGAAGTAGAATCTTTATGGATAGTATTCCCTATTTTCACTATGCTTTTGCTGAAGCGTGAAAGTGAGGTTGGGCCATTCACAGGAGCTACCCTGACAGTTGCGTTTAGAGCCTAGGTGCACTCAGGACTTGCTGAAAGTAGTAGACAAATGCCACCAATAAAAGTTAGGACACAGTCCTTATAGCGGTGATATCTCAGAGAGAAAAATTGATTTGTAGTTCAATATATCATGGTGCAATCTGGAAAAATTTGGCTCCTGCCAAATGGATGGAGGAGAGGGGGGGGGGGGGGTGCCGGCAGCGAGATTGAAAAAAAACGCGCCTTTGGAAGACAGAGCAGAGTACAATTTTCTTCAAGGCCGCTAGCGTTTCTGGGCCACTGCACAGACATTTGGGCCTGTAGGTATTGTGTTAGTCTGTCACCCACCTCAGCACCAGGGTGAAGTTGCAGGATCGATGTTCGCGCCATGTGGCCCAGGAGAGACCGGGGCTTATCAGTAGGTTTGGATCCGGAGGAGGTTGTCCAAGTGTCCCGGGGGACGAGTCTTCCAGGCAACCGTCACAGATGTCTAGGACAGGTCACCAAGGGCTAAGATGCAGACAGATAGGCGTAGTCCTGGAGAGCGCAGCAACTATTCCAGGAGCGCCAGTCAGCCAAGATGGCGGCGCTGAGCACATCTCGAGGTGGCAGGCCATGGCCTCAGTGGACCGGGCCAGGGGTCTTGGGCGTGCGGGCGCTTACTGAGGAAGGCAGGGTTATGTTATTAAGCTGGCCTCACTTCAGTTGGAGCCGGGTCCAGGTCAGCGCAGGGTCCTGGGCGGCTCGGGAGTGCTAGGCCGCAACTCTATTTCAGGGCAGCGTTGCCGTACCCGTCCGATTCTGAGCTTAAAATACAGCTTGGGGCACTGTGAAGCAGAATCCTCACAATTTAGGGCTCGTATCCCACGTTAGGCGGCTAGATGGCAATGGATAGCGATCACTCGATCAGAGCTCCACCATAAGCTGTCTTATTTCAAACATTCTGTTTTTACTTTCTCATTATGGGGTGTTTAGTGCAGAATAATTTGGAAAAACTGTTTTTTTTTTAAATATTTTAGCATAAGCTGTCAAATAACAAAATGTGAAAAAAGTAAAAGGAGTCTGAAGCCACTTCGTATGCACTGCATGGTTAAAACGAAAGTTCCCCTTTTAACTCCATGTCATTTTTAAACCCAAGATTCAATTCTTAATATATGTTTATAGTGATTAAGGTGTTTTATTCCAATTACCAAGCTCCCAATTGACTGCATAAACTGGTGGTATTTTTGGCGCATTTCAGACTTTTCCTAAACTGCTAGATTTGACTGACAAGCCTATCCCTATAGGTAAACAGGGAGAGAACTGTTTATCAAGTGAAGTAGGCTGGGCAGATGTCTCACAGCAGACTCTTTTCCCAGAGTCTCAACTCTCTCTGCTCACAGCTCATTTTAAAAATATTTTTTCCCCAAAGCACCACAGGATTCTAGAGCAAAACTCCTCTCTCTATAATGAGGGAGCCTGTTGGGATTTCATGCTACCTGCGATTTGAGCAGAATGAAATGGATGAGGGTTTTCCTTTAAGAACTAAAAACTTAATTTAGAATATAAAAATAAATACAGTACATTGCAGTGTAGAAGAAAAAATGAGTAGAGCATATATTACCAGTACATTTTACAACCTACTAGAATAATATGCTCATTGCTGACAATACGGTTTACTATAATTAGTAACTATAAAATAATACAATTTCATCTGGGACCTTTCTTTGTACAAAACAATATTTTTTTGTAATGAGTTGATCTCCTAAAGGACAATGAGTACATGGAGGAATATAAATAAGACTTCTCCATGCCCTCCTAATTAGGAGTCTGGAGTTGTGCTATACAAGGTTTTCCTTTGAGTGTTGGTTTATAAGCACTGATAAGTAGGAATACATTGCTTTGTCAATCTGATAAAGGTGTGGTTATATTGTTTGTATTTACAGGGGTTGTATACCTGATTTAAGTTGAATCTAAATGCTGAGGCAGAGGGCATTTGAGGAGAAAGCTTCAAGGATATTGAGTTTGTAGAGCATGGAACACTTTAATATTTAAATTCTATGTTTATATTTAAAGGTTTTTGTTTAATTGTTTAAATGCATCTGAAATACAAAAAAAGTAACTTTGCTAACAATTTTTATTAACAATCTCCAAACATTACAGCTCCTGTGCAGACCCATGTTTCTCCATGGTTAGAAACTAAAACAAATCTAGTTTAGTTTCACCCTGCTTAGTCTCATCTATAATTTGTTACCTCCGAACTTTAGGGTTTTTGGTACCCAGACCTGACCCCGACAGGTGTTCGGTGATTTAATGGCGCTTGTTGAAAGACTACAGGGCAACGAATCAACAATAAAACTAGTGTGCCATGCCAGCTATGCCTACTAATGGCAACATGTAACCCAGCCTCAATTTAAGCTGGAGTCACGTAGCGCCGCATGTCAAGTCAGCTCTTGTGATGAGCGACAGGGGCAAGATTCAAATTTGCGACATTTCTAGAATATTCGTATTACAGATTATTCTACTGATTGCGAAAAATCGGTAATGTAATATTCGAGTAATGTGAATATTCTAAAACACGAATATATAGCACTACAGAATATAACTTAATATAATATAGCAACTTAAGCAAAAATGACGAATATTCTCAAATTGAATTGACCCATAAGTCAGTAACGACTCATTATTAATTTAGAATATTCTTCATTATTTAATATAGTTTATGTTAAGCGAAAACTCTGTAATAAAATATGCGTGTTAATCGAATCGCGTAAGAGCGTTAAGCAACCCTCCTATTGGGTTGGCTTTACTTGCTAAAATTGTCAAATATGTAGAATATAGCTCTATATTTGTAAATTACGAATATAGTGCTATATTCTAGATGTTCGACAATTCTACCAAGTCAACCCAATAGGAAAGTTGCTTAACGCCCTTACTCAATTCGATTAATGCGCATATTTAATTACCAATTTTTCGCATAACATAAGGATTTCCCTATCCACATTTGTTTGCAGGGCACTTGTCATGCTCTTACCCACATTTTGCTGCCTTTTGCAGCCCTCTAGCACTTTTCATGACTCTTTTAGAGCCATTGAGTTCGGGTCCCCATTGACTTCATGCGGGGTGACGCAGTGGGGGCTATGGCACATTATTTTGCTTCGTGTTCGGGGTCAAGTTTGGGTCAAGTTCGGATCCCGAAACCAGACATTACGGGGAAGTTTTGGTCTCCGCCCAGCTCTACTCCTTATATCTGTTTCGTAATTGTATAAACATATTACCATTAGGCCTCATGCACACGGCCGTTGTTCGGGTCCACGTCCGAGCCGCATATTTCGCGGCTCGGCTGCGGACCCATTCACCTCAATGGGGCCGCAAAAGATGCGGACAGCACTCCGTGTGCTGTCCGCATCTGTTGCTCCGTTCCGTGTCCCCGCAAAAAAAAAAATAGCATGTCCTATTCTTGTCCGTTTTGCAGACAAGAATAAGCATTTCTATAATGGGCCGCGTTCCGTTCTGCAAATTGCGGAACGGAACGCGGAGCAGCTTCCGTGTTTTGCGGATCCGCAGTTTGCGGATCGCAAAACACCAACGGTCGTGTGCATGTAGCCTTAGTAAGACAACTAAAGATTACTCAGTGTCATTTTGTATAGTCTTCCATGGCCAGTGCGCAAATTCTGGTGATTCAGTAGACTATTTGATTCAATGACCAACATTTGGTATTCAGTGGTCATAGCAGTGTTCTCTTGTGGCCATTGCTGTGGATCTAGTGGCCATCTCTAATGACTAATATGGCTACTTGTTTTACTGCCCTGTGACAGTATGTGTTACACAACACCTACCAATACTTGGAATTGTTCATGGTTTTATGGTTGTGTAGCCATTAAAACCAAATCCATGAGGCCCCCAGTTAACAACTTGCTGATTTTGAGAGGCAATTTTGAATAGTGTTGAACATGAATATTCGCAAAGCGAATTTTAATCTCGAATATCGTAATTTCGAGATTTCGCGAATATGTCAAATACATAACCCCATCTTCGCAATTATGAATATTTGCTCTTAAGATGGATAGTGATAGGGAAACTGTATTGAAAATAAAAGATTCAGACATAATTCCCCCGACCTTAATTGCTTTCTATAACAATTTCCACTATTCCTGTCAGAGTAAAGACTTAATAGGTAAAAACTGTCCTGCGAATGTTCATCACTTGAATATTCGCAATAATCTATTCGCTGTTTGTATTCCCTTTCCTGCCAAGTTTTAACAGGTTGTGTCAGACTCCAGTACGCTGCATTTATTGCGAAAATTCGCATATGTCTTTTTCGCACTGTTTCCATTCGCACAAATGACTCCCGACATTTCAAGCTTTCAATACATGTAAAGCTGTTTAAATGTATTAATAATGAATAGATTCTATGTGCAAGCGAATATAACTTGAAAAATGAATCGCAAGTCATGATATTGAATGCGAAATAACGAATATTGCGAAATTGCGAATATATGACAAATATGATGCAAATTATTCATCAAATATCGCGAATATGGGTCTTTGCGCTCATCACTAATTTTGAACCATGCAGTGGGGGTTATGGCACATTATTTTGCTGTACTATTTTGTTCAGCCAAAGATCGGAGATTATGTGGGCTTGAGTGATCTAATCTATTCTTGCTCTTAATTTTCACTTCAGAATTCCATTTACAGTTGACTATAATGGCTCTCCTGTTTGACTGTGTCATCTTATGTAACGCTGAAAGTCACTGAGGCATAATTATGACTATTCTATGGTTTGTAAATAAAGATTGCCTGGTGGTACTCTAAAAAAGAAGAGGTTTTATAGCCTTTCACATGTCCTGATAGGGAGGACAGTGATCAGGAATTCATTTCCAGTCATTGCCCACTCATTTGATACATTTAGACGGAGCATTGATTGCTATTATATGAAGATTGTTACTATGATTGTACTTTTCTGTTACAATTTCATTGTTTGTTGGCAACAAATCCTAGCTTACACAGGGCAATGTGGTGCTGCTGACAATTGAGGATTTTTGTGCCACATGAAACACATGATTACCCCACAAATGAGTGTTTACCAAATATCAGGAATGCCCATTTACATGGATGTTCCCAATAATTGAGCTGATCTTTGGCTTCTCTAAAATGAGCCCTTACTCAAACTGTTCTCACAAAGTTGAAAGCAAGTGAGGCCCCCTTTTATATTGTTTAGAATGTCACAGGATGCTGAAGCCCAGAAGTTGCACTCAACTTGGACTAATGTGTCCAGCTCAAATCTAGAAAGATTCTGATACATTTATACCAAATTTGGCACTACATGTTCAGATGGAAAGCATTTTTGTGGTACTCACAAACCAAGTTGACTTTAATGTTTCTACTTTCAAAGCACTAGCACTGAAAGGAATCATTCTACCATTCTACATGTTGAAATTTTGGTGTATAGAGATTCCTTTGCTATATACTTTAGACTATGTTACTATATAATGTTTTGATGTATTTTTATAATAGTTGTGGCTTAAATGACCAAACTTTCCAATTACTTGGCCAGGTAGTGTATATACTTTGATCAATGTATGTCTCAACATACCACATTTTAATATTACTGCTTGAAAACTGCTAATGCATTCTAAAATTCTGTCTGTGAACCTTCAAAACAATTAAATTGTCAAATATTATATGTTCATAAAGCAAATCCATTCATGGACACAGCATTCACCTCTACTATGCTCAGTGCAAATATCTCCTCAGGCTTTTCATAAAGTAGTTTTGATCTTACTAGATGGCTGTCAAATGCAAGAACTATTGATTTAAGTGATGTTTTTCATCTTTTTAACTTGGAAAAATACAAAACATTTCTAACTTATGTTCTTTCAAGGCTGATGTCTAGAAGGGCAGCCATAGCCAGTGTTATCCAGTTACATTTCAAATAGCTGCATATGATACACTAAAACCATTTACTAAGATAAAATTCTGGGTGTCAGCTGAACATGATAGCGGGCCTCATTAGCTGCCTCTCTAAAGGTTACCATAGAGATAATAATCTTTCGGCTAATCTTACTGTGGCTTAGAAATGGTAGGGATAATCTTTGGGGTTGCTATATATGTTACTATCATCAATAACAATGATAAGTCTTATTATTCAGAAACATAATAAAAATATTATACATTCTGTCTAACATATTTGTTTTGCTAAATCGAATTTTATAGCACACAAAAAGATAAAAATTATTTTATAATACATAAGTTACCATGTGATACCTAGTACTGAGCCTCAGGGGCAAAGTATGACTCAGGGATTCAAAGTACATGTGAGCCATGCACCCTACCTAAGATACTGTACTAGGATAGCATATTAGTTTTACCTAGAGAGATTCTTTAAAGGGGTTGTCCGATTTTTACTATTGATGACCCATCCTGCCCATCTGCTGTTTGAAGAGAAGCCAGCACTCATACGAGCACTGTACTCTCTGCTCTGTTTATCTGCTTGCCGCAGCAATGGTGAGCAGGTATAATTTAAGTTATGGCGTCCCCATTAATTTCTATGGAATAGCTCCTTGCTGTTCAAGTGAAAACTGCAGAGCTGTCCAATAGAAGTAAAATGTAGATGGGGGCGTGGCTTGGCAGCTGAACGAGATGGCCGCGAGAAGCAGCAGCTGCATACCAGCACAGCTCTAAAAGCAACTTGCACCCATCCAAAAGCCACAATGAGCACCTCTTCGGGCTCACAAAGAAACAGACAAAGCAGGACAAACAACCCGAGAGACTCTGATCAGCTTAGCAGGAGATTTAGATCTCTTTCTGCAAGCAAGCAAGAAATCCAAGATGGCGCAGGAACACTCTTAGATGCTTCATCATGCTGCAGCTACTAGTCCCCCCCCGTACAGAGAAACAAAGCTGGCCACCCCAACTAAAGTTGGGGACAAAATCCACAACTACCTCCTAACCCCCCTGTGAAAGAGTCAAGACAAACAGGGAGAAACAGGGAATCGCTTTATAAAGAAAGAGACATGGCGGGAAACAAACCGCCTAAGAGATCAAATACAATGGCGGGTAATGACATGACTATTATCACTTCCGCTATGAAAAACAAACCACAGCCTCAGTCTTCTACTGAATCTACACCTACTGGCTACAGAACTGAGGAGATTATCCAGAGCTCTGCTGACCAAGAAGATAACCTTTCTCCAACTTCCAGTCCTCTGAAGCAAAAGACCAAGCTTTCACATGCGCCTACAAAGGACACAGTGAGTACAGAGCATTTCTCGCATGACACACTAGATAAATTCGCAGACTTCCAGGCGGCAGACAAGGAATTGTCTGATTACTTGATTAAAGATATGTTAACTGCTCTACATAATTCAATACATGCGGACTTTCAGCAGTCTATTAAGCCTTTTTAACAGGCTATGGAAGATATGGTAGACAAAATTTCGCATATAGAGAATAAAATGGGCGAATATTCTGCTTCTCAGAATGAAGTGATTGATCACCATAATGAGATGGAGGATAAAGTGGAAGCTTTGCAAGCTAAGATAATCGACTTAGAGGATAGAAGCAGGAGGAATAACATAAAATTCAGAGGCATCCCTGAAACTGTCTCAAACAACGCTCTTATACCATATATTAAGACGTTGATCAAGTCAAGGACTATGAACTCAGCATAGACAGAGCTCACAGAGTGGTAAAACCTCCAAATCTCCCAAAAGAAATACCTAGAGATGTATTGGCTAGGTTCACCTTCTTCCACATAAAAGAACTAATGCTTAAAGAGATGAGAAAAGCTCCTAGCCTGCCAGAGCCATATGTCGGGATAAAGCTATTCACAGATCTATCTGCAGCTACCATTAAAGCCAGAAAGAGCTTTTCATTGATTACAAGGACATTGAGATTAAACAACATCCCATACCGCTGGGGTTTCCCAGTTAAAATCTTGGCTACCAAAGATGGCTCGCTGCAAGTCTTAAAGTCACCTACAGCCACCCAGGAAATACTTAAAGGATGGCACATACAGATCGACCAAACCTCCCCTAATCATACCAGATCTCCAAAGGAAAGTGATGCACAGGGAAGACAACATCCAGAAAGTGCCTACCCTTCTAAAGATTGGAAGAGACCAACCAAAACGAGAGCAATTACCTGAATGAAGCCACAAGGAGCAGGTGCTACTAATATGTCAAGCTGCAAGCTTTAAATTTGCTAGAACTTTACACCCCACGACATTACTGATGACAGCAGTTCGTCAACCACTTTTTGCCATGATCCATACTTGGCTACATGTTCTACTTTTACAGTTTCATGTTATTGTTATATTACTTGTTCCTGTTTTACAAATTTTCATTGCAGGTATCCAGCCATACTCAGAGATTTCTGAATATATCCAGCTTTCAAACAACACCGAACCACACGAAGGAAAGGATGACTTTTACTTTGTATAGGAATGAAGACCGGCACTCGCTTCTTGGATTTTCAATGTTGCTGCTTTTATTGGTCACATAGTATATAAGTGACGCGTTTCGGCACTGGTTCGTGCCTTCATCAGACTCATAACATCTCTAAATAATGGCGGGTTTATATACACAGGTCATCAAGACAATTGGTAGGAACAAACAAAGGGAAGTGATGTCACACAGTAGCCACTCCCTCTAAACAAAAAAAGGGTTAATCAATGAATTAAGCACCAGAAAAAATACTTATGAAGAAAGCAAGGATCCAGACATGTAGTAGTGCTACATCTTGTTGGCGCTTTGCTAGAAATAAGGAAAAAAAAGAAAAAAAAGAAAGCAGTAGTTTTTAGAACATAAAATACAACCAATGTGAACAATGTCTCACAAGAAGCTATGTATACTGTAGTCCCGATTCAGACCACGGGGTTCAATGGTCTGTAGGCGATGAATCCAGTAAGCTTCTCTTTTAAGTAACAATTTGGGTCTGTCACCCCCTCTACGTGGCAATTGAACACTCTCAATAATCTGAAAACGTAGTTGTGCTACTGAATGGCGCATACGATGAAAGTGGTGGGGGATTGGCAGTAGAAGATTTTCCTTCCTAATGGTCGATTGGTGGTTACTTAGTCTATCTTTCATGCGTGTTGTGGTCTCGCCAATATACAATAAGCCGCAAGGGCATTTTAATAAGTACACCACAAATCGACTGTCACATGTAAAATGACACTGTGCCGGTATTAATTCCCCTGTGTGTGGATGGGAAAAATGTGTGCCTCGTATGGCACTTGAACAATGTGTGCAACTTAAACAGGGAAAAGTGCCTGTTTTAGGGGAAGAAAACACTTGTTGCCGTAAGGAAATTTTTTCACTGCCAATGTCAGCTCGCACTATTCTGTCCTTGATATTGGGATTCCTTTTATAACAAAGCATCGGTGGTTTCTGAAACTCAAGAGTACTAGGATAGGACCTAGATATGACATGCCAGTGACGATTGACTATCCCACGTAATTTGCCTGTCCATGGGTGATATTTGACCACTAGTGGTATGCGCGGTACTGGTTTATCTTTCAGAGGTTGTATGGTGTCAAGTTTGTTTCTCTGCTGTATTAACACTGAATCGGGGTAACCCCTAGCCTGAAACTTCCGAGTCATTTCTTCTAGCCTTATAGTGCATTGCTCTGGATCACTGACAATCCGCTTCACCCTTTGGAACTGAGAATATGGTTTGCGTTTAGTTGGACCATCATTTATTTTTCAACAGGACAATGACCCCAAACACACCTCCAGGCTGTGTAAGGGCTATTTGACCATGAAGGAGAGTGATGGGGTGTTGCGCCAGATGACCTGGTCTCCACAGTCACCAGACCTGAACCCAATTGAGATGGTTTGGGGTGAGCTGGACCGTAGAGTGAAGGCAAAAGGGCCAACAAGTGCTAAGCATCTCTGAGAACTCCTTCAAGATTGTTGGAAGACCATTTCAGGTGACTACCTCTTGAAGCTCAACAAGAGAATGCCAAGAGTGTGCAAAGCAGTAATCAAAGCAAAAGGTGGCTATTTTGAAGAACCTAGAATATAACATATTTTCAGTTGTTTCACACTTTTTTTGTTATGTATATAATTCCACATGTGTTAATTCATAGTTATGATGCCTTCAGTGTGAATCTACAATTTTCATAGTCATGAAAATAAAGAAAACTCTTTGAATGAGAAGGTGTGTCCAAACTTTTGGTCTGTACTGTATATGGAGAGTAAACTCATATATTTTATCTGATACTAAAATGGGGAAATCAATTGAAGCAGATCTCAGAGAATACTTCAAAGTCAACGACACTTTGGATATAGATGCCTTCACAGTATGGAGTTCTCATAAGACCACAATTAGAGGCTCGTTCATGTCACTAGACTCCTTTGTCAAGAAAAGGAGGGAAAGATATAAACTACACTCTTAAACAAATCAAAGCCCTAGAGTCTAAAAATAAAACAAACCCAACCCATTCCACAAAAATAGAACTACAAAAGCTAAGGTTCCACATGCATAATCTACTACTTCACAACTTTGAGAAGAATCTGAGGAAAACTAAAATTAACTTTTACTCCCATGACAATAAGGCAGGAGCGCTTCTAGCTCGACGGTTGAAAATAAAAATCCAAAAATCCAAAATAAAGATAATTATCCACCCAACTACCAAACAAATGAAACTAGCTCTCAGAGACATAGCAAATACATTTAGATACTACTATGAGAAATTATACAATCTATCCCTAGACCCAACATTGACTTCCCCTACCAATCTGCAAATCAAAAATTTTCTAGAAACTCTACATTTGCCAACAATAAATGAAGAACATCTCAGTGCATTAAACCTCCCTATCTCCACAGATGAAATTACTAGATCTATACATTGCTCCTCAAACCAAAAAGCTCCTGGACCTGATGGGTTTACCACAGAATATTACAAAAAATTCTCAAATATACTGCTCCCATATCTCCATAGGATTTACAATCAAGCATTTATTACAAGACAATTCCCCAAAGATATGTTGAGAGCGATGATAGTAACTAGGGATGTCCCGATACCATTTTTTTAAGACCGAGTACGAGTACCGATACTTTTATTTAAGTACTCGCCGATACCAATTACCGATACCTCGAATAAACAGCCGCGCAGTTGCTGATAGCAATGAAAAAAATTAAAGCTGGAATTTGGTTGCTATGGACAACGGCTTTTCTTTTCCTTTGTACAAGTGTTAATAAATTAATAAATGGGAATATAATAGTGTTTTCCAACCAATGTGCATCCAGGGGGATCTGTTATGGGGGCGCTGTGGATGACACTGTTATGGGGGCACTGTGGATGACACTGTTATGGGGGATCTATGGGTGACACTGTTATGGGGGGATCTGAGGAGGACGACTGTTATGGGGGGGATCTGTGGATGACACTGTTATGGGGGATCTGTGGATGACACTGTTATGGGGGATGTGTGGATGACAATGTTATAGGGGATCTGTGAATGACACTAATGGGGGGATCTCTGGGTGACACTAATGGGGGCTCTCTGGATGACACTAATGGGGGGCTCTCTGGATGACACTATGGAGGATCTCTGAATGACACTATGGGGGATCTCTGGATGACACTATGGGGGATCTCTGGATGACACTATGGGGGATCTCTGGATGACACTATGGGGATCTCTGGATGACACTATGGGGGATCTCTGGATGACACTATGGGGGATCTCTGGATGACACTATGGGGGATCTCTGGATGACACTATGGGGGATCTCTGGATGACACTGTCAGGGGGCTATGTGGATGACACATATATAGCATATTATGCTATATACGTGTCATCCACAGATCCCCCATTAGTGTCATCCACAGACCCCCATAAGTGCCATCATATTGTGTGTGGGGGGCAGTTTACACTCACAGGGGCCGGTGTAGCTTGACTCTTTCATACACCGGCCCCGCAGCTCCTATGCACTATTGAGGTAAACTTGATCTCTATTAATGTGGCCGGAATTACTAACTATTAATGTGGTCTCCCTCAGGTTAGGCGCTCAGTCTCTCCATGCTCCTCCTGCCCAGCGCGCCTTCTACATTCATAAAGTGGGCGGAGCGCGCAGGAGGGACGTGAGGTGCTTGGAGGAATCGGGAAGCTTCAGCTCTCAGTTCCTCCATGCGCCTCATGTCCCGCCTGCCCGCTCCGCCCACTTTTATGAATGAAGAAGGCAGACAGGGCAGGAGGAAAATGGAAGGACTGAGCGCCTGACCTGAGGAAGACCGCATTAATAGTTAGTAATTCCGGCCACATTAATACAGGTTAGGTTTACTTAAACAGTGTATAGGAGCTGCCGGACCGGAACTTCCGGTATCGGCAGTGGTATCGGAGGCATTTTCACGAGTACAAGTACTCGTGAAAATGCCGGTATCGGTCCCGATACCGATACTGGTATCGCTATCGGGACATCGCTAATAGTAACCATCCCCAAACCTGGAAAAGACGAATTAGAAGTAAAAAATTACAGACCAATATCCCTATTAAACGTATATATGAAGATATATGCTAAAATATTAGCTTTCAGATTCCATAATATACTACCTGACTTGATAGGTAAAGACCAAATAGGTTTTCTAAAAGATAGACAAGGCCCAGACAACACTAGAAAAATCATATATCTGCTTCAATACTGTGAATGTACAAAAAACCCAACCATCTTAACAATTGATGCTGAAAAAGCATTTGACCGTATCAACTAGAAATATTCTTTCCAAGTACTAGAAGAATTTGGTATACTGGGCAACATTCACTCAAGTATTAAAGCATTGTACAGCAACCCCTCTGCAAACGTTTACATCAAAAGTTTACTATCAAACAACTTTTATATATCAAATGGCACCCGCCAAGGTTGCCCTTTCTCCCCCTACTCTTTGTGTTGTCTATGGAACCCTTGTTCTATTAGACAAAATCAAGATATTAAAGGGATAAAAATAGGACAAAATTACTATAAATTAGCTTTATTTGCTGACGATATCATCCTTACCCTCACAGACCCCAAAAACTCGCTAAGGGCCTTTCTTAACACTGCCTCCACATTTAGTGAACTATCTTTCTACAAAATCAACCAAGATAAATCACAATCCTTACCTATAGGCCTTAACTCAACTCTTCTGAATGAACTTCAAACTAAATATACTTTAGATTGGCAACAATCGGAAATAACATACCTGGGCACACGGGTGGCGTACCCTTCTTCTAAACTCTTTGAGTCAAACTTTCCTAAACTTGCCAATGAAATAGCTAAAGACACAGCTGAGTTCTCAATAAACATGATATCTTGGCTAGGCAGGATAGCAGCCTACAAAATGCTGCTCCTGCCAAAGCTACTAAACCTCTTCAGTAATCACAGAATTACTACTTCTCTGCCATACTAGAGCAACTGTCCCATTGGTGGTTTGATAACCCCAACAAATTATGGGTTCAAATAGAAAAGAGCCTATGTGGGCAGATCTCTATGCGATCTAGACTACTAACAAACATCTGGAGTTTTTCTCCTCCTCCTCCACCAATTGAGGCAGTGAAGGCATCTGACGACATTTGGAAATGGTTCCTCAAACAGAAAAAAGGAAAACTAGTGTGTTCCTTAACAAATTCACCTTTGGAATTTTTACAAGACCACCTCCCAAGCATCTCATTGATGGGCTGGAAAGACCTGGGTATTACCAGCCTCCAAAATCTTTTTGGGGATGGAGTACTCCACTCTTTCTCAGACCTTAAAACTAAATTTACTTTGTTTATGAATTCCCTAATTTTTTGAAATTTGTGAAAGTCTTCTTTTTTCAAACACAAACTATCCGATAGAACTAGCTTGAGGAACATGGATACAACTTCAAGGATATTTAAGAAAACTAGAGGAATCTCTCTATTCTATAATGAGCTGATAGAAACACAAGACACAACTACAAATACATTTATGGAAAAATGGAAAGAAGACTTACACCTTGAAATTGAACTACCTGACTGACACAGTCTATTTTCCAATATCTACAAATACTTTAGTAGTGTCACTCACAGAGAAGCTTTAATGAAGACCTATTTAGGATGGTATTTTACACCTAGTAGACTACATTGGATGTACCCAAACACTTTAAACAGGTGTTGGAGACAATGTGGAAGGAAGGGCACTTTGTTTCACACCTTATGAGAATGTGATGCTATTAGACCTCTCTGATCTGCAACAGAGACAATACTAAAGTCTATACTGGGCTACCAAATGAATCTATCTCCAAATTAGCATTGCTTCTTATAGGCCTGGATGACTTCCCGACTGAACATAGATCTATGATAGCTCATATGGTCATGGCTACTAAACTAACAATAACCAGACACTGAAAATCCAGTGACACACCGCATATACAGGAAGTGTTGCTTGTGCATATGAGAAAATAGTTGCATACATCCAAAGCAAGGTACCTTCCTTCCAATTCAGATGGAATAGTTCAGGCATCCTCAAACTGCGGCCCTCCAGCTGTTGCAAAACTACAACTCCCAGCATGCCCGAACAGCCTACAGGTATCAGCCTACAGCAGGGCATTCTGGGAGTTGTAGTTTTACAACATCTGGAGGGCCGCAGTTTGAGGATGCCTGGAATAGTTGGATGGATAGCACCCTCTACACAGCTCAACCTTGAGAACTTAAGGAGGAAACCTGCTTATCTGTTTAAGTTACATTTTGTTTTTCTTTTGTTCTAACATTTCTGCAACACATATAATACAAACTACACTGGAAATGTATGGAAAATTTTGCATTCTGCTTTATATGTTAATAAAGGCCTAAGGCCACTTTCTACTCATATTTTCCGCTACTAATTTCTTATCACAAAAATGCGACTTGCCTGCCAGTGAAGCAAATGTTCAGAGAGGATCACATTACCAATATATTTTGTAGGAATATGTTTACTTGTTCTTTATAATTCCACATTGTTAATAAAGACTACATCTATCAGTGAGGCAACTGTATAGATAGAAATCATTTTATACAAACAATGAAAACGTATGATTATTTTACTTTCCCTCAACTTGTAATTGACGATGGAATTTTCTTTTTCTTTTCTGTTATCATATTGAGATAACAAATTGTATCATATATAATTGTAAAATCAATAAAAAGTTTGTTGCAAGAAGAAAAATGTAGATGCCATACTTGTAATTACACCCGCTTACCGCTGCAATTTCTGCGGTGAGCAGGTAAACAAAACAGAGAAGGAAGCATTGCTTTCTCTTCAACAGCCAATGGGGGGCAGCTAGTAGTCGGACCCCTGCCTGTTTGATATTGATGACCTATCTTGAGTATAGGTTATCAATAGTAAAAAAGTGGACAACCCCTTATTGGTCAGACATTTTGCATGGTACTGTTTCCATGTAATGGTATAATGTAGCTTTCACTTAAAATAATTTACTGGTCATACCAGGCAGAGCTCTCAAATAATTCTCAGTCTGAGCAGGGCTGTATTTTCACCCATCTCGCACCCCTCTTCACACCCCTGGCAACAAGGTAACCTGGTCACGGGGGGGGGGGGGGAGTGGTATGTAGATATGGTGCTCTGACCAGAACTTACTCTGTAACTACTGCTCAATAAGTCTAAACTCCCGAGCTGAAAGTCCTGTGATGATATCACTGTCATGTGGTCAGCTCAACAATGTAAGTGGTGGTGAAGGACCTATGATGACATCACAATCAAGTGCAGGAGACGGCAAAGCTCAGCAGTGGAGAGGAGACATCAGGCAGGAACTATGATGATGTCATGCTATGGGTTTAATATGAGAGCCAAAGAAATGCTGGGAGTTGTAATTCTCTCCTGTTATATCCTATCCCTGTCTGGAGAGAGTAATGTTATTTTCCTGGGAATTTATGTTGGAAGGGCTGAAGGGAAGGATGTTATTTACATGGGACTGTATGTTAGAATGGCTGAATGGAGAGGAGTGATGTTATTTACATGGGACTGTATATTGGAGAAGCTGAATTATTGCTCCAACTATCAGCTCAGTCACACTCAGTGACAGACACCAGTACTGCCAATGAGGAAGCAAGAGTCACTGTGTGAGGTGGCAAGTTGTCACTGACTTGCTATCAGTGAGCAGGCAGTTGCACAGACTGCTGAAAGAAGCACCTAATTTATTAAGAGGTTTAAGCCTCTTAATAAATTAGGTACACCTAACATTGGGCTTCTTAGTAACACTGTTGTAGGAAACGTAAGTTCGGTTCCGTTGTTCGATGATTTCTTCCCGCTTTCTGAAGGGCTGCAAAGCAGCCAATCGGCTAGCGTTTTACTTCTTGCCCCAAGAGGCCATCACAGCCATGCCTACTAATTGCATGGCTGTGATTGGCCAAGTGCAGCATGTGACCCAGCCTCTATTTAAGCTGGAGTCATGTAGCGCCGCACGTCACTCTGCTCTGATTAGTGTAGGGATAGGATATAGCTGCTGTTAGGGCGAGATTAGACAGGGATTAACTCAGCAAAAACACTTAATGAAGTGATTGATCTATAGCTGTGAATCATTCATCTTCTGCTAGTTAAGTGCTCACTGTTTTCAGGCTGTCCAAAGCGTTTTTCTGTCACTTTTTTTCTGGGGTGATCGGCAGCTATTTTGTGTCTTGTGGTGTGCCAGCACAAGCTGCCACCAAGTCCATTAATCCATCAATAGTAGGGTTGTTGTTTTTTTGCTATATCCTACATCAGGGGGTTGGCTGTACTTATTGTCACCCCTAGAAACTCAGGATAGAATTTTCTATATTTTATTGAGAGGTGAAATTCACTTAACAAATTAGCAATCCCCTAAATCTGGTGTTCCAGCTGTGGCTAGCAAAGTGTAATGCTGTCTGGCAAAGAATATATATATTTTTTCTGGGGTGATATTCAATTTCCAAAATAGCAATACCCTAAATCAGTGGTTTCTGCTGTGGCAGGACAAGTTTTATAGTGTCTGTCAAAGGATAGCTTTTGTTCTGGGGTGAAATTAAATTACCAAAATAGCAATACTGTAAATCTGGTGTTCCAGCTGTAACTGGACAAGTTTCATAGTGTCCCTCAAAGGATATATTATTTTCTGGGGTGAAATTCAGTTGCAAAAATAGAAATACCATAAATCTGGTGTTCCAGCTGTGACTGGTCAAGTTTCATAGTGTCCGTCAAAGGATATATTATTTTCTGGAGTGAAATTCAGTTGCAAAAATAGCAATACCGTAAATCTGGTGTTCCAGCTGTGACTGGACAAGTTTCATAGTGTCCGTCAAAGGATATATTATTTTCTGGGGTGAAATTCAGTAGCAAAAATAGAAATACCGTAAATCTGGCGTTCCAGCTGTGACTGGACAAGTTTCATAGTGTCCGTCAAAGGATAGATTTTGTTCTGGGGTGAAAATCAATTGCCAAAATAGCAATACCCAAAATCTGGTGTTCCTGCTGTTGCAAGCCAAATGTATATCTGTCCGTTAAAGGGTATATTACACTCAGCGTGCATCTCCAAGTGTATTTCTTTCCGTTAAAGGGTATATTATCCAAAGTGTTAAAATACAAGTGCTGAAAGCATAATCCTATATATTTTTTCACACGCCACTGTGCATCTCCAAGTGAAAAACTGTCCGTAAAAGTATACCTTTCATCTAGGGCCTAAATACTAGGCCTACAATTGATATTCCCCTAAATCTGTGGTTACTGCTGTGCCTGGATTAGTGTAATACGGTACATATATAGATAGCCAGATAGTGTTAGGTGCCTGTAAAAAAAGGCCTGAATTTAAATTCAATACATTGTGCCAAATAATTTTTTTCTTATTGTGGTGAACGGTAACAATGATGAAAACATCTAGTAAGGGACGCGGACACGGACATGGTCGTGGTGTTGTTAGTGGACCCTCTGGTGCTGGGAGAGGATGTGGCCGTTCTGCCACAGCCACACGTCCTAGTGAACCAACTACCTTAGGTTCCAGTACGCGCCAGAATTTACAGCAATATTTGGTGGGGCCCAATGCCGTTCTAAGGATGGTAAGGCCTGAGCAAGTGCAGGCGCTAGTCAATTGGGTGGCTGACAGTGGATCCAGCACATTCACAACATTATCTCCAACCCAGTCTTCTGCAGAAAGCACACAGGTGGCACCTGAAAACCAAGCCCATCAGTCTGTCACATCTCCCCCATGCATATCAGGGAAACTGTCTGAGCCCCAAGTTATGCTGCAGTCCCCTATACTGTTTGAAGACTCTGCTGGCAGGGTTTCCTAAGGGCATCCACCTAGCCCTTCCCCAGTGGTGGAAGACATAAAATGCACTGACGCACAACCACTTATGTTTCCTGATGATAAGGACATGGGAATACCACCTCATCAGAGTCCGCACGTCTCTGATGATGACGAAACACAGGTGCCAACTGCTGCGTCTTTTTGCAGTGTGCAGACCGAACAGGAGGTCAGGGAGGAAGACTGTGTGGAAGATGATGCAGGGGATGATGAGGTCCTAGACCCTACATGGAATGAAGGTCGTGCCACTGACTTTCATAGTTCAGAGGAAGAGGCAGTGGTGAGACCGAGCCAACAGCGTCGCAAAAGAGTGAGCATAGGGCCTAAGCAGAACAGCCGCCACCAAGAGAGTTCGCCTGCTACTGGCCACCGCCACCAGGCACAGAGCACCCCAAAGGCAGCTTCAAGGAGTTCCTTGGCATGGCACTTCTTCAAACAATGTGCTGACAACAAGTCCCGAGTGGTTTGCACGCTGTGCCACCAGAGCCTAAAGCAAGGCATTAACGTTCTGTCATCCAGACTGGTGGACACAGACAGGTTCAAACAGCTGATGGCGATGGTTGTCCCACAGTATGTTGTTCCCAGCCGCCACTACTTTTCCAAAAGAGCTGTGCCTTCCCTGCACAACCAAGTGTCCGATAAAATCAAGTGTGCACTGCGCAACGCCATCTGTGGCAAGGTCCACCTAGCCACAGATACGTGGACCAGTAAGCACACTGTTTAAATGTAGTGGTGGCTGGGCCCCAGGCGGAGAGTTCTTTGGCGCATGTCCTTCCGCCGCCAAGGATCGCAGGGCATCATTCTTTGCCTCCTGTAGCCTCCTCCTCCTACTCGGCTTCCTTCTCCTCTTCTTCCACCTGCTCATCCAGTCAGCCACAAACTTTCACCACCAACTTCTGCACAGCCCGGGGTAAACGTCAGCAGTCCGTTCTGAAACTCATATGTTTGGGGGACAGGCCCCACACTGTGCAGGAGTTGTGGTGGGGTATTGAACAACAGACCGACGAGTGATAGCTGCCAGTGGGCCTCAAGCCCGGCCTGGTGGTGTGCGATAATGGGCGAAATCTCGACACAACTCTGGGACTTACCGGTTCGACGCACATCCCTTGACTGGCGCATGTGCTGAATTTGGTGGTGCAGAAATTCATTCATAACTACCCCATCATGTCAGAGCTGCTGCATAAAGTGCGGGCCGTCTGTGAGCGCTTCCAGCGTTCACATCGTGCCGTTGCTCGCCTGTCTGTGCTACGGCGTAAATTCGGCCTTCCCGCTCACCGCCTCATATGCGACGTGCCCACCAGGTGGAACTCCACCTTGCACATGCTGGAGAGACTTTGCGAGCAGCAGCAGGCCATAGTGGAGTTTCAGCTGCAGCACGCACGCGTCAGTCGCACCACTTCACCACCAATGAATGGGCCTCCATGCGAGACCTGTGTGCCCTGTTGCGGTGTTTCGAGTACTCCACCAACATGGCCAGTGGCGATGACGCTGTTATCAGCGTTACAATACCACTTCTATGTCTCTTTGAGAAAACACTTAGGGCAATAATGGAAGAGGAGGTGGCCAAGGAAGAGGAGGAAGAGGGGTCATTTTTACCACTTTCAGGCCAGTCTCTTAGAAGTGGCTCAGAGGGAGGTTTTTTGCAACAGCAGAGGCCAGGTACAAATGTGACCAGCCATGGCCCACTACTGGAGGATGAGGAGGACGAGGAGGAGGTGGAGGAGGATGAGGATGAAGCATGTTCACAGCGGGGTGGCACCCAACGCAGCTCGGACCCATCACTGGTGCGTGGCTGGGGGGAAACGGAAGACGATGACGATACGCCTCTACCAGAGGACAGCTTGTCCTTACCTCTGGGCAGCCTGGCACACATGAGCGACTACATGCTGCAGAGCCTGCGCAACGACAGCAGAGTTGCCCACATTTTAACGTGTGTGCACTACTGGGTTGCCACCCTGCTGGATCCCCGGTACAAAGACAATGTGCCCACCTTACTTACTGCACTGGAGCGTGATAGGAAGATGCACGAGTACAAGTATAGGAAGACGCGCTACTGAGAGCATTCCCAAATGTCACAGTGGAACAAGTGGAAGCCCAAGGCGAAGTAAGAGGAGGAGCGAGAGGTCGCCAACGCAGCTGTGTCACGGCCAGCTCCTCTGAGGGCAGGATTAGCATGGCAGAGATGTGGAAAAGTTTTGTCACCACGCCACAGCTAACTGCATCACCACCTGATACGGAACGTGTTAGCAGGAGGCAGCATTTCACTAACATGGTGGAACAGTACATGTGCACACCCCTCCACGTACTGACTGATGGTTCTCCAAATTGTCCACGTGGCCAGAGCTAGCCTTTTTTGCCTTGGAGGTGCTGGTCTGCCCGACGGCCAGCGTTTTGTCTGAACGTGTATTCAGTACGGCAGGGGGCGTCATTACAGACAAACGCAGCCGCTTGTCCACAGCCAAAGTGGACAAGCTGACATTCATAAAAATGAACCAGGCATGGATCCCACAGGACCTGTCCATCCCTTGTGCAGAATAGACATTTATTACTGCCTCCCCTTAACCATATATTCTTGGACTCCAGGGCACTTCTTCATTCAATCCTCTTTTTTTAATTTTGCCATTATATTGCGGGGCAACCGAAAGTTGAATGAATCTCTCCTCCGTCTGGGTGCCAGGGGCCTAAATATCATAAAGTGGCCTGTTTCAATGGTGGGTGACATGAAGCCTGATTCTCTGCTATGGGACCTCTCTCCTCTGTCTGGGTGCTGGGGCCTGAATAAGTAAAAGTGGCCTTTCCATTGGTGGATGACATGAAGCCTGATTCTCTGCTATACCACCTCTCTCCTCTGTCTGGGTGCTGGGGCCTAAATAACTGAAAGTGGCCTTTTCCATTGGTGGGTGATATGAAGCCTGATTCTCTGCTATGGGACTTCTCTCCTCTGTCTGGGTGCTGGGGCGTAAACAAGTAAAAGTGGCCTTCTCCATTTGTGGGTGACATGAATCCTGATTCTCTGCTATGGGACCTCTCTCCAATTGATATTGGCTAATTTTTATTTATTTTATTTTAATTCATTTCCCTATACACATTTGTTCGCAGGGGATTTACCTACATTTGCTGCCTTTTTTTTTTAGCCCTCTAGCCCTTTCCTGGGCTATTTTACAGCCTTTTTAGTGCCCAAAAGTTTGGGTCCCCATTGACTTCAATGGGGTTCGGGGTTAACTTCGGGTCGAGTTCGGATCCCAAACCCGAACATTTTCGGGAAGTTCGGTCGAACTTCTCGAACCCGAACATCCATGTGTTCGCTCAACTCTACTTATGGCCTAAGGACCATTTGGCCATAAGCTATCTGAATTGCGTGGACATCAATAAGGGGAGGGCAGAGCCTCGGGCAGCATGAACTCTTAATATGGACCTGAGTCTAATCATGAAGCAAATTGTTTGAGAGCTCAATTTGTGTTTGTCTTTTTAATACATATACTTAAATTATATTAAGCTAAAGCTACCTGTCTCCGATATATGAAAACAGAGCCATTCAAAAGGTCTCGCACTTCCATTGGCCAATTTAAGCCATACAGTATATACACAAGGAATGTTAAGATATTCAGGACTGCAGATGATCGATCAAATGGGCACTTTATATATATATCTACTGACTGAGTTGTGCCAGTTAGCATAACTGAAACAGATGAGTACAACTTACTTGCACTAAACCCTGGTGTAATTCTTTTTCAGCACATGAACTGCCCTCCTATATTTTGTTCTATAGCTTTGCCTATCTTCTAATCTAGTTCTAGGATATAACTTAACAATATAATTGATAAGACTCTGAATACTTTGATCTTTACTCCATCCCCTGTAGAACATGAGATTAAAGGGGCTAAAGTAGCTTGAATGGGTTCTGAGCTGCAGTACTCTGACACAGACACTATAGAGTTGTCTTCCCCCAACACCATGCGCTGTATTATTTCTGGTACTGCAGCAGTCTGAAACAGCTGATCGTGGGGTGCCACGTTTCGGTTCTCCGCAAATCAGATATTGATGATCTATTCTCCAGCCTGGATAACACATTAAAGTAGTAATCATGGACTATACTCTAACAATATTCCATTAATTTATATGATGGGACCATCACTTTAAGCATTTTCTATTCTTTTGAACTAAATAGATATTGTTATATTCCATCCATATTTTAGAACTTTTTTTTTTTTACAATGACATTGAAAATTGGGAAAGTGGGCTTATAACTACAAAAACTTTACATTTTAGTGTTTTTAAACAATTTACAAATTGTATTACCATTGACAATAGTTAAACTAATTAAGCGCAGTCCACAAGCTTGCTGAACATTTCATTTTGATTCAGAGGCAATATCACCATCTAAAATCTGAATCTAAAATACATTATTGCTTGTTAAAATGTTTTATCCCTGCTAGAGAAAAACAGTCACAATGAAAAATGAGTGCTGTAAACTCCAGACCAGAGTAGTTCATTTGTGAGGTAACTTTGTGAATTCCTAGTGCTGCAAGCTACACAGAAATTCCATTAGGATTAGTAAACATGCACACAACACTTGTATATTGATTCATTACTGCATATTAGAGCATATGAATGCAAAAATAGGAAATCTATGAAAAAAGCTCAAATTCATTTGACTGATATAGTATCTCCTTGGTTATTTGTCAAACCAAATGAATAGAAAGTCTAAAATCAGTAAACAGACTCACTGGGATATTGAAGCTACTCTGTGCTCCAAGCCCTAAAGGCTCCATTACTTTTCAGACAATATAAAAAGAAAACTTTAGACATTTCTAATACACACACAGTAAAGAAATATTATTTATTTCATGACCTTCATCTCACAGTTTAAGATATAATAAACTGTATAACTTTTAAAAAAATATAGTATTGCATATTGACTTGTATGGCATATGTAAATAGGTTGATGATATGAAGATTCTCCCTGTCCATATACTCAATTAAGGCATATAAATATAATAGAGAAAGGGTTACAGCTTGAGACATCCTCTATGAGCTAGAGCAAAAATCCTCTAAGCATCAGCAGCTTTCCCTTTGTCAGATCTACACCACCCACGTGCTATATGATTGACCATAACTAGTAACATTTATAATAAAAACTTCTAGAATTTAATATGGTTCTGTTTTTCACTTCTTTCTAGCTTAACATGGCCTGTTATCAATTCCTGCTATACAGTGCTACTTCACAATGGTGTTCTGATTTAGGCCTTCTCACTACTAGAGATGTCCCGAACTGTTCGACAGCGAACAGTTCCCTGCGAACATTGCTTGTTCGCGTTCGATTCGCCCTGCATTCTTACATTCAGCTTACCTTCCTACCAAAACCAGGCATAGTAAACTCAATTTAAAGCTGCAATGTTAGAGCATATAGAGAATATTAACTAGTGTCCTCTGTCCACCCCAAACCAAGAAAAGCCCTTTCTAAAAATGATATATCATTAATGATCATTTTTTATCACACTTAACATAAACCACTCAGAACATGCCAAAAGCCAGGTATGTGCAGGCTGACTATCTATCCATAAGACAGGGCATCAGCATGCCTCACAATGACAATCAAGAGTTTTAAAACATACAAACCTAAGTTCTCAATCCAAAAGGAGAGAAACTGCTTAGCATCGGTTGGCTATCTAGAGGGGCCTGGACCATAGACCATTATCATTAGGGCGACAATATATATATACAGCCTGTCCATGTCCCTTTAAGGTGTAATACTCAATCAAACATACAGTAAGGTAGCAGATTATAAAAACAGACAAAGACAGACTTACAGACATTTACGCTAGCCTGCCTATCATAAAATCTGATTATTATTATTGGTATTATTACATAAAACATTCAATTGACAACACAGAACAGTTCTCCCCTATTGCCGCCAAGCACCAGGTATATGCAGGACCAACAATCCATCAGACAGACAATCAGCATACCTTAGCAAGGCAGCCTGGGTTTTAACCAGCTTTTCCAAAAGGAAAATTGTCTGTTTAGTGTTAGGTATCTAGGGGGACCTGTGCACATAGATGATTATCATTAGGGTGACAAAATTATTATTATTTTTTTTTAAATATGCCACCTAGCTCTCATCTCAATGATTAGGAAGGCTGCATAGTTTTTTTTTTTGTTTTGCAATTGTCCAAAGACTAATTTTATAATCTTTCTATTCTGTTTTGTCATATAAACTCATTTGCATAACATGGGACTATGGGAAAGCCATGCAAATCGTGTTTCAGTTTACAAACAAGGCAGATACTTCTATATTGCTCATTAGCATTTCTTGGCCATGTGTATGCAAATGAGTTTATATGACAATCCAAGACTTATTAAGCTTATTAAGTTAACCTTAGGACAGTTAAATGTTGGAAAATTTTTATGCAGCTCTCTTAGGCGGTGAGAGAGGAGTTAGGCTGGCATATAAAAAAAAAAAATTAAATTTTTTGTCGCCCTAATGATAATGGTCTAGGGACCAGGTCCCTCTAGATAGCCAACTAATGCTAACCAATTACTCTCCTTTTGGATTGAGAACTTATGTTTGTTTGTCTAAATTGCTCAAACCTGTCATTGTAAGGTATGCTGACACCCTGTCTTATGGATAATTAGTTAGCCTGCACATACCTAGCTTTTGACATGGTGTAGAGTGATTTTTTTTTAATTTTCCAAGCAATAAAAGAATGCTAAATAATTAAATTAGCATTTAAAAGTAGGTTAGAAAATAAAATAGGTTATTTAAAAATATTAGGTGATTTATGCTCTTTAGTTAGTCAACTTAAAACAACTTTTCTATCACTATTGTAGCTAGAAAAAGTCACTGTGGGTTTTAATATTCGCCTGCCAATAGAAGTCTATTGCGGTTCGCCCTGTTCGCGAACATTTGAGTAAGTTCAGGTTCGCTGTTCGCGAACAGAAAATTTTATGTTCGCGACATCTCTACTCACAACTAACATGGTGTCTTTGGCACCACCACACATGCTGCCGAAACCAATAAATCCCAACTTCTCAGCTTTTACACAGCATGAAGGAAGAATAAAAATATCCTCGTTGGGACCAATAGACCTCTGTGACTGCCAACTACTCCATGGCGTGACCATTCAAGACACTACAAAGTCACTCATCTCTTGCATTATTATCAAGGTGTTTGCCAGGTGAATATCAATGATTATCAGAATTGAAACACTGTACACGAGGATGTCTCCTTAGGCAATACTTCTGTGTTGCTTTTGTGTCTACCAGTCAAAATGTGTATTGATTCCATATACAGCACAAAACATCAATTCAGACACAGTAAAGTCCACTAGTAAAGCCCACTGTGAACTCCTTTTTGACTTGGTGGTAGAAGGAAAATGGTATATGTCTGTTTTTCAGGTTAAAGAGTAAGGTAAATGCTATAGTATACAAAACATTTCAGACAATTTTGAGACTTTATGGTTCAAAAAGTTGCTTGCCCTAATATTGTGAGAACCACCTCATTCAAAGATGGGACGGGCGGCAGGACTTATCAGATTACGCACACTATATCTTGTGGCTTGATTAGTGTAATTTATGTGGCCAGTTGCTCATGTGATCTTCTATACGTGGGCATGACATCACGGGAATTGAAGAGATGTACTACAGATCATGCCCTTGGTATTGGTGTGGCCAAAGAAGAAAAGGATTTGACAAGACTGAACACCATCCCTCGCCATTTCAAAATCCATTATGAACATGATGGTTCCCTTTTGAAGGTAAGGTGTATTGACAGAATATTGGTTGGTAGTAGGGGTGGAAATTGGAAATGTCTGTTAGCACAGAGGGAGGAAAATGGATTTTCGAGTTGAATATAGTTACTCCCTATGGTTTGAATGACAGTCTAAGCTTTTCCTCGTTTTTGTAATTATTATTAGTGATGAGCGGCAGGGGCAATATTCGAAATTGCGATATTTCATGAATATTTGGGGCGAGTATTCGTCATAAATTCACAAATTCGCAAATTCGCCATTATTTTCTCAATAGCAAAAACCGGAAATGTAAAATGCGCGTATTGCGCGTGCAATACAGCTGTGGATCACTTTTGCTACATGTTTCAAGCTTCATATGCAGATAGAGTGCTCCAATATATTCATGATTGCGCAAATTGGCAATTAATGATGTGCATATTTTGGCGCAATACGTGCAACTTCCCATTTTAGCAGGTCTAACTACATTATACTGATTGGTTCACAAAGTATTGTTGTGAACTTGTGACATCACAGCACTATGTCTGCAGCATGCATCAGACAGCAGAAACTATCACACTACCTAACACCCTGCACTGGAACCTATTAGCTATACTATGTCACGATCTAACCTACACTGACTATCTCCCACTAACTATCTGTATTATATATATAAGCTAACTAACAAACTATTAGGGCTGAGCGAACCCGAACTGTAAAGTTCGGGCTCGTACCGAACATTACGGTTTTTCGCACCCGGACCCGAACATTTCCGTAAAAGTTCGGGATGGGGTTCATTGTTCTGCGATTCCTTCACACTTTTTGAAAGGCTGCAGGGCAGCCAATCAACAAGCGTTTCAATACTTTGCCCTAAGAAGCCATCACAGCCATGCCTACTATTGGCATTACTGTGATTGGCTAAGTGCAGCATGTGACCCAGCCTCTATTTAAGCTGGAGTCACGTAGCACCGCACGTCACTCTGCTGCTCTTAGTGTAGGGACAGGCTGCTGCTGGTGCTCTCAGGGAGAGATTACAGAAGAAATATGTTGAACTTGGTGGTGTTAACTCTTCAAACTGCAGCAATTGTTGAGGGTGCTATGCTACATATTTGTACCCAGCCTTGATCCCTGTGATACTGCAAAATAATTTTTAATCCATTTGTTGCTGAGGTGGAGGTCGGTGGCCATTTTATCAACTGCAGTGTCCTTGGAACTGCATCCGACCTATATGTGTGCCAGTCTGCCAGGGAATTATTAATCTAATTATTTTTTGGTATCTTAGTGGAGGAAAAATTCCTTGTTTCTGGCAGGTCAAGACACCCTACATTACCTATTTTATAATTTTGGGGTGACATAGTACATTTCTGTAGTTGGAGGAATAAACCCATACTGTTGTACCACAGAGCACTTTTGCATACAACGCTGGAAAACCTATTTTAAAATTTTGCGATGACATAGTACATTTCTGTAGTTGCTGTAATAAACCCGTACTGTCGTACTACAGAGCACGATTGCATACACCGCTGAAAAAACGGTTTTAAAATTTTGCGGTGAAAAACTGCATTTCTGTAGTTAGGTTAATAAACCTTTACTGTTGTGCCACAGAGCATGTTTGCATACAACACTGAAAAACCTGTTTTATAATTTTTGGGGTCACATACTGTATTTCGGTAGTTGGGTTAATAAACCTGCACTGTTGTGCCACAGAGCACGTTTGCATACAACGCTGAAAAACCTGTTTTATAATTTTTGGGGTCACATACTGCATTACTGTAGTTGGGTGGGTTAATAAACCCGTACTTTTGTGCCACAGAGCACGTTTGTATACAATGCTGAAAAAACTGTTTTAAAATTTTGCTGTGAAAAACTGCATTTCTGTAGTTGGGTTAATAAACCTATACTGTTGTGCTACAGAGCATGTACTGTATGCATACAGTGCTGAAAAACCTGTTTTATGATTTTTGGGGTCACATACTGCATTTCGGTAGTTGGGCTAATAAACTCATACTGTTGTGCCACAGAGTACCTTTGCATACATCGCTGAAAAAACGATTTTAAAATTTTACGGTGAAAAACTGCATTTCTGTAGTTGGGTTAATAAAACCGTACTGTTATGCAACAGAGTTTGCATATAACGCTGAAAAAACAGTTTTATAATTTTTGGGGGGACATACTGCATTTCCAGGGTGGAACGCATGCCGGATATCCGGAAATGCTATGTGCATTCCATAGAGAATAACCGCTCCTACTTTTATATATATTGAATGGAAGAAATAATTTTCTTCTTGTTCTTATTCGTTCATTATGTGGTTTTAGGTTTTCCCTTATGCTTTAGGATTTATATGGAGAATTTCAGCAGGATTGTAGGTGGGAGGTCACTAGTAAATAATAGGATGTGATGTCATGCGTCCCAGAGTGGAACGCACGTTATGAACATCCAGGAAGCATATGTGCTGGCACTTTTGATAAGGTATTCCCACAGATTTTTTTGATTTTTTAATTTTACACTAATTAGCATGGTATATAAGTTCAGGGAGCACACAGTGTACTCATACCCTGAGGAAGCAATATGCGAAACGCACGTCGGGGTCGGAACCACACTGTTCGGTATTACTCAGTTCATTATGTACTCCTTGATGAATTCTATATATGGT
This sequence comes from Bufotes viridis, assembly GCA_033119425.1. Taxonomy (NCBI): domain Eukaryota; kingdom Metazoa; phylum Chordata; class Amphibia; order Anura; family Bufonidae; genus Bufotes; species Bufotes viridis. Next base: position 371,771,487 of record CM065590.1, on the reverse strand, counting down.
GTATTACACTAGGCACTTCGTTTCGATATAATTAATGTAGTAATGTGACTTTTTTCCTTTTAAATGTATTTGGGTTTATTTGCATGAAAGTGTTGCACATTGCAATTTTAGGTATTTTTCCAACCCCTTTTAATGATGGCGATGGACACAATATATTAGTACTACTCATCAATGGGTCTTGTTTTTGGCATATGACACATTAATTGTGGTTCCTTCTTTCCTGTATATGTATGCCGCTGCTACTGGTTTTTAAATGTTGTCTGATATGTAATTAATAAAATATTTATTAAGATTAACTCTATGCTGTGTATTTTTTTCTTGGTATGGTGAATCTGATTTTGTTATACACATCAACTACTTAGCTGGGAGCTAGTGTAATTCTTTTGGGGTATGGTTCAAAATGTGTGGCAACAGTTTGTGGAAGTCCATTTGGAGGACTCCAGTTACCTGCACAGTGCCCTGATCTGAATTTCTGTGAACACATTTACACAATATACAACTTACAACATACAACTTGAACACTGGTGGCATGCCTGACCTTACCAACATCAGTGCCTGATCAGTGCATTATATTTGACCTTTAACATTTGAAAATGATAAACCTCAATATTTTTCTTAATTACTTTTGTACAAATGCACATTTTTCCAATTCCCCAACTGCTATGAATAACATATACTGTTTTCTCCTAATCAGTTTTTTTTTCTTTCTATATGATATTCCAGATCTTGTCTAAGTACCAATAGCAGTTCTAGAGATTTGCTTTTCAACAGGCATCTAGATGTGGGTATGCTCTTTGACATGCACAGAAGTAGTGGTACAGAAAGCAGAACATGTGTGGAATAGCTACAAGAAACAGGTTTGGTTTAGTTCATATCACCGTTTACCTTTACGCTCTTCTCATCCGTCAGGAGGAAAAAAAAAAAAAGGATTCTATAAAAAAAACTATTTGTTATTTGTTTGGTCCATTTCCATCTGGAAAGGATCCTGTTTTTTTTTTTCTCTTCTTCTGACGAATCATAAGAGAGTAGTTAAACTGTGATGTGAACTCAGCCTTATAGTGTGAAATAACTCATTTATGCTGATAGCATATCCATACCTTTGCTTAAATGTTTTTTTCTTTTGTTTTTTCCAGCCGAATGTGTATGGGGAAGCGAGGAGGGAGACGGGAGAGAAAGCTGTTGGCCGAACGATCACAACCCCTTATAAAAGGACAGTTTGCCCAAATCATCTCCTTCTAATACATTTTATTTAAAGATCCCACATAAACAATTTCACTCACATAAGTCTAAGGCTACTTTCACACTGGCGTTTTTGGGTCCGCTTGTAAGATCCGTTTCAGGGCTCTCACAAGCAGTCCAAAACGGATCAGTTTTGCACCAATGCATTCTGAATGTATAAGAATCCATTCAGAATGCATCAGTTTGACTCCGTTCTGCCTCCATTCCGCTCTGGAGGTGGACGGTGTCCGTCTGAAGAAATTAAGCCAAACATATCTGTCCTGACATACAATGTAAGTCAATGGAGACGGATCCGTTTTCAATGACACAATATGACACAATAGAAAATGGATCCGTCCCTTATTGACTTTCAATGGTGTTCAAGACGGATCCGTTTTGGCTATGTACATGATAATACAAACGGATCCGTTCTGAACGCATGCATGCGGTTGTATTATCAGTGTGGATCCGTCTGTGCAGATACATAACGGATCTGCACCAGACATCAGTGTGAAAGTAGCCTAAGCAGAGGTCACAGTCTAATTCTCCTAAATTTTTCTGGTAATAATCAAGGTTTGGCTCAGTAGATCTGCTGAGGGTGCCTCATTGTCAGCATTGCAGTAGTTAAATGACATGGTAAAGAGACATAAACAAGACAAACGTTTAAAGGTGGCTTCAGCTTACTGTTAAGTGGATAGTAAAACAGAAAAATAGGATTGAAATAGTTGTGGATCTTAAAGCTACATTTAGTGACATTTAGCATGAAGAATTATTAGGGGTGTTGTTTGGGTGCAAAATAAATTTTGGTCTTACGTTGACAAACCCATTTTTAAAACCATCAGTGGAACCAATAGAGCAATAAAATAGAAGAAATTGGAAGTTTTATACCTTCCTTTAGAAGCACTGGTATAACTCTTACAATGTTGGCGAACTTACTAAAAAGGAATACACAAAGGATTGTGAAGGAAATTACCCGAGCGACATCAATGTTTATCTTGCTTTCTTGGTTAATAAAAACTTACATACGGTATGTGGTAAATTTGCAAAAAGAGATGGTAAACTCCACTAAAGAAGAAATGACCTTGAACTCTACACTGCCCTAACACTCATTTCCAGCCATTACTCGTTTATATATAAACTGCCTTTTTATTTCTCATTTAATTTCATGGTGTGTGTCCGCTTTAAAGAGGCTATAATCTTTAGACTAGAATTTATTGCTAAAGTTAAGACTATTTTAAAAGCTACATAACTTCACCGACTGTGATGTATTTGATATGACTGTGAACAGGATTTTGTTAGCTAATGCCAAAATTGAGTTTTCATTTTGGAAGATAAGTAAGCCTTTAGAACAATAGTCTGCAGTGACCATAAACTGAAAGTCATTGTCTCAAGATTGAAATGTTCAGCTTGTTTCCTCATGTGTTAAAGGGACACTTCCATCAATGTTTTTTATCACATCACTAGGGTTGGGCGAACCAGAGCTACAAAGTTTTGTAGTACCCAGAACCCGAACCCGGACTTTCTCACTGAAGTTCGTGTTCGGTGTTCGGGTGATTTTATTATTTTTCATTATAACATGGTTATAATGGAAAATAATAGCATTCTTAAGACAAAATGCTAAATAAAATGGCCATTGAAGGGGTTAAAAGTAATTGATTGCGCAGCTTTTATCCTCTTCTTTCTACAGGACCTACAAAAGGACCTGCAATGATGTCACTGCACTCACAACGTGGTGAGTGTGGTGATGTCACCGCAGGTCCTTCTATCTTCATTAAGCAGGACCTGCATTCAGCAGGTCACCGAGCTCACCACAAACCCGAACTTTGACCTAAAGTTCGGCCAACCCCTGCGAACTCAAACTTCTATGGGTTTGCTCATCCCTACACATTACCAACCTCAATATAAACATTCTCTTTCTATCATTTATAGTTTCTCTTCCTAGAAACAGTGCCGTTTTATAGGCTGTGTCTAGTATTTGAGGCCCTATTTAAATGAATGGATACAGGCCATGGAAACAGTGGTACTGATTTTGGAAATATATACAACCTTTTTAAATCTACAACCTTTTAAACCTGCTCTAAAAATAATCTTGCAGCCTTCTGACCTGTAATCTGGTCAGAACTTACCCCTCTGTTGTGCTGCCGATTCCACCATCTCTGCTGCACAGGTCCCGATCAAATATGTTCCTGATTGTTCCTATTCAGGTGCATTTAAAGCAGTAGGACAAGGTTGTTTTAGGCATAAGCTGGTAACGTATGGATGGTTTTACTACAGTTTCAAAAACCTTAGAATAAGGGTCCTTTTTCATGGCCCGATGCAGGGTTCTAATGAGTGCTGAAGAGTCTTTACTCAAACCAATGAAAAGTGCATGGTGGACAACTGATCATTACTATGATTGTTCGTTTCCTATAAAAAATTTCATTATGCGGGCAGTGCCTTCTCTGTTTATATTACCATCAAGTATTTTTATGCTTGCAAGGATGTTTAGATAGATTGATGATCAACTGAACAAACATTCTTGATTCCTTCCCTATGTTATAGCCCCTTAAAGGCAGGTGTCTCAGTTCAGCAAATGTCATTTAGCATGTACACAAAGTTAATACAAGGCTCTTACTAATGTATTGTTAATGTCTATACTGCCTCTTTTGCTGGCTTGATTAATTTTTTCATCACATTATACATTGTTCGTATTAATGGTTATGACCACCCTGCAATCCAGCAGTGGTGGACATGCGTGCTCACCGTAGGAAAAGGTGCAGCTGTGGAGCACTGAGTGTGCATAGGCCAGCACTTTTTCCTATAGTGGGCAATCACCCTACTACCACCTTTGCTGGATTGTAGGGTGGTCATAACCTCTGGATATGAGCAGTGTATAATGTGATGGAAAAATGAATGAAGCCAGAAGAGGAGGCAATATGGACAATCACAACACAATAGTAAATGCCATGTATTAACTTTGTCTACATGATTAATGAAATTTGCTAAAGTGAGACAACCCGTTCAAGCCACATTTTTCTAAAAAGAAAAAACATAAGAACAAAAAGTATCAAACTTTTTAACCCTAACCTTACGAATGGCACTGGCTTTTACATGCCCTCTCTCCATGTACTAGTTCACGGTGATTATGTGCTAAAATGTAATGTTAGTGGCCTTTCCCAATCACTAGTTAAGTATAAAACATATCTGCTATAACTCAGTAAATGAAGACTCACAGGGGACCACAAAATGCTGACATTGGTCTCTGTCATGTGTACAAAGCCTATATGATAGCATATGGTACCTCCATATGATCCCATTATTTTTACTCAGTGTCTTATTTAGATCATTACTTTCTGTTTATATGTGTTTCAAAGTAATCTTAGCATATCATTTTTTTAACAAAAACTTATATTGTTGGTGAAGTATAAACTAATATATTTAAATGACTCATCCAGAGTAAAAGAAGAACCGTTCATGCATGAAACAAAACTGCACTGAGATTAATGATCCCCTTTATAGAAAGGTCTGCAGTGAGTTCACAGATAGAACAGATTCATAATTACACTGATTACGTCAATGTATTTCAGCATAAATTGTCAGAACTGCCATAATTCTGTATTGTTATTATAGCAGCATTTGCTTTTGATACTTTGTTCTTCAAGATTTTCAACAAACATGCAAATTCACATTTATACATACGTAAAACGTGTTTGAGCATGTATTTGAAAGGGCAGCAGAATTTAAAGGGAATCTGTCACCAGTTTCATACCACTATGTTCTAACAGTTCAAGCACATGCAAATGATTCCTGATATTTATGAGCTTCTGGCTTTCTCCACCCTTGATTGACAGTTTTTTCCCCAACTGAACTAGCAGCAGGGGGTGTAGAAATTTAGAAGCTCATGAATATTAGGACTCATCGGCATACTGTTCAATACAAAACTTTAGCAAAATGGCTGGGGCAATTAAAGAAAATGACCCAGCATTTTGCCAGGGTAATCTGACACTAGTTTATTTATATGTCCTGATTTAGGACACCATAAAGCTGGTGATAGATTCTCTTTAAGTAGAGTCAACCCCCTGCCAATCTGACATTGAGGACCTATCCTGAGGATAGGCATCAATATTTAAAAAAAAGTGCACAACAACCCCTTTAAATTCATATAATTAGTCCTATTTTTCATGTGAATGACTTGTTGCCTTGTCTATCTTCAAGATGATGATGTTAATCTTGGCCAGTTTTTAGTTACTTACTTTTTTGTTATTTTACAAATACATTTCAATGATTTCCAAAACATAATTACCATTATTAAATGTAACTCCCCAGAATATAAAAAAGGTTAAAACTTAATATTACATAAAAAGCAATTACAGTTTAAAGCAGTCAATTAAATAAATCGTTATTCCTTTTCTCGACCTGTAATAAATAAAAGGAAATCTCTTCCTTTCACTGTTAAATTCTATTTGGTTGCTGTGCTAAACAGTAAAAGATTAAAAAGCTGAAACCGTGATAACAGTATTAGTTCTGGGCAGGCCACTGTGTGTTTTCTAGTGGAAGACTCCACATACAGTTCTCGAATTATCATGGCACAAGTAATCTTTTCTATCCAGCATTCTGCTTTGAAAATCAATATCCTAAGAAATGTGTACTCTCAAGAATGTAAAGAAGGCTGTACAGCTAAATCCTGGAGGCTGATAAAGTGATTGCTTGAAAAAAAAAAAAAAGAACCTAATAGAAAATTATATGTTTCTTTGATTATAGGACATTTTTGCATAATGTTAGAGTGTGTGTAGCTCTGTTATGAATGTTTTACGTATTCCAAAATCTTTTTTCCATAAAAAGAATTTATGGGGACATTTCCTAATCATCTTTAATATATTTATGCTTAAATTCTGTGTTATAAAATCTAGTTGCATGGAAACACCCTTTAACAACATAAGTTGAATAAATAGGGCATGTGAGATATTGCAGATATATACACATTGGGCTTCATTTATTAAGACAGAAAAAAATGCCATTTCTGCCCATAGTGATCAGTAAGAGCTCAGCTTTCACTTAAAATACTCTGGTAAAAAACTGTGATGTGGTTGGTTGCTAAAGGCAACAACATTTATTCTTTCAGTTTTGAGAAATGTGCTCTTTGAAAACTATCTAAAAGGAAAACTGACACTATTATAAATAGCAATCAGAGAGCAGCTTTAATTTCTTAAGCTGCAAAGCTGCTCTGTTATTGGATGCTGTAAGCAACCGCACCTTCTGATTAGCTTTGATAAATAAGGGCCATTGAATAAAGTTCATTAATCGTATCTTACAATACATATGAAAAGTCTTCAGACTCTTTCACATTTGTCACATTTTGTTGTGTCCTTGTGCTAAAATTAAAAAAAAAAAATCATGTTTTCCACCATCAATCTGCACTCAATACCGCATAATAAAGAAAGTGAAAACAGAACTTTAGAAATGTTTGAAAATTTATTAAAAAGGAAAAACCATTTGCTATGACGCTTGAAATTTAGCTATGATGGTGTCCTATTCCTCTTGATTAGAGATGAGCGAATCAAATCAGGCGAAGTGGAATTCGATCTGAATTACAGGAAAAATTTGATTCACAACGAATGCGAATTTCCTTTGTGCTTCATGGTAATGAAACACAATTTTTCCTAAAATAGTGGCCACACGTGTGAGGAATGAGGACATGGGGCAAGAAACTCTGGGATGGCAGGATCACCAAGATTGACATGCATGCATGCAGCCAATCAGCAGCCAGCCAGCTGAGTGCAGGGGCAGATGTGAGAAGGCGCAAGGGACAGCAATTGGAAAAAGCTAATTGTGAAAACAAAAACTGAAAAAACTATTTATAAGTGCAGGGAAAGGATAGGGAGGAATCATTTCACAGCATCTTACTGCAGGAGAGACGTCAGAAGGTGCTAGGGACAATGCTAGAAAAAAGATTTACAAGTGCAAGGAAAGATCATTTGGGGATCCGAATAGACATTATATAGCTCTGTCATTCCAGCAATTTGTTCTTGGGGTGCAAGTGCTATTTTGAAAAGCCTTTAGTGGCTTATATCTGTGTAAAAAGATAAATATATACGCAGTTCACTTCTGCAATTATATGTGTTAAAAATCTTTAGTGGCGTATTTCAGTACAAAAATAAAAATATATTTGCAGTTCACTTCTGCAGCTATATGTGGTGAAAGCTTTATTGGCCTATTTCAATACAAAAAGATAAATATATACACAGTTTACTTTTGCTGTTATTTGGGCTAAAAGCAGTAATTTAGGGTTAAAAGCGTTTACTGACGTATTTCTGTACTACAAGAAAAATATATACTCAGTTCACTGTTGCTGTTATTTGCGGTAAAAGCGTTTAGCGGCCCAGTTTATTACAAAAAGAAAAATATATACGCAGTTCACTTCTGCAGTTATATGTGCTGAGAGATTTTAGTGACGTATTTCTGTACTACAATAAAAATATATACGCAGTTCACTATTGCCGTAATTTGCGGTAAAAGCGTTTAGTGGCTTATTTAATTAGAAAAACAAAAATATATATACGCAGTTCACTTCTGCAGTTATTTGGGGTTTAAGCGTTTACTGACTTTTTCTGTACTACAAGAAAAATATATACGCAGTTAACTGTTGCCGTCATTTGCTGTAAAAGCGTTTAGTGGCCTATTTCATTACAAAAAGAAAAATATATGCACAGTTCACTTTTGCAGTTATTTGGAGTTGAAAGCGTTTACTGACGTATTTCTGTACTACAAGAAAAATATATAAACAGTTGATATTTGCGGTAAAATCGTTTAGAGGCCTATTTCATTACAAAAAGAAAAATATATATGCAGTTCATTTCTGCAGTTATTTGGGGTTTAAAGCGTTTAGTGAGGTATTTCTGTAATGCAAGAAAAAAAATATATGCAGTAAACTGTTGCCGTTATTTGCTGTAAAAGCGTTTATTGGACTATTTCATTATAAAAAGAAAAATATATACTCAGTTCACTTCTTCAGTTATATGTGCTGAGAGCATTTAGTGACGTATTTTTGTACTACAAGAAAAATATATACACAGTTCACTGTTGCCTTTTTTGCAGTAAAAGGGTTAAGTTGCTTATTTCATTACAAAAAGAAAAATATTTACGCAGTTCACTTCTGCAGTTATTTGGGGTTAAAAGCATTTAGCGACACATTTCTGTACTACAAGAAATATATATATGCAGTTCACTGTTGCCCTTATTTGTGGTGAAAGCGTTTAGTGGCCTATTTTAGTACAAAAGGAAAAACATTTTCATTGATTTTAGGAGTGTTTTAGTTTGCTTTTAATTAATTTTGTTCAGCTAAAAGTATGTCTGACATAGAAGTGCCAGGCCATGCACAGAGGAGTGGCAGGGATCGCAGTAGAGAAAGGGGGCGTGGCAGAAGGAGTCGCAGTGAGGGGCCTGAGCTTCCGGTGTCATCTAGGTGTCTTGACTAGAGATGAGCGAACACCTGGATGTTCGGGTTCGAGAAGTTCGGCCGAACTTCCAGAAAATGTTCGGGTTCGGGATCCGAACTCGACCCGAACTTTATCCCGAACCCTATTGAAGTCAATGGGGACCCAAACTTTTGGGCACTAAAAAGGCTGTAAAATAGTCCAGGAAAGGGCTAGAGGGCTGCAAAAGGCAGAAAAATGTAGGTAAATGCCCTGCAAACAAATGACGATAGGGAAATTAATTAAAATAAAATAAATAAAAATTAACCAATATCAATTGGAGAGAGGTCCCACAGCAATGAATCATGCGTCATATCACCCACCACTGGAGAAGGCCACTTTCAGTTATTTCGGCCCAGCACCCAGACAGAGGAGAGAGGTCCCACAGCAAGGAATAAGGCGTCATATCACCCACCACTGGAGAAGGCCACTTTCAGTTATTTCGGCCCAGCACCCAGATCGAGGAGAGAGGTCCCACAGCAAGGAATCATGCGTCATATCACCCACCACTGGAAAAGGCCACTTTCAGTCATTTCGGCCCCAGCACCCAGACAGAGGAGAGAGGTCCCACAGCAAGGAATCATGCGTCATATCACCCAGCACTGGAGAAGGCCACTCAGTTATTTCGGCCCCAGCACCCAGACAGAGGAGAGAGGTTCCACAGCAAGTAATCATGAGTCATATCACCTACCACTGGAGAAGGCCACTCAGTTATTTCGGCCCCAGCACCCAGACAGAGGAGAGAGGTCCCACAGCAAGGAATCATGCGTCATATCACCCACCACTGGAGAAGGCCTCTTTCAGTTATTTCGGCCAAGCACCCAGACCGAGGAGAGAGGTCACACAGCAAGGAATCATGCGTCATATCACCCACCACTGGAGAAGGCCACTTTCAGTTATTTTGGCCCCAGCACTCAGACAGAGGAGAGAGGTTCCACAGCAAGGAATTAGGCGTCATATCACCCACCACTGGAGAAGGCCACTTTCAGTTATTTCGGCCCAGCACCCAGACAGAGGAGAGAGGTCCCACAGCAAGGAATAAGGCGTCATATCACCCACCACTGGAGAAGGCCATTTTCAGTTATTTCGGCCCAGCACCCAGATCGAGGAGAGAGGTCCCACAGCAAGGAATCATGCGTCATATCACCCACCACTGGAAAAGGCCACTTTCAGTAATTTCGGCCCCAGCACCAAGACAGAGGAGAGAGGTCCCACAGCAAGGAATCATGCGTCATATCACCCAGCACTGGAGAAGGCCACTCAGTTATTTCAGCCGCAGCACCCAGACAGAGGAGAGAGGTCCCACAGCAGGTAATCATGTGTCATATCACCCACCACTGGAGAAGGCCACTCAGTTAGTTCGGCCCCAGTACCCAGACAGAGGAGAGAGGTCCCACAGCAAGGAATCATGCGTCATATCACCCACCACTGGAGAAGGCCACTTTCAGTTATTTCGGCCCAGCACCCAGACCGAGGAGAGAGGTCCCACAGCAAGGAATAAGGCGTCATATCACCCACCACTGGAGAAGGCCACTTTCAGTTATTTCGGCCCAGCACCCAGACCGAGGAGAGAGGTCCCACAGCAAGGAATCATGCATCATTTCACCCACCACTAGAGAAGGCCACTTTCAGTTATTTAGGCCCCAGCACCCAGACAGAGGAGAGAGGTCCCTCAGCAAGGAATAAGGCGTCATATCACCCACCACTGGAGAAGGCCACTTTCAGTTATTTCGGCCCCAGCACCCAGATCGAGGAGAGAGGTCCCACAGCAAGGAATCATGCGTCATATCACCCACCACTGGAGAAGGCCACTTTCAGAAATTTCGGCCCCAGCACCAGACAGAGGAGAGAGGTCCCACAGCAAGGAATCATGCGTCATATCACCCACCACTGGAGAAGGCCACTCAGTTAGTTCGGCCCCAGCACCCAGACAGAGAAGAGAGGTCCCACAGCAAGGAATCATGCGTCATATCACCCACCGCTGGAGATGGCCACTTTCAGTTATTTCGGCCCAGCACCCAGACCGAGGAGAGAGGTCTCACAGCAAGGAATCATGCGTCATTTCACCCACCACTAGAGAAGGCCACTTTCAGTTATTTCGGCCCAGCACCCAGACAGAGGAGAGGATCATTCAACTTTGGGTTGCACCGCAAGATCATGGTAAAGTTAAAAATATGAGGATTCAATAAAGAAGTGCCCCGGAGTACAAGAATACATGGTTGAGGGGGAGGCAGTTATAAATGTCTATTCTGCACAAGGGAGGCCCAGGTCCCGTGGGATCCATGCCTGGTTCATTTTTATGAACATCAGCTTGTCCATGTTGGCTGTGGACAGGCGGCTGCGTTTGTCAGTAATGACTCCCCCTGCCATGCTGAATACACGTTCAGACAAAACGCTGGCCGCCGGGCAGGCCAGCTCCTCCAAGACATAAAATGCTAACTCTGGCCACTTGGACAATTTGGAGACCCAGAAGTTGAATGGGGCCGAACCATCAGTCAGTACGTGGAGGGGTGTGCAGACGTACTGTTCAACCATGTTAGTGAAATGCTGATTCCTGCTAACACGTTCCGTATCAGGTGGTGGTGCAGTTAGCTGTGGCGTGGAGACAAAACTTTTCCACATTTCTGCCATGCTAACCCTGCCCTCAGAGGAGCTGGCCGTGACACTGCTGCGTTGGCGACCTCTTGCTCCTCCTCTGCCTTCGCCTTGGGCTTCCACCTGTTCCCCTGTGACATTTGGGAATGCTCTCAGGAGCGCGTCTGCCAGCGTGGGCTTGTACTCGCGCATCTTCCTATCACGCTCCAGTGCAGGAAGTAAGGTGGGCACATTGTCTTTGTACCGGGGATCCAGCAGGGTGGCAACCCAGTAGTCTGCACACGTTAAAATGTGGGCAACTCTGCTGTCGTTGCGCAGGCACTGCAGCATGTAGTCGCTCACGTGTGTCATCGTCCTCCGTATCCCCCCAGCCACGCACCAGTGATGGGCCTGAGCTGTGTCGGGTGCCACCCCGCTATGAACCTGCTTCATTCTCATCCTCCTCAACCTCCTCCTCATCCTCCTTGTCCTCCAGTAGTGGGCCCTGGCTGGCCACATTTGTACCTGGCCTCTGCTGTTGCAAAAAAACTCCCTCTGAGCCACTTCTAACAGACTGGCCTGAAAGTGCTAAAAATGACCCCTCATCTTCCTCCTCCTCCTCCTGCTCGCACAGTCTCTCCAGCATGTGCAAGGTGGAGTTCCACCTGGTGGGCACGTCGCATATGAGGCGGTGAGCGGGAAGGCCGAAGTTCCGCTGTAGGGCAGACAGTCGAGCAGAGGCAGATTTATGCAGCAGCTCTGACATGTCGGGGTAGTTGTTAATGAACTTCTGCACCACCAAATTCAGCACATGCGCCATGCAAGGGATGTGTGTCAAACCGGCTAGTCCCAGAGCTGCGACGAGATTTCGCCTATTACCACACACCACCAGGCCGGACTTGAGGCCCACCGCAGAAACCACTCGTCGGTCTGTTGTTCAATACCCCGCCACAACTCCTGCGCGGTGTGGGGCCTGTCCTCCAAACATATGAGTTTCAGAATGGCCTGCTGATGTTTACCCCGGGCTGTGCTGAAGTTGGTGGTGAAGGTGTGTGGCTGACTGGATGAGCTGGTGGAAGCAGAGGAGGAGGAAGCCGAGTAGGAGGAGGAGGCAAAGAATGATGCCCTGCGATCCTTGGCGGCGGAAGGACGTGCGCCAAGGAACTCTCCGCCTGGGGGCCCAGCCGCCACTACATTTACCCAGTGTGCAGTTAGGGAGATATATCGTCCCTGGCCGTGCCTACTGGTCCACGTATCTGTGGTTTGGTGGACCTTGCCACAGATGGCTTTGCGCAGTGCACACTTGATTTTATCGGATACTTGGTTGTGCAGGGAAGGCACGGCTCTCTTGGAGAAGTAGTGGCGGTTGGGAAGAACATACTGTGGGACAGCCATGGACATCAGCTGTTTGAAGCTGTCTGTGTCCACCAGCCTGAATGACAGCATTTCAAAGGCCAGTAGTTTAGAAATGCTGGCATTCAGGCCCAGGGCTCGAGGGTGGCTAGGTGGGAATTTACGCTTTCTCTCCAAGGTTTGTGAGATGGAGAGTTGAACGCTGCCGTGAGACATGGAGGAGATGCTTGGTGACACAGGTGGTGTCGGTGGCACATCCTCTGTTTGGTGGGCGGCAGGTGCCAACATTGCTCCCGAGGCGGAGGAGGAGGCCGAGGCAGCAGCATAAGAGGGAGCAGGGGGAGCCAGAGTGAATTCCTTGCTTTTAAGGTGTTTACTCCACTGCAGTTCATGCTTTGCATGTAGATGCATGGTCATGCAGGTTGTGCTAAGGTTCAGAACGTTAATGCCTCGCTTCAGGCTCTGATGGCACAGCGTGCAAACCACTCGGATCTTGTCGTCAGCACATTGTTTAAAGAAGTGCCATGCCAGGGAACTCCTTGAAGCTGCCTTTGGGGTGCTCGTTCCCTGGTGGCAGTGGCCAGTAGCAGGCGAACTCTCTTGGAGGCGGCTGTTCTGCTTTTGCCCCCTGCTCCCTCTTTTGCTACACTGTTGGCTCGGTCTCACCACTGCCTCTTCCTCTGAACTATGAAAGTCAGTGGCACGACCTACATTCCATGTGGGGTCTAGGACCTCATCGTCCCCTGCATCGTATTCCACACAGTCTTCCTCCCTGACCTCCTGTTCGGTCTGCACACTGCAGAAAGACGCAGCAGTTGGCACCTGTGTTTCATCATCATCAGAGACATGCGGACTGCGATGAGATGGTATCCCCATGTCCTCATCATCAGGAAACATCAGTGGTTGTGCCTCAGTGCATTCTATGTCTTTCACCACTGGGGAAGGGCTAGGTGGATTCCCTTGGGAAACCCTGCCAGCAGAGTCTTCAAACAGCATAAGAGACTGCTGCATAACTTGAGGCTCAGACAGTTTCCCTGATATGCATGGGGGTGATGTGACAGACTGATGGGCTTGGTTTTCAGGCGCCACCTGTGCGCTTTCTGCAGATGACTGGGTGGGAGATAATGTTGTGAACGTGCTGGATCTACCGTCGGCCACCCAATTGACTAGCGCCTGTACCTGCTCAGGCCTTACCATCCTTAGAACGGCATTGGGCCCCACCAAATATCGCTGTAAATTCTGGCGCGTACTGGAACCTGAGGTAGTTGGTTCACTAGGACGTGTGGCTGTGGCAGAATGGCCACGTCCTCTCCCAGCACCAGAGGGTACACTAACACCACCACGACCGCGTCCCTTACTAGATGTTTTCCTCATTGTTACCGTTCACCAAGCACCACAATAAGAAAAAAAATATTTGGCCCAATGTATTGATTTCAAATTCAGGCCGTTTTTTACAGGCACCTAACACTATCTGCCTATTTATTTATGTAGCGTATTACACTAATCCAGGCACAGCAGTAGCCTCTGATTTAGGGGAATATCTATTTTAGGGCTAGTATTTAGGCCCTGGATGAAAGGTATCCTTTTATGGACAGATTTAAACTAGGCCTGCAACAGCTGGAACACCAAATTCTGGGTATTGCTATTTTGGCAATTGAATTTCACCCCAGAACAAAAAATATAATTTGCAGGACACTACGAAACTCGGCCAGCCACAGCTGAAACCACTGATTTATTGTATTGCTATTTTGGCAATTGAATTTAACCCCAGAACAAAATATATGTTTTGGCGGACACTATTATAGTTTGCCAGCCAGTGCTGGGACACCAGATTTAGGGGATTCCTATTTTGGCAGTTGAATTTCACCCCAGAACAAAATATATGTTTTGGCGGACACTATTATAGATTGCCAGCCAGTGCTGGGACACCAGATTTAGGGGATTGCTATTTTGGCAGTTGAATTTCACCTCAGAACAAAATATATCCTTTGCAGGACAATATGAAACTTGGCCAGCCATAGCTGAAACCACTGATTTATGGTATTGCTATTTTGGCAATTGAATTTCACCCCAGAACAAAATATACCCTGTTACGGATAGATTTAAACTAGGCCTGCAACAGCTGGAACACCAGATTCAGGGTATTGCTATTTGGCAATTGAATTTCACCCCAGAACAAAATATATAATTTGCAGGACACTATGAAACTTGGCCAGCCACAGCTGAAACCACTGATTTATGGTATTGCTATTTTGGCAATTGAATTTCACCCCAGAACAAAATATATGTTTTGGCGGACACTATTATAGTTTGCCAGCCAGTGCTGGGACACCAGATTAATGGTATTGCTATTTTGGCAATTGAATTTCACCCCAGAACAAAATATATGTTTTGGCGGACATTATTATAGTTTTCCAGCCACAGCTGAAACCACAGATTTATGGTATTGCTATTTTGGCAATTGAATTTCACCCCAGAACAAAATATACCCTGTTATGGACAGATTTAAACTAGGCCTGCAACAGCTGGAACACCAGATTCAGGGTATTGCTATTTTGGCAATTGAATTTCACCCCAGAACAAAATTTATAATTTGCAGGACACTATGAAACTTGGCCAGCCACAGCTGAAACCATTGATTTATGATATTGCTATTTTGGCAATTGAATTTCACCCCAGAACAAAATATATGTTTTGGCGGACACTATTATAGTTTGCCAGCCAGTGCTGGGACACCAGCTTTAGGGCATTGCTATTTTGGCCGTTGAATTTCACCCCAGAACAAAATATACCCTGTTACAGACAGATTTCAACTAGGCCTGCAACAGCTGGAACACCAGATTTAGGGTATTGCTATTTTGGCAATTGAATTTCACCCCAGAACAAAATATATGTTTTGGCGGACACTATTATAGTTTGCCAGCCAGTGCTGGGACACCAGCTTTAGGGCATTGCTATTTTGGCCGTTGAATTTCACCCCAGAACAAAATATACCCTGTTACAGACAGATTTCAACTAGGCCTGCAACAGCTGGAACACCAGATTTAGGGTATTGCTATTTTGGCAATTGAATTTCACCCCAGAACAAAATATATAATTTGCAGGACACTATGAAACTTGGCCAGCCACAGCTGAAACCACTGATTTATGTTATTGCTATTTTGGCAATTGAATTTCACCCCAGAACAAAATATACCCTGTTACAGACAGATTTAAACTAGCCCTGCAACAGCTGGAACACCAGATTCAGGGTATTGCTATTTTGGCAATTGAATTTCACCCCAGAACAAAATATATGTTTTGGCGGACACTATTATAGTTTGCCAGCCACAGCTGTGACACCCGATTTATGGTATTGCTATTTTGGCAATTGAATTTCACCCCAGAACAAAATATATGTTTTGGCGGACACTATTATAGTTTGCCAGCCAGTGCTGGGACACCAGAATTATGGTATTGCTATTTTGGCAATTGAATTTCACCCCAGAACAAAATATATAATTTGCAGGACATTATGAAACTTGGCCAGCCACAGCTGAAACCACTGATTTATGGTATTGCTATTTTGGCAATTGAATTTCACCCCAGAACAAAATATATGTTTTGGCGGACACTATTATAGTTTGCTAGCCAGTGCTGGGACACCAGATTTAGGGGATTGCTATTTTGACAATTGAATTTCACCAAAGAAAATAATCTATCCTTTGCCAAACAGCAGACAGTATTATACTTGGCTAGCCAAAGCTGTAACACCAAATTTAGGGGATTGGCATTTTGGAAATTGTATTTAACCCCTTAATAAAATATAGAAATTGCTATCCTGAGTTTCTAGGGGTGACAATTAGCACAGCCAAGCCCCTGATGTAGGATATAGCAAAAAAAAAACCTAGTATTGATGGATTGACGGACTTGGTGGCAGCTTGTTCTGGTGCACCACAAGTCACAAAATGGCCGCCAATCACCCCAGAAAATAAGTGACAGAAAAACGCTCTGTGCAGCCTAAAAGCCAGTGAGCAAGTAACTAGCAGAAGTTCAATCATTCACAGCTGTAGATCGATCACTTCATTAGGTGCTTTTGCAGACTTTTCCCTGCGTAATCTCGCCCTCACAGCAGCTGCGTCCTCTCTCTACACTAATCAGAGCAGAGTGACGTGCGGCGCTACGTGACCCCAGCTTAAATAGAGGCTGGGTCACATGCTGCACTTGGCCAATCACAGCCATGCCAGTAGTAGGCATGGCTGTGATGGGCTCTTAGGGCAAGAAGTAAAATGCTAACTGATTGGCTGCTGTGCAGCCCTTCAGAAAGCGGGAAGAAATCGCCGAACAACAAACCCGAACCCAAACTTTTTTGAAAATGTTCGGGTCTGGGTCCGTGTCCCGAACACCCCAAAATTCGGTACGAACCCGAACTATTCTCGAACTGTTCGCTCAACACTAGTCTTGACCAGCAAACCAGCAGTTCTTAGTTCTTAATTGGTTAACTCGGTCATCCACTTCATCCCAAGTGACATGAGACAGCCCCAGTCAGTGGGTTCGTCAGTAGTGATGAGTGGCAGGGGCAATATTCGAATTCGCGATATTTTGTGAATATTTGGTAGAATATTCGTCATATATTCGCAAATTCGAGAATTCACTAATATTTTCTTTATTGGGAAAATCGCAATGTAATATGCGCGTATTAAATAGATAAAAATAGACTGATAAGTCTGCGAAGCCCATCCCCCGTCTAGCCGCTAGTGAATTGTGTCCCCACCAGGCAGACAATCGCTGGTAAATATCTCTGAACTAAATCAAGAACAGCCTATCTTTTTACTCTTTCACCCAGCCCTCAAACATTCCAAGTTAGAATTCTGACCGACATCAAATCAGCCAGCAGGATTCCAAAGAATTGGACTTTCCAGAAAAAAAATCCCACACCCCATCCCTCCATGTTAGGAGACGCATAGCAACCCAGCCCACTAACCCTCCCAATCCTCTTGATCCGCCACATTATGCAACAGATCTCTCTATTAAGACCACCCCTCTCACGGGGAGGAAGTATTTTTCACATTGAAATTTCAACTTTTTTTATTTCAGTTGTACACGGGGGAGGTATCATTAGTGATTAATAGAATTCTATGTATGCATGTGTATACAGTGATAGTTGTCAGTCACTGTCAGTGATGTTAATTTCAGAAAGAGCAGAGGGTTAAATGAATAAATTACATTTATACATCAATCTCCTCATCTCCTTCTGCTCTATAACTGTAACGCCTCTAGGTGGAACAGACAAGGACAGTGAGTCCTAAATAGAACCCAGCCCTCTTTCCCTACCTACTTGCACTATAATCCCTAAATGGCATATCCACAATTGGGTGACAGTCCCTTCTGTAGTTAAGTGCAGAGGTGGACAAACAAACAGACAAACACAACAGAAACATCGTACGAAAATGGGTCAGAACCAGCTTGGCAATGAGGTACCAAAAGCGAGAGACAAAGAAGCATGAGCTATCAACAGCAATCAGGAACAGGAGCCAATAACTCAGCTAGTGAGCCCAAAGATTATCACTGGCAATGGTTCCATACAATAGGGGATTTACATAGAGAGCCAGGTCCACGGACCAGAACCTGATTGGTCCGGTGAGTTGACTCTCCATAGGACAACAGAACCAAAAGGGATATAGGAAATAGGATAATAGGAAAGATTGGCTGTCATTTAGCCCACTTCCCATCTCCCCCAGCACACACGCACTGTGGGAAAAAGCAGAGCATTGCGCTCTAAAACTAAGGACGCTGCCGTACCAAGGCTGTTGATTGCTCTGCTGTAGCCCAGACAGTAATGCCAACGCTGCTAAATCACAGTACAATGCGTGACTATACAAATTGTTCACCAAATAACCATAAAGGGACACGCAATACAATTACATAAACTTTATTAGTTGATAAAAAGACCAACAACATACACAATATCAATATTAAAAATATATATATGGCAGCAATTCAAATGGTAGCCAAGACATGTGGCTCCCCTCCCATACACAGAAGACACCGATAAATCTCCTATATAAGGTAAAAAACCTTTTTCAAAGTGCTGATGTGAACAGACACATCCCAATACAAAAAAAATGTATAATAGAACAGTGCCCCACTAAGCTGATCTGGTGGACAATACCGCATATACACTGCAGCAAGGAGACACATATGTTCAAGAAATGTATACCTGAGGGACACTTGAAAAGGAGGACACGGGTTTCTTTAGCAGAGAGGAGAGCCCACCCCGACGTACGTTTCACTCCGCTTTCTCCCTGTAGCCCAGACAGGTAAGATTCTTACAATAATATGCTGCTGGCATATTACACTGCAATTTATGGGGACAGGTTCTCTTTAAGACATCTACTGTTTCTTTGGGAATTATCAACATTTGTGAATTTTTTGTTGCTAGAAAACAGGCATACAGAGCTTCAAAAATTTTCCCTATAATGTAAAAGAATCAAAACTTCAATAAAAACATTCTACTAAACAAACCAAATTCGTACATTGTCCCTTGCTTACGTTCATTGGTCTGGTATTATGACTAAAGCCTCATGCACACAACTGGTTTTTTTTCTGCATCTGATTCACATTTTTTTGCAAATGAGATTGCGGACTTATTTATTTCAAAGGGGCCTCAAACAATAAGCTGTCCATATTTCCACATGTCTGTCCGACAAAGAAATAAAACATTTTGTCTGTTTTGAATTTTGACAATGGGGCTCGAGGAAACTGTTGGTCACAATATGCATGCAGTTATGTGCATGAGGCCGAAGCCTTGTGACATTTTGTGCCTAGTTATACTATGTCTTGTGGGAGCCATTGAACGATGGCAAAATTGTCATTGTGGCCAAGTCATAACTCTAGTTCAATGTTTACTAGCGAGGGGCTATGAAAACATTTTTTATGCTACGTATATTGAATCAAGATGTTTATTTTCTAAAGGTTTCCATGTTTTTTTTATATTTCTTTAACAGTGTTAAACCTCATTCACACATCAATGTTCCATGTATTTGTGCTGTACGTGTTCTCCACGGACAGCAAACGTACCCATTCATTTTAATGTGTGTATTCACATGCCAGTTTTTTACCACACTCCGTGGGTCCATGTTCTTAGCATGGATGCATGCTCTATTTTTTTTGTGCTCACGGATCCATTATGACTATTACAGTCTGTGGGTCTGTGAAAACCACGGATGCAACACAGATGCCATCCATGTTTCATCTGTGTTTCATGGATCATTAGAAAGAGATACTTGGAAAATTATTTTTCGGCTGTGCAATGTCAGTGAAACAGGGATGGCAGATGGACAGCAAAAAACAGACACACGGGCAACACACTGATCCATCACGGACATCTTCACGGAGGAATCACTGACCACCTTTTCATGGATTTAAGCATGGACACAGATGTGTGAATAAGGCTTGTATATCAAATGCAACTGCTTGTGTTATTCTGCTGGCCCATCACCTGGATAAAAATGCCATTGTAGGAGTCCTGTGTTTTTTGAGGTAAGCATAAACTAGCATATTGTGCTGTTATAGGGTGCATAAAATACTGCCTTTATTTTACTATGCCATTGGATTTCTAAAAAGGCCTATTGTCTAAATCTTTAATGCTTGTACTGTAAATAAAGATAATTTTCTAGTAGGGAATTACCGATGAAGCAATTCCCAAGGTCTAAAGGGACTGTATGTATATTTTTAGTAATTAAACTGGATAGAAATACATATTTATTTTTTCTAATCTATTTTTATTTTAATGTTTGTTGATTTTTTATTAGCTGTTCTATACATGAATATGACAGTGTCCATCTTGCCTGAGCTACGGTTGGCAGCATTCAGATATATGCTTTTCAGCAGTGATTCTATTAAGCTGCATACTTGTAATTCATAAAGGCATTCTACTGCATGTTTTTCTCATGGTAATAACCAAATTTAAAGAGATGAATAGTCAATCCAAACTATCACACACTGTGGGCACATACTTAAAGGGGTTCTCTGGGCTTTTTAGGATCTATGGCCTTTTTTCAGCCACTTGGAAAAAAGATTTAGCTAATACTTACCCTTCCATTTCACTGCCGATGCCACCATCTCCTCTGCACTTACGCAGGCTGCGGTCTCCTCTGCTTGGGTCCCAACCGGATGTATACTCTTCTCTTCCTGTTCAGCTACATTATATTAAATGCCGCTGATTAGGCACATCAGTGACGCGATGGAAGGGTAAGTACTTACTAACCTATCTGTCTTCCACAGGACGGAATAAAGGTCGGATTAACTAAAAAGCCTGTATAACCCCTTTAAAACAAAATTTTGATATGTTACCACTTGTGTGTTTTAGCTTCTCTTTTTTCCAGACCATTATTATGGTGGCATTGGTTGGGTGTAATCTGTTCCACGTATAATGTATTGTGACTCGCCAGAGATACATCTATTGCCATGCTTTAGAAAGTAGTTTATCTTATAAACACCATTTTTCCCCGGCTCTGCAATCACAGCAGCAAAGTTTCACTGCATGGTTTGCTGAGCAGCAATCATCCACAACTCACATTGAACTTCTGCTGAAACTGACATTTTATTTACACTGTGCTTGGAGTATATAACAACAAAATGAGCAAACATTGTTTTTTCCCTAGCAGAAGAGGGTCTATATGTCTTTTTAAGCAGTGCCCTTGGCTGCAATTCCAAAGTATTTTGATTTAGTTGGAATTTTTCCACCAGACTTTGAACTCCAGAGGTCTATAAAATGCTGTGTTAGGAGTGCTGCTTTTTCACATTTTTTCCTTATTCTACACAGACAAAATTAATACATTATTTATCATTCATCAGTAATGAGGGAATTACTTTCTCTAAAGTGCCACAAACAATGAACATCTGAATAAATGAGGAAACAAGATATTTATTGGCATCTTAATTACACTTGTGTAAAGCTGCCCATACACAGCTCGGCCTGTCTGTCAAATCACCATGCAGATTACTGCTAGTTGTCGGGTGCGAAGTATAATTGCTATTGTTTCAAATGGTAATTACAGATGTAGCCTGGAAAATAGTGGTAATCTATCTATCTATCTATCTATCTATCTACCTATCTATCAATTAATCTATCATTTATCCATCATCTATCTTGTATCAACCTATCTTCATTACCTCTAGCAGAGATGGAAATAGAAAGGATAGAGCCAGGAAAGGTGCTGTAGTTCCTACTAGTCCCTACTAAAAACACAAGGTAGAATGGCCAGCCATCCGGTATTGAGAGCTGCATCCGCAGTATGTTATATGTAGGAGACAGTGGTAGAGGGAAATATAGAGTATGTATTATAAGTAATGCTATAGATTAGTGGTAAAGTAGTGTAGGTGGCAGGATGTAAGTAATCATTTAATACGTCAAACCGCTAACATTGTGTTGAGTGTTGAGTGCAGAAAAGCATTTAAAGAGGAATTCGGTCCGAAGTTTATGAAAACTTTGATTCGAAACAAATGCTAATTTTCAAGTGCTTCGTGGTAATGAATCAGGTTTTACTAAAATGGCAGCCAGCCAATCCGCCGATAGCCATCCCCTGTGATGTCACAGCTCTATAAAACCCTCATCCCACATCGTGAGAAGGTGTAACCACACATCATAAATCTTGCATATGTATGGTTCATTTAAAAAAAAAAAAAAAATCCTAAAACAGCTTATGTCAATGATCCCTATTAACACCAAATTGAGACTTGTAGTAGTTATGACCCAGTCAGTGGACATTATTAATGCAACAAGATCTCAACTGAATACTTTACAAAGCATCTTAAAAGAATTTCTAAAATTAGGCCTTTCTAGCCTCAGCTAAGGTCAATATTTCAGAAGCTATCAGCTGCTGAGTCAGGAATAGGCATCCATGAAGAAGAGAGATTAAGGGAAAGACAAACCAAAGGTGTGCAGAAAAGGTCAGAAGATGCATTGCTCTCAGGAGATTGTCACCTCTGAGGGATGAAAATGTTGCTTCTGCTTGGACTTCTAGCTGCACAAACCTAGATTTTAATTGATTACTAGGTACAATATTTTATTGTTGCCTTTTATACATTTCCTAAAATAATATCCTGTCTTAAAAACCTGATATATTTTCTGTACTTTTTGCAGTGTCTCTACTTAGTCGTGGATGTGTAGCAATAAAGACTTTAACTACCTGCAGCTACACATTGAGTACAGATTGTTATTTTAATGATGCATATCCATTAAGACAAATGTATTAAGAAACTCTGATAACATATGCTTGGTAAAATGTATTTATTAGTGCTCAGTAGCATAAGTTTGGAGCTATACTACGGGGAATCTGATCAATGAATATATAAACATGTTAACATCGAAACATTCTGTGAACAGTACCTTCCTTGCCACTACCTGCTTTTGGGGTTCCACAACAATGGGCAGATTTATCAATTCATTCACACCAGTTTTTGTAGGCAGTTTGGTGAGACACAGAGTAAAACAGATGTCATAGATTCAGCTTAACTGCTAGTCAGAAATTTCCATTTTGTGGATCTTGCTACATGCATAGTAATATGAAAATTGGAAGAAATATGAACAATAATGAGAACAATTACATAAGATGACTCAAATTAAGTCATAGTCGTAGTAAATAAAACTACGACATGTCATAGTTTTATTCTGGCCACCTCTCGGCATGTTTGCTGTGCTGCTTTCGGAACTCCGACCCAACCTCTGGCGGCATGCGTGCACTAGTGGCAGCACGGATGTTCACCTGCCAGAACAACCTGCCGGAGAAGGCTGCCGCTAGTGTGAAACTAGCCTAATAGATTTCCATAATGTCACTCTTAGCTTCTGTAGTCTGTATGCCAAACTGCAATTTATAGTTTTGATTAAAGGTATTCTCATTACATAAAACAGTATTTTTATATATTTTACAAGATAAAACTGCATACCCATCGAAAAAGAGATAATGAACTGTTGGATCTGTTCCTTAACCGGTTTTGTTCATTATATTTTAACTATTAGGAATGAGGAATGTCACAAGTAATCCTATCTCTGCAAATAAATACACACTTTTCTGGCCTAGAATTGTTAAATATGTAAAATAATGACCATGTAAAAAATGTAGAGTGTGATGGGCAATATCTGTACTAAGGATCCCTTGAGATCCAGATAAGTGTTAATCGAGCACCAAAGTGCTTGCGTGCTCGGGCCGAGCACATCGGGATGCTCGGGTGCTCGAGGACCCGAGCTCAATGGAAGGTCAATGGGAGAACCAGAGCATTAAACCAGGCACCCCTTGCTCTGAAGAGGGGAGGGTGTCTGGTTCACAGGAAAAGGACAGAAATTGATGTAAACACCACTGAAATGGTTCGGGAACAGCATGGGGAGGATGTCTAGAGGCATCTTGGACTCCCAGGTCGTATACAAGGAGATATATACAGTGGATATAAAAGGTCTACATACCCCTGTTAAAATGTCAGGTTTCTGTGCTGTAAAAAAATTTGACAAAGATAAATAATTTAAGAACTTTTTCCACCTTTAATGTGACCTATAAACTGTACAACTGAAATCTTTTAGGTAAAGGAAAGAAAAAATATAAAAATAAAATAATATGGTTGCATAAGTGTGCACAGCCTTAACCACTTGCCGTCACGCTAACGCCGATGAACGTCAGCACGGCGGCTCTCTCAGGTCTCACTGCCGCCTATCGGCGTCATCTCGTGAGACCTGAGATTTCACATGAACGCGCGCGCACGACGACATGTGATCGGAGCGGGGACAACTGAAACTACAGCCTGCCAGCGCTGATCATGCGCTGGCAGGCTGTAGATGCGGAAAAAACCGCATTTAAATCGCATATCAGACGCTGTTTTTTAAACAGCGTCTGATATGCCTGCTGTCTGCTCGTCTGGTGGTCCCTTTGTTTGGGACCACCAGAGGAAACATAGGAAAAGTGCACCAATCACTACACACCCCCCCCCACCCCCCCATCACTGATTAACCCTGATCACCCATGTCACCCCCGATCACCCCCTGATCACCCCCTGTCACCCCCCCTGTCACTAATCACCCCCCTACAGGCTCATTCAGACGTCCGTATGTGTTTTGCAGATCCATTCTATATTTTTGCGGAACGGAAGTGCAGACCCGGAAGCGCGGATCCGTAATTCCGGATCCGAGCGGGACAAAGTCTGTCCCCATAGAAATGAATGGGTCAGCAATTCCGTTCCGCAAACAGAATTTCGGACGTGTAAATGGGGCATAAGGGTCCCTTATCACCGCCAGTTAGTTAGCTACTTGTTAGGTAGCTAGCGCCCAGCCCACTGCAGTCACTGATTTTGGCAGAGATTTTTTCATCCACATTGACCGATGCGAATGAAAAAATCTGTGCCGTTCATTTTATTTTTTTTTTCAGCGCAGAGGCTGAACGGAAAAAAAAAAATCTCATTACCCGTATGCTCAATATAAGGAGAATCGCAGAAACTCCTAATGCTGGCCATACGTGTAATGATTGCGGAGACCCCTAAAATGCCAGGGCAGTACAAACACCTCACATGTGACCCCATTTTAGAAAGAAGACACCCCAAGGTATTCCATGAGGGGTATGGTGAGTTCATGTAAAATTTTATTTTTTGTCACAAGCGTGAGAATCCAAATGCGTAAAAATGCCCTGTGAAATCCTAAAGGTACTCATTGGTTTTAGGGCCCCTTTGCGCATCTTGGCTGCAAAAAAGTGTCACACATGTGGTATCGCCGTACTCAGGAGAAGTAGGGCAATGTGTTTTGGGGTGTATTTTTATATATACCCATACTTTGTGTGAGAAATATCACTGTAAACGACAACTTTTTAAATTTTTTTATACAAAGTTGACAATTTACAGAGATATTTCTCTCACCTAACAAGGGTATATGTAAAAATACACCACAAAACACATTGCCCTACTTGTCCTGAGTACGGCGATACCACATGAGTGACACTTTTTTGCAGCTTGGATGCGCAAAGGGGCCTAAATTCCAACGAGTACCTTTAGCTTTTACATGGCTGCTCACAATTTAGCCCCGCCCAAAATGCCAGAACAGTATAAACACCCACAAATAACCCCATTTTGAAAGAAGACACCCCAAGGTATTCGCTGAGGGGTGTGGTGAGTCCGTGAAAAATTGAACTTTTTGTCAAAAGTTAGCGGAAAGGGATACTTTGTGAGAAAAAACAATACAAAATCAATTTCCGCTAACTTGTGCCAAAAAAAAAATCTTCTGTGAACTCGCCATGCCCCTCACGGAATACCTTGGGGTGTCTTCTTTCCAAAATGGGGTCACATGTGGGGTATTTCTACTGCCCTGGCATTTTAGGGGCCCTAAAGCGTGAGAAGAAAAATGCATAAAAATGCCCTCCTAAAAGGTACTCATTGGTTTTAGGGCCCCTTTGCGCATCTTGGCTGCAAAAAAGTGTCACTCATGTGGTATCGCCGTACTCAGGAGAAGTAGGGCAATGTGTTTTGGGGTGTATTTTTACATATACCCATGCTGGGTGAGAGAAATATCTCTGTAAATTGACAACTTTGTATAATTTTTTTTTAAAAGTTGTCATTTACAGAGATATTTCTCAAAAAAAAGAGATATTTTTTAAAAAAATTTACAACAGAAAGTGAAAAATGTCATTTTTTTGCAAAAATGTCGTTACATTTTTATTAATAGCAAAAAAAGTAAAAATGTCAGCAAGAATGAAATACCACCAAATGAAAGCTCTATTAGTGAGAAGAAAAGGAGGTAAAATTCATTTGGGTGGTAAGTTGTATGACCGAGCAATAAACGGTGAAAGTAGTGTAGTGCGGATTTGTAAAAAGGGGCCTGGTCACTAGGGGGGTATAAACCTGTGGTCTTCAAGTGGTTAAACTAATACTTTGTTGAAGCACTTTTTAATTTTATTACAGCACTCAGTCTTGGGTATGAGTCTATCAGCACGGCACATTTTGACTTGGCATATAACTTATACCAGCTGTACATATATAATTATATACAGGAGATACCCAGGTTATACCAGCATTGTCCATATCACTATATACAAGGAGATATATAACTTATACCAGCTGTACTTATATAATTATATACAGCAGATACCCAGGTTATATCAGCACGCTTAATATCACTATATACAAGGAGATATATAACTTATACCAGCATGGTTCATCTCACTATATACAAGAGGATGTCTAACTTATACCAGCCGTAAATATAAAATTATATACAGGAGATAGCTAGGTTATACCAGCATGGTCCATAAAAATCCCCCCAAAAAATGCATAACTCAAAACAAACCAAAAACAATGAAGCAGCTGGTATATGACGCATTTAAGGGAACCTTTCAAGAGGTTGTTCATCAATAATAAACTAGTCACATGGTACTTTGCTACAGGAACCCCAAAAGATCGGCTGTAATCAGTAGTAGTAGTATTTCATTACTTCATTGTTTGCTTACAGTGAATTAAAATCTACCCTGAACATCTGATAGACACGGAGGCACATGGCTCGTTTTAGGTACAGAACAGATATCAGAGCTGTGTTTCATAGCTTGATCTTGACTTCCAGGGCATCAAAAAGCCCTGGTCATGTAATCAGTGAAGGTTCTCACTAGATGACAGTAAGCAAAGAGCATAAAAGCGAAGATAAATGCAAAATGTATATTTGAAAACTGTATAAATCATAGAATGACTATGCTTTGTATGTTAAAATATTCCCCTTTACAGGAGAGCTTTTATTCAGAAAGTCAGGTAGAAGAAAATTCTCCTTATAACTAGTGTTGAACGAATCGAAGTGAAACTAATTCACTTCCATCCGAATTTGAGGAAAAATTCGATCTACCGCAAATCCGAATTTCTTCACACTTTATGGTAACGGATAGTGTTGGGCGCGAATATTCGAATCACAAATTTTAATAGCAAATATATATATATTGTGCTATATATTCGTATTCACGAATATTCTAAATTTTTTTCATCTGAACCCATGATCCCTCCCTGCTTCTTGTTTGTAGGCCAATGAGAAGGCTGCAATGTCTTTGTGTGAGCTTAGCAACATCCCTAGCAACCAATAGGAAAGTTGCCTACCCCTTTACTCTATAAGAACCTCCCCAGCAGCCATTTCCTGCTGTTTTTGCAGTTCTGAGAGAGACAGCAGTGTCATTGCTGTGCTCTGTGCTTTTCTGTGTCACATTACATTAGATAGTTAGCTTATATATATATAATGCAGATAGTTAGTGGGAGATAGTCAGTGGAGGTTAGATCATGATTTAGTGTAACTAGAGTTCCAGTGCAGGGTGCTAGGTAGTGTGATTTATGCTTGTGGGCCAATGAGAAGGCTGCAATGTCTTTTTCTGAGCTTAGCAACATCCCTAGCAACCAGTAGGAAAGTTTCCTACCCCTTTAGTATATCAGAACCTCTCCACAGTCATTTTCTACAGTTTATTACAGTTCTGAGAGAGACAGCATTGTCATTGCTATGCTCTGTGCTTTCCTGTGTCACATTACATTAGATAGTTAGTTAGTTAGTTAGTTATTTAGCTTATATACATTATACAGATAGTTAGTGGGAGATAGTCAGTGTAGGTTAGATTGTGATATAGTGTAGCTAGTGTAGGTTCCAGTGCAGGGTGTTAGGTAGTGTGATCGGTTTTGCTGTCCATACATACATGCTACAGACAAAGTGCTGTGATGTCACTAGTTCTCAGCAATACTTAGCGCACCAATCAGTAATATGTAGTCAGACTTGCTAAAATGTGAAGTTGAATTTATTATGCCAAAATATGTGCATCATTAATTGCTGATTTGCACAATCGTGAATATATCAGGGCACTCTATCTGTATATAAAGCTATTGTAATGTTCTGCCGTGCCAACCATTTTCTCCAGTCTCCGGACTTCTAGCAGCTTGAAAAATTTAGCAAAAGTTACCCACGCCTATATTGCGTGCGCAATATGCACATATTACACTGCCGATTTTCACAATCAAGAAAATAATCGCGAATTCTCGCACTCTCAAATTTATGATGAATTTTCGCCCAAATATTCGCAAAATATAGCAAATTTGAATATTGCCCCTGCGGCTCATCACTAGTAACAAATCATTTTTTTCCTAAAATGGTGGCTACATGTGTTACAAAGTGAAAGTAAGAAGCTGTCACAGTATTGTTGTTGTTTGTTCTACCGTGACACGTTGGCAGTGCATACTAGTTGCTGGTGGCAATGTGTTGTGTTCAGTATGCACGTGCACTTCCCCTTTAAGTTGTTTCCTCCTGTCTAGTGCTCGTTTGGTTAATGTCTTCCTAGGTGTGGATTTGGGTGTGGTCTCTAGGCTCTATATATCCTTGTGTAGTGAGCCTGAGATCAATTGTTTGTCTCCTGCCTTGGGGTGTGTTGGAGTGTTGATGTTCCATCTGTCCAGTCTGAGGGCCATCCTAGTAGAACATCAATGTCACCCTCTTGTTTCTATGATCCATTCCCTACCCTTACCTGTTATTGTGTTTGGTGTGGGTTCATGTTGGGTGTGTGGTGATGTTTTGTTTGGTGTACTATGTCTGTCATGTTTGATATAATGCCCGGCATGGTTGCTAGACATCCCCTCTGTGTTGGCCTGCAGACGTGGGCTCTACGGTTTCCCGGAGGGGTGAACCAAAAGACTACGAGCAGCCTTGCCTGGAGCCAGCATGCATCCGGTGTCCGCATGAGGGTCCAGGTAGTTTTGGAGTTGTTGTTCCGTCTTTGCTGCGTGTTTGTGTTTCTGGTGTGCTGTTGTTACACTTTGTGCTTAACTGACGTTCAGTTGCTGCTCTTTCTTCCTTCCCTTTTGTTACTAGGCCGCTGGATGACTCCGGTTCCTCCGTGTTGTAAGAGAAAAGGTGTTCTCTTGTCTATTCATCATACCTAGGATTACTCAGGGATTTCAGGGTCCTAATATTCCTGAATATGTGCCCACCTACCATCTGGGTTGGCTCATACAGCTAGCAGATCTGAGCTGGGTTTAGGGATGCTGTAAGAGGTGACCTGTCCCCTTTTCCCTTTTTCCAGGCCTAGTAACCGTTAACATTATACGGTGGGGAGTTCCCCCACTCCCCACAATGACAGAAGCTCAGGAACGCTTTATGACCCAAAATTCCATGCAGCCAAACTATCAGCAGATTCTCAGCTTTTTTCTGTGATTTCACAGCCCTATAAAAGCCTCATCCCATGTGTTCGTTGCCATTTCATTGAGAACTGAGTATAGGGAGAGAAGTGGCAAGTGTTAGGGACAATGTGTTTAATTGTAGAGTATTGGATAGGGGCAATGCAGGGACCGTGTAGGAAGATTGTAGGGAGAGTTTTTAGACACTGTAGGGAGGGCAGAGGGAGACTGCAGGAACAGAGCAGGCTCAGTGTAATTGCCCTATGCATCTTGTTCACCTGCTGCGCCATTCTTAATTAGAATTATAATCCCCAATCTCTATGATGAATGACATTGAGCAGGTAGCCCACACCTGTTGGCAAAGGGTAGACACACGGTGATACCTTCAGTGCAGCCCTGGACATGTAAGGGCATCACAGAACAGTTAGGCCTCATGCACACAGCTGTTGTTTTAGTCCGCGTCCGAGCCGCATATTTTGCGGCTCGGGCATAGACCCATTCACTTCAATGGGGCCGCAAAAGATGCGAACAGCACTCCGTGTGCTGTCCGCATCCGCTTCTCCGTTCCGTGGCCCCGCAAAAAAAATAGAGCATGTTCTATTCTTGTCCGTTTTGTGGACAAGAATAGGCATTTCTACAATGGGCCGCTTCTGTTCCGCAAATTGCGGAACGGAACACGGATCAGCTTCCGTGTTTTGCGGATCCGCGGTTTGCGGACCGCAAAACACATACGGTCGTGTGCATGAGGCCATAATGCTTAACGCCACTTGGCCCTCCAAGAAGTTGGACTTGAACCACCTGGGGTCAAATAACTCCTTGTATTAGGCCTCTTGCACACGGGCGTCATGTTTGACGCCCGGATAAGAGGCGGGTGCGTTGCGGGAATATGTGCGTTTTTCCCGCGCGGGTGCAAACGTTTGCAACATGTTTTGCACACGCGTGAGAAAAAACGCCATGTTTGGTACCCAGACCCGAAGCCGGACTTCATCACTGAAGTCCGGTTTCGGGTCTACTGGAGAATTGATTATTTCCCCTTATAACATGGTTATAAGGGGAAATAATAGCATTCTTAATAAAGAATGCATTGTTAAATGAAGAGGAAGGGGTTAAAAATAATAAAAGTTAACTTACCTTAGCCACTTGATCGCGTAGTCGCGATCTGTCCTCTCTTTCCTGCAGCATCTATGAGCTACAGGACCTGTGATGACGTCACATCACATGGTCCAATCACGTGGTCCATCTTACCATGGTGATGGACCATGTGATTGGACCATGTCATGTGACGTCATCACAGGTCCTTTAGATCATAGATGCTGCAGGGAAAGAGAGGACAGATCGCGACTACGCGATCAAGTGGCTAAGGTAAGTTAACTTTTTTTTTAACCCCTCCCTCTTTATTTAACAATGCATTCTTTATTAAGAATGCAATTATTTCCCCTTATAACCATGTTATAAGGGGAAATAATAGAGATTGGGTCCTGTTGCTAAGCAACCATGCGGGAAAATCGCAACGCATCCGCACTTGGTTGCGGATGCTTGCGATTTTCCCGCAGCCCCATTCACTTCTATGGGGCCTGCGTTGCGTGAAAAACGCAGAATATAGAGCATGCTGCGATTTTCACGCAACGCTGAAGTGATGCGTGAAAATCACCGCTCATGTGCACAGCCCCATAGAAATGAATGGGTCCGGATTCAGTGCGGGTGCAATGCGTCCTCCTCACGCATTGCACCCGCGCGGAAAACTCGCCCGTGTGAAAGGGGCCTTAGGGTTAAAACTAGATGGGCCGAATTTGCTGGATGGAGAAAAACATGGTAGCTGGATTATTGCCATATGGGATGAGTGTCGTTGGTTATTGAAATGAACCACACAAATCACTGCAACTTGACCCAAATTCAATGCAGCTAATTATTTCTTTTAGCAAAAAAATTAGTCTGTGTCATTATTAATCATTTATGGTCAGAACTACAACGATATTACCAGACAAATTGCTCTGCCAACTGGACCCAAATTCATCCTTCCTAGCTAACACACTCTGTTATGGGAAATTTTATTCTGCATCACTCTGACAGTCACAACAAACTTTAAACAATTTCTACATCACAGTGCAATGTAACGAAATTTTAGCCCATGTGGATCCATCCATAAGGTCCGAGATCCCTTATTACTATAAACTCATGCAGGATGAGTGTCATTGGTTACCGGAATGAACCACGCAAATCACTCTACCAACTCGACCCAAGTTCATTGTAGCTAATATGTGCTTTTAGTCAGTGTTTGGTCACTGTTTTGCATCAGTATTTGATCAGAATTTGTAAGCCAAAAGCAAGAGTGGGTCCAAAACACGGATGGGATGCAAATAATTCCTGTACATTTTATCTCTGTTTAGCACCCTTTACAGTTTTGGCTTAAAATTACTGATCAAATAGTGATGCAAAACACTGACAAAATACTGACCATCTGAAAGAAGCTTTATGGATGCTCAATAGTGTTGAGCGAACAGTTCGAGAATAGTTCGGGTTCGTACCGAATTTTGGGGTGTCCGTGACACGGACCCGAACCCGGACATTTTCAAAAAAGTTCGGGTTCGGGTCCGGTGTTCGCCGATTTCTTCCCGCTTTCTGAAGGGCTGCACAGCAGCCAATCAGTTAGCATTTTACTTCTTGCCCTAAGAGCCCATCACAGCCATGCCTACTAATGGCATGGCTGTGATTGGCCAAGTGCAGCATGTGACCCAGCCTCTATTTAAGCTGGAGTCACGTAGCGCCGCACGTCACACTGCTCTGATTAGTGTAGGGAGAGGACGCAGCTTCTATCAGGGCGAGATTAGGCAGGTTAAAGTCAGCAACAGCACCCAATGAACGGATCAATTTACAGCTGAGAAGCATTGAACTTCTGCTAGTTACTTGCTCGCTGGTTTTTAGGCTGCACAGAGCGTTTTTCTGTCACTTATTTTCTGGGTTGATCGGCGGCCATTTTGTGACTTGTGGTGCGCCAGAAGAAGCTGCCACCAAGTCCATCAATCCATCAATACTAGTTTTTTTTTATTTTGCTATATCCTACATCAGGGGCTTGGCTGTGCTAATTGTCACCCCTAGAAACTCAGGAAAGACATTTCTATATTTTATTAAGGGGTTAAATACAATTGCCCAAATACCAATCCCCTAAATCTGGTGTTCCAGCTTTGGCTAGACAAGTATAATACTGTCTGCTGTCTGGCAAAGGATAGATTATTTTCTGGGGTTAAATTCAATTGCCAAAATGGCAATACCATAAATCAGTGGTTTCAGCTGTGGCTGGCAACATAGAATAGTGTCCGAGGTAACGCACACACGTACAGACGCACGTACACGATTCTTGAATAGTTGTATTATCGCGATAATAAAACTAACAGTGTAAAGTTGACTGTATTGCTCTAAGTTATATTCGCGTACGAATATAACTTCTATTACAGCACACCAATACTAAAACTGACTAAGAGACAGCTTTAAGTTCTATTTAGTGTTGAGCGCGAATATTCGAAAAGCAAATTTTTTTAGCGAATATCGGCACTTCGCTAATTCGCGAATATTTCGAATATAGCACTATAAATTCGCTATTTCGAATATTAGTTATTTTTTTTTTTTTTTTTGTTATATTTTTTTCTTTCCTACTTCCCAAAAGTAGTTCTTACCTGTCCTGAGGATTCCTGGCTTCCTGGCTGCTCTAGTCAGTGCCCGTTGCCGCTTCTGCCGACTTCCGTGCTCATGTGGAGCGTCCCCATCCATGGGAGAATCTCCATATACTAAAATGTACTGTCGGATTTGAGGAATTACGTTGAAATCGCAATGCGATTAATTCAAGTTATATTAATCGCATTGCGATTACAACTTAGCACTGCTATCTTACATAGGCTAGAATAACGAATATGGAATATAGCTATGCACTAGCAGTGCTAAGTTGAAATCGCAATGCGAATACTTTAAGTTAAATTAATCGCATTGCGATTTCAACTTAGCACTGCTGCTATATTCCATATTCGTTAACTTCGTTAATTCTAGCAAGCTGACCCATTATAAACCCAGCTCTAAGTTGAAATCGCAATGCGATTAATATAACTTGAATTAATCGCATTGCGATTTCAACGTAATTCCTCAAATCCGACAGTACATTTTAGTATATGGAGACGTTCCCATGGTGATGGGGACGCTCCATGAGCACAGAAGTTATGGTTGGCTTGGTAGAATTAGCGAATAGCGAATATGACGAATGTATTCGTCATATTCCTCAAAACGAAGATAACGAGTATTCTACATCTTCGTTTTAGCAACATATTCGTCAACTTCGCTAATTCTAGCAATCAAATAGGAAGGTTGACTGACTATAGAGACAGCTGTGTTAAATTCGCTATGCGATTTTTTTTTAATACAATAATTATATTACTTGATAAAATTATTATAAGTATTCTATTTATTAAAAAAAAAAAAAATCGCATAGCTGAATTTAACACAGCTGTCTCTATAGTCAACCTTCCTATTTGATTGCTAGAATTAGCGAAGTTGACGAATAGGTAGCTAAAACGAAGATGTAGAATACTTCGTTATCTTCGTTTTGAGGAATAGACGAATACATTCGTCATATTCGTCATCCTCGCTAATTCTAGATATGAAACCAATAGGAAAGTAGCCTTAAGTACAAATCGCAATATGCGATTATTTAAATCGCATGTTAATCGCGATAACTAGAAAAAATGACGAATATTCGATTTCGACGAATATGAAACGAATATTCATTCGAATATTCGCGAATTTCGTCGAAATCGAATATGGCACCTGCCGCTCATCACTAGTTCTATTCAAACGCGATTGCAACTTTGGAACTTAAAGTGGTGTACGATTTTAAAAGTTGAGTACTAAAAAGTTGGAATCGCAATGCGATTCTTATATATTTGCTTAATCGCCTTGCGATTACAACTTTGAGCTACCGATCACCATGGGAACGCCTCCTCCAGTAGAATGTACTGTCGGATGTGAGAATTAAGTTGAAATCGCAATGCGATTATTATATATCTGCTTAATCGCATTGCCGTTTCAACTTAGCATTGCTAAATAATTCCATCCATATTCGTTAACTTACTGACTCAGTAAGTTAACGATATGGATGGAATTATTTAACAATGCTAAGTTGAAATCGCAATGCGATTAAGCAAATATATAAGAATCGCATTGCGATTTCAACTTAATTCTCAGATCCGACAGTACATTCTACTGGAGGAGGCGTTCCCATGGTGATCGTTAGCTCAAAGTTGTAATCACAATGCGTTTATTGCGGTATATTATCCCTCTGGGTGTCTTTTACAGCCTTTTTAGTGCCCAAAAGTTCGGGTCCCCATTGACTTCTATGGGGTTCGGGTTCGGGATGAAGTTCGGGTTGAGTTCGGATCACGAACCCGGACATTTTCCGGAAGTTCGGCCGAACCTCTCGAACCCGAACATCCAGGTGTTCGCTCATCTCTAATGCTCAACACAAGAGAATGTTCTGAGGATCAGAAGAACGGAAACATAAACAGTGATGTTAACGCAGCCTTACTGCCACTGCTGCTGCCACCACCATCCCCACTCTGTCATGGGACCACTATTGTAATGGTTACTGCCACTGCTGCTCTGTCGTGGGGCCACTGCTGCCGCTGCCACCGTCCCTGCTCATGTGGACTCTACTTGAATCTTGGGGCACTGCACGGTTATGTCCATGGGATTAGCTATGAATCTTGGCACCCTGCACAGTGATGTAGACGGAGATAAATTACAACTGCTTGTAATACTGATGGCACAGTACCTACAGAAATGATTAACTATAAATGTGGGTGCACTAGAATGTAATGCACACAGCAATACCCTCTCCCTGCAGTGTCCCTACAGTTTAAGTTCAAAGCCTTCACTCTGAGATTGGGCCACCTAGTTGGATGCATATGATTAGGCACAGTGGCCTGGGTATACCTGATTTATTGCGATTGTAACAAATTAATTATCAAGAAATTGAATTTCTTGTAGAACTTTGGCGAATCCTCCGAATCTTGTCTACTTATGACCTTCATCTTCTCATGACCAAAGGGG
The DNA here is from genome assembly GCA_033119425.1 of Bufotes viridis. Classification (NCBI taxonomy): domain Eukaryota; kingdom Metazoa; phylum Chordata; class Amphibia; order Anura; family Bufonidae; genus Bufotes; species Bufotes viridis. The sequence continues at coordinate 371,735,665 of CM065590.1, read as the reverse complement.
CGCTAATGATTCTGATGGAATTTGTCAGGAGCTTCCTGTTACCTGAACTCAGGCATCAGACTGGGGTTCCTGGGGCCCGCAAGATGAATTTGTTCTTGAGGCCCAATCCCTAAATCATTAATGAAGTTTAATAGATTTTAAATAAAAGAAATAGACCCTGGTGACAAGTTATGGACCCAAATACAGCCAAATCTTTTAGTCTCCTTGACCTTTGGGGTCAACTATGGTATCAGAGCCTGGGCCCACCAGAGATGCTCTGGTGGGGAAGTCTGAAACTGACAAGAACTATGGAAGCCTCCCTCATTGAAAATGAGATCATCTGAGAGATCATCTCCACATTGGCTCCTCCCCACTTGGCTACAATTGAAAAGTCTCTTCCTATACTCCTTCCTGAATGGTTCCCTTTAAAAAAAAACTTTATTGCTGCAGCACAATACAATGCTAATAATGGATGTGACATTAACAGATATGACAGTAATAGATGCAACATTCAATGTGAAGTACCTCATATTGATTTATATAGTGATATTCATATATTCAATGTTTGCAGAGCGCTGTTCCACCATCCACTGTGATTGCTGGCCTTAATGTGACTGATACAGGAATTTAGACTCGGGCAACAAAGACTGATGTCAGCCTCTGTACAGCACTACAGAATATGTTGGTGCTATACAAGCAACAAAGTGGTAAATAAGATGAAGCATTATTTCTCAGTAATTGTGCTTTTCTCCAATATTCCGATTACAACACTCGTACTATGAAGTGCCTCCAGTGAGTTAATTCTAAATACATTTTTGAAGGATTAATCTAAGACTACAGATGCATAACAATTTCACTTACCTTGAGAAATTTTCTGAGCAGATTTATTATATAACAAACATCCCAATTTCACTTAATGAGTTTTCTCAGCAATTTGTACAAAAACATGGATTTTCAATAGCACGTAGTAATTAGTTTGTTTTATCTCTTTAAAACCTAATATGTAAAAAGCATTGACATTTCCAGGCCTATATGTTTTGGAATCAATGTTGCTTGAAAAATCTCCATTATCTATCCATTGAAACTTATTGCATATCATTAAAGTCTGCTTACACTCTATCTGTAGGCATTTGTCATTTTGTCAGGAATAATTTAATTGCATCCACATTTGTGATCTCTCCACTCAAATATGGAACGGTGTTTAATAAGCTTAGATCTGATTACAGTAAACCTGGCTTTATAGACATCTGACTGCAATTGATTCCCCTATAAAACTGATCGCAATAAGACATTGGGGAACCATCAACATGTTTGATTTACTTTTAATTATAAAGGCAGTAATTATTATAAATTGAAAATCTGTAATATGATTCATTTACACACTTAGATTATTGCTAGATGTAGTGAGGATTAAGCTGGGACTACACACACTATGAGTAGCATGACATGAAGATTGTGCCCCATTGTATCTAATGAATAAAAATGGTGACATGATGCGACCCACCACAGGCCTCAACTGTAACACAAAAGTCACAAATAATCCGTCACTGTTGTTTTTTTTGTCACAGGTCGCATGTGACTTTGCCATCGCAGACCACAGTGCAAGTTACATGCAGTATGTGACTTGACTGTTATTTGGCTGTGTTTTGTACTGCCAAATTGTACCTTTAAAGGGGTTGTCCAAGTTAGGAAAAAAAAATATATAGCACTATAAATTTGATGGTCAGCAATATATAACTAAGCTAAGCAAGTTTTAGGCAAAAAAATATCTATTTTCTCATTTCTCTGGTTCTCTTCTGGCCGTTTGTTTACCTACAGCAACAACAATCTCTGCTCCTCCCCCTGCACTGCAAAGGAAGTGAATACAAGTGCTGCCCTGAGTGACATGTCTGCCTGCTGGGAGACTCAGCAGCATGTTGCATTTGTAGAACTACAAGTCCTTGCTGTATAATGACACTGCTAAGGGAGTGAATACAAGAGCTGCCCTGAGTGCTGGGAGACTCAGCAGCATGTTGTATATGTAGAACTACAAGTCCTAGCTGTACAATGATGCTGCTAATACACACAGGATCTTCCCCTGACCTGAAATGCTCTGCAGAACTTCTCTTTCAGCTCCTGTGCCCAGCATTTGTCTCCTCACTACCTGCAGATACACAGTAAACACTTCAGCCCTGAGTCTGTGCAGCTGAAGGGATTAAGAATCCTGCGAGAGAGCAATAAGCAGCAGCCGGCAGTGAAGGGGGGCATGACCAGCACAGTGACTCTCATGTACAGGCTTGTGCACAAACCTTATCAGAGCAGGGAGAGAAGCTGACATCACAGGTCATGTGACCCACAGTAAAATCTGAGAAACCAGGCACTGGAGATAACGTTAGTTAATTCAAAAGCTGTTACATTTGCCTAGTAAGTAACATACGAAGAACAAAAAAATAACTTGGACAACCCCTTTAACCACTTCACAAAATCACAGCAAGTGCTCCCGGGTCAGGTGCTCTTTCCCCCAGCAGCCTCATCATTAGTATATCCCAGTTCAGGCCAGCAGGTGACAGCACTGAACTGGGATATAATAATTTCTGTAAAGAATAATGGACCAGTTTCTATTATTCTGTACAAGTTGAAATCTGATGATTCCAAATTATGGTGCACTTGGTGACCTAACAAGTAAAAAATAAAAAAATAAAAATGTTTTGAAAAATATATATAAAAATTCAAATCACCCCTCTGTCCCCAAATAAAAAACAAAGGTCATTAGTATGACCGTGTCACAAGCTGCTTGTGCTATTAAAATATGTAGTTTAATGGAAAAAAATTAAAATTGCCTTTTCACCTCTTTTTGTAGACTTCCCTTCCCAAAAAATGGAATAAAAAGTGATAAAAAAGTCATACATACACCAACATGGTATCAATAAAAACTACAGATAGTCCCACAAAAATGAACTCACATACAGCTCTGTAGACATAAATATAAAAAAATTATGTGGGTCAGAATATGGTGCTATAAAGAAAAAAAATAGTTTTTTCAAAGTTTTTATTTCTGTAAAGTATTAAAACACAAAAAAAAACTATAGAAATGTGACATTGCTGTAATCATACTTACCCGGAGAATAAAGTTAACAGGTTAGCTTTACCACATAGGGAATGCCATAAAAATGAAACCCATGAAACTTTGGCAAAATTGTGATTCCCCCCAGTTCCACTCCATTTGAAATTCTTTTTTCCAGTTTACTACTTCATCATATGGAGTATAAAAAGGAAGCCTCGAGACAAAAAAAGTTATAGCTTCAGGAAGGCAGGGAGTTAAAAAAACAAAAAAAACTCTCGGACCTTAGATTAATTATAACAAATTACTCTTTTCCCACAAAATTATTAATCTACTCACCTTCTCCTGCTGTATAAGGTGCTACTGGCAGAGTAAACATAATTTTTACTGGACAGGATCCCTTAAATTTTTACTTCTACAATGAACCCCTGAAAAACTGAAGTGGAGGATGGGAGTGGTAGTGGCTCTGACTTTACAATAAATCACGGCGGCTTTCCTCACACTGTTGCTCCGAAGGGCCATGCAGTAGAAGAAGGATTCACTCTTTCTTCCCCCATAGCACACCTTGGTTCTGGGCTGCTGTCTGATGATAGTCAAGGTGCCCATGATGTTATGTGTTTGGGTGCAAGTCAGGATTTATGAAGTGAAATGGCTAGTTTATAGTGTAGGAGTCAGAAAACCCACACCAAAGGCACAACAATAAACATCATCCAACTGAAGCAAAACACAGTACTAACTGCACTCAGTACAATTCTCTCCCAGATAGCAAATTATTGATTTTTGCAAGGATAGGAGTAATGGCCCTCTTTGTATACTATCTTGATAAAGTATTTCTCAATAGATTCCATGGCGGGAAATCAGTTTATCACCTGAATGTTAACAAACTGGCTATTTGCAAGTGGTAATGAAGATGTTTCCTATAGAAGCATACACCCAAGCGAGGGTCCAGCAACTTTTCAAATAATCTGCCAGCAGATAAAGAAAATATCTTATAAGCAATAACTCATCTCTGGTACAACTCATGTATTAATGATTGTAATTAGGGATGAGTGAACCCGGTGAATGATCTTCTATCTTCATTCAGCAGGACCTGCGATGATGTCACCGCTCTCACCACGTGGTGAGCGCGGTGATGTCATCACAGGTCCTTTTGCAGGTCCTGAAGAAAAAAAGAGGATACCAGCTGCGCGATCAAGTGGAAGAGGTGAGTTTTTAAAATTATTTTTAATCCCTCAATGGCCATTTTATTTAGCATTCTATCTTAAGAATGCTATTATTTTCCGTTATAACCATGTTATAACGGAAAATAATAAAATCACCCGAACATCAAACCCGAACCCGAACTTCAGTGAAAAAGACCGGGTTCAGGTCCGGGTAACCGAACTCGCAAAGTTCGGTACGAACCCGAACTTTGAAGTTCGGGTTCGCTCAACCCTAATTGTAATCATTGCATTTCATGTCAGCCACCCCTGACAGCCAGCATTCCCACATATCAAGTATCTCACCTTCTGGGACTGCCACACTGATCATGTGTGGTATCAAAATGATCAGCCTGATAACATATGCATTATTAAAACATGTCGGGCCTGAATATCCATTAGTGTGGAAGCTATGTTTTATTAATTTTTCATAGTTGCCAGTTAAGTAAGAGCGGTGGAGCCTGCACAGGTAATGGGGGGCCATCCTAGAAGGCTGAGACTGAATTGGAGGGAGACTCCTCTCAGCTTCACCCTTTTTTTGATAAAAAGGAACAATTGTGAACATTTCATTGACACAATTTGGGGATCCGATTAACATTGGGTTGTGTTCCACGTTCCTCCTGTCACCGGAAACCAGAATAGACTCTGACCGCACAATTCATTGAGTAAGAACCTTTCTGTTTTTTAACCTTTTACTTGTTTTATGCAAGTTTATGTATGTCTTATTTCTTGTTATTTTTTGTAACTAAGTACTGTACCTTTTTTAGTACACTAAAGCATATATTTAATGGTTTTGCATTGTGTCCTGAGTGAGCCCAGTAACTTTCATTTTTTAAGTGTATGAGTGCGGTTTGCTATAAGTGGGGTGCTGTGGGGCTTTCTATGAGCCCCTAATTAATTGGTGTATTAATTTAAATGTCATAGATGGTGGCCGCTTGTTGGGGTGCAAGAGAGGCTGTGTCAGGGTGTGATCTAGGTTCAATCTGAGGCCTGAGTGTAGGGGCATGAGTGATTGAGTGCGTGAAATAGATCAACCCTTGGCAGTCGCACCCAGGGCAGTTCCCTACATGACATAATGTTTTTAAATGCATGTCTGGCCAGGATTTGTCCAAGTGTGCAGGGTGTCTTAACGGTGGCCCTCACATTGGCAGAGTCTGAATGGCTATAGTAGCAGTTTACCTTGCTAACTCCTATACTTGACCATGCAGATTCTAAGTTCTCCTCATCTTTCTCTCTTCTCCTTTTTTTCTTTGGATCTTGCAGAGACCTGTTATTCTCTGTAGCTTCCTGGGGTCTGAGAAGAAGAAGCATAGTTCACTTCTTCCTACCTCTCTCAACTCCAGTCTAACTTAACTGGGGGAAGTTCTTGGATCCCCACCCAACCTCCTGCAAGGGGCAGAACCAGAGGTGTTAACCCTGATTACACTATCCATGCACACATGCACAGCCATGCTAAGTATACTGTTATTACTTAACATTAAATAACAAACCATTTGCAGATACCACCTGCTATAGTAATTGATACACAAAATTACTTTAGAGCACTACAGAACTTATAATAATATAATGAAAACATCTTATTTGTTGAAGCTGGAAAAGCTCTTTAAATAGTTTATTGTCTTCCTCAAGTATAAAGCACTTCTCAATGCAAGGTTAAGGTGGAAATTAACATGATGAATACTGTAAACAAAGGATAGGCAGTAATTGCTGGTTTAAATGGGCTCTTATTTGATTCTATGGCATAAGGAACATTTTGGGGATTACAGTATGTGATGGAATTGCTTTTGTATTTACATAATTATAACAAGCCTAGTGATTTCAATTTCTAAAAATCCAGAATTATCATATACATGTAATTAATTATGTGTAATTATTGTGCAAATTGAAACATATAATTTGGTTTATTAATTGTGTTCAGTTTAACTTTGATTTACTATATTATTAAATGCAAGGAATGCAAGTAAAATACAATCTCTGAATGTAATTAGCTAGCTTCTACAAGTATTTTAGTCAACGTTGTATCTGCTACATATAGATATAGTAGAAGACCTGAGGTTTAGCTTCAATAATAGTGTATATACAGTATATGCTGCAAGATTAACAAACTTGCTGGAAGAGAATCCCTTGAAAACACAATGATCAAAATAATATGTGATCAACATGCCATTTACACCATGTTATTGCATCCTGTTATAAAGTACTTAAAAAATAGAAAAATGGTTCCCTCACACTCTCTTTCCAAATTTTTAATAAATGGAGACAGGGCTGCCCACTATCTCCCTTATTGTTCACACTGGTTATGGAGACCTGGATTTAAACCATTAGGCACATTTCTCACATTAAGGGGATAGAGACTGAAAATAAATTACAGGAAACAGTACAGTTTGAGGACGACCTCTTAATTCCCTGAACCCAGAAAACAGCTTTATTGCTGGTGTAGAAATCTTCTCAAAGTCTGACACTTTTTCTAATATTAAAATAAACCTGGACAAATCTAGAACTAGGCATAAACCTATTACAGGCAAGAAACCCCTTAGTGCAGTAGAACTACCCAAGAGTTTCATTACTTACCTAGGCTTCACAATTAGTCAAAACTACCACCTTTGTTTTCTGGATAGGGAGAAAGAACCTGGTGAAGAAAGTGATTCTCTACAAATTGAACTATGAATTTAAAATGTTAACATTTCAAAGCCCCAAGCCTTTTTTTTTTTTTAAATAAAGCAAGATCCCAATAAATCTGAAAAACAAAAACAAAAAAAACATTTAGGCCTTGAAGCTTTGACACTACCAAAAGAGCTTGAGGCATGGAAGCCTATAACTTATGCTGTTATAGAGATCCCATGCACTGTGAGTAATGAACTCAGTGGAGCACCATTGCTTACTGTGAGTTATTCCCATATCTGCCATGAAAGGATGAGATAGGACAACCTTTGAAACAGAAATCTCATTAAGTTTTAAATTATACTAGCAAAATATACATATCCCAAGAAAACACTATCTGCTCTATATTACCTACTGCTACCTACTCCTTGAGCCTACAAAATGTATCAATATGGGAAAGAGACCTAAATGCCTAGAAAACATTCCCAGATGAGATTATACAAGTTGTCACATGGGTCTCCCCACTATGTAAAGGTGCAGAAAAACTCATGCAAAGTGATCACTAGATAGTACATTACACAATTTAAAACTCAAATGTTTCCTTTCCATCCCAAACACTTGCTGGAGGTATTATATTGGAACATATTTTGACAGCTGATGGAACAGCCCTGCTTTTTTGGAAGGATGTACTAGGCTCAGTAAAAGCCATCTGCCACCTAACATCCCCACTAAACTAAACTAATTTTCAACAGTTTACTCACATCATAAGGCAAGTTAATGAACATACAAATACAGTATCTTATAGCAGGAGCTAAATAAATCACCCATCCTTCCTCCAAGTGAAACTTCATCAGACCTACAGTACTTCCACTGAGTACATTTGACTCCTTCTGGAGACCAAACTTTAATCACAGTCTTTTATAGCAAAGAAGTCTTACGTGTGCCTTCACTCTCCTATACTCCTATTCTCCTTTTCCTGCCCTCTCACTTTCTATACAGTTGGCAAATAGTTAAACCAATGTGACAATAAAAATAAACCATTGTGTTCTCACTTCAGATGTTGGGTTAGGACAACAAATGGTCTGACCTATAACCAGAGGGTTTACGGACTGTATCATCTCTACCCTGTTGTAATAGTTTTTATAATTCATCCTTATGGTCTGCATTGTTGAATCTTTTCGATCAGCAGGATGTCTTTCACTTTCTTAATTTTTGTATTTATATTTGTATTCAGCATTGCACAGTTACAGCATACTGTTAAAAAAGTTACTAAAAAGAAAAAAGACAAAAATGGTGTCTATCTCCCTTGAATAACATCTGAAGCATAGTTCTTCTGTCATTTCTCCTGGGAATGTAAGAGTAAATTGATAACTGACCAGTATTATATACTTGCCCATAGCATGTCTACCTTAACACTTATTGTCTAATCATTGCTGGTAGAGTTGAGCGGACACCTGGAAGTATGGGTTCGAGAAGTTCTGCCGAACTTCACGAAAATGTTCGGGTTCGGGATCCGAACTCGACCCCGAACCCCAATGGGGACCAGAACTTTTGGGCACAAAAAAGCCTGTAAAATAGCCCTGGAAAGGGCTAGAGGGCTGAAAAAGGCATCAAAATGTAGGTACATCCCCAGCAAACAAATGTGGATAGGGAAATGACTTAAAATAAAATAAATTAAAATTAATCAATATCAATTGGCAACTTGGAGGAGGTGGTGGAATACGAGGTTGGGGTGGCGTCAGGTGGGAATGATATGGGAGTTGAAGTTCTCATCACAGCCAAAAAGGATTCATGTCTGCCTGCAGTGCCACAGGCCTCATTCACAGACTCACGCCATGGCAACCATACATGGGAGTTGAAGTACACATCACAGCCAAGAAGAATTTATATCTGCTAGCAGTGTCACAGTCATCACTCACAGACTCAGGCCAATGGGAACCATACATGGAAGTTGAAGTTGTCATCACAGCCAAGAAGGAATCATGTCTGCCTGCCGGGTCACAGGCCTCATTCAAACATTCAGGCCCACGGGACCCACAACGAGGAGAGTTAAAATCACTCCAAGAGAGTATTGATTTAACCCAGCAATGCCAAAGGCCTCATTTACAGATTCAGACCCATGGCACCCACAAAGAGGAGAGTTACAATCATGCCAAAACAGTATTGATTTCACCCAGTAGTGCCACAGGCCTCATTCACTAATTCAGGACCATGGCACCTGCAAAAGGGAGAGAGGTCCCATAACAGCAACACAGGCCTCATATCAACCTGCAATGGAACAGGCCATTATCATTTATGTGGGCCCCTAACACCCAGACAGAGGAGAGGTCATTTGACAGTATAAAGAGTTTAAGGTCTCCCACCAATGCAGCAAGCGATTAAACAAAATATAGGCCCCTGACAACCAGACAATGTAGAGGTCATTTAACAGTATAAAGAGTTTAATGTCTCCCACCAATGCAGCAAGCGATTAAAATAAATATAGGCCCCTGACAACCAGACAATGGGGTGGTCTTTTGACAGTATTAAGAGTTTAATGTCTCTCACCAATGCAGCAAGCGATTAAACAAAATATAAGCCCCTGACAACCAGACAATGGGGCGGTCATTTGACAGTAAAAAGAGGTTAATGTCTCCCACCAATACAGCAGGCGATGAAACAAAATATAGGCCCCTGACACCAGACAATGTAGAGGTCATTTGACAGTATAAAGAGTTTAATGTCTTCCACCAATGCAGCAAGCAATTAAAAGAAATAAAGGCCCCTGACAACCAGACAATGGGCCGGGCATTTGACAGTAAAAAGAGGTTAATGTCTCCCACCAATATAGCAGGCGATGAAACAAAATATAGGACCCTGACAACCAGACAATGTAGAGGTCATTTGACAGTATAAATAGGACAATGTCACCCACCAAAGCAACAGGTGATTATCTGAAATATAAGCCTCTGGCACCAGACAGAGGAGAGAGGTTCCATAGCAAAAAATCAGGCTTGATATTACCTGCCAAAGCAGAGGGCGATTAACAGAATTTTAGGCCCCTGACACCCAGACAGAGGAGAGGTCATTTGACAGCAGAAAGAGATTAATGTCACGCACCAAAGCAGCAGGCTATTAGCTGAAATGTAGGCCCCTGGCACACAGACAGAGGAGAGGTTCATTCAACTTGGGTTTGCCTTAAAAATAATGGTACAATTAAAAAAAGAGGATTCAATAAAGAAGTGCCCTGGAGTACAAGAATGTATGGTTGAGGGCGAGGCAGTTATAAACGTATAGTCAATGAGTCAAGAGAGAAATAGAGATGGGGCAGCACTACGCCATGCGCATTACTTCATAAAGTCTTGCACGACCACTGGTAGCTTTGCAGTATAGTGGTGCTCAGCCAGGATAAAGTCCATATATAACAAACTTGTGCGGAGAAAGAGAAAAGAGGCGGCACTCACCACTGTTGCGTCTCTTCAGTTTATTCAGTCAAAAAGTGCAATACATGCAGAGTAAAGGGCAGCGGTCGGATGCCTTCAGACATGTGGCACGCCGAGTAGCAACGGCCGTTTCACACGAACCTGTACTTCTTCCGGCTACTAACATGACGCCTGAACTACGCGCGGCTCATAAAGGCACTGGGTCAGTGTTGAATACGTGCCCCACAGTGCACAAAAACCTGTTAAAAACAGACATACTAACATATCCCTATATCCCTATTTATATCCCTATTTACATCGAAACATATCGAAAACCCAATTAGAAAAAGGTCCAAGGAGAGAAATAAAATGCTACCAGCTACCCGCTGGTACAATGTATCAAAGACGGTACTGAAGTGTCGCGCAAGATTGCTATCAAATGAAAACACTAAGATCATTGCACTCATTGAGCCCCAGTTGCCCCATCGCATCAGTGCGAATGATACAACGGGATTCTTGTTGAAGAAGGAAGTGATGCCTATCTCCACCTCGTAAGCGAGGGGAGACGATCTCTATGCCACCAAAACTAAGACACTTTACATTGCCACCGTGGTCATTTCGCACGTGTTCGATGGGCCTGGGGCAGCCCTTTCCAGAATGTACCGAATTTAAGTGCTCTCTAAATCTCTCAAACAGTGGTCTTATTTTCTTTCCAATGTAGAATGTGCCACAGGTGCACAGTACGACATAGACAACATATTGTGTCCTGCAGTTGATAAACTGTGTCACTCTGTGGCGAACCCCACATATGGAAAGTATTTTTTTGCGACAATTATATTGGCAAAACGAACAATTTCCACAGACAAAATTGCCAATGGGTCTCCGATTTGTCAGCCAAGAGCTGCCCACCTTGGTTTCCCTGAAAACACTACTAACCAATTTGTCCTTTATGGTGTTTGTCCTTTTAAAGGTAATCAAATGTTTTTCGTCCACAAGTGGACCCAGTCCAGACTCCGTCTTGAGCAAGTCCCAGTTATTAACAATGATTTGTTTGATGTAATTAGCTAGGGGACTAAACTTAAAAACAAACACAAATTTATCTCCATCCTTGTCCCTAAAATCTTTCTTCTATTCTCCATAAAGGAGATCCCTGCATTCCCGAGCTTTAGCTCTAACACAGGCCCTCTCGACCACCTTGGGAGGGTAACCCCTATGCAGGAATCGGGATTTGAGTTCATGTGCTTGTCTATCATATCCAGCATCAGTTTTGTTAATGCGCCTGAGGCATATAAATTGGCCATATGGAATGGCCTCTTTCACGCTATGTGGATGGAAACTATTATGGTGCAGAAGGGAATTGGACGCAGTGGGCTTACGAAAGGTTTCAGTGACAATGTCTCCATCTTATATGGAGACACGCACATCGAGAAACTCAAGGGAGGATCCTCCAAAATTCAAAGTGAATAACATATTCATGTCATTCACAGAATTTAAATGAGCCACTAAGTCGATATACTGCGCCCGTGTTCCAATCCACACCATGAAGACATCATCCACATAGCGGATAACCCTATGTATATATTGGAGAAATGGGTTGGTTGACGTGAGGACATATTTATCCTCAAATTTGCTGAGAAATAAATTTTTAAATATTTGCAAAAGTACAAGCCACGGGCGTACCCATGGCCGTACCTTGGAGCTGTTTGTACCAGGTGCAGTCAAATTTTAAAGTATTATTCATTAGCACAAAATTCAGTGCCTCCTCTTAGAACCCATGGTAAATTTCACTTTTACTCGTGTTGCATAACACATCAAGAACAGCAGCCACACCCGGACCATGAGGGATCCGAGTGTAGAGGCTCTCCACATCTAAAGAGACAAGACTCCAACCTTCTTGCCACTGGAGGCCCTCCAGGGCAACAAGGAAGACACTAAGGACTCATTTAAATTCTGTGAATGACATGAATATGTTATTCACTTTGAATTTTGGAGGATCCTTCCTTGAGTTTCTTGATGTGCGTGTCTCCATATATGATGGAGACATCGTCACTGAAACCTTTGGTACGTCTACTGCTTACAATTCCCTTCTGCACCATATTAGTTTCCATCCACATAGCGTGACTAAACTTAAAAACAAACACAAATTTATCTCCATCCTTGTCACTAAAATCTTTCTTCCATTCTCCATAAAGGAGATCCCTACTTTCTCAAGCTTTAGCTCTAACACAGGCGTTCTCGACCACCTTTTGAGGGTAACCCCTATGCAGGAATCGGGATTTGAGTTCATGTGCTTGTCTATCATATCCAGCATCGATGTTGTTAATACGCCTGAGGCGTATAAATTGGCCATACGGAATGGCCTCTTTCACGCTATGTGGATGGAAACTATGATGGTGCAGAAGGAAATTGGACGCAGTGGGCTTACAAAAGGTTTCAGTGACAATGTCTCCATCATATATGGAGACATGCACATCAAGAAACTCAAGGGAGGATCCTCCAAAATTCAAAGTGAATAACTTTGGGGCTCAATGAGCGCAGTGATCTTAGTGTTTTCATTTGATAGCAATCTTGCGTGACACTTTAGTACCGTCTTTGATACATTGTCCAGCGGGTAGCTCGTAGCATTTTAGGTCTCTCCTTGGATCTTTTTCTAATTGGGTTTTCGATATGTTTCAATGTAAATAGGGATATTGTACTCACCTTGTTAGTATCTCTGTTTTTAACAGGTTTTTGTATACTGTGGGGCACGCCGGTGTATTCTTGGCGTTTATACTATGCGGGCTCCTTTTTGTGCTATTGCGTCTTGGTTGCTTGGCAACACTGACCCAGTGCCTTTATGAGCCGCACGTAGTTCAGGCGTCATGTTAGTAGCCGGAAGAAGTATAGGTTCGTGCGAAACAGCCATTGCTACTCGGCGTGCCACTTGTCTTAAGGAGTCTGCCTGCTGCCCTTTACTCTGCATGTATTGCACTTTTTGACTGAATAAACCGAAGAGACACAACAGTGGTGAGTGCCGCCTCTTTTCTCTTTCTCCGCACAAGTTAGTTATAAATGTATATTCTGCACTAGGTACGGACAAGACCTGTGGGATCCATGCCTGGTTCATTTTAATGAACGTGAGCTTGTCCACGTTGGCTGTGGACAGGCGACTGCTTTTGTCTGTAATGACGCCCCTTGCTGTGCTAAATACACTTTCAGACAATACACTGGCCGCAGTGCAGGCCAGCATCTCCAAGGTATAAAGGGCAAGCTCTGGCCAAGTGGACAATTTGAAGACCGAGAAGTTGAATGGGCAGAACCATCAGTCAGTACGTGGAGGTGTGTGCACACGTACTGTTCCACCATTTTGTTGAAATGCTGCCTCCTGCTAACACGTTCCCTATCAGCTGGCGGTGCAGTGACAAAACTTTTCCATATCTCAGCCATGCTAATCCTGCTGTCTAAGGAGCTGGCCGTGACACAGCTGCATTGGTGACCTATTCCTCCTTTGCTTCTGCCTTCGCCTTGTTCTTCCACTTGTCCCCCCGTGTCAGTTGGGAATGCCCTCAGAAGAGCATCTACCAGCTTGTAGTCGCGCATCTTCCTATCAAGGAGTTAAGGTGGGCACGTTGTCCTTGTACCAGGGATCCAGCAGGGTGGCAACCCAGTAGTCAGCACAATTTAAAATGTGGGCAACTCTGCTGTCGTTGCACAGGCACTGCAGCATGTAGTCGCTTATATGTGCCTGGCTGCCCAGAGGTAACGATAAGCTGGCCTCTGTAGGTGGTGTATCGTCTGTGTCCTCCGTATCCCCCCAGCCACGCGCCAGTGATGGCCCTGAGCTGTGTAGGGGGCCACCCTGCAGTAAAAACGGTTCCTCCTCCTCCTCCTCTAGCTCATCCTCCTCATCCTCCAGAAGTGTGCCCTGGCTGTCCACATGTGTACCTGGCCTCTGTTGGTGCAGGAACCTCCCTCTGAGCCACTTCTGTTTGACCTGCCCGAAACCCTGTGAAATGACCCCTCTTCCTCCTCCTCCTGTGCCACATCCTATTCCATCATCGGCGTAATATTTTTTTCAAGGAGTCATAGAAGGGGTATTGTAATGCTAACAATGGCGTTATCAGCACTGGCCATGTTGGTCGAGTACTCCAAAGACTGCAACAAGGTACACAGGTCTCGCATGCAGTCCCAGTCACTGGTGGTGAAGTGGTGCTGATGCATACTGCATCTGAAACTCCATTATTGCCTGCTGCTGCTCGCACAGTCTCTTCAGCATATGTAAGGTGGAGTTCCACCTGGTGGGCATGTCGCGTATGAGGCAGTGAGCAGGAAGGCTGAAGTTACGCTGCAGCGCAGACAGGCGAGCAGCAGCAGCAGGGTGAGAACGCCGAAAGCACGCCCATACGGACCGCACTTTAAGCCGCAGCAGCTCTGACATGTCTGGGTAGTTTTTAAGAAACTTCTGCACCACCAGATTCAGCACATGTGTCAGGCAAGAGATGTGCGTCAAACCAGCTAGTCCCAGAGCTGCAAAGAGATTTAGCCCATTATCGCACACCACCAGGCCGGGCTTAAGGCTCACCGGCAGCAACCACTCATCAGTCTGCTGTTCTATTCCCCTCCAAAGCTCCTGTGCAGTGTGGGGTTTGTCACCCAAACACATGATTTTTAAAATCTCCTGCTGACGTTTACCCCAGGCTGTGCTGAAGTTGGGGGTGAGGTTCTTTCGATGACGTGGGGGTGGTAGAAGAGGAGTAGGAGGAGGATGATGCGGAGTAGGAGGAGGAAGCAACAGGAGGCAACGCATAATGCCCTGCGAACCTCGGTGGTGGAAGGACATGCACCAAACCAATATCCGCCTTGGGCCCAGCCGCTACTATGTTTACATAGTGTGCAGTTAGGGAGATATAGCGACCCTGGCCATGCTTACTGGTCCATGTATCTGTGGTTATGTCTGTGGACCTTGCCACAGATGGCTTTGCGCAGCGCACACTTGATTTTATCCACACTTTGATTTTATGCACTTGGTTGTGCAGGGAAGGGACGGCTCGCCTGGAAAAGTAGTGGCGGCTGGGAGCTACGTACTGTGGGACAGCCATCGCCATCAGCTGTTTGAAACAGTCTGTCTCCACCAGACGGAATAACAGCATTTTAATGGTTAGTAATTTTGACATGCTGGCATTCAGGGCCAGGGCTCGAGGGTAGGTAGGTTGGTATTTCCTCCTTTTCGCTAATGTTTAGGAGATGGACAGCTGAATGCTGCCGTGTGACATGGTGGAGATGCTTGGTGATGGTGTCGTATGTGGTGGTGTTGGTGGAACATCCTCTGTTTGTTGGTCTCCAGGTGCCACGGTGATGCCAGAGGTGAAGGGAGAGGCTGAGCCAGCATCAGAAGAGGGAGCAGGAGGAGCATGAGAGAGTTCCTTTTTTAAGGTGTTTACTCCACTGCAGTTCATGCTTTGCATGCAGATGCCTGGTCATGCAGGTTGTGCTCAGGTTAAGAACGTTTATGCCTCGCTTCAGGCTCTGATGGCATAACATGCAAACCGCTCGTGTCTTGTCGTCAGGACATTGTGTTAAGAACTGCCATGCCAAAGAACTTCTTGGAGCAGGCCTTAGTGTGCTCGGTGCCTGGGTGCGGTGGACAGTAGCAGGCGTACTGTCTCTGGAATGGCCGCTGCGCTTTTGCACCCTGCTGCCTCTTTTGCTGTGCTGTTGCCTCGTTGCGACCACTGCCTCTTCCTCAGAACTGCACACCTCACTAGCACGACCTTCAGTCCAGTCTGGGTCTAGGACTTCATCATCCTTAACATCATCTTCCACCCATTCATGACCCCTGCCCTCCCCGTCAGTCTGCACATTGCAGAAAGCCACAGCAGTTGGCACCTGTGTTTCGTCATCATCAGAGACGTTTTGTGGTGGTATTCCCATGTCCTCATCCTGCAACAAAAGTGGTTGAGCATCAGTGCATTCAAGGTATTCCTCTTCTGGGGCAGGGCAAGGTGGATGGGCCGGGGAAACCCTGCCAACAGAGTCATCAAAAAGCATGAGACTTTCCTGCATGATTTGGGGCTCTGACTGCTTGGCTGATTTGCAAGGGGGTGAGGTGGAAGACTGATGGGCATGGGCTGCAGGTGCCAACTCTTTCTGAGCTTTCTGCAGAGGACTGGGTGTTAGATATTGTGAAGGAACTGGAGGCACTGTCAGCCACCCAATCTACTATCGCCTGTACATGTTCTGGCTTCACCATCCATAGAGTGACATTTGGGCCTATCAAATAACGCTGCAGATTCTGTCGCCTACTCGCACCAGAGGAAGGTGTTTGACTTGGAGCGGTAGTTGACGCTGAACAGCGACATCCACTCCCAGCAACAGGAGCTCCACCAACACCATCACGACCATGCCCACGTCCCATATTTGATGTTCTCCTCATTATTTGCGTTCACCCACCAAGCTAAAAGATTGGTCTCTCTCCGGTGTCAATTTACCTGCCATTAGTCGACAATTCCGTTCACTAAGGCAGTGCCCATGTCATAAAAATGCTCTGTGGACCCAGAATAATGTTTTATGTTCCCAAAATACACTGATTCTCAATTTCTATGCGGAAATGTAAAATATTTTTTGGTACGCTGTATGCACAAGTGGTTTGTGGAACAAGTATTTTTGTAATAAAATACAGAAAAATAGTATTTCACTGCTGTAAATTGAAATTAATTATTTATGCGCCGGATGCACAACAGTTTTTTCGGCCTAAAACACGGCTTTTTTCAATAAAACCCCAAAATTCAGATTTTAACTTCTGTACATTAAAAGTAGATATTTATACTATGTATGGACACCAGATTTGGGGACCCAGAACACGGATTTGGTCACCAAAATTCACAAATTCAGAATAGAACTACTATATATTGGAAATAATTATTTAAATGACGGATGCACAACAGTTTTTTTGGCATAAAACACGGCTTTTCTCATTAAAACCCCAAAATGCAGTTTTTAACTGAGGTACATTAAAAGTAGATATTTATACTATGTATGGACACCAGATTTGGGGACCCAGAACACGGATTTGGTCACCAATATTCACAAATGCAGTATTTGACTGCTATGAATTGGAAATAATTATTTAAAGAGGACCTTTCATTACCCTAAAAAATCTGAAACTAAGTATACCGACATGGAGAGCGGCAGCCATGGATCTACCTGCACTTACTATTATCCCTGGGCGCCACTCCGTTCTCCCTGTATAGGCTCCGGTAACTTCAGCTCTTCGGCTCAACTGGGAGGAGCCTGCTCTTCCTCTCCTGGGCGTCTCCTTCTTCCAGGCTGTAGCTCTAACCAACCGCAGCGCTCAGCTCATAGCCTGGGAGGTTTTCTTCTTCCAGGCTATGAGCTGAGCGCTGCGGTTGGCCAGCGCTACAGCCTGGGAGAAGGAGACATCCAGGAGAACAAGGGCAGGCTCCTCCCTGTTGAGCCGAAGTTACCGGAGGACATTTTGGGAGAACGGAGCCGTGCCCAGGGATAATAGTAAATGCAGGGAGATCCCTGGGCGCCGCTCTCCATGTCTGTATACTTAGTTTAGATTGTTTAGGGTAATGAAAGGTCCACTTTAAACAACGGATGCACAACTGTTTTTTCAGCCTAAAACACGTCTTTTTTCAATAAAACCCCAAAATGCAGTTTTTAACTGCTGTACATTAAAATTAGATATTTATACTATGTATGGACACCAGATTTGGCGACCCAGAACACGGATTTGGTCACCAAAATTCACAAATGCAGTATTTAACTGAAATAAATTGTAAATAATTATTTAAACAACAGATGGCTTCGGCCTAAAACACAGCATTTTTCAATAAAACCCCAAAATGCATTTTTTTACTGCTGTAAATTTAAATTTGATATTTATACCGTGTATGTACAACTGCTTTGTGAAGCAAGAATATTGCTTTTTTCCCACCAAAAAGAATAATGCACTATTTCTCAGCTGTAATGTGAAATCGGTATTTAACCACTTCAGCCCCCCTAGCTTAAACACCCTTAATGACCAGGCCACTTTTTACAATTCTGCACTACACTAATTTCATAGTTTATTGCTCCGTCATGCAACTTACCACCCAAATGAATTTTACCTCCTTTTCTTCTCACTAATAGAGCTTTCATTTGGTGGTATTTCATTGCTGCTGACATTTTTAATTTTTTTGCTATTAATCAAAAATGACTGAAATTTTTGCAAAAAAATGAAATTTTTCACTTTCTGTTGTAATTTAAAAAAAAAAAAACTAGATTTCTATATAAATTTTTCGCAAAATTTATTGTTCTACATGTCTTTGATAAAAAAAAATCCAATAAGTGTATATTAATTGGTTTGGGTAAAAGTTATAGCGTTTACAAACTATGGTGCAAAAAAGTGAATTTCGGCATTTTGAAGCAGCTCTGACTTTCTGAGCACCTGTCATGTTTCTTCAGGTGCTAGAATGCCAGGAAAGTATAAATATCCCCCAAATGACACCATTTTAGAAAGAAGACACCCCAAAGTATTCACGGAGGGGCATGGTGAGTTCATGTATCATTTCATTTTTTTTCACAAGTTAGCGGAAAATGACACTTTCTGAGGAAAAAAATAAAAATTGGGGTGTCTACTTTCGGAAATGGGGTCATGTGTGGGGTGTGTTTACTGTTCTGGCATTTTGGGTGGGGCTAAATTGTGAGCAGCCCTGTAAAAGCTAAAGGTACTCGTTGGAATTTGGGCCCCTTTGCGCACCCAGGCTGCAAAAAAGTGTCACTCATGTGGTATCCCCGTACTCAGGAGAAGTAGGGAAATGTGTTTTGTGGTGTATTTTTACAAATACCCATGTTGGGTGAGAGAAATATCTCTGTAAACTGACAACTTTGTATACAAAAATGTAAAAAGTTGTCTTTTACAGAGATATTTCTCACACCCAGCATGGTTATATGTAAAAATACACCCCAAAACACATTGCCCTACTTCTCCTGAGTACGGCGATACCACATGTGTGCCACTTTTGCAGCCTGAGTGCAAAGGGCCCTAAAACCAATGAGTACCTTTAGGATTTCACAGGGCATTTTTACGCATTTGGATTCCAGACTTCTTCTCACGCTTTAGGGGCCCCTAAAATGCCAGGGCAGTATAAATACCCCACAAGTGACCCCATTTTAGAAAGAAGACACCCCAAGGTATTCCGTTAGGGGTATGGTGAGTTCATGTAAAATTTTATTTTTGTCACAAGTTAGTGAAATATGAGACTTTGTAAAAAAATATATATATATATCAATTTCCGCTAACTTGTGCCAAAAAAAAAATTCTGTGAACTCGCCATGCCCCTCACGGAATACCTTGGGGTGTCTTCTTCCAAAATGGGGTCACATGTGGGGTATTTATACTGCCCTGGTATTTTAGGGTCTCTAAAGCGTGAGAATCCAAAATGCGTAAAAATGCCCTGTGAAATCCTAAAGGTACTCATTGGTTTAGGGCCTTTGCGCATCTTGGCTGCAAAAGTGGCACACATGTGGTATCGCCGTACTCAGGAGAAGTAGGGCAATGTGTTTTAGGGTGTATTTTACATATACCCCTGCTGGGTGAGAAATATCTCTGTAAATGACAACTTTTTAAAAATGTATACAAAGTTGTCTATTTACAGAGATATTTCTCTCACCCAGCATGGGTATATGTAAAAATACACCCCAAACCACATTGCCCTACTTCTCCTGAGTACGGCGATACCACATGTGTGACACTTTATTGCAGCCAAGATGCGCAAAGGGGCCCTAAAACCAATGAGTACCTTTTAGGAGGGCATTTTTACGCATTTTTCTTCTCACGCTTTAGGGCCCCTAAAATGCCAGGACAGTATAAATACCCCACATGTGACCCCATTTTGGAAAGAAGACACCCCAAGGTATTCCGTGAGGGGCATGGCGAGTTCATAGAAGATGTTTTTTTTGGCACAAGTTAGCGGAAATTGATTTTTTATTGTTTTTTCTCACAAAGTCTCCCTTTCTGCTAACTTTTGACAAAAAGTTAAATTTTTAATGGACTCACTATTCCCCTCAGCGAATACCTTGGGGTGTCTTCTTTCCAAAATGGGGTCATTTGTGGGGTGTTTGTACTGTTCTGGCATTTTGGGCGGGGCTAAATTGTGAGCAGCCATGTAAAAGCTAAAGGTACTTGTTGGAATTTGGGCCCCTTTGCGCACCTAGGCTGCAAAAAAGTGTCACTCATGTGGTATTGCTGTACTCAGGAGAAGTAGGGCAATGTGTTTTGGGGTGTATTTTTACATATACCCATGTTGGGTGAGAGAAATATCTCTGTAAATTGACAACTTTGTATAATTTTTTTTAAAAAGTAGTCATTTACAGAGATATTTCTAACACACAGTATGGGTATATGTAAAAATACACCCCAAAAAACATTGCCCTACTTCTCCTGAGTACAGCGATACCACACTTTTTTGCAGCCAAGATGCGCAAAGGGGCCCTAAAACCAATGAGTACTTTTAGGATTTCACAGGCCATTTTTACGCATTTGGATTCTCACGCTTTAGGACCCCTAAAATGCCAGGGCAGTATAAATACCCCACAAGTGACCCCATTGTGGAAAGAAGACACTCCAAGGTATTCCGTGAGGGGCATGGCAAGTTCACAGAATTTTTTTTTTTTTGGCACAAGTTAGCGGAAATTTATATATATATTTTTTTTTACAAAGTCTCAAATTTCCACTAACTAGTGACAAAAAATAAAATTTTACATGAACCATACCCCTCACGGAATACCTTGGGGTGTCTTCTTTCTAAAATGGGGGTCACATGTGGGGTGTTTGTACTGCCCTGGCATTTGAGGGTCTCCGCAATCATTACACGTATGGCCAGAATTAGAAGTTTCTGCGATTCTCCTTATATTGAGCATACGGGTAATGAGATTTTTTTTCCCGTTCAGCCTCTGGGCTGAAAAAAAAAATAAATGAACGGCACAGATTTCCTCATTCGCATCAATCAATGTGGATGAAAATGAAAAAATCTCTGCCAAAAAATGTGCAAAAAAAAAAAAAATGAACGGCACAGATTTCCTCATTCGCATCGATCAATGTGGATGAAAAAATCTCTGCCAAAAAATGTGCAAAAAAAAAAAGTAGTAAGGCCCCATTCACACGTCCGCAAAAATGTCCTGATATATTCCGCATTTCTGCGGAATAGATGCGGACCCATTCAGTGTGAATGGGGCCGGCGGTGATGCAGAGAGCACACTATTTGCTCGCCGCATCAGCATTTGCGGAGCTGCGGCCGCAAACTTCCGGGTTTCGGCCCCCAAACATCCGGCCGCAGCTTTGCAAAAGATAGAGCATGTCCTATTCTTGTCCGCAATTGCGGACAAGAAAAGGCATTTTCTATATAGTTCTGGCAATGTGCGGATCCGCAAAATGCGGAAAGCACATTGCCGGTGTCCGTGTTTTGCGGATCCATGGATCCGCAAAACACATACGGACGTCTAAATGAGCCTTACAGGGGGGGGTGATTAGTGACAGGGGGTGACAGGGGGTGATCAGGGGGGTGACATGGGGTGATCAGGGGTTAATCGGGGGTTAATCTGGGGTTAATCAGTGACGGGGGGGGAATGGATGGGGGGGGGGGGTCTGAGTGGTGATTGGTGCACTTACAAAAGATTCCTTTGGTGGTCCCAAGCAAAAGGGACCACCAAAGGAATCCACAACAAGCATATCAGACGCTGTTAACAGAACAGCGTCTGATAGGCTGTAGTTTACCTTCTCCCCGACGCGATCCTGTGAACGCGCGCATGCGCGTGCGCTCGTTCACAGGAAATCTCGCGTCTCGCGAGATGACGCCTCGGCGCGTCCAGGAGGAACAAACCGACCGCTGCCAGGACGCAATCCTGCGTTCGGCGGTCGGCAAGAAGTTAAGCGGTGTATTTTAAGATGCTCTGTGGATCAGGATTACCACTTCTTTGTCAAAAAACATACACTTATGCTGTATTTCACAGTAGGAATGTAAAATTGGTGGTTGGAATGGGTATTTCGGACTATTTGGTGGACCTTGAATAAAGTTTTCTTTTTATAAAAAACAAAGAAGCACTACTTCCCTGCAGAAATATAAGATATGTTGTTGGACGGTGTATGGAGAAATGTTTTGTGGACAAGGAATACGGTTCTTCCCCCAAAATTACATGGATTCTCTATTTCACCACAGAAATGTCAAATATATATTTTGGCGGTGTAAAATTGTCTGTAAATTAAATGTAGGTATTTATACCATATATGTACAACTGCTTCGTGAAGCAGGAATTTTGCTTTTTTACATAAAAAAAAGAATAATGCACTATTTATCACCAGTAATGTGAAATCGGTATTTAGGTAGTGTTCAGGATTACCACTTTTTTGTCAAAAAACATACACATGCTGTATTTCACAGCAGCAATGTAAAATAGGTGGTTGGAATGGGTATTTCAGACTGTTTGGTGGACCTCGAATACGTTTTTCCCCAAAATTACACGGATTCTCTATTTCACCGCAGAAATTACAAATATATATTTTGGTGTAAAATAGGCTTGATGGATGACCACTTTTTTTTAACTAAAATATACTGATGCACTATTTGATAGCCGAAATGGAATATACGCTTTAGTGCATTGTATACACAAGTGCTCTGTGGCACCACAGATCCCAGGCTAGACAAATGGACTATGTCACCCCTTGAACATACAAAAGGCAATATAGGGGACTTGAGCAGCCAGAAAAAAAAGCTTTTTTCCCCTTCACTGAGCTACAAAATAGGATTAGGCTGATGTCCCTGGCTGGCTGGCACACATGCAGTACACTGCAGTGGCTAAAATGGCCGCCGAACACAACCTCCATAACAGATGTATTACAAAAAAAGATTTCACTTGCAGTGGCTGGGTACAGAAATGTTGGAATGCTGAAACTCCCTCCCTCTCTATTTGCTGTATCTTATGGATTAAAGTAGCATAGGTTCTTCTGATTTCTGTCCTATTCTGTCCCTGATCGCAGCACCAACATCCTCTCGCTAAGCTCAAATCAGCAGAGTGACGTACGGCAGTACGTGACTCCAGCTTACAAAGAGGCTGGGTCACATGCTGCACTCAGCCAATCACAGCCTTGCCATTAGGGCAAGAAGTAAAACGCTTGCTGATTGGCTGCTGTGCAGCCCTTTAGAAAGCGGGAAAAATTGCCGAACAACGGACCCAAACTTTTTTTTAAATGTTCGGGTTCAGGTCCGTGTCCCGAACACCCCAAAATTCGGTACGAACCCGAACTATACAGTTCTGGTTCGCTCAACTCAAATTGCTGGTAGTGTAGGGACACATAATATCGATAAGAGGAATGGTAGTGCTGATAGTGTAGGGACATATCCCATTCATAAAGAGGAATAGTAGCGCCCAGTTGTGAAGTTATTTATATATTTTCAGTAGGAACAACAGATGAACCATAGAATTCACTGTTCTAAGAAAAGATTCTCTAGAATTGTTACCAGTATTTACTAAAGAAGGGAGAGCAAGCATGGAGGGCTGATATGTCATCTTTAATAGAGTTGAGCGAACACCTGGATGTTCGGGTTCGAGAAGTTCGGTCGAACTTCCCAAAAATATTCGGGTTCGGGATCCGAACTCGACCCGAACCTTATCCCGAACCCCATTGAAGACAATGGGGACCCAAACTTTTGGGCGCTAAAAAGGCTGCAAAATAGTCCAGGAAAGGGCTAGAGGGCTGCAAAAGGCAGCAAAATGTAGGTAAATGACCTGCAAACAAATGTGGATAGGGATTAGATAAAAAAAAATAAAAAAAAATTAACTAATATCAATTGGAGAGAGGTCCCATAGCAGAGAATCATGCGTCGTATCACCCACCACTGGAGAAGGCCACTTTCAGTTATTTAGGCCCCAGCACCCAGACAGAGGAGAGAGGTCCCACAGCAAGGAATAAGGTGTCATATCACCCATTACTGGAGAAGGCCACTTTCAGTTATTTAGGCTTCAGCACACAGACAGAGGAGAGAGGTCCCACAGCAAGGAATAGGGGGTCATATCACCCACCACTGGAGAAGGCCACTTCCAGATATTTAGCCCACGGCACCCAGACAGAAGAGATAGGTCGCATGGCAGAGGTTCAGGCTTCATGTCACCCACCATTGTAACAGGCCACTTTCAGTTATTTAGGCCCCGGCGCCCAGATTGAGGAGAGGTTCATTCAACTTTGGGTTTCACCGCAAGATCATGGTAAAGGTAAAAAAATGAGGATTCAATAAAGAAGTACCCCGGAGTACAAGAATACATGGTTGAGGGGGAGGCAGTTATAAATGTCTATTCTGCACAAGGGAGGGACAGGTCCTGTGGGATCCATGCCTGGTTCATTTTTATGAACGTCAGCTTGTCCACGTTGGCTGTGGACAGGCGGCTGCGTTTGTCAGTAATGACGCCCCCTGCCGTGCTGAATACACATTCAGAAAAAACGCTGTCCGCCGGGCAGTCCAGCTCCTCCAAGGCATAAAATGCTAACTCTGGCCACGTGGACAATTTGGAGACCCAGAAGTTGAATGGGGCCAAATCATCAGTCAGTACATGGAGGGGTGTGCAGACCTACTGTTCAACCATATTAGTGAAATGCTGAGTCCTGCTAACACGTTCCGTAACAGGTGGTGGTGCAGTTAATTGTGGCGTGGAGACAAAATTTTTCAACATTTCTGCCATGCTAACCCTGCCTTCAGAGGAGCTGGCCGTGACACAGCTGCGTTGGCGACCTCTTGCTCCTCGTCTGCCTTCGCCTTGGGCTTCCACCTGTTCCCCTGTGACATTTGGGAATGCTCTCAAGAGCGCGTCTACCAGCGTACGCTTGTACTCGCACATCTTCCTATCACGCTCCAGTGCAGGAAATAAGGTGGGCACATTGTCTTTGTAACGGGGATCCAGCAGGGTGGCAACCCAGTAGTCCGCACACATTAAAATGTGGGCAACTCTGCTGTCATTGCGCAGTCACTGCAGCATGTAGTCGCTCATGTGTGCCAGGCTGCCCAGAGGTAAAGGCAAGCTGTCCTCTGTGGGAGGCGTATCATCATCGTCCTCCGTTTCCCTCCAGCCACGCACCAGTGATGGGCCTGAGCTGTGTTGGGTGCCACCCCGCTGTGAACCTGCTTCATACTCATCCTCCTCCACCTCCTCCTCATCCTCCTCGTCCTTCAGTAGTGTTGAGCGCGAATATTCGAAAAGCGAATTTTTTTAGCGAATATCGGCACTTCGCTAATTCGCGAATATTTCGAATATAGCGCTATAAATTCGCTATTTCGAATATTCGTTTTTTTTTTTTTTTTTTTTAGTTATATTTTTTTCTTTCCCACTTCCCAAAAGTAGTTCTTACCTGTCATGAGGATTCCTGGCTTCCTGGCTGCTCCAGTCAGTGCCCGTTGCCGCTTCTGCCGACTTCCGTGCTCATGGAGCGTCCCCTTCCATGGGAAAATCTCTATATACTAAAATGTACTGTCGGATTTGAGGAATTACGTTGAAATCGCAATGCGATTAATTCAAGTTATATTAATCGCATTGCGATTACAACTTAGCACTGCTATCTTACATAGGCTAGAATTAATCGAATATGGAATATATAGCTATGCACTAGCAGTGCTAAGTTGAAATCGCAATGCGAATACTTTAAGTTAAATTAATCGCATTGCGATTTCAACTTAGCACTGCTGCTATATTCCATATTCGTTAACTTCGTTAATTCTAGCAAGCTGACCCATTATAAACCCAGCTCTAAGTTGAAATCGCAATGCGATTAATATAACTTGAATTAATCGCATTGCGATTTCAACGTAATTCCTCAAATCCGACAGTACATTTTAGTATATGGAGACGTTCCCATGGTGATGGGGACGCCCATGAGCACAGAAGTTATGGTTGGCTTGGTAGAATTAGCGAATAGCGAATATGACGAATGTATTCGTCATATTCCTCAAAACGAAGATAACGAAGTATTCTACATCTTCGTTTTAGCTACCTATTCGTCTCGTCATCGTCAACTTCGCTATTCGCTAATTCTAGCAATCAAATAGGAAGGTTGACTTACCAGACAGCTGTATTAAATTCGCTATGCGATTTTTTTTTTTTTTTAATAAATAGAATACTTATAATAATATTATCATATCAAGTAATATAATTATTGTATTAAAAAAAAATCGCATAGCTAATTTAACACAGCTGTCTCTATAGTCAACCTTCCTATTTGATTGCTAGAATTAGCGAGGTTGACGAATAGGTTGCTAAAGCGAAGATGTAGAATACTTCGTTATCTTCGTTTTGAGGAATATGACGAATACATTCGTCATATTCGTCATCCTCGCTAATTCTAGATATGAAACCAATAGGAAAGTAGCCTTAAGTACAAATCGCAATATGCGATTATTTAAATCGCATTTTAATCGCGATAACTAGAAAAAATGACGAATATTCGATTTCGACGAATACGAAACGAATATTCATTCGAATATTCGCGAATTTCGTCGAAATCGAATATGGCACCTGCCGCTCATCACTATCCTTCAGTAGTGAGCCCTGGCTGGCCACATTTGTACCTGGCCTCTGCTGTTGCAAAAAACCTCCCTCTGATCCACTTCTAGCAGACTGGCCTGAAAGTGCTAAAAATGACCCCTCATCCTGCTCCTACTCCTCCTCCTGGGCCACTTACTCTTCCATCATCGCCCTAAGTGTTTTCTCAAGGAGACATAGAAGTGGTATTGCAACGCTGATAACGGCGTCATCGCCACTGGCCATGTTGGTGGAGCACTCAAAACAGCGCAACAGGACACACAGGTCTCGCATAGAGGCCCAGTCATTGGTGGTGAAGTGGTGCTGTTCCGCCGAGCGACTCACCCGTGCGTGCTGCAGCTGAAACTCCACTATGGCCTGCTGCTGCTCGCACAGTCTCTCCAGCATGTGCAAGGTGGAGTTCCACCTGGTGTGCACGTCGCATATGAGGGGGTTAGGGGGAAGGCTGAAGTTACGCTGTAGCACAGACAGGCGAGCAGCAGCAGGATGTGAACGCCGGAAGCGTGCACAGACGGCCCGCACTTTATGCAGCAGCTCTGACATGTTGGGGTAGTTGTGAATGAACTTCTGCACCACCAAATTCAGCACATGCGCCAGGCAAGGGATGTGCGTCAAACTGGCTAGTCCCAGAGCTGCGATAAGATTTCGCCCATTATCGCACACCACCGGGCCGGGCTTGAGGCCCACCGGCAGAAACCACTCGTCGGTCTGTTGTTCAATACCCCGCCACAACTCCTGCACGGTGTGGGGCCAGTCACCCAAACATATGAGTTTCAGAATGGCCTGCTGACGTTTACCCCGGGCTGTGCTGAAGTTGGTGGTGAAGGTGTGTGGCTGACTGGATGAGCTGGTGGAAGCAGAGGAGGAGGAAGCAGAGGAGGAGGAGGAGGCTACAGGAGGCAAAAAATAATGCCCTGTAATCCTTGGCGGCAGAAGGACGTGCGTCAAAGAACTCTCCGCCTTGGGCCCAGCCGCCACTACATTCACCCAGTGTGCAGTTAGGGAGATATAGCGTCCCTGGCCGTGCTTACTGGTCCACGTATCTGTGGTTAGGTGGACCTTGCCACAGATGGCGTTGCGCAGTGCACACTTGATTTTATCGGATACTTGGTTGTGCAGGGAAGGCAAGGCTGTCTTGGAGAAGTAGTGGCGGCTGGGAACAACATACTGTGGGACAGCCATCGCCATCAGCTGTTTGAACCTGTCTGTGTCCACCAGCCTGAATGACAGCATTTCAAAGGCCAGTAGTTTAGAAATGCTGGCATTCAGGCCCAGGGCTCGAGGGTGGCTAGGTGGGAATTTACGCTTTCTCTCCAAGGTTTGTGAGATGGAGAGCTGAACGCTGCCTGGTGACATGGTGGAGATGCTTGGTGACACAGGTGGTGATGTCGGTGGCACATCCTCTGTGGTCAGCAGGTGCCAACATTCCTCCAGAGGCGGAGGAAGAGGCCGAGGCAGCAGCAGAAGAGGGAGCAGGGGAGCCTGAGTGAGTTCCTTGCTTTTAAGGTGTTTACTCCACTGCAGTTCATGCTTTGCATGTAGATGCCTGGTCATACAGGTTGTGCTAAGGTTCAGAACGTTAATGCCTCGCTTCAGGCTCTGATGGCACAGCATGCAAACCACTCGGGTCTTGTCGTCAGCACATTGTTTAAAGAAGTGCCATGCCAGGGAACTCCTTGAAGCTGCCTTTAGGGATCTCGGTCACTGGTGGCGGTGGCCAGTAGCAGGCAAACTCTCTTGGCGGCGGCTGTTCTGCTTTTGCTCCTGCTACCTCTTTTGCTACGCCGTTGGCTTGTTCTCGCCACTGCCTCTTCCTCTGAACTATGAAAGTCAGTGGCACGACCTTCATTCCATGTGGGGTCTAGGACCTCATCGTGCATCGTCTTCCACACAGTCTTCCTCCCTGACCTACTGTTCGGTCTGCACACTGCAGAAAGACGCAGCAGTGGGGACGTGCGGACTCCGATGAGGTGGTATTCCCATGTCCTCATCATCAGGAAACATTAGTAGTTGTGCATCAATGCATTCTATGTCTTCCATCACTGGGGAAGGGCTAGGTGGATTCCCTTGGGAAACCATGCCAGCAGAGTCTTCAAACAGCATAAGAGACTGCTGCATAACTTGAGGCTCTTACAGTTTCCCTGATATGCATGGGGGTGATGTGACAGACTGATGGGCTTGGTTTTCAGGCGCCACCTGTGCGCCTTTTGCAGAAGATTGGGTTGGAGATAATGTTGTGAACGTGCTGGATCCACTGTCGGCCACCCAATTGACTAGCGCCTTTACCTGCTCAGGCCTTACCATCCTTAAAACAGCATTGGGCCCCACCAAATATCGCTGTAAATTCTGGCAGGTACTGGAACCTGAGGTAGTTGGTTCACTAGGACGTGTGACTGTGGCAGAATGGCCACGTCCTCTCTCAGCACCAGAGGGTCCAATAACACCACCACGGCCACGTCCCTTACTAGATGTTTTCCACATTGTTACCGTTCACCAAGCACCACAATAAGAAAAAAAATATTTGGCCCAATGTATTGATTTCAAATTCAGGTCTTTTTTTACAGGCACCTAACACTATCTGCCTATTTATTTATGTACCGTATTACACTAATCCAGGCACAGCAGTAACCACTGATTTAGGAGACTATCAGTTGTAGGGCTAGTATTTAGGCCCTGGATGAAAGGTATCCTTTTATGAAAAGATTTACACTTGGACACTTGGAGATGCACACTAGCGTGTGAAAAAATATGTAGGATTATGCCTTCAGCAATTGTATTTTAACACTTTGTGTAATATACCCTTTAACGGACAGAAATGCAATGGGAGATGCATGGTAGCGTGTGAAGTTATTGAGGATGATCCTCTCAGCACTTGTATATACACCTTGAGTGTAATATACCCTTTTACAGACTGAATAACACTTGGCCTTACAACAGCTGAAACACCAGATTCAGGGTATTACTATATTGGCAAGTGAATTTCACCCCAGAACAAAATCTATCCTTTGCCGGACACTATTAAACTTGGCCAGCCACAGCTGAAACCACTGATTTATGGTATTGCTATTTTGGCAATTGAATTTCACCCCAGAACAAAATCTATCCTTTGCAGAACACTATTAAACTTGGCCAGCCACAGCTGAAACCACTGATTTATGGTATTGCTATTTTGGCAATTGAATTTCACCCTAGAACAAATATTATACTCTGCAGGACACTATTAAACTTGGCCAGCCACAGCTGAAACTACTGATTTATGGTATTGCTATTTTGGCAATTAAATTTCCCCCCAGAACAAAATCTATCCTTTGACGGATACTATTAAAATTGTCCAGTCACAGTTGGAACACCAGATTCAGGGTATTGCTATTTTGGCAATTAAATTTCACCCCAGAAAAAAATATACCCTGTTACGGACAGATTTAAGCTAGGCCTGCAACAGCTGGAACACCAGATTCAGGGTATTGCTATTTTGGCAATTGAATTTCACCCCAGAACAAAATATATCCTTTGCCGGACACTATTAAACTTGGCCAGCCACAGCTGAAACCACTGATTTATGGTATTGCTATTTTGGCAATTGAATTTCAAAAGAAAATTTACAAAAGATACCCTTTAAAATTAACTTTATTGCGATAAATATAAAATGCAGGTCCCAAATATAAGTGTATGTGCACGGGGACAAAACCCCACTAGTGATAAGAAAACAGGATAGATGGGGAAAGTGTCAGACTATGTCCCTATCCACTCCTGCTGTGAAACGACCTAGCTAAACCCTGAGTTTCCTACAACAGGACAGCGACTGCCCAACTTTGTCGAGTAAAGGAGGGAAATAGAGATAAACAGGGACAGCAATTATAAGTCGTATGGAACAAAAGAGATTACATCCCCACAAACTGTTATGAGCCCAACGCGTTTCTTAGCGTGTCACTAATTCATCAGGGATACATCATATTTTAGGATGTAATCATAAATATTCATACTCATCATGTAAAACTCCCAAAACAATGGAGAGTGATACTTATCCTTCAGATGTGCGTCATGGAGGGAGGAACTGATGTTGTCCAGCCTTCCAATCAGGTAGCCAGGTATGCGGTACCCAAATGTTGGTGGTGAAGCAATGTTCAGCTATATGGCTAGGGCCACAATAGCCCCAGCTCATTCCATCCGGTCCGGGCAGTGCTCCACAGACCAGCAGAGGTGGCGTGCGCGTGCTGGCAGGCCACCTCTGCTGGTCTGTGGAGCACTGCCCGGACCGGATGGAATGAGCTGGGGCTATTGGTGGCCCTTAGCCATATAGCTGAACATTGCTTCACCACCAACATTTGGGTACCGCATACCTGGCTACCTGATTGGAAGGCTGGACAACATCAGTTCCTCCCTCCATGACGCACATCTGAAGGATAAGTATCACTCTCCATTGTTTTGGGAGTTTTTACATGATGAGTATGAATATTTATGATTACATCCTAAAATATGATGTATCCCCTGATGAATTAGTGACACGCTAAGGAAACGCGTTGGGCTCATAACAGTTTGTGGGGATGTAATCTCTTTGTTCCATACGACTTATAATTGCTGTCCCTGTTTATCTCTATTTCCCTTCTTTTACTCGACAAAGTTGGGCAGTCGCTGTCC
Source organism: Bufotes viridis (assembly GCA_033119425.1). Lineage (NCBI taxonomy): Eukaryota > Metazoa > Chordata > Amphibia > Anura > Bufonidae > Bufotes > Bufotes viridis. Next base: position 371,704,241 of record CM065590.1, on the reverse strand, counting down.
TGTTGGTAGGGAAACTCAGGGTTTAGCTAGGTCGTTTCACAGCAGGAGTGGATAGGGACATAGTCCTGACACTTTTCCCATCTATCCTGTTTTTTTGCTATCACTAGTGGGGGTTTTTGTCCCCCCGTGCACTATACACTTATATTTGGGACCTTGCATTTTTATATTTATCGCAATAAAAGTTAATTTTTAAAGGGTATCTTTTTTTGTAAATTTTTCTTTTTGAGGTTGGATACCTTTTTCCCTGTTCGTGATTAGGGATTGTGCCTAATTAGTTTTTACTAATGCAATTGAATTTCACCCTAGAACTAAATATATTCTTTGCCAGACACTATTAAACTTGGCTAGCCGCAGCTGAAACCACTGATTTACGGTATTGTAATTTGGCTATTGAATTTTATCCCAGAACAAAATATATCCTTTGCCGGACACTATTATACTTTGCCAGCCACTGCTGGGACACCAGATTTAGGGGATTGCTATTTTGGCAAATTAAGTTAACCCCTTAATAAAATATAGAAATTTCTATCCTGAGTTTCCAGGGGTGACAATAAGCACAGCCAAGCCCCTGATGTAGGATATAGAAAAAAAAAACTAGTATTGATGGATTGATGGACTTGGTGGCAGCTTGTGCTGGTGCACCACAAGTCACAAAATGGCCGCCGATCACCCCAGAAAAAAGTGACAGAAAAACACTCTGTGCAGCCTCAAAACTAGTGAGCAATTAACTAGCAGAAGTTGAATGATTCACAGCTGTAGATCGATCTCTTCATAATGTGTTTTTGCTGACTTTCCCTGCCTAATCTCGCCCTCACAGAAGCTGCGTCCTCTCCCTACACTAATCAGAGCAGTGTGACGTGCGGCGCTACGTAACTCAAGCTTAAATAGAGGCTGGGTCACATGCTGTACTTGGCAAATTACAGCCATGCCATTAGTAGGCATGGCTGTGATGGCTTCTTAGGGCAAGAAGTAAAACGCTAGCTGATTGGCTGCTGTGCAACAGACAAACCCGAACCCAAACTTTTTTGAAAATGTTCGGGTCCGGGTCCCCAACACCCCAAAATTCAGTACGAACCCGAACTATGCTCGAACTGTTCGCTGAACACAACTCTTTAAGAGATTATTTTTATGCCCTTCTACTGAGATCAATCACATTTAAAAAGTTGTAGTGCACTTATGAATTATTCTTAAATATTCTTGTTTAGCAGTCAGAATACACTTATCACAAATAATGAATTCAGTTTTAATTTTTTTTTGTCTCTAGCACATATATCTAGAGATAATTCAATAAAATGCCAGTGGGAAAAACTCACACTCACAAGGAAATCACAAAAAAAAATACAAATAAAACAAATCACAAAACATTTGTAGTGTCACAATAATTATCCCCAAAATGTGGTAGCTACAGGGACACTTGTTTTCCCGTTTTCGTTGGATATATGTTTCATTTTGAAGTCTGAAGACAGGATTGCTCAAAGGAGACAGAAATCAATGGCAGTACGCTAATAAATTATTTCCTGCTTTGTTGTGATAGCAGCAACTACATGAAAAAAAGACCGCATGCTGAGATATAAAATGGCCAAGGGCATGCCATGGTTTGTAAAATGTCAATAGCTAATACTTATATATTTATATATACTTTTTGTTCTAAATGATCTCCTTGTGTCAGCGATGCTAAAGATCTTCTTACAGTCAGTGTAAAATGCCTGAAGTTAAAATCTTTGATTATTACATTTAGGTGACTTTGCCCAAATGAAAATCAAGTTGTGCATTTGTTCAAAGTACATAATATCCATTAAACAAAAGCCCTAGATAAAAAACAGTGATCGGTTTCTACCTTAGCAGATGTTCTTTACTTTGAATACAACACAATTATTCTCACCGAAGATTTTCAGCCTGGAGGTGAGATACTGTTCACTTAAATTATTTCTACATTATGAATCTTGCAAGACGTATTTAATATATTTTACAAAGTAATTAAATTTGCGTCCCATTTTTATACCTAAGCAGATTGTCTGGCTTCATATAAGGAAATTGTGCAGATGTCTGACAATATTAATATTAAGGGCAATTTATTCTGTGCTATCTTCAAAAAAATCACAAATAACATGAGTTATGTGAAAAATATATATTTTATGATATCCATTTTTAGGCAACTTTTATAAAACCTGTTTAACTATATGATGCACATACTAAAATACTTTAAAATATTGTTGCTATTTTTTATTTTTATTTTTTAAAGACTTCCCTGGGGCGCCACACTTCCTTCCCGTATTATCTGTATAGATAGTGTTGCAGGGTGTGTGTTTTGTATTGCAACTGAAATGAGTGGTAATTAATTGAATTTAATACCATTTCCGAGGAATTAATTGAAATGTCACTATTACAATATACAGAGCTTTATCTGGTACATATTATTGCTGTCCTACCTTATCTAGGCCTCCAGCACCACAATGGAGCCGTCACTTACTTATTTGTCACTATACATTTTAGCCCCATCAATGTAGCAAAGTTGTCAAGTGAGCTACAGAAAAGGGGAGGCAACAGTCTATTGTGATTTCACTTCTCCACTGTGTGAAAAAACTTAAATATGTCAAGATTTATTTTTATATGAACAATCACATATTCAAAAAATACAATACAATACAATATGTTTTAATATGTTCATTAGTCTTGATTGAATTGAGCTTTGGATCATACATCCGCTGAGTTGATTCGTTCAAATACTTTACAGCGTTAAAATGTATTGGCTTCCTGGAGCCAAACATTGTCTCAACCGAATTGGCACAATACTTTGGTGAATTACTTTGGTATTCCTATTGCGAAAAACATTTTACAATAGGAATTAGAAGTCAGCACCAGCCAGTACCAAACCCGACTTTGGATTCTTATTTTTAAATGTTTTTCAATACGCACATAGGAATTCAGAAGTAATTCACTGAAGTCTCGTACCACTTCAGCCAAGACAAAATTTGACTCCACAGAGCGAATATATTTTAATGCTGTACGGAAACAGCATTCAAATAAAAGTATTTGAATTAATTGACTTCGGATCTATGATCTAAAGCTCGATTCTCTCAAGCCGAAAATTCATAATAAAAATGTGATTTTTCATGTCATTTTCTGATTAAAATGTTTGTTTATGACCGATTACATATCAACGGTATATAGTTTAAAATCACAAATCTATAAAATCATTTTTATAGTTCTTTTCTACCTCCATTCAATACGTGATCTACACTATTACACCTCTCCATCAGTGGCTTGCATGCTGTTTCACAGAAAATATCAAAATCTATTCTGCAATAAAGCCAGTAAGGTAACTGACTGTAGTACCCTATATTGGTATATTACATATTTTAATATGTGTATTATATATGATATTGACACATGGCCATTTCATGGATCTAACATTGGAGGACATTTAATCAGCCGATAACCACGGTTGCATTCAGAAGCTATTTATACAGTTGTGTTCAAAATTATTCAACCCCCAATGCTGTAATGGGTTTTAGGGAATTTAGTGTACATTTGTAATTGTGTTCAGAATGAAATCTTACAAGGACTTTTTAAAGAACCAAATGCAACTAAAATGACATCAATTGTTTTTGTAATACAGTATTAAATGTATTTTTTTTCTGATTTCTTCATTGACACAATTATTCAACCCCTTAAAGACTACCACTCTTAGTAACAGTTCATTCAAGTGTTTTCGATCAGGTATTGAAAACACCTGTGGATGTCAAGGAGCAGCAATCAAGCATAATAAGCACCAATTAGGCAGATTTAAAATGACTGTGATACTCAGCCCCTTCTAGACATTTACTGGTGTGTTTACAAACATGGTGAAGTCAAGAGAATGGTCCAGGAAGACAAGAGAAGAGGTGATTTCTCTTCACAGGAAGGGCAATGGCTATAAGAAGATTGCAAAGATGTTAAACATACCAAGAGACACCATAGGAAGCATCATTCGCAAATTCAAGGCAAAGGGCACTGTTAAAACGCTACCTGGTCGTGGCAGAAAGAAGATGCTGACTTCGACTGCTGTGTGCTACCTGAAGCTCAAAGTGGAGAAAAGTCCCTGTGTGACTGCTGAGGAACTGAAAAAAGATTTGTCAGATGTCAGGAAAAGGATGTTGTACTAAGTACTAAGATTGAATGTCACTTGGGGGTTGAATAAAACTGATAATGATACAGAAAAGACATTTGTGGTTATTTCATTATAAATGTTATGTTATATTTGTCTGACTTACAAGTGCCTCTTTGATTTAATTGTAAACAAGATGACTGAAATGATCAAAATCAATGTCAAACTGGCCAAAACACTTAATTTCGATGGGGGTTGAATAATTTTGAACACAACTGTATCTCCTAGGTGATGTCTAAAGGCCAGATAAGATCCTTTTTAAATCAAATGCAAAAATGTAGACCTCAGGGTTTTCTAGGCCAGCAGAGACTCTTGGGCTTGGAGAACAATGGATGACGGTTTCTGTCCAAAGCAGTTTCTGTTTACGGTAAGGGTGACTATTGTCTGTCACCTAGGGTGTAAACAGAAGTGGCCGGACATTAATTTTCCCTCTACATTTTAAGTTATACAACTGCCACCACTAAAACAGGATTAGACAATCAACCTATCAGAATATCAGTTTAGTTTAAAATGGCCAATAGACTTATGATTAGGGTTGGAATTTAGTTAATGGATAGAAATGGTATAGCAAGGAAGGCTGAAGGATAGTTATGTGACGAAATGATGAGAATGGACTGAGATGTATAAACTGATATTTCGTATGGATGAACTGAGGTGACATCATTCTGGGTATAAGTAGGTTCATTCAACTTAAGAGACATACCCTTGCTGTAGCTGGGTCTGATAATCAGAATAAAGCTTCATCTCTGGAAAAGAACCGAGGATTGCTACCATTATCATTCATCATTTTTCATCATTCATGTCTATTAACAACACACTATTCTTTATTTAGCTTGCAAACGGGGGGCAAAAAATCCAGCACGGCCTTTTTAAGAGTAAAATATATTGTGTGAAATAAAAATAAGGATATTTTGACTCTTTAAAAATTTATTTTAGTAAAATTACTATGTCTTCCCAATGTTTTATGCTGCAGGTTGGCTTTTTTGACATTGGCTACTTTGTATAAGCATAAGGCCATCAGAAGCTAACCCGGAGGTCAGTACATGTAGTGCTGATTTCTATTACCACAGAGAAAATTAGTGAATGAACCACAGGGCAGAATTAGTGCTGAGATCCCTTGATTCTAAGGATCTTTTGGATACTGGACAATCAGAGCCCTATCAGTCTGTTAACGAAATTGTTTGTAGTAGGTAATAGATATAGTCAGTAGTCTACTGTATGCAGCCTATTGGTTCATTAATTATTCATAAGTAGAGTTGAGAGAACACCTGGAAGTTCGGGTTCGACGGGTTCAGCCGAACTTCACAAAAAAGTTCAGGTTTGGGATCCGAACTTAACCCGAACTCGACCCCGAAAACCCATTGAAGTCAATGGGGACCTGAACTTTTGGGCACTAAAATGGCCCTAAAAATGTAATGGAAAGGGATAGAGGGCAGCAAAATGTGCTTAAGAGCTGGGCAAGTGCCCTGCAAACAAATGTGGATAGGGGAATAACTTAAAATAAAATAAATAAAAATTTAAAATTATTAACCTGCAACTCGGAGGAGGAGGTTGCAGGTTAATAATTAAATTAAAAAAAGAAATCAAAGAATAAGTGCACTTGAGTACAAGAATGTATGGTTGAGGCTGGTATAAATGTCTATTCTGCACAAGGTACAGACAAGTCTTGTGGGATCCAAGCCTGGTTCATGTTAATGAACATGAGCTTGTCCACGTTGGCTGTGGATAGGTGGCTGCGTTTGTCTGTAATGATGCCCCCTGCTGTGCTAAATACACGTTCAGACAATACACTGGCTGCAGGGCAGGCCAGCACCTCCAAGGCATAAAGGGCAAGCTCAGGCCATGTGGACAATTTAGAGACCCAGAAGTTGAATGGGGCAGAACCATCAGTCAGTATGTGTAGGCATGTGCACATATACTGTTCCACCATGTTGTTCAAATGCTGCCTCCTGCTAAAACGTTCCATATCAGCTGGTGGTGCCTGTTGCTGTGGCGTGGTGACAAAGCTTTTCCACATGTCGGCCATGCTAACCCTGCCTTGTGAGGTGCTGGCCGTGACCCAGCAGTGTTGGCGACCTCTTCCTCCTCTGCCTTCACCTTGTGCTTCCACTTGTCCCCCGTTGTCAGTTGGGAAAGCCCTCAGGAGCGCGTCTACCAGCGTGTGCTTGTAGTAGCGCATCTTCCTATCATGCTCCAGTGAGGGAATTAAGGACAGCACGTTGTCTTTGTAACGGGGATCCAGCAGGGTGGCAACCTAGTAGTCAGCACAAGTTAAAATGTGGGCAACAATGCGGTCGTTGCGCAGGCACGGCAGCATGTAGTCACTTATGTGTGCCAGGCTGCCCAGAGGTAAGGATAAGCTGTCCTCTGTAGGTGGTGTATCGTCTGTGTCCTCCGTATCCCCCTAGCCTCTCTCCAGTGATGGCCATGGGCTGCGTTGGGTGCCACCCTGCTGTGAACCTGGTTCCTCCTCCTCTACCTCATCCTCCTCCAGAACTGTGCCTTGGTTGGCCACATGTGTACCTGGCCTCTGCTGGTGAAGGAACCCAACCTCTGAGCCACTTCTGAATGACTGGCCTGAAACCCTGTGAAATGCCCCCTCTTCCTCCTGTGCCACATGCTCTTCCATTATCGCCGTAAGTGTTTTTTCAAGGAGACATAGAAGTGGTATTGTAAAGCTAAGAACGGCGTCATTGGCACTGGCCATATTGGTTGAGTACTCGAAACACCGCAAGAAGGCACACATGTCTCGCGTCGAGGCCCACTCAGCTGCTACGAGATTTTGCCTATTATCGTACACCATCAGGATGGGCTTGAGGCTTACTGGCAGCAACCACTCATTGGTCTGTTCTTCTATGCCCCTCCAAAGCTCCTGTGCATTGTGGGGTTTGTCCCCCAAACACATGAGTTTTATAACCGCCTGCTGACGTTTACCCCTGGCTGTGCTGAAGTTGGTGGTAAAGGTCTTTCTACGACCGGATGAGGAGGTGGTAGAAGAGGAGGAGGAGGAAGCGGAGTAGGAGGAGGGGGCAACAGGAGGAAAAGAAAAATGCCTTGCGATCCTCGGTGGTGGAAGGACATGCGCCAAACCGCTATCCGCCTCGGGCCCAGCTGCCACTACATTTACCCAGTGTGCAGTTATGGAGATATAGCGTCTCTGCTTACTGATCCATGTATCTGTGGTTATGTGGACCTTGCCACAGATGGCATTGGGCAGTGCACACTTGATTTTATCCTCCACTTTGTGCAGGGAAGGGACGGCTCGCCTGGAAAAGTAGTGGCGGCTTGGAACAACGTACTCTGGGACAGCCACCGCCATCAGCTGTTTAAAACAGTCTGCCTCCACCAGACGGAATGACAGCATTTTAAAGGCCAATCATTTTGAAATGCTGGCATTCAGGACCAGGGATCGAGGGTGGGTAGGTGGGTATTTTCTATTTCTCTCCAGTGTTTGGGAGATGGAGAGCTGAACGCTTGCATCTGACATGGTGGAGATGCTTGATGATGATGACGGAGGTGGTGGTGTTGGTGGCACATCCTCTGTTTGCTGCGTGGCAGGTGCCACTCTGACTCCAGAGGAAGAGGCAGAGACAGCAGCAGAAGAGGAAGCAGGAGGAGCCTTAGACCTTTCTTGGTTTTTAAGGTGTTTACTCCACTGCAGTTCGTGCTTTGCATGTAGATGCCAGGTCATGCAGGTTGTGCTCAGGTTTAGAACGTTTATGCCTTGTTTCAGGCTCTGATAGCACAATGTGCAAACCACTCTTGTCAGGACATTGTCTGAAGAACTGCCATACCAATGAACTCCTTGAAGCTGGCTTTGGTGTGCTAGGTCCCTGGATGCGGTGGGCAGTAGCAGGCGTACTGTCTCGGGTGCGGCAGCTCCACTTTTGCAGCCTGCTCTCTCTTTTTCTGTGCTGTTGTCTCTGTGTGACCACTGCCTCTTCCTCAGAACTGCACATGTCACTAACATGAACTTGAGTCCAGTTGGGGTCTAGGACCTCATCGTCCTCCACATCAACCCATTCTTGACCCCTGCCCTCCTCATCGGTCTGCACACTGCAGAAAGCCGCAGCAGTTGGCACCTGTGTTTCGTCATCATCAGAGACGTGCTGAGGTGGTATTCCCATGTCCTCATCCTGCAACATAAGTGGATGGGCGTCAGTGCATTCAATGTCTTCCACTTCTGGGGCAGGGCTATGTGGCCCAGGGAAACCCTGCCAGCAAAGTCATCAAAAGCATAATAATCTGCTGCATGACTTAGAGCTCAGGCCACTTGGCTGCTTTGCAAGCTGGTAAGGTGAAAGATTGATGGGCATGGGCTGCAGGTACCAACTCTGAGCTTTCTGCAGAGGACTGGGTGGGAGATACTGTGAAGGAACTGGCACCACTGTCAGCCACCCAATCTACCATCGCCTGTACTTGTTCTGGCCTCACCATTCGTAGAGCGCCATTCGGGCCTACCAAATAATGCTGCAGATTCTGTAACCTACTCGTACCTGAGGAAGGTGTTTCACTTAGACCGGTACCTGGCTCAGAACGGCCATGTCCTCTCCCAACAACAGGAGTTCCATACACACCACCACGACCATGTCCACGTCCCTTATTTTATGTTCTCCTCATTATTTGCGTTCACCCACCAAACTAACAGAAGGTTTATCTCAGATGTCAACTTAACTGCCAAAAGCCAACAATTAACAGAATAAATTTTTTAGGTCACACAACAGTGTAATGGAGCAATTCAATACAATTACTTTACTATCAACAAAAATTAGATTTTTCAAACCAACAATGTAACAGCAGAGGTTAATGGTTTAATTTCACTGTCAGAAATGCAGCGTACACCGCAAATGTGCTATCTACCACAAAACCAGAGTTTTTGCAACCAACTATGTAAATACGGAGTTCCACAGAATACTTAAAATGACTGAAAAACAGGGTAGGCCTCAGATCTGTTATGAAGCACATAACCAGTGTTTATTGCAACAAACTACAGAAATGCAGTATGTCACCCCAAAAATTATAAAACATTTTTTTCTGCATTGTATGCAAACGTGCTCTGTGTCATAATAGTACTGGTTTATTAATCCAACTACAAAAAAGCAGTATGTCACCCCAAAAATTATAAAACAGGTTTTTCATCGTTGTATGCAAACGTGCTCTGTGGCACAACAGTACAGGTGTATTAACCCAACTACAGAAATGCAGTATGTAACCCCAAACATTATAAAACAGTTTTTTCAGCAATGTATGCAAACGTGCTCTGTGGCACAACAGTACGGGTTTAATAACCCAACTACAGAAATGCAGGTTTTCACCGCAAAATTTTAAAACAGTTTTTGCAGCATTGCCTGCAAAATTGCTCTGTGGCACAACAGTATGGGTTTATTAACCCAACTACAGAAATGCAGTATGTCACCCCAAAAATTATAAAACAGGTTTTTCAGCGTTGTATGCGAACCTGCTCTGTGACACAACAGTAAAGGTTTATTAACCCAACTACAGAAATGCAGTTTTTTAGGGTTGTAACTGTAAAGTTAGGGTTCGTACCGAACATTACGGTTTTTCGCACCCGGACCCGAACATTTCCGTAAAAGTTCGAGTTCATTCTTCGGCGATTTCTTCCCGCTTTTTGAAAGGCTGCAGGGCAGCCAATCAACAATCATTTCACTGCTTTACCCTAAGAAGCCATCACAGCCATGTCTACTATTGGCATGGCTGTGATTGACTAAGTGCAGCATGTGACCCAGCCTCTATTTAAGCTGGAGTCATGTAGCGTCGCACATCACTCTGCTATTCTCAGTGTAGGGATAGGATGCTACCGCTTCTGTGAGGGACAGATTAGGGAAGAAATCTGTTGAACTTGGTGGTGTTAACTCTTCAAACTACAGCATTTATTGAGGGTGCTATGCTACATATTTGTACCCAGCCCTGCGCCCAGTAACACTGCAAAATTAATTTTAATCCATCTGTTACTGAGGTAGGGGTCGGTGGCCATTTTAGCAACTGCAGTGTCCTTGGAACTGCATGTGACCTGTATGTGTGCCAGCCAGCAAGGGACATGAGTAATTATTTTTTGGTATCTCAGTGGAGGAAAAATTCCTTTTTTCTGGCAGGTCAAGTCCCCCTACATTACCTATTTTATAAATTTGGGATGACATGGTGCATTTCTGTAGTTGGGGGAGTAAACCCGTACTGTCGTACCACAGAGCATGTTTGCATAGGCCGCTAAAGAAAAACTATTTTAAAATTTTGCAGTGACATAGTGCATTTCTGTAGTTGGTGGAATAAACCCGTGCTGTCGTACCACAGAGCACGTTTGCATACACCGCTGAAAAACCTATTTTAAAATTGTGCGGTGACATAGTGCATTTCTGTAGTTGCTGTAATAAACTCGTACTGTCGTACCACAGAGCACGTTTGCATACACCGATGAAAAACGTATTTTAAAATTGTGCGGTGACATAGTGCATTTCTGTAGTTGCTGTAATAAAGCCATACTGTCGTACCACACAGCGCGTTTGTATACAACGCTGAAACAACTGTTTTTAAATTTTGCGGTGAAAAACTGCATTTCTGTAGTTGGGTTAATAAACCTGTACTATTGTGCCACAGAGCACGTTTGCATACAGTGCTGAAAAACATGTTTTATAATTTTTGGGGTCACATACTGCATTTCTGTAGTTGGGTTAAAAAACCAGTACTGTTGTGCCCCAGAGCACGTTTGCATACAACACAGAAAAAACTGTTTTAAAATTTTAGGGTTAAAAAACTGCATTTCTGTAGTTGGGTTAATAAACTCGTACTGTTGTGCCACAGAGCACGTTTGCATACACCGCTGAAAAAAATGTTTTAAAATTTGACAGTGAAAAACTGAATTTCTGTAGTTGGGTTAATAAACCCGTACTGTCTTACCACAGATCACGTTTGCATACACCGCTGAAAAACCTATTTTAAAATTTTGCGGTGACATAGTGCATTTCTGTAGTTGGTGGAATAAACCCACACTATTGTGCCACAGAGCACTTTTGCATACAACGCTGAAAAAACAGTTTTAAAATTTTGCGGTGAAAAATTGCATTTCTGTAGTTGGGGGAATAAACCCGTACTGTTTTGCCACAGAGCACTTTTGCATACAAAGCTGAAAAATCAGTTTTTTTGACAGTTTTTCCGTATACTAACCCCTGCTCTGCATAGGTGACAGGGAGGTCAATTTAAAAAATCATCTGTGACATTGGTGGGTGACATTTTGCCAGTTTTGCCATATAAAAAACCCCTGCTCTGCATAGGTTACAGGGTGGTAAATTTCTAAAAATCATCTGTCACATTGGTGGGTGACATTTTGCCAGTTTTGCCATATTCAAACCCTTGCTTTGCATAGGTGATAGGGAGTTAACTTTCAAAAAATCATCTGTTACATTCTTGGCCCAAAAAGTACCCCTGCACTGAATACCTGACTTGGAAATATAGTCAGTAAATTAGGTGGCCTTCAGAGTGTTAGGTGATCTGTACCCCTTCTTTCTTTCAAAGTACCCCGCACTGCACACCTGACTGGGAATTATATTCTGTAAATTCGGCGGCGTTTACATTGTTGGGTGCTGTAGTTATATTCTGTAAAATCTCCATGATGTCTCCATGATAAATCTGCAGTGTGGGGGCCACTTGTGGCTTCTATACAATTTTTAAAATAATACTTTAGCGGGGCGCATAGATGCCTTATGACGGGGACGCTCCATGACCCCTTTTTTCTTTTAAACTACCCCAGCCCTGCATACCTGACTGGGAAATATATGCTGCATAGGTGGCGTTCAGATTGTTGGCTGATCTGTACCCCTTCTTTCTTTCAAAGTACCCCTGAACTGCATAACAGATAGGGTACTTAGTTCATTACAATTGGCAGTTACATTGTTTCCTGACATAAAGCCTTTTTTGGCTGTGAAGCCAAAGGTAGTCGCCAACAACAATATGTTTTCTTTTTTTTTAATATAAATTGGGGTAGACTCCAAAACATTGGGAAATATAAAAAAGAAAACAAAGAGTAAGTGCGCTGTAGTATAACAATGGTTGGGTGAGGCCAATATACATGTCTATTCTGCATAAGGTACGAACGAGTCCTGTGGGATCCATGCCTGGTTCTTTTTAATGAACTTGAGATTGTCCAAGTTGGCTGTGGGCAGGCGGCTGCGCTTGTCTGTGATAATGCCCCCAGCTATGCTAAACACACGTTCAGACAATACACTGGCTGCAAAGCAGTCCAGCACCTCCAAGGTGTAAAGGTGAAGCTGAGGCCATGTCTGGGACATGTTCTGGGACATGTTCTGGGACATGGCCCCAAGCTGAGGCCATGTCCCAGAAGTTGAATGCGGCAGACCTAGTGGCGTAGCTAGAAATGACTGAGCCCAACAGCAAATTTTTGAATGGGGCCCCCCTCCCCAGTTTTTTTCCCAACCCCTTCCTTTAATGCTGCCCACATTCCTGTGGCTATTAAAGATCGCTCTCTCAGACCAGGCAGCTGTTCCATCCGTTTTCAACACTGTCTTTACTGCCACTGTATATAATTTCATTGTATAACACTGTTGAGGGTGCCCTGACAAAGTCTTTTAGTCCTCTTCCTACTTTATGGGCCCCTTCTTGGTCAGGGGCCCAAAGCAGCCTCTTTCTCTGCTTCCCCTGTAGCTATGACCCTGGGCAGGACCATCAGTCAGTACGTGTAGGCGTGTGCACAGATACTATTCCACCAGTTTGCGGAAATGCTGACTCTTGCTAAGACGTTCCATATCTGCTGGTGGTGCTGGTTGTTGTGGCATGGTGACAAAGCTTTTACACATTTAAGCCATGCTAATGCTAACCCTAACCCTGCCTTCTGAGGTGCGCGAGGTGACCCAGCTGCGTTGGGGAATTCTTCCTCCTCCTCCGCTGCTTTAGCCTTGTGCTTCCACTGAGCCCTCGGTGTCAGGTGTGAATGCCTCCAGCAGCGCCTCTACCAGCGTTGGCTTTTTCCGAACACGCTTCAGTGACGGAATTAAAGACAGCACGTTGTCCTTGTAACGGGGATCTAGCAGGGTGGCGACCCAGTAATCTGCACAAGTTAGAATGTGGGCAACTCGGCAGTCATTGCGCAGGTACTGCAGCATGTAGTCGCTCATGTTTGCCTGGCTGCCCAGAGGCAACGACAAGCTGTCCTCTGTGGGAGGTGTATCATCTGTGTTCTCCGGATCCCACCAGCCACGCTCAAGTGATGGCCATGAGCTGCTTTGGGTGCCACCCTGCTGAGAATGGTTTCTTCTCCTCCTCCTCCAGAACTGTGCCCTGGCTGAACAATTGTGTACCTGGCCTATGTTGGTGCAGGAACCCACCCTCCGAGCCACTTGTATATGACTGGCCTTATAAGTTAAGGGTAAGGCATGTATATAGTTTTATTTGTTTACTTTGTTTATCTGACTTATAGTTATTTAAATATGTTTATAAGTAAATTTGTAAATAGTTTGTGAATGGGCATTAATGAGTGGTTTAAGTGAAAGGTGGGGGGGGGGGGTAGGGTGGGAGTATGGTCGGGTTAATTTTCTCTTTTTGAAATGTTCCTTGTATAGTTTTTGGTACGATTTATAATAAAAAGTCCTGATAACTGTGGAAATGTTACCCAACAATCTAACCGACAAATTTAATAAGATTATTTGCCTGTCACATCTGCGGCTCAGACCGCAGGGGTCCTTGAGCACCAATAAAACTGAATTTGTCCCAGCAGAATCTAAGAGCAGGATTAACGGAATAGATTTTCACTTTCAGGTGTTCTGGAATTTCTGCACCACCAAATTCAGCATTTGTGCCAGGCAAGGGATGTGTGTTAAACCGGTTAGGCCCAGAGCTGCTACAAGATTTTGCCCATTATTGCACCACCACCACCATCGGTCTGTTGTTCCATGCTCCTGCGCGGTGGGGGGTTTGTCCCCCAAACAGATCAGTTTCAGAACAGCCTGCTGTCGTCTGCCCCTGGCTGTGCTGATGTTGGTGGTGAAGGTGTTACTCTGAAAAGATGAGGAGGTGGTAGAGGAGGAGGAAGCGGAGCAGGAGAAAGAGGCAACAGGAGGCAAATAGAAATGCCCTGCAGTCCTTGGGGGCGGAAGGACATGCGCCAAACTTGCGCCAAACTTCTATCCGTCTCTGGCCCAGCCGCCACTACATTTACCCAGTGTGCTGTTAGGGAGATATAACTTCCCTGCCTGTACTTACCGGTCCACGTATTGGTGGATATGTTGACCCTGCCACTGATGGCGTTGTGCAGTGCACACCTGATTTTGTCCAACCTTTTGGTTGTGCAGGGAAGGGATGGCTCGCCTGGAAAAGTAGTGGCAGCTGGGAACCACGTACTGTGGGACAGCCACCGCCATAAGTTTTTTAAAAGTCTCCATTCATCTCCACCAGACAGAATGACAGCCTTTCAAAGGACCAGGGATTTTGAAATCATGGAATTCAGCTCAGGGATCGCAGGTGGGTAGGGGGGTACTTCCTCTTTCTATTTCTTTTTTCTAATTGGGAGATGGACAGCTGAATGCTTCCATGGGATAGTGTGGAGATGCTTGGTGATGGTGAAAGATGTGGTGGCGTTGCTGCCACATCCTCTGTTTGTGGGGTGGCAGGTGCAAATGTCACTCACTTGTGCTCAGGTTTAGAACATTTGTTTTTAATTTTTATGTATTTTAAGTTATTTTAAGTTATTTCCCTATCCAAATTTGTTTGCAGAGCAATTGTCCAACTCTTACCCCCATTTTGCTTCAATTTCCAGCCTTCTAGCCCTTTCCAGAGTTTGGGTCCCCATTGACTTCAATGGGGTTCGGGGTCAAGTTCGGGTCCCAAACTCGAACTTTGCGGTGAAGTTCGGCCGATCCCAGCAAACGCGAAATTCCAGGTGTTTGCTCAACTCTACAGTTTTTCACCACAAAATTTTAAAACAGTTTTTTAAGCGTTGTATGCAAACGTGCTCTGTGGCACAACAGTATGAGTTTATTAACCCAACTACAGAAATGCAGTATGTCACCCCAAAAATGATAAAACAGGTTTTTCAGCATTGTATGCAAATGTGCTCTGTGGTACAACAGTACTGGTTTATTAACCCAACTGCAGAAATGCAGTATGTCACGCCAAAAATTATAAAACAGTTTTTTCAGCTTTGTATACAAACGTGCTCTGTGGCACAACAGTACGGATTTATTAACCCAACTATAGAAATGCAGTATGTCGCCCCAAAAATTATAAAACTGTTTTTTCAGCGTTGTATGCAAACGTGCTCTGTGATCCAACAGTACAAGTTTATTACAGCAACTACAGAAATACACTATGTCACCGCACAATTTTAAAATAGGTTTTTCAGTGGTGTATGCAAACGTGCTGTGTGGTTCGACAGTACGGGTTTTTTCAACCAACTACAGAAATGCGCTATGTCACCGCAAAATTTCAAAAATTATAAAACTGTTTTTTCAACAGTGTATGCAAACGTGCTCTGTGGTACGACAGTACGGGTTTATTCCACCAACTATAGAAATGCACTGTGTCACTGCAAAATTTTTAAATATTTTTTTCAGCGGTGTATGCAAACGTGCTCTGTGGTACGACAGTTCTGGTTTATTACAGCAACTACAGGAATGCACTATGTCACTGCAAAATTTTAAAATAGGTTTTTCAGCGTTGTATGCAAACATGCTCTGTGGTACGACAGTATGGGTTTATTCCCCCAACTACAGAAATGCAATATGTAGCTTAGCCCCGTCAATAATTGCTGTAGTTTGAAGAGTTAACACCACCAAGTTCAACAGATTTCTTCTCTAATCTGTCCCTCACAGAAGCGGCAGCAACCTGTCCTTACACTGAGAAGAGCAGAGTGATGTGCAGCGTGACTCCAGCTTAAATAGAGGCTGGGTCACATGCTGCACTTAGCCAATCACAGCCATGCCAATAGTAGGCATGGCTGTAATGGCTTCTTAGGGCAAAGTATTGAAAAGCTTCTTGATTGGCTGCCCTGCAGCCTTTTAAAAAGCGGAAGAAATCGACGAACAACGAACCCAAACTTTAACGGAAACGTTCGGGTTCGGGTCTGGGTGTGAAAAACCGTAATGTTCGGTACCATACTGACTCAATGCTGACTCGAAATCAGAAGACTAGTACATTCATACAGATGATATACTGAGCAACAAACTTACTGAGTCAAAAGAGGTCTGCAATTTCTCAGTGAAGTACAAGTGAAATGTTATATAAATAATTCAACACAGAAGTACAGTCTAGCATATGGAAATAGGAAATCAAGATAATTCTAAATGTCTGGTGTCTTTCCCTTTCTAGTAATACATTTATGTTGCTTTTAGAAAACAATTATAAGGATATGGCCACATAGTAAGGTTTCTACATGCAGTTTTAGAAGACAAAATCAGGACTGGATCATAAAAGGAAAGAAGTATAAAGGAAAGATAGGACTTTTCCTCTTTTTTGAACTCACTTCTTGTTCTTGAGTTCCAAAAATTAATGTAGAAACCTGACAGTGTGGTCTGTACTCTAACAGTGTACTGATTGTTAATCATCATTCACTTTCCATGTATAAATATTCCCATATTGGTCTTTTCAAGATGCAACATCTTTCAAGTGCAACTCTTTAAGTGCACATACCGAATTGTACCAAAATGTAATATTATGGATATGAAATTCACTTTGTCCACGCTGCCTACTAACCACCACCCAATTCTCTTCTCTCCAGATATGTCTGCATTGAACGTAACTGCTTCACCCAACTTTTCCAGAATCTGATATTGTCCACACCCCTCATCTTTCTTTCTCATACTATGGTATATCTGCATTGAACTTAACTGCTGCACCCAAATTTTCCAGAGTCTGATATTGTCCACACCCCTCATCTTTCCTTCTCATTCCCTGGTATGTCTGCATAGAACTTTAATGTCTCTTTTCCTGCTGGATTTATGGAGTATTTGTTTACATTGACTATTTATTCCGCCCCTGTATCTGGTCCTCCCTTGATTAGGCCATATGTAGCCCCCCCTCTCTTGTTCACATCTGATTGAACACTGAGTGGTATAAATCTAAGTCCTTTGGTCTTTTCAACATGCAACATCTTTCAAGTGCAACTATTTAAGTGCACATGCCGATTTATAGCAGAATTGAACCAGAAGAGGACCAAAGATAATTCCAGAAATAATTAATGCAAAAAGAAAAGTGTTTCAAACTTTCATCTTACTCTTCCCACTTTTCCAAAACCTCCTGAAATACCTCCACATCCATTCACCCAGAAATGATCTATTAATCTCTCCCTCCATCTTACCATCTCATCTGACCACTTGCACAAACCTGTTTGGCAACGTAAAACTCTTCCTTCCCAAAATCACACAGATGCCTCATGCCCTCTGTTATTCTCACCTAACACTTTCTCTGCTTCTCCTTATTGCTGGTGATATCTCTCCAAATCCAGGCCCCCCTCTGCAAATCCCCACTATCACCTCTACCTCCTACTACAAATTTCCTTCTACAAATTTCTGCAACCCCTTAAGCCTAATAAACCTAATAACCATTCCTCTGACCCCTGCACCTTTAGTTCCTCTTGCAGGAGCATTATGAAACGCTCGCTCTGTCTGTAACAAACTGTCCTACATTCATGACCTCTTCATCTCTCCAAAACTTCATCTCTCCACCTCCTCACCTGCTGCACTCTCTTACAGTGGATTTCATTTTACTCACACTCCCTGCCCGGCAGCAAACATGGTGGAGAAGTGGGTCTTCTCCTATCAGACACCTGCTATTACAGCCCAACTCCACTGCCATCCTCCATTACGCTCACTTCATTTGAAGTAAACTCTCTTCACATCTACTCTCCCTCCAACCTCAAAGTAGCTGTCATTTACCACCTCCCAGGCCCAGCCACGATCTTTCTTGACCACTTTAACACCTGGCTAATACACTTTCTTTCTGCTGAAATCCCCTCTATCATCATGGGTAACTTCAACATCCCCATTGACACTTGCCACTCAGCCACCTCTAAACTCCTATCACTCTATTCCTCCATCGGCCTCTTACAGTGGTCTTCCGCTGCTACCCACCCACAGAGATGGTCACACTCTGGATCTTATCTTTACCCATCTCTGCTCCCTATCTAACCTTTCTAATTCGCCTCTCCCCCTATCCGACCACAACCTACTCACCTTTTCTTCACTTGTCTCTTCCACTGCTCCCCCAATCCACACACTAACACAGCTCCCCTCAGACCCCCCCCCCCCCGCATGAAGCTTAAACATTTCGCTTTCCGTTGCTTTTTGACTCTCTTCTGCCACTCTCTACCATTTGTTCCCTACAGAACCCAGATACTGCCACCACCCCATATAACATCACAATAAGTACAGCTATGGACATTGTTGCCCCCCTCACACACAACAAAACCAGAAAAATCAACAGACAGCCCTGGCACACCAACCTGACCAAAAAACTCAGACAAGCTTCCAGTGCTGCAGAGCGGCGATGGAAGAAATCTCATTCTAAGGATTACTTCACCACATACAAGCAGTCCCTCCTCATTTTCAAATCCTTACTCACTAATGCAAAACAGGCCTACTTCTCATCCCTCATATCTTCCCTGTCCCACAGCCCTAAACAAATTTTTAACACTTTTAACTCCCTTGTCTGTCCCCCAGCACCCCCACCCTCTCCTCTCATCTAAGCTGAGGATTTTGCCACATACTTCAAACAAAAGATAGTCAACATCACAGAAAGCTTCTGTGCACAGTCCACACAGACTCTCTACACAACTGCTCCATCCTCTTCTCCCAAAATCTGCTTCTCCACTATTACAGAAGAAAAACTCTCCACTCTACTCTTCAGATCATATCTCACCACCACGTGTGCAATTGACCCAATCCTATACCAAGTCATCCCTAACCTCACCTCAGTGTTTATCCCAGCCCTAACTCATCTCTTCAACCTATCACTTGACCCGTCTTCTTTGTCCAGTTATTGCCCTATATCAGTTCTTCCATATGCTTCAAAGCTACTTGAGCAACGTGTCGATTCTGAACTGTCCTCTTAACTCTCCTCCTGCTCCCTCTTTGACCGCCTACAATCTGGCTTCAGACACCACCACTCAACTGAGACTGCCCTTACCAAAGTCACCAATGACCTACTAACAGCCAAAACCAAAAAACATTACTCTGTCCTTCTTTTCCTTGACCTGTCCTCTGCCTTTGACACTTTCGACCACTCCCTTCTGTTACAAACTCTCTCATCTTTTGGCATCACTGACCTGGCCCTCTCCTGGATCACATCATACCTCACAAAGTGGACGTTTAGTGTCTCCCACTCTCACATCACCTCCTTGTCTCATTCCCTCTCTGTTGGTGTCCCGCAAGGCTCTGTCCTAGGCCCCCAGCTTTTCTCTATCTACACTTTTGGCCTGGGACAGCTCATAGAGTCCCATGGCTTTTAGTATCACTTTTATGCTGATGACACACAAATCTACCTCTCTGGTCCAGACATCACTACCTAACTATCTAGAATCCCACAATGCCTATCTTCCATATCCTCCTTCTTCTCCTCTCACTTTCTAAAACTTAAGATGGATAAAACAGAATTCATCATCTTTCCCCCATCTTGCTCACCCCCCACCCCCCCAACAGACCTATCTATCTCGATCAATGGCTGCACACTCTCCCCGATCAACCAAGTCCGCTGCCTTGGAGTGACCTTGGATTCTGCCCTCTCCTTCCGACCACACATCCAAGCCCTTTCCACCACCTGCCGCCTCAAAAACATCTCTCGCATCTGCGCTTTCCTCAACTTTTATTCTGCGAAACTGATTGTACATGACCTCATCATCTCCCGCCTAGACTACTGCAACATTCTCCTCTATGGCTTTCCATCTAGCACTCTCGCACCCCTCCAATCTATCCTTAACTCTGCTGCACGTGTAATCCACCTCCAACTCTGTTACTCCTCTGCCTCCCCCTCTGCTAATCCCTTCACTGGCTTCCCATTGCCCAGCGAATTCAGTTCAAAATACTAGAAAATACATACAAGGCCATCCACAACCTGTCCCCTCCCTACAGCTCTGAGCTACATTCCCGATATATCCCCACAGGGCCCCCTCTCCTTCTGTACCAGTTTGTAACATCGTATTGTTCATGCTTAGTGCAATTGTCTGTACTATGTATGTATACCCCTTTTCATATGTACAGCGCTATGGAATGAATGGCACTATAATAATAATAATAATAATAATAATAATAATAATAATAATAATAATATATGGGTCTTAGGGATACCATAGGAATAATTTTTTTAATCCATAAAGATGCGGCTGATTTTGGCCTTTGCTGTCCTTTTCTGAGCTTGCATATAGCCCCAGGAGGCTGTTGTACATTACCTAATGAAAAAATCATATTAAACTAACAGCTGTGCTGTTCCTGCAGCCTGGCCCCATTCCATGATCTTCTGGTCCTCAAGCCATAAGCGTTTGGATATGAAGCAGGATGCAGCGATTTTTTGAGTCTCTGGTCCCGTTATGTTTTAATACTTTTTAAAAATAAAACACTTTTTTTCCTTCCGAATCATATGTTTTTGTATCACCATATTCTGAGACCCTTTTTTTTTATTTTGCAATCAATGAAGCTATATTAGCGCTTAGTTTTTATGAGATGAACAGCACTTTTTGGAAGTAATAGTTTTTTGGAGGCACGGTGACCAAAACCAGACATCCTGGAATTGTTTTTTGCAGAGAGGTCACTGTCTGGGTAAATATCATATTTTGCAGTTCTGTTTGTCACAATACTGATTATTTATAGTTTTTGATTGAATTTTTTACATACAATTTTTTGCATTAAAAAATTGAAGTGGAAAATAGAAATGTTGTGGATTTTGTTTTATTTTTGTATATATGTAACATATAGTGTTTGCAAATTTTTTACTTTTTAGAGGAAATGAACATGTGATCTTCTGATTGCTGGTATAATATATGTTAATACTTCTGTTTTACAACACATTATGGTTGTCAGCATAATGCTGACAGCCACCCTATTAGGCTGTGTCTCTGACAGGACCTAATAGGAGTACAGACATTGCAGACCCAACAGCCTTCATCCGGCCTCCTGTTGCCATGAAGACATATTGGCATCCCATGATTGCACTTCAAAGGGCCAACTGGCGTGTCGCACACTGGGACAAATACTTTAGATTCCATAATCACAATTGACTGCAGCATCTAGAGGTTAAAAGTGCTGAGATTGGGGTTACATCCAATCCTGGCCATTATAGGTGTCATCTCTATGTTGTCAGCTGCTGCTAATGGCACAGACTCTTTTCTTAAACCTGTGCCATCACTGCACCATACATGTATGCAAAGTTGCATGACCAACCTACCTTTTGCACCTTATACAATATGTATGTCCCAGTGTGTTAATGGGTTAATGTTATAGGTCCAAAACAGTATAACTTTTAGTGCTTAAGCAGGGACCCCAAGATAGAAGTGGTAGTGGCCCTGATGAAGTTTTGTGTAACCGTGAACTCGCTCAGGCTATTGCACCCTGGGGATCGGTCCAATGGAGTTATAGTACTGAAGAATGAGTTAAACTAAACAAAATTATTTTTACTAAGTGCAACATATAACTGGAAATACATATAGTAGAAGCAGGCTTTAGTGCAATACCTCTCTGGCACCAGCAAGGATATTGAGGTTGGTTGGTGGTAATTCAGAACTTAGTTGATACTGGCCTAGGTGTTATCTACTGATGGGTGGCTTGGCTACATTCCATCACTTCACAGTTGTGTCCTAAGATACAGGTGTGGCAGGGCACTCTGTTGTGTGGACTCTCAAGGCGTCACTTATAGAGATGAGCGAACACCTGGATGTTCGGGTTCGAGAGGTTCGGCCGAACTTCCGGAAAATGTCCGGGTTCGTGATCCGAACTCAACCCGAACTTCATCCCGAACCCGAACCCCATAGAAGTCAATGGGGACCCGAACTTTTGGGTACTAAAAAGGCTGTAAAAGACACCCAGAGGGATAATATACCGCAATAAACGCATTGCGATTACAACTTTGAGCTAACGATCACCATGGGAACGCCTCCTCCAGTAGAATGTACTGTCGGATCTGAGAATTAAGTTGAAATCGCAATGCGATTCTTATATATTTGCTAATCGCATTGCGATTTCAACTTAGCATTGCTAAATAATTCCATCCATATCGTTAACTTACTGAGTCAGTAAGTTAGCGAATATGGATGGAATTATTTAGCAATGCTAAGTTGAACGGCAATGCGATTAAGCAGATATATAATAATCGCATTGCGATTTCAACTTAATTCTCATCCGACAGTACATTCTACTGGAGGAGGCGTTCCCATGGTGATCGGTAGCTCAAAGTTGTAATCGCAATGCGATTAAGCTAAATACATAAGAATCGCATTGCGATTCCAACTTTTAGTACTCAACTTTTAAAATCGTACACCACTTTAAGTTCCAAAGTTGCAATCGCGTTTGAATAGAACTTAAAGCTGTCTCTTAGTCAGTTTTAGTATTGGTGTGCTGTAATAGAAGTTACATTCGATGCGCGAATATAACTTAGAGCAATACAGTCAACTTTACACTGTTAGTTTTATTATCGCGATAATACAACTATTCATGAATTGTGTACGTGCGTCTGTACGTGTGTGCGTTACCTCGGACACTATTCTATTTTGCCAGCCACAGCTGAAACCACTGATTTATGGTATTGCTATTTTGGCAATTGAATTTAACCCAGAAAATAATCTATCCTTTGCCAGACAGCAGACAGTATTATACTTGTCTAGCAAAGCTGGAACACCAGATTTAGGGGATTGGTATTTGGGCAATTGTATTTAACCCCTTAATAAAATATAGAAATTTCTTTCCTGAGTTTCTAGGGGTGACAATTAGCACAGCCAAGCCCCTGATGTAGGATATAGCAAAAAAAAAAAACTAGTATTGATGGATTGATGGACTTGGTGGCAGCTTCTTCTGGCGCACCACAAGTCACAAAATGGCCGCCGATCAACCCAGAAAATAAGTGACAGAAAAACACTCTGTGCAGCCTAAAAACCAGCGAGCAAGTAACTAGCAGAAGTTCAATGATTCTCAGCTGTAAATTGATTCGTTCATTAGGTGCTGTTGCTGACTTTAACCTGCCTAATCTCGCCCTGACAGAAGCTGCGTCCTCTCCCTACACTAATCAGAGCAGTGTGACGTGCGGCGCTACGTGACTCCAGCTTAAATAGAGGCTGGGTCACATGCTGCACTTGGCCAATCACAGCCATGCCATTAGTAGGCATGGCTGTGATGGGCTCTTAGGGCAAGAAGTAAAACGCTAGCTGATTGGCTGCTGTGCAGCCCTTCAGAAAGCGGGAAGTAATCGACGAACACCGAACCCGAACCCGAACTTTTTTGAAAATGTCCGAGTTCGGGTCCGGGTCCCGGACACCCCAAAATTCGGTACGAACCCGAACTATTCTCGAACTGTTCGCTCAACACTAGTCACTTAAAGAAAATCAAAGTGTTTCTCTCTGGAGAATCTGTATCAGGAGCAGTGAAGGTTGTATCCTCTCCTCTCTGTCTCTAGACAGGAACTCCTTCTTTTGGTAGGAAGCAAGATAAGCCCACTCTAACCAAGAGGGGAGGAATAGGGTGGTTAACCCTGTTCCTGCCAACCTTAGCCAACCTTGCATGATACAATTATAAATAATTTGTAGTATCCCCAGGTCTGGGGTTGAAATTCCGATAAACCAGATAAAGTTGTGGTGTAATGTCAACTATGTAACATAATAACTCCACTATAACATAGTGACATAGTTACTTAACCTTCCTGGCGGTATTCCCGAGCGTGACTCGGGGTTAATTTTCATTGCAAGGAGCGGTAACCCCGAGTTACGCTCGGGGTAACTTTGCAGAGCAGTCAGCGGAGTCTGCTTACCTTCGCTGCGATCGCCGCTGAGAGCGCCGGCCGGCTTTTTACTTCCTGGTTCCGTTCCCTGCGAGCAGCAGTGGCGCATGGGAGCGGAACTGGGCGGGAAATTTAAAAGTGAAACACACAAAAGTACATTCTGAGAGGATGACACATTGTGCCCATAAAATATTTACACTGTACAGTGCCCCTTGCCTGCCATTTGTGCCCATAAATTATTTATAACACTGTACAGTGCCCCTTGCCTGCCATTTGTGCCCATAAAATATTTACACTGTACAGTGCCCCTTGCCTGCCATTTGTGCCCATAAAATATTTATAACACTGTACAGTGCCCCATGCCTGCCATTTGTGCCCATAAATTATTTATAACACTGTACAGTGCCCCTTGCCTGCCATTTGTGCCCATAAATTATTTATAACACTGTACAGTGCCCCTTGCCTGCCATTTGTGCATATAAAATATTTATAACATGGCATCAAAAAGCGCCACTTTACTAAAAACGCTTTTGGACCAGTTGAGCGACAGTGACACAGAGGTGCTCGCAGAACTGAGCGATAGTGAGTCGTGGGGAGATTTGTCATCTGACACTGACACGGCAAGTGAAAGCGGCGATGATCCTGCACCTGTCCTCAGCGATGTGCGCACTTGGTGCCCTATTGACTGCGATACGGACCAGTTAGCGCCCCCAAGATTCCCGTTCACTGGATCACCTGGGATGAAGATAGATGTTGAGCGTGACAACCCTCTGGCATACCTGCAATTATTCTTTACTGAGGAGGTAATTGAAAAAAATTGTCACGGAGACAAATCGCTACCAAGAGCAGCAATGCGCTACGCTGCATGCCACATTTTCCAGAAGCAGAAAGTGGGAACCAGTGACCAAAGAGGACATGTGGCAGTTTCTGGGACTCATCATTCTTCAGGGGTGATGGGAAAACCGCTCCAGAAATGGTACTGGACCACCAATAAGTTACTGGCCACTCCATTTTTGGTACCGTGATGTCAGAATACCGGTTTTCCCTCATCATGAAGTATTTCCACTTCACGAACAATGAAGAATTTGATGAGGCCACGCATCCTGCGCCCAAACTAAAAAAATCTGGGAGGTATACCAAATTATTGTGACCAATTTCAGCGGACCTACGTGCCAGAAAGGGACGTCAGCGTAGATGAAAGTTTGATGGCCTACAAGGGACGCCTAAGCTGGATACAGTATATTGCATCCAAAAGAGCGCGGTTTGGCATCAAATCCTACATGCTCTGTGAGTCATCCACTGGGTACATCTGGAATTCGGTCATTTACACCGGTAAAGGCACAGTTCAACCCCAGGTACAGCGGCTATGGGATGGCCACATCATCTGTCCTTACACTGCTGGAGCCATTGCTGAACCAGGGATATTGTGTGACCACGGACAATTTCTACACGTCTCCGGAACTGTATGAGGTTTTGCTACAAAACAAGACTGATGCATATGGTACCGTTAGGCCTAACCGACGTGACATGCCATCTATGTTTGCCAAGAAAAACTCAAAACCGGAGAAATGGTTGCCTGGCAGAAGGGTAAGATGATGGCAATGCGATGGCGAGACAAGAAGGACGTGTGTCTCATGAGTACTGTGCACAATACCTCTACTGCCATGGTCCACACAAGAGGTGGGAAAGATGTGCTGAAGCCGCAAGTCGTGATAGACTATAAT
The DNA here is from genome assembly GCA_033119425.1 of Bufotes viridis. Taxonomy (NCBI): domain Eukaryota; kingdom Metazoa; phylum Chordata; class Amphibia; order Anura; family Bufonidae; genus Bufotes; species Bufotes viridis. Next base: position 371,678,438 of record CM065590.1, on the reverse strand, counting down.
AACACCATGGGAGGTGTCGACAGAGCCGATCAGGCAATGACATTTTATCCGGCTATGCGCAAACAGCAAAAAAATATTATAAGAAGATCTTCAGGCATCTTCTGGAACAATGCCTTTGGAACGCATATATCCTGCACAGAGCAACGGGTGACAAGCCTTTTGTTCATTCTGAGTTTATATGGAAGGTGGTTGAGCGGATTTTTGTCACCCACCAGACGCCATCAGTAGCTGTGAACAGACCTGGACGTCGTGCTGTTGGCGTTGTCAACCCAGAACGCCTGACTGGTCGTCACTTTATGGACTACATCCCGCCTACTTCAAAAAGGCAGCACCTACCAGGATGTGCGTGGTTTGCTGCTCAAAGAGAGATGGCAATGGAAAGAAAGTCCGAAAAGAAACCAGGTTCCATTGTCCTGATTGTGACGTTGGACTTTGTGCAGTCCCATGTTTCAAAATTTATCACACTCAGGATGTTTATTGAATTTTCTTTGTTTGACAAATTTCATTATTTTTTTTATTACATTACTGAATAAAATTATATTATTTATTAGATTATATTTAATAATTTTGTGTTTCAAACTTTATCACATCTGGGATGTCTACTAGAGTCTTGTTTGGTGAGGTTTAAGTAAGTAATTACTAAGAATTGCAGGCCTACAATACATAACACCAAATTTCCATGCAAAAAATTGTACCACTTTTGGTAAAAAATTCCTGACATAATCATACCGCCAGGGAGGTTAAAGGATAATTGTCACATTTAGACCCTAATTTCAGTTTTCATATATGTAGTTACTAATATGATAATATACCTGAATCAATAACTATTAGACTTACTCACCCCTTATTTAATAAGATTCAGCCCTTAGCAACCAGTCTGCATAAAACTGCAATTTCACTATTCTGTTAAGATGGCTGCCCCCAGCCCTGAGGCTAATCTATAGGACGCCTGCAGTGAAGTTAGCAAAGACCAGCTCTGTATAGGGAGGTCTTGCAGTGAAGTTCCCAGGTCTGGCTGAAGCCTGTAGTCCTTCTACAAGCTCTCCTCTTATCAGATAAGGCTGTCATTTATACACTGGGCTTTACATTGTCCTTCACTGCTAAGGGAGTGTCTGTCAAGCACAGGCATGTGGAGAAGTTCACACACACAGCCCAGCACTGTTATCTCCTGTCAGGAAGAACCTGGCTTTTTATACATTCCCTTACAATGCTGACTCACTATCAGTTCCCAGTGCACGCAGCGTGCTCTCCTCTATCTGGTAGACGGAAGGAGCATAGCAACCTGATTTTATCTCAGGTAACAATAGCCAATACTGGGGACTTTTAGGTGGCTTTTAGGGGTTATTTATTAAACAATCAGAAATTAAAACAGGGCCAACAAGGTAATATTAATCACCAAAATCCAATAGTAAAAAAAAAAAAAAATTGACAGTTATACTTTAAGCTGAAAAGTACAAATGCCTATAAGTTTAATGCCATTTAGGCTAGGGTTACATGGCAACTTAGATCGCAGTGTCTCGATATTACATCACAACTTAAATTGTGAATGTGGTCACACTGTGACACACAGGTTTCTGTAACAGTGACTAACATTTTAAAATGTTGATAGAAATCCAAAACTGTTGGATTTATGTACACAACATTCATTATCTTTTGTTGCAATAGGCAGCATGCCAATAACAATCTTAAAGTGAAACTGTCAATTCAGAAAGGCAAAATAAAATCACAATGCCACTTGGGAATAAATACATTTCTGATCTGTGGATTTCCCTGAATAAAATGTGGACCTGGATTGAGCCACATGTGGCAGCCACAATTTGGATATGTGACCTCAAGGTTCTTTCACACATGTCATTTTGATGTAGGTTTTTGGATGCTGTTTTTAAATGTTTTTGAAGCAAACTAATTGGCGTGGATAAAACAAAGAGAGAAGTGGAATCTTTCCTATACAATTCTTCAGCCTTTAATATACACTCCTTACTTCATTAACTGCATCAAAGAACTGCACCAAAATTGTAAATACACTATACAAAAGTACCCAAAGGTATTACATGTGCAACCAAGCAATGTTAACTGCCCACCAAGCAGCAGCTATACTTGCAACTCGTCAAGAACAGGTCATGCCAGTCTATCCAGGGCATGATTTTTTTATTGATACACATTCATGTTAGTGCCAAGCCATAATCAGTTAACATGTTCATGATTATCATTAAGAGCTGCTGTAGGTGGTTAGAGATAACTGTGACATCCTCAGCTGGAAGATGAAGCATTGCTTCTCAGCAAACAGCTGTAAACTTACTTTCTCTGGTTGTAGATAGTAATAATGCAATCAACCCATAAAGACTTTTTACAGAGCAGCCACCGGATATACCAAAACCCTATTTTAATCTGTTTTAAGATTTATTGAGGACATTTTCTTGAGATACGTAAAAATGATTGTGTACATGTATGATTTTATACCGATCTGCCAATGCAAAGTGCTTGCTGCAATACTGCATCTAGAAAACATGGCAGTTGCACTGTGGTTTATATTCACTGTGATCTGCCCACTCAGTATTCTAGTTTAAAATCTAAAGAATGATTGGCCAGTGTATATTGCATGACATGCACACAGAATTTCCGAATATGTGAAAAATATTAAAAAAAATTGCATCTACATTTACATAAGTGCTTCATTGTTATTCAAAGGACTTACGGAATGCAGTGTAGAGCTCTGGAAGAGTTAGATAACCATCCATATTGTAGTCATCAAATCGAAGCAGATCTTCCATGTTACAGTCCAAAAAATGCTCATCCAGCTCTTCATTCTTAGTGTACTAAATGACAAATAAAAGAAAGTAAAGTAATCTTTGCAAATAGAATAGAAAGCTAAGACATAGTATGACATTTGGGATGTGTTCACTCGTGGTGCAAACATCGCTCATTTGTGACTTGCCACTTGGGAACACTTCATTGCAGAGGATAGTGACTGTCCACAGATGTGATATCATCACTTACAGTCTGCCTGGAGACCAGAATTTGGAGGGATGAGGAGGCTCAGTACTAAAATGGAGCGAGTTTTATTTCGGGTTTTTCTTTAATGTATGGGGTTTTCACTAATTTTTTAGCGGAGGGTCAGACAACTAGGGATGAGTGAACTCAAACTGTATAATTCGGGTTCGTACCGAATTTTGGGGAGTTCGTGACACGGACCTGAACCCAAACATTTACATAAAAGTTTGGGTTCGGGTTTGTTGTTCGGTGATTTCTATGGTGGATTTTGAAAGCCTGCAAAGCAGCCAATCAACATGCGTCATACTACTTGCACCAAGAGGCCATCACAGCCATGCCTACTATTGGCATGGTTGTGATTGGTCAAGTGCAGCATGTGACCCAGCCTCTATTTAAGCTGGAGTCACGTCGCACCGCACATCACTCTGCTCTGATTAGTGTATGGATAGGATGCAGCTGCTGTTAGGGTGAGATTAGGCAGGGATTAACTCGGCAAAAACACTTAATGAAGTGATCGATCTACAGCTGTAAATCATTCAACTTCTGCTAGTTAATTGCTCACTGTTTTCAGGCTGCCCAGAGCGTTTTTCTGTCACTATTTTCTGGGGTGATTGGCTGCCATTTTGTGTCTTGTGGTGCGCCAGCACAAGCTGCCACCAAGTCTATTAATCCATCAATAGTAGGGTTTTTTTTTTTTTTTTTGCTATATCCTACATCAGGGGCTTGGCTGAGCTTATTGTCACCCCTAGAAACTCAGGATAGAATTTTCTATATTTTATTGGGAGGTGAAATTCACTTAAAAAAATAGAAATCCCCTAAATCTGGTGTTCCAGCTGTGGCTAGCCAAGTGTAATACTGTCTGGCAAAGAATATATATTTTTTTCTGGGGTGAAATTCAATTTCCAAAATAGCAATACTCTAAATCACAGGTTTCTGCTGTGGCAGGACAAGTTTTACAGTGTCCGTCAAAGGCTAGATTTTGTTCTGGGGTGAAATTCAGTTGAGAAAATAGCAATACCCTAAATCAGTGGTTTCAGCTATGGCTGGATAAGTTTCATAGTGTCCGTAAAAGTAAAGCTTTTGTTCTGGGTTGAAATTTAATTACCAAAATAGCAATACCGCAAATCTGGTGTTCCAGCTCTGACTGGACAAGTTTCATAGTGTCCGTGAAAGGATATATTATTTTCTGCGGTGAAATTCAGTTGCAAAAATAGAAATACCGTAAATCTGGTGTTCCAGATGTGACTGGACAAGTTTCATAGTGTCCATCAAAATATATATTATTTCCTGGGGTGAAATTCAGTTGCAATAATAGAAATACCGCAAATCTGGTGTTCCAGCTGTGACTGGACAAGTTTCATAGTGTCCGTCAAAGGATATAAATTATTTTCCGGGGTGAAATTCCATTGCAAAAATAGAAATACCGTAAATCTGGTGTTCCAGCTGTGACTGGACAAGTTTCATAGTGTCCGTCAAAGGATATATTATTTTCTGGGGTGAAATTCAGTTGCAAAAATAGAAATACCGTAAATCTGGTGTTCCAGCTGTGACTGGACAAGTTTCATAGTGTTTGTCAAAGGATATATTATTTTCTGGGGTGAAATTCAGTTGCAAAAATAGAAATACAGTAATCTGGTGTTCTAGCTGTGGCTGGACAAGTAGTTTAATAGTATCCGTCAAAGGATATATTTTGTTATGGGGTGAAATTCAATTGCTAAAATAGCAATACCCAAAATCTGGTGTTCCAGCTGTTGCAGGGCAAGTGTAAATCTGTCCGTAAAAGGGTATATTACACTCAGCGTGCATCTCTAAGTGTATTTATTTCCGTTAAAGGGTATATTACACAAAGTGTTAAAATACAAGTGCTGAAAGCATAATCCTATATATTTTTTCACACACTACTGTGCATCTCCAAGTGTAAATCTGTCCGTAAAAGTATACCTTTCATCTGGGGCCTAAATACTAGGCCTACAATTGATATTCTCCTAAATGTGTGGTCACTTCTGTGCCTGGATTTGTGTAATGCGGTCCATAAATAGATAGCCAGATAGTGTTAGGTGCCTGTAAAAAAAGGTCTGAATTTCAATTCAATACATTGGGCCAAATAATTTTTTCTTATTGTGGTGAACGGTAACAATGAGGAAAACATCTAGTAAGGGACGCGGACATGGTCGTGGTGTTGTTAGTGGACCCTCTGGTGCTGGGAGAGGAAGTGGCCGTTCTGCCACAGCCACACGTCCTAGTGAACCAACTACCTCAGGTTCCAGTACCCGCCAGAATTTACAGCGATATTTGGTGGGGCCCAATGCCGTTCTAAGGATGGCAAGGCCTGAGCAAGTACAGGCGCTAGTCAATTGGGTGGCCGACAGTGGATCCAGAACGTTCACAACATTATCTCCCACCCAGTCTGCTGCGTCTTTTTGCAGTGTGCAGAACGAACGAGAGGTCAGGGAGGAAGACTGTGTGGAAGACGATGCAGGGGACGATGAGGTCCTAGACCCCACATGGAATGAAGGTCGTGCCACTGACTTTCATAGTACAGAGGATGAGGCAGTGGTGAGACCGAGCCAACAGTGTAGCAAAAGAGGGAGCATGGGGCAAAAGCAAAACACCCGCTGCCAAGAGAGTTCGCCTGCCACTGGCCACCGCCACCAGGGACCGAGCACCCCAAAGGCAGCTTCAAGGAGTTCCCTGGCATGGCACGTCTTCAAACAATGTGCTGACGACAAGACCAGAGTGGTTTGCACTCTGTGCCATCAGAGCCTGAAGCGAGGCATTAACGTTCTGAACCTTAGCACAACCTGCATGACCAGACATCTACATGCAAAGCAAGAACTGCAGTGGAGTAAACACCTTAAAAGCAAGGAACTCACTCAGGCTCCCCCTGCTCCCTCTTCTGCTGCTGCCTCGGCCTCTTCCTCTGCCTCAGGAGGAATGTTGGCACCTGCCGCCCTTCCAAACAGAGGATGTGCCACCAACACCACCACCTCCATCACCAAGCATCGCCACCATGTCACACGGCAGCGTTCAGCTCTCCATCTCACAAACATTGGAGAGAAGGCGTAAATTCCCACCTACCCACTCTCGAGCCCTGGGCCTGAATGGCAGCATTTCTAAACTACTGGCCTTTGAAATGCTGTCATTCAGGCTGGTGGACACAGACAGGTTCAAACAGCTGATGGCGATGGCTGTCCCACAGTATGTTGTTCCCAGCCGCCACTACTTCTCCAAGACAGCCGTGCCTTCCCTGCACAATCAAGTATCCAATAAAATCAAGTGTGCACTGCGCAACGCCATCTGTGGCAAGGTCCACCTAACCACAGATACGTGGACCAGTAAGCACGGCCAGTGACGCTATATCTCCCTAACTGCACGCTGGGTAACTGTAGTGGCGGCTGGGCCCCAGGCGGAGAGTTCTTTGGCGCACGTGCTTCCGCCACCAAGGATCGCAGGGCATCATTCTTTGCCTCCTGTAGCCTCCTCCTCCTACTCAGCTTCCTTCTCCTCTTCTTCCACCTGCTCATCCAGTCAGCCACACACCTTTACCACCAACTTCAGCACAGCCGAGAGTAAACGTCAGAAGGCCGTTCTGAAACTCATATGTTTGGGGGACAGGCCCCACACCTCGCAGGAGTTGTGGCGGGGTATTGAACAACAGACCGACGAGTGGTTGCTGCCGGTGGGCCTCATGCCCGGCCTGGTTGTGTGCGATAATGCTCGAAATCTCGTCACAGCTCTGTGACTAGCCGGTTTGACACACATCCCTTGCCTGGCACATGTGCTGAATTTGGTGGTGCAGAAGTTCATTCACAACTACCCCGACATGTCAGAGCTGCTGCATAAAGTGTGGGCCGTCTGTGCGCGCTTCCGGCGTTCACATCCTGCCGCTGCTCGCCTGTCTGCGCTACAGCGTAACTTCGGCCTTCCTGCTCACCGCCTCATATGTGACGTGCTCACCAGGTAAACTTTACCTTGCACATGCTGGAGAGACTGTGCGAGCAGCAGGCCATAGTGGAGTTTCAGCTGCAGCAGTCGCATAGCGGAACAGCACCACTTCACCACCAACGATTGGGCCTCCTTGCGAGACCTGTGTTCCCCGTTGCGCTGTTTCGAGTACCCCACCAACATGGCAAGTGGCGATGACACCGTTATCAGCGTTACAATACCACTTCTATTTCTTCTTGAGAAAACACTTAGGGCGATGATGGAAGAGGAGGTGGCCCAGGAGGAGGAGGAGGAGGAGGATGAGGGGTAATTTTTAGCACTTTCAGGCCAGTCTGTTAGAAGTGGCTCAGAGGGAGGTTTTTTGCAACAGCAGAGGCCAGGTACAAATGTGGCCAGCCAGGGCCCACTACTGGAGGATGAGGAGGATGAGGAGGAGGTGGAGGAGGATGAGGATGAAGCAGGTTCTCAGCGGGGTGGCACCCGACACAGCTAAGGCCCATCACTGGTGCATGGCTGGGGGGATACGGAGGACGATGACGATACGCCTCCCACAGAGGACAGCTTGTCCTTACCTCTGGGGAGCCTGGCACACATGAGCAACTACATGCTGCAGTGCCTGCTCAATGACAGCAGAGTTGCCCACATTTTAACGTGTGCGTACTACTGGGTTGCCATCCTGCTGGATTCCCGGTACAAGGACAATGTAACATAGTAACATAGTAACATAGTATATAAGGCCGAAAAAAGACATTTGTCCATCCAGTTCGACCTGTTTCCTGCAAGTTGATCCAGAGGAAGGCAAAAAACCCCTGTGAGGTAGAGCCAATTTTCCCCACTTAAGGGGAAAAAATTCCTTCCCGACTCCAATCAGGCAGTCAGAATAACTCCCTGGATCAACGACCCATCTTTAGTAGCTATAGCCTGAAATATTATTACGCTCCAGAAATACATCCAGGCCCCTCTTGAATTCCTTTATTGTACTCACCATCACCACCTCCTCAGGCAGAGAGTTCCATAGTCTTACTGCTCTTACCGTGAAGAACCCTTTTCTATGTTTGTGTACAAACCTTCTTTCCTCCAGACGCAGAGGATGTCCCCTCGTCACAGTCACAGTCCTGGGGATAAATAGATGATGGGAGAGATCTTTGTACTGACCCCTGATATATTTATACATAGTTATTAGATCTCCCCTCAGTCGTCTTTTTTCTAGAGTGAATAACCCTAATTTTGATACCCTTTCGAGGTACTGTAGTTGCCCCATTCCAGTTATTACTTTAGTTGCCCTCCTCTGAACCCTCTCTAGCTCTGCTATGTCTGCCTTGTTCACGGGAGCCCAGAACTGTACACAGTACTCCATGTGTGGTCTGACTAGTGATTTATAAAGTGGTAAGACTATATTTTCATCACGGGCATCTATGCCCCTTTTGATGCAACCCATTATTTTATTGGCCTTAGCAGCAGCTGCCTGACACTGGTTTTACAGCTTAGTTTGTTATTTATTAAAATTCCTAGATCCTTTTCCATGTCAGTGTTACTGAGTGTTTTACCATTTAGTATGTACGGGTGACTTGCATTATTCCTTCCCATGTGCATAACTTTACATTTGTCAGTGTTAAACCTCATCTGCCATTTCTCTGCCCAAGCCCCCAATCTATCCAGATCCCTCTGTAGCAGAAAACTGTCCTCTTTAGTGTTAATTACTTTACACAGTTTAGTGTCATCTGCAAAAATTGATATATTACTGTGCAAGCCTTCTACAAGATCATTAATAAATATATTGAAGAGAATAGGGCCCAATACTGAACCCTGAGGTACCCCACTAGTGACCGTGACCCAATCTGAGTGTGTACCGTTAATAACCACCCTCTGTTTTCTATTACTGAGCCAGTTACTTACCCACATACAGATATTTTCTCCTAGTCCAAGTGTTCTCATTTTATATACTAACCTTTTATGTGGTACAGCGTCAAATGCTTTGGAGAAGTCCAGATATACGACATCCATTGATTCGCCGCTGTCAAGTCTAGAACTTACCTCCTCATAGAAACTGATTAAATTAGTTTGACATGACCGATCCCTCATGAAGCCATGCTGATATGGTGTAATTTGCTTATTTTCATTGAGATACTCCAAGATAGCATCTCTTACAAAACCTTCAAACAGTTTACCCACAACAGATGTTAAACTTACCGGCCTATAATTTCCAGGCTCTGTTTTTGGACCCTTTTTGAATATTGGCACCACATTTGCTATACGCCAGTCTGGTGGAACATTCCCTGTCAGTATGGAGTCCGTGAATATCAAAAATAAGGGTCTGGCTAGGACATCACTTAATTCCCTTAGGATACGGGGTGTATGCCATCCGGTCCTGGCGATTTGTCTATTTTAATCTTTTTAAGTCGCTGCTGTACTTCTTCCTGGGTCAGACAGGGCACTTTTAAAGGGAATTTACTTTTACATTTTGCATTTCATCTGACAGTTTATTTTCCTCAGTGAAAACAGTGGTGAAGAAAATATTTAATAGCTTGGCTTTATCCTCATCGCTTTCTGCAACTCCCCCTCATTGCTATGTAGAGGGCCGACTCCTTCAGGTTTATATTTTTTACCATTTATATAATTGAAAAACATTTTAGGGTTAGTTTTGCTCTCTTTGGCAATTAATCTCTCGGTCTCTAGTTTGGCAGTTTTTATTAGTTTTTACATATTCTATTTTTTTCCTTATAGTTTATCAGTGCTTCCTGGCTCCCCTCCTGTTTTAGTGATTTATATGCTTTCTTTTTGTCATTTATTGCTTTTTTACGGTTCTATTTATCCACATTGGTTTCTTCTTATTTCTTAGCCTTTTATTTCTATAAGGTATGCATCGATCACAATTTGATGTTACAATGCTTTTAAAAATCTCCCATTTTGTGGTTGTATTTTTATTTTTGAGGACTATGTCCCAGTTAATTGGGCCTATGGCCTCTCTTAGTTGGCTAAATTTTGCTTTTTTGAAGTCCGGTATTCTTGTTCCTCCCTGTAGAAACTCTCGTTTGAAGGATAATTGGAAGGTTATTACTTTATGGTCACTATTTCCCAGGTGTCCCCCGACCTGCACGTCTGTTGTTCTATCAGGTCTATTGGTTAATACTAAGTCCAGTATGGCCGTCCCTCTAGTTGGGTCCTGAACCATTTGGGAAAGGTAATTGTCTTTGGCTATTGCCAAGAACCTGTTTCCTTTATGGGATGTACAGGTTTCAGTTTCCCAGTCTATATCTGGGTAGTTGAAGTCCCCCATAATAACCACCTGATTATGGTTTGCCGCCTTGTTTATCTCGTTTAGTAATAGATTTTCTGCGGACTCTGGTATATTAGGTGGTTTATAGTAAACTCCTATTAGTAATTTATTATTGTTTTTGGCTCCATTTATCTCCACCCACAATGACTCCACATTTTCGTGTCCCTCACAGATGTCTTCCCGGAGTGTGGGCTTTAGAGAGGACTTTATGTAAAGGCAGACCCCTCCCCTCTCCGGTTTTGACGATCCTTTCTGAACAGATTGTAACCTTGTACATTAACTGCCCAGTCATAGCTATCATCCAGCCATGTCTCAGTTATTCCCACTATGTCATAATCCTCCTCACACATCACTAATTCCAGTTCCCCAGTTTTATTAGTCAGGCTTCTGGCATTAGTATACATACATTTGAGAGGTTTATGCATATTTTTGCCCTACACCTTTCCTTCTGAACTTTTCTAGTCCCTCCTTCCATTTCTCCCCCAGTCCCACTACCTTGCCCCGGTCTCTATCTGCACTATCTTCCCCTCCTATAATGTAATTTCTCTCCCCCAGTCCCTAGTTTAAACACTCCTCCAACCTTCTAGCCATCTTTCTCCCCAACACGGCTGCCCCTTCCCCATTGAGGTGCAGCCCGTCCCTCGATAGAGCCTGTAGCCGATAGCAAAGTCGGCCCAGTTCTCCATGAACCCAAAACCCTGCTTCCTACACCAGTTCTTGAGCCACTTGTTAACCTCTCTAATCTCCCGCTGCCTCTCTTGTGTGGCCCGTGGTACAGGCAGTATTTCGGAAAATACTACCTTTGAGGTCCTTGCCCTAAGCTTTTGACCTAAATCCCTGAAATCATTCTTAAGGACGCTCCACCTTCCTCTAACTTTGTCATTGGTTCCGATATGGACCATGACCGCTGGATCTTCTCCAGCCCCTCCCAGTAATCTGTCAACCCGATCTGCGATGTGTCGAACTCTAGCGCCAGGAAGACAGCACACTGTTCGGCGATCACGATCTTTGTGACAGATCGCCCTATCTGTTCCCCTAATAATTGAGTCTCCCACTACCAGCACCTGTCTGGCCTGCCCTGCTCTCCTGGTCCCCTGCTTACTGGAGCTGACATTCCCCTGACCGGCAGAGGAAGTGTCTGGCTGCAGCGGTGCTGTCCCTGAGCTGCCATCCCCCTCATCTGCCAAGCGTGCAAACTTGTTGGGGTGTGTCAGATCAGGGCTAGCCTCCCTGGCACTCTTCCCTCTACCCCGCTTTCTTACTGTCACCCAGCTAGCTACCTCACTCTCCTCAGCCTCCTCGCTACCACCCTCCCCCACATCTACCCCAAAGACTGCTTGCTCGGTGAGCAGCAAACTCTTTGCAAATTGTCAGTGGCTCTCAGTGTTGCAATATGCCCGTTTAGAGACTCGATGTGCGATTCCAAACGGGTAATTTGCTCACATTTTGAACAAAGATATGCACCCTCAAACGGCTGTTCCAGGACTGCATACATCATGCAAGATGTGCACTGGACGGCATTGTCAATTGTGCAAGACATACTAATGGGGATTACACCACAAAAACAAAAAAATACAATATAATCTAGTTACAAGAACTGGCGAATTTCAGTCCCCCACTGAAGTCCCTGAATCTGAAGTCACTTAATCTTAAGTCACACTTACACAACCACACACTTAATCAACCACGCGTCGCGACCAACCTCGCGTTATATATATATCTACTTATATAAGTATGCTGTAAATGAAACTCAAATACACCAGCCTGTTTTTTTTCCCTCTGGATTCACTGAAGCGTGATAGGAAGATGCGTGAGTACAAGCGCACGCTGGTAGACGCGCTCCTGAGAGCATTCCCAAATGTCACAGGGGAACTGGTGAAAGCCCAAGGTGAAGGCAGAGGAGGATCAGGAAGTCGCCAACGCAGCTTTGTCACGGCCAGCTCCTCTGAGGGCAGGGTAAGCATGGCAGAAATGTGGAAAAGTTTTGTCTCCACACAACAGCTAACTCCACCACCACCTGATACGGAACGTGTTAGCAGGAGGCAGCATTTCACTAACATGGTTGAACAGTACGTCTGCACACCCCTCCACGTACTGACTGATGGTTCGGCCCCATTCAACTTCTGGGTCTCCAAATTGGCCAGAGCTAGCATTTTATGCCTTGTAGGTGCTGGCCAGCATTTTGTCTGAACGTGTATTCAGCACGGCAGGGGGCATCATTACTGACAAACGCAGCCGCCTGTCCACAGCCAATGTGGACAAGCTGATGTTCATAAAAATGAACCAGGCATGGATCCCACAGGACCTGTCCATCCCTTGAGCAGAATAGACATTTATAACTACCTCCCCTTAACCATATATTCTTGGACTCCAGGGCACTTCTTCATTCAATCCTCTTTTTTTAATTTGACCATTATATTGCAGGGCAACCCAAAGTTGAATGAACCTCTCCTCCATCTGGTTGCCAGGGGCCTAAATATCTGAAAGTGGCATGTTCAATTGGTGGGTGACATGAAGCCTGATTCTCTGCTATGCGACCTCTCTCCTCTGTCTTGGTGCCGGGGCCTAAATATTTGAAAGTGGCTTGTTCCATTGGTGGGTGACATGAAGCCTGATTCTCTGCTATGGGACCTCTCTCCTCTGTCTGGGTGCTGGGGCCTAAACAAGTAAAAGTGGCCTTCTCAATTGGTGGGTGACATGATGCCTGATTCTCTGCTATGGGACCTCTCTCCAATTGATATTGGCTAATTTTTATTTTATTTTAATTCATTTCCCTTATCCACATTTGTTTGCAGGGGATTTACCTACATTTTGCTGCCTTTTGCAGCCCTCTAGCCCTTTCTTGGGCTATTTTACAGCCTTTTTAGTGCTAAATAGTTTGTGTCCCCATTGACTTCAATGGGGTTCAGGTTCGGGTTCGGCCGAACTTCTCGAACCCGAACATCCAGGTGTTCGCTCAACTCTACAGGCAACTCAATAGTATGGTAAAAATTATAAAGTTAAAAAGCTAAACACATTTTCAGAAAATCTCTATTTCATTATGTTTCCAAATGGACCCCAAAATTTGAACTCTTTACATCAATCAGCATTTTGTTTTATGATAATTAGTGGGTAAAACTGCTGGACATATAAGAAAAACTGTGAGGGGTGGGGATTTCAGTTAAAGTGAATGGTAGCAGTCCTTTAGTTGTCCGACACGGATACTTTACAGTGTACAGAGCTGTGGTGTTCAGATGCGTGGGTCCAGTTAAGCACCACCTGAAAGCAACTGACCAACAAGAGTGCTTGGAGTTCAACCCCTGCCAATCTGATAATTCGGGGAGGACTGGAAGCTTAAAGTGGCCCTGAAAAAAAAATCAAAAGAAGACCCATGTGGTAAGTGGGTCCAAATTGACTGAAGGCACTGTCAACACAAGTAGGTGGGGCCAGCAATACCATATTGCAGCACAAAATACCACCCCATCAGAGCAAAATACTACAGTGCTGCACAATATACTACCCCTGCAGAACCAATTATCACAGTGTATCACAAGATAATGCCCCAGCAGAACAAATTACCTCCAAGGAATCTGCCCGTCTGTCATGGCCAATGACAAGTGTCACATATCCTCTTACTGCAGCTACCTCAGGATTATAATATAGTTGAATTCAGCAGTGATAAAGGGACCTGCAGCTGCTGGCCAGGTAAATAATGCCCCCAGCATTCATTTTCAGAGTTTTAGACAATTACTTCTTGAAGAGGGGTCATCGCATCGGCCCACTGTGAGGTTTCTTGTAGGTTCTATGGTGAGTCCACCCCTGATGATATTGATGACCTATACACTTGCAAGTGCTTTCGGCTGTGTGGAGAAGTGCTTTTGGCTAGGGATGCTACATTTCCCTGACGGCACACTGGGTCAACGTTGTGGAGGCCGGGAGCGAGTCGTACCCTGGAATGGCATAGGTGCTACCGACGCCAAGGATTACGGGCCCTAATTCCATCAGGGTTATCCGCCTATGTTAGTGGCTACAACCCCCACTCCTCCTCCTCCACTTCCACCTCAGAATTATCCTCTCGCAGCACCAGTCAGCCATCCGTCAGTAGCTGAAAGAAGTGTAGCACTGCAGTGGGGAAGCGTCAACAGGCCATGCTTAAGCTGATCTGCTTAGGTGACAAACAGCACACTGCTGCAGATCTGAGCTGTGGCTCTCGCCACTCAATGTACAACCAGGCATGGTTATGTCTGATAATGGCCGTAACTTGGTGGTGGCTTTGGAGCTTGGCAAGCTCACACAATTACCATGCCTAGCCCACGTCTTAAACTTAGTGGTACAGCGGTTTCTCAAAACCTACCCAATTTGCATAAGCTACTGGTGAAGGTACGCAGTGTGTGTTGCCATTTCCGCAAGTAATCGGCAGCTTTCACCAGTCTGTCAATGCTGCAGAAGCGCTTACATTTTCCAGCTCACTCACTGTTGTGCGACGTGAGCACATGCTGGAACTCGACGTTCCACATGTTGGCCAGGTTTTGTGAGTAGGACAGAGGACAGTAGCAGAATACCAGCTGCAACATGGTCGTCGCCTTTCCAGTCAGCTTCCGCTCTTCACAATCATGGAGTGGGCATAGATGTCTGACCTCTGTGAGGTTTTAAGAAACTTTGAGGAATCAACACAGATGTTGAGCGGCGATAACGCTATTATCAGCGTAACAATCCCACTTCTGTGTCTACACAAACGCTCGCTGCTCACAACTAAGGCCGACGCTTTTCATGTGGAAGATGTGGAAATGGGGGAAGACGTTACACGCGGACATTACACAAGCCAGACCACCCTCAGTTCGTCTTCTCACCGCAAATTGGATGATGAGGAGGAGAAGAAGAAGGAGCAGGAGACGGTGGCCCCCACTACAGTGGGTAGTACCCATGGAAGTTTAATTCCATATGTTCAGCGTGGATGGGGCGAAGAGTAGGAAGAGGATGTGGAGATTGAGAGTCATCCTCCTGATGACAACAGAGAAGTCTTGCCTGATGGGAGAAGCAAAATCATGCAATACCTTATGGAAAAATTGCTCCAAAAATTTCCAGCTGACAAAGCTGTTGGCAGAGTACGCAGTTCCTTGGGCAACCGAGGAGGGGAGACGAGGGGAACACACAGCCGTTCCAACAGAGGCAGGGCAACACTCTCCAAAGCCTGGGGCAGTTTCATGACACCCCGCCAGCACCCTCACCCTGATGCGCGGACTAGTGTCACAAGGAGGGGAGAATTGTGGGAGATGGTGAAGGAGTACGTAGCAGACCATGTCATAGTCCTCAATGATCCCTCTGTGCCAACTACTGGGTGCCCAAGCTGGACACGTGGCACGAACTGGCGCTCTACGCCTTGGAGGTGCTGGCCTGCCCTGCCACCAGTGTTTTGTCAGAGCGGGTATTTAGTGCTGCGGGGGCATAATAACTGATAAGCGTATTCGGTTACAGGTTGACTCTTATAAAAATGAACAAGCCTGGATTGCCCCCTACTTCTTGACTCCACCAGAGGAAAGCGGCTGAACATAAAGGCACTTTAAATGTGATTTTTATAAAGCACTGAATACACTTTATTCCAATGCACCTTTTCCACCACAAAAAAAGGTTATATGGTTCAATCTTCCTTTTCTCATCCTCCTCCTTCTCCTCTTCCATCATATCAACATGCTTATTAGTCTACCCTCGCACCTAATGTTGTAGAGGGTCAGCTCACCAGCAGGCCCTCACCTACAGTCCTTTAGAGGGCCAGCTCACCTGCAGGACCTCGCATGTAATGTTTTAGAGGGTCAGCTAAGAAGCAGGTCTTCGCCTACAATCTTTTAGAGGGTCAGCTCACCTGAAGGCCCTCGCATGTAATGTTTTAGGGGTCAGCTCACCAGCAGGCCCTCAACCATAATGTTTTACTGGGTCAGCTCACCAGCAGGCCCTCACCTACAATATTTTAGAGGGTCAGCTCACCAGCAGGCCCTTGACCATAATGTTTTACAGGGTCAGCTCACTAGCAGGCATTTGGCCATAATTTTTTGAATGGTTAGCTAAGCAGCAGGCACTCGCCCATAATTTCTTCGATGCTCAGATAAGCAGCAGGCACTCGCCCCTAATGTTTTAGAGAGTCAGCTCTGCAGCAGACCCTCACCCCTAATTTTTTAAATGGTCAGCAGGCCCTCTCCCGTAATGTTTTAGAGGGTCACCAGCAGGCCCTTGCTCCTAATGTTTTTGAGGGTCACCAGCAGGCCATCAATCATAATTTTGCATGGGTGTATGATGCCCTCCTTTATGTGTAATAAAGGTAGTATTGGAAGGCCCATTCCTTGTAATTTTTGGAAGCCCTTTCACTTAGTGCATAGGCTTTATGAGAGTAGGAGTTCGACTACCTGAACAATTGTACCACAATGTGAATGAGACCCTCCATTATGTGATATATAGGTTGTATCGGAGTGCCTCTTCCTTGTAATATTTGGCAGCACTTGCACTTAATTTACAGTGGATATGAAAAGTCTACATACCCCTGATAAAATGTCAGGTTTTTGTGCTGTAAAACAAATTAGACAAAGATAAATTGTTTCAGAACTTGTTCCACCTTTAATGTAACCTATAAACTGTCACTCAATTGAAGAACAAACTGAAATCTTTTAGGTTGAGGGAAGAAAACAAAAATATAAATGCGGATGTAGCTGTGTTCAGAATTAAGCTATCACATTCAAAATCATGTTAAATAGAAGTCAGCATACAGCTACCATCCTTTAAAGTGCCTGATTAACCCCAAATAAAGTTCAGCTGCTCTAGTTGGTCTTACCTGAAATTTTCTTAGTTGCATCCCACAGCAAGAGCCATGGTCCACAGAGAGCTTCCAAAGCATCAGAGGGATCTCATTGTTAAAAGGTATCAGTCAGGAGAAGGGTACAAAAGAAATTCCAAGGCATTAGATATACCATGGAACACAGTGAATAAAGTCATCATCAAGTGGAGAAAATATGGCACAACAGTGACATTAGCAAGGACTGGACGTCCTTCCAAAATTGATAAAAAGACGAGAAGAAAACTGGTCTAGGAGGCTACCAAGAGGCCTACAGCAACATTAAAGGAGCTGCAGGAATATCTGGCAAGTACTGGCTGTGTGGTACATGTGACAACAATCTCCCCTATTCTTTATATGTCTGGGCTATGGGGTAGAGTGGCAAGACTAATGCCTTTTTATACGAATAAAAACATCCAAGCCGGGCTACATTTTGCAAAAACACATCTGAAGTCTCCAAAAAGCATGAGGGAAAAGTTGTTATGGTCTGATCAAACCAAGGTTGAACTTTTTGGCCATAATTCCAAAAGATATGTTTGTCGCAAAAACAACACTGCAAATTACCCAAAGAACACCATACCCACAGTGAAGCATGGTGGTGGCAGCATCATGCTTTGGGGCTGTGTTTCTTCAGCTGGAACTGGGGCCTTAGTTAAGGAATATGAATTATGAACAGTTCAAAATACCAGTCAATATTGGCATAAAACCTTCAGGCTTCTGCTAGAAAGCTGATCATGAAGAGGAACTTCATCTTTCAGCATGACAACAACACAAAGCATACATCCAAATAAACAAAGGAATGGTTTCACCAGAAGAAGATTAATGTTTGGAATCGCCAAGCCAGAGGCCAGACCTTAATCTTATTGAAATATCTGTGGGGTGATCTGAAGAGGGCTGTGCACAGGAGATGGCCTCGCAATCTGACAGGTTTTGAGTGTTTTTGCAAAGGAGAGCGGGCAAATCTTGCCAAGTCAAAATGTGCCATGCTGATACTCATATCCAAAAAGACTGAGTTCTATAATAAAATCAAAAGGTGCTTCAATATGCAACCATATTATTTTATTTTATTTTCTTCCCTCTACCTAAAAGATTTCAGTTGGTTTTTCAATTGAGTTGGTCAGTTTTTAGGTCGCGTTAAAGGTGGAAAAAGTTCTGAAATGATTTATCTTTGTCTCATTTTTTTACAGCACAGAAACCTGACATTATAACAGGGGTGTGTGGACTTTTTATATCCACTGTACAAGTAAATATAGAGGAAAGAATGTTTCCTAACAATTTTACCTCTAAAATCGATTTTATCTTCGGTTTTGTGTGTATTATTGTCAGTCTGCAAAAGTGGTGTACTACTTGGACAACACCATTCCCAGCAGCGACATGGGAGTCCAAGCTGCATCCAGACATCCTCCCCATGCTGTTCCCAAACCATTTCTGTGGTGTTTCCATCAATTTCTGACCTTTTCCTATGAACCAGACACCTTCCCCTCTTCAGAGCAGGGGGTGCCTGGTTTAATGCTAGGGTTTTCACAGTGACTTCCATTGTGCCAAGCATCCCGAGATGTTCGACCCGAGCAACCAAACACCTGAGCACTTTGGTGCTCGATCAACACTAGAGGCCACGTTATTTGTCAGTCACCAGGACTACTGGATGAACAACGTCATTCCACTGCTTCATGTCCTGGGACAGATGCTGGTAAATCTGGCTGTTCAGGGGACTGAAGACATGGTGCCTAGCTCTCATGGCCCCATGAATCCTGTGGGGGCTGAAATGGAGGAGGAGGAAGACAATGTAGCACAAGCAATGTGTAGCGAAATGGGTGGGGTTTCTACACAGGTGACATGAGAGGAGGAGCAGGAGCAGCCAGAGGAGCTACAGGGCGATAAGGGAGACGAGGTAGGGGACCTAGACACACCGTGGCAGTATGCAGTGGAGATGGAGCCAGAGAGTCCCTCCGAGTTACTTGTACACGTTCCTCTGCCAAGGCTGCTGTGGCAGGGTGGGGTGGTAGGAGCAGTTCCAGCTCCATCAGCAGCAACTTGAGTCTAGAGTTGCTGATGAGCAGCTTTCTTCATCCGCCTAATGAAGAAACTACTGACCAGCAGAAGCTAGACTTGGAGCAGGACCTGAACCAGCAGGGGGTGGCATACTTAGACAGCACCGTGCACCCCACATTGAAGATCCGCTGGACTACTGGGCAGCCAAACTGGATTTGTGGCCCCAACTGGCAGAGTTTGCCCTTGAAAAGCTGTCCTGCCAGGCCAGTAGTGTGGCATCAGAGCAGGTGTTTTGAGGGGTGGGGGCCGCCGTTAACCCAAGAAGAACTCGTCTGTCCATCCAAAACCTGGAGAGATGAATCAGGCGTGGATCAGCCAGGATTTCCACCCACCAATGCCTTACACATCAGACTAGATCATCCATGGTGCCACACCAACACTTTGACAAAAGAGACCAGTTACTTCTGGCTACCTGCCTCAGCTACTATTCTTATACTGCCACCCGCCTGATGAAACACATCTAATGCCAAGTGCTACTTTTTTCACCCACCATCTTCAGCTGGTACTGGTATTGCCACACACCTCCGAGTCCCCACTCTGTCACCGGGTCACTCTGTGGTCTCCTGATGTTACTGCCACTTCCACACTATGTCAACTTGCCACTCTGTGGTCTCCTGATGCTGCTGCCACCTCCACATTGTCATCGTGCCACCCTATGGCCTCCTCCTGATGCTGCCGCCTCCACTCTCTGTCATTGTGCCACTCTGTGGCATCCTGATGCTGCTGCTACCTCCACACTGTCATTGTGCCACCCTGTGGCCTCCTCCTGAAGCTGCTGCTGCCACCTCCACACTCTGTCATTGTGCCACTCTGTGGTCTCCTCATGCTGCTTCCACCTCACCACTATGTCATAGGGCCACTCTGTGAACTTCAAATTCTGTTCCTACCCTCCTTACTTCATGACTGGACCACTATTTTGCCTTTCGGCCTGGCTGACATCATTATTCATTTGATCCTTCTTCAGAGACACACAACGGATTATGTCTGTGTAGCAGCTATAAGGCCTGTATGGTCCCATCAGAATTGGCTTGTCAACTGTAAGTAACCGCTTGTATTGTCCTCATTCCCAAGGAGATCTTGCACAAGAGACTCTGTGTGCTATTGGTGCGGTATTTGGTTTAACTGCACACTGGTTGAACTACAAGTGACATAAGCTGCTCATTCGTTTAAAGGAGATTGACCGGGTCATTACAGTCCTCCAATTTGCACTGAGACTTTGAAGATATTGCAGCTACTAGTTTCAGGATTTCAATAATTTTAGGGAGATATGTACTTGGCTTGATTGTGAAAGCCATTGATATATGTACTCAGTCCAAGGGTCGGATCCATTGATATATGTATTCAGCTTTGATAATATATGTAATCAGCTCTATGTAGGAGACATTGTTGAGCACTGGTTTATGGTTGGATAGTATTGACAACATTTTAAGAATAAAAAACATTGACATAACATCATATAGAAACATATCCCTTAATATAAAGTGGGGAGGAATATCTGATTGGAGAGGAAAAACTAAGGGTGTGTTTTTGATATTGAGTGTGAAAATACCTTACATCTCAATAGAAAAAAATAATATATGTAACAATTAAAGATCGAATCAGAAAACCAGAGAGTGGAATTGGTTGCAGAGGATTTGCTTGTTATATAGTATGTACTTATGGAGTATTTTTAAGGATACATGTATTCAGTTTGAATTCAGCCACATAGATATATGTACTTAGCCCGATATAGGAGAGGTTGATGTTTTTTGCACTGCTGGTATATGGTTTGATAATATTTCCAATATTGGGAGAAACTAGGAACAAAAAATGATACAGTACTGAACAGAAAAATCCTAAATGTAAAATAGAGATCTCTGACAATTTAATAACAAACAAAACAGCCGAAAATAGGGTGCGATTATTGGAAAGCATGAATACATCCCTATATTTAAATAGAAAGAATATTGGATACCATAATTAAAGTCCAAACCAGAAATCAGAGAGTGAAACTACTTGCATATTGTTATGGTATATAATTTTTATTGTTTTTTATTGCATTTTAATTTGGAGAATCTCATTGTTTTGTGAATATTTGCTAATAAATTATTTGTATCCAAATTAATCCGATTGATTGAGTGCCAACCATAATTCTATTTTTATCATCATTTATTTTACCCTTCTTCTGATCTGTCAGAAGGAAGGAAAAATGAGGCGCACAATGGATCCTGTCTATGACATGGTCCTTATTTTGCATCAGAATTGGTTTATGATTTGGTAGCCAAAAGCAGGACTGTGTACAAAACACAGAAGACATGCAAATATTCCATTCACATGTCATTTTCAGACATATAAGAAATAAGCAAAGTGAAGTCCATTGAAAACGAAGACGTCTTTTGTGTGCAAGTAGAGGTTTGTGAGTTAAAAGTCTAAACTACTCTGTAATCCATAGGGCTATCAAAATTCTATTCAGTCAAAAGTGTTCTCTGCAGAAACAGATAGGTGCATGTCATTAAACCTTTATCAAGATATAAAACTAGAAACAGCATGTTAAACACAAGACTGATGTAGAAAAGCGGCAATTATCCCTGTATCCACTACCATGTCGCATTGCTGTATTCTATACACTTTGGCAAGATCTGAACGTCAGAATATTTCTTCAATATTTGATTTTAGAGCTACACGTAGCCTCATTCAGATATAATGATCTTTGTAAAAGCAGGTGTAATCAATTCTATGTGGTGGGAGGACTACCATACTGACAGCAGAATGCAGAATTTTACTAGACTTGCAAAAATAAAATGAGCTATGATCATGCTTCATATTAATTCAGTCAGGAATCTAACCTTTATATGAGAACAGCTACAGACATGGGCACACATCAAGGACAGCATACATTAACCCCTTCCTGACACAGCAAATTTCCTTTTTTGTTTTTTGCTCCCTGCCTTCCTGGAACCATAACTTTTTTATTTTTCCGTTCAAAATTGCTGTACAAAAGATTGTTTCTGTACTTTTTAATGGCATTATTTAATATGACATACAATGTAATGGGGTGTGAGAAAAATATTACAAATGGGGAGGAATTTGAAAAAAAAAAATTCTACAGTTTTCTGAGTTTTGTGAATATGGAGTTCAATATACTGTAAACCTGACTTGTGCTCTTCATTCTCCAGGTCAGTTTTAATACTGAAAACGCATATTCTGACTACCAGAACTTTCTTTATAGTTAGGTCTAGAGATGAGCGAATTTTTCAAAAATTTGATTCGCCGGGTCGCCAAAATATTTTGGAAAAATTTGGTTCAGTCCGAATTTATTTGCGGCTAATCGCGTTAAAAAACCTCTATTTCCAAGCTACAGAGAGCCTTTATAGTGGTGTAGAACACTGTGCCTTGCAGTAACATGCATAGGGAGTCTGCTCTGGTAGTTAAATAATACTGTGAGTCCATATGACATGCAGATGACAGGCGTCGCTCTTAGAATCACTGCACACTTCACTTATTTGGGCAGTCACAGGGCCAAAACTGAGCAAATAACTCAAGTGTGGCACGTACTATAGTGTAACGCCTTCCTCAATCTCTGCTGGGCGAGGCCTACCAGCCCATACCAGCATGCTTCCAGGTTTTCGGCTTCTCAGATGCCATGGTCATATTTGACCATGGCATCTGAAAGGTGAAATCTCCACGATCTGCATTACCTCTGGTCACAGACATAAGCCTCAAGTGTCTGCTGTATGAAACAGTAGGCACCAGCTAGCTACGGCACTCGCTCCACTCCAGAGCGGGTGTCATCTTTAAAGACCCAACATGTACAGTGGATGTTGTGAAGGGGTTAAAGTGTAATTTCCTTGGAGAAATATAGAACATCTATAGAAAATCCCGAAATCCATACTACTGAAATTATAAACAGGCAACATAGATCTATTTAATCTAGCTTAAGACACACAGTCAGGTTTAAGGATTTTTTGTACTTTGCATATTTTATAGTTAATATGAATGATGGGAAAAAAAAGTTCTGTCGACAGGAAAAGAAGGTTTCTGCGCATGTCATGATGAAAATTGCTTACACAATAGAGATTGGAGGTTGGAAAGGCTACGCTATGTTCATACGCCAATTACTGTCACCATGTGAGCAGTATGGAGATCATTAGCTGCAGATAATAAGAAGATTAATAAATTGTACATTTTACTTTTGCATATTCCAGTTATTAATCTGTTGTGGTAATAAAGTCTATGATTGTAGTGATGCAGTTAATGAGCATCTGGTTAGACAGTCCAATGTTAAGTTCGCATTTATGTTTCTAAAAACCCTTCATTTTGTAAACTGCACATCTGTCAATTACTCAGCGTCTTCCCATGTTTGCATTATTTTTATTTCTTCCGTTTGAAGCCTTTTTGTTTTAGGTAATTTATATTGATGTTTGCTTATTTTACTGTTTGAAAACCCTGCGTACATATTGTGTATGGAAAAAAAAGATCATCTCTAGCTGTGCATTGGCATAATGTGAAAATATACTTGCAGGAAGACTCTGAGGCACAGCTGGGAACCTTGCACTATGTCACATTTTGTGAATTAAGTCTATTTCATTGGTGCCAGCACAGGAATATTCAATGAAACATCTGACATATTTGCTACCATTCTCCATGACACATTTCCTAACACAAACATTTTATGCTGGAATCAATTGTATTGCTCAAAATCTGCAACTTTCTTCAGCAAAATTAAAAGTCCCACCTTTTACATGTGAACAATGTGCAGATATATTAATCAGGGTCCTTCCTAATGAAGTAGTTCAACTAACAATTAAAAAATCCACATGTAAAAGTATAACAATAATGATCACTTAGTTGCACGGAATACATAGTTATCATATGTACATACGAAATCTACTACATATGCATTTTCACTAATGACTAAGGCTGGCATCACACATCTGTTTAACACGGACGGGAACTGTCCGTGGTAATCTTGGCTGGATACCTGCTTAGAGCAGGAGCGCACGGCATCATTGGTTGCTATGAAGTATGAATATCAATGTATTTGTCTTAAGGTATTCCATCCATTTAATTTTTTACTTCCTGATTTTTCCTGATTATTTTATACTGGATTTCTTCAAAAAGTATATAATTTGGAAAACAGAAACAGGATTGGGTGAGTGGAGCAGTGGTGGCCCTGGGCCTCCACTATAATGAATTTTGTCATCACATTATCATCACAGGCAGGATTACAATGACAGATATATCTATTAGTGTTGAAAAAGCATGCTCGTCCGAACACCTTTTTCACTGAAGCATTACGATGCTCGGCACATTGTGGTGTTTGGCCAAACACCGCGTGTGCTTGAGCGCAAAGCTCGAGTCTCCTCCAACACATTTTGTTGGCTGCTATGCAGCTAATAAATGCGCAGAGATGTGCTGCTACTCACTGTAATGCCATAGCCATGTTGGTTACTGGCATTACATTGATTTGTTGGCCAGAACGTGTCATCGGATGCTTTATAGCACCCGATGACACGTGGTTCGGCTCAGACTTAGGCTACATGCACACAACAGTTGTTTTTCTCGGATTCCGTTTCAGGTTTTTTTGCGGATAGGATAGGAACCCATTCATTTCAATGGGTCAGCAAAAAAATGCTGACAGTTCATTTGTTTGTGTTCAGTATCCTTTGTCCATGTTTCCCTTCAGCAAAAAAAGTAGTGCATGTCCTACTTTTTTCTCATTTGCAGACGAGGATAGGTATTTATTACAAGGGATTTGTGAAAACAAAGGAATCCTCCCAAAAAAACTGATGGACCATCATTTTTCTTTTGTGGATCCCAATTTGCGGACAGCAAAAAACAACTGTCGTTCGTATGTAGCCTAAGTCAGGGCGAGCTGCAGCAGAAGGGCCAGATAGTGTAGGGAGAGAAATTGTGTGTTTTTTTTAGGTAGTTTTGATTGTTGAAAGGTGTTAGAGACCCAAAAGTCCTTTTAAGAACTATTGTTTTGTCTGGCTGCAAAATATATTAGCGCAATGTGCACTAAATTGCGTGCAATTGTTTGGCTGCTGATGACAGCAGTGGCATTTCTTGCGCTACATCTCCTGTATAACGTTAGCCACTGGTGACAGCAGGGACATTACCTGCGCTTCATCTGCTGTATAACGTTAGCCGCTGGTGACAGCAGCGACATTATCTGTGCTATATCTCTTGTATAACGTTTGCGCATCCAAATAGCGGTGACATTCCCTGTAATGTTTAATAAGCCGCTAGTGACAGCAGCGACATTACTTGCGCTACATCTCCTGTATAGTGATGAGCGGTAGGGACTATATTCAAATTTGCGATATTTAGCAAATATTCGGGAGAATATTCGTCATATATTCGTGAATTTGCGAATTCGAGGTTATTTCCTTGATTGCGAAAAATCGTCGTGGTAATATTCGCGTATTGCATGAGCAATACATGTGTGGGTCACTTTCGGTACATTTTTCAAGCTGCTAGAAGTTTACTGAGACTGGAGATAATGGTTGGCACAGCAGAACATTACAATAGCTTTATATGCCGATAGAGTGCTCCAATATATTCGTGATTTTGAAAATTGTCAATTAATGATGCGCATATTTTGGCACAATACATGCAACTGGTGGCATCACAGCACTATGTCTGTAGCAGGCATGTATATGGACAGCAGAACCTATCACACTACCTAACACCTTACACTAATCTAACCTACACTGACTACCTCCCCCTAACTATCTGAATTATATATATAAGTTAACTGTCTAATGTATATACAACAAAGCACAGAGCACGGCAATGCCACTACTCTCTCTCTCAGAACTCCATTTAACTACAAAAAATGGCTGCTGGGGAGATTCTTATATGGTAAGGGGTAGGCAACTTTCCTATTGGTTGCTAGAGATGTTGGTAAGCTAAGACAAAGATATTGCAGCCTTCTAATTATCCCACAAGCAAGAGGGAGGTTACTGATGGAAAAAAAAAAATCTAGGTTATTCGAAATTACGAATATATAGCACTATATTCTAAATAATTACGAATTCTCATAGTGTCGATATTTGCGATTGATAGTCACGATTCGAATATTCAAGCCCAACACTACTCCTGTATAATGTTTGCGCATCCCAAACAGCTGTGAAATTCCCTGTAATTTTGTATTAGCCACTGGTGACAGCAGCGACATTACCTGCGCTACATCTCCTGTATAACATTTCGATATCCCAAATATCTGTGACATTCACTGTAATTTATTTGCACATACACTTACAAAACCTGCGATACTGTACGTGTGACATACCTTTTAGCATATATACCATTTAATATGATGAAGGCAAGTAGTAAAGGCTGAGAAAGTGGCTGTGCTGCTGATAATGCACGCAGAGGCCGTGGCCCTGGGTGCGATAAAACTGCTTCTGCAGCTAGAGCACAATAAACACACTCATCCATGATACCTAGCTTCATGTCCCAGTTTACAGGATGGCGCAGGACAAGACTCTTGAAGTCAGACCAGTGCGACCAGATGGTCGGTTGGATTGCAACAGATAATGCTTCCAGTCGGTTAAGCACCACCCTGTCTTCCACAAAGTCTAGTCTCTGTAGCCAAGAGTCTGGTGAACAGAATCTTCACCCTAATCCTCCTTCCTCCCACCATGGAGAGAACTTGGCACACAACTGATCCCACACTCAGATATTCCGAGGAGCTCTTTTCATCGCCATTCCTTGATTTGGCCCTCTCGCCAAGCCCGCTTGAAGAGAGACATGACGAGATCTTGTGCACTGATTCCCAAACTGTTGAGCATCCACAGTCAGAAAAAGATGACGGTGGGGAATGGCAATTAGTGTTCCACGAGGTGGATGATAATGATGAGACACAGTTGCCAAAAAGTCAACCGCAATTAGTGTCTCAAGAGGTTCATGATGAGGATGAGACACAGTTGTCAATAAGTGAGGTTCTTGTTAGGTCAAAAAGTCAGGAGGATGACCAGAGTGAGGAAGTGAAAGAGGAAGTGGAGGACGATTAAATCACTGACCCAACCTGGGAAGGTGGCAAACCGAATGAGGACAGCAGTACAGAGGGGGAGGGATCTGCAGCACCGCAACAGGCTGGAAGAGGTAGTGTGGTGGCAAAAGGGAGAAGGCTGGCCACATCAAACAGACCCGCAACTGTTTCCTAGAGCACCCCCTTGCGGCAATCTCCATTGCCAAGGGGTAGGTGTTCCGCAGTCTGGCGCTTTTTGAGGAAAGTGCGGATGATAAAAGAATTGTTACTTGCAACCTGTGCCGTACCAAATCAGTAGGGGCGCGAACACTCATCGTCATTCCTTGATTTGGCCCTCTCGCCAAGCCCGCTTGAAGAGGGAGATGAGGAGATCTTGTGCACTGATTCCCATACTCTTGAGCATTCACAGTCAGAAAAAGATGACAGAGGGGAACGGCAATTAGTGTTTCACGAGGTGGATTATAATGAAGAGACACAGTTGCCCATTAGTCAACTGCAATTAGTGTCTCAAGAGGTTCATGATGAGGATGAGACACAGTTGTCAATAAGTGAGGTTCTTGTTAGGTCAACAAGTCAGGAGGATGACCAGAGTGAGGAAGTGGAAGAGGAGGTGGTGGCAAGCCGAGCGAGGACAGCAGTACAGAGGGGGAGGGATCTGCAGCACCGCAACAGGCTGGAAGAGGTAGTGGGGTGGCAAAAGGGAGAAGGAGGTCACACCAAACAGGCCAACTGTTCTCCGGAGCACCTTCCTTGCGGCAATCTCACTTGCCAAGGGATAGGTGTTCCGCAGTCTGGTGCATTTTTTAGGAAAGTGCGGATGATAAAAGAATTGTCATTAGCAACCTGTGCCGTACAGAAATGAGCATGGGCATGAACACTAGCAACCTCACCACCACCAGCATGATCCGCCACATGGCATCAAATCATCCTTATAGGTGGGCCGAACGCCTGGGTCCACAATCAGTGTCTGTGGGTCACACCACTGCCTCCTCTTCCCCTATGTTACGTGCTGGCCAGTACCCTGTCCAAGACGCAGCCCAGATGCCTCCCGCCCTACACCTGGACCTTTGCAAGCACCTTCAGCTAGCACATGAACTTCTATGTCCCAGCACAGCGTACAGATGTCCATAACCCAGACCTTTGAACGAAAGCCAAATGCCCAGCCACCCACACACAGGCCATAGTACTAAATGCACACCTTTCCAAATTGCTGGCCCTGGAAATGTTGCCATTTTGGCTTGTGGACACAGAGGCTTACCGCAGCCTGATGGCAGTGGCCGTTTCTCGTTAGTCAGTCCCCAGCGACCACTATTTTTCCCGGTGTGCCGTCCCCGCCTTACACCAGCATGTGTCCCGTAACCTCACCCGTGTCCTGACCAACGCAGTTATTGGGAAGGTCCACTTAACGACTGACACATGGACAAGTGCTTTTGGTGAACGTTGTGGAAGCCAGGAGCGAGTCGTACCCTGGGATGGCACAGGTGCTACCGACGCAAAAGATTGTGGGCCCTACTTCCATCAGGATTTCCCGTCACCACCTACATTAGTGGCTGCAACCCCCCCTTCTCCTCCTCCACTTCCACCTCTGAATTCTTATCTTGCAGCACCAGTCAGCCATCAGTCAGTAGCTGGATGCAGTGTAGCACTTCAGTGGGGAAGCGGCAACAGGCCGTTCTGAAATTAATTTGCTTAGGTGACAAACAGCACACCGCCGCAGAGCTATGGCAGGGTATTAGGGACCACACCACTCAACCTACAACCAGGCATGCTTTTGTCTGATAATGGCCGTAACTTGGTAGCGACTTTGGAGCTCGGCAAGCTCACACACATACCATGCCTAGCCCATGTGTTCAACTTAGTGGTTCAGCGGTTTCTCAAAACCTACCCCAATTTGCCTAAGCTACTGGTGAAGGTGCGCCGCATGTGTGCTCATTTCCGAAAGTCATCTAAAGCTGCCGCCAGTCTGGCAACACAGCAGCAACGCTTGCAATTGCCAGCTCCCTGACTGTTGTGTGACGTGAGCACGTGCTGGAACACCACATTCCACATGTTGGCCAGGCTTTGTGAGCAGAAGAGGGCAGTAGTGGAATACCAGCTGCAACATGGTCGTCGCCTTTCCAGTCAGCTTCCGCTCTTCACAAGCGACGAGTCGGCATAGATATCTGACCTCTGTAAGGTTTTACGCAACTTTAAGGAATCAAAAAAGATGGTGAGCGGCGATGCTGCTATTATCAGCGTTGCCATCCCACTTTTGTGTCTACTGAAATGCTCGCTGCTCACAATGAAGGTGGACGCTTTACATATGGAAGAGGCGGAAATGGGGGAAGACAGTACACAGGGTGATAGCCAGACCTCCCTCAGTTTGTCTTCTCAGCGCAAATTTTATGATGAGGAGGAGGAGCAGGAGAAGGTTGCCTCCACTATAGAGGGCAGTACCAATAGCTGATTTATTCCATCTGTTCAGCGTGGCTGGGCCGAAGAGGAGGAAGAGGATGAAGAAATTGAGGGTCATTCTCCTAATCAGGACAGTGAAGTCTTGTCAGTTGTGACTCTGGCAGTTGTGACTTTATGTTATGCTGCCTTTCCTGTGACCCTCTTGTTATACGCATTTTGGCCATCACTGATTACTGGTTGTTCTCCCTTATTGACGCCCGCTACAAACAGAATTTCTCATCTCTCATTCCTGTGGTGAGCAGGACTAGCAAAATGGTGCAATACGAGAAGGTCCTTGTGGAAAAATTGCTCTAAAAATTTCCAGCTGACAACGCTGTTGGCAGAGTACATAGATCCTTGGGGACGCAAGGAGTGGAGATAAGGGGAACACACAGCAGTTCCAACAGAGGCAGGGCAACACTCTCCAAAGCCTGGGACAGTTTCATGACACCCCGTCAGCACCCTTACCCTGATGCGCAGCCTAGTGTCACAAGGGAAAAGTATTGGAAGATGGTGAAGGAGTACGTAGCAGACCGTGTCAGCATCCTCAGTAATCCCTCTGTGCCTTACTACTGTTGGGTGTCCAAGCTAGACAAGAGGCACGAATACGCCTTGGAGGTGCTGGCCTGCCACCAGTGTTTCATCAGAGCGATAATTTAGTGCTGCTGGGGGCAACTGATGAGCACATCCACCTGTCAACTGAAAATGCTGACAGATTGACTCTTATCAAACTGAATAAGGCGTGGATTGCCCCTGAATACTCTACTCCACCAGAGGAAAGCGGCTGAACATAAAGGCATTTTAAATGTGGCTTTTATGGTGTATTGAATACACTGTATTCCCATGCACCCCTTCCACCACAGAAAAAGGGTATATGGTTCAATCTTCCTTTTCTCATCCTCCTCCTCCATCATATCAACATGCTTATTAGGCTGCCCTTGCTTCTAATGTTTTAGAGGGTCAGCTCAGAAGCAGAACCTCATCCCTAATGTTTTAGAGGGTCAACCGCAGGCCCTCGCCCATAATATTTTAGATGCTCAGATCAGCAGCAGGCCCTCGCCCCTAATGTTTTAGATGGTCAGATCAGCAGCAGACACTGCCCCTAATGTTTTAGAGGGTCAGGTCAGCAGCAGACCCTCACCCATAATGTTTTAGAGGGTCATCAGCGAGCCCTCGCCCATAATGTTTTAGATGGTCAGATCAGCAGCAGGCCCTCGTCCCCAATGTTTTACATGGTCATTTCAGCAGCACGCACTCGCCCCTAATGTTTTAGATGGTCAGATCAGCAGCAGGCCCTCGTCCCTAATGTTTTAGAGGGTCACCAGCAGGCCCTTGCTCCTAATGTTTTAGAGGGTCAGCTCAGCAGCAGACCCTCACCCCAAAAGTTTTAGATGGTCAGATCAGCAGCAGACCCTCACCCCTAATGTTTTAGATGGTCAGATCAGCAGCAGGCCTTTGCCCCTAATGTTTTATAGGGTCACCAGCAGGCCCTTGCTCCTAATGTTTTTGAGGGTCACCAGCAGGCACTTGCTCCTAATGTTTTAGTGGGTCACCATCAGTCCCTTGCCCATAATGTTTTAGATGGTCAGATCAGCAGCAGGCCTTCGTGCCTAATGTTTTAGATGGTCAGTTCAGCAGCAGGCACTCACCCCTAATGTTTTCGAGGGTCAGCTCAGCAGAGGACCCTTAACCCTAATGTTTTAGATGGTCACCAGCAGGCCCTTGCTTCTAATGTTTTTGAGTGTCACCAGCAGGCCCTTGCTCCTTATGTTTTAGAGGGTCAGCTCAGCAGCAGCAGCAGCTCTACAGAGCACCCGACTATAATGGAAGTCAATCGGAGAACCCAAGCATTAAACCAGGCACCTTCTGCTCTGAAGTGGGGAGGGTGCCTAGTTCATAGGAAAAGGTCAGAAATTGCTGGAAACACCACCAAAATGGTTCACTGGAGAAGTGCCACTGGTAATGTCACTGTCAGAAGCAGACCCTGTCTATTGAAAAAGTACACTGTATGTCACTGATACATTTTTTCAGCGCACACGTTACACTGCAGATGTGGCACAGCTAATGTCACTGTCCGCAGCAGACACTATATACGGAAAAAGTTCACTGGATGTCACAGGTATTTTTGGGATGCGCACACTTTACACAGGAGATGTAGGGCAGCTAATTTAACTGTCCGCACAGGACACCTTCTACGGAAAAAGTACACTGGATGTCAGATATTTTTGGGATGTGCACACTTTACACAGGTGATGTGGCGCAGATAATTTAACTGTCCACAGCAGCCTATTAAATACTATTTTTTGTACAGGATGCGCTAAAAAAAAAATATATTGATGCTGCCACACACAATAGTCCTAAAAAGGACTTTTGGGTCTGTAAAGTTTTAGTAATTTAGCGCAGGTTGCGCTACAAATATATGTTGCTGCTATCACACACAATCATACTTAAAAGGACTTTTGGGTCTCTTGAAAGTTTTTCTAATATAAATAGTCCAATATCGCTCCCTACACTGTCTGTCCCTTCCTATGCACAGCTCTCCCTGACTAAGAATGAGCCGAACGCGAGCCACGCGTTCTGGACAGCCAATCATTGTAATGCCAGTATCTAACATGGCTATGGCTTTACAGTGGGGGCAGTACTTACCCACACGTTTATTGGCTGCGTAGCAGCCAAGAAACGTGCAGGGAGAAGACTCGAGCATTGCACTCAAGCACATGCAGTATTCAGCCAAAGCATAGCGATGCTCGAGCTGAATTGGTGTTGTATTGTGTGGCCCATGTGGCTGCTCTCGAAAAACAGGAAGTCTTGACATATTTTAGACCTATGGTCAGTGTGAAACAGCATGATTTTAAGATTTCTTAAAACACACATAGGAAAATGTCTAAAAAAATCCAAAAAGGTTTTTATTTTGAGATTCTGATATTGATGTCCTATTCTGAGGCTAGGTCGCTCTTAGAATCAATGCACACTTCATTTATTTGGGCAGTCACAGGGACAAAACTGACCAAATAACTCAAGTATCAACTCGGCATTACAGGTCAATGTTAGCGCCAAGAAAATGTGCACGCCTTTTACATCGTCGTCAGCTGATTCCACATAGATGTCAACAGAACCTGTTCTATTAAACACTTATACAAGTAAAACCCCCAAAAGAGTAGAGAGGGTGCCTGCAGTAAGTTTGTGTTGACGTAACTGATTATTTTGCCCTTCCTCTGATCTGTCAGAACAATAACCCACAAAAAACGGATCCTGTCGGTGCAGCCTCTGCCCTTACTCGGTCAGCATTTGGTCAGTCATCCATCAGTATTGCTAATGCCCAAAAAAAACAGGAGTATATCCAAAACAGAGATGACACGTGAATGGAAAATTTGCATATCTTCTGTGTTTTGTACCCACTCCTGCTTTTGGCTTCCAAATCATAAGCCAATTCTGATGGGACCATGCAGGCCTAACAGCTGCTACACAGATCGAATCCGTTGTGCGTCTCATTTTTCCTTCCTTCTGACAGATCAGAAGAAGGGTCAAATACATGATAATGTCAGCCAGGCCGAAAGGCAAAATACTGGCCCAGTCATGAATTGGGGAGGGTGGGAACAGCATGAGAAGTCCACAGAGTGGCCCTATGACATAGTGGTAAGGTGGAAGCAGCATGAGGAGACCACAGTGTGGCCAAATGACAGAGTCTAGAGGTGGCAGCAGCATCAGGAGAAGGCCACAGAGTGGCACAATGACAGAGTCTGGAGGTGGCAGCAGTATGAGGAGGCCACCAAGTGGCACCATGACAAAGTCTGAAGGTGGCAGCAGCAGCAGTAGCACCATCAGGAGAAGGCCACCAAGTGGCACAATGACAGAGTCTGCAGGTGGCGACAGATGCAGCATCAGGAGGAGACCACAGAGTGGCAAGGTGACATAGTGCGGAAATGGCAGCAGCAGCATCAGGAGACCACAAAGTGAGCCTGTGGGGAGGTGGGTGGCAATACCAGTACCCGCTGACGAAGGTGGGTAAAAGAAGGAGCCATTGCCATCAGATATGTGGCATTAGGCGGGTAGCAGCATCAGAGTACTAGCGGAGGCAGGTAGCCAGAAGAAATTGGTCTGTTTTGTCAAGGTTTGGGTAAGGCTGCATGGATGATCTAATCAGATGCATCAGGCATTGGTGGGTGGAAATTCTTGCTATTCTAGACCTGGTTCATCTTGACAAAGGTCAGTTTCTCCACATTTTGGGTAGACAGGGGAGTTCTTCTTGGGGTATCTAACTAACTATGGACCCCGCCGCACTAAACAACCGCTTTGATGCCACACTACTGGCCGGGCAGGACAGCTTTTCCAGGGCAAACTCGGCCAGTTGCGGCGACAAATCAAGTTTGGCTACCCAGTAGTTCAGCGCATCCTCAATATGGGGTGGCAGTGTTCTGTCCAAGTATGCCACCACCTGCTGGTTCAGGTCATACTCCAGGTCTACCTGCTGCTGGTGAGTAGTTTCTTCACTATGCGGGTGAAGAAAGCTGCTCATCAGTGACTGTAGACTCAGGCTGCTGCTGACGGAGCTGATACTGCTTCTGCCACCCCACCCCTCCACAGCAGACATTGCAGTGGAATGTGAGCACAGAGGCCCCTCTGGTCAGACCTGCGAGAGGATGGACGATGGCGCAGATAGGCATCAGCCAACTGACTACATAGGATGTCTCTATAGTAATTAAGTTTGTCCTCCCTCAGTGGGTGTAAAAAGGCCCCCATTTTGGACTGGTAGCGAGAGTCCAACAAGGTGGAGAGCCAGAAATCATCCCTCTGCCAAATGGTGACAATTCAGCTGTCACTGTGCAAGCTAGTGAGCATGCATCGGGCCATTTGTGCAAGTGACTCGGAGGGACTCCCTACCTTAGTCTCCACTGCATACTGCCACGGTGTGTCTGGGTCCTCTGTCTCATCTTCCTCATTGCCCTGTAGATCCTCTGACTGTTCCTGATCCTCCTCTCCTGTCAGCTGAGTAGAAAAACCACCTTGTCACTACACATTTCCTGTGCTTCAATCTCCTCCTCCCCATCCTACTCCTCTTCCAGTTCAGCCCCCACAGGGCTCATGTGGCCCTGAGGGCACCACGTCTCCTGTCCCTTGACCAAACATTGTTACCACCAACTGTTCCAGGACATTAAGCAGTGGAATTACGTCGTTGATCCCGTACTCCTGGCGACTGAAAAATAATGTGGCATCCTCAAAGGGCCTGAGCAAGTGGCAGGTGTCACGCATGAGCTGCCACTGGCTGACATCAAAGTTACACAGGGGTGTACTCATATCCGCTTGGATCATCAAGAAATCGTTGACATCAAGAAATCGTTGACACCCTTCATATGTTGTACCGACCATATAGTCGGTCCAACATATGGAGGGTGGAATTCCAACGGGTGGAAACGTCGCATATCAGCCTATGTTGGGGGATGCTGTTCTAACGCTGCAGCCTAAGGAGGGTGTGATATGTGGTGTATGAGTGGCTGAAGTGCATGCAAAGTTTCCTGGCCATTTTTAGGATGTCTTGCAGATGAGTTGAAGACTTCAGGAAACGCTTGACAACTAGATTGAACATGTGTGCCATGTAGGGAGCATGGCTTAGCCTTCCTTGATGCAGCACCGACACCATGTTCTTCCCGTTGTTGGTCACTATGGTTCCGATTTTCAGTTTTTGCGGAGAAAGCCAGGATTCAATTTCTTGTTGAATAATGCGGAGCAGTTCCTCCACTGTGTGACTCTATTCGCCAAGGCAAACCAGGTGCAGAACAGCATTACACCGCCATGTCCCGCACATGTGGTATGGGGCACCGTGACTTGTCTCTGCAGTGGAGGCTGAGGACATGGTGGAGGATGAGGAGGCAGAGGCGGACATTGTCGCAGGACCAACAGCATGACAACGTGGAGGCAGAAGCGGTGTGACCTGGCCAAGTTGCTAGTGTGGCTGTGTAGGATCCACATTCACCCATGTGTTGTCCCTGACCCTAGTTACAGCTCCACACATCGGCGCTGCCATACACTTTGGCAGACACCGACAGGCTCAAGATCTGGCCCACCTTCTGTTCTACATATTTGTGCAGGGCAGTTACTGCCTTTCTCACAAAGAAATGATGGCTTGGGACTCTCCACCTCGGCTCAGCACAAGCCATCAGTTCTCTGAAAGGTACAGAGTCCACCACTTGGAAAGGGAGGAACTGCAGCTCCAGCAACTTGAACAGGACCACATTCAGCTTCTGTTGGATGAGTGCACGCATACTGCTGTCTCTTGGCAATTGCTTTGGCGATCGATTGCTGACGGGGTGACTAACGAAGAGTAGGAGGAGCAGGAGCATCTGGACCAGCAGAAGATGGAAATGACAGACAAGGTTGGATCCTTCCTCATGACTCATGTCATGAGGAAGGATCCATATTACTGGTGATCCGAAACGCGTCACATTGCTGTTATTGTCCTGCATACATGTGAGTTTTTATCGCTATCTTCAATAAAAGCACTCGAACTGGTAGAAGCTGGATCTGGAAATTGTCTGTTTTGCTAAGTGAAGTGCGTATATATTTTTCTTTCTGTCACGGAAAAAGCCACTAAAAGCTTTCATCACAAATAAGAGCAACAGTGAAATGCTTATATATTTTCCTTTTTGTACTGAAATAGGCCACTAAACGCTTTCACCACAAATAACTGCAACAGTAAAATGCATATATATTTCTCTTTTCGTACTAAAATAGGCCACTAAACGCTTTCAACGCATATAAGTGCAGACATGAACTGAGAATATATATTTTTTTGTACTGAAATTGGCCACTAAACGCTTTCACCACAAGTAACTGCAACAGTGAAGTGTGTATATATTTTATTTTTGTACTGTAATAGGCCACTAAACAATTTTACAACAAATGACTGCAACAGTGAAGTGCGTATATGTTTTTTTATTTGTACTGAACTAGGCCACTTAACGCTTTCATCGCATATAACTGGAGAAGTAAACTAAGAATATATTTTTATTTTTGTACTGAAATATTCCACTAAACGCTTTCACCACAAGTAACTGCAAAAGTAAACTACGTGCATATTTTTGTTTTTACACTGAAATAGGCCACTAAACAATTTTACCACAAATAACTGAAACAGTGAAGTGCGTATATGTTTTTCTTTTTGTACTCAAATAGGCCACTAAATGCTTTCACCACAAATAACTGCAACAGTGACATACATGTATATTTTTCTTTTTGTACTGAAATAGGCCGCTAAAATCTTTCACCACATATAACTGCAACCGTGAAGTTTGTATATATTTTTCTTTCTATAGTGGAATAAACCACTAAACACTGGTGGTTTAATGCTTTTACCACAAATAACTGAAACAGTAAAATGCGCATATATTTCTTTTTGTACTGAAAAAGGCCACTAAACGCTTTCACCACAAATAACTGCAACAGTGAGGTGCGTAGATATTTCTTTTTCTGTACTTAAATTGGCCATTAAACGCTTTCAACGCATATAACTGCAGAAATTAACTGGGAATATATTTTTATTTTTGGACTGAAATAGGCCACTAAACGCTTTCAACTCAAGTAAATGCAACAGAGAACTGTGTATATATTTTTCTTTTTGTAGTGAGATAGGCCACTAAACACTTTCACCACAAATAACTGCAATAGTAAAGTGCGTATATATTTTTATTTTTGTACTGAAATAGGCCACTAAATGCTTTCACCAAAAATAACTACAACAGGGAAATCCATATATATTTTCCCTTTTCTACTGAAATATGCCACTAAATGATTTCACTACAAATAACTGCAACAGTGAAGTGCGCATATATTTTTCTTTTTGTACTGAAATAGGCCACTAAACGCTTTCAACACAATTTACTGCAACAGGGAAATGCGTATATATTTTTCTTTTTGTACTGAAATAGGCCACTAAACACTTTCACCACAAATAACTGCAACAGTGACATGCGTATATATTTTTCTTTCTTTAGTGGAATAAGCCACTAAACGGTTTGACCACCAATAACTGTAACAGTGATAAGCGTATAGCAGGAAAGGAAAAGATGTCCAGCTCCAAAAATAGTGGTAGAAAAATCTTGTATCTTTATTCTGCGGTAATAAAAACTTCCATACAGGATTAGTAATGTCGCGAACATAAAATTTTCCGTTCGCGAATAGCGAACGCGAACTTCCGCAAATGTTCGCGAACGTGCGAACAGTGCGAACCGCCATAGACTTCAATAGAAAGGCGAATTTTAAAAACCAAAGGGACTTCTTCTGGCCACAATAGTGATGGAAA
This sequence comes from Bufotes viridis, assembly GCA_033119425.1. Taxonomy (NCBI): domain Eukaryota; kingdom Metazoa; phylum Chordata; class Amphibia; order Anura; family Bufonidae; genus Bufotes; species Bufotes viridis. Next base: position 371,640,667 of record CM065590.1, on the reverse strand, counting down.
AGTTGTTTCAAGGGGACTAGCACCTTGACTGTGACATGCGGGAGGGGGATCCATGGCAAAGCCCCAATGGAAAAATACCTAGTTGACGCAGAGTGTGGTAGTTGTAATCGCAGTGCGATTAATACAGGTTATATTAATCTCATTGCGAATTCAACTTAGAGCTGGGTTCCTAATGGTTGTATTGCTAGAAATTCTAGCAATACAACCATTAGGAACCCAGCTCTAAGTTAATTCGCAATGCGATTAATATAACCTGTATTAATCGCATTGGGATTACAACTTAGATCTGTTCCTAATGGTTGTATTGCTAGAATATAACGAAAATTGAGAATATAGCGCAATATTCGCAATCTTCGTTATATTCTAGCAATATAACTATTAGGAACAGATCTAAGTTGTAATCCCAATGCGATTAATACAGGCTATATTAATCGCATTGCGATTACAACTACTAACACTGCAGCTTCAGAATGAATCTAAGATGGATGCTGTCTTTGCTTTTTGATAGGAGGTGGAAGGGTCTGGGAGGGAGACTGATGTACTAGCCCTAAAAAGGGCTTTTTGGGGTGCTGTCAGGATGCTGTCTTGTCTTTCAGGACTGGAGTGGACACTGAATACACTAACCTAGCTATCGATTTCCCTATTAAATCAGCAGCAACTACACTCTCCCTCCTCTCACTAAGACTGCAAATTCCGAATGAATCTAAAATGGATGCTGTCCAGGAGATGGAAGGGTCTGGGAGGGAGGGTATGCTGCTGATTGGCGGGAATGTGTCTGCTGACTGTGAGGTACAGGGTCAAAGTTTACTCAATAATAGGGGGTGGACCTAACATCGCATATGTTCGCCCGCCGCGTCGAACACGCACAAGCTATGTTCGTCGGGAACTATTCGCCGGTGAATTGTTTGGGACATCTTATTTGCGAATTCAACTTAGAGATGGGTTCATAATGGTTGTATTGCTAGAATATAATGAAGATTGAGAATTTAGCGCTACATTCTCAATCTTCGTTATATTCTAGCAATACAACAACCATTAGGAACTCAGATCTAAGTTGAATTTTCAATGCGATTAATATAACCTGCATTAATCGCATTGCGAATTTAACTTAAAGCTGAGTTCCTAATGGTTGTTGTATTGCTAGAATATAACGAAGGTTGAGAATATAGTGCTGTATTCGTTATCTTTGTTATATTCTAGCAATACAACCATTAGGAACTCAGATCTAAGTTGTAATCGCAATGCAAATAATACAGGTTATATTAATCACATTGCGATTTACAATTACTATTACTGCAGCTTCAGAATGAATCTAAGATGGATGCTGTCCTTGCGTTTAGATAGGAGGTGGGAGGGTCTGGGAGGGAGGGTATGCTGATTTAGTGGAATGTGTCTGCTGACTGTGAGGTACAGGGTCAAAGTTTGCTGAATAATAAAGTATAGGGGCGAACGCGAACATCGAATATGTTCGCCCGCCGCGGCGGACGCAAACAAGCTATGTTCGCCGGGAACTGTTCGCCGGCGAATAGTTCGGGCCATCTCTATACAGGATGCTAAAGTCAACATGTTTCAGACCATCACATATTCAAGGTGCTTCCTCATGACATATCAAACCCCAAATGGATTGCTGCTTATGTGCTTCCCACACACCTGGTTCCATAATCTTGAGATCATGTGACTAGTGGGAGCACAGGTGGAACAATCACTGCACCAACACATCTTACAAAAATCACCAACATGCAAAAAGACATTACTTCTAAAAGTCAAATTCAGATATGGCATGCACAATGCAGACACATCCCACTTAAAAGAAATAAAGGTGTAGAAAAACAATGGCAAGGTTCACTAATATTGCAGGATCAGATCGTGTCTTTTGTTTAGACCATTTGGTTGGCAGGAATCAAGCTGGAAAATCCAGAAAGCCTCTCTGTTTAGAAGTTTCCTTCTGTAGTCACCTCCTCTGACAGGATTTTTAACTCTTTCAATCCCTTGTGCTACTAGTCCTGATGTATCTCCCCCATGTACTAATGTAGTGTAAGCTTGCCGCTGATACATTGCGGCTTCGGTAGTGTGGGACATCAGAAATGTGCTTATGGATCCTAGTCTTGATTTCATTAACAGTGCAACCAACATATTGTAAATTGCAATACTTGCAGGTAATTAAATATACTGCATGTTTAGTGTTGCAGTTCAAATATGACTGGATCACATATTGCTTATTGTTCACAGAGGATCTAAAATGCCTATTAACCCTTGTGTGCTCACAGCATATACACTTGCTGCGGCCGCACTTGTAGCTCCCTTTACTGACCAGCCAAGAGGGTTTATGTGTCAGCCCTCTTGTCCTGGTACAGACTGGGGCTGATCATATTGCCCAGTGTGGGGCTTTTTGTGCTATGCATTTCACCCCACTTGTCACAATATCCAACCATTGTTTATCACTAGCAAGAGAGGGTAAGTATTTTTTTTATAATTTTGCTAATTACTGCAAATTCCTCACTGTTTTGCGTGACAAAGGGGATGAAAGTGATATGCGTGTACATTTTTCTTTTTGCATTGAAAAAGGCCAGTAAACTTTTTCAACACAGATAACTGCAACAGTGAAATATGTATATATTTTTTTTTTTCGTACTGAAACAGGCCACTAAATGCATTCACCACAAATAACTGAAACAGTGAAGTGCGTATATATTTTTATTTTTATACTGAAATAGGCCAATAAATGCTTTCAGCAACAAAATAACTGCAACAGTGAAATGCATATATATTTTTCTTTCTGTACTGAAATAGGCCATTAAATGCTTGTACCAGAAATAACTGCAACAGTTAAGTGTGTATATATTTGTGCATATATTTTTCTTTCTGTACTGAAATAGCCCACTAAACACTTTCACCACAAATAACTGCAAAAGTGAACTGTGTATATATTTTTATTTTTGTACCGAAATTGGCCACTAAACACTTTTACCACAAATAACTGCAGCAGTGATGTGCGCATATATTTTTCTTTTTGTACTGAAATAGGCCACTAAACGCTTTCAACGCATATAACTGCAAAAGTGAACTGCGTATATATATATTTTTTGTACCGAAATAGGCCACTAAACACTTTCACCACAAATAACTGCAGCTGTGATGTGCGTATATATTTTTCTTTTTGTACTGAAATAGGCCCCTAAACACTTTTACCACAAATAACTGCAGCAGTGAAGTGCGTATATATTTTTCTTTTTGTACTGAAATAGGCCACTAGACACTTTCACCACAAATAACTGCAACAGTGATGTGCATATATATTTCTTTTTGTAGTAGAATAGGCCACTAAATGCTTTTACCACATATAACTGAAGCAGTGAAATGCGTATATATATATATTTTGCACTGAAATAGGCCACTTTACACTTTCAACATAAATAACTGCAACAGTGAAGTGCGTAAATATTTTTCTTTTCGTACTGAAAAAGGCCACTAAAAGGCTTTTCAACATAGCACTTGCACCCCAATTGCTGGAATGACTGAGCTGTATAATGGCTATTTGGATCCACAAATTGTGATTTGTTACCACGAAGCACGAGCAAATTCGCATTTATTGCAGATCAAATTTTTCCTGAAATTTGTAACGAATTCCACTTCATTACCTTCTATTCGCTCATCTCTAGTCTTAAATATAAAATTTTCAGGTTCCAATAAATGGCACCCTCCTCAATCAATTGTTTGAGGAAGCCGTGGCGCCTTCTCACAGCTTACCAAGCAAATCAACATTCATTGTACTGTATAGTGGCTATGCTTTCTATTACAGCTCAGTCCAATTCACTTTAATAGGACTGAGCTAAGCCTAGGCCATGAGACTAATGAATGTGATGTCACTAACCTAGGAAGAGGTTGTGGTTCTTACCGCTGTTGATTAGCAAGGGTGCCAGGAGTTGGCTTTCACTGATCAGATATTGATGATCTGTCCTAAGGACAACTAATCAACTTTAAATCTTGGACAACCCCTTTAAAATAAAAATGTATTTAAATAATAGGCCATTTTCTGATGACACATTCCTATTCTGTCTTATCAGATAATGGTCCCTGACTCAGTAACTGACAGCTTTAATATTGTTAAATCATCTCATGTGCAGATTTCACTCTTGTTGTCATTTGGACATAATTCATGATACAATTTTTTTTTCTGTCTGTGCCAATTTAGGATTTATAGCATTCGTTAGCATTTGTCAGTGAACTTTTTAACAGTAGCAGTGCCATCCACAAAAACAACTCGTCAACATTCTGATTGGTAGGCCTGCTTTTAAAGTTTGCCTTTGGGATATCTGAAAGAATTACTACAGTGTAGCTCGAGGAACATCTTGCAATGCTGAGCAATTCAAATTCATTGTTTGAGGTGTCGTGAAAAAGCCTATGAGATGTTATGATTTTCTCTCCAGCACATCCTTCCATGCCAAAGGAGAAATGGCTTGAAAAGAACCCTGAAGATTGTAGATACTGCTGTCAGGAAATTCAGATGTCACGTCTTACAAACTATGAAACTCTACAGTTATCAAATAACAATAGTCAATATGTCTTCCAGCAACCATAAAATGATTTCATTTCAGCGGTCAGATATATATTAATTTGTAAAATTCTTTAATTGCATATCATTTTCTTAGTCTAACCATTTAATCTGCAAACCTTATTGATAAATGTATGTCTCCTGGTCCGGTGTTACCCTAATCTTGTAAACACCAAATTGTCAGAGTTTTATGTTAAAATGTGTAAAGTATTTGAGTGTTTACATTTTGAGAATATTTGACTTTAGATAAGGATGTTATTAAACTGATAGCATAAGATCACAATCGCGTGTTTAGACCAGGAGTCAGGAATATCTGGCACTCTAGCTGTTATGAAATAACGTGCTTTAAAACATCAAGTGTGTGTATACGTTCAGGTATGATGTTGTATTGATCAGGTAGTGTAAGGGTTAACTTACAGTGACAGACCAAACTCTGACAGACCAAACTCCCCGTTTAACGCACCGCAAACAACCACAAACAGTCCATTTCATAACCGCAAACTCCCCATTTGCACAAGGTTGGGTACCAAGCTAGGCATGTCCCATTCCTTGTCCTCACTGACATCATTAAAGGTTTCTTCCTCCACCCAGCCACGTACAACACCAAGGGTCCCCGAAAGGTGACAACATTCCCCCTGGGACGCCTGCTGTGGTTGGTCTTCCACCTCCTCAAAGCCACCTTCCTCCTCTGACGCCTCTTCTTCAGACTCCTCTCTCTGCGTTGCCGCAGGTCCAGCAATCGACGACAAGGCTGCCTCTGGTTGTGATGGTGACCACAACTCTTCCTCTTCATGCTTATCTACGGCCTGATCCAGCACTCATCGCAGGGCACACTCCAGAAAAAATGCATATGGGGTCGATGATGTTGCCTTGAGTTTGACTGACCAGGTTTGTCACCTATGCAAAAGGACACATGAGCCTACAGCCATTGTGCATGAGCGTTCAGTAACGTGGCCAAAAAATACCCAGCGCCGCAGAGGCTGTCCTCTTTTTTTTTTAAATTAAAAACTCTGCTCTTACCAGTTTAATCTCTGTTTTGTCCCCTATCAAGGGTTGGTGTATGGAATAGATTTTAGGAACCGGGACATGGAAAAAGATGGTTGGTCAGTCCTCTACCCTCCAATTTGGGGCACTGCGTGTGCGCCGTGCAGTGTACTGTGCTGCCCAATATGAGTGGTGTGTTAAGTAGTACTATTCCTATCAGTTTAATCCCTGTTAGGTCCCCTATCAAGGGACATGTATCGATTAGATTTTAGTAACCGGGAGATGGAAAAAGATGATTGTCGGTCCTCTTACTTCCAATTTGGGGCACTGCGCGTGCTCCGCGCATTGTACTGTGCCACCAATACAAATAGTGTGAACTACTATTCTTACCATTTTAATCTTTGTTAAATCCCCTATCAGGGGACGTTTATTGAATTGAATCCTTGCATGGGGAGATAGAGAAAAAAGCTTGCTCTGTCCGCTTCCTTCTAATTTTGGGCACTTGCAATGGAATTTGCCACTAATGCAACTAGTGTTAACTAAGTACTATTCCTATCAGTTAATTCTCTGTTTTATCCCTTATCAGGGCCAGGGCCGGTGTAGTGAATAGATTTTTGGAACCGGGAGATGGAAAAAAAACCATGCCCGGTCCGCTTCGTTCGAATTTTAGGTCAGTGCTCGTGCGCCGCGCAATGTACTGTGACACCCTATATGAGTGGTGGGCAGTGGGCACAGTACAGTCTGTGGGCCTGACATACACTGGCAGGCAACTGCAATTATATTAAAGGGTAAAAATTAAATGACTTATCTGCAAGGTACTGTGCCACCCTATATGAGTGGTGTGCACACAGTACAGTCTGTGGGCCTGCGGCCTCTCACACACTGGCAGGCAACTGCAATATATATATAGAAAAAATAAATAAAAGCAGACTGATGTACCAGCCCTAAAAAGGGCTTTTTGGGGTGCTGTCAGGACGCTGTCCTTACAGCAGATGGCCCCTTTCACATGAGCGAGTTTTCCGCGCGGGTGCAATGCGTGACGTGAACGCATAGCATCCGCACTGAATCCTGACCAATCATTTCAATGGGTCTGTGTACATGAGCGTTTTTTTTTTCCGCATCATTAGTGCGTTGCGTGAAAATTGCAGCATGTTCTATATTCTGCGTTTTTCATGTAGCCCTAGCCCCATAGAAGCAAGTGCGGGTGTGTTGCATTTTTCACTGATGGTTGCTAGGAGATGTTGTTTGTAAACCTTCCGTTTTTTTATCACGCGCGTGAAAAACGCATCAAAACGCTTTGCACCCGCACAGGAAAAACTGAGCAACTGAACACAATCGCAGAGAAAACTGAATGGCTTTGCCTGTGATATTGCACAGTTTGCACTGAACGCATCCGGACCTAAGGCTCCATTCACACATCCGCAATTTTTTTCTGCATCCATTCCGCAAATCTGCGGAATGGATGCGGACCCATTCATTGTGAATGGGGCCGGACGTGATGCGGAGAGCATACTATGTGCTCTCCGCTTCCGCATTTGCAGAGCCGCGGCCCCGAACTTCCGGGTTTTGGCCCCGAAACATCTGGCCCGGCTCCGCAAAACATAGAGCATAGGCATCTCTATGGGAAGTGCCGTCATGGTGTGTTGCGGATCCGCAATTTGCGGATCTGCAACACACTACAGACATGTGAATGGGCCCTAATCCGGACACGCTCGTGTGAAAGAGGACGATGAGTCTTTGAGGACTGGAGTGGACACAGAACACTGGCCTAGCTAACGCTTTCCCTATTAATTAAGCAGCACTCTCCCTGCTCTAACTAACACTGCAGCTTCAGAATGAATCTAAGATGGATGCTGTCCTTGCTTTTTGATAGGAGGTGGGAGGGTCTGGGAGGGAGGGTATGCTAATTGGCTGGAATGTGTCTGCTGACTGTGAGGTACAGGGTCAAAGTTTGCTCAATGATGACGAATAGGGGGCGAACCGAACATCGCATATGTTCGCCCGCCGCGGTCAACGCGAACATGCGCCGGCGAATAGTTCGGGACATCTCTAATGCTGTATTTGTGAGGAATTTTCTCTTGGAACTACTACTTTTAGTGGAGAATATTTTTGAAATATGGTGCTAAAAAGAGGTGACATACAATGGTGCACGGAATGCCTCTAGCTGTATGGTACAGAGCTGCAGAGATTGTATTTGCTGCAATGTAGGCTCCACGCCCATGACTGGTGTATAATGACTTGAAGTTGCATACATTTCTATTATAACTAAACTGGGCATTAATTGCATCCAGAAAAAAAAATTTCCCCTCTTCTTAAGTAACTTGACAACAAATACAAAAAAAGCACCGTATTTTTCGCCCTATAAGACGCACCGGCGCATAAGACGCACCTAGGTTTTTGAGGAGGAAAAAAGAAAATAATTTTTTTAACCAAAAGGTGTGCTTTTGGTGGGTTTTGAACTAATGGTGGTCTGTGCATGACACTATTATGGGGCGTCTGTGAATGATGCACTGTTATGGAGGGGATCTGTGGATGCCACTGTTAAGGGGGATCTGTGGGTGGCATTGTTATGTGGGAGAGCTGTGGATAGCACTGTTCTGGGGAAGGGGGATCTGTGGATGGCACTGTTATGGGGTGGGGGATCTGTGGATGGCACTGTTATGGGGTGGGGGATCTGTGGATGACACTGTTATGGGGTGGAGGATCTGTGGATGACACTGTTATGGGGTGAGGGATCTTTGGATGACACTGCTATATATGTGCCATCTACAGATCCCCCACTCCATAATAGTGCCATCCACATATCCCCCATAATAGTGCCATCCCCAGATCGCCACCCCATAATAGTGCCATCCACAGATCCCCCACCCCATAATAGTGCCATCCACAGATCCCCCACCTCATAATAGTGCCATCCACAGATCCCCAATACAGGGGCTCCGCCATTCACTATCTACAATACCATAATGATTAATCCTACACCTGTTAATAACTTTAACTAAAGTTGCGCTCACCCATATGTAATACTGCTTACTAACCAGCTACTGTAGCAGGCAGGCCAGGTGTGTGGCAGCGTAACTCAATGATGTTGAGCGCCAGCTTCGCCTGCTTCATTCATAAAGTAGGCGGTGCAGGCATGTGACGTCAGTGATTTACGCTGCCACCCGCCCGGCCTGCCTGTTACAGGAGCTGGTTAGTAAGCAGTATTACATATGGGGGAGTGCAACTTTAGTTCAAGTTATTAACAGGTATTGGATTAATAATTATGGTATTGTAGATAGTGAGCAGTGGGTCCAGAGTACAGTGACTGCACCTGGCCCTGCCGCATTTGCCAGACTCCCGCCCCTCCTCCCTCCCCGCTGATACATCTCAGTCTGTGATGCAGCAGCATCGCAAACTGCAATGTAAAATGGCAGCATTCGCCCCATAAGACACATGGGCATTTTCCCCCCACTTTTTGGGGGAAAAAGTGTGTCTTATGGGGCAAAAAATGCAGTATATATTAAATTATTGACAATAATATAAGTAATATTCTACAGGCTTTTTGTAAATGACCTGTATCCAAGGACATGGCTAAATTAATTGCAAAATGTATTTTGTCTTGCTTTAATTTAGAGCACAATATTTAAGCAAAGCCTTTCAAGACGTCAAATGTGTTCTAGGCCAAAAATGCATGTTTTGCATACTTATCCATTAATTTAATAGAAACAGCAGGTACAAAATCAAAATAGACCTGTTCTCCTATGATTACAACATTTTCAGAAATCTCTAGCTTGAATCGCTGAGTTGGGGAATTGAAGAACAAAAACAAGATAAAACAGAAAGCTTCTTTAGCTGTAACCTGAATATTAAAATGATTTGATGAGATACTGGTCATATTGCCTGGTATAATTTTAATGCAAAATATGTTTGCTAAATATGTATATTCAGAGAGCATTGAGACTTTGAGACATATTAATCAATATAGTTAGGAGCACAAGATGCACTTTTGATTGCAGACAAGTTTAACATGTTCTTAAATACAATATTTCCACTCCCAAAGCATTTCAAAAAGTAGTGTTCTGAATTCGAGAACACTTGCTTTATTTCTCTGGTTAGGAAGGCAATTGGAAACTTCTTCTCACAAGAATTGTACTGTGTTATATTCAATTTACACATTGAATGAAAAATGCAATTTATTTCATAATTCAATTTTCAACCCACTTTATACCCACCTGAGCCAGTTCAGAACTGTCTAGATGACCATCAATGTTTATATCCAAATAGTGAAACACATCTTCTACAAGTGCTCGTTTTTGAGAAATTTTATCTCCCAGTGAGCTACTTTCTTGCTTCTTCCGATTAGCTTGAAGATCAAGAAGAATGTTCTTTAGTCGGTTATAGTCAGCCATAGTGCAGGTGTCTCCTGAAAGAAATAAAGACTTATTGAGCACTTAAGCCTTTTCATGCAGCACATTTCTGACACAGGTTGACCTATACTTCTACAGTACTCTAGGTTTATCTGTGTGAACTATAGTTCCACAGTTATGGCAGGCAGTGGATGTAAGATAATTGAGATGGAAAAGGGAACTTCCTAACCGTGGAATATGTTACAATCCCTGCTATGAGAAAGTAGGGAACACCACAGAGGGAACACCACAGACAGCACAAGTCTATTACACTGTTAAAGTGTAAAGTACATGAGCATGTATGAGAAAGAAGATCCACAATATACACAATAGACACAGCATTTCTAACTGTACTGCACATCTTTAGCTGATTAAGGGGCCATTGCAATTTTTTTTAAAAATTATGACTCTAAAGACCAGCTCAATGGATGGCCATACAGACTATATGTATGTCAATAGGACCTGGCAGAAATAGATTGGGCAATTAGATTTCATCTTTTTGTTCTCAAGAAATTTTGGCTTCTCTACCGCTTTCTACCAAGAGTACATGGTTGCTCGGCCAAGCTTAGGAAGTGCATTAAAGGATCATGAGTGTAAGATGCTGGTCGAGCAAGCATTAGGTCAAAAGAGCTGGACAGCATTAATACATAACAGTGTTTTAGATGCCGGCATTTTGGACGCCAGTCTTAATATCCCCTATAACTGGTGATGGATCCACCAGAGTTATGTAGAGACACAGGCCTCTATATAACATCAGCATATCTACCGCCGCTTTTAAATGTAAGACAAGTTCCTTTCTGTCTTACATTTGGACCATTTTCTAAATGAGGCATAGAAAATAGTAAATGAGATGGGCCTGCTGGCCCGTCTCCTTTCCCACCCATGCCATGCCTTCTTTCTTAGACCTGGCGTGAGTGGGGAAAAGTCGCAGATTGCGTCACAAAGGACCTTAGTGTGGCAATCTGTGCCAGAAATATGCATAATATAGGCATATTTCTAGTTAGTAAATGACCCCCTTAGTGTTCATTACCTAAGGTAACTTAAACTATTGGAATTTTGCAGTTTTCATTTAATTGCTGCTATTTGAACTTAGTAATTTAAATAAAACAGGTCCTATTGAGGAATCAACAACCAATATTCTGTAATGATTGAATGTACTATTCAGGAATATTGTTTAATCAATAATTAGTATGCATCACCACATTTCTGCTGAGACTGATAATGTATGAGCCAGAACCCATATTTTACAAAGACTTAAATGCAATTCCTTGTGTGAAATCATATTTGCAGGTATCAAAACCCGATTACTATTCTTTTTTCTAGGAGAACTTAATTATCAGTAAATATAATTTTGTCAACGCAATCATTAAATTTTTTTATAATATTCTTAAAATAGAAAAAGGCAAGTTGCCATTGATTTTGAGTTGAACATTATTGTTACAATTAAAATATCTGTGCTCTATTTGAAACATTAAAGGGGTTGTCCGGTTTCAGAGCGGAACCCGGACAAATTTCCATTTTCACCCAGGCAGTAGTAATGAGCGGCAGGGGCAGTATTCAAATTTGCGATATTTTGTGAATATTTGGGTGAATATTCATCATAAATTAGCGAATTCGAGAAAATCGGCAATGTAATATGTGCGTAGGGTCACTTTTACTACATTTTTCAATCTGTTAGAAGTTTCCTGAGACTGGAGAAAATGGTTGGCATGGCAGAACATTACAATAGCTTTATATGCAGATAGGAGTACTCCAATATATTCGCAATTGCGCAAATTGGCAATTATGCGCATATTTAGGTGCAATACATACAAGTTAACATAATAGCAAGTCTGACATTATATTACTGATTGGTGCACTAAGTATTGTTGTGAACTTGTGACATCACAGCACTATGTCTGTAACATGTATGTATGGACAGCAGAACCTATCACACTATCTAACACCCTGCACTGGAACCTATAAGCTACACTATATTACGATTTAACCTACACTATCTCCCACTAACTATCTGTATTATATATATTTAAGCAAACTAACTAACTATCTAATGTAATGACTCAGCAAAGCACAGAGCACAGCAATGACACTGCTGTCTCTCTCAGAACTGCAAAAACCTGCAGAAAATGGCTGGTGGGGAGGTTATCATATAGTAAGGGGTAGGCAACTTTCTTATTGGTTGCTAGGTATGTTGCTAAGCTCAGACAAATACATTGCAGCCTTCTCATTGGCCCAAAAGCAAGAAGCAGGGAGGGTTCATATGAAAAAAAATCTAGAATATTTGCGAATATGAATATATAGCACAATATTCTAAATCTTCGTGAATTCTCAAAGTGGCAAAATTAACAATTCAAATTCACGATTCAAATATTTGTGCCCAACACTACCAGGCAGACCCCTTAACTTGAACATCGGAGCAGTTCGTGATCTGATGCTCTCCATTGCCCTGCTTTAAATCGCTCAGGACAAAGGCATTTTCCAGAGTTCTGGTGACAAACCAAGCTCTCCATGGGGCTGCCAGGAAGCCCGGTGATGTCACCGGCACTGATGGGCGGGCTTTAGCGCTGCCCTAGCCTGTAAAACTGCTAGGACAGTGCTAAAGCACGCTCATAAGAGCCGGTGACGTCCCCGAACACACTGAAGGGCAGAAGCTTCCACCTGGCATTGTCTTATTGTAAACAAGAGTCCTTGCCCTGCGCGATCTAGCGCAGGGCTAGGGAGCACATTGGAGCATAAGATGCTTCGATGCTAACATCAGGGGTGCTGCCTGGGTGAACCTGAAGAACCCCATTAATATATACTTCCTATAGTATGGTATTCTGGATATAAATGTTTAAATAACAAAAATTACAGTTATCAGTGTCAAATACGTATTCAAATTGGATTAGAATTCAATGCATTAGGAATATATAGACTTATAAAGGTAACTATTTTAGGCGAACTTAAATTTGAAAGTATTAATTAGATTGCAATTAAAGGAGTTGTCCCATGACTAAAGTAAAAAAATTAAAATCAGACATTATATAGTATATGACAATTAGAGATGAGCGAATTTCTAAAAAAATTGATTCAGCCGGTTCTGCGAATTTTTCGAAAAATTCGGTTTGATCCGAATATATTTGTGGCAAATTGCATTAAAAAACAGCTATTTCCTGTCTTCGGAGAGCCTTTATAGGTGTAGAACACTGTGCCTTGCAATAAAATGCATAGGGAGTCTGCTGTGGTAGAGAAACAATACTGTGAGTCAGTATGACCTACAGATGACAGGCGTCGCTCTTAGAATCACTGCACACTTCACTTATTTGGGCAGTTACGGGGGCCAAAACTGACCAAATAACTCAAGTGTGAACTCAACCTTACAGGTCAATATTAGCATCAAGAAGAAGCTCACTCCTTTAACACCGTCAGCAGCTGATTCCACATAGATGTCTACAGAACCTGTTCTATTAAACGCTTATACAAGTAGAGCCCCCCGACAGAGTGAAGAGGGTAATCTGTATAGGAATCAGTCGGCACTCCGATACTCTGTAGCGTGGTGCTCGTGTCCCAGAAGAAACCCCACGTCGATATAGAACAAAAGGACCAGCACTCACCAACTTCAAGTTACTTGCTTTTATTAGTCACATAGAGCAAGGTAATGTGACGCGGCGTTTCGGCTAAATGCAATGAGCCTTCCTCAAACATATTTTTTGAGGAAGGCTCATTGCATTGAGCCGAAACGCTGTGTCACATTACCTTGCTCTATGTGACTAATAAAAGCAAGTAACTTGAAGTTGGTGAGTGCCGGTCCTTTTGTTCTGTATCCAGAGTGAAGAGGGTGTCAGCAGTAAGTTTGACTTGACGTCACTGGTTATTTTGCCCTTCCCCTGATCCATCAGAACAATAACCCGAAAAAAACGGATACTGTCTGTGGAGCATCCGCCTTCACTCAGTCAGCATTTGGTCAGTAATTCCTCAGTGTTGCTAAAGCCAAAAAAAAACCAGGAGTGGATCCAAAACAGAGATGACACGTATATGGAATATTTGCATGTCTTCAGTGTTTAGAACCCACTCCTACTTTTGGCTACAAAATCATAAGCCAATTCTGATGCAAAATAGGGACCATGTCATGCAAGGCCTTACAGCTGTTACATAGACAGGATCCATTGTGCGTCTCATTTTTCCTTCCTTCTGACAAATCAGAAGAAAGGTAAAAAAAATGATGATGTCAGCTAGGCCGAAAGGCAAAATAGTGGCCCAGTCATGAAGTGGGGAGAGTGGAAAAAGCATGAGAAGTCCACAGTGGCCCTATGACATAGTGATGAGGTGGAAACAGCATAAGGAGACCACAGAGTGGACCAATGACAGAGTCTGGAGGAGGCAGCAGTAGAAGGAGGCCACAGAGTGGCACAATGACAGTGTGGAGGTGGAAGGAGCAGCATCAGGAGGCAACATAGTGGCACAATTACAGAGTGTGGAAGTGGCGGCAGCAACAGCATCAGTAGGAGGCCACAGGGTGGCGCAATGGCAGTGTAGAGGTGGCAGCAGCAGCATGAGGATACCACAGAGTGGCACAATGACAGAGCGTGGAGGTGGGAGCAGCATCATTAGGAGGCTACAGAGTGGCACAATAACAGAGTTTGAAGGTGGCGGCAGCATCAGGAGGAGGCAACAGGGTGTCATAATGACAATGTGAAGATAGCAGCAGCATCAGGAGGCCACAGAGTGGCAAGGTGACATAGTGCTGAGGTAGCAGCAGCATCAGGAGACCACAAAGTGGCAAAGTGACATAGTGTGGAGGTGGCAGCTTTATCCAGATAGCAAGGTGACAGAGTGGGAAGGTGGGTGGCAAAACCAGTACCAGCTGAAGAGGGTGGGTGAAAGAAGGAGCACTTGGCATCGGATGTGTGGCATCAGGCGGGTGGCAGCATCAGAATAGTAGCTGAGGCAGGTAGCCAGAAGAAACAGGTTTCTCTACTCAAAGTGTTGGTGTGGCACCATAGATGATCTAGTCTGATAAATGAAGCATTGGTGGGTGGACATCCTGGCTGATCCACGCCTGATTCATCTTGAGAAAGGTCAGTCTCTCCACATATTGGGGGGACAGACAAGTTCTTCTTGGGGTAACTATGGCCCCCGCCACACTAAACACCCACTCTGATGCCACACTACAGGCCGGGCAGGACAGATTTTCCAGAGCAAACTCTGCCAGTGGCAGAAACAAATCCAGTTTGGCTGCCCAGTAGTCCAGCGGATCCTCAATGTGGGGTGGCAGCATGCTGTCCAAGTATGTCACCACTTGCTGGTTCAGGTCCTGCTCCAGGTCTACCTGTTGTTGTGTCTGTTGAGTAGTTTCTTCACGAGGCGGATGAAGACAGCTCTTCATCAGCGACTCTAAACTCAAGTTGCTCCTGATGCTGGAACTGTTCCTATCCCCCCACCCTAAAACAGCAGCCATGGCGAACGTGAGCACAGAGAGCACCCACGCTCAGACCTGAGAGAGGATGGACGATGGCGCAGATCGGCAGCAGTAAACTTACTACATAGGATGTCTCCATAGTAGTTCAGTTTGTCCTCCCTCTCAGAGGGTGAAAAATGGCCCCCATTTTAGACAGGTAGTGAGGGTCCAAAAAAATGCAAAGCTAGAAGTCATCCCTCTGCCGAATGGTGACAATTTGGCTGTCACTACGCAAGGAAGTAAGCATGCATTGGGCCATTTGTGCAAGTGACTCAGGGGGACTCCCTGCCTCCATCTCCACTGCATACTGCCACGGTGTGTCTGGGTCCTCTGCCTTGTCTTCCTTATTGCCCTGTAGCTCCTCTTGCTGCTTCTGCTCCTCCTCTCCTGTCAGCTGTGTAGAAAAACCACTCATTTCACTACACATTGCTTGTGCTTCAATGTCCTCCAGTTAAGCCCCCACAGGGCTCATGTGGCCGTGAGATGTGGGTGCCACGTCTCTATTCTGCTGACCAGCCAGATTTACATCTGTTCCAGGACATGAAGCAGTGGAATTACATGGTTCATCCTGTAGTCCTGGCGACTGACAAATAACGTGGCCTTCTCAAAGGGTCTGAGCAAACTGCAGGTGTCACGCATGAGCTGCAACTGGCTGACATCGAAGTTACACAGGGGAGATATAACTCACAAATACAGAAACTGGTAAGAAAATTACCTTCACTACAGATTAAATAATATACCTTTCTAGCAGGTCAAAGAATACAAATTTTTGGGGGATTTCTTCTTTAACCAAGAAAATGTATAAATCCAACTAGTCTGGGCCATATTTGAGGGATTTTATTACTTTGCTAATTTCCTTACTATAAACTGATTGTAATTTTATTATAAGTGATATATGTCAGCTCATTTACAGTTACTGTTAATGTAAATGAGGTTAAAAATGTTTAATTTTCCAGGGGACATGAATTCATATAACTCATAAAATAGAATATTTCTACAATATTTCATCTATAAAAGGAGCTAAAACAAAAGAGAGAAGAAATATTACAGCACGATTCCAGCAGTACTTTGTTTCATTGCAACTTATTTAAAAGTAATGTATTCCCGTTTTATAGTGATATGGATGGGTTTATTAAAATCTAGTCATATATTCTCTATTTACTGTTACAGAATGATCACAGAACTAAGCCTCAGATATTTGTTTTGTCTCCAGAACCATTATTATTCCTGATAAAAAAAAATAGCTTGCTTGCAGTCTCTGCAGTCCTTCTCTGCAGATTACATTTAAGTCAATAGTGTTTTACCAAATGAGCCGTGACATAGAGAGTGACAGTAAGTATTTCATCTCAGTTGCAGTACTGTACACCTTAAATGGCGTGTAAATGGATATATTGGGCATGGTCTTAAAAAAGTACAAGGAAAAGATTATCAAAGAAATCGCAACAGAGCATATACTTTATAAAGTCTAATAATGAGTAAAGGAACTATATGAGCCATTTAAAACTGTGACGTTTAATACAATTGCAGACATTAATCATTTGAATTAATACTGGTATTGATATTGTTGTACAGCATTATCATACACCATACTTGCCAAGTTAAATATAGTAGTAACCAAAGTCATCTTCTGACATACATAAACACACACACATATAAATGATCATGCATTTACATAGGAGGTGCTAAACATCAGATATTTACGTAGCTGGGCAATGTTTTATTACCTTTTATACGCCACTGGAGTTTCTTTCATGTAATCACTAATCATTTGTTTAGATCATTGCATGTGTCCTCCTAGAGACAACCAGGCAGTGCTCTGTGTAAGACACATATGATGGGGCTAATGATCCAGGTTGGCTGACAACAACATATTGATTTATCACGTTAATAAAAAGATTACAGAATAATGCAGTGAGCTTACTTATGCCAGATATGATCCCGTGTTGGTGGTATGCCCATCTTCCATTTATTCATGTTTTACTTCTTTATTTTGCCAAGTTATAAGTTTTGGTCTATATTTACATCTTGGTTGGTTGGCCATTCAAGTTGCAAATTGATCATAAATCAGTTACCAACACATTCCATGCACCCAGGAACACCAGTGATGCTACCATTTATTGTATATGGATGGACAGAAAGTCTCAAAACCACACACTGTTTTCTAGCACAAGGTTAAATGCTTTAGAAAAATCTATATATTCCATAGAAAATTTAAGGCCCTAACTTATTGAAGTTTCAAGCTTAAACTCTTTTACACACCACCATATAAAGTATTTTATGGGGGCATTGTAAGTGTATAGAACAGGCTATATATTCAGTAGAGCATTAAAGGACCAAACTTATTAACTTTTAGCCAGTTTGACGCACATCCCTTGCCTGGCACATGTGCTGAATTTGGCGGTGCAGAGGTTTCTGAAAAATTACCCAGATATGTCAGAGCTGCTGCATAAAGTGCGGGAAATCTATCCGTGCTTTTGGCGTTCTCACGCTGCTGCTGCTCGCCTGTCTGCGCTGCAGTGTAACTTCGGCCTTCCCGCTCACCGCCTCATATGCGATGTACCCACAAGGTGGAACTCCACCTTGCACATGCGGGAAGACTGTGCGAGCATCAGCAGGCGATAGTGGAGTTTAAGCTGCAGCAGGCACGCACGAGTCGCTCTGCGGAACCGCACCTCCATGCAGGACGTGTGTGCCTTGTTGCGCTGTTTCGGGTACTCTACCAACATGGCCAGTGCCAATGACGCCATCCTCAGCATTACTATTCCACTTCTATGTCTCCTTGAAAAAACTCTTTGGGCAGCCGATGATGGAAAAGGATGTGGCACAGGAGGAAGAGGGGTAATTTCCATGGTTATCAGGCCACTCATTCACAAGTGGCTCAGAGGGTGGGTACCTGCACCAATAGAGGCCAGGTACACAACTGTCCAGCCAGGAAACATGCTGCAGTGCCTATGCAACAACCGCTGATTTGTAGCTGGATCCCCGCTACAAGGAAAATGTGCTATCCTTAATTCCATCACCGGAATGTGATCGGAAGATGTGCGAGTACAAGCGCACGCTGGTAGACGCGCTGCTGATGGCATTCCCGTCTGACAGTGGGGGCTCAGTGGAAGCACAAAGTGAAGGCAGAGGAGGAGGTAGAAGTCGCCAACGCAGCTTGGGCACTGCCAGCACCTCAGAAGGGAGGGTTAGCATGGCCACAACAACCAGCACCAAAAGCTGATACGGAATATCTTAGCAGGAGGCAGCATTTCCGCAATATGGTGAAACAGTATGTGTGCACACGCCTAAACATACTGACTGATGGGTCTGCCCCATTCATCTTCTGGGTCTCCAAATTGGGTACATGATACCGGCCGCACCCTTCCATTGTTAGACTCCTGCTCACTTTCTCTTTGCATTCTCTTTTCTATTTCCTAATGTTTAGGGGTCTTCCCAAATTTATAAAAAAAAAATAATTAAAGGGAAAAAATAATAATAAACAACACAAACAGTTTTGTCTACCTTCTCCACTGCCGCTTCCACCTACACCACCACGTCCACCACCTCCTCAACCTCATACTCCACTTTGACCTCCACCTCCTAGTTCAAGATTATTATTTTAATTTTTTTTAATATTCTATGTCATTTCCCTATCCACATTTGTTTGCAGGGCAATTGTCCTGCTCTTACCCCAATTTTTCTTCCTTTTGCAGCCCTCTAGCCCTTACTATGACTATTTTACAGCCATTTTAATGCCCCAAACTTCGGGTCCCCATTGACTTCAATAGGGTTCAGATTCAGGTTCAAGTTTGGCTGAACCCAAACATCCACAGGTCCATTAAACCCTAGTTATGGGTCATCAATATCTGTTCAGTGGGGTCTGACACACAATCAAAGAATCCGGAAGTAATAGTGCACAGAGCCAGAACATCACAGCTCCATACGCTGTGTAGTGGCTATCCTGGAGTACTACAGATCAGCTCCTATCATGTGATACAGCAGGGAGATCTTGCTTCTTGCAACTTGATTCAGGCAACAACTCTGTTAAGATGGAGGCTCTACTCACCGCAGCTCTTTACTGCTGTTGAAGAGGTATGTGTAGTCTGTATAAAGTGTCTGTGAGAGCAAAACATAAAAATATTTTTGCAGCGCTCACCTTTGTTGAATGCTTCAGAAGCAAGGATACAGCCTGGGCTCGGCAGTTGTACAACTTGCAAACAAATGGATAAAGTCCAGCTTCTTTAAAATGCAATTTTCTTTATTTCAAGCAGTAAAATCCATAAGCAGAATACAGTGTAAATCTACGCGTTTTGGGCCTCACAATCGTGGTCCTTACTCTGTGTGTAGTGTGAATGTATATGTGTTTATTATGTACATATTTGTGTGTAATGTGTATGAGTATATGTGTGTAATGTATATGCAGATGTACGTAATGTGTAAGTATATATTTAAATTAATAAATATATATATATATATATATATATATATATATATATTTATTTATTTGTGGTCATGGCTAAGGCCAAAAGATATCCGAAGAACCCTAGGGAGAGAAACAACGTAAACAACCTAAGCCAGCTAGGCATGTCTTAGCTAACCTGACTAAATGGCTTGTTGTGTGCCCTAAGCCATGATCGTGGGTAGGCCTATAAGTGGGCAAAATCCAAGCCAAGTAGGGTAGAAAAGGAACTCGAATGGCATGTGCAAACTAATCCCCAAGCCAACTGCAAAGCGTCAGGTGTCTTGAGCGAAAATTCTGAGTGAATGAGGCAAGACTAGAAGGAGACCTACAACCCATCTTGTGGATGACAAGGCCGGAGACATGATGCTGAATATTGCGGATACTGCCCCAAAGCAGAATGGAGGACCGGGAATACGTTGTGAAATGGATCATGAAAAACCAACTGAACCGTGTAAAGTTTTGGTTCTAGTGCGAGTACTGGTAATGCCCTAGCCTCAGGAGATTGTGGAACTGAAACCTGACTGCCTAGACTATGCAGGAATGAGAGCCAAAAAGAACCATCTAAATAGGAAGAGAATCCTTGAATAGTTCTCCAGACAACAGCTATCTGCTAGCCGTGGTCCGCGCGTTGTTCTTCTGTGTACCCCTGAGAATTGTTTTAATGCCTGATACGTGAAGACTGACCTACTATCTGAATCTTCTTCCGTGAGGGAATGCCTTGTCCAAAACCCGATCAAACGTGGTTGTAGGGAGTTTAAGGTTAGTGCGGCAAGAAGCTACAAAGCCATAATATACAAGATTCTTTTTATACCCTCCCATTAGTGAGGGAATGCAATTGCAATGAAGCTACCGGCAAAATGAATTCCTGGGTGTAGCTAAAAGGCAAAGACTTTGCGCGGGGACCTAGTTGACAAGATATGATCGACTATGATCAGAGACTGAAATGCTAGAGGGAATTACCCTACTTGTTCCTCATCTGGCAGGACCTGAACAAAAGCATGAACAATTAAAGCAAGACGGAATATCTGCGTAAGACATGACAATGATGCTGTAGGGCGAACCGGACCAGTTTGCGGACAAAAACAAAGTGAGCGACCAACATGGATTATTAGGGAAGCAGGTATGTATGTGATCCTTATGGGCCAAATCAGCCTAGATGCACATATGGAGAAACAACCAGGCAATCAGCACAGCAGGACTGAAAACAGTCATCAGGGCCGAAGCTGTCATCGGGCTCCCTAAGCCACGGGCCGAAGCTGTCATCGGGCCCCCGAAGCCATGGGGCCGAAGCTGTCATCGGGCCTCCGAAGTCATGGGGCCGAAGCTGTCATCGGGCCCCGAAGCCATGGGGCCGAGTTTTTTTTTTTTAAGAAATTATAACTATAATAAGTGACCTGAATAAGGTGCAGGTGAGATTAAACCATGAGCCAGACCAATGTGGCAGGCGATACCCAAGATAAACTACGTCGCCTGAATAACATGCCAGGCGAAATATCGTTAGGAACGAGACCTGACCGACGTGGAAGGTGACCCCCAACATGAGTTCAACTGCGTGACATGAAAAGACAAAGGGAAACGTGACAGAAAATGAAGATAATAAAGGACATTAACTAAAATGAAACCTAAATAACATAAGCTGGCAAGCAGGTAAAGATGTGAGTCTTTCAAAACCAAAAGCGTAGCTGCACAGGTGGACTGACAACCATTGGTCAGACCCCTGAAGCCATGGGGCCGAAGCAACCGCCAGAGGCCCATGGGGCCGGGCAGCCACTGGGATGCGAGCCTTAAGAGTTAAAGACAACTGGGGAAAAGATTGGGGCTTAACCCAACAGATTTAGTAATAAACCGGGACTCGATAACCTAAAAAGACAACGACATGGGGTAAAGTTTCTTAATGAAATGAGGCTGAAATGAACTGCAAATACTAATCTTTAAAATATAAATGAACAAAAGAAAACTTGTGAAAGGTGTGCCATGGAAAATAGTATCAGATGGCCATATGAACTACCAATGTCGATGTCAATTGTGAAATCCTCTAAGCCAAGAGCCATGCGTGCGAGTCCCTTATGGCAGGAGCTATGCATGCGAGTCCCTTATGGCAGGAGCTATGCGTGCGAGTCCCTTATGGCAAGAGCCATGCGTGCGAGTCCCTTATGGCAAGAGCCATGCGTGCGAGTCCCTTATGGCAGGAGTCATGCATGCGAGTCTCTTCTGGCAGGAGCTATGCGTGCGAGTCTCTTATGGCAGGAGCCAAGCGTGCGAGTCTCTTATGGCAGGAGCCAAGCGTGCGAGTCTCTTATGGCAGGAGCCAAGCGTGCGAGTCTCTTATGGCAGGAGCCAAGCGTGCGAGTCTTTTATGGCAGGAGCCAAGCGTGCGAGTCTCTTATGGCAGGAGCCATGTGTGCGAGTCCCTTATGGCAGAATAAGTATCAGATGACTCGTGCGAGCCTCTTATGGCAGGAGCCAAGAGTGCGAGTCTCTTATGTCAGGAGCCATGCGTGCGAATCCCTTATGGCAAAAGCCATGCGTGCGAGTCCCTTATGGCAGAATAAGTATCAGATGACTCGTGCGAGCCTCTTATGGCAGGAGCCATGCGTGCGAGTCTCTTATGGCAGGAGCCAAGCGTGCGAGTCTCTTATGGCAGGAGCCAAGCGTGCGAGTCTCTTATGGCAGGAGCCAAGCGTGCGAGTCTCTTATGGCAGGAGCCAAGCGTGCGAGTCTCTTATGGCAGGAGCCATGCGTGCGAGTCTCTTATGGCAGAATAAGTATCAGATGACCGTGCGAACTACGAATGACAATGCCAGTTGTGAGGTCCTATAAGCTAACATCCACTCGTGCAAGCCTCTTATGGCAGGAGCCATGCGTGCGAGTCTCTTATGGCAGGAGCCATGCGTGCGAGTCTCTTATGGCAGAAAAAGTATCAGATGGCCGTGTGAACTACAAGTGTCAGTGCCACACGTGAGGTCCTATAAGCGAAGAGCCACCCGTGCGAGCCTCTTATGACTTTTTTTTTTAAATAAACCACTTATGCAGCACCAGAATCCCTTGGGGACTCGCATAACCATGACCCCCTCCAACAGCAAACCTGGGACACTACCAAGCCTACAACCATGTCGTACCCCTAACAAAACATGAAAATCGGTCATGGGGCCCCTGGAGCCATGAGGCTGGATCAATCATAGGGCCCCTGAAGCCAGAGGCCGAAGCAGTCATAGGGCCCCCGAAACCGAGAGACTTATCTGCATGACGTTGCGGTAATGATAAGTAATTAAAACGTAAGCCGGACCTGATGGGATATGCAGCGACTTGAATGATTGGATTGGCTAGAAGGTGGCTTAAGAAACATAACTGCCAACAGGCGTTGAAAATATAGACATTAGTAATCCGAAGAACGTGCATACATAAAACGCTAACCACAGTGAACCATAAAACGTAAACATAAAATTGAAACAGAGATGGGAGAAAAACAAGAGCCTGAGGCATTGCAAGTTCGCTAAGAGAAGTCTCTTATCGTGACCAACAAATGAACAGCTTGTGAAAACATAGCAGGAAACTTACTCCTATTGGCTCACTGACCTCCGCTGAGGAGCTGTTTGGTGAACTGGGCAGGAGACCAATCTGAGTGAATACGAACCAGAAGTAAAAGGAGACCAGTTTGAGTGAATATGAACCAGGATTAAAGAAGACCAAAATATATATATATATATATATATATATATACATATATATATATATATATATATATATATATATATATATAAAGGAGAAATGACAGCACTCCAGGCGAAAGTTTCTTGAAAACAGATGTGGTTTAATCACCCATGTGACAAAAGGACAACGTTTTAGCTTTACAATCAAGCCTTTTTCAATCAAGCCTTGAAAAAGGCTTGATTGTAAAGCTGAAACGTTGTCCTTTTTGTCACATGGGTGATTAAACCACATCTGTTTTCAAGAAACTTTCGCCTGGAGTGCTGTCCATTTTTCTCCTTTATATTCATGGGTAAGGACTTAAACCCTTAGACTTAGCACCCACTCTTTAGTTTTTTGGACTCTCGGTGCCGCCATTTTTTTCCTTTTTTATATATATATATATATATATATATATATTTTTTTTTATTTTTTTTTTTTCTGAAGTGAACAGAAAAGTAGGCCTATGGAATGAGTCCACCAAGGAATGGAACGTAAGCCTGAAAAGAATGTGGTTGTGTTTGTCGGGAGAGAGGTACCAGAGCGGTGGGTACAGACTGCCCTGGTGGGATTATTGAGTAAAACCATGACGAAGCAATGAACAGGAGAATGCAGCTTTGAGTGGGAGCAGAGTACAACACATAATGTGAAAACAAATGGGTGAACGCAGCTTTGAATGTGAGTGGTACCTAAAAGCATGAAAAGCATGGTATAAAGCAGACGTATAAATGCAATCTGAGAGTGAGCAGATTAATGACGTAATGCAAAAGCAGACACGTGAACACAGCTCTAGTAGTGAATGGAGTATAGGACAAGATGTAAAAGTAGACATGCGGACGCAGATTTGGATGTGAACGGAATATTAACTTGATGTGACAGCAGACGTGAAAAGCGGCTTTGGTGAGTGGGGTATACAACCTGGTGTAGCAGTAGAAGTGTGAACACAACTCTGGGTATAAGCAGAAGCATGAAATTTGGTATAACAGCAGCTCTGGTTGTGAACGGAGCATAACATAGATGTAACGGCGACGTGAATGCAGTTCTTGAAATGGGCCTGGAAAGAACCTGTAGTAGCATAGGACGTGTGAACGCAGCTCTGGGTGCAAGTAGAGCAAACATGATATAACGATATACGTATGAAGGCAACTCTGGTCGTGGGTGGAGTGCAAAAATGATTTGATAGCGTAAGTGTGAATGCACCTCTGGGTGTGGCCGAGAATGAAATTGGTAGAATAGCAGCTCCAAATGTAAGTGGAGCATAAACATGATGGAACAGTAACGTAAATGCAGCTCTGAAACAAGCCTAGTATGAACATGTTGTGACAGCAGACGTGTAAACACAGCTCTCACTGTGAGCAGAGCAAACCTGGTATACCAGTCAACGCATGAACACAGCTCTGGTTGTGAGTGGAGCAAAGTGTGAACACCAGTGTGGTGCGTCCAGAGAATAAAAATGGAGTAACAGTAGCAGCTATGGCTGTAAGCTGAGTATACAACATGTAATAACAGGCGAGTAATACGGATCCGGATGTCGGCTGGGTACGGAATGTGATGTAACAGCCAACAGGTGAACGCAGCTTGAATGGGATTAACGGGTGAAGAATGATGAAAATAGCAGACATGTGGACACAGCTCCAGGTGAGCAGGGAGTAAAACATAGCGTAACAGCCAAATGTAAGGCTGGTCTGGGAATGAGCAGAGAAGGAAAGGCTGTGACAGAAAAAGACGTGCGGATGCATCTAAGGCGTATGAAGCATGGTGCAATAGTAGGCATAAGACATGAAATAAAAGCCAAAAGTGTAAATGCCACTCAGGATAACAGCAGAGCATAAAAGTGCAGCAGGGTTCTAAGTACATGGAGCAGTGAAATATATGAATTCAAAAAGGTGGTGGTAGCGGGGGTTGGGGGGAGACACATGGCAAGGAACAGCTACAGCAAGAGGCCTAAACAATAACAGCTGCGTCCGATCTCTAAACATGACGTCACGTGCAGCCCGGGTAACTCTTCCTTTACTCAAACCGACAGAAGTAACTTTTCATAAGAGACGAACAAAACAAAGTAAAACTTGTAAGATTTATAGGAACTAACTCCTATTAACAAACAAACAAATTTGAAAAGAAATAGAAATATTTACCCCCAACGAACAAACCTGAGGTAGCAGATTCTGAGGCGAAGCAAAGTCGGCCAGGAGAGACAGCCCAACTTACTTACGTATTATGGCGCGTGTATGCTAAGGTAGCAGAGAGCAAAATAACAAGCTCCATGCTGCAAAGAAAGAATCCTACCACCAGGGAAGCTAGTTTGCTAATGACACCCAGCAGCAGCTGTGCACCTGAGAACACACGCCCGTGAGTGAGGCTGTGGCTTGTATATGAAGAGCCTCCTCCCCTCCCACA
Organism: Bufotes viridis; assembly: GCA_033119425.1. Classification (NCBI taxonomy): domain Eukaryota; kingdom Metazoa; phylum Chordata; class Amphibia; order Anura; family Bufonidae; genus Bufotes; species Bufotes viridis. The sequence goes on along the minus strand of CM065590.1, from coordinate 371,614,778 downwards.
AATGCAGGCTGACTAATCAGCCTTACTAACATATATATATATATATATATATATATATATATATAAAATGGATATTTCTCAGAGCTCCTATGGAAAAAAAATTAAAGGTGCAATCTGACTGGTTGCTATGGGCAACTAAGCCAGTTTTCCTTTCTACCAGTTTTGTTAAATAAGTTTGTGTATACCTAGAAGGAAGGATGCCACATGCCCCAGGTAAAGAAATGCCTAGCTACAGGTGTGGGGACTGTAAAACATTGTGACTGGCAACTGGGGAATCTGGGTTTGTCATTAGTGTCACTGTGACTGGCATGAGGGCATCTGTCATGGTGGTGCATCTTTGACTGTTTTAAAGGAGAACGTGCTATGGAACTGAGAAGCCAAAGGTGTCCTGGTGGAAAACCCTGCAGAGGCGAGTCATAAATGGAAACTGTCTTCTTGCCAGTATCAGCAAGATACAACTATTTATAATTAGGAAAACATTTAACTATTGGACATTGTATTATATTCACATGTCTGGCATGGTAATATTATTCAGCCATGGTATGGCAGTTGTATTTGTCCTTTGTATAGCAACACAATGAGATAATGTTTTATGACATAATAATTTGTGTATATACATCCCTAATTGCATAGCTATATTCTCCTGGAAATCATGCTGCATTGTTTTTTTCCTTGAATATTGGTATTTGGTTATATATATATATTTGTGTCAGGGGCTTATGATAGTACAGTGTAAGATACCGTGAAGGTAGGATGGAACAAAGCGTGAGTCGGTTGTGGTGTGCCGAAACCGACGATGAGGTAGGCCTGAGAAAGAAGAGGGCCCACCAGGAAGTTTTAAGGAAAAGAAGGAAAATATTATTTTGGTGTGGTGTGGTGGGAGGGTCATTCAGCGCTGACCTCGCACGGTAAGGTGCCAGGTCGGGGGAAGCGCTTAAATAGACCAGGGGTAGCATACCAGCCCCTCCCACAAATCCAGGCAAATTGCCTTAATACTTGTGTCAGGGGCTTATGATAGTACAGTGTAAGATACCGTGAAGGTAGGATGGAACAAAGCGTGAGTCGGTTGTGGTGTGCCGAAACCGACGATGAGGTAGGCCTGAGAAAGAAGAGGGCAAAAATTAAGTGAACATATTTATTACATACAACCTAAAATAGATATATTCCATCAATCAGTCATGTTTCTGAAAGCATCCCTTAATTCCTGTGCTGGGTTTGGTATGTAGCGAGAGTAAGCGGATGACTTCCAGCGCCCCAGTGTTTTTATGACGTGCGTTGGGACGTTGACCCTAGAGGCGGTGGATGCTGCTCCTATGCGGAAGGAGTGGCCGGAGTAGTTGGCTGCGTTGAGGCCCAGTTGTGTGAGCAAGGACCTGACGCAGGTCATGAAGGTCGTGGTGGTGAGTACCGAACCTCGTATTTGAAGTAAAGGTTGTGAGGACCGTAAGTTGAGAGGCTGTATGTATGCATCCAGTACCCTGACGGGACACCATCGGTTGTGCCTTGGATAGTATGGAATGTTTACTGGTGTGTGCTGACTGGTTTTGGAGTGAGGGAGTGTCAGGACATAATGATCATCATGTTTTGTCAAGTGAGAATAGAGGAGGTACGGAGTAGTTGGGGTCGTGGTTGTGGTAGTAAATTCCTTAGGCCTCAGAAATCCATAAAAGGCTAGGTATATCGCTGTCTTAATGATGGAATTGGTGTCAGTGTCAAATGGTTTTAAGTCCAGCAGGTTTGATAATGCTTTGAAAATATGGTTGTCTATGGGTAGCCTTTGGCTCGTACGTATGGGTTCTGATTTCTGAATGCCTCTAAGTATGGTCTTGATCTGGTGAGAGGCCATGAAACTGTTGTTATTGGGATGTAAGATCAGCATATGGTGTTGAATGCCCGTGAGGTAGAGCTTGATGGTGTTGTATGACATGTTTAGTTTGAGATGGCAAAAGGAAGCGAATCCCAACATGGACGTCATGATGAATGGCTGTCTGATGTCATGGTCCCGAAGGAATCTTTTGAAGAGTGTGAAAGCCCTATCGTATGTCTTATGTGTATTGTATGATAGTGCCAATTGGGACAGTGCCCTACTGTGCTGCATGATGGTTTCTAGTCCAGTATGAGTTGTTGAAAAGTTGGGGTGATGGTGGCCGTGGGCGCGGCTGATGGGAGTGATTGGTGAAATGCCTGAAATTTAAAGCGAGACAAGTTGTCAGCAGCTATGTTACATATCCCTGGAATGTGGAAACAACATAGGAAAAAATTGTGACAAGCCGCCAACCAAGTGAGTTTCCTTAGAAACCTCATGATCGTGAGGGATTTGGAGCGGCCTTTGTTAATGATGTGACAGGTTGCCTGGTTGTCTGAGTAACAGCGGACTGGCATGTTGGCCCATAGGTGACCCCATGCTACGGCAGCCGCCACGATGGGATAGATCTCAAAAAGCGCTGAGGTCGTGGAGAAGCCTTCCAAATCCTGTATCTTTGAAGGCCAGCTGCCCCAAAGCCATTCGTTCCCAAAAATTGCTGCGAAACCTGTGGTAGATGCCGCATCTGACCAAATGGTAGGTGACGCCTCGGACAATTGAGGGAGGAACATGCTTTTACCATTCCAGATGGTTAAACATCTCTTCCACATGTTTAGGTCTGCCGTAGCTTGGGCGTCCAAGGACAACCTGTGCGAATCATGTTGAAAAAGTGGAAACAAATGCAATAGGCGTGATATGAAGGAGCGGCCTTGAGGTATGATGCGCATAGCAAAATTCAGTGATCCCAGCAGAGATTGAAGCTCCTTGCGATTGCAAGTACCGCGTTGAAGGTAGTTGTCGATGAGGGTGAGAATGTTCTCTATTCTGTCCTGTGGTAAGCTCGCTTGCATTGTGGCTGAGTCTAACTGGATACCCAGAAAGGTGATGACCGTGTCTGGCCCCTCTGTTTTCTTGGGGGAGATAGGAACGCCTAGTTGTTCGAATAGCCTGGTGGTGGCTTTGAGACTAGTAGGCGGGGAAGTATTTCCCTCCACCAGTAGAAAATCGTCCAGGTAATGTAGTACCGTAGGGCATCTGGCCACGTTCAACAGTAACCAGCACAGGGCTTCCGCAAATGTGTCAAAAATAGCTGGGCTACTTTTGGACCCAAACGTTAGACGGGAGAAAAAATAGTAATGGCCGGACCATTTGATGCCGTGTAGGTGCCACAGAGTGGGGTGGATTGGAAGTAGCTTAAAAGCGTTAGCAATGTCAGTCTTACTGAGCCAGGCTCCCACCCCTGCTTGTATGATAGCGGTAATGGCGTGATCTATGGTGGTGTATTGCAGGGAGAATTCCTCGGAAGGTATGAGGGAGTTGAGACTGGGGTTGGCAGATGAGTGGGGTGCAGATAGATCAATGATGAGTCTCTGTTTTAGGGAGGATTTTCCTGTGACAACACCAATGGGGTTTGTGCGCCATTCTATGAATGGGGGAGTGTTGAAGGGCCCTAGTACGAAGCCCTCAGCCACCTCTTGAGCTATGAGGGTGTCAACTGCTGTGGGGTTCTGCTGCGCGGATTGCAGATTAGGGCATTCCAGAGTTCCCGTGGGCATGTGTAGGATACCCGTGTGGAAGCCTTCTGTCAGACCCGAGATGAGAAAGTCTGTTAGATGTCTGGATGGATGTTGTGACATGAGGGCCGTGAATTCTGGCAAATTAATGGACGTTAAGTAAGGCTTGGTATACATTTTATTTGGACACATGGATTTTGCATGAGCCCTGAAGCATTGTGAGCAGACATGCAATAGTCTGCATCCATTGTAATTGCACGACCCAACATTGAAATTGTTGCATATCTGGGATTTGCCCAAGAACTTGATAGGGCGTCCCAGTTTGTCTCTTGACAATCTCTCTGGAGCCCCAGAGGAACTAGCCCCTTGCGTGGAGGCATGCTCTCCCAACGTGTTGGGGCAAAAGCTTGTGGTGTGTGCGGTGGAGGAGCAGAATGCACAAGCCGGTGTTCTAAGCCCTGCAAAGTGTCTGCAAAATATGACAGTATCAATCCTTCCCCAGTTGGACCGTGTACCATACTGAGAGAAGGCTCCAGACACTTTAGCAGAAAAAGACCTATGGTAGTCGTAGAAGGCCGAACCCCCATATTTGTTGCCCAGATCTACCAGCTTGTGCATGTAGAGATCAAACTCCTCTCTTCTGTTGGGATAGACAGCACATATAACATCCCTGTAGATACCGAAGGCCAGCACGAATTCGGGGATGGTCAATTTCCTGTTGAGGCGGGCATCCCTGGACCTGACCACCACCGACACGTCCTCGTAGCGTAGGTTTTGTTTTCCACAATATCCTGGGAGGCAATCAACAGGGAAGCCAGATTAACGTCTTTACCTTCCAGGATATCCCTTTTCAAGTGCTCAGGTATCATGTGAGCCGGGCTGACTTCCTGGTCCTCCAGAGTAATGGCGCGAGCCACTACTGGCGGATCGGCTGTTGCTTGTGACGCAGGCACCGGTGGCCCTGTCAGTGTGAGGGCCGTGGTGACCGACTCCAGTTGTTCCAGTCTGGAGTTGACTTTGCTCATGGATGCCATGAGTGAAGTTAACATGGTACGTATGTCGTCTGGGCTGGACTGGCTAGGTCCTTCCCCGGCATCCATGTTGTTTGTGGAAGTACGTAGGAGTGAGAAAAGTTCTGCTTTTCTTGCCGATGTGGGGTAGGGGATGTGACGTTTCCTTAGTTCCACGGTAATGCGAGGGATCGTCCATGATCTGATAGAAGCTGGACTAGCTAGCTCCCCTCCTGGGTTAGGAGTGACAGATCTAGCAGGGGTGCTAGGCAGGGAGCAATCCTCTCCACCTTCTTGGGACATGCTATAACCAAAACAATAGTTAGTGTATGACAATAGCCCCATTTTTTTTTTTACTGGCAGGCTAGCTAGGCCAAAGGCGAAAAATTATGGCTTGTTTGGTGACAGATGAGGCCCTACTAATTGCCAAGTGGCTGTTGAGAGGCTCTATCTATGTGTTGGCGCGAGGGGTTATTGAGGCCACTTGTCGCAGTGGCAGGAGTTTTTTAGGCCTCTCGGTGACTGTAAAATAGACAACAGGGGAAGGGAGTGACAGGTGAGGCCCTCTCTATGCAGTATGCAAGGCGGCTAGCTAACGTGTGGCCCGATGGGTGTATGCTTCCGACCATTTAAAGCGGGGTGTTGGCCTTGCAGGACCACTAACTAGTGGCGGTAGCCAAGACGGGGAAAATACCTATTGGTAAGCTTACGACCCTAATGCCAGTAATCTAACCTAGAGGGAAAATAAAATGTACAGTAGTAACCATATGCGTTGGAGCACGTACCTGGGTGTATAGCAAAATATTGTTTCACAGGCAAACCGTGTGGAGCAAAGTATGTATATTAGACAGCCTGAAAATGAGTAAGAGAGAGTAGTATGGTGAGTGGATTTGTGGGAAGAGCGTGGATCTGTAGCCTGTGGTGGTAATTTAAAATGGTTATGCTGACGTATACACCTATGTTATATATGATGTTGAACGTCAGGTCTTACGTTGTGCTATCTGAGGTCAGTCGTGGTCTGAGTGTAAATACTCACGTATTTGGCTGACACATAGTGTGTGCCGGAGAGAACCCTGGGTTATGCTCACGGAAATGCGCCGGAGAGGTATGGCTGGTTGAACCGAGTGGGGTTCAACCCGAGTATGTGTGAAATGAAGTATGGAGTCTATTGAACCGAATGAGGCCTGTAACGTGGGCCGTAGCTGAACCGAGATGGATAGTAGGAGACCTCCTGAGTGGGAGTCCAGTGATCCATGGGTTATACGTATTTGATATGACGCGTGACCCAGAACATGATATCGAAGTGGTATGTCTATGTGATATAGAGAAAAAATGCCGAAATACACGTAAAGCATGAAAGTAACCATGGATCATGTCTGCTGCGGCCCTGATCCTATGCCCCAGTGACCGCAGTGAGTGGCAGCAACAGTGGTAGGATCAGTGGTGTGGTCGCAATTGTATACCCAATGTCAGCAGACAATCCTCTGGTGTACCGGCAGTTTACACATTCCCCCCCCCCCTCCTCTCTCTCTGTCTCCCTCCCTCACCCCCCCTCCTCCCTGGCCATCTGGTGAGAAGCCGTGACCCGCATACTGCGATGGCCCCCATGTACCCCGGCCATGTGACGGCCGTTTGTATAATGGTGAGAACCCCCCCCCCACACATGCTGCCGATGGTCAGGGGGCAGGAGGCCCGCTTTGCAGGCAACAGAAAAAGTGTTGGGCCGGCTGAGACCCTGGATGATACTCCAGGCGGCCCCCGGCATGAGCGTAGCCGGCGTGTGCGTGCGTGCGTTCCACTGTGGAACGCACGCTGTGATGGAGGCGTGCCACCCGCAAGAGGCGGAGGTGGGCGGCGAGGTGCCGGTGCAGCGCGGCCGTGCCACAGACACCGGGTGGAAATGCCGACATGAAAGGTGGGGGGGGGGGATGGATGATTCGCCGACTGGCCACTTACCTAGCTGGACCGAGTGTCCAGGCAACCGGAGGACCGTGGAGCGGGGGGGGGGGGACGAGACAAACGACGCTTCCTGCAACTTCACTGAATGGACTGCGACCCGGAAGTAGAACAGTCATTCAGCGCTGACCTCGCACGGTAAGGTGCCAGGTCGGGGGAAGCGCTTAAATAGACCAGGGGTAGCATACCAGCCCCTCCCACAAATACAGGCAAATTGCCTTAATACATATATATATATATATATATATATATATATATGCTATTCCTACCTACAATAATTTGGTTAGCATACACAGTTGGACATATACCCATACTCCTTAGCAAGACAACCAATCAACTAGCTCTCTATCATCTCAATGCTGATTTCAGAGCCAGGCACCATTAGGTTCTCTGGTTTTCTCAAACCATTGGAAAACATGTCCATTTTAGCTGTCTTCCAAATAAATTGTCCGTAGAGAGTGTGTGTGACTGAGATAAGGAAACAACAGCGCGCCTTATTAAGAACATGGAATGTTATGGAGCATTCACAATATATCATCACAGTCTGATCTAAAAATACAGAATAGCAATTATAATAATTATTATTTTGTACTAAGGTCATCAGTTTGACATTCCAGATTCTGTAATCTTATGGAACTGCTGCTTTATATGAAAAGATGTTCCATCCCCGTGAAATCGTCTCTACAGTATGATGCACACCAACACCAAAATTCAGACCCTAGTGACTGAGCGTGTGCGTTGATTGTGTATGTGAGACGTTAATGTGAGATGTTAAATCTAAATATATAAGCCGTGGGAAGCAACACCAGCTGCAGGAAAAGCTGCCAGTGTGAGTTTTGACATTTACACACTTCAGCAACTTCAGAAATAGCTAAAATCCAATATCCATTACAAAGAATACAATAAATAACAAAAATAAAGAGATTTTCTCCATTCAGCAATCTAGAACAACAATGATTTCTTATGTGAGCTGTGGTAGCACAAACAATCTGACTTAAAAATGCATTATAGGAGCTGTGAGTCCACTCATGTTACTCATAAAGCAAGGTAGATGAAGAAACTAAAATAGTGATACAAATGTGTGTAGCATAGAGCTTTGGCTTTGATCTACAACTCTCTATGACTTCAGTGACTGTAGATCACTATTAAATACGACAAAATACTAAAATAAATTACTAAGCTAAAGATATCTAGAATTTCATACTGGTCATTGCCTCATCTGTTTACATAAAGATGTGCAGTCCCTAGGGACACATTAGTTGGTCATCCAAAGACAACACCCTTTTCGATGACATGTCACTACAGCAGTCTATAAACTGGCCAACCCCTTCATGTGCATCACACTGTAGTGCATCAGCAAGGTACATTGAGAAGTTTATTACTTTACTATTTTGAAAAGAGTCAAAAGTTCTTTTGTTTTATGCTTATTTATTCCTATTATATGATTTGAGACAATTTGTACAATATGCAAGGATGTATTTGGCATTTCTGGAGCTCCAAGCAAAGTTATGTCTTGGAATTCCTTGTCATACCGTTAAGCACTGCCCCATCACACCGCCAAACTCCGCCTCATCACTCCGTTAAGCTCTGTCCTCACTGGCCCAATGAGCTCTAACTCTGTTGGTCTGCCCCTTCCTTACCATAGCAGTGCAGCCAGGGCACTTCTTCTACTGTACTATATCTAGAAAGGAAAACCCTTCACCCCTCTGCCTCTAAACCTCCTTCACAGGTGAAATGTCCTCCCCCTTAGGGTCCATTCACATGTCCATAGTGTATTTCGGATCCACAAATTGCGGATCCGCAATTCACCGGGCCGGCACATCCGTTTGTGGCCATCAGGTGGCGTCTTGATTTCTGAGGTCCCAATCATTTGCTTGGTTTGCATGGTTATAAAGTCCCCTACTGACAATATGTTCAAATGTTCAGTGTCACTTTTGTCACATTGTTCCAGAAACAGCAGCACTCTTGCCCATGGACTGCATCTTGTATTTCAAATTAGTCTAGATCATCGTTTGACCCTGCATTTGTAGTTGCTAAAACAGGCCCTGTTTACAGTAAAAGCTGCCCTGATAATGTATTCATTACAATCATAGACATTCTGGGTCTTTTTAGATCCAGTACCTCTAATTTCACAATGTATCACTGGAATTAAATCATCTGTCAATTGGGTAATCCAGTTTGAAATCAATTTTATTAGCATCGCATGGCAAATAGATGTTATCCATCACGAGCGTAGCCAGAGTAGGTTCAGAGGAAGCCACTATGCTTTCATCTTGGTCCTTGAGGGGAGACCAAAATCCCTCCTGTCACATAAGATGACACCAATATTATAAAATGCACATTAGGTGGGGCCACTTGACAAGGTCCAGGAGCTTCATGCCAATGCGTGTACTCTTGTATTGCCTTGTATTATTCTGCCTACATCAACGTGCTTAAAAAATAAATAAAAATCATTGATTTTTTTCTTCCCAGCCTTATAGATTATAATTCTATTTTCAAGTCAGAAATAGGTAATGAACAACATTTATCAAACCTATCTTTTGTGAGAAAGGTCAGTGGTGACTCTAGCTAGGTTTTTATGACACATGATTAATCTAGCACATTCAATTATTGCTCATTTTACAAGACCTTGTCCAGTGATGGTGGCAGACAAAGGACATGCACGTATGAAATTATGAAGACAGGTTTTATTTTATCATTAGAACAGTTAATAAAAATATTTGTAAGGTAATACATCCATCACCTATGTTTTTAGGTATCCCGCTTCTTATAGTCCACAGTCAGGGTAGTGTAACAGTGGCAGACCACCCTTACTGCTTCTTAACGATCGGACAGAACGCTCATGCAGCGTGAGATCAGGTGCCTCTGCACACTTCTCTTTTTCCCTGCCTGACACCGATCTGTATGATTAGTGCAGGCAGGATGGTGGAACACAGCTATCTCCATGTTGAAAAGGTCCTAAGGTACAGTAAAAGGAGATGAAAACTCTGATTACTGGAAGCAGCAGAGTAATACAGTACCAGCAAAGAGTGTGAAATTAGACAATTCTATTGTACACTCTGATGATGTCATAAGTGGGAGGGGCCAGAACCAGGAAATTAACCTGCTCTGGACCGCCGCACGCAGGATCGCGTGATTTCGGCGGTCCAGTTACTCCTTGTTGACGCGAGGGCGCGTCATCTTGCGAGAGGCGAGATTTGCTGTGAATGCGCATGCACGTGCGCGCGCGTTCACAGCAGCTCGCGGCTCGGAATTTATACTACAGCCTGCCAGCGATGATCAATCGCTGGCAGGCTGTAGAAGTTAAATAAATGAAAACAAACAGGTATATCAGATGCTGTTTTGTTAACAGCGTCTGATATACCTGCTACCTGGTCCTCTGGTGGTCCCATTTGCTGGGATCGACCACCAAAGGACCAGGAAGCTCTGGGATCGACCACCAAAGGACCAAGTAGCACAAGCACCACACTACACCCCCCTGTCACTTATTAACCCCTAATTAACCCCTGATCACCCCATATAGACTCCCTGATCACCCCCTTTCATTGATCACCCCCTGTATGGCTCCATTCAGACATCCATATGTGTTTTGCGGATCCACGGATCCGTAAAACACGGACACCGGCAATGTGCTTTCCGCATTTTGCAGATCCGCACATTGCTAGAACTATATAGAAAATGTATTTTCTTGTCCGCAATTGCGGACAAGAATAGGACATGTTCTATATTTTTGCGGAACCGAAGTGCAGACCCGGAAGTGCGAATCCGCAATTCCGGACCCGAGCGGGACAAAGTCTGTCCCCATAGAAATGAATGGATCCGCAATTCTGTTCCGCAAACAGAATTGCGGACGTGTTAATGGGGCATAAGGGTCCCTTATCACCGCCAGTTAGTTAGCTACTTGTTAGGTAGTTACCCACCGCACCGCAGTCACTGATTTTGGCAGAGATTTTTTCATCCACGATGATTGATGCGAATGAAGAAATCTGTGCCGTTCATTTTTTTTTTTTTTCAGCCCAGAGGCTGAACAGAAAAAAAAAATCTCATTACCCATATGCTCAATATAAGGAGAATAGCAGAAACTCCTAATGCTGGCCATACAGGTAATGATTGCAGAGACCCTCAAATGACAGGGCAGTACAAACACCTCACATGTGACCCCATTTTGGAAAGAAGACGCCCCAAGGTATTCCGTGAGGGGTATGGTGAGTTCATGTAAAATTTTATTTTTTGTCACAAGTTAGTGGAATATGAGACTTTGTAAAAAAAAATATATATAAATTTCCGCTAACTTGTGCCAATTTTTTTTTTCTGTGAACTCGGCATGCCCCTCACAGAATACCTTGGGGTGTCTTCTTTCCAAAATGGGGTCACATGTGGGGTATTTATACTGACCCGGCATTTTAGGGGCCCTAAAGCGTGAGAATCCAAATGCGTAAAAATGCCCTGTAAAATCCTAAAGGTACTCATTGGAATTAGGGCCCCTTTGCGCATCTTGGCTGCAAAAAAGTGTCACACATGTGGTATCGCCGTACTCAGGAGAAGTAGGGCAATGTGTTTTGGGATGTATTTTTACATATACCCATGCTGGGTGAGAGAAATATCTCTGTCAATTGCAACTTTATATAAAAAAAAATAAAAAGTTGTTATTTACAGAGATATTTCTCACACACAGTATGGGTATATGTAAAAATACACTCCAAAACACATTGCCCTACTTCTCCTGAGTACGGCAATACCACATGAGTGACACTTTTGCAGCCAAGATGCGCAAAGGGCCCTAAAACCAATGAGTACCTTTAGGATTTCACAGGGCACTTTTACGCATTTGGATCTCACGCTTTAGGGCCCCTAAAATGCCAGGGCAGTATAAATACCCCACAAGTGACCCCATTTTGGAAAGAAGACACCCCAAGGTATTCCGTGAGGGGCATGGCGAGTTCATAGAATTTTTTTTTTTTGGCACAAGTTAGCGGAAATAGTTTTTTTTTTTTTTTTTACAAAGTCTCATATTCCACTAACTTGTGACAAAAAATAAAATTTTACATGAACTCACCATACCCCTCACGGAATACCTTGGGGTGTTCCCTTCTAAAATGGGGTCACATGTGGGGTATTTAATTTATACTGTCCTGGCATTTTAGGGGCCCCTAAAGCGTGAGAAGAAGTCTGTAATCCAAATGCGTAAAAATGCCCTGTGAAATCCTAAAGGTACTCATTGGAATTAGGGTCCCTTTGGGCACCCAGGCTGCAAAAATGTGTCACACATGTGGTATTGCCGTACTCAGGAGAAGTAGGGCAATGTGTTTTGGGGTGTATTTTTACATATACCCACGCTGGGTGAGAGAAATGTCTCTGTAAATGACAACTTTTTAATTTTTTTTATACAAAGTGGACAATTTACAGAGATATTTCTCTCACCCAGCATGGGTATATGTAAAAATACACCCCAAAACACATTGCCCTACTTCTCCTGAGTACGGGGATACCACATGAGTGACACTTTTTTGCAGCCTGGGTGCGCAAAGGGGCCCAAATTCCAACGAGTACCTTTAGGTTTTACATGGCTGCTCACAATTTAGCCCCGCTTAAAATGCCAGAACAATAAACACACCCCACAAATGACCCCATTTCGGAAAGTAGACACCCCAAGGTATTCACTGAGGGGCATAGTGAGTCCGTGGGAGGTTTTTATTTTTATTTTTGCCAGAAGTTAGCAGAAATGGAAACATTATTATTTATTTTTTTTCCTCAGAAAGTGTCTTTTTCCACTAACTTGTGAAAAAAAATGAAATGATACATTAACTCACCATGCCCCTCCGCGAATACTTTGGGGTGTCTTCTTTCTAAAATGGTGTCATTTGGGGGGTATTTATACTATCCTGACATTCTAGCACCTGAAGAAACATGACAGGTGCTCAGAAAGTCAGAGCTGTTTCAAAATGCGGAAATTCACTTTTTTGCACCATAGTTTGCAAACGATATAACTTTTACCCAAACCAATAAATATACACTTATTGGATTTTTTTTTATCAAAGACACGTAGAACAATAAATTTAGAGAAAAATTTATATTGAAATGTAGTTTAAAAAAAAAATTTCAACAAAAAAGTGAAAAATGTCATTTTTTTGCAAAAATTTCGGTGATTTTTGATTAATAGCAAAAAAGTAAAAATGTCAGCAGCAATGAAATACCACCAAATGAAAGCTCTATTAGTGAGAAGAAAAGGAGGTAAAATTCATTTGGGTGGTAAGTTGTATGATGGAGCAATAAACGGTGAAATTAGTGTAATGCAGAATTGTAAAAAGTGGCCTGGTCATTAAGGGTGTTTAAGCTAGGGGGGCTGATGTAGTTAATACTGTGGTGTAAGTGTAGGAAAATATTATCTTTCAACCACCGTGTTATACTGGTACATCACGTGGTTGAAGTAATGTATAGAATGGGCTGCTGCAGCTCCATACGATGGCTAGTATGCTGAACCCCATTATTTATCCCCTCAGATGCCACGATCAACATCTGTAAGGCAAGGCAGAGCAATGCAGCTATTAAGCACAGCTCAGTAGGGAGCATGCCATAATTCCATTCACCCTAATAGATCCTTATTACGATGAATAGGACAAGGGTTCAAAGGGTTTATTATGGAGTGTATGCAGTTATTCTGTGTGTGTGTGTGTGTGTGTGTATGTCAGCTGTGTAGCAGAACTGCATTTGTTATGTGTCTACAACAATGCTGCATTTATATATATGTCAGCTTTGTAACAGAGCTGACAGTAGCTGTGCCGTGTGTATTTTAGCTGTGTAGCAGTGCTGTATTTGTTAGGTGTATCTGCCGCAGTGCTGTGTGTATTAGTTACTGACCTTGACCCCTCAACTTCATTAAAGCATCAGGGAAGGTTTAATAAGCAGAAAATATATTTTTTAAAATATTCGGTTTTCTAAACCTGGGGTGTGTCTTATAGTCAGGAGCATCTTATAGTCCAGAAAATACTGTATAAATTGGGACAAGAGGGAACTTGACACCCAATTGTTTATACTCTAGAGGACACTGGCGCGCATTCACTAGCTGGGGATGGGGGTTGAGGGAGAACAATGCCACTCAACTCACTCACTCCTGCTACACTCACTGTCAATGCCCACATCGAACAAATGTACAGGAATGTATAGTGTGATGTGGATGATACCACGCAATTGGGCAAAACTCAATCCACTGTGCCCTGACTCAGCAGTGTAGTGTAGAGCTCTTCCCACTACACTAACCTGCACATTTGGCTCAGCTGCTCCTGCTTAACTATCCTTTGGCTGGCCGCTCCTGCTGTATTTAGCACCCACATAGAAGTGCTGTACAGGGATGTAGTTTGATTAAAAATGTTAATACAAAACTCACAAGGTGTTATTCATCTGGAGTGCTCCCTTTAAGTTCAAACCAGATCAAGTAATTATACATTATTTATCCATTAATCTCTACAATATGCAAAGTATATCAGAATATTATATAATTTTCTGTTTGTACCTGTTTCCTAGTAACAGAATTGTTCAGTTATGATTCCAAGGATTAATAGATGATATGGGAGTTCATCAGAAGTTTATACATTCTAAAAATTTTTTTAAATCTCTGCTAATCACTTGTATATCTTCTCTCGACATAGTATTGATAACAATAATGTAGGGTGTAGCTCCAATATACAACTGGAGCCAACATTTGAATAGATTATTGCTGGGCAGGCTCCATTAGAAGCAGTTCTTGGTCTGCCCAGCTTCTGCTCTAGTATAATCATTACATGCAAACAAAATATATTGGTGAAAGTATTAATCATGGCATTATTTATACCAGTCTTAAAGCAGTGATCTGGTGGTTCACTGCTAAATGGGGTTATGTGAGGTTACTGTGTATGTTATATCCCATTTGCTGTATATCGTAGAGATATTTCATTTTCTGCCCTAGACTCAGTTGCTAGGTGTGAGCTGGCCCTACCCCTCTAAGCTGAGAGTTGTAGGGTAGTGAACTGTGCAGCTACAAGCTGACATGTGAGCAGCAAAGCTTGCTAACTGGTGCCTGAGAGTGAATCTGCAGACAAGTATACACCAGTCCTGTGGACTGATAGCAGCTATAAAAAGTCACTCTAAGACATGCCATCCTCTGAAGAAATGACTTTGCAGAAGGTTAAGGGCCATTACAAAAGGACAGTGCATGGACAAAGCATCAATGAAAGGTAACACCCATATTGAAACTGTGGACTTCAGTGCATTTGGTTGGGGATAAGCTTCAAGTACCCCGCCATAGTACTGAGACAGACTAGCCATCTGTTAAGACTACACCCTGCATTGTTGTGAGAATTTATTGAGAGAGAAAGACTTTGCACATCTTGGCGGAAATGGGAGATTTGCTTGGACTAATTCAGAAGAGACTCATAGAGATGTTTAAAGTATGGCCTATGCCCTTATACCTCCATATATAGCATTGGGAAATCTGTGTATTAAATCTGGAGAGACTGAACTGCTTTGCAAGTGCCTATATCCTCTGCCTAAATTGCCTCAGTAAAGTATAGTGGACTGGTTACTCCCCTTAATCCAGCCTCATCTTTTTCTTGCACTACTATCTTGTTCAGTCACATCATTGCTCCTTTCTCTAGTGGACTGCTACTGTGACAATACTATCTTTCTTTTCTCTGGCACTGCTATTGTTCCCACCTTTCACCCACGCCCCACCTTCTTTTTGTAAAAGTAGATGAAAAAGAGCAAAAAGTTACATTTTTCATGCAAAATTACAATTGCGCCCAAAATTGCAACTTTTGTACACCAAAGTTGATACCTATCTCCCATTTTGCCTTACAATTTGTGGAAATGTTTAGCAGGGGTCTAACTTAGTCGGAGGCAAATATTTATCAGTGGATACATCAGTGGAGTGTAGCACTATGGGGAAAGTTGCTTTTTTGTAACAATGAGAAATGACTATAAGTCCACCCAATGCCCTTAGTATCCCAACACAATAAGAATGTCCCCTTTGTGCTGCCTTGCAATAGTGATGGTAATAATGCCCCTTTAGCACAACCCCCCCCCCCCCACACACAGAGTATGATGCCCTTTTAGTGCCTCCCATGCAGTATGATGCTGCTAAGTGCTCCTCTCACATCAGGATGCTCCCACTCAGAATGAGGCCCACTTAAATGGTCCCCACACATAATGATGCTAAGTGGCTTTTACACAGTGATGCCCCTTAAGTGCTCCGCACACAGTAATGTTTGCATAAGTGGCTCCTACACCATAAGATGCCCTTTTAAGTGCCCCCTCACAGTGATGCCCTCTTAAGTGCCCTCCTCACATTGGTGCCACCTCTAGTGATGCCTCCTCAAGTGATGCCTCTTCACAGAGATGTCTCTTCACAGTGATGCCTTCTCAAGTGATGCCCCCAAGTGATGTTCCTTCACAGTGATTCCCTCTCAAGTGATGCTTACTCACAGTGATGCCCCCTTAGTGCCCCCCCATGCAGTATGATGCTTCTAAATGCCCCCATCACAGCAGGATGATCTCTTAAGTGCCCTCACACAGAATGAGTCCTCCTTAAATGCCCTCACACAATAACAGCTGTAGATAGGCCTATGAATTTCTATGGGTGGAACATTACCAGTGCCCAAATGTCAAATCCAGTCCTTCTGGCGAAATAGTGGTAGCATAAAATATTTATAGTCATTACATTACATGGCTTTTTAAGCCCAGTTAATGACAAATTCACACCAACCTAAAGTTATTTTTTATGTTGGTTTATCTGCATCTAATATCCAAAGAAAATAGTAAAATAATAAAAGTGATGTATGCTGGCAGTGTCATAGCCTTTGGGTCCAGGCCTTCTGACTTTGGTATAAGATGGCTCTCTATTCCTTTATATGCCTACTGCTGTGGGTACAAGACAACTCTTTGTTCCGTAAAGGAAATGAATGTTTCATCCGTTCAGAGACTGACTTTCCTGCAGGGAATCAATACTTCTCATTGTTGTAATAATGTTCTTAGGCAGGCATTCTCAAGAAATGTTTTCTATGTTGTCTCTTACTTAAATACATACACCAGACTCAATATTAACCCCTTATTGAACTGCCTGTTTTGGGTTTTAATGACCAAGCCTTCCAATAGCTATGAGTTGTTTTTTTTCTGTCGATGTCATATGAGGGCCTGTTTTCTGTGGGACAAGTTGCAGTTTTTAAAGGTGCCATTTTTGGGTAGACATAACTTACTGACTAACTTTTATTAACTCTTTCTGGGTGTGGTGGTGAGAAAATAAAAAAGCAATACACTGAGTTTTAACATTCAAAATTTTGCACTGTTCATTTTTTGACATAAATAACATAACTTTATTCACTGGGGTGGTACAATCACAAGTATTCCAAATACATATACTTTTTTCAGTTTTATTTCATTTGCACAAAAAAAATAAAAAATAAAAATTGAAAAAGAAAAGAAAAAGTTTTTGCATTGCTGTATCCCAAGACCCATAAGTTTATTTTTCCTCTGTGGGATCATTTTAGAGTACATAACACTTTTTGATCGATTTTTATTTGTTTGTTTGTGGAGAATATGTAAAAAAGAGCAATTCTGGCATTGTTTTTTTTTTTTTTTTTTAACAGCATTTACTGTATGGGATAAATGACATAATTATGTAGTGTGGGTCGATATGGACATAGCAATAGTAAATATGTTGAAGGGATTTTATTTTTTGAAATTCTTTTTCCATGGAAAAGCTTTTTTTTTTTCAATGGAAGAAAGGTGTTTTTTTTTTACTTTGAGGTCTTTAAATTTAATAAAACTCTTTTATTCTTTCTTTTTTTTAACCCTACAAGGAACTGTAACAGGCGATATTTTGATCACCTCTATAATGCACTGTACAACTTATGCTGTACAAGGCATTATACTATCAGTGCTATTCTGTCACTATCAGAGTGTGACAGAGAGGCGCAGGCTGATAGGAAATACTGCAAGCAGGACTGGGGTCTTTAGTAGGCTGCAGGCAGGCCTGGGGCCTTCAGTAGGCCCCATGCTGCCATGCAAGGACCATCACCGGATCTTATTTATGTGGCACTGATGATTGATAGAGGGATTCCGCTCACTCTATAGCTGCTTAGATGCTATAGACTGCAGCATATAAGGGATTAAATGGGCTGGATCAATGATTCTGCCGATTGGAGGCCGATTGGAGCTGTTAGAGCAGGTGCACAGCTCTCATGTGAGAACTGAGCCCCTGTTCTCTGCTACATGGGAGACCCATGTGGGACTTAGACTGAACCACTATAAAAATGGTGGCAGCCCAGTTTAAGGCTCCTTAAAAGGGTTGTCCCACTTCAACAAATGGCATTTATTATGAAGAAAATACATGGCACTTACTAATGTATTGTTATTATCCATATTGTTTGATTTGCTGGCTTGATTCATTTTACCATCACATTATACACTGCTTGTATCCAGGGGTTAAAACCACCCGCAATCCATAAGTGGTGGCTGTACTTGCACACTATAGGAAAAAGTGGCGGTTAATGTGCACTCTCACAGTCCCAGCCACCAGAGAGGCTGTCATCTCTTCCTATTGTGTGCAAGTACGACCACCGCTGTTGAATTGCAGGGTAGCTGGAAGTAGCCCCTGGAAACTAGGGGTTAAAATGAATATCATTTTTACGGTACAGAGAACATCATAAAAATCAAACAATGTAAACAAAAGCAGAATTGAAGAGTTTTTACCCCATCAATGTTTTTAAAGTTATCCAATACATTAGATGCACTCCAAATTGTGCCATTAAAAATATAACTTGTCTGACATAAAGCAAGACAAATGGTAGGCAATAAAGAAATACAAAATACACTACAACGTGTGATTTTGAGGCATTTCTTCAACTTTTGCAGGTAAGTGGTGTTATTCTTTTCCCAAAAAAAACAGAATGCTCTGGGTGTGGCCCAGAAAAAAAAGCAAAAAACTATGCGTGAAGGAAGTCTTAAATAAATAAAGCAACATCATTGACACACATTAATTAGGTGGGGGCACTGTACATTTTTCTGTGGGGTCCTAAGATATTTGTGTATGCCTGTGGCAGAAAAAGAACAATGAAAACTAAAGATACTTCAGAACTGTAATTTCATTGGGAATGCATCATGTCATTCCATGTCTAAGGTTTTCTTTATTTTTTTAGTAGTTGATTTTTAAGAAACTTTAATGAATGCTTTTTAAATTACACATAACACTTTTTATTTTTATGTATACATGTAACTTTAAAACAACTCTGTGTGCATTAACATGTGTTCTTCGAATATATACTGAAAAGTTATGGACAAATTTCCACATTTATTTTTAATTACATGAATATAAAGTTAAGAATGTGTGATTTCACCGATCCTCAAACAATCAAAACTTAGAACGGGATTAAGGGCCTTTTAGATGGAGCGATTATCATTAAAATTTTCATATAACCATTTGAGTTTGAGAAATTATTGGCACATGTAATGCCATCAAGTGATGTAGCGACAAGCGTTAAATCGCTCATTTTTCATGATCATCTTCGGACAAATCTGTCTGACAGAAAGATTATCATTAGACTCTGTGGCACCCACTTGTCTAATTCGAAATCTGCCAGTCGTTAGCAGTGTAAACGCTTTTTGGGTCAAACGAGCAATGATCTCAATAATTAGCGAACAATTAAAATATTTAATGATTATTGTTTTGTGTAATTGACTGCCTTTTGAACCCAAATGACTCACCAAGTCATTGCTCTATGCTCGCTAAACTTGGATCATTCGCTGACAAGTGCACCAGAGTATGGACATAGGCTCCAATTGATTGAACACTTCACAAAAGATACGTATTTTACAATGTATTCTTCAAATGGAAGACATTAGTTAAAACTGATAACAATTAGCAGAATAGCTCTCCTATAAGTAATAAGTGAAATAGGTAAATAAAAATTAAAACATTTATTTTCTGCTATTTGTAACCCTGTGGGACAATATCTTTCAGGGAAGTAATCTATGGGTAGCATATGGAAAAGAGGTTTCTTTCTTCTGGCTAGTCTTAATCACCACTAGTGAGATAGGTTTTCCTGATACCACGCTTGGTTTGTTTTACGTTAAGGTGTTAGATTTACATTTGCCAGTTTTACTTTGTCTTTATTTATTTATTTATTTATATTACATTTGTTCATTCATGTCTTTCATGAGGTCAGAAAATAAACTGTACACCTGCTATGAGCTCATAGCAGGCATTTACAGTATTTCTGCCCTTCTTCAAGTTTATTTTAATAAATCTGTTTAAAAGTTTTAGACTTTGCCCTTTTTGGCATACTATGCCCACTTTTTCAACTTTTGGTGGGGAGGGAGCTGAGTCACTATCTGAGGCAGGTCACTGCTTTAGCCAATGATGAACTAATTGGCCATCTCCTTTAATTTCTTATGTGTTGACCAGGAAGTGAAGGCATTGTGTCAGAATGGCAGTGGCAAGATATTAGCGAGGTGAGTAATGCTTTTTTACACCTTTCTGCCCTTTACCTAAAATCATTTTATCTTATCAGACAACCCCTTTTTAAGCCCTTTAGAAACAGAAGTTCAAGGTAGCTATTTCACTAGGTTTAACCAACTGTTTTTGTAGTATAAGATAGAGATGTCCTGTAAGATAACCTTATTTAAATTACAGAAAATAAATTCGGTTACAAAAGCAAAAAATATTTTTCCATTTGCATTTATGTATTGATCAATATGGTTTGCACATCCCAGGGTACTGCATGTACTGAGGAAGAATTCCACCAATAGTATAACAGCTGAAGTCTATGAATAACAAGGAAAACTTTGAATTTTCCTTACGATAGTGGAATGCCAAGATTATAAATATGAATGTAGGTGAAATACTCAGATGCTAAGCAGTTCATAATATTTATCTGTGAACTGTATCAGAAAATGTAACCTTAAAATGCATCAACTCTTCAGCCACTTTGTACTATACTATATAGAATCTTGCAGTTGGAATGTGATTTAATAGCTATAGCCCAATTCCTACCTATTTCCTTCGCTTCACATCAATTCTTCCCATTTCCTAGCAAACAGACAGTGCAAGATAATAGTGACCTTAAGAAAATAATAAAAAAGTGCTGACTATTGGAAACTTGCTGATCCATTTTGGCCAAGCAAATGAGAAACCATGTACCTAACAATATACTGCAATTTTGCAATTTCTTTATCTGCACAGATAGCCATATCTAGTGAGCTCGAATAGATGAAATTGCACAAGTGATTTGTTTCATTGAGCTGTGTTTTGATTGTAGTTTTCTATTTACAGCCTAATTTGTGGGAGAAGATCTCATCAGCAGTTTAACCAAAGAATCGTGTACTGTCATTTAAATTAATAGAACCGGAGGAGACCTTTTCTTGGAGAAATGCTATGTTTGCTTTGTAACCCTGATTCTATTGCTGTTAGTATACGATCTCCTCTATGACATTTGCAATCCTCTACTTTATACCTATTAGATGAAGTAAAATTGGTTAGATTCCTATGAGATGTATCCAGTGCTCAGTTTTTTCTGGTTGACTGGCAATATATATATATATATCATACACTGCTGGGTAGCAAATGTAATATTTGAAAACTTTAATAAATGTTAAAGCCCTCCGGCATTGGAGTTTCAGTGATATTGATGTGTCCTTTGAAAATTTCCAACTACACTAAGCATTTAGCTGGATGAAAAGTCAACAATTACTTTCTTTCTAATAAGACAGAGAGATATGTGCAAAGGACTGAAAATCAGGCTGTACTTTTAAAATGTACTGATGATCTGAAAATATTTTATTAATGCTACGAATTACCCAGGTCAAATCATGAAGATATGAGTCTAAAAGGCTAAACAATTCTAGTGACTGAATTACAATGGAATCCTTTCATCCTGAACCTTGCTTTCAGCAATTTTTATTAATTTAGCATCTGACAAAACATCTTCCTATGCATGAAGAGAAGCTTCCATGTAACCATAGGAACATCTCCAACCCAACATCAAACTCATATCAGAGCAGTAACTGCATACACCCTCATTCCGCAAGTAGCATTTGTTTTTGGGATTTGTTCAATTGTAAAGGGGACACAAACAACAGTCCTCCTCTTTTAATGATCCAAATTTGGTGCCATCAAATTACAAAGTGTCTTTTTAGCATACAGTAGCTTAATAGTAACATTTCAATTTACCTTAAACTACGATAGTAAACCATAGCAGTCTTTAGTATAACTAATCCATCAAATGTTCAAGTCTCCCAGGGGACTAAGAATAAAGTTATAATGTAAAAAATAAAACAAATGAATTACTATAAACTTATCTGTAAAGAATAAATCAAGGCAACTGGACTTGCTGTAGATTTCTTGAAAACGTTTCACTCGTTCTTCCAACAAGCTTTCTCAATTCTGAGTGACTTGTACAATAATTCTCTGGGAATAAATATGTAACTGAATAAACATCTGGTAATTAGCTTGGTGGAAGAACGAGTGAAACGTTTTCAAGAAAACTACAGCAAGTCCAGTTGCCTTGATTTATTCTTTACAGATATACCATGACCTGGATAAATGAGAACCTTCACAGACATACTATAAACTTACCTATCCAGGTTCCAGAAGCATGATCCTCAGCCTCAGCATGGCTGTGCTGGGCGAGATACACCGCTGAGCCACGTCCCCTGGTGATGCAACCACATCCCTAGCAATAGAATGCAATGCTCTGTTTCTCCCCACAGCCGACACGTGTTGGGGGAGATTAGCAGTGGACTAATTAGCTGCTCTATTACTGTGTACTAGTGTTTCTGACTAATGGAGCGACCTGTCAATGTACCTAACAGGTTTTAATCCTGGGACACGGTGCTTCGTTTAAATCATTTCCTGGCCATACATCATTGCCAGGATAGTTTTGTTTGGCTCATTAGCCAGGTTTCTTGTTCCTACACTTATGTACTGATTCCTTGGTGCTTTTGACCTTAACTTGTCTTCCTTCTGACTTTGGCTTATCTTCTGATAACCCTCTGTCTCTGATTTGGCAGTGCGTAACCTGTCTGGTTCTGACTCATTTTTGTAAGACTCTGCTTTGGCGTTTGTCTGTTGGTGTTTGTCTTTGTCTGCACTTATTTAGAGTAGGGACAGTGCGCCCTGACCTAGAACCCAGCCCCCTTTCCCTTACTACTTGCAGTACAAACCCTAGGTAGTAAGACCGTAACTGGTCGACAGTCCACACAAACACCTAAAGACAAACCAACACTAAAACAGGGTCGTATGTAAATTGGTCAGAACTAGACAGGCTTTGCAGTACCAAATACAAGACAGAGAGTAGACAGGAAACAAGTGGAGATCAGAAGCAGACTGGCAACGCAGTACCAAAAGAGAGACAAAGAGGGGAGTTTGTGACATAAGGCTCAAATTGCAAGTAGGTAGGAAAGAAGGCTGGGTTCTAGGTTAGGGATCACTGTCCTTGTCTGTCCCTACCTACAGGCATTACAATTTTAATTTCTAATCACCTATTTTGCTCATTAAAAAAAAAAATATACAAAAATATGACTTCATTGTTTTCAACATATAAAAGTATTTTTCCCACATGGTAATGATGTAACAGTAAAATAAGTTGAGTAAGTTGATTTGCGTCCCCACCTATCACTTGGTTGAACTTGATGGAATTATGTTTTTTTTCAACCGTCAACTATGTAACTATGTAAGAAAATCATGCATATCCCAAAATGGTACCAATGAAAACATCATTCAGATGCTAATACATTGCAAAATAGATCCCTCACATTGTTTTGAAGATGCAAATATAAAAAAGTTATGGATGTAGAAAATATGGTGATGAAAAGCATTAAAAAATACCCAAAACTATGAGAAATATGGTATCACTGTAATCATACTGACCCACCGGTTAAAGTTTATTTGTCATTTTTATTGCCCAGAGAAGGCAGTAAATACAAAACTTGTAAAACAATAAAGCAAAAAAAGTTGTTTTTTCATTTCCACCCCATTTATATTTTTAAAGCTTTCAAATACATTGTATGGAATACTAAATAGTGCCATTCAATTGGAAAGTATGAATTGTCTTGCAAAAACTAGCCCTCAGATGGCTATGTGAACCAAAAAGTAAAGTTATGACTCCTGGAAATTGAAAATGTTTATGTCACCAAAGGGTTAATTTATACTTTTTTGTAAACAATTAACAGTTTTTTATATTTTCATAGACACAACAGTTTAGATGACCAATCAATTTATATTAGTAGTATTATACTCTTCTTTCCCTTAAAGAGGTTCTCCAGGAATAAATTAAAATGAAAATACTTAAATATTATTTTATAATAAATATATTCACAAATATATTTTATTACTTAGAATGGCTTGTTTTGTCTAGGGAGAAATCATTAGGAGAAATAAAATGGCCACCGTGCTATCAGTACACACATAACCTGTCCTAATCACACAGGAGGACAAGTTACTTCACCACAATTTGCCATAGTGCTGCCTCATCCTCCTTTCTGCTCTGCTTGTCAGGAATCATCAGCCTGAATATAAGTGAATCTCTGTGGGAATGGAGATGATGAGGAGACATGAGAGGAGGTTGAGGTGTGGATAATGAGCAACAGCACTTGTTTACAGTCTCCATTACCACAGCAACACATTACCTCAAACTCTCCTCTCTGTACTTCTTGTCTCCTCATGAACCTAATTCCCCAGAGATTAAGTTAAAGTTCTTATCATCTGTAATCATAATCCCTGACAAGTAGAGAGGAGGAGGAGGAGGAGGAGGAGGAGGAGGCAGCTCTTTACCTAAGTGTTGTAAAGTCACTTTTACTTATGTGTGATCAGGACAGGTTTTGTGTGAACTAATGGGACAGCGGCCATTTTTTTCCACTGATTGCTCCCCAGACAAAATGAGCCATTATAAATAATAAAAGTTGTTTGAGAATATATTTATATTAAAGTAATATTTAAGTATTTTCATTTTCTTAATTCCTGGAGAACCTCTTTAAGTCATGTGATGCATAATTTCTGTCTTATGTTTATAAATCATTTCTACCTTGAATCAAGCTCGACCATTTGAGGGACAGTTAATTAAAATACAACTGGCACATTTCAAATAAAAAATTTTTTTAAAACCTTTTTGAGTTTTTCTTTAATGTGAAGAAGTGTAGGAGGTTAAAAATAAAAGCCTAATGAAATATATAACAAATTGCTTTTATATCTTTAGATATATATATATATATATATATATATATATATATATATATATCTTTATATAATGCAAAAGTCCACTTTACTAAGTTCAGAAAGTGTAAACAGGCTACAATTTATACCAAATTGCTTGGATACTGTGGCAACAAATCTAGATACTGTTGGAATTGCTTAACAGTGCTAGCAAATTGTACATGCTTTAAAGACATTCTCTAAGACAGCATGGGTTTGCCTTGATGTTTTGCCTACAGCAACAGATCAATGTTACTTCTGAGATTCAACTGCATAATGAAAGTGAATCGTATTAGATTACCCTGTGCCAAGAATTGAGACAGCTACCATTACATTGGTAAAATATTCTTTGATTTTAAGGTGGCTTATTGTAACTTACAAAATTTTTCATATGATAGCTGGCACCCACAGGGCTACCACTCAAAATCTGCAGTGTAATACTCTTATCTTTCTTGCAATTCCACCAAGCATTAACTTAGTAAATAGTAAATTCAGGATTTTAAAATTATTCAATTTTCTGTATAGGAGGTTAGTAGCTTAAATGATATACACATCTTGGAAATCATCCCCCTACTGAATGCAGTTAGGTATCTTTTCAAATGAATGGTCTCCCATATAATATATGATCCCATAATGTTCCCAGAGCAAAACTTAACTACAAAAGCACAATACAAGAAGTGCTGTTATGGGGATTCCAAAGTAGATGAGCTAATGTAAATCTGCCTATTATTTAAAGGTATGTACACCTTGGTTACGAAAATACATTTATTAGCAAGAACTTGAGAGCAGATGGAAGGCAATATAGCTGTAAGGTCAGGCTACATAGAGTTTGTTTTTAGTCTATTACTGTTACCATGGAGTCACATCCTTTTGGATAAAACAGGAACATACATTTTTATGTGCAAAATGGCTTTATTTTTTAATTTAGGTGCATTGGATCAATAAATAAAATTGCCAAAGTGGATATTGTGCCAAAGTGTCGGGAAAAGATTCCTCACTTCGATGTTTTACTGAAAGTAACCAGTGTATATGAATGACATAGATCTGTGCAATTGTCTCTCTATTAGGGTTTGTTGAAAACCCGCTCCTAGGGTCTATTTTGCTGGAGTGGGGAGAGAAGGGTGGGCTCCCACTCTAGCCAGACAGTCTGGGTCTTGGACTGTCCATATTAATTAGTCCACAGATGTTTTGGCCTTATTTAAGGTCAGGAGCACAGTCACACCTCGTTCTCAGTATGGGAACAGGTCATTTGCTTGGAGCCCATGAGAGCACATCAAACTGGCTGAGGTCAGTCGAACGAAAGTCTCACTGTATGGACTGAAATTTCTATGGTGTGCCTACTAAAGTGTACCCGTCTACCCAGGAGATGAAAATCCTGCTACCTAATCCCTTACAATATAAACATTATGTACAGTTATTGTACCAATGAAGTAATCTGTATTGGACTTAAAAAATGCCAGACAAAAACACATTTACAGTGATTACAAAAATACAACGTTCACTGAATATTCTAACAGTTTTTCTTAAGGCAGTAGTGATGAGCGGCAGGGGCAATATTCGAGTTTGCGATATTTAGCAAATATTTTGTAGAATATTCATCATATATTTGCGAATTTGCGGTTATTTTCTAGATTGCAAAAATCGGCAATGTAATATGCACGTAATGCGAGCGCAATACAGGCGTGGGTCACTATAGCTATATTTTTAAAGCTGTTAGAAGTCTCCTGAGACTGGAGAAAATGGTTGCCATGGCATTACAATAGCTTTATATGCTCCAATATATTCACGATTGCGCAAATCGGCAATTAATAATGTGCATATTTTTGCACAATACGTGCAACTTCATATTTTAGAAGATCTGACTACATATTAGTGATTGGTACACTAAGTATTGTTATGAACATGCCTGTAGCATGTATGTATGGACAGCAGACACCCTAACACTCTGCACTGGAACCAGCTACATTATATCACAATCTAACCTACACTGACTATCTCCCACTAACTATCTGTATTATATATATAAGCTACCTAACTAACTATCTAATGTAATGTGACACATTAAAGCACAGAACATAGCAATGACACTGCTGTCTCTCATAACTGAAAGAAAAACTGTAGAAAATGGCTGCTGGGGAGGTTCTTATATACTAAAGGGGTAGGCAACTTTCCTATTGGTTGCTAGGGACATTGCTAAGCTCAGACAAATACATTGTTGCCTTCTCATTGGGCCAAAAGCAAGAAGTAGGGAGGAATCATGGGTTCAGAGTAAAAAAAAATTATGAATATTCTCGAATACGAAAGGAAAGACTTATACTTATCTTTCCTATTCATTCTTGCGTTTGACTCAAAAATTGAGTCTGCCTTTGGTGTTTTTTCAGGCATTTTTCTTATAAATTTCTGTATTGGATTTGGAAAACAACAGAAGAATTGTATATTTTTTTCCAAAGAAAAGTTAACAAAACCCCATGCACTGTGGAAGATACTCAAGATAATCTCCCAGTTACATGACTTGTAAGCATTCAGACTGCCATGAGGAAGAGGTTCAGATGGAGGTGGAGGACCCCGTGCATAGTTATGTTGGTGGTGGTAGTATTAGTAGTGGCCCTTGTAGCCATGGTGATGGTGGTGGCGGTTGGGCCATGGAGCCCCTGATGACATATTACAGTCTGATAAAAGTGGAGAAGATAGTGGGAACCATCATGATGATTGTACGTTAGACAAGACCTGGAAGTTGGATGGAGGTATTGAGGAAGAAGTGACATCTGAGGAGCAGGGTGGTGGCTGTGGCAGCAACAAGTAGCAGGGACAACGTATGACTGAAACCTAACAAAAAATCTATCTGAACCACTGAAGAAGGAGCAAGTATAGCTCCGAAACGCGTTTGGTGCATAAATCTGGCTGTAACATGCTACTTGGATAATAACATAAGTTTGGATTTTAATTTACTGCTACTCTTACTATCAGCACATACAGAGAATTCTCATATCCATTGAGACTACAGGCAAATCGCTAACCTTACATGCTGATCAAAGAGCAACCTACAACCATGTGGGATGCCACATGGGACACCGGGAGAACTGAACATAGCACGGCAAGCAGTCGCAGTATGAAACTCAAGCGCTGTAAGCAGGAGGATTACAAAATATGGGACGACTCATTTAAACTGCAGAGCAACTCTTCTAGGCGGTAAAGTAACAGCACGCTACATTGAATTATTTTATAACTGGCAATTTAGTGTTGAACAAAAGACCTGGTTTCCCCTAATATCCAATATATGTAAGTTTTATATATAAGTTTTTTATACTTTTTATATTTTTTCAATGCGCACTACAATAATATTAATTTGATATATCAACCTATGAATTCATGGACTTATTGTTACGGAGCTACATTGTTCTTTAAATAATTACTAAGAAGGAATTTATTATCAACTCTTTACTATCTATCTACAGCGATTCAAGTATCTATTCATTAATTTATAATATACAGCATATTGTGTCTCTCATATTGTGGTCCGGATCATGTGTTTCTAATCTATATAAATTGTTATCATATACATATGCAGATATGTTAGGGCTTATTGTGTTACTTGATAGGTATATTAGGGAGTTATTTCTTGTATTTATTCATTTTTATTTTATTTTAAATTATGTGGACAATAAAATATGTATGTATATATACCCATTTGATTGAATTGTCTATGTAACTCCGGGATATACAGTATAGTGCCTGCCACTTGCATTATTATATGTAAGTGTCACTTTGACATTATTTTCTATTTTTTTTTTTATTGTGTTCAGGAGCTTAAAAGGAGGGGAGCCAGAGAAGCAATAACTTTAAAAAGTTTAAAAAACAAGAATGAAAGTCCTAGTAGACCTCAGAGTGCCATATACCAATCCAGGGTAATTGGAGCACTTTTGAGTTGTGTATAATTAATTTGGCCATAAATCAAATTTCTGAATCGAGTATAAAAACAAATTTTAAGACATTTTTTCATCTCTAATATATATTTTAAATCTTAAAAAATAAAGTCTTCAAAAAGCTTGTAATGACACTATTAAAATGTTAGAAATTCATTAGATATTACAAACTTTTTAAAACACACACACACAAGCCTTGCAGCGGTTTAATTCTTACATTCTAGAGTTGACTAACTGTGGCTTGCCTGCAATAATCTATCCTAACTAATTGAAAGCTTGCACCAGGACAGCACATGTTTTGTTTTGTTTTTTGAAAAAATTATTTATTTAGTATAGTTTTAAATTACAGGCATTCAGAGCGCAAATAATCTCAATAATGGATCACAAGGCATAATCAAAATTTTACAGAATAAGTGGTTTACAAGTGTAGAAATAAAAGATCAGTCTTGTCAAAATGTCGGTCACAATAGAGGCATATGTGGAGCGACCCTCATAGGAATGCTTGTGTCAGGATTTTCGTATGAGCGAAGTGATCAGATAAGTGGCTACCAGCCACTAAGAACGTAACTGTGTAACAGAGAACAATAAAATACAGTGAATCGAAAATTCAGTCATCCAGTAAGTCTAGATCTACCGGTCTAACAGACTCATAGGGGTTTAAGGAAAGGAAAGGTTAACACAATACCAAAGTGTTATACCTGGGGAACTCTTCAAATCCCAATTCTCATATCCTCTGAAGGCTGTCCATTTGGTCCAGAGCCGCCTACATTTTTCTATGGATCACTTTTCCCAGGCCAAAATTTCCTCTATTCGGTATATCTGATCGACCTTTAATAGCCATTGTTCAGTAGAGGGCAGGTCTGTTGATAGCCAATAGGTCGGTAAGAGAAGCCTGGCTGCCAGAATCAGGTGTCTGAACAGAACAATGTCCGTGGATTTAGAGGAATTTGGGAAAAGCCCTAAAAGGGCCAGTTCAGGACAGGACAGCACGTGTTAAACTAAATTTATTTCAAACATTATTTGAGAATGCTTAGCCTGCAGGTGGTGCACTTTCTATAGAAAGCATTTTGCCGGAAGGAGCCTTATCATTTTAGTGTGACATGTTTTACTTATTGAATTAGACCACAGCATTGCACATTACATGTGATATGTGGGAAAGTAGACAGTATTAGGGTCCATTCATAGTTCCGTTGTGTACTGCGGATCCGCAAATTGCAGATCCGCAATACACCAGCCCGGCACCCCTATAGAAATGCCTATTCTTGTCCGCTATTGCAGACAAGAATAGGACATGTTCTATTTTTTTCTGGAGCCGCGGACCGGAAGATCAGAGAGCGCACCGGAAATGCAGATGCGGACAGCACACTGTGTGCTGTCCGCATCTCTTCCAGCCCTATTGAAAATGAACAGGTCCGGATCTGTTCCACAACATTGTGGAACAGATCCGGACCCATTCTACGGACGTGTGAATGGACCCTTAAACAGAGAGACTGTAAAAGTAACACATCATTTTTTTCATGCATATTTAAAAAAAAAAAGAATCTACTCAAACTTGGTCATTTAGTAATGAATGTTATTAATCGTGATTTCAATACCAATATTGATTTATATGTAAAGTAATAACACGGCTCTTAGCAGAGATTGGAAATACAAGGTAATTGCTACTGTTTCCTCTAGAAATAAGTAAAGGTTTAATGTAGAAATGTTCTTAGTGCAGTTTCACTGCCAATTAGGTTATGTACTAGAAGTTCCACATAAATGATCATCTGCAAATTTCTATTTTCTTATACCACTCCCTTTTATGCTTTACCGTTTTTATTCTTAACAGGCGATAATGAGTGAATGCTGAATTATTAACAGTGGGTATCAGGGTGCCCATATATGTTTCATTAATGTGGACAGGAATGGCGATCTTTAACAGGAAATGAGGATCAGGCATATTTTTGCTGTCCAGTCATTTTATTGTGCTGTCAAGCTAAGTCATTCACTAAAGAACAGCATTCCACAAGCCAGTTTTTGTGAAAACCTTGCCAGAGGAGGTTCCTTCTAATTTATTGACAAATACAAACCTTTGTTTCATCTTCCGCTGTCAATGTAATAGAACTGAAATTTATTAGGTTTCTGGTTTAATGTGTGCCAGTTCCAACTTGCTCCACTCATGCCCCACTTTTGAAAAAGAGGCAATGGTGTCTGAAAAACCTAAAAAGTTTAATTTTTTTTTCACATACCCTACCTGGTGTTATATAACTCCCAAGGTATTTCACATTGGCGCATCTCTCCACTGACCTATATATGGCTGCTAGAAGGCTAGGAAAGTTAACTATTGATCAGCTAGCAACATTTGGCCCACATTTACTATTGTTGCTACACTTGAATTCTGGCTTAAATTGTGCCATAATTAGTTGCATTTTTGCCACAATTTGTGAGAAATTCTAATCCTATGTGCATAGTCCAAAAAGACGGTTAGTTTTGGAAATTAGTGTGTTTTCACATGGAACGGCATAGTTTAAGATGCAAAATTTTGTACAAAAATTCGGGCTAAAAATTATTTCACAAAATAAGGCAATAGGCGATGAAAAGTTAGACAAAGGGTTACTAAATATAACACATTTCTCACCCACCATTAGCTACTGTGAGAAATCTGATTGATATTTGGATATTTGGACTAAGTTGAACATTTGACACCTAATGTCACCGCCGATTCTGGGAGATGGTCGGTCAGAGGTTCCTGTCTTGTGTATGATGTTCTTTGTTTTGGTTTAACTTTGCTCAGTTCCTTTCTCTCCCTCAGCTGCCTCTTATCTTTGATTAATTGATTTGCTTTATATTCTCTCCCTTACTGTTCCCTTTTGCGGTTTATATTACTTCCTGGATGAAGTGTGTGCTGCTGGAGGCTGCAGTTGTTTTACGCTAAGATAAGTGCATTCCGTTTACTTTGTGTTTTGTTTGCTGTCTTGATTCTAGGTGACCCTGACTCCCTCCGTATTCAGTGCAGGGAGCCGGTGGCCGTTCCCCTTACTACTATAGGGAATTCAGGTGTCACTCAGTTATAGGTACGAGGGCATGTATCTGTCTACCACTGAGACTTGTACATGTGCACAGTAGTTTGGGAGAGTTCTTAGGGATTTATAGGGCCCTCCTATGTTTTCCTTAGTTTGGGATCAAGCCAGTCTGTCGTTATTTATCAGTTCCTGCTAACTGTCCTCCATCCTTGACATTATAAATTGCCATAACCGTCTCAAGCAAGGATCCGGTTTCAGCCTTAATTGACCGCATGCAAGGTCTTTCTTTGGAGGTAGCAGATCTCCGTGAAACTGTTTCTCAGCTTCAGGTGACCGGTTCTGCTGGCATTCATGGAGTTTGTTCTGAGCCTAAAATCTCTCTTCCGGATACGTTTTCCGGGGGTAGTGAGAATTTTGTTCGTTTTAGAGAGGCTTGCAAACTCAATTTTTGCTTACGTCCCCATTCCTCTGGTGATAAGGAGCAGTGGGTGGGGATCATCATCTCGCTGCTCAGGGATAACGCTCAGTCTTGGGCCTTTTCGCTGCCGGCGGGGGCACGCTCCCTCGGATCGGTAGATCCGGTAATTTTTTATAGCCCTGGGTCAGATATATAATGATCTGGATCGTATTGCTCTGGCTGAATCTAAACTGAGTCTTTTATGCCAGGGTAAACAGTCCGCAGACATATATTGTTCTGAATTTCGGAGGTGGGCAGCTGATACAGGTTGGAATGACGCTGCGCTAGGTGAAGCGGGAAACGGCCATCGCCGCCGTCCAGCCGCATGATAAGGCGTCCGCCCCTGCTACCTCATTGCCTTTTATCTTCAAGAAGAATCAATAAAGGAATGCTTTTACACAGCTGGTGAGTGCCGCTTCATCTCCTTCTCTTCCATTCATGCTTGGAATGACGCTGCACTCCAAAGTCAATTTTGTCATGGTCTTTCTGAGAGATTAAAAGAAGCATTTGCGTTACATGAGAGGCCAGTGTCTTTGGAGTCTGCCATGTCTCTAGCTGTTCGTATTGACAGGCATCAGAGAGAGAGAGGAGACTACTCTTTCCTGTCATATTCAGCCCAAGGACACTGGAGTTGTCTCATGCAGTGCACAGGGCTCTCACTCTGTCTCTATACCCTCTGTGGTATACCCCATGCAGCTGGGTTTAGTTGCCTCTGATACTAGAGGATTCAGCCCTCAGAGGAGGGTATGTTTCTGTTGTGGAGGCATTAACCATTTAGCTAATGTTTGCCCTTCTAGGAGGTTCATGGGGTTTCCTGAGGGTAATAAAAAGAAAAACATGAAGAAACCCTCTAATAACTTTCCATTTGCTACAATTGGCAAGGTTAATGCGGAAATTGAAGATTTGCCATTTGCTTGTCGTTCCCGTTTTCTCCTACCTGCCAGGGTGGCATTAGACAGCAAGAACTTTGTTTGTGAGATTTTTGTTGATAGCGGAGCAGCTGTCAATCTCATTGATAGTCAATTTGCTACATGGTTTCCACATGGTTTCCAGGTGTGCACTTTGGAAAAAGCTATACCTGTTTTTGCTATTGATTCCGCTCCACTTTCTCAAAAATCGTTAAAGGGCGTAGTTCACAATATCCGTTTGACTGTGGGTGACACTCATGTTGAGGATGTGTCATGTTTTGTCTTAAGCGGATTACCTACTCCTCTAGTGTTGGGGCTACCCTGGCTCACTAAACATAACCCCACCATTGATTGGCAAGCAAGGCAAATAAATTGTTGGAGTGAGTTTTGCAGAGAGAATTGCCATACGACATCTCTTTTAGAGGTTTCTACCAAGACTGTACCTTCTTTTCTCTCGGAATTTTCTGATGTGTTTTCCGAGAGTGGTGTCCAGGAGTTGCCCCCTCACCGGGAGTATGATTGTCCAATTAATCTCATTCCAGGCGCCAAGCTGCCTAAATCACGATTATACAATCTCTCTCAACCTGAGAGAGCCGCCATGCGTACTTATATCTCTGAGAGCCTGAGAAAGGGACATATCAGACCCTCGAAGTCACCTGTTGCCACTGTTTTTTTCTTTGTTAAAAAAAAAGATGGTTCTTTAAGACCTTGTCTGGATTTCAGGGAGCTTAACCGTATCACGATTCGTGACCCCTATCCGCTTCCTCTGATCCCGGATTTGTTTAACCAGATTGTGGGGGCTAAAGTTTTTTCTAAGTTGGATTTAAGAGGGGCATACAACCTTGTCAGGGTCAGGAAGGGGGACAAATGGAATACGGCCTTCAATACCCCGGAGGGTCATTTTGAGAACTTGGTTATTCCCTTTGGTTTGATGAATGCTCCGGCCGTCTTCCAACATTTTTTGAACAGCATTTTCTATCATTTAATGGGGAAATTTGTACTGGTGTATCTAGATGACATTTTGATTTTTTCTCCTGATTTCAAGATTCATCGGGACCACCTATCTCAGGTCTTGCTGATTCTGCGGGAGAATAAATTGTACGCTAAACTGGAAAAATGTGTGTTTGCGGTTCCAGAGATTCAATTTCTTGGTTTTCTTCTCTCCGCTTCTGGTTTTCGGATGGAGCCGGAGAAGGTCCGCGCCATGCTTGATTGGGAGCTTCCTGAAAATCAGAAGGCCCTGATGTGCTTTCTGGGTTTTGCTAATTATTGCAGAAAGTTCATTTTGAATTATTCCTCTGTTGTTAAGCCACTCACTGATATGACTAAAAAGGGAGTGGATTTTTCCTCATGGTCGGAAGAGGCGCTTCAAGCCTTTTCTAGTATTAAAGAGCGTTTTGCTTCTGCTCCCATTTTGGCACAACCTGATGTCTCTCTACCTTTTATTGTTGAGGTGGATGCCTCTGAGGTGGGGGTGGGCGCAGTCTTATCTCAGGGTCCCTCTCCTGCTAAATGGCGACCGTGTGCCTTTTTCTCAAAAAAGCTCTCAGAGAGAAATTACGATGTGGGAAATAGGGAGTTGTTGGCCATCAAATTAGCTTTTGAGGAATGGCGTCATTGTTTGGAGGGAGCCAGACACCCAATTACCGTGTTTACCGACCATAAGAATCTGGCCTATTTGGAATCAGCCAAGCGTCTGAACCCGAGACAGGCCAGATGGTCCTTGTTCTTTTCTAGGTTTAATTTTGTTGTTACGTTCCGCCCTGGGGTTAAAAATGTGAAGGCGGATGCCCTGTCACGTTGTTTTCCGAGAGGGGGGAAATTTGAGGACCCAGGTCCCAAATTGGCTGATGGGGTGGTCGTCTTTGCGACACAAAGTTTTGAAGGAGCACCATGACAGTGTTCTTGCTGGGCACCCGGGGAGTAGAGCCACAGTGGATCTCATTGCTCACAGATTCTGGTGGCCAGCTCTTCGTAAGACAGTTGAGAGGTTCATGGCCATTGGGATCTCTCCTCCTGTTACCCATATCTTCCCGTCCTTGAACGCATCTGTCCATGGACTTCATTATGGACTTGCCTCGCTCCTCGGGGAAGACTGTGATTCTGGTGGTAGTGGACCGTTTTAGCAAAATGGCACATTTTATTCCTTTTCCTGGGTAACCCAGTGCTAAGACGCTGGCGCAAGCGTTTGTTGATCATATTGTTAAATTACATGGCATTCCTTCTGACATTGTTTCTGATAGGGGCACGCAATTTGTTTCCAGATTTTGGAAGGCCTTCTGTTCTCGCTTGGGGGTTCGGTTGTCGTTTTCTTCTGCTTTTCATCCGCAGTCGAATGGTCAGACCGAACGCATCAATCAGAATCTGGAGACATATCTGCGCTGTTTTATTGCGGAGAATCAGGAGAATTGGTGTTCATTTTTGTCCCTTGCGGAGTTTGCTTTAAATAACCGTCGCCAGGACTCCTCTGATAAGTCACCATTTTTTGGTGCATATGGGTTTCATCCGCAGTTTGGGACATTCTCTGGAGAGGGCTCTTCTGGTTTTCCTGATGAGGAGAAATTTTCCTCGTCCTTGTCTCTTATTTGTCAAAAGATTCAGGATAATATAAAGAAGATGAGTGAGAGATATAAGCGTGTGGCAGATAAGAGACGTGTGCCTGGTCCGGACCTCAATGTGGGTGATCTAGTGTGGTTGTCTACAAAGAATATCAAACTGAAGGTTCCCTCCTGGAAGTTGGGTCCTAGGTTTATTGGGCCTTACAAGATCTTATCCGTCATCAATCCCGTTGCTTTCCGTCTTGATCTTCCTCAGACTTGGAAGATCCATAATGTTTTTCACAAGTCCCTACTGAAACCTTATATCCAACCTACTGTTCCTTCCTCTTTGCCTCCTCTTCCGATTTTAGTTGATGGTAATCTTGAATTTCAGGTCTCCAGGATTGTGGATTCCCGCATTAGTGATGTCGCGAACATAAAATTTTCAGTTCGCGAACAGCGAACGCGGACTTCCGCAAATGTTCACGAACGGGCGAACCGGGCGAACCGCCATAGACTTCAATTGGCAGGCGAATTTTAAAACCCACAGGGACTCTTTCTGGCCACAGTAGTGATGAGAAAGTTGTTTCAAGGGGTCTAACACCTGGACTGTGGCATGCCGGAGGGGGATCTATGGCAAAACTCCCATGGAAAATTACGTAGTGGACGCAGAGTCGGGTTTTAATCCATAAAGGGCATAAATCAACTAACATTCCTAAATTGGTCCTTGCGACGACCTCCCCCTGCTTCCAACTCGTCTCCTCATTCTCTCTGTCTCCCCTTCAGAACTTTCCCCCTCTTCTTCTCTTCGAGCAGGCACCCACGTGGCATCCGTGGACACATCGTCATCATCAACCGCTTCACTTGTATCTGACACCTCAGCAAAGGAAGCAGCAGCGGGTACAACATCATCATCATCATCACACTGTACGTCCATGTGTGTAATCCTGCCTGACTGAGACATATCCCCGTAATCTACATCATCTGGCAATAATGGTTGCGCATCACTAATTGCATCCAACTGATGTGTAAATAACTCCTCTGACGGATCAAGTGAAGCGGCTGTGGTGGCTGTGGTGGTAGTGGTGGTGGTGGCGACGGGCGGGTGCGTGGTAACTTGAGAGCAGGTGACCGAAGCTGAGCTGGAGGAGGATGGTGCGTCAAGGTTCTTAGCGGAAGCTGTTGAAGATTGGGTGTCCTGTCTAAGCCAGTCAACTACGCCTTCTGAATTTTTCAGGTTCAGGGTACGTGGCCTCTGAAAACTGGGCATTATTCCAGGGACAGTGGAAATCACAGCACCACGACCACGACGGCCCCTGCGGGGTGGCCTGCCTCTGCCTGTCATTTTTTTTTTTAGATAAGTGGTACTACGCGTGCTAGGTACTGTGCCACCGGGTATGAGTGGTTGGCACTGGCAGTGGGCACACTACAGTCAGTGGAAGCGGGCCTGACACACACTGGCAACAGGCAAGCAACTGAATTTAGACTACTGTCTAAAAATTAAATGCCTTATTTATCGGCAAGCTACTGTGCCACCCGGTATGAGTGGTGGGCACTGGCAGTGGGCACACTACAGTCAGTGGAAGTCAGCCTGACACACACTGGCAGGCAACTAACCTTAGATTAAAGTGTAAAAATTAAGTGCCTTTTTTTGATGCAAAGTCCTGTGCCACACGGGATGACAGGGGTGGGCACTGGCAGTGGGCACACTACAGTCAGTTGAAGTCGGCCTGACACACACTAGCAGCAGGCAAGCAGCTGAAATTACACTAAAGTGTAAAAATTAAATGCTTTTTTATGCAAAGTCCTGTGCCAGCCGGTATGAGTGGTGGGCACTGGCAGTGGGCACACTACAGTCAGTGGAAGTCAGCCTGACACACACTGGCAGGCAACTAACCTTAGATTAAAGTGTAAAAATTAAATGCCTTTTTTTGATGCAAAGTCCTGTGCCACACGGAATGACAGGGGTGGGCACTGGCAGTGGGCACACTACAGTCTGTGGGCCTGCAGCTCCTCACACACAGGCAGGCCAGGCAACTGCAATATGTATATAAAGGGAAAAAAAAAGCAGACTAATGTTGCAGCCCTAAAAAGGGCTTTTTGGGGTGCTGTCAGTACGCTGTCCTTACAGCAGAGATCAGATGAGTCTTTCAGGACTGGAGTGGACACTGAATTCACTAGCCTAGCTATCGATTTCCCAATTAAATCAGCAGCAACTACACTCTCTCTCCTCTCACTAAGAGTGCAGCTTCAGAATGAATCTAAAATGGATGCTGTGCAGGAGGTGGGAGGGTCTGGGAGGGAGGGTATGCTGCTGATGGCTGGAATGTGTCTGCTGACTGTGAGGTACAGGGTCAAAGTTTGCTCAATGATGATGTATAGGGGGCGGACCGAACATCGCATATGTTCGCCCGGCAGAGGCGAACGCGAATAAGCTATGTTCGCCGGGAACTGTTCGCCGGCAGATAGTTCGGGCCATCTCTATCCCGCATTATCCGCAGTTCTCTTCAGTACCTCGTTCATTGGGAAGGTTATGGTCCTGAGGAGAGGATGTGGGTCCCACTGGCGGACATTAAGGCCACTCATCTCATCAGGGCTTTCCATCGGTCTCATCCTGAGAAGGTCAGTCCTCAGTGTCCGGAGTCCACCCGTAGAAGGGGGATACTGTCACCGCCGGTTATGGGAGACGGTCGGTCAGAGGTTCCTCCCTGTCTTGTGTATGACGTTTTTTGTTTTGGTTTCACTCAGTTTCTCTCCCTCAGCTGACTCTTATCTTTGATTAATTGGTTTGCTTTATATTCTCTCCCTTACTGTTCCTCCTTGTGGTTTATATTACTTCCTGGATGAAGTGTGTGCTGCTGGAGGCTTCAGTTGTTTTGCTCTAAGATAAGTGCATTCCGTTTACTTTGTGTTTTGTTTGCTGTCTTGATTCTAGGTGACCCTGACTCCCTCCGTATTCAGTGAAGGGAGCCGGTGGCCGTTCCCCTCACTACTATAGGGAATTCAGGTGTTACTCAGTTATAGGTACGAGGGCATGTATCTGTCTACCACCGGGACTTGTACATGTGCACAGTAGTTTGGGAGAGTTCTTAGGGATTTATAGGGCCCTCCTATGTTTTCCTTAGTTTGGGATCAAGCCAGTCTGTCGTTATTTATCAGTTCCTGCTAACTGTTCTCCATCCCTGACACCAAATGGATAGTGTAGTGTAGACAATTAGTAAATCAGTCTAATCATTACATATATATGTATATTCCTATACATATATATGCATTTAGCAAGTCTTCGGACCATTTCAACTTTTAACATTTTATTATATTTGGGTCGTGTTCTAAAATAAAAACAAATTAAAGTTTTTCCCCATCACTCTGCACTCAATACTCTGTAATGACAAAGTGAAAATCAAATTTTACAAAGCTAACTAACCTCTCTTATCAAGGCCCTTTTCCCCTATTTACTTCTACAAATGTCTTAAGAATTGTGAAGGCCTCTGCACTCATGGGAGCTTTTAGTGGAGCATACATTTTTGTTCCCTTCTCCTGATGTGTGCCTCAACACAATTCTGTCTCTGAGCTCTACGCTCTACAGGCAGTTCTTTTCCTCCTCATCACTTGGTATTTGTTCTGATCTGCACTGTTAGCTTTGACAGAGGTGTTGCTTTCCAATTATTTAAAAGCAACTGAATTTCCAACAGACTGGTGCAAATCAAGGTGTAGAAACATCTCAAAGATGATATGATGATTAATGGGAGGCCCCTACAACAGTCATTGCAAAGGGTCTAAGTTATTATTTTCAAAATGGTAGTGTGTGTGTGTCTGTGTGTGTCTCTGTGTGTGTGTATATATATATATATATATATATATATATATATATATATATGAAAAGTTAATTTATTTCAGTGTCAATTAATGAAGTGAAACGCATACATCATATATTATATAGGTTCATTTAACACAGAGTGATTTATTTCAAGCATTTATTTATTTTAATGTTGATCATGATGGCATTGCAGTGAATGAAAAACCAAAAGTCAAAAAAAAATCTCAGAAAATGTCAATATTATGAAAAAAGTTCAATATTGTAGACTTACTGTGGCATACTCTAATCAGCTACTGAACACAAAACATCTAGAACAGCTTCATAAGCCTTTAAATAGTCCCTCAACATGGTTCAGTAGGCTACACAATCATAGGGAAGACTGCTGATTTGACAGTGTCAGAAGACAATAAGGTACAAAATCTAACTGTTCACAAAGCATATTAATGTAGTGTTCAATGGAGGAGAAAGTGTGATAGAAAAATTCACACAAGCAGCCTCGAAAGGATTGTAAAAGAAAAGGCCATTCCAGAACTTGGTAGAGATTTACAAGGAGTAGACTCTGGCTGGAGTCAGTGCTTAAAGAGCAACCACACACAGACAAATCCAGGACATAAACTACAACTGTCACATTTCTTGTGTCAAGCCTCTCATGACTCAAGAAGTGGCTCACCTGTGCTAAGGAGATAAAGGACTGGACTGTTGCTCAGTGGTGCTGTTTTCAGATGAAAGTAAATTTTGCATTTCATTTGGAAATCAGGGTCCCAAAGTCTGAAGGAAGAGCGGAGAGATTCACAATCCAGGTTGCTTGAGGAACAGTGTGAAGTTTCCATACGTGCATGTATATAATTGTAGTCCAGCTCACCTCACCGGGTAATGATCCCCGTATGCCGCAAGCCTGGTTTGAGTTCCCTCAATGCATAGTCAGTAATAGTTTGGGAAGCCATGTCATCTGTTGGTGTTGGTCCACTGTATGATATGAAGTCCAAAGTCAGCCGTCTACCAGGAAATTTTTGTGCACTTCATGCCTCCCTCTGTTGACAAGCTTTAGAGAGATACTGATTTGATTTTCCAGCAGGACTTGGCACCTGCTTACACTGCCAAAAGCATCAATACCTGATTTAATAACATATCACTGTGCTTGATTGGCCAGCAAACCTGCCTGACTTAACCCCATAGATAATTTATTGTCAAGAGGAAGACGAGAGACACATGACTTAACAATTCAGACAAGCTGAAGGCCGCTATCAATGCAACCTAGTCTTCCATAACACCTCAGCAGTGCCACAGGCTGGTCGTCTCCATGCCATGCGGCATTGATACAGTAATTCATGCAAAAAGAGCCATAACCAAGTATTAAATGCATATACTGTATATAACATTTCTGTATCAAAATCATTTTTTGAATGGATCGTATATAATATTCTAATTTTCTGACATACCTACTTTTGGGTTTTCATTACCTGTAAGCAGTGGCGGATTATAATTGGGGCGTTCGGGTCGGTCGCCCCGGGCCCGGCATCGCTGGGGGGCCCAGCGCCGACCCGAACACCCACGTACTGCGGCGGGGCATGGGAGCGTATAGTTCCCTGCCCTGCCGCCTATCACCGCCATAGGCTTCAGGCCTAGTAGGCCTGAGGCCTGTGTGGTGGTAGAAGCCCGGCGTGCGCGATGACATCATCGTGCGGCACGCGTGATGACGTCATCGCGCACCTGTATGGTGGAGCTCGCGCACGCTCTGATGTACGTGCGCGCCTGCCACACCATTCAGCATACAGGTAAGTATTACCTTTTTTTTTTTTATGTGTATGTGCTAACTTGGGGGAGATATTAAGGGACAGTGGGGCAAATTAGTTAATGGATGGCAGTTGTGGGGAAAATTAATGGATGGCAGTATGGGGGAAATAAATTAATGGATGGCAGTGTGGGGGCAAATAAATTAATGGATGGCAGTGTGGGGGCAAATTATAGGATGGCAGTATGGGGCAAATTAATTAATGGATGGCAGTGTG
The DNA here is from genome assembly GCA_033119425.1 of Bufotes viridis. Classification (NCBI taxonomy): domain Eukaryota; kingdom Metazoa; phylum Chordata; class Amphibia; order Anura; family Bufonidae; genus Bufotes; species Bufotes viridis. The sequence continues at coordinate 371,573,408 of CM065590.1, read as the reverse complement.
GGGGCAAACTAATTAATGGATGGCAGTTGTGGGGGCAAATTAATAGATGGCAGTGTGGGGGCAAATTAATTAATGGATGGCAGTGTGGGGAAATTACTATATGGGGGCAGTGTGGGGAAATTACTATATGGGACAGTGTGGGGAAATTACTATATGGGGACAGTTTGTGTGTGTGTGGGGGATTATTATATGGGACAGTGTGGGGGATTACTATATGGGACAGTGTGGGGAAATTACTATATGGGGGCAGTGTGGGGAAATTACTGTATGGGGACAGTGTGGGGGAAAATTACTATATGGAGGAGTGTGAGGGAAATTACTATATGGGCCAGTGTGAGGGAAATTACTATATGGGACAGTGTGGGGAAATTACTATATGGGGCAGTGTGGGGAAATTACTATATGGGGGCAGTGTGGGGGAATTACTATATGGGCCAGTGTGAGGAAATTACTATATGGAGGAGTGTGAGGGAAATTACTATATGGAGGAGTGTGAGGGAAATTACTATATGGGGGCAGTGTGGGAGAAATTACTATATGGGGGCAGTGTGGGGAAATTACTATATGGGACAGTGTGGGGAAATTACTATATGGGGGCAGTGTGGGGAAATTACTATATGGAGCAGTATAGGGAAATTACTATATGGAGCAGTGTGGGGAGATTACTATATGGGGACAGTTTGTGTGTGTGTGGGGAAATTACTATATGGGGGCAGTGTGGGGAGATTATTATATGGGGCAGTGTGGGGAGATTATTATATGGGGCAGTGTGGGGAGATTATTATATGGGGACAGTGTGGGGGAAATTATTATATGGGGACAGTGTGGGGAAATTATTATATGGGGGCAGTGTGGGGAAATTATTATATGGGGGCAGTGTGGGGAAATTATTATATGGGGGCAGTGTGGGGAAATTACTATATGGGGCAGTGTGGGGAGATTACTATATGGGGACAGTGTGGGGAGATTATTATATGGGGACAGTTTGGGGAAATTATTATATGGGGGCAGTGTGGGGAAATTATTATATGGGGGCAGTGTGGGGAGATTACTATATGGGGGTAGAGTGGGGAAAAACTATATGCGGCAGTGTGGGGAAAATTACTATATGAGGGCAGTGTGGGGAAATTACTATATGGGGGTAGTGTGGGGTATTGGGGACATTATTTTTGGGGACACTATACAGGTATTATTACCTGGAGCACAATATAGGGTGTTGTTATTATTATTGGGGGCCCTCTAGGGGACATTATAACTGCTGTAGACACTATAGGGACCTTTGGGATAATTTATAAAGCTGGTGTAAAGTAGACCTGGCTTAGTTGTCCATAGCTACAGATTTCACCTTTCATTTTTAACAGCTCCTCTGGAAAATGAAAGGTGGAATCTGATTGGTTGCTATGGGCAACTAAGCCAGTTCTAATTTACACCAGTTTGATAAATGACCCCAATTATGAGAAATCTAACGTGTCTGTGTAACAAACTCTGTAGGGACGAGATGCGGCGGGAGGAATTAGTCATGGCGGTCTGGGTCAGACGGAGGAGAAGAGGAAAGAGAAGATCTACATGACAGGAGAAGTCCCTGGATGTAAGAGGTATGTGGTGCTGTATCCTCACTGCTGTGACCTGCGTCTCATCTTCTCCTCCAAGTCTTTATCATAATCATATGTATTTTAAATTTGGCAACTTAAACTTTAATTTTTCACCTGCAGCCCTATGTAACAGCCCAGATACCAGTGATAACTCTCTGTGTGCAGATAATGTTGTACATGTTCCATGCAGTCCTATGTAACACCCCACATAACAGAATAAATCACTGTGTTATGTGGGGTGTTACATAGACTGCAGGTAACATCTATGACATCTGTACACAGAGAGTTATGAGATGGTGGGGGTCAGACTCCTGTTTGAGGAGACCGTGATGTTCCAGTAAGCGCCGCAGCCTCTTTGCTCCTTACCAAGCACGGCGCTGTCCATGTGATAGCACTGCGCTTGGTATTGCAGCTCAGCCCCAATCACTCAGATGGGACAGCGCTGCACCTCGGCCACGTGAACGATGAATGTGACATCATATGGCCTAGGAAGAGACTGTGACGCTCACAAAGCACCGCAGCCTCTTCACACAGAAAAAAAACCTGAAACCTAAAATGGAGGGGGGGGGGGGGCCCAAGTTGGGTAGACAGCCCCGGGCCTATCATGCACTTAATCCGCCCCTGCCTGTAAGCCATAACCAACATTAAAAGAAATAATCAGCATTAAAAGAAATAAACACTTGAAAATAGATTACTGTCTGTGTGGAATGAATTTATATAATATATGAGTTTCACTTTTTGAATTAAATTACTGAAATAAATGAATTTTTCAATGATATTCTAATTTATTGAAACACTTCTGTAGATACAGGCTTTTCTTCATACACAGTGCAGCATATTGGAGACATGCTTGGCATGGATTCATGGGGCCTAATTTATTTAGTAAGCTACCTTTGCTCATTTAACCCATGGTTCAGTTTCTATTTGGAAACAGCTTTTATTGAGAAGACATGAATAAACCTTTTGCATTCATAATAAGATGAATTAGAAAATCGTTAGAAAATCGTTTTATGTTGACAGGAAAATTCTAATAAAAAAGAAGATAGGACAGTGGCACTGTGATTGCTATCAGAGCCATATGTTTTGGTCTTCCTTTGAGTTTGGGTCATGGTTTGATTCCATGGTCTCAGCATCTTAAATTTTAGATCATAAGCAGACCACCTGACATTGATTCTACTATTGAGTTTCCTGATATTCCTGAGGCAACGCATATATACAAGAATAGTATGAAATAATCTCTTTAGATCTTGAAAAACTGCAAATAGCCTTCTGTCTGGTTGCTAAATGCAATTGTGTTTTTCCACACTGTACAATCTCCAGTTTAATCATGAATAAATTCAACTGTAAATTTCGTAGATGGATATATTTTCTCTGAGGGAGAACATTCAGTAAAAGAGCAAGGCTAAAATGACTTAAGTCAGAAAAATACAAGAGACAGTGAACATAATGGCAATGGCAATTTTTTTTAACCACTTAAAGACATTGTATCACATTAGCAAATGGTATTTATCATGTACAGGGATGCACCTAGCCTTTCTGCTGCCTGAGGCGAAAACTGAAATGGAGCCCTTTCCTCCCCAATGCCAATTTCTTAACCTAACCCCTTCCCTTCAGCCCATGGCCCTTCTGTTGTCCCCCTCTCTTGCCCCTTCCTGGTGCTGCCTGACCCAATCTCCTCACCTGGCCTCATTGGTGGTACACCCCCTATCAAGAAGATAAAGTTAATACAAGGCACTTACTAATGTATTGTGATTGTCCACATTGCCTCTTTTTTTGGCTTGATTAATTTTTCCATAGCATTAAACACTGCTTGTTTCCAGCAGTTACAATCATCCTGTAAGCCAGCAGCTGTGGCCATGCTTGCACCACCCTAACCACTTTACGAGAAAGGAGTTTGGTGAGGGTGGGTGAGGATGGGGCTAGCAGGCCCAGCACATTTATCTTCTTTTATATAAATTTTCTGACATAAATGAAGACGGAAATCTGTGGCACAAGCTGCTATATATTTCAGCACAGCCCACAGACTTCCAAAGGATGCACCTAATTTATGATGAGGTCTTCGTTTGACCCCATATATCTCTCACATTATGTGAGTCACATATCCTCCATACATTTGCATGCTGGACTTGGCCAAGCATTCATGTGTTCTGAATGGGAGAGGGGAGAGAGTCACTGTCAGACACCTCCGAAATTAAATCTGTATCTCCCTCTGCATATTCTATTGGGAGGCAGAATGCCAACACTTATCTAATGTGCATGACTAGCTATCCCTGCTCACAACTCATGTAGTTACATCCTCCCGTGATGAAATCACTCAACCACATAGCTTTGCAGCTAGAAGTCCATTGGGGACTCAAGTAACTATCAGTGATTGCCCATATATTATTCCATATATGCTTTAAATGCTCAAAACGTAATGGATTGGAAACCGTCTGGGATGCTTTGGTGGACATCCATCAAGAGAGCTTTCCCTGCCTCTTGGTGAACAGGCAAAATTTTCAGACCATTGACATAAATGTATAAACCATTCATGCTCATATTCTATATTGCCTTTCCATGCACGTGTTCCACAATACTAAGAAAATAAAAATATACAAGTATCTTTCAGCATATTGACTAGCAGAGGATGTATTTCCTGAGCAGATCTATAGCTAGAGGTATATATAGTCATATATCTGTACAGCTAGGAGGGATAGGAACTCATCTCAGTGATTGTCCTCCAGGCAGAGCTGATTGGTAAGAAAGGTCAGCCTAAAATACATCCAAAAACTTATAGGTCTTCTGTGAGGGTATCCATACAGAGAAGCCTAAATGGCTAAATACCTAACTTGACCCAGAGACTTATATCTCAATAAAATATAGCTTTTTATTGTCATCCTTTAATTGAATCCCACTGGTTCGAGAGCCAAAAAAGGGGTTAAAAATAAACTATTCCCTGTCTATGATACCTAATGTGTGCGTGTTTTATTTCCACTAACAAGGATATGCACTCTCCCTGCTGTGATACCACACTTGTTTGTCACATTTCTCTCTTTACCAGTTACTCCACTGGCTCCTAATATCTGAAACTGCTGCATAAATTCTGATACTGATCTTATACTTCTAGCTGATATTTTATCTATCATTATAGATAGGCACACATTCACAAGGAACAGAAACCTAAAACCTAGAAACTGCTCCCCGACATGTTTCGCCAGCTAAACTGGCTTCATCAGGGGTATTGGGCCGCATTGAGGAAAGGATGCAGCAAATGAGGTATAAGTAACCTTCTAAACATGATTGACAGGTAAGTGGCCCAATTGGCTGAAAAAGCATTTTGCGAATAGGGGTTGACAACCTGTGGACTTATCCAATAGCGCCACATAAAGGTCCGCCCTCCCTGTGTCACTTAACTAATCATGATGTTTATGGAAGTACCCATCGTGACATCATGCACATCTTGCCGATGCACATGAACTTGTACTGGAGCCTGCTTTTTGACATCCACTGAGGATGCACAGAAACTTAAACTATTCCCCTACGATAGATGAAGGTGCCCAGGAACAAAGAACAGTTCAGATCCTGTTCAGATCAAGCTGCATCAACACTAAAGCAGAAACTGCAATTTCAAGACATGTTCGACATCATCATGAAGGCAACCCCAGTTGTTTAAAATTAAAATTCATATGTAAAAAGTCGCTTGGGGCTAGAAAAGGGTCCAAATGGATTAAATGAGGGCTTTACCTATTCTTCATTCTTGTAAACCCTGATGATTTGTATATGTTTTATGATTACGCTCATAGATCCATACCTGAGCAGGAGGAACACTGCAATACATTCATTCAAGATTATTTGAGTTTCAGCTCTGTATAGATCTGAAGTAGGTCAATTGGTTTTTGGTCCAGTCCCAAAAGGTATTCTTACCTGTTTGATCCTCTGTGTCTGCTTTCCCTTACAGCCTCCCTTAAACAGTTTGTGCGTGGTTATAGATATGGGTTCTTTGGCACCCATATTTATGTTTAATTTTATAGGAATTTTTATTTTCCTATTTATTTTCTTCTTTAGGTTTCAATGTACCACTATTTCCTACAAATTCATTGCTAAGTCCTTGCGCATCCAGTCCTTGTGCTCTGTTTCGCAGGGTTTGGAAGTGATTAATATTCCTGGGAATCTCTATCTATCTTCATTTTTGTCTTCTACAAATTTACCACCATCTTCCTGTGCATCTTTATTTATCTTCATTTTCATCTCCTACAAACTCACTATTAAGTCCTTGCGCATCTGATAGCTGCGCAGGACATGCGCTCTGTGTCGCAAGGATCTGAACTGTTCTTTGTTCCTGTGCACCTTCATCTAAGGCAGGACATGCACACTACGCAGGACCAATCTGGGTTTAAGTTTCTGTGCATCCTCAGTGGATGCCACATAGCAGGCTCCAGTACAAGTTTGTGCGCATCGGCAAGATGCGCATGAAGTCACAATGGGTACTCCCATAAACATTGTGATTAGTTGAGTGACACAGGGAAGGCGGACCTTTATGTGGAAGGCAGACCTATTGGATAAGTCCACAGGTTGTCAACACCTATTCACAAGACGCTTTTTCAGCCAATTGGGCCACTTACCTGTCAATCATGTTTAGAAGGTTATTTATACCTCGTGTGCAGCGTTCTTAGATCAATGCTGCCCAAAACCCCTAATAGAAGCCAGTTTAGCTGGCGAAACATGTCGGGGGCAGTATCTAGGTTTTTGGTTTCTGTTCCTCGTCAATTTGTGCCTAACCATTAGGATAGATAAAATATCAGCTAGAAGCATAAGGTCAGTATCAGAATTTATGCAGCAGTTTCAGATATTAGGAGCCAGTGGAGTAACTGGTAAAGGGAGAAATATAACAAGTGTGGTATCACAGCAGGGAGAGTGCACATCCTTGTTAGTGAAAATAAAACACGCACATATTAGGTATCATAGACAGGGAACAGTTTATTTTTAACCCTTTCTCTGTATGGATATAGTTATTATAACTATACCCAGATAGGGTCCGCTAGTGTTGATTGTCTTCTGTGAGGGGAGACCAAAATATTAGCCTCACTAGTGTTACCATGGATGACATGAAAAAGGTATTTCTTTTTACATGCCCCTAGTAAACTGTCTCCTTTTGCATTAATTTGGTAAGTATACATTGCTATGCCATGTATGACAAGTGAGAGTCAATGACAGACATGCTTTCTATATCTCTATACTCACAGTTACCTCATGACATACAGTACATATGGATTAACTACTGTTTAGTCTTATTAAATAAAATAATAAAACATAGTTAAAGCCCACCAAATATCTATTGCAGTGAGAATACAGTAGAAATCTTTTTTTTTTTTTGTGTATGTCTATGCTATTCTAATCATATCATTTTGTCATATATATAATAAGCAGATTTTTTTTTGTACATGATATATGACATTCCATAAACATGAGATATTCTGCATATTGTAACATTCATGTTTTCAAGTATTGTTTACACCAAAATAACATAGATATAATTTAGACCTTTATTCACTCTCTTTGGAGAAAAGATACATTTCTGAAACCTTATTATCTTAATTACATTCCTGTAGACCTTTGATATAGAAAACAAAAAACATACAGCTAGTAAATTAATGTCAGGAAAATAATAAAACTATTTTGAAAGACCAAATTAAAAGACCCCAGGCTAAAATCAAAGTGTGTAAAAGTAAAAGAATTAGGATGAGAATATGCATTCTGATATTGTATCATTTTATTGCAAAAGACTCATTTGAAAATGATGGCATAATTTGTTTCACAAATGAACCGGATTCTTCTGGCAGGGTAAGTGCTAAGAAAATGCAAAGAAATACATTGTGGAGGAAAATGTGATAATGTTGTATTTTGTGGGAAATTACTTTCTAAACTCTTGCAATAAATCAAACCATCTTGTTTGGATTTCTTAATGTGATAAAATACCACTGGCTTGGTTAGCTTAAATAATGTGCTCAGTGGAACAAAATCCCTTTTATAAGTTTTAAAGAAAATTAATTTAAAGCACGCTATAACTTTCATGTTGCAAATAGTGAGAATGTATCATTCTGTACTACATTTATCAACAAATCATCTCAAAAGACCACCAAACGTCAAATAACCAGGCAGTCAGTATGATATAGTGTACAATGTGAAGCTCTGACATTTTGTTTTTACATATCCAGAAAAATATATGAACAATTGATTTATAGATATGAGAGTGTTATTAATACATAGATAAATATAATAAAGTTCCAGTAAGAGAACTGAAATGTTGCATTGGTGAAAAAAGAACTAGACTTTTGAACTTATTTTGAGAGTGCTACAGAATTTTTTACTATATTATTTGAACATTTGGTCATGCCCTCAGCTGCTGGCACACCACACTTACAGTGTTGCTTATAATTCAGATTATATACCATACATTCGGAAAGTCATCATACTCTCATTATTTTTTTTAACATTTTGTTATGTTGTAGCCATATGTTAAAATAAAAAATATAATTTTTTTTCTCATCAGTCTGAACTCAGTAGAGAAAGTTTTTAAAAATAAAAATAAAACGTTTGCATGAAAATAAGTATTCAGACCCTTTACTAACTACTTAGTTAAAGCACCTTTTGCAATAATGACTGCCTTCACTCTTCTTGGGTATGATGCCACAAGGTTTGCACACCTGGATTTGGGAATTTTCTCCCCTTTTTTTGCAGATCCTCTCAGACTCTGTCTGGTTCGAGGGGTTTAGTCAGTCAGCAGCCATTTTTAAGTCTTTCTAGAGATGTTTGATTGGGTTCAATTCAGGGGTCTGGCTGGACCACTCAAGAACATTCACAGAGCTGTTCTGAAGTTACTCCTCTGTTGTCTTGGCTGTGTGCTTATGGTCATTGTCTTGATAGAAGGTAAACTTTGGCCCAATATGCAGGTCAGAGAACTCTGGATCAAGTTTTCATTAAGAATATCTCTGTACTTTGCTCCATTCTGCTTTCCCCGGTCTCCCTGTCCTAGCCACTAAAAAACAGCCCCGCAGTATTATGCTGCCACCACCATACTTTACTGTAGGGATGGTATTGAGCAGGTGATGAGCAGTACCTGGTTTACTCCAGACAAAATTCTTAGAATTAAGTCCACAAAGTTCAATCTTAGCTTCAACAGACTAGAGAATCTTTTTTCTCACAGCCAGAAAGTCCTTTAGGTGCTTTTTTACAAACTTCATGCAGGCTTTTATGTGTCTTTTACTGAGGGGAGGCTTCTTTCTGTGCGCACAGGATCTTTGGAGCACAGCCAGAGGGACCATTGTATTCTTTGTCACCTCTCTTTATCAAGGATCTTTTCCCAAATTAGTTTAGTGGGGGCAGCCCGCTTTAGGAAGAGACGCTGGTTGTTCCAAACATATTCCATTTAAGAATGATCATGGCCACTGTACTCTTTGGAATTTTCAGTGCAGCAGAAATTTGTTTTACCATTCTCCAAATGTGTGCTTCCACACAATCCTGTCTCAAAGCTCTATAGGCAGTTCTTTCTGCCTCATGGAGGTTTGGTTTTTGCTCTAATATCCATTGTCAGCTGTGAAACCTTATATAGACAGGGTGTGTTTTTCCAAATAGTGACCCAATCAACTGAATTTACTAAAGATGGACTCAAATCAAGGTGTACAAACATCTGAAAGATGATCAAGAGAAATGGGAAGCCCCCAGAGCTAAATTGTGTATCATGTCCATGCAAATATCGCTAATGTCCATGCACTGCTAATTTTCATGGTTATGACCACCCTGCAATCCAGCAGCGGTGGCAGTGCTTGCGCACTATATAAAAAGTGCTGCAAACTCAAGCAGCCACGGCCACCAAAGAAACCTGCACTTTTTCCTATATTGTGCAAGCATGGCAACCACTGCTGGATTACAAGGTGGTTGTAACCATGGAAACGAGCAATGTATAATGTGATGAAAAAATTAATCTAGCCAGCAAAGGAAGCAATATGGACAATCAAAATACATTAGTAAGTTCCTTGTATTAACTTTGTATACATAATAAATGCAATTTTCTGAAGTGAGACAACCCCTTTAAGTAAAATATGTAACTGTAATAATATAGTCAGAAGTGGAAGAATTGTTGCTGAAATGTCTATGACTACAGAAAACTTTGTGCTTGCTGCAGAAACAACCCTATTTAGATGAATGGAACTGATTTTAGCTTGAGAGAGAGAGCAGATAAATGTGCAAATTTTTTCCAGAGAAACATTATGTGGAAATGCAAGCACAGCAATAGATAAAAATTTTATTATGAAAAGGCACTGATTGAACAGTTTGAGGCTACCAACAAAATGTAGTAGAAAAAAGAAACGGGACAATTGATCTATGAAGCACATTGAGGTATGTATAAATAAAGATACTGCAGATAGGTTATTCTTTCTGATGCCAGCTGATGTTAAACATACTAATTTGCATATGTTTTTCCCAGAAACAAAGCAGAGTATTGCCTCGCTCTCTAGTTCACCCTAAACAAATCAGTGAACATTCGGGTTTGTTAGAATCCAAACTTTTTGGAAAATTTGGGAAGAATTCTGAACCAGTAGAATTGATTCTCTCTTCCTTATTTCTTACTAAACCACCACAGTACAGATCACATCTGAACCTTGAAATGTTTCAGCAAAGGCAAGAGGCTCAATACAAAGCATGGGAAGATTGCTGCCTATTTTGAGAACTCTAAAAAGGCCCTTGACTCAGTGTGGGCCACAGACCCATTTGTGAAATTGCTGGAGTAGGAGAAAAAACAGCAGATCCAAGGAGTTTGACAAAGCGACAGTATAAGTCCAATGCTGTTCTACATCTAAATCAATGAATTGGCTGCAGCTCTTGAACCCTTCTCAACACCAGGTCTCTGTTGTATGCAGGTGACCTTTGGCTTCAATCACCAACCAATAAACCCTCCAAGAAAACTGGCTAATTATAAAAAAAATTAGCACAACTTAGACACTATGGAAAAATCTATAGAAAGCAGACACACAAAATTGGCCAGGCATTCTTTGTACTCAACAACTCTCTACTCACAGCAACTGACACGTTCTAGAAATTTATCAATCAGGTGTTTTTATACCAGCCATAAAGCTGCTAAAAATTAAGGCAGGGAAAACCTTCCATGCAGGTAAAAGTCAACAAATCATCAGTGATGCTCAGGTTTAAAATCTTTGACTACTCTAATTCACTGCCCCAGTCCACCTGCATGACAGTGAAGTCTTAGACCATACCATATACTAAAAGGGGTTTTCCTGGAGTAAAATATTGATGACCCCAATCTTTAGATCATCAATATCTCATTGGTGGGGGTTTGACTCCTGGCACCCCTATCAGCTGGTTGAAAAGGCCATTGTGGCCTTATCTAGGTGATATTACATTCATCAGTCATATGACCCATATACAGCTCACTCCCATTCCATTTGGCTGCATTACCAAGCACAACCACTATGCAATATACAGCACTGTGCTTGCCATGCTGTAAGGAAGCTGTGGCACTTATCCAAGCACCACAGCCTCTTCAAACTGCTGATCAGTGGGGGCGCAAAGAGTAGAAGCCCCACTAATCACATATTGATGACTGTCTGTATCCTGACGATAATCATTTCTACTCCCAGAAAATCCTTTTAAACATTTAGGTCACTAGACCACATGACAAAATAGTCAGTATAATATATACAGAAGAAAAGCTATGTGACATTTTGTGACTATGTATTTTCAGTATATGTAGAGATAAAAGATAAATTAAATTTTTATTTACAGGTAGATACATAAATATGAAATACAGTAAATCCATACTAAAGAGAGATTTTAGATAGAAAGATAGGCATGAAATAGACAGCTATGAAATAAATATTACATATTAAAATAGATTAAATAGACATAGGTATTAAAGGGGTATTCCAGTCTATTTATTTATTACCAGTTATTAATGTTCTACATGTTCCTGCTGTGGCTTCTCTCCTTGCAGAGTATAGTGTCTGCAGAAGTCCTGTAGTTCTCCTCTTTCTGATCAAGTGACATAGCTGAGATGTGTCAGTGACCTCACAGTTCTGTCTGTTCTTGTTCAGAAGCTCAGATTTTTTTTTTGTAAATAAAATAAGATGTTGAGAAATAAAAAGTGTGTCTCCTCTTGTCTGGGGTCTAACTTCGCCACATAGTATATCACCAATTTTAAAAATCAAGGACAGCAGGTATAAATTGGCTATGTTGGTTCTATGCTGGCAAATTATATTATAATGTGCATTATGAATATAACCATATACAATTAAATTTATATATTTAATTATATACTATAATTATATATCAATATAATTATATAATCAGGTGCAAGAACATTGTACCCTTTTGTAGGGAATATAAATATGGTGGATTTTTGCTATAGTGTGGGTTTTCTGATATATGATTCTACTATACATATATTTCATTATTGCTACTGCTGCTGTTTTAATTTTCTTACACTAGGTGGTGGGAGTCCCCTCTTATTTTTCTATGGGGCCCTATCGCTATGAAGAAAACAGTGTTTTTTGGCACAGAAAATCTTACACTTGTTTATACAGTACTGGGTAAGGCTGCCGCCAGAAATGCTATAAGTTCAATTATGGGTACATACTTAAAAAATTATTTTGTTACTAAAAGTTAAAGCAGAAAAATTAATGTTACAAAAAAAAAACATTACAATAAGGGTGAGTTCACATCACTGTTATGGATTCCATTATTGTTTTCCGTTACAACATGTTTATAATGGAAAATAACGGAACCCATAAGACGTAAATCAAAACGGAAGCCTTTAAGAGGCATTCCGTTTTGATCCGTCATAATAGAAGTCTATGGGCAAGCATAACAGATCCATAACGGTGATGTGAACTCACTCTAACATGCACAATGTAATGAGCATACTATTTATGGTGACTGGTAAACAGTGTAACTAAAAATGATACAAATTTTTCACCTTCATTGCAGTAATATACTAGTGAAGAAAACAGCTCCTTAAACTCAGAAAATCATATCTTTCTAACATGAGAGATCTATAATTGTTTAACTGTCATATAGAAAGCCTGAGGTTCAAATCTCCACAAAGACCTGTAAATTTGTTCCTTTAGTAAAATTCTATATGCTGGGAGAGGGTCCCTCCCTCAACCTAAATGGAGTAAAATGCTCTGCTTCATGTTCAGTGCGCTGAAGTGAATTCTAATAAAGCTGCTGCTGAGACCCAAAGTTGGTATTAGATGACCTTGAACCCCTAGCAGCTCTGTGCCCCTGCTGTACCACCAGAAATGTCCTAATGGCAGCCCTGTATATGCATATATAGTTGTTTTAATTTTTATATTTATCGATATATGTATACATCTTGTGATATATTTGCTGTGTATAGTGGGTCAATACAACGTCGCTATATAACAGGATGTGGGAGGAAAAGGAGAGAAGGGCGGGCACAGGACAGTATGTGGGCTGGAAAAGTAGGGGCACATGGCATCTTTAAGTGAGAGAGAGCAAAAGAATATAAAGAGGCCTCACAAGAAAGAAATGCAGTTTACAAAGCTGACTTGATCAGGATGAAAAAGGAAATACTTGGCATTCTCCAGGAGAAGAGAAAGAGAAGAGCAGAGGTTAAACAATTAAGCCTGTAATATAAACAGTAGACCTATAGCCATGTACACTATTAGCCTCATTTGCATAGAATATAAAAAAGTTTTCTTAATGTGAGTCCTCTTTAATATAAATTTATCATAATGCCTAGCATTCTTGATAAGATCATTTTTAGGAGAAACAAAGTGGCAACACATCCTTTTGTGATGTATGTAAATATTCAGAAATGTTGTTTGGAACCTTTTTATACACTGTATTGAGTAATATGGGGAAAATAAATGGCCAATGCAACAAGCTTTGTATCAATTCACAAATAGACAGTCAATATTTTGCCTTCCAAAAGTATTCACCACCCTTGACTTTTTCGTGTTACATTACAGCCTTAAGTTCAATGTTTTGTTAATCTGAATTTTATGTGAAGGATCAGAACACAGTAGTCTAAGTTGGTGAAGTTAAATGAAATGAAAAAAATATATAAATGAAACTATTGTTTAGAAATAGAAAACAGAAAATTGGCATGTGCGTATGTATTCACTCCCTTTGTTAGGAAGCCCATAAAAAGCTCTGGTGCAACCAATTTCCTTCAGAAGTCACATACTTAGTGAAATGATGTCCACCTATGTGCAATCTAAGTGTCACATGATCTGTAATTACATAACCACCTTTTTTGAAATGCCCCAGAGGCTGCAACACCTATGCAAGAGGCATCACTACCCAAACACTGCCATAAAGACCAAGGAACTCTCCAAACAAGTAAGGGACAATGTTGTTGAGAAGTGCAGGTAAGGGTTATGTTATAAAAAAAAATCAAAATCTTTGATAATCCCCAGGAGCACCCTCAAATCTATCATACCCAAATGGAAAGAACATGGCACAACAGCAAACCTGCCAAGAGATGGCCTCCCACCAAAATTCACGGACCGGGCAAGAAGGGCATTAACCAGAGAGGCAGCACGGAGACCTAAGGTAACCCTGGAGGAGCTGCAGAGTTCCACAGAAGAGACTGGAGTATCTGTATGTAACGGATCAACACGTGTGGACCCGCTGTGCCACTTACCGGTTTGGCTTTGGGCCAAACTTGGGAGCGGAGTCTAAGTGTCCCCCTGGTTTTCACCCTTTATCCCGCTCCAGGATGCGGAAGCTGGACTCAGATGCAGGGGAGACACCAGGTCGCTACCGCAAGAGTGGTCCCGGTTAAGTGGCAGCTGGCCGGGCAGGCCAGAAAGCCCTGATGCTAGCACCAGGGAACAGGCAATATAGCAGACAGCCGCAGGATAATGCTGAGCTGAACAAGCGGTATAGCAGAGCTAGTGCTGTGAGAACAGCAGTGCTGAGTTAGTCCAGGTGGAGCTGGTGTAACAATCTGCACAGCAGACAGAGGCGTGGTCGACAGTCCGGGTCTTTAACTTGAGAGCAGCGAGGTACAAGAGGATCAAGCAGAGACGAGATCAGGATACAGGCAGAGGTCATAAACAGGATATCGAATGCAGGAACAACAGGAGCCTTAGCTGTAGGAAGTACAATATTGCTCAGGCATTGCAGGAAGGGGGAAGCACCCTTATAAAGGTGGTGCCTGGCCAGGATTGGAGAGAGGGCGGAATCAGGGGCGTGCATTAAACCTTAAGGTACCAGGACGCCTGCGGCTTCTACAAGATATAACAGAAGCTGTCGTAGCCTGCGACAGCGCAGGAAAGCGGGTCCGGAGCCTGCAGCGAAGAGGATGAGCCCCGCGTGCAGCTCGACTGAGGTATGTAGTCGGACGCACTACACGCTGGTGGCTGCCAACTGCCATTGTTACACTGTACATAGGACGACAATAAGCCATACGCTCCATAGAGTTGGATTTATGGCAGAATGGGCAGGAGAAAGCCATTATTTTCAGCAAAAAACAAAAAGGCACATTGTGAGTTTGCGAAAAGGCATGTGGGAGACTTCCAAAATGTATGTAGAAAGGTACACTAGTCTGATTAAACTAAAATGTAACCTTTTGGCCATCAAAGAGAACGCTATGTCTGGCGCAAACCCAACACATCGCATCACCCAAAGAACACCATCCCCATAGTGAAGCATGGCGGTGGCAGCATCATGCTGTGGGGATGTTTTTCAGCAGCCGGGACTGGGAAAAAGGTCAGAGTTGAGGGAAAGACTGATGGTGCTAAATACAGTGATATCTTGAGCAAAACCTGTACCACTCTATGCGTGATTTGAGGCTAGGACGGAGGCAACTCTTGAGTGGTTTAAGAGGAAACATGTAAATGTGTTGTAATGGCCTAGTCAAAGCCCAGATCTCAATTCAATAGAAAATCTGTGGTTAGACTTAAAGATTGCTGTTCACAAGGTCAAACCATCCATGGAGCAGTTTTGCAAGGAGGATTGGGCAAAAATCCCAGTGGTAAGATATGGCAAGCTCATTGAGGATTAGCCAAAGCAACTTGGAGCTGTTATTGCCGCAAAAGGTGGCTCTACAAAGTATTGACTTTAGGGGGGTAAATGGGGGGGGGGGGTTGCACATTGACTTTTTCTGTTATTTTGTCCTATTTGTTGTTTGCTTCGCAATATAAAAAAAAACATCTTCAAAGTTGTGGGCATGTTCTGTAAATTATGCAAATCCTCAAACAATCCATGTTAATTCCAGGTTGTGAGACACCAAAACATAAATTAAGTCAAGGGGGGTGAATACTTTTGCAAGGCACTGTAAATATGTCAATTATGTCATAGAACTGCAATTAGGCAGTAGAATTTCTCTCAAAAGCAGTTTAAAATTAGATTTTTTAACCCCTTCACCCAGCACCCTATATATACGATGGAAGTGAGGGTTTAAAGATGATTCCCGCTCTTAAAAGCAGAGGGCATCATAGCTGTCCAGTGCCTGCTGTTTCGAACAGCAGACTCTGAGGCTAATGTCTGCAACTCGCGATAACTCATAGGATTATACTGGATCTTGTATTCTGTAATGGATGAATAACCATTATAGAACAAAGTAGCAATCTACGGATTGCATAATTTTGCAATCACCATGGGGAACTTAAAAAACTTAATAAAAGGTCAAAAAAGTTTTTAAAATATTTAAAAAAAAAATCAAATCACTCCCTTTCCCTAGAATAAAAAAATAATAAAAAATAACATAAACATTACTGCATCCAAAAACGCTCATACCATTAAAATATAAAAAATTCATCCCATACACAGAATTGCGTATGGGGAAAAAAAAACTCCCCCACAAAGCTCCATCGGTGAAAAAATAAAAAAAGTTGTGGGGTAAGAATATGGCGATGCAAATAACAATTCGTTTTTCCCAAAGTTTTTTTTTTTGGTGTTAAAACACAAAAAAATATGAATGAGATATTGATGGGATGAAGGGAAAAGGTCAGCTTTACTACACTGGAAATGCCGTAAAAACAAAACTGTGGTGGAGTTGCATTTTTTCCCAATTTCTCCCCATGGTATTTATTTCCAGCAGCCCACAACATTGTCTGCAATGATAAATAGTGCCATTAGAAAGTAAAACCTATTGCACAATAAACAAGCCCCCATACAGCAATGTGAACAGAAAAATAAAGAAGTTTTGGTTCCTAGAAGACCGGGAATAAAAAAACAAAAACGCAAAAATATCCTCCAGGATTTAAAGGGTTTAATCCTTTTTGTCTCCATCATACTGTAATTACGTTTAAAGACTTTTTATAATCTGCTTGTAATACATTTTCTTAATAAAGTACAAGGTGTAACTATTGAAAAAGTGGGAGGCTTCCTTGTCATTACGATTAAACATAACTCATTCCATGATGTAATATGGGAGATTAAACCCAATACAGAGGAGACACTGATTAATGACAAATCTGCTGAATTCTATCAGGAATTGTATACCACTTCTGTTTCAAGTGAGGTGTTAGATAACTACTTATCCAAGATTCAATTTCAGACATTCTTTGAGAGAGATAAAATACAACGGAAAAGTGATATCTCTTCTGAAGTGACAGAAAGGGCAATTTTTCCTTTCCAAAAAGACATCACCAGGATTGGATGAGCTTCCCATAATGGAACATAAGATATCAGGATGTTTCTATATCCTTCCTCCTGCAGAAGGCAGATTGCTATTGTAGAAACCACAATGACAATAAGCCTGCAGATATATTTTTGAAGTCTTTTTCAACATTATTCTGCTTTTATCATCCTTTACATTGGGTAGGTAGGGTCAGAATACTTATAAGTGACACAGTCAAAGATATACAATACATGAGTGTGCATTTATTACAAAGATTGACTACTAAAATGACTAACGATGGGAACTTTGGGGGACATTTATTATTAAGTTTATGCCACAATTGGGGGCTGGCAGCACCAGCATGCCCGACACATTTATCTGCATTCACACCAGTTTTCTGGCATGAATTAAAACAGAAATCTACAGCAGCTAGGAGGCTGCCATTGATTATAGTCTGTGGCACAACACACGGGAGGATGCGCCAAATCTATTTCAGGTCCACACCTCTACATAAATTTGGCACATCCTCCAGCTGTGCAGGAGAAATCAAGACTGGCGATAAAAACACCAGTCTTGATAAATGTCCCTCTTTGTCCCTATTTACCTAATTTGTCAAAAATAAAGTGAGGTTTGACAAACAAAGAACACACTTTAATTGTTATTTTGAGAAGGAACAACCCCTTTTTAAAGTTTTGCTTCCCTAAAATCCAGTAACCAGCTGCAGGGACTGCTGCAGTGGAAATTTAGCATTGCCTACCAATGATGAAATTGAATGAGTGCCCATGAAAAGCATGGACGTACCAGGTCTGTCAAGGTGCATGCCAGTATTACAGAGAGGAGCCCCTAGTGAAGGATCCCCTCTGTAACACTGGCATTTCTTAAAAGTAATGTAAGCAGGGGTTGTCATGTGAGAAGCCCCTTTCAAATAAGATAATAGAACTAAGAAAAAAGAGGCTGCTATAACTACTATAACTATAACTGCTCTTCCTGCAAAACCCCACCGCACAGACCTTTAACTCCGTTCACATATGCATTTCAATACAGTTTTGTTTTCCTCACACAAAATATCATTGATTTGGCACAAACCAGATTTGTAACAAATATCCCAAAAGCTTCAGATTTCAGCAAACCTGAAACTTTTGGAATTAATTAATGCATGAATTGCACAAAATGGTGGCTACCGTTTCACAGACCAGAAGAAAGTAAAGAAGGATTACATGACCAGCTACTCGTGAGCGCCCATAGGTGTGAGTCACTGATGAGCCATAACTATTGTTGAGTGCATTGAAGTTCACGAAGTGGACTTTGATCCGAATTTCAGGAAAAATTTGATTCACCGCGAAGCCGAATTTCCTCATGCTTTGTCGTAATGAATTGTTTTTCCCTGAACTGGGGGTAAAAATAAAAAATATTCATACTAACTGCATCCATTTGAGCATGAAGAGGCGCTGTGGCCATCTTGTTTGAAGATCCTGCATGAAATATTGTGCACGGTGACGTATGACGTCTCCATGTCCTGCCGACCTGCTGGATCTGTACTCAAGATGGCTGCGGCAGCCTCTTCACGATCAAATGGATAAGGTAAGTACAATTTTATTTTAAAATTGTAACCACTAAAATGCTTTAATATGCATCTCAGATGCGATGATCAGGGATGAACACAGCATAGGTGGTGTTCAATGACCGGGGGCCGCGCAATCGCCGTTCGCTGTCATTGCACCCGCTATTTACCAGAAATGAGCTTTTGTGATAAAGTAAACTTTGCTCATCTATAGTCATAACCACTATAAAATATCCCATCCAGGAAATGCTGTTGCTTTTTGGTAGTGATGGGTATCTTGAAAGGGGTTGACTACAATCCTAAGAGACCACAGAATGTCATACATTACTTTTCAGGGCAATCGTGGCACTTTCCATTCAAACCATATTTATTCAGACTGAATCGAATCTGACGACCAATTTGAACTAATCTAACCTGAAACACATTTTGGGAAACTGACTCCTTTTTAGTTACTGTATGTCTGGAATAAGCAAAAAAACAACTGAAGTGATATATTTCAACTCAGCCTTAGGGTACAGCCACATGGTCAGGTTCCTTGATGCCTGGAAGCCAAAATCATCAGTGGATCATAAAATAAGAAAAAGTATAGACAGAGATGACTTCTCTTTTTTTAAGTCATTCCTGGTTTTTACTTTCAAAACTAAATCAGGAAACCTGACCGTGTGGCCGTATCCTTAGAGAAAAACCTCATGTCCCTATGCCCTAACAGTATGGCAATTGCAGTTTAGCTCTGAAATTTCCAGTGCTTGTGCTTAATACATACTGGGATTCTGAACAAAATATATGTCAAAATGATTTTGGACTTTTCTTCAGCACTACCATAACAGGCTACAGTTCTGAGAAAGGTTGACTCTCTAACCTTAATTTCTCCCAATTGCCTGGGGGCTTTTTATCTTATGGCATAAATATTTTGTGATGCAGTCAATCAGGTTGAGCATGCATATCTGGCTGTCAAATAAATTAATTTAGAGCTGGGAAATATGTTACCGCCACTTGCCAGGTTAATGCATCATCCTGTCATCATGGCAACACTGGCTTTCCTTTATTAGCTTAATCCATTTTTCATTAGATTCCAGAATGACCCATGAGCACAGCAACACAACATTTTGCAAGTTTAAGGTGATAGGAGCTGTACCAACCACCTGCGTTTTATTAAAATAATGTTGCAGATACTGTCTGCAAAGATTCATTTTTCATTTCCTTCTATTGTATCTAGGGATTTTCTTCACATGGAACAAAAATTCATTTTGCTGCTCTGGCACTGTTACTAAGGACCCTAGTCAAAGTAGGGTGGATTGTTGGCAGTAGATGAAGAAAGATTGAATGAAAGAAAATATAAAGGATTTCTCAATTCAATGGGTCAGTTGTTACAAGGAACTATTATTGATAATTAGGGTTATTGTGCACAAAGTTCCCAAGCGTCATTTGAACGTGTCTCTTATAAAAGTGCATACAATAGTACTGTGGTTGGTTACATCATTAAAGGTTATTGAAAAAAATTTAGTCACTTTAGGGTGGTATTATTCAGTCACAATACTGTGGTATTACAGTATTCACTTACTACATGGTGGCATTATTCAGTCACCGTATGCATTACTTGGTTGATGTTTGGTAATGACTACATTGCATTGTTATATAAAGATCTAAAGCTACGGGATGGGGCAAATCATCTGGGTCTGGTTCTCCTACTTACAAAACATTTACATAATGCTGATTGTCATCCCTCCAGTAGTGCGTAGGTAAATCGAGATTTGAATTACTATTCTCCAGAAATGAGAATTACAGAATCCAATACTGTACATTAAAATAATCTTTTGCTACATAATACAATTTTTTTCCCCAAATTTATCATATAAAGCTGTTATAAACCGTAGTCCTCTCTAGAAAAAGATTGCACACTCTAGATGTGGGTGTTAGATAGCTATTTCTGAAATCATTAACTTCCATCTTCTGTAATAAGATGCTGTTCTGCCTCTCACTTATCACGTCAGATCTATATTGAGAAATATTTTAAAGCATATAGAGAACATGAAAAATAGACACTTCATTAATGGATTGTCATAACACTGGTCTGGGGTTGTCACTCATTAACTTCAAGCACAAAAAATTGTGTCACATCAAGTGAAATTTGCACAGGGAACAGGGAACAGATATGTTTACTGAAATTTATTAGCTTAAAACATAGGACTTGTATTACCTACTGATATCTTTAAAATGTACCGTACGATAAGTATATACAAGCACCATCTGTAACTGAAATTTCAAGTTTTTTCCCTCACATCCTGCATTTATACAGCCCATCACAAACCTCATCTATACTAAATCAATACTTTCAAAATTATCCCAAGCATCGGCTGTAAAATTACTTGAATAGTAGCAAGTCTTATTATTTAATGGGTCTAAAAGGGGACCTGCAACCCTGTATCTGCATAAAGTGTATGCTTATTTTCATTTTCAACTAGACTGCCAAAATATAATAGGGAACTGAAAAAAACAGCAATAAGTAACAAGCAAAAAACAAAAATGTATTGTTTTTCTCCCAGTTCTGACTGACATGTTGGTGGACTATTTAGTTGGAATGTAATTGGATCAACAACTTTAGATATTATGATATCTCACAATCATGCCCTAAAAAATGGCCTTCCTTATGAAAGGTTCAACTTCAAACCTTTGGTGGCCTTTAACTTCTATTGTTTATAGGTTATGGTTTAGTATGTACAAATGTATGCTTCATTTTTTATGTTTACTTTACAAGACATAAAATGTGTGCTGCTATATTATGTTGGATTGATTATATGAGAAAATAGGGTCCATACACAAATTAGAGCACAGGTAAGGATTGAAACATCTGTAGTTCTGAATCTGAAAATATATTTGGCTCTCGATCCCTCTAGCTGTGGCCCACTCAAGTATTTTGGCAGTTGTTATCAGGGGTTAAATAAGGGGTAGATGGAGTAGGCAATTATTTAACCCCTTTCTGATGTCCAACATGTACGGTGGAAGTCGTCACTTTAAAGATGGTGCCCGCTAGAGTGGCAATTCTGAGCAGTGCAGACGTGGGAGCACACCCTTCAACAGCCTTCCTCTACTTTTTTTTTCAGTAAAATGCAAGCAAAACTACAGAAGGGTTGTATTTTTGTAATTGTACTGGCATTGAGAATGAAGGAAACAGGTCAATTTTACCACACAGGAACTAAAACACGAAAACTGAATATCACAGGGTCTTCTAAGGGTTAAGGTGCCACTGGGTTGGGAGGGACAATTTATAAATTTTAAAAAAAGTTATTTTAAAAAAATTTTTGTCAGTGAGTTTTTTTTCTTTATAAAGAACACTAAAAATGGAAGGGAAGGGTAAAACATAAGTAAATTAAATGAATTGCTGTTCATTCAAAAACTATAACAATGAACATCAGTGGCCAAGGATGGTGGGGAATATTTTGAAACCATCTCCTTGGTCACCCGTGTGTTCCACACCTAACTGCATACATAACAATGACAGCAGGTGTGTCATAATATAACTTACTCTTTGAAACATTGTCAAAATCATATCACTGGCTATTAACTCTAGGTTAGCAACCTATTAAGTGATTCTTGTCTCCTGGGTCTGTTTGTTACTTGTCCTTACTAGTACATTAGTGTTGTTACATATTCAACATTGAATTTTGGTTACCAACATGTTTAAATTATTTTCTACTTAGCACTATATGGTATATTGTTCAATACAATTAGTATATCTAAAGGTGAAACTTAGACTAAGAAAGGAAACTGCCTCTGATGTACAGAGTTTGGCGGAAAAGTTACCAGACGGCTGCTTTATCTAACAAGCTTGCACCCAACACCAGGCTTTCTCCTGTGCACTTGATTACTTCAACGTCTGTTTTTCAACACTTGTACAATGTTTGCTGTTATTATTAGATGAGATGTCTGCACCTACTGCACTTTACTGTTTGTCAGAACATATTTATCTCACTGTTAACAGTTATTGAAAGAATCCAGCGAGAGACACAATCCAGAATGTCTGCTGATCCAACGATACCAACAGTGCATTTAAAGGCATAACAACACTACTCATTTTGAGTAATTTAAATGCCATTAGGACTTGTCAGACCCAGAAGAGGTGATCTTGCCAAAAGGTCTGTTTTTTGCGACCTACTTGTTTTCCCTGATGACATTTTAGCTTGAGGCACTAATTGATATGAACTTCATAGAAACTCTGTTTCACAGTGAATAGTTTCTCAATGTCAGATGCTGAGACTGTCTGGAGAAATGGGAAGGTGTCACAGCTAATCAATAACATTTTTTTACACATGAACACATTTTTGAAGGACAATATCTATTACAAATTATACACATAGCAATTTAATGCTATATGTATCATTTAAAAGGTTAACAAGGTCATATGCATAAAAGGTTAATATAACTGATTTAGTATTGTCAATATCTATATATGGACTACTCCCATATGACTACTCTTATATGCCTCCAGGCTATTGGAACATTTCAACCTTGAACTGTCCTCCCTTTCTTCCTGCTCCCTCTTTGTCTAGCTACAATTCAGCTTCCGACCCCACCATTTGACTTAAACTGCCCTTACCAAAGTCACCAACAACCGGCTAACTGCAAAAGCCAAATGATATTACTCTGTCCTCTTTCTTCTTGACCTAGTCTCTGCCTTTAAAAATGTCAAACACTCCCTTCTGTTACAAAATCTCTCATCTCTTGGTCCTCTCATGGATCACATCATACCTCAAAAACTGGGCCTTTAGTGTCTTCCACAAACACACCACCTCATTGTCTTGCTCCCTCTCTGTTGGTGTCCCTCAAGGCTCTGTTCTAGGACCTCTGCTCTTCTCAATCTACACCTTTGGTCTGGGACAGCTCATGAAGTCCCATGGATTTCAGTATCAATTCTATGCTGATGAAACGCAAATCTACCTGTCTGCTCCAGATATCACCTCCTTACTATCCATAATCCGGCAATGTCTATCTGCTATATCCTCTATTTTTTCTTCTGGCTTTCTAAAACTTAACATGATAAAACAGAATTCAACATCTTTCCCCCATCTCACAACGACCCCAACAGACTTATCTATCACAGTCAATGGCTGCACACTGGTCAGTCCACTGCCCTGGAGTAACTTTTGATTCTGCACTGTCGTTCAAACTGCACATCTAAGCCCTTTCCACCTCCTGCTGCTTCCAACTAAAAAATATCTCATGGATCCATACATTTATCAACCAGGATGCTTGTACATGCCCTTGTCATCTCCCACAAGGGCTAGCACCCTTGAATCTCTCCAATCTATACTCTGCCGCCATACTAATCCACCACTCTACCTTTTACTCCTCTGCCTTTTGCTTCTACCAATCCCTTCACTGACTCCCCATTGCCCAGCAAATTCAGTTTAAAATACTATCAAATACATATAAGGCCATCCACAATCCTTTCTTCCTCCCTACTTCTCTGACATGCTTTCTAGATACATCAATGCACATAATCTCTGATCCTCACAAGATCTCCTTCTCTACTCTACTCTTATCATCTCTTCCCACAATCGTCTCCAAGATTTCTCCTATACATCCTCTATACTCTGGAATTCTCTACTCCAACATATCAGACTTTCACCTACAGTGGAATCCTTCAAAAGCAAACCTGTAAACCCACCTCTTCAGACAAGGCTACAACTTACCGTAACCCTGTTGCCACTACACCACCATATGACCATCTTTACCCTTACCTACTTTATGCTTTCCCCATCTCCTGTGGATTGTAAGACTTCACGGGCTGGGTCTTCTTTCCTCTGTACCAGATTATAATTAGTCTTGTTTATGATTATTGCAATAGTTTTAAATTATGTATGTACACCCCTTTTCATACGTAGAGAGTCATGGAATGAATGACGCTATAATAACAAATATATTATTCCCTCATTCAGGATAATTTAGAGCTACTTATGCACAATCTACAGTATGTATCCTAATATACAGAAAATATGTATACAATCTCTGGACTAAGGTTTTGGAAGGTGTATATAGAAGATTCACACTCTCATTCTTAATTACATCCTTCTTTGTGTTGTTTTCTTTACACACAGGTCAAATAGCATTAATACATTATAATAATTCATTTTCAAATAAGAATTCTTCCTAGCAGTCAAATAAGCTACAAATGAGATTGTCATCTGTTGGACCTCTGGGACCCATTAAAACATCACAGTCTGGCCACACCACATTCTGATGGGCCAGTCCAAACATATAAATCTTGTTGTTAATTTCAACAAGACCTATCTATATGTTTTAACAATAGGACATCTTCACAAGATGAAACTTTATTTTTTTTCCCATTCTAGGGTTAATCAGCTTAGACAGCAGTGAAGGCTACCCTCCGGCACTCAAGCTGTGGTAAAACTACGACTCCCAGCATGCTACATTTGTTTATGTGGAGTTCTGAGAACAGCCAAGCAAGTGTGCATCTTGGAAGTTGTAGTTTTACTACAGCTGTCATCCCTCCAGTAGTGCGTAGGTTAAATCAAGTTTTTAATTACTATTTTCCAGAAATGAGAATTACAGAATCCAATACTGTACATTAAAATAATCTTTTGCTGCATAATACTAATTTTTTCCCCAAATTTATCATATAGAGCTGTTATAAACCATAGCCCTCTCTAGCAAAAAAAGTTTGCACGCTCTAGATGTGGGTTAGAGTGAGGCTTAGAGTGAGCTCTGGGCATACTGCATGAGGATATAACCAAAACATTGAGGTAGGTTATTTAAAGATCATGGACTTTAGTAGTACCGTAGAGTTGAATAGAGCAGCATCTGAGATGTGAGACCATAGGCGTGCGCAGCCTATTGCATTAGGGTGTGCACCTTAAAGCACAAACACACACGCCGTGTGCGCGTGTGTATGTATGTATATATATATATTATATACACACATATATATACACAAATACACTCTGCATACATACATACAGACCCGCACTCATAATTATCATTATAAACAAAAATAAAAGTTATATTACCCCCTGTATAATTAACTGAGGGGTATCAGGATACATTATATAGGGGACAACTGAAGAGGGTTAGCACTGTAGCAGGGACAGGGTACATACTTTTTTATAATTCGTTATATAACTTATACAGCGGGTCTCAGTCATTCTTGTGACAGACTTTTTCTTGTAGACAGTCCGGATCGGAGCAGCTGGGCAAACTCCAACACTATCATGCCGCCGCCGTTGTCCTCACCTTACTAGCAGGTGGGGCACGCAGCGTGACGTCAAACTCTGTCGCCCAGACGTGACCACTCCCAGCCTGCACCTGCACACACGGCTCTGCCTCCACCGGGTCCGCCCCCACTATGTGAATTACTAGCCACCGCCCGCCGGCAAACTGCATGTATTGTGTTACAGTGCGGCGGCGGCCAGCATAACAGCCAGTGGCGGATCCAGAGCCTGGTCTCGAAAGGGGCACTTCCAGATTGTTTTGTGGCGGTGGACAGAAAATAATGTGGTGCATACTTTTTTTTTTTTTTTACAATGTGCAGATAGTATTGTACCCCTCCATCCCCCTTCTCCAACCACCCAGGACCCTTACTCACATAAAACAAGTAATATATATAATATCGCTTACAGTGAATGACTGTAAATACTTACAGTTCTGAAGACTCCAGCAGGCTCAGGATCAGTGCTCTGGGCAGCTGGACTCAGGGCTGGAAGTGGGCACCGCTCTTCAGTTCAGGAAGGAAACCTATAAGACGCACCGGCCCATAAGACTAGGTTTTAGAGGGGGACAATAAGAAAAAAAATATTTTTCATTACACCTCAGGTCAGACCACCAATCAGAATCCCAATGTTAATCAGACCTCAGGTCAGACCACCGATCAGAACCCAATGTTAATCAGATCTCAGATGACAGCCCCAATCAGACCCCCAATCTTAATAAGACCCCAATAAGACCTCAGATCAGACCCCAATGTAAATGACCCCCAATCATACCTCAGATAAGAGCCCCATGCCTCTCATCACCCCCATATCAGCCCCCATGCCTCTCATTAGCCCCCAAAATCAGCCCTTATGCCTCTCAGCCCCCATTATCAGCCCTTATGCCTCTCAGCCCCCATTATCAGCCCTTATGCCTCTCAGCCCCCATTATGCCTCTCAGAATCCTCAGCCCCTATTATGCCATTGCCTCACCAAGTCAGCCCAATTTATGCCTCAGCCCCTGCCCCATTATGCCTCTCAGCCCAATTTATGCCTCAGTGCCCCCCTATATGCCTCTCAGCCCAATATATGCCTCACCCCCCCATTATACCTCTCAGCCCAATATATGCCTCAGCCCTCCCATTATGCCTCTCAGCCCCCCCATTATGCCTCTCAGCCCCCCCATTATGCCTCTCAGCCCAATTTATGCCTCAGCCCCCCCCCATATTATGCCTCTCAGCCCATATTATGCCTCTCAGCCCAATTTATGCCTCAGCCCCCCCATTATGCCTCAGCCCCCCCATATTATGCCTCTCAGCCCATATTATGCTTCTCAGTCGTCGTCGTCCCCATATTATGCCTCTATGCTCCCAGCAGCCTGGCCATTATTCCATGTTTGCCCCCAGCAGCCTCAGATAAAATAAACAAAACACTTACCTCTCCAGCTCCTGGACGCTGCTCCTCACCAGCACCTCCCGAGATCTTCTTCCTCATGCTGTCCGCTGGCGCACACAGAGTGATGTCACAGAGCGACTCACGCTATTCGCAGCCCTGCACAGTAAACAGCCCAGAACCAGGAAGCGGTGAGTACAGATCCTTCACCGCTTCCTGGTCCTCCGATACTAATCAGCGCTTCCAAAATGAAAGCGCTGATAAGTATTCACATCCTTAAAGGGAAATCAGTGGGCATGCGGGCGGGGGGGACGGACCCGGGAGCACGGCTTGATTAGGGTGTGCCCAGGCACACTCGGCACACCCCATGCGCACGCCTATGTGTGAGACTACCTCTCCATTTAAATGGAGGAACATATGACCCCAATTGTCATGAACGGTGGTGATCCCAGGGGTCATAAACCCACCAGTCATTTATCCCCTATATTGTTGAGAGGGGATAATATATTGTTTGTGTGAAAACTCCTTGAAGTAGTGCTTTTAAAGGACTTCCTTTGGAACAACCTCTAAGA
This sequence comes from Bufotes viridis, assembly GCA_033119425.1. NCBI lineage: Eukaryota > Metazoa > Chordata > Amphibia > Anura > Bufonidae > Bufotes > Bufotes viridis. The sequence continues at coordinate 371,545,500 of CM065590.1, read as the reverse complement.
AAGCCCAAAGTGCTAATCTGTCCCTAGGTAAGGCTGCATTCAAATTTGGTGCATTTGTTTTAAACAAAACCACGAGTAGTTCTTGAAGGATGGAGATGCCTGCTGCAAAGCTTTATATTTCTATTTTTTAGATACAATTTTAAGATTCATTCCTAATTGTAATATTTCTAATAATCCAGTATGACCATAGTTCCATGCAAGCTATAAGGGAGGGGGGGGGGGGTTGTATTTTTTATTTGTGAAATGTCATTTTAGAGGCATTCCTATTCATGACTTCAGTATAAAACAGATATTAACAGTGCAAGAGCTAAACAATGGGTTATAGAAGTATGCATGAATGCATAATGTAGAAACAAGAATTCATATCTGTGCTATTATATATACTTTTTATTATCATTTCAAGAATGTGGTTTTACCTTTAGTTTCCAGCATTTTGCAGCTCTCACTGAAATTCTTCAGTGCCACAAAACCTATGCTCAATGATTGAAGAGTGGATGGCCTTTATATTAGGTTCCATTAAAATGATGGGTGTGTGTTACTCTGAGACAGCATTACATTGATTAATGGTATAATTATTTTAACCAGCCAGGGATCCTTGACAATATGTATTCTATCTTTTTTCAATGGCTGTTTTTACTTACTTAGTTATCAGAATACAAATTTATTACCCCAATATTTCTTCCAATTGGCAGATCACTTCATTATGTCTGAAGCAAAAAAATATTACAGCTATCAAAGGTTATGAGAATCTTTAAAATTGATATTCCACATAGAAGTCAGAAGCTTGAGCATAAAGCCTTACACATTTAGAATATGATATTAAGGCAAATACAGATTGTACTGTACAGTATATGCTTTTCCTAAACGTTTAAAAGCTCTTACTGTAAATTGCAGCAGCAGTCACAGCAATATGCAAATGCACAGCATTACCCAAAATGAGTGCAATTATTGTAAGAAATAGTGGGTTGGTCATGGGGAACGCTTATTATTGATGTATGGCCCAATGACTCCTGCTGTGATTAATAATACTATCTATCTATCTATCTATCTATCTATCTATCTATCTATCTATCTATCTATTATCTATCTATCTATCTATCTATCTATCTATTTACTATCTATCTATCATCTATTTACTATCTATCTATCTATCTATCTATCTATCTATCTATCTATCTATCTATCTCATATCCTATCTATCCATCTATTTCAAATCTATCTATATAATCTATCTATCCATCTATCTTTCTATCTATCTATCTATCTATCATCTACTGTATTTATTATCTATCTATCTATCTATCTCATATCTATCTATCTATCTATCTATCTATCTATCTATCTATCTATTATCTACTCTATCTATACGCTCTCTATCTAACTATCATCTATCTCATATCTATCTATCTGTCGGTGTGTCTATCTATCTATCTATATATCTAGAAATGGAAAAAAGCCAGCAGCACTCCGATATAGTCAAAAAGGTTGTGAAGTTTTTTTCACCCAGTGCCATAACAGCGATGTTTCAGCCACTTGAGATAGACCGCAACAAGCGGTTGAAGTGTCGCTATTATGACATTGGATGAATAAACCTTCACAACCTTTTTGACTATATCGGAGTGCTGCTGGCTTTTTTACTTTTCTATTGATGTGGACCTAGTGCCGGTTGGTATGGCCTGATTTTGCACCCACATGTAACAATTATCTATATTTTTATCTATTTATTTATGTAGAAAGTTCCTGAAATCCAATCCGGTTCCTATCTGTTCTATAGACTGTCAGATTTGGTCTGAATAAATTCAACTGGAATTTAAAGTTTCCCAATTGCCCTGAAAAGTCATATATGACTTTATCCAACCTCTGTCAAGCTCGTTAATGCCAAGACAGCGTTAGTAATGTCAAAGTGACAGAAAAGTATATGGCTATAGGTAAATGGATGGTAGCCAGTGACGTCATCACTCATATCGCAGGTCCTTTGGCAGGTTCTGTTCAGGGAAGATAGAAGAAGCTGCTACAGCGCAATCAAGTGCTATTAAATGCTATTATTTTCCGATATAACCTTGTTATAACAGAAAATAATAAAGTGAAGTTTGGGTCCCCATTGACTTCAATGGGGTTCGGGGTCATGTTTGGGTCCTGAACCTAAACTTTGACCTGAAATTTGTCCGAACCCGGCGAACCTGATTTTCATATATTCGCAAATTCAAGAATTTGCGATTATTTTCTTGATTTCGAAAATTGGCAGTGTAATATTCACGTATTGCACACCCAATATAGGCGTGGGTCACTTTTGCTACATTTTTTATGCTGCTAGAAGTTTACTGAGACTGGAGAAAATGGTTGGCTTGGCAGAAAATTACAATAGCTTTACATGCAGATAAAGTGCTCCAATATATCCGCAATTGCGCAAATCGGCAATTGATGTGCATATTTTTTTACAATACGGGCAATTTCTAATTTTAGCAGATCTGACTACATATTTCTGATTGGTGCGCTAAGTATTGTTGTGAACTTGCCTGTAGCATTTATGTATGGACAGCAGACATCCTAACCTCCCTGCACTGGAATCAGCTACACTATATCATTATCTAACCTACACTGACTATCTCCCACTAACTATCTGTACTAAATTTATAAGCTAACTAACTAACTAACTAATTATCTATCTAATGTAATATGACACAGTAAAGCACAGAGCACAGCAATGACACTACTGTCTCTCAGAACTGAAAGAAAAACTGTAGAAAATGGCTGCTGGGAAGGTTCTTATATACTAAAGGGGCAGGTAACTTTCTTATTGTTTGCTAGGGATGTTGCTAAGCTCAAAGACATTGTTGCCTTCTCATCAGGCCAAAAGCAAGAAGTAGGGAGGAATCATGGGTTCAGAGGGAAAAAAATGATGAATATTCTCGAATACGAATATATAGCACTATATTCTAAATATTCACGAATTCTTGAAGTGCCAATATTCGCGTTAAATAGTCGCAATTCAAATATTCGCACCCAACACTAGTCACTACCAGCCTCTCTGATACAGTCTGAATAAGTTGCACAATGTCTCAATGACTGTCTCTAAAACCTCTCTGTCTGCAATTATAAATCTAAATAGCTATTGTCTTCTTCTTACTGTGAAAGAACCTTTCTGAGACTAAACAAGCTGCATTCTGATTTATTTCCTGTAACAGGAGTCCTATCCTTGAAATGTTTATGCCCAGGAAACACATGCAGATCTTGGCTGGTATCTTATATAGTGCTGATGACACATCCATTGACATTACAACTATAGTCCCTCATATTTGACTGAGGTTGACTGCAAGGTGTTACTGGCAAGCACGCCGGAGCATGGCCATGTGATCCTCCTTCATCTTCTCCTCTTTCCTGTATTGTATGTAGAAACCATTTAGTAAAAAACTTTGGTAACACAGTAGTTCCAGCCTGGTATACATGACACAAGTAAATGACCCCAACAGATTCATTACCAATTAATTTAAAAAAACAGAATTAGAATGTTTTCTCGAGAAATTCAATTAAAAAAATTGTCTCTCTGTCTCAAACACACATGAGAAGTACTGTATGATTGGGCGGAGGGTCATAAATGAGGCACTCACATCTATCATTTAACCAAAACTTACAGTATTGGTGGGAACCTTGTGTCAACCAGAGAAAATTGTGCTAAGGGCCGACCTCTGGTTTTATTAAACTAGTATATTCATTTTTAATTACATGTCATGTAACATAAAAAACATTAATGCAAAAAGATGATTCAATGATGCAAATAGATTAAATCAATGATTATGTTTGTGACTGTATCAAATTATATCAGAAGAGGCTTCTATACTCTGGTGGGCTAGTCCAACCTTGTAAATTATCTGATATGTTTTGGTACACACATCAGAGCAACAAACTCATTGTGCTATTGTTAGGCTTTTACATTTTCTATAACCTGCAATAATTGTTATTTTATCATTTGCTGTTATAAGGACTTTGAGCTGAATTGTCTGATCTGCAGATACACAGAATCAAATATCGTCATGCCTTTTGTTATCAGATTCAGTTAACATTATGCTGTATACTAAAGCCTGCCCAGAGGCTGATCAATGTCATCAGTAATTAATTATTCAGCCGCCGTCTTCACACCTCACCGTGATAACACCTATACTCCAAATAATGAGCTAAAATTGCTGCCTTACTTAAGCTGTGTGTTACACTAATAGACAAACCTGGCAATGATTTGAGGTTGTAATTGATCTTTCAATGTATTCATTTATGTCAAAATCCATTCATAATTGAGACTTAGGATATTAAACTGCACTGCAGAAATATAGTGGGTTCAGGATTCTCTGCATTATCTACGGAGAGAAACTGTTTGGGCCATTATTTAGCAATTACCACTTGGTCCCTTTACAACGCATGTGAAAAACGACATGGTGCCAACATAGTCAATAGCCCCAGGTGTTCCATTCAGAAGCCTTAATCAGGGATGAAAGTAATGCGGATCAACATAAATGTGTGACGGTCATAGGAGACAATTTTAAATTGATTCAGCATTGTATGCTTCATGGGATCCTTATTGTTTCACTGTCATAAATTTCACTTTGGTTAAATCCACATGTTGCCATATACCGATTTACATTTTCTTACAGAATAACCTTATTTTCCAATCACAATGATATAAGAATATATGGTGTATGGTATATTACATCTATCGTGGAAAAGGTGAACATGACTAAAATTTAAGCGTAGCTTTAAAGTGAATAAATAGCATTTACTGTATCTAGTACAGTGCAAGTAGGAAAAACATGGTATTCTGAAATTAGCCTACAGGGGTTGCAAGAAAATTCATATTCTTTCCTTACAAAAATCTTTAGCAGACTTTGTCTGATTTTTAGAAATCTTTCTGTACCCGCATATACGGGTATGTTAGAGGGGTTTTCTGAGAGTTTATTCATCAGTATCTGATCAATAATGTTGCGGCCTTCTCTCTGCTCATGAAGCATAGTACCATGCATTATATAGAGGCTCTGGGGTATCGCAGCTCAGCCCCATTCACATCAATGGGGCTGAGCTGCACCTAGGCCAAGTGACATATGAATGTGACATCACATTGCCTAGACCAGGCATCAGCAACCTTCGGCTCCCAGATGTTGTGAAACTACAATTCCCAGCATGCTCCATTCATTTCTATGTAAGTTCTTAGAAGAACAGAGCAACTATGCATGCTGGGAGTTGTAGTTTCAAAACAGCTGGGAGCCAAAGGTTGCCTACCCCTGGCTTAGACTGAACTGAGAGAGGGCCACGGCGCTACTGCGAGTGCCAATGCCTTCTGAAATAGCTGATCAGTGGGAGTCACAGGTGTCGGCCCCCACTGATCAGATATATAAAGGTCATCAGTAAAAACTCTTATAAAACCCCTTTAACAAAGTAGTGTAAATGCTGAAGATTTTCCTTCCGGATTAGTAGGCAGAAAATCTTCCGAGGAATACAATTTCAGTAAAGTGTGCAGGATTTTTAACCCTGTTGGGTCTTTAAAGATGGCCCCCGCTCAGCTGCTAAGCGGGCACCATAGACCATGGGCACCTACCTGTTAACACTGCAGAAACCTGGAAGTGAAGTCTGTGATCCTTGATAACACCAGTCACAGACTTTTAACCCCTCAGATGTCATGGTCAAGTGCGACCATGTGCTCAAGAGGTGTAAAGTGTTTCAATTTTCTCTATAATTCTGCGCTGCAGATTTCACCATTTGCAATGCATGTTATATCAGATGTGGCATCTACAGCTGCTAAACCTTCAAGAAACAAGAAGGCACAAAACATCTCTATTGTTGTCCCTGAGGAAGAAGCTTGTGAGTAACTATTGTAGTTTTGGTGAAAAAACACAATGCATAAGGACATTTTAAACCAAATAACGTACACTCATGCCATAGTTACAGATCTGAGATTCTTGGCAAATGCATTTTGTACAAAATTAGTTGGCCCCGTCTGCCAAATGTCAAGGCGATCTCTATAAGATGGGAACCTAACACTAAATCCTATCTGTTATGTGCCATAATGGCCACTATAAAATTCAGGAAATGCAGGTTCCACATGTATGCTGGGTCCACTATGCCTTTTACCATTTTTTGTGCTATAATGGCCGCCATTAAATCCAGGGAATACAGGTACCAACAGAGGGGGTGTGATGACGCCCCCGCCACTTTTATCATCTTCTATGCCAGTTTTCTGGTATAGAAGAACACTGAACTCTAGGATTTTTGTCCCATTATAACGCCTTAAAAAATTTATATCCATCCACCTTCTGGTGTTCAGGTGCACATTTACGCAGTGGAAATGTATCAAATCCATGACTGTCTATGCACTGCATAGGTGGACCTGGTCAGAATCAGTAGTGTCTCACATTCAGAAGCTCTCTACTTTGTCTCATGAGGGGGGGGGGGGGTCGGGGGTTCCTGATCAAGGGATGCCCCCTCTATAATTTTCCTACTAATTGGATATGCCCATTTAAAGACATCGAAGGAGCTGTTTCAATCTTAGGTGTCAATAGTGATGAGCGGCAGGGCAATATTCCAATTTGCTATGTTTTGAGAATATTTGTCATATATTGTCGAATTCACTATTATTTTGTAGATTGTGAAAATCGGCAATGTAATATGTGCGTAATGCGCACGCAATACAGGCGTGGGTCACTATAGCTAAATTTTTCAAACTGCTCAAAGTTTATTAAGACCGGAGAAAATGGTTGGCACGACAGAACATTACAATAGCTTTATATGCAGATAGAGTGCTCCAATATATTCGCGATTGTGCAAATTGGCAATAATGATGCAAATATTTTAGCTCAATACGTGCAACTTCATATTTTAACAGGTCTGACTACATATTAGTGATTTATGCATAAAGTATTGTTGTGAACTTGAGACATCACAGCACTATGTATGTATGTATGTAGCATACATACATACAGCACTATGTATGTAGAATGTATGTATGGACAGCAGAACCTAACTACACTATATCACTATCTAACCTACACTGACTATCTCCCACTAACTATCTGTATTATATATTAATATAAACTAACCAGCTATCTAATGTAATGATACAAATGGAAACGAGAGAGCTAAGATATAACACTGCTGTCCCTCTCAGAACTGTATTAAACTGTTAAAAATGGCTGTGGGGAGGTTCCTATATACTAAAGGGGTAGGTAACTTTACTATTAGTTGCCAGGGATGTTGCTAAGCTCAGACAAAGACATTGCAGCCTTCTCATTGGGCCACAAGCAAAAAGGGAGATTACTGATGGAAAAAAAAGTAGTATATTCGAAAATACAAATATTTATCATTATATTCTAAATATTCGCGAATTCTCGAAGTTGTGATATTCACGATTAAAATTTGCAATTGGAAGATTCGCGCCCAACACTAGGTGTCAACACAGCTAGCATCTATTTGCCTGACATAGAACAGTACTTAACAAAGGAACCTGCATCTCTTTGAGAGTTAGTAGTAGACAGGCATTTATTCAGGTAACCAATAAAATAATTTACTTTAAAGTTACATTTATACACTTCCATTAGTGGTTACTATGATGCACTGATATGAAATTTAATGTCTGTGAAGAGCCATCAAAATTTTGAGTTATTCTTCCTGATATATTTCACTTTCCATTAAATGCTATAAGAAAATGACAAAAAAAAAAAAGAAAAAAGAATAAGGATTATAATGTAAGAGCTTTTTTTATAACGTATGTAGTTTTTCTCTAAATACAGCAGCTCCTATAAAGTACTGGTTGACATTCTTCTGCAGGATTTTAAATACTGTAGTTTACTAAAATACAATGAACTGTGGTCCTCACATGAGATGTAAGGAATCCAATGTGTTCCCTAGTGATAGCCAGACACTGGGAGTCAAAGATTACTGCAGGGAATGTGACTTCAAATTGACTGGCTTTCATGATAGTGCAGATCCCGTGGATATAACATAATAAAGAGCACTACACTCTCATGATAACTCGACGTCTCACTGAATTGCAGGGCAATTTTATCCAGAAAAAAAAGGAATAATTGCAAGGTCATGCTTAATAGCTGTATAAGCAATTGATAGGTCAAAGTTTCATCCATAAAGATAGCAATGTACTTGTCATTGGATCACAAATTCGATTAAAATTTGTCAAAAAGGACCACACAATAATATGAACCCTGAAAACGTAGCCTCCCCGAAGAGGTCACTAAGTAGTAAAGAGATTTCAAACATACAGGACTTTCATCTAGTTCAAAAGCAAGTCCTCCATGGTAAAGAGAGCTTGTAGTCCTTTATGCAATTCAATATATGATAGGGTTTCGTTTCTGTCTAAGTAGAAACTGCTACCGAGTCATTTAGCCATTGTCCTTACTTTGATATTGCATTACCGAATGTCAAAATTGTCATCTTATAAATGAGTGTACTACTGCGGTACAAATCATAAAGTACTTTATAAAGAGTGGCCTAGACTGGATGACTCACAAACAGAATCTAGAACTACAGTAGGAAGAGCTTTCCCTCTTTTATTATTAACGTAGTATCCAGAATTAGTTTTACGAAACTATGCAAAATATACATTGTAATATCTTTATCATATATGGTTGGTACGGTTCACCTCCCCCAATATTCCAACTTGTGCTAGGTTTTCTTTATGGAATGACAAAATGCCATATTAATGTAAATAGAGATTGTTAAAGGGAATGTTTAATCAGAATATGACTTATTGTTTAAAGGGAACCTTTCAGCTACAAATGCACCATAAAACTACAAGAGTTACCTTATAGATGTTGTCATCATGTTTCTAAAGATGTTTTTATCTTAGATATCCGATGTGCAAGATCACTGCCGGACGAATACCGCATCTCGCGGCCCCGCTGCTTCAACTACGTCGAGCTCACGTGGCACAGTTTCGTCACTGGTTACCAAGAAGTGACGTTACGCCCTCCCTGGGAGTATGTGAGGTCAGCTTGGCACAGTTTACATAGACACCTTCTGTCCATGCAGGCACAGGGAGCCACGGGAAGTGAGACAAGCTGAGAGGGCCTTTTCACTGCCCCAGTGAAACAGCGCCCTGTCAGCTCTGTAGACTGCCACAATTCCCTCATTAGATATAAGCCCGGTCCTAAGTAGCATATAACTAGCCAAAACACAGATGTGGGGATTTGTGGTAGAGATACAAGGACAGCACAAGATTAAATTATATATTTAATTGCCTTAAGGGTGCACCAGACATAACACTATGGTCAGATGTTCAAATACAGATGACGTGGTACAAACAGGGTTAAACAGAGCAAAAGTCAGTTACCAGGTGAATTGAGTAGTCCTTTGGGTTATGATGATGAATTCTTGGTTGCTGTAATCCTTAGCTGTAGCTGTAGTCACAAGGGGGCAATGATGTCAGCAGTTTCCAGGTCTCCCCAAACACATTATACAATGTGGCCCCCTTCAGAGAAATACCCTGGTCTCTGGCCTGCATGGGTCTTTTCACGTGTAGTTGGTCACTCCCCTCCCTCCCCCCAGGAGGCGCCCTGTAACCCTTGCTACAGTGAGGCAGCTAAGATTACAAAAACTCATTATTGATCTTTGCTCCTCCCCGCAAGATTATAGGGAGATGGTTCTGGCAGCCACGGATCCAGCTGGGTTCTTACTACAAGTGGAGACCAAACATGGCTCTGTTATTAGGTTCCTACTGGGAGATCTCTGTTTTTCCCCTTCCTGGCACCCAACCCCCAATCAGCGACCAAGGGCACATCCGCCTTGGTCCCATGGTCGCAGATATGAATCTATATGTATCTATATGTATAATTCCTTATGAACCCCCGGTTCCATGATATCTGATGAATTATTTTGTTCTGATGAGCAGCAACCCCCCACCGGCATTCATCCTGCCAACAGGTTGAGTTGCCGGGTGGCTGAGAGGGTTTGAACTGCAAACATGTGGTCTGTTTTAAAGCCAGGGCCCCTGTGGAGTTTGCTTTCTCTGCTAGCTGACAGCAAATGGCTGGAATTAGATCATAATTCTACATTCCTCGTACACTGAAAAAGGACTTTTATTTCCCTGTAGATTGTATGTAAATGAGGTTCTTGAAGTCAAGGGGGCAGCGGCTTTCTCGCTTGAAGTCAAGCTTGCAGCGCCCCCTTCCCTCCTCTTAGCATTTCATTGACAGTCTTTGGTATAGTTTCAGGTACGATTCCATCCTAGATTTTGTGCATGTGCCATATGATTGCATTTCTGGAACTTGTGCATTGATCATTTCTGTTTTGAAACTGCAGGCACAGACTCAAGTGTGCGAGGACAATACAGAACATTGCAGCATATATATGTCACTCACAGGACCAGGAGCACACAAAGTACAGTACAGCAGGGATCAATGCGCAAGCACTGGAAATACAATCATATAGCACAAGTACAAAATCTAGGATGGAATCACGTCTGAAACTATACTAACATCTAAGACAAAAAAATCTTTAGAAACATCATGACAACATCTGTAAGGTAATGCTTTTGGTTTATGGTGCATTTTGCAGATGACAGGTTCCCTTTAAATCACATTTTAAGCGGTGACTGTGCTTTCACGCTGTATGAAAAAGCAACATCCTCTTTGGTGGCCAGGACCACGGAAGTACACATAGGCCAGCACCTTTTCCTATAGCATGCAAGAACAACCACAGCTGAAGGATTGGAGGGTGGTTATAACCATGGAAATGAGCAGTGTATAATATAATGGAAAAAATAATCAAGCTAGTAATTTGCTGGAGTGGATCAACCCCTTTAAAGGGTTTGACCGCTGCTCTAGTCATTCAGTGGAATATAAACCCCATTCTCATGTTTGGTGATAGTCTCAGCAATCGAACCCTCATTGATCAGATGGTCATTTTCTGTCCTGTGGATAGGGGATAAGTTTTGACTTTGGTCGAAGCACTTTTACTGTTTGAGTTTGAAATGAATAATATAAAATTTACAGGCCGAATAGCTTTTTGATGACATGGCTTCTCAGATTACAAGTTATGCAACCTAGTGAAATCATTACATTTGTACTTATGTTTAAGGAATCTATTTAACCACTTGAGCTACAGAGGATTTATCATTTTTAGGTTTTCATTTATTCCTCCCAACTTTCTGGAGCTATCAATTTTTTTCCCATTTATATAGCCATAACTTTCTTTTTTTGTGGGATAAGGCTGAGCTCACACTTCCGTTTTTTGGTCAGTTATTTCTATCAGGTATTGTCAGCCAAAACTAGGTGTGGGTCATTAACACAGAACAGGTGCAAATCTTTCCATTATACCTGATCTCTGAGTACTTCACTACTGGTTTATGCTCACAATAACTGGTCAAATAACTGATCAAATAACTGAAGTGTGAACTCAGCCTAAGTTGTACTTTCTAATGGCACCATTTAATTCCAAATGGGGTAGAAATGGGAAAAACAAAAACACAATTCCACCAAAGTTTTACAGGATTTGTTTCTATGGTCTTCTCTATACAGTAAAACTGATCTGTGCACTTCATTCTTGGGGGCAGTACAATTACAATAATAGCAATGTATATAGTTTTGTGTTTTATTGTTAAAAAAATAAAGGAGAGGGGAGGTAAAGCAGTGAAAAAATGGCAAATCAGCCATTTTGATGTTTGTTTGTTTTTCCATTACACCATTCTCTGTATGGGATAAATATTTGTATATTTTATAGTATGGGTGTTTTTGGACATGCCTATGATGTTAATTTTTAAGTTGTGAATTTTTTGGTGGCAGTCATCTAAGGTTAAGAGACTTCCATAAACAAGCACTGTAAATATAAGCAAGCAGTCGGCAAAGTTGCTGCCCATTGTTGGACATTAATAACTTTTTGTTTACTATACCGGGTGGTCCACGAAAAACAGACCCGTTTCCCTTGTGTTGTTTGTACAGGATAATGAATAATGGAAAAATTACATACTCACCTACTACTAGAGATTCCGGAAGGGGTTTCCACCAGTGGAAATACAACGTTGCGCAGTTTTATTATGTTCAGGAATGCCACATTTTAGATTTGTACATTTTCTGGGGATTAGTTTAATAAATCCTACCCTTTTTGTATCCACAGAGATGAAAGTTGGATACCATTAGGTCTGGTGACTGTGGAGATCACAATCCTTTGTTTGAAATACGTTATTCTGTAAATGTGTATAATTTTGGCATATGATAAATGGCAAGTTACCCTGTCTTGCGAAAGAAAAACAATACTGATTGGATTACTGTACAAAGGATTGTTTTAAAAAAATCCATGTACATGGCTGTATTCAGATTTTCATCAAAGAATAATGGACCTGAAATCCATGTACTCATAACTGCCCACCTAATGCCGATCTTTAGATCTTGATTACTTCATGTGAATTTTGTGTATGCCAGTAGCTACTGTTCTGTGACACAACGCACTCAATTAGATGGAACCACACTTCATCGCTCAAGACTTAAGTTCTAAATGTCTGTCTACGATCATATTCAGCATCCATTTGCAATATGCCACATGCTTCTGTTTATCCCCCTACTTTAACTCTTTCATGACTGCCATACAGTATGGCTTCAGGTGAAATGATTTCAGTACACAAAGGCATGTTTTCCTTCTTATGTGTACATTTTCACATCAATTTTCTCAAGCTTCTCATAGTCCTTTCTTGGATTTTCACAACAACAAGGTTGTCTATTTTTTCGGGATCGGGCATAGATTCCATTGTTATGTTATTTCTGTACAAAGCCTGATAAGCAATATCCTGTACACAAGGGAAATAGGGTTTTGTTTTTGGTTGCCCACCCTGTACTAAAGGTACCTTCACTTGAGCCGATTATCTTGTAAATTACCATTAAATCGAGCAGTGTAAAAGCAATGAACAACAGTGACAACCGACAATTGGTAGATTTCTCGTTGGTTCAAACATTTGTTTGAGCACAAAAGTTATTGTTTGACGTTAACGATTTCATACGTGTAAACAGCAATTGCTCCCTACACGAGCAATTACAGACGATTATACCGTAAATGTGTTTAAGCTTGACACTCAAGTTATCGCTTTGTGTAAATGCAACTGTCTGCTTTACAAACAATGGAATATGCAATCGAAATTATGAAATTGCATCTAAAAGGTCATTGTTGAAACTTTAACTGCACAAAGAAATTACTCATTTGTTGCTCAATGAGACAATATTACAGCAGATTGCCAGCATGGAATTGTTCCTTCCCGACAATCTGCCGATCGCTAGCGGAGAAGACCACTACATTTACATGTAACAATCTCCTCCAGAGTATGGGGAGGAGGAATCGCTAATGCTTTCACTCTTCCCCATAAGGGCTCGTTGTTTGCCAGCAGGAGATGGTGCTTACACGGCATGATCTGCTGCCAGTAAACAATAATTTTTGCTTGTGCACAAACTATCGGATTACTCGATGAATGAGAGTTTCGCTTTTTCAACTCGTAATTGCTGGTACATTTACACCACCAGATAATTGCTAATGAGTGTTACTATGATGGCTCATTAGCGATAATCTGTGGGATTCTCAGCCCGTGTAAAGGGCACTTTAAATGGAAACATACCTAAGATAACAAACTTTGTTGTCATTGTGACTTATATTGTAGTTTACTAAATTGTTTTCATAGCTCACACAGTTGTCCACCAGCAATATACAAGTATTCACAATATCATATGCAGAACCATGTGCAGAACAATACACTCACAACTATCAAAAGGTGCATACAGTAATAATGTAAAAAAATCACATCTCATCAATGATAACTATTTAAATAAACCCCCACCCCTTCCGATACCCAATCCCGATAAAAGCTAAAAGTGCCTGAGGAACTTCTTGAATGATAAGTTGAACTTTAGCTAAAGCAAATAAGATACTGGTAGGTATCACCCGGGTTATAGATATACATGTTGAAAACATACCGTATATAGAACATTAGCACAGACATAAGCCATTTATGAACCTTCTCCAATGTATCTTTTAAATATTTTTCTGTAAGGATATGGAACTATCTATTGTACAATATTGTACAATATTAGATGTTATCTGAACTAGAGGTGTGCTGGAGGTAAGTGATTAATTCAAGGATGTTGTCACGACCGTAGGCAGCAAAACGCACTCACACAGTGAGCCCTAACTTGAACCCAACCCGCTGTCCCTGCCTATTTGCAGAGCAAGACCTAAACAGCTAGTCCACATCTAGTCGACCATCCGTATGCTTTGTTCACAGGAGTTCAGAACAGTACTCCATGTGTGGTCTGATTGGTGATTTGTAAAGGGACAGGACTATGTTCTCATCATGTGCATCTATGCCCCTTTTGATGCAACCCATTATCTTATTGGCCTTGGTAGCAGCTGCCTGACTCTGGTTTCTACAGTTTAGTTTGCTGTTCAGTAATGTTTCTAAGTCCTTTTCCATGTCCATGTTACCCAGTGTTTTAGCATTTAGTATGTACAGATGACTTGCATTATTCCTTCCCATGTGCATAACCTTACATTTGTCAGTATTAAACTTCATCTATCACTTCTCTGCCCAAGCCTCCAATGTATCCAGATCCATCTGTGGCAGTATGCTGTCCTCTTCCATGTTAATTACTTTAAACAGTTTAGTGTCATCTTTAAAAAATTAATATTTTATTGTGCAAGCCTTCTACAAGATCATTAATAATATATTGAAGAGAATAGGGTCCAATACTGACCCCTGTGGTATCCCACTAATGACAGTGATCCAATCTGAGTGTGTACCATTAATAGCCCTCCTCTGTTTTCTATCACCAAGCCAGTTACTTACCCACATACACACATTTTTCTCCCAGTCCAAGCATTCTCATTTTATATATTAACCTTTTATGTTTTAGAGAAGTCAAGATATATGACATTCATTGATTCGTCTCGGTCAAGTCTAGAACTTACCTTCCCATAGAAACTGATTATATTAGTTTGACATGACTGATCCCTCATGAAGCCATGCTGATAAGGTGCTATTCACTTATTTTTAGAGATGAGCGAACACCTGGATGTTCGGGTTCGAGAGGTTCGGCCGAACTTCCGGAAAATGTCCGGGTTCGTGATCCGAACTCAACCCGAACTTCATCCCGAACCCGAACCCCGTAGAAGTCAATGGGGACCCGAACTTTTGGGCACTAAAAAGGCTGTAAAAGACACCCAGAGGGATAATATACCGCAATAAACGCATTGCGATTACAACTTTGAGCTAACGATCACCATGGGAATGCCTCCTCCAGTAGAATGTACTGTCGGATCTGAGAATTAAGTTGAAATCGCAATGCGATTCTTATATATTTGCTTAATCGCATTGCTATTTCAACTTAGCATTGCTAAATAATTCCATCCATATCGTTAACTTACTGAGTCACGGCAATGCGATTAAGCAGATATATAATAATCGCATTGCGATTTCAACTTAATTCTCACATCCGACAGTACATTCTAGTGGAGGAGGCGTTCCCATGGTGATCGGTAGCTCAAAGTTGTAATCGCAATGTGATTAAGCAAATACATAAGAATCGCATTGCGATTCCAACTTTTTAGTACTCAACTTTTAAAATCGTACACCACTTTAAGTTCCAAAGTTGCAATCGCGTTCGAATAGAACTTAAAGCTGTCTCTTAGTCAGTTTTAGTATTGGTGTGCTGTAATAGAAGTTACATTCGATGCATGAATATAACTTAGAGCAATACAGTCAACTTTACACTGTTAGTTTTATTATCGCGATAATACAACTATTCAAGAATCGTGTACGTGCGTCTGTACGTGTGTGCGTTACCTCGGACACTATTCTATTTTGCCAGCCACAGCTGAAACCACTGATTTATGGTATTGCTATTTTGGCAATTGAATTTAACCCCAGAAAATAATCTATCCTTTGCCAGACAGCAGACAGTATTATACTTGTCTAGCCAAAGCTGGAACACCAGATTTAGGGATTGGTATTTGGGCAATTGTATTTAACCCCTTAATAAAATATAGAAATTTCTTTCCTGAGTTTCTAGGGGTGACAATTAGCACAGCCAAGCCCCTGATGTAGAGATATAGCAAAAAAAAAAAAACTAGTATTGATGGATTGATGGACTTGGTGGCAGCTTCTTCTGGCGCACCACAAGTCACAAAATGACCGCCCGATCAACCCAGAAAATAAGTGACAGAAAAACGCTCTGTGCAGCCTAAAAACCAGCGAGCAAGTAACTAGCAGAAGTTCAATGATTCTCAGCTGTAAATTGATCCGTTCATTAGGTGCTGTTGCTGACTTTAACCTGCCTAATCTCGCCCTGATAGAAGCTGCGTCCTCTCCCTACACTAATCAGAGCAGTGTGACGTGCGGCGCTACGTGACTCCAGCTTAAATAGAGGCTGGGTCACATGCTGCACTTGGCCAATCACAGCCATGCCATTAGTAGGCAAGGCTGTGATGGGCTCTTAGGGCAAGAAGTAAAATGCTAACTGATTGGCTGCTGTGCAGCCCTTCAGAAAGCGGGAAGAAATCGACGAACACCGGACCCGAACCCGAACTTTTTTGAAAAAGTCCGGGTTCGGGTCACGGACACCCCAAAATTCGGTACGAACCTGAACTATTCTCGAACTGTTCGCTCAACACTACTTATTTTCATTGAGGTACTCCAAGATAGCATCCTTCAAATAGTTTACCCACGACAGATGTTAAACTAACCGGCCTATAGTTTCCGGGCTCTGTTTCTGGACCCGTTTTTAATATTGGCACCAAATTTGCTATGTGCCAATCCTGTCAGTATAGAGTCCTTAAATATCAGAAATAAGGGTTTATCAAGGGATTGTTAAGAAAGGAATACTTATCAGTATTATCTAGGCAATGACTAACATTATTATTATTATTATTATTATTATTAACCCTTTCAGGAACAGGTCATTTTTTGCCATAATGACCAGGCCATTTTTAACAAATCTGACATGTGTCACTTTATGTGGCAATAACTTAAAAATGCTTTTACTTATCCAGGCCATTCTGAGATTGTTTTCTCGTCACATATTTTACTTCATGACAGTGGTAAAATGGAGTCCAAAAATTTCATTTTTATTTATAAAAAATAAAAAAATTACCAAACTTTTTTTAAAATTTGCAAATTTCCACATTTCAATTTCTCTACTTTTAATAATAGATAGTAATAACTCCAAAAATAGTTATTACTTTAAATATGTCTTCTTCATGTTTGGATCATTTTGAGAATGCCATTTTATTTTTTGTGGACATTAGAAGGCTTAAAAGTTTAGAAGCAAATCTAGAAATTTTTCAGAAAATTTCCAAAACCCACTTTTTAAAGACCATTTCACATCTGAAGTCACTTTGAAAGGCTTACATAGTAGAAACCACCCAACATTTACCCCATTTTAGAAACTACACCCCTCAAGGTATTCAAAACTGATTTTACAAACTTTGTTAACTCTTTGGGTGTTTCACAAGAATTAATGGAAATTGTAGATTAAATTTCAGAATTTCACTTTTTTGCCAGATTTTAAATTTTAATACATTTTTTCCAGTAACAAAGTAAGGGTTAAAAGTCAAGCAAAATTCCATATTTGTTGCCCTGATTCTTTAGTTTACAGAAACACCCAATATGTGGTCGTAAATTGCTGTACGGGTACACGGCAGGGCTCAGAAGGAAAGGAACGCCATATGGTTTTTGGAAGGCAAATTTCACTGGGATCATTTTAAGTTGCCGTGTCACATTTGAAGACCCCCTGATGCACCCCTAGAGTAGAAACTTCAAAAAAAGATCCCATTTTGGAAACTACGGGATAAGGTGGCAGTTTTGTTGGTAATATTTTAGGGTAGATATGATCTTTGGTTTCTCTATATTACACTTTTTGTGAGGCATGGTAACAAAAAATAGCTGTTTTGGCACCGTTTTTATTTTTTGTTATTTACAATGTTCATCTGCAAGGTTAGATCATGTGGTATTTTTATAGAGCAGGTTGTTATGGATGCGACAATACCAAATATGACTACTTTTTTGGTTGTTTGCTTCAGTATTACATAATAAAGCATTTTTGAAAAAAAATCATGTTTTCGTATCTGCATATTCTGAGAGCCATATATTTTTTTTTTTTAGAGATTGTCTTAGGTAGGGACTCATTTTTTGTTGGATGAGGTGAGGGTTAGATTGTTACTATTTTGGGGGGAATACACATTGATCGCTTGGTGTTGCACTGTTGGTGATGTAAGGTGACAAAATATATATTTTTTTAGCAGTTTTTATTTTATTTATTTTACGGTGTTCACTTGAGGGGTTATGGTATTTTTATAGAGCAGGTTGTTACGGACGTGGCAATATCTAATATGTATACTTTTTTATTTATTTAAGTTTTACACAACAATATCATTTTTGAAACAAAAAAATATCATGTTTTAGTGTATGCATAGTCTGAGAGCCATAGCTTTTTTATTTTTTGCCCGATTGTCATAGGTAGGCTCTCATTTTTTGAAGGATAAGGTGACGGTTTGATTGTTACTACTGTGGGGCATATGCCTTTTTGATTGCTTGGTGTTGCACTTTATGTAATGTAAGGTGACAAAAAATGGTTATTTTAGCACATTTTTTTTCCCCAGTGTTCACCTGAGGAATTAGGTCATGCAATATTTTTAAAGAGCTGGTTGTTACAGACATGGAGATACTTATGTATACTTTTTAAAATGTATTTCACTCTAACACAATAATGGCATATTTTTGAGCGATTTTCTTTTGTAGAGGCTCATTTTTTGCTGGATGAGGTGACAGTTTTATTGGTACCATTTTGTCGGACATACGCCTTTTTGATCGCTTGGTGTTGCACTTTTTGTGATGTAAGGTTACAAAAATGGCTTTTTTTAATGGTGTTTATCGGATGGAGTGATCATGTGATATATTTATAGAGCTGGTCATTATGGATGCGGTGATACCTAATATGTGTGTTTTTATAAAATCAGGGGAAAGGGGCATTTTTTCTTTTTTTACTAGAAACTTTATTTTTTTTAATAAAAATACATTTTTTGCTTTTTTTAATAAACTATTTTTCTGTCCCACTCTGGGACTTTTGATGGTTTAATCCCCTCTGCAATGCATTACAATACATTTGTATGGTAATGCATTGCTTGTTAGTATATTACACAGAGTAATACACTAACAGGTTGCCTAGGAGACCCTACCTGGGGCTGTATCTCCTCGCCCCTTTAGAAGGCAGGTCCCGATGCCATGCAAGGCATTGGGCAGCCTGTACATGGCATCAGGCTGCCTTGTCACCGATTGGGTTCCCTGCCAAAGCAGCCTGGGGACCCAATGGGCACCCTCACCCACTGCATGCACCTTCTATGCCGCGGTTTGCGCTGACCGCGTCAAGGGATTAATCTGCCAGAATTGTCTTTCACAGCGATGCCGGCAGATACATCAGGGGCTTGGCTATCAGGGACTGCCGGGCCCCTGCAATGACGTAATAGTACATAAAAATGCGGCAAGTCACTTGCAGCCATGACTTACTATTACGTCATATGTCGGGAAGGGGTTAATGATTTAGTTTTGCTATGTTATTATTGTGGTGACATTATTTTATGCATTTCATGGCAGTAGTTGTTGAATTTTAGAATATTTTGCCCAGAGACCTCCGCACACCCTAATCCATCTCTACACAAGAGCAAAAATATGGAATACATTAAAACCATAAGTACATTTGCCGTGTAATGAACATGTTTAAAATGTCCAATTTTAAGGTAATGTGCACTTTCTGCAACTATTTTTTCTTTATTGTGCCAACATCTAAATTGAAACATGCAAAAACTCTACAAAAAGTCTTAATTTAAAACTTCTTATCATTTTGTTTCTACAGCTATTTTGCAAAATGTGTTTTCATAGAAACAGGCATTAAACAAGTTCTGCATAGTGTAAGTTCACAGTATTGCAGTCTCATACATTCTTCAATTTGTCCACTTTGTGCTAATGTACATTTTGTACCTTAGCCAGAACTAAAGGACAGAGAGAAGGGAACAGAACTCCAGATTCGGAACAGAAGTGCAGGCTTACCATGGAGACTTAGAATCGGCATAGTAGCTGTAGAAACAAAACGGTAGGGAATTTTTTAATGAATACCTGTTGTAATGCTGCTTCTTTTTTCATTCATTTTTCATATTTTTCCTTAAGAGAATTAAAAGAAAATGTTTGTGAAGTTGGACATATCCTTTAAAAGGGTTATGCCATTATTTATGGAAAAAAATAATATCAGAGATCATATAGTACATGACAATTTCTTTCTAACAAACCTAGAACCAGCCCTGTACCCAGGGCTGTTTTTAGACAATATGTGGCCCTGGGCAAAATCAAAAGTGGAGCCCCCAAATCTTGTAATAATGTACCAACAACACAGTCACAGTATGTAGATTCTGTAAATGAAAACAAATAATGTATGTGAACATGTGTGCCCTTCCTCTTCCATCCTCTTATATGCTGTGGTCAGTGTTGATTGTGGCATATAAGGGGTTAATCTGCTGGCATTGGCACATACAGCTGAGCCCCTGCATTGATCAGGCGTGCACAGCTCCTGTGCCTGCCTAATCATCATGACGTACTAATGCGTCAATTTATGGCAAGTCAGTTCCCGCTGTGATGTACTAGTATGTCGTATGTCGCCAAGGAGTTAAAAATCAAACAACTCCATACGTTTTTCTTTTTTCAGGCAAAATCCAGAACAACGATTGGACAACATTGCACAAGCAATCAGAAGGACCATGAGGAACATAAAGCCATTTTCACATCACTGTGTATTAGCTGCTTCTTTTTATGCATCAAAAGAACAGAAAAATAAAGGAAAAACAGATCCTGTATTTTAAGAATCAGTTATGCATCAGTGTTTTTCTGTCTGAGATCCATTATTTTACAGGGAAAAAGGCACTCTTGCATGCAGTACTTTTTTTAAGTCTAAAACCAAGGATCTCAGATGGTATGGAAATGGAGAAAACAGCTGTCAAATGTGCATAACGGATGCTTAAAATACAAGATCTGCTTTTCATTTTTCTGTTCTTCTGACG
Organism: Bufotes viridis; assembly: GCA_033119425.1. NCBI lineage: Eukaryota > Metazoa > Chordata > Amphibia > Anura > Bufonidae > Bufotes > Bufotes viridis. Next base: position 371,524,434 of record CM065590.1, on the reverse strand, counting down.
AGATGAAAAGAAGGGACTATTACACGGTGATGTGTTTACCCGGAATAACCAGGATGGAGCAGTTTTGCTGCCCCAAATTACCACTCCATGTGTCCTCACTCTAAGGGTCATGTACACAAATCTATTTTCTTTCCGTGTCCGTTCTGTTTTTTTTGCAGGCCCTTTGTGGAACCATTCACTTCGATGGGTCTGCAAAAAATAAATGGAAGTTATTCCATGTGCATTCCGTTACCATATGTCCATATTTCAGGTCGGCAAAAAAATAGAACATGTCCTATTATTGTCCGCATTACAGACAAGGATAATACTGTTGTATTAGGGGCCAGCTGTTCCATTTCGCAAAATACGGAATGCACATGGATGTCATCCGTATTTTTTGCTGATCCGTTATTTGTGGACTGCAAAATACATGCGGTTGTGTGCATGAGCCCTAAAGCAGTGTTTTGGTCAGTGATTTCCATCAGTGATTTTGAGCCAAAACCAGGACTGGAGCCTCCACAGACATAAGGTATAAGGGAAAGAGCTGCACCTGCTCTGTGTTTAGAGCTGCACCTGGCTTTGGCTCACAATCACTGATGGAAATCACTGACTGAACACTGATGTGTGAGAGCTGCACCTGGTTTTGGCTCACAATCCTTGATGGAAATCCATGAGGCATTAGGGCTCATTCACACGACCGTAGCCTGTTTTGCTGTTCGAAAAATATAGATCTGCAAAACACAGATACTGGCCATGTCCATTCTGCATTTAGCGGAATGGAACACGTAATGTGAACAACAATAGGACATATTTTATATTTTTGTGGGGCAGCGGAACAGACATACAGATGAGGAATGCAGACGGATAGGGATGAGTAAACTTCTGTTTTCAAGTTTGGCGTACAAAGTTTGGGTTATCTAAGAATTCCATTATGGATTCCGCTACCATGGACCGTAACTTATGGTCCATGGTAGCGGAATCCATAATGGAACATCCATAACTAATTCTTAGATAACCCGAACCTTGTACTCCGAACTTGAAACACAAGTTCGCTCAACACAGTTTTGCAAACGGGTGCAGCCCCCCTCATTTCAGTGGAGCCACGAAACATGTGGAGAGTGCACCGTGGGATGTCCGCATCCGTTGTTCCATTCCGTGGCCCTTCAAAATAGATAGAGCATGTCCTATTCTTGTCCGTAATTGCAGACAAAAATGCATGCAGTGGGAAAAATGCGGAACACACATGGCCGGTATCTCGTGTTTTGCAAACCACAAAACACTATAGCCGTCTGAATGAGCCCTAATAGTAAGAGGCTCATCTGTATTCTGTAACTCACATTAACCCCATGTTGCCCATTATTTCAGGAGGTACTTGGAGGTCACTTAGTACTAGGCCTTTTGCATACGGCCGTTCCGTGCATTGGGGGCCGCAATTTACGGCCTCACATTAAGGCCTCAAGCATACGGCCGTAACTGGCCGTGGCCTTTAAACAGCGGGTCCACAATATGCAAGCACCAGCTGTGTGCAAATGTGGGGCACATGGGGACAAATTGAGAAAAGCATGTGCCTCACATTAAAAATAAGTGACCCCCATCAGGTTTTAACACATGGCAGTGGCAAGATTGGGGTTAATGAGTCACATTAACCCCAGTGTTGCTGGCCCATCTGGTATTTATGGTTTTGACTGCCTTTATTTTTAGGCAGGCTAATCATTTGTGTTCACTATGGACAGTCTGGGATACCTGATGATTATGAGTCCTTCTGCTACACCCTGTGGGGTCAGGGCCCTGGGCTGCTAATGACGGGGACTGGCAAATAGTGGTTGTGGTCTTGTGGAGATGCTGCTTCACTGGGCACTCGCTGGTTGGCTTGCCTCACCTCAGAAACAGCCAGCAGAGGACCCTGGTTCCTTTGTATTCCCTTCCTCCCTCCTCCTCCTCTAAGCTTTTTTCATTACTGCTTCAGCGTCAGGGGCCCCTCCCCTTGTGATTTCATTCAGTAGTGGCCGCATCACAGTGGGGGAGGGACGCTTTCTCCCTCTTTCTTCACTGTGCGGCCGAGATGAGTTATTTCATCGTGGCAGTGGCGGCCTGCGGCCGCATCACAGTGGGTGAGGGAGGGACGCTCTCTCCCTATTTTTTCACTGTGCAGCCGGCGAGTACAAGGAGCGCGGCTGGCAGATGCGCAGACTAGCTGGCCGCGTCTGTACACTGAGCATTCTTCTGCTTAATGCCCGCTGGCTTCTGTGGACTTTCAGCTGAAGAGCCTGAAGCAGGGGGCCCCCTTCCACGTATGTGGTCCTGGGCAATTGACCAGTTTGCCCCCCTAACCCTGGCCCTGCCTGTGCCTCGCATGGAACCAGGGATCTCATTATTCATTGTTCCAATCACTATCCTAGCTTCTTTTCAGGCTGGCAGCTCAGGGGTGTATTCTGTCTCAGGGGTGTATCCTTTGTGCTGTAGCTCTTTTTTTGTTACTGCCACAGCTTCTAACAGGACATTTGGCTTGTGGCAATTAAAGATTTAAACAGAGCATTTGTGACCACCTCAGTGAGGTGGACAAGAAATAAGGAAATGAACAAACAGCAGGTGGCTCTATATGGATACATTTTATCGAATAGCTCAGTGGCTATACTAATTTTTTAATGAGAGGCAATTATAAAATTATTCAGATCCAGTTGCTCGTTTGAAAAACGTAGAATATGTTTCATGGTACAAGCCCTTTAAGTCGTTTGTAGAGTTCATTAGATACTCTAATCTGGATCACAGGTGTTGTCTTTTGATACTACATAAGCATCTGCTGATTGTGACAAGTTCTCTTTAAGAAGTAGTGATTTATGAATCATGATTTGGAATTACAAAGAATAATTACTCTATGCCCAATATTAGTTTGCATCTATCTGACAGCTTAGGGGGATTCATAATGATGTAAGATGACAGAAAGAAGATATATTGCAATGAGATATCAGTACAGGAAAACATTTATCAACTATATAAACAAATGATATGTAGCCTAGGAAAAACACTATTTATCACATCATATTTTATTTTGCAAATAAAACTTCCTTTCCTCTTATATGACAGCCTGAAAACATATGCAAGTTAAACGCCGTGATATTGCTGCTGATATGGGCCTTTCATTTGTCGCAGGTAGATATCCACTGGCTTTCCTGAGCATTTTAGGTTTCACATCACATACTTTTATAATGACTTGGCACAAAGAAATGTTCACTGCCTTCCAGGGACATAAACATTTATCTAAATAATATTTTTCAGATTCATACAAAGCAGAGAGAGGCTCTATGGTATTTAGTCATTTGCTGTCTTGGTGTTAATAAATGATAGCATAGCTATGCTCATTAAATGAAATCTCCAAGAGTCCAGACATCTACTTGACAAAGCACTAAACTTAAAATCCCTAATATATCATGAAAGCACCTAATGGTTTGTGAGAAGTAAGCAGTAAACCAGTCATTCCATATTATTTGTCTATCTATCTATCTATCTATCTATCTATCTATCTATCTATCTATCATCTGTGCATCATTTTGAATATGAGACTCCGTGATCACCTGTTATAGTATGACAAAACAAGTGTACCTCATGAAACCTGTTCAAGTGCACTTGTGAGGGCCCCCCTGGAGGTGCAGCTATTCCTGGTAATATAATGGAAGCTCCCAACGAATAAATAACTACCTAACTAGTCTATGGATGAAAAGTGGTATAGCATAGTTGGTACAGTAAGTAGAAATAATTCTATCATTTATCTGAAATCAAATGGACACAACTAGCACATTTCTATAGTCTGGCTCTGAGGAGAAAAAGTAGTCTCCTCTCTAAACTCAGAGACAAACAAACTTTCACATAGCTTATCTATAAACAAAGTAAGCACTCTTTCTCCAAGACCATTTCTCTGTTTGTTGGTGTTTTGCAATTTATTACTCTACTTCTCTGCTCTTTCCTGTGTATTTTCATGTTTCATTAGAGATTTTTTCATTTCGGGCCTGAAGAAGGGACCTCAGAGTCTCAAAAGCTGGCCTTATAACATCATTAATTTTAAGGGTGTTTTAGACACCATGATGCCGCAGGCTATTGTCGAGAGGGAAGCATTCCCTCCCAGCAATCGTCAGATAGCTAGCTGAGGAGACCACTGCTATTATATGCAGAGATGTCCTCCGTGGCATAGGGAGGAGCAATCACTATGCCATCGCTCGTCCCCATGCAGGGCAGTGGTTTGCTGGTGGAAGATCGCTATAACAGAGTGCAATTTGCCGCCAGCACCATTGTGATTTTTAACCATGCCTAAAAATCAAAATTGCCTGATGAATGAGTGTTTGCTCATCCATCGGGCATTTGGAGGCAGTGTTAGACCTTCATAGGAACGCTCGCTAGCAATCATCTGCCAAAGAATCTGACAGTCTAACACACCTTTTAGTTAGCCATTAAAAAGAATCAAATTACAATATTTTATAATATTTCTCTTTTTGAGAGCATCAAGACTTCTTACTACAGGCTTACATGATACTAAACCTTTTTTCTATAGTCTGGCTGGAGAGGGCAAAAGGCATAGTCCAACAGACCAAAAAAGTTGCCATTATAAGACTGTTCAGAACAATCCTGAAACAAGTAGTCCATGTACCAATACCAAAGGAGACTTTTCCTTGACGGCTCCACCATAGGCAGAAAATATAGTGCAGTGTGATTGTTTCTTCATCAACCCTGGGACTTGAGGTTTCACAAACTCAACAACTTCAGATGAGTCCAACACTGTGCTGTCTTGACTACAACCTCCATTTAAGATACTGTAAATGCAACATAGTGGAACGCCACCGGGAAGATCAAGTTCTTTATTACACTCACATGATAAAGCAGATTAAAAACATATAATTAACATCATCACCCATCCTGATTTTTATCTCACAAGCTTATTCTAGTTCCAAAGAAGCAAGAACATTGTTGCACCACGGGATGCTGTTTTCTATATACCATAATTAACTTATTGGGTGCTTCGATTATATTACTAGGCATAGCTGCATGGCTGGGGTTTTCTTCCTGTGCACTTGCACAGCTTTTATATGGAATCTCTTGTGACATCCTTTTAATTTATTTTTCAAGTAACCTATTAAAAGTAATAAAGCACGACGTCTTATACAGCTAAACTATTTGCCAGAGCTGAGTGTTGTTTCAAAAAAAATCTCTCTCCAGATTCAGCATGTGCGCGTATTAGGCTAATTTCACATCTGCTCTTTTCCTTTCCGGTATTGAGATCCATTAAAACTGAACTGAATGGAATGGAATGCACCAGAATGCATTCCATTCCGTTTGGTTGCATTCCCATGCCGGACAGAAAAACGCTGCAAGCAATGTTTTTCAGTGCGTAATGGGATGCGGAACAAGATGGATCCAGCATGAAAAATGTTAGTTAATGGTGCTGGATCCGTTTTCTCGGACACAAAAGAAAACAAATCCGGCACCAATTGACTTACAATGGTTTTGGTGCCTTATCCATCATGGCTATTTTAGAGATAGTACAACCGGATATGTTCATAACGGATGCAGACGTCACTGAAGATGTCACCACATGCACCCAGTGCATCAATTGTTGAGGTCATCACGCTCACTGTAGGTTCTTTGGAAGGTTTTCTTTAATCAAGACAGCAGCAGATGGCCACTGTGCTAGCAAGTGGATAAGGTGAGTATTATTTTTTTTAATTTCAACCACCCTTTTAGGAAAAATTAATTAATTACCACAAAGCAAGTGCAAATTCGGCTTTGTGACAAATCAGATTTTTCCTTAAATTTGTATCAAGGTCCACTTTGGATACTTTTATTCGCTTAACACTAATTTTGGGCAACATGTTTAGCACATGTAAGTTATTTAAAGCACCAACATAGATTATTGACCCTTAAATTGGGGCTGCAAGTGAGATCTTTACTGATTTACAATTCCTAAACTCTGAAAAGCAGTTTAAATTATCTATGTTCTTCCCTGATGAAACACATGTTCTGATTACGTACAAAATATTAAATATTCTAATAAAGTAATTATATCTGTTTTATAGTAATTTTAAATTTGTGCTTCACTCTGCTGACAAGAAAATGCATTTAGTTTCCTTGTGCTTACCAATTTTCCAGCACTATACAAGTTAATTTATTGTTATATTACAAAAAGATGGCTATCTCTTCTCAATTTGTAGCTACAAAAATGGGGGAAAACAAAACATAGCCAAGTAAATCACTATGATAACATGCTTTTTAGATGGTGTTGGCAATCTATGTAGTAGTTAGAAAAAGGTTTCTACTGCGGATAAAACACAACACACTTGAATACCTTCTGGACTGAACTGAGATGATGTTTAACTTAATGCTTAGTGCATTGGATTAGAAAGATGGGAGCTATTTGATTTGACTGGACATTTTATAACTATATCTCTATATGGCTTTTTTTCTCTTATTTTCTCTTACTTTTCTTTGAAAGTCATTTGACTGACCTATACTTTTTCAAATGATAATGGAATTTCAACTGTTCAAGGCCTTACTTTTTTTAGTGCACCTTATAAAATGTAAACCATAACACATAAATCCCTTTCCATGTAAGTCCTTGTAAAAAAAGTTATGTATCCCTACAAAAATAATTGAATCTCCTAGCAGATAAACCAGACAAAAGCAGTATATGCTTCCAACAATGAATGAAACGGAAGACAGTCTTGCAAATGATTTTTGTCTTTTTCCTATTTCAGCAGTCAATAAAATAACATATGACTTTAAAGCCCTTACTGAGGTCATTAGGAACAAACACAGTAATTGATGATGTCTAGATAAAAGTTACACAGGTAGTGAATGCTAGAAATGTTACCCAGGGGGTAGTTTGCTTACTACAATTCCTCATTGTTAGAAGACTCTCTTGACCATAAGTGGAACACAAAATGTTCCCACCATGCAGTATACAGTATGTTCAGTTTTCCAGCAAATCCACCACAGGTAAAATTAAATTTGTATTTCCAACCAACTACTTCATCCTTCTGCTCAATCGGTGGGTAGAGCTCATTGTCTTGATTAACAGTTCAGGCAAGTTGTTATGATGAGTTCATACTGCTGCTTGACTGAATATGTGCACTCACCATGCTGCAACTGTATAAAAAAAATTCTGAGCTACTGCACATGCCCTGGAGCCATCCTTTATGCTTGCAAAAGAGCTACAGATAGATCTCTAATGAGCAGTAATGAATGAAGAGGAGTCAGGGTGGAGAGGAAACAATATCTCTCTAAACTCTTATCAAACTGGCAATACTATGGCTTAAATGAGTGTTTATACAGTCAGGAGATAAGTTAAAGATAAGGCTTCACGTGAGCAGTCAGCTGATGGAACTCAAAACTGCTGAACATTTTTATTAAATGCCAATTGGAAAAAACAATTTCTATCCCAAAATGAGTAAAATGCAATCTTAAAAAATGTATTTGATTATCGAAGATTATCAGACTGATTAGAAAGATATTTAACTTAACTAAGTTAATTTAGTTTTTTTTAAAACAGGTTGAAAAACAAGGGGACATTTGTGAAGGAGGAAGTAACCAAATCCTCCTTATACTTTCATGGTAAAAGAAAATAATATTTCTGGTGAAAGGTGCAGGGAACCCAGAGGAGGAGAGCAGAGGAGAGAATAGGTGTGATAGTAGCAAGAATTGTAGTCCTAGTACCCACTTTGTCACTCTCCTGGGCTGTACAGTGATGGCAAGGGTGCACCTGTTCTTCCTCTCAGGACATTCTCTAACTAAGGGTTCTCCTGCCTAGTGTCCATTGAGGTGTCCTTGGTGTTGAGTTGCTGTGAAATGTAAGGCAGGGTCCTTTGGTGCAGCTGTGGGTGTCGGTGGAGTGTAGCAGAGCAGGAAATAATGAACATAGGTTAAAAGCAAATGGTTCTTTACTAAAGATTCAAACGCAAGCACATTAGCACAGTTCTCAGCATGCATGGATTGGCCATTAGTACACCAATGCACTTTCCACAGTTCTTACAGGTTTGACAGCTACAAAGATAGTTAAAATGCCAATCTGCCTCTTTAAAGCAATTCTCCTGAAACTGCACTTCTTTAGATGAATTTTGCACAAGCCTCTTGGCATTGGGTATAACACTTTCCCTTCTGCAATGCAACCTCAGGGCAGACCCTAACATGAGACTATGCTCTGCACCTTTTATTTTAACAGGTTGCTATTCCCTAAAGATACAAATCCACAATGTCCGCTACGGGATTTGGATATCTTATGCAGGTGGTCAATCTGCTCTATGTGTATACATTCACTGTTAGAAAACTCCTAAACACGTGGAAATTAAAACTAAGGGGTCCTTTTTCAGACAGTAAAGTACTTTTCACTGCTTTTCAATTAGATAAAGTTCTTCTTCTGGCCTAGCTCTTGTTGCTACCTTTCCCAGGTTGGTTCCACCTTCATGCTCTCTTCTCTGGCTCAGACTAGACTCGACTGACTTACTGACTGACTAGAATGATCTCACTCCTCCTGTCTATATAGAGAGGGTGACACTAGCCCCATCTAGTGGCATCTGTGAATATGGCTTAGTAACACCTTCCAACTAGTAAAATAAATGCATACCATATAAAAGCACATTTAACCCCTTTTTGCAGTGAACTGATGTTCTGCAGTAGAACACTGCAAATGGAACATAGTTTTATGTGTGAAATATAGATTTTATGAAACCCTGAAACTCACACACTGAGCAGTTTGAGGCAAAATATCCATGAGAAAAACAGAACAGTATATTGGAATTGTACAATGCATTTATACATTTCTTGTGTAATTTCTGCATTTATATACTTAATATTAGCTGGCTATATTTTGTGTTTGAGTTTATATATTTCATTTTGTTGCTTTGCATATGGAGAGACGTTGGAAAAACAATACCACTATGCAACTGGAGCAGAAGACAAAATTTCAATGGAGACCATAGAAAAATATTTTAGTCTACTAATACTTAACAATACTTAGCAATAATTAATACTTAATAAAGTATATATTGCATTTCTCCAGATTCCAACAATCCCATTCATTTCTATGGGAGTTATGAAACCCGTGGAGTGCTGGTCATCCTGCCATTTCTGTAAGGGTATTTTTACACTTGTGTTGTGAGGATCCGGAACTGCCTACCGGATCCGGAAATCCGTGTGCAAATGGAAAGCATTTGTAGATGGACCCAGATGCGGATCCATCTAACAAATGCATTGAAACATTGGATCCGTCTCTCCGGTGTCCTCCGGAAAAACGGATCCGGTATTATTTTTTTTTTTTTGCACATGCGCAGACCGTAAAACCAGTGCTGTTTTGCCAGAACACTTGGTGCTGTATCCGGCATTAACGCATTTTAATGGAAAATAATGCTGGATCCGGCATTCCGGCAAGTGTCCCGGAATGTTGGACAGAGAAAATACAGCAGCATGCTCTCCGTTCAGGATGCGTTAGGATAAAACTGATCAGTATTTTTTCCGGTATTGAACCCCTAGGATGGAACTCAATACTGGAAAACTTTAACGCAAGTGTGAAAGTACCCTAACTCTGGTAGGTTGGTGCTCACCGACTCTGTACTTTAAAATGCATGGACTTTTGATAAAGGCTTTTTTCTTGCTAAATATGCATCCTATAGTTACAAAAATACAGAAACAGATTAGACATTATTACTAGGGCTCCTCTGCAATGGAGCTTTATGCTAAGACTGGAAGACACTTTTAAAGGAAATGTGTCACCAAAAATCTTATCAGCCAGCTAAAACCAGATAGCAACACATATCCTTTTTTTTTATCAGTTTTTATTTTCTGATTACGGATTTATTTATTCTATTTCCTGAACATGTTTATGGAAACAGCCATCTTGCCTGAGCTGTTCTTAACAGCATTTAGAAAGCATTAAGAATATTTATTTATGTCAACCCCATGGTCCATAGACAGAATGGTCAGGAGAGTGCTTTACTGACTTCTATTGGAGAGTTTTCTAGGCACGTTCTATGATCTGTGCATAGGTCATTGTACAAAGAAAGAATAGATAAGCTTTGACAATCACCTATTGTGAATGGTGGATCCTGTCTTATCTATAAACAGAGGTGATATTATAAAAGGCAGGATTAGAATGACAGATAAGCAGGTAACTGCAGTAAAGGTATCTATGTATGCCAAGAAGTCATGGCTATTATTAGGCTTTGTGGCCAGTGCGAAAACTGCAGGCATTTAAGTTTTTTGTTTAAATATTGATATGGATATGGAAAATGAAAAATAACATCATCAAAAATTCTTTAACCCCTTAAGGACACGGCCCTATTTCACCTTAAGGACCAGGCCATTTTTTCAAAATCTGACCATTGTCACTTTATGTGGTGATAACTTTAAAACGCTTTTTCTTATCCAGTCCATTCTGAGATTGTTTTTTCGTCACATATTGTACTTCATGACAGTGGTAAAATGAAGTCGAAAAATTTCATTTTTATTTATAAAAAAATACCAAATTTACCAAAAATTTTGAAAAATTTGCAATTTTCCAAGTTTCAATTACTCTACTTCTATAATACATAGTAATACTGCCAAAAAAAGTTATTGATTTACATTCCCCATATGTGTACTTCATGTATCGATCATTTTGGGAATGCTATTTCATTTTTGGGGACGTTACAAGGCTTAGAAGTTTAGAAGCAAATCTTGAAATTTTTCAGAAATTTTCAAAAACCCACTTTTTAGGGACCAGTTCAGGTCTGAAGTCACTTTGTGAGGCTTACATAATAGAAACCACCCAAAAATTACCCCATTCTAGAAACTACACCCCTCAAGGTATTCAAAACTGATTTTACAAACGTCATTAACCCTTTAGGTTTTCCACAAGAGTTAATGGCAAATAAAGATAAAATTTCAGAATTTCGATTTTTTGAAAATTTTTCCGTTTGAATCCATTTTTCCAGTAACAAAGCAAGGGTTAACAGCCAAACAAAACTCAATTTTTATTGCCCCGATTCTGTAGTTTTCAGAAACACCCTATATGTGGTCAGTAAACTGCTGTATGGCCAAACGGCAGGGCGCAGAAGGAAAGGAGCGCCATATGGTTTTTGGAAGGCAGATTTTGCTGGACTGGATTTTTGACACCATGTCCCATTTGAAGCCCCCGATGCACCCCTAGAGTAGAAACTCCATAAAAGTGAATCCATCTAAGAAACTACGCCCCTCAAGGTATTCAAAACCAGTTTTACAAACTTTTTAACCCTTTAGGTGTTCCACAAGAGTTATTGGCAAATGGAGATGAAATTTCCGAATTTCTATTTTTTGTTACCTTGTCTCAAAAAAAGTGTAATATAGAGCAACCAAAAATCATGTTTACCCTAGAATAGTACCAACAAAACTGACACCTTATCCCGTAGTTTCCAAAATGGGGTCACTTTTTTGGAGTTTCTACTGTAGGGGTGCATCAGGGGGCTTCAAATGGGACATAGTGTCAAAAACCAGTCCAGCAAAATCTGCCTTCCAAAACCATATGGCGTTCCCTTCCTTCTGTGCCCTGCCGTTTGGCCATACAGTAGTTTACGACCACATATGGGGTGTTTTTGCAAACAAGAGAATCAGGGCAATAAATATTGAGTTTTGCTTGGCTGTTAACCCTTGCTTTGTTACTGCAAAAATGGATTAAAATGGAAAATTTGCAAAAAAATAGCTGTTTTGGGACTGTTTTTATTTTTTGTTATTTACATAGTTGAACTGACAGGTTAGATTGTGTGCTATTTCTATAGAGCAGGTTGTTACGGACGCGACAATACCAAATATGACTACTTTTTGGGGTTTTTGTTTCAGTTTTACATAATAAAGCCTTTTTGAAAATAATTTTTTTAGTGTCTCCACATTCTGAAAGCCATAGTTTTATTTTATTTTTTGGGCGACTGTGTTATGTAGGGGCTCATTTTTTGCGGGATGAGATGGCGGTTTGATTGGCACCATCTTGGGGTGCATATGACATTTTGGTCGCTTGCTATGACACTTTTTGTGATGTAAGGTGACAAAAATGGCTCTTGACACCGTATTTTTTTTTTTTTTTGCTGTGTTCAGCTGAGGGGTTAGGTCATGTGTTATTTATATAGATAAGGTTGTGACGGACGCGGCGATACATAATATGTATACTTTTTATTTATTTATATAAGTTTTACACAATAATATAATTTTTAAAACAAAAAAAATCATGTTTTAGTGTCTCCATAGTTTGAGAGCCATATATATATTTTTTTGGCCGATTGTCCTATGTAGGGGCTCATTTTTTGCGGGATGAGATGGCGGTCTGATTGGCACCATCTTGGGGTGCATATGACTTTTTGATCGCTTACTATTACACTTTTGTGATGTAAGGTGACAAAAAAATGGCTTGTTTGACAACGTTTTTATTTTTATGTTTACGGCGTTCATCTGAGGGGTTAGGTCATGTTATATTTTTATAGAGCAGGTACTTACGGACGCGCGATATATAATATGTATACCTTTTTTTATTTATTTTGGTTTTACACAATAATATCCTTTTGAATGAAAAAAAAACATGTTTTAGTATCTCCATAGTCTGAGAGCCATATATTTTTCAGTTTTTAGGCAATTGTCTCAGGTTGGGTATCATTTTTGCGGGAGGAGGTGACGGTTAGATTGGCACTATTTGGGGGTCATATGACTTTTTGATCGCTTGCTATTACACTTTTGTGATGTAAGGTGGCAAAAAATGGCTTTTTGACAAAGTTTTTATTATTTTTTTACAGTGTTTACTTGAGGGGTTAGGTCATGTGATATTTTTATAGAGCAGATTCTTACGGACGTGTAGATACCAAATATGTCTACTTTTTTTTTTTTTTACATTTAACACTAAAAAGCATTTTGGAAACAAAAAAATCATGTTTTAGTCTGAGAGGCATAGTTTTTTATTTTTGGCCAATTGTTTTAGGTAGGGGCTCGTTTTTGCGGGATGAGATGGCGGTTTGATTGGTACTATTTTGGGAGGCAAACGCCTTTTGATCGCTTTGTATTACACTTTTAGTGATGTAATGTGCCAAAAATGGCTTATTTACACCATTTTTTTTTTTTTTTATGGCGTTCACCCGAGGAGTTCAGTCATGTGATATTTTTATAGAGCAGGTTTTTACGGACGCGGCGATACCTAATATGTGTAGTGTATTTTATTTTTTTAGTTTTTATTCAGTGTTATGTGTTTGTTTCATTTTTACTTTTTTTCACTTTTTACATTTTTTTGACCCAGACCCACTTGGTTCTGAAAGATCCAGTGGATCTGGTGTTCAGTATAATACAGTACAGTACACTATATAGTGCACTGTACTGTATTTTGTACTTTAGAAAGTCTGAATAGACCTTTAGCAGGTCTATTCAGACTTTCAGCACCATGGAGAGCAGGACGCTTCTGAAAGCGTCCTGTCTCCATGGCACCATCACCCCTGCCATAACTGGGCAGGGGGTGATGGATAGGGAGGAAGGGGAGCACCCTCCCTCTTCGATCCCATCCTGTTGGGGGGCTGCAAAGGCACAGCAGCCCCCCGATGGGAGAGGGAGGGAGCGCTCCCTCCCGGTTAACCCTTCCATACTGCGGTCCGTACGGACCGCGGTACGGAAGGGGTTAAACGGCTGGCATCTGCAGCACAGATGCCAGCCGTTTCTATCAGAGTGTCAGCAATGTGCTGACACTCTGATAGAACCACTAGACACCAGGGAAACATTACAGGGGAGGCGGGCGGGGGATCGCAATCGCAATCCCGCCCGCCGCACCGCCCGCCTCCCGCCCGCCTCGCGCCGCCCGCAACCACCCTCTGCACCCCGCAGCCACAGTATGATTGGGGGCTGCAGGGGGTTAAAAACTATTTGGGGACATTAACTCTCTGATCCCCGCGGTCATAGACCGCGGGATCAGAGATCGCATGAGCGCTGCAAACCGCAGGTCTGAATTGACCTGCGGTTTGCAGCGATCGCCCATATGGGGGGGTCACAGGACCCCCCTGGGCATTGTAACAAGGTACCTGCTGAATGATTTCAGCAGGTACCTTGTTCCGATCACTGCCAGCTGAGCAGCAGTGATCGGAACAACTCATGACGTACCGGTACGTCATGTGTCCTTAAGGACTCGGGAAACATGCCGTACCGGTACGTCATGTGTCCCAAAGGGGTTAAAAATATGTTATGTAACATAAAAAACTTATTTAAACAATTCGTCATTTTCAGATGACACATTCCCTTTAAGAAGCGCTTGTCTTAGAGCTGATTGTCATCCAATTATTTTACTACTAGAATAAGTGATAATGCATTTTCAGCATAGGAGCCTTCTATAGTTCAATATAGGCTTTTCAGATGACTTACTGTATGCAAATGCAGTTCTACAAAGGTCGTCTAGCCAAGTAAAACATCTACATCTACTTAAGTAATAAAAGAAATCAGAATTTTATATTGAAATAAAGTGCTGCATCAAAACAATCACACTGAATCATGTGCCCAGTACTCCACTAATAAACCAAATATCAAAATATTTATTCTAACGATTCCAAAGTCACTGGGTATAAAAAATTTTTGTCAATAAGTTTAAAGGATTGTCATTATGATAAAACTGAACAGAAAATGAGGCTTGGTTGATTTTAAGCACAGTTCAATGTACCTTTCTCAAATAAGACAGCTAATTTCCACAGCCAAGAACATCATGTACACTTTTTCAATACCTGCTAACACTAGCTGAATTTTATTAAAGTGAAAGTTTTTTTTTTTCATTCAGTTTGAATTATATTAATTTTACTGAACATCCCTTAAGGCTTTAGCTGTCAAAATAAAGGTAATTTAATATGGATACAGAATATAACAATTTGACAGAATTGTTATTACTATAGATTTCCATTTACTCCTTCGTTATACTTATTGTATTCACGATATACTGACATTTTCAAGCACTAATGGCTATAAACAGTTTTCACCACAGCAGAACAGTACCTCACTCTTAGGCCTATTTCCAATGAATAATAGGAAACTCGTCTGTGTTGGACAGTGAGCACAGACACATTTTCAAATGGACCACACAAGGAATTAATTCTTCTGGACAAAATAAATAAGTATAAAGAGCATTCTTTTGTTTTCTTGATATGGACCAATGGTCAGTGCACAAACTTGCCCATGTAAATGTACACGTTCAACTGAATGGGTCAGTTTTCAGTCCAGCTGTTCTTTATTCTAAACCTAGACAGCACCCAGAGGAAATATCATCCTTTTGAAGCCCACCTTAAAAGTGTTGTCCACTTTTGAAACCCTTTTGGGAGCCCCACTCCTCCAAGCAACTGTTAGACAAACTCAGGCTTGGCATGTTGCAATGCCACTGCCACAAAGGCCACCCAGAAATGGAAGATGGGTTACTGTAGGTTCTGGTAGACTTAGAGCTGTTGATAGAAGACATGTCCCACAGTCTGTGGCTCTCTGTAATTCATTTGCAGCACTTTCAGAATGCAAGAGCAACATGGGGGATGGCTCAGGCACAGTGGGTGAGGAACAATTATCTCCTAAGGTATGTAAGACTACAGACAAAGACAAAAAGGATATAGTGAGTACTAATAGTAAGCAACTATTGGTGGGCGATTTTATCATAAGAGGTGTGAAGTTTGAAGAAAAGGGTTTTGTGAGATGTCTCCCTGGTGCTACTGCTAGCAGGGACAGACGACGTATCCTAAACATTATTAAGCAAGCAAAAATGGAAAAGGTGGTTCTTTTTGTCCCTATTGGGACAAATGATCTGGCTTGCAATGAAGTTTCAAAGGTGAAGGAAGCTTTTCACACACTTGGTAATGATATACGGGAGATTGCATCAACTGTTTCATTCTCTGCAGTTCTGCCTGTGCATAACCGTCAGCATGAGAAGCAGTTGCGTATTAAGAAATTCAATGTATGGCTTGGTGAATGGTGTTTGAACCAGGGATTTGGCTTTGTGTCTCATGTTGGCCCTAGCTGGAATGGAAAAGAACTGTACAAGAAAGATGGTTTGCTTCTTTCTCTCAAGGGAATGAATGTCCTCAGTGAACAGTTCAACGTTTTTGCAAAGGAGCATTTAAACTAGGAAAGGGGGGCGCAAAAGAGACAATCCATCAGTTCGGCTGCCCCCCGAAAAAAAAACAATGCCAGAAGATGCCAGGAGCTGATAGGATAAGAAATGACAAGCTGAGAGTCTTGTCTACTAATGCTCGCAGTTTAGGGAATAAGATCAACGAACTTGAGTCTGTAATGGCATCTGAGAATATAGATTTAGTGGCTGTTACTGAGATCTGGTTCAATAAGAGTAATGACTGGGATATAACAATACCTGGGTTCTCGCTATATAGGAAAGACAGAGAAGGCAAGAAAGGGGGTGGAGTGGCCCTATATGTGAAAGATAGCATAAAATCTAATCTAATACAAGTCAGCGAAACCAATTTGTAGTCAGTTTGGGTTACGTTGCAGCTTGGTAATCATAAGGTAACTCGTGTAGGTGTCATATATAGACCACCTCGCCAAGTCAAAGAATTAGATAATCTACTAGTTGAGGAAATGGCTAAAATGACATTGAAAGGGGAAGTTGTCATTATTAGAGACTTTAATCTTCCTGATATAAAGTGGAAAACCAAAATAGCTAGTTCTACCAGGAGTACAGACATTCTAAATTCCCTACTGGGATTATCTCTACAGCAAGTAGTTGAGGAGCCAACCCGGAAGGAGGCCATTTTAGATTTGGTGTTCACAAATTTGGTTTCTGATATTACTGTAGGGGAAAGCTTAGGATCTAGTGATCACCAGTCAGTGTGGTTTACTATAAGTAAAGTGACTGAGTCACTCCACACAAAAACAAAAGTTTTAGATTTTCGGAAAACAGACGCCTCTAAAATGAGATCAGTGGTATACGAGTCCCTATCAGAGTGGAACAATTTCAATGGAGTCAAAGAGAAAAAGGACTACTTAAAAGTGGCACTATTGAAGGCAACAGAAAAGTGCATTAGGCTTGTCAGTAAAAGCAAAAAAAAGGAAGCGACCAATGTGATACTCAGCAGAAGTGGCCAAAATCATTTAAAACAAAAAGCTGGAATTTAGTAAGTATAAAAACACCCAAAACGAGGATGACAGGGAAATCTATAAGATGAGGCAGAGAGAGGCCAAGCAAGTTATTAGAGCTTCTAAAGCTCAGGTAGAAGAGAAATTAGCTCAGTCAGTGAAAAAAGCTGATAAGACATCCTTCAGATACATAAATGAAAAAAGGAAATTAAAACAAGGAATTACCAAATTAAAAACAAAAGAATGATAAGTGCAAGATAATGCACCTGGGGCATAAAAACCCAAGAGCAGAATATAAAATCAGTGATACAGAACTAACCTCAGTATCTGAGGAAAGGGATTTAGGGGTCATTATATCAGACGGCCTAAAGGTGGGCAGACAATGTCATAGAGCAGCAGGTAATGCCAGCAGAATGCTTGGGTGTATAGGGAGAGGCATTAACAGTAGAAAGAGGGAGGTGCTCGTGCCGCTCTACAGAGCACTAGTGAGACCTCATTTGGAGTATTGTGTGCAATACTGGAGACCATATCTGCAGAAGGATATTGAACCTTTGGAGAGGGTGCAGAGAAGAGCTACTAAACTAGTACATGGATTGCAGGACAAAACTTACCAGGAAAGGTTAAAGGACCCTAACATGTATAGCTTGGAAGTAAGAAGAGACAGAGGGGATATGATAGAAACTTTTAAATACATAAAGGGAATCAACACAGTAAAAGAGGAGAGAATATTTAAAAGAAGAAAAACTGCTACAAGAGGACATAATTTTAAATTAGAGGGGCAAAGGTTTAAAAGTAATATCAGGAAGTATTACTTTACTGAGAGAGTAGTGGATGCATGGAATAGCCTTCCTGCAGAAGTGATAGCTGCAAATACAGTGAAGGAGTTTAAGCATGCATGGGATAGGCATAAGGCCATCCTTCATATAAGATAGGGCCAGGGGCTATTCATAGTATTCAGTATATTGGACAGACTAGATGGGCCAAATGGGTCTTATCTGCCGACACATTCTATGTTTCTATGTTTCTAAGCAGGACTTGTGTATGGAAGAATTATTCCCTAATCCCCACTGCTCGATTCTGATGCCTTTAGTCCATTTTACTTTGGTTCCCTGCTTGTCAACTTCCACAGTGAATGGGGTTATGTGGGCTACTGGAGCCATTGACAATGGTGACCGGTGGTACAGCATGATGAATGCTTCTCTCCAAACGTCTGGTAGGAGGATGGTATGGCATTGCCCCAAAAAATTATACTTTTTTTTGTATTGGGAGATAACTACATCGCATAGCATTGCATTGCATAGCATTGTATCGATTTATGATGCTATGTAACCCTTACAGTTCTGGAATGTATTGAATAACACTGACAGAATTATGTCAGTGTTATCCAATACATTCTCCTCATCTTCTCCCCATTAATTCCCCTCCACTAAATATGTGGTCACTATGGGGAATGACATTGTTTTATCATTCTTATTGTGGCAACCACAAGTTCCAAAGGCCAAAGGGTCCTTGCAGCCAGCTATATTCCTGGAAGTGACCTATCTGAGGTCCCACTCGTACTGAAAGCTTCAGTTACTGGGCATTGAGAACCTACCTAAACTCATACAGACAATCTGGTGCAGGGACCAGGAGACAATTGGGGTATGGTTCAAACTCCATGTCTAGAGGGTTGAAGGCTTTTTAAGTGGATGTCTCCCTTTCATCTCTTTTATCACTGGATTATAAGGCACCTTATAAAGCTCCCATTTTTAACAAATGGTTTAAGCAGACATTTTTATCTTTGACCGGAACAGGAACTAGCATGGCTGTTGCTCCGAAAATGCATGTGTCTATTGCCAAACTATTCAGCAGGTCCATAATACCTTCAGAGGTTGGTTCAAAGGAAATAGAACCAATTGATATGTTTCAGGTACTGGATTATTCAGATCCTTAATTTTCTTCTGTAATAAGTAAGGCTAAGGTCTGTTCCTTTTTATTTTTTAGTTCAAAAGGATGCATTCTTGTTACCTTAGAAGGCTCATTTCCTTTCAGTTCTGCAGGGTGACACCTCTTCGGATAATATTTTTCAGTGACATTGTCTTGTTATGCTCCATTGTATCTCCTTCTGCGCTGAGTGTTCTCTGTGTCAGTAGAGTGAAATTGTAATGTGTTTTTTTTGACAACTTCTAATTCTTTATTTACCCAGGATAAGTCTTTGGCAGTCAGTTTTGAGATCTCTGCAAGAGATCCCTCTCTAAGGTGCCCCAGTTGTTATATCCCAGTATGTTGTGTTGCTGTTAGGGAACCAAGGAAAGCATTAGATTTAGAATGTAAATCTGTTTGCCCTTAGTCCCATCAGTAGCACAAGACTCCCTACATATTATATTAGTCATTTTTCCGATAAATATTTAAAATACACAAGGGGTGGAGTTTGGGGCACTTTATACATAGTGTTCAGAAGTTAGTAAAAAGTTCCATCTGTCCTATCAGCCCGCAGGTCGGAGAAATCCCATTCCCAATTTCCGTGCTGACGGGACTAAGGGAAAATAGATTTAGTTTCTTAATCTAATCTTAATTTTTCTAAGGAGCTGTTTGAGGGCTTGATTTGTGTGGGATGACTTGTAGTTTTTCACTGGTTTAATTCTGGGGTACTTAATTCTTTTTGGTGGTAAATAAGCAAAAAACCACAATTCTGGCATGGCTTTTCTTTTCTTTTTCTTTTTTTTCACAGCATTTGCCATAATGGATGAAATATGTGCAAATGTTATTGTACTAGTGTGGATCATTATGGATGAGATGATACCAAATATATGAAGGGAATTTGTTTTTACTAAAACTTTGTTTCAATTGTATTTTTACTATTTATTAGTCCTAATAGAGGACTTTTACATGCAATCCGTTGATTGCTTTTATAATACACTGTATTAATTATGTGCAACAATCTATTATACTGTCAATAGGATACTGACAGGCACCATCATAGGCAAACACAGAGGACAGGCCTGGGTGCCATCATTAGGCCGTTCGGTACCCTGTGATCTCAGTAGCGGAGGCGCCAGTAACTCACAGAGGGAGCCCCTTCACTATGAAACTGCTTAGATGCTGCTAAAGGGTTAACTAGCCAGGATCAGTGCTTCTGCAGATCTAGGCCATTAGAGCATGAGCCCAGTTGTCATGCAAGGGCCAAGCTCTTATTCTCTGCTGCTTAGGAGAACTGTGCAGTGCTTAGAGTAGGCCACCATAAAAAGAAGGTAGCCTTTTCTAAGCCTCTTTAGTAATTCTCATAACATGGCATATTTGCAGTCACCAATGGGTTACAGTATACCCTGTCCCTATACCCTACGTATATCAGAGAACTATCACAGTGTAAAATATAAGCGATAAAACACTTGCAGGTTACAGTTCCCTAAAGGGAATAAAAAAAATGTGAAAAGCAGGTGAATATATTTTTTAAAATATGTAATATATATTAAAATATTAAGAAGGATGTAGATATGTGTGCGTGTGTATGTATGTATATTCTGGGATCACTCAAAAATGCAACCATCGATTTCAACGAAACTTGGTATACACATCCCTTGCAACCTGGAAAGAAATCTTGTGGGGTGACAGCTCTCTAGGACTTACCATTCCTGAGATTTTTCAAAAAAATGACCTGCATTAGCCAATATAAGCCTGCAAGTCTTTCTCTTCATATGCCAACTACCATACACACAGTCACATGTCCCTTATCCGGCAATAGAAGCTTGCAGGCACTTAGTCTCCACATACACACAGTTTTACTCCAGGTTTCCATAACAACCCAGCCATTTTTCTTCAATGCTGTAGGTCAGCTTTAGGTTAGGGCTACACGACGACATGTGTCGCTCGTCAATAAGTCTCAGGACAAATAAGGCACAACTTCACTGCTTCATGTGTCGCGCGACATTGATGTCGCACCAATGTCGCGCAACAATTTTTAAAAAGATAGTCTATGGTGTTGCACTGCGACATGTCACATGCTTCGACTGCGATGCGACAGTCGCAGAAAAATCCATTTTGGATGGATTTTGTGCAACTGTGGTGTCACAGTCGCAGTATGTCATATGTCA
Organism: Bufotes viridis; assembly: GCA_033119425.1. NCBI lineage: Eukaryota > Metazoa > Chordata > Amphibia > Anura > Bufonidae > Bufotes > Bufotes viridis. The sequence goes on along the minus strand of CM065590.1, from coordinate 371,503,321 downwards.
CAGTGCGACAGCATAGCCTATCATTATAAAAATTGTTCAGACAGAATGTCGCGTGACACATATGATCTTGTAGCCCTAGCATTAAAGAGTCAGGGCACTGTGGAGGTCACTATTAAAGGGGCGGGCACTGTGGAGGTCACTGTTTATGAGGCGTTCACTGTGGATGTTACTGTTAAGTGGGTAGGCCGCTGTGGAGGTCACTTTTAAAGGGGCATATACTGTGGAGGTCACTGTTAAGAGGGCAGGGGACACTATTAAAGGGGCAACTGTTGTGGAGGTCAATGTTAAGGCAGCAGGGTACTGTAAGGTCACTGTTAAGGCAGCGGAGTACTGTGGAGGTCACTATTAAGGGAGCAGGCCCCTGAGTAGATCACTGTCAAGGGAGTGGGGTGCTGTGAAACTCACTGTTAAATGGGAGGCCTGCTGTGAAGTTCAAAGTTACCGGGATGGGCTAATGTGTAGGTCCCATTTTAAAGTGGCGGGGCACTGTGGGGGGGGGGGGGGTCAGTGTTTTAAGCGGTTGGGGACTGTGGACTTAACTGTTAAAGGTGGTGTAGAGTTCACTGTTATGGGGGATACTGTCAATATCTTTTAACGACACACAAACATTAAATGAAATCGATGGAATATACCCGTGCAAAGCTGGGTCCTTCTGCTAGCATTAAAATAAAAAACACTATATGGCCGAATGGTCGCTTTTTGGTCACCTCACCTCCCCCAAAAATGAATACATAATTATCAGAATGTAACATTTGTAGCAAAATAGTATCAATATAACCATAGCTTGGATGGCATGAGCAGTTCAAATTACACTACACAGCCTCTACAAAGGATACAATAAGGTTTGGTTGTAGGGTGAAGGATTTAACACACTATTTTGCCAAATTAATTACTTGTTAAAGGGCATTTGTTACCATATTTATCAGCATTAATATAGATGACTTACGAGATGTGAGCACGTCAGCTGAGTGTAATACTATTGGTCTCATCTCCTTTGGTGGCTGCAATCTTTATAAAATTGCTGTTTTATTATATGTAAGTCTGGTGGGATCACATTCTATGTATGCACTGTACAGGGATGTGGCACACAGTAGTTTCTATCCCTGTGCAGCGTGGAACATACTCCAATGAGATTTCAGGGCCAAGCGTGAATATGTTTTCACTGCCTGGCCTGTTAGTCTTAAAAATGGTGGGGCATAGATGATAGGGAGGGGAGCCTCTGTGTGCAGTGATGTACAATGGCACCGACCTCATTGCACAAAGGGGCTGATTTTCTATAGGTTGCAGGAGATGCGTTCAACAGCATTACATGCACATATCCCATTTCAGCTGGATTAATGTGGTAACAGATGCCCTTTAACAAATGATTAATTTTGCAAAATATTTTCTTTGCTAAAGCCTTCACCCACTAACCAATTTGTGTATAAATATTCTCAGCCATATAAGCATCTACCGTTTCTCCCATTCTTGTGATTGAGAGTATCAAGTGTATAATCTCTACTAAGCCATTTGTACAGAAAAATACGATAACGTGTGCCTATCAGAATATTGACCCGCAGAGTGGTTCAGGGTGAAAGATTTGTCTGGCAGGCAGATGAATTAAAACATATCCAAATAACATTTACTGATATACTATATTATATGGTAAGCAAAGTAATTGGATACAACTTTACATTATCTGGAGAAACCTTTATCAGCTAAATCATATCATAGCATAATATACAAATATATATGAATCCAACCTTGTTTTTTTTTCTTAAAGTATGCTTCCCCAAAGACATCTACGTGGGTAAGTGAAATTACATCCTTTATTGGCACCATTTTTAGGTGACTTCAGACTTAGATTTTTTAGCCCATTGCTGCTGTCCTTGGGAGGAACTGTGTAAAATGAGAACTTTATATGTGGTGACAGTATAACACTGCATTGCTTATATTTATTGGTCAGTGTATTACATGGAGAATCAAAATTTTAATTTTTAGTTAGTTAAATCATTGTGCCATACCAGCCATAAAATATGGGTGAAACACCAAGTCTTTTTATAATATAGAGCACAGGAAGATTTCAGGATGTTATAGCAACTAGATCTCATCATAACCTGTGCCAACATGTGGTACTTCTAGCTGTATAAAAATGGTATGTAAACCTGAATTGCCAAAGAGGGGTGACTTGGCAGAAAAGGGGTGTGAATTGATAAGAAAGGGGTGTGGCACATGTGCCAATATTGAAAAACAAAATTCTGCCTTGAAGTTAGTCAACTGATAATATAAAAGTGGTGCAAGAAGAGATGAACAAAGATACAGCAATAACACACCTCCCTCTCAGGCCCAAGACTAGAAAGAAACATGCATCTGTTTAATTTGGATTGTTCCTTTAAGTAAAAGCTCTCTGTTCAGCTTTCAATATTTGTATTTATCATATTAAAGTCAATATATACAATATGAATATGAAATATTGCTGTTGCTGTTTTTTCTTCCTTATGTATTCTGTTCTCATTTTACACTTGTGCATTCAAGTCCAGCTTTAGGTTTGAATGCACCGCTAGAAATGATTATTTGTAAGAATATACAATGTTCTTATTCTTTGAGGATTGACATGGATATAATGTTGAATTTATGATGCATATGAGGTATAGTGTTTATAGGAGCAAATTATTCTGGTGGGCAGCAAGATGACAAGCTGATAAGTAAACAGGATAATACAACAATCATGTCCTACAAACAGGCTGTCAAGAAAATTAATATTTGTAATATTGTTGTATTGCTTGTATAGCATTTTTATATGTTGGAAATTTAGGGTTTGATTAAATACTAAAGGCGCAAGTTAAAGTGCATCTGTCTCCTCTTTGGCCATCTTAGATTCTGCCATTCACCAGGGAGCGAAGGGAGATGCGTGTCTTTAGGCGCTAGGGACAGTGATAGGAAAGACTTGATTGTGGTGAAAAACGATTTACAAGTGCAGAGAAAGATTACTCAAGGTGTATGGAAAGGATAAGGAGGAATCATTCCACCAGCATTTGTGTTGAACAGGGTTCAATTGGGGAGGTGACAGCCTGGGTAATAGGAACAATCTGATTTCACCTTGCTGCACTGACTGGGATCTAAATTGCCATTATACAGTTCTGTAATTCCAGCAAACCTGTCATATTAGGGTGCAAGTGAAAGTTTGATACACGCATTAACAGGGTTATTACAAGGAAATATTTCTACATTTTATTTGCCCTTGTAAGGTGCAGTTATATGTTCTAAAGCAGTGTTCCCCAACTCCAGTCCTCAGGGCCCACTTGCCGGTCAGGATTTAGCAGTATCCCACAGAATGAATACCTTTGGTAAATCCTAATGGATGGACACTAATTATATCAGCTGCCCAATACTAAGGAAATCCTGAAAACATGACCGGCAGGTGGGCCCTGAGGACTGGAGTTGAGGACCACTGTTCTAAAGCATTTTCTGGCTTGTATTAGTGGGAAAAAATTGGATTATTAGTAGAGTTGAGCAAACACCTGGAAGTTTGGGCTCACTGGTTTCGGACAAACTTCGCCTCAAAGTTCAAGTTCAGGACCTGAACGTGACCCGAACTAGACCATGAACCCGAACCCCATTGAAGTCAATGGGGACCCGAACTTTGGGGCACTAAAATGGCTCTAAAAAAGTAATGGAAAGGGCTAGAGGGCTGCAAAAGGAAGCAAAATGGGAGTAAAAGCTGGACAATTGCCCTGCAAACAAATGTGGATAGGGAAATTACTTAAAATAACATAAAATAGCTAAAAATTAAAAATAATAATCTTGAACTAGGAGAGGAGGTCCATATGGAGTAGGAGGTTGAGGAGGCGGTGGACGTGGAGTTTTAGGTGGAAGCGGTGGTGGAGGAGTTAGTCACCAACAACACTGTTTTTGTTTTCAACTTTTATTTTATTTTATTTGGATCGACCCCAAAACATTGGGAAATATAGAAATGAAAACAAACCAAAAGTGCGCTGGAGTATAACAAAGGCTGGGTGAGGCCGGTATACATGTCTATTCTGCACAAGGTACGCACAAGTTATATGGGATCCATACCTGGTTCATTTTAAAGAACATGAGCTTGTCCACATTGGCTGTGGACAGGCGGCTGCGCTTGTCTGTGATAACGCCCCCTGCCATGCTAAACACAAGTTTAGACAATACAATGGCTGCAAGGCAGGCCAGCACCTCCAAGGTGTAAAGGGCAAGCTCAGGCCATGTGCCCAATTTGGAGACCCAGAAGTTGAATGCTATCCCTGCATTCTGAGGTGCTGGCAGTGCCCCAGCTACATTAGCAACTTCTTCCTCCTCCTCTGCCTTTGCCTTGTGCTTCCACTGAGGCCCCAGTGTCAGGTGGGAATGCCATCAGCAGCGCATCTACCAGAGTGCGCTTGTAGTCGCGCATCTTCCGATCACGCTCCAGTGAGGGAATTAAGGATGGAACTTTGTCCTTGTAACGGGGATCCAGCAGGGTGGCCACCCAGTAATCAGCACTGGTTAGAATGTGGGCAACTTGGTGGTCATTGTGCAGGCACTGCAGCATGTTTGCTGTCCTCTGTGGGAGGTGCATCGTCTGTGTCCTCCGTATTTCCAGAGCCATGCTGCAGTGATGGCCCAAAGCATCTTTGGGTGCCACCATGCAGTGAACAGGATTACTCTTCCCCCTTCTCCTCACCCTCCAGAACTGTACCCTGGCTGAACAACTTGTATACCTGGCCTATGTTGGTGCAGGAACCCACCCTCCGAGCCACTTGTGAATGACTTGCCTGATCCCTCTTCCTCCTCCTCCTCCTGTCCCACATCCTCTTCCATCATCGCCCAAAGCGTTATTTCAAGGAGACATAGAAGTGGGATTTTAACGCTGAGAACAGCGTCATCGGCACTGGCCATGTTGGTGGAGTACTCGAAACAGTGCAACATGGCACACAGGTCTTGCATGGAGGCCCACTGATTGGTGTTGAAGTGGGACTGTTCCGCAGAGCGACTCACCCGTGTGTGCTGCAGCTGAAACTCCACTATCGCCTGCTCGCACAGTCTCTCCAGCATGTGCAAGGTGGAGTTCCACCTTGTGGGCACGTCGCGTATGAGGCAGAGAGCGGGAAGGTCTAAGTTATGCTGCAGCACAGACAGGCGAGCAGCAGCAGGGTAAGAACGCCGAAAGATAGGTGGCCTGCACTTTCTGCAGCAGCTCTGACATATCGGGGTAGTTTTTCAGGAATTTCTGCACCAGGCAAGGGATGTGCGTAAAACCAGCTAGGTCCAGAGCTGCTACGAGATTTCACCCATTATCGCACACAACCATGCCGGGCTTGAGGTTTAGTGGCACCAACCACTCATCGCTCTGTTGGTCCATGCCTGCCCACAGCTCCTGCACGGTGTGGGGTTTTTCCCCCAAACAGATGAGTTTCAAAACAGGCTGTTGTCGTTTCCCCCTGGCTGTGCTGAAGTTGGTGTTGAGGGTGTTACACTGAGCGAATGAGGAGGTGGTAGTGGAGGAAGCGGAGTAGGAGGAGGAGGCAACGGGAGGCAAAGAAAAATGCCCTGCAATCCACGGTGGCGGAAGGATATGCGCCAAACTGCTATCTGCCTCAGGCTTAGCCGCCACTCCATTTACCCAGTGTGCTGTTAGGGAGATATAACATCCCTGCCCGTGCTTACTGATCCACTTATTGGTTGTTATATGGACCTTGCCACAGATGGCGTTGGGCAGTGCACACCTGATTTTGTCCGCCACTTGGTTGTGCAGGGAAGAGATGGCTCGCCTGGAAAAGTAGTGGAGGCTGAGATCCACATACTGTGGTACAGCCTCTGCCATAAGGTTTGAATGACAGGACTTCAAAGGCCAGGAATTTTGAAATGCTGGCATTAAGGGCCAGGGGACACGGGTGGGTAGGGGGGTACTTTCTCTTTCTGTCCAATGTTTGGGAGATAGACAGCTGAACGCTGCCATGGGACATTGTGGAGATGCTTGGTGATGGAGGTGGTGGCGTTGCTGCCACATCCTCTGTTTGCGGGGTGCCAGGTGCCACTGTCACTCCAGAGGTGGTGGAAGAGGCCGAGACTGAAGCAGAAGAGGGATCAGGAGGAGCCCGAGATATTTCTTGGTGTTTGAGGTATTTACTCCACTGCAGCTCGTGCTTTGCATTTAGATAGCTGGTCATACAGGTTGCGCTCAGGTTTAGAATGTTTATGCCTCGCTTCAACCTCTGATTGCACAGCGTGCAAACCACTTGTGTCTTGTCGTCTGTACATTGTCTGAAGAACTGCCACGCCAGGGATCTCCTTGGAGCTGGCTTTGGTGTAACATAGTAACATAGTATATAAGACCGAAAAAAGACATTTGTCCATCCAGTTCGGCCTGTTTCCTACAAGTTGATCCAGAGGAAGGCAAAAAACCCCTGTGAGGCAGAAGCCAATTTTCCTCACTTAAGGGGAAAAAAAAAAATTCCTTCCCGACTCCAATCAGGCAATCAGAATAACTCCCTGGATCAACGACCCCTCTCTAGTAGCTGTAGCCTGTAATATTATTACACTCCAGAAATAAATCCAGTCCCCTCTTGAATTCCTTTATTGTACTCACCATCACCACCTCCTCAGGCAGAGAGTTCCATAGTCTCACTGCTCTTACAGTGAAGAATCCTTTTCTATGTTTGTGTACAAACCTTCTTTCCTCCAGACGCAGAGGATGTCCCCTTGTCACAGTCACAGTCCTGGGGATAAATAGATGATGGGACAGATCTCTGTACTGACCCCTGATATATTTATACATAGTTATTAGATCTCCCCTCAGTCGTCTTTTTTCTAAAGTAAATAACCCTAATTTTGATAACCTTTCAGAGTACTGTAGATCCCTCATTCCAGTTATTGCTTTAGTTGCCCTCCTCTGAACCCTCTCCAGCTCTGCTATGTCTGTCTTGTTCACAGGAGCCCAGAACTGTACACAGTACTCCATGTGTGGTCTAACCAGTGATTTGTAAAGTGGTAGGACTATGTTCTCATCACGGGCGTCTATGCCCCTTTTGATGCAACCCATTATCTTATTGGCCTTGGCAGTAGCTGCCTGACACTGGTTTTTGCAGCTTAATTTGCTGTTTATTAAAATTCCTAGATCCTTTTCCATGTCAGTGTTACCGAGTGTTTTACCATTTAATATGTACGGGTGACTTGCATTATTCCTTCCCATGTGCATAACTTTACATTTGTCAGTGTTAAACCTCATCTGCCATTTTTCTGCCCAAGCCTCCAATCTATCCAGATCCCTCTGTAGCAGAAAACTGTCCTCTTCAGTGTTAATTACTTTACACAGTTTAGTGTCATCTGCAAAAATAGATATTTTACTGTGCAGGCCTTCTACAAGATCATTAATAAATATATTGAAGAGAATAGGGCCCAATACTGAACCCTGAGGTACCCCACTAGTTACAGTGACCCAATCTGAGTATCTACCGTTAATAACCACCCTCTGTTTTCTGTCACTCAGCCAGTTACTTACCCACATACAGACATTTTCTCCCAGTCCGAGCATCCTCATTTTATATACTAACCTTTTATGAGGTACGGTGTCAAATGCTTTGGAGAAGTCCAGATATACGACATCCATTGATTCGCCGCTGTCAAGTCTAGAACTTACCTCCTCATAGAAGCTGATTAAATTTGTTTGGCATGACCGATCCCTCATGAAGCCATGCTGATATGGCGTTATTTGCTTATTTTTATTGAGATACTCCAAAATAGCATCTCTTAAAAACCCTTCAAACAGTTTACCAACAATAGATGTTAAACTTACCGGCCTATAATTTCCAGGCTCTGTTTTTGGACCCTTTTTGAATATTGGCACCACATTTGCTATGCGCCAATCCTGTGGAACATTCCCTGATATTATAGAGTCCGTAAATATCAGAAATAATGGTCTGGCTATGACATCACTTAATTCCCTTAGGATACGGGGGTGTATGCCATCCGGTCCTGGCGATTTGTCTATTTTAATCTTTTTAAGTCGCTGATAGTAACATAGTATATAAGACCGAAAAAAGACCCTTGGTCCCTTGGTGCAGTGGGCCATGCTCTCTCTTTTGCTGTGCTGGTGGCTCTGTGTGACCACCACCTCTTCCTCCAAACTGCACACGTCACTCACATGACCTTGATTCCATGTGGGGTCTAGGACCCCATCATCTTCGACATCATCTTCCACGCACTCTTCACCCCTTCCCTCCTTGTCGGTCTGCACACTGAAGAAAGCCGCAGCAGTTGGCACCTGTGTTTCGTCATCATCAGAGAAGTGCTGCGGTGGTCCTCCCATGTCCACATCCTGAAACATATGTGGTTGGGCATCGGTACACTCAATCTCTTCCACTTCTGGGGCAGGGCTGTGTGGATGGCCCACGGAAACCCTGCCAGCAGAGTCATCAAAAAGCATAAGAGACTGCTGCATGACTTGGGGCTCAGACTGCTTGGCTGATTTGCAAGAGGGTGAGGTGAAAGACAGATGCCCATGGGCTGAAGGTGCCAACTCAGAGCTTTCAGCGGGGGACCTGGTGGAAGACAATGTGAAGGAACTGGAAGCACTGTCAGCCAACCAATCTACTACCGCCTGTACTTGTTCTGACCTCACCAGTCGTAGAGCGGCATTAAGGCCTACAAAATAACGCTGAACATTATGTCGCCTACGAGCACTTGAGGAAGGTGTTTCATTTGGGCATGTAGCTGGCACACATCGACCACGTCCTCTCCCTGCAACAGGAGCTCCACCACCACCAGCAGCACCACGACCAGGGCCACATCACTTATTTAACGCTCTCCTCATTTTTTGCGTTCACCCAACAAACTAACAGATGGATTTAAAAAATTTATTTCCTAGTCAGGTATGCAGTGCAGGGGTAGTTTGAAAGAAAAAAGGGGTACAGATCACGCAACAATCTAAACTCCGCCGAATTTACAGAATATATTTCCCTGTCAGGTATGCAGTGCAGCAGGAACACACCCTCCAAGCCACTTGTGAAGGACTGGCCTGATAACCGTGGAAATGTCCACCCACAATCTAAGAGCTGGATTTACTGAATTTATTTCACTCTCAGAAATGCTCTGCAGTGCAGTGATATATTCTGAAGCCCAGTTTGCGTGTATTAGTGGCGAAATAAAAATATATTCGCTATCCAGCGTTGCATATATGTGTTGAAAAGCCTGTTGTGTAAAAGTAGAAAAGAATTTGGGAATAATTGACGTTCTGCAGTGCAGTGATAAATTCTGAAGCCCAGTTTGCTGAGTATTAGTGGAAAAATAAAAATATATTTCATCTAAGATTGGATTATTTTACGAACAGTATGTCATACAGAGAAGTGCATGGCCTTGCACGGGGAGTGTCAGAAGCGTAAATGTTTCTGGCGCAGAGAGAGGTCACAGCAGAGTAAGGTGGCATTTCAGCAGGGGTCGCAGCGAGAGGCTAAGCTCCTGGTGTCATTTAGCGGTCGTGTAAACCCAGTGGTTCTTGAATGGTTGACTCGATCATCCACTTTGTCCCAAGTGACATCAGACACCCCCAGCCAAGAGTCGGTGGGTTCCTCTGACGTGACGCTTAGTTGGCATGGCCCGGGAGCAGACCCTGTGCCTTCACCTGTCCTCAACCTGCCTCCTGTTCTGTTCCCTCATCCAGAGAAGTATTATATCCTGTGGGACCGGCTCCACTTTTTTGCAAGGACAACCTACTAGAGGACAGTCAACAACTGCTGCACAGCCAAGATCTGGAGGAGACATCCGCCACTTCCTCCACTAGGCAGGCAGGTACTGATGAGGAAAGTGGCGTGGGAACTGTTGTTGTGAGCGGTCAGGCTCCTGACCCAGAGACGGTTGAGGAGGACATCCGTGACTTGCAGACAGTACTCGATGATGATGTAGCTGATTGCTATTGGGAGCCTGGTCACGAAGGGCCTTCATCATCATCGGGAGAAGAGTGTGGTAGCTTGCCCGTGAGCCAGCGGCAGAGCCAGAACGTCGATAGCATGGCTGGGAGTCAGCAGGGAGGCAGCAGTGGGAGGTCAGAAATGAAAAGTGCCTGGGAAAGACACCTACTTTGCATGAGACTACCTACCCGGGAAGTAGCGGTGCACGGGTTCACAGAGGCAGCGGTGGTAGCAGTCAGTGCAGACTGTTGGGGGTAAAATCACCTACTCGGCGGTGTGGAAGTTTTTTGTTAAGCCGCCGGAGGAGGTGAACATGGCCATATGTTGGCAGAAGGTGAAGCGTGGCTAGGGTGCCAATGTTGGCACCACAGCCCTGCATCAGCATACGCAGCGTCATCATAAAGTGGCCAGGGAGAACCATGGCTCCAATGTGGTGGTCCAGCCTGCCGCAGGAACTGCTGCATCACCCAGTGGCACACACCTGGTTTCAGGCAGTCAATGCTCCACCACCTCAGCCAAAGGGATCTGTCTGTCCTTCCTATCATCTGCTGGTCCTGATGCTCCTGCTCCTCCTCCTAATCCTTGCCAGTCATTCCGTCAGCAATCGAAGCGATTGCCAAGAGACAACAGTATGCTTGCACTCTTCCAATGGAGAAGAAGCTGAATGTGCTCCTGTCAAAGTTGCCGGTGCTGCAGTGGTGTACTCTGCACCTGGCTTTCTCCGCGACAACTCAAAATCGGAACCATGGTGACCGACAGTGGGAAGAACATTGTGTCAGCACTGCATTAAGGAGGGCTTAGCCATCTGGTTGTCAAGCGGTTCTTGAAATCTTCCACCTATCTGCCTAAAAATGGCCAGGAAAACTTTGCATGCACTTCAGCCACTCGTACACCGCAAAGCACGCCTTCCTTGAGCTGAAGAGGCAGAATGGCATCCCCCAACATAGGCTGAGGAGCTACAGGGCGATGAGGAAGATAAGGCAGAGGACCCAGACACATCGTGGCAGTATGCAGTGGAGATGGAGGCAGGGAGTCCCTCCAAATCACTTGCACAAATGGCCCGATGCATGCTCACTTGCTTGCGTAGTGACAGCCAAATTGTCACCATTCGGCAGAGGGATGACTTCTGGCTTTTCATTTTGTTGGACCCTCACTACCGGTCCAAAATAGGGGTCTTTTTTACACCCGCTGAGAGGAAGGACAAACTGAACTACAATAGACACATCCTATGTTGTCAGTTGGCCGCTGCCTATCTGCGCCATCGTCCATCCTCTCGCAGGTCCCACCGGAGGGCCTCTCTGCGCTCATGTTCCACTGCAATGTCTGCTGGGCAGGGGTGGGGTGGCAGGAGCAGTACCAGCTCTATCAGCAGCAGCCTGAGTTTAGCGTCGCTAATGAGCAGCTTTCTTCACCCGCATAGTGAAGAAAGTACTCACCAGCCGCAGCAGCTAGACCTGGGGCAGGAACTGAACCAGCAGGTGGTGGCATACGTGGACAGCACCCTGACACCCGAAATTTAAGATCCGCTGGAGTACTGGGCAGCCAAACTGGATTTGTGGCAGCAACTAGCCGAGTTTGCCCTGGAAAAGCTGTCCTGTTGGGCCAGTAGTGTGGCATCAGAGCGGGTGTTTAGTGCGGCGGGGGCCATAGTTACCCCAAGAAGAACTCGTCTGTCCACCCAAAATGTGGAGAGACTGATCTTTGTCAAGATGAATCAGGCGTGGATCAGTCAGGATTTCCACCGACTAATGCCTGATGCATCAGATTAGATCCTCCATGCTGCCTCACACAAACCTTGACAAAAGAGATCGGTTTCTCCTGGCTACCTGCCTCAGCTACTATGCAGATTCTGCCACCCGCCTGATGCCACACATCTGATGCCAAGTGCTCATTCTTACACCCACCATTGTCAGCAGGTACTGTTATTGCCACCCACCTCCACACTCTGTGGCCTCCTCCTGATGCTGCCACCACCTCCACACTCTGTCATTGTGCCACTCTGTGGCCTCCTCATGCTGCTTCCACCTCACCACTATGCCATAGGGCCAATCTGTGAACTGGGCCACTATTTTGCCTTTTAGGCTTGACGCTTTTTCTGATCTGTCAAAAGGGTGGAAAAATAAGACGCACAACGGATCCTCTGTGTGTAGCAGCTGTTTGACCTGTATGCTCCCATCAGAATTGGCTTGTGATTTGGTAGCCAAAAGCAGGAGTGGGTACTAAATACAGAAGACATGCAAATATTTTGTTCATGTGTCATCTCTGTTTTGGATCCATTCCTGCTTTTTTTGGCATTAGCAATACTGATGGATTACTGACCAAATGCTGACCGAGTGAAGGCAAATTCTCAACAGACAGGTTCAGTTTTTGGGGGGATCATTGTTCTGCTGGATCAGAGGAAGGGCAAAATAATCAGTGACGTCAACACAAACTTACTGCTGACACCCTCTCCACTCTGTTGGGGGGGGGGGCTCTATTTTTAAAAGCGTTTAATAGAAATGGTTCTGTAGACATCTGTGGAATCAGCTGACGACGGTGTAAAAGGAGTATGCTAGTTTTTGACACTAACATTGAACTGTAAGGTTGAGTTCATATTTAAGTTATTTGGTCAGTTTTGGCCCCGTGACTGCCCAAATAAGTGTTGCGCAGTGATTCTAAGAGCGACGCCTGTCATCTGCATGTCATTCAGACTCACAGTATTATTTCACTACCAAAGCAGACTCCCTATGAGTGTTACTTTAAGGCACAGTGTTCTACACCACTATAAAGGCTCTCAGCAGTCAGGAAATAGACGTTTTTTAATGTAATTTGCCGCGAATATATTCGGATCGAGCCAAATTGAAAAATTCGCTCATCTCTAGAAATAATGTTACACATATGTGTAGTATACTATTTTTTCTGTATTCATATGTATGGAATAGGTTCCAAATAGACACTCTTTTGGTATATGCAGGGTGAATAGGCCCTATGGATACATTTCAGGTATGGTTTGGAAGTAAAAAATGGTTCACAAATGTAATGAAAAGACAGTGTAATGTATTAAAGGGATTGCCTCACTTCAGCAAATTACATTCACCATGTAGAGAATACAAGGCACTTACTAATGTATTGTGATTATCCATATTGCTTCCTTTGCTGGCTTGATTCATTTTTCCATCACATTATATTTTATTTTAAATTGCTGACTTTACTTCCTAGAAAAGTCAGCAAGATGCAGAGAGAGTCGGAACTGGATGTTCCTGATGCCATATTCTCATCCATATTAGATGATGTGGAAAAGGAGGAAAAGCAGATGGCAGAAGAAGGGTTCCCACCTGTAGGGCAGGAGAGCACTGGGGTTAGAGAAGTGGGTATGCCAGCAAATTATGCCCCCACCTAACCAGCCAAACCCCATACCAGCAACAACCACTGTTTAAAGGTTCATTAAAGGTGCCGGTTCTTCACCGTAGCACAGCCATACCCTAAGGTAGAGTAAGATATATAGTGATTCATGTATGAATTAATTCCTAACGAATCTACCTTCTTGGCGAACTTTGGCATAGCTGCCGAATCTAATTTTTAAAAAATTCACTCATCTCTAGTGACCGTAATCCTTGTATACAAGCAGTGTATAATGTGATTGAAAAATAAATGAAGTCAGAAAAGGAAGCAGTATGGATAATCACAATACATGAGTGTCTTGTATTAACTTTCTCTACATGATAAATGCAATTTACTGAAGTGAGACAACCCCTTTAAGTATTCTTCCCTATGTGCACCAAAAGATCATCTGTGCCCTTTCCTCCTGACAAGCCGACAAGCCTGTGTCTGGCTAAAAGACAACACACTGCAGAACGAGCTCCCCCTCTCTAGTCTGGCAGCAATTTTAGTTAAGAAATACTAGGCTCTGCCCTAGTGGAAGAAAATAAGTTGAATTAAATAAGATCTTAGGCTCCTTCTGATGTATCTGTTTGAGTAAATTCTTGCAATCCTCACATAATCCCCAGCACTGCATTGGGCCATTTCTCTGGTATCTCTTCTAGTATTTTATGAATTGATAATTGAGTATCCCTTTTTCAAAAGGGTGTTTTTCACTGTCAGCAGTGATTGAACAAAGGACAAACCTCAAACTGGTAGCACTCAAATCTTGTGCAGGGCGTGATGACGTCAGCCAGCGCAGTGACGTCATACAGGACTCGCTGTGCATGAGATTTCTCATGGGATCTTCAAGTAAGATGGCCTCAGCTGCCTCTTCACAATCAAGTAGATGAGGTAGGTATGATTATTTTTATTTTTACCCCCATTTCAGCGAAAATTGTTTCGTTACCACGAGACACGAGGAATCTCAGCTTTGCAGCGAATCAAATTTTTCCTAAAATTCAGATATAAGTTCACTTTCGTTAATTTCCATTTGCTCAACTCTAGTTACAATACACGTTTAGAAAATTCTGAAAACTCTGGTGAATGTAAAAAATACTTTAAAACTCAAGACAACAGTTTCAGAATCTCCACATAATATTGATTGAGATAACATAATTTTATAGGACACCAGCTATACATGAGAAGCAGGTGCTAGGAATTATCAAAAGGCACCAAGGATATATAATGAATTCAGAGACTTCTCAACACAATCACACATAATGTAATTTCTAATCCAGATGTTTTACATCTGTGGCATTTCTTGTACAGTTAAGCTTACATTTCTACTTTAGAAAAAACTATTTTACAAAGTTTCAGTTTTTTACCAAAGATGTCAAATACATGTCCAATATAGTTAAAATGTGAAAGTGAGTTTTTTTTTGTTTTTTTTATTATTATTTTGCAATAATAGACTATTGCACCTACTAAATCACCTCCTTTCCATGAAGCTTCTCATGTATTCTGCTGGCCAGGAACTGATTACAGGATTGACATTGATTACTTGCCTTCAACCTGACTCCCAAAAAATAAATACATAAATAAATGATGCACCTTTTCAAAAGTTTGATTCAGCGATCACATCATGGTCTAATAATTTTAAAACTGGCAATTAAAGTTCCATGCCAGTCAAAACGGAAATATCAGCCATCACTTAATATGTAGATGTCTTCCCCAATTTTGCATTGTTCAGATGTTCTGCCCCCCTATATTTCATGATCCTACATATTTTCTACATTGCAACACCAGACAGCTACTATCTTCATGACTCCAAAGCTACTAACGGCTGTATTACACCAAAAGATTATCTAACAGATTTTCTGACCAATTATTGGTCATTTGGTTGTTTACACACACAGATCTTTTGCTATAAACACTAACTATTATTCTGATTGGACAGAAATTGGTCTGATAATCTGTAAGCTGTGTAATACAGCCCTAAATGAGCCAGCTGTATAGCAATTACTACTCGTCACATGGATATCAGTGGGCAGGTGCACACAACTAAACCCCTGTATGTGTGCTTGGCAGCTGAAGGCATCTAAGTTGGTCCCATGTTCAAATGTGCCCCCATTGCTGAGAAAAATGATGTTTTGATATATGCAAGTGAGCCTCAAGAAGCAACGGGGCATTAGTTTTATACCTAGAGGCTCCAATCTTTTGTAACTGCTGCACCCATAGCACTTTGATGGACAGGGCCAGGTGTGATGAGATTTTCACTGCCTAGCCCTTTAGCATGATTACGTCACCGCGCCCTCACAGAGTAGTGACGTCATCAAGAGTAATTTTTTTTTCCGTTCTAAGACAACTCAAGCCACCATTTTACGAAAAATAATCCACACAAAGCTTGAAGTAATTTGGCTTTGCAACGATTCAATTTCTGCTTTGGATGCTTCGATACGCACAACACTAGCTGTAATTATGCATCTGTATAGATATAATAATTATAACGATTTCTACCATAATCTATTTCTTCCCAGGACTCTGACAGTAATGAAAATACATCCTCTACATCTAGAGGAATGAAGGTTTCGACATTAACATAGAATGGAATTCTTTACTGTAAGGGCAGTGGGACTATGGATCTGACAGAGGAGGTGGTGATGGTGAACTCACTACAGTGTTATAGATGCTAGATTACTTAAGAAGGCTCATTACTCCAGGTATATACTGTATATTCTGATTGACAGATTTGAAGGAATTTACCACAAAAGATGAGGAAAATTGACTTCTGCCTCATGAGGTTTTTGTATTCTTCTGGATCAACATTGAATGATAATAGACTGAGCAAGAAGGGCTTAAAGATGTTGGCCAAGGTATTTTTATTGATGATCTATCCTCAGCATAGGTTATCAATATCAGATCAGCGGGGATCCTTCACCCGGCACCCCCACAGATCAGCTGGCTGACCAGTTCTGAATTCTCTTTATTGTTTACCTGCTTTCTGTCGCAACAGCAGTTGTTAGCAGGCGTAATACTATCTAAGCCATCCCATTTATTTCAATGGGACGGCTCATTCCAATTCAACTGTATAGGAAACAGCCATCCCACTTAAGTGAATGGGACAGGTTAGGTGTAATTACACCCGCTCACCACTGCTGTTGTGACAGCAAGCAGGTAAAGAATGAAAAAAAGGTAGCGCTGGCACTGCGCATGTCTTCTCTTCAACCAGCTTATTGGGGGGGGGGGTTGCGAGGATAGGTCATCAATAAAAATAACTTGGATAACCCAGTTAATTATTTTTTCGGGATTATAAACTATGATTTATTTTACATTTTTCAATAACATTTTTCAAGCGTTTGTTTATTTTAATATTAATGATCATGGCTTACAGCTAATGAAAACCCAAAGGTCAGTATATCAGAAAATTAGAATATTGTGAAAAAGTTCAATATTGTAGACTTGTGGCCACACTCTATTCAGCTATCAAGACAAAAAACTAGCAAATGTTTTCTAAGCCTTTAAATGATCCCTCAGCCTGGTTCAGTAGCTACACAATCATAAGGAAGACTGATGACTTGACAGCCATTGACTCCCTCCAAAAGGAGGGTATGCCACAAAAGGTCTTTGCTAAAGAAGCTGGCTGTCCACAGAGTGCTGTATTCAAGCACATAAATGGAAAGTTGACTGTAAGGATAAAGTGTGGTTGAAAAAGGTGAACAGGGATAATCGCAGCCTTAAAAGGATGGTCAAGAAAAGGCCAATCAAGAATTTGGGTGAGATTCACAAGGAGTGGATTGTGGCTAGAGTCAGTTCTTCAAGAGCCACCACACACAGACATATCCACTTATCCAGGACATGGGCTACAACTGTCACATCCCTCTGTCAAGCCATTCATGACCCAGAGACAACGTCAGAAGTGCCTTACCTGGACGAGCTGAAGGGTGCTATCAAAACAAACTGGGGCTTTAATAACACCTCAGCACTGCAGTGTCACTGTGTCACTTATAGACTGCTGCCTAGTCAAAGTCTGAGTTCATGACCAGTACATTACCTTTCCCAGGGAGTGTTGTCTTAAGCACTCCCTACTGGCTGGATCTTCACAAGTAAAAAGCAGTACTGTACCTTTTGTACGATTTTATTATTTCAAATGTTTCTGTCTGCAATATATTCCTATTTTTTATTATTATTATTATTACTGCTTGTTATTTATCTTGAGGCATTAACCTCATACATTATAAAATATTACATGTACTTGTCCTTTAAGCTCAGACCTGTGTTTGTGAATACAATAATGACAGTTTTTCTTCAGCCTTCTCTTGCTTGAACTAGAAGACATTGTTTTAAAGATTTTTAAATTTTGAAGCTTTAAACTAAGATGACACATTTAACTCAAATAAGTCTTCTTTAACTTCTACAAATGTATGAACAGTGACAGGGTTGTGTTTAATGCCACTGCTTCTTTTCTTTTTTCATATAGGCTTCCAATGTACACATACAGTATGATCATCAGTTATGTATATCTGTGATAGATCTGAAAATTTATTTGTAAGAATTTCAGATTTTATAAGTCATAGAAATGAACTATATTTGATTTTTATTTCATAGCTCTTAAGCTTCCGAAAACTAGAATTACTGGAGATTGAAGATTAAAATGTGAATCTGCTGGTTGAAAGCACATTTTGTGCAGTTGAAAAGTAATCAGCAGTGTTTTCATAAGGATCACAAGGAACATTATTATGTCAGTGTCTGATCGCAGTAAGATCTGCTCTAGGTGTCAGTCCAAGCCTTTTTCTGCAGGTTAGAGTAAGACAGAGACCAAAAAAAAAAGCAAACAAGTAAATACAGTACAATTTGTCAAATTCTACATTCTATAAAAAAATAAAAATACAAAGTGACAACTCTGAGTGTTCAAGTCTAAGAGCCATTCATTTGCAAAAAAAAGAGTTATGTTTGTTATTCAGTGATAAAGAAATGAAGGATCTATATTTTATTTTCTCAATTTCAGATACTCCAGTATCTTATATATAGGTTTCTGCATAGAACAAGTATATTGTAGACTATATTAATGTGGCACACAAATTTATTATGCTCTGTATCCATAAAAGCTGCTAAATTAACAATTATAGGTACATAGACCATAATTTTATGGTCATGTATTAAGGATATGGCCACACAATCAGGTTTCTGTATGCAGAATATCAAAGTCAGGAGTGAATAAAAAAAAAAAAAAAAAAGAGAAGTCACATCTCCTCATTTTGACTTCCAATGTGCTTGCATTTCTGAGAAAATGATGTTTAAATACATGCAAATGAGTCTCTAGGAGCATCGAATGCATTGCCATTACACCTAGAGGCTTAGCTCTCTCTGCAACTGTCACACCCTCTGTAGTTTGATTGACAGGGCCAAGCAGTGAAAACATTCACACCTGCTTGGCCCTGTCAGTTAAAATGGAGATGGTATGACAGTAGCAGAGGAAGCAAAGTCTCTAGTTGTAATGACAACACCCCTATTGCTCCTAGAGGCTCATTTGCATAAACTAAAACATAATTTTTGTCAGCAACATGAGCACATATGAACATGGGACCAACACAGATGCCATCAGCTGCCAAGAGCACATGTGACAGGTCAGACAGTTTCATAGGTATATACAAATGTGCTGACAGAGGACCTTTAACAACATTTTGGTTTCATGTTCAGACACAAGAACTCATACTGTATGTCTTTCTGTTCCGATGATATTATGACATGTTGACCACAAACATTGTCATTAGGCTTCAGCGAATCGAGCTTCGGCTCATAGATCTAAAAAGGATTTATTCAAAACCGCCATTGTTAATGATGTTTCCATACAACATTAAAATGTATGGGCTCCGTGTAGCCAAACTTTGTCTCACCCGAAGTTGCACAAGACTTCAGTGAATTAATACAGTATTCTTATCTTCGTATTTAAAAACATTTGAAAATAGGAATCTGAAGTGGGCTTTGGTACCGAGGTATCAGCCAGTACCAAAGCCGACTTCAGATTCCTAGTTTAAAATATTTTTAAATACACAGATAAAAATACCGTAGTAATTCACTGACGTTTGGGCTACACTAAGCCAATACATTTTAATGTTGTATGGAAACAGCATTAACAATTACGTTTTTGAACAAATTGACTTTGGATCTATTATCAGAAGCTTGATTCGCTTAAGCATAATTGTCATATTCCATCACTAATACCTACAGTACCTAGAGTCGGATGCATATATTGCACCATGATCACATATAAGCTGTTCATGCTAGACAATAAACAGAGAATGGAGAATAGTTTAAAGGTGTGCAAAATAGGCAGGAAATGTTCTAAAGCAAATGAAAAGCTACACAAATTCTGCCTGTACCACACCTATTAGTTGGCATTACATAACTCTTTCTGCAACTGCTTAAGTGCAATGAGGTTATTCTGTATAACTAATATGAGCTGTTGACATAGGTGGCTCAGTAGGTTGACTAATATTTAGTGTATAATGTTAAATATATTTATCCTGTGTAAGAAATAATAACCCTATGATGATCTGAAATATTATACATCCACTGTATCCTGGAGCAGTAACTAAGAACACTGCAGTGACATGTGAGGTATGGCTCTTCCAGCTCTAATAATCTTATAAATACATGACAGGCCACTTTCTCTCTAAAGCAGAACCATTGGAGAATAAAAAAACCTTTAGGCATCAATGACAGAAAAATCCCCGACTTAAACAGCACTTTTATGAATCCCCCCAAATTCACATGAAAAAAATCACTAGAACGGAAATTCCTATTACATGGACTCTGATGAAATTTTATTTTACCGCTTCAGCGTCTGTGTAGAATTGCATTAGAGAGTGTAACCATGGTTATATATATTTTCTAGTAAATGTTTCACACCATTGAATTGAGCATTTTATCTGCTTAGTTAATTTTTACATTTAAAGTGGTTTATGGTTTTATCCTGGCTATTATAGTTTAGTGTGTATTCATTTTTATAACATCATAGGAAGCATTGTTAATTTGGCCAGCTTATCTTTCATAATTAGAGTAGAAAACCTTTGTCTTATGTCTATCACTTTAATTCAGAAATGTGTGGTTATAATATCAATGGTATATCTTTTAGGGCTCGTGCACACTGCATAGAGTGGCACCCAGAGAATCTAGGTGTTTGCATTACAATGTATAGTATTTTACTCCAGAGAAAATGCTTGCTTTTATGATACCAAATGTGATGAAGCAGGTCTTACCCGTAGTGGTGATTTCTATTGAGCGAGTCCTAGTCAAATGAGTTGACTTTGATCCAAATTTCAGTAAAAATTTGATTTGCCTCGAAGCTGTATTTCCTCATTCTTCTTTGTACAAATTAATTTCCCGAGAAAAAGCGGTAAAAAAAATAATATAAAAAATACTCACCTCATTCATTTGCACTAAAAAATGGCCATTGCAAAATCGTGCGTGGGGTGACATATGATGTCACCACACAGGCTCGTGGGTCAGACCAGTGACCGCACGGTGTCTTCAATCAAGAGGTCTCACTGCCTTTACACGAGCAAATGGAAAAGGTGAGTTTTTTTTTTATTATTTTTACCTTGATTAACCCCTGAATGGTAGCCTCAGATGCTGCGATCAGCAATTAACCCATCATCTTAGGGGTTTAATGGGGGGGGGACCCCACAATCATCATTCTCAGTCATTGCACCCTCTACATACAAAAAAATGTGCTCCGTAATTAATTAATTTGTCACAAATCAAATTTCATTGTGAAATATAGCGGAGAAGCTGAATCAAATTTCTTGATAAATTCGAATATCACTAGTCATGTTACATGACCAAGGTGGCAGGTCATTGCCTATTTCAGTTGCGTCACCATGGATGACTTTACCACATACCAAAGAACTAAGGATAATTGAACTGGTTCTACCAGTTCATGATTCAGACAAAACATCTCAGAAATCTCTAAAATTTTTAGTAACTTATTTCAGTCGAACAGAGAGAGAGAGAGAGAGAGAGAGAGAGTAGTCGTCATAATAAGAGTACATACTGAGCATACTACGAATTCTCAATAATGAGAAAGAGTACCCTTTATATAAAGCATATATATTGTAAAGAAAATAAGGCTTGGGCAGCACAGCAGTTCAAAAATGATGGCGGAGTGCCAGCGGCTGAGGGGGCGATCCACCTCCAAAAATATATATAACAAATAGTTCCACGGCACCTCCAAATAAAAATCAAGTAGTAGTTTATTTACCAAGCAGCGACGTTTCGGTCCGCTTGCTGGGACCTTTCTCAAGCAGTGACAAAACATATTGGTGCAGTGTGCATATTTATGCGATTTCACATAATCAATCATCAATTATTCAAATCACAAGCTTCAAGTGAAAAAAGTCATAAAACTGTCAAAATGACACTCTATTTCATAATAGTTACAAATTCATCATAAAGTGCATCATATAGTGACAATAATACATATTGTTTAAAAATTATTAATAAACCTTGTGTATAGTAAATCATACATTTGTGCATAATTATCTCAAATACCTTAGTGCAGGTGCACTATATATTGTAGAGAAGTGAACATTTGTATAGTAGGCTGGTTGGTTTGGGATGAATTGATTCGTGCTTGAACCAAATCTTGCCTGGTTTACTTATCTCAAAAAAAAAAAAACACTATATAACACGTGTCTTCAGTCCCAATACAGACATTTCCATTTGAATTTCAATGCAGCCATCTGTGTGGTAACAGCATCCCTGTATAGTCACCATATGATCATTCATTCAACTACTGCTGTATAAATTGTATGGCCACTTATAGGGCATATTTTGATAGGGCAAAGAGAACACATTAAAACATAATGACAGCCCTCCAAATGCAAACTTAAAATTGTTTAGGCTCAGGACCTATTTGTGGATTAATATAGCTATGACAGATATTTGAACTCATGAAGTCCTAGGTTTGAATCTGACCAAGGACAAACCTGCATTGTATGTTCTTCTTGTGTTTGTGTGGTTTTGATTGGGTGCTCCTGTTTTCCCCCACACTCCAAAGACATACTGATAGGGATGAGCGAATCCGAACTGTATAGTTCAGGTTCGTACCGAATTTTGAGGTGTTCGGGACACGGACCTGAACCCGAACATTTTCAAAAAAGTTCGGGTTCGGGTCCGTTGTTTGGCGATTTCTTTGCGCTTTCCAAAGGGCTGCACAGCAGCCAATCAGCTAGCGTTTTACTTCTTGCCCTAAAAAGCCATCACAGCCATGCCTAATAATGGCATGGCTGTGATTGGCCAAGTGCAGCATGTGACCCAGCCTCTATTTAAGCTGGAGTCCTGTAGCGCTGCACGTCACTCTGCTCTGATTAGTGTAGGGATAGGACGCAGCTGCTGTAAGGGCGAGATTAGGCCGGGAAAACTCAGCAAAAACACCTAATGAAGTGATCGATCTACAGCTGTGAATCATTCAACTTCTGCTAGTTAATTGCTCACTGTTTTTTAGGCTGCACAGAGCGTTTTTTCTGTCACTTTTTTATGGGGTGATTGGCGGCCATTTTGTTTCTTGTGGTGCACCAGCACAAGCTTCCACCAAGTCCATCAATCCAACAATCCAATTTTTTTTTCTTTGCTATATCTTACATTAGGGGCTTGGCTATGTTTATTGTCACCCCTAGAAACTCAGGATAGAAATTTCTATATTTTATTGAAGGGTTAAATTCAATTGCCAAAATAGCAATCCCCTAAATGTGGTGTCACAGCAGTGGCTGGCCAAGTGTAATAGTGTCCGGCAAAGGATAGATAATTTTCTGGGGGGAAATTCAATAGCCAAAATAGCAATCCCCTAAATCTGGTGTCCCAGCAGTGGCTGGCCAAGTTTAATAGTGTCCGGCAAAGGATATATTTTGTTCTGGGGTGAAATTCAATAGCCAAAATAGCAATCCCCTAAATCTGGTGTCCCAGCAGTGGCTGGCCAAGTTTCATAGTGTCCGGTAAAGGATATATTATTTTCTGGGGTGAAATTCAATTGCAAAAATATAAATACAGTAAATCTGGTGTTCCAGCTGTGACTGGACAAGTTTCATAGTGTCCGTCAAAGGATATATTATTTTCTGGGGTGAAATTCAGTTGCAAAAATAGAAATTCCGTAAATCTGGTGTTCCAGCTGTGACTGGACAAGTTTCATAGTGTCCATCAAAGGATATATTATTTTCTGGGGTGAAATTCAATTGCCAAAATAGCAATACCCTAAATCAGTGGTTTCTGCTGTGGGAGGACAAGTTTCACAGTGTCCGTCAAAGGATAGCTTTTGTTCTGGGGTGAAATTCAATAACCAAAATAGCAATACCGTAAATCTGGTGTTACAGCTGTGACTGGAAAAGTTTCATATTGTCCGTCAAAGGATATATTATTTTCTGGGGTGAAATTCAATTGCCAAAATAGCAATACCGTAAATCAGTGGTTTCAGCTGTGGCTGGCCAAGTTTAATAGTTTCCGGCAACGGGTAGATTTTGTTCTGGGGTGAAATTATATTGCCAAAATAGCAATCCCCTAAATCTGGTGTCCCAGCAGTGGCTTGCCAAGTTTAAAAGTGTCCGGCAAAGGATAGATTTTGTTCTGGAGTGAAATTCAGTTGCCAAAATAGCAATACCGTTAATCAGTGGTTCCAGCTGTGGCTGGCCAAGTTAAATACTGTCTGGCAAAGGATCGATTTTAAATTGTTGGGTGAAATATTACCTTTTTTACCAGGTAAAAACCCCTGCACTGCATAACTGACAGGGAACTTACAATTGGCTGTTACATTCTTGCATGAAATAAAGCCTTTTTGGGCTGTGAAGCCTAAGGTAGTCGCCAATAACAGTTTTTTTATTTTTTAAAATAAATTAGTGTAGAACCCAAAACATTGGGAAAATATAAAAAATAAAACAAAGTGTAAGTGCACGGTAGTATAACAGTGGTTGGGTGAGGCCGGTATACATGTCTATTCTGCATAAGGTACAAACCGGTCTTGTGGGATCCTTGCCTGGTTCTTTTTAATAAACGAAAGCTTGCCCACATTGTCTGCGGACAGGCGGCTGCGCTTGTCTGTGATAATGCCACCAGCCATGCTAAACACATGTTCAGACAGTACAGTGGCTGCAGGGTAGGCCAGCACCTCCAAGGCGTAAAGGGCAATCTCAGGACATGTGCCCAATTTGATGACCCAGAAGTTGAATGGGGCAGACCCAGTGGCGTAGCTAGAAATGATTGGGCACCACAGCAAATTTTTGAATGGGGCCCCCCTCCCCCAGTAATTTTTGCGCAAATCCCTTCCTTTCATGCCGCTATGCCTGTGGCTACTAAGATCGCTCTCTCAGACCAGGCCCAGCAGCTGTTCCATTCGCTTTCTACACTGTCTATACTGCCACTGTATATAATTTCATTGTATAATACTGTTAGTCCTCCTCCTCCTCCTGGATGGGCCCTTTCTAGGTCATGGCCCCAAATCAGTTGCTTCCCCTGTTTCCCCTGTAGCTATTCCCCTAGGCAGACCAGTCAGTACGTGTACTGTTCCACCATGTTGCTGAAATGCTGCCTCCTGCTAAGATGTTGTGGCATGATGACAAAGCTTTTCCACATTTTGCCCATGCTAACCCTGCCTTCTGAGGTGTTTCTGGTGACCCAGCTGCATTAGCAAATTATTCCTCCTCCTCCTCTGCCTTCACCTTGTGCTTCCACTGAGTCCCCGGTGTCAGGTATGAATGCCATCAGCAGCGTGTCTACTAGCGGGCTCATCTTCCCATTACACTCCAGTGAGGGAATTAAGGACGGCACGTTGTCCTTGTAACAGGGAATTGATTTTCACTGTTTGGTGTTTAGGAATTTCTGCACCCCAAATTCAGCAAATGTGGCAGGCAGGGGATGTGTGTTTAACCGGCTAGGCCCAGACCTGCTAATATATTTCTTCCATTAGCGCACAACACCAGACCGGGCTGAAGGCTCAGTGGTACCAACCAATGGTTGGTCTGTTGTTCTATGCCTGTCCACAGCTCTTGCGCGGTGCGGGGTTTGTTTCACAAACACAGGTTTAAAAACAATCTGCTGTTGTTTCCCCCTGGCTGTGCTGCGGTGGGTGGTCACGGTGTTACGCTGAGTGAATGAGGAGGAGGTAGAGGAGTAGAGATGTCGCGAACATAAAATTTTCTGTTCGTGAACAGAGAACCCGAACTTACTCAAATGTTCGCGAACAGGACGAACGGCAATAGACTTCAATTGGCAGGCGAATATTAAAACCCACAGTGACTCTTTCTAGCTACAATAGTGATAGAAAAGTTGTTTTAAGTAGACTAACACCTGGACTGTGGTATGCCAGAGTGGGATCCATGGCAAAAGTCCCATGAAAAAATATTTAAATGATGCAAAGTCAAATTTTAATCCTTAAAGGGCATAAATCGCCTAATATTTTTAAATGGTTTAAAATAGCCTATTTTATAACCTCATAAATCTATTCTAACATTTTATTTTATTTTCCTAACCTACTTTTAAATGTTAATTTAATTATTTAACATTCCCTTATTGTTTGTAAAATAAAAAAAATCACTCTACACCATGTCAAAAGCCAGGTATGTGCAGGCTGACTATCTATCCATAAGACAGGGCGTCAGCATACCTTACAATGACAGGTTTGAGCAATTTAGACAAACAAACATAAATTCTCAATCCAAAAGGAGAGAAATTACTTGGCATTGGTTGGCTATCTAGAGGGACCTGGTCCCTAGACCATTGTCATTAGGTCCTCCCTTAGCATTTCTTGGCCATGTGTATGCAAATGAGTTTTAAATGTTGGAGAATGTTTATGCAGCTCTCTTAGGCAGTGAGAGAGGAGTTAGGCTGGCATATAAAAAAAAAAAATTACAATTTTTGTCGCCCTAATGATAATGGTCTAGGGTCCAGGCCCCTCTAGATAGCCAACCAATGCTAAGCAATTTCTCAAACATTAATATTATGACTAAAAGTTTTTTTTCCCCCTTAAGCATTAATTATTAATCAGAGAGACCCTTTTAAAACTTCTCCACAAAATCAAAAAACGTTTTATAGACGTTATGCAAAGGCAGTGTTGGATGATAATAACATAGTTTTACTGAGATCAAGGAGCCTAATACAGGAAAATATATATATTGGTCTGTAGGGTAAAACAGCCTGTCCATGTCCCTTTAAGGTGTAATACTCAATCAAACATACAGTACGGTAGCTGATTAAAAAAAACTAATCTTTGCATTTTATAAAACAGACAAACACAAAGACAGACTTACAGACATTTACCCTAGCCTGCCTATCATAAAATCTTAATATTACATAAAACATTCAATTGACAACACAGAACAGTTCTCCCTTGTGGCCGCCAAGCACCAGGTATATGCAGGGCCAACAATCCATCCATCAGACAGATCATCAGCATACCTTAGCAAGGCAGCCTGGGTTTTAACCAGTTTTTCCAAAAGGAAAATTGCCCGTTTAGGGTTAGGTATCTAGGGGGAACCTGTGCACATACTGTAGATGATTATCATTAGGGTGACAAAATTTTATTTTATTTTTTTAATATGCCACCTAGCTCTCATCTCAATTATTACGAAGGCTGCATAGTTTTTTTTTTTTGTTTTGCAATTGTCCAAAGACTAATTTTATAATCTTTCTATTCTGTTTTGTCATATAAACTCATTTGCATAACATGGGACTATGGGAAAGCCATGCAAATCGTGTTTCAGTTTACAAACAAGGCAGATACTGCTATATTGCTCATTAGCATTTCTTGGCCATGTGTATGCAAATGAGTTTTAAATGTTGGAGAATGTTTATGCAGCTCTCTTAGGCAGTGAGAGAGGAGTTAGGCTGGCATATAAAAAAAAAAATTACAATTTTTGTCGCCCTAATGATAATGGTCTAGGGACCAGGCCCCTCTAGATAGCCAACCAATGATTAGCAATTTCTCTCCTTTTGGATTGAGAACTTATGTTTGTATGTTTTAAAACTCATGATTGTCATTGTAAGGTATGCTGACACCCTGTCTTATGGATAGATAGACAGCCTGCACATACCTGGCTTTTGGCATGATCTGAGTGGTTTATGTTGAATGTGATAGAAAATGATCATTGATGATATATCATCTTTAGAAAGGGCTTTTCTTGGTTTGAGGGTTGGGGTGGACAGAGAACACTAGTTTATACTCTCCCTGCTCTAACACTGCAGCTTTAAATTGAATTTACTATGCCTGACTTTGGTAGGAAGGTAAGCTGAATGTAATAACGCAGGGCGAATCAAACATAGCATAATGTTCGCTGGCAGAAGCGAAGGCGAACAAGCAATGTTCGCAGGGAACTGTTCGCTGTCGAACAGTTCGGGACATCTCTATAGAGGAGGAGGAAGCCTAGGAGGAGGAGGAGGTAACAGGATACAAAGAGAAATGCCCAGCAATCCTCGCAGGCGGAAGGACATTCGCAAAAATGCTATCCGCCTTTGGGCCAGCCGCTACATTTACCCACTGTGTTGTTGGTTTTGTGGATGTTGCCACAGATAGCGTTGCACAGTGCACACTTGATTTTGTCCGCCACTTGGTGGTGCAGGGAAGGGATGGCTCACCTGCAAAAGTAGCGTCGGCTGGGATACACGTACTGTGGGATAGCCACCGCCATAAGGTTTTTAAAACTGTCCACCAGACAGAATGACAGCATTTCAAAGGACCAGGAAGTTTGAAATAAGGCATTCAGAGCCATGGGTAGGGGGGTACTTCCTCTTTCTATTTCTTTTTCTCTCCAGTGTTTGAGAGATGGACAGCTTCCATGGGATTTGGTGGAGATGCTTGGTGACAATGACAGATGTGGTGGCGTTGCTGCCACATCATCTGTTTGTTGGGTGACAGGTGCCACTGGCACTCACTTGGGCTCAATTTTAGAATTTTTTTAAATTATTTTTCTGTATTTTATTTTAAGTCATTTCCCTATTCACATGTTTGAAGGGCATTTACTTACATTTTGCTGCCTTTTGCGGCCCTCTAGCCCTTTCCAGGGCTATTTTACAGCCATTTAAGTGCCATTTAAGTTCGGCTGACTTCAATGGGGTTCGGGTCGAGTTCGGATCCCGAACCTGAACATTTTTGTGAAGTTCGGCTGAACTTCTTGAACCCTAACATCCAGGCGTTCGCTCAACTCTACATACTGATAAAGAATTTTGATTGTGATCTCCACCTGGGACAGTGAGTGATAATGTCTGTAAAGTGTTGAATATGTTGTTGCTATATGAGCATGTATAATATATAGTATGAAGGATGCACAGGATGCACAATATAGCGAGGCCACTCTATATGAAATCAATATATCAACAGTCAAACTAAGTCACATACAAGGATCTAAATTATGTTTCAGCTTTCCTGGTCATGGGGTCCACCAATCTGCTTTGTAAAAAGAAGCATCTTAGATTTTCCAATATACAGTACATACAATTTAGCAAACATAACATATTATTAGGTTAGGAGGACACTCCAGTAACTATGGTATATCAGAGATGAAAATTATTCTTCTGCCTACTCCTCAACTAAAATACATTAGTAAAAATAATATGGGTGGTTCATAGTAAGCCTTCGATCAAGCCAACATATAATCATCATCCACTCAACAAATAGTTTCTATTTGTTTGTTGAAAATGGTTTTTGAAGGGATAGTTCTGAATTATTTAAGGTCCTTATATTTTACCCAAGTTGTTTTATATTTTATTGATTTATATGTTACTAAACATCTTAGTGGACCAATTTACAGCCTATAGCCACTCAAGTGCTCCTACACCACTTCATGTTTGTAATCTGTTTAAAAGAAAAGCAGAAATTAGGTTAAAAAAAAAAAAGAGTAATCAAACAATGTAGGACACTCTGGCACTGTTTCAAGTAATTGTTTAAAATGATAACAACTCTCAGTTGGTTTCATAGGTTTATTAAACTACTGTTAAGATTGTTGGTGTTTAACTTTTCAGTGGTGGATCTATGTATAGACTTGTGCCAGTATGCAGTAAAAAAAACAATGCTATTCAACAGAGGGAGGCAAATTACTAATGGTGGATTAGACATTGCAATCACACAGACGATTGTCCTGTGGGAAGTGTTTGCTGAACCCAGTCAAAATCACACGCTTGCTGAGAAGACCGTTGCTATTACATTCAGCAATCTCCTCAGAAACATGGGGAGGAGCGATTGTTATGCCATTGCTTGTCCACATGCTCTACAGTAGTTTACCGACAGCAGATCATAATTAGTCAGTACCATCTGCTGTCACAATGCTGAAAGATCTAGATTGCCTGATAAACAAGTGATTGCAATCGTTGACACTATTAGACTGCCACATGATTGCTAACACTCGTTTCTACCTGCCTGACTAATATACCCTTTAGTTTTGACTGATTTGTCGTTGAAGTTAAATATTATAGATCTACAGGTTGAAAAAAGATATAGGTCAATTAAGTTCAACAAAAACAAAACAGAAACACTAACAGGCTAACCCCTTGATGACCTCCATCGTACATGTATGGTGGAAGTCACCACTTTAATGATTACACCCGCCCTATGACTAATCACGTACATTGAACCCCTCTGATGCTATGGTCAAATATGACCATGCCCATAACAACATTCCCCGGGTGAGATCGGGGAACCTGTTATCTTACAGTAATAGCCCGAAGCCTCAAGCTATTAGTCGAATTTACCAATACAGGCCAGCAGGTGGCAGTGCTATATTGGTATATTGTAAATAGAGTTTTCTATGATGGCTATATAGCTTATATAGCCTCATAGAACACAATGAGCGATCTAATAACTGCCTGTTATAGCCACCAAGGGTGACTATCTGTATATCACTCTACACTACCTGTATAACATATACAATATTAAATGGTGCCATTGAAAAGTAAAATGTCCCACCAAAAACAAGTCATGTATGGATATGTGAACAGAAGAATAAAAAATATATGGTTTCTGAAAGGTAAAGGAAGGGAGTAAGAAAACAAAATATAAAAAAAAAATTGAAAAATTGCTATGTCAGAAAGATATTAAAAATGTCTACTGCACACTTTTATCAAAAATCTAAACTTCAAAACAACAATATTTTCAAACTGAATTATTTAGTGACACTCTAGCAGTGGTTTATCACAGGTTTTAGCTCATGAATAGTTTATTTTTGTTAGTATTTTTGATTACGTTGATGACGTATAGATAGCTATGGTAAGAATAGCTTAGTTATTGATATACATTGTCAGAAGTCAGTTCAATCATTCATCTTAATGCAATCAAGTTTGAGTGTCTCCCCTCAACTGTTCCATATCACTCAGTCACAAAATATAATCACTGAAACAGTATAACAATTCTTTAGCCAGGAACATAGACTGGGGAGCAGTGGGATGATAGTAGTTGGACTCTTTTAATGAAAGAAAAAAATGTATTTCCCTTACCCACAGAGATAGATCTGTCACTTGTATAACAGCAGTTAAGTATCACATAGAGAAATGATCTCAGCGCATACTTTAATAAGAACCGCACACTACAGATGCCTTGGAAAGCAACCAGTTGGAGATCAGAATCTGCTAAGCAAAGAGTGAGTCCACTGATTACATTCAAACATCTTGAAAAGAAATCAAGAAAAATAACAGAATTTGTTTCACAGCTCACAACACGTTTGACTGTATTCTTTTCTTGTTAAAGACCTTTGCGTGTAGAAAATGTGTTTCACGGTCCCTTTGTTAAGTACTGTTATAATATGTATATAAAATGCATTCATATTGTTCTCAAGTATAAATTATTCTATTAAAAAAATCCCAATGCATTTTGTTATATTTGATATATATATATATATATATATATATATATATATATATATAAATTTACACATATTGGCATGTTCTAGCTAGGGTACAACCAACCCCTAGAACATCTCTCAGGCATAACACACCAAAGCAAGCAGAGACAAACAAGACAAGGACCAAGATGAATGCTTTATTAACAGTTAATCCGACATGGCAGAAAACTGGACCAGCAGGTAAGGATCCAGTGGCAAGTAATACCACTGGACTAAGTGCACCGGTTAGACTTGGGGCCAAAACCAGGGGTTATATACTCAGTGCACCCCGTTCTTCACAGAACCCCTGATGGTGGGGAGGAATTTAGCTGAGGGCTCACTGGTCGTACCTTTAGGATGGTCCAGGTGCACTTGGCCAATTGCCTGCAGAGGCTGATGGTGCAAGCACCAGTGGTCCACGCAAACAAGGACTGAAACTCAGGCACACAAACTGGAACCCAAGCAACTGCACAGGACACAGTTCAGACAATACAATGGGAACCAGAAGCAGATGACTGGACCCCATGCGGCATGGATGCATGGCAGTCACAGGCAGAGCTGCCCAGAGATGAAGGCAAAAAGATGACTGGACCCCATTCAGAACAACACATGGTGGTCACAGGCAGAACTGCCCCAAACAGGCAGACAAGCAGATGGCTGGACCCCATGCGGAACGACACAGGGTGGTCAAAGGCAGAGCTGCCTCAACAGACAGACAAGCAGATGCCTATGACTCCATGCAGAACAACACACGGTGGTCACAGGCAGAGCTGCACACTAGACTACATGTCTTCCTTCCAGACAACCCAGGAACCCTCTCACCAAAGACATAGACTCAGACAGGCAGATGCATGTTCCCCATGTGGAGTTAGTCCATGGGCGAACAGACGGAGCTGCACACAAGACATACCATAGGTCTGGACTAGCCGATGCCTGTTCCCCATGCAAAAGACACAGAACCAGACAAAGTGACCTTGATGTCTCACTAGGTGACCAAACAGACAGGACAGATGGAATATCCTCACGTCAGGTGCATAGCTCCTGCACCCAGCAAAGCTGGAGACAGACTACCCAGGCCCACAGCTAACAGGAATATATAGCACCTAGTAACCACACCCAGACCAAGACCTTAACCCACAAGAACCAGACAGTGGTTGGGTTGCAGCTTGTTATTACCATGTTATGTCATGATATTGTGTTGAATTGGTTTTTTGAGAAATTTAATTTCTTAACTAAAATAGAGCTCAAATAAGGGTGGACACTAGGGATGGGCGAATCGACTTCAGATGAAACATCCGAAGTCGATTCGCATAAAACTTTGTTTCAATACTGTACGGAAAGAGCGCTCCATACTGTATTAGAATACATTGGCTCCGATGAGCCGAAGTTACTTCTTCACGAAGTCTTGCGAGACTTTGCATAATAAATTCAGAAATTGATTTATACTGTAAAAAACCATTTCACAAACTCGGATTCGGTTCCAATGTACCACTTGGAACCAAACCCGAGTTCGGGAAATGTTTTTTTTACAGTAGAAATCAATTTCTTAAGTTATTAAGCAAAGTTGATTTGTTCATCCCTAGTGGACACATCTGTATCATAACAAGTTCTCAAACTACATATGAACATTTGATGGTTGGTTAAAATGGTTATGAGTACCTGGTCGACTCTTCCAATCAGAAACATCTTTGGGGATGCCCTGCAGAGAAAGGTATCACTGCCTAGTGATCACTGTTGTAAGGTCAGCATGGTAGAGACACAATGTATGCAAATTTTTTAAAAGGTCACAGTAGATAAGTCCGGCATACACTAAATGAACATAGCTAGCCATGGCCACTTTTCACCCCCTTATTAAAAGTGAAGAGAGCAGCATTAAATCACAAAATACTAGCACAAATGGAATGACAACGTTCCCTAATTAAGTATACTTTTTTTTATTAATTATCTTGTATTTCTTCATTCTATACCTATTCAAAATGGTAGGGCAGTTGGACATCATAAAGGATTGTCCTGCCCTTCTATCTACCTCCCTCTATTTACAGAGGATATCTACAGCAAAAAAGGGATTCTTGCTTTGGTGGAAATACAGTAGTGCAACATATTTCGTATTATGCATTACCTACTCACCCATTTATGTGTAGAAACATAAGGCAGTACAAAGCTTTTTTCATCAATGTAAAATAATGGGGAATTAGCCTAAATTGAGTGCATTAAAGAAGGCAGAAATATCATCAAATTAGAATTAGAAGCATTCTGCTGACCCCGAGTTACTGGAAGGCTGGCATTTTCAAGCAGTAATTGCACACTTTACATTATAATAGAAATCATAACAATCATTTTATTGTGATATATTGGCATAGCCTTCTCTATTGCAAAGGTAAATTTCATTAAAAAAATTATTAAAGCTGCACACACTGTCTGGCTCATATATTCCCAAGTAAAATTACACTATGATAAATAAATAACTTTTAGAATATAATTTTTTTCTTGCATTTTATCTAAAATGGATCAAGACAAAACTATATGTAATCATTTTGATAGGAAATACTGAATACTTGTATTACTGTGTTAAAAAGTCAAAAATCTGGATACAAATTAACTTAAGTCATCTTTCCATCACTTAAAGGTGTGTAGAAGATTAAATTAATACAAAGGACATTTTCCATTTAAAAATGTGAAAGAGCAGCAAGAGTAAAAGTCAACTTACAACATACTGAAAATCTGGCAAAAGACTGTCAAGTTTTAAAGGACATTCATAAGGTGTGCATATGTAAGCATATCTGTATCCATCTCTAGTGGTTTCAACAAAAATGAAATACGGATACATAGTTTTATGGAAGGAATTGTGGTTCCAGAGGGTAAATTAAAATTCATAGGGCTGTGAAAAAGTTGCCATTTTGCTCTAATTGTTCCCAGAAGAGGGGAAGGCTGTTTGATAGTATGGTATAGGTTTCCTCTACTTATTGTCCTTGTATCAACATTTTACTTTCAAAACAAATGCTTTCTTTCCTTTAGGCAAGATGTTAAAAAATGAAGATAGATTATTAAAAAAATTGATGTCATGGAAAATACGCAGTTTTTTCTGGATATTTAATGTATACTTGTGTTCCTAACATGTATTTTACATTACAGTATTTAATGTAAAACACAACATTATAAATATAATAAAATATAAAACATTAAAATAAAATAATGTTTACATGTGCTAATTATTTTCTTTCTGTAAAAAGCTCTAAAATTTTGTACCTATGAATTTCATCATATATTAGAGCTTAGAGCTCTACAAAGCAGTTTTTAATGTATATTAATTAATTTGTTAATTTAGTTAGTCATTCATTCCTTCATGCAGATTTTTTTTCCTTCACAATTTCATAGAGCTAAATTATAAAAATACTAGATGTCTGAAAATTCATAAAGAAACCAAAAATGTATAATTGTATCAGATTTCAACCCAATGATAACATTCTGGCTGCCTGTAGCCACCATGATAAAGGGTGGCTTAGTTACTGTATACAGTGGCATGCAAAAGTTTTGGCCCCTGGTCAAAATTACTATTACTGTGAACAATTAAAGAGTAACTAAACTTTTAATGAAGTTTTTTTTTTTTTAAATGTCTCAAAAGCCCTAATAATAATCATTTTTCTAATGTAATTTATTTAATGATTTTCTATTATGAGGCATACGGACTCTGCATTTTTATCAATGGAGCTGTAGCAGGTATCTGCCTGTGCCGAAGCTAAGAGTCCTGCATGTAAGCTTTTAGCTTAGTGAAGCAGGCACTTAGTGAAGCAGGCTCGCTCTGCTAATCTTGGCATAGCACATGGTCACAGTGTACTCATGAGCTATGCCAGCATTTAGTAAATCTCGGTTTGCACAGGCAGGAAGAGCAATCTATGCTCCTGCCCATACTCCTTTCTCTGCAACCCCATTGATAAAGTGCACAGTCCATACTTCGTATACAGCTGACTTTCAGCGGTGTGGATAATAGTGCATTTAAAGCGTGCAGGAAAATCAGGGCTTTAGGGGGTAATATCGATAGTAAAAATGCAAAATCAATAAAGTACATTAGAAAAATTATTATTAGCAGACATATGGGACATTTAAAAAAAAAAACTTCATGAAAAGTTTAGTTACTTTTTAAGCAAGCTGAAGATGAAATCATCTCAGAAACCCAAATGAGGATTGTTCAAGTTATCTACCTGAATATGAGGAAAAAAAAATAAATTCTGAGAGCATCAAACTTACTACTTTTCGATGTAATCCACCTTGACTTCAACACACTTATTCCACTTTGCCTCTAGTGATTGGATGCCCTGAGAATAGGAGACTTTTTGCTGCTCTTTGACTGCATTATCATCAGGAACATTTTGCCTATGAAGAAATTTCTTCAGGTTCCAAAAGAGAAAGTAATCACTGGGAGCAAGGTCTGGACTGTAGCGTGAATGGTTAAGCTCCATGAAGCCACATTCCCTGATAACAGCTTGTGATTTGAGAGACTTGTGAGCTGGTGCATTGTCATGAAGCAGCAAAGCACCTGTCTACAACTTCCCATGGCATTTTTTTTTGATTACCTCACTAAATACCTTCATTGTTGAAGCATAGGTGTCTCCAGTAATTGTTGTCTTGTGTGGCATACATTCTAGTAATAAAATGATGCCATGCCATGACCTTTTCTGCTGACTGCTGCATACAAATTTTTGGAGTTGGTGACCCCTTGTGCTTACATTGCATGGACTCTTGTTTGGTTTTAGGTTCATGGTGAATGGGAATTCTTGAAAGGAAGTCTGAATTTTTCTAGGAATGTCTGAATTCTCTTGGCTAACCTGCAGGTCACAACTTTTTTGGTCAGGCGTCAACATTCATGGCAACCACCGGGAACTGACCTTTGACATCATCAAAATATCATGAATGATACTGGAACCTTTGCCAACTGAAGTGCCTAATTCATGAGCTACAGATAACATTGACTTTGACCTGATCTTCCAAAATCATGGCCTCTATTTTATGGCACATTTCCTCTGAATATGCTTCAATGGGTTTCCATGAATGGGGGTCATCTTCAATTGATTTCCTATCCTATTTGGCCCCCAAAATTAGAGCAGTCATCCTTTCATGGATTTATTTAGGCTTCTTTTATTCCTTTGTGATAAAGTTAATAATGGAACAATGCTTCTAAACTTCACTTTCTTTGTAGACTGGCACTGTACAGCACTGCACTTGCCATTAGTGTTGATTGAGCAAGTCTACAGAGCACCCGAGCACAATGGAAGTCAGTGGGAGAACCAGAGCATTAAAAGGCACCCCCTGCTCTAAAGAGAGAGATAAGGCGTCAAATCTGGGTGATAGGATGTGAGACAGCCAGGGGCGCACTCTGACACTCGGTGGGATGATTTTAGTTGGTTCATTAGAATAGACGACGCGTTTCGGGGCAAAAGCCCCTTTATCAGGTCTAAGAAAAAATATATATACATGTATGGGTGTACAGTAGATCACATTAAAACTTTAAAAAGATTCAGACAGTCTGAATCTGTTTTAAGTTTTTAGGTTTTTATGTGATCTACTGTACACCCATACATGTATATATATATATTTTTTTTTTTCTTAGACCTGATAAAGGGGCTAATGCCCCAAAACGCGTCGTCTATTCTTATAAAAACCAACTAAAATCATCCCACCGAGTGTCAGAGTGCGCCCCTGGCTGTCCTGCGTCCTATCACCCAGATTCAATGCCTTATCTCTCTTTATCCACCCGTTAAGCGGACTGGCTCCCGCTAAAGGTTTGGATAAGCTCCGGATGCACTGACCACCCTTACTGGTGACCCTTAACGCCTTCATTGTTGTTGTGCCCCATTTGGTACAACCCAAATAGGTGAGTGAACCCTTCTATTTTGACCTATACATA
The DNA here is from genome assembly GCA_033119425.1 of Bufotes viridis. Lineage (NCBI taxonomy): Eukaryota > Metazoa > Chordata > Amphibia > Anura > Bufonidae > Bufotes > Bufotes viridis. Next base: position 371,466,335 of record CM065590.1, on the reverse strand, counting down.
TATAGTTGACATTACTACCCTATGAGCGCCTCTTTCTCTTCTCCATTGCCACACTGTGCTGCTCTGAAGAGGGGAGGGTGTCTTGTTCACAGAAAATGGTCAGAAATTGATAGAAACACCACTGAAATGGTTCGGGAACAGCATGGGGAGGATGTCTGGATGCATCTTGGACTCCCAGTTCGCTGCTGGGAATGATGTTGTCTGAGTAGTATGCCACTTTTACAGACTGACAATAATACGCACAAAATCGAAGATAAAATCGATTTTAAAGGAAAAATTGTTAGGAACCATTTTTTCCTGTATATTTACTTGTCTATAAAGTGCAAGCAAAAATTCCATGGAAGAGGCACTTCGATACAACCTGTATATCAAATAAAGGAGGGCCTCATTCACATTGTGGTACAATTGTTTAGGAAGAAGAACCCCTACAGTTATAAACGCTATGCACTAAGTGAATGGGCTGCCAAAAATTACAAGGAACCTTCACTCCAATACATGTTTAATGCACATAAAGGAGGGTATCATACACACCCTTGAAAAATTATGATTGATGGCCTGCTGGTAACCCTCAAAAACATTAGGGGCGAGGGCCTGCTGCTGATCTGACCCTATAAAACATTAGGGGTGGGGGTCTGCTGCTGAGCTGACCCTCTGAAACATCAGGAGAAAGGGTATGCTGGTGACCCTCTAAAATATTGTGGGCAAGAGCCTTCTGCTGATCTTACCATCTAAAACAATAGGGGTGGGGGTCTGCTGAGCTGACCCTCTAAAACATTAGGAGCAAGGGTAAGCTGGTGACGCTCTAAAATATTGTGGGCAAGAGCCTGCTGCTGATATGATCATCTAAAACATTATGGACGAGGGCCTGCTGGTGACCCTATAAAACATTAGGGGTGAGGGTCTGCTCCTGAGCTGACCCTCTAAAACATTAGGAGCAAGAGCCTGCTGGTTACACTCTAAAACATTAGGGGTGAAGGTCTGCTGCTGAGCTGACCCTCTAAAACATTAGGAGCAAGGGCCACCTAATAAACATGTTGATATGATGTAGGAGGACTAGAAAAGGAAGATTGAACCATATACCCTTTTTTTTGGTGGAAGGGGTGCATGAGAATACAGTGTATTCAATACTCCATAAAAGCCACATTTAAAGTGCCTTTATGTTCAGCAGCTTTCCTCTGGTCGAGTAGAGAAGTCAGGGGCCTTCCAGGCTTTGTTCATTTTAATAAGAGTGAACCTTTCAGCATTTTCAGTTGACAGGCGGATGCGCTTATCAGTTATTATGCCCCCAGCAGCACTAAATACCTGCTCTGACAAAATGCTGGCGGTAGGGCAGGCCAGCACCTCCAAGGCGTAGAGCGCAAGTTCGTGCCATGTGTCCAGCTTGGACACCCAATAGTTGTAAGGCACAGAGGGATCACTAAGGACGCTGACATGGTCTGCTACATACTCCTTCACCATCTTCCAAAACTTTTCCCTTCTTGTGACACTGGGCAGCGCATCAAGGTGAGGGTGCTGGCGGGGTGTCATGAAAATGTCCCAAGCCTTGGAGAGTGTTGACCTGCCTCTGTAACTGCTGGGTGTTCCCCTTGTCTCCCCTCCTCTGTTTCCTAAGGAACTACGTACGAAATTTTGGGAGCAATTTTTCCACAAGGACCTTCTGGTATTGCACCGTTTTGCTGGTCCTCTCCAACAAAGGAATGTGAGATTAGAAGTCATCCTCTTTGTAGCTGGGGTCAAGAAGGGTGAACAACCAGTAATCGGTGTTGGCCAAAATGCATATAACGCGAGGGTTATGTAAAAGGCTGCATAACATAATGTCAGCCATGTGTGCCAGAGTCCCAACAGACAAGACTTTGCTGTCCTCATCAGGAGAATGACTCTCAATCTCCTCATCCTCTTCCTCCTCTTCTGTCAATCCACGCAAACATGCTATGGGTACTACCCTCTGTAGCAGAGGCTACCATCTCCAGATCCTCCTCCTCCTTATCATCCAATTCTTGCTGAGAAGACGACTTGAGGGTGGTCTGGCTATCATCCTGTGCACTGTCTTCCCACATTTCCACCTGTTCCACAGGCAATGCATCTGCCTTCATTGTGAGCACCCAGCGTTTCAGTAGACACAGAAGTGGGATGGTTACACTGATAATAGCGGCATCGCCGCTCACCATCTGTGTTGATTCCTCAAAGTTGCGTAAAACCTCACAGAGGTCAGACATGTATGCACACTCGTCGCTTGTGAAGAGAGGAAGCTGACTGGAAAGGCAGCTGGTATTCCACTACTGCCCTCTGCTGCTCACAAAGCCTAGCCAACATGTGGAACGCGGAGTTCCAGCGCGTGCTCATGTCGCACAACAGTCGGTGAGCTGGCACTTGTGCTACTGCAGCATTGCCAGGCCGGTGGCAGCTATAGATGTCTTTTGGAAATGGGCACACACGCAACACACCTTCACCAGTAGCTCAGGCAAATTGGGGTAGGTTTTGAGAAACCGCTGAACCACTAAGTTAAACAAGTGGGCTAGGCATGGTATGTTTGTGAGCTTCCGAGCTACAAAGCTGCCACCAAGTTACGGCCATTATCAGACAAAACCACGCCTGGTTGTAGGTTGAGTGGTGAGAGCCACAGCTCAATCTGGTCCCTTATACCCTGTTGAAGAGATTCATAAAAGGAGAAAAAGAGTATAACCATCACCACCAAGAAGGTGTTCGGCGCCACACCACAATGCTAATACTTGAAGGGGTAGATGTGTATATAAGAAGAAAGGTTCACAATCAGTGGTAAATGTCTAGCATTGATGTTGATGCTATTAAAAACTTATTAAATCAATGGTAAGTATCTGAACTTGATACTGACACTGTGAAAAGACTTCTAGTCAGTCGATGAAGTCACCAACCGGTAAATAAATATTCAATAAGTGCCTGGAGCTGCGGGACTTACTTCACCAGGGAGGAATCCCAAGAGATAAAGCTCAAGACACTCAAGGGATTTACCTCCCTGGCCCGGGTCGCTCGTAGGATCACAGGATGAATCAGCAGGTCCACACACGGATCTTCTTGAAACTTCTTTTATTCAAAAAGACAGGCAGGATACAGTAGGCTCAACGCGTTTAGGGGTTACATATCCCCTTCATCAGGAGAATGAGATGAACGGTGTAATGCACAGTATTTAAAACTGAAAAGCGGCGCCAAAAACAAACATTCATGACACCACTTCCAGTTTGCTTTCCATAGTGGAGCGCAGCGGAAGTGGCGGACAATTAGTGACATAAAACGGCTCTATAAAAACACAATTCTTGTCACGCAATAAAATTCAGAAGACAGATGTGGCTTACAGGTACACAAAACAAGTAAAAACAAGTGAACCTTATTAGTGTGGATCGGAGGCCTCTTGTCGGAAGTGCGGTCACTTCCGGTATGGGCAGTATACTCGCTACTAATATAGATAGAGGCTATAGATTAAAAATTAAAAAGGACATCTAAGTCAGGTCGAATAGTTTATAGGTGGGGCGGAGCAGCTACTATTATTGCGCATCAGAGTAGGGCCCTCTGTGAAAGGTCCCGGTCACGCAGAGTCTTGCGGGACGGTGCTTCCGGTTTGGTTAAAAGCAAGGGAGCGTTTCCGGTCTTTGGTGGAACGCACAGTCGGAAGGCCGGAGCGCATGCGCAATAGCGCCTGCGATTACAAGGGAATTTTAACCAGAGGGCCATACAAATATCCCTAAGTAGGTGGAGTACCTTATAGGTGAATGTTAACATGGTAGCGCTAATGGAATCTCAAGAATTCTCATGTGTGTGATATATAAATATTGTGGTATACAAATCTCTTATACATTATGGATCAGATTTGAAAAGAGGAAAAATAGAGAGAAAAGAGGAAAAAAAACTGCAGATATTGCCTATTTGTGTGTTATATAAAACAATCCCGGATATTTTGTTCGATATAATATCAGAATGTTCAGGTATATATATTCTTATAAAAATATAAACATATGAATATATAGTGTGGGTAATGCTGGGTATAAATATCCCTATATAGGTATAATATAGGTAAAAACTGGGAGTATAGAATATAAGTACATACGCTAGGTATAAATATCACTATATAGTTATAATGTATGTAAAAAAATGGGAATATAGAATATAAATACATATGGATAAAAGCATTACCTTATCAGAGAAAGTAAAAAAGAACATATAAACATAGACCTATAAAAAGAGAAGCACCATAAAAGTAATTTTATGTATTTAAATCCAAAAAAGGAGTATTGTAGTTAAAAGAAAAAGGGGGAGGACGGACGGGAGGTTGTTCAATATATTGACCAATCATATAACGGAGATGGATGGGTAATCCTTAAATTGGGGCTTGGGGGAGGAGGTCTATCAGTAGTTAGCATATTCCAGGGCCTCATTTAGACCAAAAGGGGCGAGTGTGTTGAATTTATATATCCAGAACATTTCTTTGCGGGCCAGCTGTTGGAATGAGTGGGGGACCCATTCCACAGGAATAACTTTGGCCAGGGAGGAATCGCTATTGTGATGTTCAAAGAAATGTCTGGACACGCTATGTGTCAGTACTTTACGGTTGATGTTTGAGCAGTGCTCATTCATCCTCTCCCTGAGGGTTTGGGTGGTTCCCTCTATGTACTGTAGGTTACACGGGCAGGTAAGTAGGTAAATTATATTTCTCATACCACAGTTCATATGGTGTCTCAAGGTAACGTCTTCTCCGGAATATGGTATATTAATAGTCGTGGTGTTGTCGTGGATCATTGTGCAACACTTACACTTTTTCGCCCTACATCTAAAGGCTCCTTTTTTAATGGGTATAGTCGTTCTTGTGTTAAAAGTTTTTACTTCAGGTTTTATTTTTGGGCAAGAGGGTGCGATAATGTTCTTAACCCTCCTCTTGTGTTAGGGTCAGAACCGACCCGTTTTCAGGTTTTGAATGTCTATAAGTATCAGATAAATTTGTTTATTGCATCAAGATTTTTTTACTTTGTCAGGAACCTCTATTTAAACAATGTAATAGAAAAAGAATCCTTTTCACTAAATTATAAAATACTGTGGTGAAAATTAAGACGTTTATGGTGTTAGGGTCAATTCTGACCCAGTTATAATATAGGATTATAGTGCCAAAACTGAAATCATAAACACTCTCTCTGCTTAGTAACACTGACAGCCAATCACCTCTTAACCCTGTGAGCTGTAGTTAGGGAGGGGCCTATCTCTTTGCCTGCTTGTATTCTTCTCTAAATAAAGTAAAGAAACATAGGACCAATACATTTCAGAGTTGCTGACTTGCAGATTAATCATCTCCAATATGCAGCATGCAAGAGTGAGAAGATTTACAGGAAGCCAAATACTGGATTATATCTTAGATGAAAATGAGGCAGAGGACACAGAGCAGCATAGCGATATGGATGAGCAGGTTTCTGAGGCAGAAGATGAAGTAGAGTATCAACCAGAATACACAGACACATCTGATGAGTCTGATGAGGAGGCCACCAGCTCTGAACCTGCTGCTGTTCCTGCTGAAACATTCAAATCCAAAAGTGGTAAGATCTGTTGGAGTTGAGAACCTCCTGACTTACATGGCAGGGCAGCTGCTGCAGATGTAATCAAAATGACCCCTGGGATCACAAGGTTTGCTGTGACGAGAGTAAGTGACATCAAAACATGTTTTGAACTGTTCATGCCGTTGTCACTAAAAAAAGTGATCATTGCAATGACAAACCTTGAAGGAAAAAAAGTCCATGGCAACATGTGGAATGACATAAATGAGGAATGCCTAGATGCTTATATTGGTGTTCTTCTTCTTGCTGGAGTGTACAGATCCTATAATGAGGCCACTGAGGCCAAGAGGCAGATATATCTTCCCAGCAACAATGTCACTTCACACCATTCGAATGATATCAAGAGTTTTCAGATTTGACAAGAGATACTAGAGCAAAATCTGACAAGCTTGCTCCCATAAGGGATGTCTAAGAGAAATGGGTTCAGCTCCTTCCACTAATGTTTAACCCTGGGCCTCAGGTAACAGCAGATAAACGTTTGATCCCTTTCCGTGGAAATTGCCCCTTCCGGCAGTATATGACCAGTAACCCAGGCAAATACGGCATAAAAATCTGGGCAGCCTGTGATGCAAAAACAAGCTATGCATGGAACCTTTAGATTTACACCGGCAAACCCGAAAGTGGCATCCCTGAGAAAAAACAAGGACAAAGTGTAGTCCTTGATTTGACTACTGGACTGTGGGGTCACAATATCACGTGTGACAATTTTTTTACCAGCTATGACCTTGGACAAGAACTTCTCAGGAGGAAACTCCCCATGGTAGGCACAATAAAAAAAAAATAAACCTTAGCTGTACACTGAAATTTTGCAGGTGAAGGACAACGCTCCACTTTCTTCAAAAACTCATGATTGTCATTTTAAGGTATGCTGACACCCTGTCTTATGGATGTTTGCTGGCAGAAGCGAACAAGCAATGTTTGCAGGGAACTGTTCGCTGTCGAACAGTTCGGGACATCTCTATTGGATATATTGGGCTCTAATTTGGTACTATGTGCACCTAAAACCGTGGTTGTTGCACTATTGCCATAGTGTCAGTGTCTCTCCCATATTATACAGCCAGGATTACGTTGATTCAATTGATAGTTGTTCACTGCGCTGACACGTGACACACGCTTTGAGAACTCAATGTTGTTTTAATCCATATAGGATTTTCATTCCCCAGTCCTTTAGCATATAAATCAAAGTGGTTGTTTCCTCTTACCTCTGCTAGATGAATCAAGAGGTGGGTAAAGACACCACACGTGTCAAGCGGAGATAGCGTCTCCCGCCGTGCTTACCAGGCAAGTTCCCCCAAGGTCTCGCGATATTCAGCGTGATTTATCCTTATCACCTGGGTAACGCGTTCCTCAAACGGGGATATAATCGTACAGGTTACAAATTGTATTTTTCTTACAGCATGGCCATGCTTAGACTGTATGGAGGTCTTTAGTTTTTTGGCGATCCAAACCAGACGCGTTTCAGGATATCTCCGATCCCTTCCTCAGTGGTATATTCCACTATATATTGGATATACCACTGAGGAAGGGATCGGAGATATCCTGAAACGCGTCAGTTTTGGATCGCCCAAAAACCATTAGTTAGAGGGTTGGTGTCCCTCTGCTTGGCTTGTAGCACCATCCATAAAATCACCTGAGTGAGCCACCGCTAGAGATTTTGTTCCATAAAAAAAAATGTAAGAGATGTGTTCAAATACTCCTCAGCAACATTCTGGTGACATAACAACCTTTTATTTACTTATATAATATTCTATTGAGGTTTATTTTACCATTTTTTTTAATTTGAAAATGAGAGGTATGCTATCAAAAGAAAGGTCTAAGGGGGCACACCAAAAATATTAAAACCAATCTTTTCAAGGATAAAGAAGCCTAACAAGGGGTAAGAAACAAATTGGATGATAAATAATTGTTCAGAGGGTATTTTATGGCTGATTTAAGATACGGGTCAAAACCGACCCGTTAACATCATAAATAGTAACAGAAAGCTAACATAAGAGGAGGGTTAAGGGTTTGTGCTCTTCTAAAAGTTAGACCCGGAGCTGGTGGGAGTATATGTTTCAGGACAGGGTCTTTTAGTAATATACCCCAATGTTTTTTCATTATCTGCCGAATTTTTATGTGTCTCACACCTTCTTGGTGGTGATGGTTATACTCTTTTTCTCTTTTTATGAATCTCTTCAACAGTTGTGACAGTAACCTTACTTCACGCCTATAACCAATTTACTGGCAGCCTGCCCCCCTCTACAATACCACCCGTTCTCTTTTTGCTTTTATCTTAGACCGTCCATCCTCTGGCGCCCTGTAGTGCCTCTCATCCTTGATCCCGCTAGATTTGGTTAGCTGATAGGGGTTTTGTGATTGACACTCTCTGTTCTTTTCTCCCCCATTCTGTACTTCCCTTATACCCTGCCATAGCTCTGTGGCGGTATGCTTTTTGTCGCCTAAGCAAATTAGTTTCAGCATGGCCTGTTGCCGCTTCCCCACTGCAGTGCTACACTGCTTCCAGCTACTGACTGATGGCTGACTGGTGCTGCAAGATGAGAATTCTGAGTTGAAAAAGGAGGAGGAGGTGGAGGAGGAGAAGGGGGAGTTGCAGCCACTAATGTAGGTGGTGGCCGAAATCCTGATGGAAGTAGGGCCCGCAATCCTTGGCGTCGGTAGCACCTGTGCCATCCCTGGGTACGACTCGCTCCCGGCTTCCACAACGTTCACCCCATGTGCCATCAGGGAAATGTACCTTCCCTGGCCAAAAGCACTTGTCCATGTGTCAGTCGTAAGTGGACCTTCCCAATAGCTGCATTGGTCAGGGCACGGGTGATGTTACGGGACACATGCTGGTGTAAGGCAGGGACGGCACACCGGGAAAAATAGTGGCAGCTGGGGACTGAGTAATGAGGAACGGCCAACGCCATAAGGCTGCGGAAAGCCTCTGTGTCCACAAGCCTAAATGGCAACACTTCCAGGGCCAGCAATTTAGAAAGGTGTGCATTTAGTGTTATGGCCTGTGGGTGGGTGGCTGGGTATTTGAGCTTTCGTTCAAAGGCCTGGGTTATGGAAATCTGTACGCTGCGCTGGGACACAGAAGCAGATGTGCTACATGATAGTGCTTGTGAAGGTCCAGGTACAGTGTGGAAGGCTTCCGGGCCTGTGTCTTGGACAGGGGATTGGCCAGCACATAAGATAGGGGAACTGAAGGCAGTGGTGTGACCTGCAGACACTGATTGTGGACCCAGGTGTTCGTCCCACTTATTACTGTGCTATGATGCAATGTGGCAGATCATGCTGGTGGTGGTGAGGTTGCTAGTGTTCACACCCCTGCTCATTTTGGTATGGCAGAGGTTTCAAATGACAATTCTTTTATTGTCCACACTTTCCTCAAAAAAGCACCAGACTGCGGAACACCTATACCTTGGCAAGGGATATTGCCGCAATGGGGTGCTCCAGGGTACAGTTGCGGGCCTGTTTGGTGTGTCCTGACTTCTACCTTTTGCCACCCCACTGCCTCTTCCAGCCTGTTGCGGTGCTGCGGATCCCTCCTCCTCTGTACTGCTGTCCTTGCTCGGCTTGCCACCTTCCCAGCTTTGGTCAGTGACTTCATTGTCCACAACCTCCTCTTACACTTCCTCACTCGGGTCATCCTCCTGACTTGTTGCCCTAACAAGAACCTCATTTATTGACAACTGTGTCTCATCCTCATTATGAACCTTTTGAGACATGAATTGCATTTGACTTATTGGCAACTGTGTCTCATCATCATCATCCACCTCATGAAACACTAATTGCCATTCCCCTCTGTCATCTTTTTCTGACTGTGGATGCTCAAGAGTTTGGGAATCAGTGCACAAGATCTCCTCATTTTCCTCTTTAAGCGGGCTTGGCGAGAGGGCCAAATCAAGGAATGGCGATGAAAAGAGCTCCTCGGAATATCCGAGTGTGGGATCAGTAGTTTGTCAAGACTCTCCATGGTGGGAGGAAGGAGGATCAGGGTGAGGATTCTGTTGACCAGACTCTTGGCTACAGAGACTGGATTTTGTGGAAGACAGAGTGGTGCTTAACCGACTGGAAGCATTATCTGCTGCAATCCAACCGACCACCTGGTCGCACTGGTCTGACTTTGAAAGTCTTGTCCTGTGCCGCCTGGCAAACAGGGACATGAAGCTAGATATCGTGGATGAGTGTGTTTCTTGTGCTCTGGCAGCAGGTACAGTTTTACCGCGCCCAGGGCCACGGCCTCTGCATGCACCATCAGCAGCACGGCCACTTCCCCGTCCCTTATTGCTCACCTTCATCATAATAAATGGTATATATGCTTGAAAGTATGTCACACATACAGTAGCGCAGGTTTTGTAAGTGTATACGCAAATAAATTACAGTAAATGTCACAGATATTTGGGATACGGAAACGTTATACAGGAGATGTAGCGCATGTAATGTCGCTGCTGTCACCAGTGGCCTATATTATTCAGGAGATGTAGCACAGGTAATGTCGCTAAAGTCACCATCGGTTAACGTTACACAAGAGATGTAGCGCACGTTACATATATTTCGCAGCCAGATAAAACAATATCCTTAAAATGACTGTTGGGTCCCTAACATCTTTAAACAATCTAAACTACCTAAAAAAACACAATGCCTCTCCCTACACTATCTTTCCCTTCTGCTGCAGCTCGCCCTGACTAAGTCTAAGCCGAACCACGTGTCATCGGGTGCTATATAGCACCCGATGACACGTTCTGGCCAGCCAATCACTGTAATGCCAGTAACCAACATGGCTATGGCATTAGAGTGAGTGGCAGTACTTCCCCGCATGTTTATTGGCTGCGTAGCAGCCATCAAACGTGCGGGGAGGAGTCTCGAGCATCACAATGCATATTGCGGTGTTTGGCCGAGTGAAAACTGTGTTCAGCCGAGCATGTTTGCCCAACACTACTTGCCATCCTTTCACTTCCAGTGCTTTCATCAGACTAAACTACTATTGAGTGTGTTGCATGTCTAGGCATGTCTCAACCTGCACAGACAAGCTCAGCTCTCTAACTTATAGAACATGCTTGGATAGCTAACTTATGACACATTCCCTTTGTAGTTTAAGCAAAAAAATATGGGCACGCTGCATATATAGTACCTAGTAGCACCCAGTTTGACAAATTTCAAAACTAATAAACACTTTTTATAGCCAGTCAGAGTCTTTCAATTCATGTTTGAGGTATTTTCATCCATTCTTCCTTGCAAAAGCCTTTCAGTTCTGTGAGATTCCTGGGCCTTGCAGTCAAACAGAGGTTCTGATTTACCTTTCTAGCAATCCTATTAGCATCTGTTTCTGAAATTTATCTTAGTCTTTCAGACCTTCTCTTGACGTCCACTGTTCTTGTTAATTGCCATTTCTGAATTACATTTCAAACTGACAAATGGCAACCTGAAACTAACTCAAAAGGCACAAGCTAAAGGTTCAACCATGGCCCTCACAGTCCCCTGATCTGAACTTCATTGAAAATTTGTGTACAGACCTCAAAAGAGCAGGCAAGCAAGATAGCCCAGGAATTTCACAGAACTAAAATACTTTTGCAAGAAAGAATAATTAAAAATCCCTCAAACAAGAATTTAAACTCTTGGATGACTATAATAAGTGATTACAAGCTGTGATACTATTGGTACTATTGGTACTATTAACATGCAGGGTGTCCACAATTTTGCTTCAAGCACTTTTCCTTTTTGTTATTTTGGAATAGTAAAAAATGAAAAAGAATATTTTTTTGCTTAAAATACAAAGGGAATGTGTCATCTTTAACTTTTTGCCTTTTTCATTGAAGACCTATTCTGAGGATAGGTCATTAACCACTTGAAGACCACAGGTTTATACCCCCCTATAGACCAGGCCCTTTTTTACAAATCCGCACTACAATACTTTCAGCGTTTATTGCTCCGTCATACAACTTACCACCCAAATTAATTTTACCTCCTTTTCTTCTCACTAATAGAGCTTTCATTTGGTGGTATTTCATTCTTGCTGACCTTTTTAATTTTTTGGATATTTTACTTTTTTTGACGAAATTTTTGCAAAAAAACGACATCTTTCGCTTTCTGTTGTAAAAATTTTCAAATAACACTACATTTCAATAAAAAATTTTCTCTAAATTTATTGTTCTACATGTCTTTGATAAAAAAAATGCAATAAGTGTATATTTATTGGTTTGGGTAAAAGTTATAGCGTTTACAAACTATGGTGCAAAAAAGTGAGTTTCCGCACTTTGATTTTCTGAGCATCTGTCCTGTTTCCTGACACACTACAATGCCCAGACAGTAGAAACACCCCATAAATGACCCCAATTCGGAAAGTAGACACCCTAAGGTATTTGCTAAGGGGCATAGTGAGTTCATGGAATTTTTTATTTTTTGTCACAAGTTAGCGGAAATGGAATTTTTTTTTTCAAAAAATTTCATTTTCCGCTAACTTGTGTCAAAAAATAAAAACTTCCATGAACTCACTATGCCCCTTAGCGAATACCTTGGGGTGTCTACTTTCTAAAATGGGGTCACTTGTGAGGTTTTTCCACTGCCCTGGCAATTGAGGGTCTCCGCAATCATTACCCGTATGGCCAGAATTAGGAGTTTTTGCTATTCTCCTTATATTGACCATACGAGTAATGAGATTTTTTTTTCCGTTCAGCCGCTGGGCTGAAAGAAAAAAATGAACGGCACAGATTTCTTCATTCACATTGATCAATGTGGATGAAAAAATCTCTAAAAAATGTGCAAAAAAAAGAAAAAAAAAGAGGGGAAAGCTGTAATGCTGCGATCGCTAAGGGACCCTTAGGCCTCATTCACATGTCCGCAATTCTGTTCCGTAAAATGCGGAACGGAATTGTAGATACATTAAATTCTATGGGGACAGACATTGTCCCGCTCGGATTCGGAATTGCGGATCTGCACTTGCGGATCCGCAAAAATATAGAACATGTCCTATTCTTGTCCGCAATTGCGGACAAGAAAAGGCATTTTCTATATAGTTCTGGCAATGTGCGGATCCGCAAAATGCGGAAAGCACTTTGCCGGTGTCCGTATTTTGCGGATCCGCAGATCCATGGATCCGCAAAACACATACAGACGTCTGAATGAGCCTTACAGGGGGGTGATTAGTGACAGGGGGGGTGACAGGGGGTGATCGGGGGGGTGACATGGGTGATCAGGAGTTAATCAGTGATGGGGGGTGGGGGGGGTGTAGTGATTGGTGCACTTTACTTATGTTTGCCCTGGTGGTCTCAGACAAATGGACCACCAGAGGAGCAGACAGCAGGCATATCAGACGCTGTTTACAAAACAGCGTCTGATATGCGTTTTAAATGCGTATTTTTTTCGCATCTACAGCCTGCCAGCGCATGATAAGCGCTGGCAGGCTGTAGTTTCAGTTGTCCCGGTTACGATCGCATGAACGCGCATGCGTGGCGTGCGCGCGTTCATGCGAAATCTCGGGTCTCATGAGATGACGCCGATAGGCGTGAGTGAGACCTGAGAGAGCCGCCGCGCTGACGCCCATCGGCGTTAGCGTGGTGGCAAGTGGTTAATATAAAATCCCTGAACAACCCCTTTAAGTAAATTCAAATTATCTGTATTCAAAATATCCATTCTGTGTCTATAGCTCTTGTACAGACCTATGTATCCCCATGGTTACAGACTACAAACCTTGATTCTGCAATCATACTGTGTTGCAGAACCATAGCTAGGCTTTCCTTCACTTAGGTAAAGGGTTCAGTTCAGGTTCAGCCCTCATCCGGTCTCTAAATACCCATACCCAAGCAAAATAACGTTCATCCACCTCTCTGCAACTGGCACCCAGGGTGCAGACTCCAGTTGATGACCCTTCCCAATTACACCTGCTTTGTTCCATTTCACTCCAACTGTCTGCTAATTTACACACTATGGGGGTCATTTATCAAACTGGTGTAAATTAGAACTGGCTTAGTTGCCCATAGCAACCAATCAGATTCCACCTTTAATTTTGGACAGCTCCTTTGGAAAATGAAAGGAGTAATCTGATTTGTTGCTATGGGCAAATAAACCAGTTCTACCTTACACCACTTTGATAAATGACTCACTTAATGTGTGACTGAGGGACCAAACTACATAGAGTTTGTTAGTAGACTATAGAAATAAAGACATACATGACTGTATAGGAGCTGCAGACACAAATGGTAGGAAATGAAGACTACTTAAAAGTAATGGCATTAAAGATGCTTTAACTGCTTGCCGACCGCTGAACGCAAGGATGCGTCCAGGCGGCGGCAAGTTTGTTCCTCCTGGACGCATCCGTGCGTCATCTCACGAGAGGCGAGATCTGCTGTGAACGCGCGCATGCGCGCGCGTTCACAGCAGAGCGCGGCTCTGCAGTTATACTACAGCCTGCCAGCGATGATCAATCGCTGGCAGGCTGTAAATGTAAAATAAATTAGATCAAAGAGCTATATCAGACGCTGTTTTGTGAACAGCGTCTGATATAGCTGCAACCTGGTCCTCTGGTGGTCCCATTTACTGGGATCGACCACCAGAGGACCAGGTAACTCTGTAAAGTTGCACCAAACACTACAGTAACCCCCCCCACCCCACCTCACTTTATAACCACTATTAACCCCTTGTTAACCCCTGATCACCCCATATAGACTCCCTGATCACCCCCCTGTCTCTGATCACCCCCCTGTAAGGCTCTATTCACATGTCCATATGTGTTTTGCGGATCCGCAAAACACAGACACCGTCAATGTGCTTTCCGCATTTTGCAGATCCGCACATTGCGGACAAGAAAAGGGCATGTTCTATATTTTTGCGGAACGGAAATGCAGGCCCGTAAGTACGGATCCGCAATTCCGGATCTGAGCGGGACAAAGTCTGTCCCCATAGAAATGAATGGGTCTGCAATTCCGTTCCGCAAACAGAATTTCGGACGTGTGAATGGGGCATAAGGGTCCCTTATCACCGCCAGTTAGCTAGCTACTTGTTAGGTAGTTAGCGTCCAGCCCACCGCACCGCAGTCACTGATTTTGGCACAGATTTTTTCATCCACATTGATCGATGCGAATGAAGAAATCTGTGCCGTTCATTTTTTTTCTTTTTTCAGCCCAGAGGCTGAACGGGAAAAAAAAATCTCATTACCCGTATGCTCAATATAATCGCAGAAACTCCTAATGCTGGCCATACGTGTAATGATTGCGGAGACCCTCAACTGCCAGGGCAGTACAAACACCTCACATGTGACCCCATTTTAGAAAGAAGACACCCCAAGGTATTCCGTGAGGGGTATGGTGAGTTCATGTAAAATTTTATTATTTGTCACAAGTTAGTGGAATATGAGACTTTGTAAAAAAAAAATATATATATATATATATATATCAATTTCCGCTAACTTGTGGCAAATTTTTTTTTTTCTGTGAACTCACCATGCCCCTCACGGAATACCTTGGGTGTCTTCTTCCAAAATGGGGTCACTTGTAGGGTATTATACTGCCCTGGCATTTAGGGTCCTAAAGCATGAGAATCAAATGCGTAAAAATGTCCTGTGAAATTCTAAAGGTACTCATTGGTTTTAGGGCCTTTGCATCTTGGCTGAAAAAGTGTCACACATGTGGTATCGCCAGTACTCAGGAGAAGTAGGGCAATGTGCTTTGGGTGTATTTTACATATACCCATGCTGGGTGAGAGAAATATCTCTGTAAATTGACAACTTTGTATAAAAAATTTTTAAAAGTTGTCATTTACAGACATACTCACACACAGTATGGGTATATGTAAAAAATACACCCCAAAACACATTGCCCTACTTCTCCTAAGTACGGCGATACCACATGAGTGACACTTTTTTGCAGCCAAGATGCGCAAAGGGGCCCTAAAACCAATGAGTACCTTTAGGATTTCACAGGGCATTTTTACGCATTTTGGATTCTCACGCTTTAGGGCCCCTAAAATGCCAGGGCAGTATAAATACCCCACATGTGACCTCATTTTGGAAAGAAGACACCCCAAGGTATTCTGTGAGTGGCATGGCAAGTAGGGCAATAAGTTTTGCGGTGTATTTTTATATATACCCATACTTTGTGTGAGAAATATCGCTGTAAATGACAACTTTTTACATTTTTTTATACAAAGTTGTCAGTTTACAGAGATATTTCTCTCACCCAACATGGGTATATGTAAGAATACACCCCAAAACACATTGCCCTACTACTCTTGAGTACAATGATACCACATGAGTGACACTTTTTTGCAGCCTGGGTGCGCAAAGGGGCCTAAATTCCTACGAGTACCTTTAGCTTTTACATGGCTGCTCACAATGTAGCCCCGCCCAAAATGCCAGAACAGTAAACACACCCCACAAGTGACCCCATTTCGGAAAGTAGACACCCCAAGGTATTCACTGAGGGGCATAGTGAGTCCGTGGGAGATTAAATTTTTTTTTGCCAGAAGTTAGCAGAAATGGAAACTTTATTATTTTTATTTTTTTCCTCAGAAAGTGTCATTTTCCGCTAACTTGTGAAAAAAAATGAAATGATACATGAACTCACCATGCCCCTCCGCGAATACTTTGGGGTGTCTTCTTTCTAAAATGGTGTCATTTGGGGGGTATTTATACTTTCCTGGCATTCTAGCACCTGAAGAAACATGACAGGTGCTCAGAAAGTCAGAGCTGCTTCAAAATGCCGAAATTCACTTTTTTGCACCATAGTTTGTAAACGCTATAACTTTTACCCAAACCAATAAATATACACTTAATGGATTTTTTTTTCATCAAAGACATATAGAACAATAAATTTTGCGAAAAATGTATATAGAAATGTAGTTTTTAAAAAAAAAAATTACAACAGAAAGTGAAAAATGTCATTTTTTTGCAAAAATTTCGGTAGTTTTTGATTAATAGCAAAAAAAGTAAAAATGTCAGCAACATGAAATACCACCAAATGAAAGCTCTATTAGTGAGAAGAAAAGGAGGCAAAATTCATTTGGGTGGTAAGCTGCATGACGGAGCAATAAGCGGTGAAAGTAGTGTAGTGCAGAATTGTAAAAAGTGGCCTGGTCATTAAGGGTGTTTAAGCTAGGGGGGCTGAAGTGGTTAATTAAGAGTGATAAAATATTCTAAAGGTGGATATGCCCTTAAAGTAACACAAGAGTTATGTTGATTGTAAAATGAGCTGCACTACAGTTAATTATTTTCCCCAAAAATGGGGTGTTTTAAATTGACCACTATCTGATAGGTGCAGTTTGTATTAAAACTACTACAACCAGCCAAACAAATTTAAATACCCACTAAGTTCTGTGTGTTTCCCTTATAAGAAAAAAAATGTATGGTTAAAATTGATACCATCATAAAGTATAGCCACAAGAGCTTTCACACTTAGTAGTAAATGAAAATCATCTATAAGAGTATATTTTAGGACATGTATGGAAAACTCTGGTTCTATGGTATTTGTATCTCCAGAGGTATTTAAATGCCTATATGAGAATTGCTGCAAGTGTCTACCTCCCGAGATAAAATGAACCTTAGCAAGTTCCACCCCCCTTAATAAAGTCATGAACATCAAGAAACCTAAGCATAAGTGGCTTTTATTCCACTTCTGTACAGACAGGAAGTTGCACATTTGTAAAGTATCCTTGACATTTAAGATGGTTTGTAATAGCTAACGGGAGTGCATCTTGGGTACAGCCTGTACCTGTCACTTTCCTTAGTGCATGATACTTACCCGCAGCCTAACAGCTATTATTTAAAAATGTTTTTCAAGACTTGATTATAACTATGTTTCATGTAATGTTAAAGTGAATATAATTTCATTAACTTTGACCTATTTGTATACTAATTTTATTTTTGTAAACTGTAGCTCAGTGCAATACATAAAAACACAAAAGCTATTTAATATACAGTGTGAATAATTTCTCTGAGTTTTCATGTGGTAATACAGAGGATTACTGGGGGCATTATGTAGCTTTGTACAGTGCTTCGGGTTAATTTCATTGTTAATCATTTGCTTGGGTTTGTTTCATTTACAGGCGCAAAGCCTGAGATTGCATTTGAAAGAAAACACTTCCTGTTATGACTTCTGAAATATGCTGGAAACATACAAATTTCCGAATACGGTGTTTTGACTGGGTGTGCTGGGCTGCCCTTTGTGTAAGATGAGCATTGGGGTGAAAGGCAGGAAAACAGTTAGAAATGATATATAGAAGAAAATGATCAGGCCGGCTTAGTAATGGTAAAGTAGAGTCCATTTTTTACTGAGTGGAAGATGAGAGACATAGTATAAATGCAGATAAGAGGAAAAGTTCTTAGAATATATCACAAGGTAGACTTTTCCCAAAGGCTGGATATAGGGGAGAGGAAATGGTAACAGTCCCCTTTAAGTCTATCTCTAAATATACAATAAAATATTCCCGATTGACCAAAGAAGTGCAAATTCTTACTCAATATTTCTGCAAAGCCCAAGTGTGGGGTGCAAGCCAGGAATACATGTCCAGCCCACTCCAGTAGTGTGATAGGGCACACAATCCATGTTCTGTGACGTCTACAGCAATAATTTGCTTTACCTTTCACTGAGTTTCATGTCCAAGCGCTGTCCCTTTTAAATTAGTCCTTAACCCTCTGTAAAAATAAAATGCAATCTAAAGACTGTATATTCAAAATACCTGGGGGAAAGGGATAAAAATAAAATAAAAAAAGTGTTTAACCTCTTAAGGACACAGGACGTATGGGTACATCCTAATGTCCGAGTCCTTAAGGACACAGGACTTACCCATACATCCTGAATAAAAGGAATTTTATTTAACAAAAAAAAATAAAAAATTGGGCTAGAAACATGGTTCCTGCTGCGATCGGCGGGCGGTGCGAGAGGCGCCCGCCTCCTCTGTAATATTCCCTGGTGTCTAGTGGATCTATCAGAGTGTCAGCACATTCCTGACACTCTGATAGAAACGGCTGGCATCTGTGCTTGTTCAGATGCCAGCCGTTTAACCCCTTCCATACCGCGGTCCGTACGGACCGCTGTATGGAAGAGGTTAACAGGGAGGGAGCTCCTTTCCTCTCCCATCGGGGGGCTGCTGTGCCTTTGCAGCCCCCGACAGGATGGGATCGCAGAGGGAGGGGGCCCCCTTCCCTCCCTCTCCATCACCCGCTGCTCAGTTATGGCAGCGGGTGATGGTAACCATGGCAGCAGGACGCTTTCAGAAGCATCCTGCTCTCCATGTTACTGAAAGTCTGAATAGACTTCTGCTAAAGGCAAAAGTCTATTCAGACTTTGTAAAGTAAAAAATACAGTAAAGTACACTATATAGTGTACTTTACTGTATTATATAGACACCAGGTCCACTGGATCTTCAAGAACCAAGTGGGTCTGGGTCCAAAAAAAAAAAAAAAAAAAACACATATCACTGAATAAAAAAAATAAAAATAAATACAATACACATATTAGGTATCGACGCATCCGTAAAAAACTTCTCTATAAAAATATCACATGACCTGACCCCTCAGATGAACACCATTAAAAAAAAACAAAAAAATGGTGTAAAAAAAGCAATTTTTGTCACCTTACATCACTAAAAGTGTAATACCAAGCGATCAAAAAGGCGTATGCCTTTCAAAATAGTGCCAATCAAACCGCCATC
Organism: Bufotes viridis; assembly: GCA_033119425.1. Taxonomy (NCBI): domain Eukaryota; kingdom Metazoa; phylum Chordata; class Amphibia; order Anura; family Bufonidae; genus Bufotes; species Bufotes viridis. The sequence continues at coordinate 371,447,136 of CM065590.1, read as the reverse complement.
TCATCCCACAAAAAATGAGCCCCTACATAGGACAATCTCCCCAAAAAATTAAAAAATATGGCTTTCAGACTATGCAGACATTAAAACATGATTTTTTTTTCTAAAATGCTGTTATTGTGTTAAAGTAAAATACATTTAAAAAAAACATGCTCCGTAAAAACATGCTCTATGAAAATGTCCCATGATCTAACCCCTCAGCTAAATACCGTTAAAAAAATTAAATAAAAACAGTGTCCAAAAAAAAAAAAATTTCTCGCCTTAAATCACAAAAAGTGTAATAGCAAGCGATCAAAATTTTATACGAACCCCAAAATAGTGCCAATCAATCCGTCATCTCATCCTGCATAAAATGATACCCTACATAGGACAATAGCCCAAAAAAAAATGAAAAAATATGTCTCTCAGACTATGGAGACATTAAAACATGTTTTTTTTTTTTTTGGTTTCAAAAATGATATTATTGTGTAACACTTAAATAAATAAATATAAAGTATGCATATAAGGTATAGCCGCGTTGGTAACAACCTGCTCTATAAAAATAACACATGAACTAACCCCTCAGGTGAACACAGCAAAAAATAATAATATAAATACGGTGTCAAAAGCCATTTTTGTCACCTTACATCACAAAAAATGTAATAGCAAGCGACCAAAATGTCATATGCACTCTAATATAGTGCCAATCAAACCGCCATCTCATCCCACAAAAAAATCAGCCCCTACATAAGACAGTCGCCCCAAAAAAAAATATGGCTTTCAGAATGGGGAGACACTAAAAAATAATTTTTTTCACAAATGCTTTATTATGAAAAACTGAAACAAAAATTCCTAAAAAGTAGTCATATTTGGTATTGTCATGTCTGTAACAACCTGCTCTATAGAAATAGAACACCATCTAACCTGTCAGATCAACTATGTAAATAAAAAAAAATTAAAACGGTCCCAAAACAGCTATTTTTTTCAAATTTTCCATTTTAATAAATTTTTCCAGTAACAAAGCAAGGGTTAACAGCCAAACAAAACTCAAAATTTATTGCCCTGATTCTGTAGTTTGCATAAACACCCCATATGTGGTCGTAAACTACTGTACGGGCACACGGAAGGGTGTGAAAGGAAGGGAACGCCATATGGTTTTTGGAAGGTGGATTTTGCTGGACTGGTTTTTTTGACACCATGTCCCATTTGAAGCGCCCCTGACGCACCCCTAGAGTAGAAACTCTACAAAATTTGTTAACCCTTTAGGTGTTCCACAAGAGTTATTGGCAAATGGAGATGAAATTTCAGAATTTCTATTTTTTGTTACCTTGCCTCAAAAAAAGTGTAATATAGAGGAGCCAAAAATCATATTTACCCTAAAATAGTACCAATTGCCACCTTATCCCGTAGTTTTCAAAATGGGGTCACTTTTTTGGAGTTTCTATTCTAGGGTTGCATCAGGGGGGCTTCAAATGGGACATGGTGTCTAAAAATCAGTCCAGTAAAATCTGCGTTCCAAAAACCATATGGCGTTCCTTTCCTTCTGAGCCCTGCCGTTTGGCCATACAGTAGTTTACGACCACATATGGGGTGTTTCTGCAAAATTGAGAATCAGGGCAATAAATATTGGGTTTTGTTTCGCTGTTAACCCTTGCTTTGTTACTGGAAAAAATGCATTAAAATGGAAAATTTGCCAAAAAATCGAAAATCTGACATTTTATCTCCATTTGCCAATAACTCTTGTGGAACACCTAAAGGGTTAACAAAGTTTGTAAAATCAGTTTTGAATACCTTAAGGGGTGTAGTTTCTAGAATGGGGTCATTTTGGGGTGGTTTCTATTATGTAAGCCTCACAAACTGATTTCAAACCTGAACTGGTCCCTAAAAAGTGGGTTTTTGAAAATTTCTGAAAATTTTCAAGATTTGCTTCTAAACTTCTAAGCCTTGTAACATCCCCAAAAAATAAAATGGCATTCCCAAAATGATCCATACATGAAGTAGACATATGGGGAATGTAAATTGATAACTTTTTTTGGCGGGATTTCTATGTATTGTAGAAGTAAAGAAATTAAAACTTGGAAAATTGCACATTTTTTAAAAGTTTGGGTAAATTTGGTATTTTTTTTATAAATAAAAATACATTTTTTTTTACTCCATTTTATCAGTGTCATGAAGTACAATATGTGACAAAAAAACAATCTCAGAATGACCAGGAGAAGTAAAAGCGTTTTAAAGTTATCACCACATAAAGTGACACTGGTCAGATTTTCAAAAAATGACCTGGTCCTTAAGGTGAAATAGGGCCGTATCCTTAAGGGGTTAAAAATATGAACAGAAAAATATACAATAATAAATAAAGATCATAGGTATCCTTGAATCCCAAAATGCCCAAACTATTTGAATATAAATGTATTTATCCCCTATGTTGAAAGTTGAACTGGAAAAAAAATCTAAATGGCCCATTTGCAGGTTTCTTTGTCACTTAAGCTCCCCCCCAAAAAAAAAAATAAAAAAAAAATAAAACGTGATCAAAAGTCATACACACCCCAAAAAGAAATAAATATTTTTTTCCAAAGTTTTATTTTTTTAAGTAGTAAAACACAATAAAAACTATACAAATGTTAAATCGCTGTAATCATACTTATCCAGAGAATTAAGGTACAACAACAGGTCAATTTGACTTAATAGAGAACACTGTAAAAACAAAACTCATAAAACTGTTTCCAATTCCACCCCAATTGGATTTTTTTCTACCTTCCCACTGCACCACATGCAATATTAAATGGTGCAGTTAGAAAGTACAATTTGTCCCACAAAAAAAGCCCACATATGGCTATGTGACACGAAAAATAAAAAAGTTATGGCTCTGGAAAGGCAGGAAGTGAAAAACAAAAGGTCAAGAAAGGGTTACACAGGATGTTTGTTACCACCAGCTACCATCTGTTTACCCATAGCCATAAGTATATGTTGTTGTCACTTTGTCATTACTAATATCCTGGTGTTAAAGAGCTTAAAAAGGGTTGGATATAGTCCTAGGATACCATAGAATGACTTTTCAGGACAACTGGAGTACTTTCAATTTGGGTTGAATTAATTCACAACTAAAACAAATTGCAAGGCATTCACTCATCTCTAATTATAAAACAATTTTGTTTTGCTCATTCTAAACCATCACATAACACACCATTCTAGTTTCTGACTAAAGCCTTGTTCTTTTTGATAAAAAATATACTGTAAGATACAAGGTCGTTTACAGTTTGTGGATTTTCTTTGCCTCATTACATCTTATGAATTGACAGCAAACACTGAGATATTAATCTAATCAATGCTAAATACATCAGCTGATAACATACACATCAAATCAAACTTATTGCCCCACCAGTTGTTTGTCACACTCTGTTCTGTAATAGGTGTCACTTATATATAATAGCATGCAAGGGTGTCTGCGCCATTTGACAAATGCCCACTGTGGGTATTGCTTTCATTATATCTGGAATGCCTATGAAAAATAATGAACACAGTATAATGGTTCTATTAAGCCTCTGTAAAATTTATACTACACTCAGTCTAAACATATATTTAGCCCAGAAGCCATCACACTGCTGGGAATTTGTCTTTTCAGTTAAGATAAATCACACAGTTTAATCACATTTGATCACATTCAGTCGTTTTTCATGAGATTCATAGATATATAACTCTTTAAAATATGTGGCTTCTCTATTCTTAAATAATGTTTGCAAAAGGCAGAAGCGTAAGTTTGACTTCAGATATGCACATCTAGTTAGTCAAAATTTAGAATATGTGAAATGCTCCCATAAGGATATTATTTAGCTAATAATTGCTCACACTATGGGGGACATTTATCAATAGTGTCATAATTTGGGCCAAAAAATGCTAATGTTACAAATTAAAAGTGGTGATTTGTTTCATCTCATATATCAAAAGGTGCACGCCACTTTTCAAATGTGACTTTTAAAAATATCAACTTGATTATCCACCTACAGTATTTCTCTTGTTTTGTGGTATTTTAGCACCAATAGCACTAAAATGCCACTTTTTTAAACTGAAATGCGCCATTTCAGCCACCCCTGCCCAGACAATACTTGCAACTTTTTAAACATATTTGCGACATATTCAGTGGTAAATTGCGAATTTTGTCTCAGACTCTGGACTTTTTTGTCATTGTTTTGTTTTTGTTGGGTGACAATTTAGGCTACATGCACACGGCCGTGGGTGTTTTGCGGTCCGCAAACCGCGGATCCGCAAAACACGGAAGCTGCTCCGCGTTCCGTTCCGCAATTTGCGGAACGGAACGCGGCCCATTATAGAGATGCCTATTCTTGTCCGCATAACGGACAAGAATAGGACATGCTCTATTTTTTTTGCGGGGGCACGGAACGGAGCAACGGATGCGGACAGCACAGGGAGTGCTGTCCGCATCTTTTGCGGCCCCATTGAAATGAATGGGTCCGCGGCCGAGCCGCGAAATATGCGGCTCGGACGCGGACCCAAACAACGGCCGTGTGCATGAGGCCATACTGACAGAACCCTGCTGTTTAGCTCATTTATATTAGATAAAATAAATGCATCCTGTTTTAATACTTACCTATCACTTGCTCCCACGACGAGTTGTTAACTCTTTCATAAAGGCGACTTTATAACAAAAAGTTGCATCTTTATGCCATAAATGCAACTTTTTACACAAAACACCAGCACATAAGCTGGCTTAATTGTCTGCAACAATTTGAGCCATTTCTGCAGATAAGAGGATGATAAATTAGGTGTATTATGCTCCAATTTGATAGCCTCACCCACTTTGACATTTAAAACTAATTTCTGGTGTGATACTTCTTTATAGTGAAAATTCTGAAGAAAACAGTTGATATATTTGGTGCAAATCAAAACACCATTCTTTCTGGTGCATTTTATATCATAATTCTGGTATGTCCCCCAATGTATTTTACTAGTCTATACTAGTGTTGGGCGCAAATATTCGAATCGCTAATTTTAATCACAAATATCGCCACTTTGAGAATTCTCGAAGATTTAGAATATAATGCTATATATTCGTATTCGCGAATATTCAAGATTTTTTTTCCTCTGAACCCATGATGCCTCCCTCCTTCTTGCTTGTGGGACAATGAGAAGGCTGCATGGTCTTTGTCTGAGCTTGGCAACATCCCTAGCAACCAATAGAAAAGTTGCCTACCCCTTACTATATCAGAAACTCCCCAGTAGCCATTTTCTGCCGTTTTTTACAGTTCTGTCAGAGACAGCAGTGTCATTGCTGTGCTCTGTGCTTTGCAGATTCAGCTAGATCCTTATTAATTGACATTAGATATTTAGCTCATATATATATATAATACAGATAGTTAGTGGGAGATAGTCAGTGTAGGTTAGATTGTGATATAGTGTAGCTGACAGGTTCCAGTGCATGGTGTTAGGTAGTGTGATAGGTTCTGCTGTCCATACATACATGTTACATACATAGCACTGTGGTGTCACAATTTCACAACAATACTTAGTGCACCAATCACTAATATGTAGTCAGACCTGCTAAAATGTGAAGTTGCACGTATTGCGCAAAAATATGTGCATCATTAATTGCCAATTTGCACAATCGTGAATATATCGGAGCACTCTATCTGCATATAAAGCTAATGTAATATTCTGGGACTTACTAAAAGCAGATAGCGCTCAGGAAAAAACAATAAATCTGTATTGAGGTATGGGGAAACAACTGGAGCTATCTGTATTTGATATCAATAAAAGAGCACCGATTAGAGATGCACCAATGTAACTAGGCAGTGCATAGAGGTGCGGTTATAATAAATTGCAATCCACACCCCCTATAGCTCTGCCTACAACGCTTATTAATCAAGACAGCATATGCAGCTGAGGACGGCTGCCCCTACTGCTGGTGGTTCGGTGCACTATCACCAGCAAGCCCGGCAGTACTTCAATCCCCGTCCCAACCCTGCTACGGGTCTCAATAAAGCCACTATTAATTCCTAGTACTGATGTAAACACTATAAGCTATTACGGGCATATCTTCAGGAGCTGACAAGGGAGAACATGTAAGCTGCGGACATCGCGTGCCACTGATGGCGTGCACACGATACAAGCATCCGGCGCTGGTACGGCCGTGAGCGGCCGCTCGGCGCTACAGATTAAATAGCTATAGCCCAACCCAGAGTGAGGAGCTCGCCCAGGGTATCGTCACTGAGACAGGAGAGGAGGCACAGATAACTCCTCCCCCCCTGGGACCGATGCAGTGCAATTCCCAGTGGGTATGTAAACATTTTATATGGTGTCACTGACCGGCAGGCATTGTGACTAGTGGAGATATAGCGCAGTCAGGCTGTCCATCAAAAAGGAGAGGATATAGTTCATATCGGGGGGTATATCGTATAGATGCCAGGATGCAATCAGATCCCAATGGGTCACACCATAAAATCATCCATGGACAAGTCATATGGGATGTTGTAAACACAGGAGCTGATTGCATAGCTTAGGGACTCACAAAAAACAAACAAAGGAAATAGAGTCATTTAGACTTTGGAGCTTAACTGTTTGAAAAAAGTAAACAAGTGCCAAAAATATAAACTAGATGTTGCGCCCTATTGACTGACAATTCACTGAGAAAAAAACGGCGCTAAAAACTAACTTTTATTGGTAACGCTAAAAGTACACACACATATATAATTGTGAGAACAGGGGTGGACTAACAATAGGTAAGAGTGGACACAGGGATCCAATGATGCATACACCACGATGTGCGCAGCACAATGTTAGTTGTGGAAGTGGATCCCTGTGCCACCGTTACCAATGAACAACGGCTGATAGATTAGTGTATCATAGATAGCCGGATATCTATGCAAAAATGTCCCAATAAAAACCGCACAAGGGGCTGGGGTTGCAATCACAAAACCCACATATGGAGCTCATATAAAGGCATGGCGATAATGAAGCCCAACAGAGCAAAAAGGTAATACACCTATCATGAGCCCAATATTGTGCGGGATAAGGACAAACACAGGTAAAGGGTCAGCTGCATGTAAGTCCCATGTATAGTGCTACGCTCGACGCGTTTCGTTTGGATGCCCAAACTTCATCAGGAGCTGCGGGGACATGAGTAATAGAACCTGCCTAAGGTACCGCCACGCTAGTGTAATCGCGGCGGCATCTGCCGGCGCTATGATGGCCGTGAAGCGGCCGCGCCATTCGCCGTGTTAAATAATGTATGCCACTCCCAGAGGGAGGGAGAAAGGTTCACGCACCTCAATGGTCAGGAGTGGAGGAGGCGGCCAGCCGGCACGTACAACCTCCAGTAACCATGGTCACAGGTAAACAAACCTACCTCTGTTTGTAATGGTCATATATGGATATAACATAGGCAGTTTATCTTGGAATTGGAAAAAAACGTGAGATATGCGACACATAAGATGTATAGACAGATGCGTACAGGGAGTGCAAGAAGTGTGATAAACATAATCCCGATGGCGCCGATCAGTGCTGGTATACGATATTATAAAACCATTCATGATAATAATGGAAAATAATGGTTGTCAAGTCAACGATAACGTTGAACTGACCGCAGATGGCATACAAAGCCATACATAATGATGGTCAGTTAACACTGCCAAGAGACTATGATGACGGCTGAACGAACCGTATGATAAAAAGTTGGGAGTTGGAAAATCCTGTGATGGAAAAACCAAATAAAATTCCCATAATAAAATGGCATAAATTCAGCAGTCAACCAAATAACATATGTATAATGGCAGAAAAATGCACATACTGAAACAATAAAAGCGCAAGGTGTAAACAAAAACTCAGGATTAATCACATTATGCAACCCTAACCTCCCCATTCCTCCCAACCCCCCTTAACCCACCCCCCAATCCTGCAGGGAAGAAGAAAAAAAATAATCATTCCTCAACCATCCCAATCTCTCCAAACATTGGCCCATTTCGCATAGTACCCTCTTTGTCTGTACATAATTATCTCATAGATTTTCACCTTATCCACTAAACATAGCCAGTTATTGCAGTCTGGAGCAGAGGGGGAAAACCATTCTCTGGCTACAAGAAGCCTGGCCAAAAACATCACTTTAGTCAACAGATGGCCCTTCATGGGCTGGCAATTAACCTCTGATAGGTCCCCTAAAACCCATACCTTAGGAGATAGAGGAATATCTATTTTAAGTCTCCGAATCAAGGTTGTTTGAATCGTTCTCCAATATTTACTCACTATCGGGCAATCCCAGAACAGATGCATATGATCTGCCCTGGGGTCCCCACAGCGAAGGCAGTCAGAGGAGGCTCTGAATCCCCTCTTATGGAGCCATAGAGGTGTCACATATATTTTGTGTATAATATTGAACTGTACAACAGTGTGATCAAAATTGTGCGAAACCTGACTAAAATTCTCCCCTATATTCTCCCAGTCCGGAGAACCCACCTCTGACAATAAAGCAGACCAGGATCTCTGTCCTGGAGAAAAACATTCCAAAAAAAAACTTTTCATCAAGTGCCTATAACAATGTGATAATTTAGCTTTCATACCACCTTTCTTACAAATCAGATTGTGCAAAAATTCCGGAGTGTCTACCTCAAGTGAATAACTATCGACAATATTAAGAAGTGCTGACCTCAATTGAAAATATGCATACCAAGCCACCTCACCTAAGTTTAAATTCTGTTTTAGCTCCATAAGAGACAGGACTTGCCCATTTTTAACCACATGATTCAGATATTGAATATTTCTCGTCCTCCAATATTGCCAACAGTTTAGATCATCTAATTTCAAAAACTTTGAGTTATGCCATAATGGGGTACAGATAAGTGCTGCCTTAACTTTAAACCAGCTCTTTATCACCAGCCATGCCTTTGTAGCGATTCTGCAGAAAGGTTTATATCCAATCTGTGTATTAAGTAAATAGTCGGACTCCAATACTGTAAATAGATCTGAGAAGCCTGAGTCTTTCACCAGTTTTCTACAGAGTTGGCTATTTTCCCAGTCATTAAAGAAGCAAAGTTGAGAGGCCATAAAATATCCCCTAAAATAGGGGAGGTTAAGGCCTCCCTGTTGTAGGGCATGGAAAAATAAAGCGACTTTAGTCTCACCCGCTTCCTCCCCATAATAAATCATTAATCATCCGTTCTATCAACCTAAAATACTTATCTTCAATCCAAACGGGCGAATTGCGAAGAACATAAAGAACCTGGGGCAGCACCACCATTTTTATTAATGAAATTCTATCCCCTCTTGCAGGCAGAACTTTTTGCCATATCTTAATTTTTGATCTCACTTTTGACAATAGAGGGATCAAATTAAGTTGGAGATAATCTTGAGTTTTGGCAGAAGCTGTTATCCCCAGATATTTTATTGAATCGGAGATCGATACCCGATTAGGGAGATTTTCCACAGATCCTCGCAATTTGTCTACAGGGAGAAGAACAGTCTTCCCCCAATTAACCTCCAAGCCAGAAGGATAAGAAAATAGGCTGACCAGTTCCATTATTCGAGGGAGTGTTTTTTCTGTTTGGTGAATAAAAAACAAGATATCATCTGCATAGAGAGATATACGATCCTGCTTCTCCATTACACCAAAGCCAACCACTCTCAAATCTTGCCTTATACTAGCTGCAATAGGTTCAATATAGATATTAAATAAGAGAGGGGAGAGAGGACATCCGTGACGAGTACCTCTGCCCAACACAAAACTCTCTGTCAGCATGTCATTAATCCTAATTCTGGCCACTGGACATTTATATAACAACTGAACCATCCCCATAAATTTAGAGCCAAAACCCATTCTTTTCATCACCTCCCAGAGAAACGTCCACTTGACCCTGTCGAACGCATTAGTAGCATCCAGTGACAGGACCGAGCGGGCGCCCCCACCGGGAGACTGAATATTAGCAAAGAACCTATGCAGATTATGATTGGTACCCCTTTTTAACATAAAGCCATTTTGATCTGGATGAATCAGAAAGGACATAACCTGAGAGAGCCTCTTAGCCAAAACCTTTGATAACAACTTAACGTCCGTATTTAATAGGGAAATTGGTCTATATGAGCTCAAATCCGCCGGGTCTTTATCTTTTTTAGGGATTAAAACTATCACAGCTTCCATCATAGACTGTGGCAAAGCCCCTCCCTGCGATGCTTGAGCAAACACTTCCAGTAGATGAGGGAGGATGACATCACTGTACTTACGATAAAATTCATATGGAAAACCATCTGACCCTGGCGATGAGTTCCCGGAGATAGACCTCAAAGCCTCTTGAATCTCCACAAGAGACAACTCTCCTTCCAGAGATTCTTTTTGGGCTTCTGTTAGCATCGGAAGAGAAATTCTCTCCAGGAACTGTCTCGCCAGGTCAGTTGGCAGACCAGGAGAAGCTCTATATATCTGGGAGAAGTATTGCAGAAAAGTGTCTCTAATACCCTCTGGGTCTGATATTATTACCCCATCTGAATTACAAACTAAAGTAATAGCTTTCTTTTTTTTGTCCTGTTGTGATATTATTTTAGCTAAAAGCTTATCAGGACGTCCAGATTCTGAAAAATACTTCTGTCCCTTGAAAAGTAGCCTATGGTTTTCTTTCTCAATTACATATTCCTTCAAGGAACAACTAGCCTTCTGCATCTCTTCTTTACTACATTCAGTAGGTTGATCAATAAATCGTTCCGTTGTAGAAGCCACAGTATCAGTCAAGTCCTCCTCCCTCCTCTTAAATGATCTCCTCACAGCAGTGATATCACTAATAAGAACCCCCCTCAGATATGCTTTCAGAGCGTCCCAAACTGAATTGATGTTAGCAGAGGGAAGATTCATCTCCCAAAAGGAAGATACATGTATTTTAATAGACTGATAATTATCCATGATAGTAAGCCAATACGGGTTCAGTTTAAAATCCCCTATTGTCTTTATTCTCCCCAATGCGAACCTCAATTAGGACCGGTGAATGGTCTGAAACTGTTCTTACTCCATATCGTATCCTTTTAATATTATTCAAGTTATTCTCATTAGTAAGCGCCAAATCAATCCTAGACATTGCTCTACCTCCTCTGCTAACACAGGAGTACACTCTCTTTCCTCCGCCAACATGCTCCCATATATCCACCAATCCAGTCTCCAAGCAGAACTGAGGCAATGGAGAATTACACATGCTCCTTCCCCGATCTGTGTCTAAAGTCAGTCTGTCCTTTTTGGGATCCATAACAGCGTTAAAGTCTCCCATCAGAACGAGCCGGCATTCTGGCTTTTTTTCCAAAAAACGCAGTAGTTGGATGAGTGGATACATAGAGAATGGCGGGGGTATATAGAAAAAGGCGAGAATGTAACTATATCCATGTAACCTCCCATACAGAAAAATAAATCTGCCTTGGTTATCTATGTGGGATTCGATTAAGAAAAAATCTATAGAATTATGAATCAGAACCGATACACCCCTAGAGGCACTGCTAAAAGTAGAATGATAGGATTGGGAATGCCATCCAGTCATCAACCGGCACACGGTCTCTTCGGTAAGGTGAGTTTCAACTATACAGATAATTGCAGGGAGATATCTCTTCACTGCATCCATAATAGCTTGTCTCTTAACCCTCTCCCCAAGCCCTCTAACATTCCAAGAAACGATTCTAACAGACATTAATTAATGAGGGAAGGAAGAAAAAAAAAAAAAAATTTTTAAACCCCTTCCCTGCAGGTTGAATTCCCTCCCCCATTCCCTCTCCCCCCCCCCCCTTTGGTCCGCCCGATCTAGTCAGCAAACCTCTAGTCAGCAAACCTTCCGGTCATTCCCCCCCACTAGTCCCCTCCTCCCTCCATCACTTGAAAAAATATAGAAATATATCAAATGCCCATTTGCTCCATCCAATCCAGTGCTTGTTGCGGTTTCTCAAAAAATTGAATAGTCCTGTTATAGATTAGTCTTAATTTCGCTGGGTACTGTAGGGAATATTTAATGTCTTTTAGCGCCAAACGTTTCTTTATCTCACTGAAACTTCTTCTTTTTTCCTGGGTCTGTCGAGCAAAGTCAGGGAAGAATAACAGTCTAGTGCCTTGATAGTCAATGGGTGAGCATTCTCTTGCCCTTCTCAGTATCATATCTCTATCCATGGATAGTAATAGTTTCATTAGGATTACTCGCGGCGGCCTCCCTGGAGTGGGTTTCCCCCGTGGAATCCAATGGGCTCTTTCTATTTGGAACATGGAGGAAAAATGGTCACTGCCCAGATTTTTCAAAACTACATCTTTAAGTTGTTCAACTAGTTGCCAACCATCAACTCCCTCTGAAAATCCGACTAAGCGGATATTATACCGCCTTGATCTATTTTCCAAATCCTCCAGTTTATTTTGTAGGAGGTGGTTTTCCGAAGAAAGAGACAGAGTCTTAGATTTAATCATATCCCTGTCGGATTGGAGGGAGTCAACCGTCTTCTCCATGTTAAGTACTTGATCCCGGATTTTAGTCAGATCTTCTCTTATTAGGGATATATCGCTCTGCATTGACCCGAGTTGAATAGACATCCCTTGCACTAGCATGCCGTTATTTTCTACAGCACGCAAAAATTTTTCCAAAGCTGAGGGGTCATGCTCAATTTCTGTTCATACTAGAAGACTTTCCTCCCCTCCTTCCTGATCTAATAGCCCACCCTCAGATAGTTCTTCAGTTTGGGGAATTTTATCAACTTTCTTGGAGTTAATACTCATTTTTTCTTTGGTTAACCCCTTTTCATTAAGGGAGGGAGATTTCAAAAACTTATCTATTTTACCCTCTGGTGTCTTAGTCCCCAACTTTGTTCCAGAGGAGTCCACCGACCGCCGCTTTGGAGCCATTAAGCGTTGGAGACCCCTTTCAATATATATATATATATGTTTTTTTTTTGTTTTTGTTTTTTAATAAGTATTTTTTTTAATTTTTGATTTTAAGAAGTCCTTAAGTGCCTTGAGTGCTCCCTCACCCTTTTTTTTTTTTTAACAAATTTTGTAGTTCCTCCCTCCTTTCACACCCGCATCTACTACCGATTTCTCTTTTCTTTGTTCCCCTTTTACTCTCCTTTATTCTCTCTTCTTAAATGCCAGTCACCAAAATCTATAAACAGTATTAAACAAAGTCACGGAACCAACACAAGGCAATAAGCAAATGGTAAAGCAGAAAAACGTTTTTGTTTTTTTTTTCTTTCCTTTTTTTTTCCTTACGTGTCCAGCGTCCACATTTCCAGCGTCCAGGAGCAGAAGTAAGCAGAGGAAAGCCAGCAAAACCGGAGCAGGAGGATAGGGCACGGAGCAGGAGACCAGCCAGTGAAGGAAGGCGGGGGAGGTGGGAACCCACTCTCCTGTAGACAGCAACAGCAGACGGCAGACGGCAGTGAAAGCCTTGCGTTCCTCCCAGAAGCAGGGCAGCTGAGAACGACTGTGAGGGAGTGAAGGAAGGGTGCTCACCACACTATGAGAGGCAGCAAACAGCAGGCAGCAGGCTAGAGGCAAGCGGGGACCGGAGGCACAGGGAGTCCGGCGTACATCACAAGGCAACAGGCGGCCGGCGGTAGAGGATTCAGGCGTGCCCAGGGCTCAAAACATCAGCGGGGAGCCGGAGGGCCAGAGAGCGAGATGGAGGTTGGAGGAGGAGGAGGATAGCGCGACGTGACCCCTCTATTTTGCTTAATGTCTTTGGACATCCATTGATCAAATGAGAAAAAGGATAAGTTGTCGATGTCAAATGGTTAGCATTTACTTTTTGCAGTTTATTTCCTTAAAACTAGGCTTGATCGAATCGACCTTCGGATCATAGGTCCAAAGTCGAGTAGTTCAAATACTTAAATTTTAATGCTCTTTAATGCTCCTCTAATGTTCTTTTCGCTCAAAGTCGCATGAGACTTTGGTTTATTCCTACTGTATGCATATCTGCGCATTAAAGAACAATTTAAAACAATTTAAAATAGCAATCCGAACTGAATTTTACTACTGGCTGGAATCTTAGTACCAAAGCCAAATTTAGATTGCCTTGTTAAATTGTTTTTCAATACACAGATATTAATACAGTAGGAATTAACTGAAGTCTCCCACGACTTTGGGCAAAATGAACTTTGGCAACACCGACCTATTCAATTTTAAAGCTGTACAGATGCAGCATCAAAATGTAAGTACTTGAATGAAGTATACTTGAATGGTCGATTTGCTAAAGCCTACTTAAAACCTTTCAACAACTACCAAAATAAATAATCAATGGGAGAACTATCAATGTATAACACCGCACATAAGGTACAGTACTATAATTGGGTGCTACTAGGATACTGTGATTAATAGAAGGAGGAAAATCTGTAATTGATAAGCATACTCTTGCAATAATAACTGGAAAAGTAGAAACCTCAATACTGACCACAGCATAATCAAATAGGTGGCAACCTCCTGATTGGGTCACTGCTCTTTGGGGTGATGAGAAAGGTTTCACTGTAAGTTCTAACTAATGGCAACAGGCATATACCAGAACACAGAGGTGTACCTCTGGGTCCAATGCATACTGTCAAACAACCTCTTCCACATACAATAATACTGATGTCTTCTTATGTGGCAGAGGGAACTTGGCTTCCTATGAACCTCAAATAGCTGTGCCCATGTCAGTACATTGCTGGTTAAAATGTCAAAAACTTTAATTTCATGAACATGTTATTTAAGTTAAATGCAACAATGTAGAAATAGTAGGTATTTTACCCCAAATAAAGATTGAAATTGTGTATGATATGTACACCTAAATGTTCCATAAAAACTTGAACTTTTCCTACAAAAATATAAGGTCCCATACAGCTACATCAATGAAACACTTACAAATTATAGATGCCGACCATTAAAATGATATCTTATAAATTTTACTTTCATATGCAATCTTTATAAATTCAAAACATTTTCCCACTTATAGGAAAAGTAAGAGAGATGCTACTTGCCCTCAGATAGAGTGTTTCATAATGGTACTATTGTCAAACTATTCCTATTATAACTGCAAACATAGGTCTAGTAAATTTTATCTTTGCTGCTTTTTAATATAATGTTTTTAGCATGACCATGCTGGAAAACTGCTGCCCAATCCCTTCAAAGACAGAGATTGAGGGGGTAGAGACAGAGAGAAATGAAGATAAGGGGCATGTATGATACGTGATGCCCTGTATTCCAGGGAGGGGAAGAGCATAATTGTAATACTGGATTACAATGGCATCACAGCTAAAACAGTACATTAGTAAGTGACTAATCTTACTGTATAGCATTTAAACAATTTGCATTGACGACTAGAAGGCCTTTTTAATGAGCTTAAGTTTTTTATAAGTTACCAATGGTGGTGTAAATATTGTAACTATGGCTTAACACAATGATAGCACAATGATGTACCCTCTTTTCTGATACTTTTTATGATACATAGCTCTATACATCACATCATTAAAAGAAAACTGTCACATTTAACCCTAATTTCAGTTTTCATATATGTAGTTACTAATATGATATTCCTGAATCAATAACTATTAGACTTACGTACTCCATATTTAAAAAGATTCAGCCCTTAGCAACAAGTCTGCATAAAACTACAACTTCACTATTCTGTTAAAATGGCCGCCCTCAGCCCTGAGGCTAATCCATAGGACTAGAGATGAGTGAACACCTGGAAGTTCGGGTTTGGGAAGTTCGGCCGAACTTCCCGAAAATGTTCGGGTTCGGGATCCGAACTCGACCCGAACTTTATCCCTAACCCGAACCCCATTGAAGTCAATGGGGACACGAACTTTTAGGCACTAAAAAGGCTGTAAAATAGTCCAGGAACGGGCTAGAGGGCTGCCAAAGGCAGCAACATGTAGGTAAATCCCCTGCAAACAAATGTGGATAGGGAAATGAATTTAAATAAAATAAAATTAATAAAATTTAACCAATATCAATTGGAGAGAGGTCCCACTGCAAGGAATCATGCGTCATATCACCCAACACTGGAGAAGGCCACTTTCAGTTATTTTGGCCCAGCACCCAGACAGAGGAGAGAGGTCCCACAGCAAGGAATCATGCGTCATATCAACCACCACCAGAGAAGGCCACTCTCAGTTATTTCCGCCCAGCACCCAGACAGAGGAGAGAGGTCCCACAGCAAGGAATCATGCGTCATATCACCCACCACCGGAGAAGGCCACTTTCAGTTATTTCGGCCCAGCACCCAGACAGAGGTGAGAGGTCCCACAGCAAGGAATCATGCGTCATATCAACCACCACCGGAGAAGGCCACTCTCAGTTACTTCGGCCCAGCACCCAGACAGTGGAGAGAGGTCCCACAGCAAGGAATCATGCGTCATATCAACCACCACCGGAGAAGGCCACTCTCAGTTATTTCGGCCCAGCACCCAGACAGAGGAGAGAGGTCCCACAGCAAGGAATCATGCGTCATATCAACCACCACCGGAGAAGGCCACTCTCAGTTATTTCGGCCCAGCACCCAGACAGTGGAGCGAGGTCCCACAGCAAGGAATCATGCGTTATATCAACCACCACCGGAGGTGGCCACTCTCAGTTATTTCGTCCCAGCACCCAGACAGAGGAGAGAGGTCCCACAGCAAGGAATCATGCGTCATATCAACCACCACCGGAGAAGGCCACTCTCAGTTATTTCCGCCCAGCACCCAGACAGAGGAGAGGTTCATTCAAGTTTGGGTTGCACCGCAAGATCATGGTAAAGTTAAAAAAATGAGGATTCAATAAAGAAGTGCCCCGGAGGACAAGAATACATGGTTGAGGGGGAGGCAGTTATAAATGTCTATTCTGCACAAGGGAGGGACAGGTCCTGTGGGATCCATGCCTGGTTCATTTTTATGAACGTCAGCTTGTGCACGTTGGCTGTGGACAGGCGGCTGCGTTTGTCAGTAATGATGCCCCCTGCCGTGCTGAATACACGTTCAGACAAAACGCTGGCCACCGGGCAGGCCAGCACCTCCAAGGCATAAAATGCTAACTCTGGCCACATGGACAATTTGGAGACCCAGAAGTTGAATGGGGCCGAACCATCAGTCAGTACGAGGAGGGGTGTGCAGACATACTGTTCAACCATGTTAGTGAAATGCTGCCTCCTGCTAACACGTTCCGTATCAGGTGGTGGTGCAGTTAGCTGTGGCGTGGAGACAAAACTTTTCCACATTTCTGCCACGCTAACCCTGCCCTCAGAGGAGCTGGCCGTGACACAGCTGCATTGGCGACCTCTTGCTCCTCCTCTGCCTTCGCATTGGGCTTCCACCTGTTCCCCTGTGACATTTGGGAATGCTCTCAGGAGCGCCTCTACCAGCGTGCGCTTGTAATCGCGCATCTTCCTATCACGCTCTAGTGCAGGACGTAAGGTGAGCACATTGTCTTTGTACCGGGGATCCAGCAGGGTGGCAACCCAGTAGTCCGCACACGTTAAAATGTGGGCAACTCTGCTGTCGTTGCGCAGGCACTGCAGCATGTAGTCGCTCATGTGTGCCAGGCTCCCCAGAGGTAAAGACAAGCTGTCCTCTGTGGGAGGCATATCGTCATCGTCCTCCGTATCCCCCCAGACACGCACCAGTGATGGGCCTGAGCTTTGTCGGGTGCCACCCCGCTGTGAACCTGCTTCATCCTCATCTTCCTCCACCTCCTCCTCATCCTCCTCGTCCTCCAGTAGTGGGCCCTGACTGGCCACATTTGTACCTGGCCTCTGCTGTTGCAAAAAACCTCACTCTGAGCCACTTCTAACAGACTGGCCTGAAAGTGCTAAAAATTACCCCTCATCCTTCTCCTCCTCACGACCACCTACTATTCCATCATCGCCCTAAGCGTTTTCTCAAGGAGACATAGAAGTGGTATTGTAACGCTCATAACGGTGTCATCACCGCTGGCCATGTTGGTGGAGTATTCGAAACAGCGCAACAGGGCACTCAGGTCTCGCATGGAGGCACAATCATTGGTGGTGAAGTGGTGCTGTTCCGCAGTGCGACTGACGCGTGCGTGCTGCAGCTGAAACTCCACTATGGCCTGCTGCTGCTCGCACAGTCTCTCCAGCATGTGCAAGGTGGAGTTCCACCGGGTGGGCACGTCGCATATGAGGCGGAGAGCGGGAAGGCTGAAGTTCCGCTGTAGTGCAGACAGGCTAGCAGCGGCAGGATGTGAATGCCGGAAGCGCGCACAGACGGCCCACAATTTATGCAGCAGCTCTGACATTTTGGGGTAGTTGTGAATGAACTTTTGCACCACCAAATTCAGCACATGCGCCAGGCAAGGGATGTGCGTCAAACCGGCTAGTCCCAGAGCTGCGACGAGATTTCGCCCATTATCGCACACCACCAGGTCGGGCTTTCGGCCCATCGGCAGCAACCACTGGTCGATCTGTTGTTCAATACCCCGCCACAACTCCTGCGCGGTGTGGGGCCTGTCCCCCAAACATATGAGTTTCAGAATGGCCTGCTGACGTTTACCCCGGGCTGTGCTGAAGTTGGTGGTGAAGGTGTGTGGCTGACTGGATGAGCTGGTGGAAGCAGAGGAGGAGGAAGCCGAGTAGGAGGCTACAAGAGTCAAAGAATGATGCCCTGCGATACCTTGCCGGCGGAAGGACGTGCGCCTAGGAACTCTCCGCCTGGGGCCCAGCCGCCACTACATTTACCCAGTGTGCAGTTAGGGAGATATAGCGTCCCTGGCCGTGCTTACTGGTCCACATATCTGTGGTTAGGTGGACCTTGCCACAGATGGCTTTGCGCAGTGCACACTTGATTTTATCGGATACTTGGTTGTGCAGGGAAGGCACAGCTGTCTTGGAGAAGTAGTGGCGGCTGGGAACAACATACTGTGGGACAGCCATGGACATCAGCTGTTTGAACCTGTCTGTGTCCACCAGCCTGAATGACATCATTTCAAAGGCCAGTAGTTTAGAAATGCTGGCATTCAGGCCCAGGGCCCGAGGGTGGCTAGGTGGAAATTTACGCTTTCTCTTCAAGGTTTGTGAGATGGAGAGCTGAACGCTGCCGTGTGACATGGTGGAGATGCTTGGTGACGCAGGTGGTGTTGTCGGTGGCACATCCTCTGTTTGGTGGGCGGCAGGTGCCAACATTCCTCCCGAGGCGGAGAAAGAGGCCGAGGCAGCAGCAGAAGAGGGAGCAGGGGGAGCCAGAGTGAGTTCCTTGCTTTTAAGGTGTTTACTTCACTGCAGTTCATGCTTTGCATGTAGATGCCTGGCTATGCAGGTTGTGCTAAGGTTCAGAACGTTAATGCCTCGCTTCAGGATCTGATGGCACAGCGTGCAAACCACTCGGGTCTTGTCGTCAGCACATTGTTTAAAGAAGTGCCATGCCAGGGAACTCCTTGAAGCTGCCTTTGGGGTGCTCGGTCCCTGGTGGTGGTGGCCAGTAGCAGGCAAACTCTCTTGGCGGCGGCTGGTCTGCTTTTGCCCCCTGCTCCCTCTTTTGCTACGCTGTTGGCTCGGTCTCACCACTGCCTCTTCCTCTGAACTATGAAAGTCAGTGGCATGACCTTCATTCCATGTGGGGTCTAGGACCTCATCATCCCCTGCATCGTCTTCCACACAGTCTTCCTCCCTGACCTCCTGTTCGGTCTGCACACTGCAGAAAGATGCAGCAGTTGGCACCTGTGTTTCGTCATCATCAGAGACGTGCGGACTCCGATGAGGTGGTATTTCCATGTCCTCATCATCAGGAAACATAAGTGGTTGTGCATCAGTGCATTCTATGTCTTCCACCACTGGGGAAGAGCTAGGTGGATTCCCTTGGGAAACCCTGCCAGCAGAGTCTTCAAACAGCATAAGAGACTGCTGCATAACGTGAGGCTCAGACAGTTTCCCTGATATGCATGGGGGTGATGTGACAGACTAATGGGCTTGGTTTTCAGGTGCCACCTGTGCGCTTTCTGCAGAAGACTGGGTGGGAGATAATGTTGTGAACGTGCTGGATCCACTGTCGGCCACCCAATTGACTAGCGCCTGTACCTGCTCAGGCCTTACCATCCTTAGAACGGCATTGGGCCCCACCAAATATCGCTTTAAATTCTGGTGGGTACTGGAATCTGAGGTAGTTGGTTCACTAGAACGTGTGGCTGTGGCAGAATGGCCACGTCCTCTCCCAGTACCAGATGGTACACTAACACCACCACGACCGCGTCCGCGTCCCTTACTAGATGTTTTCCTCATTGTTACCGTTCACCAAAAATATTTGGCCCAATGTATTGATTTCAAATTCAGGCCTTTTTTTACAGGCACCTAACACTATCTGCCTATTTGTTTATGTAGCGTATTACACTAATCCAGGCACAACAGTAACCACTGATTTAGGGGAATATCTCTTTTAGGGCTAGTATTTAGGCCCTGGATGAAAGGTATCCTTTTATGGACAGATTTACACTTGGCCTGCAACAGCTGGGACACCAGATTCAGGGTATTGCTATTTTGGCAAATTGATTTCACCCCAGAACAAAATATATGTTTTAGCGGACACTATGAAACTTTGGCTGCAACAGCTGGGACACCAGATTCAGGGTATTGCTATTTTGGCAAGTGAATTATACCACAGAACAAAATATATGTTTTGACGGACACTATGAAACTTTGGCCTGCAACAGCTGGGACACCAGATTCAGGGTATTGCTATTTTGGCAAATTAATTTCACCCCAGAACAAAATATATGTTTTGGCAGACACTATGAAACTTTGCCTGCAACAGCTGGGACACCAGATTCAGGGTATTGCTATTTTGGCAAATTAATTTCACCCCAGAACAAAATATATGTTTTTGCGGACACTATGAAACTTTGCCTGCAACAGCTGGGACACCAGATTCAGGGTATTGCTATTTTGGCAAATTAATTTCACCCCAGAACAAAATATATGTTTTGGCGGACACTATGAAACTTTGGCCTGCAACAGCTGGGACACCAGATTCAGGGTATTGCTATTTTGGCAAATTAATTTCACCCCAGAACAAAATATATGTTTTGGCGGACACTATGAAACTTGGCCTGCAACAGCTGGGACACCAGATTCAGGGTATTGCTATTTTGGCAAATTAATTTCACCCCAGAACAAAATATATGTTTTGGCGGACACTATGAAACTTGGCCTGCAACAGCTGGGACACCAGATTCAGGGTATTGCTATTTTGGCAAATTAATTTCACCCCAGAACAAAATATATGTTTTGGCGGACACTATGAAACTTGGCCTGCAACAGCTGGGACACCAGATTCAGGGTATTGCTATTTTGGCAAATTAATTTCACCCCAGAACAAAATATATGTTTTGGCGGACACTATGAAACTTGGCCTGCAACAGCTGGGACACCAGATTCAGGGTATTGCTATTTTGGCAAATTAATTTCACCCCAGAACAAAATATATGTTTTGGCGGACACTATGAAACTTGGCCTGCAACAGCTGGGACACCAGATTCAGGGTATTGCTATTTTGGCAAATTAATTTCACCCCAGAACAAAATATATGTTTTAGCGGACACTATGAAACTTGGCCTGCAACAGCTGGGACACCAGATTCAGGGTATTGCTATTTTGGCAAATTAATTTCACCCCAGAACAAAATATATGTTTTGGCGGACACTATGAAACTTGGCCTGCAACAGCTGGGACACCAGATTCAGGGTATTGCTATTTTGGCAAATTAATTTCACCCCAGAACAAAATATATGTTTTGGCGGACACTATGAAACTTGGCCTGCAACAGCTGGGACACCAGATTCAGGGTATTGCTATTTTGGCAAATTAATTTCACCCCAGAACAAAATATATGTTTTGGCGGACACTATGAAACTTTGCCTGCAACAGCTGGGACACCAGATTCAGGGTATTGCTATTTTGGCAAATTAATTTCACCCCAGAACAAAATATATGTTTTGGCGGACACTATGAAACTTGGCCTGCAACAGCTGGGACACCAGATTCAGGGTATTGCTATTTTGGCAAATTAATTTCACCCCAGAACAAAATATATGTTTTGGCGGACACTATGAAACTTGGCCTGCAACAGCTGGGACACCAGATTCAGGGTATTGCTATTTTGGCAAATTAATTTCACCCCAGAACAAAATATATGTTTTGGCGGACACTATGAAACCTGGCCTGCAACAGCTGGGACACCAGATTAAGTCTATTGCTATTTTGGCAAATTAATTTCAACCCAGAACAAAATATATGTTTTGGCGGACTCTATGAAACCTGGCCTGCAACAGCTGGGACACCAGATTCAGAGTATTGCTATTTTGGCAGGTGAATTACACCACAGACCAAAATATATGTTTTTGCGGACACTATGAAACTTTGCCTGCAACAGCTGGGAAACCAGATTCAGGGTATTGCTATTTTTGCAATTGAATTACACCCCAGAACAAAATATTTGTTTTGGCGGACACTATGAAACTTTTTCTGCAACAGCTTGGACACCAGTTTCAGGGTATTGCTATTTTGGCAAATTAATTTCATCCCAGAACAAAATATATGTTTTTGCGGACACTATGAAACTTTGCCTGCAACAGCTGGGTCACCAGATTCAGGGTATTGCTATTTTGGCAAATTAATTTCACCCCAGAACAAAATATATGTTTTGGCGGACAATATGAAACTTGGCCTGCAACAGCTGGGACACCAGATTCAGGGTATTGCTATTTTAGCAAATTAATTTCACCCCAGCACAAAATATATGTTTTTGCGGACACTATGAAACTTTGGCTGCAACAGCTGGGACACCAGATTCAGGGTATTGCTATTTTGGCAAATTTAATTTCACCCCAGAAAATAATATATCCTTTGCCAAACAGCAGACAGTATTATACTTGGCTAGCCAAAGCTGGAACACCAGATTTAGGGGATTGGAATTTGGGCAATTGTATTTAACCCCTAATAAAATTAGGAAATTGCTATCCTGAGTTTCTAGGGGTGACAATTAGCACAGCCAAGCCCCTGATGTAGGATATAGCAAAAAAAAATAGTATTAATGGATTGATGTACTCGGCGGCAGCTTGTTCTGGTGCACCACAAGTCACAAAATGGCCGCCGATTAATCCAGAAAATAAGTGACAGAAAAACGCTCTGTGCAGCTTAAAAACCAGTGAGCAAGTAACTAGCAGAAGTTCAAACATTCACAGCTGTAGATCGATCACTTCATTAGGTGCTGTTGCTGACTTTACCCTGCCTAATCTCGGCCTGACAGAAGCTGCGTCCTCTCCCTACACTAATCAGAGCAGTGTGACGTGCGGCGCTACGTGACTCCAGCTTAAATAGAGGCTGGGTCACATGCTGCACTTGGCCAATCACAGCCATGCCATTAGTAGGCATGGCTGTGATGGGCTCTTAGGGCAAGAAGTAAAATGCTAGCTTCAGAAAGCGGGAAGTAATCGACGAACAACGAACCTGAACCCGAACTTTTTAAAAAATGTCTGTGTTCGGGTCCGTGTCCCGGACACCCCAAAATTCGGTACAATCCCGAACGATGCTCGATCTGTTCGCTCAACACTACATAGGACGCCTGCAGTGAAGTTAGTGAAGACCAGCTCTGTATAGGGGGGTCTTGCAGTTAAATTTCCTGGTCTGGCTGAAGCCTAAAGTCCTCCTACAAGCTCTCCTCTTATCAGATAAAGCTTTCATTTATACACTGAGCAGAGGGCAGATCTCCCTGAGCTCTACATTCTCTAGAACTGCTAAGGGAGTGTCTGCCAAGCACAGGCATGTGGAGAAGTTCACACACACAGCCCAGCACTGTTATCTCCTGTCAGGAAGAACCTGGCTTTTTATACATTCCCTTACGATGCTGACTCACTATCAGTTCCCAGTGCACGCAGCCAGCGTGCTCCGTCCTCATCTAGTAGACGAAAGGAGCATAGCAACCTGATTTTAATCTCAGGTAAAAATAGCCAATACTGGGGACTTTTAGGTGGCTTTTAGGGGTTATTTATTAAACAATCAGAAATTTAAACATGGCTAACAAGATGATATTAACCGCTACAGGACCGCCTAACGCACGGATGCGTCCGACCGGCGGTCCTGTTGCTCTGGCTGGACGCATCCGTGTGTCATCTCGCGAGACGCGAGATTTGCTGTGAACACGCGTGCACGCGCGCGCGTTCACAGTGACGCACGGATCGGCAGTTATACAGGCTGTAGAAGTCAAATAAATTGCATCAAACATGTATATCAGATGCTGTTTTGTTAACAGCATCTGATATACCTGCTACCTGGTCCTCTGGTGGTCCCATTTGCTGGGATCGACCACCAGAGGACCAGGTAGCTCTGTAAAGTTGCGCCAAGCACCACACTACACTAAACCCCCCCCCCCCGTCACTTATTAACACCTTGTTAACCCCGGATCACCCCATCTAGACTCCCTGATTACCCCCCAGTCATAGATCACCCCCCTATAAGGCTCCATTCAGACATCCATATGTGTTTTGCGGATCCACGGATCCTCAAAACACGGACACCAGCAATGTGCTTTCCGCATTTTGAAGATCCTCACATTGCTAGAACTATATAGAAAATGCCTTTTCTTGATATAGGACAAGCATAGGACATGTTCTATATTTTTGCAGAACGGAAGTGCAGACCCGGAAGTGCGGATCCGCAATTCCGGATCTGAGCGGGACAAAGTCTGTCCCCATAGAAATGAATGGGTCCGCAATTTCGTTCCGCAAACAGAATTGCGGATGTGTGAATGGGACATAAGGGTCCCTTGTCACCGCCAGTTAGTTAGCTACTTGTTAGGTAGTTAGCGCACAACCCACCGCACCGCAGTCACTGATTTTGGCACAGATCTTTTCATCCACATTGATCGATGCGAATGAAGAAATCTGTGCCATTCATTTTTTCTTTCAGCCCAGAGGCTAAACGGAAAAAAAAATCTCATTACCCATATGTTCAATATAAGGAGAATAGCAGAAACTCCTAATGCTGGCCATACAGGTAATGATTGCGGAGACCCTCAAATGCCAAGGCAGTACAAACACCTCACATGTGACCCCATTTTAGAAAGAAGACACCCCAAGGTATTCCGTGAGGGGTATGGTGAGTTTGTGTAAAAAAAAAATTTTTTTAACAAGTTAGTGGAATATGAGACTTTGTAAAAAAAAAAAAAAAAAAATATATATATATATATATATAAATTTCCGCTAACTTGTGCCAAAAAAATAAAAAATTCTGTGAACTCGCCATGCCCCTCACGGAATACCTTGGGGTGTCTTCTTTCCAAAATGGGGTCATATGTGCCCTGGCATTTTAGGGGCCCTAAGGCGTGAAAATCCAAATGTGTAAAAATGCCCTGTGAAATCCTAAAGGCACTCATTGGAATTAGTTCCCCTTTGCGCATCTTGGCTGCAAAAATGTGTCACACATGTGGTATCGCCGTACTCAGGAGAAGTAGGGCAATGTGTTTTGGGGTGTATTTTTATATATACCCATACTTTATGTGAGAAATATCTCTGTAAATGACAACTTTTTAAAAAAATTTATTCAAAGTTGTCAATTTACAGAGATATTTCTCTAACGCAGCATGGGAATATGTAAAAATACACCCCAAAACACATTGTCCTACTTCTCCTGAGTACGGCGATACCACATGAGTGACACTTTTTTCAACCTGGGTGCGCAAAGGGGCCCAAATTCCAACGAGTACCTTTAGCTTCTACAGGGCTGCTCACAATTTAGCCCTGCCCAAAATGCCAGAACAGTAAACACACCCCACAGATGACCCCATGTCTCTCGGAAAGTAGACACCCCAAGGAATTCACTGAGGGGCATAGTGAGTCCGTGGGAGATTTTATGTTTTTTTGCCAGAAGTTAGCAGAAATGGAAACTTTATTATTATTTTTTTCCTCAGAAAGTGTCATTTTCCGCTAACTTGTGAAAAAAATGAAATGATACATGAACTCACCATGCCCTTCCGTGAATACTTTGGGGTGTCTTCTCTCTAAAATGGTGTCATTTGGGGGGTATTTATACTATCCTGGCCTTCTATCACCTGAAGAAACATGACAGGTGCTCAGAAAGTCAGAGCTGCTTTAAAATGTGGAAATTCACTTTTTTGCACCATAGTTTGTAAACGCTATAACTTTTACCCAAACCAATAAATATACACTTATTGGATTTTTTTTTATCACATGTAGAACAATAAATTTAGAGAAAAATTTATATAGAAATGTAAATTTTTTTAAAAAAAATTTACAACAGAAAGTGAAAAATTTCATTTTTTTTGCAAAAATTTTGGTCATTTTTGATTAATAGCAAACAAAGTAAAAATGTCAGCAGCAATGAATTACCACCAAATGAAAGCTCTGTTAGTGAGAAGAAAAAGAGGCAAAATTCATTTGGGTGGTAAGTTGTATGACAGAGCAATAAACGGTGAAAATAGTGTAGTGCAGAATTGTAAAAAGTGGCCTGGTCATTAAGGGTGTTTAAGCTAGGGGGTCTGACTTGGTTAATCACCAAAATCCAATAGTAAAAAAAAATAAAAAAAAATTGACAGTTTACTTTAAGTATAATCAGTTTTTATTAAGGTTTTCTTTGGAACAGACAAGGATGCAAGTAATCAGGATGGTGCGGACGCAGCCGACAGAACACAGATGATACACTACAATGGCTCGTGTTGAAGCAATTGACAACAAACAGACGTGTAATGGGCATCCGCGAAAGGCACAATCACAACAGGTAAGTAACAAGAAAGTACCCTACATTAGTACAATACTAAAGCCTAGGCAATACCAGGGCATCCGCTCGGATGCTGCCAACCTGGCATCGCCAGTATGAGTCGTGTTTGCCTCCCCCACTGCGGGCTTAATCAGTGAGTGGGTGGCTACAATTGCGATCAGCAGGGTATAGGTAATCCGGCAAGCAGTATCAAAAGAAAAAGAAAGAAGTGAAATAATAATAAAACAAAACAACAATAACCATAACTTGGCAGTGGCAGGAGCAGGGGGGGGGGTGCCCCGTCTAGGTGGGCACAGGTTAGGAGCAACTCACAGTACCCGGCTATGTAGTATAAAAGGAGCTTTTTAGCCAAGGGTCCCAAGTCTTGTCTCTAAGTGAGATATTAATAAGAGCAGCCGGTAAGCGACGCTCGTACCGATATGTCAGATTTATTGCAGCAATAACCTCCTCGCAGGCCGGAGGGTCAGGAGACTTCCAGTGCCTAGTGACTACCAGTTTCGAGTGGATAAGGATTAAGCCTATCAGTCTCCTAGCAGCGTAAGGAAAGGAGTCAATACCCATAAATAGTAAGGCTAGTCCTGGAGAAGGCGAAATTCGGATATGTAGAACCTGAGAAGTTATATCGAACATGCGTGTCCAATAACTAAGCAATTTTGGGCAAGACCACAGAATATGGTGTAAGGTGCCTGTGGCGCCATATTCCCTCCAGCAACAAGCCGACGTGCCAGGGTACATGCGGCTTAGTCTGTCAGGAGTGTAGTACCAGCGGAGTAACGTTTTAATAGCCGCCTCAGAATGCGTCACGCATTTAAAGGCAGAGGCTGCAAATTTCGATGCAGTAGCCCAATCATGAATCGGAAACTCTTGTCCTAATTCCCGCTCCCAGCACACCATTGGTTGCAGTTTAACAAATTTATCTTTGTCCCCAATAAAGTTATAGATCAACCTGGTATAGTTAGCTGATAGCCTATTGTGGGAGCAGAACTGAGCCAGAATACCATCATGGACTATTATATCAGTTTTATGAAGAGTATCTAGACAGTGTCTAATACGTAGATAGGATAAGAATTCTGAGTTAGGGAGGCCATATCTGATGTGTATATGTTCAAATGTGATGAAGACCGAGTCAACATACAATTGGTCAAGTGAAGTGATGCCATGTTGCTGCCATTTGGAGAGGTTAATGTCTCCAACGAGCCCTTCCAAGGCAGAAATCGATGTCAGGCTAGGATTCGGAATGTGTTTCGTCCCCCGGGAGCGGTGGAACTGCGACCAAAGAGAGCAGGCGTGACTAATGGTCAACAACGTAGCTTTCTGTTGGGGCGGTCTCCATAAGGTTCGACACAGCAAGTCCCGTAGGGAGCCTCCAGAGACGAAGTAGCTTTCTATTGCCACCCAGGGTTTCACAGAGGTCTCCGACCACCACTCCCGGAGGAAGGAAAGACCAATAGAGGTGAAATAGTCCTTAATGGACGGGAGTCCGACTCCTCCCACTTTCTTCCTCTTAGTCATTATGAGGTTTGCTATCCTAGGTTTGGAAGAGCCCCAAATATAGGCATTTAATATCTTCTGAGCTGCAACAAAGAATGCACTAGGAACCGGGATAGGCAATGCTCTAAACACATAGATCAATTTTGGGAGAACCATCATTTGAAATGCCGCCACGCGACCAGTCCAGGATACATCTTTCATTGCGAAGCTAGCAAAGTCCTTCGACATCGTCAACAACAGAGGAGAATAGTTGCTCTGGCCTGCAAGCGAGCAAGGATGAGTGAGCGAGACCCCTAGGTATTGTAGAGAGGTAGTTTGCCAATCAAGCACAAATTTCCTCTTTAGCTCAGATAGTTCAGATAATTCCACATTTATGGGGAGGGCTTGTGTTTTGGAGGTATTAAGCTTGTAGTAGGACAAGGAGCCAAAGTGGGAGATGATAGAGAACGCCTGTTCTAGAGAGATGCTAGGTTTTGTGAGTGTAAGGATAATGTCATCCGCATAAAGTGAAATTACATGGGACTGATCACCAATTTTGACTCCCTCCACCACCGACGACAATCTTATATGTTGGGCTAAGGGCTCAAGTGCGAGAATGAATATCAGGGGGGACAGAGGGCACCCCTGACGGGAGCCATTGGTAATTGCAAAATTGTCGGACATCATACCGTTAATTAAGATTTTTGCCGATGGGTTAGCATACAAGCCTCGGATGGCATGTACAATGGATCCCGTAAATCCCATCTTGGAAAGTACTGAGAAGGCGTATGACCAACGAAGGCAGTCAAACGCCTTCTCTGCGTCTAATGTGACCGCCACCATTGATATTTTCCTCAATTCAGCTGCGTTTATAATGTTGAAGATTCTCCTAGTATTATCCGACGCTTGCCTACCCTTTACGAATCCTGATTGGTCGTCGGCAATTAAGGAAGGGAGGGCCGCCGATAACCTGCACGCGACCAACTTGGCAAATATCTTAATGTCAGAATTCAACAAGGAGATAGGCCGGAAATTTTGAGGAGCATCTGGTGATTTACCCGGTTTGGGCAGTGCCACTATTACCGCCTGTAGCATTTCCGGCAAAAATGGTGTACCATCCATCACCCTGCTGAAGATTTCTAGCATATAAGGGAGCAGAGGCATTTGAAGTTTCTTATAATATTCGTTCGATAGACCGTCCGGTCCAGGTGATTTCCCCGCGGGAAGAGAGGCAATTATTTTCTGTAATTCGCCCTGAGTGACAGGAGCGTTTAGAGAAGATAACTGCGCCTGGGTTAATTTGGGCAAGTGGGCTTTGTCCAAAAAGTCCTCAAGAAGTGTCTCATAATTTTCTGGTAGAGGTGTTGTGTCCTGTAAATTATAAAGGTTGTGGTAGAATGTACGAAATTGTTCAGCGATGTCTCTCGGGTCGTATAATTTGGCCCCGGATGTAAGATGTTTAATGTAAGGGATCTTTGATTTAACCCTCTGGTGCTTGAGTTTTCTAGCTAAAAGTTTACCCGCCTTATTACCTTGTGCATACACCCTGGCCTTCAGAAAAGATAAGGATTTGGTAAAGTCCCTATCAAGGAGATGTAATAGCTTGTCCCTCTCGCACCTCAGTCTCCTTGACCCCTCAACCGACGGGCTAACCTTATTGATTTTTTCTAGTTGGTTTATAGTATCAAGTGTATATGTGATTTCCTCCTCCCTTTTTTTTTGTTCCCTGATATTGAGTTTAATGAGAAGTCCCCTGACAAAGGCCTTATGTGTTTGCCACACAACAAGTGGATTTTGTACTGAGCCAACGTTCAAATGAAAGAATTCTTTCACCGCCTCAGATATCTCAGCTACGTGTTTTGTGTGGGAGAGAATGTAAGGGTTGGCTCTCCAAATTGAGGGAAGGTTTGCTTGATATTTCTCCATCAGGTGTAGTATGATGGGTGCGTGGTCAGACCACGTGATCAGGCCGATCGTGGACTTAATGGTGTGGAAGAGGGTATTGTTGTCCACTAAGTACATGTCTATCCGTGAGTATGAGGTGTGCATAGGGGAAAAATAGGTATAGTCCCGCTCTTGGCTATGCTGAGCCCTCCAGACGTCAACCAGTCCCTCTGAATTCAGAAAGGCTGCTAGATTCGAAGGATTACGTCTGGAGGGATTAGTGGAGTCAAGTGACGGGTCGAGGACAGTGTTAAAATCGCCGCACATCACCAACTTACCCTGTTTTATTTTCTTTACGTGTCTCATGACTTTATTGAGAAAAGAAAGCTGACGTTCATTGGGTGCGCAAATATTCACCAGTGTGTATAGGATGTTATTCGCCTTGCAGACCAGAACAACGTACCTGCCCCGCGCGTCAACCTTTTGGGACAGAATAGACAGACAAACATCATTATGAAAAGCAATGAATACCCCTCTAGATTTCCTTGCATAATGGGAATGTATAATATGTGAATATGAGCGGTGACTTATACGAAAGGCATCTTTTTCCATGAGATGAGATTCTTGTACACACAAAATGTCCGCTTTGTTCACCTTTGCCTCCTTCCAAAGGAAGGTACGTTTTTGGGGGCTGTTAAGGCCCTTGGCATTTAGGGAAAGAATCTTCAACCCCATGAGAGAGGGTAAAGATGTTGGGTAATTAGATATTGGGTACCTAAGTGCTCCAAAGGAATCCCGCCCTGCTCCTGCGGATCAAAAAACAACAAATATAAATAACATGACTTAACATGAAACAATAGGTGAACAACCATAGCATAGGTAAGTAGCTGCGATTCAATGACGGGATGTTTTCCCATCATATATAGAGGGCGGAGTGTCCAGCTCATGGCCGATAGGAAAGTAAGCAGACGTAATTCCAGCTAAGCTACTAAGGGTCGAGCGCTCACTTGAAAAGCAGGGTGAAGATTAACATCGTGCCCGACACACAGGACGTTGCAATGAGTCTGATGACCCCTGACTTTTTAAGGCCGTCTTGGACCCCTCTCTCCAGGTAGGTGGTTGCTTTGCTCTGGAACTCCGAGTGGGATCTGCCAGTCTTGAAGCAAGCGCTTTCCATCCTCCAAGGAGTGGATCACAAAGTGTCGTCCCTCCTTGCGGATCAACAATTTAAGAGGGTACCCCCACTTATAGGCGATATCGTTCTGACGCAGAGCCAGGGTAATCGGCAGGAGCATGCGCCTCTGGCGGAGAGTGGTTGCAGAAAGGTCCGCGTAGAGGCGAACCATGGAATAAGGAGGTGGAAGGCGGCCCATTTTACGGGCGGCAGTCATGACGGCTTCTTTGGTAGTAAAGAAGTGAACACGGGCCAGGGTGTCCCTCGGGACATCCGGCCCCAGGTGTTTCGGCTTTGGGACCCTGTGGGCCCTATCAATCATTATATCCTGCTGCGACAAGTGGGGCAAAAGAGTGCGGAAAAGCTTCTGTATATAGGAGGACAGCTCACTGCCGCCTACTTCTTCAGGAATCCCACGGAATTTAACATTGTTCCGGCGGGAGCGGTCCTCTAGATCCGCAAGTTTGCGCTTAACTGCTTCCACTTCATCTGATTGTTCATTATGAGCATCTATAACAGCATTTTGGGATTCAGCAAACTCCCCCATCTTTACTTCCACATGAGACATTCTATCCTCCACTGTTTGCAATTTCTTAGAAAGTGGCAGGAGTAACGCGTTCAGGTCTTGACAGAGGGAGGATTTAAGGGCCTGCAGCATGCGTTTAAGGGTGAGCTCGGAGGCCGGCTGCTGAGAGGTGGGGAAATCAGCAAACATGTCTCCGTCTTTCTGGTCAGAGGCTAGGGCGGATACCTGCACTGGTTCCCTAACTGGGATCCCACATACCTCCGCTGTGGAGCGCGGGCCAACTCCCAGGGCTGCATGAAGTCCGGACCCGGTATCTTGCTGCAGCATGTCGCCATCTTGATTTTGCCGCCCTGCGGCCGCGTATAGCTTATACTCCTCCGGTGTCGGTGGTAAGGACGGCTCATCTTGGGTAAGAAAGTCCATCGGGAGGTGAGGCGGGGACGGTGATGCGTTCCCGGACTGTGGGTCCCGTTGTGGCGGGATAGCTGTTTCTCCATCCGGACTCCGGGCGCCATCTTGCGCTTTGCCCCTCTCAAAATATTTCTCCAAACTGTCGCCTCCAATTTTAGTTAGCACTTTCTTTGCCTTCCCCATGTTGATAGAAGTGGTAGGGGACTTGCAGATCGTGAGGTGTCGGGTCTCCGATGCCAATTATGCTGTAATTAAGTCGCTGGTGAGCGGGAGCTCTCTCCTCAAGCAGCCATTGCAGTCGGCGGCCAAGCCACGCCCCCTTGACAGTTTACTTTAAATGGACACTAATTCTAGTCAATGACTATACTGTACACACACATAGCAAGTTATATTGGATGAAGTAACTTAAACTATGACTACAAGTTTGACTTTTTCTGCCTACCTATTGCAGAACTAATAGGTCATGCCTCTGCTACACAAAGTAAAAGCTAAAATACTTTGATACTCGGTGCACATTAATTTAATTATTTATATTTCTTACTTCCAAAGTAAATGCTGTGTTCATCAAGCTATAAATATATTCTTCCAAATGTACAGTGTTATTTCACATACAATTCTAGTTTCTGGCCAAAGAAGGTCCTTTTAATGAAAAATGTACTTTAAGAAACAGTGGGAAGACTTTATAAAAAAGTAGCAATAAAAACAGTAGCCCAAAGCAACAATATGGGTTGTACACTAAAATCAGTAATTGGAACTCAAGCATATTTTGTCTGCATCATAAATGATACCCTTATTTAGTTTAATATTTTATTTGTAAATTTTTACTGTGTTTTGCCATTTTAAACAACACCTAAATTCTATTCATAATAGACTTGTTATGATTTATGTTATATTGCCAGCATTATTCTTTCTGCATTATCAGTGCTTGGTAGAGATTGGATGATAAATGGAAGCTGTTTGATACGTGTGTTGTCATCATATAGGAATAAGTCAGAAATACCAGTAATGAATATTGAACAGCAGCCTTTCTAATATTTCAAACATGACAGTCCAAGTAAGATCTAATATTTTAGAATTACAGTTATTTTCTGTGGTATCTACTTTTATGCATTGCTGTTATAGATATATTGATTTCTCCAACTGTATTACAGCAGTACTATTCAGTAATGATGTTTTGTTATGGTATTTGGTTATGCTGTTGCAGTCATAGTCACTGCAAAATCTAAAAAATATTAATATTAATACACAAACTGAGAAAGGAATTTTTTTTCTGACTCACTAATTTATACAAATATAGAAGTTGCAAGCTTAGCCATTGGACCTCACTTGACCTACATACCACATGTAGATATGTGGTCACCTTCTGTATTACTCAACTGCAGACAACATACATACTTCTGATATTCCCCAGAAAAATAGGAAATATACTGTATGTTCTATGTATTTTTATGAGGTATTGAATAGGAAATGAAAGGAAGGACTGTGTTAATTTTTAATAAGTGATTATTTTATAGTAAGAAATTTGACATTTATTTGTAAAGAGTTTGACTAAATGAATGCATTTTTATTAGAATGCCTTATTAACAGCTACAGTCCATAGGCATTAAAGGGGTTTTCCTTTGGATAGGTCATTAGCTGATCAGCTGTTCGAGAAGGCAGTGGAGCTCCTTTGAGCAACGCTGCCTTCTCACTGCTTTTCCTAGGCCAGTAATATCCCATTCATCAGTTATGTGGCATAAGAGTAGCTCAGCCCGATCAAAGTGAATGGGGCTCAGTGCAATACCAAATACAGCCACTATACAATATGAGAAATTCCACAGCACTTCCCAAAATAGTGAAAAAAATTCTTCTTTATTTACCGAGTAAAAGCGACGTTTCGGTGCACCCAATGGCACCTTTCTCAAGCAGTGATAAAATGGTGTAACATCCAACAATTTATACATGTGTAGTCAATTCATATAATTAATGTGATCAAACAATTTACATAATTTGTGACATATAAACAATTACAGAAAATCAAACATATCCAGTGATCAAATATCATAATCATGCTAAAGTAATATATATAGAAAACTAAAATTCAGTGTAAATGTGTCCTTGCAAGAAATTAATAATCTTGATCATAGTTGTAGAGATTAAAACGCAAAAGTTCATAATTACAAATCACGAGTGACACGTGCACATGATTAAATAGATTAAAAACAATACCGGTGACACGGAGAGATCAATTGCGGCCAGCATAATAATGGATTCCTGCGTGTCCCTAGTTACAGACTGCACATGTCCAAACCTGTTTAAAGCGCGATGACGCTATTGACGTAATACGTCACAGTCCTGTTCTGTCACGTGACCAAAATTTGTTGTTGGTTGCTATGGGGCTAAATAGTCACCTGATCTACGCACAATGGATCACATGATATTTTCATTGCGGACTACAAGATATAAAAGTATCGAGTATATCAAAACATAAATCGCGGTCAAAATATCAGCTCAGGGAAAATCATTTTCGGACTTTAGATATATATATCGCCATTAACTAAATATAGTCAGGCGCATCCATTCCCACCAAATACAGGATGTGTGTCCCACCCACGGTCTGATTCTGACACTGTGATGACAAAGAACTAACGTCTTACACAGCGATTCCTCACTGTGTTAACCCAAGTTCATTTATTGTAAGAAAAGAGCCTTGGACAGTATGCCAGTATGCCGACTTATATGCCACCGAGAATCCTCTCGGGGCACATAGCCGCCACAATTATTAGGGTTCACACCAGGTCACCGGTGTGAAAACCCCAAATTCAGTCCTATCGGTTCAATATTGCATCTACTTAAGCAAAGACCATCTCGGGTTGTGCTAGTTATCACAATGGGTGCTCCCGACATAAAGGTGCAACATGCAAATATTTAACTAGAGATGTCCAATCTAGATTACTCCCTGCACAGAAACAGGTTATGAATATAGGAAAAAACTTCAATTTATAATAAATGCTGGCCGGGTTGAGGTCTCCATTAGTCACTCGGCGATTAACTGCAAAAAAATAACCAAAGTTATTACATGACAAAAAAGATCATCATATGTTTATTAAAAGAAATTTGACACCATTAGGCGAAAGCAGAACGTCATAATGGGCGCCACCCAAGCAGTGCAATATATCCAATTGGATCCATGGTCTCTGATCCACATTTAATCCATCTAATTAAATCTCATTCTCCATTGTATCCCACATTTAAAAAAAAAAAAAGAAAGAATCCATTCTATATTTCTCTCTCTCTCTCTCTCTCCCTCTGTATATATATATATATATATATATATATATATATATATATAGTGGATATAAAAAGTCTATACACTCCTGTTAAAATGTCAGGTTGCTGTGCTGTAAAAAAAATTCAGAACTTTTTCCACCTTTAATGTGACATATAAACTGTACAAGTCAATTGAAAAACAAACTTAAATCTTTTAGGTGGCGGGAAGAAAAAATATAAAAATAAAATAATATGGTTGCATAAGTGTGCACACGCTTAAACTAATACTTTTTGGAGCACCTTTTGATTTTATTACAGCACTCACTCTTTTTGGGTATGAGTCTATCAGCATGACACATTTTGACTTGGCAAAATTTGCCCACTCTTCTTTGCAAAAACACTCCAAATCTGTAAGATTGCGAGGGCATCTCCTGTGCACAGCCCTCTTCAGATCACTCTACAGATTCTCAATCGGATTCAGGTCTGGGCTCTGGCTGGGCTATTCCAAAACTTTAATCTTCTTCTGGTGAAGCCATTCCTTTGTTGATTTGGATGTATGGTTTGGGTCATTGTCAGGTTGAAAGATAAAGTTCCTCTTCGTGTTCTGCTTTCTAGCAGAAGCCTGAATGTTTTGTGCCAATATTGACTGGTATTTGGAAAGGTTCAGAATTCCCTCTATCTTAACTAAGGCCCCAGTTCCAGATGAAGAAAAAAAGCCCCAAAGCACGTTGCTGCCACCACCATGCTTCACTGTGGGGATGGGGTTCTTCTGGTGATGTGCAGTGTTGTTTTTTCACCAAACATATCTTTTGGAACTATGGCCAAAAAGTTCCGCCTTGGTTTCATCAGACGATAACACCCTTTCCAACATGCTTTTGGGAGACTTCAGATCTGTTTTTGCAAAATGTAGCCTGGCTTGGATGTTTTTCTTCGCAAGAAAAGTCTTTCATCTTGTCACTCTAACCCATAGCCCAGACATATGAAGAATATGGGAGATTGTTGTCACATGTACCACACAGCCAGTACTTGCCAGATATTCCTGCAGCTCTTTTAATGTTGCTGTAGGCCTCTTGGTAGCCTCCCAGACCAGTTTTCTTCTCGCCTTTTTATTAATTTTGGAGGGACGTCCAGTTCTTGGTATTGTCACTGTTGTGCCATATTTTCTCCACTTGATGATGACTGTCTTCACTTTGTTCCATGGTATATCTAATGCCTTGGAAATTCTTTTCTACCCTTCTCCGACTGATACCTTTCAACAATGAGATCCCTCTGATGCTTTGGAACCTCTCTGTGGACCATGGCTTTTGCTGTGGGATGCGACTAAGAAAATTTCAGGAAAGACCAACTAGAGCAGCTGAACTTTATTTGGGGTTAATCAGAGGCACTTTAAATGATGGCAGGTGTATGCTGACTCCTATTTAACATGATTTTGAATGTGATTGTTTAATTCTGAACACAGCTAAATCCCCAGTTATAAGAGGGTGTGTACACTTATGCAACCACATTATTTCAGTTTTGTTTTTTTTCTTCCCTCCACCCAAAAGATTTCAGTTTGTTTTTCAATTGAGTGGTACAGTTTATAGGTCACATTAAAGGTGGAAAAAGTTCTGAAAGGATTTATCTTTGTCTCATTTTTTTACACACAGAAACCTGACATTTTAACAGCGGTGTGTAGACTTTTTATATCCACTGTATATATATGGTAGTTTTAGAAGAAGCAGTAGCTTACTCTAAACAAGCATCCATAACGTATGCCTTACTGGGGGCAGATGGCTGCCTATGTTTATACACACACAGAAGAAGAATCTTAATTTCCCAATGAACAAACTGTGGTGAACAAAACCTTGCAGCCCTGCCTGATGTCATTACTACATCGGGATCACATGGTACAATCTCTTCACTTTCACCAAGACATGACGTTCTGCACCCACTGGAGGTACGCAAGGTCAGCTTGTCACAGTTTTACACAGACACCCTCTGTCTATATGGGCACAGGGAGGCATGGGGAGTGAGAGATAGTGGCTCATGACAGGCTCGGACTGGCCCACAGGGGTACAGGTGAATCACCCGGTGGGACCCTGAGCAAGGTGGGCTCCTAGTCTTCCTGTACAAGTGGCACATAACACAGTAGACTTACTGCAGTACATACATATATTCAATGTACAGCACCTCAAACAGCCTATGTTTATATAAAAAAATTGACACATTATTAAATAAACTCCCCAGTTTATTATTATAGACCTAATCAGATAGCTGAGGTGACTTCTAGGTATAGAGAAAAGCTAGCCAGTGTCTTCTTTCCCCAGGACCTACCTTCTCAAAGTTGCTGCAGGGACCCCCATATTAACTCATCGGATAGCATATTTCTGCTGTGTGAGCAGGTAATTTTTGAATGTATCCTTACGGTGGACCCCCAAAATAAATTTTACTGGTGGGCCTTAGGCACCCCAGTCTGACACTGGCCCACGAGACCTTCAACGTTGCACAACATTCACTCACAACCCTGACAGGCTGAGAGCCCTTTCACTGCCCCAGCGAAAGAGAGCCTTGCCAGCCTGGTAGACTGCCACTAGTTCCTTGTTAGATATAAACCCGGTCCATTAACAGGATTATATTTGGCAAGAAACCAGCCAAGGTAGCATTTAACTAGAGATTAGCGAATCTTCCAAGATTCGGTTTGTTTAGGATTTGTCGAATTTTGATTCTGGCCCGAATCTAAAGTTGAAGAAACCAAAGTTGCTCCAATTGCCATGGAAATTGGTATCTAACCCTATCTTGTCCTCTAAAACACTGAGTTTTTTATGAAAAGCTCCTCTCTCATTTTGTAAATTTTTTACAATTTTTTTCACTCTCCCTCACTTGTCCCATCGGTCTGATACAGCATCAGGTGCAACTGTATCTACTTTTATCTGTTATCGTTAAACTGCGGTTATTGCTTGGCCGTAACTGACAGCAATTACCTTGTGCCTGGTGGTGACAGAAAACTATTGATTGCTTATGTTTTAGGTGCTGTTTTACAAGATTCATGCAAACCGAACTTGAAAAGATTCAGCTTCGATTTGGTGCCTAAAAAATTGGTTTTAGATTCACTCATCTCTACATGTACCATTAAACCGAGACATGGATATGTGGATTTGTGGATCGAGTTAAACAAACAACCCAAGATTAAATTGGATATTTATTTGCCTTAAGTGCACACTAGAATACAACACCATCTACACAAAGGATATATGGTCAGAGCTGCAAATACAGGTGGTAGTACAATTGGAATTAGCAGATAATGCAAAAGTCAGTTACCAGATAGATGTATAGGCTTTGGTGCTGCAGTCACATGGAAGGCAGCAATGCCAGCAGGTGTTCCTGATTTCTTCTAACACTATACACATTGTGACCTTTTTTTAGAAGAACCCTGGCTACTGCCGCACACAGGCAATTAAACCTTTGGTCGGTCATTCCCCTCCCACCGGCTGGAAGGGTCCCAATTCCCCTCCCTTAAGGTATGGTAGTTAAAACCTTAAAAACTCAATATCGATCATGAATCCTCACAGGAAGGTCATAGGGAGGCGATTATCGAGCCAATGTATCCGGCCATGTCCCTGGTAGATTTGGAGACTAAACAAGGTGTTGCTACTTGGCTTCTACTATGAGTTCTCCCCTTCCTTGGGTTCTACAAGTGAGGGAGGCCCATGAGAACGCTTGGCTCGTTCCCAGAATAGTAAAGCTATAGCCGGTATATGGCTAAGATGTATGGTAATTTCATAAATCCATATGAACTCACGGTTGCAGATGGTCTGGGGGGTTTCTTTGATATAGTTGGCCATATTGGCCCCCCAAGGGGGTTGACCTGTCAGAGATGCTTGCTTCCAGTCCCACTGCTGGAGGTGTAAAATGTTATTATCACTTTGAGGCTTTGAGACTTGGCCACTTGCAGAGCCTGTTTGCTATGCAAGATGCCCATAACGCCTGACATAAAATTGGCATGATTTAAATTATATTTCCTCATATTCCTCACACAAACTAGGCACTAAAATAATATTATTTGTACAATAATAAATGGTAGAAAAATTGCAAAAGGTTTTTGAAAAGAAAAAGGTGCACTTGTGCAGCAGATGCAGCAAAACATATGCAACTTATTCTTCTGGGAAATATGTCTATTTTAGACTGACTGCAAAGCATTTTTGGAAATCCTGCCAGCCAGAGTCCCAACCAGGGTCATGTTATCCTATTTCTTCATCTTCCCTGCCTTGTTTTCTTTAGTAATGCACTTAATTTAAAAAAAAAACTGGTCAATGCCCTTTTTGTGAAATTTATCTAAATCAACTTAACAAAACTTCAGAATTATTTGGAAGAATATTTTTTATGAAATTGTGATGAATCTGATTTCTTTAGAATCAATTCAATCATCGCTAAACTATAATATTAATTATGCAAAAGTGATAGTTTTATAGTAATATTCTAAAACAATAAAGTTATTAGATGTGCACATAGAGGAAAAGGATATCCATAGACTAAATCCTTCCTAAACTGATCCTAATTCTGTCTAAAAAAAGACAATGTAAACGTCGTCAGTCTAAAGATGTGCCAAATTTCATATTGGCTTAGACTGGATGATAAAGTTGTAGCATGGCTACACAATGTTGTCTAACTTTTTACCAACTACTGGTTGTCTTACTTTTTGACAGAGTTTTGTTAAGCTTTGGCTCGATTTTTGCTGAAATTGTCATATGTTAGGCCACTCACATTTTTGCTCACCAAGTGTAGTACAGTATTTTGTCTGCTGTATTTGTTGCATAAAAATGTCTAATAGTTTAGGTGACAACATTGTTTTGCTGCACTGTAGGTGTATTCACAATAGTAAATGTATGTCAATATGTTGTCCACAGGGAGATCAATAGACAAACAAAACATTCCAATTCTAAAAATTATGAAAACTGAAAAAATGTATAACTATACCTAAGCTCCAGGTCACAAACTACCAAGGCTATGTTCACACTAGTATTTTGACTTCCGTTCCAGAGCCTAGAGTTCTTGTGCTTTTTTAACATATTACAAAAAATCTATCATGAATACAGTAAGATTGAGTCTTTGATGACAATGTGAATATATATATATATATATATATATATATATATATCAGAACTACAATATTAATTGGCCATTCTGGAATTCAAACATTGTTTGTGCTAATATTTAAAAGTTATCTGCTGTTTATTTTTACCCTGTCCATACTACAAGACTGGCTATAACCAAATTATTAAAGGATGTTAAGGTTCAGTCCATTACATTCTCCAAAGTGGCATAGGAGATCTAATGGTGGTGCATGTTGGGCAAACACCAGTTGGGTCTGAGCTGTAACACTGTATTTAATTAGCCCCAGATCAGTTATATGGACTTTCCCCTATATTAAGCCCACATCCATAGGGTTTGCTGCAGTTTTTGTTGCTGTTTTTTTTAAGTTTTATATACTTTTCGTACATGATAGGAATACTGCAATTTTAGCAATAACTACAGTAAAAGTGCACCAGAAATAGGTTTGAAAACAGTTTTGCTATCCAGTGTAAAAATAGAGTGAACTGGAGTAAATATTTAAAGTGTCCACTGTTAAGGTCACCAATTTCTGATGAAACATTTAATTCAATTAAATCATAACATAACAGTAAAAGCCTTGACCGGTTGCAATTCACATCACAACCACTTGGTAGCTACACATACATGATGGAAATCTCATGACAAGGTATCACAAAGTCATCTTTTTTGTTCAAAAACAGATAGAGATTAATGAATTTCTCAAATTTTCAAATTTCAGTCTGATTCAGTCAAATTGGCCATCAGATCCAATTCAGTCCAAACAGGTTTGGTTCAAAGCAAAACTGCCCTAACTGAAAAGACGTGTATAACACCACGAGGTCCCCTAGGACTGTATCCAACCACTTTTATGCTCTTTAATGTAAAGATGGCATTAGTACTGACATGGTGACAGTGACACATACGGATACGGGTAAATTGATGGTAGTCAATGTTAACAAGCAGCCCGTTTAATAAAACACTACACTGTTGGACCTTTTTCAACCACTACCCGATCGCCTATTGCAGGGATGCGTCCTGCGGGCGGCTGGGTTATTCCTCCTTGACGCGCCGATTCATCATCTCGCGAGAGGCGAGATTTCCTGTGAACGTGAAAAAAAAAAATTTGTACATGAACTCACCATATCCCTCACGGAATACCTTGGGGTGTCTTCTTTCTAAAATGGGGTCACTTGTAGGGTATTTATACTGCCCTGGCATTTTAGGGGCCCCTAATGCGTGGAAAGAAGTCTGGAATCCAAATGCGTAAAAATGCCCTGTGAAATCCTAAAGGTACTCATTGGAATTTGGGCCCCTTTGCGCACCCAGGCTGCAAAAAAGTGTCACACATGTGGTATCGCCGTACTCAGGAGAAGTAGGACAATGTGTTTTGGGGTGTATTTTTACATATACCCATGCTGGGTGAGAGAAATATCTCTGTAAATGACAACTTTTTAAAAAATGTTATACAAAGTTGACAATTTACAGAGATATTTCTCTCACCCAGCATGTGTATATGTAAAAATACACCCTAAAACACATTGCCATACTTCTTCTGAGTACGGTGATACCACATGTGTGCCACTTTTTTGCAGCCTAGGTGCGTAAAGGGGCGTAAAGTCCAATGAGTACCTTTAGGTTTTACAGGGTTGCTCACAATTTAGCCCCGCCCAAAATGGCAGAACAGTAAACAAACCCCACAAATGTCCCCATTTCGGAAAGTAGACACCCCAAGGTATTCACTGAAGGGCATAGTGAGTCCGTGTGAGATTTTTTTTTTTTTTTTTTTTTGCCAGAAGTTAGCAGAAATGGAAACTTTATTATTATTATATTTTCCTCAGAAAGTGTCATTTTCCGCTAATTGTGAAAAAAAAAATGAAATCATACATGAACTCAACATGCCCCTCCGCGAATACTTTGGGGTGTCTTCTTTCTAAAATGGTGTCATTTGGGGGGTATTTATACTATCCTGGCATTCTAGCACCTGAAGAAACATGACAGGTGCTCAGAAAGTCAGAGCTGCTTCAAAATGCAGAAATTCACTATTTTGCACTATTTTGTAAACGCTATAACTTTTACCCAAACTAATAAATATACACTTATTGCATTTTTTTTTATCAAAGACACGTGGAACAATAAATTTAGGGAAAAATGTATATAGAAATATAGTTTTTTTTTTTAAAAAAATTTACAACAGAAAGCGAAAAATGTCATTTTTTTTCAAACATTCTGGTCATTTTTTATTAATATCAGAAAAAGTTAAAATGTCAGCAGCATTGAAATACCACCAAATGAAATCTCTATTGTGAGAAGAAAAGGAGGTAATAAACCGTGAAAGTAGTGTAGTGCAGAATTGTAAAAAGTGGTCTGGTCATTAAGGGTGTTTAAGCTAGGGGGGCTGAGGTGGTTAAATAAAAAAAAGTTTTTACAAAATTATCCCTTTATGGGGGGAAGATGTCTTCTGTATATTCTGAACTGTAAAATATTGGCCACATTTTTGGGAAGTTTGTAATGAATTTGATTTTGTTAATGACTTGCTCATCTCTAAAATTGAATTATTTTGTTGCACATATCTAGCTATATGATGAGCCAAGAGGAAAGGTGAGGAAGGACACATACACATACATTGTACAGTGTAAAATCAGGGTGCTCTGCTTCAGATAAAACAACTGAAGTCTATGGATAGAGAATTTTCCATTCAAAAGATGGGGAAAAATGGCGAAAAATTTTATTTCCTCAAAAATCTGTTAAAATATTCAGTGCATATTGTACTTCCTGTTCAGCTTTACTAGCTACACTTTCAGGTTTGACAGCAGCATAGCAAGGTCAGAAATTATCTGCAATTTGCAGTCTGATGGTTTAAAGTTGAGAACGGATTTACTACATTTGTTAGTTGCAATGTGAAAAAAGTGTCAGCAGAAGCATGTTACTACCTTATAATGTAAAGCTATTATAGGCAGTCTGCTGTCTGTAGCTCCATTTTCTAAAAGATCCTGCTGTGCATTCAGAGAATATTCCTTCTGTCTGATAAAACTAAAACATGATCTTGATGTGCTGTACAATGCCACATACTGTCAGGCGTAGACACATTACTATAGATTTTAAGGGCCAGTAAGACCACTCCATAGCCATATTGGTTTACTAGAAACCTAAAAACTCATATGTGCATGTATATTATTAACAAATATCTATGTGTATTAGACTGGAATTAGTCCAATCTGGAGGACCTCCACCCCCAAAGATATAAACGTAATCATGTTCCCAAATGTCACAAAACTAAGTATATGTAAGCAAAGAGTAATACCTGTATTATAGGAGATGAGCGAATTTCTTTTTTTCACAAAAAACTAACTTTGTGACGAATTACTTTGTCACAAAGCGCATTTGTTTGTAATTAGCAGGTGCAATGACAGGGAGCTGCAATAGCGCCGCCACCTGTCATTGTACCCCTCAAATGCCGTGTTCATACATGATCGCGGCATCTGAGTGTAAAATGAACAATACATTTTTTTAAATCAAACTTACCGTCTCCATTTGCTCACGACGGACCAGCCACTGCCATCTTGCTTGAAGATCTCGGCTGAAATCCTGTGCTGCGCAAGATTATGTCATCAGACCAGCTGGCGTGCTGACATATGACTTCATCACGCAGCCGGCATGATGATGTAATCTCGCACCGCACAGGATTTTCGGCCGAGATCTTCAAGCAAGATGGAGGCTGGCGTCCCGTCAGAGCAAATGGAGGAGGCAAATTAGAATTTTTTAGTTTTTTATACTATTTCAGGTTAAATCGATTCGCTGACAGGAAGCACGAGGAAATTCAGCTTCTAGGCAAATCAAATTTATCCTGAAATTCGGATTGAATTCCACCTAGTGGGATTTGATTTGCTCATCTCTACTGATGATGAAACACAATCAGTTTCCAGGCTTTCTGCTGCCTGTTATTGAATGGAAATGTTCATTCATAGGACACTCATGCCTCATTTATACAGTATCTCTGCATAAGAGTACACAACCTCTTTAAATGCCAAAATTGTAACACTCATTTAAAACATACCTGTTGTTTAAGGCTACTTTTCAGAGTAAGCTTCCATGTGTGTACGT
This sequence comes from Bufotes viridis, assembly GCA_033119425.1. Taxonomy (NCBI): domain Eukaryota; kingdom Metazoa; phylum Chordata; class Amphibia; order Anura; family Bufonidae; genus Bufotes; species Bufotes viridis. The sequence goes on along the minus strand of CM065590.1, from coordinate 371,402,582 downwards.
ACATGTTTAACCCCTTAAGGACCCTGCCATATTTCACCTTAAGAACCAGGCCATTTTTTTTCAAATCTGATATATGTCACTTTATGTGGTGTTAACTTTAAAACACTTTGACTTATTTAGGCCATTCTGAGAGTGTTTTCTCGTCACACATTGCCCTTCATGACAACGGTAAAAATGAGTCAAAAAATTTCAAATTTACAAATTTCAATTTCTCTACTTTTATAATAGATAGCAATACCTCCAAAAATAGTTATTACTTTACATTCCCCATATGTCTACTACTTGTTTGTATCATTTTGTTGATGCCATTTTATTTTTGGGGGATGTTAAAAGGCTTAGAAGTTTAGAAGCAAATCTTGAAATTTTTCTAAACATTTCCGAAACCCACTTTTTAAGGAATAGTACAGGTCACTTCGTTAGGCTTACATAATAGAAACCACCCAAAAATGACCCCATTTTAGAAACTACAACCCCTCAAGGTGTTCAAAACTGATTTTACAAACTTTGTTAACCATTTAGGTGTTCCACAAGAATTAAAGAGGTTGTCCGGTCCTAAAATTAAAATTCTTTTTATGTGCTCCTAACACCCCTCACTATGCATACATATGCCCCCAATACCTGTTTTTCAAGTCTGAGCTTTCCTTCCCCCCTAGAAGACATCAGATTATCCTGGCAGATCTGTTTACTTTCTCCCCTTCTAGTTTTGTTGAATACATAACTTTATTGATACACAAGCCTGGCTGCACTGCACAGAGATGAGTCACAGGCTGGCCACGCCCCCACACTGCTCTGTCTGCAGCAGCTACACCCATTACAACTCATGTGTCCGTCTTTCTGCACACAGACATGAATCTACTTCTCAGTCAGTGTCTAAATCCCATCACTGACTGTCCACAGGCACTGCCCTCATCATCTCCAGAGTGTGAAAAACAGCTTGAATCAGCAAGCGTATCCAATCATATATGTATCTTATCCTATCCTGTGTGATACAGCCTGCACAGCGGTGTATCAAATCCCAACACTGACATTGCTAAAATGTGTATCTAATCCCATTTTGTATGATCCTGTCTGCTGAGCTGTGTATCTGATCCCTTATGCACACCACCGTATTCATTTTGCGATCCACATTTTTTGCAGTCCCATTGAGTTCGATGGATTTGAGGTGCTCATTTTGAGGACCAGAATAGGACATGTTCTGTTTTTACTGGAACTGACATACGGATATAAAAAACACACTGATGACGTCCCTGTGCTTTCCATATCCGTATGTCAGTTCTGCGACACATAAAAAATGACTGTTAAAAAATGTGAATCGCACACGGACAGTAACCTCATTTAGTGGATCCGCGACTTGCAGACCGCAAAACAGATACGGTTCTGTGCACGAGCCCTATCACTTATACTGAGCGCCCATAACAGTGACATCCACAGTGCCCCATAACAGAGACCTCCACAGTGCCCCCATAGCAGTGACATCCACAGTGCCCCATAACAGTGACATCCACAGTGCCCCATAACAGTGACGTCCACAGTGCCCCATAACAGTGACATCCACAGTGCCCCATAACAGTGACATCCACAGCGCCCCCATAACAGTGACGTCCACAGTGCCCCATAACAGTGACGTCCACAGTGCCCTATAACAGTGACATCCACAGTGCCCCCATAACAGTGACGTCCACAGTGCCCCCATAACAGTTACATCCACAGTGCCCCCATAACAGTGACATCTACAGTGCCCCATAACAGTGACATCCACAGCGCCCCCATAACAGTGACCTCCACAGATCCCCCATAACAGTGACATCCACAGCGCCCCCATAACAGTGACATCCACAGTGCTCCCATAACAGTGACATCTACAGTGCCCCCATAACAGTGACATCCACAGTGCCTTCATAATAGTGACATCCACAGTGCCCCCCATACCAGTGACATCCACAGTGCTCTCATAACGCTGTCATCCAATGCCCCCTATTTGCCATCCAGTGCCCCCACTATGCCATCCAGCGCTCCCTTGTGCCATCCAGTGCCTCTTGTGCCATCCTGTGCCCCCTTGTGCCATCCAGCACCATTTATGCCATCCAGCGTTCACTGTGCCCTCCAGCTCCCCTTGTGCCATCCAGAGCCCACTTTTGCCATCCAGCCCCCCTTATGACATCCTATGCCCCCTTATGCCATCCCGTTTCCCTTATGCCATCCTGTGCCCCCTGTGTGCCATCCAGCACCCCTTGTGCCATCCTCTGCCCCCTTGTGCTATCCAGCGCCCTTTGTGCCATCTACCGCCCCATGTGCCATCCAGTGCCTCTTATGCCATCCTGTGCCCCCTTGTGCCATCCAGCGCCCTTTATGTCATCCAGCGTCCCCTGTGCCCTCCAGCTCCCCTTGTGCCATCCAGAGCCCCCTTTTGCCATCCAGCGCCGCTTATGCCATCCTATGCCCCCTTGTGCCATCCCGTTTCCCTTATGCCATCCTGTGCCCCCTGTGTGCCATCCAGTGCCCCCTTGTGCTATCCAGCGCCCTTTGTGCCATCTACCGCCCCTTGTGCCATCCAGTGCCTCTTGTGCCATCTTGTGCCCCCTTGTGCCATCCAGCGCCCTTTGTCATCCAGAGTCCCCTGTGCCCTCCAGCTCCCCTTGTGCCATCCAGAGCCCCCTTTTGCCATCCTATGCCCCCTTGTGCCATCCCGTTTCCCTTATGCCATCCTGTGCCCCGTGTGCCATCCAGTGCCCCTTTGTGCTATCCAGCACCCTTTGTGCCATCTACCGCCCCTTGTGCCATCCAGTGCCTCTTGTGCCATCCGGTGCCCCCTTGTGCCATCCAGCGCCCTTTGTCATCCAGCGTCCCCTGTGCCCTCCAGCTCCCCTTGTGCCATCCAGAGCCCCCTTTTGCCATCCTATGACCCCTTGTGCCATCCCATTTCTCTTATGCCATCCTGTGCCCCCTGTGACATGCACAGCATGGCGATCAGCCTCTGTGGCTGATCGCTATGCTGTCACTCCTGCACAGCACTTACATCGCGCTGTGCAGGAGTCAGTACAGGCTTCACATAGAAGCCTGTATGATAGAGACGGCGGTACTGCACATGCGCACTAGCATTCAGCCTAGTGCGCTGTGTAGACGGCCGGGCGGAGCTTTCTTCAGCAGGAGGCGGTGACGTCACTAGTGACGATCCGTCTCCTGCTGGAGAAAGGAAGAAAGGACCGGAAGACAGGGAGACGGACTTCGGCCGGAAGAAGTGAAAAGACAGCTAGAGGGACCACGTGATCAAGATCCAGATTGCAAGAACAGCTGCACTGTGGAAGGTAAGTATGTTAGTAATACATTTTCCTCCACAGGTTAGTTCCTTTTAGCTAAAAAAAAGTTTAAGCCCGGAGAACCCCTTTAATGGAAAATGGAGATTCAATTTCAGAATTTCACTTTTTTGGCGGATTTTCCATTTTAATACATTTTTTCCAGTAACAAACCAAGGGTTAACATCCAAACAAAGCTCAGTATTTATTGCCCTGATTCTGTAGTTTACAGAAAAACCCCATATATGGTCGTAAACTGCAGTACGGGCAAACGGCAGGGCACAGAAGGAAAGGAACGCTATATTGTTTTTGTATACTTTTTTTATTAAGGTGACAAAAAATGCCTTTTTTACACACTTTTCATTTCTATTTTTTTACGGTGTTCACTTGAGGGGTTAGCTCATGTGATGTTTTTATACAGCAGGTTCTTACGGACACTGAGATACCAAATATGTATACTTTTTTATTTATTTACGTTTTACACCATAATATAATTTTTGAAATAAACAAAAAAATCATTTTAGTGTCTTCATAGTCTGAGAGCCATATATTTTTTTATTTTCTGGACGATTGTCTTAGGTAGGGTATCATTTTTGCAGGACGAGACAATGGTTTAATTGGCAAAATTTTGGGGTTCATATAACTTTTTGATCGCTTGCTATTACACTTTTTGTGGCTTTTTTGAGACAGTTTTTTTTTTAGGTGCTCACCTGAGGTGTTAGGTCATGTGATATTTTTATACAGGTTCTTACGGACATGGCAATGCCTAATATGTATACTTTTTTATTTACCTAAGTTTTACACAATAATATAGTTTTTGAAACAAAAATAATAATAATAATGTTTTAGTGTCTCTAGTCTGAGAGCCATAGTTTTTTTTATGTCTTAGGTAGGTATCCTTTTTTGCGGGATGAGGTGATGGTTAGATTTGTACTATGTTGGGGTGCATATGACTTTTTGATCACTTGCTATTACACATTTTGTGATGTAAGGTGACACAAAATGTCTTTGACACCGTTTTTTTTTTTACAGTGTTCACATGAGGGGTTAGGTCATGTGGTATTTTTATAGAACAGGCTGTTACAGACGTGGTGATACATAATATGTGTACTTTTCTAATTTATTTAAGTTTTACGCAATAATATCATTTTTGAAACAAACAAAAAAAAAAATATGTTTTAGTATCTCCATAGTCTGAGAGTCATAGTTTTTTTTTATGTTTTGGGCGATTGTATTAGGTAGGGTATTTTATTTTATTTTTTTTGACCGTGTTAATCTTACGGACGCGGCGATACCTAATTAGTTTACTTTTTTTTACATTTATTTAGGTTTAACACTATAAATTTTTTTTAGTAATTACACAGTCTAAGAGTCAGTTTTTTTTAAGTTTTTATCCAATTGTCTTAGGTAGGGGCTCATTTTTTGCGGGATGAGGTGACAGTTAGATTGGTACTATGTTGGGGTGCATATGACTTTTTGACTGCTTACTATTACATTTTTTGTGATGTAATGTGATAAAAAAAATTGCTTTTTTGACACCGTTTTTATTTTTTAATTTTTTTAGAGTGTTCACCTGAGGGGTTAGGTCATGTGGTATTTTTATAGAGTAGGTTGTTATGGACGCGGCGATAAATAATATGTGTACTTTTTTATTTACTTAAGTTTTACACAATAACAGCATTTTTGATACCAAAAAATTATGTTTTAGTGTCTCTATATTCTGAGAGCCATAGTTTTTTTTAATTTTTTTGGGCGATTGTCTTAGGTAGGGGCTCATTTTTTGCAGAATAACGTGATGGTTATATTGGTACTATTTTGGGAGGCATACGCCTTTTTGATCGCTTGGTGTTGCTCTATTAGTGATCTAAGTTGACAAAAAAATGTTTTTTTAGCACAGTTGTCATTTCATGTTTTTTTATGTTTTACATCTGAGGGGTTAGGTCATGTGATATTTTTATAGAGACAATCGATACGGACGTGGTGATACCTATTATGTCTACTTTTCTTTTTTTCTTTTTTTTTTTTTTACTTTATTTTGGGAAAAGGAAGATTTTTAATTGAAACTAAAAAAATTTTTATAAAACTTTATTTTTTAACTTTTTTCACTTTATTTTTTGTCCAACTCTGGGACTTCAACTTTTGGGGGTCTGATTCCCTTTACAATGCTTTACAATACTTAGCCCTGTATTTTAAAGCATTGGCTGTAAGTGTATTACTGATTATAATACACTTACAGCTTCTTACCTGTGAGATCCAGGGAGCTGGATCTCACAAGCTGTCACGGAAGGCAGCCACGATGCCTAAGTAAGGTATCGGGCTGCCTTCCCTGCCATCGGGTCCCCATCACAGCAGCGCGGGGACCCAATGGAAGCTTCGATCCACGCAAGGACATCACATGTGTCACGGTCAGTTCTGACCGCTGCACATCAAGGGTTAATGCGCCGGCATTGGTGATTGCTTTGATGCCAGTGCATGCAACAGGGGTCCGACTATCAGTGACTGACGGACACCTACCGCGGATCGGGCAGGCGCATCTCCTGCACCCGCCCGATCACCGTGCCTTACATGTACAACGTTGGTCCTTATTTCACGGATATCTGCACTGTACATATACGGCGTGAGACCTTAAGGGGTTAACACTATATAACGCTATATACGGCCATGTATGATTTGAATCCTGCATTTATCAACAGTTTTTCCAACTTGGCTTTTCCAAACTCAGCACCAGGGTGAGTGGCTACTAGCTTCTACAGTGTTTCCTATATGAATCATGCATAGAAGAGAGGGTATTCTAAGCCTCTATCTACCGTATTTCTTTTAAAAACTGAAAAGCAGTGGCAGCATGAAGGACATTATAAAGATGTAGTATCATGTGCTATGATTCCAACTCAGGGGGAGGAGAGGCATAAAACACTTTCAATATAACTAGCACTGCCTCTGTTCCAAGTCTTTCTCATTGCAGCTTATCCCCTTACCCTTCAATAGAATTTTGTGGGCTGCAGCTATAACCTGACCCCTCAGTTAACTTGGTATTCCACATTCATCATTGCCTTTCTGAAGATTGATTTACAAGTGAACTGAGAGTCAATGACAATTCAGAAGGAAGGGGTTTAAGCAGAAGTGATTGATATGTTAATACAGTTCACCTATTAAATACTGCCAACTCTGGCAAAGAGTAGAACTATTTTGTGATTTCCTGACAGTGGTGAGTTGCTTATTTTAATTTACTTACATTTACTGAACTGACAAAAATGTTCAGAAAAAGGCAAAATATTCACTGTTGTGACTTGAATATTTCAAGGTATGATATATAAAGTCCATAATAGAAAACAGTACCATGACATCAACCATTATCTGTAATGTTCTTTACAGGAGAAATAGTGGTGGTTATGCAATGCAATCTAGCACGAAACATTTTGTTTTGAAGGATGTTCCCAATTTAAATATATTTGTTTGGATAATGATTGAAAAACAAGACAATGCAGTATCTCGTGCTATTAGGGCAGTACATTCACTTTTGTCACTGTTTAAAAACCTCCAAGATGTGTATGCTCTCAAAATAATTTTATCTGGTTGGCCAAATATACCCCCAGACAATGGACCCCTGCCAAATAATGCAGTAATACATTGCTTACTGGTATATTATTGCAAAACATAGATTTATCATTCAGGGGTCAAGGAAAGAAGGATCATTCACACCCCATTTGACAGCACGTCATATTTTATCAGTCCTGAAAAAAAAGAGAATAGCAATAGAGATAAAATTCTGCAATTTCTAATACCTTTCTAGAGAAAATTTACCAGAACATAAACTTATATGTTTTAATGTATTGAGAATTTAATTTTATCATAACATTTATTAATTGCCCCATAAAGAATTGCTATGGTTACTAAGGCTTAAAGGCCATCATGTATTACAGTATGCATGTAAGGGATATCTTTTTAACTTGGTAGCGAACGCACAAAGTAAAAGATGCATTCAATAAATTATCATTCGTCTGCATGTATAGCAAAAAGAAAAATAATTGAATTTGGCCATAGTACAGAGTGAATGGGGTGATCTCTTTTAATATTTTGTCATGGTTTGTTCAAAAACCTATTCAAGTATGACATTGTATCATTTGGTATGATACAGCTATTGCATGGCTGCTGATTCCTGAAACTAGAACTCATTTTCTATAGCAATTCACGAGATAAGATGAATACAAAACTGCCAAACACACAGAAGGTTAGAAAAAGCAGTAAACAGAAACACAAGCAACTTATTAATCAATGGGCTGGCATGGGAACTGACAGAATATTGCATATATTACTATGCTGAAACCCATGAGTGAGTAAATATATCATTAAACAGATGCTCGTGCTTAGAGAATTCTAATAACTGGATGATTGTCTAATGGGAAGCCATGTTTCCCACACAACAAGAAGTATATTTACCATCTTCATGCTCCCAAACCAGTTCAAGTTAATCTTTCTGCTTTGGAAGATCACTGTTTTTCAATCAAATGAATTTCTCTGTCTAATTGTCTAGGAAGCCAGTTTAACGTTTTACAATAATGTTGAACAAAACAAACAAATCCCAAAATAAAATATTGACCATAAGGCCTGGTCCAGGTACAAGTTCTACAAATAATTTTATATTGAGGTTTATGCATATATATATCTCTCTGATATTCTCCCAAAGAGGTCAATGGAGACTGAATATTTTAAGCTACATATATGGACTGCTAGACAGAGATAAGTGAATTAATTCTAAAATTTGAGAATTTAATGTGAATTTTGAAAAAAGTTGGGAATCAAGAGAATCAAGTGATCCTCTCCAAACAGTGAATGTGTCACGGTCCCTCCCATGACAGAGGTGAGAAGATCTGAGAGACTGGCGGCATGTGAGGGTATCAGATAGTCTCTTTGTTTTCATCTTGCAGTGTTGCTGGTTGGTAATGACCACACCTCTTGTCAGGTGCAGCTTGTGGATCATTACTGAGGCTCTATTTAATTCTGACTCATGCTGCTTACCATGCGGTTGATATTACCTGCTGGAGTTGGTTGAGTTGGTGTGTTGTTCCTTTGGATCTCCTGCTCCTCCATTCTTCTTTAAGCTAAGTGCATTTTGTTTTGCATTTTGTTGTTCGCTTGTGTGTCTTGTGGTCTAGGCCTCAGGGAGATGCTGGTTCCTTCATCTGGGGAGGAAAAAGTAGACTCATTCCCTGCCACCACTCCTAAGGCCCTACAGGGTCTCCAGGGCTAAGGTTCCGGTGTATGAGTATTTCCCCCTTCTGGGTCTACTCATACTAGCAGGAGTCAGGGAGAGGTCTAGGGATTCCTAGGAGGTCACCATCCCTCTCCCTTTGTTTTGAGGCCTAGACTCCGGTCTATTACTTCTGTATGTTATTGGGTGTCATCCCCACCCGTGACATTATCAACCGCCCAAAAAAACATAATTTTGTTTGTGTCAGTGCAGCAATGGATACTGTTTCTGCACTGGTCGATCGTATGCAGGGACTGTCTTTGGAAGTGGCTGACCTCTGCACGGCTGTCTCGCAGTTTCAGAGACCACAGGTGGCGGCTTCCAGCAGCGGCAACCAGGCCTGCCCTGAATCTAAGGTCGCTATGTTTTCCGGGGGAAGTGACAACTTTATTCAGTTCAGGGAGTCATGCAAACTATATTTTAGACTACGTCCTAACTCTTCTGGGGACGAGAGTCAAATAGTGGGGATTAGGGTTGAGCGAGTCTGGGTTCGGACATTTCCGTAAAAGTTTTGGTTTGGGTTCGGTGTACGGCGATTTCTTGGCGCCTTTTGAAAGGCTGCAGGGCAGCCAATCAACAAGCGTTTCACTAGTCTGCCCTGTTGAACCTGGGGGTGTTAAATCTTCAAACTACAGCAATTATTGAGGGTGCTATTCTACATTTTTGTACACAGCCCTGAGCCCAGTGACAGTGAAAAACAACGTTTAATCCATCTGCTAGTTCAGTGGGCGTGAACTGCATGTGTGCAAGGAACATTACTTTAATTCTGTTCTGGCAGCTCAGTGGAGGATAAATTCCCTTTTTTGGCCAGTCAAGTACCCCTGCGGCCTGCAGTGCATACCTGGCAGTGAAAAATATTCAATTACATTAGTCTTTCACATATTTTTGTGATCTAAAGTGAATTTTGATCAGTCTGCAAGAGGCACTGCATATCTGACAGTCCAATAAAACTGTTGCATACTGCAGTTACCTTGCTGCTATAAAAAAAAAATCTAACTTTTTTTGCTAGATAGTAAATTTACGGGATATGCTGCATTTCTGACAGTCCAATTTAAGCATTACATACTGCAGTTACATTGCTGCTATAAAAAAATCTAATTTTTCGTGCTATATAGCAAATTTGTGTGCTATGCTGCATTTCTGACATTCCAAATACAACCGTAACATACTGCATTTACATTGGTGCTATAAAAAACACACTTTTTGTGCTAGACAGGTGACAGGGAGGTAAATTAGTAAAAATTGTCTGTTACATTATTGGGTGACATTAGCCCAGTTTTATTATAAGACAGAGTTCAGACCAAGCAGATATGCATTTACACTCACAAGTGCATAGCCATAAGGCAAACAAGGTTGGTTAAAACATGGCTGCACAATACATCATAAACTGATAGCAAAACATAGAAAAAGGGGCTCATTCCAAAAAAAATTGGAATGAAGAAAGCTCTTAGCGCACATTTTTGATCAAAAGTATGTCGGGCCCAAGTATCAACAGTCAGTCAATCAGTATTAACCCAGTTTTGCCATATACAAACCCCTGCTCTGCATAGATGACAGGGAGGTAAATTAGTAAAAATCTTCTGTTACATTATTTGGTGACATTAACCCAAGTTTGCCATATACAAACCCCTCCTCTGCATAGGTGACAGGGAGGTAAATTTGTAAAAATCGCCTGTTACATTTGTGGGTGACATTTTACCATTTCTGTCCTATACAAAAGCCTGCTCTGCATAGGTGACAGGGAGGTAAATTAGTAAAAATCGTCTGTTACATTTGTGGGTGACATTTTACCATTTTTGCCCTATACAAACCCCTGCTCTGCATAGGAGACAGGGAGGTAAATTAGTAAAAATCGTCTGTTACATTGGTGGGTGACATTTTACCATTTTTGTCGTAAACAAACCCCTGCTCTGCATAGGTGACAGGGAGATAAACTTGTAAAAATCATCTGTTACATTATTGGGTGATATTAACCCATTTTGTCACATACAAACCCCTGCTCTGCATAGGTAACAAAGAGGTAATCTAGTAAAAATCATCTGTTACATTCGTGGGTGACATTTTACACTTTTTTCCTGCATACAAACCCCTTCTCTGCATAGGTGACAGGGAGGTAAATTTGTAAAAATCGTCTGTTACATTGGTGGGTGACATTTTACCATATTTGCCGTATACAAACCCCTGCTTTGCATAGGTGATAGGGGGGTAAATTTGTAAAAATCGTCTGTTACATTGGTGGGTGACATTTTACCATTTTTGCCCTATACAAACCCCTGCTCTGCATAGGTGACAGGAAGGTAAATTAGTAAAAATCGTCTGCTACATTGGTGGGTGACATTTTACCATTTTTGCCGTATACAAACCCTTGCTCTGCATAGGTGACAGGGAGGTAAATTAGTAAAAATCGTCTGTTACATTGGTGGTTGACATTTTACCATTTTTGCCGTAAACAAACCCCTGCTCTGCATAGGTGACAGGGAGGTAAACTTGTTAAAATCATCTTTTACATTATTGGGTGACATTAACCCATTTTGTCACATACAAACCCCTGCTCTTCATAGGTGACAAAGAGGTAAATTAGTAAAAATCGTCTGTTACATTCGTGGGTGACATTTTACACTTTTTTGCTGTATACAAACCCCTGCTCTGCATAGGTGACACAGAGGTAAATTAGTAAAAATCGTCTGTTACATTGGTGGGTGACCTTTTACCATTTTTGCCCTATACAAACCCCTGCTCTGCATAGGTGACAAGCAGGAAAATTTGTAAAAATTGTCTGTTACATTGGTGGGTGACATTTTGCAATTGTTGCTGTATACAAACCCTTGTTCTGCATAGGTGACAGGAAGGTAAATTTGTAAAAATCGTCTGTTACGTTGGTGGGTGACATTTTACCATTTTTACCGTATACAAAACCTTGCTCTGCATAGGTGACAGGGAGGTAATTTTGTAAAAATCGTCTGTTACAATATTGGGTGACATTAACCCAGTTTTGCCATATACAAACCCCTTCTCTGCATAGGTGACAGGGAGGTAAATTTCAAAAAATCGTCTGTTCCATTGGTGGGTGACATTTTACCATTTTTGCCGTATACAAACTCCTGCTCTGCATAGTTGACAGGAAACTAAATTTTGTAAAAATGTCTGTTACTTCGGTGGGTGAACACAAAAATTCAGGACAGCATCAAATAAGGGACGTGGCAATGGTCGTGTTGCTGCTGGTGTTGGTGGAGCTCCTGTTGTAGGGAGAGGACGTGGTCAATCTGTTCCAGCTACATGCCCAAATGAAACAATAGATGACAGAGCCTTTAGCATCATTTTATAGGCCTCTACGAATGGTGAGGCCAGAACAAGTACAGTTGCTAGTAAATTGGGTGGCTTACAGTGCCTCAAGTACCTTCACATTGTCTCGAACCCGGTCCACTGCTGAAAGCTCAGAGTTGGCACCTGCAGGCCATGGGCATCTATCTAGCAACTCACCCCCTTGAAAATCAGCCAAGCAGTCTGAGCCCCAAGTCATGCAGCAGTCCCTTATGTTTTTTGTTGACTCTGTGACTCTGCTACCAAGGTTTCCCAGAGCCATCCACTTAGCCCTGCCCCAGAAGTGGAAGAGATTGAGTGCACCGATGCCCAACCACTTATGTTTCAGGATGTGGGCATGGGAGGACCATAGCAGCACATCTCTGATGATGACGAAACACAGGTGCCAACTGCTGCGGCTTTCTGCAGTGTGAAAACCAACAAGGAGGGCAGGGGTGAAGACTGGGTGGAAGATGATGTGGAGGACGATGAGGTACTAGACCCCACATGGAATCAAGGTCATGCGAGTGACCTGTGCAGTTCGGAGGGTGCAAAAGCCGAGTGGCCGTCCCCTAGACAGTACGCCTGCTACTGCCCACTGCACCCATGGACCAAGCAAAACAAGCCGGCTCCAAGGAGTTCCCTGGCGTGGCATTTCTTCAGACAATGTGGAGACGACAAGACACAAGTGGTTTGCACACTGTGCAATGCAATCAGAGCCTGAAGCGAGGCATAAGCGTTCTAAACCGGAGCACAACCTGCATGACCAGGCATCTAAGTGCAAAGCACGAGCTGCAGTGGAGTAAACACCTCCAAAACCAAGAAAGGTCTCAGGCAGCTCCTGCTCCCAATTCTGCTGCAGTCTCAGCCTCTTCCTTTTCCTCTGGAGTGACAGTGGCACCGGCCACCCCGCAAACAGAGGATAGGGCAGCAACGCCACCACATCCGTCACCTTCAACAAGCAGCAAAACAATGTCCCATGGCAGCGTTCAGCTGTCCATCTTCCAAACAATGGAGCGAAAGAGGAAGTACCCACCTACCCACCCACGATCCCTGGGCCTGAATACCAACATTTCAAAATTCCTGGCCTTTGAAATGCTGTCATTGCTTCTGGTGGAGATGGAGAGTTTTAAAAACCTTATGGCGTTGACTGTCCCACAGTACGTCTTTCCCAGCCGCCAATACTTTTCCAGGCGAGCCATCCCTTACTTGCACAAACAAGTGGGGGACAAAATCAGGTGTGCACTGTGCAACGCCATCTGTGGCAAGGACCACATAACTACCGATAAGTGGACCAGTAAGCACGGGCAGGGACGTTATATCTCCCTAACAGCACACTGGGTAAATATTTGTATGGCGCATATCCGTCTGCCTTTTAGGATTGCAGGGCATTTCTCTTTGCTTCCTGTTGCCTCCTCCTCCTCTACCACCTCCTCATCCGGTTAGCATAACACCTTCACCACTAACTTCAGCACAGCCATTGGAAAACGACAGCAGGCAGTTTTGAAACTCATCTGTTTGGGGGACAAACCCCACACCGTGCAGGAGCTGTGGACGGGCATGGAACAACGGACCGATGAGTGGTTGGTGCCACTGAGCCTCAAACCCGGCCTGGTGATGTGCGATAATAGGCGACATCTCGTAGCAGCTCTGAGCCTAGCTGGTTTGACGCACATCCCTTGCCTAGCGCATATGCTGAATTTGGTGGTACAGAAATTCCTGACAAACTACCCCGATATGTCAGAGCTGCTGCTGAAAGTGCGGGCCGTCTGTACGTGCTTTCGGCGTTCTCACCCTGCTGCTGCTCACCTGTCTGCACTGCAGCATAACTTCACCCTTCCTGCTCACCGCCTCATATGCGACGTGCCCACAAGGTGGAACTCCACCTTGCACATGCTGGAGAGACTGTGAGAGTAGCAGAAGTCGATAGTGGAGTTTCAGCTTCAGCACGCACGGGTGAGTCGCTCTTCGAACTAGCACCACTTCACCGCCACTGAGTGGGCCTCCATGCAAGACCTGTGTTCCTTGTTGCACTGTTTCAACTACTCCACCAACATGGCCAGTGCCGATTTTGCCGTTCTCAGTGTTACAATCCTACTTCTATGTCTCCTTGAAAAAACGCTTTGGGGCGATGATGGAAGAGGATGTGGCACAGTAGGAAGAGGAGGAGGAAGAGGGATCATTTCCACGGATATCAGGCCAGTCATTAACCAATGGCTCAGAGGGTGGGTTCCTGCACCAACATAGGCAAGGTACACAATTGTCCATCCAGGGAACAGTTCTGGAGGATGAGAAGGAGGGGGAGGATGAGGAGGAACCATGTTCACAGCAGGGTGGCAGCCAAAGCAGCTCAGGGCCATCACTGCAGCATGGCTGGGGGGATACTGAGGACACAGATGATACACCTCCCACAAAGGACATCTCGCCGTTGCCTCTGGGCAGCCTGGCATACATGAGCGACTACATGCTGCAGTGCCTGCGCAACGACCGTTGAGTTGCCCACATTCTAACTTGTATTGATTATTGGGTGGCCACCCTGCTGGATCCCCGTTACAAGTACAACGTGCTGTCCTTAATTCCCTCACTAGAGCGTGATTGGAAGATGCGCGAGTACAAGCGCACACTGGTAGACGCACTGCTAATGGCATTCCCACCTGACATCGGGGTCTCGATGGAAGCACAAGGCAAAGGAAGAGGAAGCAGTCGCCAACGCAGTCGGGGCACCACCAGCGCCTCAGAAGGCCGGGATAGCATGGCCGAAATGTGGAAAAGCTTTGTCACCATGGCACAACAACCAGCACCACCAGCTGATATGCAACGTCTTAGCAGGAAGCAACATTTCAGCAACATGGTGGAGTAGTATGTGTGCACACGACTACATGTACTGACTGATGCGTCTGCCCCATTCAACTTTTGGGTCTCCAAATTTGGCACATGGACTGAGATTGCCCTGTATGCCTTGGAGGTGCTGGCCTGCCCTGCAGCCAGTGTATTGTCTGAACATATATTTAGCACTGCAGGGAGCGTTATCACTGACAAGCGCATCTGCCTGTCCACAGCTAATGTGGACAAGCTCACGTTCATTAAAATGAACCAGACATGGATCCCACAAGACTTGTCTGTACCTTGTGCAGAATAGACATTTATACCTGCCTCAACCATCCATTCTTGATCTCAAGTGCACTCTTTCTTTGTTTTTGTTTTTTTATATGTCCCAATATTTTTGGGGCTACCCCAATTTAAAAAAAACACAAAAAAAACAGTGTTGGCTACCTCCTCCACCTCCACCCCCGCTTCCACCTACACCGCCACGGTCACCACCTACTCAGCCTCCTACTCCACATCCACCTCCTCTTCCTAGTTTTTTTAAGTTATTTCCCTATCCACATTTGTTTGCAGAGCACTTGTCATGCTCTTAAGCATATTTTGCTGCCTTTTGCAGCCCTCTAGACCTTTCCATGACATTTTTAAAGCCATTTTAGTGCCCATAAGTTCGGATCTTCATTGACTTCAATGGGGTTTGGTTTCGGGGGTCCCGAACTCGAACTTTGTGACGAAGTTCGGCCGAGCCCGGTGAACCCGAACTTTCAGTTGTTCACTCAACTCTAGTGGGGATTATTATTTTGGTACTGAAAGGTGACGCTCAGTCATGGGCTTTTTCTTTGCAGACTGGATCACAATCCCTCCAGTCGGTAGATGAATTTTTCAGAGCTCTGGGGCTTATCTATGATGACCCAGATTGGGTCTCCCTGGCCGAGACTAAGTTGAGTGGCTTACGGCAGGGAGAGTGTTCTGCGGAGTCCTATTGCTCTGAATTTAGGAGATGGGCAACTGATACTGAGTGAATGACCCAGCCCTCTGTAGTCAATTTTGTCAAGGGTTATCCAAGAACCTGAAGGACGCCTTGGCATTTCACGAATATCCAGAGTCATTGGAGACAGCCATGTCTCTGGCTGTACGAAGGGATAGACACTTGAGGGAGAGATCTCTCTGTAGGGAAGCGGCCTCTTCCGAAACTTTGGGTAGGGAGGCCCTTGAGCTCATGTCTGATGAGCCAATGCAGTTTGGGGAAGTCACTCCTTTACCTGGTAATAAGAATGTTAGGGTTAAGAAAAGACTCTGCTTTTTCTGTTGTAAAGAGGGACATTTTATTAACGTATGTCCTTGTGTTAAATGTCAAGGTGAAAAAGAGATAAAGAAAACTAATGTGTTTTGTCCTCTTCTTACTCTTGGTAGTGTGGGTGGGGAATCTGAGAATGTACTTTTGTCATTTACTGGTAGTACCTGATTTCTCCAGCCTGCCAAGGTGGCGCTAGACTCCAAAACTGTGGGAATTAAAATATTTATTGACAGTGGGGCAGGGGTTAACCTAGTGGATGCCCAGATCGTCTGTATGCATGGTTTGACAACAAGCGAATTAGACAAAAATATTTTGTTGTTTGCGATTGATTCCAACATCAATAATCCACATTTCGTGTTTTGTGCTGGAGGGTCTGCCTGCTCCTCTCGTGCTAGGTTTTCTGTGGTTAACCAAACATAACCCTACCATTGATTTTTGCATAGACAACTTAGCACATCGCTTTCTGTTGTAACCACTAAAATAGTACCATCTTTTATTTTGGATTTTTCTGATGTATTCTCTGAAAGTATAGACCAGGAGTTAACTCCACATCGGGAGTATGATTGCCCCGTCAACCTTATTCCCGGAGCTAGGTTGCCCAAGTCTCGGTTGTATAATCTTACTGAACCCGAAAGAGTAGCCATGCGAGAATATATCACCGAGAGTTTGGCTAAAGGTCATATTAGTTCATCCAAATCACCAGTGGCTACAGGGTTCTTCTTTGTTAAAAAAAAGGATGGAACTCTAGGCCATGTTTGGACTTCTATGAGCTTAATCGCATTACTGTCCGTAATCCCTATCCCCTTGTTTTGATCCCATATTTGTTCAATCAGATTGTCGGTGCCAAGGTGTTCTCTAAATTGGATTTCAGGTTGGCATATAATCTGGTAAAGATCAAGGAGGTAGACGAATGGAAGAAGGCCTTTAATACCACTGAAGGTCATTTTGAGAATTTGGTCATGCCTTTTGGGTTGACCAATGCTCTTCTGTTTTTCAAAATTTCATCAATGACATCTTTCATCATCTGATGGGCAGGTTTGTGGTGGTATATCTTTATGATATTTTAATTTATTCCCCTGACATGGAGACATGGAGACATCAGGATCATGTGAGACAGGTCTTACAGATCCTAAGGGAGAATAAATTGTATGCTAAGATGGAGAAGTATGTATTTGCGGGTTCCGGAAGTGCAATTCCTGAGTTATCTACTCTCATCTTCTGGTTTTCGTATGGATCCGAAAAAAGTCCGTGCTGTGTTGGACTGGGATCGACCCAAAACTCTGAAAACGCTCATGATATTTTTAGTGTTCATCAACTACTACCGCAAAGTTATCTTGAATAACTTGACTGTTGTTAAACCATAAACAGATCTGACAAGGATAGGTGTTGATTTCTCAGTCTGGTCTGATGAGGCATTACATGCCTTTTCAGCGGTAAAGGAATGTTTTGCTTCTGCTCGTATACTGGTACAACCTGATGTGTCACAGCCATTCATTGTGGAAGTGGATGCACCCGATAAAGGGGTTCGAGCAGTCTTGTTGGATGGTCATTCTCCTAGCAAATGGCGCCCATGTGCTTTTTTCTCTAAAAAAACTCTCTACTGCTGAAAGAAATTATGATGTAGGTAATAGAGAGTTGCTGGCCATTAAGTTGGCTTTTGAGGAATGGTGTCATTGGTTGGAAGGAGCCATTCATCCCATTAAGGTAATTACTGATCACAAAAATCTGGCTTATCCGGAGTCGGCTAATCGTCTGAATCCAAGGCAGGCCAGATGGTTGTTGTTTTTTAGCAGATTTAATTTTGTTGTCACCTATCGCCCTAGGGTTAGGAACGTCAAAGTGGATGTGACAAAAAGTTTTCTGATTGTCCAAACATAATATTCAATAACCTTTCTATTGAGTTTTGTCATGTTAACTCATTTGCATAAACATGGGCTTATGGGAAATACATTGAAATTTTTCAGCTTATGGATTCATAGTCTTGTCATAAGGCTATGCAACCAATAGAGGGCGCTGTTCATGAACAGCATCCTCTATTTATTAGATGCATAATGTTATGACAAGACTATTTGCTGTTGTGAGATCGTGAAATATCAGATCCGACAGTACATTCTAACACATAGACGTTCCCATGGTGATGGAGACGCTCCATGCGCAAGGCAACAGCACAAACTGTCTGGTTCCCAAAACAACTGTTCTTACATGTCCGGGCTCCCAGGATTTCAGCTTGCTCCAGTCTATGCTGTTGCCTTGCGCATGGAGTGTCCCCATCGCCATGGGAACGCCTCTGTGTTAGAATGTACTGTCGGATGTGATATTTCACGATCGCACAATAGCAAATCGTCTTGTCATAACACTATGCATCTAATAGAGGCCGCTGTTCATGAGTCATGAACAGCGCCCTCTATTGGTTGCATAGCCTTATGGCAAGACTATGAATCCATTAGCTGAAAAACAAGGCAGATTCTGCTCCTTTGCATGTATTTCCCATAAGACCAAGTTTATGCAAATGAGTTAACATGACAAAACTGTATGGAAAGGTTATTGAATATTGTTATGACAATCAGAAAACTTTTTGTCACCCTAATGATAATACTATAGCTGTGCAGGTCCACTAAGCCATCAAATAGCTTTAAGGCTTACTGGCTCTCAGTCAGATGAGAGCTGGTATTGAATGTCTCATAGTGTATAAGGGTGCCATTGTAAGATATACTGACTATCTGTCTCATGGATAGATTGTTGTTTTGTACATACCTGGCTCTTGGCATATATTCTTTGTGTGATTCTCTGTTATATATAATGAGAGTCTAAATTGTATCCAAACATACTCCCTGTGCTTTTTCTAAACTATGTTAGTGGAGTTCTCATTAATTTTATTTTATTTTATTTTTTTGTGTGAACCAGACACTCTCTTCTTTTCCGAGCAGGGGGTGTCTGGGGTTCTCTCATTGACTTTCATGGTGTTTGGCAGAACAAATGTGCATCCTGATGTATTTGACCAGAGAACATGAGCACCAAAGTGTTCGCTCAATACTAAATGTGAGAACAGGTTGTAATTTGTACTATACAAGAAGAAAAAATTGTTCCACCACCAGGAGCAAAACTGTAATAATGCAGTTACATGACAATAATCTGCAAAACTAATCATATGCTAAATAGTTGCAAGTCTAATTTATGTATGAGATAGCCAAGATGGTTGTCTATAAAATGATAGTAGTTTCATGTTCGAAGCTGTAGTGAATGTTGAGCTATGGAGCCTGAAAGTCAAAAGTTCAAAACATTGTTACTCTTTTGCTTGTCAGTGTAGATATATAATCAGGCTGGGAGTGAACTGGACCCTTGGGAAATTATTGCAATGGTTTCCTTACCAATTATCATAGTAAAACACTTATTGTAGGATTTCCAAAATGCTTTAAAACTGCATTTATTTAATGTTTTGTTCTGCAGACTCAAAAAGTTAAACACATCTAATTCAGTAGCTATGGGCTCCATCTGGCTATGGGTCTATATACAACCTATATACCTATATAGAAGCTAATGACTTTAACTAAAGGGTTGTCAGTTTGGAAAATGGCCAAGAAAGTAAAAGAGCAACAGAGGACAACTGAAAGACTTCTTATTTAGGGTGGGTGGGGGTATGCTATTTAAAGATTTTTTTCTATTTGTGTCTTGGAATTATTTGGCATCTTTACATATATTTTGGAATCATTAGAAATCTCATTTCACTGCATTAAAATTCTATATTCTATATTTTTGAGGCAGCTTTAAAATGCATTTTGCTCAATTACAGCTTGATTTTCAAATATATTTGAAAGTGATTTCAGATGCTAAGTCAGCAGTTCTTCAGCCGAGATGCCAAGAAGCAAGAACAGAGTTTTAGAAAGGAACCAAAGGGCATGGCTGTGTAAAATCTCTTGGAGAAGAAAATTTGTTTGACAAGACTATTGATGCCAACACTTTTCTAAAACTCCTAATTCTCCCAGAATCCAGATTTCTGTTTCCTATCAATATTAAAGCTTGCAGTTTGCTACGTTCACTAAAGTCAGCAATTACTATGGTTTTGCTATGTCAAGCACTTCTTAAAGTCAGTCACTGCTTCTCATTTGTATACTAACACTATCTAAAAAGTTGTGCAAAGTATAGTGAAAACACTTACTATACCATAACACACTACTCTTCAGGTATGACACGATGTAACAAAAAAGCTGTGGATTTTTTCCACAATCAAATTAAGAAAAGCAGCTATGTGGATGAGATTTTAAAAACTCTCATACGCACTGCAGAAACTTTCTGAAATTAAATCTGTATATAACTTGAAAAGCAGTATGGGTTTTATATCCTCCGCGTACCAATTTATGCTGCATATTTCCACTATAGATTTAAATCTTTGCAATCCATAACATCATCAGGCAATGTGATGCTGATTTTGCCAGTGCAGATTTTGGCCAGATACATATATAGAAATTTGCAGTGCACCCGTAACATGTAGCTGTACCCTCTGCATTCATTCTTGAAATCTTTGTTTCTGTTTCCATTGTTCCATTGTTCTGCTGCAAGAAGGAAGCAGCATGCACTACTTTGATCTGTTTTCTGAACAGAATTCAGTGGGTCCATGAAGAATACCAACTGCCATCATTGGCAATATATAATTATATAATTATATTTACATTTTTATGTGTATACACATATCTCGTTTCATTTTTTCCTAAACAAAAAGTACACACAGGTCTTTTCAGGGTATAATATATCTGCATATATATTTCTTCTTTTAAAAAAAGGAAGAAAAAGGTTTTGTTACTTTTACTTATAGTTAGAATAGTAGTTGGTTGTGTGTTTCATATACATACGTATATGTGTTTGTTTTCCTAAAAGAAAAAATGTACTGTACATATGAACACTACATCTACCTTTACATACATTTATCGAGGAACTTGTGCACTAGACAAATTTATAAGTCTAGCAATATTTGTCAAGCACTCAAATTCATCATATGCAAAATCCAAATTTTAGAAGATAACTAATGTGCCAGAAAAAAAAAAAATATATATATCCTTGTCTAACATTCAACATGGGATTCACCAAAACAGCTAAGCTGACACATCCTACTGGTCTACACATACCCTATATCCTATGCAAATTTTTATGTCTTTATTGGCCAGGTCACGTTACACAATTTTTATGAGATTTCTACATTTTAATGATAGCTCCCTTTGTTGCTGAGATAATCAAACTGGGCAAGGCTGAATATATATACACCGACTTTTATCGTACATGTTGGAAAATTTACATAAACCTATACCAAGAATAATGTCACAGTTGATGAATCCTTAATCCACTTTACTAGCCGACTGTCATTCAAACAGCAGAAATCAACAAAACATTCTAGATACTGTGTCAAGATGTATAAATTTAGTGTAAGTGGTACCCACTATATTTGTACATTTAGGATGTGTGAGGGAACAGACAGCAAGTTGGATCCCCCTGATTGATCATCCTATATGGGCACGAATGCGAACACATTTCATCTGCACTGAATCCGGACCCATTCATTTTAATGGGTCTGTGTACATGAGTGTTGTTTTTCAGGCATTACTTGTGTGTTGCGTGAAAACTGCAACATGTTCTTTATTCTGCGTTTTTCACGCAACACTGGTCCCATAGAAGTGAATGGGGCTGCGTGAAAATCTCATCTGCAAGCAAGTGCGGATGCAATGCGTTTTTCACGGATGGTTGCTAAGAGATGTTGTTTGTTAACCTTCAGTTTTTTATCACACATGTGAAGAACGCATCAATGCGCATTGCACTCGGGTTAAAATAACTGAACAACTGAACGCAATTGCAGACAAAACTGAATGAACTTGCTTGCACAATCAAACATTTTTAACTAAATGCATCCGGAACGCACCCGGACCTAATCCGTGACTCTCGTCTGCAAGGGGACTAAGACAAGGCTATCGTCTGAGGACAACTACTATACAAGTATTCTACTGTTCAGACACTGCAAGAGGTACCGTGTCCTGAGAGACAATTAGAAAAAACAAGTGGTGCTTCCCACAGTCACTTGTCAATAAAAATCTAAAGACAGAAGAAATATGTCTTTGTCTAGATCAGAATAGCTGGCTGTAAAATACAGAGACAAGAAAAATGTTTTCTTAGCACAATTCATGACAATTACTTAGCTTCTAATTTTCATATAGTGAGTATAGCAGTGATGTATTTTACATTTATTCATGTTTATAGTGCTAACGTATGTTTTTGTGCTTGACAGTGTGCTGCTGCATACATGTCTTGTTTGCTTTTGCATTGCAGACATGGTATCGTGTACCTCAATCCAAATTTTTGTCATATTGATTGGGGGTGCTGGTCTAACTTTGCTTTCTGTATTGTAGATTTGGGGGAGTGTCTGCCGCTTTTTGTACTGTACACTCCCTTTTATCCACCCAGGGCTTTTAATCAGGGTGTGATATAGCTGGATGCTACATTGCTCTGAAATTTTATTGGTCAAAATACTGTATATACTGAAAAACCATGTGTCATTGAATATAATAAGTACTTAGAAGTAGTATGATGAAACCATACCTGGTGCTGTGGAAATCCAAGCACCTGTACAAAAATGTGTCTTTGTACCTGCTGTAGTTAGCAGTACAATTCCTATGTGGTGTATAAGGAATTAGGAAATCAGGTTTGTTTTCTCAATTTTCAATGGGAAATTATAACATCACTGTTGTACTCCGGGTCCAAGTCTGTCAGTAGACTGAGTGAAAGATATTTTACTGACATCATTAACCCAGATAAGAGACACAGGATTTGTAAAAAGCATGGAATTCGAAGAGAAACCAGATAGTATTAGCCCCAGTATCCATCAAATTCTGACCTCTGTATAAAAAAATGCTTCAGAGAATGTCACACATCAATAAATTATTAGCCTAAATGTAACATATTTTCCCCAAAATGAAATCCATTGCAATAAAACACAAAATTAACCATTTTACTGCATTGAATTTCCTGCAATCATAGTAAATATACCTCTCTTCCACATAGATAGGGAGGTGGGGGGGGGAGTCGAGGGTTTTGGCAGTTCATAACATCTGTATGGTGCCATAGAACTTGCAATGCAAAAATTGGTTTCCATATTTCAAAATGCACTCCAGTCATTTGAAGTTTTATTTTGTGGTGAGCCCAAACAAGATGTAAGAAGCACTTATAGGGCATCATTCTAAATTTCAGGAATATATAAAGGTGTGGTAAAGAGTATTTTTTCAAGTCCATGTGGTGAATGTGTAAAATAAGCCACTAAATCAAAGCATATAAGAAAAAAAAATTCAGTTTCTCCATTTAAAAGCTTAAAATGTCCACATTTTCCATATTAATATTTTATGGGGTCAACATTTTAAAAAGTAGTCATTTTGTGGGTGTTTCTTTTTTTTTTTTCTGTACAACAACTGTTTTGACAGTTTGAATGGTGCCAATGGAAAAATAGGCCTCCAACATCCAAAACGTGGCAGACACTCCCCCAAATGTACAATACAAAAAGCAAAATTAGACCAGCACCCCCAATAATATTTTAGTGAGTTTGGCTTTGATAATATTCAAAAAAATAAGGTGGTCCTTTATTATCTCCTGCGTTTTAGACTGCACCAGAATACGCCTAATTTAGACATAGTTCTGTAACTAAATGACCACCTTAGTCCCTACTTGAAGATATTTATTTTTAACAGTTTACATCATTTTTACCATTATGCTTATGAAGAATGAAAGGTTCAGACATTTCATTTGCTTTACAAATCAAAGATTCTTCATAGTAACATGTATTTTTACAGAAAAAACTGTATAAAATTAATGAAAAAATAAAAACAGTATAATATAATATTATTGCTTTTATGGTAAATGTATTTAATTGACATTTAAATCATACACTATAACAATATGATATTTATTAATAGGATAAGGTCTGCAATATTAATAGCATGATTGAGTTCTTTCCCTGCAATAACAATGTACTCAACATCTGTACCTTTTGTATGATATTATTTATCATATTTAAGTATCAGTGAACAACAAATGTATCCAAAATGGCATCCAACATCAATCTTCATTAGATGCCTGAAATGAACATAGCAGTGAGCCTTGGAACTGATCTAAACTCATTGTGGGTGGGTTGGGCTCATCAAACATGGAATTTTGTTTGATGTGACATCCAAAGCAGGTTTTTGCTTAACTGCCAAATCAACTTTGTCAGAATTAAGGCAGTGGAATTACAATTTAAGCCATGAAATTATTGTTATAAAAAAGAACAAGATGACGAACAACATGAAAAATATGTGTTATTACTTTAAAGGGTGTCTGTCTATAGGGTATGCTATAAATGTCACATAGGTAGGCCTACCTTGAACCAAATCCTGCAGACAGCAGGTAATGGCCATATACAGGAGGTGACTAATTGGAGAGATATCATTACATGTGATCTGTTTCTGTAAACCATGTGTTCGAAATTCTTTAATTGATAGGACCGTGCATAAGCATTTCTTCAATCAGTCTTCTTTTGGATATGGCCACCACTAACTGCCTTCGCTTGCAAGGACAATTGTTTTTTCCTGATATGTAGGTCTGAAACTGGCTGACCTGTTACATGTGCGCTTGACAACTGAAGGTAGCTGTGTTGGTCCTATGTTTATGTATGTCAGTTTTTCAGAGAACAATTAGGTTTTATTATAGGCAAATGAGCCTCTAAGAGCAACAGGGGCATTGCCATTATACCTAAAGGGTCTCCTTAATTTTGCAACTGCCACGTCCACCTCAATTTGATAAGACCAGGTAGTGAAAACATCTTCATGCCTGCATGGCTCTGTCAAAGTGCAGAAGCTGAGGCAGTTGCAGAAAGTACAGAGCCTCTATGTGTAATGGCAAAACCCCCATTGCTATTAGAGGCTAATTTGCATATATTAAGAAAAAAATCTCAGCAAAGCGGGAACATGGGGCCAACACAGATGCCTTCAGCTGCTAACTGCACATGCAACATGTAAGCCACTTGCATAGGTACAAATCTGCTGACAGATGCCCTTTAAGTGCCTTCCATTTTTACTTTACAACTTAATGTATTCTAAAATGTTAAAGCAAAACTTTGCCCTTTAGAGATTTCAAAGTATAAATCTAAAAAAAAAAAACTGTTCATAACTTAAAGGGGTTCTCCGGAAATTAAGAAAATGAAAATACTTAAATGTTACTTTATTATAAATATATTCTCAAATACCTTTCAGTATTTATAATGGTTTGTTTTCTTTGGGGAGCAATCGTCAGGGGGAACAAAATGGCCCTTGTCCCATTAGTTCACATGAAGACAAGTTACTTTACAACACTGAGGTAAAGAGCTGCCTCTCCATCCTCCTCTCTGCTCTGCTTCTCAGGAATTATGATCCTGAATACAGATGATAAGAACTTTAGCAGAATCTCTGGAAAATGTAATTCATAAGAAGACATAAAGTACAGAGAGGAGGGACCTGGCAGACTGTGGTAATGTGTTGCTGTGGTAATGGAGACTGCATACAAGTGCTGCTGCTCCTTAGCCACATCCTCACCTTCTCTCATGTCTCCTCATCATCTCCATTCCCACAGAGATTCACCTGTATTCAGGATACTGATACCTGACAAGCAGAGCAGAGAGGAGGATGAGGCAGCACTATGGCTGATTGTGGTGGAGTAACTTGTCCTCCTGTGTGATTAGTGATGAGCGGGAGGTGCCATATTCGATTTCGCGATATTTCGTCAAAATCGAATATTCATCATTATTCTATATATTGCAAATGTTAGGCGGATTTATATTTGTGTATTGTGATTTGAACTTTGAACAGTGTATGCAGGCAAATTTCCTATTGGGTTAGCTTAGTAGAATCAGCAAAGATATTGAATACAGCACTATATTCTCAATCTTCGTTATATTCTAGCAAGCCAACCATTAGGAACTCAGCTCTAAGTTTATTTCACATTGCGAACATATACTCGCATTGCGAATTCAACTTAGAACTGAGTTCCTAATGGTTGTATTGCTAGAATATAACGAAGATTGATAATATAGTGCTATATTCGATATCTTTGTTATCTTCGTTATATTCTAGCAATACAACCATTAGGTACTCAGCTCTAAGTTGAATTCGCAATGCGAACTTATACTCGCATTATGAATTCAACCTAGAACTGAGTTCCTAATGGTTGTATTGCTAGAATATAACAAAGATTAAGAATATAGTGCTATATTCGATATCTTTGTTATCTTCGTCAATTCTAGCAATCCAACCATTAGGGACCAAGCTCTAAGTTGAATTCGTGATGCGAACATATACTCGCATTGTGAATTCAACTTAGAGCTGAGTTCCTAATGGTTGTATTGCTAGAATATAACGAAGATTGAGAATATGGTTCTATATTTGATATCTTTGTTATCTTCCTCAATTCTAGCAATCCAACCATTAGGGACCCAGCTCTAAGTTGAATTCGCAATGTGAACATATACTCGCATTGCAAATTCATCTTAGAGCTCAGTATCTAATGGTTGCATTGCTAGAATATAACAAAGATAATGAATATAGCACTATATTCTCAATCTTCGTTATATTCTAGCAAGCCAACCATTAGGAACTCAGCTCTAAGTTGAATTCGCAATGCGAGTATATGTTCGCATTGCAAATTCAACTTAGAGCTGGGTTCCTAATGGTTGGCTTGCTATAATATAATGAAGATTGAGAATATAGTGCTATATTCTCAATATTAGTTAATTGTACACAGATGCAAGTTGAATGTGCAATGCGAGTGATACAGGTTATATTAATCGCAATGCGAATACAACTTAGTCAAATTTGTGAGATCGTGATTCTTATATCCGACAGTACATTTTAGCATGGAGGCGTTCCCATTGTAATGGGAACGGGCATTGACTGGAGCGGGCAGGGAGCCAGGAATCCTCCGGACAGGAACAGCTTTTGGGAACTGGGAAGACAACCAGAGAGCAACAAGGATAAACAACTTAAAAAAAACAAAAAAACAAATATTCGAAATAGCGAATATACAGCGCTATATTCGAAATAGTCACAAATTAGCGAAGTGGCGATATTCACAAAAAAAAATTCGCTATTCGAATATTCCCACTCAACACTAATTAGGACAGGTTTTGTGTGTACGTATACGAAGGTGGCAATTTTATTTCTCCTAATGATTGCTCCCTAGACAAAACAAGCCATTCGAAGTCATGAAAGGGATTTGTGAATAAATTTATTATAAAATAATATTTCAGTATTTTCATTTTTTTATTCCTGGAGAAGCCCTTTAAGGAAGATACCAATTCCTCATGGCTTGTTCATTAGACTTTGGTTTGAGTCAGGTCACTGCCATTAGTTTGATGGTGCTATTTCCATTAATACACTCATAGTGCTTTAGTCCAGTGTTTCCCAACCAGTGTGCCTCCAGCTGTTGCAAAACTACAACTCCCAGCATGCCCAGACAGCCTTTTGCTGTGTGGGCATGCTGGGAGTTGTAGTTTTGCAACAGCTGGAGGCACACTGGTTGGGAAACACTGCTTTAGTCCACATCTCAGTATAAATTTCTGCTCACTAGGCTGAATCTACCAAGGCTTAACTCCCTGTTATCCACTTCTCAATTACCAGTGATCGCTATTCCTAATTGCTTGAATTAATTTGTTGGTAAATCGAAAGATGTCAGATTCAAGCTATAAAACTGTCTAATTTTAATGAATGCTTGTAAACCAGTGAGACACGTACATTTTGGCTTATGGATATTTATGTTTGCAACCTACCTTTGAAGAAACAGTCTTTACTGTGGACAATGTATATTTTCTTTTCATGTAAGCAGGAAGCACGGTGAAGTTCACAATGGTTTTCATAAAACTTTCCATCAGATCCACAAACTGGCATATATCTAGGTTTGCATTTCTCCACACAGACGCACTCTGGAAGTCCAGACTCTATACTAACAATACATCTTCTTTCTTGTCCACAGTACTTCATTTCACACGGGGAGTAAAGCTTCTCTTCTTGATAATTCACTATGAAAAAAAGAGACAACAGTTAACATGTCCAACTGCTAGGGGCTCCCAATCACTACAATAGGGTCCCTTGTTACCAATTCCCACACGTATTTATGTCTGCTACTTCTTTCAAACAAAGAACACAAAACCACTCCTTTAGCTACTCATTGTTTTATTTAATTATTTATTTTTTTGGTTATGTGACATGGTTCAGAATCACTACAAAGAGTTATTCTTTCAATTTATTTTACTCATTATAGCACCAACATATTCCATAGCACTTTACAGATGTTATCATCACCCACTGTCCCCATGTAGAGCTCACAATATAAATTCCCTATCAGTATGTCTTTGGAGTGTGTGATGAAGCTAGAGTACCAAAGGAAACCCGTACAAACATGGGGAGAACATACAAATCCTATGCAGATGTTATTCTTGGTCAGCTTTGAACCTAGGACCCTAGCACTGCAAGGCACCAATGCTAACCAGTAACCACTGAGCCACAGTGCAGCCATATAAAACAAATAAACCATGAACTACAAGAAACAAGAAATTGCACACATCTGTATAACAATGGGAATAAAGTAAATCCTTTCTGATATATTTTCACTTAATTTTCAGAGATACACCAAGTATGCTGCGCTGTTTATATAAGAATTTTTAAACATATCGGAGAAACATTTAAGGGACTATTATGAGTAACGTCTAAGACATAAATATTTTCAGCCAAATGGTTGTACAGCAAACAGATTTCCAAACCAAAGTATCTGCATGCTTTTGGAGTTTGGGAACAAACTGGAGTATCCAGAGGAAACCTACGCAAACATGGGGATAGCATACAAACTCCATGCAAATATAGCCCATAGCCAAAGAGCCTATATGCTGCTCATATAGATTCACATTAGAAAATACACTTTTTTGCTGCATTTACTGTATTTGTAATGATAATTATAGTTTTTTAAAGGGTGAAGGAACAGTATACAGCCATATATCGGTCAATGTCATAAGGACAATCTATTACCAATGTTTGACAAATTATATTTTATAGGCAAGGTACCCAAAGAGTAAAACTGTTATAGGTTTTGTGGAATTGCTGTGCCTAAAACTCAAAAACACTACAAGGGTGGGATCCAGATTGAAGGCGGCTGACCTACAGGGCAGGACAAACAGAAACATGGACTTTGAATTTTAGACTTGGATCAAGACTTCTGGAACCCAGACACTTAGAGACATGGACTTGGAACTTGTTCAGACTTCAGGAACCAGACATACAGAGTAGACTAGTCCAAACAGTAATAACTGCAGGGCCCAGTGCACATGTCATATCTTCTGGAACCTGAACACACCAGATATAGCCAGCAGACACGTTATTGACTTCTGGAACCCAGACCAACTAGGCAGGAACTGACAAATACAAGGCAAGGCTTCTTCAACAGCCTTGGGACTTCAGAAGCACACAGTTTCACAGCCGTGGTCTGGCCACAAACCTCAGGACTTCCAACCAAAAAGGCTCAGGGACTAAATGACAGGACTAATAAGCAAATGGACAACAACTGCAGATTCAGACACAGACTGGAACCCTCACCTACTGTCTCCTTCCCCCTACCTTGTAGATAGTAACCCCTCAAAGGCAGAGTCATCTCTCTCTTTGTACCAGTTTCTTACTAAGTCAGTCTATGCTTATTATTACACTTGTTTTACTCCTTTTACACTAGGTTTACTCCTTTTTAATATGTACAACTCCCTGAAAATAATGAATAAATAATTAATAATAATGATCTGTTCCAAATAACAAACTCAACTTTATTATGCTGACAAACACTGCTACATCTGCACATCTGAAGATCAGACAGTGCTGACAATCAAAGACCTGGATGTACAATGAAACAAGCAGGCCATAAGAATTCTCTTACAAGGGTTGTCTACTTTTGATGATTTCCCTGCAGTGCTACTACAAGAAAATGAGGCATTATACAATGTTCAATGAAATATATGGGCTGCGTAATGCATGGATCTGACAAATCCTCCAGAGTGAGAGACTGTGTTTTAACTGATCTACAGTATTAACTGAAATGCCATAATAGTGTGTTTGAAAATTGGTTTTCTAAAGCAATTTAGGACGTGTTTGCAGGTTGTGGGGATGCCAATAAATGTGGGTTACTCAAGGAAGTCCAAGATCTTACTTCTCCAAACTATGACTAGGGTTACATGATGCGTGGGGTATTTCTTGCACAATGATATGTCTTATATATGGAGTTTATTTATTTATTATACTCACTTATATAGTGCTACTAGATTCCGTAGCGCTTTACAGACATTAGCATCACACTGTCCCAATGGGGCTCACAATCAAAGTTCCCTATGAGTATGACTTTGGGAGGAAACCAGAGTACCTGGAGGAACCCATGCAAATACGGGGAGAACATACAATCTCCATGCAGATGCTGTCCTTGATCGAATTCAAACACAGGACTCCAGTGCTGCAAGGCACCAGTGATAACCACTGAACCAAAACCCACAATTAGGATTTAAGATTATTTTCCATTTAATGTGGGGTCTGTTGCATATGAATGCATTCTGTATATGACTTTGCATTATGATTATTGATAATAATGATCAATGTGTCTATTATACATAATGTGTACTGTATGTGAGCAGCCCTTCTAAAACATATACCCTAACACCTTCCAGTGTCATAACTGCTCTATGTATTTCTATTTTGCAACAAATAAACTGCAAGATTTTCTTCTCTTCATTAAATCCAGGTATCCTTCAAGCATCTGTTCTTCAATAAAATGAAATCTGCTCAATCTGGACTCTTATGAGTTGCCGTTTATTTAATATTTGTATTTACTGCTCATGTTAAATTGCTGTCATACTTCAAACTAATATAGAAAGTTCTTCAAATTGGAAACATATGTGGTGGATATATCTGAAAGGATTCCAAAGACGGCTTGATGTTATAAAAGAAAACTACTGAGTTGGACTTAGAGCAGCTTGATAAGATTCCGAGTTAAAAATGCAGCTGATACTTTAAATATTTGATATTTTGTAATGCTGAGCTTTTGTCAATGAGGCAGACTACTTTTAAAGATGACCTATCAACACTTGTGACATATCTGTTCTAGGAAATAACTGTAGTCCTCTTAAAATAGAGAATGTTTAGAGCATCTTTTCTTACAATTCAGCATTGAGCTGTTCTTCTATTATTCCTCTGGAAATGTATGAATAAATTGACTGGGCATAACCATTCATCTTTCTTGTTAATTAGGATTGTTCCTTATACAAACTGCCCAGAGACATTAGAGACAACTGATTTGATATTTCTACATATTACACTGAGGAAGGCTCACACATTTGAAACAGCTGTGTGCAATGTAAAAGATATGGCTCTATACATTTATGTTTTTCTGTGTGCTATGCCCCAGTGGTTCAAAATATATATTCATAGTCATAGAGCTATGAGAACAAATGATTTCCATTGATCGAACCATAATACTAAAATGAGAGATATGCCTATATACTATACTTTACTAGGAAGCAAGCTCCTGAAGAAGTGTCTGACAGCACCAATGCTGCTCTTTCCCATGAGAGTGTTGCTAAGATGGGGAGGTTGGGGGAGATATCTGTCCAAACTCCAAGAGATCTTTCTGGATGTCACATAATTTTTATGAAAGAATGTTAGATAAACTGAAAATGCTTTAAATGCCCGACATTGAATTTACTGTATTTACAGGGGGATGCTAGATAGATATTACTGCTGATACTCTCTGATAATGCCTTTGTGCTCAGGTCCATCTTTGTTTTCTAATAGTTTGCCACCTATTAATATTAAATGTTCTACCATGACTTACTATTGCATAGTTGCGTAACTAGAGTTCTATGGGACCCTGGGCAAAGTTTGGATCGGGGCCTCTCTCCTCCTGCCGAGCTAGTTCATGGTTGCCCCCTATGCGACCATGATCGTTACACCTCTGGTCTCTGGTAATAATGATATCCACCCAGTAAGCCCAGTAATTTCCCTATGGCACTCATACTTTCCCCAGTAATGTCCTTCCACTGCCCCCAGTAATGTCTTCCACTGACCCCAATAATGTCCTTTCACTGCCCTCAGTAATGTCCCCCACTGCCCCCAGTAATGTCCCCTCTGACCACAATATTCTCTTTATAGTACCCCCAGTAATTTTCCCCTAGTCTTCACTCACATTTAACGGGCCCATCACTGTCACAGTACTTCATGCCGGGCCCAAACAGAATGCTCATTATAGCAACATCACATATGGTCGGTCCAGCATCTATCAGGCCCCAGCACATCCCTACTAGTAGTAGTCATGGTATGAATTCAGTGGGTGGAGCCTAAACAATGTTAGTCAGGCTTCACCCACCCGTTTAGATTGGGAATACTACTAGTAGGGCAGCACTGGGGCCTAATAGATGCTGGACCGACCGCATGTGATGTGAGTTACATGTGAGAGCATCGGACCCCCTCCCCCCACCTGGCCTCGTTGTTGTCACACCCTCTGTGACTGTGATCATTACGCCCCTGCTATTACTATTATGGTGCAGGGTAGGAACGGCTAAAGCCTTTCAGCTATTTAATTGTCTTGGCTGTTATGTACAGTTTGTATATAATTAAGTAAATGAGATTGAGAAGAGATTAAATACACAAATACACCCAAAAATATATAGTGTAGTACATTGCAAAGAATTTCCCAGAAATATTTATAAAAGTGCATTAAGAAACAGGAAAAAACTGCTAAATATTTTACCACTTAATAATTCCATGTGCTTCCCCCATGATTCAGGACTGAGGGTTTTTTTGCAGATATTTTTAACAGTGAATGTCATGCATTGTCAAATAATAGAAAATCAAAGCTTCTGAGAGCCTGATGTCAGCAGATAATAGCCAAAGAATGCTGCCGAAACAGGTGCAAGGCAGAGTAATCTCAGAGACTGAGGTGAGGACGAATCTGGCAACAAAAATACCTTAAATAGGATGATTGCCAAATCCACAGTAGGAAAGCAGCAAGTGTAAAATGGTTTCACTAAGGGCAGAGAGAGGATGAAATCAAAGCTCAGTACAGCAAGACTACTGGCTTTGGGACTAGAACAATGTGTATGGCAAATTGGTCTGCGCAGCTTCTAAATCCATTTACATAGTTTTAGGCCTACTGTATTTGTTTTGGCCTTGTGAAGTATAAAATAACTCAAGGGAAGACTTTTGTGCCTTACCTTCTGCCTAGATCACAGGTGTTCTGGTGACAGGATAAAGATGCGATGTGTTCCGCACTCATACTACTCCGCTTTTTGCCTCTTCAAATTACTATACAAATAATATGTATTCTAAATGACAGTTTCAAATAATTTTAGGCCAATTTTTCCTATAATCCAAGTTGTAATGTGCTGTCAATTAAACTTTTCACACTACAGCAAATATTTTAAGCATTAATGTTATAACCTTGATATTACATTTCTGAAGTAATTTCGACAGAAATATCCATTCTCATTTCCAAGCCTTATGTACCCAGCAGAACATACAGGTCTTTGGGATTCTAGTACGTCTTTTTAGAAAATATTTTAAACTCCTTGAAAACCATGTCATATTGTACCTATATCTCATGGATTGTCTTATATAAAGACATCATAATGTACAGGTACCTCATGATAATGTCATGGCAGCTTTGCCAGAGGTATGAGACAGTTGGGCTTCTGCTGTGATAAATGCCCACCTTTGTATTTAAGGACCTTAACAGAGGAAAAAGGCTCCCTCTGTCTGCCCATTGGTGCCTGCAACTCAGTAATGAGGTGCTGATAGTTTACAGTGGCAACTGGGAGTCAAAAAGAAGCCCCCAAATCTTCCATAAGTTGAAGCTGTTAGTCCATCCTTATTGTGGGGTAATGATTGCAAGAGAGAGAGAACCTTATTTTACTGTGGAAACTTCTCCTTCCTCTCTGTGAATATATGGGCCAATAGAGGTGTAGTATAAGCATGTCAATTTCTGTTTGGAGATGGGAATAAGACCTAGTCATGTTACTCTTAGTACTGTAGCAATGTTTTATGGCTGTATTATATCTAGTGTGAAACAGTAAACTAAAATTGACTGACTCTTTTTTTAATCTTTAATATGTTTCTTTAATTGATCTGACAGGTAGGACTAGGAGCATTGTGAGTATATCAATTACCTTACTATATCACCAATGTGTCAAGAGCTTTGTGCAGATGTGATTATAGTTAACCACCTTATATGGATTGGATTAAAGCACCATGCTGAGATCATTTTCCTACCACTCAAATAAACTAAGGAAGCCACTTGGATGAGTGGTGAAACATCTTGAAGAATAACAAATAAGTCCAGTTTTCAATCATCACTACAAAAAATGCCATTTACGTATGTCCAAAACATAGGAAATAAAGCATTTTTGGGCTTTAGCATCTTCTGTCCTGCTTAAGGTATAAAGGTTTCCATACACCTTCTATAGCTCCTGGCTTGGCCAACAGCTGTCCCTCTAAAATTCCTAATACATGTAGTAGGGAAAGAGGAGAAGGCTTGTGGCACCTTGTGATCCAGATGAAAAATTGGATTGCGAGTTGAAATTCAATGTTTTTGATCCTACTCTCCCTGACATTATCTGTCAGCAGAGAGTTAGGATCTCCCTGTAGACACTAGATTTTCAGCTGTTTTTTTTTAACCTGTCAAAAATGGCAGGTTAAGCCAACAATACTTTATCTAATGTATGGGGGCTTTTATTCCTTCAGAGGTCTTGCTGATTCTCTCTGTCCCGAAATCTGTGGAATTAATTTTAAAAGCATATTGTGGGGAAAAAAGCATTAAAATTTCAGGACAACAGAAACTTTATTTTCAAGAATTCTAGCAATTTGTGGTAAATGTAAAAATGAGTTGAATGAGGGTCAAAAGATCCTTGAAGGAGCTTCAGCAATAAAATCATTGGGTCATTTTTAGTTCCCAAGATTAAACACCGAACTGGGATATATCTCACTAATTAAACGATCCCCTTGTCAACATTTGCTTCATGTTATTAAAACTAAATGAATTCTCCACTCCTACAAGGATTATTAAAAAAGCTGTAATGGAAGAGGTAATCAAGTGTAACAAGCAGCTAAGCATTTGCAGTATTTATGAGGCCAACTACACTACATGAAAAAGATATAATGCATTTAATTTAATAGACATAAAAGAAGTCATTTAGTCAGGTTAAGAACTGATCATCAAGGCATTTTTCAGTGCTAATGAATTTACAGAACAAGGCTACCAATCTGTGGTAATACAGTGATGACTGTGAGAATCAGGGTATTGATATATTTGACTTATTGAAAAAGGCATTTAAGCCAGGACAAATTACTAAAACATGTAAATACAGGATTTTGAGCATTAACCCCTGCCATATTTCACCTTAAGGACCAGGCAATTTTTGGAAAATCTGACCTGTGTCACTTTAAGTGGTAATAACTTTAACCTCTTGCCGCCACGCTAACGCCGATGGGCGTCAGCGCGGCGGCTCTCTCAGGTCTCAGTAACGCCTATCGGCGTCATCTCGTGAGACCCGAGATTTCGCATGAACGCGTGCGCGCCGTGCTCACGCGTTCATGCGATCGTGACCGGGACAACTGAAACTACAGCCAGCCAGCGCTGATCATGCGCTGGCAGGCTGTAGATGCGAAAAAAACGCATTTAAAATGCATATCAGACGCTGTTTTGTAAACAGCGTCTGATATGCCTGCTTTCTGCTCGTCTGGTAGTCCCTTTGTCTGGGACCACCAGAGGAAACATAAGTAAAGTGCACCAATCACTACACACACCCCCCCCAACCCCCCATCACTGATTAACCCCTGATCACCCATGATCACCCCCTGTCACCCCCCCTGTCACTAATCACCCCTCTATAAGGCTCATTCAGACGTCCGTATGTGTTTTGCGGATCCATGGATCTGCGGATCCACAAAATACGGACAGTGGCAATGTGCTTTCCGCATTTTGCAGATCCGCACATTGCCAGAACTATATAGATAATGCATTTTCTTGTCCACAATTGCGGACAAGAATAGGACATGTTCTATATTTTTGCGGAACGGAAGTGCAGACCTGGAAGCGCGGATCCGTAATTCCGGATCCGAGCGGGACAAAGTCTGTCCCCATAGAAACGAATGGGTCCGCAATTCCGTTCCGCGAACAGAATTGCGGACGTGTGAAAGGGGCATAAGGGTCTCTTATCACCGCTAGTTAGCTAGCTACTTGTTAGGTAGTTAGTGCCCAGCCCACCGCACCGCAGTCACTGATTTTGGCAGAGATTTTTTCATCCACATTGATCGATGCGAATTTAAAAAATCTGTGCCGTTCATTTTTTTTCTTTTTTCAGCCCAGAGGCTGAACGGAAAAAAAAAATCTCATTACCCGTATGCTCAATATAAGGAGAATCGCAGAAACTCTTAATGCTGGCCATACGTGTAATGATTGTGGAGACCCTCAAATGCCAGGGCAGTACAAAAACCTCACATGTGACCCCATTTTAGAAAGAAGACACCCCAAGGTATTCCAAGAGGGGTATGGTGAGTTCATGTAATTTTTTTTTTTTTTTATCACAAGTTAGTAGAATATGAGACTTTGCAAAAAAAATAAAAAATAAAAAAATATATATCAATTTCCGCTAACTTGTGCCAACATTTTTTTTTTCTGTGAACTCGCCATGCCCCTCATGGAATACCTTGGGGTGTCTTCTTTCCAAAATGGGGTCACATGTGGGGTATTTATACTGCTGTGGCAGTTTAGGGGTCCTAAAGCGTGAGAATCCAAATGCGTAAAAATGCCCTGTGAAATCCTAAAGGTACTCATGGGAATTAGGGCCCCTTTGCGCATCTTGGCTGCAAAAAAGTGTCACACATGTGGTATCGCCGTACTCAGGAGAAGTAGGGCAATGTGTTTTGGGGTGTATTTTTATATATACCCATACTTTGTGTGAGAAATATCTCTGTAAACGACAACTTTTTTAAAAAAATTTATACAAAGTTGTCAATTTACAGAGATATTTCTCTCACCCAGCATGGGTATATGTAAAAATACACCCCAAAACACATTGCCCTACTTGTCCTGAGTACGGTGATACCACATGTGTGACACTTTTTTGCAGCCTGGGTGTGCAAAGGGGCCCAAATTCCAACGAGTACCTTTAGGTTTTACATGGCTGCTCACAATTTAGCCCCGCCCAAAATGCCAGAACAGTAAACACACCCCAAAAATGACTCAATTTCGGAAAGTAGAAACCCCAAGGTATTCACTGAGGGGCATAGTGAGTCCGCCTGAGATTTTTTTTTTGCCAGAAGTTAGCAGAAATGGAAACTTTATTATTATTTTTTTTCCTCAGAAAGTGTCATTTTCCGCTAACTTGTGAAAAAAAATGAAATGATACATGAACTCACCATGCCCCTTCGCGAATACTTTGGGGTGTCTTCTTTCTAAAATGGTGTCATTTGGGGGGTATTTATACTATACTGGCATTCTAGCACCTGAAGAAACATGACAGGTGCTCAGAAAGTCAGAGCTGCTTTAAAATGCGGAAATTCACTTTTTTGCACCATAGTTTGTAAACGCTATAACTTTTACCCAAACCAATAAATATACACTTATTGGATTTATTTTTATCAAAGACATGTAGAACAATAAATTTTGAGAAAAATTTATATAGAAATGTAGTGTTTTTGAAAACTTATACAACAGAAAGTGAAAAATATCATTTTTTTGCAAAAATGTCGTTACATTTTTATTAATAGCAAAAAAAGTTAAAATGTCAGCAAGAATGAAATACCACCAAATGAAAGCTCTATTAGTGAGAAGAAAAGGAGGTAAAATTCATTTGGGTGGTAAGTTGTATGACCGAGCAATAAACTGTGAAAGTAGTGTAGTGCGGATTTGTAAAAAAGGGCCTGGTCACTAGGGGGGTATAAACCTGTGGTCTTCAAGTGGTTAAAACGCTTTTACTTATGAAGGCCATTCTGAGAATATTTTCTCGTCACATATTGTACTTCATGACAGTTGTAAATTTGAGTCAAAATATTTCATTTTTATTTATAAAAAAATACCAAATGTACCAAAAATTTTGAAAATTTAGCAAATTTCCAAATGTAAATTTCTCTATTTTTTATAATAGATAGTAATACCTCCAAAATAGTTATTACTTTACATTCCCCATATGTCTACTTCATGTTTGTATCATTTTGTGAATGCCATTTTATTTTTTGGGGATGTTAGAAGGCTTAGAAGTTTAGAAGCAAATCTTGAAATTTTTCAGAAAATTTGCAAAACCTACTTTTTAAGGTCCAGTTCAGGTCTGAAGACACTTTGTGAGGCTTACATAATAGAAAATACCCCAAAATGACCCTATTTTAGAAACTATACCCCTCAAGGTATTAAAAACTGATTTTACAAACTTTGTTAACCCTTTAGGTGTTCCACAAGAGTTAATGGAAATGAAATTTCAGAATTTCACATTTTGGCAGATTTTCCATTTTAATCAATTATTTCCAGTAACAAAGCAAGGGTTAACACCCAAACAAAACTCAATATTTATTGCCCTGATTCTGTAGTTTACATCAACACCCAATATGTGGTCCTAAACTGCTGTATGGGCACACGGCAGGGCGTAGAAGGAAAGAAACGCCATATGGTTTTTGGAAGGCAGATTTTGCCGAACTGGTTTTTTGACACCATGTCCCATTTGAAGACACCCTGATGCACCCCTAGAGTAAAAACTCCCAAAAAGTGACTACATTTTAGAAACTACTCCCCTCAAGGTATTCAAAACTTATTTTACAAACTTTCTTCCCCCTGTAGGTGTTCCACAGGAGTTGAAGTAAAATGGAAATAAAAAATTCTGAATTTCACTTTTTTGGCAGGTTTTTCATTTTAATCCATTATTTTTTCCAGTAACAAAACAAGAGTTAACAGCCAAACAAAGCTCAATATTTATTGCCCATATTCTGTAGTTTACAGAAACACCCCATATGTAATCGTAAACTGCTGTACGAGCACACGGCAAGAACGCCATATTGTTTTTGAAAGGCATATTTTGCTGGACTGTTTTTTTTTTTACACCATGTCCTATTTGAAGCACCTCTAGAGTAGAAACTCCAATAAAGTGACACTATTTTGGAAACTATGGAATAAGGTGGCAGTTTTTTTGGTACTACATATTTTAGGATTTTGGGTTGCTCTATTTTATATTTTTATTGAGGCAAGGTAACAAAAAATAGCGGTTTTGGCGCCATTTTTATTTTTGTTATTTACAACATTCATTTGACAGGTTAGTTAATGTGCAATTTTTATAGAGCAGGTTGATACGGACGCGACAATACCAAATAGGACTTTGACTTTTGTAACTTCTTTAATTGTTTGTTTCAGTTTTACATAATAAAGCATTTTAGAAAAAAAAAAGATTTTTTAATGTCCACACAAAGCCGTAGTTTTTTTTTATTTTTTGGGCGATTGTCTTATGAAGGGGCTCATTTTTTCGGTATGAGATAACTGTTTGATTGGTACTATTTTAGATTTCTTCAAACTTTTTGATCGCTTGTTATTACACTTTTTGAGATGTAAAAAATGGCTTTTTTGACACACTTTTTTAAAAAAAATTTAAGGTGTTCACCTGAGGGGTTAGGTCGTGTGATAGTTTTATACAGCAGGATCTTACGGACGCGGCAATTCCTAATATGTCTACTCTTTTTTTAATTTAAGTTTTACACAATAATATCATTTTTGAAACAAAAAAAAATCATTTTAGTGTCTCCATAGTCTGAGAGCCATAGATTTTTTATTTTCTGGGCAATTGTCTTAGGTAGGGTATAATTTTTTGCGTGATGAGGTAACGGTTAGATTGGTACTATTTTGGGGTGCATATCACTTTTTATTTCAAAACATTTTTTATTAAGTTTGGAAATCAAGAAAATACAGATGTACATTTCGAGTGGTGAGAGTAATCATTAATCAAAAGAGACTTTACATAAAGCACTCAAAGTGGTTCGTTATTAACAAACAAAAAAAAACAACAAAATACGGCTTAAAAGGAGGGGAAACATGCGAAGGGAGTATATTTTAACAATAAAATAGGAAAAGGGGGAGGGGGGGGAGGGGAGGGAATAGGGAAGTGGAGGGATAGGATGGACCAAGACTTTAAAGATAGGACATATATTTGGAGTGGACATAACCGAGCCTGGAACACGTAGTAGGTTCTATGGTAAGTTGATAGTCTACTATGAGAGCATCCATAAATAGTCACGTGGTCGCGGTAATATTAAATCCTCTATAAGCCGCCCAGGGGTCCCAGATATTGTGAAAGAGGGGTGTACGTCTGTGCACCCATCCTGAAATCTGTTCCATACGATAGATTTCGTCACAGGAGTTGTGCCATCTAGCTAAGTCAGGGGGCAGTTCCGAGCGCCAGTTATAGGCGACAGCAATGCGGGCTGCGGCCAACAATGGGGAGATCAGCTTACGCACAGCTAGGGGGAG
The DNA here is from genome assembly GCA_033119425.1 of Bufotes viridis. Lineage (NCBI taxonomy): Eukaryota > Metazoa > Chordata > Amphibia > Anura > Bufonidae > Bufotes > Bufotes viridis. The sequence continues at coordinate 371,362,069 of CM065590.1, read as the reverse complement.
AGGTGGCTGTACTAGTAAGTTAAGAAGGCAGTTATAGACTGTAGGAGGAAATGTAATGTGGCAAATCTTGCTAATAATAGAGCAGATTGATGACCAAAAGGGCGAAATCAGGTCACATTGCCACCAGATGTGTAGAAAAGTGCCTGTTGCCCTTTTGCATCTCCAGCAAACAGAGGAAGCATCAGGATACATTAGGCTTATTTTATCAGGAGTATAGTACCAACGCGTAAGCATTTTATAATAATTCTCCTGTAGCCTGACGCAAGAGGATATTCGTGTGGTCAACGTTAGGCATTTGCTGAGAGAAGGTTTATTCGGGTTATCTCCTAAGTCTGACTCCCATTGGGTTAGGAAAGAGAATGAAGCTGGTTTAGATTGGTGGAGAATGGAGTTATAGAGAAAATAAATTTTTCCTCTCAAGTCTCTGGACTGAAGGACCCTACTCTCAAATTGAATAGGAGTAGAGGGATTACTAAGGGACATATTTTTAAGTCGTTCTTTAAGATAAGATTTGTGAAAGATGGTTAATTGAGAAAAAGCAACCTTTTCCAACCAAGCATCAGGAAGCGTCCCCTGATTGTCTAATAAATCTACCAAAGGCATGGATAGGGATGAACTAGATTCAGGAAGAGTCTGCCTAAACAAGGGGGGAGAGTCCCAGAGGACATCTCTAATTTGGATCAGGGGAGAAAGCGCGTCCGAAAGTAGAAAAGATTTTAGGCTGGACCTCCAACAGAGAATGGTATTGCGAGTTATGGCGACCCTGACAGTAGAGAGAGGAGAGTGAGTGTCAAACAGGAGAAGAGAGCGCATGGAGCGATTATTCACAGCTCTCTCTGCCTGTATGTCCAGTCGAGCATCATCCTCCCGAAGCCACTCCAGACACCTGACACCTTGAACAGCCGTGTAATAGCCGTGGATACTCGGCATCCCCATCCCTCCCTGCCGAGAAGGCAGAAAAGTATAGCTCCTTTTAAGTCTAGGTTTTCTCTTGTGCCATAAAAACACGGACAAGACCGACTGCAGCTTTTTTAGAAAGGAACCAGGGAGAGGGATGGGGAGGGTTTGAAGAAGATATAAAATCTTTGGTAAAAGTATAGCTTTAATCAAAGACCTTCTACCAAACCAAGAAGAAAACTGGACATCCCAGCTATTTATGACCTCTGTCAATGTGTCAGGTAAGTCTCTAAAGTTAGCATCAAAAGTACTTTTAGGTTTCGCAGTGAGCTGAATACCCAGAAATTTCAGCGTAGTGTTAGACCATTGAAAAGGGGTAGATAGCTCCAATCTACGTTGAGTTTGCAAATCTAAAGTGACATTTAAGACCTGAGATTTTGACGGGTTTACCAGGAAGTTCGACAACCTGCCAAACAAGTCAAATATACTTTGTATAGCTGGAAAGGCCTGATCCGGGTTAGTGATAATTATCAATAAATCGTCCGCAAAGGCGGCTAATTGATGCTGAACGCCTTGCAGGACAAGACCTTGAATGCGTTCATCCTGTCTGATCGCCTGGAAGAGGCATTCAACCGTCAATACAAACAGTAAAGGGGATAGAGGGCACCCCTGACGTGTGCCATTTCGGATGGAGAATTGCGGAGACAAAGTATTGTTAACCAAAACCTTGGCCGTAGGGTTATTATACATTGACATGATGGCTAAGATAAATTGGTCGGGAATGCCAAATTTTTGAAGGGCTTGTTGCATGAACGCCCAATCTATACGATCAAATGCCTTTTCGGCGTCGGTCCCTAACAACACTAAGGGGATCCGTCGGCTACAGGCATATTTGCATATCACTTTTTGATGACTTGCTATTACACTTTATGTGATGTAAGTTGGCAAAAAATTGCTTTTTTGACACCATTTTTATTTTATTATTTTTACGGTGTTCATCTGAGGGGTTAGGTCATGTGGTATTTTTATAGAGCAGGTTGTTACAGATGTGGCAATACATAATATGTCTACTTTTTTTTTTTTTACATTTAACACAATAAAAGCATTTTTGATACAAAAAAAATCATGTTTTAGTGTTTCCATAGTCTGAGAGACATAGTTTTTTTTATTTATTGGGTGATTGTCTTAGGTAGGGGTTCATTTTTTGCGGGATGAGGTAACGGTTAGATTGGTATGATTTTGGGGGGCATACGCCTTTTTTATCGCTTGGTGTTGCACTTTTAGTGAAGTAAGGTGACAAAAAAATTGTTTTTTAGCACTATAATTTTTTTTGGACGGTGTTCACATGAGGTTAGGTCATGTGATATTTTTATAGAGCTGTTCGATATGGATGCAGCGATATCATTTATGTCTACAATTTTTTTTTACCTTATTTTGGGGAAAGGATGCTTTTTTTTTTACTTGAATTACTTGAAACTTTTATTTTTTTTCTGTAAAACTTTTCCCCCCCTTTTTTACACTTTATTTTTTGTCCCACTCTGGGGGTCTTTTGGGGGTCTGATCCCCTAAACAATGCATCACAATACTTCTGTTTTGTGATGCATTGGCTGTAAGTGTATTACACACTGTAAAACACTAAAGCCTGCTTCCTGTGAGATCCAGGGGGCTGGATCTCACAGGCTTTCCCGGAAGGAAGCCATAATGCCTAAGGGTGGAAGCTCCTATCCAGGCAAGGACATCGCACGTGCCGCGGTCAGTGCTGACCTCGGCACATCAAGGGCTAATGCGCCAACTTCAGTGATTTCACTCTGTCCACTCTGCTTTTTACCATTTTTGGTGCCATAACAGCCTCCATTGAATCCAGGGATGCAGGTACCAACATGCATGCTGAGTCCACTCTATTCTTCTCCTAGTGCCAAATGGCTTCCAATAAATACAATGAGAGCAGGCTACAGCTTTATACTTACTCTAATTAGCCTGTCTGCCCCATAGGCTGATTTTAAGTGCACACAAGACTCTAACCATTATACAAACTTTCAAAAGCAACCTATATCCCCCTATATCCTATATATGGAGTAGAACTCCTGTCCAAGCTGAGACACAATGCCATCATGCTTCACAATTGGCATGGTGTTCTTTTGTGCTAATTTGCTATGGTTTGGTCTCAAACTTTTATGGTTTGGGATCTAAAATGTAAGTCTTAAACATTTAAGTAAAACATTGGTGAGGTTAAAGAGACCTACGCCAATTGCTACACATAACACATTCTCTGTCCTCATGTTAGGATTGGGAAGCAAGGTGAGCTTAATAGAAAGTTTATGGGACCCTCTTCATTCCATCTCCTGCAGTGATTCTTTCTCCTCATTTTAGAAATCAACGGGGGTCTCACTGGTTGGACCTACACCAATTAAAACTTTTGATATGTTACTGTGATATATAAAAAGTTTTCCCAAAATTCAGTGTCACCATAAGATGTGGGTTTGAGGTTCCAGCAAGTATTGTTATTTGGATGACTTGTTAAAAATAAGGCACTATTGGTGGACAGCTCTATCTGACATTTTTTAACTTTTACTACTATGCCATACTGTGTAGTCTGTCTTAATTGAGAATTCATTATACAACAAATGCTTATTAGTAAGTCTACTTATGAGTTTGGAAAATACTCTGTAATTAGCTACTTTGGATGCTCTTCGTTTAGCTTCACAATAAAATATGTTGTGGCTAGTTTAAACATTTGCCAAGACAATATGAAAGAGTTTGTAATAAAGCATGGAAACAGAATGTTCTTGTTCCCAAGCATATGGCAGTGAAGGATGGCTAGTCTTTCACTATTATGTTTTATTCTTTACAGAAAAGAACACAATTGCATTACCTTGTTTCAGGGCTGCTTATATTTAAAAGAGTTGTTAATAATTTTCCATAATTTATTTTCCTAACATTGAATATATATATATATATATATATATATATATATATATATATATATATATTTATATATATTAAAGGCAGCACGACAAAATCAGTAAAAAATGAAGAAAATGATTTTATTTACTCATGTGGATACGTGAGGTTTCGGCTCAGCACTAAAGTCTTTCTCAAGCAGTTATGCTACTTTCACACTAGCATTTTGGCTTTCTGTTTGTGAGAACAGTCCTGGGCTCTCACAAGTGGTCCAACACAAATCAGTTTTGCCCTAATGCATTCTGAATGGAAAAAGATCTGCTCAGAATGCATCAGTTTGTCTCTTCTTAGTCACCATTCTGCTCTGGAGGTGGACACTAAAATGCTGCCTGTCTTGGGAAACGGAGCGAGATGGATCCTTTCTGACACACAATGTAAGTCAATGGGGACAGATGTGATTTCTCTGACACAAAAAAAACTGATCCGTCCCCCATTGACTTTCAATGGAGTTCATGACGGATCCGTCTTGGCTATAGAAGACATAATACAACCGGATCCGTTCATGACGGATGCATGCGGTTGTATTATTGTAACGGAAGCGGCATAAAAAAAAGCTTTGGTAGTGAAAGTGCCATAAAAAGTGCATAGTGCCACCGTACATCATAATGTATTCATACAATTGTGCACATAGTTATCATATCCCTCTACATAATACAGTGAGTATACCAAATCACATAATACCATGATTAATATGCATTACAAAACATCATTGCACCTGTATACTTAACCAAATGATTATTCAATGAATAGATAAAAAGATTAGGCTTACCAGGGGACAAACAACATGTGTGTACTGCGATGTAGGTGTTCACCTGGCGCTAGAGATGAGGGAATCAAAGCTGATGAAGTGGAATTTCAGGAAAAATTCGATTCACAACGAATGCAAATTTCCTCACACTTCGTGGTAACGAATTGCAATTTTCCTAAAATAGCGGCTACATGTGTGAAGGCTGATTACAAGGGGCAAGGTACTCTGAGAAAGTGGGATCACCCAGATTGACATGCCGGCATGCAGCCAATCAGCAGCCAGCCAGCACTGTGATGTCACAGCGCTATAAATACGATTGTGGAAAAAAAACTACTGAAAAAATAATTTATAAGTGCAGGGAAAGGGTAGGGAGTAGTGTTGAGCGAACAGTTCGAGCATAGTTCGGGTCCGTACCGAATTTTGGGGTGTTCGTGACACAGACCCGAACTTTTTCGTAAAAGTTCGGGTTCGGGTTCGTCGTTCGGCATGTATTTTGGCGCATTTTAAAAGGCTGCAAAGCAGCCAATCAACATGCATCATACTACTTGCCCTAAGATGCCATCGCAGCCATGCCTACTATTGGCAAGGCTGTGATTGGCCAAGTGCAGTATGTGACTCAGCCTCTTTATAAGTTTGTGCGCACGTCGGGACGTGCTCACTCCCGATGTGAATAGAACAGGGATAGACGCAGCTGATGATAGGGCGAGAATAGGCAGGGATAATTGAATAACTGGAAGCAAATTTCTCTCCTCCACCTGTGATTCATCTGAACAACTGCAGCTGAGCTGCTTTTTTGATAGGGATTGGCTATTTTTAGAGTGGCCAGAGTGATTTTTCCATCCACATGTACCTGGGCTGACCGCCGGCCGCCATTTTGCGACTTGTAGTGCTGCAGCAGAAGCTGCCACAGTGTGCATTCCAAAGCTCCAAACAAGTCAGACATCTACACCTGGGATTCAGACCAATAGCGATTTAGCAGCACAGTCCAAGGCTATTTTTTTAAAGGTTGTGCAGACCATTTTGTGGCACATGTTACTGGGCTGATAGGCGGCGGCCATCTTGGGACTAGTGCTGCAGCACAATCTCTCCCAACGTCCATTAATCACTTGTAATAGTGGTCTGTGCCATAGAAATCCTACATCAGGGACTTGGGTGTGCTTGTGTCACCCCTACTAATACCAGTCCACCTGTAATCCATACAGTGAAAAGCCATAAAGTATTCCAGTGAGGGAATTTTTTTTATTTAAAAAGGCCAAGTTAGTTTATCTGGCGTTCAATATACTAGATACAGTTAGGCCTGCGTTTCATACATCTGGAATTAGCAAACTAATCTCCCAGGTTGGGAAAATATATATGTACCCATACTAGAATCTGTCAAAGAAAGCGGTACTCACATATAACAGTCATTCCATCTGTAATCCATACAGTCAAAAGACTGAAAGTATTCCAGTGAGGGAATTTTTTTATTTAAAAAAGGCCAAGTTAGTTTATCTGGCGTTCAATATACTAGATACAGTTAGGCCTGCGTTTCATACATCTGGAATTAGCAAACTAATCTCCCAGGGTTGGGAAAATATATATGTACCCATACTAGAATCTGTCAAAGAAAGCGGTACTCACATATAACAGTCATTCCATCTGTAATCCATACAGTCAAAAGACTGAAAGTATTCCAGTGAGGGAATTTTTTTATTTAAAAAAGGCCAAGTTAGTTTATCTGGCGTTCAATATACTAGATACAGTTGGGCCTGCGTTTCATACATCTGGAATTAGCAAACTAATCTCCCAGGTTGGGAAAATATATATGTACCCATACTAGAATCTGTCAAAGAAAGCGGTACTCACATGTAACAGTCATTCCATCTGTAATCCATACAGTCAAAAGACTGAAAGTATTCCAGTGAGGGAATTTTTTTATTTAAAAAGGCCAAGTTAGTTTATCTGGCGTTCAATATACTAGATACAGTTAGGCCTGCGTTTCATACATCTGGAATTAGCAAACTAATCTCCCAGGTTGGGAAAATATATATGTACCCATACTAGAATCTGTCAAAGAAAGCGGTACTCACATGTAACAGTCATTCCATCTGTAATCCATACAGTCAAAAGACTGAAAGTATTCCAGTGAGGGAATTTTTTTTATTTAAAAAAGGCCAAGTTAGTTTATCTGGCTTTCAATATACTAGATACAGTTGGGCCTGCGTTTCATACATCTGGAATTAGCAAACTAATCTCCCAGGTTGGGAAAATATATATGTACCCATACTAGAATCTGTCAAAGAAAGCGGTACTCACATGTAACAGTCATTCCATCTGTAATCCATACAGTCAAAAGACTGAAAGTATTCCAGTGAGGGAATTTTTTTATTTAAAAAAGGCCAAGTTAGTTTATCTGGCGTTCAATATACTAGATACAGTTAGGCCTGCGTTTCATACATCTGGAATTAGCAAACTAATCTCCCAGGTTGGGAAAATATATATGTACCCATACTAGAATCTGTCAAAGAAAGCGGTACTCACATATAACAGTCATTCCATCTGTAATCCATACAGTCAAAAGACTGAAAGTATTCCAGTGAGGGAATTTTTTTATTTAAAAAGGCCAAGTTAGTTTATCTGGCGTTCAATATACTAGATACAGTTAGGCCTGCGTTTCATACATCTGGAATTAGCAAACTAATCTCCCAGGTTGGGAAAATATATATGTACCCATACTAGAATCTGTCAAAGAAAGCGGTACTCACATGTAACAGTCATTCCATCTGTAATCCATACAGTCAAAAGACTGAAAGTATTCCAGTGAGGGAATTTTTTTATTTAAAAAAGGCCAAGTTAGTTTATCTGGCGTTCAATATACTAGATACAGTTAGGCCTGCGTTTCATACATCTGGAATTAGCAAACTAATCTCCCAGGTTGGGAAAATATATATTTGTTACCCATACTAGAATCTGTCAAAGAAAGCGGTACTCACATATAACAGTCATTCCATCTGTAATCCATACAGTCAAAAGACTGAAAGTATTCCAGTGAGGGAATTTTTTTATTTAAAAAGGCCAAGTTAGTTTATCTGGCTTTCAATATACTAGATACAGTTGGGCCTGCGTTTCATACATCTGGAATTAGCAAACTAATCTCCCAGGTTGGGAAAATATATATGTACCCATACTAGAATCTGTCAAAGAAAGCGGTACTCACATGTAACAGTCATTCCATCTGTAATCCATACAGTCAAAAGACTGAAAGTATTCCAGTGAGGGAATTTTTTATTTAAAAAGGCCAAGTTAGTTTATCTGGCGTTCAATATACTAGATACAGTTAGGCCTGCGTTTCATACATCTGGAATTAGCAAACTAATCTCCCAGGTTGGGAAAATATATATGTACCCATACTAGAATCTGTCAAAGAAAGCGGTACTCACATATAACAGTCATTCCATCTGTAATCCATACAGTCAAAAGACTGAAAGTATTCCAGTGAGGGAATTTTTTTATTTAAAAAAGGCCAAGTTAGTTTATCTGGCGTTCAATATACTAGATACAGTTAGGCCTGCGTTTCATACATCTGGAATTAGCAAACTAATCTCCCAGGTTGGGAAAATATATATGTACCCATACTAGAATCTGTCAAAGAAAGCGGTACTCACATATAACAGTCATTCCATCTGTAATCCATACAGTCAAAAGACTGAAAGTATTCCAGTGAGGGAATTTTTTTATTTAAAAAAGGCCAAGTTAGTTTATCTGGCGTTCAATATACTAGATACAGTTAGGCCTGCGTTTCATACATCTGGAATTAGCAAACTAATCTCCCAGGTTGGGAAAATATATATGTACCCATACTAGAATCTGTCAAAGAAAGCGGTACTCACATATAACAGTCATTCCATCTGTAATCCATACAGTCAAAAGACTGAAAGTATTCCAGTGAGGGAATTTTTTATTTAAAAAGGCCAAGTTAGTTTATCTGGCGTTCAATATACTAGATACAGTTAGGCCTGCGTTTCATACATCTGGAATTAGCAAACTAATCTCCCAGGTTGGGAAAATATATATGTACCCATACTAGAATCTGTCAAAGAAAGCGGTACTCACATATAACAGTCATTCCATCTGTAATCCATACAGTCAAAAGACTGAAAGTATTCCAGTGAGGGAATTTTTTTATTTAAAAAAGGCCAAGTTAGTTTATCTGGCGTTCAATATACTAGATACAGTTAGGCCTGCGTTTCATACATCTGGAATTAGCAAACTAATCTCCCAGGTTGGGAAAATATATATGTACCCATACTAGAATCTGTCAAAGAAAGCGGTACTCACATATAACAGTCATTCCATCTGTAATCCATACAGTCAAAAGACTGAAAGTATTCCAGTGAGGGAATTTTTTTATTTAAAAAGGCCAAGTTAGTTTATCTGGCGTTCAATATACTAGATACAGTTAGGCCTGCGTTTCATACATCTGGAATTAGCAAACTAATCTCCCAGGTTGGGAAAATATATATGTACCCATACTAGAATCTGTCAAAGAAAGCGGTACTCACATATAACAGTCATTCCATCTGTAATCCATACAGTCAAAAAGACTGAAAGTATTCCAGTGAGGGGATTTTGCTTATAAAAAATAATATATTTCATTGTGGTGCGAGTTGAATCGCAACAATGAAGAAAAATACTATTAAGGGACGAGGACGCGGTCGTGGTGGTGTCCGTGGAGCCTCTGTTGCTGGTAGAGGACGTGGCCGTTCGGCTCCAGGCGCACACAGTAGGGAACCAACTCCCTCAACTAGCCGGCAGAATGTACCGCAATATCTCGTGGGGCCCAATGCCGCTCTTAGGATGGTAAGGCCTGAGCAGGTACAGGCATTAATCGATTGGGTGGCCGACAGTGCTTCCAGCACGTTCACCACATTGTCTTCCACCCAGTCTTCTGCGGAAAGCGCACAGGTGGCACCTGAAAACCAAGCCCATCAGTCTGTCACATCACCCCCAAGCATATCAGGGAAACGGTCTGAGCCACAAGTTATGCAGCAGTCTCTTCTTCTGTTTGAAGACTCTGCTTCCAGGGTTTCCCAGGGGCGTCCACCTAGCCCTTCCCCAGTGGAGGAAGACATACCATGCACTGACGCACAACCACTTATGTCTCCAGATGAAGAGGACATGGGAATACCACCACAGCAGAGTCACCGACTCTCTGATGATGACGAAACACAGGTGCCCACTGCCGCGTCTTTTTGCAGTGTGCAGACTGAACAGGAGGAGGTCAGGGAGGGAGACTGGGTGGAAGACGATGCAGAGGACGATGAGGTCTTAGACCCCACATGGACTGAAGGTCGTGGCGATGACTTTCACAGTTCAGAGGAAGAGGTAGTGGTGAGACCGAGACAACAGCGAAGCCAAAGAGGGAGCAGGGGGCCAAAGCAGGCGAGCCGCCGCCCCAGAGTTCGCCTGCTACTGGACATCGCCAACAGGGACCCAGCCCCACAAAGGCAGCTTCAAAGAGTTCCCTGGCATGGCACTTCTTTAAACAATGTCCTACCGACAAGACCCGAGTGACTTGCACGCTCTGCCATCAGAGCCTGAGGCGAGGCATTAACGTTCTGAACCTCAGCACAACCTGCATGACCAGGCATCTACATGCAAAGCATGAACTGCAGTGGGGTACACACCTTAAAAACCAGGCACTCGCTGAGGCTCCCCCTGCTCCCTCTACCGCTGCTGCCTCGGCTTCCGCCTCGAGAGGAATGTTGCCACCTGCCGAGCAGCAAACAGAGGATGTGCCACCGACACCACCACCACCGCCACCGTCAACTAGCGTCTCCACTATATCACACAGCAGCGTTCAGCTCTCAATATCTCAAACCTTAGAGAGGAAGCGCAAATTCCCCGAGTCACCCTCGAGCCCTTGGCCTGAGCGCCAGCATTTCTAAACTGCTGGCCTTTGAAATGCTGTCATTCCGGCTGGTGGACACAGACAGCTTCAAACAGCTGATGGCCATGGCTGTCCCGCAGTATGTGGTTCCCAGCCGCCACTACTTCTCCAAGACAGCCGTGCCTTCCCTGCACATGCAAGTGTCCGATAAAATCAAGTGTGCACTGCGCAACGCCATTTGTGGCAAGGTCCACCTAACCACAGATACGTGGACCAGTAAGCACGGCCAGGGACGCTATATCTCACTAACTGCACACTGGGTGAATGTAGTGGCGGCTGGGCCCCACGGACAGTTCCTTGGCGCACGTCCTTCCGCCCCCTAGGATCGCAGGGCATCATTCTCTGCCTCCTGTAGCCTCCTCCTCCTACTCGGCTTCCTCCTCCACTGCTTCCACCAGCTCATCCGGTCAGCCACACACCTTCACCACCAACTTCAGCACAGCCCGGGGTAAACGTCAGCAGGCCATTCTGAAACTCATATGTTTGGGGGACAGGCCCCACAGCGCAAAGGAGTTGTGGCGGGGTATTGAACAACAGACCGGCCAGTGGTTTCTGCCGGTGGGCCTCAAGCCAGGCCTGGTGGTATGCGATAATGGGCGAAATCTCGTGGCAGCTCTGGGACTAGCCGGTTTGGCGCACATCCCTTGCCTGGCGCATGTGCTGAACTTGGTGGTGCAGAGGTTCATTCACCACTACCCCAACATGTCAGAGCTGCTGCATAAAGTGCGGGCCGTCTGTGCGCGCTTCCGCCGTTCACATCCTGCCGCTGCTCGCCTGTCTGCGCTACAGCGGAACTCGGCCTTCCCGCTCACCGCCTCATATGCGGCGTGCCCACCCGGTGGAACTCCACCTTGCACATGCTGGAGAGACTGTGCGAGCAGCAGCAGGCCATAGTGGAGTTTCAGCTGCAGCACGCTCGCGTCAGTCATACTGCCGAACAGCACCACTTCACCACCAATGATTGGGCCTCCATGCGAGACCTGTGTGCCCTGCTGCGCTGTTTCGAGTACTCCACCAACATGGCCAGTGGCGATGACACTGTTATCAGCGTTACAATACCACTTCTATGTCTCCTTGAGAAAACACTTAGGGCAATGATGTTAGAGGAGGTGGCCCAGGTGGAGGAGGAGGAGGAGGATGAGGGCTCGTTTCTAACACTTTCTGGGCCAGTCTGTTCGAAGTGGCTCAGAGGGAGGTTTGTTTAAGCAGCAGAGGACAGGTTCACAAGTCGCCAGCCAAGGCACTGTACTGGAGGACGAGGAGGATGAGGAGGAGGAGGTGGAGGGGGACGAGGATGAAGCAAGTTCACAGCGGGGTGGCAGCCCAGGCCCATCACTGGTGCGTGGCTGGGGGATACGGTGGACGATGACGATACGCCTCCCACAGAGGACAGCTTGTCCTTACCCATGGGTAGCCTGGCCCACATGAGCGAATATATGCTCCAATGCCTGCGCAACGACAGCAGAGTTGCCCACGTTTTAACGTGTGCAGACTACTGGGTGGCCACCCTGCTGGATCCCCGGTATAAAGACAATGTGCCCACTTTAATTCCTGAACTGGAGCGCGACCGTAAGATGCGCGAGTACAAGCGCTACGCTGATAGAGGCGCTCTTGAGAGCATTCCCACATGTCACAGGGGAACAGGTGGAAGGTGAAGGCAGAGGAGTGGCAAGAGGTCGCCAACGCAGCTGTGTCACGGCCAGCTCATCTGAGGGCAGGGTTAGCATGGCAGAAATGTGGAAAAGTTTTGTCTCCACGCCACAGCTATCTGCACCGACACCTGATACGGAACGTGTTAGCAGGAGGCAGCATTTCACTAACATGGTTGAACAGTATGTCTGCACACCCCTCCACATCCTGACGGATGGTTCGGCCCCATTCAACTACTGGGTTTCGAAATTGTCCACGTGGCCAGAGTTAGCATGTTATGCCTTGGAGGTGCTTTCCTGCCCGGCGGCCAGCGTTTTATCTGAGCAGCGTATTCAGCACGGCAGGGGCGTCATTACTGACAAGCGCAGCCGCCTGTCCACAGCCAACGTGGACAAGCTGACCTTCATAAAGATGAACCAGGCATGGATCCCACAGGACCTGTCCCTCCCTTGTGCAGAGTAGTCCTTATTAACTGCCTAAAACATGTCTTGTTGTGCTACGGGCCACTTCTTTATTTGATACAAATTTTATGAAACCCACAGTTGAATGAAACTCTTCTCTGTCTGGGCGCCGGGGCCTAACCAGATGAAAGTGGCCGGTTAAACTAACGGGTGACATGAAGCCATAACCTCTGCCATGCTACCTCTGTCTTCTGTCTGGGTGCTGAGGCCTAAGTCAAATAAAGCGGTCTTCTGCTGTGCTGGGGGATATGAAGCTAATCTCTGACCTCTCTCCTCTGTCTGGGTCCAAAGGCCTAAATCACTGAAAGAGGCCTTCTCCTGTGGTGTGTGATATGATGCCAGAATATGTGCTGTGGGGCCTCTCTCCTCTTCCTGGGTGCAGGGGTCAAATAAACTAAATTGTGGCCTACTCCTGTGGTGGTTGATATGATGCCTGATTCTCTGATGTGGAACCTCTCTCCTCTGTTTGGGTGAAGGGGTCAAAGTAACTAAATGGTGGCTTCTCCTGTGGTGGCTGATATGATGCCAGAATATGTGCTGTGGTGCCTCTCTCCTCTTCCTGGGTGCAGGGGTCAAAGTAACTAAATGGTGGCTTCTCCTGTGGTGGCTGATATGATGCCAGAATATGTGCTGTGGTGCCTCTCTCCTCTTCCTGGGTGCAGGGGTCAAAGTAACTCAATGGTGGCTTCTCCTGTGGTGGCTGATATGATGCCAGAATATGTGCTGTGGTGCCTCTCTCCTCTGTCTGGGTCCAAAGGCCTAAATCACTGAAAGAGGCCTTCTCCTGTGGTGTGTGATATGATGCCTGAATATGTGCTGTGGTGCCTCTCTCCTCTTCCTGGGTGCAGGAGTCAAAGTAACTAAATGGTGGCTTCTCCTGTGGTGGCTGATATGATGCCAGAATATGTGCTGTGGTGCCTCTCTCCTCTGTCTGGGTCCAAAGGCCTAAATCACTGAAAGAGGCCTTCTCCTGTGGTGTGTGATATGATGCCTGAATATGTGCTGTGGTGCCTCTCTCCTCTTCCTGGGTGCAGGGGTCAAAGTAACTAAATGGTGGCTTCTCCTGTGGAGGCTGATATGATGCCAGAATATGTGCTGTGGTGCCTCTCTCCTCTTCCTGGGTGCAGGGGTCAAAGTAACTAAATGGTGGCTTCTCCTGTGGTGGCTGATATGATGCCAGAATATGTGCTGTGGGGCCTCTCTCCTCTTCCTGGGTGCAGGGGTCAAAGTAACTCAATGGTGGCTTCTCCTGTGGTGGCTGATATGATGCCAGAATATGTGCTGTGGTGCCTCTCTCCTCTGTCTGGGTCCAAAGGCCTAAATCACTGAAAGAGGCCTTCTCCTGTGGTGTGTGATATGATGCCTGAATATGTGCTGTGGTGCCTCTCTCCTCTTCCTGGGTGCAGGGGTCAAAGTAACTCAATGGTGGCTTCTCCTGTGGTGGCTGATATGATGCCAGAATATGTGCTGTGGGGCCTCTCTCCTCTTCATGGGTGCAGGGGTCAAAGTAACTCAATGGTGGCTTCTCCTGTGGTGGCTGATATGATGCCAGAATATGTGCTGTGGTGCCTCTCTCCTCTTCCTGGGTGCAGGGGTCAAAGTAACTAAATGGTGGCTTCTCCTGTGGTGGTTGATATGATGCCTGATTCTCTGCTGTGAAACCTCTCTCCTCCATCTGGGTGTAGGGGTCAAAGTCTTTCAAAGTCGCCTTCTCCTGTGCTGATTGATATAAAGCTGATGGTTGTGCCATCTGACATGGTTGCCAGGGTCTGATTCAATGGGGGCCTACTCCTGTGGTGGGTGATCTAAATGCCTGATTCTCTGCTGTGAAACCTCTCTCCTCCGTCTGGGTGTAGGGTCAAAGTCTTTCAAAGTCGCCTTCTCCTGTGCTGATTGATATGAAGCTGATGGTTGTGCCATCTGACATGGTTGCCGGGGTCCCATTAAATTGGGGCCTACTCCTGTGGTGGGTGATCTAAATGCCTGATTCTCTGCTTTGAAACCTCTCTCCTCCGTCTGGGTGTAGGGGTCAAAGTCTGTCAAAGTCGCCTTCTCCTGTGCTGATTGATATAAAGCTTATGCTTGTGCCATCTGACATGGTTGCCGGGTCTGATTCAATGGTGGCCTACTCCTGTGGTGTGTGATCTAAATGCCTGATTCTCTGCTGTGTAACCTCTCTCCTCCGTCTGGGTGTAGGGGTCAAAGTAACTAAATGGTGGCCTACTCCTGTGGTGGGTGATATGATGCCTGGTTCTCTGCTGTGGGACCTCTCTCCTTGTCTGGGTGCTGTGGTCAAAATAATAGTAAGTGACCTTCTCCATTGGTGGGTGACTTGAAGCCTGATTCTGTGCTATGGGACCTCACTCCAATTAATATTGTTTAATTTTTATTTATTTTATGTTAACTCATCATTTCCCTATCTACATTTGTTTGCAGGGGATTTAACTACATTTTGCTGCCTTTTGCAGCCCTCTAGCCCTTTCCGGGTGTGTTTCACAGCCTTTTTAGTGCCCAAAAGTTCGGGTCCCCATTGACTTCTATGGGGTTCGGGTTCGGGATGAAGTTCGGGTCGAGTTCGGATCCCGAACCCGAACATTTTTCGAAAGTTCGGCCGAACTCGTCGAACCCGAACATCCAGGTGTTCGCTCAACTCTAGTAGGGAGGAATCATTTCACAGCATCTACGTGCACGGAGAGACGTCAGATGGCACTAGGGACATTGATAGGAAAGTGATTTACAAGTGTAGGGAAAGATTATTTGGGGATTCAAATAGTCATTAGACAGCTCTGACATTCCAGCTTTTTGTTATTGAGCTGCAAGTGTATTGTTGAAAAGCCTTTAGTGGCTTATATCTTAGTATCTTATTGAATACTACAAAAAAAAAAAATATTCTCAGCTCACTTTTGCAGTTATTTCTGTTGAAAGCGCGTGGGGCGTATTTCAGTGTAACAAGAAAAATATATACGCACTGCACTCTTTAATGGTATTCTGTTGGAAGCGTATAGTGGCCTTCTTCATTTCAACAAGAAAAATATATTCTCAGTTCACTGCTGCAGTTATTTCTGTTGAAAGCGTATAGGGGCGTATTTTAGTGTAACAAGAAAAATATATACGCACTGCACTGTTTCAGTTATTTTTGGTGAAATCTTCAGCGGGTACTGGTATTGCCACCCACCTCCACAGTATGTCACCTTGCCACTCTGTGGCCTCCTGATGCTGCTGCCACTTTCAGACTCTGTCATTGTGGTGCTCTGTCGTCTCCTCATGCTGCTGCCACCTCCAGACTGTGGCCACTCTGTGGCCTCCTCCTGAAACTGCTGCTGCCGCCACCTTTAGACTCTGTCATTGTGCTGCTCTGTGGACTACTCATGCTGTTGCCACCTCCAGACTCTGTCATTGTGCCGCTCTGTGGTCTCCTCATGCTGCCGCCACCTCCAGACTCTGTCATTGTGCCACTCTGTGGTCTCCTCATGCTGCCGCCACCTCCAGACTCTGTCACTGTGCTGCTATGTGGTCTCCTCATGCTGCTGCCACCTCCAGAATCCTGTCAATGTGCTGCTCTGTGGCCTATTAATGCTTCTTCCACCTCTAGACTCTGTCATTTTGCCACTCTCTGGCCTCCTCCTGATACTGCTGCTGCCGCCACCTCCAGAATCTGTCATTGTGCTGCTCTGTGGCCTACTCATGCTGCTGCCACCTACAGACCCTGTCATTGTGCCACTCTGTGGCATACTTATGCTGCTGCCACCTCCAGACTCTGTCATTGTGCCGCTCTGTGGCCTACTCATGCTGCCGCCACCTCCAGACTGTCATTGTGATGCTCTGTGGTCTCCTCATACTGCTGCCACCTCCAGACTCTGTCATTGTGCTGCTCTGTGGCCTAATCATGCTGCCTCCTCCTCCAGACTCTGTCATTGTGCCGCTCTGTGGTCTCATCATGCTGCTGCCACCTCAAAACTCTGTCATAGTGCCGGCTATTGCCTACTCATGCTGCGGCCACCTCCAGACGCTGTCATTGTTCCTCTCTGCGGTCTCCTTATGCTGACCAAACCTCCAGAATCTGTAATTGTGCCGCTCTGTGGCCTACTTATGCTGCTGCCGGCTGCAGACTCGGTCAGTGTGCCGCTCGGTGGCCTCCCCATACTACTGCCATCTCCAGACTCTGTTATTTTGCAACTCGTGGCCTTCTCCTAATGCCGCTGCTGCTTCTGCCGCCACCTACAGACTCTGCTATTGTGCCACTCGGTGGCCTCCTCATACTGCTTCCACCTCCAGAACCTGTAATTGGGCCACTCTGTGGTCTCCTCGTGCTGCTTTCACCTCACCGCTATGTCATAGGTTCACTCTGTGGACTTCTTATGTTGTTCCCTCCCTCCCCACTTCCTGACTGGTCCACTATTTAGTTTTTCGGTCTGGCTGACATCATCATTTATTTGACACTTCTTCTGATCTATCAGACCGAAGGAAAAATGAGACGCACAATGGATCCTTTCTGTGTAGTAGCGTTAAGGCCTGTATGGTCCCATCAGAATTGGCTTATGATTTGGTAGCCAAAAGCAGGAGTGGGTAGAAAACACAGAAAACATGCAAATATTCCATTCACGTGTCATCTCTGTTTTAGATCCACTCCGTTTTTTTTTGCCTTTAGCAATACTGATGGATTATTGAGCAAATGCTGACCGAGTGAAGGCGTATGCTCCACAGAAAAGATCCGTTTTTTCTGGGTAATTGTTCTGATGGATCAGAGAATGGGGAAAATGAATGAGTGATGTCAACACAAACTTACTGCTGACACCCTCTCCACTCTGTTGGGGGGGGGGGGGCTCTTCTTTTATAAGCGTTTAATAGAACAGGTTCTGTAGACATCTATGCGGAATCCGCTGACAAGAGTGTAAAAGGAGTGTGCTTCTTCTTGACGCTAACATCTACCTGTAAGGCTGAATTAATACTTGAGTTATTTGGTCAGTTTTGGCCCTGTGACCGCCCAAATAAGTGAAGTATGCAGTGATTCTAAGAGCAACGGCTCTCATCTGCATCTCATACGGACTAACAGTATTATTTCACTACCAAAGCAGACTCCCTATGGGTGTTACTCCAAGGCACAGTGTTCTACACCACTAAAAAGGCTCTCAGCAGCCAGAAAGTAGCTGTTTTTTATGTAATTTGCCTTGTATATATTCGGATCTAATCAAATTTTTCCCGAAAAATTTGGCGAACCGGCGAATCAAATTTGTGAAAAATTCGCTTATCTCTACCTGGCGCCAATGCGCATGTCAAAGAAAAATAGAGGAGGAGGAGGAAAGCCAAAAGTGTAATGAGCATGTCTGACATGCACTCTTCCACTCTGGACTCTGCAGCAGCTATCTTAGAAAAGGGAAAACAAAAGGGCAAAATGTTCTATAGTCAGTAATCACTGAGAAGCGCCTTAGCCGTTTTTATGGCGCTAACACCCTATTGAAAAAAAGCAAACATGCTTGTAGAGCAATTACAGAGGTCTGGCATATATTGTATTAAACTAAATATAGGAAACAGACGAGTATATAGAACATAATACCGGATAATTAGGTTCTTAAGTCAACCAGAAATAGAGGGGTCTCATAATTAAAATGGTAACAGTGTGTAAATAATGTGGCATTACTAGAGAAGTGTGGAAAGAGGTAATTTCTCCAAAGCTGGAGAGACGGCCCCTAACTGTCGGGAAACCAAATCGTTGCACAACTCCACAAATGTGGAGTGACCCCCCTTTCTTGAGAAATAGTCTAGTGTTGAGCCGAAACGTCGCTTATCCACATGGGTGAATAAAAGCACTTTCTCCATTTTTTACTAATTTTGTAGTGCTGCCTTTTTGCTACTTTGTGTATTGGGCAATAGTCTAGTCCCTTCAGGCACGCACCTCTTTTTGTTTGCTATGTTTTGTTTGCTTATATATATATATATATATATATATATATATATTGTGGTAAGGTGCAAGGTACCGTTATCGATGGGAGGTACGTGTCACCGAGGTTCCTGGCCTCGGTGAGGTGAGAGCCGGGTTTTATGTGTCAGCAGCAGCTAGTGCTGCTTGACATTTATAGTTTGGCTGCAAAGCCAATCCGGGCCGGCTCTTACTGGGAGTAGGCAAAGAGTTGGGTGGGTGCCTACTCCCCACAGTCCAGGCCGGACTTTGCTGGGCTTTAAAACACAGCCAGCACCAGCAGGTGGGTGTGATTGTCCTGGAGCTGCTGTTAGGCTGTGGAGTCACTTGTGTTTGGAAGTTCTCTGGGCTGGACGCAAGAGCCCAGCAAGGAGGAGTGCAGACGACCTGGAAGCCTGACGGCGACTGTCTTGCGGCTGGACTGACAGCCAGGTGCGAACCTGCACCTAAAACCTCCCAGGTGACTAGAACCTGATTTGGACTGTTTTGTTTTGCCTCATGATTTCTGGTATGTGTGAACAAACACCAAGAGACTGTTTATATCGTTTGTTTTTGTGCAAGTGTGAATAAAACACTGTTCATTGCACCTTCTGGACTCCCTGTTTTGCCTCTGTACTGCACCCGCACCGCTATCTACCAGAGCGACTCCCACATTTGGTGGAGGATGCGGGCATGCGCAGTGAGGCTGGCGTGAACGCCGAAGTTTGTTTGTTTTGCTGGGCACGAGTGCATGGAATATATTAAACCAGCAAAGCTACAAGTAGGAATTGCTGGCAACATGGAGGCGGCTGTGAAAGCTCTCATAGAGGCTAACGTGCAGCAGCGGGAGACCAACCAGCTACTATTACAGCACGTGATGGCTTTACAAGCTGCAGGAGCGTCCCACCATGTCCATGATGCCCGGAAAGCGGTCCGTGCGGCGATCCCAAAAATGACCCCCTCGGACGACGTTGAGACGTATCTGGCGGTCTTTGAGAAGGTAGCCGTGAGGGAGAAGTTACCCCGTGACCAGTGGGCCGAGGTGGTCGCTCCGTTCCTGGCATCCGGACCCCAGCAGTTTTTTTGACCTAGCAGATGACCAGGCTGCTGATTACCCCACGGTGAAGGGGGAGATCCTGGCCAGACTGGGGGTAAATGTGTTGGTCCGGGCTCAGCGGGTCCACCAGTGGGACTTTAAATCGGCTGAACCCACCAGGCCGCAGTACTATGAGTTGCTGCACAGGTTGCAAAAGTGGCTGCAGCCTGAGGTTCTAAGTCCGACGGCTATACTGGACCGTTTGCTGGCCGACATGTTCTGGAGGGCCCTACCTTACCCCCTTCAGCACTGGATCGGCCAGGTATCCCCCACTAATGCCCTTGAAATGGTTGATCTGGTGGAGCGTTACGAGGCCACCAGAAACCTGCAGGGGAGTCTTGCTGGGAAGGGGCCAGTCAAACCCCGGAGGCCTCCACCCCAGTTCCGACGACCGGCGACAGAGAGACCTGCACGGAATGTGCCCCCTGCGGTTACGCCTCCCGTGGTATGCTGGAGGTGTCAGGCCACCTCAGGGTCGACTGTCCGCACCATGGTGAGCCGATGGAAGTGAACTACGGCTATCGCCACTCCCTGTATGCACGGAAGCTGTGTGCAACTGGCACCCGTGAGGTGCAGGACAATAACCACCTGTGTCAGGTAGAGGTGGGAGATTCTCTGGCGGTGGCCCTGCTGGACTCCGGGAGTCTAGTCTCCCTGGTAAGGGCTGCCCTGGTACGGCCTGTGGAGTATACCGGCCGTAAAATCGGGGTCCTGTGCATCCACGGAGACCTAAAAGACTACCCCACTGCACTAGTGACTTTGTCCACAGCGGCTGGTAAGTGGACCCACGAGGTGGCTGTCGCTACTAAACTCCCACATGAACTGATACTTGGGAGGGACTTCCCAGGTTTCCCGGCGCTGTGGCCGGCAATAAAAGTATCTGATGGACCCGAGACAGGGGTAACCCTAGTAGAGTGGCCTGATACCACTGGAAGGCCAGAACCCTGGGAGCCCGAATCTGAAGGGCCAGCGGTAGGGGTGACCACTGCTCCAGCGGTAGAGGGGGAGGCAACCCCACTGAGGGTAATGGTGGGAGACACGGAGGACTTGCCACCGGGACCTGAGTTGGCAGACCTCAATGTCTCCGGGGAAAATTTTGGGACCGCACAACACCGGGACCAAACCCTAACCAGGGCCTGGGAAAGTGTTGTAATGATTGATGGTAAACCCCAGAAACCTGGGGCTGAATTAATGTTTCCGCGATTTATTGTTCTTCAGGATATGTTGTATCGGGTGAACCAAATCCGAGGTGAGCCAGTTGAACAGTTGGTGGTGCCCACCGCATACCGCAAGCTTGTTATGGAGCTTGCCCACCAACATGTTCTTGGGGGACACATGGGGTGGCAGAAAACGCAGGACCGCGTACTACAGCGATTTTACTGGCCCGGTTTGTTTAAGGAAGTAGAGGAGTTCTGTAAGTCCTGTCCGACCTGTCAGGTAAATAGCCCCCAGCCGCATTACAGAAGTCCCCTGGTCCCTCTCCCAATAATTGAGGTCCCATTCGAGCGTATTGCCATGGATCTGGTCGGACCCGTACCGAAGTCTGCTAGGGGTCACCAACATATCCTGGTGGTTCTGGACTATGCTACTCGGTATCCAGAGGCGGTGCCTCTGCGACATACCTCGGCTAAGCTCATTGCCAAAGAGTTAATGGAAATGTTTTCCCGTGTGGGCCTGCCAAAAGATATTCTGACCGACCAAGGGACCCCTTTATGTCCAAAGTTATGAGGGAACTGTGTAAATTGTTGCGTATAAAGCAGTTACGGACGTCCGTTTACCATCCGCAAACAGACGGTCTTGTCGAAAGGTTCAACCAAACTCTAAAAAATATGTTAAAAAGGGTGGTGTCCAGAGATGGGAAGGACTGGGACCTGCTTCTGCCCTATCTCATGTTCGCCGTGCGAGAGGTGCCCCAGGCCTCTACTGGGTTCTCGCCCTTCGAACTGCTTTATGGCAGACACCCTCGGGGCCTGTTGGATATCGCCAAGGAAGCGTGGGAACAACAGCCTGTCCCCCACAAAAGTGTCATTGAGTATGTCACCCAGATGCAGGACCGGATGGAAAGGGTGTTGCCGCTGGTCCAGGAGCATATGGAGGCAGCGCAACAAGCCCAGAGTAGGGTGTATATTCGTCAGGCTCGGGTACGGAACTTCAACCCGGGAGATCGGGTTTTGGTTCTGGTGCCCACCCTTGACAGCAAGTTCCTAGCCAGGTGGCAGGGCCCCTATGAGGTTATCGAGAAGGTAGGGAAGTAAATTACAAAGTACACCAGCCAGGGCGGCGCAAGCCGGAGCAGGTGTACCACGTGAATTTACTGAAGCCGTGGAAAGACAGGGACACGGCCGACGACAACAGCCCCCGGCCAGGGCTTCTAGGTGACAAGGGTCCAGCCCCACAGTTCGAGGCCTGCGAGCGGTAGCCACAGTAAAATTGCAGACAGCCTGTCTTCCAAACAAGTTCAGGAAGTCAGGAGTTCATCAGTCGGAACACGGATGTGTTCTCGGACCTCCCTGGCCGCACGTCTCTCATCCAAAATGACATCGTCACTGAGCCTCAGGCCAAAATCCGGTTAAAACCATACCGGGTACCCGAGGCTCGGCGACGGGCCATCGCGGAGGAAGTGCAATTAATGTTGAAGCTTGATATCATTGAGGAATCGAAAAGTGAGTGGGCCAGTCCCATAGTTCTAATACCCAAGCCGGATGGGACGTTGCGGTTCTGCAACGATTTTCGCAAATTAAATGAAGTGTCCAAGTTCGATGCGTATCCCATGCCCCGGGTAGACGAGCTTGTTGAGAATTTAGGGCAAGCCCGTTATTTTTCTGTGCTAGACCTCACTAAAGGATACTGACAAGTACCCTTAACGGAGGCGGCCAAGGAAAAACCGCTTTTGTTACTCCGCAGGGCCTGTATCATTACAAGGTGTTACCCTTTGGCCTGCATGGCGCCCCGCCACCTTCCAAAGGTTAATGGATATTGTGCTGCGACCTCATCGTCGGTACGCCTCGGCCTACTTAGATGATGTAATCATCCACAGCACCGACTGGGAAAGCCATTTGCCCAAAGTGCAGGCGGTAGTAGATGCCCTGAGGAAAGCTGGTCTAACCGCCAATCCAAAGAAGTGTGCGATTGGGTTGGAAGAGACCAAATATCTGGGATATGTTATTGGGCGCGGAGTCATCAAGCCGCAGGTAACTAAGGTAGAGGCCATTCGTAACTGGCCCCGATCGGTCACCACCAGGCAGGTAAAGTCCTTCCTGGGAATTGTAGGGTACTACATGCGGTTTGTGCCCCACTTTGCCACAATAGCAGCGCCGTTGACAGACCTGTTGAAGGGGCGAAAGTCGGGGAAGGTTAGCTGGAATGAGAAGGCGGAGGAGGCTTTCTCTGCGTTGAAGTCCTGAGCCGTAAACTCACCCCAGCCGAGACCAGGTATAGTATAGTGGAGAGGGAGTGCCTGGCTATCAAGTGGGCACTCAAATCTCTCCACTATTACCTATTGGGGAGGAGGTTCCGTCTGGTGACCGACCATTCCCCTCTCAAGTGGATGAGCCAGGCCAAGGAGAGGAATGCTCGGGTCACCAGGTGGTTCCTATCCTTGCAAAATTTCAAATTTTCGGTGGAACACAGGGCAGGCCGCTTGCAGGGTAACGCAGATGCCCTGTCCCGCATCCACTGCCTCACATGTGTTCACCCCTCAGGGTTGAACAAAGGGGGGTATGTGGTAAGGTGCAAGGTACCGTTATCGATGGGAGAGTACGTGTCACCGAGGTTCCTGGCCTCGGTGAGGTGAGAGCCGGGTTTTATGTGTCAGCAGCAGCTAGTGCTGCTTGACATTTATAGTTAGTTGGCTGCAAAGCCAATCCGGGCCGGCTCTTACTGGGAGTAGGCAAAGAGTTGGGTGGGTGCCTACTCCCCACGGTCCAGGCCGGACTTTGCTGGGCTTTAAAACACAGCCAGCACCAGCAGGTGGGTGTGATTGTCCTGGAGCTGCTGTTAGGCTGTGGAGTCACTTGTGTTTGGAAGTTCTCTGGGCTGGACGCAAGAGCCCAGCAAGGAGGAGTGCAGACGACCTGGAAGCCTGACGGCGACTGTCTTGCGGCTGGACTGACAGCCAGGTGCGAACCTGCACCTAAAACCTCCCAGGTGACTAGAACCTGATTTGGACTGTTTTGTTTTGCCTCATGATTTCTGGTATGTGTGAACAAACACCAAGAGACTGTTTATATCGTTTGTTTTTGTGCAAGTGTGAATAAAACACTGTTCATTGCACCTTCTGGACTCCCTGTTTTGCCTCTGTACTGCACCCGCACCGCTATCTACCAGAGCGACTCCCACATTTGGTGGAGGATGCGGGCATGCGCAGTGAGGCTGGCGTGAACGCCGAAGTTTGTTTGTTTTGCTGGGCACGAGTGCATGGAATATATTAAACCAGCAAAGCTACAAGTAGGAATTGCTGGCAACATGGAGGCGGCTGTGAAAGCTCTCATAGAGGCTAACGTGCAGCAGCGGGAGACCAACCAGCTACTATTACAGCACGTGATGGCTTTACAAGCTGCAGGAGCGTCCCACCATGTCCATGATGCCCGGAAGCGGTCCGTGCGGCGATCCCAAAAATGACCCCCTCGGACGACGTTGAGACGTATCTGGCGGTCTTTGAGAAGGTAGCCGTGAGGGAGAAGTTACCCCGTGACCAGTGGGCCGAGGTGGTCGCTCCGTTCCTGGCATCCGGACCCCAGCAGTTTTTTTGACCTAGCAGATGACCAGGCTGCTGATTACCCCACGGTGAAGGGGAGATCCTGGCCAGACTGGGGGTAAATGTGTTGGTCCGGGCTCAGCGGGTCCACCAGTGGGACTTTAAATCGGCTGAACCCGCCAGGCCGCAGTACTATGAGTTGCTGCACAGGTTGCAAAAGTGGCTGCAGCCTGAGGTTCTAAGTCCGACGGCTATACTGGACCGTTTGCTGGCCGACATGTTCTGGAGGGCCCTACCTTACCCCCTTCAGCACTGGATCGGCCAGGTATCCCCCACTAATGCCCTTGAAATGGTTGATCTGGTGGAGCGTTACGAGGCCACCAGAAACCTGCAGGGGAGTCTTGCTGGGAAGGGGCCAGTCAAACCCCGGAGGCCTCCACCCCAGTTCCGACGACCGGCGACAGAGAGACCTGCACGGAATGTGCCCCTGCGGTTCCGCCTCCCGTGGTATGCTGGAGGTGTCAGGAGCCAGGCCACCTCAGGGTCGACTGTCCGCACCAGGGTGAGCCGATGGAAGTGAACTACGGCTATCGCCACTCCCTGTATGCACGGAAGCTGTGTGCAACTGGCACCCGTGAGGTGCAGGACAATAACCACCTGTGTCAGGTAGAGGTGGGAGATTCTCTGGCGGTGGCCCTGCTGGACTCCGGGAGTCTAGTCTCCCTGGTAAGGGCTGCCCTGGTACGGCCTGTGGAGTATACCGGCCGTAAAATCGGGGTCCTGTGCATCCACGGAGACCTAAAAGACTACCCCACTGCACTAGTGACTTTGTCCACAGCGGCTGGTAAGTGGACCCACGAGGTGGCTGTCGCTACTAAACTCCCACATGAACTGATACTTGGGAGGGACTTCCCAGGTTTCCCGGCGCTGTGGCCGGCAATAAAAGTATCTGATGGACCCGAGACAGGGGTAACCCTAGTAGAGTGGCCTGATACCACTGGAAGGCCAGAACCCTGGGAGCCCGAATCTGAAGGGCCAGCGGTAGGGGTGACCACTGCTCCAGCGGTAGAGGGGAGGCAACCCCACTGAGGGTAATGGTGGGAGACACGGAGGACTTGCCACCGGGACCTGAGTTGGCAGACCTCAATGTCTCCGGGGAAAATTTTGGGACCGCACAACACCGGGACCAAACCCTAACCAGGGCCTGGGAAAGTGTTGTAATGATTGATGGTAAACCCCAGAAACCTGGGGCTGAATTAATGTTTCCGCGATTTATTGTTCTTCAGGATATGTTGTATCGGGTGAACCAAATCCGAGGTGAGCCAGTTGAACAGTTGGTGGTGCCCACCGCATACCGCAAGCTTGTTATGGAGCTTGCCCACCAACATGTTCTTGGGGGACACATGGGGTGGCAGAAAACGCAGGACCGCGTACTACAGCGATTTTACTGGCCCGGTTTGTTTAAGGAAGTAGAGGAGTTCTGTAAGTCCTGTCCGAACTGTCAGGTAAATAGCCCCCAGCCGCATTACAGAAGTCCCCTGGTCCCTCTCCCAATAATTGAGGTCCCATTCGAGCGTATTGCCATGGATCTGGTCGGACCCGTACCGAAGTCTGCTAGGGGTCACCAACATATCCTGGTGGTTCTGGACTATGCTACTCGGTATCCAGAGGCGGTGCCTCTGCGACATACCTCGGCTAAGCTCATTGCCAAAGAGTTAATGGAAATGTTTTCCCGTGTGGGCCTGCCAAAAGATATTCTGACCGACCAAGGGACCCCTTTTATGTCCAAAGTTATGAGGGAACTGTGTAAATTGTTGCGTATAAAGCAGTTACGGACGTCCGTTTACCATCCGCAAACAGACGGTCTTGTCGAAAGGTTCAACCAAACTCTAAAAATATGTTAAAAAGGGTGGTGTCCAGAGATGGGAAGGACTGGGACCTGCTTCTGCCCTATCTCATGTTCGCCGTGCGAGAGGTGCCCCAGGCCTCTACTGGGTTCTCGCCCTTCGAACTGCTTTATGGCAGACACCCTCGGGGCCTGTTGGATATCGCCAAGGAAGCGTGGGAACAACAGCCTGTCCCCCACAAAAGTGTCATTGAGTATGTCACCCAGATGCAGGACCGGATGGAAAGGGTGTTGCCGCTGGTCCAGGAGCATATGGAGGCAGCGCAACAAGCCCAGAGTAGGATGTATATTCGTCAGGCTCGGGTACGGAACTTCAACCCGGGAGATCGGGTTTTGGTTCTGGTGCCCACCCTTGACAGCAAGTTCCTAGCCAGGTGGCAGGGCCCCTATGAGGTTATCGAGAAGGTAGGGGAAGTAAATTACAAAGTACACCAGCCAGGGCGGCGCAAGCCGGAGCAGGTGTACCACGTGAATTTACTGAAGCCGTGGAAAGACAGGGACACGGCCGACGACAACAGCCCCCGGCCAGGGCTTCTAGGTGACAAGGGTCCAGCCCCACAGTTCGAGGCCTGCGAGCGGTAGCCACAGTAAAATTGCAGACAGCCTGTCTTCCAAACAAGTTCAGGAAGTCAGGGAGTTCATCAGTCGGAACACGGATGTGTTCTCGGACCTCCCTGGCCGCACGTCTCTCATCCAAAATGACATCGTCACTGAGCCTCAGGCCAAAATCCGGTTAAAACCATACCGGGTACCCGAGGCTCGGCGACGGGCCATCGCGGAGGAAGTGCAATTAATGTTGAAGCTTGATATCATTGAGGAATCGAAAAGTGAGTGGGCCAGTCCCATAGTTCTAATACCCAAGCCGGATGGGACGTTGCGGTTCTGCAACGATTTTCGCAAATTAAATGAAGTGTCCAAGTTCGATGCGTATCCCATGCCCGGGTAGACGAGCTTGTTGAGAATTTAGGGCAAGCCCGTTATTTTTCTGTGCTAGACCTCACTAAAGGATACTGACAAGTACCCTTAACGGAGGCGGCCAAGGAAAAACCGCTTTTGTTACTCCGCAGGGCCTGTATCATTACAAGGTGTTACCCTTTGGCCTGCATGGCGCCCCGCCACCTTCCAAAGGTTAATGGATATTGTGCTGCGACCTCATCGTCGGTACGCCTCGGCCTACTTAGATGATGTAATCATCCACAGCACCGACTGGGAAAGCCATTTGCCCAAAGTGCAGGCGGTAGTAGATGCCCTGAGGAAAGCTGGTCTAACCGCCAATCCAAAGAAGTGTGCGATTGGGTTGGAAGAGACCAAATATCTGGGATATGTTATTGGGCGCGGAGTCATCAAGCCGCAGGTAACTAAGGTAGAGGCCATTCGTAACTGGCCCCGACCGGTCACCACCAGGCAGGTAAAGTCCTTCCTGGGAATTGTAGGGTACTACATGCGGTTTGTGCCCCACTTTGCCACAATAGCAGCGCCGTTGACAGACCTGTTGAAGGGGCGAAAGTCGGGGAAGGTTAGCTGGAATGAGAAGGCGGAGGAGGCTTTCTCTGCGTTGAAGTCCTGAGCCGTAAACTCACCCCAGCCGAGACCAGGTATAGTATAGTGGAGAGGGAGTGCCTGGCTATCAAGTGGGCACTCAAATCTCTCCACTATTACCTATTGGGGAGGAGGTTCCGTCTGGTGACCGACCATTCCCCTCTCAAGTGGATGAGCCAGGCCAAGGAGAGGAATGCTCGGGTCACCAGGTGGTTCCTATCCTTGCAAAATTTCAAATTTTCGGTGGAACACAGGGCAGGCCGCTTGCAGGGTAACGCAGATGCCCTGTCCCGCATCCACTGCCTCACATGTGTTCACCCCCTCAGGGTTGAACAAAGGGGGGGGGGGGTATGTGGTAAGGTGCAAGGTACCGTTATCGATGGGAGGTACGTGTCACCGAGGTTCCTGGCCTCGGTGAGGTGAGAGCCGGGTTTTATGTGTCAGCAGCAGCTAGTGCTGCTTGACATTTATAGTTTGGCTGCAAAGCCAATCCGGGCCGGCTCTTACTGGGAGTAGGCAAAGAGTTGGGTGGGTGCCTACTCCCCACGGTCCAGGCCGGACTTTGCTGGGCTTTAAAACACAGCCAGCACCAGCAGGTGGGTGTGATTGTCCTGGAGCTGCTGTTAGGCTGTGGAGTCACTTGTGTTTGGAAGTTCTCTGGGCTGGACGCAAGAGCTCAGCAAGGAGGAGTGCAGACGACCTGGAAGCCTGACGGCGACTGTCTTGCGGCTGGACTGACAGCCAGGTGCGAACCTGCACCTAAAACCTCCCAGGTGACTAGAACCTGATTTGGACTGTTTTGTTTTGCCTCATGATTTCTGGTATGTGTGAACAAACACCAAGAGACTGTTTATATCGTTTGTTTTTGTGCAAGTGTGAATAAAACACTGTTCATTGCACCTTCTGGACTCCCTGTTTTGCCTCTGTACTGCACCCGCACCGCTATCTACCAGAGCGACTCCCCACAATATATATATATTTATATATATATATTTATTCTAATAATATCTAATGTATTAACAGATGTGTCCTTCCTTACTTTTAATCTTGGCTGGACAAGTTCTCATAAGGGTGTCATGAGATGACTAACTTGCTAAAAAAAAAAAACATGAAATATTGATATTGTGTCATGAGATGTCCATCCTATATGTGTCTATTTGCAGCCATCCAGTAGTTGTCATGTGAATTACAGCTTGTCAACCCATCCTAGAAGATAAAAAGTAAAGGTTGCTTCCAGCTGTCAAGCTACATGAAGTATTGTGTGTGTGGGGGCTCACTCTATTACATTGCACTATGCTCAGTACAGAGGTGACTGCTACTCAGCCTGACTGAATTTCTCGGACAGGACCTTTCCATTCCAAGCTATTGTAGAGCCAGAGCAAGTGTATACAAGTGTATTGGAGTTTATGTTAGAAGCAATCAGATGACTGATTTATATAGGTCCCTGTGGGACCTATATAAAAGAAAAAGAAAAAGAAAAAAAAATTAAAAAAACCTGAAAAATTCAAATCACCCCCCTTTCCCCAAAATGAAAATAAAATAATAAAAAAATACACATCATGGGTGTTGCAATGTGTACGCCCGTAGTATAAAAATATAAAAATATATTTCCCATACGGTAAACAGAAAAACAGAAAAAAGCGCCCAAATGTCCGATTCCCGTTTTTGGACGCTTCATTTCCTCAAAAAAAAAAAAAAGTGATCAAAAAGTCCTACACAACCCATAATGGTATCAACTGAAAGTTCAGATCGTCCCACAAAAAATAAGCCCCCATACAATGCCATACACTTAATTACAAAAAAGTTATAGGGGTCAAAATATGGCGACAAAAAAATAAATAAAAAATTTCCCACTTTTGAATTTTTTTTCACTATCAAAACGCAAGAAAAACTATACATATTGGGTATCGCCGAATTTGTACTGACCCGTAGAATAAAACTAAATGGTCAGTTGTCTCACACATCAAACTTCATAATTTAAAAACCCGTAAAACTGTGGTGGAATTGCTTTTTTTTTCCAACTTCACCCCATTTGGATTTTTTTTCCCACTTCCCACTACATCGTATGCAATATTAAATGGTGGCGTTGGAAAGTACAACTTGTCCCTCAAAAAAAAGCCCTCATATGGCAATGCGAACGTAAAAATAAAAAAAGTTATGGCTCTCGGAAGGCAGGGAGCGCAAAACGAAAACGCTAAAATAAAAAAAACAGAGTCCTTAAGGGGTTAATAGCAGCAACCTAAAACATGTAATACCAAATCTATACCAGTCTCTTCACTCCTGTGAATCTGAATCCACTACAATTTGCTTACTGTACTAAATGTTCTACAGATTATGCTATTAGTTATTTATTGCACACAGTATTGTTTTCTAAGAAAGGAAATTATGTTAGAATGCTGTTTGTGGACTAGCTCTGCTTTATACACCATAATCCCCTCTACACTGGCTACTTAATTGAGAATCTAGGTCTAAATCTATCACTATGTCAGTGGATCACTAGCTTTTAGTCAGATAGATCTCAAATAGTATGTGAGGGTGAACATGTTTCATCTCCCCCTCATCTTGAATGTTGGTGCCCCACAAGGCTGTGTCCCAAGTTCATTACTCTACTCATTATATACTTATTGTGTGGCCACCTCCAGTTTCTCTACAATTATTAAGTTTGCTGATGACAGTGTAGTGGCAGATCTGATCTCGGATAATAATGAGACGGCCTGCCAGGAGGAGAGCAATCACTTGGTAACCTGGTGCTGAGATAACCATCTCAATCTGAATGTACCTATTACACAAGAGTTATCTTGGGCTAGTCAACTTCATGGCAAAGAAGGCTTGTCAACGTCTTTATCATCTTAGACTTCTGAGGGATTAAAGACTACTCCTCAGGCTACTAAATAACCTCTACACCTGTGTCATTGAGAGTATCCTGACAGGAAACATTACAGCCGGGTTCAGTAGTAGAAAGAAACAGGACAAGAGGGCACTTCATAGCGTGGATTGCTTGGCCAAGCGAATAATCCGCACTGACTTTCCTGATAGCTCATTTATAATGAGAGGTGCTTGACCATGACCATGAAGTTCGAGAAGGACTACAGACACCCAAATAATGGTATGTTTTGACTCCTGCGGACTGGGAAACGTTACCGCATTTTGAAAGCTAACACCGAGAGAATGAGAAAGAGTTTCCTTATGCCGGCCATTTGGATGCTGAATCAGAACATCATAGAGGGACTGTTAAATAAATGTGTCACTAAATAGTCATAAGACTTTTTTAATTGTACTACCAATGTTTTTAATGTAATGTTATGCTACTCTTTCTTTCTTTCTTTCTTTTAATTGTAATAGAATGTTGTTTAACCCCTTAAGGACACGGCCCTATTTCACCTTAAGGACCAGGCCATTTTTTCAAAATCTGACCATTGTCACTTTATGTGGTGATAACTTTAAAACGCTTTTTCTTATCCAGGCCATTCTGAGATTGTTTTTTCGTCACATATTGTACTTCATGACAGTGGTAAAATGAAGTCGAAAAATTTCATTTTTATTTATAAAAAAATACCAAATTTACCAAAAATTTTGAAAAATTTGCAATTTTCCAAGTTTCAATTACTCTACTTCTATAATACATAGTAATACTGCCAAAAAAAGTTATTGATTTACATTCCCCATATGTCTACTTCATGTATCGATCATTTTGGGAATGCCATTTTATTTTTTGGGGACGTTACAAGGCTTAGAAGTTTAGAAGCAAATCTTGAAATTTTTCAGAAATTTTCAAAAACCCACTTTTTAGGGACCAGTTCAGGTCTGAAGTCACTTTGTGAGGCTTACATAATAGAAACCACCCAAAATTACCCCATTCTAGAAACTACACCCCTCAAGGTATTCAAAACTGATTTTACAAACGTCATTAACCCTTTAGGTTTTCCACAAGAGTTAATGGCAAATGGAGATAAAATTTCAGAATTTCGATTTTTTGAAAAATTTTCCGTTTGAATCCATTTTTTCCAGTAACAAAGCAAGGGTTAACAGCCAAACAAAACTCAATTTTTATTGCCCCGATTCTGAAGTTTTCAGAAACACCCTATATGTGGTCATAAACTGCTGTATGGCCAAACTGCAGGGTGCAGAAGGAAAGGAGCGCCATATGGTTTTTGGAAGGCAGATTTTGCTGGACTGGATTTTTGACACCATGTCCAATTTGAAGCCCCCCGATGCACCCCTAGAGTAGAAACTCCATAAAAGTGACTCCATCTAAGAAACTACGCCCCTCAAGGTATTCAAAACCAGTTTTACAAACTTTGTTAACCCTTTAGGTGTTCCACAAGAGTTATTGGCAAATGGAGATGAAATTTCCGAATTTCTATTTTTTGTTACCTTGTCTCAAAAAAAGTGTAATATAGAGCAACCAAAAATCATGTTTACCCTAGAATAGTACCAACAAAACTGACACGTTATCCTGTAGTTTCCAAAATGGGGTCACTTTTTTTGGAGTTTCTACTGTAGGGGTGCATCAGGGGGGCTTCAAATGGGACATGGGTGTCAAAAAACCAGTCCAGCAAAATCTGCCTTCCAAAAACCATATGGCGTTCCCTTCCTTTTGTGCCCTGCCGTTTGGCCATACAGTAGTTTACGAACACATATGGGGTGTTTGTGCAAACAAGAGAATCAGGGCAACAAATATTGAGTTTTGTTTGGCTGTTAACCCTTGCTTTGTTACTGGAAAAATTGATTAAAATTGAAAATTTGCAAAAAAATAGCTGTTTTGGGACTGTTTTTATTTTTTGTTATTTACATAGTTGAACTGACAGGTTAGATTGTGTGCTATTTCTATAGAGCAGGTTGTTACGGATGCGACAATACCAAATATGACTACTTTTTGGGGTTTTTTGTTTCAGTTTTACATAATAAAGCATTTTTGAAAATAATTTTTTTTTAGTGTCTCCACATTCTGAAAGCCATAGTTTTATTTTATTTTTTTGGGCGACTGTCTTATGTAGGGGCTCATTTTTTGCGGGATGAGATGGCGGTTTGATTGGCACCATCTTGGGGTGCATATGACATTTTGGTCGCTTGCTATTACACTTTTTGTGATGTAAGGTGACAAAAATGGCTTTTGACACCGTATTATTATTTCTTTTTTGCTGTGTTCAGCTGAGGGGTTAGGTCATGTGTTATTTTTATAGATCAGTTTGTGACGGACGCGGCGATACATAATATGTATACTTTTTATTTATTTATATAAGTTTTACACAATAATATCATTTTTTAAAACAAAAAAAAATCATGTTTTAGTGTCTCCATAGTTTGAGAGCCATATATATTTTTTTTTTTGGGCGATTGTCCTATGTAGAGGCTCATTTTTTGCGGGATGAGATGGCGGTTCGAATGGTACTATCTTGGGGTGCATATGACTTTTTGATCGCTTACTATTACACTTTTTGTGATGTAAGGTGAAAAAAATATGGCTTGTTTGACAACGTTTTTATTTTTTATGTTTACGGCGTTCATCTGAGGGGTTAGGTCATGATATATTTTTATAGAGCAGGTCCTTACGGACGCGGCGATACATAATATGGATACCTTTTTTTACTTATTTTGGTTTTACACAATAATATCCTTTTTGAATGAAAAAAAAAACATGTTTTAGTATCTCCATAGTCTGAGAGCCATATATTTTTCAGTTTTTAGGCAATTGTCTCAGGTTGGGTATCATTTTTGCGGGATGAGGTGAAGGTTAGATTGGCACTATTTGGGGGGTCATATGACTTTTTGATCGCTTGCTATTACACTTTTTGTGATGTAAGGTGGCAAAAAAATGGCTTTTTGACAAAGTTTTTATTAATTTTTTTTTACAGTGTTTACTTGAGGGGTTAGGTCATGGGATATTTTCATAGAGCAGATTCTTACGGACGTGGAGATACCCAATATGTC
The DNA here is from genome assembly GCA_033119425.1 of Bufotes viridis. NCBI lineage: Eukaryota > Metazoa > Chordata > Amphibia > Anura > Bufonidae > Bufotes > Bufotes viridis. Next base: position 371,328,359 of record CM065590.1, on the reverse strand, counting down.
TACTTTTTAATTTTTTTTTTACATTTAACACTAAAAAGCATTTTTGAAACAAAAAAAATCATGTTTTAGTCTGAGAGGCATAGTTTTTTTATTTTTTGGCCAATTGTTTTAGGTAGGGGCTCGTTTTTTGCGGGATGAGATGGTGGTTTGATTGGTACTATTTTGGGAGGCAAACGCCTTTTTGATCGCTTTGTATTACACTTTTAGTGATGTAAGGTGCCAAAAAATGGCTTATTTGCACCATTTTTTGGGGTTTTTTTTTATGGCGTTCACCTGATGAGTTCAGTCATGTGATATTTTTATAGAGCAGGTTTTTACGGACGCGGCGATACCTAATATGTGTAGTGTATTTTATTTTATTTTTTTTATTCAGTGATATGTGTTTTTTTTCTTTTTTTTTTTGACCCAGACCCACTTGGTTCTGAAAGATCCAGTGGATCTGGTGTCTAGTATAATACAGTACAGTACACTATATAGTGCACTGTACTGTATTTTGTACTTTAGAAAGTCTGAATAGACCTTTAGCAGATCTATTCAGACTTTCAGCACCATGGAGAGCAGGACGCTTCTGAAAGCGTCCTGTCTCCATGGCAACCATCACCCGCTGCCATAAGAGGGCAGCGGGTGATTAAAGCAGAGGAGTGAAGCACCCTCCTCTGCAATCCCATCCTGTTGGGGGCTGCAAAGGCACAGCAGCCCCCGATGGGAGAGGGAGGAGCTCCTCCCTGTTAACCCTTCCATACCGCGGTCCGTACGGACCGCGGTACGGAAGGGGTTAAACGGCTGGCATCTGCAGCACAGATGTCAGTCGTTTCTATCAGAGTGTCAGCAATGTGCTGACACTCTGATAGACCCACTGGACACCAGGGATAGATTACAGAGGAGGCGGGCGGGGATCGCAATCGCCTGCAACCACCCCACCTCTGCACCCCGCCGCCATAATATGATTGGGGGCTGCAGGGGGTTAAAAATCAATACTATGGGGCATTAACTCTCTGATCCCGCGGTCACAGACCGCGGGATCAGAGATCACTAGCGCTGCAAACCGGAGGTCTGAATTGACCTGCGGTTTGCAGCGATCGCTCATATGGGGGTCACAGGACCCCCTGGGCATTGTAACAAGGTACCTGCTGAATGATTTCAGCAGGTACCTTGTTCCGATCACTGCCAGCTGAGCAGCAGTGATCAGAACAACTCATGATGTACCGGTACGTCATGTGTCCTTAAGGACCCGGGAAACATGCCGTACCGGTACGTCATGTGTCCTAAAGGGGTTAAACATTTCATCGCACATTATACTATGTATTGCGCTGTGTGTGACAAACTTGAAATGTAAAAACTTGAGGTTGCAGTGCTCTCAAAAGTGTCCCATGTGCATCAAAAAGCTGATTGTCGTGAGTGCTCTTTTTACTGACTCAAAAAGTGATGGCAAAATACAAGTATTTAGGAGTATTTTGTGGCCAAACCAGAAATAAGTCATATAGTACAATCATGGATAATCTGGGAGCGCTAAAATATAACTTTTATTGATGTGTCAATAAAAACAGGGGAAGAACAACATAACCTGAAAATCACTAAAAGAGTTTAGGCAAGTGGGGTGGCACTGGACAAATATGTTCAAAAAAAAAAACTGGCATGCGAAAAACCACCATGTGTGTGATGTCCCACCCCCACTGTGTGACCAAATAGGGATAATGAAAAATGTGTCCCACTATCAAAATACCGCCTTTTTGATCGCTTTGTATTACACTTTTAGTGATGTAAGGTGCCAAAAAATGGCTTATTTGCACCATTTTTTGGGGTTTTTTTTTATGGCGTTCACCTGATGAGTTCAGTCATGTGATATTTTTATAGAGCAGGTTTTTACGGACGCGGCGATACCTAATATGTGTAGTGTATTTTATTTTATTTTTTTTATTCAGTGATATGTGTTTTTTTTCTTTTTTTTTTTGACCCAGACCCACTTGGTTCTGAAAGATCCAGTGGATCTGGTGTCTGTATAATACAGTACAGTACACTATATAGTGCACTGTACTGTATTTTGTACTTTAGAAAGTCTGAATAGACCTTTAGCAGATCTATTCAGACTTTCAGCACCATGGAGAGCAGGACGCTTCTGAAAGCGTCCTGTCTCCATGGCAACCATCACCCGCTGCCATAAGAGGGCAGCGGGTGATTAAAGCAGAGGGAGTGAAGCACCCTCCCTCTGCGATCCCATCCTGTTGGGGGGCTGCAAAGGCACAGCAGCCCCCCGATGGGAGAGGGAGGGAGCTCCCTCCCTGTTAACCCTTCCATACCGCGGTCCGTACGGACCGCGGTACGGAAGGGGTTAAACGGCTGGCATCTGCAGCACAGATGTCAGCCGTTTCTATCAGAGTGTCAGCAATGTGCTGACACTCTGATAGACCCACTGGACACCAGGGATAGATTACAGAGGAGGCGGGCGGGGGATCGCAATCGCCTGCAACCACCCCACCCCCTGCACCCCCGCCGCCATAATATGATTGGGGGCTGCAGGGGGGGTTAAAAATCAATACTATGGGGCAATTAACTCTCTGATCCCCGCGGTCACAGACCGCGGGGATCAGAGATCACACAAAGCGCTGCAAACCGGAGGTCTGAATTGACCTGCGGTTTGCAGCGATCGCCCATATGGGGGGGTCACAGGACCCCCCTGGGCATTGTAACAAGGTACCTGCTGAATGATTTCAGCAGGTACCTTGTTCCGATCACTGCCAGCTGAGCAGCAGTGATCAGAACAACTCATGATGTACCGGTACGTCATGTGTCCTTAAGGACCCGGGAAACATGCCGTACCGGTACGTCATGTGTCCTAAAGGGGTTAAACATTTCATCGCACATTATACTATGTATTGCGCTGTGTGTGACAAACTTGAAATGTAAAAACTTGAGGTTGCAGTGCTCTCAAAAGTGTCCCATGTGCATCAAAAAGCTGATTGTCGTGAGTGCTCTTTTTACTGACTCAAAAAGTGATGGCAAAATACAAGTATTTAGGAGTATTTTGTGGCCAAACCAGAAATAAGTCATATAGTACAATCATGGATAATCTGGGAGCGCTAAAATATAACTTTTATTGATGTGTCAATAAAAACAGGGGAAGAACAACATAACCTGAAAATCACTAAAAGAGTTTAGGCAAGTGGGGTGGCACTGGACAAATATGTTCAAAAAAAAAAACTGGCATGCGAAAAACCACCATGTGTGTGATGTCCCACCCCCACTGTGTGACCAAATAGGGATAATGAAAAATGTGTCCCACTATCAAAATACCTCCATTAGCCTGAAATGGTTGTCCAGGATCACCTATGGAGAGTTGAGATGGGAATTCACATGAAAAGTAATCATCCGCAGCCGATACTGCACTAGCACATAGAGAGCTAGGAAACACCAGTGTACATGAAAAAATTGACACTGCAATGTTCCACTGCTCTCTGAACAGCTGCGATGATTGATATGGAAGAGACAGGGAAGTAAGACTGTCAAATAGCTCATACAGTTGCAGTAGGTCTCTGCTCAACGCGTTTCTTCTATATAAGAATCAACAGGAGCTAAATAACCTGCCTATATGGATCTAAGGTGAGCTATCTGATTCAGAGCAACAGCATGACAGCATACCCAGCACTGATATGGCTGTGAGGCGGTGACCGAAAGTGCTCTGATTGAAGAAGGAGGGCCCTCCCCCATTGATGATGCAGGAGCAGCGTTCCAGCCAATCACGAGTTGGAGGGGCGTCCCTGTGAACCTCCCACATCGCACTGGCTGGGACAGAGTAAGCGATACCTGCATCAAAGTATGGTGTACATGTAAAAGGGATTACTTGACAAAACACAGGCTTTGAAGAGCCTGTCATGCTGGATGAAATAAAAAGAAGGGATGTATATGCAAAGAATGCACACAAAAAAAAAAAATGTCATCAATCGCTGTCGGTTACCATTGGCAACCGTGGGGGGAGAGAGAAAGGGAGGAACACATTCATAAAGTGCCAGATGTGTATGCAGTTTATAAGGTGCCAAGTGTGTATACCAATTTGTCATTGATTTGCTGGAATTTATCCTACATAATAATGTGTTCTTATTCTATCGCCGCTTCTACCTCTAGCTCAGGGGTGTGGCCATGGGCAGTCCCTGCGCCCCGTCTTATGCCAACCTATAGCTGGGCTGGTGGGAGAGCGAGGTAGTCTTTGGCAACGAGATGGTGGGCTGGGCAGGACACAACACAATGTGGGTCAGTTACATCGATGATGTATTGATCTTCTGCAACGGGACCGTTCAGGAGTTCAATGATTTTGTGAAGGTCATGAATGTAAACAATTGTGGTCTGTTTTTCACCTCAGAGATCAATTTAACACAAATAACATTCCTTGACCTTACCATCTCAAAAACGGAGGATGGTAAAATCCATACCAGCTTATTTCGGAAAAGGACGGCAACGAACACTTTATTACACTGGGATAGTTGCCATCCATATCCTTTGAAGAGAAGAATATTGAAAGGAAAATTCCTCCGTATGCGTCGCAACTGCTCCTCCCTCTCAGATTTCCAGACCAAGGCTGATGATCTGACCAACAGATTCATCAATCGTGGATACCCCTGTGGCATACTCACCTCTGCCTATCCTGCACCCGTGAGGCACTATTAAATCCTCAGGATCGAGGTGAAAACCAGGGGCAGGTCCGTCTTATTGCCACCTTTGATGGGGCTAGTGGTGCCATACATGACATCATGACTAAGCATTGGGGGATTCTACAGATGGACCCTGATGTTGGTCATTTGATTGGTCCCACACCCGCGATCACATTTCAGAGGGGTCGGAATCTCAAGAATCGCCTCTGCCACAGCTTTTTTCAGTCTCCAGTTGCTTCGACGTGGATGGGAGACCCCTCTAGCCTGTGATTCCATTAAAAGGGGTCCTGAGTTTAGCAGTACGGTTACTTCTAAACCATATATCATCCGATCATTTATTAACTGCAGATCTTCTGGTCTGGTCTGTTTGGTCACTTGTGTTTGTGGGCTCCAATACGTGGGGAAGAGGGTTCAGGAGTTTCGCCATCGTATAGGGGAGCATATTAACGACATTAAAAAGAACAACACGGACACTCCTGTGTCACGTCATGTCAACACCAATCATTCAGGTGATGTTAGGTCTATCTGTTTTCAGGGGATAGAGGTTGTCAGACCCTCTCCCAGATGGGGCAACCTGGATCAGAGGGTCCTTCAGAAAGAGGCCCAATGGACCTTTAAATTGGGGACCCTTCGCCCTAACGAATATATATCATTCCTCAGCTTCATTGAATAGACTGCTGCGCAAATGGGAGACAGTCATGTGATCATTGAGTGTTGACTTGCTGTATGCATCCGTCCGTCTAAACATGATGTGCCACCTGGTGTGTATTGGCTGGTGGGTGTTCCTCCTTAAGTATTATAAGGACCTCTCCTTTTGTAGCAAACTAGGTATATAAAGTCATATGTATGCACCTGTACCTGGATAAACAAGCCTGTATACACACTTGGCACCTTATAAACTGCATACACATCTGGCACTTTATGAATGTGTTCCTCCCTTTCTTTCCCCCCCGTTGTTGCCAATGGTAACCAACAGCGATTGATGACATTTTTGTTTTTGTGACTGTGCTTATTTCATGCACAATTACATCCATATAAGATGTTGCTGCTGTATTCCATTGATTCTTTGCATATCCATCCCTTCTTTATATTCCATCCAGCATGACAGGCTCTTCAAAGCCTGTGTTCTGTCAAGTAATCCCTTTTACATATACAGCATACTTTGATGCAGGCATCGCTTACTCTGTGCCAGCCAGTGCGATTTGGGAGGTTCACAGGGACGCCCCTCCAACTAGTGATTGGCTGGAACGCTGTTCCTGCATCATCAATGGGGGAGGGCCCTCCTCCTTCAATCAGAGCACTTTCGGCCACAGCCTCGCGGTCATACCAGCGCCGGATATGCTGTCATGCTCTGAATGAGATAGCTCAGCTTAGATCCATATAGGCAGGTTATTTAGCTCCTGTTGATTCTTATATAGAAGAAACGCGTTGAGCAGAGACTTACTGGGACTGTATGAGCTAGTTGACAGTCTTCCTACTGGGAAACAATGTTAGGGTGAACGTTGCTGGATACCCACAGCTCTGGTGCCAAACCACTCACTGTACAGTATAGTGAGATCCACGCGTGTTACTGTATATCAGGTGTCGCAACACTAAGGCACCCTGATCTACACCCTTCCCTGTCTCTCCCATGTCAATCACCGCAGCTGGTCAGAGAGCAGTGGAACATTGCAGTGTCAATTTTCTCATGTACACTGGTGTTTCCTAGCTTTCTATGTGCTAGTGCAGTATCAGCTGCGGATGATTAGTTTTCATGTGAATCCCATCTCAACTCTCCATAGGTGAACCTGGACAACCATTTCAGGCTAATGGAGGTATTTTGATAGTGGGACACATTTTTCATTTTCACACAGTGGGGATTGGACATCACACATATGGTGGTTTTTCACATGCCACTTTTTTTGTTGAGCACATTTGTCCAGTGCCACCCCACTTGCCTAATATTTTTTACGGATTTTCAGGTGATGTTGTTCTTCCCCTGTTTTTATTGACACATCAATAAAAGTTATATTTTAGCGCATCCCACATTATCCGTGATTGCACTTTATTAGGGACGCTTTACCTCAATATCTATTATTTCAGAGAAACCCATATAGGAAACAAAGGTTTCATATGAATTAATAATTGAAGTTTAGATTATTTTGAAAGGAGGTGTGCTTCCAATACAAATTTAGTAATAAGACTTCCCTTTGTTCACATAATAACAAAAGGCTACTTAGAGCATACTGTATCTATTTCAATATTTTGTTAAGAAAACATGTGAATTAATTAGTACATGTCAATTTATAGGCATGTTATTTGGGGAGGTGGCATCTTCCATCTTTGGTATTGAAGACTAATGCTGTGAGTGGGGTACAGGGGCAGCAACTGGAAAAACCCTTTTATTTCGGAACATACAGCACAGCTCCACACTAGGCAGAGCATGTCCACTCTTTTTGGCTGCATGATGATAGGCACTATTTAATAACTCATGTTTTTATAATTAATTGGAAAATTATGTTCTACACAAAAATACAATCTTGAAATAACTAGGTCATTTATTATTGTTTTATATATTTATATGTTTCTTCCCCCTTATATGTGCTGGAAGGATTAATACAAGTTGACACTCTGTGACTTCTAAAATTCATGGCTATAAATATTCTACTGAGTAGGCTTTATGGAAGTTGTCTTCTCTTTCAACCAATTAACTCTTTGTAAGATGTACTGTATGATGTGCAATATATAGTCAATAAATAATCAGCATCATTCTAGACTGTTTACTTGTGTCTGCCCCATATATAAATATGTTCATATGCTGTTTCTTGCGCTAGATTGTGAGTCTCTGAGATAAAATGAGAATAAGCCCTTTGAGCAGTAAGACAAGCACCATTGAGCCTGCATTAGTAAGCCCAATGAAGCATTAAATAAGCCCCATTGTTGCCTATTATTTTTATAACTCAAAATATACACAGACCATAACATTGCTAGAATGTATTTTGGAACTATGCATCAACAAAATTTGTGTTGCTGTTGGCAATAAATTGTTTTGGGGAGTGATTGTTGAATTTAATAGGCTAATTAGACTTGAAATGTTTGTGTGTGCAGCGGCCTCGAATGAATTGTTCTGCTTATGTTTTACTTTTAACTACAACAATTATTTATGAAATGAGGCAAATTATGTTTTTTGTACTTTACTGAAAGTATATTAGCTTGACAGTGCTTTAAAACAATGAGCCCATTGTTATAACTGTTAGAAATATGTAAAAAAAACTTTTTGAATATTAATCACTAGAGATGAGCAAATTTTTTAAAAATTTGATTCCCTGGTTGGCCGAATTTTACAGGAAAAATGTAATTAGATCTGAATATATTTGCGCCGAATTACATAAAAAAACTGCTATTTCCTGCCTGCTGAGAGCCTTTATAGTGGTGTAGAACACTGTGCCTTGCAGTAACAACCATAGGGAGTCTGCTTTGGTAGTGTTTAATGCTGTTAGCCCGTATGACATGCAAATGACAGGCGTCGCTCTTAGAATCACTGCACATTTCACTTATTAGGGCAGTCACGCGGCCAAAACTGACCAAATAACTCAAGTATGAACTCAGCCTTGCAGGTTGATGTTAGCGCCAAGAAGAACAGCACACCTTTTACACATTCCTCACAGATGTCTACAGATCCTGTTCTTTTAAATGCTTATACAAGTAGAGCCCCGACAGAGTGGAGAGGGCGTCAGCAGTAAGTTTGTGTTGACATCACTGATTATTTTGCCCCTCCGCTGATCCGTGAGAAAAATAACCCCCCAAAAAGCAGATCCTGTCTGTTGAGTATTTGCCTTCTAGTCAACCATTCAAGAACCCCTGGGTCGCTGGTCATGACACGACCACTAACTGACACTGGGAGCTCAGGCCTCTCAAAGTGACCCCTGCTGCCACGGCCCCTTCCTCTGCTGCGATCTCTGCCTGCGCCAGAAACATTTAGGCCCCTGCCACTCCCCTGTGCAGGGCCTGGCACTTCTCTGTCTGACATACTTTTAGATCAAATAATCAAATGTTGGATGAAATATTTTTTATTTTGCCACTAATACACGACAGACTGTGTTTTAGAATATATCACTGAACCGCAGAATGGCAATTAGGCCCTAATTTTTTTCAACTTTTGCACAAATGGTTTTTCAGCAGATAAATGCAATGCTGGATGGTGAATATATTTTAATTTCACCACTAATACATGGCAAACTGAGCTTCAGAATATATCACTTTACCGCAGAACGTTAATTAGGCCCAATTTATTTTTCTACTTTTACACAACAGGCTTTTCAACAGATATACGCAACGCTGGACGGTGAATACATTTTTATTGCACCGTAGAACGTCAATTAGGCCCTAATTTTTTTCTACTTTTTCACAACGGGCTTTTCAACAGAGAAGTACAACACTGGACGGCGAATATATTTTTATTTCTCCACTAATACAGGGCTTCAGAATATATCACTGCACCGCAGAACGTCAATTAGGCCCTAATTTTCTTCTACTTTTACACAAAAGGCTTTTTAACAGATATATGCAACGCTGGACGGCAAATATATATTTATTTCACCACTAATACACGTCAAACTGGGTTTCAGAATATATCACTGCACCATAGAGCGTCAATTAGGCCCTAATTTTTTTCTACTTTTACATAACAGGCTTTTCAACAGAGAAGTACAACGCTGGACGGCGAATATATTTTTATTTCTCCACTAATATACTGCAAACAGGGCTTCAGAATATATCACTGCACCGCAGAATGTTAATTAGGTCCTAATTTTTTTCAACTTTTACACGAATGGTTTTTCAACAGATATAGGCAACTCTGGATGGCAAATATATTTTTATTTCGCCACTAATACATGGCAAACTGGGCTTCACAACATATCACTGCACCGCATAACGTCAATTAGGCCCAAATTTTGTTCCACTTTTACATAACAGGCTTTTCAACAGAGAAGTACAACGCTGGATGGCGAATATATTTTTATTTCGCCACTAATACACGGCATACAGGGCTTCCGAAAATATCACTGCACAGCTGAGCGGCAAATATATTTCTCCTTTTTCAACTAATACACGTAAAAAAAGGCCTTGAAACATATAACTGCTCTGCTGAGTGGCAAATATTTTTTTCCTTTTCCCACTAATACATGCAAAAAAGGGCTTTAAAACAGATAACTGCACCACTGTGCGGCAAATATATTTTACTTTTGCCACTAATACACTACAAAAAGGGCTGTCATTTTAGCTCTTCACCACACAATACCTAATAAGCCCTCTTTTTCCCACTAATACAATAAATTGGCTGCATGCATGTCAGTATGGGTATACCCGCCTTCCCAGAGTTCCTTGCCCCATGTCCTCACACGTGTAGCAGCCATTTTAGGAAAAAATGCGATTCGTTACCACGAAGCGCAAGGAAATTCACATTCGGTGCGAATCACATTTTTCCTGAAATTTGGATTAAAGTCCACTTCGTCAGCTTCGATTCGCTCATCTCTATTAATGACCTATCCTGATCAGCTGTTGGAAGAGGCCGTGGTGCTCAGGTGAGTCAAGTGGTCTCTTTCACTGTATGTGATGTGAAGTACATTGGTCACTTGGCCTTTGTGCAGCTCACTCCCATCCAAGTGAAAGTGATTGAGCTGCATACCAAGCACAGAAGCTATATGATGTACAGCAGTATGCTTATTATAATACTATTTGAAGGAACTGTTGTGTTCATCTAAGTGTTGTGGCCCCTTCAAACAGCTTATTGGTTGATACTTGGAGTCACATCTCCACCGATCAAATATTGTAGATCTATCTTGAGGCTTTGTCATCAATATTCAGGTCCTAAAGAAACCCTTTTAGAAAAATGTTATTTTTTTTGACTATAAGTGATAAAAGTTTTTGTAGCTCAGCTCTAATCATTGAATGGGGCTAAGGTAAAATATGAGAGCAGGTCCATTGTCCAAAAACGCTATGTTGTAATTTCATAACACACCTAGTGCCAATTCTTGCTGTCATATTTTAAAATTTGAATTGAATAGGTAGGTAATTTTGTTCCAGTTTTGAGATCCTCTTCCAGATCTCAAAACCGGAATATAAAGAGCACATGTGAAAGTAGCCTAAAACAAATAGTAAGACATAAGACTCAATACATTACTTTCAGAGCAATGGCATATTGAGGGTGGTGAAGTTGAGCTCCACCTGAGAAATATGTTTGCTGTGAAATGAGAGGGAAGTAGATGGAGGAGATGCATCGTTTCCCAGTATTTCTGTCTCAGCCTGAGGTCATTAAAAACAACAATGCACATGTAAGGAAAAGATCCAAACCATTACAGTTACATATATTTATGATGAGAAACCATTTAATACACATCTTTAGTCGACTAAGGAAGGATCAGGAGTTTAGTTTCTAATGATCAGAACTTCTTAACGGCACCATTCCAAGCTATCTGGCATCATGATGGTTACAGCTTTGTACTAACAGACATGTCATGTAGCTGTCAAGACGTATGTTTATGGAAATGCCATTCATACACTTTGAATATCCTAAAGAGAGGTAAGAGAAAATTATGACAGTCTCATACAGAATGTATGCACGTTCCATTTAACATGTGTTTAACATACCTTCTTTTTCTAAGTTCCTAATCCATAACTATCATAGATCATTTAAGCTCTCATTTTCATCTGTAAAGGCAGATTCTACAGTGGACTATTTCAATTAAACTTTATAAAGTACATTGGTGCCTCATTGCTTGATTTTTCATCACAGTTTTCATCACATTATCTTACAAATGAACATCTGAGCTCTCTGATGACCCTCAGATCAATGTGTTAAACAATCTAATATGTTAAGTTCCCTTGTGGACCAAAAGATTTAATGTCACACTGATGCATAGTATTAAAGCAATGCACTAGCACTCACTACCACACTTAATGAGAATTGAGCTGTTCATATTATCTCAGAGATGAAGGGTTATTATAACAGTGTAGGTTATTTTTGATCACAAGTAAATACCATTGATTTTTTTTATAGTATATTAGCTGCCTTGCATCACCTTCAGTATCAGTTTTGGAATGGATATTACCTTGCCAACAAAAGATGAGTGATTCATCCAAATAAGGATGCATTGTGGAAGCAAATGAAATGCATTTTTGCTGCATGTAAGAAGTTTAAATGTGTCTGTCCCCAGGAAATTTACTGTTAAACTGGGCAAAAGGACTTAAAATAGCTATCCAAGAGTTAGACAAACCTTCCAAAGTGGCCAAGCTGCAGCAATAACAGGCTGCAGTGGTGACTTGATCTCCTTCACTCACAACAACTGGTTACCGCTGCGGCCTGTGATTGGCTGCAGTGGTCATGTGTCGCCTCATTGAGGGAGGTTGATCACAGTGTGGCAGGGAGAGGAATAGCTGCCCAAAGAGCATTAGACACCAAACCCACAGGTGGGGACCAGGGAAGTATGATCTCTACCATGAGTCCAGCAACTCTGGAAGTCCTGTCTAACTCTTGGATACTCCCTTTAAAGGACAAGTCCAGCTGCATGTAATAATAACTTTCACTTAGTGATCTGCTGCTTCATCTTGTAGAAAAAAAGTACTTTTAATTCATATGCAAATGACCTGTTTCTTACACAGATGCAGGCCCAAGCCACTATGTGTACTTTTTCCCCTCCAGCCTACTGTGCTAACCCCTCCCTCTCCTTCAAGATTGATAGTAGTAGGTTCCTATACAGTCATTTCACCTGGCCCTTTCAATCAAGTAGAGGGAGAGACTGATAGAGTAAGTAGGAGGAATAAATGTACAGAGAGTGCCTTTGGCACCTAATTGCTCATTTACATATGGATTTAAATTATTCTTTCCTTAGAATAAAGCAACAGATAATTAAGTAAAAGTGTATTTACATTCAGCTGACCTAGCCCTACAAGGCATTGTGTCTGGTTTAACAGTGAATTTCCTGGTGACTGTTTCCTTTTAATTACTAATTTGTCCATCCAATTTAGATATATACTATTATGTTCCTGTTAAAATGTTAAATGTCACTTATAGTTTAATAGAAGAGAAAAATAAATATATATACATTTAAAAGAGAGGATTAGGAAACAGGATATATATTAAGCGTAAGAAACCCAGAATATAGAAAGCAACAATGTGACGGGCACCAGGAGGGTGGAATGTAGACACCAAAAAGGGAGGTGAAAAAAAGTGGAAAAAGATGTAATAAAGAATGTAAAGAGAAGGCAGCACTAGTGGTCAAAGTGTAGCAAAGCTAACACACAGAAACAAGAAAGACAATTCGGCCTATAATGGAATACTAGAAGCTCATTAAAAGGGCACACAAGAAAAGCAATCAACCATAAAAGGTGACCCACAAACAGGCGCCACTCCCTGGCCAGAACAGTCAAGCACCCTAATATAAGTAAATGTCCAGAGATATGTCCTAAGAGATGATATAGTGACACACCAAAAGATGAAAATCGTAAATATTAAATGGGATTGGGATGGTGGAAATAAAGATAGTTGTAATAAAATCAATAGCGGAAAATAGTGGACAGAACGAATAAATAATTAAAAATGGGCAAATGTAATTATATATATATATATATATATATATATATATATATATAGCTAAAAAGTGCATAAGTAGAACTCACTTTACTGGGGAGGATGTCAGTCAGATAAAGCTCAAGACTCCTCCAGACAGAGCCCCCCCCCTCCCCCGGCCGGGTTCGCTTAGAAATGATGGCAACCGGATGTCCAGCGTCTGATCAGTATTCTTTTATTGGATAAACTCACAGCATTCAATGCATTTCGGGGGTCTAAGGTAAACAGCCCCCTTCTTCAGGAATATTACAAATACAATACATACATATAACCATATGGTAGCAACATTTATATCCTCAGCAAGGGCTTTAAATCACGTGTCCAAGTCACAGAAAACCTATACCGGAAGTGGCATCAAGAGGTATGTCACCTCCGGTCACATGCGTTCCAGAGTGGAACGCACACCAGTTTTTGATGCCCCAGAGCCAGGAAAATGTAGAGAGTTGTCAGTAATAACAGAACAAGTGTGCTACAAACCTATACCTAGATGGTGACCTCATTATTAGCTTCCTACGAGGCCTCAAACCACAAACTCTTTCGTGGGAAGCCAATGCCAGAAGTGACGTCAGTGGACATGCCACTTCAGGTCTTGTGTGCTCCAAAATGGAACCACGCCAGTCCAGGGCCCCGGAAGGCCAGGAGAGCACAAAGCAGAGGAGCACACCACCAGATGTGCGTTCCACCATGGAACGCACCAACAATTATATCCGCAAGAGAATAGGCATACAACACATAATGGATAATCAAACCAGATATAACATGATGGGGCAATCTGATTGAACGCACACTTAAAAGTATATGTCAAGAAAAAAATAATAATAATAAATAATAATTATAAAAATAAAAATAAAAAATAATGGTAAAATTTTAGAGGAAATGGAACAGGAAGTTGCTCATGCAATCCACGGTGTAGCGTACATGAATAAGCACCCCAAGTTGGGACACACCAACCACTCCAAGGGCTCTCAAATTCCCAAGATTCCTCCCACCTCTCTGGAGGTCTCTTGAGCTTTATCGGACAGACATCCTCCCCAGTAAAGTGAGTTCTATTTATGTACTTTTTAGCTATGATTTGAGTGTTTTATATGTATACAATTTATATACTTACATATACAATTACATTTGTCCATTTTTTATTATTTATTCGTTTTGTCCACTATTTTACACTATTGATTTTATTACAACCATATTTATTTCCACCATCCCAATCCGATTTAATATTTGCACTTTTCATCTTTTGGTGTGTGACTATATTGTCTCTTAGGCCATATCTCTGGACTTATAGTGCACATTTTCTTCTTTTATCATTAGTAGTAAATACTGTTTTTATTTCATTTACTTATATTAGGGTGCTTGACTGTTCTGGCCAGGGAGTGGTGCCTGTTTGTGGGTCACCTTTTTGCGGTCGATTGGTTTTTTGGTGTGCCCTTTTATTGAGCCTCTAGTATTCCATTATAGGCCGAATTGTCTTCCTTACTTATAGTTTAAGCCTTATAAAGCTTACTGACTAGTCTAGCTATTATATGTATTCATCTTATTTGGTTTGTATGCATATAAGGCTAGTATTAAAATCTTGTGGCTGGATGTTCCAGCATTGGAAGAGCCTGCCGAAATTCTGGTATACTGCCTTCTGGTATACTTCCCTGTTGGAGCTCATTGACTATAATGGGACCTGAGGGGATTTGGCCATTCAAAAAAGGATGCCATGCTGAACACGATTAACTGTGGGAGATATAGAGATAGAGAGAGATAGATAGAGAGACAGAGAGACAGAGAGACAGAGCCTAGTAGCCCAATACACAAATGTGTGTTTCTCAACAACTTATGCAGTATTGTAGCATTGCCCTCTGGGTTGCGGGAAAGATATTCAAATTCGTTTTCCTAAACTTATCTTACGCTAGCAGATGGTAGACATCATTTGCATATATTTTACCCAGAAATCCAAAGAAACGTTGTCTAGCCTACAGTAGTTGTCATTTGTATTAACTGGTCTCCTTAATAGAAATAGTACCCACCCAGAGGTTCCCCCTTATCTGCTTTTTCTTCTTCTGATAAAAGGCTTTTGTTCTGAAATAATGCTTTGTCCTTGCTAATTTGAGGTTGACTTAGCTATTCTTCTAGTTTTGCAACATAAGCCTGTTTAAAAGGCAGGAAAATGTCTCTGCCGATCTGCTGTGTAAAAATAATGCAGTGTTCACTGCTGCTACATATTCTCCTTACGGTTTATCTACTTTCTTTGCAGTAGCAAGTAGGTATAATTATAGCTCTCTCCTGTTAACCAGAGCATACATTATTCGCATAGCAAAAATCGTCACCTTTAGCAAATTTTTTTCACCGTTTTGATTCTCTCTCTCTCTCTCAAAAATTCGAGATTATGCTGCTTCATTCTAAGGATCTTTGTGGCTGTACATGTTCAGACAATCAACATCTCATTAGACGTTTTAAAATGGCTCTCCACCCAAACTTATTTGTAGAAAAATCTGACTAAAAACAGGGGTACAAGACAAGGACAATAGTTTTTAGCTAGGAGCAAATAGAATTTCTCAAGTGAGTATATTACAATGTGATTGATTTTACACTGTCTGGTTTATGCGGATACAATGCCAAAGAACTGCAGGCTTTTCAATATGGTTACCACGTAATATACAGTATTCCTAGCAAACAACCTATGCCACATTTTTAGGTCTTCAACAGAAGGCAGAAGTGCCTGAGGGCCGAGAATTGGCAAAAATACTTGCCAGGACTTCCCCTTCTACTGCCTCATGAAGGCTGTGCTAGACATGGCAACATGAATGCAAATTGATGTTGTTAGCCAACCTATAGGTAGAATAGGTGCCACTAAAGTTACTCTGAGTAATGTTGCAGATCAGATAAGCGATGTCAAAATAAGTCCAAAAGCTGAATTTACAGATTTTACCTATAGTTGCAGCAACTTGATGTTTCAACATGAAAAGTGATTAGAGCTGTCATTAGCATCCAGGTGGTATTCTGGGTTCCACTACTCTGTGAGTGTTTGTATTGATGTAGGTAACATAAGTGATCTTTAAACCTGAACAAAGTCTGAGTTCTTATTTTATACAGGAATTAGACTTTAACCACCTTAACACATTTTAGGTTGCTTTGATACCTGCAGTAAAACTATCCGACAGCCTGCTCTGGCAGTGGAACAGTAATTCATGGGATCCGGCCTAGCCATTTACTGCTAGATCCCTTTGACTAAAATAAGATCCATTGGGGATTTGGCTGGTTTCCACCATGAGCCCTGGGTTTACAATCAATGGCTTCTGGGGATAAACGGCCCTATCTGGCTAAGCTGGATTTGGTGAACTCCAACATGCTATTTCTCTGCTGGAACAGCCTGCCTCATACCTTAGCTTTACCATAGGTGTTAAACTAGCCTTATTTCTTAAAAAGCAAGCAAAAAAAAAAAAATTCAAGGGGTTTCCATTACCTCACATTTAAATTTAAGAGAAACACTGTTTGCAAATAATAAAGTCTAGCTGCATTATTGCATCATTAGACAAAAGAAAATATCATGGTACTTTTTGTAGACATAACAATCTTTACTACACACGTGTGTGTCATTCATTGAACAAATTTACTATAATATGGTTAATATGATACTCTTGTTTATATCAGTCTTATAAATTACACTCACATATGCCTGCTCCAGATGGTACTTCACATTAAATCAGGGAGATGTTTCATTTTCCTATTTATTTTCTCAGTTTCAACAACAGTATTGAAACCTCCAGAGAAATGGAACGTATGTACATCAGCAATTTTTTTGTTCTAGAGTTAAAGGTTTTCTTATGTTTTACTTCTGAAACAGTGGGAGCAGGCGGCCGAGTTAAAATTAAATGTTAGAAAACGTCTGCTATAAAAATAAACATTTTTTTTTTTTTTAAATGTATTTCATTCAAAAAGAGTGTAAATATTTATATATATATTTTTAAATGTACACTATTAGCATGCAGGGGATGTATGGAACAGGCTCAAGCGCTGAGCTCGCTCAATACATGGTGGGTACTGGCTGTATAATAAAGCTGACACCTGCTGACAGTGACTGAGAATGAAGATTACTCTAATTCATTTAACCCTTTAGATGACACTATCAATAGTGACTGCTGCATCTGCAGGGTTATAGGGAGGGGCTCTGTTTGTTCTCTGATTAGAGCCCCTCATGTTGAAATCATAGGACTTCAATAGGCTGCTATGGCAGTCTAGGGCCTTGTGAAAGCCTGTCATAGAAAGCTACCTCAGAACAATGAATGTACAAGCCTTCTAAGAGAAAAAACTTAAAAAAAACATAAAAGTATTAAAAATTCCAATCACCGCCTTTCCCAATTTTACACATACAAATAAAGAAACTATTAAAATAAACATAAAATATATTGCTATAGTCCCAAAATGTCTGAACTAATAAAATATCAAAATACATTTCCAGTGATGAACAAAACAAAACCTATGGTCAGTTTCAGGAGTGCAGAAAAAGAAATGTGGTGGAATTGTGTTTTTTTTTCCAATTCCACTCTATTTGGAATGTTTTACAGGTTCCCAGCACATTGCATAAAATATAAAAAGGTGCTATCAGAAAGGACAACTTGTTCAGCAAAAAAAATCCCTCATATGGCCATGTGAACAGAAAAATTAAAAAAAAGTGGGAAGTGGCTCTGGGAAGGCAGGAAGTAAAAACTGAAAATGCAAAAATGCAAAAAATGGAAAATTGCAGGATGCCGAAGGGATTACATAAATGGTGAAATAAAAAATAAAAAAATTTGTCCCACAAAAAATAAGCTCTCATGTGAAAAAAACATTAAAAAGTTGTGGCTTTTGAAAGGTACCATAAAGTTCTCTCCTCAGGATAGGTCATCAATATCAGATTGGCCAGGGTGCGACAGCCGGCACCCTGGCTAATCAGCTGTTTGAAGAGTGCCTGCTGTGTCAGCACTGCCTCCTCGTCATTGTTTACCTGCTCGCCGTCGCATCCGCAGTAGTTCCTGTACACTTGTGTAGGAACGAGCCATCCCATTGAAATTAATGGGGTGGCTTAGGTGTAATTACACCTGCTCACCACTGTGGATGCGATCGTGAGTAGGTAAACAATAAGTTGGAGTCAGCGCTGGCACCACACGCCTTCTCTTGAAAAAGCTGATTGGCGGGGGTGTCAGATAGAGAGGAGCAAACTTTCAAAAATTATATTCGGCTGGTACGCCAAATTTTCTGAAAAAATTTGGTTCGATATGAATTTATTGACGGCGCATCACATTAAAAAACAGCTATTTCCTGGATTCAGAGATCCATTTTAGTGGTGTAGAACACTGTGCCTTGAAGTAACACGCATAGGGAGTCTGCTATGGTAGTGAAAGAATACTGTGAATCAGTATGAAATGCAGATGACAGACGTCGCTCTTAGAATTACTGCACACTTCACTTATTTGGGCGGTCACGGGGCCAAAACTAACCAAATAACACAGGTATGAACTCAATCTTACAGCTCGATGTTAACACCAAGAAGAAGCGCACTCATTTTACACCATCGCCAGCTGATTCCATGTAGATGTCTACAGAACCTGTTCTATTAAAGGCTTATACAAGTAGAGCCCCCCGACAGAATAGAGAGGGTGTCAGCAGTAAGTTTGTGTTGACGTCACTGATTATTTTGCCCTTGCTCTGATCCGTCAGAACAATAACCCCCAAAAAACGGATCCTGTCTGTTGAGCATCCGCCGTCACTCAGTCAGCATTTGGTCAGTAATCCACCAGTATTGCTAATTCCCAAAAAAACAGTAGTGGATCCAAAACAGAGATGACACATGAATGGAATATTTGCATGTATTCTGTGATTCGTACCCACTCCAGCCTTTGGCTACCAAATCACAAGCCAATTCTGATAGGATCATACAGGCCTTACAGCTTCTACACAGACAGGATCCGTTGTGTGCCTCATTTTTCCTTCCTTCTGACAGATCAGAAGAAGGGTCAAATAAATGATGATGTCAGCCATGCCGAAAGGCAAAATAGTGGCCCAGTCACGAAATGGGGAGGGTGGGAACAGCATGAGAAGTCCACATAGTGGCCCTATGACATATTTGTGAGGTGGAAGCAGCATGAGGAGAATACAGAGTGGCCCAATTACAGAGTCTGGAGGTGGCAGCAGCATCAGGAGGAGGCCACAGAGTGGCACAATGACAGTGTGGAGGTGGCATTAGCATCAGGAGGCCACAGAGCAGCACAAAGGTGACAAGTGTGGAGGTGGCATCTGGTGACGGTGTGGAGGTGGCATCTGCATTAGGAGACCACAGAGTGGCAAGGTGACATAGTGTGGAGGTGGCAGCAGCATCAGGAGACCACAGAGTGGCAAGGTGACATAGTGTGGAGGTGGCAGCAGCACCAGGAGTCCATAGAGTGGCAAGGTGACAAAATGTGGAGTAGTGATAAACGCGGGAGGTGCAATATTCGATTTTGCGATATATCGCAAATATTCAAATAAATATTCGTCATATATTCGTCTAAATTGAATATTCGTCATTACTTTATTTATCGCGAATGATATGAAATATAATTATTCGCGTATTGCGAATTGAACTTTGAATGGGGTATAAAGGCAACTTTTCTAGCGTGCTAGAATTAATGAATATAGAGAATCTCGCGCTATATTCCAATATTCGTTATCTTCGCTAATTCTAAAAAGGAAATAGGAAAGTTGCCTATGGACAGCTCTAAGTTGAATTCGCAACGCGAACATATACTCCCAAAGAAGGGGAAATCCAGTTTCTAAAAATCAGATCCTTTATTCCAAAAATCAGAACGTTTTCCAAAAACAGGATAAAAGTACACGGTCTACATGTTTCAGACACTCAGATTACGGTCCTTACTCATGACAAGTGCACATGATAGAGATCACTCCATATAAACCTACACTCCTCTCACTCAAAAGGAGGGGCAGGTGGTGTGGCTCACCTGGAGTGGAAATTTTGACAGTCACCAACAGTCAACCCTTAGCATAACAAAAATAACAGGAATTAAATACCCTAAAAAAGATACCATAGGCATATGGCACAAAAAATATGTATATACTGACATTAATGGCAGGAGGAATAGGTGACATCAATATTGTAAGATTAAATCTTGTCTCCTATTCAATCCCTTAGGAACACAGGTGCTGAGCTCCTACATCCAAAAAACTTCTCTGTTTAGAAGTTTTTTCTTGTGGTCTCCTCCCCTTATTGGTGCAGTTACCCTTTCAATTCCCTGTACATGGAGACCTGATACATTGCCTTTGTGCGTTACCGCAAAATGTGTACTGACTGCTGAGACGTTCCTTGTCTTGTAGTGCGGTATATCAGAAATGTGTTTACGCACTCTTATCTTAATAGCATTAGATGTGCATCCCACATATTGTAGGTTACATGTAGTGCATGTAACAAGGTAAATAGCAAACTGAGTGTTACAATTTAGATATGACCTTATTTTGTAAGTAGTCCCATTGGTTGTGGAGTTGTATATGGTGGTCACCTGCATATGATTACAGCAGATACATTTGTTGTGTCCACATTTGTAGCTTCCAATGGATTTAAGCAAACTGGGTTTTGTAGTGGGGCGATCATAAAAAAGACTGGGGCTCAGTATCTGGCCTAAGTTGGGTGCCCTGCGGGCAACACATCTGATGCCATCAGATACTATTGTATTCTAGTCTTTGTCAAAGTTGAGCAAAGGAATATGGCATTTAACAATGTTGCAAATTTCTGAGTATTCTTTGCTAAACTGTGTGACAAAGGTGACCTGATTGCGTACGGGGTAATGTGTATTCTGCCTCTGTTTTGGTGTTTCACCAGAGAAAATCAGAGGACGTCTATCCAAGGAAAATGTCTGGTCAATTGCCCTCTGTATGACTGTGCGGTTTATTTCCTGCGACAAAGTTGTTCTTTTATGTATTTTGCCTCTGACACAAAGGTGTCAGTATTTGAGCAGTTGCGTCTAGCTCTGATTAATTCACCTTTAGGTATATTCTTTCTAATGTGTGGGGGATGACAGGATGTCGACAGGAGAATGGTGTTCCCTGCTGTCTCCTTTCTGAAGGTCTTGGTATTGACCCTCGCATTTACTTCATCACCCACTGGCGTAGCTACAGGGGTCGCAGCGGTCGCAATTGCGACCGGGCCCCTGAGTCAGGGGGGCCCACAGGGCCCCCTCCAGCCAGGAGAGTCAGAATGGCTGTGGGATGCGCAGCGGTGCCACAGCTAAGTATTTCATATAGGGGGGGCGTATCAGAGGCTGAGAGCCGTGCATACGTAGGGCAGATGCAGTGTAAAGAGGGACCGATCCCTCCCCCGTCTGGGCATAAGACGGCAGCTGTACTGGCCGGAAGTGGAAGGAAGAGAGGAGCCGAGGTCTCACAGTGAAGGAAGGCAGCTGCGTGCCGGGCCGGGCTGTGCCTGAAGGAATGTGTGTCAGAGCAGTGAGTAAGAAGCTGATACTGAATACATGAGATAAGGAAGCTCAGGTCAGGGGGCATGATAAACTGAAGGGGGGGCAGAGTCAAACCTAGTGGCTGGAAGGAGCAGACCGGTCAGGGTCAGACAGGTGACTAGGGGCAGCATTCTTCTGTGTCACTGGTGCTGAGAGCAGTGTACACAGTACTGTCCTATCATATGTCACTGTCATTATAAAGCTAAACTAACAGGATTGTGCTCCACACCTGGTGATGACATACCGCCATATGTATGAAATGTTTCTGTATATTACATACATATGGCGGTATGTCATCACCAGGTGAGGAGCACAATCCTGTTAGTTTATTTTTATGACAGTGACTTATGATAGGACTGTGTGAATACTGCTATCAGAACAGGTGCCAGTGACACAGAAGAATGCTGCCCTATCTTTCGTCCAGCCACTACCTCTGTACATTTCATACATAATATATGGCAGTATGCCATCAACCAGTATGGAGCACAATCCAGTAAGACTACTTTGACATTAGCGTTCAGTGTGGATCCATCCAGACGGATCCGCACTGAAAATACAATCACATGGATCCGTTCAGAACGGATCCGCACTGACCCCCCATTGAAAGTCAATGGGGGACGGATCCGCTCGCAAATGCACCAATCAGATCCGCCCCCATTGACTTACATGGGGGGTCAGGACGGATCCGTATGGCTTAGCATCGCCAGACGGAAACCAAAACCCTGCAAGCAGGGTTTTGGTCTCCGTCCCCCGAACGGAGTGGGGGTGATGCGGAGGCCATTCCGATGGATTCTGAATGGATCCGAATCCATTCAGAATGCATGGGAACCGAACGGTTCAGTTTGGCCAGCGCTAGTGAGATCCCTCTGAACGCATCTCACTAGCGCTAATGTGAAAGTAGCCTTAGTTTAGGTTTATGACAGTTACATATGGACTGTGTACACACTGCTATCCTCACAGGTGCCAGTCACACAGAATAATGTGTCTGCTCCCTATCACTAGCTCTATAACAGAGCTAGGTGCTGGTAGCTGACGGGTCAGACAGATAGGTCAGCATTATTCTGTGTGACTGGCACCTGTGAGGATAGCAGTGTGTACACAGTCCTATGATCATATGTCGTGTCACTGACACTGTCATAAAGCTAAACTATCTAATAGGGGGCCCAAACTGAAATCTTGCACCGGGGCCCATGAGCCTATAGCTACGCCCCTGTCATCACCTATTAGTGTAAGATCAAGAAAGGAAATAGTGTTTGCATCAAAATGTAGGCTGAATGAAAGGGAACTGCAGCAACTATTGAGGTAGTCCTTGAAGCTGGAGATATATTGCACATCATCTGACCAAATAAATAACAAGTCATCGATATATCTTCCAAACCATTTAATCGCATGGAAACAGGGGTTAAAATCAGTATACAGAAATTGCTTCTCCCACCATGCCATATACTCACATTGCAAATTAAACTTAGAGTTGAGTTCCTAAGGGTTGTATTGCTAGAATTGACGAAGATACCGAATATAGCACTATATTCTCAATCTTCGTTATATTCTAGAAAGCCAACCATTAGGAACTCAGCTCTAAGTTGAATTCGCAATGCGATTAATATAACCTGTATTACTCACATTGTGAATTCAACTTAGAGCTGGGTTCCTAATGGTTGGCTTGCTAGAATATAACAAATATCACGAATTCACGAATATAGTACTATATTCTCAATCCTCGTTATATTCTAGCAAGTGCAACAACCATTAGGAACCCAGCTCTAAGTTGAATTTGCAATGCAAACATATACTCGCATTGCGAATTAAACTTAAAGCTGGGTTCCGAATGGTTGTTGCTAGAATATAACGAAGATTGAGAATATAGTGCTATATTCTGGAATTCATGATATTCGTTATATTCTAGCAAGCCAACCATTAGGAGCCCACCTCTAAGTTGAATTCGCAATGCGAGTAATACAGGTTATATTAATCGCATTGCGATTACAACTTAGTCAAATTTGTGAGATCGCGATTCAATCTATATGTGTATTATTTTACGAATATTCGTTACATTGCTATAACTTTGTTTTTTAGAATATTCATCATTTTGTTTCCATATGGAAAACATGATTCCTTCCTGCTTAAGTTGCTTGTGGGCCAATGACTCATTGACCCACAAGAAAAAAGCAGGGAGGAATCATGTTTTCAGATGTTAAAAAATGACGAATATTCGAAATAGCGAATATATAGCACTATTTTCTAAATATTCGCAAATTAGCGAAGGTGCGATATTAGCGATTAATATTCGCTATTCGAATATTAGCGTTTAACACTAGTGTGGAAGTGGCAGCAGCATCAGGAGGCCACAGAGTGACAAGGTGACATAGTGTGGAGGTGGCAGCATCATGAGGAGACCACAGTGTGGCAAGGTGACATATATATATATATATATATATATATATATATTTTATTTTTTTTTCAAATATATAAAAGTGGCAAATATATTTTACTTTTGTAGAGAGCAAGCACTCTATGGGGTAGATGTGGGGAGGGTGGTAGCGAGGAGGCTGAGGAGAGTGAGGTAGTTAGCTGGGTAACTGAAAGAAAGCGGGGAAGAGGGAAGAGTGCCAGGGAGGTTTGCACTGATCTGACACACCCCAACAAGTTTGCACGGTTGGCAGATGAGGGGGATGACAGTTCAGGGATGGCACCGCTGCAGCCAGACACTTACCGCTGCAGCCAGACACTTTCTCTGCGAGTCAGGGGAATGTCAGCTCCAGTAAGCAGGGGACCAGGAGAGCAGGGTAGGCCAGACAGGTGCTGGTAGTGGGAGACTCCATAATTAGGGGAACAGATAGGGCGATGTGTCACAAAGATCGTGATCGCCGAACAGTGTGCTGTCCTCCTAGCGCTTGTGTTCGTCACATCGCGGATCGCGTGGACAGATGACTGGGAGGGGCTGGAAAAGACCCAGCGGTCATGGTCCATATCGGAACCAAAGACAAAGTTAGAGGAAGGTGGAGAGTCCTTAAAAATGATTTCAGGGATTTAGGTCAAAAGCTTAGGGCAAGGACCTCAAAAGTAGTATTTTCTGAAATACTGCCTGTACCACGAGCCACACAAGAAAGGCAGCGGTAGATTAGGGAGGTAACAAGTGGCTCAAGAACTGGTGTAGGAAGGAGGGGTTCAGGTTCCTGGAGAACTGGGCCGACTTCTCTGTCGGCTACAGGATCTATCGTAGGGACGGGCTGCACCTCAATGGGGAAGGGGCAGCTGTGTTGGGGAGAAAGATGGCTAGAAGGTTGGGGGAGTGTTTAAACTAGGGACTGGGGGAGAGTAATTACATTATAGGAGGGGAAGATAGCGCATATAGAGACCAGGGGCGAGCAAGTGTTACTGGGGGAGGAATGGAATGGGGGACTAGAACAGCTCAGAATAAAAGATGTAGGGTAAAAAAAATACACATAAACCTCTCAAATGTATGTATACTAATGCCAAAAGCCTGACTAACAAGACTGGTGAACTGGAATTAGTGATGTGTGAGGATTAACTGAGACATGGCTGGATAGTAGCTATGACTGGGCAGTTAATATAAAAGGTTACAATCTGTTTAGAAAGGATCGTCAAAATTGGAGAGGTGGATGGGTCTGCCTCTATGTGAAGACCTGTCTAAATCCCGTAATTCGAGAATACATCTGTGAAGGACATGGAGTCACTGTGGGTAGAAATACATGGAGCAAAAAACAATAATAAATTACTAATAAGAGTGTATTATAAACCACCTAATATACCACAGTCCACAGAAAATCTATTACTAAACGAGATAGATGAGGCGGCAAATCATAATGAAGTCATTATTATGGGGGACTTCAACTACCCAGAGATAGACTGGGAAACTGAAAGCTGTACATCCCAAAAAGGAAACAGGTTCTTGGCAATAGCGAAATTACCTTTCCCAACTGGTTCAGGACCCCACTAGAGGGATGGCCATACTGATAGAACAACAGATGTGCAGGTTGGGGGACACCTAGGAAATAGTGACCATAAAGTAATAACCTTCCAATTATCCTTCAAACGAGAGTTTCTAAAGGGAGGAGCAAAAATACCAAACTTCAAAAAAGCTAAATTTAGCCGACTAAGCGAGGCCATAAGCCTAACTAACTGGGACAAAGTCCTCAAAAATTAAAAAAACAACCACAAAATGGGAGATTTTTAAAAGCATTGTAACATCTAATTGTGAGAGGTACATACCTTATAGGAATAAAAGGCTAAGAAACAATAAGAAACCAATGAGGATAAATAGAACCGTAAAGATAGCAATAAATGATAAAAAGAAAGCATATAAATCACTAAAACAGGAGGGTAGCCAGGAAGCACTGATAAACTATAAGCAAAAAAATTTAATATGTAAAAAACTAATAAAAATTGCCAAACTAGAGACCGAGAGATTGTAAAGAGAGTAAAACTAACCCTAAAATGTTCTTCAATTATATAAATAGTAAAAAATATAAATCTGAAGGAGTTGGTCCTCTACATTATGTGGTAAGGTGCAAGGTGTCATTTGCGATGGCAGGTACGTGTCACCGAGGTTGCTGGCCTCGGTGAGGTGAGAGCCGGGTTTTTGTCTGCAGCAGCTAGTGCTGTTTGACTCTTTTAAATAGCATGGCTGCAAAGCCGATCCGGGCCGGCTCTTACTGGGAGCAGCTAAAGAGTAGGGTGGGTGGCTGCTCCCCACGGTCCAGTCCGAGTTTTGGGCTGGGTATAAAACACAGCCATCAGCTGTGTCTGGGTGTGATTATCCTGGAGCCTGCTAACAGGACTGAGGAGTTCTCTGTGCTGGAGGACGGAGCTCAGCAAGGTGGTGTTTCCCTGCAAACTGAAGGAGGAATCGCCTGCGGCTGAACCGACTGCTAGGTGTGAACCGCACTTAAACCACCCAAGGTGACTGGACCCTGTGTTGGCCTGTTTTTGGTTTTGCCACATGATTTCTGTTGTGTGTGAACTGTCACCAAGAGACTGTTTTCATTTCTGGTGTGCAAGTGTGAATAAAACACTGTTTGATGCACAATCTGGACTCCTTGTTTTGCCTCTAAACTGCACCCGCACCGCTGTCTACCAGAGCGACTCCCCACATTTGGTGTCGGATGCGGGCATGCGCAGTGAGGCTGGCGTGAACGCCGAACTTTGTTTTTGCTGAGCAGAAGTGAATGTCCTATATTAAGCCGGCAAAGTTGCAGCCTGTGATCCCCGACAAAATGGAGGCGGCTGTGAAAGCCCTCATAGAGGCTAACGTGCAGCAGCGGGAGACCAACCAGCTACTGCTACAGCACGTGATGGCGTTGCAAGCGGCAGGAGCGTCCCACCGCGCCCACGATGCCCGGAAAGCTGTCCGTGCCGCGATCCCTAAGATGACCCCTCGGATGATGTGGAGACCTATCTGGCGGTGTTCGAGAAGGTGGCCGTGAGGGAGAAATTACCCCGAGAACAGTGGGCAGAGGTCGTCGCTCCGTTCCTGGCGTCTGGACCCCAGCAAGTATTTTTTGACCTCCCAGATGACCAAGCCGCTGACTACCCGACCGTGAAAGGTGAGATCCTGGCAAGACTGGGGTGAACGTGTTAGTCCGGGCTCAGCGGGTCCACCAGTGGAACTTTAATACGGCTGAACCCGCCAGGCCGCAGTATTATGAGTTGCTGCACAGGTTGCAAAAGTGGCTGCAGCCTGAGGTTCTAAGTCCGGCTGCTATGCTGGACCGTCTGCTGGCTGACATCTTCTGGAGGGCCTTGCCGTACCCCTGCAGCACTGGATCGGCCAGGTGTCACCCACTAATGCCTTGGACATGGTCGACCTGGTCGAGCGCTATGAGGCCACAAAAACCTTGAAAGGAGGTGTTGTTGGGAGGGGCCGGTCAAACCCCGGAGGTCTCCCATCCAGTCCCGACGACTGGTACCCGAGAAACCTGCTCGGGTGTACCCCTGTAGACCCGGCCCCGATAGTCTGCTGGCGGTGTCACGAGCCTGGCCATGTGAGGGCCGACTGTCCACAGTGGGGAGAACCCATGGAGACCAATTATGGGTACCGGGCTTCCATGTATGCCCGGAGACTGTGTGCGACCGGCACCCCGAGACCCTAGACAATCGTCATCTGTGCCAGGTGCAAGTCGGTGATAATCTTGCAGTGGCGCTGCTGGACTCAGGGAGCCTAGTAACCCTGGTAAGTGCTGCCCTGGTACAGCCCTCCCAGTATACGGGCCGGAAAGTTGGGGTGGTGTGCATACACGGAGACTTAAAGGACTATCCCACGGCTGTAATGTCTCTGTCCACGGCGGCCGGCACATGGACTTGTGAAGTGGCGATCTCCGCCAAGCTACCGTATGAACTAATAATTGGAAGAGACTTCCTGGTTTTCCGTCACTATGGCCTGAGGTGAAAGTGACTAATAGCCCTGAGACAGGGGTAACCCTAGCAGAGTGGCCTGGTTCCTGTGGGAGGCCAGAGCCCTGGGAGCCCGAGTCCGAAGGGGCCTGCGGTAGGGGTGACCACCACTTCTGTGATAGAGGGGGAGACAACCCCACTGAGTGTAATGGTGGGAGACACGGAGGACTTGCCACCGGGACCTGAGTTGGCAGACCTCAATGTCTCCGGGGAAAATTTTGGGACCGCACAACACCGGGACCAAACCCTAACCAGAGCCTGGGAAAGTGTCATAATAATTGATGGTAAACCCCAGAAACCTGGGGCTGAATTAATGTTTCCGCGATTCATTGTCCTTCAGGATATGTTGTATCGGGTGAACCAAATCCGAGGTGAGCCTGTTGAACAGTTGGTGGTGCCCACAGCGTATCGCAGGCTTGTCATGGAGCTTGCCCACCAACATGTTCTTGGGGGACACCTGGGGTGGCAGAAAACCCAGGACCGCATACTGCAGCGGTTTTATTGGCCCAGTGTGTTCAAGGAGGTAGAGAATTATTGTAAGTCCTGTCCCACCTGTCAGATAACTAGCCCCCAGCCACATTTCCGTAGTCCTCTGGTACCGCTTCCAATTATTGAGGTCCCGCTTGAGCGAATCGCTATGGATCTAATTGGGCCTGTACCAAAATCTGCCAGGGGCCACCAACACATTCTGGTAGTTCTCGACTATGCCACTCGGTATCCGGAGGCGGTGCCTCTGCGACATACCTCAGCTAAACTCATTGCCAAAGAGTTAATGGAAATGTTTTCCGTGTGGGCCTGCCAAAAGAGGTTCTGACAGACCAAGGGACCCCTTTTATGTCCAAAGTAATGAGGGAACTGTGTAAATTATTGCGTATAAAGCAGTTACGGACGTCCGTTTACCATCCACAAACGGACGGTCTTGTCGAGAGGTTTAACCAAACTTTAAAAAATATGTTAAAGAGGGTGGTGTCTAGAGATGGGAAGGACTGGGACCTGCTTCTGCCCTATCTCATGTTCGCAGTGCGAGAGGTGCCCCAGGCCTCTACTGGGTTCTCGCCTTCGAACTGCTTTATGGCAGACACCCTCGGGGCCTGTTGGATATCGCCAAGGAAGCGTGGGAACAACAGCCTGTCCCCACAAAAGTGTCATTGAGTATGTCACCCAGATGCAGGAACGGATGGAAAAGGTGTTGCCGCTGGTCCGGGAGCATATGGAGGCAGCGCAACAAGCCCAGAGTAGGGTGTACAATCGTCAGGCTCGGGTACGGGGCTTCAAGCCGGGAGATCGGGTGTTGGTTCTGGTACCCACCCTTGACAGCAAGTTCCTAGCTAGGTGGCAGGGCCCCTATGAGGTGATCGAGAAAGTAGGGAAGTAATTACAAAGTACACCAGCCAGGCGGCGCAAGCCGGAGCAGGTGTACCACGTGAATTTACTAAAGCCGTGGAAAGATAGGGACACGGCCGACGACCACAGCCCCCGGCCAGGGCTTCTAGGTGAAAAGGGTCCAGCCCCACAGTTCGAGGCCTGTGAAGCAGTAACCACGGTAAAATTGCAGACAGCCTGTCTTCCAAACAAGTTCAGGAAGTCAGGGAGTTCATCAGTCGGAACACGGATGTGTTCTCGACCTCCCTGGCCGCACGCCTCTCATCCAACATGACATCGCCACTGAGCCTCAGGCCAAGATCCGGTTAAAACCATACCGGGTACCCGAGGCTCGGCGACGGGCCATCGCGGAGGAAGTACAGTTAATGTTGAAGCTCGAGGTCATTGAGGAGTCGAAAAGTGAGTGGGCCAGTCCCATAGTCCTAATACCTAAGCCGGATGGGACGCTGTGGTTCTGCAACGACTTTCGCAAGTTAAATGAAGTATCCAAGTTTGACGCGTATCCCATGCCCCGAGTAGACGAGCTGGTTGAAAGTTTAGGACAAGCCCGTTATTTTTCTGTGCTGGACCTCACTAAAGGGTACTGGCAGGTACCCTTAACGGAGTCGGCTAAGGAAAAACCGCATTTGTTACCCGCAGGGCCTGTATCACTACAAGGTGTTACCCTTTGGCCTGCATGGCGCCCCGCCACTTTCCAAAGGTTAATGGACATAGTGCTGCGACCACATCGTCGGTACGCCTCGGCCTACTTAGATGATGTAGTCATCCACAGCACCGACTGGGAAAGCCATTTACCCAAGGTGCAGGCGGTAGTGGATGCCCTGAGGAAAGTCGGACTGACCGCTAACCCAAAGAAGTGCTCCATAGGGTTAGAGGAGACAAAATATCTGGGATATGTAATTGGGCGGGAGTCATCAAACCTCAGGTAACTAAGGTAGAGGCCATTCGTAACTGGCCCCGACCGGTCACCACCAGGCAGGTAAAGTCGTTCCTGGGGATTGTAGGTTACTACATGAGGTTTGTGCCCCACTTTGCCACAATAGCAGCGCCATTGACAGACCTGTTGAAGGGGCGAAAGTCTGGGAGGGTTAGCTGGAGTGAGAAGGCGGAGGAGGCTTTCTCCGCGCTGAAGTCGGCCCTGTGTGGGTCCCCGGTTTTGGTGACACCCGACTTCAACAAGGAGTTTGTCGTACAAACCGACGCCTCGGAGGTAGGCCTCGGTGCGGTACTGTCGCAGGAGGTCAACGGGGAAGAACATCCCGTTGTCTTCCTGAGCCGTAAGCTCAGTCCCGCCGAGTCCAGATATAGTATAGTGGAGAGGGAGTGCCTGGCTATCAAGTGGGCACTCGAATCTCTCCGCTACTACCTGTTAGGGAGGAGGTTCCGTCTGGTGACCGACCATTCCCCTCAAATGGATGAGTCAGGCCAAGGAGAGGAATGCTCGGGTCACCAGGTGGTTCCTATCTCTTCAAAATTTCAAGTTTTCCGTGGAACACAGGGCAGGCCGCTTGCAGGGCAACGCAGATGCCCTGTCCCGCGTCCACTGCCTCACGTGTGTTCACCCCTCAGGGTTGAACAAAGGGGGGTATGTGGTAAGGTGCAAGGTGTCATTTGCGATGGCAGGTACGTGTCACCGAGGTTGCTGGCCTCGGTGAGGTGAGAGCCGGGTTTTTGTCTGCAGCAGCTAGTGCTGTTTGACTCTTTTAAATAGCATGGCTGCAAAGCCGATCCGGGCCGGCTCTTACTGGGAGCAGCTAAAGAGTAGGGTGGGTGGCTGCTCCCCACGGTCCAGTCCGAGTTTTGGGCTGGGTATAAAACACAGCCATCAGCTGTGTCTGGGTGTGATTATCCTGGAGCCTGCTAACAGGACTGAGGAGTTCTCTGTGCTGGAGGACGGAGCTCAGCAAGGTGGTGTTTCCCTGCAAACTGAAGGAGGAATCGCCTGCGGCTGAACCGACTGCTAGGTGTGAACCGCACTTAAACCACCCAAGGTGACTGGACCCTGTGTTGGCCTGTTTTTGGTTTTGCCACATGATTTCTGTTGTGTGTGAACTGTCACCAAGAGACTGTTTTCATTTCTGGTGTGCAAGTGTGAAAAAAACACTGTTTGATGCACAATCTGGACTCCTTGTTTTGCCTCTAAACTGCACCCGCACCGCTGTCTACCAGAGCGACTCCCCACATTAACAATGAGGGGGGTGTTGCAGAGAGCGACGAGGATAAAGCAAAACTATTAAATATTTTTTTCTCCACTATATTCACTGAGGAAAATAAACTGTCAGATGAAATGCAGAATGTAAAAGTAAATTCCCCATTAAAAGTGCCCTGTCTGACCCAGGAAGAAGTACAACAGCAACTTAAAAAGATTACAAAAGACAAATCTCCAGGACCGGATGGCATACACACCTGTATCATAAGGGAATTAAGTGATGTCATAGCCAGACTTTTTTTTCTGATATTTACGGACTCTATACTGACAGGGAATGTTCCACAGGATTGGCGCATAGCAAATGTGGTACCAATATTCAAAAAGGGTCCAAAAACAGAGCCTGGAAATTATAGGCCGGTAAGTTTAACATCTGTTGTTGGTAAACTGTTTAAAGGGTTTCTAAGAGATGCTATTTTGGAGTATCTAAATGAAAATAAGCAAATAACGCCATATCAGCATGGCTTCATGAGGGATCGGTCATGCCAAACAAATTTTATCAGCTTCTATGAGGAGGTAAGTTCTAGACTTGACAGCGGCGAATCAATGGATGTCGTATATCTGGATTCTCCAAAGCATTTGACACTGTACCTCATAAAAGGTTAGTATATAAAATAAGAATGCTCGGACTAGGAGAAAATGTCTGTATGTGGGTAAGTAACTGGCTGAGTGACAGAAAAAAGAGGGTGGTTATTAACGGTAGATACTCAGATTGGGTCACTTTCACCAGTGGGGTACCTCAGGGGTCAGTATTGGGACCTATTCTCTTCAATATATTTATTAATGATCGTGTAGAAGGCTTGCACAGTAAAATATCTATTTTTGCAGATGACACTAAACTGTGTAAAGTAATTAACACTGAAGAGGACAGTTTTCTGCTACAGAGGGATCTGGATAGATTAGAGGCTTGGGCAGAGAAATGGCAGATGAGGTTTAACACTGACAAATGTAAAGTTCTGCACATGGGAATGAATAATGCAAGTCACCCGTTAATATTAAATGGTAAAACACTTGGTAACACTGACATGGAAAAGGATCTAGGAATTTTAATAAACAGCAAATTAAGCTGCAAAAAACAGTGTCAGGCCGCTACTGCCAAGGCCATTAAGATAATGGGCTGCATCAAAAGGGACATGGATGCCTGTGATGAGAACATAGTCCTACCACTTTACAAATCACTAGTCAGACCACACATGAAGTACTGTGTACAGTTCTCGACTCCTGTGAACAAGGCAAACATAGCGGAGCTAGAGAGGGTTCAGAGGAGGGCAACTAAAGTAATAACTGGAATGGGGGAACTACAGTACCCTGAAAGGTTATCAAAATTAGGGTTATTCACCATAGAAAAAAGACGACTGAGGGGAGATCTAAAAACTATGTATTAATATATCAGGGGTCAGTACAGAGATCTCTCCCATCATCTATTTATCCCCAGGACTGTGACTGTGACGAGGGGATATCCTCTGCGTCTGGAGGAAAGAAGGTTTGTACACAAATATAGAAAAGGATTCTTCACTGTAAGAGCAGTGAGACTATGGAACTCTCTGCCTGAGGAGGTGGTGATGGTGAATACAATAATGGAATTCAAGAGGGGACTGGATGTATTTCTGGAGTGTAATAATATTACAGGCTATAGCTACTAGACAGGGGTCATTGATCCAGGGAGTTATTCTGATTGCCTGATTGGAGTCGGGAAGGAATTTGTTTCCCCTTAAGTGGGGAAAATTGGCTTCTGCCTCACTGTATTTTTTCCTTCCTCTGGATCAACTTGTAGCAAACAGGCCGAACTGGATGGACAAATGTCTTTTTTCGGTCTTATATACTATGTTACTATGTTACTAATGCAGGACAAAAAGGGCTTTAGAACATATAACAGCACCGCTAAACGGCAACTATATTTTTCTTCTGCCACTAATACACAACATAAAGGGCTGTAATGTATGCACTTCACCACACAGCGGCTAATAAACCCTTTTTTTCCCACTAATACAAGCCAAAAAATGCTTTAGAACATGTAACTGCATTACACAAGGGCAAATAAGACATAGAAATATTTAATTGTAATAAACCCTATTAATGGCTTTTTCAAACAGCACTTGCACCCCAATAACAAGAACGGTTTGCTGGCATTACAGAGCTTTATAATGGCAATTTGGGCACCCAGTCAGTGCAGCTAGGTGTAATAGGATTGTTCCTGGCTGTAACCTCCCCTACTTAACCCTGTTCAATGTAAATGATTCTTCCCTATCATTTCCCTACTCCTTGAACAATCTTTCCCTGCATTTGTAAATAGTTTTTTTTTAGCACAATGAAGTTTTTTCTAGCACTGTCCCTAGCGCCTGCTGACTTCTTTCCCTGCACTAAGTACACTGATAAATGGCTGAATCCAAGATGGCTGAGGGTATTTATAGGGCTGTGATATCACAGGGCTGGCTGGCTGCTGATTGGCTGCATGCATGGCATTATGGGTGACACCGCCTTCCCAGAGTTCCTTGCTCCATGTCTTCACACGTGCAGCAGTCATTTTAGGAAATCAAATAATTCCGGAAATTCGGATCGAATTCTACTTCGTCAGATTTGATTCGCTTATCTCTAGTGTCAGATGTCAAAACCCCCCTGATCTCATGAACAAAAATAACTTAGACAACGCCTTTAAAGGAATTGTGTCACTTCAGCAAGTTACATTTATCTTGTAGAGAAAGTTAATACAAGACAACCTTTAAGGGGTTAAATATAGTATCCCTAGGTAAGAGGAGTACTAATTGTGTGACACTCAATTTAATCACATTTTATCTGTTCAAGTGCTTCACCACTGCTTTAATCGTCAGAAATTTCAACTCCCTTGAAATATTATTTTCCAGCTACACTGTATTATTTTTACATTTTTGCAAATTATAGTAATAAAATGGATTCAGAATATTTTCATTTTCCTTAAATGTGATGCTGCCCTTGTTAAATGTTTATTTGTTCATTCTCTCAGCACTTTCAAAAGACATAAAATACAACAAACTGTGGCAGTTAATGAAATGGACATTATTTAGCTTTACAGATTTTTTAAAAATTTGTAATAAAATTAGAGATAACAATAAATGTTTTGCTATCTATCTATCTATCTATCTATCTATCTATCTATCTACCTATCTATCTATCTATCTATCTATCTATCTATCTATCTACCTATTTACCTATTATACATATTAATGTCTATCTATCTGTGTATCTATCTATCTGTCTATCTATCTGTCTATCTATCTGTCTATCTATCTATCTATTATACATATTAATGTCTATCTATCTGTATATCTATCTATCTATCTATCTATCTATCTATCTATCATACATGTCTTCTATCTATCTATCTATCTATCTATCTATCTATCTATCTATCTACCCATCCATCTTATACAAATACATTGAGGTTAATCATAGGATTTTTTAGCGTCTCTACAACTACTGTGACTATAATCATGTTATTTCACAACCCAAAAGTGCATTCAGATATATATTCAACTTTTGTTTAGTACTGGAGAATGCTACATCAGGCTGGGATAAAAAAAAAAAAAAAATTATCTCATACCAGACTCGAGGTGAAAACTAGGTGTTTCTGGATATACCAGTCAAAACGTCACATTCCATTGAGGCAGTAATGTAGAGTGATTTAATGTGACATGACTGCTGCAACCTGCTGTGCCTTAGATCAACACACACATCAACAATGTGCGGGTAAAAAATGTGCCTAAAAATGTAAATAGAAAACAAGAAGAAACCCTTGAGGAAATGACCGGTGCATCACCGGGCCTCAGAGACACCCGACTATGAGGTCAAGAACAATCTCCCCAGAATTCCTCCATAGTGTCTTTACTTACATGGTCAGGATGACTCTTGCTGAATGATGTTATCTGTCGGAACTGCTTTTTCTTGCCTCATATCCCAAGAGATCTGAGTACACTGCAGAAATTAATATCTCAGCCTTGGTCTATCTGAACTCAGCTGCTTCTCATTATTATGTATCATAATAATTGCTCGAATTAACAAAGGGTAAAGACTAGAGGACTGAGCAGAATGAAAAAGCCAACATAATTCTAGGTCTACTTTTTAAGAACAAACAGAGATTTAATAAAGATTTAATCAAAACTGGTGTAAAGAAAAAACTGACTTAGTTGACAATAACAACCAATCAGATTCCACCTTTCATTTGCTAAAGGAGCTATGAGAAATGATAGGTGGAATTTGATTGGTTGCTATAGGCAACTAAGCCAGTTTTTCTTTACACCAGTTTTGATAAATCTCCCTCAATGTCTTTTCAATGATTGTTTCACATACCAGCTATACTTTTCATTCCCTGCAATTATGTAATAATATTTGCTGCACTAGAAAACTCAACAGCAGAATTTTGTTTTGCTAGCCCTCTAAATAAAGCATTTAAGATTATTTGAACAGCAAATATTGTTTATTTATGTTATGTACTTATATATGTAGTGCTACTATATTCCATAACACTTTACAGATATTAGCAGAAGGCTGTCCCCAATGGACTCACTTCGAGAATTTGCAAATATTTAGAATATAGTGCTATATATTCGTATTCGCAAATAATGTTGATCTCTATTATTCGAATCGCAAATTTATCTCAAATTTATCGCTGATATCGACACTTAACAACATCCCTAGCAACCTATAGGAAAGTTGACTACCCCTTAGTGTTGATTGTGAATATTCTAATCACAAATTTTTATTGCGAATATATTACATTGCCGATTTCTGTAATCAATTAAATAGTAACTGGAGATCACGAATTTGCAAATATTCGGCCAAAAATTCACGAAATATCGCCTATGCCGCTTATCACTACTCACAATCTAAGTACCTTATAAGTATGTGTTTGGAAGGAAACTAGTGTCCCCGGAAGAAACCCACATACAAACTCCATGCAGATGTTGTCCTTGGTCACATGCAAACCCAGAACCCCAGTGCTGCAAGACACTAGTGCTTGCCACTGAGCCACCCTGCTGCCCATGTTAAAGGGAACACAACAAACAACGTATAAACTGTGTTATGCCTGGAGGTTGCATGACACAGGGGAATCAAAGTTGAAAACACTGTATCATGGTCTCCCTGTTCAATCCCTATTAGCATTATCAAGACTGTGGAGCAGGAGTCATGGAGTTACAGTCAGGATTGTGTGGAGTCAGGAGAAATGTATAACTGCTAAAATTGGTTTCAAAATAGAAAAACAATGAAAAACCTAAGGGGACCATGATTTTACTGCAGTAAATGTATTAGAAATTGTTATACATGGACATTTACAAAGAAGTCACAGCTGGACCTGGAGTGTCAGAGAAAAATAGAGTGGTAGTCTGAGTCAGCAATAGGCATAATACAATGTTTCAGTTTTACCAGAAATGTTATCTTAAAATTATTCAAATTTCCAAAATGAGAGAGTACAAAGGTACAGTATAATAAGAATGTAAGGAAAGTAAAGGACTAAGGGATATGTGTTTCTGTGTACTAGAATGAGCCATCACCAGAACTGACTTCTTTCTAAAATGTTATATCTGAGGGTGATAACATGTTTTCAAGCTCTGCTTGTCTCTTGGGTTATAGTTATTTTTTGCTTGTTCACATTTTGTAAAATCTGACTAATTTCAAGTTTATAGCAAAAATCTTTTACAGTCCTTGCAATCTAATAGATTTGTCATTTTTGAAATATGATTAAAATAATTACTAAAGATGAGTGAATTTATTCTCATTTTTGGAAACTGAAGCCAAATTTTAAAAATTCTTATTTTTTAAAATCATAATTTTATGTGATTCAATTTGGGAGACTTGACTAGAGAGAATCTTTTCCAGGCAATCAGAGCACATTCTGGTAGGACCTAAATCAAATTGGACAGGTGATTCGGCCAAACTGACTTACAATCATATTTAAAGACATTTGCTCATCTCTGGTAATCACAAAAGTCACTTTACTCTGTACAGTATCCAAACCATTTATGTCTTGCATGAAGAACATGCTAAATATCAGACCTAGTTAATGCTTAATTCATTGAGAGTATATGATTTTCTACGCCTCCAACCTCTTATCCTCTTTGGGAGAAAGAGGAGAGGCATTTTATAGGACATTGTAATTAAAAAATTTTTTTTTTATAATTACAGATATCAAACTCTAGGTCTAGATGAGAAAGCTATCTACTAATAAACTGGTTTATTATAATGGACCCTACTGATGTTAGTATTATTTCAGATCTTGATAAGGATGGGACCCACTAAAAGACTATAAATTAAGTACTTTGATTGTTTGGTCCATTTTTTAGATTGCATTATTATGACTAGAGTTGAGCGAACCCGAACTGTATAGTTCGGGCTTGTACCGAATTTTGGGGTGTTCGGGACACGGACCGGGACCTTTTCAAAAAAGTTCGGGTTCGGGTCCGTTGTTCAGAGATTTCTTCTCGCTTTCTAAAGGGCTGCACAGCAGCCAATCAACTGGCGTTTTACTTCTTGCCCTAAGAAGCCATCAGAGCCATGCCTACTAATAGCATGGCTGTGATTAGCCAAGTGCAGCATGTGACCAAGCCTCTATTTAAGCTGGAGTCACGTAGCGCCGCACGTCACTCTGCTCTGATTAGTGTAGGGATAGGATGCAGTTGCTGTGAGGGCGAGATTACCTAATAAATTGATCGGTCTACAGTTGTGAATCATTCAACTTCTGCTAGTTAATTGCTCACTGGATTTAAGGCTGTAGAGAGCGTTTTTTTGTCACTTTTTCTAGGGTGATGAGCGGCCATTTTGTGTCTTGTGGTGCACCAGCACAAGCTGCCACCAAGTCCATCAATCCAACAATGCTAGTTTTTATTTTTTTTGCTATATCCTACATCAGGGGCTTGGCTGTGCTTATTGTCACCCCAAGAAACACAGGATAGAAATTTCTATATTTATTGAGGGGTTAAATTCAATTGCCAAAATAGCGATCCCCAAAATATGGTGTTACAGCTGTGGCTAGCCAAATGAAATACTGTCTGCTGTCTGGCAAAGAATATATTTTTTTCTGTGGTGAAATTCAATTGCCAAAATAGCAATAACGTAAATCTGGTGTCCGAGCAGTGGCTGGCGAAGTTCAATAGTGTCCGGCAAAGGATAGATAATTTTCTGGGGTGAAATTCAATTGCCAATATAGCAATCCTCTAAATCTGGTGTCCCAACAGTGGCTGGCCAAGTTTAATAGTGTCCGGCGAAAGATAGATTTTGTTCTGGGGTGAAATTCAATTGCCAAAATAGCAATACCGTAAATCAGTGGTTTTGTCTGTGGCTGGCCAGATTTAATAGTGTCCGGCAAAGGATATATTTTTTTCTGGGGTGAAATTCAATTGCCAAAATAGCAATACCGTAAATCAGTGGTTTCAGCTGTGGCTGGCCAAGTTTAATAGTGTCCCGCAAAGGATAGATAATTTTCTGGGGTGAAATTCAATTGCCAAAATAGCAATACCGTAAATCAGTAGTTTTCCACTGTGGCAGGCCAAGTTTAATAGTGTTCGGGAAAAGGAAAGATTTTGATCTGGGGTGACATTTTATTGCCAGAATAGCAATCCCCTAAATATGGTGTCCCAGCAGTGGCTGGCCAAGTTTAATAGTGTCCGGCAAAGGATAGATTTTCTTCTAGGGTGAAATTCAATTGCCAAAATAGCAATACCGTAAATCTGGTGTCCCAGCAGTGGCTGGCCAAGTTTAATAGTGTCCGGCAAAGGATAGTTAAATTTCTGGGGTGAAATTCAATTGCCAAAATAGCAATACCATAAATCAGTGGTTTAAGCTGTGGTTGGCCAAGTTAAATAGTGTCCGGAAAAGGATAGATTTTGTTCTGAGTGGAAATTCTATTGCCAGAATTGCAAACCCTAAATCTGGTGTCCCAGCACTGGCTGGCCAAGTTTAATAGTGTCAGGCAAAGGATAGATTTTGTTCTGGGGTGAAATTCAATTGCCAAAATAGCAATACCGTACATCAGTGGTTTCAGTTGTGGCTGGCTAAGTTTAATAGTGCCTATAAAAGGATAGATTTTGTACTGGGGTGAAATTCTATTGCCAGAATAGCAATCCCTTAAATCTGGTGTCCCAACAGTGGCTGGCCAAGTTTAATAGTGTCCGAAAGAATAGTTTTGTTCTGGGCTGAAATTCAATGCCAAAGGATCAGATTTTGTACTGGGGTGAAATTCTATTGCCAGAATAGCAATCCCTTAAATCTGGTGTCCCAACAGTGGCTGGCCAAGTTTAATAGTGTCCGGAAAAGGAAAGATTTTGTTCTGGGGTGAAATTCAATTACCAAATTACCAATACCGTACATCAGTGGTTTCAGCTGTGGCTGGCCAAGATTAATAGTGTCCGGCAAAGGAAAGATTTTGTTCTGGGATGAAATTCAATTGCCAAAATAGCAATACCGTAAATCAGTGGTTTCAGCTGTGGCTGGCAAAGTTTAATAGTGCCTGGAAAAAGATAGATTTTATTCTGGGGTGAAATGATATTGCCAGAATAGCAATCCCCTAAATCTGGTGTCCCAACAGTGGATGGCCAAGTTTAATAGTGTCTGGCAAAGGATAGATTTTGTTCTGGGGTGAAATTCAATTGCCAAAATAGCAATACCGTAAATCTGGTGTCCCCAAAATGGCTGGCAACGTTTAATAGTGTCAGACAAAGGATAGATAATTTTCTGGGGTGAAATTCAATTGCCAAAATAGCAAGACCGTAAATCAGTGGTTTCAGCTATGGCTGGCCAAGTTTAATAGTGTTCGGAAAAGGATAGATTTTGTTCTGGGGTGAAATTCTATTGCCAGAATAGCAATCCCCTAAATCTGGTGTCCCAGCAGTGGCTGGCCAAGTTTAATAGTGTCCGGCAAAGGATAGATTTTCTTTTAGGGTGAAATTCAATTGCCAAAATAGCAATACCGTAAATCTGGTGTCCCAGCAGTGGCTGGCCAAGTTTAATAGTGTCCGGCAAAGGATATATTTTTTTCTGGGGTGAAATTCAATTGCCAAAACAGCAATACCGTAAATCAGTGGTTTAAGCTGTGGCTGGCCAAGTTTAATAGTGTCCGGAAAAGGATTGATTTTGTTCTGAGTTGAAATTCTATTGCCAGAATAGCAAACCCTAAATCTGGTGTCCCAGCAGTGGCTGGCCAAGTTTAATAGTGTCAGGCAAAGGATAGATTTTGTTCTGGGGTGAAATTCAATTGCCAAAATTGCAATACCGTACATCAGTGGTTTCAACTGTGGCTGGCCAAGTTTAATAGTGCCTATAAAAGGATAGATTTTGTACTGGGGTGAAATTCTATTGCCAGAATAGCAATCCCCTAAATCTGGTGTCCCAACAGTGGCTGGCCAAGTTTAATAGTGTCCGGAAAAGGAAAGATCTTGTTCTGGGGTGAAATTCAATTGCCAAATTACCAATACCGTACATCAGTGG
Source organism: Bufotes viridis (assembly GCA_033119425.1). Taxonomy (NCBI): domain Eukaryota; kingdom Metazoa; phylum Chordata; class Amphibia; order Anura; family Bufonidae; genus Bufotes; species Bufotes viridis. The sequence continues at coordinate 371,287,181 of CM065590.1, read as the reverse complement.
TTTCAGCTGTGGCTGGCCAAGATTAATAGTGTCCGGCAAAGGATAGATTTTGTTCTGGGATGAAATTCAATTGCCAAAATAGCAATACCGTAAATCAGTGGTTTCAGCTGTGGCTGGCCAAGTTTAATAGTGTCTGGCAAAGGATAGATTTTGTTCTGGGGTGAAATTCAATTGCCAAAATAGCAATACCGTAAATCAGGTGTCCCCGAAATGGCTGGCCAAGTTTAATAGTGTCAGACAAAGGATAGATAATTTTCTGGGGTGAAATTCAATTGCCAAAATAGCAAGACCGTAAATCAGTGGTTTCAGCTATGGCTGGCCAAGTTTAATAGTGTTCGGAAAAGGATAGATTTTGTTCTGGGGTGAAATTCTATTGCCAGAATAGCAATCCCCTAAATCTGGTGTCCCAGCAGTGGCTGGCCAAGTTTAATAGTGTCCGGCAATGGATAGATTTTGTTTTGGGGTGAAATTCAATTGACAAAATAGCAATACCGCAAATAAGTGGTTTCGGCTGTGGCTGGCCAAGTTTAATAGTGTCCGGCAAAGGATATATTTTTTTCTGGGGTGAAATTCAATTGCCAAAATAGCAATACCGTAAATCAGTGGTTTCAGCTGTGGCTGGCAAAGTTTAATAGTGCCTGGAAAAGATAGATTTTATTCTGGGGTGAAATGATATTGCCAGAATAGCAATCCCCTAAATCTGGTGTCCCAACAGTGGATGGCCAAGTTTAATAGTGTCTGGCAAAGGATAGATTTTGTTCTGGGGTGAAATTCAATTGCCAAAATAGCAATACCGTAAATCTGGTGTCCCCGAAATGGCTGGCCACGTTTAATAGTGTCAGACAAAGGATAGATAATTTTCTGGGGTGAAATTCAATTGCCAAAATAGCAAGACCGTAAATCAGTGGTTTCAGCTATGGCTGGCCAAGTTTAATAGTGTCCGGAAAAGGATAGATTTTGTTCTGGGGTGAAATTCTATTGCCAGAATAGCAATCCCCTAAATCTGGTGTCCCAGCAGTGGCTGGCCAAGTTTAATAGTGTCCGGCAAAGGATAGATTTTCTTCTAGGGTGAAATTCAATTGCCAAAATAGCAATATCGTAAATCTGGTGTCCCAGCAGTGGCTGGCCAAGTTTAATAGTGTCCGGCAAAGGATATATTTTTTTCTGGGGTGAAATTCAATTGCCAAAATAGCAATACCGTAAATCAGTGGTTTAAGCTGTGGCTGGCCAAGTTTAATAGTGTCCGGAAAAGGATAGATTTTGTTCTGAGTTGAAATTCTATTGCCAGAATAGCAAACCCTAAATCTGGTGTCCCAGCAGTGGCTGGCCAAGTTTAATAGTGTCAGGCACAGGATAGATTTTGTTCTGGGGTGAAATTCAATTGCCAAAATAGCAATACCGTACATCAGTGGTTTCAGTTGTGGCTGGCCAAGTTTAATATTGCCTATAAAAGGATAGATTTTGTACTGGGGTGAAATTCTATTGCCAGAATAGCAATCCCCTAAATCTGGTGTCCCAGCAGTGGCTGGCCAAGTTTAATAGTGTCCGGAAAAGGATAGATTTTGTTCTGAGTTGAAATTCTATTGCCAGAATAGCAAACCCTAAATCTGGTGTCCCAACAGTGGCTGGCCAAGTTTAATAGTGTCCGGAAAAGGAAAGATTTTGTTCTGGGGTGAAATTCAATTGCCAAATTACCAATACCGTACATCAGTGGTTTCAGCTGTGGCTGGCCAAGATTAATAGTGTCCGGCAAAGGATAGATTTTGTTCTGGGATGAAATTCAATTGCCAAAATAGCAATACCGTAAATCAGTGGTTTCAGCTGTGGCTGGCCAAGTTTAATAGTGCCTGGAAAAAGATAGATTTTATTCTGGGGTGAAATGATATTGCCAGAATAGCAATCCCCTAAATCTGGTGTCCCAACAGTGGATGGCCAAGTTTAATAGTGTCTGGCAAAGGATAGATTTTGTTCTGGGGTGAAATTCAATTGACAAAATAGCAATACCGTAAATAAGTGGTTTCGGCTGTGGCTGGCCAAGTTTAATAGTGTCCGGCAAAGGATATATTTTTTTCTGGGGTGAAATTCAATTGCCAAAATAGCAATCCCCTAAATCTGGTGTAAAAGAAGTGACTGGCCAAGTTTAATAGTGTCCGGCAATGGATAGATTTTGTTCTGGGGTGAAATTCAATTGCCAAATTAGCAATCCCCTAAATCTGGTGTCCCAGCAGTGGCTGCCCAAGTTTAATAGTGTCAGGCAAAGGATAGATTTTGTTCTGGGGTGAAATTCAATTGCCAAAATAGCAATACCGTACATCAGTGGTTTCAGCTGTGGCTGGCCAAGTTTAATAGTGCCTGGAAAAGGATAGATTTTATTCTGGGGTGAAATGCTATTGTGAGAATAGCAATCCCCTAAATCTGGTGTCCCAACAGTGGATGGCCAATTTTAATAGTGTCTGGCAAAGGATAGATTTTGTTCTGGGGTGAAATTCAATTGCCAAAATAGCAATACCATAAATCTGGTGTCCCCGAAGTGGCTGGACACATTTAATAGTGTCAGACAAAGGATAGATAATTTTCTGGGGTGAAATTCAATTGCCAAAATAGCAATACCGTAAATCAGTGGTTTCAGTTGTGGCTGGCCAATTTTAATAGTGCCTATACAAGGATAGATTTTGTACTGGGGTGAAATTCTATTGCCAAAATAGCAATCCCGTAAATCTGGTGTCCCAACAGTGGCTGGCCAAGTTTAATTGTGTCCGGAAAAGGAAAGATTTTGTTCTGGGGTGAAATTCAATTGCCAAATTACCAATACCGTACATCAGTGGTTTCAGCTGTGGCTGGCCAAGATTAATAGTGTCTGGCAAAGGATAGATTTTGTTCTGGGGTGAAATTCAATTGCCAAAATAGCAATACCGTAAATCTGGTGTCCCCGAAATGGCTGGCCACGTTTAATAGTGTCAGACAAAGGATAGATAATTTTCTGGGGTGAAATTCAATTGCCAAAATAGCAATACCGTAATTCAGTGGTTTCAGCTGTGGCTGGCCAAGTTTAATACTGTTAGGAAAAGGATAGATTTTGTTCTGGGGTGAAATTCTATTGCCAGAATAGAAATCCCCTAAATCTAGTGTCCCAGCTGTGGCTGGCCAAGTTTAATAGTGTCCGGCAAAGGATAGATTTTGTTCTGGGGTGAAATTCAATTGCCAAAATAGCAATACCGTAAATCTGGTGTCCCCGAAGTGGCTGGCCACGTTTAACCTGTCCCCGACCGCCGAACGCACGGATGCGTCCTGGCGGCGGCAGGTTTATTCCTCCTGGACGCATCCGTGCGTCATCTCGCGAGACGCGAGAAGACGCGCTACAGCATCCAGTGGAACGCACATGGAACGCACCGCTGGACTCGGGGGAGGTGAGTCACCAGCCTGCCAGCCAATGATCATCGCTGGCAGGCTGGTGATTTTTAAAATCACCTATATAAAATGGTGATCTACAGTGTATTTATAAATAAATGTGTTTTATAAGGGATCTGTGCCATGTGCTGGGTCCTTTTCATCGGTTGGACCCAGCACAGAGCACAGATCCCAAGTAAGTGCACCAATCAGTACATATTAGGCCCTGATCACCCCCCATCACCCTAATTAACCCCTTGATCACCCCCTGTCAGTACATAGTGAAAGTGAAAGAAGTGATCAGTGTCACTTTTGTGAACTGTCACTTTTTTTTTTTCACTTGGATTGACTGTTAGGCTTAGCTTAGTTTAGGCCCCTTTGTTAGGTAGTTAGCGTTAGCGCCCAGCCCACCGCACCGCAGTCACTGGATCGCTGTTTAGCGTAGCGCTAATCAGCATTTATACTTTTATAGTATCTGTAAGTGATCAGAACTGATCACAGTCAGATCTATATTAGTATTAGTGTCACTTTAGTTCGCTCTCCACCCCAAACGCAGTGTTTGCCCGATCAGACCTGATCGGTCGCCCACACCTGCGCTCACCCACGCCCGCCCCGCCGCAGTGACAAAAATTTTTTTTTTTGTATCACTGCACAATCCTTCACAAGCGCTGCGGCGATAAAAATCAGTTTTGATATTTTTTATCAATCGCAGCGGCTTCTGTACTTCGCTACACTCCCATTTGTAAGACAGGCTTGCTTTTTTCTTGGTAGTCTCAGGGAATACCCCTAAATTTAGTATCCCAAATGGCAAACAAGGGGTATTCTCCTGAAGAGGCCTACAGGATTCTGACCCAGTCGGATGAGGAATGGGAACCCTCATCTGACGAATCTAGCGGGTCAGAATACCAACCTGTAGAAAGCAGTGGCTCTCTGACTCAAAGTTCGGACGAGGAGGTTGAGGTCCCTGATAGCACCAGGCGTACCCGGCCCCGTGTTGCTAGACCGCAGGTTGCGCAGGATCCGCTTCAAGGGGAGCAGAGTGGGCTGGCGCTGCCGGATTACGTGGTGAGGCATACACCAGCAGCGCAGCCCGCCCTGGACCTTCTACCAGCACTGCCGTAACACATGGTGAAGTAGCGAGCACCAGAAGGGCAGTTGAAGCTGGTACGGTGGCACGTGCAGTAATTCCCCCGCCGCAGCCACCGCGCAGACAGGCCCGTAGAGCCCCTAGAGTCCCTGAGGTGCTGGCAAATCCTGATTGGCAGTCCCCATCTTCAGCCGCACCATTAGTTCCCCCTTTCACCGCCCAGTCAGGAGTTCGGGTGGAGACGGCTCAAATCGGATCGGCACTAGGGTTTTTTGAGCTGTTCTTCACTGCGGAGCTCTTTGACTTAGTAGTGGCAGAAACAAACCGGTATGCCACACAATTTATTACCGCTAACCCGGGAAGCTTTTATGCCCAGCCTTTCCGGTGGAAACCAGTCCAAGTTTCCGAATTTAGAACTTTTTGGGCCTTCTCCTCAACATGGGCATTACAAAAACATGAATTGCGCTCATATTGGTCCACGAACCCAATTCATCATATGCCCATGTTCTCTGCTGCCATGTCCAGGACACGTTTTGAGACCATCCTGCGTTTCCTGCACTTTAGTGACAACACCACCTCCCGTCCCAGAGGCCACCCAGCTTTTGACCGGCTCCACAAAATTCGGCCCCTCATAGACCATTTCAACCAGAAATTTGCAGATTTGTATACCCCCGCACAAAACATCTGCGTAGACGAGTCCCTAATACATTTTACCGGGCGCCTTGGCTTCAAACAGTACATCCCAAGCAAGCGCGCCCGGTATGGGGTCAAATTGTATAAGCTCTGTGAAAGGGCCACAGGCTATACACACAAATTCTCGGATCTATGAGGGAAAAGATCAGACCCTGGAGCCGGTCGGTTGCCCTGACTACCTGGGGAGCAGTGGGAAGACAGTCTGGGACTTGGTGTCACCCTTATTCGGCAAGGGGTACCATCTTTACGTGGACAACTTTTACACAAGTGTGGCCCTCTTCAAGCATTTGTTCCTAGAACGCATTGGCTGCTGTGGCACCGTGCGACCTAGTCGCCGGGCTTCCCCAACGGCTCGTTACCACCCGACTTGCAAGGGGGCAGAGGGCTGCACTGTGTAACGAAGAACTGCTCGCGGTGAAATGGAGAGACAAGCGTGACGCTTACATGCTCTCCTCCATTCACGCAGACACGACAATTCAAATTGAACGGGCAACCAGTGTCGTTGAAAAGCCCCTCTCCGTCCACGACTATAATCTCCACATGGGAGGGGTGGACTTCAACGATCAGATGTTGGCCCCGTATTTAATTTCCCGACGCACCAGACGCTGGTATAAGAAGGTGTCTGTATATCTGATTCAATTGGCTGCCTATAATAGTTACGTTCTCTACAGTAAGGCTGGGAGAACAGGATCCTTCCTCAAATTTCAGGAAGAGATCATCGAGAACCTCCTGTATCCAGGAGGTTCCGTGGCCCCATCCACCAGTGTAGTTAGCCGTCTACACGAGCGGCACTTCCCCAGTGCCGTTCCTGGTACCTCAACCCAACCGTCACCCCGAAAAAATGTCGTGGTCTGTAGCAGGAGTGGAATAAGGCGTGACACCCGTTATTTCTGTCCTGACTGTCCTGACCGCCCTGCCCTATGCCTAGGGGAGTGTTTCCGAAGTACCACACCCAGGTACACTTAGGATAGGGAATGCACGACACAGGTAGTTTTTATAATCAGGCTCGAGGGTCTCTCAGGATACTAGGTTTTGAGAGACCCTAACACATAGGGTACGGTGCTGCTGTGCTACTGCAGAAGTGTGAAACGGTAGAAACGTCTCCTTTCACTTGGGATAAAGTGCATAATGTACTTCTCACCATCTCTGTGTGATTTACACTTTACACATTGTCCCATGGGAAAGGAGATGTTTCTGCAAGGAAAATAAAGAGTGATATGGTTAAAAAAGAAAAAAATTAAACAGGTAGCAAGAAAAATAAAATCTTGAGTTAGTTCAGGTTTTAAAAGTTCAGTTTTTTTTTCATGTTCAGGTTTTATTCATGTTTTATAATGTTTGCAACGTTCAAGTCATGTGCCTGCTGCCTGTTTTTCTTCTTTTTTTTTTTTTCCCCTAACCACCCTTTATTTTCCAGGTATACCAACAGACCAACGGACCAACCGATGAAAACGCCGCAGCACTGATGTGCATTCTGAGAGAAGCATTGCGCTGCTGTCAGAAGACACGTGAAGTCGGTGTATGCGGCGCTGCAAGACGAGATTTCTCCTCTGCAGGACAGGTATGTTTGCCCTGGCATTTGAGCTGAGGAGAGGTGTTGGAGTTCATATGCTTTGGCAAACACTTTGTATCAAAAATCTGGCAAAGATGTCTTCCTCCACACCGATCGATTGATCGATGTGAATGGAGAAATCATGTTTGCCAGGACATAGGAGCTGAGTGGGTATGGATGTTTGGGCGGAGCCCCTATGTCCTGGCAATCGCCAGGCCCCTCTTTTTTTTCTTGCATATTTTTTGGCAGAGATTTTTTCAATTGCCAAAATAGCAAGACCGTAAATCAATGGTTTCAGCTATGGCTGGCCAAGTTTAATAGTGTTCGGAAAAGGATAGATTTTGTTCTGGGGTGAAATTCTATTGCCAGAATAGCAATCCCCTAAATCTGGTGTCCCAGCAGTGGCTGGCCAAGTTTAATAGTGTCCGGCAAAGGATAGATTTTCTTCTAGGGTGAAATTCAATTGCCAAAATAGCAATACCGTAAATCTGGTGTCCCAGCAGTGGCTGGCCAAGTTTAATAGTGTCCGGCAAAGGATATATTTTTTTCTGGGGTGAAATTCAATTGCCAAAACAGCAATACCGTAAATCAGTGGTTTAAGCTGTGGCTGGCCAAGTTTAATAGTGTCCGGAAAAGGATTGATTTTGTTCTGAGTTGAAATTCTATTGCCAGAATAGCAAACCCTAAATCTGTTGTCCCAGCAGTGGCTGGCCAAGTTTAATAGTGTCAGGCAAAGGATAGATTTTGTTCTGGGGTGAAATTCAATTGCCAAAATAGCAATACCGTACATCAGTGGTTTCAGTTGTGGCTGGCCAAGTTTAATAGTGCCTATAAAAGGATAGATTTTGTACTGGGGTGAAATTCTATTGCCAGAATAGCAATCCCCTAAATCTGGTGTCCCAACAGTGGCTGGCCAAGTTTAATAGTGTAAGGAAAAGGAAAGATCTTGTTCTGGGGTGAAATTCAATTGCCAAATTACCAATACCGTACATCAGTGGTTTCAGCTGTGGCTGGCCAAGATTAATAGTGTCCGGCAAAGGATAGATTTTGTTCTGGGATGAAATTCAATTGCCAAAATAGCAATACCGTAAATCAGTGGTTTCAGCTGTGGCTGGCCAAGTTTAATAGTGTCTGGCAAAGGATAGATTTTGTTCTGGGGTGAAATTCAATTGCCAAAATAGCAATACCGTAAATCTGGTGTCCCCGAAATGGCTGGCCAAGTTTAATAGTGTTAGACAAAGGATAGATAATTTTCTGGGGTGAAATTCAATTGCCAAAATAGCAAGACCGTAAATCAGTGGTTTCAGCTATGGCTGGCCAAGTTTAATAGTGTTCGGAAAAGGATAGATTTTGTTCTGGGGTGAAATTCTATTGCCAGAATAGCAATCCCCTAAATCTGGTGTCCCAGCAGTGGCTGGCCAAGTTTAATAGTGTCCGGCAAAGGATAGATTTTGTTCTGGGGTGAAATTCAATTGCCAAAATAGCAATACCGTAAATCAGTGGTTTCAGCTGTGGCTGGCCAAGTTTAATAGTGTCCGGCAAAGGATATATTTTTTCTGGGGTGAAATTCAATTGCCAAAATAGCAATACCGTAAATCAGTGGTTTCAGCTGTGGCTGGCCAAGTTTAATAGTGTCCTGGCAAAGGATATATTTTGTTCTGGGGTGAAATTCAATTGCCAAAATAGCAATACCCTAAATCTGGTGTCCCAGCAGTGGCTGGCCAAGTTTAATAGTGTCCGGCAAAGGATAGATTTTGTTCTGGGGTGAAATTCAATTGCCAAAATAGCAATACCGTAAATCTGGTGTCCCAGCTGTGGCTGGCCAAGTTTAATAGTGTCCGACAAAGGATAGATATTTTTCTGGGGTGAAATTCAATTGCCAAAATAGCAATACCGTAAATCAGTGGTTTCAGCTATGGCTGGCCAAGTTTAATAGTGTTCGGCAAAGGATAGATTTTGTTCTGGGGTGAAATTCAATTGCCAAAATAGCAATACCCTAAATCTGGTGTCCCAGCAGTGGCTGGCCAAGTTTAATAGTGTCCGGCAAAGGATATATTTTGTTCTGGGGTGAAATTCAATTGCCAAAATAGCAATACCGTAAATCAGTGGTTTCAGCTGTGGCTGGCCAAGTTTAATAGTGTCCGGCAAAGGATATATTTTGTTCTGGGGTGAAATTCAATTGCCAAAATAGCAATCCCGTAAATCTGGTGTTCCAGCAGTGGCTGGCCAAGTTTAATAGTGTCCGCAAAGGATAGATTTTGTTCTGGGGTGAAATTCAATTGCCAAAATAGCAATACCGTAAATCTGGTGGTTTCAGCTGTGGCTGGCCAAGTTTAATAGTGTCCGCAAAGGATAGATTTTGTTCTGGGGTGAAATTCAATTGCCAAAATAGCAATACCGTAAATCAGTGGTTTCAGCTGTGGCTGGCCAAGTTTAATAGTGTCCGGCAAAGGATAGATTTTGTTCTGGGGTGAAATTCAATTGCCAAAATAGCAATACCCTAAATCTGGTGTCCCAGCAGTGGCTGGCCAAGTTTAATAGTGTCCGCAAAGGATAGATTTTGTTCTGGGGTGAAATTCAATTGCCAAAATAGCAATACCATAAATCTGGTGTCCCAGCAGTGGCTGGCCAAGTTTAATAGTGTCCGGCAAAGGATAGATATTTGTTCTGGGGTGAAATTCAATTGCCAAAATAGCAATACCGTAAATCAGTGGTTTCAGCTGTGGCTGGCCAAGTTTAATAGTGTCCGACAAAGGATAGATTTTGTTCTGGGGTGAAATTCAATTGCCAAAATAGCAATACCCTAAATCTGGTGTCCCAGCAGTGGCTGGCCAAGTTTAATAGTGTCCGGCAAAGGATAGATTTTGTTCTGGGGTGAAATTCAATTGCCAAAATAGCAATACCGTAAATCAGTGGTGTCTCAGCAGTGGCTGGCCAAGTTTAATAGTGTCCGGCAAAGGATATATTTTGTTCTGGGGTGAAATTCAATTGCCAAAATAGCAATACCATAAATCAGTGGTTTCAGCTGTGGCTGGCCAAGTTTAATAGTGTCCGGCAAAGGATATATTTTGTTCTGGGGTGAAATTCAATTGCCAAAATAGCAATACCGTAAATCTGGTGTCCCAGCAGTGGCTGGCCAAGTTTAATAGTGTCCGGCAAAGGATAGATAATTGTTCTGGGGTGAAATTCAATTGCCAAAATAGCAATACCGTAAATCAGTGGTTTCCAGCTGTGGCTGGCCAAGTTTAATAGTGTCCTGTAAAGGATATATTTTGTTCTGGGGTGAAATTCAATTGCCAAAATAGCAATCCCCTAAATCTGGTGTCCCAGCAGTGGCTGGCCAAGTTTAATAGTGTCCGGCAAAGGATAGATTTTGTTCTGGGGTGAAATTCAATTGCCAAAATAGCAATACCGTAAATCAGTGGTTTCAGCTGTGGCTGGCCAAGTTTAATAGTGTCCGGCAAAGGATATATTTTGTTCTGGGGTGAAATTCAATTGCCAAAATAGCAATACCGTAAATCAGTGGTTTCAGCTGTGGCTGGCCAAGTTTAATAGTGTCCTGGAAAAGGATAGATTTTATTCTGGGGTGAAATGATATTGCCAGAATAGCAATCCCCTAAATCTGGTGTCCCAACAGTGGATGGCCAAGTTTAATAGTGTCTGGCAAAGGATAGATTTTGTTCTGGGGTGAAATTCAATTGCCAAAATAGCAATACCGTAAATCTGGTGTCCCAGCAATGGCTGGCCACGTTTAATAGTGTCCGACAAAGGATAGATAATTTTCTGGGGTGAAATTCAATTGCCAAAATAGCAAGACCGTAAATCAGTGGTTTCAGCTATGGCTGGCCAAGTTTAATAGTGTTCGGAAAAGGATAGATTTTGTTCTGGGGTGAAATTCTATTGCCAGAATAGCAATCCCCTAAATCTGGTGTCCCAGCAGTGGCTGGCCAAGTTTAATAGTGTCCGGCAATGGATAGATTTTGTTTTGGGGTGAAATTCAATTGACAAAATAGCAATACCGTAAATAAGTGGTTTCGGCTGTGGCTGGCCAAGTTTAATAGTGTCCGGCAAAGGATATATTTTTTTCTGGGGTGAAATTCAATTGCCAAAATAGCAATCCCCTAAATCTGGTGTAAAAGAAGTGACTGGCCAAGTTTAATAGTGTCCGGCAATGGATAGATTTTGTTCTGGGGTGAAATTCAATTGCCAAATTAGCAATCCCCTAAATCTGGTGTCCCAGCAGTGGCTGCCCAAGTTTAATAGTGTCAGGCAAAGGATAGATTTTGTTCTGGGGTGAAATTCAATTGCCAAAATAGCAATACCGTGAATCAGTGATTTCAGCTGTGGCTGGCCAAGTTTAATAGTGCCTGGAAAAGGATAGATTTTATTCTGGGGTGAAATGCTATTGTGAGAATAGCAATCCCCTAAATCTGGTGTCCCAACAGTGGATGGCCAATTTTAATAGTGTCTGGCAAAGGATAGATTTTGTTCTGGGGTGAAATTCAATTGCCAAAATAGCAATACCATAAATCTGGTGTCCCCGAAGTGGCTGGCCACGTTTAATAGTGTCAGACAAAGGATAGATAATTTTCTGGGGTGAAATTCAATTGCCAAAATAGCAATACCGTAAATCAGTGGTTTCAGTTGTGGCTGGCCAATTTTAATAGTGCCTATAAAAGGATAGATTTTGTACTGGGGTGAAATTCTATTGCCAAAATAGCAATCCCGTAAATCTGGTGTCCCAACAGTGGCTGGCCAAGTTTAATTGTGTCCGGAAAAGGAAAGATTTTGTTCTGGGGTGAAATTCAATTGCCAAATTACCAATACCGTACATCAGTGGTTTCAGCTGTGGCTGGCCAAGATTAATAGTGTCTGGCAAAGGATAGATTTTGTTCTGGGGTGAAATTCAATTGCCAAAATAGCAATACCGTAAATCTGGTGTCCCCGAAATGGCTGGCCACGTTTAATAGTGTCAGACAAAGGATAGATAATTTTCTGGGGTGAAATTCAATTGCCAAAATAGCAATACCGTAATTCAGTGGTTTCAGCTGTGGCTGGCCAAGTTTAATACTGTTAGGAAAAGGATAGATTTTGTTCTGGGGTGAAATTCTATTGCCAGAATAGAAATCCCCTAAATCTAGTGTCCCAGCTGTGGCTGGCCAAGTTTAATAGTGTCCGGCAAAGGATAGATTTTGTTCTGGGGTGAAATTCAATTGCCAAAATAGCAATACCGTAAATCTGGTGTCTCCGAAGTGGCTGGCCACGTTTAATAGTGTCAGACAAAGGATAGATAATTTTCTGGGGTAAAATTCAATTGCCAAAATAGCAATACCGTAAATCAGTGGTTTCAGCTGTGGCTGGCCAAGTTTAATAGTGTTAGGAAAATGATAGATTTTGTTCTGGGGTGAAATTCTATTGCCAGAATAGCAATCCCCTAAATCTGGTGTCCCTGCAGTGGCTGGCTAAGTTTAATAGTGTCCGGCAAAGGATAGATACATTTCTGGGGTGAAATTCAATTGCCAAAATAGCAATATCGTAAATCAGTGGTTTCGGCTGTGGCTGGCCAAGTTTAATAGTGTACGGCAAAGGATATATTTTTTTCTGGGGTGAAATTCAATTGCTAAAATAGCAATACCGTAAATCAGTGGTTTCAGCTGTGGCTGGCCAAGTTTAATAGTGTCCCGCAAAGGATAGATAATTTTCTGTGGTGAAATTCAATTGACAAAATAGCAATCCCCTAAATCTGGTGTAAAAGAAGTGGCTGGCCAAGTTTATTAGTGTACGGCAATGTATAGATTTTGTTCTGGGGTGAAATTCAATTGCCAAATTAGCAATACCGTAAATCTGGTGTCCCAGCAGTGGCTGGCAAAGTTTAATAGTGTCCGACAAAGGATAGATTTTGTTCTGGGGTGAAATTCAATTGCCAAAATAGCAATACTGTAAATCTGGTGTTCCAGCAGTGGCTGGCCAAGTTTAATAGTGTCAGGCAAAGGACAGATTTGGTTCTGAGGTGAAATTCAATTATCAAAATAGCAATACCATAAATCTGGTGTCCCCGAAGTGGCTGGCCACGTTTACTAGTGTCTGACAAAGGATAGATAATTTTCTGGGGTGAAATTCAATTGCCAAAATAGTAATACCGTAAATCAGTGTTTTCAGCTGTGGCTGGCCAAGTTTAATAGTGTCCGGCAAAGGATAGATTTTGTTCTGGCGTGAAATTCAATTGCCAAAATAGCAATACCGTAAATCTGGTGTCCCAGCAGTGGCTGGACGAGTTTAATAGTGTCTGGCAACGGATAGATACATTTCTGGGGTGAAATTCAATTGCCAAAATAACAATACAGTAAATCAGTGGTTTCAGCTGTGGCTGGCCAAGTTTAATAGTGTCCGGAAAAGGAATGATTTTGTTCTGAGTTGAAATTCTATTGCCAGAATAGCAATACCCTAAATCTAGTGTACCAGCAGTGGTTGGCCAAGTTTAATAGTGTCAGGCAAAGGATAGATTTTGTTCTGGGGTGAAATTCAATTGCCAAAATAGCAATACCATAAATCTGGTGTCCCCGAAGTGGCTGGCCACGTTTACTAGTGTCTGACAAAGGATAGATAATTTTCTGGGGTGAAATTCAATTGCCAAAATAGCAATACCGTAAATCAGTGGTTTCAGCTGTGGCTGGCCAAGTTTATTAGTGTCCGGCAAAGGATAGATTTTGTTCTGGCGTGAAATTCAATTGCCAAAATAGCAATACCGTAAATCAGTGGTTTCAGCTGTGGCTGGCCAAGTTTAATAGTGTCCGGCAAAGGATAGATTTTGTTCTGGCGTGAAATTCAATTGCCAAAATAGCAATACCGTAAATCTGGTGTCCCAGCAGTGGCTGGACGAGTTTAATAGTGTCCGGCAACGGATAGATACATTTTTGGGGTGAAATTCAATTGCCAAAATAACAATACAGTAAATCAGTGGTTTCAGCTGTGGCTGGCCAAGTTTAATAGTGTCCGGAAAAGGAATGATTTTGTTCTGAGTTGAAATTCTATTGCCAGAATAGCAATACCCTAAATCTAGTGTACCAGAAGTGGTTGGCCAAGTTTAATAGTGTCAGGCAAAGGATAGATTTTGTTCTGGGGTGAAATTCAATTGCCAAAATCGCAATACCATAAATCTGGTGTCCCCGAAGTGGCTGGCCACGTTTACTAGTGTCTGACAAAGGATAGATAATTTTCTGGGGTGAAATTCAATTGCCAAAATAGCAATACCATAAATCAGTGGTTTCAGCTGTGGCTGGCCAAGTTTAATAGTGTCCGGCAAAGGATAGATTTTGTTCTGGAGTGAAATTCAATTGCCAAAATAGCAATACCGTAAATCTGGTGTCCCAGCAGTGGCTGGACGAGTTTAATAGTGTCCGGCAACGGATAGATACATTTCTGGGGTGAAATTCAATTGCCAAAATAACAATACAGTAAATCAGTGGTTTCAGCTGTGGCTGGCCAAGTTTAATAGTGTCCGGAAAAGGAATGATTTTGTTCTGAGTTGAAATTCTATTGCCAAAATAGCAATACCCTAAATCTAGTGTACCAGCAGTGGTTGGCCAAGTTTAATAGTGTCAGGCAAAGGATAGATTTGGTTCTGGGGTGAAAATCAATTGCCAAAATAGCAATACCATAAATCTGGTGTCCCCGAAGTGGCTGGCCATGTTTACTAGTGTCTGACAAAGGATAGATAATTTTCTGGGGTGAAATTCAATTGCCAAAATAGCAATACCATAAATCAGTGGTTTCAGCTGTGGCTGGCCAAGTTTAATAGTGTCCGGCAAAGGATAGATTTTGTTCTGGAGTGAAATTCAATTGCCAAAATAGCAATACCGTAAATCTGGTGTCCCAGCAGTGGCTGGACGAGTTTAATAGTGTCCGACAAAGGATAGAGACATTTCTGGGGTGAAATTCAATTGCCAAAATAGCAATACCGTAAATCAATGGTTTCAGCTGTGGCTGGCCAAGTTGAATAGTGTTCGTAAAAGGATAGATTTTGTTCTGGGGTGAAATTCAATTGCCAAAATTGCTATACCGTAAATCTGGTGTCCCAGCAGTGGATGGCCAAGTTTAATAGTGTCCGGCAAAGGATAGATGCATTTCTGGGGTGAAATTCAATTGCCAAAATAGCAATACCGTAAATCAGTGGTTTCAGCTGTGGCTGGCCAAGTTTAATAGTGTCCGGAAAAGGATATTTTTTTTTCTGGGATGAAATTCAATTGCCAAAATAGCAATACCGTAAATGAGTGGTTTCAGTTGTGGCTGGCCAAGTTTAATAGAGTACGGCACAGGAAATATTTTGTCCTGGGGTGAAATTCAATTGCCAAAATAGAAAAAACAATAAATCTGGTGTCTCAGCAGTGGCTCGCCAGGTTTAATATTGTCCGGCAAAGGATAGATTATTTTCTGGGGTGAAATTCAATTGCCAAAATAGCAATACCGTAAATCTGGTGTCCCAGCAGTGGCTGGCCAAGTTTAATAGTGTCCAGCAAAGGATAGATTTTGTTATGTGGTGAAATTCAATTGGCAAAATAGCAATATCCTAAATCTGGTGTCCCAGCAGTGGCTGGCCAAGTTTAATAGTGTCCGGCAAAGGATACATTTTTTTCTGGGGTGAAATTGAATTGCCAAAATAGCAATACCATAAATCAGTGGTTTCAGCTGTGGATTGCCAAGTGTAATAGTGTCCAGCAAAAGATATATTTTGTTCTGGTGTGAAATTCAATTGCAAAATAGCAATACGGTAAATCTGGTGTCCCAGCAGTGGCTCGCCAAGTTTAATACTGTCCGGCAAAGGATAGTTAATTGTCTGTGGTGAAATTCAATTGCCAAAATAGCAATACCGTAAATCATTGGTTTCAGCTGTGCATGGCCAAGTTTAATAGTGTCCGGCAAAGGACATATTTTGTTCTGGGGTGAAATTCAATTGCTAAAATAGCAATACCGTAAATCTGGTTGCCCAGCTGTGGCGGGCCAAGTTTAATAGTGTCCGTCAAAGGATAGATAATTTTCTGTGCTGAAATCCATTTGCCAAAATAGCAATTCCCTAAATCTGGTGTCTCAGCAGTGGCTGGCTAAGTTTAATAGTGTCCGGCAAAGGATATATTTTGTTCTGGGGTGAAATTCAATTGCCAAAATAGCAGTACCGTAAATCAGTGGTTTCAGCTGTGGCTGGCGAAGTTTAATAGTGTCCGGCAAAGGAGAGATCATTTTCTGGGGTGAAATTCATTTGCCAAAATAGCAATCCCCTACATTTGGTGTCCCAGCAGTGGCTGACCAAGTTTAATAGTGTCCGGCAAAGAATATATTTTGTTTTGGGCTGAAATTCAATTGCAAAAATAGAAATCCCCTAAATTTGGTGTTCCAGCTGTGACTGGTCAAGTTTCATGTGTCCGTCAAAGGTTGTATTATTTTCTGGGGTGAAATTCAGTTACAAAAATAGAAATACCGTAAATCTGGTGTTCCAGCTATGTCTGGACAAGTTTCATAGTGTTCGTCAAGGGATATATTATTTTCTGCGGTGAAATTGAATTGCCAAAATAGCAATACCCAAAATCTGGTGTTCCAGCTGTTGCAGGCCAAGTGTATATCTGTCCATAAAAGGGTATATTACACTCAGCGTGCATCTCCAAGTGTATTTCTTTCCGTTAAATGATATATTACAGTAAGTGTTAAAATACAGCATAATCTTCTACATTTGCACACACTGTTTTGCATCTCTAAGTGTATTTCTTTCCGTGAAAGGGTGTATTACACAAAGTGTTATAATACAAGTGCTGAAAGCTTAATCCTATATATTTTTTCACACGCTACTGTGCATCTCCAAGTGTAAATCTATCCGTAAAAGGATACCTTTTAGGACCTAAATACTAGGCCTACAATTGATATTCCCCTAAATCTGTGGTTACTGCTGTGCCTGGATCAGTGTAATACGGTACATAAATAGATAGCCAGATAGTGTTAGGTGCCTGCAAAAAAAGGCCTGAATTTGAATTCAATACATTGGGCCAAATAATTTTTTTCTTATTGTGGTGAACGGTAACAATGAGGAAAACATCTAGTAAGGGACGCGGACATGGTCTTGGTGTTGTTAGTGGACCCTCTGGTGCTGGGAGAGGATGTGAACGTTCTGCCACAGTCACACATCCTAGTGAACCAACTACCTCAGGTTCCAGTACCCGCCAGAATTTACAGCGATATATGGTGGGGCCCAATGCCATTCTAAGGATGGTAAGGCCTGAGCAAGTACAGGCGCTAGTCAATTGGGTGGCCGACAGTGGATCCAGCAAGTTCACAACATTATCTCACACCCAGACTTCTGTAGAAAGCGCACAGGTCGCGCCTGAAAACCAAGCCCATCAGTCTGTCACATCACCCCATGCATATTTAGAAAACTGTCTGAGCCTCAAGTTATGCAGCAGTCTCTTATGCTGTTTGAAGACTCGGCTGGCAGGGTTTCCCAAGGGAATCCACCTAGTAGCCCTTCTCCAGTGGTGGAAGACATAGAATGCACTGGCGCACAACCACTTATGTTTCCTGACGATGAGGACATAGGAATACCACCTCATCAGAGTCTGCACGTCTCTGATGATGACGAAACACAGGTGCCAACTGCTATGTCTTTTTGCAGTGTGCAGACCGAACAAGAGGTCAGGGAAGATGACTGTGTGGAAGACGATGCAGGGGATGATGTGGTCCTAAACCCCACATCGAATGAAGGTCGTGCCACTGACTTTCATAATTCAGAGGAAGAGGCAGTAGTGAGACCGAGCCAACAGCGTAGCAAAAGAGGGAGCAGGGGGCAAAAGCAGAACAGCCGCCGCCAACAAAGTTCGACTGCTACTGGCCACCGCCACCAGGGACCGAGCACCCCAAAGGCAGCTTCAAGGATTTCCTTGGCATGTCACTTCTTTAAACAATGTGCTGACGACAAGACCCAAGTGGTTTGCATGCTGTGCCATCAATGCCTGAAGCTAGGCATTAACGTTCTGAACCTTAGCACAACCTGCATGACCAGGCATCTACATGCAAAGCATGAACTGCAGTGGAGTAAACACCTTAAAAACAAGGAACTCACTCAGGCTCCCCCCTGCTGCTGCCTCGGCCTCTTCCTCCGCCTCGGGAGGAATGTTGGCACCTGCCGCCCACCAAACAGAGGATGTGCCACCAACACCACCACCTCCTCCATCACCAAGCATCTCCACCATGTCACACGGCAGCGTTGAGCTCTCCATCTCACAAACATTGGAGAGAAAGCGTAAATTCCCACCTACCCACCCTCAAGCCCTGGGCCTGAATGCCAGCATTTCTAAACTACTCCGCTTTTGAAATTCTGTCATTCAGGCTGGTGGACACAGACAGCTTCAAACAGCTGATGGCGATGGATGTCCCGCAGTATGTTGATCCCAGCCGCCATTACTTCTCCAAGAGAGCCGTGCCTTCCTTGCACAACCAAGTATCCGATAAAATCAAGTGTGCACTGCGCAACGCCAACTGTGGCAAGTTCCACCTAACCACAGATACATGGACCAGTAAGCACGGCCAGGGACGCTATATCTCCCTAACTGCAGACTGGGTAAACGTAGTGGCGGCTGGGCCCCAGGCAGAAAGTTCTTTGGCGCACGTCCTTCCCCGGCCAAGGATCGCAGGGCATCATGCTTTGCCTCCTGTAGCCTCCTCCTCTTCTTCCACCCGCTCATCCAGTCAGCCACACTCCTTCACCACCAACTTCAGCACAGCCCGGGGTAAACGTCAGCAGGCCGTTCTGAAACTCATATGTTTGGGGGACAGGCCCCACACCGCGCAGGAGTTGTGGCGGGGTATTGAACAACAGACCGACGAGTGGTTGTGCGATAATGGGCAAAATCTCGTCGCAGCTCTGGGACTAGCCGGTTTGACACACATCCCTTGCCTGGCGCATGTGCTGAATTTGGTGGTGCAGAAGTTCATTCACAACTACCCCGACATGTCAGAGCTGCTGCATAAAGTGCAAGTCATCTGTGCGTGCTTCCGGCGTTCACATCCTGCCGCTGCTCGCCTGTCTGCGCTACAGCGTAACTTCGGCCTTCCCGCTCACCGACTCATATGCAACGTGCCCACCAGGTGGAACTCCACCTTGCACATGTTAGAGAGACTGTGCGAGCAGCAGCAGGTCATAGTGGAGTGTCAGCTGCAGCATGCACGAGTCAGTCGCACTTAACCACCAATGACTGGGCCTCCATGCGAGACCTGTGTGCCCTGTTGTGCTGTTTCGAGTACTCCACCAACATGGCCAGTGGCGATGACGCTGTCATTTTTAGCATTTTCAGGCCAGTCTCTTAGAAGTGGCTCAGAGGGAGGTTTTTTGCAAAAGCAGAGGCCAGGTACAAATGTGGCCAGCCAGCGCCCACTACTGGAGGACGAGGAGGATGAGGAGTAGGTGGAGGAGGATGAGGATGAAGCATGTTCACAGCGGGATGGCACCCAACGCAGCTCGGGCCCATCACTGGTGCGTGGCTGGGGGAAACGGAGCATAATGACTATACGCCTCCTATAGAGGACAGCTTGTCCTTACCTCTGTGCAGCGTGGCACACATGAGCGACTACATGCTGCAGTGCCTGCGCAACGACAGCAGAGTTGCCCACATTTTAACGTGTGCAGACTACTGGGTTGCCACCCTGCTGGATCCCCAGTACAAAGATAATGTGTCCACTTTACTTCCTGCATTGGAGCGTGATAGGAAGATGCGCGAGTACAAGCGCACGTTGGTAGACGCGCTACTGGGAGCATTCCCAAATGTCACAGGAGAACAAGAGGAAACCCAAGGCGAAGGCAGAGGAGAAGCGAGAGGTCGCCAACTCAGCTGTGTCACGGCCAGCTCCTCTGAGGGCAGGGTTAGCATGGCAGAGATGTGGAAAATTTTTGTCACCACGCCACAGCTAACTGCGCCACCACCTGAAACGGAACGTGTTAGCAGGAGGCAGCATTTCACTAACATGGTTGAACAGTACGTCTGCACACCCCTCCAAGTACTGACTGATGGTTCGGCCCCATTCAACTTCTGGGTCTCCAAATTGTCCACGTGGCCAGAGCTAGCCTTTTATGACTTGGAGGTGCTGGCCTGCGCGGCGGCCAGTGTTTTGTCTGAACGTGTATTCAGCACAGCAGGTGGCGTCATTACTGACAAATGCAGCCGCCTGTCCACGGCCAACGTGGACAAGCTGACGTTCATAAAAATTAACCAATCATGGATCCCACAGGACCTGTCCATCCCTTGTGCAGAATAGGCATTTATAACTACCTCCCCTTAACCATATATTCTTGTACTCCAGGGCACTTCTTTATTGAATCCTCTTTTTTAAATTTTACCATTATTTTGGCAACCTAAAGTTGAATGAACCTCTCCTCCGTCTGGGTGCCAGGGGCCTTCTCCATTGGTGGGTGACATGAAGCCTGATTCTCTGCTTTGGGACCTCTCTCCTCTGTCTGGGTGCTGGGGCCTAAATAACTAAAAATGGCTTTCTCCGTTGGTAGGTGACATGATGCCCCTTTTGCTGCTATGGGACCTCTCTCCTCTGTCTGGGTGTCAGGGGCCTAACTTTCACGTACTTGCTTGCTGTCTTGGTGGCAGACATTTAACACTTTTTACTGTGTAATGACTGCCCTATTGTCTGGGTGTCAGTTGCCTATATGTCATTTAATCATTTGTTGTTTTGGTGGGAAATATTAAACTCTTTTTACTGTCATGAATCCCCATTTTCTGGGTGTCAGGGGCCTAAATTTCAAATAATTGCATGCTGTCTTGGTGGCAGACATTTAACACTTTTTACTGTCTAATGACCGTCCCATTGTCTGGGTGTCATGGGCCTATATGTCGTTTAATCATTTGTTGTTTTGGTGGGAGATATTAAACTCTTTTTACAGTCTAATGACAACCCCATTGTCTTGGTGTCAGGGGCCTATATTTCATTTAATTGCTTGCTGTCTGGGTGAGAGACATTAAACTCTTTTTACTATCAAATGACCTCTCTTCTGTCTGGGTTTCAGGGGCCTACATAAATGATAATGGCCTGTTCCATTGCAGGTTGAAGTGAGGCCTGTGTTGCTGTTACGGGACCGCTCTTCTCTTTGCCAGTGCCATGGCCCTGAGTCTGTTAATGAGGCCTGTGGCACTGCAGGCAGACATGAATCCTTTTTGTGATGAGAACATCAACTCCCATAGCATTCCCACCTGATGCCACCCCAACTTTCTATTTAACCACCTCCTCCTCCAAGTTGCCAATTGATATTGGTTAATTTTTATTTATTTTATTTTATTTTATTTTAAGTCATTTACCTATCCACATTTGTTTGCAGGGGATTTACCTACATTTTGCTGCCTTTTTCAGCCCTCTAGCCCTTTCCTGGGCTATTTTACAGCCTTTTTAGTGCCTAAAAGTTCGGGTCCCCATTGACTTCAATGGGGTTCGGGTTCGGGGTGAAGTTCGGGTCGAGTTCGGATCCCGAACCCGAATATTTTGGGGAAGTTCGGCTGAACTTCTCGAACCCGAACATCCAGGTGTTCGCTCAACTCAAATTATGACCACTGACTCATTTGATGTTCTGAACAAAATGCTTTATGTTCACCCTCCATATTTAAAAACCCTATTCGCCATACCATTCAATAGCTCAAAAGAAGTATGCTGTGCATACAAATAAACATTTCCTGCATTAGAAATCAAAAGGAGCTTTATGTGCAGTTCATGGTCTATTGGCAGATCACATCTTTAAAGGGTCATTGTATTCTGCTTCAGTAAAACTAGAGCTTAATGCATCTGGACATCAGAACTATAGTTAGCCTTTAACCATTTTTCTTAATGTTCTACAATAGCTGTTATCTGAGGACTTAGTAGAAGCCATGTTTTAAAACTTTCTGTAAGAGTTATGATTATGAATGCTTTAGCTTTTCCAATCCCCAAATACCTAAAATCTATAACATCTAAAACATTCATAGAGGAATGAAAGGAATGCATTAACTACATGGCACAATCCTTATAATGCATGTATGCAATTTTTTAATCTAAGGTAGATCCATCATCCTCTTTGCTCTCATAGATTTAAAATTTAGTGTCATGGCTGAGGAATTCTCATTTTACTTGATGTTCAGCACACAAAACATACACAAATCCTTCTGAAGTAAGCCAGCATTAGACATATCTATTTTATTTTTAAATTAGGGTGCAGAACAAGATACCGCTCAATCTGCCTTAAATCACTGGAAGCAACATGGACTAGCTTTTATGTCATAATTGAAGCAGGAAGTGTGGGCACATATCTTAACCAGATAAAATGAAAATGCAGAAAGGAACATCTATGAGCGCTCTGACAGATTTATGAGGTAAACTGTGGGGCTTAGCCCTTTTGTTGGGCAGGCACTGCTTGGAAATTATTTAACAATGCTACATGCTTCAATGTTTGAACTAATGCAGGAAAGCAATGCCTTTCTCCCCAAACACTTACTAGCTATAATTCATGTTGAGTGAAGCAGAGCATTTGAAGTAGAATTTGGTCTGAAGTTTAGGAAACCTTTGATTTGCAACAAATCAAATTTCCTCGCTCTTCATGGTAACAAATCATTTTTTCCTAAAATGGAGGCTGCACGTGTTACAAAGTGAATATTAGAAGCACGAAAACTCAAAACCACCAATAATGCCATGCAGCCAGCCAATCCGCAGAGAGCCATCTTCTGTGATGTCACAGCCCTATAAAAGCCTCATCCCGCGTAGTCTCTGCCATTGTCTTGTCTAGGAAGAGACATGGCAAGCGCTCATGCGCTAGGGACATTGTTGCTAAAAATGTTTAATATAAGACTATTGGAGAGAGAAAGTGCAGGAAGATTTCAGGGAGACTTATGCTGCATCAGTTTTATTTATTTACTCCTACAGTTACTTGTGACTACATCAGCCATAAACTAAGATAGGTAATTCAATTTTTGATTTTTTTGACTTTTTATTAGGCAAGGTAACGGTAAAAAGGCTGTTCTGGTACCATTTTTTATTTTTTGTTTTTTACTGTTCTCCTGAGAGGATAGGTTTGCTCAATATTATTATTTTTGGGGGCAAGGAGACCAGAATGGCTGTTTTGGCAGTTTGTAATTTTTTTATTTTACGGCATTCACCTGTGTCATTTTTACAGAGCAAGTAGTTACTTAGGCAGCGATACTTAATATGTCTACTTTTTGAGATTTATTTTGGTTTTACACAACAAAATCAGTTTAAAAAAAAAATCATGTTTTTGCATCTCCATTTTCTGAAAGCCATATTTTTTATGTTTCTGCCAATTGTCTTATACAGGGGCTTATTTTTTACAGGAAGAGTTAGCTTTTTATTGGTACAATTTTTGGGTACATATGATTTTTTGATTGTTGAATTTTGCATTTGTGAAAGAAATCTTGTTTTTGTGTTGCCATTTCTGAAAGCCATATTTAAAAAAAAAAATCTTTCAGGCCATTGTCTTATGTAGGAGATTGGTTTTTGCAGGATAAAGTGATGGAGTTGATTGATGCCATTTTGGGGTACATACCGGTGCGACTTTGTGATCGCTTAGTATTACACTTTTTGTGAGGCATGGTGAACAAGAAAAATGGCTTTTTTTGCACAACTTTTTTAAATGATATTCACCTGACTCTATTCGGAATTCCTTTGTCTATACTGAATTTTTTAGTAACTCTTAACTTTATTGACGAAATTGAACCATTCATAAACAGTGGGAGCATTGGAAGAGAACCAGACTCGTGAAATTAAAAGTCTAGCCAAAAAGGCTATTTTAATTAATAGGATTTTTTTTATATTTATAGCAATCAACCTGGGAAAAATCACCCAAAATCCAACATTCTAACATATATGGAATCACTAATATAAGTTTTTGGGACATCAGTTTGGCTATTGTCTCCCAATATTCTGTTAGTTGCGTGCAGGACCAGAACATGTGTAAATTATGTGTAAATTATAAGATACTAACCGAAGATTTGTCATTATATTCCCCCAGTCAGATGGCTGAACCATTGAATCACATTCCCACGCCCTTTGAACGGGGGAAAACAATCCCTTAATTAGTGTGTCTACAACAGGTTATAAATATTCAGCCAAAAATATTCCTGCGCTAAATCCTCCAATTCAGGTAGAAAAATAATTGTGCCATAAAGGTGTCAAATATAGTGATCCATTTATTCCAAACCACGCTCTAATAGTGCCCCATGATTTAGAGAATAGCCTCCTAGTTTCCTTATAATCCTGTTGCAATCTAATTAGTGACCCGGACTCTAAAAATGAAAAAAATATTACAATGTGTAGATCTACTCAATAAGTGTCTACAGAAAGGGCTCCCTTCCCAGTGTTTATAAAGCCAGAGCTGTGAAGCTATAAAGTATCCCTTATGGAACTGAAGATTTAATCCTCCTTGTTCAATTGGTTTATACAGGTAATTTGTTTTAAGCATTACCCGCTTTCTTCCCCAGAGTAGATCATTTATCAAGGTCTAGATTAGCTTAAAAAATTTGTCCTCTATCCAAACTGGGGAATTTTGAGAGTATAGAGGAGAAGTTGAGGTAATATTGCCATTTTCACTAAGGATACTCTATCGGCCCTAGACAGCGACAGACGAAGCCATACCATGATTAATTTATTAATCAACTGAATTACAGATGCAGTGATACCTAATATGTCTGTTTTTTTTCTTCTATTTTTTAACCCTTTATTATAGGACAGGACCCTTTTAAACTTGATTCTTTAATTTTTTTTTATTATGAAGAACACTTAATTTTTACTTTTTATTTTTTTCCCACTGTGGGACTTCAACTTCAAGGGGTTTGATCCTCTCTGCAATACATTACAATACATCCTGTATTATAATGCATTGCCTGTCAGCTTTTAAACTGACAAGCGTGCCTATGAGACCCAGCCTGAGAGCTGAATCTCATAGGATTCTATAGAAGGCAAGCCCTGATGCCTATGTAAAGCATCAAAATTAGAGAAGCGGATTTCTAAAAAAATTCGATTCACCGTTTCACTGAATTTTTCGGGAATAATAAGGTTCAACCCGAATATATTCGCGGTGAATTACATTAAAAAAAAAGTCTATTTCCTGGCTGCTGAGAACTTTTATAGTGGTGTAGAATACTGTGCCTTGCAGTAACACGAACAAGGAGTTTGCTTTAGTAGTGAAATAATACTGTGAGTGCGTATGACATGCAGATGGCCGGCATTGCTCTTAGAATCACTGCACACTTCACTTATTTGGGCAGTGGCGGGGCCAAAACTGAGCAAATAACTCAAGTATGAACTCAGCCCTACAGGTCGATGTTAGCGCCAAGAAAAAGCGCACTCCTTTAACACCGTCGTCAGCTGATTCCACATAGATATCTACAGATCCTGTTAAATTAAACGCTTAAAAAAGTAGAGCCCCTCTGACAGAGTGGAGAGGGTGGCAGCAGTAAGTTTGTGTTGAAGTCACTGATTATTTTGATCCGTCAGAATCATAACCCACCAAAAACAGATCCTGTCTGTGGAGCATCTGCTTTCACTCGGTCAACATTTGGTCAGTAATCCATCAGTATTGCTAATGCCAAAAAAACAGGAGTGGATCAAAAACAGAGAGGACACATGCACCAAATAGCTGCATATCTACTGTATTTTGGACTCACTCCTGACTACCAAATCAAAAGCCAATTCTGATGGGACCATAAAGGCTTTACAGCTACTACACAAAGAGGATTCATTGTGTGTTTAATTTTTCCTTCCTTCTGACAGATCAGAAAAAGGGTCAAATAAAAGATGATGTCAGGCAAGAAAAAAATAAGCAAAATAGTGGCCCAGTCATGAAGTGGGGAGGGTAAGAACAGCATGAGGTGGCACGACGACAGAGTCTGGAGGTGTCGGCAGCATCGGGAGGTCACAGAGTGGCACAATGATAGAGTCTGGAGGTGGCGGCAGTATCAGTAGACCACAGAGTGGCACAATGACAGAGTCTAGAGGTTGCAGCAGAATCAGGAGACCACAGAGTGGCACAATGACAGAGTCTGGAGAAGGCAGTAGCATCAGAAAGAGGCCACAGGGTTGCCCAATGAGTGTGGAGGTGGTGGCAGCAGCAGAAGCATCAGCGGGAGGCCACAGAGTGGCATAACGACAGAGAGTGGAGGTTGGTGGCAATAACAGTACCCGCTGACGATGTTGAGTGTAAGAAGGAGCACTTGGCTTCAGATATGTGACATTAGGAGGGTGCCATCATCAAAATAATAGCTGAGGAAGGTAGCCAGAAGAAACCAGTCTCTTTTATCAAGGTTTGGGTGAGGCAGCATGGATGATCTAATCTGATGCATCAGGCATTGGTGGGTGGAAATCCTGGCTGATCCACACCTGATTCATCTTGACTAAGGTCAGTCTCTCCACATTTTGGGTGGACAGGCGATTTCTTCTTGAGGTATCTATGGCCCCTACTGCAGTAAACATCCGCTCTGATGCCACACTACTAGCTAGGCAGGACAGTTTTTCCAGGGCAAACTCTGCTAGTTGTGGCTAAAAATCCAGTTTGGCTGCGCATTAGTCCAGCGGATCTTAAATGTGGGGTGGCAGGGGGCTGTCTAAGTATGCCAACACCTGCTGGTTCAGATCCTGCTCCAGGTCTAGCTGCTTCTGCTGGTGAGTACTTTCTTCACTATGCTGGTAAAGAAAGCTACTCATCAGCGACTCTAGACTAGGACTGCTGCTGATAGAGCTGGAACTGCTCCTGCCACCCCACTCCTCCCCAGCAGCCATGGCAGTGGAACGTGAAAGCATAGGGCCCCCCCTGTCGGACCTGCAAGTGGATGGATGATGGCGCAGATAGGCAGCGGCCAAATGACTACATAGGATGTCTCTATAGTAGTTCAGTTTGTCCTCTCTCTCAGCGGGTGTAAAAAAAAGGCCCCCATTTTGGACCGGTAGCAAGGGTCCAACAAGGTAGAGAGCCAGAAGTCATCCCTATGCTGAATAGTGACAATTCAGCTGTTACTACACAAGCAAGTGAGCATGCATTGGGCCATTTGTGCAAGTAACTTGAAGAGACTCCCTGTCTCCATCTCCACTGCATACTGCCACAGTGTGTCTGGGTCCTCTGCCTCTCTTCCTCATCACCCTGTAGCTCCTCTGAATGGTCCTCCTCCTCTCCTTTCACCTGTTTCGCTACACATTGCTTGTGCTCCAATGTCCTCCTCCTCCAGTTTAGCCCCACCAAGGGCTCATGTGTCCGTGAAATCTATGCGCCACATCTCAAGTCCCCTGACAAGCCAGATTTACCAGCATCTGTTCCAGGACATAAAGAAGTGAAATGACATTGTTTATCCCATAATCCTGGTGACTGACAACGTGGCATCCTCAAAGGGCCTGAGCAAATGGCAGGTGTCACGCATGAGCTGCCACTGACTGACATCAAAGTTACACAAGCAATAC
Source organism: Bufotes viridis (assembly GCA_033119425.1). Classification (NCBI taxonomy): domain Eukaryota; kingdom Metazoa; phylum Chordata; class Amphibia; order Anura; family Bufonidae; genus Bufotes; species Bufotes viridis. The sequence continues at coordinate 371,259,999 of CM065590.1, read as the reverse complement.
TCCTGTCCAATTAGATAATTAAGAAATAGTTTATAGTCTTTCTCTGTTCATATAGTCGGTCTGACATATGGAGGGTGAAATTCCAACGGGCTGAAAAGTTGCATATTAGCCTATGTTGGGGGATGCCGTTCTGCCCCTGCAGCTCAAGGAGGGCGTGCTTTGCGGTGTACGAGTGGCTGCAAAGTTTCCTGCCCACTTATAGGATGTTTTGCTGATGGGTGGAAGACTTTAGGAACTGCTTGACAACCAGATTAAACACGTGTGCCATGCAGAGCGCATGGCTTAGTCATCCTTGACGCAGAGCTGACACAATGTACTTCCCGTTGTTGGTCAAAATGGTTCTGATTTTGAGTTGTCGCAGAGAAAGCCAGTATTCAATTTCTTGATGAAGGATACAGAGCAGTTCCTTCCCTGTGTGACTCAGTTGCCCAGGGAAACGAGGTGCAGAACAGCGTGACACTGCCGTACCCTGCACATGTGGTATGCTGGAGGGCCCCTGTGAATTGTCCCTGCAGTGGAGGCTGAGGAGACGATGGAGGATGAAAAGGCAGAGGCAGACATGGTCGCAGGACCAACAGCGTGGCAACTTGGAGGTGGAAGCGGCGTCAACTTGCCAAGTTGCTGGTGTGACTGTGCAGGAGCCACATTCACCCAGTTGGCCGTAAAGGACATATATTGTCCCTGCCCATAGTTATAGTGCCACACGTCGGCGCTGCCTTGCACTCTGGCAGACACGGACAGGCTCAAGGAATGGCCCACCTTTGTGTGTGCAGGGCTAGTATTGCCTTTTTGGCAAAGAAATGACGGCTTGGGACTCTCCACCTCGGCTTGGCACAAGCCATAAGTTCTTTGAAAGGTGCAGAGTCTACCACTTGGAAAGAGAGGGACTGCAGCACCAGCAACTTGGACAGGAGTACATTCAGCTTCTGCTCAGTTGGATGTATGCAGGCATACTGTTGTCTCTTGGCAATCGCTTCAGTGATCGATTGCTGACGGAATGACTGACTAGGAGCAGGAGCATCAGGACCAGCAGATGATGGGAAGGAAAGATAGCTCCCTTCGGCTAAGGTGTTAAAGCCTTGTTTGCCTGAAACCGGATGCATGTCATTGGGTAATGCAGCGGTTGATGCAGCAGGCTGGACCACCAGAACGGATCGTCGGTTCTCCCAGGACACTTTATGGTGACACTGCATATGTTGACGCTGGGCCGTGGTGCCAACATTGGCACCCTGGCAACGCTTTACCTTCTGCCCACATATTCTACATATTGCCATCTTCACCTTCTCTGGCCTGCCACACCCCCGAGTAGGGGATTTTACCCCCACACTCCACAGTGACAGACTGCTACCACCGTTGCCTCCGTTAACACGTGCACCGCTACTTCTCGGGCAGGTAGGTTCCTGTGCAGAGGGTGGTCTACCCCTGGCACTTTTCACTCCCGACTTCCCACTGCTGCCACCCTGCTGGCTGCCGGCCACACTAGCGACTTGCTGTCCCCGCCTCTGGCTTATGGGCAAGCTGCCACCCTCTTCTCCTGATAATGATGAAGCTCCTTATTCACCAGGCTCCCAAGTTCGATCAGCTACATCATCATCATCGAGTACTGTCTGTATGTCACTGATGTCCTCCTCAACTGTCTCTGGGTCAGGAGTCTGACCGCTCGCAACATCAGCTCCCACGCCACTCTAATTATTAGTACTTTCCCACCTAGTTGAGGAAGCAGCGGATGTCTCCTCCAGATCTTTGCTGGGCAATAACTGCTGACTGTCCTTTATTAGCTGGTCCTCGCTTAAAAGTGGAGCTGAGTCCACAGCATATAATACTTCTCTGACTGAGGGAACAGAAAAGGACAGAGGCAGGTTGAGGACAGGTGAAGCCACAGGGCCTGCTCCCGGGCTATGCCAACTAAGCATCGTGTCAAAGGAACCCACAGACTCTTGGCTGGGGGTGTCTGATGTCACTTGGGACAAGCGGATGACCAAGTCAACTATTTAAGAACCGCCGGGTTGCTGTCCAAGACACGACTGCTAGATGACACCGGGAGCTCAGGCCTCTCGCTATGACCCCTGCTGCCACGCTCACTTACTCTGCTGCAAACTCTGCCTGCACCAGAAACAGTTATGCCTCTGTCACTCCCCTGTGCAGGTCCTGGCACTTCTCTATATGACATACTGTTAGAGCAAATAATCCAATGTTAGGTGAAATATTTTTTATTTCGCCACTAATACACAGCAAATGACAGAACGTCAATTAGGCACTAATTTTTTTCTACTTTTACACAACAGGCTTTTCAACAGAGAAGTACAACGCTGGACGGCAAACATATATTTATTTCGCCACTAATGCACTGCAAACAGGGCTTCAGAATATATCACTGCAACGCAGAACGTTAATTAGGCCCAAATTTTTATCTACTTTTACACAACAGGCATTTCAACAGATATATGTAACGCTGGACAGCGAATATATTTTTATTTCGCCACTAATACACGGCACACAGGGCTTCAGAATATATCACTGCACCGCAGAACGTCAATTAGGCCCAAATTTTTTCTACTTTTACACAACAGGTTTTTCAACAGATATATGCAATGCTGGAAGGCGAATATATTTTTATCTCACCACTAATACACGACAAAATAGGCTTCCCAAAATATCACTGCACCGCAGAACGTTAATTAGGCCCAAATTTGTTTCTTTTTGTTTCTACTTTTGCACAACAGGCTAGTCAACGAATAAATGCAACGCTGGGCAGGGAATATATTTTTATTTCGCCAATTATACATGGCAAACTGGGCTTCCCAATATATCACTGCACCGCAGAACACCAATTAGGCCCAACATTTTTTCTACTTTTACACAACAGGCTTTTCAAAAGATATATACAACGCTGGATGGCGAATATATTTTTATTTCACCACTAATACACTGCAAACAGGGCTTCCCAAAATATCACTGCACCGCAGAACGTTAATTAGGCCCAAATTTGTTTCTACTTTTACACAACAGGCTTTTCAATAGATATATGCAATGATGGACAGCAAATATATTTTCATTTCGCCACTAATACTTGGCACATTGGGCTTCCCAATATATCGCTCCACCGCAGATCATCAATTAGGCTGAAAATTTTTTCTACTTTTACACAACAGGCTTTTCAACAGATGTATGCAAAGGTGGACGGCAAATATATTTTTATTTTGCCAGTAATAAATGGCAAACTGGGCTTCCCAACATATCACTGTAACACTGAGCAGCAAATATATATCTTTCTTTTTCCACTAATACACGAAAAAAAGGGCTTCAGAACAGATAACTGCCTCGCTGAGCAGCAAATATTTTTTTCTTTTTCCAATAAAACACAGAAAAAAGGGCTTTAAAACAGATAACTGCACCGCTGAGCGGAAAATATATTTTACTTTTGCCATTAAAACGAGACAAAAAGGCTGTAATTTTCGACCTTCACCACACAATGGCTAAAAAGCCCTTTTTTCCCACTAATACAAGCCAAAAAATGCTTAAGAACATATAACTGCACCACATAAGGGCAAATAAAATGTATAAATATTTCCTTGTAATAAACCCTGTTAATGCCTGTATCAAACAGCACTTGCACCTTAATAAAAACGGTTTGCTGGAATTACAGAGCTGTATAATAGCAATTTCGATCCACAGTCAGTGAAGCAAGGTGTAATCGGATTGTTCCTATTACCCAGGCTGTAACTTCCTCAACTTAACCAGAAATGGTGGTGGAATGATTCCTCCCTTTCCTTTCCCTACACCTTGAGTAATCTTTCCCTGCACTTGTAAATTGTTTTTTTTACCACAATCAAGTCTTTCCTATCACTGTCCCTAGCACCTGCAGACACGTCTCTCTCTGCACTAAGCATGCTGGTGAATGGTAGAATCTAAGATGGCCGCCGTATTTATAGGGCTGTGACATCATCGCATCATCAGGATGGCTGGCTGCTGATTGGCTGCATGGATGTCAGTTTGGGTGATCCCGCCTTTCCAGAGTTCCTTGCCTCATGTCCTTACACGTGTAGCAGTCTTTTAAGGAATAAATGCGATTCGTTACAACGAAGCACGAATAAATTAGCATTCGGTGCAAATTGAATTTTTACTGAAATTCGGATCGAATTTCACTTCGTCATCTTTAATCGGGATGCCTTCTCAGTCATCAGGTCCCCATCAGTGCAGAGTAAAGACCCGATGGAGACAGAGACAGGCTCGGACTGGCCCACAGGGGTACAGGGGAATAACCCGGTGGGCCCCTGGGCAAAGTGGGCCCCTAGTCTTCCACCCCCTGCACAAGTGGTACATAACACAGTAGGCTTACTGCACTACATACATATATTCAATGTACGGCACCTCCACCAGCCTATGTTCATATAAAAAGCTTGTTACATTACTCATTATATTTGAATGTATCCGTACAGTGGGCCCCCAAAATAAATTTTACTGGTGGGCCCTAGGTACCCCAGTCTGGCACTGGACAGAGAGGTAGCGTGTATCCTCTGAAAGTTCTGTGTATGCTGCGGTCAGTGATGACTGTGGCATACAAGAGATTAATATGTCTGCATTGGTGTATTCACTGATGCCAGCATATAAAACAGAAGCTCCTGCACCCGACAGATCAGTGTGCCATACTTGTACGGAGCTGGGAATCAAGTCATGTCTTGCAGGTTAATGTTACTAAACCCATCATAATTTAAAATATTTTTTCACGTAAAACTTTATGATATATATTCTGTAGCTATGCCATAAATGTATGGAAAGACATGGAACTCAATTTTGTGACCCTTACCTATCAGGAGAATAAAGGTTTCCTGACTCTCTTTTGCAAGTCTGAAAGAGACCATATCCATGAGGAGATGCAACCATGCATTTCTTCCCCTCTCTCTAAATTCTTTGCTTGCTTGGTACAAAATGTGTGCTCATCAAAGACTTTTTTATGACAATAAAGAAAAACATTTTGACAGATCATTTATTGTAGATTTGCAATCGTGGCATATGAGTTTAATGAATGTTGTACAGTACAATATTTCACATTCAGATTCAGTTAATCTCTATGAAAACATTCCTTTTGTACACTGGTATTTGTATTATTATATTGTTTGATCAATAAGTAGCTTTACAAATCATAGACAATGAATTTAGTACCAGACTTTTTTTATATGAATCTTTACTCATGTAGGATACTGTGCATTTTCAAGACAAGAATTAGTTTCTGGATATTGTATCAATGTCATATTGTATTGTGTTGTTTCATTTTGTATATAAGTCTAAAATAATATGAAAATCAGCTATTTGCTGTCAAAGTAGTTCTTAATTATTTCAATTTTTACAAAAGAAAATAACATTGACACCCCCCCATCAATGTTTCAATATGTAAAATAAAGTGGCTTGTATTTGTAATCAGTAGTACTATCAACAGAACTAGACAGTGAATTACTTATATTGTTTTAATATGACAAAAGTTATCATATGCTGATCTAACATGGACCTGCCAAGTTTTTTTTGTTCTCTAGAAACCAAATATGTCAAAGAGAAAAGACGGTGCTGAACTTGTACAGAACACAGTCCACTGGGAGCACACATAAAGGTTCATTGAAGGGACAAAACAGAATGCATTAAACATCAATTAGATCACAGTACATAACAAAGTAGAACCATTGGATTTTTCAGCCAAGTTACACATTTGCGAACAGTAATGCATTCCTACTATATCTACCTAACTAAAGACACAAAAAATCATGGTTTTCATTTCAATTAAAAGATAATCTACAGAATATAAAATATTATGAAATGGATGTAATTAACGAAGAATAAGTCTAGGTAAATGGCAAGAGCCTAGCAGCCAATGCAAGTACCATTTTAAGGGGTTTTCTAGGAATGAAATATCAAATGCCTATCCTCTGGTTAGTGGATTAATAACAGATCGGTGGGGGGCTGACTCTTGGCACCCCACACGATCATCTTTTTGAAGAGACCACTAATTTTTGGTGAGCACAACAGCCTTCTCACAACATACCAGCCACAGTGCCATAGATTGTATAGCGGCTTTGCTTGGTATTAATGCCCAAGCCCATTCATTTGAGTGAGACTGAACTGAAAATGTGATTAATGTTGAACTTTGCGAGCTTGGGTACCGGGACCCGAACCTAAACTTTGCATTTAATAAAGTTTGTTGAAAGGCTGCAGGGCAGCCAATCTACAAGTTTTTAAGCGGTAGGCACTTAGAAGCTGTCACAGTCCGATTGACCTCTACACAAGCTGGATCATGTGTAGCACCGCCCATCAGCTCTAAATAGGGCAGGGACAGGAAGACGGCAGCTGAAGTGAGGGAGAGTATTATCTCATCTCGCTATTTGTTCTGTGGGTGACCTATAGTGATTTTTTTGTGGGTGCAATACACCAGCTTTGCACCCCTGACACAGAAATAAAATAGTTAATCTGTCTGTTAGTTTCGGTGGGTGACATATACCCATTTTTGGTGTGAGGTACACCAGCACTGCATCCGTGGCAGGGAAATTAATATATTTAATCGATCTGTTAGTTTGGTGGGTGCAATATACCACTTTTTGGTGTGAGGTACACCTGCACTGCATCCGTGACAGGGAAATTAATATAGTTAATCCATGTGTTAGTTCGGTGGGTGACTGATAACCATTTTTTGGTGTGAGGTACACCTGCACTGCATCTGTGACAGGGTAATTAATATAGTTAATACGTTTGTTAGTTCTGTGGGTGACATTTACCCATTTTTTGTTTGAGATACACCTGCACTGCCTCCGAGACAGGGAAATTAATATAGTTAATCTGTCTGTTAGTTCGGTTGGTAACATATACCCATTTTTGGATTAAGGTACAACTGCACTGCATCCATGACAGGTAAATTAATATAGTTAATCCATCTGTTAGATCGGTGGGTGACATATACCCATTTTTGGTGTGAGGTACACCTGCACTGCATACGTGACAGGAAAATTAATATAGTTAATCTGTCTGTTAGTTCGGTGGGTGAACTCAAAGAATGAAGGAGCATCCAATAAAGGACATGACCCTGGTCGTGGTGCTGCTGATGTTGATGGAGCTCCTGTAGCAGGGAGAGGACGTGGTCAATCTGTGTCAGCTACACGCCCAAATGAAACACCTTCCTCAGGTGCATGTAGGCGACAGAACATTCAGCATTATTTTGTAGGCCCGAATACGGTGTGTGAATGGTGAGGCCAGAAAAAAGAGAGCCAGTAGTAGATTGGGTGGCTGACAGTGGTTACAGTTCCTTCACATTGTCTCCCACCCATTCCCCTGCTGAAAGCGCAGAGTTGGCACCTGCAGCGCTTGGGCATCTGTCTTTCACCGCACCCCCTTGCAAATCAGCCAAGCATTCTGAGCCCTCAGTCATGCAGCAGTCTCTTATGCTTTTTGATGACTCTGCTGGTAGGGATTCTGTGGGCCATCCACCTAACTCTTTCCCAGAAGTGGAAGAGATTAAGTGCACTGATGCCCAACCACTTATGTTTTAGGATGTGGACATGGGAGGATCACTGCAGCATGTCTCTGATGACGAAACATAGGTGCCAACTGCTGCGGCTTTCTGCAGTGTGCAGTCCGGCAAGGAGGGCAGGGGTGAGGAGTGGGTGGAAGATGATGTGGAAGATGATGAGGTCCTAGACCCCACATGGAGTTTGGAGGAAGAGGTGGTGGTTGCACAGAGTCACCAGCACAGCAAAAGAGGGAGCAGGGTGCAAAAGCAGAGTGGCCGTCCCCTAGCCAGTATACCTGCTACTGCCTACTGCACTCAGGGACTGAGCACACCAAAGCCAGCTCTAATGAGTTCCTTGGCATGGCAGTTCTTCAGACAATGTGCTGATGACAAGAAGTGAGTGGTTTGCACACTGTGTAATTGGAGCCTGAATTGAGGCATAAATGTTCTAAACCGGAGCACGACTTGCATGATCATGCATCTAAATGCAAAGCACAAGCTGCAGATGATTACACACCTCAAAAACCCCAAAAATATTAGGCTCCTCCTGCTCCCTCTTCTGCTGCAGTCTCAGCCTCTTCCTCCCTCTCTGGAGTGACAGTGGCACCTGCCACCCCGCAAACAGAGGATGTGGCAGCAACACCACCACCTCCACCACCAACACCAAGCATCTCCACACTGTCCCATGGAAGTGTTCAGCTATCCATCCCCCAAACACTGGAGAGAAAGAAGAAGTACCCCCTACCCACCAGCAACCCCAGGCCCTGAATGCCAGCATTTCAAAATTCCTGGCCTTTGAAATGCTGTTATTCCGTCTGGTGGAGACTGAGACTTTTAAAATCCTTATGGCGGTGGGTTTCCCACAGTACATAGTTCACAGCCGCCACTGCTTTTTAAGGCAAGCCATCATTTCCCTTTACAACCAAGTGGTGGACAAAATCAGGTGTGCACTGCACAACGCCACCTGTGGCAGGGTCAACATAACCACTGATACATGGACCAGTAAGCACGGGCAGGGACGTTATATCTCCCTAACTGCACACTGAGTAAATGCAGTGGCGGCTGGGCCTGAGGAAGTTAGCAGTTTGGCGCATGTCCTTCCGCCACTGAAGATTGCAGGACGTTTCTCGTTGCTTTCTGTTGTCGCCTCCTCTTCCAGTCAGCGTAACACCTGCACCACAAACTTCAGCACAGCCAGAGGGAAACGACAGCAGGCTCTTTGGAAACTTATCTGTTTGGGGAAAAACCCCACACCATGCAGGAGCTGTGGGTGGGCAAACAATAGTCCCATGAGTGGTTGGTGCCACTGAGACTCAAGCCCGGCCTGGTGGTGTGTGATAACAGGCAAAATCTCATAGCAGCTCTCTAACTGGTTTGACTCACATCCCTTGCCTGGCGCATGTGCTGAATTTGGTGGCTGATAGGCTCCTGAAAAATAACCCCGATATTTCATAGCTTTTGCAGAAAGTGCGGGCTTGCCCTTTACGACTTACATGTGCTGGCCTGCCCTCTGGCCAGTGTATTGTTCGAATGTGTGTTTAGCAAGGCAAGGGGGGTAATCACAGACAAGCGCAGCCGCCTTGCCACAGTCAACGTGGACAAGCTCATGTTTATTAAAATGAACCAGGCATGGATCCCACAGGACTTGTTCGTACCTTGTGCTGAATAGACAAGTATACCATCCGCACCCAGCCATTGTTATGCTCCAGTGCACTTTCTCTTTGTGTTTTCTTTTCCATTTCCCAATGTTTTGGGGCCTTTCCAAATTTATAAAAAAGAAAGAAAGAAAAAAACAAAAGCAAAAAATAGTCTTGGCTGTCTCCTACTCCACCACTTCCACCTACACTGCCACATCTACCGCCTCCTCAACCTCCTATTCCACTTCGACCTCCGCCTCCTAGTTCAAGATTATTATTTTAATTTTTTTTATATTCTATGTTATTTTAAGTTATTTCCCTATCCAAATTTGTTTGCAGGCCAATTGTCCTGCTCTTATGCCCACTTTGCTTCCTTTTGCAGCCCTCAAGCCCTTACTATGACTATTTTACAGCCATTTTAATGCATTATAGTTCAAGTCCCCACTGACTTCAATGGGGTTCAGGCGAAGTTCGGGTCCCAAACCCGAACTTTGCGGCGAAGTTTGGCCGAACCCGCCAAACCCGGACATCCACAGGTTCGTTCATCCCTAAATGTGACCAATGAACACTATGTCACTGGCCACTACAAACAGCTGATGAAGAGGGGTGCTAGATACATTACCCCCATCAAATCAGTTATTGATAACTTATCCTTAGGAACATTATTATTATTATTTATTTTTAGAGCGCCATTCATTCCATAGCGCTGTACATATCATAAGCGGTGCACATACATAATAAGACAATAGCCTTAAGCATGAACGAAACAAGTTACAGACTGGTACAGAAGGATAGAGGGCCCTGCCCGTGAGGGCTTACAATCTACATGGTATGGGGGATGGAGACAGTAGGCGAGGGTGAAGCTGGTCATGGCGGTATAGAAGCAGCAGTGTCACTAGTCGTAGGCTTGTCTGAAGAGGTGGGTTTTCAGGTTGCTTTTGAAGGATTCCACTGTAGGTGAGAGTCTGATATGTTGGGGTAGAGAGTTCCAGAGTATAGGGGATGCACGGGAGAAATCCTGGAGGCGAGTGTGGGAAGAGGTGATAAGAGGAGAGGAGAGAAGGAGGTCCTGTGAGGATTGAAGATTGCGTGTGGGGATGTATCGGGGAAGTAGCTCAGAGATGTAGGGAGGGGACCGATTGTGGACGCCCTTGTATGTGTGGGTTAGTATTTTAAACTGAATTCGCTGGGCAATGGGGAGCCAGTGCAGGGACTGGCAGAGGGGAGATGCAGAGGAGTAACGGGGGGAGAGATGGATTAGTCGGGCAGCAGAGTTGAGGATAGATTGTAGGGGTGCGAGAGAGCTAGATGGAAGGCCACAGAGGAGAATGTTGCAGTAGTCTAGGCGGGAGTTGATGAGGGAATGTATAAGCATTTTTGCAGATTCAAAGTTGAGAAAAGGGCGGATGCGGGAGATGTTTTTGAGTTGGAAACGGCAGGTGGTGGAAAGGGCTTGGATGTGTGGTCGGAAGGAGAGGGCAGAATCCAAGGTCACTCCAAGGCAGCGGACTTGGTTGACCGGGGAGAGTGTGCAGTCATTGATTGTGATAGATAGGTCTGTTGGGGGGAGTGAGCAAGATGGGGGAAAGATGATAAATTCTGTTTTATCCATATTAAGTTTTAGAAAGCGAGAGGAGAAGAAGGAGGATATGCGAGATAGGCATTGTGGGATTCTGGATAGTAAGGTTGTGATGTCTGGACCAGAGAGGTAGATTTGTGTGTCGTCAGCATAAAAGTGATACTGGAAACCATGGGACTCTATAAGCTGTCCCAGGCCGAAGGTGTAGATAGAGAAGAGCAGGGGTCCTAGGGACGGAGCCTTGCGGGACACCAACAGAGAGGGAGTGAGGCGAGGAGGTGGCGTGAGAGTGGGAGACGCTAAATGTCCGGGCTGTGAGGTATGATGTGATCCAAGAGAGGGCCAGGTCAGTGATGCCAAGAGATGAGAGAGTTTGTAACAGAAGGGAGTGGTCGACAGTGTCAAAGGCAGAGGACAAGTCAAGTAGAAGGAGGACAGAGTAATGTTTTTGGTTTTGGCAAGTAGTAGGTCATTGGTGACTTTGGTGAGGGCAGTCTCGGTTGAGTGGTGGGGTCGGAAGCCAGATTGTAGCCGGTCAAAGAGGGAGCAGGAGGAGAGGTGAGAGGACAGTTCAGAATGGACATGTTGCTCAAGTAGCTTTGAGGCATATGGAAGAAGTGATATGGGGCGATAACTGGACAAAGAAGATGGGTCAAGTGATGGCTTTTTGAGGATGGGTGTAATGGTAGCTTGTTTAAAAGCAGAGGGGAAGAGACCAGAAGTTAGTGATAGGTTGAAGAGATGAGTTAGGGCTGGGATAAACACTGTGGTGAGGTTAGGGATGAGGTGGGATGGGATTGGGTCAAGTGCACAGGTGGTGAGATGGGATTTGGAGAGTAGAGTGGAGAGTTTTTCTTCTGTAATAGCGGAGAAGCTGGTTTTGGGTGAAGAGGACGGAGCAGCTGTGTGGAGGGTCTGTGGAGACTGTGTGTTGAAGCTTTCTCTGATGTTGACTATCTTTTGTTTGAAGAATGTGGCGAAATCCTCAGCTGAGATGAGAGGAGAGGTTGGGGCGCTGGTGGACGGAGAAGAGAATAAAAGGTGTTAAAAAGTTGTTTTGGGTTGTGGGATAGGGAAGATATGAGAGATGAGAAGTAGGCCTGTTTTGCATCAGCAAGTGAGGATTTGAAAATGAGGAGGGATTGCTTGTATGCGGTGAATTCATCTTTAGAATGGGATTTCTTCCATCTCCGCTCTGCAGCCCTGGAAGCTTGTCTGAGATTTTTGGTCAGGTCGGTATGCCAGGGTTGTCTGTTGATTTTTCTGGTTTTGTTGTGTGTAAGTGGGGCAATAGTGTCCAGAGTTGCACTTATTGTGGTGTTATATAGGGTGGTGGCAGTATCTGGGTCTTGGAGGAAAAAATTGAAGAGAGCGGCAGAAGAGAGTCGGAGAGCAAGCGAAAGTCGAGATGTTTAAGGTTCCTGCGGGGTGTGTTAGTGTGTGGACCGAGGAGCAGCAGAAGAGACCAGTGAAGAGAAGGTGAGTAGGTTGTGGTCGGATAGGGGAGAGGCGAATTAGAAAGGTTAGATAGGGAGCAGAGGCGGGTAAAGATAAGATCCAGAGTGTGACCATCTCTGTGTGTAGGAGCGGAAGACCACTGTGAGAGGCCGAAGGAGGAAGAGAGCGATAGGAGTTTAGAGGCGGCTGAGTGGCAGGTGTCAATGGGGATGTTGAAGTCACCCATGATGATAGTGGGGATGTCAGCAGAAAGAAAGTGTAGGAGCCAGGTGTTAAAGTGGTCAAGAAAGATGGTGGCTGGGCCTGGGGGGCGGTAAATAACAGCTACTTGGAAGTTGGAGGGAGAGTAGATGCGAACAGTGTGTACTTCAAATGAACATCTTTTAATTGTCAATTTTTAAATACATTTTGATTTTCTTTCCACTGAAAGAGAAATAGGAAATAAAAACTATTCCTAGTACAAGCATGCCCTGAAAATACTTTAAGGCAATTTTACTTTAAAAAATCCACCGCCATTTAAAATGTTTTGCCCTGCAATACTGTTTTTCACTGTTGTAAACTTGTATATTTTATTTCATTACAGCAATGCATCTAAGATGAAGATACTGAATTATAGTTTCTCGTCTTTTGCATGCACAACTTCTACTTAAATATCGGTCATCATGGTTTCAGATTAAAAAAAGACTATACAGTCTGATCCTGCTACCATGCTCTATTTCATTCCGGTGGATGGACTACACTGGAGATCAAAAATACTCTTCCATTGATAGAGCAGAATTTTAAAATCCCTAATATAAATAACATTTCTGTTGGCAAAAGGTCTCCTTTTAGATGTATCAGTGCAATTTTGCTAAACTCTTTATAATTTCAGAACTTTTTTCACCTTTAATGTGAGCTATAAACTGTACAAGTCAATTGAAAAACAAACTGAAATCCTTCAGGTATAGGAAGAAAAAATATAAAAATAAATTAATATGGTTGCATAAGTGTACACACGCTTAAACTAATACTTTGTTGAAGCACCTTTAGATTTTATTACAGCACTCAGTCTTTTTGGGTATGAGTCTATCAACATGGCACATTTTGACTTGGCAAGATTTGCCCACTCTTCTTTACAAAAACACTCCAAATCTGTCAGATTGCGAGGGCATCTCCTGTGCACAGCCCTCTTCAGCTCACCCCACAGATTTTCAATTGGATTAAGGTCTGGGCTCTGGCTGGGCCATTCCAAAACTTCAATCTTCTTCTAGTGAAGCCATTCTTTTGTTGATTTGGATGAATCCTTTGGGTCGTTGTCATGCTGAAAGATGAAGCTCCTCTTCATGTTCAACTTTCTAGCAGAAGCCTGAAGGTTTTGTGCCAATGTTGACTGATATTTGGAACTGTTCATAATTCCCTCCATCCTAACTAAGGCCCCCATTCCAGCTGAAGAAAAACACCACCATGCTTCACTGTGGGTATGGTGTTCTTTTGCTGATGTGCAGTGTTGTTTTTGCGCCAAACATATCTTTTGGAATTATGGAAAGAAGTTCAACCTTGGTTTCATCAGACCATAACACCTTTTCCCACATGCTTTTGGGAGACTTCAGATGTGTTTTTGCGAAATGTAGCCTGGCTAGGATGTTTTTATTCATAAGAAAAGGCTTTCATCTTGCCACTCTACCCCATAGCCTAGACATATGAAGAATAGGGGAGATTGTTGTCACATGTACCACACAGCCAGTACTTGCCAGATATTCCTGCAGCTCCTTTAATGTTGCTGTAAGGCTCTTGGTCGCCTCCCAGACCAGTTTTCTTTTCTTTTCATTAATTTTGGAGAAATGTCTAGTTCTTGGTAATGTCACTGTTGTGCCATATTTTCTCCACTTGATGATGACTGTCTTCACTGTGTTCCATGGTATATCTAATGCCTTGGACATTTCTTTGTACCCTTCTCCTGACTGATACCTTTTAACAATGAGATCCTTCTGATACTTTGGAAGCTTCCTGTGGACCATGGCTTTTGCTGTTGGATGAGACTAAGAAAATTTCTGGAAAGACCAACTAGAGCAGCTGAACTTTATTTGGGGTTAATCAGAGGCACTTTAAATGATGGCAGGTGTATGCTGACTCCTATTTAACATGATGGTGGAAAAAGTTCAGAAATTATTTATCTTTGTCTCATTTTTTTACAGCACAGAAACCTGACGTTTTAACAGGGGTTGCGTACACTTTTTATATCCACTGTATATGATAGTATAAAACAGAACCAGAAAAGACATTTATTTAAACTTTTCTGTCTCCCCTCTAGTTAATACTAATATTATAATAAAACATCATGAAAATGTAAACCCTAAAATGTACCCTTTTTCTTCCTGCCAGTCTATTCACAGCACATTTTGCAACTTTGACTTCAATGTTCGAGGTCAAAAAAGTACAATAGGTCAAAGATCCAGGCATGTTCCATTACAGATAGAACTGGTCTCTGCTTGCTGTTTGTGTGACAAGGCCATGACCTTATTACTTTTTTATTCTAAACACATCATCCTTGAAACTATGTGCAGGTAGATTTTACTCTGGGAAGATCATCAGGTTCATCAGATTTTTTTATTCTTTATACTAGAAGAGTACAAAGAAAGATGTGGTTCTGGCTTTTCCAAAAGAACATTCCTTTGTGGGGTTTTAGAGAAGCAAATTCAGGATCTTGGAGAATCTTGATAGATAATGTACATCTTCTAACATATTTAGAATTGCAATAATAGATGGTGCATAAAATAATATTACTATATCTGAAAACACTGTAATAAGATCATATTCTGTGCAGCAGAAAAATCCCATATGAGCAGAAGACCAACAAATAGGCACCAGCTGAGAATTTTCCCTTATTTTCCTTGTTCTAAGAAAATAGTTAAAACAGCGGTAAAAGCTGCAATGCCAATTGTATTACCTGAAAGACGGTAATAGCAGCTATAATAAAAAAGTCATAGCTATTCATATACTTAAAAAAAAAATACCAAATAGAATGCAAATGTGAACATTGTCCTCAAATGTCCTCTGTGGAGATATAAGAATCAGGTTTCACAGTTTTACTGGTCAGCGGACAGAACAGTCCTGTGCATACATACAAAACATGAGGTGAATTTAAATCATGCTTTACTGTGTGTTGTTTATTCTAAACCTGATTGGCTATTTGTCATCTGACCCCTAAGAAAAACAGTGATGCGCACAAGTAGTAAGGCTGAGTTTGTATTAAAATCATTGTTAAATTGTGTATCATCATATCTCTTGTAAGTGATATATTTGAGTAGTTGCACTAGCCTTATTCCAGATTATAACTAGTAATGCGTGTGCCTAATGACAAACTCTGGTACATCTTATGAAGACAACATTACTCAATATCCATCTATTACATTCACATCCATGCTAAGATAGTCTGTATCTCCTCAAAACTCTTGCCACAATAGATATAGAAAAACAAATGTTGCTGTACTTATAATTCAATTAGGTCCCTTTACATGGGCAGATAACTGCTTGTATGCTGATTGAAAGGCAGAAATGAACATTCCTGCAGACAATGCCATTTAACCACTCTTTGGGAATTATACAAAAAGCAAAGGTTATTTTAAACAATTTCTACTCAATATGTAAAAAGGATGTATACTGTATAAGCAAATATTTTGTAATCATATTTTATTTAGTTCAGCTATTTTGTTGTGGCAGCCATTTTTGCAAAAGCGTCAACAGGAAGTACAGCCATACTAAGTGACTCTTACATTTTGAAAACTGTGTTCTGTAACCATAGTCTATCAATATTAGATTTACAACGTTACCAATAATTTCTGAGATTTCAAAAGCAACCACCAAGATTACTGAATTTCCTGTTGTCACTTTTGCAAAATGACAAAGAGCAACAGCACAGAATATTTCCAATATCTTGTCAGCAAATACAATATAATTACTAAACTTTGTCTTCTACTCCAAAACCCGATTTACGAAAATATGACATTTTATATTTTGGGTGGAAATATTCCTTTATAAAAAGTACATTGTTTGACCTGATTGGGAATTAGGCACAAATGCAAACTATGAATAAAACATATTCTTGTGACTACAGTAAAAGTTAACGGAGACCGCGCTAATGTGGCCACTCACAGTTCAGATGTCACACTTCGACTTTGACCTGCGATCGTAAGTCCATATACCTGAATCGTACAAACAAATGCGGAGCGATACAGAAAATCAGCTTCACATGCGCTGCAATCGCTGCTGTCAGTGTGAATTTCGCAGCCTCCTCCACCGCACCAACCGAACAATCCTCCACATCGGATTTAAACCTTTATGAAGAGGAAAAGGAACATAGCGCAGAACTGCCGGCTCAGGTGAATAAATATCTGTTTATTATACTCACAAAGTCCACAATAAAATCGGCATATATAGTAGTAAAACAGCACGGCCCGACCTAGGTTTCGCTCATAGCTTCGTCAGGCCCCTTAACTGTGAGTGGCCACATTAGCGTGGTCTCCGTTAACTTTTACTGTTTTTACATTGAGAGGAGATTGGATCATCTCCTAAGAAGGGGACTGCTGCATAGGTACTGGAAGACCACCAGCTAGTTATTACACTGTTCGGATATTCTTGTGACTAGTCAAATTCAAATGACTATTAATAAACTGCATTATGATAGATTAAACTGATTCTCTTACATGAAAAACATTCTCTTACATGAAAAATCTGACAAGTGAAGAGTTTGCTTCATACCTGATCTAACCCCTTCAATCTTCTATATTCTTTTCACATATATTATTTTTCCTCCTTGAGGAAAAGGCTCTGTGTATATATTTTAAAGAATTTTTTTTTTATTTAACAAAAAAAAACGAGTATTGAGCAACCATGCTTGGCCGAACACCAGTGCAGGTAAGTATTACCACTGAAATGCCATAGCCATGTTGGTTACTGGCATTACAGTGATTGGCTGGCTGGAAAGCGTCATCGGGTGCTATAAAGCACCCGATGACACGTGTTCGGCTCAGCCTTAGTCAGGGAGAGCTGTGCTGTAGAAGGGATAAATAGTGTAGGGAATTTAATTTTATTTTTTTGTTAGGCAAGGTTGGTGTTAGAGACCCAAAAGTCCTTTTAAGGACTATTGTTGTATCTGGCAGCAATATATATTATTAGCGCAACCTGCGCTAAATTGCATGCAATTGTTAGAAACTAAGGATGGGTGAACCCGAACTGTATAGTTCGGGTTCCTACCGAATTATGGGGTGTTCGGGACACGGACCCGGACCTGAACATTTTCAAAAAAGCTCGGTTTCGTAGTTCAGCGATTTATTCCCGCTTTCTGAAGGGCTGCACAGCAGCCAATCAGCTGGCGTTTTACTTCTTGCCCTAAGAAGCCACCACAGCCATGCCTACTAATGGCATGGCTGTGATTAGCCGAATGCAGCATGTGACCCAGCCTCTATTTAAGCTGGAGTCACGTAGCTCTGCACATCACTCTGCTCTGATAAGTGTATGGATAGGACGCAACTGCTGTGAGGGCGAGATTAGGCAGGGAAAACACAGCAAAAACACCTAATGAAGTTATCGATCTACAGCTGTGAATCATTCAACTTCGGCTAGTTAATTGCTCACTGGTTTTTAGGCTGCACAGAGCATTTTTCTGTCATTTTTTTCTGTGGTGAAATTCAATTGCCAAAATAGCAATCCCCTAAATCTGGTGTCCCAGCAGTGGCTGGCCAAGTTTAATAGTGTCCGGCAAAGTTGCAAAAATATAATTTCCGTAAATCTGGTGTTCCAGCTGTGACTGGACAAGTTTCATAGTGTCCGTCAAAGGATATATTATTTTCTGGGGTGAAATTCAATTGCCAAAATAGCAATACTGTAAATCAGTGGTTTCAGCTGTGGCTGGCCAAGTTTAATAATGTCCGGCAATTGGTAGATTTTGTTCTGAGGTGAAATTATATTGACAAAATAGCAATCCCCTAAATCTGATGTCCCAGCAGTGGCTGGCCAAGTTTAATAGTGTCCGGCAAGTAACTGTTTTTTTATTTTTTATTTTTTTAAATAAATTAGTGTAGACCCCAAAACATTGGGAAAATATAAAAAATAAAACAAAGTGTAAGTGCACGGTAGTATAACAGTGGTTGGGTGAGGCTGGTATACATGTCTATTCTGCATAAGGTACAAAAAAGTCCTGTGGGATCCATGCCTGGTTCTTTTTAATAAACGAAAGCTTGCCCACATTGTCTGCGGACAGGCGGCTGCGCTTGTCTGTTATAATGCCACCAGCCATGCTAAACACACGTTCAGACAATACAGTGGCTGCAGGGTAGGCCGAACTTATCGAACTTCTCGAACCCAAACATCCAGGTGTTCGCTGAACTCTATTAGAGACCCAAAAGTCTTTTTAAGGACTATTGTGGTACCTGGCAGCAATATATATTTTTAGTGCAACCTGCGCCAAATAGCGTGCAATTGTTTGGCCGCTGCAGACAGTGACATTATCTGCGCTACATCTCCTGTGTAAGGTGTGCGCAGCCTAAAAAAATCTGTGACATACAGTGTACTTTTTCCGTAGACGGTGTCCACTGCATACAGTGACATTACCTGTGCTACATCTCTTGTATAAAGTTTGTGCATTCTAAAAATATCTGTGACATCCAGAGCTGCGGACAGTGACATTACCTGAGCTACATCTTCTGTATAACGTTTGCTCATCCCAAAAATATGTGACATCCAGAGTAGTTTTTCCGTAGATGCTGCGGACAGTGACATTATCTGTGCTACATCTCTTGTTTAACTTGTGCGTATACTGAAAATATCTGTGACATCTAGTGTACTTTTTCCGTAGACGCTGCGGACAGCGACATTATCTCTGCTCCATCTCCTGTTTAATGTGTGCGCATTCTAAAAATATCTGTGACATCCAGTGTACTTTTTCCATAGACGCTGCGAACAGTGACATTTCCTGCACTACATCTCCGGTATAACATTTCCGCATCCAAAATATCTGAGACATTGACTACAATTTAATTGTGCATACACTTAAAAAAACTGTGCTATTGTACGTGTGACATACTTGCAAGCATATATACCATGTAATATGATGAGGGCGAGCAGTAAGGGACGGGGAAATGGCCGAGCTGCTGAAGGAGCACACAGAGGCAATGGCCCTGAGCGTGATGAAACTGTGCCTGCTGGCAGAGCACCAGAATCACACTAATCCACGATACCTAGCTTTATTTCCCAGTTTTTAGGGTGGCGCAGGACATCACACTCGAAGTCAGACCAGTGTGAACAGGTGGTCAGTTAGATTGCAGCAGATAATGCTTCCAGTCGGTTAAGCACCACCCTGTCTTTCACAGAGTCCACTCTCAGTAGCCAAAAGTCTGGTCAACAGAATCCTCACCCTGATCCCCCTTCATCCCAAACTGGAGAGTCTTTGCAGGAGGAGGTTTTTTTCATCACCATTCCTTAATTTGGGCCTCTCGCTAAGCCTGTTTGAAAAAGGACATGAGGAGATCTTGTGCCCTGATTCCCAAACTCTTGAGCATCCACAGTCAGAAGAAGATGGCGGTGGGGAATGGCAATTAGTGTTTCATGAGATGATTGATGATGATGAGACACAGTTGCCAATATGTCAACCACAATTAGTGTCTCAAGAGGTTCATCATGAGCATGAGACACAGTTGTCTATAAGTGAAGTTGTTGTTAGGTAAACAAGTCAGGAGGGTGACCAGAGAGAGGAAATGGAAGAGGAGGTGGTGGACGATGAAATCACTGACCCAACCTGGGAAGGTGACAAGCCGAGCAAGGACAGCAGTACAGAGGGGGAGGGATCCACAGCACCACAACAGGCTGAAAGAGGCAGTGGGGTGGCAAAAGGGAAGAGGCGGGCCACACCAAATAGGCCCGCAACTGTTCCCCTGAGCACCCCTTTGCGGAAATCTCCCTTGCCAAGGGGTGGGTGTTCCACAGTCTGGCGCTTTTTTGATGAGAGTGCAGACAATAAAAGATATGTCATTTGCAACCTCTGCCGTACCAAAATGAGCAACCTCACCACAACCAGCATGATCTGCCACATGGCATCAACGAACCATAATAGGTGGGCCAAACTAATGGGTCAACAATCAGTGTCTGCGGGTCAAACCACCGCCTCCTCTTCCCCTGTGTTACATGCTGGCAAATCCCCTGTCCAAGACACAGGCCCGGATGCCTCCCGCCCTGCACTTGGACTTTCGCAAGCACAATTAGCTAGCACATCCACTTCTGTGTCCCAGTGCAGTGTACAGATGTCCATACCCCAGGCTAGAACGAAAGCGCAAATACCCGGCCACTCACTCACAGGCCATAGCATTAATGCGCACCTTACCAAATTGCTGGCCTGGAAAATGTTGCCATTTAGGCTTGTGGACAATGAGGCTTTCCACAGCCTGATCGTGGCGGCCGTCCCTCGTTACTCAGTCCCCAGACGCCACTATTTTGCCAGGTTTGCCGTCCCCGCCTTACACCAGTATGTGTCCCATAAAATCACCCGTGCCCTGACCAATGCAGTTATTGGGAAGGTTTACTTAACAACTGACACATGGACAAGTGCTTATGGCCAGGAACGCTACTTTTCCCTGACGGCAAACTGGGTGAACATTGTGGAGGCTGGGAGCGATAAGTACCCTGGGATGGCACAGTTGCTACCAACGGCAAGGATTGTGGGCCCTACTGCCATCAGGACCAGACTGAGCTGTGGCTCTCGCCACTCACCCTACAACCAGGCATGGTTATGTCTGACAATAGCCGCAACTTGGTGGCAGCTTTAGAGCTCGGCAAGCTCACACACATACAATGCCTAGCCCACGTGTTAAACTTAGTGGTTCAGCAGTTTCTCAAAACCTACCCCAATTTGCCTGAGCTACTGGTGAAGGTGTGCCAGGTGTGTGCCCATTTCCGAAAGTTATCTACAGCTGCCGCCGGTCTGGCAACGCTGTAGCAGCGCTTGCAATTGACAGCTCACTAACTGTTGTGCGACATGAGCATGCGCTGGAACTCCACGTTCCATATGTTGGCCAGGCTTTGTGAGCAGCAGAGGGCAGTAGCGGAATACCAGCTGCAACATGGTTGCCGCCTTTCCAGTCATCTTCCGCTCTTCACAAGCGATGAGTGGGCATGGATATCTGACCTCTGTGAGATTTTATGCAACTTTGAGGAATCAACACAGATGGTGAGTGGTGATGCCGCTATTATAAGCATAACCATCCCACTTTTTTGTCTACTCAAACGATCGCTGCTCAAAATGAAGGCAGACGCTTTGCATGTTCAAGAGGTGGAAATGGGGAAGACAGTACACAGGATGATAACCAGACCACCGTAATTTCGACTTTTCAACTCGAGTTGGATGATGATGATGAGGAGGAACAGGAGAATGTTGCCTCCGCTACAGAAGGGTAGTACACATAGCAGGTTTATTCCATGTTTTCAGCATGGATGGGCAGAAGAGGAGGAAGAGGATAAGGGGATTGAGAGTCATCCTCCTGATGAGGACAGCGAACTCTAGTCTGTTGGGACTCTAACACAACAATAGCTGATCTCAGGGAGACCAGCTACAAAAAACACTGCGGAGCCTCACCTAAGAGTCTCAACACAGCAATCCAAAGTGCAAAGCTCCCTGGGAAACAGGTATATGCAAAACAAATGTGGAGCCCCAGTTATGGGTCTACAACACAATGAAAGCCAGATATCCCTCAAAGGAAGGAAAACCAAGCAAAGGGGTGTCTCCATTACAGAGATCACCAAATCCACCATATTAAGTGGCCCCTATGTCAAGATCCCGCTTTTTTACAAGCTTTAAGGATGTGACAGGGAAAACCTAAGCCAGTTATCCATCCACAGACAGCTGTTTTGGGGTGTTGCCCCTCATCAGTGCGGAGTAGGATTCTGGCTAACCGGGAGCAATGCCTCTGTTGGGACTCTGGCACACATGGCTGACTTAATGTTATGCATCCTTTCCCGTGACACTAGCGTTATACACATTTTGGCCAACACCAATTACTGGTTGTTTACCCTTCTCAACCACCACTACAAAGAGAACTTCTTATCTCTCATTGCTGTTGTAGAGAGGACTAGCAAAATGGTGCAATACCAGAAGGTCCTTGTGGAACAATTGCTCCAAAAATTTCCAGCTGACAACGCTGGTGGCAGAGTACGTAGTTCCCTGGGCAACCGAGTAGGTGAGATGAGGGGAACACACAGCAGTTCCAACAGAGGCAGGGCAACACTCTCCAAGTACTGGCACGAACTGGCGCTTTACCCCTTGGAGGTGCTGGCCTGCCCTGCTGCCAGCGTTTTGTCAGAACGGGTATTAAGTGCTGCTGGGACATAATAACTGATAAGCGCATCCACCTGTCAACTGAAAATGCTGACCTGTTGACTCTTATAAAAATGAATAAGGCCTGGTTACCCCTGACTTCTCTACTTCACCAGAGGAAAGCCGCTGAACATAAAAGCACTTTAAATGTGGCTTTTATGGTGTATTAAATACTCTGTATTCCCATGCACCCCTTCCACCACAAAAAAAGTTATATTGTTCAATCTTCCTTTCCTCGTCCTTCTCCTCCTCCTCCTCCATCATAACAACATGCTTATTAGGCTTCCCTCGCTCCTAATGTTTTAGAGGGTCAGCTCAGCAGCAGGACCTCAACCATACTTTTTTCCATGGTCAGATCAGCAGCAGGCACTCACCCCTAATGTTTTAGAGAGTCAGCTCAGCAGCAGGCCTCGCCCATAATTTTTTCCATGGTCAGCACAGCAGCACGCACTCGCCCCTAATGTTTTAGATGGTCAGTTCAGCAGTAGGCCCTCGCCCCTAATATTTTAGATGGTGAGCTCATCAGCAGGCATTCACCCCTAATGTTTAAGAGAGTCAGCTCAGCAGCAGACCCTCATCCCTAATCTTTTAGATGGTCAGATCTGCTGCAGGCCCGCGTCCCTAATGTTTTAGAGGGTCGCCAGCAGGCCCTTGCTCCTAAAGTTTTTAAGGGTCACCAGCAGTAGTGATGAGCGGCAGGTGCCATATTCGATTTCGACGAAATTCGCGAATATTCGAATGAATATTCGTTTCATATTCGTCGAAATCGAATATTCGTCATTTTTTCTAGTTATCGCGATTAACATGCGATTTAAATAATCGCATATTGCGATTTGTACTTAAGGCTACTTTCCTATTGGTTTCATATCTAGAATTAGCGAGGATGACGAATATGACGAATGTATTCGTCTATTCCTCAAAACGAAGATAACGAAGTATTCTACATCTTCGTTTTAGCTACCTATTCGTCAACCTCGCTAATTCTAGCAATCAAATAGGAAGGTTGACTATAGAGACAGCTGTGTTTAATTCAGCTATGCGATTTTTTTTTTTTTAATAAATAGAATAATTATAATAATTATATCAAGTAATATAATTATTCTATTAAAAAAAAAAAATCGCATAGCAATCTACACAGCTGTCTCTATAGTCAACCTTCCTATTTGATTGCTAGAATTAGCGAGGTTGACGAATAGGTTGCTAAACGAAGATGTAGAATACTAGTTATCTTCGTTTTGAGGAATATGACGAATACATTCGTCATATTCGCTATTCGCTAATTCTACCAAGCCAACCATAACTTCTGTGCTCATGGAGCGTCCCCATCACCATGGGAACGTCTCCATATACTAAAATGTACTGTCAGTTTGAGGAATTACGTTGAAATCGCAATGCGATTAATTCAAGTTATATTAATCGCATTGCGATTTCAACTTAGAGCTGGGTTTATAATGGGTCAGCTTGCTAGAATGAACGAAGTTAACGAATATGGAATATAGCAGCACTGCTAAGTTGAATTCGCAATGCGATTAATTTAACTTGAAGTAATCGCATTGCGATTTCAACTTAGCACTGCTTTCTTACATAGGCTAGAATTAACGAATATGGAATATAGCACTAGCAGTGCCAAGTTGAAATCGCAATGCGATTACTTCAAGTTAAATTAATCGCATTGCGAATTCAACTTAGCAGTGCTGCTATATTCCATATTCGTTAACTTCGTTCATTCTAGCAAGCTGACCCATTATAAACTCAGCTCTAAGTTAAAATCGCAATGCGATTAATATAACTTGAATTAATCGCATTGCGATTTCAACGTAATTCCTCAAATCCGACAGTACATTTTAGTATATGGAGATTCTCCCATGGATGGGGACGCTCCATGAGCACGGAAGTCGGCAGAAGCGGCAATGGGCACTGACTAGAGCAGCCAGGAAGCCAGGAATCCTCAGGACAGGTAAGAACTACTGTTGGGAAGAGGGAAAGAAAAAAATATAACTAAAAAAAAAAAAAAAAAAAACGAATATTCGAAATAGCGAATTTATAGCGCTATATTCGAAATATTCGCGAATTAGCGAAGTGCCGATATTCGCTAAAAAAATTCGCTTTTCGAATATTCGCGCTCAACACTAACCAGCAGGTCATCAATCATAATTTTTCAAGGGTGTGTCTGATGCCCTCCTTTATGTGTAATTTATGGTGTATTGTAGTGCCGGTTCCTTGTTATTTTTGGTTGCCCTTTTATTTAGTGCATAGGCCTTATGAGTGTAGGAGTCCCGCTACCTGAGCAATTGTACTGCAATGTGAATGAGGCCCTCCTTTATGTGATATACAGGTTGTATCAGAGTGCCTCTTCCTTGTAATTTTTGGCAGCACTTGAACTTTATATACAAGTAAATATACAGGAAAGAATTTTTCCTAACAATTTTTCCTCTAAAATCGATTTTATCTTTGGTTTTGTGCGTATTATTGTCAGTCTATAAAATTGGCGTACAACATCGTTCCCAGCAGCGACCTGGGAGTCCAAGATGCATCCAGACATCCTCCCCATGTTGTTCCCAAAGTATTTCAGTGGTGTTTCCATCAATTTTGACCTTTTCATGTGAACCAGACACCCTCCTCTCTTCAGATCAAGGGGTGACTGGTGTAATACTCTGGTTCTCCCATTTACTTCCATTGTGCTCGGGTGCACCCGAGCATCCCGAAGTGTTCTGCTCGAGCACCCGAGCACTTTGGTGCTCGATTAACACAAAAAAAACCTAATGGTCCTAAAAAGCCATATAAGAAAACAATTCACCTTTACTTCAACCCTTGGCAGATTAATATAAAACATTACTAAGACAACCATATGCATTTTAAAGATTACAGATTTACAGTATGTCTTAATGTTCAAAGACTTATTTTACATTCTACTACAGAGATGAAGATATATTGCTTTGCGTTGTGCCTATGACAAGTTGACATTAGATTTAATCTGGGATAACAATGGCTATCAAACAGAATAAGAGAAATAGCCATGCCATGTTTGAGGAGAGAATTTTTAAGTCAGTTTTGTAGACAATTGCATTGTTGTAATTTTGGCCAAATTTATCAAATTTCACACAATGAGGAATTTGGTGTACCTTTAGTTGAACCCTTGTCTTAAACTTTCCACTTTCTATGCCACCCCTTTACTCAAGGAAGAATAAGACATTTTTAGTACTTTTTAAAAAGACTTGGTTGATCAATCTGGGGTGAAACTAATTAACACATCCAACCAATCTATTTTCCCACCAACTTTCCCAAAACTAGAGTGAGTGATGTGTCAAAATGCGAAATATCCCAAACTTAGTACAGTTTAGTAAGCCCAAAAAGTGAGTATGAATGACACCTAAACCCATCTATAACCTACAGGTAATACTGCAAATTCCAAACCTAATTTCTTTGTTTGTTAATACTGCATACATATATGCTCTTATATATAATGCATTTCCTCTTGGTTTAATATATCCTGAAATGTGTGGAGTAAAATAGCCATCTTTTAAAAAAAGCATGATGTCATGATATTATGTCACAAGATTTCTATCTTCTAAGTGACTATGTGCTGCCACCCAGTGGTTGTGTTTTCATTCTGGTCTGTCAAGGGTTTTGCCTTAGTAAAAATGGGAGAAAGCAAACTGGCCCCCTTTTTCTCAAGAAACTCAAAGTTATGTGGGCTGTTCCTATGATATAGACATCCTAGTGACTTTATCCTGGCTTTTAGCAATGTTGTTTCAACATGGACTTGTGACTGCTGCAGCAGACATCACTAAGGCCACCCCTGGAGTTACTAGCCAAGATACATGGACAAACAGGGGACATGGGATCTGGTAGCATGTGAGCAGCAGAAACGTTAAGGTATTATTTATTTTATAACATTCTAAACTTTTGTGGAAAAAAATTCAAGGGGCTGAACAACCCCTTTAACAGCTAGATTAGTACTTCAGACTATGCTTTTGTTAAAATAAAAAAGAAACTGAACCCCAACAGTACTGAACCTTGTCAGTTTTGCCTATAACATTAGAGCCAGGAACATACTGTATCACTTCTCCAACCATGAATTCATAAATGTGTATCCAGATTCATGTGGAGAGACATGTTGTTGTGTAATTATAACTTTTGGTAACTGGGTTTCTATGACTACACAAAATCCCTTTTTCCTTTTGTATATACTTTTCAAGTGTCTTTTGTTTTTCCACAATAAATCTCAAAATTAGAACAGAAATTATTTTGAAATGCTTTACTATCAAGTTGTTCTTTGAGTAACTCAACCTAACCCTGTTATTCATGATAAATGCATTACCAAAGATAACCTTTTATGACTCCTGTCTTGACTTGGCGTTATATCATTGTAAATATCGGCCTTGAAGTTAGTTGAGCACATCTAGCATGAACTTGTCAGTCCTACATCCAATGGAGCAGCCAAGCTTAACAAAAAATAGCCTGGAGTCTTTGAAGCAAAAGCTTCTTAATGGTTCAGATGCAAGTTATATGGTCATAGTCTACATTATATTATCCATCCCTTGACTGCACACACTGAGATTATGACTCTTCACTGCACTCGGTGCATAGATGGGCACAGGGGAACACTAAAAGCAAATCCTGTCCTGGTGTATCATTCATAATTCAATAGAAATCAGGGTTAAAAAAAGTGCATGAGCAATTGACATAATTTATATGCCGCTTTTGGGAGAGTTGGCAGTCTCTTGCATCATAAAGTTTAAATAACGGTAGTTTAACACCAGATGTACCCGCAGCTGTCCGGAATGTAATACCATTAGCTCCATTACTGCACAAAGTAATACTTTCCCTACTCTAGTGTCTTCAGGAAAACATCACACCTGTCAGAGTCACTTCACTAACAGCTGACTTAATGCAAGATTTTACCAATGGCTTTTCAAAACCAATCAGTCAAATGACTGGAACAGTCTGGTAAAGCAGGGAAAGTTTTATGAAACAATTGACCAGAAAGATGTTGCATGTAAAATTAAATAGTTCTCAAGGAGAAGTGGGAAGGAATGGAATTGAGATAATAGACATATAATTGAGAGGTTTTGCAGGCTCCACTAGAATTAGATCGGAAAGCATCCAAAGGCTTTGTATCATTGTGATAGGTCTTTTCATTGTAACGTTATGATCTGATGATTCAGGAATCATATTGTTCTTGAGCTGCTATACAAGGGATTGTCCCATGAAAATTATTCTACATTTTTGTTAAAGCAGAGCCTAGATCTAAATATCCTTGTAATTTCATGTAATTAAAATTTTTGCCATTGAGTTATTCAATAAAATATATCTATATAGCTCCACCTGCTTTTTGTTCTTTTCCTTATTTCTCTGTTCACCTTTTTCAGGGATTGCACATGCTCAGTTTTAGTTATAGTGTTAAAGTTCTATATATCTGCAACTCTCATCCAACCAAATGAATATAATAGAGTAACCAATAAATAAAAGAAATTATCTGGATTAGATTTTAGCCAATGGTTCTTTTAGCAGCAGCACTTCATTTTAATGTTATCTAATCTAATCTTTGGTTATATGGATAAAGTTTTAGCAAGAGACACATATAGGCTATAACAACTACTTGTAGTATTCTCATGGGATGAGTCACCATTGTTTTGCTTTTTCCATTAAACATTGGTAAATGCTTTAATTGATCATTGCCAGTCTAGTAGAATGTGACTTGGCTACTTTGGAAAATCTATTTCTGTTAAAAGGATCATTTTAAGATAAACTAGTTGCATGGTGTTCTCTTCTGCTGGCATTGCTAGTATTTAGATCACTCTGAAAGGGTACCCATCTAATACAAAACAAATAAAGCATTAAACCATTGCCATTTATGTATTGCATGGATGTGCTAGGTCTTCTCTAGAAAGTGACAGGCTTTGATGCCTTAAGTCTTCCAAACAAAGTGATTGTAATGGTTCACCATCCATATACTGAACAATTTTAACTGCTTTGTAAAATTTCAATGCACACACATTTGTGAATCTATAAGAAATAGACCCCAGTGTTAAGTTATTATCTTCACAGTCTTCTGATTTGGTTCCATAATTGTATTAGAGCCAAGGGCCAACTGAGAAATCTCTGGTAATCTATTGGTGGGGTCTGATCAATGCTTTCCATAGAATAAAACAAACTTTGTAACTGTCTTCTACTCTGAATGATAGCTGGGGGTCCTCAACAGGGTACCCCCCACACATATGTACACAAACACACATACATACACACTGTTAACCCCTTAAGTGCACCCACGTACATGTACGGCACTGGTGGACGTGACTTAAGGACCAGCGTCTTACATGTACAGCGGGCTGATCGGGCGGGTGCAGGAGCTGCGCCCACCTGATCAGCATACAGACCCAGCAGTCACTGACAGTTGGGCCCCTGCTGCATACGCTGGTATCGGTTAAAACACTGATGCTGGCGTATTAACCCCTTGTATGCCATGGTCAAAGGTTACCGTGCAATGCAAAGTGGCGGGGTGACGTGCTGCAGTGGCGGGGACCCTATTGCTCAGAATGCAAGCCCAATGCCTTCCATAGGCATCGGGAATTGCCTTCTATGGAAGCATATGAGATCCAGCCCTTAGGCTGGGTCTCACAGGCAGGCTGTCAACATACATGCTAACATGCAATGTATTACAATACAGGAGTTGTTGTAATACATTGCAGAGGGGATCAGACCCCAGAGGGGGACAAAAATAAAAAGTAAAAAAAAGGTTAAAAAAGTGTTTATCATAATTAAAAAAAAGAAAGTTTCAAGTTAAAAAAAATCACATTTCCCTAAATAAAACACATAAAATTGTAAAAAAAAAATAGAAAAAAATAAATATAACAAAAAATATTGGGTATTCCTGCGTCCGTAACGACCGGCTTTCTGAAGATATCACATGATCCACTCCCTCACCTGAACGTCGTAGAGAAAATAAAATGAAAACTGTGCTAAAACAATCATTTTATCTCAAATTACATCATAAAAAGTGCAGCACCAAGCAATCAAAAAGGCAAAATATTACCAATCAAACTGTCATCTAATCCTGCAAAAAACGAGACCCTACCTAAGACAATCATCCAAAACATATAAAAACTATGGCTCTCAGACTATGGAGACACTAAAACATGATTTTTCTTCGTTTTAAAAATGTATTTATTGTGTAAAACTTAAATAAATAAAAAAGTATACATATTATGAATTGCCACATACGTAACGATCCTGCTGTATAAAAATATGACATGATCTAACCCCTCAGGAAAACACAGTAAAAAAAATAATAAACATGGTGTAAAAAAGCCATTTTTTGTCAACTTACATCACATAAAGTGTAATACCAAGTGATCAAAAAGTCATATGCACCCTAAAATATTACCTATCAAACCATCATCTCATTTAGAAAAAAAAATAGCCCCTACATTAGACAGTAGCCCAAAAAATAAAATAAAAACTTTTTTTTAAAAATGCTTCATTATGTAAAATGAAAAACAACCAACAAAAAGGGGTTATATTTTGTATTGTCGGGTCCATAGCAACCTGCTCTATAAAAATACCACATGATCTAACCTGTCAGATGAACATTGTAAACAACAAAAAATAACAATAAATTAAAACTGTTCTAAAACAGCTATTTTTTGTTACCTTATGTAATATAGAGCAACAAAAAAACCTATTTACCCTAAAATAGTACCAACAAAACTGCCACCTTATCCCGTGGTTTCCAAAATTGAGTAATTTTTTTTGAGTTTCTCCTCTAGGGGGGCATCAGAGGGTCTTCAAATGTGACATGGCAATTTAAAATTATCCCAGTGAAATCTGCCTTCCAAAAACCATATGGCATTTCTTTCCTTCTGCGCTCTGCCGTGTGTCTGCACAGTAGTTTATGACCACATATGGGGTGTTTCTGTAAAATACAGAATTAGGGTAATAAATATTGAGTTTTGTTTTGCTGTTAACCCTTGCTTTGTTAGCGGAATTGTTTTTATTAAAATGGAAAATCAGCCTAAAAAGTGAATTTCTGAAATGTCATCATGTTCCTTTAATTCTTGTGAAACACCTAAAGGGTTAACAAACTTTGTAAAATCAGTATTGAATACCTTGAGGGGTGTAGTTTCTAAAATGGGGCCATTTATGGGTGGTTTCTATTATGTAAGCACCACAAAGTGACTTCAGACCTGAACTGGTCCCTATAAATTGGGTTCTGGAAATTTTCTAAAAAAAAGTTAAGATTTTCTTCTAAATTTCTAAGCCTTGTAACGTCTTATTAAAAGAAAATTTAATTTACGAAATGATCCAAACATGAAGTAGACATATGGGAAATGTAAAGTAATAACTATTTAAGAGGTATCACTATCTGTTTTAAAAGCAGAGAAGTTGAAATTTTGAAAATTGTGAATTTTTCAAAATTTTGGGTAAATTTGGTATTTTTTGGTATATATAAAAATGAAATATTTTGCTCAAATTTACCTTTGTCATGAAGTACAATATGTGATGAGAAAACTATCTTAGAATGCCTTAGATGAGTAAAAGCATTTTAAAGTTATCACCACATAAAGTGACAACTCCTTGAGGTGAAAAATGGCAGAGTCCTGAAGAGGTTAACTAGAAATAAATAATAATAATCATCATCATCATCCAGAATACAGATTGGAATTCAATTGCTATTTATTAGAATTAATTGCTATTTATTACTGGGACATATTTAGAAATGTACCACTTTTTTTTTTTGTAATATTATCTATTTAATAGAGTAGTTAAAATAAAAGATCTCATAACCATGGGCAATAATAGTTACTATCCTGCAAGTGTGTCACCTTCCATGGAAAATAATATTCTACAGATCATGCCTTGGATGATCATTAATTTATTCTGGAGGTCAATCTGTGATCAATGGACATAATTAAGCTTCTACTTCATCTCTTCAACTGCTGGGTCAGTCATCACATTACGTAAAATACACGTTTTATCTTCATTTACATAAAACAAGGGTTTTGAAGTTAAAATCAAACGCTCTGTCCATAACTTATTTAGCACTATAGGCTTGGAAAAGCTTTACTAAGCAATATTAGCAAAATAGTAATTTCCAATGCAACTAAAATGTCATTTTACGTCTTTGCACTATGTTTGCTTTTGTATTACCAATATATGAGTTAATTACTAGTGTTGATCGAGCACCAAAGTGCTCTGGTGCTTGAGTAGAACTCCTTTAGATGCTCGGGTGCTTGGAGCACAATGGAAGTCAATGGGAGAACCCGAGTATTAAACCAGGCACCACCTGCTCTGAAGAGGTGTGGGTGTCTGGTTCACATGAAAAGGTCATAAATTGATGGAAACACCACTGAAATGGTTTGGGAACAATATGAGGAGGATGTATGGATGCATCTTGGACTCCCAGGTCACTGCTGGGAACGATGTTATCCGAATAGTATTCCAATTTTACAGACTGACAATAAAACCGAAGATAAAATCGATTTTAGAGGGACAATTGTTAGGAAGAATTCTTTCCTGTATATTTACTTGTATATAAAGTGCAAGTACTGCCATAAATTACAAGGAAGAGGCACTCCAATAAAACCTGTATATCACATAAAGGAGGACCTCATTTACATTGTAGTACAATTGTTCAGGTAGTGGGACTCCTACACTCATAAAGTCTATGCACTAAGTGAAAGGGCTGCCAAAAATTACAAGGAACTGACACTCCAATACACCCTTTATTACACATAAAGGAGGGCATCATACACACCCTTAAAAAATTACGATTGATGGCCTGCTGGTGACCCTCAAAAACATTAGGAGCAAGGGCCTGCTGGCGACCCTCCAAAACATTTGGGGCTGGGGCTTGCTGCTGAACTGAAAATCTAAAACATTAGGGGTGAGTGTCTGCTGCTGATCTGACCATCTAAAACATTATGGGCAAGGGCCTGCTGCTGAGCTGACCATCTAAAACATTAGGGGTGAGGGTTTGCTGAGTTGACCATCTAAAACATTAGGGGTGAGGGTTTTTTATGCTAAGCTGACTCTCTAAAACATTAGGGGCGAGTGCCTGCTGCTGATCTGACCCTCTAAAACATTATGGGTGAGGGCCTGCTGCTGAGCTGACCATCTAAAACATTAGGGGCATGGGCCTGAAGCTAATCTGACTCTCTAAAACATTAGGCCTGCTGCTTAGCTGACCATGCAAAAAATGATAGGCGAGGGCCTGCTGCTGAGCTGACCATCTAAAAAATTAGGGGTGAGGGTCTGCTGCTGGGCTTGAATCTCTAAAACATTAGGGGCGAGTGCCTGCTGCTAAGCTGACCATCAAAAAAATTACGGTTGAGGGCCTTCTGGTGAGATGACTCTCTAAAACATTAAGTGCGAGGGCCTGCTTCTGATCCGAACAGCTAAAACATTAGGGGCGAGGGTCTGCTGCTGAGCTGACTATGGATAAAAACACTATAAAAGCCACATTTAAAGTGGCTTTACGTTCAGCCGCTTTCCTCTGTTGGAGTAGAGAAGTCAGGGAAAATCCAGGCCTTGTTCATTTTTATAAGAGTCAACTGGTCAGCATTTCAGGCGGATGCGCTTAACAGTTATTATGCCCCAGTAGCACTAAATACCCACTCAGACAAAACGCTGGCGGCAGGACAGACCAGCACCTCCAAGGCTTAGAGCGTCAGTTCGTGCCACGTTTCCAGCTTTGATACCTAATAGTTGTACAGCACAGAGGGATCACTGAGGACACAGACACGGTCTGCTACACTTCAACATCAGTAGGCCGCGCATCAGGATGAGGTTGCTGGAGGGGTGTAATGAAACTGTTTAAGGCCATGGAGAGTATTGCTCTGCATCTTTTGGAACTGCTGTGTGTTCCCCTCGTCTCCCCTCCTGAGTTGCCCAAGGAACTACGTACTTTGCCAACAATGTTGTCAGCTGGAAATTTTTGGAGCAGTTTTTCCACAAGGACCTTCTGGTATTGCAACATTTTGCTAGTTCTCTCCACCATAATAGTGAGAGATGAGAAGTTCTCGTTGTAGTGGGGGTCAAGAAGGGTCAACAACCAGTAATTGATGTTGGCCAAATTGCGTATAACGCATGGGTCATAGGAAAGGCAGCATAACATAAAGTCAGCCATTTGTGCCAGAGTCCCAACAAACAAGACTTTGCTGTCCTCATCAGGAGGATGACGCACAATCTACTCATCCTATTCCTCCTCTTCTGCCCATCCACGCTGAACAGATGGAATAAACCTGCTATGGGTACTAACCTCTGTAGCGGAGGCAACCTTCTCCTGCTGCTCCTCCTCATCATCATCAAATCCGCGCTGAGAAAACGAAATGGGGGTGGTCTGGCTATCACCCTGCCTACTGTCTTCTCCCATTTCCACCTCTTCCACATGCAAAGCGTCCGCCTTCATTGTGAGCAGCGAGCGTTTGAGTAGACACAAAAGTGGGATGGTTACGCTTATATTAGCGGCATCACCACTCACCATCTGTGTTGATTCCTCAAAGTTGCATAAAATCTCACAGGTCAGACATCCATGCCCACTCGTCGCTTGTGAAGAGCGGAATCTGAATGGAAAGGCGGCAACCATGTTGCAGCTGGTATTCCGGTACTGCCCTCTGCTGCTCACAAAGCCTGGCCAACATATGGAACGTGGAGTTCCAGCGCATGCTCATGTCGCACAACAGTTAGTGAGCTGTCAATTGCAAGCGCTGCTACAGCGTTGCCAGACCGGCGGCAGCTGTAGATGACTTTCGGAAATGGGCACACACCTGGCACACCTTCACCAGTAGCTCAGGCAAATTGGGGTAGGTTTTGAGAAACTGCTGAACCACTAAGTTTAACACGTGGGCTAGGCATTGTATGTGTGTGAGCTTGCCGAGCTCCAAAGCTGCCACCAAGTTACGGCTATTGTCAGACATAACCATGCCTGGTTGTAGGTTGAGTGGTGAGAGCCACAGCTCAGTCTGGTCCTGATGGCAGTAGGGCCTGCAATCCTTGGCGTCAGTAGCAACTGTGCCATCCCAGGGTACGTATCGCTCCCAGCCTCCACAATGTTCACCCAGTTTGCCGTCAGGGAAAAGTAGCGTCCCTGGCCATAAGCACTTGTCCATGTGTCAGTTGTTAAGTAAACCTTCCCAAAAACTGTGTTGGTCAGGGCACGGGTGATTTTATGGGACACATACTGGTGTAAGGCGGGGACGGCACACCTGGCAAAATAGTGGCGGCTGGGGACTGAGTAACAAGGGACGGCCGCCACGATCAGGCTGTGGAAAGCCTCATTGTCCACAAGCCTAAATGGCAACATTTTCAGGGCCAGCAATTTGGTAAGGTGCGCATTTAGTGTTATGGCCTGTGGGTAAGTGGCTGGGTATTTGCGCTTTCGTTCTAGCCTGGGGTATGGACATCTGTACGCTGCACTGGGACACAGAAGCGGATGTGCTAGCTAAAGGTGCTTGTGAAAGTCCAAGTGCAGGGCGGGAGGCATCCGGGCCTGTGTCTTGGACAGGGGATTTGCCAGCACGTAACACAGGGGAAATGGAGGCGGTGGTTTGACCTGCAGACACTGATTGTTGACCCATTCGTTTGGCCCACCTATTATGGTTCGTTGATGCCATGTGGCAGATCATGCTGGTTGTTGTGAAGTTGCTAGTGTTCACGCCCCTGCTCATTTTGGTATGGCAGAGGTTGCAAATGACACATATTTTATTTTCTGCACTCTCATCAAAAAAGCGCCAGACTGTGGAACACCCACCCCTTGGCAAGGGAGATTTCCGCAAAGGGGTGCTCAGGGGAACAGTTGCGGGCCAATTTGGTGTGGCCCGCCTTCTTCCTTTTGCCACCCCACTGCCTCTTCTAGCCTGTTGTGGTGCTGTGGATCCTTCCCTCTCTGTACTGCTGTCCTTGCTCGGCTTGCCATATTCCCAGGTTGGGTCAGTGATTTCATCGTCCACCACCTCCTCTTCCATTTCCTCACTCTCCTGACTTGTTTACCTAACAACAACTTCACTTATAGACAACTGTGTCTCATGCTCATCATGAACCTCTTGAGACACTAATTGTGGTTGACTTATTGGCAACTGTGTCTCATCATCATCAATCACCTCATGAAACACTAATTGCCATTCCCCACCGCCATCTTCTTCTGACTGTGGATGCTCAAGAGTTTGGGAATTAGGGCACAAGATCTCCTCATGTCCTTCTTCAAGCAGGCTTAGCAAGAGGCTCAAATTAAGGAATGGTGATAAAAAAAAACTCCTTGGAATATTCGAGTGTGGTATTACATGTTTGCAAAGACTGTCCAGTTTGGGAGGAAGGGGGATCAGGGTGAGGATTATGTTCCTTTTCCTCCTCTTCTGCCCATCCACACTGAACAGATGGAATAAACCTGCTATGGGTACTAACCTCTGTAGCGGAGGCAACCTTCTCTTGCTGCTCCTCCTCATCATCATCCAATTCGCGCTGAGAAGACGAAATGGGGGTGGTCTGGCTATCACTCTGTGTACTCTTCTCCCATTTCCACCTCTTGCACATGCAAAGCGTTCGCCTTCATTGTGAGCAGCGAGCGTTTCAGTTAGACACAGAAGTGGGATCGTTGGAAGCTGATAATAGTGGCATCGCCCCTTACCATCGGTGTTGATTCCTCAAAGTTGCGTAAAACCTCACAGAGGTGAGACATCCATGCCCACTCATCACTTGTGAAGAGTGGAAGCTGACTGTTAAGGTGACGACCAAATTGCAGCTGGTATTCCACTACTGCCCTCTGCTGCTTACAAAGCCTGGCAAACACGTGGAATGTGGAGTTCCAGCGCATGCTCACGTCGCACAACAGTCGGTGAGCTGGCAATTGCAAGCGCTGCTGCAGTGTTGCCAGACCGGTGGCAGCTGTAGATGACTTTCGGATATGGGCACACATGTGGTGCACCTTCAACAGTAGCTCCGGCAAATTAGGGTAGATTTTGAGAAACCGCTGAACCACTAAATTTAACACGTGGGCTAGGCATGGTATGTGTGCGAGCTTGCTGAGCTCCAAAGCTGCCACAAGTTACAGTCATTATCAGACACAACCATGCCTGGTTATAGGTTGAGTGGCAAGAGCCACAGCTCAGTCTGGTCCGTTATACCCTGTTATAGCTCTGCGGCGGTATGCTGTTTTTCACCTAAGCAAATAAGTGTCAGTACAGCCTGTTGCCGCTTCCCTACTGCAGTGCTACACTGCTTCCAGCTACAGACTGATGGCTTACTGGTGCTGAAGGATGAGAATTCCGAGGTGGAAGTGAAGGAGGAGGTGGAGGAGGTTCAGCAACTAATGTGATTGGTGGCAGAAATCCTGATGGCAGTAGGGTCTGCAATCCTTGGCGTCGGTATCACCTGTGTCATCCCAGGGTGTGTATCTCTCCCGGCCTCCTCAACATTTACCCAGTGTGCCGTCATGGAATTCGCCAGATTGCAGAACACCTACCTCTTGGCAAGGGAGATTTCCGCAAGGGAGTGCTCAGGTTAACAGTTGTAGCCTTTTTGGTGTGGCCTGCCTTCTCCCTTTTGCCACCCCACTGCCTCTTCCAGCCTGTTGCGGTGTGGGGATCCCTCCCCCTCTGTATTGCTGTCCTCGCTCGGCTTGCCACCTTCCTAAGTTGGGTCAGTGATTTAATCGTCCACCACCTCCTCTTCCACTTCCTCACTCTGGTCATTCTTCTGACTTGTTGACCTAACAACAACCTCACTTATCGACAACTGTGTCTCATCCTCATCATCAACCTCTTGATACACTGATTGCTTTTGACTTATTGGCAACCGTGTCTTAGTATCCTCTTCCACCTTGTGAAACACTAATTGCCGTTCCCCTCTGTCATCTTTTTCTGACTGTGGATGCTCAAGAGTTTGGGAATCAGTGCACAAGATCTTCTAATGTCCCTCATCAAGCAGGCTTGGCGAGAGGCCCAAATTAAGAAATGGCGATCAAAAGAGCTCCACGGAATATCCAAGTGTGGGGTCACTTGTTTGCAAAGACTTTCCATGGTGGGTGGAAGTAGGATCAGGGTGAGGATTTTGTTTACCAGACTCTTGGCTACTGAGACTGGACTTTGTCGAGGACAGGGTGGTGCTTAACCGATTGAAAGCATTATCTGCTGCAATCAAACTGGCCACCTGCTCGCACTGGTCTGACTTTAAGAGTGGTGTGCTGCGTCGCCTTGCAAACTGGGATATGAAACTAGGTATCGTGGATGAGTGTGTTTTTTGTGCTCTGCCAACCGGCCTCTGTGTGCACTGGGCGCCACTTCCCCATACCTTACTGCTCGCCTTCATCATATTAAATGGTATATATGCTTACAAGTATGTCACACTTATAGTAGTGCAGTTTTTTTAAGTATATGCAGAAATAAATTACATTCAATGTCACAGATATTTGGGATGCGGAAACGTTATACAGGAGATGTAGCGGTGGTAATGTCACTGTCCCCAGCATCTACAGAAAAAGTACACTGGTTGTCACAGATATTTTAAGGATGCGCAAACGTTAGACAGAAGATGTAGTGCAGGTAATATAACTGTCTGCAGCGGACACCGTCTACAGAAAAAGTACACTGGATCTCACAGATATTTTTAGTATGCGCACAAGTTAAACAGGAGATGTAGCGCAGATAATGTTGCTGTCCGCAGCGTCTACAGAAAAAGTACACTGGATGTCACAGATATTTTTAGTATGCGCACACGTTAAAACAGGATATGTAGCGCAGTTTAGGTCGCCGTCTGCAGCGTCTACTAAAAAAGTACACTGGTTGTCACGAATATTTTTAGGATGCACAAACGTTATACAGGAGATGTAGCACAGGTAATGTAACTGTCCACAGCAGACACCGTCTATGGAAAAAGTACACTGGATGTCACAGATATTTTTAGTATGCACACACATTAAACAGAAGATGTAGCACAGATAATGTTGCTGTCCACAGTGTCTACGGAAAAAGTACATTGGATGTCACAGATATTTTTAGTATGCGCACACGTTAAAACAGAATATGTAGCGCAGATAACCGTCTGCAGTGTCTACTGTAAAAGTACACTGGATGTCACAAATATTTTTAGGAGGCGCAAACGTTATACAGGAGATGTAGCACAGGTAATGTAACTGTCTGCAGCGGAAACCGTCTACGGAAAAAGTACACTCAATGTCACACATGCTTTAAGTATGAGCACATGTTAAAACAGTGTATGTAGCGCAGATAATGTCGCTGTCTGCAGTGTCTACGGAAAAAGTACACTGGATGCTACAAATATTTTTGGATGCGCAAACGTTATACAGGATATGTAGCGCAGGTAATATAACTGTCTGCAGCAGACTTTGTCTATGGAAAAAGTACACTGGATGTCACAAATATTTTTAGTATGATCACATGTTAAACAGGAGAAGTAGCGCAGATAATGTCGCTGTCCGCAGCTTCTACGGAAAAAGTACACTGGATGTTACAGATATTTTTAATATGCGCACACGTTAACCAAGAGATGTAGTGCAGATAATGTCGCATTCAGCAGTCTCTACGCAAAAAGTACACTGGATGTTACAGATATTTTTAGTATGCGCACACGTTAAACAGGAGATGTAGCGCAGATAATGTCACTGTCCACAGGGTCTATGGAAAAAGTACACTGGATGTCACAGATATTTTTAGAATGCACACACATTAAACAGGAGATGTAGTGCAGATAATGTCGATGTACATAGAGTCTATGGAAAAAGTACACTAAATGTCACAGATATTTTTAGTATACACAAACGTTATACTGGAGCTGTAGCAATGGTGATGCCACGGCGCTAAAAATATATATCGCGCCAGATACAACAATAGTCCTTAAAAGGACTTTTGGGTCTCTAAAAATTACACGCAATTTAACGCAGGTTGTGCAAATAATATATATTGCTGCCAGATACAACAATAGTCCTTAAAAAGACTTTTGGGTCCATAACAATTGTACCCAATTTAGCGCAGGTTGTGCTAATAATATATATTGCTGCCAGACAAAACAATAGTCCTTTAAATGACTTTTGTGTCTCTAACACCAACCCTGCCTAGCAAAAAAATTAAATTCAATCCCTACACTATCTGTCCCTTCTACAGCACAGCTCTCCCTGACTAAGACTGAGCCGAACCACATGTTATCGTGTGCTTTATAGCACCCGATGACGCGTTCCAGCCAGCCAATCAATCACTGTAATGCCAGTAACCAACATGGCTATGGCATTACAGTGAGTGGCAGTATCTTCCTGCACATTTATTGGCTGCATAGCTTTTATTGCCTGCGTTTTTCCTCCCCACGTTCCAAAAGACATAATTTTTAAAAAATGTTCCATTCACATAGCCATATGAGGGCTTATTTTTTGTGGGACAGAATGCATTTTTTTATGGTACCACTTGATTTACCATGCCTGTTATTGGAAAATGGAAAATATTCTTTGTGGGGTTAAATTGAAAAAACTAAACAAAAACAATCCAGCCAAGGTTTTTGGGGTTTTGACATCACGGTGTTCATTGTGTGCTGAAATTGACATGACGTTTTTATTCTGAGGATCAATACGAATACGGTGATACCAAAAATGTTTTTTTTAATACTTAAAAAAAAAAAAACTTTATAAAAAAACACCTTGTCTTTGTATCTCCACTTTCTGACAGCCATAACTTTTTTATACTTCCATCCACAGAGCTGTGTGAGGGTTTTTTTTTTTTTGCGGGATGAACTGTAGCTTTTATTGGTGCCATTTTTGTAGTATATACAAATTTTCGATTACTGTTATTCACTTTTTTTTGTGGGGGGGGGGGGTGGAATGGGAATAAAAAATGTTGAATCCTGTGTTTTTCCTTATTTTTCCGTTACGGGTCTTTTGATCCCTTGTCCTATTCACCCTATTAGAGATCTTTCAGGGCAAATAAGATTTTTACACTGTCCCTGCTGAGCTGTTCTTTGAGCACAAAGCAGCAGAGAACTTACCATAGCAAGCCTGGAAAACTTCAGAAGCATCCAGGCTGCCATGGTAACTGATCAAAGCCCCACAATTTCATATCGGGGGCCCAGATTGTAAGGAAGAGGGAGCTGCATGCCTCTTCCTTTCCCCCATAGAAGCCATGATCAGTGTTGATTGTGCCACCTGGGGGGTTAAATGATGGGGTTCGGAGCGATTGCCATTCCCCATCATTGCGGCCGGTTGCCGGCTGTGTGATACAGACTGCACCTGCCTTGTATGGAGTTGGTCACATCTTTTGTGGTCCCATTTAAATGAATGGGTCCACATCCAATCCACAAATAATGCAGATCAAATATGGACCAAAACCACTAGTACAGGCAATTACAATTTTGTGTGGCTTGATGCTTTAGCCAAGGGCCAAGCATTGAGCTATCTGAAATGGCCATTGCCTGTACTAGTCTATATCCAGTGACTATCTTTTAAGAAAGGAGCATTAGATTTCATAGTGTGTGCCGCTGTCCTCTTCTACTTACTATTTCACTATTCTTATATGTAGTGTGTTGTGCAGCATTTTTCCCTAGAATATTACATCAAAAGGAAAAGGTGGAATAAGTGCCAAGAAAAACTGTAGAAAAAAAACTAATCAAAACTTCCCTACAGGAAGCTTTTCTTAAATTAAACATATTGAGAATGAATTTTAAAAGACATTCCACAATAAACAATACACATGGAAATTACATAAACTAATTTAGACATGATATAACAGTATATCAATAAACTGTTAAGTATTTTATGAGGTTAATAGGATTGTTAGGGGAAAAATATCTTTTTTTTTTTTTTTTTTTTTCAGAAAAAGATCAAATCTTTTCCATGATTTATGTCTGGTATTCCAGATGAGCACCATA
This sequence comes from Bufotes viridis, assembly GCA_033119425.1. Classification (NCBI taxonomy): domain Eukaryota; kingdom Metazoa; phylum Chordata; class Amphibia; order Anura; family Bufonidae; genus Bufotes; species Bufotes viridis. Next base: position 371,218,636 of record CM065590.1, on the reverse strand, counting down.
TGGAAAATATTTGGCTGCAACTGTCACCCATCCCCATACAAATCATTGTTCCTGGGCAGCAGAGTGCTGTTTAGACATCCCAGTCTGCTGCCTGGGAAAGATGATTGTGGTGTCTGCACCTCAGATCATTTTACTCGATGAACAAGAGTTTTGCTTGTTCATCGGGTGAGGTATGTGGCACTTTTAGACAGGCCAATTATGGAGGATGCTATAACTGGCTGAATATCGGGCCATGTAAATCCAGCGTATGGACAAGACCATGTGTGTTTTGTGGCCTGCAAAATACATATACCAGTCTTTTGAATACTGCTATGTTTTCATTTTTGTAGAAATATCCTTCCTTGTCTTCAAAATGGAGAAGTATAGGACATGTTATATCTTTTTTGTGGGCTTGTAAAATGGACATACTTATGCTTACAGTGAGCTGACTGCATATTTTGTGGCCCAATTGATGTTAATGGGTTTGCAATCAATCCTTAATCTCAGACAACCCATAGGATAAAAAAGCAACAATGAAGTAAACTGTAAAATCAGTCCAAATCATTTGGTGTTCTCAAATTGTTGGCTCTTTTTCAATTTCATAGCAGCATTCTGTATTACAAGTAAGGGTGAACAATAAAACTGCATTGTGGGTGAACAAATATCATCCTGCAGCTATGAGAAGGTTAGGTAGTAAATCTAATCATGTGCTATATAAGATCAAAAATACTGCTTGACTTTGGTTCTCTCCTTTATAGCCTGAACAGGCAATTACATATCAAGATGGATTTATAGTACTGGAAAGGGTGTAATCATTGAGACCATTTTCCTTCCTTATTTCCTCACAGCAGAATATAGTAAAAGCAAGGTACTTTTGTTGACCAATTTAAACTTTATGTATAAAGAAGCTCTATGTGATTGCAGTACAGTTAAATTCTGTCAGATACCAGTCTTGCACAGCTTTTAGAGGAAGCATACCTCCAGGAAAACCTTGATAGGTAAACAATAAACATAAGATGCTAGGGTGCCCCCCTTATAAGAAATAAAAATATTAAAAAAAAATATAATCATGAAATATTGTACAGAATGACTGGGCCTGGTATAGTGTTATATATAAGAGACAAAACTAATACCTAAAAAAGACAAATGAATAACCTATGCCTCTCCGCAAAATCAATTATGGTAAAATGCTGCAAGGAGCAAATATAAGAGTCTTGACCATTTTGGGATAAATCAATTTTTGTTAAAGGGTTTCTTTCTATGAGAAAATAGAAGAAGCAGAAATAAATCAAATTACCTTTCAATCATTTTTTGCGAATTAAAGACATTTAGTTTTTTTTAATTATATTAACATTTTTTCTAAATAACTGTATATGTTTCTTTCCCTGGAGAACTCCTTTACCCCCTTCATGCATAATCATGTATGTCTCCGATTGCTAACTATGACAGTCATGGGTCTGTAAAATTTTCCCAGGCATGTCATGGTTAACTGCGTGTAAAGCAGTGCAATAGGTACAGCTCCTCAGCAGTTAGAGTGTCAGAAGTTAAAAGACCACAATAGTACTGCAGATTCTCCCAAAGGAGGCAAAAAAATTTAAAAAAATCAGATAACCTCCCCTTACCAATTTTGCATATAAAATAAAATAATGAAACATGTATTGCCGCATCCGAAAATGTCTGAACTGTAAAAATATTTTCCTCAGCAGTGTATGCCATAATGGAAAAATTAATTAAAACATGCGATTCACAATTTTTTTTTGTCAACTTATCCCGACAAGAATTGTATAAGAGTTAGTGATGAGCGAAGCAAACTTTAGATGTTACATCCGAAGTTGATATGTTCATAACTTTGGATTAATTCTGTACGGAGACTGTCTCAGTACAGTCTTAAAATGTATGGGCTCCAATGAGCCGAAGTTAGTTATTCATGAAATAGCTTTGGTAGTTAAAATTTAGAGTAGAAAAATACTTTAAAACTTGAAACGGAACTTGGCTTTGGTTCCGACTGGTACAGTATATAATAAAACTCCGAACAGTATGCAGTGATTAGTATAATACTCCACAGTATATCGTATCATATCCCACAACATGCAGTATATAGTACCCCACACTATGCAGTATATAGTATAACACTGCACAGTATATAGTACCACACCCCACAGTATATAGTATAACACCCTACAATATGCAGTATATAGTATAACATTCCACAGTATACAGTATGGGGTACCCCACAGTATGCAGTATACAGTATAACATCCCACAATATATAGTCCACCACAGTATGCAGTACCCACATTATAACACCCCACAGTATGCAGTACATAATATGACAGCCTATGTCACCATCTCCTGATGTAATCTCCTGATGCATTAACAGTAGAAAGAGGGAGGTGCTCATGCCACTCTACAGAGCACTAGTGAGACCTCATTTGGAGTATTGTGTGCAGTACTGGAGACCATATCTGCAGAAGGATATTGAAACTTTGGAGAGAGTTCAGAGAAGAGCTACAAAACTAGTACATGGATTGCAGGACAAAACTTACCAGGAAAGGTTAAAGGACCTTAACATGTATAGCTTGGAAGTAAGAAGAGACAGAGGGGATACGATAGAAACTTTTAAATACATAAAGGGAATCATCACGGTAAAAGAGGAGAGACTATTTAAAAGAAGAAAAACTGCTACAAGAGGAAATAGTTTTAAATTAGAGAGGCAAAGGTTTAAAAGTAATATCAGGAAGAATTACTTTACTGAGAGAGTAGTGGACGCATGGAATAGCCTTCCTGCAGAAGTGGTAACTGCAAAAACAGTGAAGGAGTTTAAGCATGCATGGGATAGGCATAAGGCCATCCTTCATATAAGATAGGGCCTGGGGCTATTCATAGTATTCAGCATATTGGGCAGACTAGATGGGCCAAATGGTTCTTATCTGCCGACACATTCTATGTTTCTATGTTTCTATCTCCACAAAAATGTTCAGCAACATTCCTCTTGGATGCTGGTAGGGGAAAGGAGTAGGACCTCTGATGATGTCATTGCCATGTGATCAGTAACAAATGTTACTGGTCACATGTCAATGATGTCATAACAGGTCCTTTCTCCTACCAGCATCTAGCACTGCAAATTAAATGAGGCATTCACTGAATGTGAGCAGACAGCCTGGACACTGACACTCCCTTCTCAGGAATGAGGGACACTCTCCTTCCTTGAAATAGGAGTTTTGGTCGGTAATGGGCCCTACAGAGACGTTGGGCCCATCACCACAACAAATATTCCTATTATAATTAGGGATGAGCGAATTGACTTGGGATGAAACACCCAAAGTCGATTCGCATAAAACTTCATTCTAATACTGTACGGAGCAGGAGCTCCATACAGTATTAGAATGTATTGGCTACCTTGGAACCAAACCCGAACTCGGGAAATGTTTTTTTACAGTACAAATTAATTAATGAAGTTATTGCATGAAGTCTTGCGAGACTTCGCGAAGCAATAACTTCGGCTCATCAGAGCCAATACATTCTAATACTGTACGGAGTTCCTGCTCTGTAAAGTATCAGAATTAAGTTTTATGTGAATTGACTTCAGATGTTTCATCCCAAATCGATTCACTCATTCCTAATTATAATCCCCCATCCAAACCCATAAACCTAGGTGGAATTGTTAATTTTTTCAATTTTACCACACAAGGAATTTTTTCTCGTTTTCCAATCAAAGACATTGTAAATTAAATGGTGCTATTAAAAAATGCAACCTGTCTCTCCAAAAATTGGCTCTAATATGGCTATGTAAACAAAAACTTAAAAGAAAGCTATGGCTCTTGGAATGTGAAGAGGAAAATGGGCTTTGTCTTTAAGGAGTAAAGCATATCAAGTGCATTAAGTATTGAGGTAATAAAGTAAATCTGTGTATGGGAATAATGTGCAAATTTTGTTTTATGGAAACCAATCCATTTGAGCTATTAAATGCTTTCCAGCGCTAAATTCTGTATCAAAGAATGTACTTATTCATAAAAAAATATGCTAAATACAAAACATAGCACCTATTTAAATATTATATTTTCATGTTTCACAATTCACTTAAAAATAAATTAGTACATATAAATAATGAGTGAACATACAAGTTACAACACAGGAACCTAATATCTAATGGATTTTGCAATGCAAAGTAAACCATAATTATATTTATAACACTACAACTTACAAGAGGAGAAGCACCAATGCCTTATAATGATTATACAGGGAAATACTGACCTGATTTAATGGAGTAGTGTAGATAAAGATTTGAAACTAAAGCAAAGGTATTCTTCAGAGATTTGAAATTATTAATGGCCTTAATAGAATAAAAGAGAGTGTTCTGTATTTATTTCATTAAAAGGGAAAAAAAAATATTCGGGGCTGGGAATACCAGTTTCATATATGCTGTGTAATATTTTATTAAATTAACAAATTAATGAAAAATTATTCTGGGAATATTATGCCACTTCAGTAAATTAGATATAACAAAGGGAACATTATAATTATTTCTTTTTAGTGAACATTGGTGCCCCAGAAACTTTATATATTCTATCAGGAGAATCCATGTCCATCTTAGGCTACAGTTTATCATAGTTTTATTATGTAGCAAGACATTTCTAAATTAGATCAATGCCATTATTTAATGGGGATAGGAGCCATACAAAGTATATGATTCAATTAAACAGGCAGCATCACATGTTATCTTGGCAATGTACCTGACTAATAAAGTTCCACTGCACTATAAATTTGTACTTCCTTCCTCTTGGTGCAACAAATACTTAGATGTGAATGCTTTGTTAGGAGATGTATATGCTACATTTGTCTGTGCATTGCCACCCAGTGTGTCACGATACTAGTGGAAGACTGCTGGAATCCAATGGCAGGGAAAAGGCCTGTACATAGGAGGCACAGGAGTCTAGAAAAGGAGGTTGCAGGACTGAAGGATGAACAAAAGACAGGCAGGCGGAGCCGTTACCGATAGCAACAGTGCAGGACCGAAGGATGCAGCAGAGCCAGGCAGACGGAGCCGTTACTGGTAGCAATGGTGCAGGACCGAAGGATGCAGTAGAGCCGAGGTCAGACGAGCAATGGATCAGGGCAGGCGGCACAGGAATGTAGTCGGGCAATCCGGGTCGGCAACAGGAGGTAGCAGGATGTCACAAAGTAGCAGGGTAAACCGCAAGGAGGAGGATCAAACCAAAGAGCTATTTCCAAGCAAGAGGACTGTACAAGCAGAAGCTAGCACACAATACTCAAGCAATGCTAACAGGCTTGAGAGGTTTACATGTGAAACAGAAAGTAAGATGGCACCCAGCTGAGACACAATCCACCATCTTAACTGAGGGAGAACTTGAGGGCAAGACAATCTTAACTAAACAGACATAGCAGGATGATTCCTGACACAGTGGTTGTCATGTGAGTTGCAGCCTGTTGAGGCTGTTGCTAGCATCATGCTATGTGATATTGAATTTGTATTGTGGGAAATGAACAAAATTTGCAGATGTACACATCTGTCTGTAACCTCATGCAATGTTGTATCAATTTCATAATGCAATACCGTTTACATCTCTGCTAAATCTAAACCTTCTTCTATACGAAATATTATCATGTCATTAGTCATATAAACTATTCTCAAAAATCCTATATCAAGATCAATTCCAGACTAGTGATGAGCGGCAGGGGCAATATTAGAATTTGCTATATTTCGCAAATATTTGGGCAAATATTCCTCATAAATTCGCGAATTCGAGAATTCGCTCTTATTTTCTTGATTGGGAAATTAACAATGCAATATGCAATTATTGCTTGCGCAATACAGGCGTGGGTCACTATTGATACATTTTTCAGGCTGCTAGAAGTTTCCAGAGACTGGAGAAAATGGTTGGCATGGCAGAACATTAGAATAGCTTCATATGCAGATAGAGTGCTCTGATATTTTTGTGATTGCGCAAATCGGCAATTAATGATGCGCATATTTTTGCACAATACGTGCAACTTCACATTTTAGCAGGTCTGACTACATATTGATTGGTGCACAGTATTGTTGTGAACTTGCCTGCAGCATGTATGTATGGATAGCAGAACCTATGACACTACCTAACACCCTGCACTGGAACCTATCAGCTACACTATAACACAATCTAACCTACACTGACTATCTCCCACTAACTATCTGTAATATATATATATATATACACGCAAGAGAAGAAATCAGGCAGCAATTTTTAAATATTGTTCAATGGTGCACGCGTACAACCCTGGTCATGGGGTCTCACTATAGATCCAACAAATTGGCGCAGCACTCCTCTGGTAAAAAGTGAACATATTGTGTTTATTAACACATGTTTACACAGCAACGTTTCAGCCCTCTCACAGAGCCATTTTCAAGACAAGGGAATTATACATATCAACATTGTGTTTTTATACAAAATTCATTATTAGTCCCACATGTGCATCATTTAGTCCACGTGGTAAATAACATAGAAAAAAGTCATTGTGCAAACAATTCATTCTGTGCAAAGTTCATCCGGAGAGCACCTCCTCCTCCTCCGCTGTACAGACTATATGTGTATGATAAGGTACTTAATACATAAAGTGAAAGTGCTCTTGTGCATATATATAAAAACAGAAGGAGGCCTGGCTTGCATTATATCCAGAACATACCAGAAAATAGAATAGGAGAACAATAGTTATACAGATTAAAATTACCTTGGCTACAATCACATGTATATATATATATATATATATATATATATATATATATATATAAATAACAAAGAGAAACACAGCAGCACTCAAAAAAATAATAAAAGCGGGTGCAATCCTTCCAAATCAGCGGGCTCAGCTGTCTACCAGGTATATAAATCCCAAAATTGAAGCAGCACTCCAGGAAACAAAACAAGTGGATCGACCTTTATTCCCCTGCCGGGGGAATATTGCAGGGGAATAAAGGTCGATCCACTTGTTTTGTATCCTGGAGTGCTGCTTCAATTTTTGGATTTATATATATATATATATATATATATATATATACACTAACTAATTATCTAATGTAATATGGCACAGCAAAGCACAGAGCACAGCAATGACACTGCTGTCTCTCTCGTAACTGAAAAAAACTGCAGAAAATGGCTGCTGGGGAGGTTCTTATATAGTAAGCAGCCTTCTTATTGGCCCACAAGCAAGAAGCAGGGAGGGATTATGGGTTCAAAGGAAAAAAAATCTAGAATATTCACGAATACAAATATATAGCACTATATTCTAAATCTTTTCAAATTCTCGAAGTGAATATATTCCCAATTAAAATTCTCAATTCGAATATTCGCTTCTAATACTATTCCAGACATATTTAATAACACTGGAGCACCACCGACCTGTGCTTACTTTCTAAGCAGCATGTGCCGTATTTCTGAACGCAGCATATGCTACTTGTAAAGGAACCACACTGTAATGTGACCAGAAAATACTTTGTAAACAGAATGAAAATTTGACCCGAATTTTCCCAAAAATGCTTATTTTAATGAACCTGAATTTTGTGCAATTTGATTCAGGAGAGAGAGAGAGAATGAAATAGAGAGAGACAAAGAGAAAGTTCTCCGGACAATTGGGCCACCTCCAATTTGGGTTAAATTCATTTGAATGGGACAAATTGGATCTGAATTTTAAAAAAAACTATCACTATTTGCAATTATTGGAAAAATGGGTTGGGGTTAAGGTAATATGGCATCCAAACTTAACATGATTTGTTTCAACTCAAATGTGCCAGTAAATTGCATTAATAAATATGCCCCATTATCTTCATATGGGGAGACTTTCTAGGGTGGTGAACATTTAAAAGAGTTGATAGTTCTTCAAACTATTCATAGTATGCATCATATTTTTAAAAACTTATGAAGACTCCCAAACATCTTAGAAAATATTTAAATAACTGCATGCACTCTATGCTCAGATATAGCCAATAGTGCCTAGAGAAGGGAAGCATTTGAAACAGAATTCAGTCCGAAGTTTAGGAAACATTTTATTCGCAACAAAGCTAAGTTACACATGTTAAAAAGCAAAAGTAAGAAGCCCAGAAACACAAGACCACACATAATGATGTGCAGCCAGCCAATCTGCAAATAGCTATCCCCTGTGATGTCACAGCCCAATAAAACCCTGATCCCGAGTGTTTGCTGTCATTTCACTGTGAGCTGAGCATAGGAAGGGAGAGTGCAGGGAGATCGTAGGGAGAGTTTTTTGAGATTGCAATTAGAGCATAGGGAGACAGCAGGGAGACCACAGGTTGAGTGTAATCTCTGTGTGCATCATGTTCTAGTGCACGCACAATCAGAGTTATTCCCTTGTTTTAGTGCTACAGTTATGTTGCATTTGTATTCCAGGATGGTGTAATATTTGCTGTGTATATGTGTGCAGAGGAACTAAATTGATCATAGAGAATGCCTTCTGTTACCTGTTGTGTTACATAGCGTATGACGCCACATTGAATACTTCATCCTGTACATGTGTGAAGTGTAGCGAAGTTTATCATAGTGAATGCCTTCGAATGTTAGCGAATGTTAGCGATATAGTTATTATTTACTATGGCCAACAGACAGTTGCCTAGGCCCACCAAAGGAAAGGGCAGTGGGAACAATTATGCTGTAGCCAGCACAAGTAGCAGCAGATGAAGGGGTGGGGGTAACAGCAGCCGCAGCAACAGGCCAGAGGTGCCACTGTCATCTAGTGGTCGTGTTTTGACCAACAATTCAGCTGTACTGGAATTGTTGACTCGTTCTTCACAATCATCTCAAGTTACAACAGATACACAGAGCAAGCAATTGGTCAGTTGCTTTGACACCATGTTTAGTTGGCATGGTCCAGGAAACCCCTCTATGCACTCAACCTGTCCTGAAACCACATTTTGCTTTTGCTGCTTCGTCCTTTAGCTAAGTAATGTTTGCCTTTGGCTCTGCTCCGCTTTTCATCTCCAATGACCTTTGTGGGTACAGTCAGCAGTTACAGACCAGCACAGTAATGGAGGAGAGGTCCTCTGCGGACTCCTTTAGGCGTGCTACTATGATGATAGCAGCATATGTGGGAACAAATGTTGTGAGAGGTCAGGGATGTGCGCGAGAGACAGGTGAGGGTGACACAAGTGACTTGCAAACATATATAGATAATGATATAGCTGATCGCACGTGGGAGTCGGGTGAAGCATGGTGGAAGGCTCCGATCGGAAGGCAGAGGGAGCCACATCCTTCTGCCTTACCTCACAGATGCCATGATTACTGGTGAATGCGACATCTGAAGGGCTAAATGACCGATTTCGGAGGGATCGCCTTTCATCATCATTGCGGCCGGGTGTCTGCTGCATGATATAGCCGGCACCCACCGCATATGGAGTAGGCTTACAGCAACAGCCCGTTCCATACATATCCTTAGCCACCATGACATATGGGTATTTCTGATTTATAGCGATTTATGATGAATTAATCCGGAACAAATTTAATTTCTTAGCTAACTGTGGGGAATCTGCTAAATCAAATTTTTAAAAATTTCGCTCATCTCTAATAGTCATGTTCATTACTTCTTCAAGGTCTTATGCCAGATGGATCTACAAAATATGGATGCTGTCCATGTTACAGCAGTTTTTTTGTGGACCCATTGACTGGCAGATAAGTATAGGATGTGATCTTTTTGCGGAATGGACATATGGATGCAGAAAGCACATGGGTCATCCATGCACTTTCTGCATCAGTATACTTGTTCTGCAAAAAGACAGACCGTATCTGAAAAATGTACTCTACAGACCGATTGAAAACAATAGGTCTGCAAATAAAATACAGACAGCACGTGATCCGGATTCAAACTTTGCAGATCTATGAATTTGTGGACTGCAAAATGGATATGATCATGTGCATGGGACCTTAGTCTTTGCACAAATCTGATTCATATAATTAAGTTGCAAAATTGAAAACAACTGCTTCCAAGAGTAAAATTGTTACTTGCTGCACAACTGAGGGCAGCATGGTGGCTCAGTGGTTCCTGGGGCCTAGCATTACTAGGGTTCTAGGTCAGAATGTGACCATGCACAGCATCTGCATGGCATTTGTATGTGACTTACCATGTTTGTGTGGGTTTCCTCCAGTTACTCCTGTTTTTTTCTATCACTCCACAGACTTATAATAGGGAACTTAGATCATGTGCTCCATTGGGGACGGCAAGCAATGTTAATCACTTCCCAACGACCCATAGACTATAAACGTCCAGGCGGTCAGGATTAATCTCTGAATGGACATTTTAGAATGTCTATTCGTATATTGAGCTGCACGCTGGTCAGTGACAGCAGGGCTCACCATAGAAAAAGCAGAAGCCATTTGTCTCTGTCCCTGCCTTTTGGATGAGCACTGAATGAGTGCTGTGTATACAGCTGAGGAAGCAATATGCTGCTCCCTGTTCTGGCCCAGGCAGTCATGTGACCCCTACTTACAAAAAAATGTGCTTTGTGACTAACTAATTCATCATGAAGCACATTTCTTTGTGAAATTTGGCCAAGCAGCCAAATGAAATTTTTCTAAACTTTGCTCAACACTGGTTGTCATTGTGGCTCAATTTTGATGTATAAGGTAAAAAACTAGGTCATGTCCCTGCTCCACAAAGTTACGCCTCCTTGTCAAGCTTCTCACAAAATGGGGTGAATTGACATTCCCTACATGCCAGTTTCATGGCATAAAAAAGTTGTAGACTTCATGTTTGTAAGTTTTTTTAAACACTACTGTGCCTGAATATAGGTGCAAGTAGCATTTCAGACAACTCAGACAACTCAGGATAGGCTTAGGAACAACTCTGTGAATGCCCTGACTTGAACCCAATCAAATACCTCTGTAGAGACCTGAAAATGGCTGTCCACCAACGGTCCTCATTTAGTCTGACTGAGTTGGTGGGGATCTGCAGAGAAGAATGGCAGAAAATCCCCATATCCAGATGTGCAAACCTCATGGCATCATACCCAAGAAGACCGGAGGCTGCAATCACTGCCAAAGGTGCTACATATAAGTACAGGGTAATTGGTCTTAATACTTATATCAAAACAATATTTTGGTTTTTCCTTTTCAATAAATTAGCAAGGACTTCAAACATTCTGTGTTCACTTTCTTATTATGGTATATTGTGAATAGAGTGATGGGTAGAAATATGAACTTTTTTATTTTGGCACAAGTTTGCAACATAACAGAATATGAAAAAAGGTCTGAAGATTTTCCGAATATCCAAAATGTGTGAATATGGTTACTTTATTAACTGATGCTCGAGAAAGTTTTATGATTTTGTCTGTAATGATATGAATTCTGTACAGAAGATAATGGTGTGAAATGTTTTCGTGAATGCTAAATAAGTTTAACCTTGGCTCAAGTTCAAGAATTTCTGAGGTTCAGCAGTTCACAATGAACTTTTGCAATTTGGAGGTATTAATCCTCATTATGTTCCTTTTATTAGCACCTTCATATTCTAGTTTTGGAAATATCAATGATTTTTGATGCAGGTCATTGCCTCAATTGATAGCAACTGATGGCATTTACATAACTATGCAAATTGGAGACACACACTGCAGAATATCATAAAAATGTCATAAAATCTATTTTTGGTGAAATATAGGAAAATTCTACAGATCCTAGGGTTGAGTCTTTTAGGCTAAAACAGCATTTCCTGTGCAGGCGAGTATATATTTATATTCAGCATGATAAACATTTCAAAACAATGGGGCAGATTTATCAAAACTAGTGCAAAGCCCGTAGCAACCAAGATTCAGCCTTTCATTTTCCAAAGGAGCTCTGAAAGATGAAAGGTGGAATCTAATTGGTTACTATGGGCAACTAAGCCAGTTTTCCTTTGCATTAATTTGATTTACAGGTGAAACTCAAAAAATTTGAATATCGCGCAAAGTTCATTTATTTCAGTAATGCAACTTAAAAGGTGAAACTAATATATGAGATAGACTCATTACATGCAAAGCGAGATATTTCAAGCCTTTATTTGTTATAATTTGGATGATTATGGCTTACAGCTTATGAAACCCCAAAGTCACAATTTCAAGGTACCCTTTGCTTAGTGGGTATGGATTAATTAGCTGACTATAGTGTGACACTTTTAGCCTAGAATATTGAACCTTTTCACAAAATTCAAATTTTAAGTTGCATTAATGCAATTCCTTTTAATTTGCATAACTGAAATAAATGGACTTTTGGACGATATTCTAATTTTTCGAGTTTCACCTGTATATATCCCCCAATGTGTGTATATAAAAATAAAACCGATTATTCTATCATTTAAAAAAAAATAATGTTCACATATTTCTTCATCTAGTACTATTATATTAGGGATGAGCAAATTGATTTAAACAAATCAAATTAATTACAAATATGCCAAAAACTTCAATTTCCAATGAATCACAAAATGGTAGCTCCTACTTTACAGTTCCACGGGCACCAAAGAAAATTTTTCCACTAATGTGGGATTCATTTGGTCCATTCTTAATTTAAAAATCGTGTGTATTTAAACAGGTTTTTACCTCCAGCTATAGTACCATCCATTTACCTATAGCCATGTATGTTGCTGTCACTTTGTCATTACTAATGCTGTCTTGGCATTAAAGAGCTTGAAAGTGGTTAGATACAGTCCTAGGAGACCTCTGAGTATCATATATGACTTTTCAGGGCAATCAAATCTGATTGTTGATGAACATTCAACCAAATAGGACCTTAAATTTATTTTGGTAAATCTCTACTGTATATTTTATTAACGTTCCTTATGGTATGTGGTAAGGTGCAAGGTGTCATATGTGATGGCAGGTACGTGTCACCGAGGTTGCTGGCCTCGGTGAGGTGAGAGCCGGGTTTTTGTCTGCAGCAGCTAGTGCTGTTTGACTTTGTTAAATAGCATGGCTGCAAAGCTGATCCGGGCCGGCTCTTACTGGGAGCAGCTAAAGAGTAGGGTGGGTGGCTGCTCCCCACGGTCCAGTCCATGTTTTGGGCTGGATATAAAACGCAGCCAGCAGCTGTGTCTGAGGAGTGTGATTATCCTGGAGCTGCTAACAGGGCTGGGAGTTCTCTGTCCAGGAGGAAAGAGCTCAGCAAGGAGGTATTTTGTTCCTGGCTACCTGAAGCTGGATTCTCCTGCGGCTGGGCCGACAGCGTGGTGCGAACCTGCACCTACACCTCCCAGGTGACTGAACCTGTGTTGGACTGTTTTTGTTTGGCTACGTTATTTCCGTTGTGTGTGAACTGTCACCAAGAGACTGTTTTTCATTTTGTGTGCAAGTGTGAATAAAACACTGTTTGTTGCACAATCTGGACTCCTTGTTTTGCCTCTAAACTGCACCCGCACCGCTGTCTACCAGAGCGACTCCCCACATTTGGTGTCGGATGCGGGCATGCGCAGTGAGGCTGGCGTGAGCGCCGAAGTTTTGTTTTTCTAAAGTGTATGGAATATATTAAGCCAGCAAAGCTGCAAGCAGGAGTTTCTGGCAACATGGAGGCTGCTGTGAAGGCTCTCATAGAGGCTAACGTGCAGCAGCGGGAGACCAACCAACTACTGCTACAACATGTGATGGCGTTACAGGCGGCAGGAGCGTCCCACCACGTCCAAGATGCCCGGAAGCGGTCCGTGCGGCGATCCCAAAAATGACCCCGCAGACGGCGTTGAGGCGTACCTGGCGGTTTTGAGAAGGTCGCCGTGAGGAAAAAGTTACCCGTGACCAGTGGGCTGAGGTGGTCGCTCCGTTCCTGGCTTCCGGACCCCAGCAGGTGTTTTTCGACTTGTCGGATGACCAAGCGGCAGATTATGACACTGTGAAAGGAGAGGTCCTAGCCAGACTGGGCGTGAGCGTGCTGGTCCGCGCCCAAAGAGTCCACCAGTGGGACTTTAAAACGACTGAACCCGCTAGGCCGCAGTTCTACGATCTGCTGCACAGGCTGCAAAAGTGGCTGCAGCCCGATCTACTAAGTCCCACTGCCATGCTGGATCGACTGTTGGCGGACATCTTTTGGAGGGCCCTGCCTTATCCCCTCCAGCACTGGATCGGCCAGGTATCGCCCACCAATGCCCTGGAGATGGTCGACCTGGTGGAGCGCTACGAGGCCACCAGAAACCTGCAGGGGACTCTTGCGGGGAAGGGGTCAGTCAAACCCGGAGGCCTCTGCCCCAGTTCCGACGTCCGGCGACAGAGCGGCCTGCCCGGAATATACCCCCTGCGAGTCCGCCTCCCGTGGTATGCTGGAGGTGTCAGGAGCCAGGCCACATCAGGGCCGACTGTCCGCATCGGGATGAGCCGATGGATATGAACTACGGGGTCGTCACTCCCTGTATGCACGGAAGCTGTGCGCAACTGGCACCCGTGAGGTGCAGGACCATAACCACCTGTGTCAGGTAGAGGTGGGAGACTCTCTGGCGGTGGCTCTGCTGGACTCCGGGAGTTTAGTCTCCCTGGTAAGGGCTGCACTTGTACGGCCTGCGGAGTATACTGGCCGTAAAGTCGGGGTCCTGTGCATCCACGGAGACCTGAAAGACTATCCCACTGCACTAGTGACTTTGTCCACAGCGGCTGGTAGGTGGACCCACGAGGTGGCTGTCGCTACTAAACTCCCACACGAACTAATACTTGGGAGGGACTTCCCGGTTTTCCGGCGCTGTGGCCGGCAATAAAGGTATCTGAGGGACCCGAGACAGGGGTGACCCTAGTAGAGTGGCCTGATACCGCTGGAAGGCCAGAACCCTGGGAGCCCGAGTCTGAAGGGCCGGCGGTAGGGGTGACCACTGCTCCAGCGGTAGAGGGGAGACAACCCCACTGAGTGTAATGGTGGGAGACACGGAGGACTTGCCACCGGGACCTGAGTTGGCAGACCTCAATGTCTCCGGGGAAAATTTTGGGACCGCACAACACGGGACCAAACCCTAACCAGGGCCTGGGAGAATGTGCTGGAAATTGATGGGAAACCCCAGAAACCAGGGGCTGAATTAATGTTCCCACGGTTTATTGTTCTGCAGGATATGTTGTATCGGGTGAACCAAATCCGAGGCGAACCTGTTGAACAGTTGGTGGTGCCCACAGCGTATCGCAAGCTTGTCATGGAGCTTGCCCACCAACATGTTCTTGGGGACACCTGGGGTGGCAGAAAACCCAGGACCGCATACTGCAGCGATTTTATTGGCCCAGTGTGTTCAAGGAGGTAGAGAATTATTGTAAGTCCTGTCCGACCTGTCAGATAACTAGCCCCCAGCCACATTTCCGTAGTCCCCTGGTACCTCTGCCAATTATTGAAGTACCGTTTGAGCGAATCGCGATGGATTTAGTTGGGCCTGTACCAAAGTCTGCCAGGGGCCACCAACACATTCTGGTAGTTCTCGACTATGCCACTCGGTATCCGGAGGCGGTGCCTCTGCGACATACCTCAGCTAAGCTCATTGCCAAAGAGTTAATGGAGATGTTTTCCCGTGTGGGCCTGCCAAAGAGGTTCTGACAGACCAAGGGACCCCTTTTATGTCCAAAGTAATGAGGGAACTGTGTAAATTGTTGCGTATAAAGCAGTTACGGACGTCCGTTTACCATCCGCAAACAGACGGTCTTGTGGAGAGGTTTAACCAAACTCTAAAAAATATGTTAAAGAGGGTGGTGTCTAGAGATGGGAAGGACTGGGATCTGCTTCTGCCCTATCTCATGTTCGCAGTGCGAGAGGTGCCCCAGGCCTCTACTGGGTTCTCGCCCTTCGAACTGCTTTATGGCAGACACCCTCGGGGCCTGTTGGATATCGCCAAGGAAGCGTGGGAACAACAGCCTGTCCCCCACAAAAGTGTCATTGAGTATGTCGCCCAAATGCAGGACCGGATGGAAAGGGTGTTGCCCTTGGTCCGGGAGCATATGGAGGCAGCGCAACAAGCCCAGAGTAGGGTGTACAATCGTCAGGCTCGAGTGCGGGACTTCAATCCGGGAGATCGGGTTTTGGTTCTGGTACCCACCCTTGACAGCAAATTCCTAGCTAGGTGGCAGGGCCCCTATGAGGTGATCGAGAAGGTAGGGAAGTAAATTACAAAGTACACCAGCCAGGGCGGCGCAAGCCGGAGCAGGTGTACCACGTGAATTTACTTAAGCCGTGGAAAGATAGGGACACAGCCGGCGACCACAGCCCCGGCCAGGGCTTCTAGAGTGAAAAGGGTCCAGCCCCACAGTTCGAGGCCTGTGAAGCAGTAACCACGGTAAAATTGCAGACAGCCTGTCTTCCAAACAAGTTCAGGAAGTCAGGGAGTTCATCAGTCGGAACACGGATGTGTTCTCGGACCTCCCTGGCCGCACGTCTCTCATCCAACATGACATCGTCACTGAGCCTCAGGCCAAGATCCGGTTAAAACCATACCGGGTACCCGAGGCTCGGCGACGGGCCATCGCGGAGGAAGTACAGTTAATGTTGAAGCTCGAGGTCATTGAGGAGTCGAAAAGTGAGTGGGCCAGTCCCATAGTCCTAATACCCAAGCCGGATGGGACGTTGCGGTTCTGCAACGACTTTCGCAAGTTAAATGAAGTATCCAAGTTTGGCGCGTATCCCATGCCCCAGTAGGCGAGCTGGTTGAAAGTTTAGGACAAGCCCGTTATTTTTCTGTGCTGGACCTCACTAAAGGGTACTGGCAGGTACCCTTAGCGAGTCGGCTAAGGAAAAAACCGCATTTGTTACCCCGCAGGGCCTGTATCACTACAAGGTGTTACCCTTTGGCCTGCATGGCGCCCCGCCACTTTCCAAGGTTAATGGACATAGTGCTGCGACCACATCGTCGGTGCGCCTCGGCCTACTTGGATGATGTAGTCATCCACAGCACCCGACTGGGAAAGCCATTTACCCAAGGTGCAGGCGGTAGTGGATGCCCTGAGGAAAGCCGGACTGACCGCTAACCCAAAGAAGTGCTCCATAGGGTTAGAGGAGACAAAATATCTGGGATATGTAATTGGGCGGGGAGTCATCAAACCTCAGGTAACTAAGGTAGAGGCCATTCGTAACTGGCCCGACCGGTCACCACCAGGCAGGTAAAGTCGTTCCTGGGGATTGTAGGTTACTACATGAGGTTTGTGCCCCACTTTGCCACAATAGCAGCGCCATTGACAGACCTGTTGAAGGGGCGAAAGTCTGGGAGGGTTAGCTGGAGTGAGAAGGCGGAGGAGGCTTTCTCCGCGTTGAAGTCGGCCCTGTGTGGGTCCCGGTTTTGGTGACACCCGACTTCAACAAGGAGTTTGTCGTACAGACCGACGCCTCGGAGGTAGGCCTCGGTGCGGTACTGTCGCAGGAGGTCAACGGGGAAGAACATCCCGTTGTCTTCCTGAGCCGTAAGCTCAGTCCCGCCGAGTCCAGGTATAGTATAGTGGAGAGGGAGTGCCTGGCTATCAAGTGGGCACTCGAATCTCTCCGCTACTACCTGTTAGGGAGGAGGTTCCGTCTGGTGACCGACCATTCCCCCTCAAATGGATGAGTCAGGCCAAGGAGAGGAATGCTCGGGTCACCAGGTGGTTCCTATCTCTTCAAAATTTCAAGTTTTCCGTGGAACACAGGGCAGGCCGCTTGCAGGGCAACGCAGATGCCCTGTCCCGCATCCACTGCCTCACGTGTGTTCACCCCTCAGGGTTGAACAAAGGGGAGTATGTGGTAAGGTGCAAGGTGTCATATGTGATGGCAGGTACGTGTCACCGAGGTTGCTGGCCTCGGTGAGGTGAGAGCCGGGTTTTTGTCTGCAGCAGCTAGTGCTGTTTGACTTTGTTAAATAGCATGGCTGCAAAGCCGATCGGGCCGGCTCTTACTGGGAGCAGCTAAAGAGTAGGGTGGGTGGCTGCTCCCCACGGTCCAGTCCATGTTTTGGGCTGGATATAAAACGCAGCCAGCAGCTGTGTCTGAGGAGTGTGATTATCCTGGAGCTGCTAACAGGGCTGGGAGTTCTCTGTCCAGGAGGAAAGAGCTCAGCAAGGAGGTATTTTGTTCCTGGCTACCTGAAGCTGGATTCTCCTGCGGCTGGGCCGACAGCGTGGTGCGAACCTGCACCTACACCTCCCAGGTGACTGAACCTGTGTTGGACTGTTTTTGTTTGGCTACGTTATTTCCGTTGTGTGTGAACTGTCACCAAGAGACTGTTTTTCATTTTGTGTGCAAGTGTGAATAAAACACTGTTTGTTGCACAATCTGGACTCCTTGTTTTGCCTCTAAACTGCACCCGCACCGCTGTCTACCAGAGCGACTCCCCACAGGTAGTATAAATGTGCAGCAAAATTATATTTAATGAGGAAACATCCTCTGTTCACTATTGCTTGACATTATTTTGAGTATTTATAAGTTTCTCTGACACCCTGGAAAATGTAATTGCAATGATGTTTCAACCCACAATATAGCCTGCACGAGGCACAGTATTGTCATTTAGCTGTGTCCCATTAACTTGTATCAAGCTGAGCTACTGTATAAAACAAGAAACAAAAATATGGACAAAAGTGACATTGATTCTGAAAACAAAATGATCCAATTTCTTCTAAATTTGAAATTTTTGTTTATCTGTTTTATTTTTCTGAATTTAACATATTACAAAATGTTTTGATGAGAGTAGCAATACCATATTAATATGCAATGTTATAGTATAAGTAGGACTGCACTTTTATGTATACTAGCCTGGGTATGTACAAACTGCAGTATATTGTAACTTTTACAGAACAATTGAACAGTTATAGTAGGTGAGCTGATCTGTTACGAACAGTAATCAAATTTCGGTTTACATTTCAATGATTAAACAAATGTATGACATTGGCAACCCATGTGTACCTGCATTAAATAAATAGTTTAGCTGGGATGTTAAAGATGATTTGTCACCTCTCTTGACGTGTCTGTTTAAGTTAGTACTCGCATTCCATATGTAATAACAATTCTGGAGCATCTATTATGGCTTTATGCTCTACCATTTCTTTATTATTCCTGCTGGAAGTTCTGATAGACACCGCTGAAAGTTACCATTTGGTGGAGGGAGTCCCTGAACAGCCTGACACTGGCAGCACTGATTGGAAAGTGTGAGACTGTGAAGTAATACAACCTCAACTGAGAACACTCAGCTGGCCCTTCAATGCAAAGTGCTATTAATTCATTCATAATCTATAGACAGAAATAGTTATTATAACAGACATGTGAGGAGACAATATACAGTAGGTCCTCTAATTATGCAGAATAGGGAAAGCATATAAAAGGGTATTATCTATTCAGTTGGAGAATTAAGTTTTTTGGGCGAGAATAGTGTTTATGAGCTATTCTTACAGTGCAACATGGAAACAAGATGTTAATCTTCATTTAAAAAGAAATAGAAACTATTCCTGTTTTCTCCTGTCATTAAGTAGGTATCCAAGACCACTGGCCATACTTGTAAGATAGTGGTTGCGTCCTGCTGAAATCTTCAGGCACAGTTGGCATACATCCATACATGAGCATGTCCAGCTAAAAATATTGCCTAAAACACATTAGCTATTGATTCAAGCTTATAACCCCTGGCTCTATGGTTTGTGGCTTGGAGTGTCTCTTTAAAGCCTATCATTATAATCTGACTAATCTAGAAGCATTGAACACAATGTAAAATATCACTCAGCAGAGCATTGCCCTTTCATGTCTTTTCATTTGTTTGAGAGTGATATGAGATACTGAAGACATATAATCTCATCGTGTAGCCAAATAGCAATTACATTATCAGTAGTGTTGATCACGAATATTCGAATAGCAAATTTTAATCGCGAATATCTGCACTTCGAAAATTCGCGAATATTTAGAATATCTCAAAATATATTCGTAATTGCGAATATTCGTTTTTTTTAAATATGCAAATTTTTATGCGAATTTTCGCAATCAAGGAAATAATGCCTAAAGATCAGGAATTCATGAATTCACAAATATATGGCGAATATTCGCCCAAATATTAGCGAAATATCGCAAATTCGAATATTGCCCCTGCCGCTCATCACTAATTATCAGCCACTGTGTTGAACTGTGGTTTCTTGGCCCTACTGATCCAGAAGAAGACCCTATTAGCAGGTGATTGTCTTGTAAGTTTATTTGGGTTTATCTTTTGCTGATGCCTGTAGTCTATTGGGCCAATATGACCCTTATTGCTAATACACTGTATATAAATTTGGAAGATTTTAGTGAGTGACTTTTTCTCGTGTTACTTTTTGGTTATGATAGCAAACCAATTATAATTCTTTGGAAATAAGTCAAATCTATAATTAGAAATATTTCATGAAAATGAAATCAAAGTAATGCTGGCTAATAGTCAAATCAGGATTAAGATACAGAGTATTAATCAGATCCTCTTCTTTTTCATCTTTTGTGTTGTATAATCCCTTTTTGTGCTAATGGGAGCTGTAATCCATTTGCTTTGAATAGAATACAGTTCAGTGCTACAATAATAGTTTAATGTTTCAGGCTCATGATATCAAAATTAGAAGCAAGGAAGTACATCTAATTAGGTTGCTACAGAATTTTGTTAACACCTATGAAACCTACTTACACCATTTACTTTTTATGTGCGATCACAGGAGGATGCAAAGTAGAATTCAGTATAATATCAACCATTTTTCTGAAGAATATAAGTAGGCCGATAATCTCTTCTATTTTATTGATGTATATAGCTCAATAATCCAAGAATCTGAGGTCAGGCATGAGCACATTGTGACATATTACATCATTAGTGACATTTTCAGTTTAAATTAGATTTTGTTCAAATTTACAAATAGTAGTAAAGTTGCATCACAGTGGGGCGTGGCCTAGACGGGCATGTGAGCGGACGCGTATCTCAGAGCTCCTCCGCTACCTCGGTTATTTTATCCTGAGAACCTGCTGGTTCTGCTCTTATCTTGTACCTGTCTGACCGAACAGCCATAGAGGTTCTTTCTGGTCTGCTGGGGAAGTTGTCCGGAGTGGCCATGACCAGGAGGAAGGAGCAAAAGGGATCGGAGAAGGAGGGTCAAGATGGCGCCCGAGCCACTCCTGGGCGTCCAGGTCGTGCCCCAGAGGTGCAAAGAGATGCCGCTGCCAAAATAGAGAAATATGCCAGGCTAACGGCAGCTGCTTCTCCGAGGGGAACTCCCAAAAAGTCAGCGACCTCCAAAGACCTGTCGGATGTGGACTCTGACAACGAACGGCCTGATGCAGATAAAATGCCTGTGGCCCGGTCGATCAGATTTAAAGCCCTGTCTGCCCTAGACGATCCTGTGCCCTCAGAAGCGCCTGACTCTGATTTAGAGGAGCCGACGTTGAAAGATGTTCTGCACGCTATCTCTAAGTGTGGCAAATCGCTGAATACACTCACCGTGCAAGTGAGGGCCATTAAAGAAGATGTATCCATAGTACGTCACGATTTGAGGAAGCTGGCTGAACGTACAACTGCCCTGGAGGGTCGAATGGGGGAGGTTGAAGACGCCATGTCTCCTCTGACCCAAAATGTGAGAGACTATGCTATGAGACTGGACATTCTTGCAGCAAACCAGGATGACTTGGAAAACAGGTCCCGCCGAAACAATGTACGGTTGGTGGGGGTGCCAGAAAAAGCAGAAGGAGGCAACCCGACTGAGTTCTTTGAATCCTGGCTACGGGAAAACTTTGGTGCCAATGTACTTACCCCTTTATTTGCTGTGGAGAGGGCCCATAGGGTACCGACTCGTTCTTTACCACCGGGTGCCCCACCTAGGCCGGTTTTGATGAAAATCTTGCATTACCAGGACCGGGACATTATTCTGAGAAAAGCGCAGGAAAAACCCGACTTGTCAGTAGATGGACAAAAGGTGGCGCTCTTCCCCGATTATTCGCAGGAGGTTCAGAAGTGAAGGGCCAGGTTCCTAGATGTGAAAAGACACCTGCGGATACTAAACATACCTTATTCCATAATGTACCCGGCCAAACTAAGGATTGTGGCAATGGGGACAACGCGTTTTTTTGAAGATCAGAAGGAGGCAGCAAAGTGGATGGATCGCCATGAGAGACAACTTGCAGCGGAACATGAATGATCTCTACATGCAGAGTCACGCCATGTTCTGTATCAGGGGTATGGGCCTCTACTGCGGCCTCAGTATGTCTGTGTATGAATGGTCCTGAATTATATGCTATTAATTGTGAATATGTAGATGTCGCAGACATATTATATTGTACGGGAAATAGCTTATATAGACCAGCAGGTACCGTCACATTCGTGTATACTTTATACCTCTATAATTAACCGAGGAGCGGTGTTAAGGGGAGCTCTGTGTTTCTTTTTGAGCTCTTCTTTCTTTTTCTTTTTTTCTCTTTTGTGGTCACGTACCCACACTCATTCCTAGTTATCCATCATACTTTCTCTCCAGGAGATAGGAGGGGAATCTTTGTTATTCAGCTAACCTCAGCAGCAGGTAGTGCCTTTTCTTTTTCCCATAGACCGTGATTCGGTGTTTAAGTGGGTCCTGCTGGTGTGGTGGCTGTCTTGTTAGGCAGTAATTTGTGATGTTTAAGGGTTCAATTTTGGGAGGGGGGTGGGGGGGATGTTCTTTTACAATATAATTTGTACACTATCTTTGAAGGTGGAGGGTTGTGTTACTTGTCCGGATATGATATAAAACTTCACTATGCTTGTCCCATTAATGCTATTATATATGTTGATAGAATGACCCATATCCAGATGTCTAGTCATGGAGGGGATGGTTAATTTTCTTAGCTGGAATGTACGGGGGATTAAAGATGCCACTAAAAGGCGTGCTGTCATGGACTGCCTACAACATCAACCATTGGTTTACTTCATTCAGGAAACTCACCTGACTCCAGATCAAACTAAACTGCTCACCCCTAAATGGGCAGGATATTGTTATCATTCTACCTTCTCATCTTATTCGAGGGGGGTGAGTTTCTTGATCCACAGATCAATTGCATTTGCCTGCCTCTCTAAAAAAGTGGACAATGAGGGGAGATATACATGTTTGCATTGTATGATCTTTGTTATTCCATGTGTTTTGGTGGGAGTGTACATCCCGCCGCCATACTCATCAACTGTATTTAAGGGTATATTGCAGTTTATCGCAGACTTGCCAGATATCCCAGTTCTGTTACTTGGGGACTTTAATAATACCCTTGATAGATACTTAGATAGAATGGGAACGAGTCAATCTCCACAGGCGGGGGGCTTAACCTCCTTTGGAGTCCTTATGCAAGAAGCTATGATGTTAGATTTCTGGAGATTGAAGAATCCATTAGTGAGGCAATACTCTTGCTGCTCCAATACTTATAACTCTCTATCTAGAATAGATCTCATTCTTGGGAATTCCCATATGGGTAAATACTGTATGTGCGGGATGTACACTACTTGCCACGCAGGATCTCAGATCACTCACCGGTAGTTGCGGTGATCGACCTTAGCATGTCGCAGATTACTAACAAAGTTGCATCACAGTGAATTTACTACTATTTACCTTTTTGACATCATAAATGTACTGCTTCTTTGAGTATTGCTAAACAATGCCCACCTCTGGATGCACAGCAACAGATTGCTGCTTATTAGTGCCTTTTGTCTGTACATTACAGAAATAATTCTAGTCATGTAGAAAGAATAATGTTGCATTGATGACTTAATTATACTTAATGATACTTATCATGATATTGAAAAATAAATTATGTCAGTAAAGATATCCTGTTTGTTGAGGCAGGAAATAAGTAGGAGCTGTTTATGTCTTACACTACCATAACTCTTCCCTTAGGCCCATACCGGGACATCATTAGGTATATCAAAATTTTGTTGCAATGGTGTTTAAAAAGGCACAAACCTGGGGTTGTGACTTACTTACACCAAAAACAGTTTTTTTTGTTTTGTGCTCTTGTTGTGTAACCCAATTATACAGTACTAAATATTTTGGTCAGGTGCCTAGATAATCTTTTCTGAAAGTTTAAATACTGTAAAGGTTCCTAACCACAAATAATAACATAGTTGATACGGTTGAAAAAAGGCATAAGTGCATCAAGGGATACAGTAGGTGGGGATGTGAATCCCAGAACGGAAGTGAGACTCAGATTTCTACACGTTTTCATAAGCATTAATGTTGTTTACCCTTAAGAATTCGTCTAAACTCTTTTCAAAACTGTCCACTGTTCCTGCTGTGACCACATTGTGAGGAAGTCTATTCCACAGATTCACAGTTCTTACAGTAAAGAAGTTTTGATGCTTCTAGAGACTGAACTTTTTCTTCTCCAGTCAAAGGCAGTGCCCCCTTGTCTTTTGAGGGCATTTTACATGGAACAGTTTTTCTCCATATTTTTTCTATAGCTCATTTATATATTTGTATAGGTTAATCGTGTTCCCCATTAGATGCCTCTTTTCAAATAAAATCAATTCTTTTGATCTTTCTTCATAACTAAGACCCTCCATGCCCCTTATCAGTTTATTCGCTCTCCTCTGTACTTTTTACAGCTGCAGTCCATCCTCTCTATGTTTCAATATTATATTATTACCACCACATTTGATGGGTGGCAGGATGTTCTTAGCATGGAAAGATGCATTTTCTTTAGGCCTAAAACAATGAGACCTTTGATTGCTAAAGACTGCACCTAGCTCATCAAATGGGTGTAGATTAGTGGTAAAGGGGCATGCTTTAATATGCAACAAAATACCGTAGTGTTATGGTAAAATTATAGTAAAAAAAATTCCTGCTGCAAAGTAGTCCAATCAATAAGGGGGGGTTCCTACCAGCGTCGATAGGACTTTTTTTTTCCCGCCATGTATAACGGAACAAAACAGAACCAATATTTGTGCCCATAGACATGTATTAAAACAGAGCAAAACGGAATGCCTCTTAAAGGATTCTGTTTTGCATTCCGTCCAAAAATTCCGTTAAACATCTGTTATAACGTAACATTATAACGGAATTCCTAGCGCAGGTGAGAACTCGCCCTTAGTGGTATAAAGTTAGACAAAAGTATCTGTCTATGCACCAAATTTAGCATCCAACATGAGCCACTGTAATACATTTGACAAATATTTAGACTAAGTATATTCTGGTTGCAAGATTAGCAAATCTGTCCCATTATTTCCAATTGCTTATATTTATCCAGGTAATTTTCTCACTTATATAGCGCTGGCATATTCTGCAGCACTTTGCTGACATTATCTACTTCCAGACTGGGCCGTTTACTCCCTTCCTGACCAAGCTTAACTTTGCAAATCTGACATGTGTCACATTATGTGTTAATAACTTTGGAACATTTTTACTTATCCAAGCCACTCTGAGACTGTTTTTTCATTACATATTGTGTGTCTTGCTAATGGTAAATTTGAGTCAATATGAATACAAAAAAATTATACAAATCATTAAAAAATATCTATCTATTCTGAATAGAAATAATGATCTCAGAAGTATTCTTAGTCATGGTTGTAGGTACGTGGCTAAACATTCAACAACCATAGGTAATATGATAGCACCAAGTATGTTCCCAAAAAATAATAAAACAGACAAGAATATTTGTCTCTGTACTAAAGGATCATATGCATGTGGGAGTGCCAACTGTGCATTATCCAAGCATATGATTAACACAAGTATACTAAAATCAACAAGTACAGGGCAAACACACACTATAAAATCTTTTATCAGTTGTGCATCTACATATATTATATACTGTATACAATGTAAACATTGCACTATTCAATATATAGGAAGCACAGTACATCAGCTAAGAAGAGAGAATAGGGAAGCACATATGGGATATTCTAAACCCAAGAACCCGCAATGGTTCTGCAGCCTCCCAACATTTTACACATATTCATGCTGGCAGCATAGCAACACTGAAAGTAAATGGAGTGGAGAAAGTGGAAAACCCGGCCAGGAACATGGATTGGCAGTAGTGATGTCGCGAACATAAAATTTTCTGTTCGCGAACGGGCAAACCGGGCAAACCGCCATAGACTTCAATAGGCAGGCGAATTTTAAAACCCTCAAGGACTCTTTCTGGCCACAATAGTGATGGAAAAGTTGTTTCAAGGGGACTAACACCTGGACTGTGGCATGCCGGAGGGGGATCTATGGCAAAACTCCCATGGAAAATTACATTACAATACCCGATATGAGTGGTATTTTCTGTAGTACTATTCTCATCAGTTTAATCCCTCTAACGTCCCCAATCTGGGGGCCATTTATTGAATTGATTTTTCGAACAGGGAGATGGTTAAAAAAACGCTGGCTTCCTCCACTCTGTTTTAATCCACGGTCACTGCGTCTGCGCCGTGCAATTTACTGTCACACCCGATATGAGTGGTATTTTCTGTAGTACTATTCTCATCAGTTTAATCCCTCTAACGTCCCCAATCTGGGGGCCATTTATTGAATTGATTTTTCGAACAGGGAGATGGTTAAAAAAACGCTGGCTTCCTCCACTCTGTTTTAATCCACGGTCACTGCGTCTGCGCCGTGCAATTTACTGTCACACCCGATATGAGTGGTATTTTCTGTAGTACTATTCTCATCAGTTTAATCCCTCTAACGTCCCCAATCTGGGGGCCATTTATTGAATTCATTTTTCGAACGGGGAGATGGTTAAAAAAACGCTGGCTCCCTCTACTCTGTTTTAATCCACGGTGACCGCGTCT
The DNA here is from genome assembly GCA_033119425.1 of Bufotes viridis. Taxonomy (NCBI): domain Eukaryota; kingdom Metazoa; phylum Chordata; class Amphibia; order Anura; family Bufonidae; genus Bufotes; species Bufotes viridis. The sequence goes on along the minus strand of CM065590.1, from coordinate 371,192,020 downwards.
GCGCCGTGCAATTTACTGTCACACCCAATATGAGTGGTATTTTCTGTAGTACTATTCTCATCAGTTTAATCCCTATAACGTCCCATATCAGGGATTGCCTTTTGTGAAAATTTTTTTAGGCCGGGTACCTTCGACTGCCTTCACATTGACAGACCAAACTCTCATACACCAAACTGAATTGATTTCAGGAACCGGGAGATGGAAAAAGCAGCTTGGTCGGTCCTCATACTCCCAAATTGGGGCACTGCGTGTGCACAGAGCAATGTGCTGTGGCACCCTATATGAGTGGTGTCTTAACTAGTACTATTCCTATCAGTTTAATCCCTGTTACGTACCCTATCAGGGGACGTGTGCCGAATTAGAATAATGTGTAAAAATTAAATGCCTTATTTATTGGCAAGCTACTGTTCCACCCGGTATCAGTGGTTGGCACTGGCAGTGGGCACACTACAGTCAGTGGAAGTGGGCCTGACAGACACTGGCAGCAGGCAAGCAACTGAATTTAGACTACTGTCTAAAAATTAAATGCCTTATTTATCGGCAAGCTACTGTGCCGCCCGGTATCAGTGGTTGGCACTGGCAGTGGGCACACTACAGTCAGTGGAAGTAGGCCTGACACACACTAGCAGCAGGCAAGCAACTGAAATTACACTAAAGTGTAAAAATTAAATGCCTTTTTTTGATGCAAAGTCCTGTGCCACACGGGATGACAGGGGTGGGCACTGGCAGTGGGCACACTACAGTCAGTGGAAGTCGGCCTGACACACACTGGCAGCAGGCAAGCAACTGAAATTACACTAAAGTGTAAAATGAAATGCCTTTTTGATGCAAAGTCCTGTGCCACACGGGATGACAGGGGTGGGCACTGGCAGTGGGCACACTACAGTCAGTGGAAGTCGGCCTGACACACATTGGCAGCAGGCAAGCAACTGAAATTACACTAAAGTGTAAAAATTAAATGCCTTCTTTTGATGCAAAGTCCTGTGCCACACGGGATGACAGGGGTGGGCACTGGCAGTGGGCACACTACAGTCAATGGAAGTCGGCCTGATACACACTAGCAGCAGGCAAGCAACTGAAATTACACTAAAGTGTAAAAATTAAATGCCTTTTATTGATGCAAAGTCCTGTGCCACACGGGATGACAGGGGTGGGCACTGGCAGTGGGCACACTACAGTCAGTGGAAGTCGGCCTGACACACACTGGCAGGCAACTAACCTTAGATTAAAGTGTAAAAATTAAATGCCTTTTTTTGATGCAAAGTCCTGTGCCACATGGGATGACAGGGGTGGGCACTGGCAGTGGGTACACTACAGTCTGTGGGCCTGCAGCTCCTTACACACAGGCAGGCCAGGCAACTGCAATATGTATATGGAGAAAAAAAAAGCAGACTAATGTTGCAGCCCTAAATAGGGCTTTTTGGGGTGCTGTCAGGACGCTGTCCTTACAGCAGGGATCTGATGAGTCTTTCAGGACTGGAGTGGACACTAAATTCACTAGCCTAGCTATCGATTTCCCTGTTAAATCAGCAGCAACTACACTCTCCCTCCTCTCACTAAGACTGCAAATTCCGAATGAATCTAAAATGGATGCTGTTCAGGAGATGGGAGGGTCTGGGAGGGAGGGTATGCTGCTGATTGGCTGGAATGTGTCTGCTGACTGTACAGGGTCAAAGTTTGCTCAATGATGATGTATAGGGGGCGAACCGAACATCGCATGTGTTCGCCCGCTGCGGCGAACGCGAACAAGCTATGTTCGCCGGGAACTGTTCGCCGGCGGATAGTTCGGGCCATCTCTAATTGGCAGCATAAAGTCGGTAATAGAGGATTATTGGATCTGGAAACATCCGTTTTTCATGACGGTATAAATCTACATACCTTTCAGATTTCTTTTTTTTTTTGTTGAAATTATTTTTTTCTATTGATTTGTTGTCCTCATTGGACTGTGTATGTTTGAACCTCATGTACCTATATTAGCCATGGTATGCAACATTGCACCATGCATGACATTTCAGATGCTTTTGATTTCAAAAATTTTTGATTTCAGAAATACCTGGTTGCTATGGTTTTTGTCCATTGGTTATCCTGACTAAACTCTTTGCAGCTATAGCAACTTCCATCCATTTAGGATGGGCTTCACTACTTTGATTTTATTCACCTGAGATTGCTGACTCCCCCCTTGGGAAAGGTGACCTATGGGAAAACATGCTATAAAGGTGCTAGGAGGAAGAATGTTTAGTTATGTTCGAAATGCATGGCATATTATGTCTTTTTTGGTATTTTTTATTGGTTTTAAAGGGCTATAAATAAAGACAAGAAGTTTTACATAAGTGCCAAGGGATTAGTCTGGGATTTAACTTTTTGATGCTGACAGACTACCTTTAAAAGGATAGCACGGAGAGGCATGTTGAAATCCAAAAGGTTATTTGAACATAAGCCACAACAGAGAGCCACTGGAAAAAGTGTATTATAATGGATGGGTTCTTTGTAATATTTCCACACACACTTTTTACTGGAAGTTTCAACTCCTGGACCAGCTGCAATCTACTTGAAACAAACACTTTAAAAAACTTGGTGTCTTTGGATTTTTATTGGTGTAATGTGATATGTTGTCCATATTTAAACTTAAGTTATAAACACTTTATGCAGTCCTATTTTCATATTGTGACTCAAGGTGAGAAACCCTTTTCTGGTAACCAAGTTAGGTGTTTCACAACCACCATACTCCTAAAGTTTAGATACTGAATAGACACTTGTTTAGCTCATAACTATCAGCCTTAAAGGGGTTGTCTCATCTCAGAAAGAAGGGGAATACTGCTAGAATATGCCCCCATGGTCTGATGGGTGCTGATCCCACCTCTGGGACCCACAACTACACCGAGAACGTAGCCTCGAAAGTTGTGGAGGGTGCACTGCGTATGCGCAGCCGCCTTCCATTTCTATTGGGCCTCTGAAAATAGCCGAGCACTGGCTCATCTATTTCTGTTGGCATCATGGAACTGAATGGGAGCAGTAGCCATGCAAGCACAGTGCGCACCCATTCACTACTATGGGAAGAGCGCTTGGTGGTGGCCATCACCCGCCACCACTCCGGCTACCACCTTCCCTGCTTCATTCTCAGCGTAGGTGAAGGTCCCAGAGTTGGGACCCTCACCTATCAGACAATAAGGACATATCCTAGCAATATGCCCCCCCCCCATTGTTTCAGATGGAAATACCTCTTTAATTCACAGAATAACATGTATGTTCGACCCTGCTGAGCATGCTTATTATCTCTGTGTAAGCAACATCCATACTGTATGTAAGTATTAGTGTTGAGTGAATCGAAGCATCCAAAGTGGAATTTGGCCCGCAGTTTAGGAAAAATGTGATTCAACATGAATCCAAATTTCCTTGCTTTTCATTTTAATCAATCAATTTTTCCTAGAATGGTGGCTGAAAATAAAATAAAAATTATGCTCATCCCATCCACTTGATTGTGGAGAGGTTATCTGCTCCCAACTTCATTGAAAAAAACCTTCCAAAGAACCTGCGGTGAGAGTGAAGATGGTACCATGTGATGACCGACTTGACAGCTTCAGGCTCGCCGCAAGCCCTTTGGCAGATTAAATAGGAGCAGACGGTGTCTTCACAATCAAGTGGATGAGGTGAGTATATATATATATATATATATATATATATATATATATTTTTTTTTAACCCTAGATAAATCTCCTGAGCACCTGAATTAGAGTCTCTGATGCTATGATCAGCATTGAACATGGCATCTGAGGGGTTAACTGATGTGGAGGGGTGGCATAATCGGAATTTCCCATCATTGTGCCCACTCCATACAAGTAAAAGGGATTTGCGACAAAGTAATTTCTAACAAATCAAATTTATTGACGAAGTTCGGCAAATCGGCCAAATCAAATTTTTCATTTCAAAACTTTGTTAACTCTAATAAGTCTGTACGGTGTCCTACAGCATTACCACATGGTCAGACATGTCTAGATGGGGCCCCCCCCCCCCCACCACCACCACCACCACCAGGTGCCCCAGGAATTTTGCTAATCTGCCTTTCCCTCATCCCTTTCTGGCTCTGATCTTTATTTTATGAAAAAAGAACTCACATTGTAGAGCAGCTAAAATCCCCTTCACTGACATATTTAAAGGCAGAATAAGAATTTGTACTATATTTAGTATTAAATGGGCTACAGAAATGAAACCTTATAAACTATTGAAATTTGATAGATTAGATGTTGTATTACTTCTTATAGAACTACAAGTGGCTCACCATTACCAAGCCCAATAGATAAATATCTCAGCCTAGATCGGATATAGGTTTGATGTCAAATTATCTCTGCAATTTTTCAATAAATTTGATTGCTTATATTGGGTTAAATAACCCACAATCAAATGACAGGTTTGTCTGACAGCCAAAGCGGGGACAAAGCTCTTCCCTTATATATTTATAACTATGAGTCCACTGTATTTTTTCATCACTACAGTCAAACAGCAGAATATTGTTGTGCCATTTTGGGTAATAGGCGAACAGATCCTTCCTTGTAATATGCTGCACTTTTTTGCAGTAGTATTTTCAGCTAAAAATTCCACTTTACTATTTAGCATGTTATCTATTTTTCTTTGCTATGTAACCTCGTGAAGAAAGTCTTTGGAAATGAACAACTACCGTACATCTTTATTTCAGTAGAGGAACAACCATCTTGAACAACCTCTATTCATCTTGCTGATGAATTATTGAAGCTGATATATGATTGCAAATCTTGCTGATAAATGATTGAAGCATTGGCTGGTTTGGCTTTAGCATTAGCATTTGTTTAGCATACACAGTTTTTGCTATATAATTGTTGATTTCATTTCTTTCAAACACTGTGTTTAGAAAAAAAAAGCTCCAGAATGAATTGCAAGAGTTTTTCTTTAATATAAAAAATGTTTTCCATCCTTCATCAACTTTGCCTTCTTGGCCTAAAAGAAACAAGTAAGGATGTACATACCTCTCTACTATACATGGCTTCATGCTTCCTTATTGATTGTATCATGTTGTGATAATTCACTAAATGACTGTGAAGAAATACTATTCTATTCAGATTTGTATATAAAATGTACTAAAAACAATGCTAACCCTATACCTGCCAAGGTATGATGAGCATAGACTACATTATTGAAAAAGAAGCAAAGTATGATCTTGTTAGCAATAAAAACAAAACTTCCTATGTCAATATTGGAAACTTGAAAAGCAGAATTTAGCTAAACTGAGGGAGCCTCATCTGGTTTCAATCTTGATTAATTTCCAAATAAAACTTCCCTTCTGGTGTTTGTATCAACTCTATTTTAATGATTATTTTTAGCAATTATTATAGTTTTAATGATAATCTAGCTCCTTGTGATATACCATCTATCTTTAGTCAAATTCCATAAGGGGTAACCTGTAATTGTTTTAATAACTCCCTGGGGTTGTGGTTTTCAGATGTATAATTGGTTTCTATTTATGACAAAATCTATATTAGAAGAGCACATTGTAACCCATTTCATCCTTACATGTCAGGATAAGGCAATTATCTCTGCTGTAGAGGAGACAAGCTGATTGTGTCAATTGAAATGATTTCAGGTGATGCATTCCTGCCTCGTGTATATACAATATAGAATGCTAAGTGACACAAGTTCTTTTTTAAATGAATTATTTATGTTGAATTCCCAAGTGGGATCTACTAGGTTGAAATGATTGCAATTGCTTTGAAAATTAGCTTAGCAGTTATTGATAAATATCACAAAGGATCAATAAAGCTACTCCGACATACATAATGAGTATTATCATCACATTAAATATAGACCTAAGCATTATTATACATTCACCCTGGTTAACAGGAAAATTGAAAATGTAAAACTTTACAAAAGAATTTTAAATAAAGCCTGTAACTAATATTTATTTATTACCTGCTTGCTGACTTACAAAGAGTATGTAGCAGAAATACTGAGAAATAAGAAAAAAAAAACTGGTGTTAATCACAAAATGCAACTAAAATTCGTTTTCTTCACTTGCAGAGCTACCTAGAAGGGTAACGGAGGTGGGGCCTAACTAAGCATTGGCCTAAGCCATCAAAATATGCTTCACATTGGTGAGCTTTCTTATTAGGCTCCTCAGACTGAGTGCATACCACACAGATGATTGCTCAGTTACTATCAATTAAAGAGCAGGAACTCTGCTTTAAAATACATTGTAATGATGCTCTTTTGTGCAAAATGACAGCATATTGTAGACAGGATTGCATTCTTACCATTTATCACTATCCATCACTGCTCTACAATCACTGCTCTACAATAGATAGCAACAGAGCAATCCTGTGTGGTATGCAGTTAGGATGAGCACCTTACAGGAAAGTTCACTAATGAGAAGTATGTGAAGGTGGCAGAGTGCAGTGTGTATGTAGGCCACGTCCCTCTTACCCCCCTAGGCAGCTCTGCATGTGGAGGCAACCTTTGCTCACATTCTAGGATGGGCTTTAAGTCCCAAAGAACCCCTTTAAAATAACATCACATTACATGGGCAGCATGGTGGCTCAGTGGTTATCAGTGGTGCCTAGCAGCACTGAGGTCCTAGGTTTGAGTCTGACCAAGGACAACATATGCATGGAGTTTGTATGTTCTCTCTGTGTTTGTATGAGTTTTCTCTGGGTACTCCAATTTCCTCCCACATTCCAAAGATATACTGATAGGAAACTTAGATTGTGAGTCCCACTGGGGACATTGTGATGTAAAGTCTGTAAAGAGCTGCAAAATATGTCAGCACTATATAAGTGTGCAAAATAAATAAATTACAGTCCTTGAAAATGACTGCTGCATCGTCCCCTTCAGGTGCCATATTGTGAAGCTCACCATGCAGTACTGCACCCAACAGCACAGAGACCCACTTAAAAGAGGTCACCATGACGTTGACAAGGGGGCATGTCATTTAGCAGCTTAATGGTCCATGTACTTTTGTCCAAAACTTTGGTGTAATTAGTTGTCTTTCTATATAGCAACTTATTCTCACAGTAGATTCAGCTGTTAACAAAACCCTACGGCCAATGTTTACCCTACCAAATTCATTACCATAATTTCTTGGGCTGGTGGTATAAAGGGCTGCCTTCTATAGTTTTGGGCCTCTCCTTACCTGTGACCCGTAATCCCTCCTAACCTGTGACCCGTGATTGCCTGGTGCATTGCAGGAAGCGGCATAGCAAAGGATAAAGTAGAAGTGGTATTCGGCACAAAAAAGTCTTGCTTGCAGGACTTTTCTCTATGCAATTTTTGATCAATACTGTGACAGAAGCCCTGAACGGAGCCTTTAATGAAGATGTGGACATGCCCTAACTCAAAATAGAACTGATGCTGTGTGGATATATTGCTTATATAATACCAATGGCTGTTCACCAAGTTCTGGGTAATATACCATAGTTTTGCAGAGATTATATATTTTTTTCAATCTTTTGTTTTGATCTCTAAGGAATGCAGAATATTAGTATTCCCATTGGAAACTGGCACGATACAGTATATAGAACAGTAAGATAAGATTTAGCCCTTGTAATAAGGTTGTGATCTTGTAGAACCTATTTCTCTACACAGTGGAGATGACTCCAGGTACTACAAATTTCCCTTCTGCTTTTCATTCTGTCCCCTATATGTAAGCATGATGAGAAGTTCTGGAGGTGAATTGAACACGGCAGGACAATCACTACATCTCAGCTATGGAAAGCACAGAGTACAAATCAATTTGACAGTGGAAAACATTAAACAGAACTCACTGCATGTTTTCCTTTACTCTTTTCCTTTATGTGAATATTACTTTCAATCACAGAATGTACATATTAGGGTAATACACAATTTACTCTGAAGACTCATTCTGAAGCAAAATTATGTATGCAAAGTACATTGTACTGCATTGATAGTTCTTATGCAAGGTGAAGGTGACTATAAGGTTGTAATTACAGGACATGAAATTTACAAAGTCACTACATGCGAATTGCCAACTGGAGCATGACAAGACATACAATTTACGATTTTCATGCTTCCATGAAAATATCATTATGATCTTTGAATTTATTTTAATGGGAATGCCTTGTACAGTATTTGTCTCCAGTTATATAGCATCCTAATTAATTTCCAAATGTACCATCTTCAGTCTCCCTGCTACCTATTATACATCAGAATGGAATTAAGTCGAATGTGTCATCACAAAAATTACCTATTGTTTAAATAATGTTTTTTCTGTTAAACATACTTTTAAGAATTTTTTATTTTGTTGTAATTTTCCATGTCACTATATTAAAAAAAATCCTAATATCCTGCAGTTTTTGCACTGACCACTAAGCCTAATTAACATGTCAAAACTTCCTGTTCTGTGATTACTTTTAAGCGGTCATCTCGCTAGAATTATAATGAAAGATAACACCACTGTATAGATAACACAGTATCATACCTATTAAAAATAGGTGATGGGTACAGCCTACAACTCCTCCTCCCTGTAAAATAACCTCTGCTAAAATCACAGAACATTTCTAGAAAAGTCTAAAAATAAGTCAACTTGCTTTCCATTGTGCCTAAGGTTCATGTGGCTGCTCAGAAGAAAGTTTCTAAACTGTGTTAACAGCGACTCAAACAAGAAGGGGGCACCAAAATATTGCAAATAAACTATGAAAAACATTATTTTAAATAAAATATACTTTTGCTGATGCATTCGTTTTAATTGACAAACTGCTACTGTAAACATTTTAAGCCTCTTTGTCTTCTCCATACCTCACTTAATATTAGTGCTGATTGTTGGCAGCCCTGTTCCTGTTTGTCTCCCAGTGCTTACTAACTACTGGTCAGCACTGGGAGCAATTCAGATAAGCTGGCAAGTTAGACCAGTAATAAAATCCATTTTTTGTACTATATATACCTTTTGGAGATGAGAGAATTATAAAAAAAATCAATTTGGCTACTTCACCAAATTTCACAAAGAAATTTGCTTGGTGATACATTAGTTTATCACAAAGCGCATTTCTTTGTATGAAGTGGGCGCAAAGACATGGAATGGCAATTCTGCTGCCCTCCCCCCATTATTTAATCCCTCAGATGCCTTGAGGCCGACAAGGCCATCTTGATTGGAGACATTACGTGAAATTTCACATGGTGATGTGATGACGTCATCATGCCAGCTAGCATTGTGATGTCATACGTCACTGAGCGCATTCGCATGATATCTTCAATCAAGATGGCCGCTCCGGCCTCTTTACGCAAAAAATGGATGAGGCGAGTATGTTTTTTTTTTACCAGATTAACCCCTGAAAGCCCTCATGTCACGTTCGGGTGTGGGAGGGAAACACCACACCGAACATAGGAGGGAAAGGGATAAAGGAAAAAGGCCTGGAAACTAGGGAAAGGAGATAGACACCTCCTAGTAAAACCCTAAACAAAGACTCTGTAATGAACAGACCCCAGAGGTAGGAGAGTTCATACATAGGAATACCTAATGTCCTAACTCACCCTATAGGACTCTGGTACTAATGTCAGGACTGAGACAACCTGTTCCTCCAAAAGGAAGGATGAACAGGAGTCTGCCTCAGGCCTTAATACAAATGAAACACACAAATACAACACACAAAATAACCCAAACAAAATACAAAAGGGAAAGAAAACATTTAACTTCAAGTGGCTATGGCAGAACCAGGAACTCAGCCGAGATCCACACACCAGCTATCCACAACTCAAACTAAAGCTATAAACTTGCATAACATAGTGGGAGAAGCAATAATAAATAGAGAAGGTTAAATGACCATAATAGCCACACCTGGGAAAAGAAGGTGTGGCAAGCACCAGAAACAACACAGACGTCATTTGATCCAAACAAAAAAAATTCAGATCAAACCACGTGTTGCCAGTCTCACCGATCTCCTGCATTCCCTAAAGATTAAAGAGAAAGTTTTGCAAGCAACGCACAAAAAAACGCATCAAATGAAAAAAACGCATGAAAAACGCATAAAAAACGCATATGCGTTTTTTTATTTTTTTTAATATGATGTCAACAGAATGGTATGAAGTATGCATAAATGTGGTAGCGTGGTTTAATGTTAAAAATCTGAAAGTAAAGGATTCTATATCGGGATACCTTGATGTATATGATAATACTTGTGACTTATATTGCGAACAATGAAATCCTTGAGAGTCCCCATTTATAATCAAGAGGGAACTGTTTAAATAGCTTGAATGGAACAAATTAAGTGGATTCATCCCAGAGATTATGAGAATCCCATTATGGGGGGAGCCAAATGAGTAAAAAAAAGGTACAAAACACTTCCACGTATTGCCACTGAGGAAGGGACAAGAAATACAGAGTTCCCGAAATGCGTCTGGCACTTTTGACAGTGGAGTGTAAAGTACCAAACAGATTTAAGGTGGTTTGCCGGCAGCCACGTATGGACTACGTTAAGGAAGCCAATATTGAATCGCTTGTCTGTTTCTGACGAGATTGACGGTGTTCTCGCGACACTACGAGAAAACCAGCGGTGCAGAGCAAATAAAGTGTGGGACGCCACACACGCCGCCCGCGGATAACAGCTGATCTAGTTGGACAGTAAGTACATACCTTTAAGAAATGCCCATATTATTGTGACTTTAGGCCAATTGTGCATTATATTCAAGTACCATTGCCAGAGGTATATAAGCCTATCGTTGAATTATCTGGACTTACCATTGATAGTGAGGGCACTATCACTTACCCTTGGACATGGAGATATACATTCAAGGAATATTTTATAACATGTTAACATTGCAGTCTGGTCCTACAATCATGGAGTCAACAAGTTAATCGAAATCAAGCTACCCATATTGATTGTTTATTAAGGAATCCAAGTGTTTTATGTATTTGTTTTATATGCTGTTTTAATAAATCTTTTGTATACTAGCAAGTCTCCACTTTGTCAGGTGATCCAGTATCTGAGTGCCCAACCGTTATTGTTCATTCATTATTGTACCTTGGTAATCAGGGGGATTACTGGCTGGTTGCACCAAAACATTTCAGTTGGACTGGTCAAGCCTCATCATTTGTGTATTTGTTGGTAAGACTGGTGTCCATGTGAACGCTATATCACCTCTTAGGTCAACCCTGTTTTAAAAGACCTTTCTCAGGGATTGATCACCCCTGAGAAATCATGTCTGACAGAGGTTCACTGGGTCAAGAGGAGATTTGTACTGGACTGAATGGATGTTGTCCTATTAACAGGGCTGTGTCCATTTTAGAACAGGCTGATTCATTTGGAAGCATTTGCACATGTCTTGGGCGTGGTGGTAGTTTGTGGTCTCAGCAGGCCACAAGTGCATGTTTGAGCTCCACCCACCGGCACTCTCAGGAGATGTCCAAATCTGAAATGTATTCCTATTGGTTAAGGAATAAGGTGGATTGTACCTGCCTATCTGTAATATGCTTGGATGGCCATTTGCCGTGGAAGGTGGGGTTAGCTCAATAAGAAGTCTATACCATGTTAACAAGACACATAATTTCTTTGGAACTAGGCAGACTATACACGAGTCTTATTTTATCGGTGCTGGCTGCTTCCACTTGCAAGTTCTCCTATATTTAAAATAACTAATAGTACTTCACAAGAATTCAACGGTACCAGAAGGGACTCGGTTTTCTACTACAACCATGACATGAGCGGGTGGCAAGCGGGATGACTCCAAAGGTTCAACATATCTCTTCAACAAAGATTTGTAAAACCCATTATGAATTTTCAGAGCCTGAGGAAGTTCAAGACGAAAAGCTACAGGATTAATAAATGCAGTGATCTTATATGGACCAATAAACCTTGGACCCAACTTCCATGAAGGAACCTTCAACTTAATTTTTCTTGTGGACAGGCACACAAAATCACCCACACTTAGGTCCGGACCATTTATACGTTTCCTGTAAGCCTTGCGGTTATACTTGTTGCCCAAATTCATCAAGTTATTTAGAATTTTCCGCCATATAGAAGACAATAATGATGAAAAACGTTCCTCCTCAGGGATACCAGAAGTATCTGAACCAGAGAATGTGCCAAATTGCGGGTGAAACCCATGTGCCCCAAAAAATGGCAACCTACCAGTGGATTCCTGTCCACGATTGTTTATGACAAACTCTACCAAAGAAAAATATGAGGACAATTCCTCCTGGTTCTCAGAGACAAAACATCTTAAGTAAGTCTCCAGACTCTGATTAGTGTGCTCTGTCTGTCCATTTGTCTGAGGATGAAAAGTAGAAGAAAAAGACAATTGTACCCCCAGCTGAGTACAGAACGACTTCCAGAATCGGGACACACACTAAGTCCCATGATCCGAGACCACGTCAGAGGGAATGCCATGAAGTTTCACAATGTTGTCAACATACACTTGTGCAAGTGTTTTAGCATTAGGTAGGCCAGGCAATGCTATAACGTGCACCATTTTCCAAAATTGATAAAATATCACCAGAATAGCTGTCTTTCAGAACGAATTAGGCAGATCAGTAATAAAATCCATAGACAAGTGAGTCCATGGGGTGGACGGTATGGGCAACTGAAGTAGAGATCCAGAAGGTTCGAGTATGTATCACCTTAGCGCATGCACAGATACTACAGGCTGACATATAGTCCTCAACACACTTACACAACCCCAGCCACCAGAATCTACGAGAGATGAAGTCGGCAGTGGTTCTACTCCCAAGGTAACATAGTAACATAGTATATAAGACCGAAAAAAGACATTTGTCCATCCAGTTCGGCCTGTTTCCTACAAGTTGATCCAGAGGAAGGCAAAAAAAAAAACCTGTGAGGCAGGAGCCAATTTTTCCCAGTTAAGGGGAAAAAATTGATTCCCAACTCCCAACAATCAGGCAATCAGAATAACGTCCTGGATCAACAACCCCTCTCTAGTAGCTATAACCTGTAATATTATTACTCTCCAGAAATACATCCAGTCCCCTCTTGAATTCCTTTATTGTACTCACCATCACCACATCCTCCGGCAGAGAGTTTCATAGTCTCACTGCTCTTACCGTGAAGAATCCTTTTCTATGTTTGTATACAAACCTTCTTTCCTCCAGATGCAGAGGATGTCCGCTCGTCACAGTCACAGTCCTGGGGATAAATAGACGATGGGAGAGATCTCTGTACTGACCCCTGATATATTTATACATAGTTATTAGATCTCCCCTCAGTCATCTTTTTTCTAAAGTGAATAACCCTAATTTTGACAACCTTTCAGGGTACTGTAGTTGCCCCATATTAGTTATTACTTAAGTTGCCCTCCTCTGAACCCTCTCCAGCTCTGCTATGTCTGCCTTCTTCACAGGAGCCCAGAACTGTACACAGTACTCCATGTGTGGTCTGACTAGTGATTTGGGATCTACTCCCAAGGTGACCTGGAAGATCCGTACAGTGATGTTCCTCAAACAACTTATGACGCAATTCTGATGGAACAAACAATTTCCAAGAGGGGTAAGACTCTGGTGCGTCTCCCTGAGCCTCTAACACCTTCACCTCTATGTCAGGGTATAGAGCAGATATCGCCACCCCCTCCAACAGTATCGGACTCGGATTTTCAAAATCACCACCTCCAGGAAAACTACATAACAAGGCATCTGCCTTGACGTTCTTAACTCCAGTACGATAAGTGACAATGAAATTGAATCTGGTTAAAAACAAAGACCATCTGGCCTGCTTCGGGTTCAGTTGTTTAGCCGACTTCAGGTAAGCCAGATTTTTGTGATCTGTGAACACCTTAATCAGATGAATCACCCCTTCCAACCAATGATGCCACTCCTCAAATGCCAACTTAATGGCCAGCAACTCTCTGTTACCTACATCGCAATTTCTCTCTGTGGCAGAAAGTTTTTTTATAGAAAAATGCACATGGGTGCCATTTACCAGGTGACGGGCCCTGCGATAAGACTGCTCCTACCCATAAAAGGCTCACAACGCCAAATCAGACAACAGTGAAATATCCATCCCATTCTTAGTCAGTTAAGGATTTCACCAATGTTGAATATTTCTGAAAACATTTTTGGTAATAGTTGGGGAACACCAAAAACCGCATAAGATCCTTCAGATTTTCGGGTCGATCCTAGTCCAATACCAGCACGGACTTTCTCTGGATCCATTTGAAAACCTGAAGATGAAAGCAGGTAGCACAAGAATTGCACCTCATGTACAGCAAAAACACACTTCTCTAATTTTGCGTACAATGTATTATTTCTTAGGATCTGTAACACCTATCTAATGTGATCCTGATGAGTATCCATGTCTGGAGAATAAATTAGTATGTCATCCAAATACACGACAACAAAGCTCCACACCAGGTGATGAAAAATGTCACTAAATGCTGGAAAACTGCAGGAGCATTGGTCAACCCAAAAGGCATGACCAGGTTCTCAAAGTGACCCTCTGGGGTATTAAAAGCAGTTTTCCATTCATCCCCTTCCTTGATCCTGACCAGATTATATACCCCACTTAAGTCCAACTTGGAGAACACCTCGGCATCAACAATCTGGTTAAACAAATCAGGAATCAAAGGAAAGTGGTAAGGATCATGGACAGTAATCCAATTGAGCTCACGGAAATCCAGACATGACCTAAGAGTTCCGTCTTTTTCTTTTGCAAAGAAAAACCCTGCTGCCACTGGAGATTTGGAAGGTCTTATGTGTCCTTTAGGGTACTTTCACACTAGCTTTAGAAGAATCCGGCAGGCAGTTCCGTTGCGGAAACTGCCTGCCAGATCCAGAAATCCGTATGCAAATAGTTATCTTTTTTTTCCGGATCCGATCGCATTAGACTTTTGCACTGAAATACCAGATCCGTCTTTCCGGTATCATCCGGAAAAATGGATCCGGTATTTAATTTTTTCAAAGCTAGAAAGAACTGCGCATGTTCAGACTCGAAAACAGCATGCTGCGGTATTTTGTGCGGTCAAATGCTTTACAAGGGATGGAATGAAAGACATCCTGATGCATACTGAATGGATTGCTTTCCTTTCAGAATGCACTGGGACAAAAAGGATGCATTTTTTTCCGTTATTGAGACCCTTTACCGGATTTCAATACCATAAAAAAATAACGCTAGTGTGAAAGTACCCTTAGCCAAACTCTCGGTAATATACTCTCTCGTGGTCAGTCTTTCGGGTCCAGAAAGGTTATACAACCTAAATTTGGGCAACTTAGCTCCGGGAATAAGGTTGATAGGACAATCATATTCCCTATGCGGAGGTAAATCCTGGCATCCACTTTCAGAGAATACATTGGCAAAATCAGATAAGAAATAGGGTAATGTTTTAGTGATTAAAGCAGAAAAAGATGTATTCAGACAACTGTAAACTCAATAATCACCCAAATCCAGAATCTGTCTAGCTTGCTAATCGATGGTTGGATTGTCCTTGCTTGACCATGGTAAACCCAACCCCAATGGAGCAGGGAGACCCTCCAACAAAAAACACAAGATAAATTCCTGATGAAAGTCACCCACTCTTAATTGGATGTCATTCACCATCTGAGATAAACACTTCTGAGTCAGTGGTGCAGAATCAATAGCAAAAATGGAAATGTTTTTCTCTAATGCACTTTGAGACAACCGTTGCATATGGACAAACTGAGCATCAATACGTTCACCCCTGCCCCACTGTCGATAAACACCTCAATTCCCTCAGTCTTGGACTTTAGCGCCACCTTGGCAGTCAGGAGAAATCAGGTACTACCAGTCAAAGACAAATGCATGTTCTCTGACTCCCCTCTCACCCCTCCAAGAGTCAGATGGAAATTAGACTCTTACGCACTTCACTTGTGTGGTTATATGTGTTGAAAGCATTTAGTGGCCTATGTCAGTACAGAAAGAAAACTATATACGCACTTCACTGGTGCTTTTTTTTTTCTGGTAAAAGCGTTTACTGGCCTATTTCATTACAAGAAAAATATATTCTCAGTTCACTTCTGCAGATACATGTGGTGAAAGCATTCAGTGTCCTATTTCAGTCCAAAATGGAAAAAAAATTATATTGAAAAAATGTAATATATGTGGTAAAACTTTTAGTGACTTATTTCGGTAGAAAAACAAAATATATTCAGCGTTCACTGTTGCAGTTATACGTGGCAAAACCTTTAGTGACATATTTTGGTCGAAAAACAAATTTTATTCAGCGTTCACCACTGCAGTTAAATGTGGTAATATCTTTATTGATGTATTTCGGTGGAAAAACTATTTCTATTCAACGTTCAGCTTTGCAGTTATATGTGGTAAAACCTTTAGTGACGTATTTCAGTAAAAAAAACTAAATATATTAAGCGTTTACTGTTGCAGGTATATGTGGTAAAATCTTTATTGACGTATTTCGGTGGAAAAACAAAATGTATTCAGTGTTCAGCACTGCAGTGATATGTGGTAAAATCTTTAGTGACGTATTGCGGTCGAAAAACTTATTTTATTCAGCGTTCAGCACTGTAGTTATATGCGGTAAAATCTTTATTGACGTATTTTGGTGGAAAAACAAATTGTATTCAGCGTTCAGCGCTGCAGTTATATGTGGTAAAATGTTTATTGAAGTAATTCGGTGGAAAAACAAATTTTATTCAGCGTTCAGCACTGCGGTTATATGTGGTAAAATCTTTTGTGAAGTATTTTGGTGGAAAAACTAATTTTATTCAGCGTTCAGCGCTGCAGTTATATGTGCTAAAAGTTTTGTGGCGTATCTAGGTGGAAAAACAAATTGTAATTGTATTCAGCATTCAGCACTTCAGTTATATGTGGTAAAATCTTTTTGGATGTATTTCGGTGGAAAAACAAATTGTATTCAGCGTTCAGTGCTGCAGTTATATGTGGTAAAGTCTTTTGTGACGTATTTCGGTGGAAAAACAAATTGTATTCAGTGCTTCAGTTATATGTGGTAAAATCTTTTGTGACGTATTTCGGTGGAAAAACAAATTGTATTCAGCATTCAGCGCTTCAGTTATATGTGGTAAAATCTTTTGTGCGTATTTTGGTGGAAAAACAAAATGTATTCAGCGTTCAGCAATGCATTTATATGTGGCAAAATCTTTTGTGACGTATTTACGCGGAAAAACAATTTCTTTTAGCGTTCAGCGCTGTAGTAATATGTGGTAAAATCTTTTCTGATGTATTTCAGAGGAAAAACTAATTGTATTCAGCATTCAGCGGTGCAGTTTTATGTATAAAATCTTTTCTGACGTATTTCCATCTAAAAAAATATATTTTTTATAAATTTTTATTCAGCGTTTAACACTGTAGTAATATGTGTTAAAAAAATTGTGACGTATTTCGGTGGAAAAACAAATTGTATTGGGCAGAGAAATGCAGATGAGGTTTAACACTGACAAATGTAAAGGTATGCACATGGGAAGAATAATGCAAGTCACTCGTACATACTAAATGGAAAAACACTCGGTAACACTGACATGGTAAAGGATCTAGGAACTTTAATAACCCGCAAACTAAGCTGTAAATACTAGTGTCAGGCAGCTACTGCCAAAGCCAATAAGATAATGGGTTGCATCAAAAGAGGCATAGATGCCCGTGATGAGAACATAGTCCTACCACTTTACAAATCACTAGTCAGACCACACATGGAGTACTGTGTACAGTTCTGAGCTCCTGATAACAAGGCAGACATAGCAGAGCTGGAGAGGGTTCAGAGGAGGGCAACTAAAGTAATAACTGGAATGGGGCAACTACAGTACCCTGAAAGGATATAAATATTAGGGTAATTATCTAATAACTATGCATAAATATATCAGGGGTCAGTACAGAGATCTCTCACATCATCTATTTATCCCCAGGACTGTGACTGTGATAAGGGGACATCCACACTGTGGCGTGTTTCTAACTGGGGGGGCAGTTCCTCCGCATGTGGTTCGCAGCGAGCGGCTATCCCCAGCAAAAATTGCATACAATGGAGGATACCGGCGCGAACCACAAGCACCACACAAACATCCTACACAAAATAAAACATGTGCGGATGAAAATATATAAACACATAACTCACAGAAAAAAGATGCACCACATGGATAAGCAACTGACAACACTGGCTAATCCCTCACTCGGATGTTAAAAGCTGAGAGATTCGCCAATATTTCCAATCAGGAACATATCGGAGCCCCTTCAAACACCACGTCACGGTATCTCAGCATGGCATGGGGTCCTACCACTAGACTAACTATGGTGTGTGAACAAGGTCTGAAAAGGTATTAAGCAGCCTACAGCCCCCTCCCACTCACCTGCATTGCAGGACCAACAATGCAATGGGGAACAAATGAGGCCGCAAGCTACACCTACAACAGACCATGTGACACCGGCTTCCAGGTTCAACAGAATGTTTACCAGCTAAGTGCAATGGCACATTCAATACATATAAAACAAGAATCACAGAAATAAACGTGGCCTAAATGGGAGGGGAGGGGGCTGTAGGCTGCTTAATACCTTTTCAGACCTTGTTCACACACCATAGGTAGTCTAGTGGTAGGACCCCATGCCATGCTGAGATACCGTGACGTGGTGTTTGAAGGGGCTCCGATATGTTCCTGATTGGAAATATTGGCGAATCTCTCAGCTTTTAACATCCGAGTGAGGGATTAGCCAGTGTTGTCAGTTGCTTATCCATGTGGTGCATCTTTTTTCTGTGAGTTATGTGTTTATATATTTTCATCCGCACATGTTTTATTTTGTGTAGGATGTTTGTGTGGTGCTTGTTGTTCGCGCCGGTATCCTCCATTGTATGCAATTTTTGCTGGGGATAGCCGTTCGCTGCGAACCACATGCGGAGGAACTGCCCCCCCAGTTAGAAACACGCCACAGTGTTTGGGGTTTGGAGCAGTCCCACCCATTTAGGCCACGTTTATTTCTGTGATTCTTCCTCTGGATCAACTTGTAAGAAACAGGCCAAACTGTATGGACAAATGTCTTTTTTCGGTCTCATATAATATGTTACTATGTATTCAGCGTTCAGCGCTGCAGTTATATGTGGTAAAATGTTTATTGACGGATTTCGGTGGAAAAAAAAATTTATTCAGCGTTCAGCGCTGCAGTAATATGTGGTAAAATCTTTATTGAAGTATTTTGGTCGAAAAACAAAATTAATTCACTGGTCAGTACTGCGGGTATATGCAGTAAAATCATTAGTGACGTATCTCGACACTTCCGGGCTCAAAACTATCTTGACTCTTTCTATTCTCATTGTCTGTAGCTACTAGAGGCCTGTTCATGCCAGGCATTTTCCCGCAGAAGTATCTTGGTCGATCGTCACTCTGTCATTGTGCCATTCTGTGGCTTCTTCATGCTGCTGCCACCTCCAGACTCTGTCATTGTGTCACTCTGTGGCCTCCTCCTGATGCTGCTGCCGACACCTCCTGACTCTGTAATTGTGCCACTCATGCTGCTGACACATCCAGACTCTGTCATTGTGCCTGTCTGTGGCTTACTCATGCTGCTGCCACCTCCAGACTTTGTCATTGTGCCATTCTGCGGCTTCCACATGCTGCTGCCACCTCCAGACTCTTTAATTGTGTCACTTTGTGGCCACCTTCTGATGCTGCTGCTGCCGACACCTCCTGACTCTATAATTGTGCCACTCTGTGGCCTTCTCCTGATGCTGCTGCAGCCACCTCCAGACTCTGTCATTGTCCCACTCTGTGGCCTACTCATGCTGCTGCCACCTCCAGACTCTGTCATTATCCCACTCTGTGGCCTACTCATGCTGCTGCCGCCTCCAGACTCTCTCATTGTGCCGATCTGTGGCCTATTAATGTTGCCGCCACCTCCATACTCTGTCATTGTGCCTCTCTGTGGTCTCCTCATGCTGCTGCCACCTACAGACTCGATCAGTGTGCCACTCTGTGGTCTCCTCATGCTGATGCTAACTCCAGACTTACTAAAAAAAAAAAAAATTCTGAAATGTATCTGCCAGGATTTGAACTCACAACATTTTGCATTAGAGACAAGAATCTTAACCTCTGGGCTACTCAACTCAATGATAAATGGTGCAGGAAAAATCTCATAGTAGTTTCTATATCAGTAAGTATTCCTTCTGCATAGGAATACTTACTACTTTAGAAACTACTATGAGGTTTTTCCAGTGAAGTTTATCATTGGGTTGTACAGCCCAGTGGTAAAGACTTTTGCCTCTAATGCAAAAAGTTGTGAGTTCAAACCCCAGAAGATACATTTCAGAAATAGAGACTAAATTAAATGTATGTTTTTTAGTAATTGTAAAAAATGTATGGCACAAAATAAATGTGTAATTACTAATTATGTGTATATATATATATATATATATATATATATATATATATAGTGTATATCAAATGAAAAATAGGCAGCACTCCTATCAGCATAGTTTGTCATTGGGTTCTATAGCCCAGTGGTTAAAACTCTTTCCACTAATGCGAAAGGTTGTGAGTTCAAATCCCAGCATATGAATTTCACAAATAGAGATTACATTTAAATATTTTATATGTCTTTTAGTAATTGTAATAGTAATTACTAAAAAAAGTAAATATATATATATATATATATATATATATATATATATATACTACTATATATATATATATATATATATATATACTATATATATATATATATATATATATATATATATATTACACATTTATTTTGTGCTATACATTTTTTACAATTACTAAAAAAACTTAAATTTAATCTGTATTTCTGAAACATATCTGCCGGGATTTAAACTCACAACCTTTTGCATTAGAGGTAAGAAGCTTAACCACTGGGCTATACAACCCAATGACAAACTATGCTGTTAAAACCTCATAGTAGTTTCTAAAATAGTAAGTATTCCTATGAAAAGGAATACTTACTGATAGAGAAACTACTATGAGGGGTTTCCAGTACAGTTTATAATTGGGTTTTATAGCCCAGTGGTTAAGACTTTTGCCTCTAATGCAAAATGTTGTGAGTTCAAATCCTAGCAGATGAATTTCACAAATAGAGATAAAATTTATATATTCTACATGTTTTTTAGTAATTGTAATAGTAACATACACTCACCTAAAGAATTATTAGGAACACCATACTAATACGGTGTTGGATCCCCTTTTGCCTTCAGAACTGCCTTAATTCTACGTGGCATTGATTCAACAAGGTGCTGATAGCATTCTTTAGAAATGTTGGCCCATATTGATAGGATAGCATCTTGCAGTTGATGGAGATTTGAGGTATGCACATCCAGGGCACGAAGCTCCCGTCCCACCACATCCCAAAGATGCTCTATTGGGTTGAGATCTGGTGACTGTGGGGGCCATTTTAGTACAGTGAACTCATTGTCATGTTCAAGAAACCAATTTAAAATGATTCGAGCTTTGTGACATGGTGCATTATCCTGCTGGAAGTAGCCATCAGAGGATGGGTACATGGTGGTCAGGAAGGGATGGACATGGTCAAAAACAATGCTCAGGTAGCCAGTGGCATTTAAACGATGCCCAATTGGCACTAAGGGTCCTAAAGTGTGCCCAGAAAACATCCCCCACACCATTCCACCACCACCACTAGCCTGCACAGTGGTAACAAGGCATGATGGATACATGTTCTCATTCTGTTTACGCCAAATTCGGACTCTACCATTTGAATGTCTCAACAGAAATCGAGACTCATCAGACCAGGCAACATTTTTCCAGTCTTCAACAGTCCAATTTTGGTGAGTTTGTGCAAATTGTAGCCTCTTTTTCCAATTTGTAGTAGAGATGAGTGGTACCAGGTGGGGTCTTCTGCTGTTGTAGCCCATCCGCCTCAAGGTTGTGCGTGTTGTGGCTTCACAAATGCTTTGCTGCATACCTTGGTTGTAACGAGTGGTTATTTCAGTCAACGTTGCTCTTTTGTCAGCTTGAATCAGTCGGCCCATTCTCCTCTGACCGCTAGCATCAACAAGGCATTTTTGCCCACAGGACTGCCGCATACTGGATGTTTTTCCCTTTTCACACCATTCTTTGTAAACCCTAGAAATGGTTGTGCGTGAAAATCCCAGTAACTGAGCAGATTGTGAAATACTCAGACCGGCCCCTCTGGCACCAACAACCATGCCACACTCAAAATTGCTTAAATCATCTTTCTTTCCCATTCTGACATTCAGTTTGGAGTTCAGGAGATTGTCTTGACCAGGACCACACCCCATAAATGCATTAAAGCAACTGTCATGTGATTGGTTGACTAGATAATTGCATTAATGAGAAATAGAACTGGGGTTCCTAATAATTCTTTAGGTGAGTGTACACTATATAATATACATACACTATATATATATATAAATATATATATATATATATATATATATATATTTAAATACCGGCAGAATATTTTCTGAAATACAGACTAAATTAGATTTAAATTCACTGGGTGTCCCCAAGTACTGACTCCATATGTGGACATAGCTATATATGGAGTCAGAGCAGGGACTCCTTAACGGCCGCGGACTCCCCCACTGTACAGCGATCTTCTGCATAGACATAGAGGTTAAATTAGATTTAAATATACTGACTCGAGCATTGCGCTCGAGCGCATGCGGTGTTAGGCTGAGCATCGAGATGCTCGAGCCAAACTGGTGTTCAACTGAGCATGCTCGCTCAACACTAATTAGTAAGTGCCTTGTATTAACTTTGTTTACATGATAAATGCCATTTGCTGAAGTGAGACAACCACTTTAGCTAAGCAACCAGGGTCAGGAAATTAAATCAAGGGACATTTTAAGATGCATAGACGCTCATGAAAGGTATATAGTTCTGCCTCTATACAAATCAGACCACAGATGGACTTCTTCTGGCTGTCCATATGCCAGAAACTGAAATCTATACTATCTATGAACCTGTATAAATTTCATCTATAGTTTATGTCAGATTATAATAAATTTGTCAGGCCATATGAGGCCATACGCCACCGACTAAATCCTTCCTGCAGGAAGCTGCAAATTGCTCTGCAAATATGGCATATGCTAAAAATTGTGACCTTTTTATCATACTTTTGTGACAGAAAGTTATTGATAAATATCACCCTACAATTTTGAGCGCCCATGTATAACAACAACATGCAATAGCTCAATTACAGCAGGTGCAGAGAAAAGAGACCAAGGTCATTAAAGAGGTTGTGCCAAGTTATTAATGTCTTATTAGCATCTGATCGATGGTGGTCTATTCACTGAGACCACCACCGATCACAAGAACCGGGATCCTATTCCCCAAATGAATGGAGCTATAAGTAGGGTATGTGTGCTTCTACTTTATTCATTCTCTATGGGACTGCCAGAGATAATTGAGTATAGCTCCCATAGAGAACTAATGGAGCAGCAGGCATATTCTCAGCTGAACACTTCATTCATTCAGTGGAACAAGACCATTGTTCTTGAGATTAGTGGGTGTCCAAGTAGTTGGAACCCCACTAATCATACGCTTTTCCCCTATTCTGTGGAGGTTGATCCTTGCAGTACTGCAACTGAGGAGAGATACGATAAACAGCAGCCCTAATTCACACACAAAGCGGACACCGGTGTGCACCGGATAGCGGCAGCCATTAACTGCCATTGTAACATGATCAGAGCTGCTATATATTTCAGTTTAGCGTAAGAACTGCTGAAGGATGTGCCTATTATATGACGTGGTTCATGCCTCTCCATAAATTAGGTGCATCCTCTGGCAGCACATGGATTATCAAAGACCAGCGTAAAATGGTGGTCAAAAATCTCTCCATATATATACTTAAAAGGAATCTGTCATCAACTTTATGCTTCCCTTTCAGGATGATAGGAATTCTTATTCCAGCATTGTATGCTATGTGTGTATAATGTCACATGTCTATAATGACATTCCTGAGAAGTTTGTTAGCTTTGTAAGGAAGGGGTCTTCGTATTAATGAGCTGTATGGATAGCCCAGCCTACCTACAGATGATTGAAAGCTTTTTCTCTATTACTGTGCATAGGGAGAAATCTATGAATAATTAATGAGATTATTCCCGTGGATGGGCAGGGTTATCCCCACAGCTTGTGACTCGTTCCTCACAGTGCAATAACAGCACTCAGGCTAATAATCAGCAAATTTTTGAGAAACTAGATAACAGATATAGAAAAAAATATACATACTTATTTATACAGTGCCAAAATATTCTGCATTGCTTTACAATCTGGGGGTTTATATCAAAACAAAATCATACAATACTTAGCAACAAACTAGTCACCATTTAAAACAAGAGGAATGAAAGCCCTGCTCACAAGAGCTTACAGTCTAGAAGGAGATGGGGTGAGAGTTTAGAGTAGATTTAGTGTAGGACCTGCCTGACTGAGACCACCTTGGAGTGGGTAGGCAGACACAGATGTGTTTTGATCAAAATAAATAGGCTGAGAGTCTCAGAATTTGTCATACCAGAATGAGGGCTTAGTCCATCTATAATTGTGTTAGTGCATTATTTTCTGTGACTTTCCTTTTATAAATGTTGTCATGTACATACGTATATTTAGTTATCATATCATGCGGGATGTTTTGTTTCTTTTTCCATAATTTTTGTTTAGATTAGTCTTGCAGCAGAGGCACCTTCAGGTATAAATGCGCTTGGGAGTAGCATTCTTGTGTACTTTTTCCCCTCCTGTCTAAGAGGTGACTTTGATTAGGTGGTACAAATAAGTGTCCCTACTCTCATTGGTCACCTGATACACACAGAGGTAACTAAGAGCAGCACACTATGTGTGCAGGGTCTGCTCTCCTGAATGTAGATGCAAAAGACATAGGTAGGTTTAGATAGGACCTGCCTGATTGAGACCACCTTGGCGTGGGTAGGCGGGCACAAATGTGTCCTGATCAAAATATATTGGCTGAGAGTCTCAGATTTTATCATATCGGATTGAGGGCTTAGTCCAAATATAATGTTTGAATCTATTGTATGAGTGCATTATTTTTTGTGATTTTTCTTTTATTGTATTTTAAATGTGGCCATGTACATCAGCATATTTAGTTTTCATATTGTGCAGAATTATTTGTATCTTTTTCCTGTGATTGGAGATAAGGGTGACACAAAAGGTAACAAGTGCTTGATTTGTACAATGGTCAGGCCATCTTAACAAAAATAGGGTAGTAGATATAAAGCTGCATGAGACAGCCATCTGATGATATTTTTAAGTGCATGGGTCAAAAGAATAATTGTGTGTGTGGGGGGTTAAAGGAAAAGAGTTAGGTTAGGGATATTACGGACCGCCCTAAAAAGCTGTGTTTTAGAGAGCACCTAAAGCTGTGGATGTGAATTGCTTGAAGTAGGGCATTCCAGAAAACTGTTGCCGCTCAAAATACGTCTTGGGGATAGAAATGAGAGGTTCAGATTATGGTAGATATAAATTTTAACTCATTGGCATGAGAGTGTCAATGAGACCACAATTAGGATGGTAGACAGAAATGAGGAAACAGATATAGGGGTGCAGCACTGTGAAGAGCTTTGTGACATAAATAAGTGTGTCTGTCTGAAGCTGTTCCTTTTAAGTACACATAGTGTTAACCATTAATAATTTAAGACATATTACCATTAACCATTTTTTGTAGGAAATTAAGGATATAGTTATATCAGGTTTATATCAGGTTTAATTTATTTCCGAAAATGAATTTACTTATTCAGTTATTTCATGCCCCAGCCACAAGAAAGATTTTCTATGCATTTTGATGAGCCACCATTTAAATATCAAAAAGCTATTGAAAGCTGTATTGTACTTATTTTTAAGGCAAGTAGGGGAGTAATATATTCATGTAAATAAAAAAAAATGTGTTATTAAGTTGCTCAGTTAAGTTGCTCCTGTGATGAGGCCTTTGGCCCGCTGTGTAATTTCTATGTACATCAGCCACATTATCTTCTTTATATTGAAGGCTCAAATCACAGCTGTAGGTCCCACATGCTATGATTCTTACATAGCTCTTTAACAATTTGATTTTCTAGAAGTTGAGGTTTTTTTTCCACACACTGGATATTTCAAAGAATAATCCCCTGATGCTCATGCAAGCAAATCATTTTCTGATAAAAAGATGATCTGTTAGGATTATGTAGGGTTTTTTCATAGATGTACTCCTGATTCTTGATGTAGCGGATATTTGCCTTGATTCAGGAAAGAAAAATGGCACTGTCAATAATATAATTCTAAAAAAGAAATAAACTTAAACCTATGTTTAAAATAAAGTTCTTATGAAATGTATTTAAGATACAGGAAGTACCCTAATAGCACAAAGAATAAGGAGCAAATAAACTAAGGGGGAATTAACCCATTGGCGATCTCTGCTATACATGTACATGTCACTTTAAAGATGGCGCCTGCTCACGTGGGCAGTGGGTGCCATAGCCGCCGGATTTCTGCTGAGACCCGAGGCAGATGTATGTGATCATCCCTAAGGCTGATTGCATACAATTAACCCCCCAGATGCCATAGTCAAATGTGACCAAGGCATCTGAGCTGTGTGGATGCGGGAGACATGTACTTCGGCACCCGTAACAGAGTTTTCTGGATAAGATCTGGGAACCTGTTATAAGCCAGTATTAGCTTGGAGCCTCAAGAAGGCTCCGATACCTAATACTGGAATATACCAATACAGGCCAGTAGGTGGTAGCACTATATTGTTATATAGTAAATTGTTTGTTCTATGATGGCTATATAATGGCACATAACACAATGGGCAATCTAATAATTACTAGTTACAGTCACCCATATTGACTTAAAAAGTAAAAATAAAGTCTTTAAAAACATTAAAAATGTTTTTTAACCCGTTAAGAACCGGAGGTTTTTTATTTTTTGAGTTTTTGTTTAGCGCTCCCTGCTTTCCCAGAGCTATAACTTTTTTATTTTTCGGTTCACATAGAAATATGAGGGCTTGTTTTTTGCGGGACAAGTTGGAATTTCCAACGACATCATTTAATATTGCATATGATGTAGTGGAAAGCAGGAAAAAAATTCCAAATGGGGTGAAATTGAAAAAAAAGCAATTCCACCACAGTTTTGCGGGTTTTAAAATTCTGACGTTCGATCGATAAAACTGACCGGTTTTACTCTACAGGTCAGTACAAATCCGGCGATACCCTATATGTATAGGTTTTCTTGCGTTCTGATAGTGAAAAAAAATTCTGAAGTGGGAAAAAAATCAGTTTTACTTTTTTGTCACCATGTTTTGACCCCTTTAACTATTTTTGTAATTATATGTACAGAGTTGTATGGTGGTCATTTTTTTGGCATCATAATCTTATCTTTTTATTGATACCATTCTGGGATGTGTATGACTTTTTGATCACCTTTTTTGTAATTTTTGTTGGAAGATGAAGCGACCAAAAATGGCGAATACACCATTTGGATGCTTTTTTCTGTTTTGTTGTTTGACGTACGGGGAATATTTTTTAATATTTTTATAGTTTGGGCGTTTTCGCACATTGCGAAATCCATGATGTGTATTCTTTTAATTTTTAAATTTTTTTATTTTTATTTTTGCAAAAGGGGGGTGATTTGAACTTTTATGTTTTTTTCTACACTTTTTTTTTCTACACTTTTATATAGTTCCCATAGGGAACTATAACTTACAATCATTTGATTGTGATTATCATACATTCCAATGCAATAGCATTGGAATGTATGAAAAAATCGCATATTTCCTATGAAGTCTATTACAGGCAAGGCTCCATAGGAAATACTACAGAGCTGCCTGGGTTTCATTCATAGAAACCCAGGCTACTATAGGCGCGCTCCAGCTCCTCTGATTGCCACACGGGGAAGCCGGAGCGCACGGGAGACCACGGAATCTGAGGGGTTAAATGTCCGCGATCGGCATTGCTGCCGGTCGCGGACATTAGCCACGGGTGTCTGCTACAAGAACCATGCGGACACCCAAGGCTAAGGCGCGTGCATGAAGCAGGAGCGGTACGGGTACGTCCTGTGTCCTTAAAAGCCTAAAAATATAAATGTTCAAATCACCCCCCCTTTCCCCAAATTCAACAATACATAAGCAATAAAAAAATACAAATCATGGGCATCACTGCCTCTGAAAATGTTAAATACAACAATATGTTAAAATTCAACAATATGTTTCCCCAAATGGTGTAATGGAATATTTTTTTTTTTGAATGGCCAATTCGCCGTTTTTTTGTCCCTCCACCTCCACAGAAAAAAAAGAAAAAAAAGTGATCCAAAAGTCACACACACTTTAAATGGTGTACAAGTTGTAGTTTTTTATGGCACCATATTGGGGTATTCATAACTTATTGGTTAGCTTTTATTAACTCTTTCTGGGAGGGGATGATTTGTAATATTCAATAACACCTTTTTTGTTACAAATAAGCAAAAACAATAATTCTGGCATTGTGTTTTGTTGCTTTTTACTGTGCAGGGCAAATTGCATTATAAGTATGCACTGCAGGTCATTACAGATGCAATAAAATACCAAATATGTGGAGGTGTTTTTATTTTTGCAATTTTTTTCCATTGAAAAGCTTTTTTTCAATAGTAAAATGGTGTATTTTTTAACTTTAGGAGTTTTTTAATTAAAGAAACCTTTATTTGACTTTTTAAACTATTTACTAGCCCCACAAGGGGATATCAACAAACAATCTTCTGATATCTTGTATAATGCATTGCACTACTTGTCTACTGTACTATGTCAGTTTGTTGTCAGTGCTTTACTCACAGGCACCATCAGGGTGTGCCAGAGAGATGCTGCCTGATAGGCATATAATGCAGACATGCCTGACGACTTCATTAGGCCTCAGACTGCCATGCAAAGAGATCGGCACCTCAAGATCTCATCCACGGAGTGCTGATGCAAGACAGAGAGAACCCCCTCCCTGTACATAACTTACATACTGCAGATGAAATTGAATGCAGCATTTAAGGGGTTCAATGGCCCAGATAAGTGCTTCTTTGAGTCCATGCTGTTAGAGCAGGACGCCTTCTCTCATGTGAGAGCCAAGACCCAGCTATCCTCTGCACCCAGCTATCCTCTGCCATAGAAACATGGGGCTTAGAATAAAGCCCACTAATGACCAAAGTAGAAACTATTAAAGGGTTAAATATGCTAGAAGATAACAACAAGAAAGTCAGGGATTTACAGACTTTCATTAAAGTCAATTTAGAGATCTGACATCCCCAGATAATCAAAGCTAATCAAGTTTTCATGAACCTCATGACATGACACTCATGATCATTTTGGGGTGAACACCAGGGTTCATAGCCAATATATTTGAGAAATGGTACCAGCCAAGAACAACTATGAACCACAAAGCATTAGGGCCATGTAATGTATAATGTGGTGTAAGGTAACAGCTCAGTCACAGCATATATTACTAGGAGGGACAAATCAACATGAGAAAAAGTCTGAATCTAGGAGCAGGTTACAAACTGCATATCAGGGGGACTGAAAATGAATGAAGGGATTGAAGACTTAAAGGGCTTCTGTCACCCCCCAAAAGTCATTTTTCTTTTTTGTGCTTACTAAAATCCTTATAGGGCGATTATTCTATATATATACTGTTTTTACCTTTTTCTGTCCGTTATTTTAGCTAAAAAACGCACTTTTTAAATATGTAAATTACCTTGCTACCAGCAAGTAGGGCGGTTACTTGCTGGTAGCCGCCGCATCCTCCTTTCCAAAAAGCGCCCCCTCCTCCTGTTGAGTGACAGGGCCAGCGAGCGCTCTCCTCCTCTGGCTGGCCCTGTCTCAGTTCCAAATCGCGCGCCTGCGCCGTCCCAGTCTTCAGTTCACTGAGAGGAGGACGCTGCTCGGCCGCTCCTTCCTCAGTGCGCCTGCGCCGATGACGTCACATCTACACCCAGAAGAGAGACAGGGCCAGCCAGAGGAGGAGAGCGCTCGCTGGCCCTGTCACTCAACAGGCGTTTTTTGGAAAGGAGGATGCGGCGGCTACCAGCAAGTAACCGCCCTACTGCTGGTAGCAAGGTAATTTACATATTTAAAAAGTGCGTTTTTTAGCTAAAATAACGGACAGAA
Organism: Bufotes viridis; assembly: GCA_033119425.1. Classification (NCBI taxonomy): domain Eukaryota; kingdom Metazoa; phylum Chordata; class Amphibia; order Anura; family Bufonidae; genus Bufotes; species Bufotes viridis. Next base: position 371,162,036 of record CM065590.1, on the reverse strand, counting down.
AAAGGTAAAAACAGTATATATAGAATAATCGCCCTATAAGGATTTTAGTAAGCACAAAAAAGAAAAATGACTTTTGGGGGGTGACAGAAGCCCTTTAAATTTTTTTCGTTTCGTTGGTGGCAATTTTTTTTATTATAGCATTTTACTCATTTTGGGCTAAAGATAATATTTTCATTTGTCTTTATTAAAAAAATTAAGATGTTTTTACTTTCACTTTGTGCCGGTCATCTAATAAATCTTATCTCTAAATTACTAAAAGGTCATAAACAATTTTTTAAGCCATGTTCTTATCAACCAAATAACAATTGAGTTATAATGAGTGTTTATAAGGTAAGAGATAAAGAGCCCATCAGCTGAGCTGCCTGACAGAACAGAGTATAAATTCAGATCCTGCTACTAGAGAAAGTCAAGACAGTGGTTAAAAATTCTTAAGACCCATTGAATTTTTTTTTAGCTCAAAATGAGTACAATACAATCATAAAATCAAATTACCCCCAAAGGTTTGCATAGCCTTTAACCTCATAGGGACACAGGGCGTACAGGTACACCCTGATGACCTGGTGTGTTGATCGGAAAAGGTACCTGCTGAAATCGTTCAGCAGGTACCTTGTTACAATGCCAAGAGGAGTCCTGTGACCCCCCCCCCCTCCCTGCAGTTTGCAGCACTTTCTGAAGTTTCTGGTCCCCACGGTCTGTGACTGGAAAATTTGCAGAATAATAGCTATTTTGGGACAGTTATTTTTTGGTTATTTGCATCTTGATCTGACAGGTTAGATTGTGTGCTATTTCTGTAGAGAAGGTTGTTACGGAAGTGACAATACCAAATATAACTACTTTTTGGGTGGTTTTGTTTCAGTTTTACATACAACATTTTTGAAAAAAAATGATTTTTTAGTTTCTCCACATTCTGAAAGCCATATTTTGTTTCCTGCCTTCAAAAAACCATATGGCGTTACCTTCCTTCTGTGCCCTGCCGTTTGGCTATACAGCAGTTTACGACCACATATAGGGTGTTTCTATAAAGGATTCAAATGGGACATGGTGTAAATAAACCAGTCCCGCAAAATCTGCCTTCCAAAAAACACATGGCGCTCCTTTCCATCTGCGCCCTTCCGTTTGCCCGTACAGTAGTTTATGACCATATATGGGGTGTTTCTATAAACTACAGAATCAGTGCAATAAATATTGAGTTTTGTTTGTCTGTTAACCCTTGCTTTGTTACTTGAAAAAATTGATCAAAATGGAAAATTTGCCAAAAAAAATCGAAATTCTGAAATTTTAGCTCCATTTTTCAATAACTCTTGTGGAAAACCTAAAGGGTTAACAAAGTTTTTAAATTAGTTTTGAATACCTTGAGGGGTGTAGGTTCTAGAATAGGGTCATTTTTGGATGGTTTCTGTTATGTAAGCCTCACAAAGTGACTTCAGACCTGAACTGGTCCTTAAAAAGTGGGTTTTGGAAAATTTCTGAAAAATATCAAGATTTGCTTCTAAACTTCTAAGCCTTGTAACGTCCCCAAAAAATAAAATGGCATTCCCAAAATGATCCATACATGAAGTAAAGATATGGAGAATGTAAATTAATAACTATTTTTGGAGGTATTGCTATGTATTATAGAAGTAGAGAAATTGAAACTTGGAAATTTGCTAATTTTTCTAAATTTTTGGTAATTTTGGTATTTTTTTATTAATAAAAATTAACTTTTTTGACTCAACTTTACCACTTTCATGAAGTACAATATGTGACAAAAAAAAAACAATCTCTAAAAAAGCGAGACAAAACGCGCGTTGGGTTGCTGGTCCTCTCCTCCTCCTCCTCTCCCCTGACGTTATACTGGTACTAGGCCTGTTGGCAGTCTGTTGGTATGTATTACATGCAGGCATAAGCATATGCTCGCAAAGCATGTATTAGACATATGGCACCATGCCTGATACTTTAGTCAGGGATTGATACTTTTTAGGGAGCCCTGAAAACAGGTCGTTTGGTCCTATCAATAGCACTATTTGTACTATTATTGTAAGTTTGGTTAGTGAGGGCATACAGCCTTTACTATCTCTAGTGTATATTTGGTATGTGCTAGTCGGGTGGGGAGGGGTGCAGAGAGATTATTGTGTTTTCGCCATAGCACTTTGTCTGTTAAGCTGCTAACAAATTTTGGTAATTTGTTGTCTATTTAATTATTGGCTTTGGTGAAATAAATAATGCTATTATTACATTATATGTGTGGCTTTGCTATTTATTTAGCTATTTCTTTGGTGATTTTAATTATCCTGAAAATGTTTTAATGTTACTTTATAAAGAATACATATTGAGGTACTAATTATAGATGGATGAAACCAAGGTTTGTTTTTTAGCTACAGCAAGAAATATAGCGTTTTATAATCCACTCCAACCAAAACAATTGTATTCAATACACTGTATAAATAAATAATTGATTTAATATTACCTTCACTGTGTAAGGAATTGTAGACGAAATGACATTGTATAAAAAATTTCTTACAAGACAGAGAAGTAACAGATAAGTATTCCCATATTTTAAGTTTGTTGCACAGAACGGGATAGGTTTATCTTCATTTTTTTGACTCCTAAAGTGTTCCTTTCACCTGGCTAGACAATTGTTATATTAGAAGAGAAATAGCTGTAGTACGTACACGCCAGTAATAAACCTGCATTTTATGAGGCCCTTTGGAGACTTTACTTGTATTACAGTGCACAGATCTGTTATCTCTAGTACACCAGGAACACTGAATACATTGAAAATGTACCAAAAAGAGTAACCACTGTCACATAAATACAAGAAGTGTCAAGCTGAAGTCATGTAGAAGGATCAGGCATTTTACTGTGTATAGAACTTAAAGTGTATAGACTTAAAACCAATACATATTCTGTACATTGACAGTGTCAGTGGTAGCTATGTTCACAAAATATTTATGGCTTGAAGGGGTTTTCCAGGAATTAAGAAAATTTAAATACATAAATATTATTTTATTATACTGTAAATATATTCCTAATTACCTTTCATTAGTTATAATAACGTGTTTTGTCCAGGGACCAATCATCAGGGGAAATAAAATAGCCACCATCCTAATATTACACAAAGATTCAGTTGAAGAGTTTATCATCTCTATTGAGGATTATAAAATAGTTAATCTATAGTTAATAGATAATAATATAGTTGTCTTTATCTACTGATATGCTTTATCCCCTAATGTCATATATGCATTAATGGAAACCCTTTTTGTAATTTGCTTAGATTGTAGATGTAGTCATTTAGATAAATCTTAAATTAATTCTGCTAACTAACTGAATCACTAGAAGAATACGATATGGTATAAGAACAGTTTCAGACCATTCACCGGTCCTAATTGAGGTTCGCATTGGGGAGAATAAAGACAATAGGGGATTTGGGTTCAAGTTGAATCCATACTGGCTTACTATAATGGATAATTGCCAGTCGATTAAAGCACATGTATCCTCCTTTTGGGAGGTGAATCTCCCCTCTGCCAACATCAACTCAGTTTGGGACGCTCTGAAAGCATACTTGAGGGGGGTCCTCATCAGTGATATTACGGCTATGAAAAGATCATTTAAGAAAAGGGAAAAAAATCTGACAGACACAGTGGCCTCCACAACGGAGCGGTTCATTGATCAACCTACGGAATGTAACAAGGAAGAGATGCAAAAGGCTAGTTGTTCCTTGAAAGAATATGTAACTGAGAAAGCAAACCATAGGCTACTTTTTAAGGGCCAGAAGTATTTTTTAGAATCGGGACGCCCTGGTAAGCTTTTAGCTAAAATAATATCACAACAGGACAAAAAAAAGAAAGCTATCACTCTAGTGCGTAACCTAGATGGAGCAATAATATCAGACCCAGAGGGTATAAGGGACTCTTTTTTCCAATATTTTTCCCAGATATACAGAGCTTCATCTGGCCTGCCAGCTGACCTGGGGAGACAGTTCCTGGAGAGAATTTCTCTTCCAAGGCTAACAGAAGCCCAAAAAGAATCCCTGGAAGGAGAGGTGTCTCTTGCGGAGATTCAAGAGGCCTTGAAGTCCATCTCCGGGAACTCATCACCAGGGTCAGATGGTTTTCCATATGAAATTTATCGTAAGTACAGTGATGCTATTCTCCCTCATCTACTGGAAGTGTTTGTTCAAGCATCGCAGGGAGGGGATTTGCCACAGTCTATGATGGAAGCTGTGATAGTTTTAATCCCAAAAAAAGATAAAGACCCGGCGGATTTGAGCTCGTATAGACCAATCTCCCTATTAAATACGGATGCTAAGTTGTTAGCAAAGGTTTTAGCTAGGAGGCTTTCTCAAGTTATGTCAGCTTTGATCCACCCAGACCAAAATGGCTTTATGGCGAAAAGGGGTACTCATCACAATCTGCATAGGTTTTTTGCCAATATTCAGTCCCCCGGAGGTGGCGCCCGCTCGGTCCTGTCTTTGGATGCTACCAAGGCATTCGACAGGGTCGAGTGGACATTCCTCTGGGAGGTGATGAGAAGAATGGGTTTTGGCCCCAAATTTATAGGGATGGTTCAGCTGCTATATAAATGTCCGAAGGCCAGAATCAGGATCAATGACATGCTGACAGAGAGTTTTGTATTGGGAAGAGGTACTCGTCAGGGTTGTCCCCTTTCCCTCTTTTATTCAATATTTATATTGAGCCCCTTGCAGCTAGTATAAGGCAAGACTCGGGAGTGGTTGGCTTTGGTGTAATGGGGGAGCAGGATCGTATATCCCTTTATGCAGATGATATCTTGTTCTTTATTCATCAAACAGAAAAAACACTCCCTCGAATAATGGAATTGGTCAGCCTATTCTCCTATTTTTCTGGCTTGGAGGTTAACTGGGGGAAGACTGTTCTTCTCCCTATAGATAAGTTGCAAGGATCTGTGGAATATCTCTCTAATCGGGTATCTATTTCTGATTCAATAAAATACCTGGGGACAACAGCTTCTGCCAAAATTCAGGACTATCTCCAACTTAATTTGATCCCTCTTCTTTCGAGGTTGAGATCCAAAATTAGGATATGGCAAAAAGTTCTGCCCGCAAGAGGGGACAGAATTTCATTAATAAAAATGGTAGTGCTGCCCCAGGTACTTTATGTTCTTCGTAACTCGCCCGTCTGGATTGAGGATAAGTACTTTAGGCTGATAGAACGGATGATTAATGACCTACTATGGGGGAGGAAGCGGGTGAGGCTAAAGTCGCTTTATTTTTCCATGCCCTACAATAGGGGAGTTCTTAACCTCCCCTATTTTAGGGGATACTTCATGGCCTCTCAACTTTGCTTCCTCAATGATTGGGAAAATAGCCAACTTTGTAGAAAATTGGTAAAAGACTCAGGTTTTTCAGATTTATTTACAGTATTGGAGTCCGATTATTTGCTTAACATACAGACTGGTTATAAACCCTTTCTTAGAATGGCCACAAAGGCATGGTTGGTGATAAAGAGCTGGTTCAAAGTTAAGGCAACACTTATCTGTACCCCATTATGGCATAATTCAAAGCTTCTGAAATTAGATGATCCAAATTGTTGGCAATACTGGAGAACGCGAAATATTCAATATCTGAACCAGGTGGTTAAAAATGGGCAGGTCCTGTCTCTTATGGAGCTAAAACAGAACTCCAAACTGGGTGAGGTGGCTTGGTATGCATATTTTCAATTGAGGTCAGCACTTCTTAATACTGTTGATAGGTATTCACTTGAGGTAGACACCCGGAATTTTTGCACAATTTGATTTGTAAGAAAGGTGGTACTAAGGTGAAATTATCACATTGTTATAGGCACTTGATGAAAGGTTTTTTTCGGATTGTTTATCTCCAGGACAGAAATCCTGGTCTGTATTAATGTCAGAGGTGGGTTCTCCGGATTGGGAAAACATAGGTGAAAATTTTAGTCAGGTTTCACACAACTTTAATCACACTGTTGTACAATTTAATATAATACACAAAATATATGTGACACCCTTATGGCTCCATAAGAGGGGACTTAGAGCCGCATCTGACTGCCCTCGCTGTGGGGATCCCGGGGCAGATCATATGCATCTGTTCTGGGACTGCCCGATAGTGAGTAAATACTGGAGAGCGGTACAAATAACTTTGACTCGGAGACTCAATATAGATATTCCTCTATCTCCCAAGGTATGGGTTTTAGGGGATCTATCAGAGGTTAACTGCCAGCTTATGAAGGGCCGTCTGCTGACTAAAGCGCTGTTTTTGGCTAGGCTTCTTGTAGCCAGAGAATGGTTTTCCCCTTCTGCTCCAGATTGCAAGAACTGGTTATGCCTGGTGGATAAGGTGAAAATCTATGAGAGAATTATGTATAGACAAAGAGGGTCCTATATGAAATGGGCCAATGTTTGGAGAGACTGGGATGGTTGAGGAGAGTTTTTTTTTTTTTTTTTTTTTCTCCTTTCCCTTTTCCCTGCAGGAATGGAGGGTGGGCTGAGGGGGGGGGGTGGTTGGGAGGAATGGGGAAGTTATTAATTGCAAATTTGTTGAACTAATTTGTTTACTTCTTATATTGAAATAATAAAGAGATTAAAAAGAAAAAAAAACTGAATCACTAGAAATTATACATATTTATGGCTTTAAATATAAAACTAACTATAGATCAGGATGTTCTTCTGTAGTCAAGGCCTCTTTCTTAGATGTTTCTCATCTAGTAATTAATTAACAAATGTCCATTTATTTTCTTCACAGAACATGTCAAATTAGTTTCATGCATTCTATAGAAAATGTAGATACATATGAATTTACTTAACTGCTTTGTTTTTTATCCACAAGTCTATACTTAAAGCCCATACATATTTAAATTACAAAATTTCAAGTGATTTTTGCAACATTAAAATAAATGGCATTAACTGGTATTACTTAGAGATTTATATGAATGTCATTGCATAATTATTGGATATTCCAACAAGTAAATGTTATTCTTCATGTAATGAAAAGTGAAAAGTCATACAATAACTTTGGTACAAATTACTTTTGGTTTTTAAGATTCCTGCCTGTATATATATATATATATATATATATATATATATAGTCTGTATTAATTCCGGCAGCACTCGCTTTTATAATTTTCAGGTGCACGCGTCTCACCCTTGACATCAGGTATGTATATCCATGAAAAATCAACGCAGCACTCTTCTTATGAAAAAAACACAGTGTCTTTATTCACACATGTGACACAAAATAGGCAACGTTTCAATCTCCTTCCGGGATCCTTCTCAAGCCAAGGTATAAAGTAGGTTTCGCTCTTTTGGAAGGATGCTCATTTATGTATTTGCTATATATTTGCTACTACTAGAGCATTACTGACACTCATAAAGATTTTAGTTGTTTTGGCTTCTATTGAGTTTTTTGTTTTGAATTAAAATATTCAGCTTTATGTATTATATCTTTATCTTTAACAGTTAGTTTAGATCTAGTTCTTAACCTTTCTAAAGACATAATTAGTTAGAAGTAGAAATAAATTCTCCTTGTTTAATTATAAGTAAACATTGTTCTAATAGACCAACCACACAGATGTACCCTATAAGTTTGACTAATAATAATGATGAATTTTATGATATAATCATGGCTCTTGCTTCTTCTTAATGAAATGAATGCCTCATTTAAATACATTTAAATTTTATGATTTTAATATCGTATTGCTTTAACAGTGTCTATTTTATACATTCTTATATTTTAACGTCTAGATACATAAATCCAAATAGAATATCAAACTAGGAGACTGTTTTTATAGAAAACAAATGTTAAAGATTTTCTATAACTGTTAACAAATAATATAAAAAATTAATAGCACTGAAAAATTATGAGCCATTTATGACCATAAGAGTACACAAAAACAAAGCAGATTTTTTAAAACATTCATATCAAAATTTTTTTAAACCCTTCTACCCCGGAGTTTTTTTTATTTTATTTTTTGCGGGACAAGTTATACTTTCCAACGCCATAATTTAATATTGCACACGATGTAGTGGGAAGCAGGAAAATTTCAAAATTAGGTGAAATTGGAAAAACAAAAGCAATTATGCCACAGTTTTAAAGGTTTTTTTTATTTACGATGTTCAATATCCAATAAAACTGACCAGTTACTTTCATTCTACAGGTTATTGTAAATCCAGCGATACCTTATATGTATAGTTTTTCTTGTGTTTTGATAGTGATAAAATAATAAAAAAGGTGAAAAAAATCAGTTTTATTTTTTCATCACCATACTTTGACCCCTATAACTTTTTTGTTTTTATGTGTACGGAGCTGTGTGGGGGCTCATTTTTAGTGTGCGTGTGGGGGGGGGGGCTGTACTTTTTATTGATACCATTTTGGGATGTTAATGACTTTTTGATTACTTTGTATTTAATTTTTTTGTAGAAAATGACGCAACCAAAAACAACAAATCGGCAATTTTGATGCTTTTTTCCGTTTCACCTTTTTCCGTATGGGGAAGATATTTCTATATTTTTATACTATGGGCATTTTCGCACATGGCGATACCCATGATGTGTATTTTTTATTTATTTTTTCTTTTATTTATTTTTTTTGGTGAAAGGGGTTATTTTAATTTTTATGTTTTTTTTAACTTTATTTTTTTACACTTTTTTTTATAATTCCCATAGGGAACTAGAACAAGCAATCATTAGCATTAGCATTGGAGTGTATGAGAAAATGACTAGTTTTCTATGGAGCCCTATTACAGGCAGGGGCTCCTTTGGAAATACTGAGCAGCAGCCTCCTGTCATTCACTAAGACAGGGGCTGCTGCTCATGAGTTCGGCTTCTCTGATCCCCGCACGAAGGATCCGGAGCATCACTGGAAGTGCATGGCACAACGGAACCGCACAGCATCTAAAGTGTAAAATGTCCATGACCGGCATTGCTGACGGTCGAAGACATTAGACATTAATAAGAAACAGCAGGCACCCCGTGGCTATGATACCCGCTCTGCTCAGGAGCAGGCACCATCTTTAAAGACCCAGCCAGTACCGTCCTAGTACAGCGCTGGTTGGGAAAAGCTTAAGAGCATTTCCATTTTTTCAGTCCTCTCTCATCAAGTAAAATGCTGAAATAATTAAATACTACCCAAACTAAAGTGAAGCTAAAAGTTAACAGGTGTGTCAACCTACACTTGTGAAAACATGCCAGCTATCTGGACATACTGATCCCACTCAGAGCTCATTCCAATATGTACTTTCAATCCATAGAAAGAGCAATCCAACATCAGGACTGTTAAAATCATGTTCTGTATTGTACAAAATCCATTAAAACATATCTGGTTATTTTGGAATGGCAGCAATCACCAAAGCATTTTGATCGCAAACATGATCTTATGCATAGTGTGTCCACCTATACCTTAGGCCAATTTGGTTAAGGAATTGTTTTCTCAAACTAAATTCAGTACAATATTGCAACATAATTATGGCTATATATCATGTTCTGTAAGGACTTTCTGATGTAACAGGGTCACTAAGTCTCCATGTGCCTTACCCAACATACCATCATTAGTTTTAGTTATTCTTATTTTTACATTATATTACAAATTATTATTATCAAGGCACATGGGGTTTAGAAATTACCCTGCTCCTATATCCTAGGTCTTCTTCAGAGCCATGTGGCTTTAGAATATCGCATGACCCTGTGACATCGGAAGTTCCTTACGACACATGGGATTTTGCGACTACAGTACTATTGAAACATGCTAACAAAGCCCTTGAAAGGTTGTAATCCACAACACAACCACTGAGTGGCCCCAAAAACATAGCTTTCTCCACTAATTTTGGATTAGTCGAGTCTTGGAGAAAGGTAAAGGACACATCTGTACATTTGCAGCATTACATGACATATAGCTCACTCGGAAGGCTGCAAGAAATGCCAATGTATAGGTAAACAATTGCCTACATTGCTCATTGATTCTAGTTTTAAAAATGATATACTGCACTTTTTAATGGTTTGCTCTGAATGGGAAAGTAGCTTATGTTTTCCAATAAAGTAGAAAATGTTTAACAACCATATACATGCTGTATATAGGCTGCATAGGGCCCAAAGCCTGACCAGAGCCTATATAATCATTCCCTGGATTTGCAGGGGAACAACGACCAGTTCCTCTCCAAATATTATTTATGATTTATCTTCTCAATGGGCCTCATATATAAATTTTGTATAAACATTTTTATACTAAATCACAGTTGGAAATTATTTGGATAAGGACCAAAGATAAAGCTTTCTAATTTTAGTTTACACATAGTTACATAGTTCTATAGTTAGTTTTAAAAAAAAAAGTCCATGAAGTTCAACCAAGGGATGGGTGAGGATGGAAATTAGGGGAAGAAGAGTGAGAACCAGACTATTCTTGAGGTAGACTATTCTACAGGTTCACAGTTCTTATGGTAAAGAACCTTGCCACTTCTGGAGAATGAGCTTTTTCTTCTTAAGATGGACGTAGTGCCCCTTGTCTTTTGAAAGGATTTTACATGGAACATCTTTTCACCATACTGTTTTTTACAAGCTAATAATATATTTATACAAGAAAATCATGCCCCCCCCCCCCCAAGGGTACTTTCACACATGCGTTTTTCTTTTCCGGCATAGAAGGCTCTATACCGGAAGAGAACTAATCAGTTTTATCCCCATGCATTCCGAATGGAGAGAAATCCATTCAGAATGCATCAGGATGTCTTCGGCTCAGTCTTCTTGACATTTCAGGATGGAGATAATATCGTATATCGCCAGGTCACTCTTCCGAAAGTGTGAAAGTACCCTTAGACGGCTCTTCTCAAGAATAAATAAATTTAGGTGGACATTTATAAACACACATACGCCCCTTTTTGGCATATTAAAGATGGAGATTTTGTTACACTGCATTTTTATGACAAAATCTGTAACTTTCGCCCCTCATGCCACTTTTCCAGAAAAGAGGGCATGGCTGGGGAAGCAGGAAGGCTCACAGGCCCGGCTCTTTTATAATTTTCCACACTGGTGTGGAAAATGTTTTAAGTGTATGTCAGCAAGGGCTGGTGTAGATTTAAGTCTGTCACATGGCCTGCTGAAGGAAGCACCAAACATTTGTAGAGGTCTGTGCCTCTATATATCTTTGGTGCTTTTTCCCACAGCACAAAGGGACTTAGGACCGACGTAAAAGACACCTGTCCTAATAAACGTCCACTTAATTATTTTATTCTGTCTTAATATCTTATACCATCTTATCAGTTCAGTCGCTCTTCTTTGCACTTTTTTCCAGCTACACATCCTTACTATGAACTGGTGCCCAGAACTGAACTGCATATTGCAGATGAGGTCATATCAAAACTTTGAAAAGTGGAAATATTATATCCCTGTCCTATGAGTCCATGCATCTTTTAATGCATGACAAGATCCTGCTTGCCTTAGAAAAAGCTGATTGGTATTGTATGCTGTTATTTAGTCTGCAATCTAAAAGTACACCTAAATCTTTGACTACAAGTGGTCCTCTAGTGTTACTCCCCCAGGTCGTATAAGGCATATAAATTATTTGTATCCAGATGCATAACTGTTACTGACCAGTGAGAATGAACCCACTATGCCTAAAAACCAGTTTGGCATTGAGGCTACTCTAAGGTCATTATTCTGGTGCTTCCCCATTATTCACCCTTTTATCCCTATACAAGGATCTGGACTTCCCTGAGTTAAGTCCACAGGTGTGGTGAGCTCACCCAGCCCTGGAAGCACGAGGCCACACCGAGGAACCACAGGCGCTAAAGGTCCAGCAAGAAAAGAGAAAAGGTCCAGCTTCCGTTGCAAAATCGTGAAGAGCTTTATTCACATGGTGCGGTACAGGTTAAAACAGACAGGTACTCGTCAACTCGCTCTTTTCTTGCTGGACTTCCCTGAGGGTTGGTAATCAGACTACTACATCCTGGGATAGTCCCAGTGTAGTTGGCAGCTGACTTGCAGGCAGGGTAGTGGTGAAGCATTGGGAACTTGCCTGGAGCACAGATTGGGTCGACAGACTGGGTATAGAACTGAAACATGAACAGAACTGAACTAGACATGCAGGAACACACAAACAGGATGGGTACAGAACTGGAGCAGAATTACTGGCTGGATATAGTACAGGATAAATCACAACAGTAATAAACTATCCCCTTGGCTGTTCACCAGGGAACCTAAAGCACAGCCTTAGCTGGGAAAGCATTTGGAAGGGCATAGACCTTTAAGAGGCCAGAGGTGAGAGTATACATCCTAAGGGAGGATCATTCAGGGGCATGAAGACAGCAGTATGGAGAGGACACTGATAACTAGGACGCCAGATGGTATGGTGAGTCGTGTGGTATCTGTGCCCTCACAGGACAACATAAGGACAGTGGGTATGGACCACGGGTGTAACAATAAATTTACCTTTATCCACATTGAACTCCATTTGCCACGTGGATGCCAAAACACTAAGTCAGCTTGTAGTTTATAGACTTCTGGGCAGCATAGTGGCTATGTTAGCACTGGTGTCTTGCAGCACTGTGGTCCTCAGTTCAAATCTAACCACGGACAACATCTGCATGGAGTTTTTGTGTTCCCCATGTTTAAGTGGATTTACTGCAGGAATTCTTATTTTCTCTGATACTCCAAAAACATACTAATAGGGAACCCAGCACTGAACCTTGGTGTACACTGTACAGTCGTGGCCAAAAGTTTAGAGAATGACACAAATATTTGTTTTCACAAAGTTTGCTGCTAAATTGCTTTTAGATCTTTGTTTCAGTTGTTTCTGTGATGTAGTGAAATATAATTACACGCACTTCATACGTTTCAAAGGCTTTTATCGACAATTACATGACATTTATGCAAAGAGTCAGTGTTTGCAGTGTTGGCCCTTCTTTTTCAGGACCTCTGCAATTCAAGTGGGCATGCTCTCAATCAACTTCTGGGCCAATTCCTGACTGATAGCAACCCATTCTTTCATAATCACTTCTTGGAGTTCGTCAGAATTAGTGGGTTTTTGTTTGCCCACCCACCTCTTGAGGATTGACCACAAGTTCTTCAATGGGATTAAGATCTGGGGAGTTTTCAGGCCATGGACCCAAAATGTCAACGTTTTGATCCCCAAGCCACTTAGTTATCACTTTTGCCTTATGGCACGGTGCTCCATTGTGCTGGAAAATGCATTGTTCTTCACCAAACTGTTGTTGGATTGTTGGAATAAGTTGCTGTTGGAGGGTGTTTTGGTGCCATTCTTTATTCATGGCTGTGTTTTTGGGCAAAATTGTGAGTGAGCCCACTCCCTTGGATGAGAAGCAACCCCACACATGAATGGTCTCAGGATGCATTACTGTTGGCATGACACAGGACTGATGGTAGCGCTCACCTTTTCTAATCCGGACAAGTCTTTTTCCAGATGCCCCAAACAATCGGAAAGAGGCTTCATCGGAGAATATGACTTTGCCCCAGTCCTCAGCAGTCCATTTACCATACTTTCTGCAGAAGATCAATCTGTCCCTGATGTTTTTTTTTTTGAAGATAAGTGGCTTCTTTGCTGCCCTTCTTGACACCAGGCCATCTTCCAAAAGTCCTCACTGTGCATTCAGATTCAGTCACACCTGCCTGCTGCCATTCCTGAGCAAACTCTGCACTGGTGGCACTCCAATCCCGCAGCTGAATACTCTTTAGGAGACGATCCTGGCGCTTGCTGGACTTTCTTGGATGCCCTGAAGCCTTCTTAACAAGAATTGAACCTCTTTTCTTGAAGTCCTTGATGATCCTATAAATTGTTGATTGAGGTGCAATCTTAGTAGCCACAATCTCCTTGCCTGTGAAGCAATTTTTATGCAACGTAATGATGGCTGCACGTATTTTTTGTCTCCAGCCTTGTGCTCGTCAACATTCTCACCTGAGTTAACAAGACGATTACTGAAATGATCTCATCTTTAATGACAGCAATGAAATGCAGTGGAAAGTTTTTTTTGGGGGGGATTAAGTTAATTTTCATGGCAAAGAAGGACTATGCAATTCATCTGATCACTCTTCATAACATTCTGGAGTATATGCAAATTGCTATTATAAAAACTTAAGCAGCAAATTTTCCAATTTCCAAAATTTATGTAATTCTCAAAACTTTTGGCCACGACTGTATACTACTTATACCTGGGGAGTTTTTAGAATAGGAATCTGCTCAACATGGTCATTCAGCCAGTTTCAATCCAATTACAAACTATACTTTCTAAGTTAATAGACCTTATTTTACCTATTAAATGTCTATGAGGGACAGTATCAAATGTTTTTGCAAAGTCCAAGAACATTATTTCCACATCAATCCCTCTGTCTAGTCTTCTACTCAGCTCTTCATAAAAATAAAAAAAAATCAGGTTAGACTGACAAATTCTGTCCTTGTTAAACCTGTGTTGGCTATCACTTATGATATCCACAGTCTAATACTCCTTTATATAGTCCCTTAAAAATCCTTCAAAGATTTTTCCTGCAACAGAATTTGAGTTTACTGGCCTTGAATTACCCGGGGAAGACCTAAAGCCCATTTTGTATATGGTCAACACATTTACTTTGTACCAGTTGTACAAAGCGGGGGTTGTCATCTCTATATTAATGCCTATGGGTTTAGCCTGGGATATCAGATAAAGTTCCTGTAAGGGTAATGTGTAAGTGTCACAATATTTCTGTCAATTTAGTGTATCTAGTGTATGTGAGAAAGAGGAGTAATTTGTGCCAGTGTCTTCATGATCTAAAATGAATCTTGCAGCATAATACAACCTCAAATATTCTAGCAACAGCGTTTTTAGAACTGACAGCTGGATATAAAAATTCAAAACTAATTCCTTTGAATGCATTACCTTTTATGAGCATCATCCTCTTCTGTCTTTTAAAGATAATATCAGCTATGAAGCAGCAGTTTAAGAAATGTGATTGTACTTTTAAAAGTGGAATAAAAATAACTGCCCCAACAGCACTTTACACAAGATTATTAAACATATTTGTATTATTGATATTGATGTGGACAGAAGTGAACAAGCCAAGGCTTATGATAAACATTTGCTGTAACAGAAGAAGAAAAGAAGTCAAAACGTATAAGCAAAGCAGATTTATTTTAAAACCTTTATTACATGGAAGATCTGTTGCCTGGTAGATCTGTTGCCCTTGAAAGCATTTCAGAGGTCATTTAAGAAGTGGAATAACACCTACCTAAATGTGTTAAGCATGAGCAGAGTTAAGCTTGGCATTATGCATGCATGTTGTCTTTTTTCAATTATCTTCTTCCTTAACAAACATAACAGTATTTATGTCTCTCAGTAAAATGGGAATTTTAATCCTGTATATTGATAGGAATCTGTGTCTGCTGCTCATTTTATATGCATATCATAGCCTTAATTCTAAATCTTTAATTTCACTGAACTATTTACTACTATGCATTAAATCTATATTAACTACTTCTTTAGTTAAAAGGCAATCGGAAGACTACGGAAATAGATTATTAAAGAACAAATACACCTAAAAACTTCTAGATACCTTCTAGATGTTTCTAGATATAGAAACAATATTTTGGGTATTGAACATCTGTTTTAGAGCCACAATATTAGCTAGCTTCCATTCAGCAGTCTCAAAACTTTGAAGCCCAGATGATTTTCAGCAGTACAATATATTCCACTCTAACCCTACTTATCTCTCATTAGCTTCAAAGCTAACTCTAGCTACAATCTCAAGACAAACCTGTGTTATCACCTGTAGTGGACAGAGGTAGTGAAGTTTTGCCCTTTAACTTTGCCATACAGCTGTGATAGTAACAGAATGGTCCACATAGAAGACATTACTCTGACTAGACAGTCTAAAGATGAACCAGATTTATCATGTTGGCTCATATTGAATGGTGCATTTTCAACATCCTTCGGTTTTGGTTATGTTAAAGTGGGTATAAGGTAATATTTTCTTCATCTCATCTCGCCCACAGCGGTGAGTGTTACAAGAGTAAGATGACCATAATTTTTTTCCTTACTGGGAAAACACTGCCATCCTGATGTAATCCTGCAGCGGGACACTCCGTTTCAACCCACATGATCCCAGAAGTGCCTGCCACAGAATTACACTAGTAACACAGTGTAACCCTCTAAGGTTTCCTGATGTAGCCAAATTCAAGAGTGAATTCAATAAAGAAGACAAATTCTGTTTTTAATAGTTTTTCTAAGTTTATGATCCACTCCTGATTTTGGATTCCAAAAACCTGAATAACCTGAATATCAGGCCATACACTTAGGGAAGAATTTATCAATCCCCCCACACCAGTTTTCTGGAGTAAAAAACATTGTAAACCCCATCTTTGTGATTTTTTTAAAAGCCACTCTGTCTAAATCTAGGTGCAAGTGGTGTTTTTACACTGCCTTCATCGCTTTCCGAAATGAGGGCATGATGAGGATCGGGAGGGCAGCCATTGGGCCTGACAT
Source organism: Bufotes viridis (assembly GCA_033119425.1). Taxonomy (NCBI): domain Eukaryota; kingdom Metazoa; phylum Chordata; class Amphibia; order Anura; family Bufonidae; genus Bufotes; species Bufotes viridis. The sequence continues at coordinate 371,145,609 of CM065590.1, read as the reverse complement.
ATTTATCTTTTTTTTCTGGCATAAATGAAGACTGAAATCTATAGAAGCTCTGAGCTGCTGCTGTCTAGTCTAAATTTCTACCATCTATTAGTTGGCTTACATTGCAACACAATATTGTGATAAAGATTTGCCACACTTTGTTGCAGCTTAAGCCATGCCCGTTTTCAGAAACCATTCCCCCTATGTGACAAGGTATACCCTCTTGTTGGATGAGAAGAAAAAAATAAATCTGTCTAAATCACTTAATAAACTTTGTGCAAAACATGCGCTGTTGCACACTCCAGTTTTTTTGAGCACATTGCGCCAGAGTTGTGATGGATTTTGATCAACACATCTTCCTCAGTTTCTCCATACAGTGCCACCCATTAAAAAGATTATCTCATAATGATAACCCTGGTCTACAGTATATGCACTATCATGGATATCACAGGTGCCATTTGGGACCCCTAATCTATTGTATATTCCAGAGTGGAGAGCTACTCTGTAAGAGTGGATTCTGCTCTGATGAATCAGGTATAAATCCATGTAATATATTAATGACCAATCATTTCAAGTGACAGCTACAGGGTGGAATGTGTGGCTGGCTTTGGCTTCCCCTGGCAACAATAACTGATCTCTGCGAGAGTAAAGCCAAATTAGTAAGAATCAGCTCCTTTCAAAGGACAACCCCTTGGCGATGAGCACCATATATATACGGTTCTGTGAACATAGCGTATATTTTTAGAATTTTCTTCATTATTTAATATAGTTTATGTTAAGCGAAAAATCTTCAATTAAATATGCGCGTTAATCGAATTGCGTAAGGGCATTAAAGGGGTTATCTGAGTTATTTAAAAAAAAAAGATTAGAAAACTCATGAGGACATGCATATACATTAGTTAAGCTTGATTTCTTGAAAAAAGTACCATACTTACACCTATTCATAGTTCTGTTATACGTGCTTTGTTTACAAGCGGCAACAGAGCTATGGGGGCATTTAACAACAATGACTCAGCTCTCCCTCATGAATATTTGTGGGTGTGATGAATCTGCCCCGCCCCCTGCACTGCACAATCTGACCTAGCATACATACACTGTCACATGATCATCTCCTAGTTCATACAGGCAGAAGATCTGCACTACATACATCACACACATGAATACACAACACACTTCACCTTAAACATCACATGCTGCCTCACACACATCACATGCTGCCCCACACACATCACACGCTGTCTCACACACATCACACGCTGCCCCACACACATCACACGCTGCACTACACACATCACACACTGCACTACACACATCACACGTTGCCTCACACACATCACACGTTGCCTCACACACATCACACGCTGCACTACACACATCACACGCTGTACTACACACATCTCACACTGCACTACACACATCACACACTGCACTACACACATCACACGCTGCCCCACACACATAACATGCTGCCTCACACACATCACAAGCTGCCCCACACACATCACACACTGCACTACACATATCACACGCTGCACTACGCACATCACACGCTGCCTCACACACATCACACGCTGCACTACACACATCACACGCTGCCTCACACACATCACAAGCTGCCACATACACATCACACACTGCGCTACACACATCACACACATGTATACATCACACGCTGCACTACACACATCACACACTGCACTACACACATCACACACTGCCTCAAACACATCACACCCTGCACTACCCATATCGCACACATGTATGTGGCGCAGTATGTAGTGAATGCAGACAGGCTATTATAGCAAAGTGATAAAGTATAGGGAAGATCTGCCATATTGGACTCGTTTTTATCACTTGGCTGCTGTTAGAACAGTAATGGTTCCCTGCATAAATCCTCAACTTTTAGGCCCCATGTACACCAACACTATTTATTTCTGTTGTTCTTCTAAACTAATGGAGCAGAACAACGAAAATAATGGAAGTGCTGGATCGGGCATGTAAGGGGGGTTTTTGTCATACAATCAACATACACAGCAGATGCCATACTGTGACATCCAGCACCATGGAGTTCCATTGTAACAAAAAATAAAAATAAAAAATTGTGGACTCTGCAGGATGGGAAAGTGTAGAGTACCACGTTTTTCCATCCTACAAAGTCCAGCAAAAAACATCTTTTATAACGGATCTTTTAGATAGATAGATAGAGTACAAACTGTCCCCATATCTGGAGAAACTCCCCAATCCAAGAGACCGATAGATCCTGAGCCGCTACAGACCGAGCGCCCATAGCAGCACATTATGTTACTGCCTGCCATAGACTGAGAGGAGCCTGATATACCATGGACTCCTAGACCCCCACCCTACCCAATTATTTCCCACTTGCTTTGGCAATGCTAAGTTGTAATTAGTCCTGCCAATAAAGCTTATTTGATTTGATTTGATAGATAGATAGATAGATAGATAGAATAGGATAGATAGATGGGATAGATGGGATAGATAGATAGATAGATAGATAGATAGATAGATAGATAGATAGATAAGATAGATAGATGAGATAGATTAGATAGATAGATAGATAGATAGATAGATAGATAGATTTTCGTTACATTCCGTTTAAAGAGCCAGGCCACTTCCTCAAGCAGGGAGAAGCTTGTAAAAGAGACATCACCGCTTGAGCTTGCTGGATGACGTCTTGGGTCACATGGGCCAAATCTGCCGTGGGGAAACAGGGCAAAATAACTAATGTAAGTAAATTACAAAGGTGTTTATAATACTATTATAATCCACCATGGCATACATTGATATAACTCTGACAACTACTTTAACCTCTTAAGGACACAGGGCGTACAGGTACGCCCTAATGTCCTGGTACTTAAGGACACAGGGCTTACCTGTACACCCTGTGTATTTTCCGATCACCGCCGCGTATGGCCACCATAATGGTACCAATCTAACCGTCACCTCATCCCGCAAAAAATGAGCCCCTATCTAAGACAAGCGCCCAAAAATTAAAAAAACAATGGCTCAGAATATGGAGACACTAAAACATAACTTTTTTGTTTTTTAAAAAGCTGTTATTGTGTAAAATAAATTAAATTAAAAAAAGTCACCTTACATCACAAACAAAGTAATAACAAGTGATCAAAAAGTCATATGTACTCCAAAATCATGCCAATCAAACCGACATCTCATCCCGCAAAAAATGAGACCCTACTTAAGATAATCAACCAAAAACTGAAAAACTATGGCTCTCAGAATATGGAGACACTAAAACATTATATTTTATTGTTTCAAAAATTATATTATTGTGTAAAACCTACATAAATAAAAAAAAGTATACATGTTAAGTATCGCCACGTCCGTAGTAACCTGTTCTATAAAAATATCACATGACCTAATCCTTCAGATGAACACTGTAAAAAAATAAAAATAAAAACGATGTAAAAAAAGTTATTTTTTGTCACTTTACATCACAAAAAGTGTAATAGCAAGCGATCAAAAATTCATACGCACCCCAAAATATTGCCAATCAAACCGTTATCTCATCCAAAAAAAAAAAATAGCCCCTACACAAGACAGTCGCCCAAAAAATAAATGAAACTATGGCTTTCAGAATGTGGAGACACTAAAGAATCATTTAAAAAAAGAAAAGTAAAACTGAAACAAACAACCAATATTTGGTATTGTCCTGTCCGTGTCAACCTGCTCTATAAATATCACATGATCTAACCTGACAGATGAATGTTGTTAATAACAAAAAATAAAAATGGTGCCAAAACAGCTATTTCTTGTTACCTTTCTTCACAAAAGTGTAATATAGAGCAACCATAAATCATATGTATCCTAAAATAGTACCAACAAAATTGCCACCCTATCCCGTAGTTTCTAAAATGGGGTCACTTTTTTGGAGTTTCTACTCTAGGGGTGCATCAGGGTGGCTTCAAATGGGACATGGTGTTAAAAAACCAGTCCATCAAAATCTGCCTACCAAAAACCGTATGGCCTTCCTTTCCTTCTGCCCCTTGTTATGTGCCGGTACAGTAGTTTACGATCACATATGGGGTGTTTCTGTAAACTACAGAATCAGGGCAATAAATATAGAATTTTGATTGGCTGTTAACCCTTGCTTTGTAACTGGAAAAAAAATTATTAAAATGGAAAATCTGCCAAAAAAGTGAAATTTTATCTCTATTTTCCATTAATTCTTGTGGAACACCTAAAGGGTTAACAAAGTTTGTAAAATCAGTTTTGAATACTTTGAGGGGTGTAGTTTGTAGAATGGGGTCATTTTTGGGTGGTTTCTATTATGTAAGCCTCACAAAGTGACTTCAGACCTGATCTGGTCCTTAAAAAGTGGGTTTTTGGAAATTTCTGAAAAATTTTAAGATTTGCTTCTAAATTTCTAAACCTTGTAACGTCCCCAAAAGATAAAATGTAATTCCCAAAATTATCCTAACATGAAGTAGACAAATGAGGAATATAAAGTAATAACTATTTTTGGAGGTATTACTATGTGTTATAGAAGTAGAGAAATAGAAACTTGGAAATTAGCAAATTTTTGCAAATTTTTGGTAAATTTGGTATTTTTTTTATAAATAAAAAAGAATTTTTAAACTCCATTTTACCAGTGTCATGAAGTACAATATGTGACGAAAAAACAATTTCAGATGGGCTTGGATAAGTGGAAGCGTTTTAAAGTTTTCACCACTTAAAGTGACACTGGTCAGATTTTCAAAAAATGGCCTGATCCTTAAAGTGAAAATGAGCCTGGACCTTAAGGGGTTAAGCAACTTTCCTATTGGCGTGTTGGCGAGTGTTTTAGAATATTCAAATTATGCAAATATTACATTGCCGTTTTCGCAATCAATGGAATAATCTCGAATATGAATATTCGCGAATATATGATGAATATTCTAACGAATATTCACAAAAAATAGCGCAAATTCGAATATTGACCCTGCAGCTCATCACTAGTTACAATCAAGTTCACAACAATACTTAGTTCACCAATCACTAATATGTAGTCAGACCTGCTAAAATGTGAAGTTGTACGTATTGAGCAAAAATATGTGCATCGTTATTTGCCGTTTTGCGCAATCGCTAATATATTGGAGCACTCTATCTGCATGTAAAGCTATTGTAATGTTCTGCCATACCAACCATTATCTCCAGTCTCAGGAAACTTCTAGCAGCTTGAAAAATGTAGCAATATTGACCCACGCCTGTATTACACACACATTACGTGAATATTACATTGCCGATTTTTGCAATCAAAAAAATAATCGCAAATTTTTGGACAAATATTCGCCAAATATTCGTGAAATATCGCATTTGGGTATACAGTTCCTAGCCAGGAGAACTATAGCTATAGTGTAGTATCTGATTGGTAAGTACTTACCAGTTCTTGTAGACTGATCCCAAGAATTGTCTGGTTTGCACCTGAAACTGTAAACCCCTTTAAGCAATACAGTCTAAATAGTGTCAGCAGAATAAATATTAATACAGGACTGATCTTACAATTGTGCCTACCGAAATTGGTTTTGGTTGTGTTTCTGGTTTCTTATTTTAAAGAAATGTTAATAGTAGCTGGGATTGAGCTCTCTTCATTGAAAAAGCATAGTTGTCAAGCTGAAAAAAATGTACTATTTTATTTTATTGCAATATGGATCAATGGACCGACAACATGTAGCATACAGTTCACATATTCACTAAATTTGTGAACTGTGTCTTACACATTGCACATATGTTATAACATCATTGAAAACTAAATTAAGAAGAGGGTTATAGATATTGTAGTTAAAAATATTTTAATATTTTTTACAAAATTGCTAAAAAGTATGCTTTATGTTATTTCTTTTCTTCTTGTGTACATTTCCCAAATGTTCTACCTTTCAGTGTATATAAATGAAAAGTTCAGTGTGATCTCAATTTAAACAAATTACTAATTTCGCTTGTTACAACTTGTAGTAACAGCAATATTAGCTATTTATTGTGAGAAGGTCATAATAACAGGAAATTAGTTTAGGCATTCTCTGTACATATGAAAGTAATCTGCCTCCAGCAAACCTTATGAAATTGGATTTTGTGGGTGAATGGTATAAGCCCAATAATACGGTAAGCAAACAATTTACTTAAATGGTAATGGACTTGTAATTATATTATAATTATGTTGGTCAACATTTGTGTAAATATTTCTATATAATTGTGCCAGTACTTTGGCCTCAAATCAAATTGTGAAGCAATAGTTTAAGATAAGAGCATCACTTTCTATTTATTACACATAAATGCAGAACTTGCAAATATTGTATCGGCGGCATTTAAATGGCCTAATTATAGTTTTACCTTTTTCCTCAAAAATGTCAACTGTTCTTTTTTCTGCAAAGCACTGTCTTTAAATTCAGTGTGTGCAGTATATAGTGCAAGATGTTGTTCAAACATTTAAAGGGAATATCTACTTTTTTACACTATGTACTTTTTAGGTCTAGTTAATTGTGATAATAAATGTCTTACTATATCTTGCAGCAGTTTCATCTCTTTATCTGATACAGAGCTCCAAAACTCTTGCACTAACAAAGAGTTCTATCATATAGTGTAGCAGCAGCTGCTGTGCGCCGCTGTTCTCCTTCTTACCGCCGCGGCCCTGGGTGCTGTGTTCAGCGGTGATCTGCTGCCAGTGCTTCCATATTCACCACTGCAGTCCTGGGCTCTGTCCTTGCAGGTACTGTTTGTTCTGGGATGCACTCCACAGTTTCCTTTCAGCCCTGGCCAAAGCATGCAGCACTTCCTTATGGGCTGGTGCACATCACTTCCTGTGCTTTAAGGGTTAAATCATGTAACCTCACTGACCAATCCTAGCCCTCCTGCATGTATATAAGTGGCTCAACCCCCTTCCCAGATGCCTGAGTGTCAAGGTCCTTGTTTCTTGCAAAGGTTGTTGATTTATCTGCTTGTGTTTCTGAGTACCTGACCTGTGCTTGTGTTCCTGGACTCCGCTACTTGTTTGATCCCTGCCTGTTTGGCTTGACTCTCCTGTTGCTAAACCCCGACTGCCTGACCTGTACCTTCGCCACCTGCCCTGACTTATTGCTTGTTTGACTTCGTCTCTGACTCATCCTTCGGTCCTGCACTTTTGCTCCTGGTTACAACTCTGGTACCTTGCTCAGGTACCTCCTGGTCCTCCTGGACCAGCTGCCTCATGTGCCAGTCCTCCTCAAGAGGTAGAAACCTGGAGTTCCTTTTGGGAAGGCCTATTACCACCAGGGGTACTGGGAAGAATGAAAGTTTTAATTAGACAACGCCCTTAGAGGAAGTAGGATGCGTGGCATGGTGGGTTTACACCCGCTGGTTCATGACATATAGCTTGCATATATAAGTATTACCTAGTGGAAGGTGAAAGCAGATAAAACATTATCATTTAAAACACTCTATGGGGGTAACCCATATAGCTGGCAGTGGATCTGCCGAAGTTATGAAGAGGTACTGGTCTCTACATAACTTCGGCATATCCACCACCGATTCTTGCGCCCCTTATGCCTCAATGCCTAAACATTTGCACCCATTCTTTGAGTAAAAAATAAATAAAAGCAAATACCAATTAACCCATAAAATACTTATGCATAATCAATTTACTTAATAACCAATAGTATACCTCACAGTGTGACTCTGATCTTTGAGGTCTGACAGTTCTGAGAGTTGTTGGGGGACAGAAGGGTCTGCAGACACCATAGGGCCCCCACACAAAATTCACATTAAGACTTCCACCAAATATAATATGGCTTCATTAAACCCTAATGACCAGTCCTGAAAATACCTTAAAGGGGTTGTGGATTGGGTAAATATTGATGACCTGCCCTCTGGATAGGTCATCAATATCAGATCGACAGGAGTCCACCTCTTGTCACCGCTGACAATCAGCTGAAGAAGTAGCTGTGCTCATTTGAGGAGAGGTTGTAATTATGTACACTATTCCTCCTCCACAAGTGAGACAATGCACAGCCAACTATGAAGAGGAAGTAGTATTATGCTATCTTTTCAAACAGCTGATTGGTAGGGGTGCCATAACACAGGCTTCCACTGATCTGGTATTGAAGACCTAAACTCAGATTAGTTCATCAATATTTATTCACCCCACAACCCCTTTAATGGCAAGACACTTTTCTGTTACTAAGCGTACATGGGGGTCTAATGGTTGTAACTTTTTTATTGGTTGGACTGCTACTGTATGTAGCAGCTATGACAATGACAAGTGAAGCACTGGCAGCATTTTTTTGCTGGGCCCCCTCTGACCATGGACACTATATCAGACAAGTGTCAAGTGTCATGTTTCTTCATAATTATCTTTTTATTCCAAAATAAAAAAATGTACATCATGTCACATATGGATACATAGCCATGAATAGACATGTTAACAGAGATTAAAATAAAGGTATAATAAAGTGGTGGGTAGGTAGAGGTCTTCTGAAGAGCCATACAGTTCAATGATTAAAACCTCTGTGTTCCCTGCAGGGGTTCCAGATTTTAAGGAACGTTGTGCTTGTAAGGGTTTCTCAGTGCGCTACTCCTCAAACCGATAAATCTGGTCAATCTTTTTGGTCCAAGCTACTAAAGTGGGTGGGTTCATATCTCTCCATAGCAGGAGGATTAGTAGGCGGGCTGCCGTCAAAAGTATAGTAGGTAAGTTATTAGAAGCTGGATTAAGGCATGGCCTGGGACACCATAGAAGAACCAATAATGGGTCTAATGTGATGGAGGTATCACAGATATGGTTTATTTTTGTTTCTATTTCAGACCAAAATGATTGTATTAAGGGACACAACCACCAGATATGCAGTAAGGAGCCTTTTCCTATTCTGCACCTCAAGCAGGTATCAGGAATATCTACTGTATGTTGAGAATATGGAGGAATACCGGGTCTTATACCATCTGATCAGCAGTTTATATGAGTGCTCCTGGATTTTAATATTTCTGGTAAAGCCATGTGAGTGAATGAGGATAAATGCCTTATGACATGAGAGACATATGGTGTACTAGCCACTATTGTTGCTTGTCGTGATCATATGTGAAGGACAGTTTCCTTAAGTCTCTGCGAAAGTTTAAGATGTGGAGGAAGGGAGCAGAAGAAACTTTAGGAAGGCAGATCACTGTGCCGCAATCCAGATTCCCTGAAGAGGATATCACATCTTTCAGGGGTATATCAGACAGTCAGGCCCACACTCTTGAGGGTGTTTCGATGTGGGGATATAAATATACCTGTAAAAGGCTTATAGGCATATTGAGAAACAAAGAATGGAGCATATCCTGATATTTGCATAATGAGGACCACACCTGTAAGGCACCTTTCATAATGGGAGAGTCGGTAAGGCTACTGGGCGTGAAAGAGCATACGCCCCATAATATCAGGTTGGAGGACATAATTTGCAAGTCATTGGCAAATGCCGCCGTGACATGTGTATATGTCCTGATAATGATTTCTATAATCTGGGGTCTTATTTTATATGCTGAAGAAGTTTCTCCATTACAATAATAAATAATGAGGGAGATAATGGGCATCCCTGACGGGTTCCATTGTGTATGGTATATGGTAAATGGAGGTGACAAGGTGCTATTGATCTTTAATTTAGCCGAGGGTGAGGAGTAAAGGGAAAAAATTGCGCTTACAAAAGGAACAGGTATACCAAAGGCTGACAGGGCTGATATATAATGCCAGCTCACCCTGTCAAATGCCTTTTTTGCATCTGTACTCAGTAAGGCCATTGGAATGTGGGATCCCCTTGCATGTGCAATCAGTCGGAGTAGACAAACTGTTGTCATGACCCTTACACCCTTTCACAAAACCAGTTTAATCAAGACTTATAATTCTGACGAATACTGTCTGTAAGCATTGGGCCAATATTTTCGCCCACCACTTCACATCAGCATTCAATAAGCAGATCGGGCGGTAGCTCTCACATTCCAATGGGTCTTTCTTATCTTTATGTATTATAGTGATGTGGGCCTCAAATGATTGGGGAGCGAGAGAACTTCCACATTGAAGGGAATTGCGCATGGAGGTGAAATGTGGTAGAATGGTGCTTTTAAAAGTTTTGAAGTACTGAATATGTAAACTGCTTGGGCCTGGACTCTTCCCAGAGGGGATAAAATATATAGTGTTTTCCACTTCTATGGGTGTGATGGGGCTAATAGTTGCAAGAAATCTAAAGGTGATAGAGTGGGTAGGTCTAATGACAACAGGAAGGTCTCCGTGGCTTCCACAATAGTGGGTTGCGTAGGGGTTTCAACAGTAAGGATACGTGTCATGTTTCTTTGGCAGGTTCACCTAGTCAGTAAATCTCTCTCTTTTTTTCTCTTTTCCTTTTTTTTTTTTTGGTGGGGAGATTTTTTAAGTCACAGGAATGATAGGATTAAATAACATTTGTTTATGGCCAGCTTAAACTTCACTTATATAATTTTATGCCAGGTTGTCCTACATAAATAGACACTCATCACAATAGCTTCTATGCAATACTTCATTTCCCCTTCTGGTGAAATGTCTGGGAGCTTGACCTATAGCATTCAGTTGAATATCATGGCAGATGAAAGGGGTTCTCTGTAATCAGTCAATTACAATTTTTATATAATATTCAAAATGATTTTACTCATTATCATCTATTCTCCTTTATAGCTGAAAACTATATTAAGTGCATGAACATAGTTCATGACTAACACAGGTACCCGCATTTGGTTAAGATAATTTTAATTATTCTAATTACCATAGGCTTTACTTTTGTACAATGCACTTGCCTGCTTACTCATTGTGAAGAAGGCTGATGTTTTGAAGCTTGTCACCTCCACATATGCTCCATTTTCTTCTATGCACTTCAAAAGCATTCCTAATGAATATCAGGATGAGGCCAACAGTAAAATGTCGCAAAAAGCACAAAATCACCCTCATTAAAAGGTTGAGAGACACGAGATGTCCAATTACTTATTGATAAAGAACTTCATGTTGATTTCTTTCTGTGCACCAAGCTTGAAAGGATATAATCCTCTAAAGCTTGACAAAATACATTTATTTGCAGAGATATAATTGAATAGGCGTAGAATGTTAAAAGCATAATGTTTTATTTATTTCATATGACATATCATCTACTTGAGATACAAATAGACTTTTTTCAAAGGAGCTGGTGAGCCTGCTTTCAAGGAGGAGGATGCAACGTGCTGCATCACTCCATACCTGACCTTTCTGTAGGACTGTTTTCTGTACCAACTAGCTGTATTTTGAGAGAAACAGCAACTATTTGCTATTCAAGACCCCCAAATAAGGAGCAAACAAGAAAATCACAAATTAGTTTGAGATAGAAGTGGCATTACATATAACACAGGGCTCTACAGCCAAGTTTAGATATCATTTCGGTTCCATAATGTCTTCTCCAAATGCCCATAACCAGTCATGCTAATGAAGCCCTTCAATTATTCCAAGCTATAATGCTCATAGCAGCCTGTCTCTAAGCTAGGGATATATCCAGTAGTATCTATGATGTGGTGCCACCTTGCAAATACTTCACACTGCAATGAACGCTGGCCTATATAATAGTGTATGTCAAATACCACTGTTAAAACAACATAAATGCATAATAGACTTTATACTATATTTTGCACCCCAAAAGTGGGGGGAAAATAGCAGTGCTTCTTGTGGGGCGAATGCTGACATTTTTACTCTGCTAACACTGATACATCGCCGACTCCGATGCTGCACAGCGCAGCCTGCGATGTATTATCGGTGAGGGAGGAGGGGCTGGAGGCCGGCAACTCGCGGCAGGCCCATTTCAGTCACTGCACTCTATTACAACAGACCCCGCTCACACCAGTATTCATATGTAAAGTATAGCCAATCCATATGTAAAGTGTAGGCAAGGTAGCGCACGACACTACTCATTATGAAACTCCCGTACTAGCAGGCACTGCAGGCTGGCCGGTCGCTAACTTCGTCACGGCACATGCTCCTCCCACTTTATTTATGAAGCAGGCGGAGCATGCGCCATGACGAAGTGAGTGGCCGGCCAACCTGCAGTGCCTGCTAGTACGGGAGTTTTATAGTGAGTAGTGGATTGCACTACCTTGCCTACACTTTACATATGAATACTGGTGTGAGCGGGGCTCGTTGTAATATAGTACAGTGATTGAAATGGTCCCCACCGCGATTTCAACACCAGTTGCCGGCCTCCACCCCCTGTATTGGGGTCACTATTTACACAGGAACACTGTTATGCAGGGATCTGTGGATGACACTATAGCATAAGATGTTATATGTGTCATCCACAGATCGCCCCATAACAGTGTCATCCACAGATACCCCCCATCACAGTGTCATCCACAGATCCCCCCCATAACAATGTCATCCACAGATCCCCCATAACAGTGTCATCCACAGATCCCCCCATAACAGTGTCATCCACAGACCCCCCCTCATTACAGTGTCATCCACATATCTCCCCCCATAGTGATGTCATCCACAGATCCCCCCATAACAGTGTTATCCACAGATGCCCCCATAACAGTGTCATCCACAGACCCCCCCATTACAGTCTCATCCACAGATCCCCCCATAGCGGTGTCATCCACAGATCCCCCCCATAGCGGTGTCATCCACAGATCCCCCCCCCATAGCGGTGTCATCCACAGATGCCCCCCCATAGTGGTGTCATCCACAGATGCCCCCATAACAGTGTCATCGACAGACCCCCCGTAACAGTGCCATCCACAGATCCCCCATAACAGTGCCATCCACAGATCCCCATAACAGTGCCATCCACAGATCCCCTCCATAACAGTGCCATCCACAGATCCCCATAACAGTGTGTCATCCACAGATCCCCATAAAAGTGCCACCCACAGATGCCCCCATAATAGTGAGTCATCCACAGATCCCCCATAACAGTGTCATCCACAGATCCCCATAACAGTGTCATCCACAGATCCCCCATAACAGTGCATTATCCACAGATCCCGTCCATAACAATGTCATCCACATATCCCCCCCCCCCCCATAACAGTGTCATCCACAGACCACCATTAGTTCAAAACCCACTAAAAGCACCCCTTTTGGTTCAAAATATTTTTTTTCTTACATTTTTCTCCTCAAAAACCTAGGTGCATATTATGGGCAGGTGCGTCTTATAGGGCGAAAAATACGGTAAATGTGTCCACCACACAACTGCCCATAAAGTTGTGAGTAGCAAAAAGCAGTAACCAAAATAATCACAAGGCTTAAGAGCAGCAGTTCAGATACAATATAATAGACACAATGACTCATATTTATATTTTGTGCCAATGAAATTGGAGGATTAAAGAAATCTAGCTCTGAGCAGCCATAAATAGGAGTCACTGATTTCACCTTTTTACCTTTGCCTTTAATTAATTAGGCTAAAAGTACATTCACACATTTCATCACTTTTCCCATCTTTTCTGTTTGGCAAATGTAATGCAACACATCTTACAGGCAACTTTTTAAGCAATAACTATCAAAATCAAGTGTTACATATAACACAATTGCCTCCTCCACCCTATGCTGATTGCCATTCCAGAATCAGAAACTTACATTTCAGCAGCAAATCAGCAGCCACCTCATTACATTTACTTCTTGTTCTATTCTGTGCAGTCAGAAGTCTCTAATGAAGAATCTTTGTGAGGGGCTTTTTTCTATGCAAGGGAAGAAGGGGTTAACATGGGCTAATTGAGGTGCATCCAGAGTGATGCAGATGCTTGTTGAGCTGCTGCACACCCACATAAACGGAAGAGAGTCCTCCAAATATGTGAGTATGAACGAGTTTTAAATTAATTAGAAATTAACTGTAACCCCATTGGGACCAGCTTCATATTTGTAGAACACACTGATTGCAGCTGTTGCGTCCGCCGGTCAGCAGCAGGGGCCCAGCAGTTACTGCTATATCCACCTACATTGGTGAAATGCCGATGCTTACGGATTAACCCTGGTCAATGCTGACTACACTGTATAAGGGGTTTACAGAGTGATGTCGCTTCCTCTATGACCCCATCGGCTCCTAACATTGCGATAGCTAGGGGCTGAAGGCTGGTAAGGTGTTTCAATCCCTTACACAGGCTTCAGGGCCTGGCAGCTATGGAAGCCTATGAGGCCCAACCCACAGTCTGGGTCTCATAGGCACACTGTCAGTGTAATACTGACATTTCAAATGCAGCACGATACAGCATATATTGTACTGTATGGGAAAAATTGATCAGACTCCCAAAAGTAGAAGTCCCCTAGTGGGACAAAAAAAATGAAAAAAATTAAATTAAAAAAAATGAAAATAAAGTAAAACCCATGTATGACTGAAAGAAATCGCAAAAAATATTGAATCCACTAAAGAAGGGAGGTACAGTAAGGAGTCCGGTCTTGAACTGATTAAATAGGATTTTAATATATTTAAAGTTGAAATCCTTTTTTTATATTTTTGTGTGTCTCTGTTTCCCTTACACATTTTTCAGGTGCCCCTAAGTATGGAGTTAGACAAACAGCTAATAAACATCCTTTATTGCCAAAATGTGGCTTTGTTTTCAGGAGATGCTCCTTGTTCTAGCATACAATATTGATCTGGCTTTTACACAGACAAATGTGTTGGTCAAAGACAACATCTAAAAAGAATTAATAAGAAAGAGAAAAAATAATGTTGAGCGAAAGAATAGAATAGATCACTTTTATGGCGACTCATTGTCATACACATTCCATTTTAATGCACCGTTCCCAGGTCTCGATTAGATTTTAAATAAAGCAAACACATAAGTCCTTTCCCCCTTTGGCAACTGCTGCCCACACGGTTTCTGATTCAGAATAATTTTATGTTAATGGAAGAACTTATCTTTCTGTTCTATATACTGCAAATAAAATGCATGACATTATTAACTATGAAGGTATCGAGACAATGAAAGTTACATTGTCCTTGACAGTGGCCTGCACTGTTCCTCTGAGTATTAAAGCATTTATCAAGGCAGACATAGATATATACTGTACGACTTCTTATATTAAAAAAGAGAACTTGCAGACAGTGAAAGTTCATATCTCTTTTCTAACAGTTATAACGTGTCTTTTACAATATCCCTTTCCCATGTAATTAAACATCTCCTACCACTTTTACTCCCATCACCCCATATTTAAAGATCATTACACACTGTAATAGCTGCATCCACTTATTTATTACTTTGCTCAGTTTTGCATTAGCCTGACGACGCCATCTATTCACATTACAACCTGCTGTCTAGGAAGTGATTTAGACTAAGAACTGTAGAAATATGACGCTAAATAAGCCACATCTCCAATTGCTCTACAAGGCATGGATGTTGCCTCCCGCCTTAATGAGAATTTGTAAATGAGATTCTTTAATTGCTCAATTTGTAGAAAAAATATTACAATTAATATTTAAAGGTTATTAAAGTAGTTTTAGAAATGTGGTAAATGAGCAGGAATTAGTATTTTAGATCCAAGAGTGATAAATAGAGATCCGAATATATTTGCAGCGAATTACGTTATAAAAAGCCTATTTTCTGGCTGCTGAGAGCCTTTATAATGGTGCAGAACACTGTCCCTTGCAGTAACATGCATAGGGGTTTGCTTTGGTAGTGAAATAATACTGTGAGTCCGTATGACATGCAGATGACAGGCGTCGCTCTTAGAAACATGGCATACTTCACTTATTTGGGCAGTCACGGGCCAGAACTGACCAAATAACTCCAGTATCAACTCAGCCTTACAGGTAGATGTTAGAGTCTAGAAGAAGCACACTCCTTTTACACCTTCGTCAGCTGATTCCACATAGATCTATAGAACCTGTTCTATTAAACTCTTATACAGGTAGAGCCCCCCGACAGAGTGAAGAGGGTGTCAGCAGTAAGTTTGTGTTGACGTCACTGATTCATTTTCCCCATTCTCTGAACCGTCAGAACAATTAAAAAACGGATCCTGTCTGTTGTGCATCTGCCTTCACTGGGTCAGCATTTGCTTAATAATCCATCAGTATTGCTAAAGGCAAAAAAACGGAGTGGATCTAAAACAGAGATGACACGTGAATGGAATATTTGCATGTCTTCGTTGTTTTGTACCCACTCCTGTTTTTGGCTACCAAATCATAAGCCAATTCTGATGGGACCATAAAGGCCTTAAAGCAGCTGTTTTGTTTCTCGTTTTTCCTTCCTTCTGACAGATCAGCAGATGTGTTAAACAAATGATGATGTCAGCCAGGCTGAAAGTCAAAATAGTGGACCAGTCATGAAGTGGGGAGGGTGGGAAAAGAATGAGAAGTCCATAGAGTGTCCCTGTGACATAGTGGTGAGGTGGAAGCAGCATGAGGAGACCACAGAGTGGCCCAATAACAGGGTCTGGAGTTGGCAGCAGTATGAAGAGGTCACCGAGTGGCACAATGATAGAGTCTGCAGGTGGTTGTATCAGCATTAGGAAAAGGCCACCGAGTGGCACGATGACAGAGTCTGGAGGTGGCGGCAGTATGAGGAGGCCACCGAGTGGCACACTGACCGAGTCTGGAGGTGGCAGCAGTATGAGGAGACCACAAAGCCACACAATGACAGAGTCTGGAGGTGGCGGCAGCATGAGTAGGCCAAAGAGAGGCACAATTACAGAGTCTGGAGGTGGCGGCAGCAGCATCAGCATTAGGAGGAGGCAACAGAGCTGCACAATGACAGAGTCTGGAGGTGGCAGCAGCATGAGTAGGCCACAGAGAGGCACAATTACAGATTCTGGAGGTGGCTGCAGCAGCATCAGCATCAGGAGGAGACCACAGAGTGGCACAATGACAGAGTCTGGAGGTGATAGCAGCATCAGCATCAGGAAGAAGTCATAGAATGGCACAATGACAGAGTCTGGAGTTGGCAGCAGCATGAAGAAACCACAGAGTGGCACAATGACAGAGTGTAGAGGTGACAGCAGCATGAGGAGGCCACAGAGTGGCAAGGTGACATACTATGGAGGTGGGTGGCATTACCAGTACCCGCTGAAGATGGTGGGTGAAAGAAGGAGCACTTGGCATCAGATGTGTGGCATCAGACAGGTAACAGCATCAGAATAGTAGCTGAGGCAAGTAGCCAGAAGAAACCAGTCTCTTTTGTCAAAGTGTTGGTGTGGCACCATGGATGATCTAGTCTGATGCATCAGGCATTGGTGTGTGAAAATCCTGGCTGATCCACACCTGATTCATCTTGATGCAGTGTCCCACTATAGTCTCTAGGTAATTTGATTCCAGCTCACCCGCATTTTCTTGCTAGGTGCACGGATGTAAAGGATAAAGCCTTGTTTAAATGAGTTGAAAGGAAGGAAATCCGGCATTCAAAATTGATGAAGTCGTAGGTTCCTTTATTTGGTCATGCGATATATCAGGTACAGAGGTACAAAATGATTCATAACCAGTGATGCTCTTGTCAGTCTACGCGTTTCAAACTACAACGTTCTTATTCCTGAATATGAACGTTGTAATTTGAAACGCGTAGACTGACAAGGGCATCACTGGTTATGAATCATTCTGTACCTCTGTACCTGATATATCGCATGACCAAATAAAAGAACCTATGACTTCATCAATTTTGAGTGCCGGATTTCCTTCCTTTCAACCCAGTGTACCACTATGTACTATATGTGGGCACTTTAAACTCTTGCTAAATGTCATATCAAATGTATTGTATTGTGCTGTAATTCCCTTTAACAGGCTGGCAGTGTCATTTACCTTTATTCGCTTCTAGTTAGTGCTGCCACCACTTATATATATAGCTAGAATGAGGGGGATGTAAAGTTAGTGTGTCCAATGATAATGAATAGTGATGAGCGGCAGGGGCAATATTCAAATTTGTATTTCGCGAATATTTGGGAGAATATTCGCCATATATTCGCAAATTCGCAAATTTGTAATCTCCAGACATTATTTTCTTGTTTGCGAAAAATCGCATAAAAATTTGCATAAATTGGCATAAACAGGCCACTTTGAGAGACTTTGACCCCTGCACCCAGACGGAGGAGAGAGGTTTTTACAGCAGAGAATCATGCATTTAGATCACCCACCACAGGAGTAGGCCACCATTTAATGGGACCCCGGCAACCATGTCAGATGGCACAAACATCAGCTTCACATCACCCAGCACAAGAGAAGGCCACTTTGAGAGACTTTGACCCCTGCACCCAGACGGAGGAGAGAGGTTTTCACAGCAGAGAATCATGCATTTAGATCACCCACCACAGGAGTAGGCCACTATTTAATGGGACCCCGGCAACCATGTCAGATGGCACAAACATCAGCTTCACATCACCCAGCACAAGCGAAGGCCACTTTGAGAGACTTTGACCCCTGCACCCAGACGGAGGAGAGAGGTTTTCACAGCAGAGAATCAGGCATTTAGATCACCCACCACAGGAGTAGGCCACCATTTAATGGGACCCCGGCAACCATGTCAGATGGCACAAACATCAGCTTCACATCACCCAGCACAAGAGAAGGCCACTTTGAGAGACTTTGACCCCTGCACCCAGAC
Source organism: Bufotes viridis (assembly GCA_033119425.1). Classification (NCBI taxonomy): domain Eukaryota; kingdom Metazoa; phylum Chordata; class Amphibia; order Anura; family Bufonidae; genus Bufotes; species Bufotes viridis. The sequence goes on along the minus strand of CM065590.1, from coordinate 371,127,108 downwards.
GGAGGAGAGAGGTTTTCACAGCAGAGAATCAGGCATTTAGATCACCCACCACAGGAGTAAGCCACCATTTAATGGGACCCCGGCAACCATGTCAGATGGCACAAACATCAGCTTCACATCACCCAGCACAAGAGAAGGCCACTTTGAGAGACTTTAACCCCTGCACCCAGACGGAGGAGAGAGGTTTTCACAGCAGAGAATCATGCATTTAGATCACCCACCACAGGAGTAGGCCACCATTTAATGGGACCCCGGCAACCATGTCAGATGGCACAAACATCAGCTTCACATCACCCAGCACAAGCGAAGGCCACTTTGAGAGACTTTGACCCCTGCACCCAGACGGAGGAGAGAGGTTTTCACAGCAGAGAATCATGCATTTAGATCACCCACCACAGGAGTAGGCCACCATTTAATGGGACCCCGGCAACCATGTCAGATGGCACAAACATCAGCTTCACATCACCCAGCACAAGCAGAGGCCACTTTGAGAGACTTTGACCCCTGCACCCAGACGGAGGAGAGAGGTTTTCACAGCAGAGAATCATGCATTTAGATCACCCACCACAGGAGTAGGCCACCATTTAATGGGACCCCGGCAACCATGTCAGATGGCACAAACATCAGCTTCACAACACCCAGCACAAGAGAAGGCCACTTCGAGAGACTTTGACCCCTGCACCCAGACGGAGGAGAGAGGTCCCACAGCAGAGATTCAGGCATTTATATCAGCCAGCACAGGAGAAGGCCGCTTTCAGTGACTTAGGCCTTAGCACCGACACAGAGGAGACAGGTCAGATAGCACAAGCATCAGATTTACATCAACCACCACAGGAGAATGGCACTTTTAGAGACTTTGACCCCTGCAGCCAGAAAGAGGAGAGAGGTCCCACAGCAGAGAATCAGGCATCATGTCAACCACCACAGGAGTAGGCCACTTTTTGTTTCTTTGACCCCTGCACCCAGAAAGAGGAGAGAGGTCCCACAGCAAAGATTCAGGCATTTATATCAGCCAGCACAGGAGAAGGCCGCTTTCAGTGACTTAGGCCTTAGCACCGACACAGAGGAGACAGGTCAGATAGCACAAGCATCAGATTTACATCAACCACCACAGGAGAATGGCACTTTTAGAGACTTTGACCCCTGCACCCAGAAAGAGGAGAGAGGTCCCACAGCAGAGATTCAGGCATTTATATCAGCCAGAACAGGAGAAGGCCGCTTTCAGTGACTTAGGCCTTAGCACCGACACAGAGGAGACAGTTCAGATAGCACAAGCATCAGTTTCACATCAACCACCACAGGAGAATGGCACTTTTAGAGACTTTGACTCCTGCAGCCACACGTAGGAGAGAGGTCCCACAGCAGAGATTCAGGCATTTATATCAGCCAGCACAGGAGAAGGCCGCTTTCAGTGACTTAGGCCTTAGCACCGACACAGAGGAGACAGGTCAGATAGCACAAGCATCAGTTTCACATCAACCACCACAGGAGAATGGCACTTTTAGAGACTTTGACCCCTGCAGCCAGAAAGAGGAGAGGTCCCACAGCAGAGAATCAGGCATCATGTCAACCACCACAGGAGTAGGCCACTTTTTGTTTCTTTGACCCCTGCACCCAGAAAGAGGAGAGAGGTCCCACAGCAGAGATTCAGGCATTTATATCAGCCAGCACAGGAGAAGGCCGCTTTCAGTGACTTAGGCCTTAGCACCGACACAGAGGAGACAGGTCAGATAGCACAAGCATCAGTTTCACATCAACCACCACAGGAGAATGGCACTTTTAGAGACTTTGACCCCTGCACCCAGAAAGAGAGAGAGGTCCCACAGCAAAGATTCAGGCATTTATATCAGCCAGCACAGGAGAAGGCCGCTTTCAGTGACTTAGGCCTTAGCACCGACACAGAGGAGACAGGTCAGATAGCACAAGCATCAGATTTACATCAACCACCACAGGAGAATGGCACTTTTAGAGACTTTGACCCCTGCACCCAGAAAGAGGAGAGAGGTCCCACAGCAGAGATTCAGGCATTTATATCAGCCAGAACAGGAGAAGGCCGCTTTCAGTGACTTAGGCCTTAGCACCGACACAGAGGAGACAGTTCAGATAGCACAAGCATCAGTTTCACATCAACCACCACAGGAGAATGGCACTTTTAGAGACTTTGACTCCTGCAGCCACACGTAGGAGAGAGGTCCCACAGCAGAGATTCAGGCATTTATATCAGCCAGCACAGGAGAAGGCCGCTTTCAGTGACTTAGGCCTTAGCACCGACACAGAGGAGACAGGTCAGATAGCACAAGCATCAGTTTCACATCAACCACCACAGGAGAATGGCACTTTTAGAGACTTTGACCCCTGCAGCCAGAAAGAGGAGAGGTCCCACAGCAGAGAATCAGGCATCATGTCAACCACCACAGGAGTAGGCCACTTTTTGTTTCTTTGACCCCTGCACCCAGAAAGAGAGAGAGGTCCCACAGCAGAGATTCAGGCATTTATATCAGCCAGCACAGGAGAAGGCCGCTTTCAGTGACTTAGGCCTTAGCACCGACACAGAGGAGACAGGTCAGATAGCACAAGCATCAGATTTACATCAACCACCACAGGAGAATGGCACTTTTAGAGACTTTGACCCCTGCAGCCAGAAAGAGGAGAGAGGTCCCACAGCAGAGAATCAGGCATCATGTCAACCACCACTGGAGTAGGCCACTTTTTGTTTCTTTGACCCCTGCAGCCAGAAAGAGGAGAGAGGTCCCACAGCAGAGATTCAGGCATTTATATCAGCCAGCACAGGAGAAGGCCGCTTTCAGTGACTTAGGCCTTAGCACCGACACAAAGGAGACAGGTCAGATAGCACAAGCATCAGATTTACATCAACCACCACAGGAGAATGGCACTTTTAGAGACTTTGACCCCTGCAGCCAGAAAGAGGAGAGAGGTCCCACAGCAGAGAATCAGGCATCATGTCAACCACCACAGGAGTAGGCCACTTTTTGTTTCTTTGACCCCTGCACCCAGAAAGAGGAGAGAGGTCCCACAGCAGAGATTCAGGCATTTATATCAGCCAGCACAGGAGAAGGCCGCTTTCAGTGACTTAGGCCTTAGCACCGACACAGAGGAGACAGGTCAGATAGCACAAGCATCAGATTTACATCAACCACCACAGGAGAATGGCACTTTTAGAGACTTTGACCCCTGCACCCAGAAAGAGGAGAGAGGTCCCACAGCAGAGATTCAGGCATTTATATCAGCCAGAACAGGAGAAGGCCGCTTTCAGTGACTTAGGCCTTAGCACCGACACAGAGGAGACAGTTCAGATAGCACAAGCATCAGTTTCACATCAACCACCACAGGAGAATGGCACTTTTAGAGACTTTGACTCCTGCAGCCACACGTAGGAGAGAGGTCCCACAGCAGAGATTCAGGCATTTATATCAGCCAGCACAGGAGAAGGCCGCCATTTAATGGGACCCGGCAACCATGTCAGATGGCACAAACATCAGCTTCACATCACCCAGCACAAGAGAAGGCCACTTTGAGAGACTTTGACCCCTGCACCCAGACGGAGGAGAGAGGTTTTCACAGCAGAGAATCATGCATTTAGATCACCCACCACAGGAGTAGGCCACCATTTAATGGGACCCGGCAACCATGTCAGATGGCACAAACATCAGCTTCACATCACCCAGCACAAGAGAAGGCCACTTTGAGAGACTTTGACCCCTGCACCCAGACGGAGGAGAGAGGTTTTCACAGCAGAGAATCATGCATTTAGATCACCCACCACAGGAGTAGGCCACCATTTAATGGGACCCCGGCAACCATGTCAGATGGCACAAATATCAGCTTCACATCACCCAGCACAAGCGAAGGCCACTTTGAGAGACTTTGACCCCTGCACCCAGACGGAGGAGAGAGGTTTTCACAGCAGAGAATCAGGCATTTAGATCACCCACCACAGGAGTAGGCCACCATTTAATGGGACCCCGGCAACCATGTCAGATGGCACAAACATCAGCTTCACATCACCCAGCACAAGAGAAGGCCACTTTGAGAGACTTTGACCCCCTGCACCCAGACGGAGGAGAGAGGTTTTCACAGCAGAGAATCAGGCATTTAGATCACCCACCACAGGAGTAAGCCACCATTTAATGGGACCCGGCAACCATGTCAGATGGCACAAACATCAGCTTCACATCACCCAGCACAGAGAAGGCCACTTTGAGAGACTTTGACCCCTGCACCCAGACGGAGGAGAGAGGTTTTCACAGCAGAGAATCAGGCATTTAGATCACCCACCACAGGAGTAAGCCACCATTTAATGGGACCCCGGCAACCATGTCAGATGGCACAAACATCAGCTTCACATCACCCAGCACAAAGAAGGCCACTTTGAGAGACTTTGACCCCTGCACCCAGACGGAGGAGAGAGGTTTTCACAGCAGAGAATCATGCATTTAGATCACCCACCACAGGAGTAGGCCACCATTTAATGGGACCCCGGCAACCATGTCAGATGGCACAAACATCAGCTTCACATCACCCAGCACAAGCGAAGGCCACTTTGAGAGACTTTGACCCCTGCACCCAGACGGAGGAGAGAGGTTTTCACAGCAGAGAATCATGCATTTAGATCACCCACCACAGGAGTAGGCCACCATTTAATGGGACCCGGCAACCATGTCAGATGGCACAAACATCAGCTTCACATCACCCAGCACAAGCAGAGGCCACTTTGAGAGACTTTGACCCCTGCACCCAGACGGAGGAGAGAGGTTTTCACAGCAGAGAATCATGCATTTAGATCACCCACCACAGGAGTAGGCCACCATTTAATGGGACCCCGGCAACCATGTCAGATGGCACAAACATCAGCTTCACAACACCCAGCACAAAGAAGGCCACTTTGAGAGACTTTGACCCTGCACCCAGACGGAGGAGAGGTCCCACAGCAGAGATTCAGGCATTTATATCAGCCAGCACAGGAGAAGGCCGCTTTCAGTGACTTAGGCCTTAGCACCGACACAGAGGAGACAGGTCAGATAGCACAAGCATCAGATTTACATCAACCACCACAGGAGAATGGCACTTTTAGAGACTTTGACCCCTGCAGCCAGAAAGAGGAGAGAGGTCCCACAGCAGAGAATCAGGCATCATGTCAACCACCACAGGAGTAGGCCACTTTTTGTTTCTTTGACCCCTGCACCCAGAAAGGAGAGAGGTCCCACAGCAAAGATTCAGGCATTTATATCAGCCAGCACAGGAGAAGGCCGCTTTCAGTGACTTAGGCCTTAGCACCGACACAGAGGAGACAGGTCAGATAGCACAAGCATCAGATTTACATCAACCACCACAGGAGAATGGCACTTTTAGAGACTTTGACCCCTGCACCCAGAAAGAGGAGAGAGGTCCCACAGCAGAGATTCAGGCATTTATATCAGCCAGAACAGGAGAAGGCCGCTTTCAGTGACTTAGGCCTTAGCACCGACACAGAGGAGACAGTTCAGATAGCACAAGCATCAGTTTCACATCAACCACCACAGGAGAATGGCACTTTTAGAGACTTTGACTCCTGCAGCCACACGTAGGAGAGAGGTCCCACAGCAGAGATTCAGGCATTTATATCAGCCAGCACAGGAGAAGGCCGCTTTCAGTGACTTAGGCCTTAGCACCGACACAGAGGAGACAGGTCAGATAGCACAAGCATCAGTTTCACATCAACCACCACAGGAGAATGGCACTTTTAGAGACTTTGACCCCTGCAGCCAGAAAGAGGAGAGGTCCCACAGCAGAGAATCAGGCATCATGTCAACCACCACAGGAGTAGGCCACTTTTTGTTTCTTTGACCCCTGCACCCAGAAAGGAGAGAGGTCCCACAGCAGAGATTCAGGCATTTATATCAGCCAGCACAGGAGAAGGCCGCTTTCAGTGACTTAGGCCTTAGCACCGACACAGAGGAGACAGGTCAGATAGCACAAGCATCAGTTTCACATCAACCACCACAGGAGAATGGCACTTTTAGAGACTTTGACCCCTGCACCCAGAAAGAGAGAGAGGTCCCACAGCAAAGATTCAGGCATTTATATCAGCCAGCACAGGAGAAGGCCGCTTTCAGTGACTTAGGCCTTAGCACCGACACAGAGGAGACAGGTCAGATAGCACAAGCATCAGATTTACATCAACCACCACAGGAGAATGGCACTTTTAGAGACTTTGACCCCTGCACCCAGAAAGAGAGAGAGGTCCCACAGCAGAGATTCAGGCATTTATATCAGCCAGAACAGGAGAAGGCCGCTTTCAGTGACTTAGGCCTTAGCACCGACACAGAGGAGACAGTTCAGATAGCACAAGCATCAGTTTCACATCAACCACCACAGGAGAATGGCACTTTTAGAGACTTTGACTCCTGCAGCCACACGTAGGAGAGAGGTCCCACAGCAGAGATTCAGGCATTTATATCAGCCAGCACAGGAGAAGGCCGCTTTCAGTGACTTAGGCCTTAGCACCGACACAGAGGAGACAGGTCAGATAGCACAAGCATCAGTTTCACATCAACCACCACAGGAGAATGGCACTTTTAGAGACTTTGACCCCTGCAGCCAGAAAGAGGAGAGGTCCACAGCAGAGAATCAGGCATCATGTCAACCACCACAGGAGTAGGCCACTTTTTGTTTCTTTGACCCCTGCACCCAGAAAGAGAGAGAGGTCCCACAGCAGAGATTCAGGCATTTATATCCAGCCAGCACAGGAGAAGGCCGCTTTCAGTGACTTAGGCCTTAGCACCGACACAGAGGAGACAGGTCAGATAGCACAAGCATCAGATTTACATCAACCACCACAGGAGAATGGCACTTTTAGAGACTTTGACCCCTGCAGCCAGAAAGAGGAGAGAGGTCCCACAGCAGAGAATCAGGCATCATGTCAACCACCACAGGAGTAGGCCACTTTTTGTTTCTTTGACCCCTGCAGCCAGAAAGAGAGAGAGGTCCCACAGCAGAGATTCAGGCATTTATATCAGCCAGCACAGGAGAAGGCCGCTTTCAGTGACTTAGGCCTTAGCACCGACACAGAGGAGACAGGTCAGATAGCACAAGCATCAGATTTACATCAACCACCACAGGAGAATGGCACTTTTAGAGACTTTGACCCCTGCAGCCAGAAAGAGGAGAGAGGTCCCACAGCAGAGAATCAGGCATCATGTCAACCACCACAGGAGTAGGCCACTTTTTGTTTCTTTGACCCCTGCACCCAGAAGAGGAGAGAGGTCCCACAGCAGAGATTCAGGCATTTATATCAGCCAGCACAGGAGAAGGCCGCTTTCAGTGACTTAGGCCTTAGCACCGACACAGAGGAGACAGGTCAGATAGCACAAGCATCAGATTTACATCAACCACCACAGGAGAATGGCACTTTTAGAGACTTTGACCCCTGCACCCAGAAAGAGGAGAGGTCCCACAGCAGAGATTCAGGCATTTATATCAGCCAGAACAGGAGAAGGCCGCTTTCAGTGACTTAGGCCTTAGCACCGACACAGAGGAGACAGTTCAGATAGCACAAGCATCAGTTTCACATCAACCACCACAGGAGAATGGCACTTTTAGAGACTTTGACTCCTGCAGCCACACGTAGGAGAGAGGTCCCACAGCAGAGATTCAGGCATTTATATCAGCCAGCACAGGAGAAGGCCGCCATTTAATGGGACCCCGGCAGCCATGTCAGATGGCACAAACATCAGCTTCACATCACCCAGCACAAGAGAAGGCCACTTTGAGAGACTTTGACCCCTGCACCCAGACGGAGGAGAGGTTTTCACAGCAGAGAATCATGCATTTAGATCACCCACCACAGGAGTAGGCCACCATTTAATGGGACCCGGCAACCATGTCAGATGGCACAAACATCAGCTTCACATCACCCAGCACAAGAGAAGGCCACTTTGAGAGACTTTGACCCCTGCACCCAGACGGAGGAGAGAGGTTTTCACAGCAGAGAATCATGCATTTAGATCACCCACCACAGGAGTAGGCCACCATTTAATGGGACCCCGGCAACCATGTCAGATGGCACAAACATCAGCTTCACATCACCCAGCACAGAGAAGGCCACTTTGAGAGACTTTGACCCCTGCACCCAGACGGAGGAGAGAGGTTTTCACAGCAGAGAATCAGGCATTTAGATCACCCACCACAGGAGTAGGCCACCATTTAATGGGACCCGGCAACCATGTCAGATGGCACAAACATCAGCTTCACATCACCCAGCACAAGAGAAGGCCACTTTGAGAGACTTTGACCCCTGCACCCAGACGGAGGAGAGAGGTTTTCACAGCAGAGAATCATGCATTTAGATCACCCACCACAGGAGTAGGCCACCATTTAATGGGACCCGGCAACCATGTCAGATGGCACAAACATCAGCTTCACATCACCCAGCACAAGAGAAGGCCACTTTGAGAGACTTTGACCCCTGCACCCAGACGGAGGAGAGAGGTTTTCACAGCAGAGAATCATGCATTTAGATCACCCACCACAGGAGTAGGCCACCATTTAATGGGACCCGGCAACCATGTCAGATGGCACAAACATCAGCTTCACATCACCCAGCACAAGAGAAGGCCACTTTGAGAGACTTTGACCCCTGCACCCAGACGGAGGAGAGAGGTCCCACAGCAGAGATTCAGGCATTTATATCAGCCAGCACAGGAGAAGGCCGCTTTCAGTGACTTAGGCCTTAGCACCGACACAGAGGAGACAGGTCAGATAGCACAAGCATCAGATTTACATCAACCACCACAGGAGAATGGCACTTTTAGAGACTTTGACCCCTGCAGCCAGAAAGAGGAGAGAGGTCCCACAGCAGAGAATCAGGCATCATGTCAACCACCACAGGAGTAGGCCACTTTTTGTTTCTTTGACCCCTGCACCCAGAAAGAGGAGAGAGGTCCCACAGCAGAGATTCAGGCATTTATATCAGCCAGCACAGGAGAAGGCCGCTTTCAGTGACTTAGGCCTTAGCACCGACACAGAGGAGACAGGTCAGATAGCACAAGCATCAGATTTACATCAACCACCACAGGAGAATGGCACTTTTAGAGACTTTGACCCCTGCACCCAGAAAGAGGAGAGAGGTCCCACAGCAGAGATTCAGGCATTTATATCAGCCAGCACAGGAGAAGGCCGCTTTCAGTGACTTAGGCCTTAGCACCGACACAGAGGAGACAGGTCAGATAGCACAAGCATCAGTTTCACATCAACCACCACAGGAGAATGGCACTTTTAGAGACTTTGACCCCTGCAGCCACACGGAGGAGAGAGGTCCCACAGCAGAGATTCAGGCATTTATATCAGCCAGCACAGGAGAAGGCCGCTTTCAGTGACTTAGGCCTTAGCACCGACACAGAGGAGACAGGTCAGATAGCACAAGCATCAGTTTCACATCAACCACCACAGGAGAAGGGCACTTTTAGAGACTTTGACCCCTGCAGCCAGAAAGAGAGAGAGGTCCACAGCAGAGAATCAGGCATCATGTCAACCACCACAGGAGTAGGCCACCTTTTGTTTCTTTGACCCCTGCACCCAGAAAGAGGAGAGGTCCCACAGCAGAGATTCAGGCATTTATATCAGCCAGCACAGGAGAAGGCCGCTTTCAGTGACTTAGGCCTTAGCACCGACACAGAGGAGACAGGTCAGATAGCACAAGCATCAGTTTCACATCAACCACCACAGGAGAATGGCACTTTTAGAGACTTTGACCCCTGCACCCAGAAGAGGAGAGAGGTCCCACAGCAGAGATTCAGGCATTTATATCAGCCAGCACAGGAGAAGGCCGCTTTCAGTGACTTAGGCCTTAGCACCGACACAGAGGAGACAGGTCAGATAGCACAAGCATCAGATTTACATCAACCACCACAGGAGAATGGCACTTTTAGAGACTTTGACCCCTGCACCCAGAAGGAGGAGAGGTCCCACAGCAGAGATTCAGGCATTTATATCAGCCAGAACAGGAGAAGGCCGCTTTCAGTGACTTAGGCCTTAGCACCGACACAGAGGAGACAGGTCAGATAGCACAAGCATCAGTTTCACATCAACCACCACAGGAGAATGGCACTTTCAGAGACTTTGACTCCTGCAGCCACACGTAGGAGAGAGGTCCCACAGCAGAGAATCAGGCATTTATATCAGCCAGCACAGGAGAAGGCCACATTTAATGGGGACCCCGGCAACCATGTCAGATGGCACAAACATCAGCTTCACATCACCCAGCACAAGAGAAGGCCACTTTGAGAGACTTTGACCCCTGCACCCAGAAAGGAGAGGTCCCAGCAGAGATTCAGGCATTTATATCCAGCCAGCACAGGAGAAGGCCGCTTTCAGTGACTTAGGCCTTAGCACCGACACAGAGGAGACAGGTCAGATAGCACAAGCATCAGTTTCACATCTGGCTTACCACAGGAGAATGGCACTTTTAGAGACTTTGACCCCTGCACCCAGACGGAGGAGAGAGTTTTCACAGCAGAGAATCAGGCATTTAGATCACCCACCACAGGAGTAGGCCACCATTTAATGGGACCCCGGCAACCATGTCAGATGGCACAAACATCAGCTTCACATCACCCAGCACAAGAAGGCCACTTTGAGAGACTTTGACCCCTGCACCCAGACGGAGGAGAGAGGTTTTCACAGCAGAGAATCATGCATTTAGATCACCCACCACAGGAGTAGGCCACCATTTAATGGGACCCGGCAACCATGTCAGATGGCACAAACATCAGCTTCACATCACCCAGCACAAGAGAAGGCCACTTTGAGAGACTTTGACCCCTGCACCCAGACGGAGGAGAGAGGTTTTCACAGCAGAGAATCATGCATTTAGATCACCCACCACAGGAGTAGGCCACCATTTAATGGGACCCGGCAACCATGTCAGATGGCACAAACATCAGCTTCACATCACCCAGCACAAGAGAAGGCCACTTTGAGAGACTTTGACCCCTGCACCCAGACGGAGGAGAGAGGTTTTCACAGCAGAGAATCATGCATTTAGATCACCCACCACAGGAGTAGGCCACCATTTAATGGGACCCCGGCAACCATGTCAGATGGCACAAACATCAGCTTCACATCACCCAGCACAAGAGAAGGCCACTTTGAGAGACTTTGACCCCTGCACCCAGACGGAGGAGAGAGGTCCCACAGCAGAGATTCAGGCATTTATATCAGCCAGCACAGGAGAAGGCCGCTTTCAGTGACTTAGGCCTTAGCACCGACACAGAGGAGACAGGTCAGATAGCACAAGCATCAGATTTACATCAACCACCACAGGAGAATGGCACTTTTAGAGACTTTGACCCCTGCAGCCAGAAGAGGAGAGAGGTCCCACAGCAGAGAATCAGGCATCATGTCAACCACCACAGGAGTAGGCCACTTTTTGTTTCTTTGACCCCTGCACCCAGAAAGAGGAGAGAGGTCCCACAGCAGAGATTCAGGCATTTATATCAGCCAGCACAGGAGAAGGCCGCTTTCAGTGACTTAGGCCTTAGCACCGACACAGAGGAGACAGGTCAGATAGCACAAGCATCAGATTTCACATCAACCACCACAGGAGAATGGCACTTTTAGAGACTTTGACCCCTGCAGCCAGAAAGAGGAGAGAGGTCCCACAGCAGAGAATCAGGCATCATGTCAACCACCACTGGAGTAGGCCACTTTTTGTTTCTTTGACCCCTGCAGCCAGAAAGAGAGAGAGGTCCCACAGCAGAGATTCAGGCATTTATATCAGCCAGCACAGGAGAAGGCCGCTTTCAGTGACTTAGGCCTTAGCACCGACACAGAGGAGACAGGTCAGATAGCACAAGCATCAGATTTACATCAACCACCACAGGAGAATGGCACTTTTAGAGACTTTGACCCCTGCAGCCAGAAAGAGGAGAGAGGTCCCACAGCAGAGAATCAGGCATCATGTCAACCACCACAGGAGTAGGCCACTTTTGTTTCTTTGACCCTGCACCCAGAAAGAGGAGAGAGGTCCCACAGCAGAGATTCAGGCATTTATATCAGCCAGCACAGGAGAAGGCCGCTTTCAGTGACTTAGGCCTTAGCACCGACACAGAGGAGACAGGTCAGATAGCACAAGCATCAGTTTCACATCAACCACCACAGGAGAAGGGCACTTTTAGAGACCTTGACCCCTGCAGCCACACGGAGGAGAGAGGTCCCACAGCAGAAAATCAGGCATCATGTCAACCACCACAGGAGTTGGCCACCTTTTGTTTCTTTGACCCCTGCACCCAGAAAGAGGAGAGAGGTCCCACAGCAGAGAATCAGGCATTTCGATCACCCACCACAGGAGAAGGCCGCTTTCAGTGACTTTGGCCCCCTGCACCCACACAAAGGAGACATGTCAGACAGCACAAGTATAACATTCATATCACCCAGCACAGGAGAAGGACAGTTTCATGTACTTTGGCCCTGGCACCCAGACAGAGGGAAGGTTCATTCAACTCTGGGTTGCACCCCAAGATCCTATTTAATTTCAAAAATTGATTTTTCAATGAAGAAGTGGCCAGGAGTACAAGACAACATGGTTTAAGGCAGTTATTAAGGACTACTCTGCACAAGGGAGGGTCAGGTTATGTGGGATCCATGCCTGGTTCATTTTTATAAACGCCAGCTTGTCCACGTTGGCTGCGGACAGGCGGCCGCGTTTGTCAGTAATGACGCCCCTGCCGTGCTGAATACACGTTCAGATAAAACGCTGGCCGCCGGGCAGGCCAGCACCTCCAAGGCATAACATGCTAATTCTGGCCACGTGGACAATTTGGAAACCCAGAAGTTGAATGGGGCCGAACCATCCGTCAGTACGTGGAGTTGTGTGCAGATGTACTGTTCAACCATGTTAGTGAAATGTTGCCTCCTGCTAACACGTTCCGTATCAGGTGGTGGGGCAGTTAGCTGTGGCGTGGAGACAAAACTTTTCCACATTTCTGCCATGCTAACCCTGCCCTCAGAGGAGCTGGCCGTGACACTGCTGCGTGGGCGACCTCTAGCTCCTCCTCTGCCTTGGCCTTGGCCTTCCACCTGTTCCCCTGTGACAGTTGGGAATGCTCTCAGGAGCGCGTCTACCAGTGTGCGCTTGTACTCGCAAGCATCTTCCTATCACGCTCCAGTGCAGGAAGTAAAGTGGGCACATTGTCTTTGTACCGTGGATCCAGCAGGGTGGCCACCCAGTAGTCAGCACACGTTAAAATGTGGGCAACTCTGCTGTCGTTGCGCAGGCACTGCAGCATGTAATCGCTCATGTGTGCCAGGCTCCCCAGAGGTAAGGACAAGCTGTCCTCTGTGGGAGGCGTATCGTCATCATCCTCTGTATCCCCCAGCCACGCACCAGGGATGTGCCTGCGCTGTGCTGGGTGCCACCCCGCTGTGAACCTGCTTCATCCTCATCCTCCTCCACCTCCTCCTCATCCTCCTCGTCCTCCAGTAGTGGTCCCTGGCTGGCCACATTTGTACCTGCCCTCTGCTGTTGCAAAAACCTCCCTCTGAGCCACTTCTAACAGACTGGCCTGAAAGTGCTAAAAACGACCCGTCATCCTCCTCCTCCTCCTCCTGGCCCTGGCCCACCTCCTCTTCCATCATCGCCCTAAGCGTTTTCTCTAGGAGACATAGAATTGGTATTGTCACGCTGATAACAGTGGCATCGCCACTGGCCATGTTGGTGGCGTACTCTAAACAGCGCAACAGGGCACACAGGTCTCGCATGGAGGCCCAATCATTGGTGGTGAAGTGGTGCTGTTCCGCAGTGCGACTGACCCGTGCGTGCTGCAGCTGAAACTCCACTATGGCCTGCTGCTGCTCGCACAGTCTCTCCAGCATGTGCAAGGTGGAGTTCCACCGGGTGGGCACGCCGCATATTAGGCGGTGAGCGGGAAGGCCGAGTTCCGCTGTAGCGCTGACAGGCGAGCAGCGGCAGGATGTGAACGCCGGAAGCGCGCACAGACGGCCCGCACTTTATGCAGCAGCTCTGACATGTCTGGGTAGTTGTGAATGAACTTTTGCACCACCAAATTCAGCACATGCGCCAGGCAAGGGATGTGCGCCAAACCGGCTAGTCCCAGAGCTGCCACGAGATTTCGCCCATTATCGCACACCACCAGGCCGGGCTTGAGGCCCACCGGCAGCAACCACTGGTCGGTCTGTTGTTCAATACCCCGCCACAACTCCTGCGCGGTGTGGGGCCTGTCCCCCAAACATATGAGTTTCAGAATGGCCTGCTGACGTTTACCCCGGGCTGTGCTGAAGTTGGTGGTGAAGGTGTGTGGCTGACTGGATGAGCTGGTGGAAGCAGAGGAGGAGGAGGAGGAAGCCGAGTAGGAGGAGGAGGCTACAGGAGGCAAAGAATGATGCCCTGTGATCCTTGGCGGCGGAAGGACGTGCGCCAAGGAACTCTCCGCCTGGGGCCCAGCCGCCACTACATTTACCCAGTGTGCAGTTAGGAGATATAGCGTCCCTGGCCGTGCTTACTGGTCCACGTATCTGTGGTTAGGTGGACCTTGCCACAAATGGCGTTGCGCAGTGCACACTTGATTTTATCGGACACTTGCATGTGCAGGGAAGGCACGGCTGTCTTGGAGAAGTAGTGGCGGCTGGGAACCACATACTGGGGGACAGCCATGGCCATCAGCTGTTTGAAGCTGTCTGTGTCCACCAGCCGGAATGACAGCATTTCAAAGGCCAGTAGTTTAGAAATGCTGGCATTCAGGCCAAGGGCCTCGAGGGTGACTAGGTGGGAATTTGCGCTTCCTCTCAAAGGTTTGAGAGATGGAGAGCTGAACGCTGCTGTGTGAAATAGTGGAGACGCTAGGTGACGGTGGCGGTGGTGGTGGTGGTGTCGGTGGCACATCCTCTGTTTGCTGCTCGGCAGGTGGCAACATTCCTCTCGAGGCGGAAGCCGAGGCAGCAGCGCTAGAGGGAGCAGGGGAGCCTGAGCGGGTTCCTTGTTTTTAAGGTGTGTACTCCACTGCAGTTCATGCTTTGCATGTAGATGCCTGATCATGCAGGTGGTGCTCAGGTTAAGAACGTTAATGCCTCGCCTCAGGGTCTGATGGCACAGCGTGCAAACCACTCTGGTCTTGTCCTCAGCACATTGTTTGAAGAAGTGCCATGCCAGGGAACTCCTTGAAGATGCCTTTGGGGTGCTGGGTCCCTGTTGGCGCTGGCCAATAGCAGGCGAACTCTCTGGACGGCGGCTGTTCTGCTTTTGCCCCTGCTCCCTCTTTGGCTTCGCTGTTGTCTCGGTCTCACCACTGCCTCTTCCTCTGAACTATTTAAGTCAGCGGCACGACCTTCAGTCCATGTGGGGTCTAAGACCTCATCGTCCTCTGCATCGTCTTCCACCCAGTCTTCCTCCCTGACCTCCTCCTGTTCAGTCTGCACACTGCAATAAGACGCGGCAGTGGGCACCTGTGTTTCGTCATCATCAGACACTCGGTCACTCTGCTGTGGTGGTATTCCCATGTCCTCATCATCTGGATACATAAGTGGTTGTGCGCCAGTGCATGGAATGTCTTCCACCGCTGGGGAAGGGATAGGTGGACGCCCTGAAAACCGTGGGAGCAGAGTCTTCAAACAGAAGAAGAGACTGCTGCATAACTTGAGGCTCAGCCAGTTTCCCTGATATGCATGGGGGTGATGTGACAGACTGATGGGCTTGGTTTTCAGGTGCCACCTGTGCGCTTCCGCAGAAGACTGGGCGGAAGACAATGTGGTGAACGTGCTGGAAGCACTGTCGGCCACCCAATCGACTAATGCCTGTACCTGCTCAGGCCTTACCATCCTCATAACGGCATTGGGCCCCACCAAATATCGCTGTAAATTCTGCCGGCTACTTGAGGGAGTTGTTTCACTACTTTGTGCGCCTGAGGCCGAACGGCCACGCCCTCTGCCAGCAACAGAGGCTCCACGGACACCACCACGACCGCGTCCTCGTCCCTTAATAGAATGTTTCCTCATTGTTGCGATTTAACTCGCACCACAATAAAATATATTATTTTTTAGCCCCAAAATTCCCACACTGGAAGATATAATTCCTTTTGGCGGTATTAATTACAAGAACACTGCTGCTAATTGACACCAGATTTTTTATAATGCTAGTTTTGGTACATAGATCCCCACACGGGAAATATAATTCCTTTTAGAGGAGTGAAAACGTGAGGCCTAGTTTTTCTGGTCTAACAAACACCAGATTGATTAAATTGGCCTTTTTTCAGCAAAATTACAACACTGGACAATAATGCCTTTGGCGGTATTAATTACAAGAACACTGCTGCTAATTGGACACCAGATTTTTATAATGCTAGTTTTGGTACATAGATTCCCACACGGGAAATATAATTCCTTTTACAGGAGTGAAAACGTGAGGCCTAGTTTTTCTGGTCTAACAAACACCAGATTGATTAAATTGGCCTATTTTTCAGCAAAATTACAACACTGGACAATAATGCCTTTGGCGGTATTAATTACAAGAACACTGCTGCTAATTGGACACCAGATTTTTTATAATGCTAGTTTTGGTACATAGATTCCACACGGGAGATATAATTCCTTTTACAGGAGTAAAAACGTGAGGCCTAGTTTTTCTGGTCTAACAAACACCAGATTGATTAAATTGGCCTTTTTTCAGCAAAATTACAACACTGGACAATAATGCCTTTTGGCGGTATTAATTACAAGAACACTGCTGCTAATTGGACACCAGATTTTTATAATGCTAGTTTTGGTACATAGATCCCCACACGGGGAAATATAATTCCTTTTAGAGGAGTGAAAACGTGAGGCCTAGTTTTTCTGGTCTAACAAACACCAGATTGATTAAATTGGCCTTTTTTCACCAAAATTACAACACTGGACGATATAATGCCTTTTGGCGGTATTAATTACAAGAGGACTGCTGGTATTTCAGAACACCGAATTGTTAAAATGCTAGTTTTGCTAGATAAATTTCCCACACTGGGAGAAATATTGCCTAAGCCTTTTTACAGTATTAATTACAACAGGAGTGCTTCTTCTGGTCTAACACCAGAATAATTTTATTATTACGGTGAAAGCTTTTTCTAATTTATATTTCTGGCACATAAAAAAAAAAATATTTCTGGCTGACAGTATTGGACAAAGTAGTGGCACTGGCTAGCCTAGCTGGAACAGCACATTCATGGGATTTGCTATCCAAGTGGGTTACTTTCAGTTTCACCACTGATATATTAAATATCTTTGCAGTTAGTATGGGTGACACAAGCACAGCCAAACCCCTGATGTAGTATATCTATGAAAAAATCGACTATTACATTAGATTAATGGACGTTGTGGCAGCTTTTGCTGTAGCACCACAAGTCCCAAAATGGCCGCCGCCTATCAGCCCAGTAACATGTGCCAGAAAACAGTCTGCCCAGCCAGAAAAAAATTGACTTTGACTGAGCAGCTGAATCGCTGTTGTTCTGATTCACAGGTGTAGATTTTTAACTTCTTTGGAGCTTTGGTTTACACTCTGTGGCAGCAAGTGCTGGCGCACCACAAGTCCCAAAATGGCCACCGCCGGTCAGCCCAGTTACATGTGCCAGTAAAAATCGCTCTGGCCAGTCTCAACAAAATAGTGACTTTCAGTGAACAGCTCAGCTGAGTTGTTCTGATGCACAGGTGTAGAAAGGTAGATCATTCAATCGCTTCTTTATCCCTGCCTATCTCGCCTCACAGAAGCTGCATCCTCTCCCTACACTAGTCAGAGCAGTGTGACGTGCGGCGCTACGTGACTCCAGCTTAAATAGAGGCTGGGTCACATGCTGCACTTGGCCAATCACAGCCATGCCATTAGTAGGCATGGCTGTGATGGGCTCTTAGGGCAAGAAGTAAAACGCTAGCTGATTGGCTGCTGTGCAGCCCTTCAGAAAGCGGGACGTAATCGACGAACACCGGACCCGAACCCGAACTTTTTTGAAAATGTCCGGGTTCGGGTCCGTGTCACGGACACCCCAAAATTCGGTACGGACCCGAACGATTTTCGAACTGTTCGCTCAACACTAGTAAGAATATATTTTTCTTGTAGTACTGAAATACGCCCCTAAACATTTAACCAGAAATAACTGCAGAAGTGAACTGAGTATATATTTTTCTTTGTGGTACTGAAATAAGCCCCTATACGCTTTCACCAGAAATAACTGCAGAAGTGACCAGAGAATATATTTTTCTTGTTGGACTGAAATACGCCCCTATACGCTTTCACCAGATATAACTGCAGCAGTGCGTATATATTTTTCTTGTTGCACTGAAATACGCCCCTATACGCTTCCAACAGAAATAACTGCAGAAGTGAACTGAGAATATATTTTTCTTGTAGTACTAACATAGTAACATAGTAGTAACATAGTATATAAGACCGAAAAAAGACACTTGTCCATCCAGTTCGGCCTGTTTCCTACAAGTTGATCCAGAGGAAGGCAAAAAACCCCTGTGAGGCAAAAGCCAATTTTTCCCACTTAAGGGGAAAAAATTCCTTCCCGACTCCAATCAGGCAATCAGAATAACTCCCTGGATCAACGACCTATCTCTAGTAGCTATAACCTGTAATATTATTACACTCCAGAAATACATCCAGGCCCCTCTTGAATTCCTTTATTGTACTCACCATCACCACCTCCTCAGGCAGAGAGTTCCATAGTCTCACTGCTCTTATCGTGAAGAATCCTTTTCTATGTTTGTGTACAAACCTTCTTTCCTCCAGACGCATAGGATGTCCCCTCGTCACAGTCACAGTCCTGTGGATAAATAGATGATGGGAGAGATCTCTGTACTGACCCCTGATATATTTATACATAGTTATTAGATCTCCCCTCAGTCGTCTTTTTTCTAAAGTAAATAACCCTAATTTTGATAACCTTTCAGGGTACTGTAGTTGCCCCATTCCAGTTATTACTTTAGTTGCCCTCCTCTGAACCCTCTCCAGTTCTGCTATGTCTGCCTTGTTCATAGGAGCCCAGAACTGTACACAGTACTCCATGTGTGGTCTGACTAGTGATTTTTAAAGTGGTAGGACTATGTCCTCATCACGGGCATCTATGCCCCCTTTGATTCAACCCATTATCTTATTGGCCTTGGCAGTAGCTGCCTGACACTGGTTTTTGCAGCTTAAATTGCTGTTTATTAAAATTCCTAGTACTGAATAAGATACTAAGATATAAGCCACTAAAAGCTTTTCAACATAACACTTGCAGCCCAATAACAAAAAGCTGGAATGACAGAGCTGTCTAATGACTATTTGGATCCCCAAATAATCTTTCCCTACAGTTGTAAATAACTTTCCTATCAATTTGCCTAGCGCCTTCTGACGTCTCTTCCTGCACTAAGATGCTGTGAAATGATTCCTCCCTATCCTTTCTCTGCACTTATAAATCGTTTTTTCTGTCTTTTTTTTCCACAATCATTTTTTCATTTGCTGTTCCTAGCGCCTGCACACGTCTGTCCCTGCACTCTGAATGCTGGAAAATGTCTGACTGTAAGATGGCTGCCGTATTTATAGGGCTGTGACATCACAGGGCTGGCTGGCTGACGATTGGCTGCATGCATGTCAATCTGGGTGATTCCGCCTCCCCAGAGTTCCTTACCCCATGTCCTCAGTCTTTACATGTTTATCCGCCATTTTAGGAAAATTGCGATTCGTTACCACGAAGCGCGATGAAATTCGCATTAGTTGCGAATCGAATTTTTCCTGAAATTCTAAACGAATTCCACTTCGTTAGCTTTGATTTGCTCATCTCTAGTGATGAATAGTAAGTTATGCTTATGTAGCATGGCTGCTGAGGTTTAGAAATTCAATCACAAAGCATTGACATTTTTGAGGTTGGCAAAGTTAGCCCCACTCCCAGCTTGGATATAGCTATTTTGGTAGCTTACTAATAGTATTCATACACATATAAAGTGGTTATCCAGGTATTGATAATTATGACCTATACTCAGGATAGGTCATCATTATCACATTGGCAGGGGTCTGAGTCCTGGCACACTCACTGGTGCGGTTACCATAGTTCTTGGCAGCTTTCCAAGCACAGTGACATATTTACTGTACTTAATATTGCAGCTCGGCGCCATTCACTTCAATGGGGCTGAGCTGCAACTAGTCCATGTGACCAATCTACAATGACATCACATGGCCTAGGAAGAGGCTGTTGTGGAGGGTGGGCCTCTAATAATAGCTGATCTGATATTTCTGGCATATCCTGAGGATAGGTCAGCAATGTAAATTGCTGGATAACACCTTTAATGTAATACTAAATATATAGAAATAACAAAACTACTGATTAATGACTGAAGGTGTCAGTATAGGTATCCATGCCTTGACAGACATAGAAAATATATGATTGTGCAACTGTTCAAAAGCTCGGTAAGTGTAGTGATCTTGCATAAAAGTGACATACTTCTGTCTACTAGATATCTTTGGAGATGTACCTGTAACGCCCCAGAAGTCCATTATCACTTCTGCACCCTGCCACTATCTCCTATGTACCTGTAAGGCCCCAGAAGTCCATTATCACTTCTGCACCCTGCCACTATCTCCTATGGTTAACCTTATGTTATCCCATGTATTTATTTCCACGTCCTGCACAATGTGTATTCATAATTCTGGTATGTAACTATTCATATGTAATGTGCTTAGTTCACCAGTAGGTGGCAGCATATATAGCAGAGCTATTTTACCTAGAATGGAACCCTTCTTTCCATTCATTCCCCCCCCCCCCCCTTCTAGGAAGAAGTTTAGCTAGTTAGAGGTCAGAATAGAGTACCCCATCTCAGGGAAAGGAAGCAGGTTCCCGTCCCTGTTAGACGAGCCCTGTCTGGACCAGCCAGGGCAGCTTCAGCTCTGATGGATCTGGAGGCCACAGCAAAGAGCTTCAGAAGCCTGGAGTAAAGCAAGAGACAGACCAGACTACAAAGTTAAGTACAGCAGAAAGGAAAAGATTCCTATCTAATACTTTCAGCACAGCAGAGCCAGAGAGCAACAGACATGGCAGAAAGGAGTTTGCCTGCGACCGTTTCATACCAAAGCCTGCTGGAAACCAAGACAAAGCCTGTAAATTGTTTGGAAGAAAAGTTTATTCAAGTAAAGTTGCTGTTCAACCATATACAAGGTCTGGACTCAATCATTTCTTCTAATCCCTCCATTATTCATCCCATTTGCTTTGCTTCGGACGACAATGCCTTGGGTTCCAGCATATCCAAGTAGGAGCACCGTGACACGTGCACAACACCATTAAGGGATATTTAGGCCACCATACATGACTCTGGCATTGCTGCACCTGGGTGCCACCATCTACCATATCACTAAAAGAGACTCCGTCTCCTTGTTGCTTCATTGCAACTGGCATCACGACAAACATTTTCCTTTAATAAAAACCCCTTGCCACTGTTAGATGCTGCATACCTACTATATGATGCATGGAGGCAGCAGTCACTCCCAGGCCTGAGCCTGAGAAGGATCAAAAAACCGCATAAAAAGTCTTAGTATTTTAACAGGTGGAGGTCCTGTTACAGATTTTGCATTCCAACCCAAGGGCTTCAAGTTATGGATATGATAAGGAACTGGGTTATTATTTCCCTAAGGCCCTATTCACACATCCGCAATGTAGTCCGCATGTATTCCGCAATTTTGCGGAATACATGCGGACCCATTGACTGTGAATGGGGCCGGGAACGATGCGGAGAGCACACACTGTGCTCTCCGCATCCGATTTTGCGGAGCGCGCCGCTGATCTTCCGGTCCGCGGCTCCGCAAAAAAATAGAGCATGTCCTATTCTTGTCCGCAATTGCGGACAAGAAGAGGCATTTTCTATGGAGTTCGGGCAATGTGCGGTCCGCAAAAATGCGGAATGCACATTGCCGGTGTGTCCGTGTTTTGCGGATCCGCGGCTCCGTGGATCCGCAAAACACTTGCGGATGTGTGAATAAGGCCTAAGTACCAAGTATTCTTACAATGTTTCACACACTGGTAGAGATTTTTTTCTTGAAATTAGCTCCATGGTAAGCACTTTACTCTCTACAAATTAGCTGTTGGACATCAATGTGCTCATATGTACATAAGATCCCTAAAAACAAATCCTTTTCTCCACTCATTTATCCATTAGCGACAATTTAGCTAATATATGGCATCTAATGCTTGACAAAGAAGAACAAAAATCACAATCAGTTACAGTACATGGTTTATGTTTCAGAGTTTTTGTCAGGATAGGTCAACAATATTAAATGGGTGGGGATAAAACACCTGACACCTTCGTTGGTCAGCCTTTTTGAAAGGCCCACAGTGTTTTTGTATAAAATAAAGTTAATAACAGATTTATATTGAGCTGTGTTAAAGGTTCACTTTACTTGAAAATAATTATTGCAATATTCACATTATTAATTTATTGCTGTTTACGAGATTTAAGAAGCATTTTGAACTGAAGCCAAGCACAATCTGCCAAACAACGTTAGCAATGTGCTTAAAGCATAAGACTCCAGATAGTCCAAACATGGTCTAACTCTAAAATTATTGAAGCAAAAAGGAAACAGTAAACAGCTAACAAAGAACCACTAAAACTAAAGTCTGATGTTTATAAAAGTTAAAAAGGAAATAGTAAAAAAAGTACAAAAAAAAATAGCCAATGTTAACATAATATACTCTGACATTATTTCCTATGATTTTAATAAAGACATCATTTTTATTTTCTTTATTTTTTTTATAAAGAATTTAACAGGATGTTGAGAATCAGGGCAAGTTCTACACAATCACAAGATTTTATTATTGATCCTAGTTAAAAGAGATAAAGCAGTCTCAGATATCTCAACTAATACACAAGTGGGAACGGTTTGTAGCAGGCACCATGAATTGCTGACAACAAGTACAGAGTGCACCATATGCAGTGCCTGGGAAGAGCAGAAGTCTATGTCCTTTATACTCTGCAGAATTAAAAGATTATTTTATGTGGTATCACTGGTATATTCTTCATCATACTAACTACAGGGTGGGCCATTTATATGGATACACCTTAATAAAATGGGAATGGTTGGTGAAATTAACTTCCTGTTTGTGGCACATTAGTATATGTGAGGGGGGAAACTTTTCAAGATGGGTGGTGACCATGGCGGCCATTTTGAAGTCAGCCATTTTGAATCCAACTTTTGTTTTTTCAATAGGAAGAGGGTCATGTGACACATCAAACTTATTGGGAATTTCACAAGAAAAACAATGGTGTGCTTGGTTTTAACATTATTTTATTCTTTCATAAGTTATTTACAAGTTTCTCTTTGTTTACAGCCATTGACATGTCACTGAGGTTAACACGTGAGGAGCGGATAAAAATTGTGTTGATGTTTGGTGAACGCAGTAACCGGGTCATTGCAGCAGATTTCAATGCAAGACACCCTACGAGACCACCCATCTCCCATGCTACAGTTAGCAAACTGCTTGCTAAGTTTTGTGAAACTGGTTCAGTGTTGGATTTGCCAAAATGTGTACGCATGAAATCTGTCACTAATGAAGAAACATCAGTGGCTGTCCTAGCTTCATTCAGCAAGAGCCCACAGCGTAGCATTCGCCGCATGTCACTGGAGAGTGGCATTAGTCGAACATCCTTTCGGCGGATATTAGCTACTCACAAATGGCACCCTTACAAACTCCAGCTACTGCAGCATCTCAACGAGGATGACCCAGATCGGTGCACTGAATTTGCAGAATGGGCAAAACAAAAATTGTAACAGGACCCTCAGTTTACGCAGAAGATTTTGTTCAGTGATTAGACAAACTTTTATGTTAATGGTGAAGTTAACAACAAAACCACAGCTACTGGTCTGACACTAACCCACATTGGATAGATCCCTCCAAGACTGTTGGAACAAAAAAATTGATGGTATGGTGTGGTATATGGGGTACAAAGATAGTGGGGCCATTCTTCATCAATGGAAACCTCAAGGCCACTGGATATGCAAAATTTCTACATGATGATGTGTTTCCCTCTTTATGCACTGAAGCTGGCACTTTCCCTGAGTTTTTCCAGCAAGATGGTGCACCACCACATTATGGGTGTCAGGTCCGAGCATTCCTAGATGAACAGTTTCCTGGAAAGTGGATTGGTCGTCGTGGGCCAGTTGAATGGCCCCCAAGGTCTCCTGATCTGACCCCCTTAGACTTTTATCTTTGGGGTCATCTGAAGGCAATTGTCTATGCTGTGAAGATACGAGATGTGCAGCACCTGAAACTACGGATACTGGAAGCCTGTGCTAGCATTTCTCCTGCGGTGTTGCTATCAGTGTGTGAAGAGGGGGTGAAAAGAGGGTTGCATTCACAATCCAACAGAATGGGCAGCACATTGAACACATTTTATAAGTGGTCAGAAACTTGTAAATAACTCATGAAAGAATAAAGTTACGTTAAAACCAAGCACACCATTGTTTTTCTTGTGAAATTCACAATAAGTTTGATGTGTCACATGACCCTCTTCCTATTGAAAAAACAAAAGTTGGATTTAAAATGGCTGACTTCAAAATGGCCGCCATGGTCACCACCCATCTTGAAAAGTTTCCCCCCTCACATATACTAATGTGCCACAAACAGGAAGTTAATATCACCAACCATTCCCATTTTATTAAGGTGTATCCATATAAATGGCCCACCCTTTACATTAAAGTAAAAAAAAATCATAAACAGTTTCCCTCTTTTGGCAAAAAACCCTTTAAACATAGTCCCATTCTGATGCTATAAAATAGGGACAATATATCTGACACAATTTATATTTTATAGAAAATGAAGAAAAAATATTCACTATTAAAATTCATTATTTGAGTTCTGATATAGTTATATTTTAACTTCTTGCCATGGTGACTACAAAAATGGAGTATCTGACACATTACAGGCCATTGATTTCAATAGGAAGTGGGTAATGCTTTATCTCCCCTGCGGTGATATTTGTTACTGGAAAAAAGGTCATGAGATGATTTGTTTATTGGCATGCTCTTTACTGTTACACAATGGAAAAAAAAGGCTTAATATGTCTAGCAAGATGAAAGCCAGAAACACTCCCCTTAAAAGGTATGTGCACTTTGTAATGAGTTTATTATGTTTTTGGAATCTACTAGATAAAGGGCTTCATGTAGAAATCAGGAAATTCAAAAAGTTTTCACAGCATAAGCAGAAGGACATGCAGGTAGAACCTTCAGGAAGTTTGATGAAGAGGTCAACCCAGTCATTTTCCCACTCACTGGTAACAGGAGTCGTTCCAGAAGATTGGAAATTAGCAAATGTTGTGCCCATTCACAAGAAAGGTAGTAGGGAGGAATCGGGCAACTATAGACCAGTGAGCCTGACATCAATAGTGGGGAAATTAATGGAAACCATACTCAAGGAGAGGATTGTGAAACATCTAAAAACCCATGGGTTGATTGATAAAAACAGCATGGGTTTACTTCAGGGAGATCATGTCAAACTAACCTTATTGACTTTTTTGATTGTTGACTAAAATAATAGATGGCGGAGGTGCAGTAGACATCGCTTATCTGGACTTTAGAAAGGCTTTTGATACTGTCCCACATAGAAGGTTTATCAATAAACTGCAGTCTTTGAGCTTGGGCTCACATATTGTTGAATGGATTAGGCAGTGGCTGAAGGACAGAAAATAGAGGGTTGTAGTCAATGGAGTATATTCAGACCATGGTATTGTTACCATTGGGGTACCTCAGGGATCTGTTCTGGGACCCATATTGTTTAATATCTTTATCAGCGAAATTGCAGAAGGCCTTAATGGTAAGGTGTGTCTTTTTGCTGATGACACAAAGATTTGTAACAGGATTGATGTTCCTGGAGGGATTCACCAAATGGAAAAGGATTTAGGAAAACTAGAGGAATGGTCAAAAATCTGGCAACTAAAATGTAATGTCGATAAGTGCAAGATAATGCACCTGGGGCGTAAAAACCCAAGAGCAGAATATAAAATCAGTGATACAGTACTAACCTCAGTATCTGAGGAAAGGGATTTAGGGGTCATTTTATCAGACGACCTAAAGGTGGGCAGATAATGTCATAGAACAGCAGGTAATGCCAGCAGAATGCTTGGGTGTATAGAGAGAGGCATTAACAGTAGATAGGGGGAGGTGCTCGTGCCGCTCTACAGAGCACTAGTGAGACCTCATTTGGAGTATTGTGTGCAGTACTGGAGACCATATCTGCAGAAGGATATTGAAACTTTGGAGAGAGTTCAGAGAAGAGCTACTAAACTAGTACATGGATTGCAGGACAAAGCTTACCAGGAAAGGTTAAAGGACCTTAACATGTATAGCTTGGAAGTAAGAAGAGACAGAGGGGATACGATAGAAACTTTTAAATACATAATGGGAATCAACACGGTAAAAGAGGAGAGAATATTTAAAAGAAGAAAAACTGCTACAAGAGGACATAGTTTTAAATTAGAGGGGAAAAGGTTTAAAAGTAATATCAGGAAGTATTACTTTACTGAGAGAGTAGTGGACGTATGAAATAGCCTTCCTGCAGAAGTGGTAACTACAAATACAGTGAAGGAGTTTAAGCATGCATGTATAGGCATAAGGCCATCCTTCATATAAGATAGGGCCAGGGGCTATTTATAGTATTCAGTATATTGGGCAGACTAGATGGGTCAAATGGTTCTTTCCTGCTGACACATTCTATGTTTCTATGATTGTGTATGAAGCAATGTACAAACATATACCACATAGACTATTCTTTTTGAGCACCTTTGGATTTATGCTAAGGGAACAACAAGCTATAGCGTTTGTTGATCAGATCCTCAGATGGCAGCATGCTGTCCCCACCATTGGTCCAATGAATGGGACTGGAATACTTGCTGAGAGATTTTGGATAAGAACAGGGCTTCAAGTTAAAGTGCTGTCTTAAAGAATAATCTATGATATAAATATAAAAATAATTGCTTTATTTTTGTACCTTTTGTTTCTTTCAGGACCACACCAGTCCCTGCGTCAGATAGTAAAACTATATACCTCCGTACAATCAAGACGCTATTTAAAATAAGTATTTGGTGGTAAACACAGTTTGGGGGTCAAACCTCCCTCCTTATTTACATACATAACTGGATGAATGTATTATCTACTTGTTTTTATGTATGTAAATGAGGAGGGAGGTTTGACCTCCAACCTGTGTTTACCACCAAATACTTATTTTAAACAGCTTCTTCGGGAGATTTTCAGTTTTACTACCCGACAATGAGACCAAAGAGGGCCTGAATTGCATAATAGGTAGAACAATAAAGTGATATTTATATCCTTATATCGGAGATTATTCTCTAGAGAAGATCCTTGACTTGAAGCCACATTCTTATCCAGCAGCTCTCAGCATCTACCTGCTGTAATGAGAATGCTAATGGATTCTGATCTCTTGAGCTGCACTATGGTTGGTGAAACACCTAGTTCTTCTGACTTTGTGTGTTTTGGATTCTCAAAATTGAATTTTTCAACCATTTCTGTTGTCCTCTGCTGACAGGGTGAATAGGGTGTTATCAGCTGGTGCGATCAATGGATTTGCAGACCAGGACAATTTTACACTAAGTATAATAATTACATAGAAACATGCCAAATGTACAACATAATGAATTAAGTATGTTGCTTCTAATGTACTGTCACTGCACAGAAACATCATATTAACAATTTATAAAGCTGTTGTGCAGTGTCATCTCGAATACGGAGTTTATTTCTGGGCACCAGTCTATAAAAAATATGCTAACAAACATGATAAGGGGCATGGAGGGTCTTAGTTTTAAGGAAAGAGTAAAGAAATAAAATGTACTTAGTCTTGAAAGGAGGCATCTAAGGGGGGGGGGGGGCATGAAAACTAATATAAATATATACATGGACCAAACAAAAAATATAGTGTTCTGCTATGATCCAATATGGACTCGATGGGTGCTTTTAGATTCGACCACACCAAAATATAAGTGCATGAACATTCCCACTCTAGGTTTGATATTTTAATAGTCCAGGTTCCACTGCTCCCTGGCCCATTCACCAGGGTTGTAACAATTTACACAGGCAGGTACATGGAGATGAAGTTTTGAGGTCCTTTATTGAATATTATCTTTTACGGTGCTGAAGTGGCACCTTTATCGGGTACATGATATTCCTGAGGAACGTACCACTTCAGCGCTGTAATGCATAGAATCCAATAAAAGACCTAAAAATTTAATCTCCATGCACATCTATGCAACTAAGATGAAAGTATTCTAGATTTTTCATGCATATTTCATCATAAGAACTGTGAATCTGTGGAATAGTGTACCTTAGGAAGTGGTCACAGCAGGGACAGATGGCAGCTTCATAAATTCCTAGATTTCTTAGAACTAAGGCTACTTTCACACCAGCGTTTTTACTGGATCCGCCAAGGATCAGCTTGAAGCTCTTCTGTCATGATAATACAATCCGTTCTGAATGGATCCGGTTGTATTATCTTTGAAACAGCCATGACAAATCCGTCGTGAACAATGGGGTCAATGGGGGTCGGATCCGTATTCTATTGTGTCAGAGAAAACGGATCGGCCACCATTGACTTACATTGTGAGTCATGACGGATCCGTCTTGCTCCATATCACATCGCAGACAGAAAAACTCTACTTGCAGCGTTATTCTGTCTGCATTGGGGACACAACCAAATGGAATGAATTATGGTGCATTCCGTTTCGTTCAGTTCAATTTTGTCCCCATTGACAATGAATTGGGACAAAATGGAAGCATTTCCCCCGCTACTGAAATCCTATGACGGATCTCAGTAGCAGAAAGTGAAACCTCAAATGCTAAAGTAATCTAAATAACAATAATGCTTATGGATAGTGCAATAATGCTTATGGATATGCTTATGGATACTATATAAATACTGTGAAAGTTTAATACATGTACAGGAAATGTCTTAAAACTCTAGCAATCTGAAAAGTCTGTTAATCCAAAAATCACATAGCCCTGTGCATTACATTCTGTCATGCGTGTTATACTAAACAATATCATTGATTTCATGCCCTACTACATTAAAAAACAAGGTCCTCACTACTAATCCTTGATACAAAATATTCCATTTAACTGTTCAAATATGGTTATGTTTGAGCTGAAATCATCTGGGTAAAGCAAATTGTGTGAATGTTTGAAGTTTACCTTCCTGGGCCTACTTTTTAAACCATTTAGCATTTTGAATCACACAGTTCAATTACTCTTGCAGTTGGAAAATATTAATAGTAGTTGATTCAAAATTGCAATGGCAGCATATTATAGAAAATGTTGTCCACACATTTGTTGGCTTTTCGTTTTCAAGATTATTTCTGCCAAAACATAAACATACCCGTATATTAGTAAATTAAAAATTAAATAAGTGTCCAGTTAAGTACTGTGTTTGCCATTTTTATTTATGATGGCATTTTTAGACACTCTAAGATGGTAATTCAATAATATACTGCAATCTTATTTAGGTATGGTATAGCAGTATTATTTATGTACTGTTAATGGTACTGGTGGTGCACTATATGGGGAGGCATAGCTGTAATATTTGAGTGCTATATGTTGAACATACTTGACTTTTTTTCATGATATTATTTGGGCATTGTGTATGGCAGTGGTAGTATGTCATGGTAATATTTGGACATGGTAGTATTGCAATATTTAAATATTTATTGTAATTGCTCTTTAAATGGAATCTGTCACCCTGATTTTGGACTAATATCTACAATAATACATGCGTAGTGCTGCAGATAAGGAGTCCAGATCACATTTTTTTTATTTTCCTACTGCCCCAAGTACCTCCACTCAGAGCTGCACTGAGATACACGGTCCAGACTGTTGTGCTATTCTGACATAATGAAGAAGACTCCTGCACGCATAGACTGCAGTCCTGACAATGCATTTTAATGTAGCTCTGAGCACTGACACGGGGGGAACGGGAGGCAGTAGGAAAATAAAAAAATAGTGATCTGGACTCTATATCTGCAGTACTACTCACATATTTCAGTAGATAATGGTCCAAAATTAAGATGACAGATTCTCTTTAAGCAGCCAATGACTGTATTTGGCTGTAGTGAACACGCTAGTGTTCTTGCTTTAATTCTTTCACTACCAGCGCCAAACATAGCACCGTGCGCTGGTGCAGTGGGCATCATGGCCAACAGGTCTCTGCTGTTTCAAAAAGCAGAGACCAGCGGCTAATTACCATGACTGGCAATAATACCGATCGCGGTAATTAAAGGCTTTAGATGCCGTGATCAAGTGAGATCAAGGCATTTAAAGTGTCAAAAGCCCGGAAGCTGCGACCAATGGGGATGTCGATAATTGCTTTGGATGCGCTGAGCCTGTCTGACGAGCCTCAAAGCATGGCAGGCCAACATAACAAAATGAGCAATATACAGTAATAAACTCATTTTAAAAATCCCTGATTGTTCAAAATTAAAAAAAAAAAAGGATTTTATAAGCTCATAGATGATCTTAAAAATCATTACAATTTTTTTTAAAAATGTTAAAAAATATGTAAAAAAATATAAAAGTTTATATCACACCCCTTTCCGTATAATGAAAAATACCTAATTAACTAAAAATATAAACATCATGGGTATCACCATGACCAAAAACACTTGTACTATTAAAATATAAAAATATTTTTCCGTGAATGGCATAACAGAAAAATGGGTCAAATTTGCCAATTTTTTTTCATTGCTTCTCTTACCCCAAAAAGGTAATCAAATACGGTCAAAAAGTCACACACACTCCAAAATAATGTCAATAAAAACTACAGATTTTCCTGCAAAAATATAACTATAAAACAGTTATGGGGGTCAAAATATGGTGATGTAAAACAAACTTTTTTTTTTTCAAAGTTAAAATTTATTTCTTACAATATTTAAACATAAAAAACCTATACATATGGGGTACTGTTGTAATCATACTGACCCAGGGAAAGAAGGGCATGGGTCAGTTTTGTCGCAAACAAAAATCCGTGGAAGCAAAACCTGTAAAATGGTGGAGTAATTGCGTTTTTATTTCCAATTCCTCCCCATTTGGAATTTTTTTTACCGCTTACTACGACATTTTATGCCATAATTAATGTTGGCATTGGAAATTGCAACTTGTCCCACAAAAAATAAGCCCTGATACAGCTATGTGAATGGAAATATAAAAAAGTTATGGCTCAAGGAAGATGAAAATGAAAACCCCAAAACAAAAAAAACCTTCAGTATGCTAAGGGTTAAAGATGTTTTCTAGGAAAAGAAGCAACATAAATAAACAAACATGGCCCTACAATAAAAATCCAAAATTCAATGAACAATCAAAGTTGCTAGTTTTGACTAGATGGTAATCACTATGATTAATTAAAATGGCTGCCATCCAGTTTCTTCTTTTAGAGACTAATCCTAGAATATCGGGGCATGGACACTTCTCCTTCATCCTTCTTAGAATTTACATCAGAAGTTTCTGTGTACCTTCTGTTCCACTGCTGAGATGGTACAGTACATAGACATCCACAGGTTTGCAGCCTACTTGTTCTACTTGATGGTGGATATTTTAATGAATCATAATGATTACTTCATAGGTAAAATAAGCAACTTTTAATAATTAATGGTATTTAGAATTTTTTTTGCATTGACATGTTTGTTATTTTATGGGTACAGATGAGTGAAGTTCTCAAAAATTCAATTTGGCTGCTTCGCCAAATTTCATAAAGAAATTCGCTTTGTCATGAATTACTTTGCCACTAGTGTTGAGCGAACAGTTCGAGCATAGTTCGGGTCCGTACCGAATTTTGGGGTGTTCGTGACACGGACCCGAACCCGAACTTTTTCGTAAAAGTTCGGGTTCGGGTTCGTCGTTCGGCATGTATTTTGGCGCATTTTGAAAGGCTGCAAAGCAGCCAATCAACATGCATCATACTACTTGCCCTAAGATGCCATCGCAGCCATGCCTACTATTGGCAAGGCTGTGATTGGCCAAGTGCAGCATGTGACTCAGCCTCTTTATAAGCTTGTGCGCACGTCGGACGTGCTCACTCCCGATGTGAATAGAACAGGGATAGACGCAGCTGATGCTAGGGCGAGAATAGGCAGGGATAATTGAATAACTGGAAGCAAATTTCTCTCCTCCACCTGTGATTCATCTGAACAACTGCAGCTGAGCTGCTTTTTTGATAGGGATTGGCTATTTTTAGAGTGGCCAGAGTGATTTTTCCATCCACATGTACCTGGGCTGACCGCCGGCCGCCATTTTGCGACTTGTAGTGCTGCAGCAGAAGCTGCCACAGTGTGCATTCCAAAGCTCCAAACAAGTCAGACATCTACACCTGGGATTCAGACCAATAGCGATTTAGCAGCACAGTCCAAGGCTATTTTTTTAAAGGTTGTGCAGACCATTTTGTGGCACATGTTACTGGGCTGATAGGCGGCGGCCATCTTGGGACTAGTGCTGCAGCACAATCTCTCCCAACGTCCATTAATCACTTGTAATAGTGGTCTGTGCCATAGAAATCCTACATCAGGGACTTGGGTGTGCTTGTGTCACCCCTACTAATACCAGTCCACCTGTAATCCATACAGTGAAAAGCCATAAAGTATTCCAGTGAGGGAATTTTTTTATTTAAAAAGGCCAAGTTAGTTTATCTGGCGTTCAATATACTAGATACAGTTAGGCCTGCGTTTCATACATCTGGAATTAGCAAACTAATGTGCTGGGGTTGGGAAAACATATATGTACCCATACTAGAATCTGTCAAAGAAAGCGGTACTCACATATAACAAAGTCATTCCATCTGTAATCCATACAGTCAAAAGACTGAAAGTATTCCAGTGAGGGAATTTTTTTATTTAAAAAGGCCAAGTTAGTTTATCTGGCGCTCAATATACTAGATACAGTTAGGCCTCATGCTTCATACATCTGGAATTAGCAAACTAATGTGCTGGGGTTGGGAAAACATATATGTACCCATACTAGAATCTGTCAAAGAAAGCGGTACTCACATATAACAGTCATTCCATCTGTAATCCATACAGTCAAAAGACTGAAAGTATTCCAGTGAGGGAATTTTTTTTTATTTAAAAAGGCCAAGTTAGTTTATCTGGCGCTCAATATACTAGATACAGTTAGGCCTGCGTTTCATACATCTGGAATTAGCAAACTAATGTGCTGGGGTTGGGAAAACATATATGTACCCATACTAGAATCTGTCAAAGAAAGCGGTACTCACATATAACAAGTCATTCCATCTGTAATCCATACAGTCAAAAGACTGAAAGTATTCCAGTGAGGGGATTTTGCTTATAAAAATAATATATTTCATTGTGGTGCGAGTTGAATCGCAACAATGAAGAAAAATACTATTAAGGGACGAGGACGCGGTCGTGGTGGTGTCCGTGGAGCCTCTGTTGCTGGTAGAGGACGTGGCCGCTCGGCCCCAGGCGCACACAGTAGGGAACGAACTCCCTCAACTAGCCGGCAGAATGTACCGCAATATCTCGTGGGGCCCAATGCCGCTCTTAGGATGGTAAGGCCTGAGCAGGTACAGGCATTAATCGATTGGGTGGCCGACAGTGCTTCCAGCACGCTCACCACATGGTCTTCCACCCAGTCTTCTGCGGAAAGCGCACAGGTGGCACCTGAAAACCAAGCCCATCAGTCTGTCACATCACCCCCAAGCATATCAGGAAACGGTCTGAGCCACAAGTTATGCAGCAGTCTCTTCTTCTGTTTGAAGACTCTGCTTCCAGGGTTTCCCAGGGGCGCCCACCTAGCCCTTCCCCAGTGGAGGAAGACATACCATGCACTGACGCACAACCACTTATGTCTCCAGATGAAGAGGACATGGGAATACCACCACAGCAGAGTCACCGACTTCTGATGATGACGAAACACAGGTGCCCACTGCCGCGTCTTTTGCAGTGTGCAGACTGAACAGGAGGAGGTCAGGGAGGGAGACTGGGTGGAAGACGATGCAGAGGACGATGAGGTCTTAGACCCCACATGGACTGAAGGTCGTGGCGATGACTTTCACAGTTCAGAGGAAGAGGTAGTGGTGAGACCGAGACAACAGCGAAGCCAAAGAGGGAGCAGGGGGCCAAAGCAGACGAGCCGCGCCCCAGAGTTCGCTCTGCTACTGGACATCGCCAACAGGGACCCAGCCCCACAAAGGCAGCTTCAAAGAGTTCCCTGGCATGGCACTTCTTAAACAATGTCCTACCGACAAGACCCGAAGTGACTTGCACGCTCTGCCATCAGAGCCTGAGGCGAGGCATTAACGCTCTGAACCTCAGCACAACCTGCATGACCAGGCATCTACATGCAAAGCATGAACTGCAGTGGGGTACACACCTTAAAAACCAGGCACTCGCTGAGGCTCCCTGCTCCTCTACCGCTGCTGCCTCGGCTTCCGCCTCGAGAGGAATGTTGCCACCTGCCGAGCAGCAAACAGAGGATGTGCCACCGACACCACCACCACCGCCACCGTCAACTAGCGCCTCCACTATATCACACAGCAGCGCTCAGCTCTCAATATCTCAAACCTTAGAGAGGAAGCGCAAATTCCCTCGAGTCACCCTCGAGCCTTTGGCCTGAACGCCAGCATTTCTAAACTGCTGGCCTTTGAAATGCTGTCATTCCGGCTGGTGGACACAGACAGCTTCAAACAGCTGATGGCCATGGCTGTCCCGCAGTATGTGGTTCCCAGCCGCCACTACTTCTCCAAGACAGCCGTGCCTTCCTGCACATGCAAGTGTCCGATAAAATCAAGTGTGCACTGCGCAACGCCATTTGTGGCAAGGTCCACCTAACCACAGATACGTGGACCAGTAAGCACGGCCAGGGACGCTATATCTCACTAACTGCACACTGATGAATGTAGTGGCGGCTGGGCCCCGGCGGACAGTTCCTTGGCGCACGTCCTTCCGCCCCTAGGATCGCAGGGCATCATTCTCTGCCTCCTGTAGCCTCCTCCTCCTACTCGGCTTCCTCCTCCACTGCTTCCACCAGCTCATCCGGTCAGCCACACACCTTCACCACCAACTTCAGCACAGCCCGGTAAACGTCAGCAGGCCATTCTGAAACTCATATGTTTGGGGGACAGGCCCCACAGCGCAAAGGAGTTGTGGCGGGTATTGAACAACAGACCGACGAGTGGTTTCTGCCGGTGGGCCTCAAGCCAGGCCTGGTGGTATGCGATAATGGGCGAAATCTCGTGGCAGCTCTGGGACTAGCCGGTTTGACGCACATCCCTTGCCTGGCGATGTGCTGAACTTGGTGGTGCAGAGGTTCATTCACCACTACCCCAACATGTCAGAGCTGCTGCATAAAGTGCGGGCCGCCTGTGCGCGCTCCGCCGCTCACATCCTGCCGCTGCTCGCCTGTCTGCGCTACAGCGGAACTCGGCCTTCCCGCCACCGCCTCATATGCGACGTGCCCACCCGGTGGAACTCCACCTTGCACATGCTGGAGAGACTGTGCGAGCAGCAGCAGGCCATAGTGGAGTTTCAGCTGCAGCACGCTCACGGCCAGTCGTACTGCCGAACAGCACCACTTCACCACCAATGATTGGGCCTCCATGCGAGACCTGTGTGCCCTGCTGCGCTGCTTCGAGTACTCCACCAACATGGCCAGTGGCGATGACACTGTTATCAGCGTTACAATACCACTTCTATGTCTCCTTGAGAAAACACTTAGGGCAATGATGTTAGAGGAGGTGGCCCAGGTGGAGGAGGAGGAGGAGGATGAGGGCTCGTTTCTAACACTTTCGGGCCAGTCTGTTCGAAGTGGCTCAGAGGGAGGTTTGTTTAAGCAGCAGAGGACAGGTTCACAAGTCGCCAGCCAAGGCACTGTACTGGAGGACGAGGAGGATGAGGAGGAGGAGGTGGAGGGGGACGAGGATGACGCAAGTTCACAGCGGGTGGCAGCCCAGGCCCATCACTGGTGCGTGGCTGGGGGATACGGTGGACGATGACGATACGCTCCCACAGAGGACAGCTTGTCCTTACCCATGGGTAGCCTGGCCCACATGAGCGAATATATGCTCCAATGCCTGCGCAACGACTAGCAGAGTTGCCCACGCTTTTAACGTGTGCAGACTACTGGGTGGCCACCCTGCTGGATCCCCGGTATAAAGACAATGTGCCCACTTTAATTCCTGAACTGGAGCGCGACCGTAAGATGCGCGAGTACAAGCGCACGCTGATAGAGGCGCTCTTGAGAGCATTCCCACATGTCACAGGGGAACAGGTGGAAGGTGAAGGCAGAGGAGTGGCAAGAGGTCGCCAACGCAGCTGTGTCACGGCCAGCTCATCTGAGGGCAGGGTTAGCATGGCAGAAATGTGGAAAAGTTTTGTCTCCACGCCACAGCTATCTGCACCGACACCTGATACGGAACGTGTTAGCAGGAGGCAGCATTTCACCAACATGGTTGAACAGTATGTCTGCACACTCTCCACATCCTGACGGATGGTTCGGCCCCATTCAACTACTGGGTTTCAAATTGTCCACGTGGCCAGAGTTAGCATGTTATGCCTTGGAGGTGCTTTCCTGCCCGGCGGCCAGCGCTTTATCTGAACGCCGTATTCAGCACGGCAGGGGCGCCATTACTGACAAGCGCAGCCGCCTGTCCACAGCCAACGTGGACAAGCTGACCTTCATAAAGATGAACCAGGCATGGATCCCACAGGACCTGTCCCTCCCTTGTGCAGAGTAGTCCTTATTAACTGCCTAAAACATGTCTTGTTGTGCTACGGGCCACTTCTTTATTTGATACAAATTTTATGAAACCCACAGTTGAATGAAACTCTTCTCTGTCTGGGCGCCGGGCCTAACCAGATGAAAGTGGCCGGTTAAACTAACGGGTGACATGAAGCCATAACCTCTGCCATGCTACCTCTGTCTTCTGTCTGGGTGCTGAGGCCTAAGTCAAATAAAGCGGTCTTCTGCTGTGCTGGGGATATGAAGCTAATCTCTGACCTCTCTCCTCTGTCTGGGTCCAAAGGCCTAAATCACTGAAAGAGGCCTTCTCCTGTGGTGTGTGATATGATGCCAGAATATGTGCTGTGGGCCTCTCTCCTCTTCCTGGGTGCAGGGGTCAAATAAACTAAATTGTGGCCTACTCCTGTGGTGGTTGATATGATGCCTGATTCTCTGATGTGGAACCTCTCTCCTCTGTTTGGGTGAAGGGGTCAAAGTAACTCAATGGTGGCTTCTCCTGTGGTGGCTGATATGATGCCAGAATATGTGCTGTGGGGCCTCTCTCCTCTTCCTGGGTGCAGGGGTCAAAGTAACTCAATGGTGGCTTCTCCTGTGGTGGCTGATATGATGCCAGAATATGTGCTGTGGGGCCTCTCTCCTCTTCCTGGGTGCAGGGGTCAAAGTAACTCAATGGTGGCTTCTCCTGTGGTGGCTGATATGATGCCAGAATATGTGCTGTGGTGCCTCTCTCCTCTTCCTGGGTGCGGGGTCAAAGTAACTCAATGGTGGCTTCTCCTGTGGTGGCTGATATGATGCCAGAATATGTGCTGTGGGGCCTCTCTCCTCTTCCTGGGTGCAGGGGTCAAAGTAACTCAATGGTGGCTTCTCCTGTGGTGGTTAGTATGATGCCAGAATATGTGCTGTGGGCCTCTCTCCTCTTCCTGGGTGCAGGGGTCAAAGTAACTCAATGGTGGCTTCTCCTGTGGTGGCTGATATGATGCCAGAATATGTGCTGTGGTGCCTCTCTCCTCTTCCTGGGTGCAGGGGTCAAAGTAACTAAATGGTGGCTTCTCCTGTGGTGGTTGATATGATGCCTGATTCTCTGCTGTGAAACCTCTCTCCTCCATCTGGGTGTAGGGTCAAAGTCTTTCAAAGTCGCCTTCTCCTGTGCTGATTGATATAAAGCTGATGGTTGTGCCATCTGACATGGTTGCCAGGGTCTGATTCAATGGGGGCCTACTCCTGTGGTGGGTGATCTAAATGCCTGATTCTCTGCTGTGAAACCTCTCTCCTCCGTCTGGGTGTAGGGGTCAAAGTCTTTCAAAGTCGCCTTCTCCTGTGCTGATTGATATGAAGCTGATGGTTGTGCCATCTGACATGGTTGCCGGGGTCCCATTAAATTGGGGCCTACTCCTGTGGTGGGTGATCTAAATGCCTGATTCTCTGCTTTGAAACCTCTCTCCTCCGTCCGGGTGTAGGGGTCAAAGTCTGTCAAAGTCGCCTTCTCCTGTGCTGATTGATATAAAGCTTATGCTTGTGCCATCTGACATGGTTGCCGGGGTCTGATTCAATGGTGGCCTACTCCTGTGGTGGGTGATCTAAATGCCTGATTCTCTGCTGTGTAACCTCTCTCCTCCGTCTGGGTGTAGGGGTCAAAGTAACTAAATGGTGGCCTACTCCTGTGGTGGGTGATATGATGCCTGGTTCTCTGCTGTGGGACCTCTCTCTTTGTCTGGGTGCTGTGGTCAAAATAATAGTAAGTGACCTTCTCCATTGGTGGGTGACTTGAAGCCTGATTCTGTGCTATGGGACCTCACTCCAATTAATATTGTTTAATTTTTATTTATTTTATGTTAACTCATCATTTCCCTATCTACATTTGTTTGCAGGGGATTTAACTACATTTTGCAGCCTTTTGCAGCCCTCTAGCCCTTTCCGGGTGTGTTTTACAGCCTTTTTAGTGCCCAAAAGTTCGGGTCCCCATTGACTTCTATGGGGTTCGGGTTCGGGATGAAGTTCGGGTCGAGTTCGGATCCCGAACCCGAACATTTTTCGAAAGTTCGGCCGAACTCGTCGAACCCGAACATCCAGGTGTTCGCTCAACTCTATTTGCCACAAAGCACATTTCTTTGTGAGTAGCGGGCTCAATAATGGTGAACGGCGATGGTGCCATTCCCAGTCATTGAACCACTCAGATGCCATGTTCATTGCTGTTCGTGGCATCTGAGATGACCATTGAGGGTTGTGAGGGGTTAATATGTAAAAAAAAATACTCACCTTATCCATTTGCTTGCGAAGAGTCCGTGAGCCATATTGATTGAAGATCCAGCGCGAAATCGGGCTGGCGTGGTGACGTAAGAGATTTCGAGTGGGATCAAGATGGCCACGGCAGACTCTTCGCACGCAAATGGGTGAGTTGAGTATGAATTTATTTTCACACCCATTTTAAAGAAAATTGATTTGTTACCACAAAGCAGAAGAAAATTCGGCTTTGCAGGGAATCCGATTTTCCATGAAATTCGAATCAAAGTCTATCTTGTGAAACTTGATTCGCTCAACACTATTTATTGTGTTTCTTTTCCTAAAGAACCCTTAAAAAAGAATGCCATTGTATAAGAAAGTTGGTAAGATTATAAGTAAACATAGAAATATCTATGTAAAACGTAAAATATAATTGTCCCTTGTTGCCCAATACCCAGCAGATATTAAAGATAAAAATGAAGAGCCCTCAGCAATTGATACCTTTTAATGGCTAAATTAAAAGATCAAAACAAATAGCTATTTGTCATTGTATTTTTAGGAAGCCATTAAAGGGTGTTATGAACTTAGGGCTCTCAGTTTTTATCTTTGATATCTATTTAAAGGGAACCTGTCACCAGGAAATTCACTGATAAACCAGGCATGCTGCCTTGTAGGGCTCACTCTGGTGATCTGTTGATTTATTGTGCAGAAAAAGTACTTTTAATCCATATGCTAATGAGCTGATTGGAGTCCAGTAATTGATATGAGTCCAGCGTTTTTTCTGTTCAGAGCTGTAGCCACTCCCCTATTCACTTCTTCATATGTTAAAGGGGTATGTTTTATTACGTCATTCATTCATTTTAATAATTGGCTGGAAAATTAATAACATAATTTCCTGGTGACAGGTTCCCTTTAAGTCATGCACCCCTAGCAATTGTACTTTTTCATTTCCAAAGTATATATATGCTGCAGCATGCCTAGTGCAACTATATATGTGTGTTAACACTGGCATCAGCTTTATACTGGCAGTGAAAAAAATGAGACGTTCATTTGACATGATGGAAAACATTGTGTCATGCAAGTACTAAAATATAAAACTATTCCAAGCACATTAGCAGGAACTGAAAATTGTAGTGCTGCAGGCAGTCATGAGAACCGTTCCAAGCTTATTAAGCCATAACACAAAAATATATATTTTTTTTTTCCAAGAGGCAAAACAGTGTGCCAGTTGACTATTTACTATTGGACAGGAGTTTAGTTTGTCTTCAAATGTATACAGTATTTTGCAATGTATTGGCGCATTATAAAGATTCTAAGAAGGTGGTTTTAATAAGCTTATCAATCAAATCATAAAGGAAAAATAAATAACTGCTATTGTACAGTCAATTAAATGAAAGGAAAAAGTGTACATGGCAGTACTGGATTTAGAAAAATATGTCTCCAATTAAAAAGTAAAAATTAGATTTGTTGCTAACCATTAACCCCCTGACAAGGGCTTTGTATGTCGAAACGCATGTTGGGATGTGTTTACTATTGTTGGGAGTGAATATTCGAATCGCAAATATTTATTGCGAATATCGGCACTTCGAGAATTTGCGAATATTTAGAATATAGTGCTATATAGTCGTATTTTCGAATATTTGTCTTTTTTTTCCATCTGAACACATGATTCCTCCCTGCTTCTTGCTTGTGGGCAAATGAGAAGGCAGCAATGTCTTTGTCTGAGCTTAGCAACATCTCTGGCAACTAATAGAAAAGTTGCCTATCCCTTACCATATAAGAACTTCCACAGCAGGCATTTTCTGCATTTTTTTTACAGTTATGAGAGAGACAGCTGTGTAATTGCTGTGCTCTGTGCTTTGCTGTCACATTACATTAGATAGTTAGTTAGTTAGTTATTTAGTTTATATTTATATATCTATATCTATATATATATATATATATATATATATATATATATATATATATTAATTAAAGATAGTTAGTGTGAGATAGTCAGTGTAGGTTGGATTTTGTGTAGCTGATTCTGCTGTACATACATGCTACAGACATAGTGCTGTGATGTCACAAGTTCACAACAATAATTAGTGCGCCAATCAGTAATATGTAGTCAGACCTGCTAAAATGTGAAGTTGCCCATACTGAGCAAAAATATGTGCATCAAGTGCCGATTTGCGCAATCGCAAATATATTGGAGCACTCTATATGCATGTAAAGCTATTGCAATGTTCTTCCGTGCCAACCATTTTCTCCAGTCTCAGGAAACTTCTAGCAGCTTGAAAAATGTAGCAAAAGTGACCCATGCCTGTATTGCATGCAGATTTTCGAGCAGTGCAGATTATCAAGAAAATAATCGCAAATTTGA
The DNA here is from genome assembly GCA_033119425.1 of Bufotes viridis. Taxonomy (NCBI): domain Eukaryota; kingdom Metazoa; phylum Chordata; class Amphibia; order Anura; family Bufonidae; genus Bufotes; species Bufotes viridis. The sequence goes on along the minus strand of CM065590.1, from coordinate 371,085,778 downwards.
GCTGCCGCCGGCAAACGATTTTTAAATGTTGAAATACTCCTGATGAATGAGCATCATGTAATCGGCAGCAGTATTAGACTGCCAGATCATCGCTAATGAGCGTTTATACGAATGCTTGTTAGCGATGATCTTAGCGATTATCTGTAGGTGTAATAGGGCATAGGACTAGATTTAAATGGTCACTCACTTTTCAAACTATTTTTTCTCAAAGGTCACTAGGTTATTCACGATCTGTAAATCACATTAAATTTTCATGTAATCCACCAGAGATCTGAAATATCTGACACTAGTGGTTTCTCTTCTAGCAATTATACGGCTCACTAGGCAACTAGGTAAGGGAAGCTACACAAACTGAATAAACTGAGTCTATATTTCTTCATTGGCTGGTTGTGGTGCTCAGTGTGCTTCCGAGCTCAGTGCAGAGGCCACTTCCCCATCCAAGGCTCAGTGCTTGACCAATGCAGAATGCTCAGCATTGCTGCTGTTTTCTGTGTATCACATAGCCTGACAGCCACATCTTTCCTCTAGTACATAGTAAGTGCATTTATTACTCCAGTCATAAGAGAATTAATTGATCAAGTGCTTACGTACCTCTGCATGTGTTCGTTTTTGTTCTTTTATTAGTCAGCATACCTCACTGAACTGAATCTGCATCAATTTTCATATCCAGCCCATCTGTGCTTTAACCGCTTCAACCCCCCTAGCTTAAACACCCTTAATGACCAGGCCACTTTTTACAATTCTGCACTACACTACTTTCACCGTTTATTGCTCCGTCATACAAATTACCACCCAAATGAATTTTACCTCCTTTTCTTCTCACTAATACAGCTTTCATTTGGTGGTATTTTGTCGCTACTGAAATTTTTACTTTTTTTGGAATTTTACTTTTTTGACCAAATTTTTGCAAATAAACGAAATTTTTCACTTTCTGTTACTTTTCAATTAAAATTATTCTCAAAGTTTATTGTTCTACATGTCTTTGATAAAAAAAAAATGCAATAAGTGTATATTTATTGGTTTGGGTAAAAGTTATAGGGTTTACAAACTATGGTGCAAAAAAGTGAGTTTCCGCGCTTTGACTTTCTGAGCACCTGTCCTGTTTCCTGACGTACTACAATGCCCAGACAGTAGAAACACCCCATAAGTGACCCCATTTTGGAAAGTAGACACCCTAAGGTATTCACTGAGGTGCATAGTAAATTCATGGAATTCATGGAATTTTTTATTTTTTGTCAAAAGTTAGCGGAAATGGAATTTTTTTTTTCAAAAAATTTCATTTTCTGCTAACTTGTGTCAAAAATTGGTGCACACTTAGATATTTTTCCTCTGGTGGTCCCAAGCAAAGGGACCACCAGAGGAGCAGCCAGCAAGCAGATCAGATGCTGTTTTTTTTTGCGATATACAGCCTGCCAGCGCGCATGTGCGGGCGCATCATCGCGTCCGATCAGAGCTACAGGGCCGCCGCCAGGACGCATCCCTGCGTCTGGCGGTCCTGTAGCTGTTAATAGTGTATCTTGTGTTCTGGGACTTTCTCTTCTGTGTGCTGTTAGCATAAACCGTCTCTTACACACCATGTGTTCTGAGAATAGGGGCAAGGATTTGGATAGGGCTCACTGATAATTGGCCTAGATGTATGTTAATGGAAAGAAAGTCTAGACCAGTATGGTATTAATGGACCGCCTGTATTTTGACACACCCTCAAGATTGAGGAGAACTGCTGGATGCAGAAGCAGCATACTTGAGAAGCTAGAAGTCAACATAAGCAGACCAGAGCACTGGGGGAGGCTGAAATGGATCATTACACAGTCCCTGTCAAAAGCAGGAGCTAATTTGTGAGAAGCTCTAAAACTCAATTACACTTTTACTATAATATTTTTTTTTTGTGATATATAATTAATTAATTAGTTGAACATATTCTCTGGTACCACTATAATACCTGAGGATTTTTATATGTTGCATATTGGTTTTCTTGGGGTCCATAATTTTTATCCACTATTGGAGTCATTTATCAAACTTGCATAAAGTGGAACTGGCTTAGTTGCCCAAAGCAACCAATCAGGTTTCAGATTTCATTTTCTAAAGGAGCTGTCAAAAATTGCTATTGGCAAATAAGCTAGTTTTATTTTACACATGTTTGATATATATCCCCATATGAGTCGTGTTGTACAATTTTAACTGTGATAAAATAAAATGTATTTTATTTGTTATATTCTGGCTCTTGTGTACACTGTTTTTTTTTGTAGATAATTGACTTTGTGATTTGAGTGCAGCAGTATACAATTTGTCTTTCTCACCTTGTTGTCAGTTTAAGCAATCAATTTTTTATACACCAATAGGTTATTCACTGACACAGTTGGTTCATTGGTAGTATTGTTGCCAACCATTCAGAGCCTACGTTGTTTCATTCCAGTGTAGTATAGAAAACCAAAGCTAAATAATTCTAACTGGTTGCAACAATAAAACATAGCTTCTTTCTAAGTGGTGTATTGTTTCAAATCTATCATAGAATCTGGTGATTCTATTATTAACCCCTTCCCAACATCCATCCTACATGTACAGCAGATGTACCAAGAAGGTGCCTGCTCCAGAGCAGAGCAAGAACCATTGCTGCTGGGTGTCTGCTGTTTCATATAGCAAACACCCGCAGCTAATGTCCGCAATTTACGGTAATGTTAACCATGGATATTTAACCTCTCAGATGCTGTGGTGACATTTGACGACAGCATCTTCGATTGCTAAAACCCGGAAGCACGCACTTCTAGGTCAGGATCACTTTTCCATGGCAGAGATCAGAAAAAGCATTCTATGCTAATAATGAGATTGAGCCTGTACTAGGCTTACAGGCTTATTATAGTTCAGGCACGCAGATGGCAGCACTGAACTGTGTTATATAGCGATTTCTGTATACAATATTAGAGCAAATTCCATTATTCTATACAAGTTGCAATCTGATCATTACAAGTCGTGGTCCACTTAGGGACAAAAAAAAAGGTTAAAAAAAAAGTAAAAAAATAAGTTTTGAAAAATTAAAAAAATATATACAAATTTAAGTCCCCCCTCTTTTCCCAAAATCAAAAATAATTCATCAGTATCAAAACCTAAGAAAACCCCTTTAAGATGACAGCTAGTGTTATCTGCTGCCAAGACGTGAATGCAAAATAATATGTTTTCTTCCAGGTATTTGGGTATAGCATATTATATTTGGATATTATAGCTGGGTGGGGATAGGTAAGACCTAGGGGTTATAATGCACATGGGTATCACTGACAGTGTGAGACAAAAGGCCCTTAAAAATTAATTTAGAAAACTAAGAGAGAAACTTAAGTCTGGACTTCCAAGTTAAAACCGTTTTCCAAGACTTTAATACTGATGACCTATCGTCAGCCAATTCAGCAGTTTGAGAAGGCACAAGTTCTCCTGTGAGCGCTACGGCTTTCTCCGTGCTTACTAAGCACAGCTCTGTACATTGCATAGCAGCTGTGCTTGGTATCGCACTCAGCCCCATTCATATAAGCTGAGAGAACCATTCAGATACTGATAGATACTGATAAATACTGATAAATAAAAGTATTAAAGTCTTGAAAACCCCTTTAATGTTTACAAAAATACTACCAGTTGCTTGATCATCACTAGAATGAGAGTAGGGGCTTAGGAAGTTAATTAAATGGCTTAGAATTGGTGCAGGGAGAATTAATTTGAGTTAACTGAGAACTGGGCTGAGTTCTCTGTTTGCTACAAACTCTATGGTTGGGATCGGCTGCTTCTTAATGGGAAGGGTTCAGCTGTGCTGAGACAAAGAACTATTAAATGTCGGGATTAACTTATTAAGGGTCTGGGGGAGGCAGAATAGTTATGCAAAATAAGGTTAGATAGAGCAGCTTTCTCCATGCTCACCAAGCACAGCTCTGTACATTGTATAGCAGCTATGCTTTGTATCGCACTCAGCATTATTCATTAGAGTTGAGAGAAGGCTACTCTCAAGCAGTGGTGGCTTCTCAAACAGCTGATCGGAGTCCCGGGTGTGGATGAACCTATAAAGGGTCTGGTGGAGGGAAACTAGTTAAACAAGGATAGAGAAGATAAAGTGTGAAACATAAGAGGGATCAAAGTGGATCTTTTTGTTTGGGGTTAGCAAAGAAAGTAGCAATATGTCTCAGCTCTAGATACAAGGGAAAATAATTAATTGGAATGTTTAATTACACTGTTTACCATTACTGGGTAACAAATGAGGAGGGTTATGACAGAAAAAAGCAAAGATGGGGAAGTTTTTCTGTTTGAAAAATCCAACTGGGCAAGGCTCTCACAGGGTGGAGTCCTTATATCTTCATATACAAGGAGTGTTCGACAGTGGTAAAGTATGACAATGGTTTTAATTAGAGTTTTTTTTATAACAGAACAGGCCGGGAATGAATAGCTGAAACAAATAAGGAATGCAGCAAATAATAACAGGATCCATATTATGGGGAGGGGGGGGGTGTTAACTATTTCAGCATTAATTAGGACATTGACTCCACTGGTCGTGCTAGGACCTGTAAATTTTAATCCATAATTTAGGGAAATTATTTCTCTTAGTCTGTCGATGAACTCACTTGAGGAAATTATTTGCTGGATCAAACAGAGCAGATACAATATCAGATATGCAGGTCCAGGTGAATTAAGTGAAAGTAAGTAAGAGTGAGTTAAAAAATAAGTTACAACATGATATCTATTAAAGTACTGCAACAGGGCGCTACAAATATCTAGAACTTTAGAAAACCTAAATTTAGTTTACTAAGGCCTACTTTAAACGTCAGTGGGTGGTCAGTGATTTTGAGCCAAAATTAGGTGCGGCTCAACACAGAATGGATTCAAATCTTTCTATTATACCTTATGTCTGTGCAGGCTCAATTCCTGGTTTTGGCTCACAATGAACAATGTTTAGGTAGGGTGTACATGTCACAGTAACATTCACATAAACATTCTCCACACACAATGCATCTACTAGCTGATCTTATTCCGATTCCTGGTGCAATTTTTTCTCCTGTCCACAAGGTGTTCAAAAATGTATTCAGTAGGTCAAGTCATCCTCTTCCATTGCCCAATGATCCAGTTCTAAAGGCCTAGAAACACATAACTTATGTAGCGCCACAACGATCTAGTGTCAGCCATTTTGTTATATATTGCCTATGATCAAAAACTTCTGTTCTGTTTAGCAATTGACAACAATGAGAGTCAGAACCACAAGGGCCATATTACCAGGCCTTTTGATGCCAATTATTTTAGTAGTGCTACTACTACTACTAATAATAATAATAAGAAGAAGAAAAATAATAATAATCGTTAAATTATTAAATATGAGAAGTAAAAGTAATCATCATCATGGTAGTGCTAACATGTATTTTTCTATAAAGAAAAAATAATTGATAGACATAAAAAAATAAAATAAAATTGGAACATTATTAAATGTGTCTAGAGTCCTCAGCATCTACACACATACTGCACTTAATACTGATAGAAGTACTGTAACTAGCTACTGGAGTATACAGTAGCAAAACATTAGCAAGCTGCCGATGCCAGCGAGTAAATTAAGAATGACTGCTTACGATATTCAGCAGGGTTAAAGAAGAAATGAGTCAATTATACTTTACATAGAGCCAGCTGGCACTAAGCAATGTTGCTGCAAACATTATTTCTAGTGCCGATGGATTCAATTCAAAAGTGAAACTTCATCTGTTGATTAAAAAAGCTGTTGTTTCACATTCTTAATTTAGAACTTCATTTAGAAACCTTAATTCTCCTGGCAGGTCCTGGTTAGTAATGTGTGGAATAGCACTGTTAATTACATCTTTTTTTCCAGATACTATTTTTATGTCATAATTCTATACATTATACTAACATATAAACAATGGGGGAGAATATTTTTTCAGGCTTTCCTCACATACATGTTTTTCGTTATTTTTTTATATCTGTGTAATATTTAAGGGTGCAAGGAATTTGCCAGATTTACACTGGTAGAGTATATTAGGCATCAGGAAAGATCTTGGTACATACATCAAAAGTATCTACAGTATAAAGCCTCATGCACACAGCTGTTAAGTGCCCATGGCCGTATTGCGGCCCACATATGGTGGGTCAGGAATACATGGGCACTGGCCCATGTGCACTCCACATCATAGATGTGGACCCATTCACTTGAATGGGTCAGCAATCACGAAGATGTAGAACGGAAGCATGGATCGGAACCCCACAGAAGCACTACGGAGTGCTTCCATGGTATTTCGGGCCGTGCCTCCGCACAGCAAAAAATATTACTTGTTCTATTTTTTTTGCGGTGTGGACGGATCACGGGCCCATTCAAGTTGAATGGGTCTCGATCCGTCCCGGCCGCCGCACGGACACCAAATATATTCAAAAGGAGTATCACTGTGGCATACATTGAGGAGGTATACATCAGAATACCTTATTTTAACTGTACTGTGTAGAACAGCAAAGCATAGTCAACTGCACTTTTCTTTACAAAGACAGTCTACAACAAAATAAAAAAATTAAAATACACTTTTGTGACATTTATTCAAAGCTTCAGTTAGATCTATTCCCTGGGAGTATTTCCCAAAGTATACTTCTGACATGCAATATAAATGTAGTATGAATAGACCTTGGTTGGCAATTTTAAAAAATAGACACATATCTGTTAAATGTTGAGCCTATTTTACAGAAAAAAACATATCCAGGGATGGGTGGCCAGAGGGTCCCTACAATTCCTTGGTCAATTAGAGGTCTTAAAGTTTACTAATGTTTGTCCATAAAATCAATGTAACTTCATATCAAGTGCATCATGACTAATATTACATCCTTTATTCCTTTCCAACATATGACATAATAGTAGGTCATGGCAGCAGATGACTTGCCGCAATTTGATGTACTATTACTTCGAGGTTATCGGACGGGCACCAGAGCTGTGCGGGCCCGATCACCGCAGTTCCTGATAGCCGGGCCCCTGCTGTATCAGCCGGTATCGCTGTAAAAGATGATGCCGGCAGACAAACAACCTCTGACTGCGGCATAGAATGGGTTTGCAGGAGGTGAGGGAGCCCATCGGGTCCTCACACTGCTGTGGCAGGGACCAAATGGGTGACAAGGGAGCCCGATGCCATGTACAGGCTGCCCAGTGCCTTGCACAACATCGGGACCTGCCTTCTACATGGGCCAAAGAGATCCAGCCCCAGGCTGGGTCTCCTAGGCAACCTGTTAGCATATTACTCAGTGTAAAACACTAACAGGCAATGCATTACAATGCAGATATAAAAGTTGAAGTCCCAGAGTTGGACAGAAAAAAAAAAAAAGAAATTAGTGTTTTTAATAAAAATAATAAAGTTTCAAGTAAAAAAAGAAAAAAAAAACACCCCTTTTTCCTGATTTTATGATAAAATATAGAAAAAAAGGAATAAATACACATATTAGGTATAACCGTGTCCATAATGACCGGATCTATAAATATATCACGTGATCCATCCAGCCGATAAACACCATAAAAAAAAAAATGTGAACTGTGTAAAAAAAAGCCATTTTTGTCACCTTACATCACAAAAAGTGCAACACCAAGCGATCAAAAAGGCATATGCCCCACAAAATGGTACCAATAAAAACGTCACCTCATCCCATAAAAAATGAGGATCCCCTACACAAGAAAATCTCTCAAAAAATAAAAAAAATTATAGCTCTCAGAACATGAGGACAATAAAACATATTTTTTTTTGTTTTAAATATACTATAATTGTGTTAAAGTAAAATAAATTAAAAAAGTATACATATTAGGTATCGCCGCATCTGTAACAACCAGCTCTATAACAAATATCACATGACCTAACCCCTCAGCTGAGCATCGTAAAATGGTTTAATAAAAACAGTGCCAAAAAAAGCAATTATTTTTTCACCTTACATCACTAATATTGCAACACCAAGCGATCAAAAAAGCGTATGCCCCCCAAAATAGTATCAATCAAACCATCACCTCATCCCGCAAAAAATGAGAACCTACTTAAGGCAATAGGTCAAAAGAAAATTGGAATTTCAGACAATGGAGTCCCTAAAATATGATTTTTTTTTGCTTCAAAACTGCTATTATTGTGTTAAAGTGAAATAAATAAAAAAAAAGTATGCATATTAGGTATTGCTGTGTCCGTAACAACCTGCTCTATAAAAATATCATATGCCCTAACCCCTCAGGTTAACACTATACAAAAAAAAACTGTGCCAAAAAAGCAATTTTTTGTCACCTAATATCACATAAAGTGCAACACCAAGCGATCAAAAAGGCACATGCCCCCCAAATTAGTACCAATTTGGGTACCTCATAACACCTCATTACGCAAAAAGTGAGATCCTACCTAAGACATTCGCTCAAAAAATAAAACAGCTATGGCTCTCAGACTATGGAGACACTAAAAAATCCTTTATTTTTTGTTTCAAAAATGCTATTATCGTGTAAAAATTAAATAAATAAGAAAAAAGTATACATATTAGGTATTTCCACATCTGTAACAATCTGCTCCATAAAAATGTCACATGACCTAACCCCTCAGGTTAACGCTGTAAAAATAAATAAATAAATAAAAACTATGCCAAAACAACCAATTTTTTGGTCACCTTGCCCAATAAAGTGTAATAATGAATGATCAAAAACACATATGTACCCAAAAATGGTACCAATAAAAACATCAACTCTTCCTGCAAAAACCAAGCCCCTGCACAAGACGAAGAAGAATAAAAAAATAAGACGATCAGAAAATGGAGACACAAAAAAATATTATTTTTTCAAAAATGCTTTATTATATAAAACTGAAACAAACAAACAAAGAAAGTAGACATATTTGATATCATTGTGTCCGTAACAACCTGCTCTATAAAAATAGCACATGATCTATCCTGTCAGATGAATGTTGTAAAATATAAAAATGGTGCCAAAACAGCCATTTTTGGTTACTTTGCCTCACAAAAAACACAATATAGAGCAATTAAAAATCATATGTACCCCAAAAGAGTATCGATAAAACTGGCACCTTATCCCCTAGTTTCCAAAATGGGGTCACTTTTTGGGAGTCCAGCATAATCTGCCTTCCAAAAACCATATGGTGTTCCTTTTCTTCCGTGCCCTGCCATGTGCCCTTACATCAGTTTACGACCATTCATGGGATGTTTCTGTAAACCACAGAATCAGTGTAATAAATATTGAGATTTGTTTGGCTTTTAACCCTCGATATGTTAAAGAAAAGAATGTATTAAAATGGAAAATATGCTAAAAAAGTTAAATTTAGAAATTTCATCTCCATTTTCCTTTAATTCTTGTGGAACACCTAAAGTATTAACAAAGTTTGTAAAATCAGTTTTAAGTAACTTGAGGGATGTAGTTTCTACAATGGAGTAAATTATGGGGGGTTTCCACTATGTAAGCCCCACAAAGTGACTTCAGACCTGAACTGGTCCTTAAAAAGTGGGTTTTGGAAATTTTCTTAGAAGGCTTAGAATTTGAGAAACAATTCTTAAAATGTTTAACGTCCTAAGAAAAAAAATAACATTTATAAAATGATGCCAACATAGAGTAGACATATGGGGAATGTTGAATACTAAATATTTTATGAGGTATCATTTTCTGTTTTAAAAGCAGAGAAATTGAAATTTCTGGTAAATTTGGGATTTTTTTTATAAATAAAGATGAAGTATATTGAGGCAAATTTATGACTATCATGAAGTACAATGTGTCACAAGAAAACAATCTCAGAATGGCTTAGATAAATAAAAGTGTACCAAAGCTATTACCACATAAAATGACACGTCAGATTTGCAAAAAATGGCCTGGACAGAAGCCCAAAAACTGGCCCGGAGTAGATGGGGTTAATGTGTCATTTATATCTTCCCTACTGTTTTAAATAGGGCTATTTTTCAATTTGAAACTAAGGAAGATTTTCATTTTCTTTAGTAATAAACTAGGTGACTTGAATCCTCAGTGTCAGCTGTGTGGAGAGAAGGTGCTCCCATTTCTAATCATTTATTGGTTTCCAAAATGAAATCATTTTTTTCATTTATTGCTTACTTATACCTCATATTTTCCCATTTGTGTTATCAGTTCTCTATATACTCTGTGTACAGGAACAGCCTGATTAAAATAAAATATCAAAGATTAGATGGCTCAAAATTGCTGCTATCATATGTGCTGAGCTGTATGCCCCTCTATAGATAGCAAATAGAAGTGGTTTATTCAAATACAACAGAACCCAATCTGATCAAACATTGTTGGGTGGTGACAAAGAAGACGCATCTTAACAGATGCCCCGAAGGTGAATATATATGTTTTAAAATAAATGGCTAAAATTAATCCCCCCCCCATAGCGTACAGCTACTGTAAAAAGGGCAATAAAATACTAAAAAGGGCTTTTTTTGAAAAATACTAATCTGAGGGGTCAGCTGAAGTGTTTGAAGATTGCAAAGGGCTTAATAAAATCTGTAAAAAGGAGAAAAATAATTAGCAAAAATACAAAACAAATAGCAGGTGGCAAAAGAGAGCAAAACAAATCTCAAAAAACTATTTAAATATATAAATGCTAAAAAGCCAAGGTCCGAGCAGGTAAGTCCCCTAAATAATGGTTAAGGGGGGGGGGTAATCACTTAAGATAGGGAAAAGACAGAGTTACTAAATGTTTTTTTTAGCTCTGTATATACACAAGAAGAGAAAGGAGCTGATATCTGTGATGCTGGGGATGTTAGTACATCCAGTAATATACTCAATTGGCTAACTGTAGATATGGTCCAAGATAAGTTAAATAAGGTAAATGTAAACAAGGCTCCAGGCCCAGATGAATTACAGCCAAGAGTGCTTAAAGAGCTAAGTTCAGTCATTGCTGTGCCCTGTTTATAATTTTAAAAGATTCTCTAGGTAATGGTACAGCGCCAAGTAATTGGCACAAGGCAAATGTGGTGCCAATATTCAAAAGAGGATCTAGGTTCTTCACAGGTAATTATAGACCAGTTAGTTTAACTTATGTTGTGGGAAAAATGTTTGAAGGACTCTTAAGGGACTATATACAGGAGTATGTGACTGTAAATAATATTATAAGCCAACATGGGTTTACCAAGGACAGAAGTTGTCAGACTAACCTGATTTGTTTTTGAGGAGGTGAGTGGTAGTCTGGACAGAGGGGCGGCTGTGGATGTAGTGTTTCTGGATTTTGCAAAGGCTTTTGATATGGTCCCTTATAGACGATTAATAGGTAAAGTAAGGTCTATAGGCTTGGAAAGTATAATTTGCAATTGGATTTAAAACTGGCTGAAGGGCTGTGTCAAGAGAGTTGTGGTCAATGATTCCTATTCAGAATGGTCCTGGGTTATAAGTGGTGTACCCCAAGGTTCAGTGCTGGGCCCTCTATTATTTAATTTATTAATGATATCGAGGACGGGATTAATAGCGCCATTTCTATTTTTGCAGATAACACCAAGCTATGTAGTACTGTACAGTCTTTGTAAGATGTCCATAAACTACAAGCTGACTTGAACACTTTGAGTGATTGGGCATCAACTTGGCAAATGAGGCATAAAACTTGGATAAATGTAAAGTTATGCATTTTGTTAGTAATAATCTCCATGCTTTATATGTCCTAGGTAATTTAACACTGGGAGAGTCACTTGTAGAGAAAGATTTGGGTGTCCTTGTAGATGGTAGATTAAATAACAGCATACAATGTCAATCAGCTGCTTCTAAGGCCACCAGGATATGGAAAATGCAGTTCAGTTCTGGGCACCAGTCCATAAAAAGGATGCCCTGCAGCTGTAAAAAGTACAGAGGAGAGCAACTAAACTGATAAGGGGCATGGATGGTCTTAGTTATGAAGAAAGATTAAAAGAATTGAATTTATTTAGTCTTGAGAAGAGACATCTAAGGTGGGACATGATTAACCTATACAAACATATAATTGGGCCATACAAAAAAAATTGGAAAAAACTGTTCCTTCAAAAGTCAAGGGGGCACTGCCTCCGACAGGAGAAGAAAATGTTCAGTCTCTGGGAGCGTCAAAGCTTTTTTACTGTAAGAGCTGTGAACCTGTGAAATAGACTTCCTCAGAACGTGGTCATAGCAGGAACAGTTTTAAAAAAGGTTTAGATGAATTCTTAAAAGTAAACAACATTATTGCTTATGAAAATGTATAGAAATCTGAGTCTCAATTCCTTCTGGGATTTGCGCCCCCACCTATCCGTTGGTTGAACTTGATGGACCTATGTCTTTTTTCAACCATTTCAACTATGAATCTATGTAAACATTTTTCATCTATCTATATTTATTATATGCTGATGCATTTCTTTATTTTTTCTTATAGTTGGAGCTGATTGGTGAGGGTGCAAAACCCGGGATCCCCACTGATCAGTTGTCTGAGAAGGCACTGATGTTCCTGTGAGCGCTGTGGCCTTCTTCGTGCACACCAAGCACAGTGCCGTACATTGTATAGCAGTCGTGCTTGGTATCAAAGCTCAGCCCCATTCACTTCCATGGGGCTGAGCTGCATCTGGGCTATATGACCGATGAACATATTGTCACTTGGCCTAGGGAAAGATGCAAAAAGGCCGAGGCGCCTGCCTTCTCAAACAGCCGACCTGGGTCCCAGGTATTAGACTCCCACCGATCAGATACTGATGACTTATCCACAGGATAGGTCATCACTGCATCAGTTATTAAGTCTCAGAAAACCCCTTTAATTTTCTTTAACTTCACTGCATAAACATAAAATGAAAGAATACAATTTTGGCTAGTCTGCTGTCAACATTAGAGGGAACCTAGGACCTTACGTCATCTGCTTCATTGATTCATCTTAATTATAAAACTGCATACATTAATGTCATTAGCTACCTTTGGTGGTAGACATAGGCTGTCTACAGTTTTCAAACCAGCATCTCGATCTGAATACTTTTGTAATTGCAGGTAATTATAAATTTTACACAGCTACTGAGTTATTCAATAAAATGTATCTGTATAGCGCCACCTGCTGCTTGTTGTTTTTTTCTTATTTCTTTGTCTGGTTCACTAAGATGGCCGCACATGCTCAGTTCCATCCTTCAACTGCCTCATGAGCTATGCTAGGGAAGGAACTTCAGCAGAATGGATACATCCCAAGAGCTGCAGCAAAAAGGACACTCCACTTGAGCTGCCAGCTTGATATGAATCTAGCAGAGCAATGGAAGGGGAGATCTCTGGATCCATGTGAGATAAAGGGCTTATTCTAGCTTTATTAGGAAGAGATTGCTACTGTATGTATTTTATGATGTCAGATTTTCATTTTTTACATTTGTTATGGGATAACCCCTTTAAGTTTGGTTTTAAGAAAAATAAGAAGACGAGAACATAGGCAAGCTAGTTTGCACCTAGGTGTAATCATTATAAATTAACAGAAATGTAAAGACAAGAAAAGGTGAGTAACCCTCCCACAAGTTGAGTAGAAGAGGGTCCAAAAGTACCAACTACGTGGTCATGATTAGGTAGTTTGAGATCTGAAGGCCAAGGATTTTTTCTTTTAGGAAAGAGCGTGCCATCTGAGATGAGCTGCCAAAATGGTCAATAACTTATCTATAGAATCTGGGATTAGAATCCATATCCAAGAATATGAGAGCATAACTGTGATTAATCGTGCTGCCAGAAATGGATCTTCTTTAGCTAAGCATAATTATCCTATGAGTGAAAACTATACGACAAGCCCACCATAAATTTAAACATGATCCCTTGCTTCCTCAGTACAAGTAGGATTGATCAATTTAAAGGAGTTATGCAGCATTCAAATATTGATGGCCTATTCTCAGGGCAGGTCATCAATATTAGTGTATGGAACAAGTCTGTAATACTCAGAACAGCCATTATGAAAATATAGCATTCTGCATATAGACATCACAAAAAGGATATGAACATATGAAGGGGTTCTCTGGGAATCATTTAAAATGTCCACCAGCAACCTGATATAGAATTTGAGCAGGCTAGTTGGCTCTACTTGCAGAGCAGTCTAGAGGGGAGAAGGGGCAGAGCCTGACTACACAGTACTCTGTTCTACAGTACATGGTAATGATGTGATCCTGCCGATGATATGCCATCATGGCTAGGAAGCCTGAGAGGTACATTCACAAATGTGTACTATCTGCAAGTGTCAGAGCATATTGTGTGATGAGTCTCCGCTTAGCATACCCATATGGACACCAGGTATGTCCCTGGATCTACAGAAAAAGCCTTTTTCCTGCGCAATTCAGCGCAGGGCAAGGGGGAACATTGTAGTGTCAAATGACCTGATGCTCCACTCATTTATGCTGAATGAGTGAAGGGATATGTCCAAATTCAGCTCTGAAACCAGACAACCCCTTTAAGCACAGCAGAAAATTAGGCCACTTTGAGAGGGCAAAGATGATTGGTGAGGGAAATAAAGCATTCTATAAGAGACAAAGGTAACAGAAAAACTGTATCTTAAAGGGGTTGTTCAAGACCATTAAATGGGACAAAGGCATGCAATAAAATAAAATAAAAAGGCATTATCTACCTGTTGAATACCCATTCTGCTCCCCACACTCTCTACCAGTCTTACCTGTCTTTGGGCTGTAGTAGTCATTCACTGGCTTGGATAAATAACACTAAAAATAAATTTGCACCATACACACTTTTCCTACTTGTTTTGTTCTTCAGAATCAGAATTTAAATGTTGGAGATTTCTATCTAAGCTGACTGACAACCATTCAGGTCAACATTACTCCTTCCATTGTTACTTATTAACAGATTTCCAGGACTTTTTATTAGTAGACTTGTTTACTTATGTAGGTATATGAGATATAGGATATGAGAACAGGCAATGCATCATTGTATATCTAGGTAAAACTGGTGAAACTGAGTAACATTTCATCACTCAGTTTTTCCAGGAACAGCTGAAGAGTATTAAGAACTCAACAAAATGGAAATATCCATGTGTTTTCATTTAAAATATCTAGAAATGCTCTACAAAAAATTATTAGATTGTGTCTGTGAATATCAATTACAAACAATTCATCTGTTTAGTTGTGCGAATGATTCACACTAAGCACTCATATATAATCCATTCCATCTGAACAATATATCCCAATTCATTTATACAAACACATGCCAATGGTTCAAGTGGTTATTTGGAGAAGATAAAGTGCATGCTTGTAATTTCTTCCAAGAACAAAAAGAACATCTCTTTTCGTATTCTAATTTTAAAATGTAGTAGGAAGGATTAGCTAAGTAGGCAAGAAATACAACAGAACCAAATTAATATTTCTTTTGTCATTATATTGGATATAAATGTAAAGCAATTTCATATGTTCTCTCCTCTATTATCTAAAGCAAACACAACTGCTTATCGTTTTAAAGCTTATGGAAATACATTACACATTTGTCACTGGATCTATTTCCTGATAGCAAAGCCAATTGATTTGTTATGTATTGCAGCTATGCACTTTCCTAAAGGAAATAATTATCTGCATGAAGATAGCTATGAAACATAAAACATAAAACTATATCTGCATAAAGTAGATATTTAAATAATCCTGATCCATATTATTGGTGCATAAAGGGGTTGTCACATCTTGCCATTTTTATGGTGAGATGAGACTAAGCGCTGGGATGAGGTGACTGGGTTTCTGAGAATAGTTGAGTGGGTCAGAGATCTGCAGTTTCCATAACTCCCTTTGTAGTGACCGGGACTTAATTAATAGCTTGTTTTTCTATGCTGCTTCTCTAATTATGCTCTGCTATTTACTACATTGGGAGCCACAGAAACCTCGAAGCACTGGGCCTCTTTTCTGTTTTTGTAAACCGGGCCACCTAGGGCCGGCATTTAGTTCCATCTCACTGTGAAACAATGAGATGGGACAACCCCTTTAAGACTTGGAAGGTAGGAGGTCACAGCTTGCTGAATGGCCTCAGCCTGGTGTGGCATATGAACTGCTCCATAATTTTGAGGAGACTGAACTGTCTGCTGCTTGGGCTGGAGGGAAGTGGGTGACTCTGCTAGGGCAGAGAATGCCCCTGAAGAAGCTGATTGTAAAACTTGAGTCGGGCTTGAGGACATAGCACATATCTGATGTTTTATGTTTTTTATCTCCTTGATCTTTTGAGTATAATAATAGCTTTTGTGGTTCCTTGTCCCTTTGAGGATTCACTATCTGTGCGGTTGATCTGTGCTTTTCTTTTCTACAAAAGAAAAATTACATGGCTGCTTGAGGAGCTCTGCGATTTGTGTGAGCATACAGAAGAGCGGTATTTTAGGCAGGAGTAGGAGTCCTCTTTGAATCCCTTGCAGATTACATGATAGGTGCTTCGAATACAATGATTCTAGCTGTGTACATCTTCTATTCATTATCTGTATAACGTCCTGGACCTTTCTAACTTTAGTGTTGATTTGCTAGATGTGTACAGTGTCCAATAGTGTTGAGCGCGAATATTCGAAAAGCGAATTTTTTTAGCGAATATCGGCACTTCGCTAATTCGCGAATATTTCGAATATAGCGCTATAAATTCGCTATTTCGAATATTCGTTTTTTTTTTTTTTTTTTTTTTAGTTATATTTTTTTCTTTCCCACTTCCCAAAAGTAGTTCTTACCTGTCCTGAGGATTCCTGGCTTCCTGGCTGCTCCAGTCAGTGCCCGTTGCCGCTTCTGCCGACTTCCGTGCTCATGGAGCGTCCCCTTCCATGGGAAAATCTCTATATACTAAAATGTACTGTCGGATTTGAGGAATTACGTTGAAATCGCAATGCGATTAATTCAAGTTATATTAATCGCATTGCGATTACAACTTAGCACTGCTATCTTACATAGGCTAGAATTAACGAATATGGAATATATAGCTATGCACTAGCAGTGCTAAGTTGAAATCGCAATGCGAATACTTTAAGTTAAATTAATCGCATTGCGATTTCAACTTAGCACTGCTGCTATATTCCATATTCGTTAACTCGTTAATTCTAGCAAGCTGACCCATTATAAACCCAGCTCTAAGTTGAAATCGCAATGCGATTAATATAACTTGAATTAATCGCATTGCGATTTCAACGTAATTCCTCAAATCCGACAGTACATTTTAGTATATGGAGACGTTCCCATGGTGATGGGGACGCTCCATGAGCACAGAAGTTATGGTTGGCTTGGTAGAATTAGCGAGGATGACGATATGACGAATGTATTCGTCATATTCCTCAAAACGAAGATAACGAGTATTCTACATCTTGTTTTAGCAACCTATTCGTCAACCTCGCTAATTCTAGCAATCAAATAGGAAGGTTGACTTACAGACAGCTGTAGTTAAATTCGCTATGCGATTTTTATTTTTTTAATACAATAATTATATTACTTGATATGATAATATTATTATAAGTATTCTATTTATTAAAAAAAAATCGCATAGCGAATTTAACACAGCTGTCTGGTAAGTCAACCTTCCTATTTGATGCTAGAATTAGCGAGGTTGACGAATAGGTTGCTAAAACGAAGATGTAGAATACTTCGTTATCTTCGTTTTGAGGAATATGACGAATACATTCGTCATATTCGTCATCCTCGCTAATTCTAGATATGAAACCAATAGGAAAGTAGCCTTAAGTACAAATCGCAATATGCGATTATTTAAATCGCATGTTAATCGCGATAACTAGAAAAAATGACGAATATTCGATTTCGACGAATATGAAACGAATATTCATTCGAATATTCGCGAATTTCGTCGAAATCGAATATGGCACCTGCCGCTCATCACTAGTGTCCAAGACCATCGTTTGCTCTTTTTATTTGCAATTTCTGAATCCCTAGCTGGATTATATCATACTCTATTTCTAGCTGCACACACCTTCTATTCATTATCTGACATTATTATCTTATTTGACATTACTATGATTTATTTCCAATAAATATACCTGTAAACTATAGTGCATTTGGAGGATTGCTTATAGACAACTAAGGTTCTAATCATTGAAACACCATCTTGGATGACAAGACCAACATATCCTGAGGGTGATTTTCGATTCAGAATGGATGTAAGTTGATGTCCTCTACTGCCTCCTAAAGTGGAGTAAGTCGCCACTTATATTGGTCCTTTAACTATA
Source organism: Bufotes viridis (assembly GCA_033119425.1). Taxonomy (NCBI): domain Eukaryota; kingdom Metazoa; phylum Chordata; class Amphibia; order Anura; family Bufonidae; genus Bufotes; species Bufotes viridis. The sequence continues at coordinate 371,067,668 of CM065590.1, read as the reverse complement.
CTTTATGGGACCCTTGTCTGCTGTTGTCTCTGAGCTCTGGTTTTCTCTTTTTTACATTTATATATTGATATTCACCCAAACCAAGCATCTTTTGGAATTGGGCCTTTACCAGCAATCTCCAGCTTAGATTATCCCAGAACAGAAATAAAGCGTAATGGATTGTTTGAAGGCTAACCTGGCTCCGAGGTGTAATGATCAATGTCCAGTAACAAAAGATATTCTCATTACACCAGATGAGTCTGCTATTTAATGTCTTTGAATTCTAACCATAGTAATCTGGAATCACTGCCTCAAAAGATTTATAATCTAGAGTACCCCTGTGGCTACGACGAACACCACTACTACCACCAAAACAGCTATCAATAGAGTCCCCCCATGTCCCTCTGAACCTCTGCCTCAAGGCAGTCCGAACGCTGACTGTACTTACACAATTCATCAACAGGGAGACTGTCTTAAGTGTCTTCTACCATAGTATGTGGTGTTTTGCTACCTCTTCTTAGGTAAAAGAAGGCACCCCACTAGGAGGAAGACAGAAATGATGATATTAATTTGAGATAAGCGAATTTTTCAAAAATGCGATTCGCCGGTTCACCGATTTTTTTGGGGGAAATTCGGTTTAATCTGAATTTGTTCGCTGCGAATTTCGTTAAAAAAATGCAATTTCCTGGCTGCAGAAAGCCTTTCTAGTGGTGTAGAACACTGTGCCTTACAGTAACACACATAGGGAGTCTGCTTTGGAAGTTAAATAATACTGTGAGTCTGTATGACATGCAGATGACAGGCATCGCTCATAGAATCACTGCACAATTAACTTATTTCGGCAGTCACGGGGTCAAAACTGATCAAATAACTTAAGTATGAACTCAGCCTTACAGATCAAAGTTAGCGCCAAAAAGAAGTGGACTCCTTTTACACAGTCATCAGCTGATTACACATAGATGTCTGCAGAACCTGTTCTATTAAACTCTTAAACAAGTTGAACCCCCCGACAGAGTGGAGAGGGTGTCAGCAGTAACTTTGTGTTGACGTCACTGATTATTTAGCCCTTCTTCTGATCTGTCACAACAGCCCACAATAAACGGATCCTGTCTGTGGAGCATCCGCCCTCACTCAGTCAGCATTTCGTCATTAATTCATCAGTATTGCTAATGCCAAAATAAACAGGAGTGGATCCAAAACAGAGATGACACGTGAATGGAATATTTGCATGTCTTCTGTGTTTTTAACCCACTCCTGCTTTTTGGCTACCAAATCACATGCCAATTCTGATTGGACCATACAGGCCTTGCAGCTGCTACACAGAGAGAATCCTTTGTGTGTCTCATTTTTCCTTCCTTCTGACAGATCAGAAGAAGGGTCAAATAAATGATGATGTCAGCAAGGCCAAAAATGCTAAATATTGTCCCAGTCATGAAATGGGGAGGGTGGGAACAGCATGATAATTCCACAGAGTGGCACAATGACAGTGTGGAGGTAGCAGCATCAGGAGGCCACAGAGTGGCACAATGACAGAGTGGGGAGGTGGCGGCAGCATCAGGAGGCCACAGAGTGGCACAATGACAGAGTGGGGAGGTGGCGGCAGCATCAGGAGGCCACAGAGTGGCAAGGTGACATAGTGTGGAGTGGGCGGCAGCATCAGGAGACCACAGAGTGGCAAGGTGACATATTATGGAGGTGGCAACTGCATGAGGATGCCACAGAGTGGCATGACGATGAGAAATTGTAGAGATTACAGTGGCATGAGGAGGCCACAGAGTGGCACAACGACAAGAGATTGCAGAGGTGACAGCAGCATGAGGAGGCCACAGAGTGGCACGGTGACAGATTGTGGAGGTGGCAGCAGCATGAGGAGGCCATAGAGTGGCACAAAGACTGAGTGTGGAGGTGGAGGCAGCAAGAGGAGGCCACAGAGTGGCATAATAACAATGTGGAGGTAGCAGCAGCAGCATGAGGAGGCCACAGAGTTGCACAATGACAGAGTGGGGAGGTGGCGGCAGCATCAAGAGGCCACAGAGTGGCACAATGACAGAGGGTGGAGGTAAAGGCAGCATCAGGAGACCACAGAGTGGCAAGGTGACATAGTGTGGAGTGGGCGGCAGCATCAGGAGACCACAGAGTGGCAAGGTGATATATTATGGAGGTGGCAACTGCATGAGGAGGCCACAGAGTGGCATGACGATGAGAAATTGTAGAGATTGTAGTGGCATGAGGAGGCCACAGAGTGGCACAACGACAAGAGATTGCAGAGGTGACAGCAGCATGAGGAGGCCACAGAGTGGCACAAAGACTGAGTGTGGAGGTGGAGGCAGCATGAGGAGGCCACAGAGTGGCATAATGACAATGTGGAAGTAGCAGCAGCAGTATCAGGAGGCCACAGAGTTGCACGATGACACTACTGGCCGGGCTGGACAGCATTTCCAGGGCAAACTCTGCTAGTTGCGGCCACAAATCCAGTTTGACTGCCCAGTAGTCCAGCAGGTCTTCAATGTGCAGTGGCAGGGTGCAGTTCAGGTATGCCACCACCTGCTGGTTCAGGCCCTGCTCCAGGTCTAGCTGCTGCTGCTGGTGAGTAGTTTCTTCACTATGCAGGTAAAGCTGCTCTTATCAGCGACTTTAAACTGAGGCTGCTGCTGATAGAGCTAGTACTGCTCCTGCCACCCCTCCCCAGCAGCCATGGCAGTGGAACGTAAGCGCAGAGGGCCCCCCCCCCCCCTTAATCAGACTCGCAAGATGATGGACAATGGCGCAGATAGGCAGCAGCCATCTGACTACATAGGATTTCTCTATAGTAGTTCAGTTTCTCCCCCATCTGAGCAGGTGTAAAAGAGACCCCCATTTTGCACCGGTAGCGAGTGTAGAACAAGTTGGAGAGCCAGAAGTCATCCCTCTGCTGAATGGTGACAATTTGGCTGTCACTATGCAAGCAAGCATGCATTGGGCCATTTGTGCAAGTGACTCGGAGGGACTCCCTGCCTCCATCTCCACTGCATACTGCCATGTTGTGTCTGGGTCCTCTGCCTCATCTTCCTCATCTCCCTGTAGCTCCCCTGGCTGCTCCTGCTCCTCCTCTTCAGTCACTTGTGTGTAAAAACCACCCATTTTGCTACACATTGCTTGTGCTCCAAGCTCCTCCTCCCCTTCCAGTTCAGCCCCCACAGGGCTCATGTGGCCTTGAGATCTAGTCGCCATGCCTCCAGTCCCCTGACCAGCCAGATTTACCAGCATCTGTTCCAGGACATGAAGCAGTGGAATGACGTTGTTCATCCCGTAGTCCTGTTGACTGACAAATACTGTGGCCTCCTCAAAGGGCCTGAGCAAACGGCAGGTGTCACGCATTAGTTGCCATTGGCTGACATAGAAGTTACACAAGGGAGTACTCCTATCCACTTGCATCATCAAGAAATCGTTTATGGCCTTTCTCTGTTCGTTTAGTGGGTCCAACATATGGAGGTTGGAATTCCTACTGGTGGAAACGTCACATATTAGCCTATGTTGGGGGATGCCGTTCTGCCGCTGCAACTCAAGGAGGGTGTGCTGTGCGGTGTACGAGTAGCTGAAGGGCATGCAAAGTTTCCTGTCCATTTTCAGGATGTCTTGCAGATGGGTGGAAGTCTTCAGGAACCACTTGACAACCAGATTGAACATGTGTGCCATGCAGGGTGCATGGCTCAGCCTTGGTGTCACAGAGCCGACACCATGTTCTTCCCTTTTATCCCGTCGGTCACCATGGTTCCAATTTTGAGTTGTCGTGGAGAAAGCAAGGATTCGATTTCTTGACGAAGGACACGGAGCAGTTTCTCCCCTGTCTGACTAAGTTCGCCTAGGCTAACAAGGTGCAGAACATCGTGACACCACCGTGCCCTGCACATGTCATATGTTGGAGGGCCCCTGTGAATTGTCCCTGCAGTGGTGGCTGAGGACATGGTGGAGGATGAGGAGGCAGAGGCAAACATTGTCGCAGGACCAATGGCGTGGGAACTTGGAGGCTGAAGCGACAGCACCTGGCCAAGTTTCTGATGTGGCTGTGCAGGAACCACATTCACCCAGTGGGCTATAAAGGAAATTTATTTTCCCTGACCATGCTGTGAACTTTGGCAGACACCGACAGGCACCGACAGTCCCACCTCCTGTTCTACATTTATGTGCAGGGCTGGTACTGCCTTTTTGGCAAAGAAATGATGTCTTGGGACTCTCCAACTCGACTGGGCACAAGCCTTCAGTTCTCTGAAAGGTGCAGAGTCTACCACCTTGAAAGGGAGGGACTGCAGCACCATCAGCTTGGACAGGAGCACATTCAGATTCTGCGCCGTTGGATGCGTGCACACATACTGTTGTTTTTTGGCAATCGCTTCGGTAATCGATTGCTGACGGAATAACTGACGAGGAGTAGGAGGGTGAAGAGCAGGAGCATGCAGATGATGGGAAGGACAGACAGCTCCCTTCGGCTGAGGTGGTTGAGCATTGACTGCCTGAAATCGGCTGCGTGCCACTGTGTCATGCTGCGGTTGCTGCGGAAGGCTGGACCTCCAGATCAGAGCCACGGTTCTCCCAGGCCACTTTATGGTGACGCTGCATATGTTGACGCAGGGTCGTGGTGCCAACATGGGCACCCTGACCAAGTTTCACCTTCTGCCATATTTTCTACATATGGCCATGTTTAGCTCCTGCGGCAGCCTAACAAAAAACTGCCACACCGCCGAGTAGGTAATTTTACCCCCAACACTATGCACTGACTAACTGCTACCGCCGCTGCCTTCGTGAACCCGTGCACCGCTATTTGCTGGGCATGTAGCCTCCTGCGAAGCGGGTGGTCTACCCGAAGCACGTTTAGCTCCCGACCTCCCCCTGCAGCTTTCTTGCTGACTCCCGGAAATGCTAGCGACTTGCTGGCTCTGCCGCTGGCTGACGGGCAAGCTGCCACCCTCTTCTCCCGATGATGATGAAGCCCCTTCATCACCCGGCTCCCAAGTGCGATCAGCTACATCATCATCCTCGAGTACTGTCTACACGTCACTGATGTCTTGCTCAACCGTCTCTGGGTCAGGAGCCTGACCGCTCATAACACCAGCTCCCACGTCACTCTCCTCATCAATACTTGCCCACCTAGTGGAGAAAGTGGCAGATGTCTCCTTCCAGATCTTGGCTGGGCAGTAGCTGCTGACAGTATTCTAATAGTTTGTCCTCGCTGAAAAGTGAAGCCGAGCCCACGGCATATATTTCTCAGGCTGAGGGAACAGAAAAGGACAGAGGCAGGTTGAGGACAGGTGAAGGTACAGGGCCTGCTCCCGGGCCATGCCAACTATGAGTCATGTCAGAGGAACCCACCGACTCCTGGCTGGCGGTGTCTGATGTCACTTGGGACGAAGTGGATGACTGAGTAAACCACTCAAGAACCGCTGGGTTGCTGGTCAAGACACGACCACTAGATGACACCGGGAGCTCAGGCCTCTCGCTGCGACCCCTGGTGCCATGCCCCCTTACTCTGCTGTGACCTTTGCCTGTTCCAGAAACATTTAGGCCTCTGACACTCCCCTGTGCAGGACCTGGCCCTAATCTTTTTCTCCTTTTACACAATACAAAAGGTTTTAAAACAGATAAGTGCAACAATGAACGGCGAATGTACCGTATTTTTATTTCGCCACTAATACAGGGCAAACAGGGCTCCAGAGTATGTCACTGCACCACAGAACGGCAATTAGGCCCTAATTTTTTTCTTCTTTTACACAACACAAAAGACTTTAAGACAGATAAGTGCAACGATGGACGGCAAATGTATTTTTATTTCGCCACTAATACGGCATACAGTGCTTTAGAAAATTTCACTGCACTGCTGACCGGCAATTCGGCCCTAATCTTTTTCTCTTTTTACACAATACAAAAAGCTTTAAAGCAGATAAGTACAGCGATGAACGGCGAATGTACCGTATTTTTATTTCGCAACTAATACAGAGAAAACAGGGCTCCAGAGTATATCATTGCACCGCAGAATCGAAATTAGGCCCTAATTTTTTTCTCCTTTTACACAACACAAAAGACTTTAAAAAAGATAAGCGCAACGATGAACGGCTAATGTATCTCTATTTAGCCACTAATACACAGCAAACAGGGCTCCAGAATATATCACTGCACCGAAGAATGACAATCAAGCCCTAATTTTTTTCTATTTTTACTCAACACAAAAGGCTTTAAAACAGATTAGTGCAACGATGAACAGCGAATATATTTTTATTTAGCCACTAATATACTGCAAGGAGGGCTTCAGAATATATTACTGCACTGCAGAATGGCAATTAGGCCCTGATTTTATTCTACTTTTACGCAATATAAAAGGCTTTAAAACAGATAAATGCAACAATGAACGGCGAATATATTTTTTTATTTCGCCACTAATACAAGGCAAGGTGAATATATTTTATTTTGCCAATAATATACGGCGAACTGGGCTTTTGAATATATCACTCCACCGCAGAACAGCAATTAGGCCCTCATTTTTTTCCCCTTTTGCACAACACAAAAGGCTTTTCAACAGATAATTGCGACACAGAACGGCAAAAATATTTTTTTTTCGCCACTGATACATGGCAAACTGGGGTTTTGGATACATCACTGCACCACACAAGGGCAAATATATTCTTCTTTTGCCACTACTACACAGCAAAACGGGCTTTACAACCTATAACTGCACCGCACAAGGGCAAATAAGACGTACTGTAGAAATATTTCCTTGGAATAAACCCTATTAATGGCTGTATCAAACAGCACTTGCACCCCAATAACACGAAAGGTTTGCTGGAATGACAGAGTTGTATAATGGCAATTTGGATCCCAGTCAGTGCACGAAGGTGTAATAGGATTGTTCCTATTACCCAGTTTGTAACCTACCCTACTGAGCCCATAGTACATGAATGCTCTGGAACAATTCCTCCCAATCCTTTCCCTGCAATTATAAATCGTCTTTTCACCTAAAACAAGTCTTTCCTATCACTGTCCCTAGTGCCTGCAGATATGTCTCTCCCTGCACTAAGTACACTGGCGCTGCCGCTTATTATATGGCTGTGACATCACAGGGCTGGCTGGCTGCTAATTGGCTGCATGCATGTCAGTATGGGTGATCCCGCCTTCCCAAAGTTCCTTTTTCCATGTCCTCACATGTGCAGCAGCCATTTTAGGAAAAAATGTGATTCGTTACCATGAAGCGCAAGAAAATTTGACTTTGGTGTGAATCGAATCTTTCCTGAAATACGGATCTAATTCCACTTCATCGGCTTCGAGTCTCTCATCTCTAATATTAATAATTAGGCCTCATTCAGACGGCCATATGATGTCCATAAAAATCCATTTTTTTGCGGATTAGATGCAGACCTATTCACTTCTATGGGGCCTTTTTCTTTCATTTCCACAGCTCCGCAAAACAAATAAAACATGTCCTATACTTATCAGTGAAAATCAGGATATGGCCCCATTGAAGTCTACGGGTCTGCAAAAATGTGGAATGCAATATTTTTTTTGCCGACATGCTCTACTTTCCACAAAAAAATGGATATGCATTTTTGCGGACAGCATATGGCCGTCTGAATGAACCCTTGTTCACAAATCTTAATAATTTTGCACATCCTATGCTAGTGGACTTTAAACATATCAAATACTGGTCATGTATATAAATCAATTTAAGCAGCTAAAACTCCCAGCAATCAGTTGTTATCACCAATGGAAGTTGCTGCCACTGCAAATTTCTCCTGAAGAAGTCAATGCAGGAGTAATGTAATATTACATAGGGCTCATATAAATGAAAGGGGATTGTGTAATATGTGATATTCCTGAGTCCTCCTGAGCAAAGTGGCTTTTTCTGCTTTGGTAAATAGAGGGGGGTTGTGAGCAGTGAACCACCTTCTTCTTCATCCAAGTGCCCTAAAAAAGCATATAGACAGGGGTTGTCCTAATACCACTGAAAGGGTTGTCTGCATTAGTCTACCCCCTTTCAATTGTGATTAGTCCAGGCAGCAGGGCCTCTATGATCAGCTTATTTGGAAATCTTTCAAATTCTATGTTCTGAATCTGGGGATTTTTAGAAAGAACCTGGTGACTGAACAAAAACAGATAAATACAGTATTCTATGGTATATAATAAGAGTTAATGCAGAGTTTTAAACACTAAAGGCCATAAACAGGATCCATATAGCCTTTTGCTATTAACTCTTATTAATTTATAAATATCCTGGGCCAATTTATTAATTGTTTTCATTCCAGTTATTATAGTATATAATACACATACTATCTTAATTATTCATGATATTTATATAATCAACTCGTGTTTACATGATTCATTTATTTTATCTACAAAGTATCAATCTCTATTACAGATAAGATATAACTAAATCATATATGCTGCAAATTAGTGCAATGTACTTTCAATGTTCCAGGTTTAGATGCAGCTACACAATTCTCTTTTTATATGCATTATTGTCTATAAGAGGATAACTAATTATTCCACACTTCAGCTCCTTGCAAAAAGATTTGCAAGAACACTAACTAAAAATGATAGTGAGTAGTGACACCTATTTTTGTCATGCACAGAAATACAAGCACTTACATGTTTTGGCATGCTGTAAATGAGGTTTTTAATGGTTGTCTGAGGATTGTTCTGCCACTCAGAATGCACACAAATCTGCTGCTGGAAGCGGCCTTTGCAGACCAATGATGTCTCATATGTGCTCGATGGCAGATAATTCCAGAAACAGAAGCATGAGAGCCTACACCCATTAAAAAAACGTCTCGCAGGACACTTTGCTTCCATGACCAAATCAATATTACACAGAGCTGTAGTGTACCTGAAATGAAGATTAGAGGGGTCTATCATATATTATGCCACCCCACAACATAATTCCAGAAATAGGACCAGTGTGACGTTCAGTTGTTAGGGCCTCATCATTGTGTTGCCTATGTAGTCTCTATGCCAATCTCCAGCTACCGTTTCGTCCAAGACAAAACAGGCTCATCACTGAAAAGGATGGACCTCCATTCAAGCCTCTATTGCTATCTTGTTTGTAAACCATAATAGCCTTTGAGAATGGTGGTGTGAGTTCAATGGAACACCTGTAGCTGGATGTCTGCCTCATAGCCCAGTGTCATCCTAACACCTTCTCATGTTTTATGTACACACTGTTTGCTATTCTAGGTTGAGATTTGCCTGCAAATTGAACTTGTATTACAAAATGGATCACTACACACCATTCTTCTAATAAGATGATCTGTGTATACAGATGTTTGCCTCTGTGTATCTCATGCTGTCATTCCAGTTCGCCATTGTCCTCCCAATCACCATGCAAAGCTGAACAGTGATGATACTCACATAGAGCTAGTGGTAGCCAGCCAAGTTTTTAGGTGACTTGTCCAAAATGAATTGCCAAAACTTCAGATTCATTTGGTAGACAATTTTTTTAAAGAAATTTGTTATGAATCAGATTTTTTTAAGAATCAATATGCTCATTTGTTCCAAGTGCCACCATCAGTAGGTAAACACATCATCCTGACTGTTAGTCAGTACCAAATACTAACTCTGAGCCTTAGAAGCTTTCATATTGCAAAAGATTTTTATTCACACGTGTGTGATATGCTTCTGTGTTAACCCACCAGGAACTTATTTAATGCCTTAGGCTACTTTCACACTTATATTTACATTTTCTGCTATTGAGATCTGACAGAGGATCTCAATACCGGAGAAAAATGCTTCTGTTTTGTCCCCAATTATTGTCAATGGGGACAAAACTGAACTGAACAGAACAAAATGCTCAAAAATGCATTCCGTTCCATTTGGTTGCGTTCTCATAACGGAGAGCAAACCACAACAAGCTGTGGTTTTCCTTCCGTCAGGTGATGCAGAGCAAAATGGATCCAGCGTGACCCACAATGCAAATCAATGGGGACGGATCCGTTTTCTCTGACACAATCTGACACAAAAGGAAATGGATCCGTCCCCCATTGACTTTCAATGGTGTTCATGATGGATCCGCCTTGGCTATGTTACTGATAATAGAACTGTACTATTGTGTTATCAGTAATGGAAGTATTTTTGCTGAGCCCTTCCGGATCCAGCAAAAATGCTAGTGTGAAAGTAGCCTTAGATCTTTATTAACCCCTTAAGGACCCATGACGTATGGGTACGTCATGGCTTCGGTCCCTAAGCATGGCGCCCCCTCCTGCCCGCTGCGGGCTCGATCGCTGTGGGGGTCCAGCTGTTTCCTGTAGCTGACCTATATAAAAGTGTAAAAGAAAAAATAATAATAAAATAAATAAAAAATAACTAAAAATTCACATCAACCCCCTTTCCCCAAAATTAAAATAAAATAATAAAAAAATTAAAAAAATACACATCATGGGTATCGCAATGTGCAAAAACACCCGTAGTATAAAAATATAAAAATATATTCCCAATACGGTAAACAGAAAAACGGAAAAAGCGCCCAAATGGCCGATTTGCCGTTTTAGGACGCTTAATTTCCTCAAAAAAAATTAAATAAAAAGTGATCAAAATGTCCTGCACACCCCATAATAGTATCAACTAAAAGTTCAGATCGCCCCGCAAAAAATAAACTCCCATACAACGCCATACACTTAATTACAAAAAAGTTATAGGGGTCACAATGTGGCGACAAAAAAAAAACCTTTGAATTTTTTTCTTTTACTATCAAAACGCAAGAAAAACTATATTGGGTATCGCCGGATTCGTACTGACCTGTAGAATAAAACTAAATGGTCAGTTTTATCACACATCAAACGTCGTAATTTAAAAACCTGTAAAACTGTGGAATAGCTTTTTTTTTTGCAATTTCACCCCATTTGGAATTTTGTTCTCCGCTTCCCACTACATCGTATGCAATATTAAATGGTGGCGTTGGAAAGTACAACTTGTCCCACAAAAAAAAGCCCTCATATGGCCATGTGAATGTAAAAATAAAAAAGTTATGGCTCTCGGAAGGCAGGGAGCGCAAAACGAAAACGCAAAAATGAAAAAATCCTGAGTTCTTAAGGGGTTAACAAATGTCATGGTTGCAGCAAGTATGTATATATATATATATATATATATATATATGTTATTGCTTTCATATAAACATTAAACGAATCTCATCCTTCAATGTACTGAATAACAGTAATTATTACTGAGCAAATAAGAACTGTATGAAAAAAAAAGTGGCTACAAAGCATTAGTCCAAAAAATGTTCTGAATGATGGAAGACTCCTCAGAAATTTGCCTCCTGTTAGAACACCTACACTATTAATAAGAATGAAACACAGTAACATGGTGAGGCTATTAGGTTATATTTTCACTCGGGTTAAAACATTTGTTCTTTAGCTCAGCTTGAGCATAAGAATTGATAATATATTGTAAAATTAGTATTTAAAAGTGGCAACGCTTATTATAATGATTAAAGCACAATTTGCAGGACACAATTACTATGCTTTGTAAAGAAAGCTAATACTGCATAGTGTGAAGTAATAAAATATGCAGTCATTTTTATTCACGGCTTTTTATAATTCATACTACATTGACTTTTAAAGCTTGATACAATATTTTTGGAGATTCATAAAAAAAAAAAAGTTTTGTTCCATAAAGTCAAATTATCATGAGCTAGCACAATCATTAGCACCCTCCATGGAGTGCTGCTGTGGAATGAATAGGATAAAGCATATTTCAATTAGCAGCTCGAAGCTGGCATTAATTACTGTGATTTCTGGTGCTGAGGTAATCTCTTCACCTTCCTCTGTATGAAGGGAAAGTTAATAGAATTTGAACAAACAGGGAAATGTATTTTAATGGTCATTTAATTCTGTAAGTGGCAGTTAGCTTTGTTTAAAAAAAAAATGTGTTATTTTTTGCATTAGAATATTCCTGCATGGTCTTGGAAAATGAAAACCGTAATTGTTTAACATAAATTAAGCCACACCAAAGAGTTATTCATGCACATTAAACAGATGATAAATAGCCGGAGAAAGCTTAATAGATTAAAAATCTAAAGTGCTGAATAAACTCAGTCTCTAGGTGTCACTCAGCATTTCTGCTGCCCAACCCCAGTTTTTCATTTTTTTATTAAAATTGACACCCTGAAAGGGTTGCTCAGGATTTGGAGAGAATATCTTCTGCTAGAAACAGCACCACATCTGGTACTTTTGCACCTCTGTCTTATTTATTTAAATTTAGCTGAGCTGTTATAAAAGAAATTGCTCATGGACAAATGCGGCACTTTTTTTTTTTTTGTACAAGAAAAGTTAACCCTTTAATCTTACCTATCTGTTTTGGAATACATATATTCCTTTGGGCAGGGTCCTCTCCCCCTCTCTACCAGTCTGTTAATAGTTTGTTGTAGTTGTATTTTTATATTATGTATGTATCCCCTCTTGATGTACAGCGCCATGCATTTAAAAGCATTTTGAAAATAATAATAATAATAATATTTCTTCATCAATTCCTTGCTAAAGGAACACGTAGTCCAAAATGTGTAGGAAGTGTGGTCTCTACAGCCCCACTGTACCAAGAATAAGACACCACACAGGACCAGAAAAGTTCAATAGCATCTGCAGATAGGCACCCTCCAGTGGAATGCAGTTAGCAAATTAACAGAATTGATCAGAAAACAGGATTTACAACCAAGAAGCATCATGACACCAACTAGAATTACTTTTCAGTAGCGATTAACAGGTACAAGGTGTCAGCATCTGGAAGGACACTGGAGGTAACTGAGTCAAGTGCTACATGCTTAATATCTGCTTTGGTAACTTGTCTGGAAAAGTGTGCAGTTTTTAGTGTTCACAATCAGATAGCAGTAGAATGAGAGCACAATTGTTCACACTGATTAACTGCACAGATTTTTTGCAATATTTTGTGCAATTTGACAGGGTCCCTGAAGCTCAGCAGCTATATAGTTGTATACAGTAGTGGCATGATATTTCTTGTTTATATCTAGAGATAAGTTAACCCATTCTACCCCAGAGGTTTTTTTGACTTTGCATTTTCGTTTTGCGTTCTCCGCCTTCCCAGAACCATAACTTATATTTTTCCATTCACAACGCCGTATGAGGGTTTATTTTTTGCAGGACAAGTTGTACTTTCCAACCCACCATTTAATATTGCATAGAATGTAGTGGGAAAAAAATTCCAAAGGTGGTGGAATTGGAAAAAATTGCAATTTTGCCACAGTTTTATGGTTTTATTTTTTTTTATTTTTTTTACGGCATTCATTATGCAGTAAAACTGATTTGTGATCTTCATTCTCCAGGTCAGTACTAACACGGTGATTCCCCATATGTATATGTTTTTCAGTCCCTGACCTCTATAACTTTTTGTAGTTATGTGTGTGGAGCTGTATGAGGGCTCATGTTTTTCGGGGCAATCTGTACTTTTCATTGATTCTGGGGTTAGTACAACTCTTTGATCACTGTTTATTCAATTTTTTTTATGGGAGGAGAAATGTTAGTCATTTTGACCTTGGGAGTATTAATTTTATATTTTGATAGTATGGGCATACCCATGATGTCTATTAAAAAAATAAATAAATACATTTTTATTCTCATTTTGGGGAAAGGGAGTGATTTACATTTTAATATTTATAAAACAAATGTATTTGTAAAAACTTTATTATTTTTTAACTTTTTTTATAGTTCTCATATGGAACTATAACAAGCAAACATTAGGTTCTTATTGTTATAGACTCCAATTCACTAGCATTGGAGTCTATGATGAATTTATTAGTTTCCTATGGAGCCCTATTACAGGCAACGGCTCCATAGGAAAGACTGTGCAGCAGCCTCCTGTCATTTACAAAGACAGGGGCTGCTGCACACAATCCCCGGGTCCTTCAATTGCCACACGGGGGAGCCTGAACATTACTGAAGCCCACGCTTCTGGTATTTAGCTTGCTCAGATGCTGTGGTCAGGTTTGACCATGTCATTTGAGAGGTAAATGTCCATGATCAGCATTACCGCTGGTCATGGACATTAGACATGGGTGACTGCTGCATGAAATAGCAGGCACCAGGTTGCTATGGCCCCTGCTACGCTCAGGAGCAGGGGCCATCTTTAAAGACTCGAAATGTGACGTAATAGTAACTAAACACTATCCTGTACTGATGTGCTATGCCAGAATTAAGTTGAGTGGTATGGGCTCCTACATGACCCCTTTCCACTGAAAGCTCTTCATAGCACAACTGTGAAGGTAATTTCACACTTCTTTCTACTGCCTTTATATTGCCTTTTTTTTTTTTTAGAAGTGAAGTTAAGATGTTACATGTTGTCCAAAAGCAAATTATAGCCTGCAGAGATCTTGAGTGACACAGGTGCCAGGGAGCAGGTAAGTATGCTATAGAGGAGGGGCTCAGGCATTCTGGGGGTCATTATAGGGATTGAATAACTCCTTTAAAAATGCCCACAATCACTGAAAATGTATTTAAGACATTAAAATAATTAACAGGATGCTGCATTTAATAATCTGTTTAATTGAATTCCCTCTCAAAGAGACAAATGGGATAGCATCAAGTGCCATTGAATAACATCTGCTTGAGAAAATCAAAATTAATGATAAACAGAATGGCTTCCTTTAATGACTGACTTAGATCCAGCTGTATACAGCCATAAAATGCTATTATAGACCACTACCAATTAAAAATAGCATTGAAAGTGAAACATACACTGCTGTGGAATTAAACTTTAGTACTTTTGCTTAAAGCTTAACACATTTCATGTTGTACATACAGTATAGACTCAAAGAAAGCAACTTACATATAATGTAGATGTCCATAGAGGATATTTTTATATTCATTGAGGAGAATGGTACTAAAATATTCACTTAAGTTGTTAAAACTGAATGGATTAGTGGGCATTTAGGAAAGTGAAAACCATTTAATTTTATATTTACTGGTATTATTCTGTATACCCAAACAGTTTAGAGAAGAGCGAAAAATTGCATTTTTATTGTGCAGCTGAAATTGTCTATTGCTATAGTATAACCAAGTATTAGTAATTTTTCAGTAATGTGAAATTAGACAAAGAAACAGCCCGTGATGTGATATGTTCTGAATGTTACTAAATCCACTTTCACTTATAAACAAAAAAAATTTGAATTTTAGAATGAAATCAGCCAATCATCAATATAGAAGTAGCGTTCCAGCACTCTTTTTGTAAGGTAATAAAATCCTCTTTATTTTCTTGCTTGATAAAATTTCATCACATCAGGCACAGTTCACATGACAGACAGTGCAATTGCGGTTGACTTGGACGCATTTCGAACCCCAAAGGTTCTTTTTCTTTACAATTGTAAACATTGACATGCTCATAAGTAGATTGGAGATATTCCAGGGCATAAGTATTAAAAGTACAATTAAATATCACCATTCTTGTATAAGTCCCCTTTGTTTACCGACTTTTTTAAGTGATGGCATCTCCTCAATTCAGCACCTGAACTACCCTGCACCATTAATATTGTAGTGGACAGATCTCATTGTTGCAGTGCGGCTTCCATTGACTTCAAAGGAAGCATTGTTGCAATGACAAGAGCTCTCCATTACAATGTTGATGGTGCAGGGTAGTCCTGGCACTAAATTCTGATGAAGGACCTATACAGGACATCTGATTGGTGGGGGTACAGGGTGTTAGATAACGGTTTATCAGCTAGTAATGGTCTATCATGAGAACAAGTCGCAACTAAAAATTAAGGCTGGACAAGCTATAAAACCTATTGCAAGTTAAACATTTTTCTGTGTTTTTATTGAGCATAATCACAGAAAACAAAATATCTCAAGTACAAAGATAAAAACATAAAACACAAAACTATACACAAGGAAATGTTAAAAATGTAATAAGCCAATATAACACTTAAGCACACAGTACACCAATGGCTAATATTTATAAAATATAAACATTTATAACAGATTGTACAATTAGAAATGCTTTAGAAGAAAAGAGAGTGTGACACAATTGTTTAGACCATGCATTTATATATGAAATGTGTTCATATTTCATGTATAGAAATCCATGTGCAGAACTATCATGCCATGTAACAGCTAATATATGCTGACGTTTTAAAACCCTCAAGCCCACTATTCCGCAATAAAGGAGAAACAACAAAGAATCCAGGGTACTTAAGAGAGAAAAGGTGCAAGACAAAAAGAAGGATAAAATGTGGTTGTTTAATGTCTCGTTGCAGAGTATATTGTATACATTGTATGTTATTATGTCCCTCTTTATAATGTCACTTAGGGATCATGCTTGCATCATTCCCTGCTTTCTTTAATGATGATCAGAGATGGGAAAATAGATTAAGCAGTTTCAAGGTGTGAAAGGAATCAGAGGCTGGTATATCAGAGGATCAATGGAAAAGATGACCTGTCACCATTCCTGGCATGTCTGTTTTGGCAAACATTTATATTCAAGATAATAATCTGGAGCACTGTTTCTTAGACCTATATGCCAACAAATTTTTCAGCACCGCGACTTGTAATATACTGTAATTGGAGTCTATCTGAAGCACTTTAAAATGGCATACAGTAGGTGATTACATATTTCGGGTCTCAAACTGGACAATTAGCCATGATTAAGGGTCCAGTATGAGGTGCAAAACACATTGTCAGCAGCTGTATTACATTTTAAAACAGTATAAAAAAATTCCAATTTTATTACAAATCATGGTGCTGAAGGGGAGCCCCTATACATTCAGTGACACACCCAAGAAAGGTGAGATTTCAGTTGGTCAGTGCACTCTCTACAGTTTGTATTGTGCTATCCCTCTCTTATTCGTCTAGGATGTTCTCATTCCACTTGTCAAAGGAGTGCCCATACATACAGCACTGTAGTTTGGCACTGTCAGCTCTGATTGGACAGGGTCAGAAAGTCCCATCTGGTAACACACAGTTTTTCATTTATACATAGCTTTAAGAAGAATAAGAGTGAAATACAATACAGAAAAGATGCTTCAGCATTCTTAAATCGTGGGGAATGCAAGTATTTATGAATACATATGTGTAGGTACAGCATACCTCTAGTTTAAATTATTAAGGAACCACTCCTCTGTAGAAATGACACTTGAAGGATCTAGCCACATCCATCATGCCATTTCTTGATGTTTATATTAGGCATAAAATATAAAAAAAAATCTTTACACTGTCTTTGCATAAGACCAAAGATCAAAGAATCATCCAAAGTAGTGGTTGATGCGATTACTATATGGTAAAATATGACTGTTATGTGAAATTGATGTCCACTAAGCTTAAATAAGAATATTCTAAAGAATATAAAATAAAAAGGTAGAACAAAGGGTTAATATTTACATATGTTTGCTCTAAGGCTATAAGCATATTCCAATTGAATGCTAATGAGTTCTCACCAGATGAATGCCATGATGCCTTCAGGAAGAATAAATGATAGGGATGATTGGGATGAGCAAAGCTGGGGCATTTTTTTTACTTAGAACTTAGCAAAACTCAACTAAATATAGCAAAAAAATAAATTATAAATTCACATGAACAATCACATAAAACAATGGAGTTGTTAGTGTGAGTCACTATAAATGCACTTTACATAATTCACACAGACAGCAGACCCCACTATCACCATATGGTAGGCAAGCATGGAGTTGAGGCGAGCAGGACAAACTTGCCTTTTTTAAGGAGCTTTTATTATCAGGAGGGGAAATTAGTAAATTGCTCAAAATTTGATTCAGGTTTAATATCGATTATATATGAAATGGAAAGTGCTCCAAATGGCCTGAAAATCTGTGCATGGCACTATGAAGTCTCCTAGGACTCAATCAAATTACAAAAATTTAGGATTTGGCTACCACTCAAATGCTTACAAAAATTCACATCAAATTTAATTAGTTTAGAATTCATTTAGAATGGATTCACTACAAGTGCACTGTAGAAACAGAGGCAATAACAGTATCTGCAACTTAGTAGTACAATGTCAAAGGAACTCTATATACTGGTACTTGATGCATGATACCTCCATACAAGATAATTTCCGTAACTTGGAAACCAACATACCACAATGTTTCCACTGGGTTTACACAGAATCCAAAAAAAAGCAAAACCTCTGTAGGCTTCCAAATGAAATAAGTATACAAGGGTAGATAAAGACCTTATATTAGTTTATATAGAGGTGAAATACCATAGCATGCATCAATCCCTGCTAAGACATATGTGAGTAGGCACACTAAGTCACCTTCATAAAAACTGTAAGCTTATTTCTTAGATATAGTGTTCCAAATGGTGGAAACACCTGTGAAGTATACTCTCCTTACGGCTAGCACTCTTCTGTTTTAAGGTGCGGTTTAACTTGATGTCAGTATGTAACAAAACGTATGCAACATTTTGCATGCTAAAGTCAGACCAGTGCATTGTATTTAGTGCTAAGTGAATTTCTTGAAATTTGATTGGGATTCAATTTGGCAAATCGGTTGGGCGATTCGCTTCCTTTCTGAATAAATTCAACCCAAATCAAAAGTGCTCTAATTGCCCAGAAACGTTGTGGGTGACATTCTGGGGTCTCCTAGGACTGTAAGCAACTCACACATTTCTTTGAGCACAATGGCTCAATAGCTAGCAGTGCGGTCTTATGTTTGAATCTGACCAAGAATAATATCTGCATGAAGTTTGTATGTTATCCTCATGTTTGTATGAGTTTTCTCTGGGTACCCCGGTTTTCTTTGACACTGCAAAGATACAGACAAATTAGGTAGACTGGGGACTGAGTGTGATGAAAATAAAGGTAGAGCACTACAGAATATGTTAGTTCAATATAAGTGAGTAAAAAAAAATGATAAAAATACATTTCAAGTTTTTTAACACCAATACAGCATCAGTAATCTTAAAGTGACAGGTACATATAGTATATGGGTGAACACAAGGATGCCGGTGGTAACAAACAGCCTCTTTAAAAACAAAGTGCACTGCAGGATATCATTATGTTTTTTTTTTAAAGTTCAGAAAAATGTTTGCCTTTTTCACAAAAAATTCCTGCTGTTGTGTATATACACACCAACTGGGATTCATGGAATACTCCTTTGCCCAAATCAAATTGCCAAAAATTCTAAATAAGATTTGTGCAATAAAATAAAAAATCTGGTTGAATTTGATTATTTTAGAAATTAGCTCATTTCGAAGTGTATTACAGTACATTGTTAATTGTTTTTTTATGAAGGGTAGTACTTCAGCCAAATTCACATATATCTGTGCACCACCTCTAAGAATTCAGCATATGTCAGGTGCAAACTAACCAATTTTTGCAATGTTGTTTGTTAATGTGATGTAAACGCAAATGCATAAGGCTTATAGATTAAAATTTCAGAAACTGAAAAATTATAAATTTGTATTTTCTTTAGTCTGCTGTTCTAGAACATGCAGTGTGTGGTATACAATATTAAGTGATACTGGCCATGCAATGTATTTTATTCTCATGGATAATTTAAAGCCATGGCAGCATGCACAGTAACTGTTAAATATACAGTAAGGAAAGACCTTCAACTGACAATGAAACTGAAGCTCTAACTTTAGATTTAACACAGTAAATATGCTGAATGCTTGCATATGGAAATCATACTATGCTGGTTGTGAAATCTTGAAATTACTTGTTCTAGAATTTGTGAGATGGTATGCTAAAATTATAATTTCTTCCTCCTTATGAAATATAATGCAATTTAAGATAGGTCAGACATGGTGTAGATTTCCATAAAGAAAAAAAAACAAAACATTAAAATCCTTTACAAATAGACGATTAAAAATATCCTACCCTAGATTTTCCATTTCAATACCTTTTCTCCTGTACGGCAGTAAGCATTAACAGCAAAACAAAACTCAATATTTATTACCCTGATTCTATAGTTTACAGAAACACCCCATATGTGGTCATAAACTGATGTATGGGAACATGGCACGGCACAGTAGTGAAGAAGCAACATATAGATTTCACTGGCATACTTTTAAGTTGCCATGTCGTATTTGAAAACCCCCTAATGTTTCTCTACAGTAGAAACTCACAAAAAGTGATCCCATTTTGGAAACTATAGGATAAGATGACAATTATTTTGGTACTATTTTGGGGTACATATAATCACTCAATATTACATTTTTTGTGAGGCAAGGTAACCAAACCTGTTTTTATTTCTTGTTCTTAACAGCGTTCACCTGACAGGACAGATCATGTGCTATTTTTAAAAAGCAGGTTGTCATGGACGTGACGATACAAAAAAAAATATGGGTCATTTATTATACTGAAATACACCTAGTGAGGCATATTTTAGGCGCAGATGGCAGCACAATGGTTGTTGGCGTGACATAGATGGGAAAGGGGACTGGCTGGCAGGCCCGACTCATTTATCATTTTCTATACCTGTTTTATAACTGGCGCTGGATGTGCCGAAGTTGTGGAGAGGCCAGCGCCTCTTCATAACTCTGCCAGAATCTCCACCAGCTATGGGGTTTTATTAAGACCAGCATCCAAAATGCCAGTTTTAATTAATATGACACATATTTATTTTGATTTTTTGTTTCAGTTTTTCAATTCAGAATTTTTCCCCAAAAAATCATGTTTTTGTGTCGCTATTTTCTGAAAGCCATATTTTTATATTTCTGCCAATCATTTTGTGTAGGAGCTCTTTTGTTGTGGGAATAGTTGACATCTTTATTGGTACCATTTTTGGGTGCATAAGATTTTTTTATCATTTAATATTACACCTTGGGAAAAGGTGACAAAAAATGACTGTTTTGGCACGGTTTTTATTTTAGTTGTTTTACAGCGTCCACTTGAGGGGATAAATCATGTGATATTTTTATAGAGCTGATCGTTACGGATAAAGCAATTACTTATAGGTCTATTTTTATTTTATTTATTTCAGCTACACACAATAAAAAGCATAAAAAATATTGTATTTTTATGTCTTCATTTCCTGAAAGCAATATATTTTTTATTTTTTTGCCAATAGTCTTGTGTAGGGGCTCATTTTTTGCAGGAAGAATTTTTATTGGTACCATTTTTGGGTACATAAGATTTTTTGATGGTTCAATATTACACTTTTTTGTGGCAAGGTGACTAAGAAATGGCTTTTTTTTTACAGTTTTCACCTGAGGGGGTAGTTCATGTGATATTTTTATAAAGTGGGTCTTTTTTTACTGTGCCTTTTTTTCTGCAAAGATTTATTTTTTTATTTTTATAAAACACATTTTAAACTTTTTTAAAACTTTTTATTTTTGTCCCAGTACAGGGGCTTCAACATTTTAGGGTCTGATCCCTGTTTCAATGTAGTAAAATACATGCTTTATTGTACTAAATTTAAACTGTCAGACCCCGAGGCCTCTGTGATTTCCTTATATGCTGCGGTCAGCATTCATCCCAAAATATAAGGGGTTAATCTGCCAGCATCGGCTTTTATAGCTGTCAGTCACAGTTGGGCCCATGCACTGATAGGGTGCGCACAGCTCCAGTGCCCACTCAATCAGCATCAGAGGTCAAGAAGTCACTTGCGGCCATGACATACTAGTATGTCAAGGGTCCTGAAGGGGATAATATTTGAACTTTGGTACATAATTTCACAAATTAATAGCTATTTTTTGTAACCAGATCTGAACATTTAGACTTATGGAAAAGGATTTTATAGCACCCTACACTACAGGTGATTCTTCATGATCTAAGATACTGAGATATAAATATTTTTTGTGGGATATCGAAAAATCGCACCGATAGTGAAGCACTGATTGTTCCAGGCATAAATGATTTATTATACTCACAAAGCTGATCTTGGTTAAAAGCATATGTCAAATCAAATAAAATACAATTTCCACCATTTTTTTTCGATATCCCACAGGAGTGTGTTATAGGAGAGTAGTGCAATGATTTGTGATATGCTTTGAACCAAGATTAGCCCTGTGAGTATAATAACTCCTGTGTACTGGACTGGAACAAGCAGTGCTTCGCTATTTATGCAATCTCTCGATATCCCACAGTAGTGTGTTGGAGGAGAGGAGTGCATCTGTGAAGGGTACTTTGGCTCTTCATGTCCGAAAATGCGGATTATTCTGTGCTAGATTGAAGATTTCCCTTTGGTGATATGGCAGCGCAGTACTACCTCGAAAACGCATTGACTGTCTTTGTGAATACTACCCTCTTCACATTTGGACCTGTGTCGCTAATTAGACAGGCAACATACTGGAGTGAATTTTAATTTATTGATTTTGCTCATTCGTCTGAACTTCCACAAAAATAATACTTTTCTCCCCTATAAGACTGATAAGGTCTAACATCATTGCAACTGTTTGTACACACTGGTAAATTATTATAGCCATGTATGTTCTTTGTTACATGACGTTTAATTTATTTTTTTCTTTTATGCACTACTCTAATATAAAAGCAAAAATAAAATCCTTCTGCTGTTATTGAATTTTGTTGGTGCTGAAAGGAGTTCTAAGTAAATAGACTTCTTTTCTACAGGTAAGACTTTAAAAGGGAACCATACATGATAGAACTTTTGGCGTTTCCAACAAATTTTAAATTCATATTTGAAACATGTCTGTCTCTGGATTTATGAGATTTAAGACTAGCACTCAGTGAGGAGCAAGAAAAAAAAACATGAAAGGAATATGTCTCCTTTCTTGTTGGTATTACTAGTATTCTGCTAATCCAGTAAACTCAAAGATGTATTTCAAATTTTGCTTGTAGAGTTCTGTCCTGTATCTTATAAACACATTTTGTAGATTAATCAAGTATTTCATAAAACATGTTGTATCTGATTTACCTGCTGCCTTCCATAAGAAACCAAAATATGATATTGATCTACTATATATTCCTATGCTATATTCAAAGACTAGAAATCTACAGTTTCCAAAAAGACATTTCAAATCATTTTTTATTCCCTTATGCAAGATATTCCCCGGTATGCAAGATTATATGTAATCGAGGACTGTTTTTAGCTTATTCAAAGCTTCTGGAAATCAATTACAGATTTTCTTTCCAATAGGTCAGTGAGAATCCTCAGTCATTGATATCTCTTAAGATGATAGCAAGTAGCAAGCTTTTGAGACTACTTAGATCTCTACTATGCCTCTCTACTATGTTTGTGTAAGAGACCTAAGCAGTCTTAAAAGCTTGCTGTTTGTTATTTCTTTTCAATTAGCCATTAAATGGTATCAATGATTGGGAACTGACGATACAGTATGTTTTTATCAGTGTGTCAATAACAATATATTTTGCATGTGTTTATATAGCGCATATATTTTGCTTAAAGGGATATTCCAGAAGTTTTTTTTTTATTGATGGCCTATCCTCAGGACAGACCATCAATATCTGATCACTTACCAGTGCTGATCAGCTTTTTAAGTATAGCTCCAGGGACAGAAATTGGCACCAAAAATACATAGCTCATCTATCGTGTAGCGGATAGAGCTGGTTGCTGCAGCACTGCTCTCACTGAAGTCAACACCAGAGCTACACTGAAACTGCTCATTGGCGGGGGTGCAAAATGTTGAACCCCATCAATTAGATATTGAAGGCATATTTTTAAAATATCATTAAATACCCCTTTAAAGTGATTTTCTACCATGACAACCTTGACTACTTGTCTCAGTGAGACAACTACTTTACAAGGGTTTGTCGAAGGTTAGAAACAACATATCAGCACAAAGGACACTGTAGAAGGGTTTTTTCAAATATTTAGAGATATTGGGAAAAATCTAATACAGGGGGATTTATTATTGAAGGTGTATTTGAGGATAATTTTTAGACTACAGTTGCTATGTGCACCTGTGCCAAATTTAGGATTATGGCACATGGTATTAATAAATTTGGCGCAGGTGCAATGTGGTTGTACCTATTTCAATGAAATTACTTCTAGGGGAAACCTGGCGTGGAGTTGTGACTTTTTTGCAACTTTTTAAACAGACACAGTTCATGAATGTAACATTAAAGTGATGAAAACCTGACCAAGCTACTCTGAAAGCCTTACCAACTTTTTGCTCTTCTTCTGAAAGTATTAACTTTATTTCTACAATAGGTACATTTACAATAACACATGCTACAATTATATGATCAATCTAAGATATCTACTTCACATGCACATGCATATTAATATTTATATCCATATGTTATATGCCTATCTTATTGATATTCATAGGTTCTGCTGTGATAATTACAGATGTAGCATGCATCAAATGTTGCTTTCAGTAAAACATGTTTTTTTTGGCAAAGTTAATAAAACATAAAAAACTGCATTAATTTTGCATCATCATAATCCAACCAATCCAATCCCATAAAAAAAAACAAAAAAAAAACTATGTGGTGTAACCTTAGAAAAATGGATATATAGTGTCTCTGTGGTTAGCACTGCTGCCTTGTAGTACAGGAGACCTAGGTTTAAGTTCGAGACAACATTTGAATGGAGTTTGTATGTTCTGACTACAGAATATGTTGGTACAATGTAAAATAAATGACAGTTATTTTCTTTTTTTCACTCAAAATAAAGTTAAGTGCTAAATGATACCTCAAAATAGTTTTATTAAAAACTACAACTCATCCTAAAAACAATCATACAGTTTATTTTTTATAGAAAAATAAAACCATTAAGGCATTGCTAAAAACTAAAATCTTGACCTAGAGACCCAAAAATAGGTCCTTACGGTCTTAATAGAACAGGATTGTATAAATTATTGCAATGAATAGTTTTCATACCAGAATAAAATTTAAACTATCATACTACATGTACCAGAAGACACGTCTCTTTATGCACACAACCGCATTTGGTATCTCTATCCGATCCACGTTTTTTGCATAACACGTCACAGGTGCATTACTTTCTATGGGTCCACATACAAAACGGGTATCCACATGTCCGCATCAGTCTGTCTTTCATAAATTATAGAACATGTCCTATTCTTGTCCATATTGTGGATGAGAATAGTCATTTCTAGTGATGGGAGTAAGAAAAAAGTGAATTGCATAATGAAGGTATTCGTATTTTGTGGACCGCATTACCGACACAGCTCTGTTCATAAGGCCAAAAACACACGTCAGCATTTATGGACTTACAGTATATTGTAAAGCTAACAATAGTTTCACATGACAAGTACTGACAATTTTAGCACCTATAAGATTGTTTCAACTTCAAACTACCCTGATTTAAATTAACCAAACTTACCTACAGCTCCTTTACCAGGAACTGTTCATGAGGCTAATTATCGGGATGAGCATTTCTAGAAACACTTATTCACTGCTCACATTGGCCTGTCTAAAGGAACCAGTGATCACCTGGGTGATCATATATTTCAACCATCACCAAAAATTTCTGGGCAGCAGGCCATCCTGTATAAACAAGGATCTACTGCCAACGAGCAATAATTCTCTATTGGCACCATACAGCAGAAGTGATTGCTGCACAGAATCAGTAATGTTTCCTTTTTTTCTGATAGCTGCCTGTTATATTGCTCCATTTAAAATGACTTTTAGGGTTCTATAATAATTTAAGTTCAGTTCAGTGGAAACAAAGGCAATGTGGTCCTAATACCGACACTAAAATGTGGCCGTATTCTGGCATATTGAATTACTATGACAGCTACCCTCACAATGTTCCATTATACAATTAAATACCGCTAAATTCTGTACATATTTAACATCTTGTAATACTGTTGTCGTTAGTCTATATATTATTAACTCAATGGGAATTAATAACATCATTTTTCAGTAGAAATCGATTTTCACCAACATTTATAATCTATATGGAAAGCAATCATTACAAAACAGGCTTTTATGGATTTAAACT
This sequence comes from Bufotes viridis, assembly GCA_033119425.1. NCBI lineage: Eukaryota > Metazoa > Chordata > Amphibia > Anura > Bufonidae > Bufotes > Bufotes viridis. Next base: position 371,041,885 of record CM065590.1, on the reverse strand, counting down.
TACTACCATTTTTTTTGCAGAAAAAAGCACACAGGACATGCATCCGTTTTCTGTCTTTCAAGTGCAAGCTGACATATACTATGCTCTAAAGCCACTTTTTAAAGATCAGAGGGCATTTTCTGAAGACTACTGTATATCATTTTTGTAGCACACAGCATTGCCTACCTTGTCTTCGTGTCAGCTGGAAATGCCTATGTGCCTGGAGGGTTAAAGAAAAGAAAAAAGAAATTCAGATGTCTTTGCCAACCAATCTTTACATCTCTATTCAGTAAATGCCGATATGGAAGATATGACCAAATTAAAAAGAAAATCAAAAGTTGCCTTTAAACATAGACATGTCATGCGAAAGGTTGTAAAATACAGACTTATGTCAGCCACTAATGATGGAAGTTGGCTATTGTTAAACCCTCATAAATTTCGATCTGCAGTAGAATTAAACTGCTAATGCAGCTATAATATTATCTTTTCAAATCCTGACACATTATTTTGACAACTAATTGTAAAACCTCACATTGAAAGCTGTAGGAATTGTCTGAGTTGCCTTCAGGAAGTAGTAATTGTGTCAATCAAGCTTGAACTCTAGTACTATAGTTTAAAGACTTACTCTAACAGCCTCTATACTGAGAACTAATGGATGGTTAATTAGCAGCAGAAGTGGATCAATTTATAAGCTACATTTTTATTTTCAGTTTTGATAGTTATGAAACAAGATCAATGGCCTAACTAGTTTGACAACACATCATGATGTGATTAAAGTCTTATGCACAAGGTTAAAGGCCCATTAATTTCTATAGGGTTTATTATATCCAGCAGTGGCGTAACTTTAAATGACTGGAGCCCCACAGCAAATTTTTGAATAGGCCACTTCCTCCCGCAACTTCTTCATCTTCACAACCGCCTCCTCCTGTGGAACTCCCAATCCTATGGCTAGTCTCAGATGAAGTCCGGCAGCCCCTCCGTCCTTTTCCTACAGTGTCTCTATATAAAATGTAATTTTATAATACTTTTGGTGGGGGCCCTGACAATAAAACCTTTTAGTCCTCTTCCTGAATGGGCCCCTTCTGAACTCGGGCCCCAAAGCAGCTGCTTCCCCTGCATCTCCTATAGCTATGCCCCTAAAGTCCAGGACTTTTTTTTCTAAATAGCCTCGACCAATTGCTGCTCTGTTCCGGCTCCATGGCTCCCAGGCTTTCTTTTCCAGACTTCTGATCCCTGCCTGTTAGCTTTTCAGTGACAGGGTCACTTGTGCTGCCATATATGTCCCTAAGCGACACATGAACCAGCAGTTACATGCCGCTTGGGGAATGATTTAACAGGAAAGGGTCGTTGTTGCACAGAAAAGGGGCAAAGCCAATAATGCAACATTTTGCACTAAAATTTCACTACAATTCTGATATAAAATTCTGCCCAAAGTAAGCCAACCAATAGTCAGTACAAAGTTAAATAAAAGCTTCTAGCCCTGCACCAAACGTATTATTCAGCCTGAGCCACTGTGATAAATTTGATGCATGCTAAGATTATGCCACCTAAAGGATTAGATCTTCAAGATAACAGAATGAAGAAGTACTAAGCAGTGAAGTACTATGCCATCTCCATAACATAAATTTGCCTTAAAATGGCCTAAAAAGCCATAAAACGAACCATCAAACCACCAAATAAACCAGCTATTTCTTAGGATCAAGATAACAGAAGAAAGACATACTATGCAATAGAGTACTAGGTCACCTCTTTAACGTCTATTTGCCTTAAAAAGGAATATCAGCCCTAAAATAAAGCATAAAAACAGCCTTAAAATGTTTTAAACAGCCTTATAAATGCCGTAAAAAGTCATATAGACAGATGTCTCAAATAAACCATCTTATTAAAAATAACCAATGATGGTTTCAAGTGGTTGTATCATCTGACTATAAAATGTCATCAAATTCCTTTTTAGGTGCTCAGCAAAACTGAGTGTAGACATAAGATAGATGAAATATTTCTGTTTCACTTCTATATTTCTCTGTGCGTTTTTGCATCACACTTTCAGTAATATATTTTAAAAAATTATATAAATAAGGCAGCAGGCTAAGTATACGAGGATGAGTCTTTCTATGGGATCTATTATTCATATGCATGCACAGAATACAATATGTGAAGTGACCTTCAGCTCCATACAAAAGCAGAAGGTAATGGTACAAAGCAAGAATACCATTAGGGCAGTGCTCTTAGTTTTTTTGCCTTTTCTTTGTTGTTCACAACATGATATTGAGACAGGATGGAAAAAATATCTAGATATAGCATGTGGTCAAACAACACAGATGTGCATTTCTGACAGTGCTGAAGCTTAATTGCATATGGGTATAGCACTTATTATGGCTGTCTAATGTGAGCACAGCAGTATCCCAGCTGCATTACCTGGGAAGAGACAGTGTGCAGCTGCTTAATCATATGTGAACAACATAGACACAGCAGTCCAACCCATAAGAAACAAGCTCGAAACCTGTGTGTTGAAATTAATATAGGGAAGGCATATTGAAGTGATTTCTCTGATGTTTAGCCGTTAATTTTTATTTTACATGCTTTACTGTATATACAGTAACTATTGTACCTAACACAAAATGGCATGTATTTTATAGGCAAAGATAACAGTCTAGTTTGAGTAGATATTTGATTTGTAGGGGCAATCATGTCATAGTAGGGTTCAACAGGCAAGACATTTCAAATATCAGAAACCTACACAAACATTCTTGCAAAATTTTAACCCCTTAAGGACCAGAGTTTTATTTCATTTATTTTTTGCTTCTTCGTTTTGCGCTCCCTGCCTTCCCAGAGCCATAACTTTTTTAGTTATCGGTTCACATAGCCATATGAGGGCTTGTTTTTTTGCGGAACAAGTTGTACCAATGCCACCATTTAATATTGCATATGATGTAGTAGGAAGTGGGGAAAAAATTCCAAATGGGGTGAAATTGCAAAAAAAAAAGCAATTCCACCACAGTTTTACGGGTTTTTAAATTACAACGTTCGATGTGCAATAAAACTGACCAGTTACTTTTATTCTACAGGTCAGTACAAATCTGTCTCTACCTAATATGTATAGTTTTTCTTGCGTTTTGATAGTGAAAAAAAAAATCAAAAGTGGGAAAAAAATCAGTTTTACTTTTTGTCACCATATTTTGACCCCTCTAACTTCTTTCTAATTATGTGTACAGAGCTGTGTCAGGTCTCATTTATTGCGGCGTAATCCGATCTTTTCATTGAAACCATTCTGGGGTGTGTATGATTTTTTGATTACCATTTATTTAATTTTTTTTTGAGGAAATGAAGGGTCCAAAAATGGCAAATAGGACATTTGGACGCTTTTTTCTGTTTTTTTGTTTACCGTATGGGTAATTTTTTTTACATTTTTAAAGTATGGGCATTTTCGCACATTGTGACACCCATGATGTGTATTTTTTATTTAATTTTTTTTGGCAAAAGAGGGGTGATTAGAATTTTAGGTTATTTTTAATGAAAAAAAAACTTTTTTTTTTTTACATTTTCCTATATTTCTCATAGGGAACTATAACATGCAATCATTAGATTGCTATTCTCATACATTCCAATGCAATAGCATTGAAATATATTAGAAAATCGCATATTTCCTATGGAGCCTATTGCAGGCCATGGCTCCATAGGAAATACTTTGCAGCAGCCTGGGTTTTAATTACAGACGCCCAGGCTGCTGCAGGCACCCTCCGGTTTGTGCGCGCTCAGATGCCGTGGTCAGGATTGACCACGGCATCTGAGGGGTTAATGTTCACAATTGGCATTACTGGCATTACGCGGGTGTCTACTTGAAGAAGCAGACGGCCACCCGCGGCTACGGTGCCCGCATCCAGCAGGATGGAACGCCATCTTTAAACACTAGCACGCTTTTGTGATGCTCCTTTATCCTTATGAATCACATGGCTTTTCTTGAGTCATGGCACTCCTGCTCAGTGCATGTATGGGCGTCAAGGCAGTGTCAATGCAGTATCCTGGCACCAATCATAGTTAGAGCCTATTTAAATTTAAGCTCTACTGTAAAGCAGTCTCCGCTGAGATGTTTAGAAGCTTTGACAATATCTTCAAGAATCCAGCAAGACTCCTCTTTCTCTGGGATCCTTGTGGATGCTCCAGGAGCATTGGCAAGTATGCAGTCAAATGGTCAGGTTTCAGAACTCCAATCCTCCAGCAAGTAGACCATTATTTGCATTTGTTGGCAAAACGAGGGGGAGAAGAATCGCTTGATCATTAAGAAGAATAAAGATCATGGCATTCTCTGTCTTTGAGAAGTGCCAAAATTGCAGACCCTTGCCAAATTAATGATAGAGGGAATAATGTGATTTGAGAACCTTTTTAGAACCAAGTCATACACTTGTTGTGTCCATTTTAAGATATGTTATTTCCTATAACATTGCTACTGTTCTTTTATGAGCAGTAGTTGTGGAACAAGGTGCCAACCAGTGGATTTGGCCTTGGGAAATACATAAGTTATTATCCTGGTGGCTCCCTGTTTTTCACACTTTAACCCCTATACAGGGATCTAGTCTTCACTGCATAAATGCACTAGGCTGCTATCTCTTGGAGTATGCTCTGTGTGGTTGGCTGCTGACCCTTGATGGTCAAAAGAAACCGATGCATAGCACTGAAGGGAATTGCAAACTCATAGTCAGTAACTGGTAGGTTATTGCAGGAAGAGTACGTATGTGCAAATCCAAGAAACAGGTCCGAGGTCAGGGCAGGCAGAAAAGGCTCAATACAGTAAACGGGCACAGGTCAGGTCAGAATCCTGGAATCCCATATCTGTGCCACCTCCATCAGGTATAAACAATAGACATCATTAGCGATATGTCCCCATTGTCCAAGATGGGAATACCATACCTTTTTATTGAAAAGTGTAGTAAAAAAAGTACTAAAATATACTACCCAGGTATATACCAAAAATACAGTTCCTTCAGGCTCATTGTCAGCAATAGACACGTCTAGCATTTCCTATTATGTACGGTGATTGATGATCATGGTGTGAACAGCGTTAAAGAGTAACTCTGGGTAAAAAGTGACACAATGTTTAATTACCTGCCTGTCCAGAAATTTCCTAATGGGCTTAATTAGGCTGCAACCACTGCTGGCTGATGACAACATAAGAACTGAACAGAAGTGGCATGAGCCAACTGGTAAGTATCAATGCTTCAAGTATTAAAAACTGCAGTTGTCTGTTGATGTATTTTATATACTGTCAAGTGGTTCCTGCCAGACCTGCTCAGTTGCAAGTAGATGGGGCTTATTAGAGGACAGCAGAATATTTCAGGAATTGTGGTCTTCAGAAGGGGGGTGCAGTTGCATGACTAATTGACTAATCCTTCATAGTGTTAAAACCAACACTCTTGAACTCACAATGTCTCTTTTTTGAGTGACAAGGTTACTTATACACTTGTGTTGTGCTGTCTAGTTTTGTGATCCGGCACAGTCTCTCAAAACTGTATCCATTCACAACGCTTCATTTTTGTCCCCATTCACTGTCAATGAAGACAAAACTGAACAGACTGCACCAGAAAGCATTCTGTTTCAGTTTATTGTGTTCCCATGTCAGATACAAAATCACTACAAGCAACATTTTTTGTGTGCAGCATGGAAAACTTAACAAGCCAGACACCAAAAAGCATGTAAGGCCTCATGCACATGACCGTATGTATTTTGCGTTCCGCAAAAAACGGATCCGCTAAAAATACGGATGACGTTCGTGACGTGTGCATTCTGTATTTTGCAGAACGGAACAGCTGGCCCCAAATAGAATAGAGTCCCATCCGTTTTTTTGCAGAAATGAATGGTTCCGCATACGGTCCACAAAAAAACCCGTAATGGACACGGAAAGAAAATATAGTCCGGCCCCCCCCCCCCCTTGCCAAGGAAAAAGCAGAAAAAAGCCCAATATGCAGTCAGTGCTTAGATCTCCACAGTGGATTGTCCCCACTTTTACGCCACACTGCCAACCGAAACTTCACAGGACAATATGACACCTTCCAAAGAGCTGCAATATAGTGCAATATCTGCGATGTTCGTAGTAAAATATCGGCTTTATTATACTCACAGCGATACACTTGTATTCAGCATTTTAAAAAAACCATCCAGAACGTTGCTGCCCGACCCGGATTTCGCCAGTGGCTTCGTCAGCCCCTGACATCATATAAAAATATGATGTTCTGATTTTGGTCCCTATTTTTTTCCATAATTTATAGCAAATCATAAAGTCTTAGTATATCTTAAAGTCTAGTATATAATGAAATTCCTTTCTCTTGATAATAAGTATGTCTTGATGTACTGTTCCTGCTATGTAGTCTACCAAGGGCTTGCTTCTTTATCCTTGTCCTTGTCCTTTCCCCATCTCAAATAGGTAATTCATTTCATAGAAGTAGCAAATCAATAATTTGCTTAAATCTTGGCAATGTAAAATCTCTTCTAAAGGGAAAAAAAAGTACTTAACTTGTCAAATGTAACAGTTTACTGTAACTTGCAGACCTATATACTGCAGTATTGAACTAAATTCATATCGCGTTTGGAGCCTATATTTGGCATACACTCTTTTGAAAGTTTCCAGTGTAAATGCCAAACATTTATAAAGGACTCAATTTATCCAACAGAGGCAAATAGTATCCTTTTGGCCTCCATTGGGCAGGCATGGATTGGTACACTTTTTTTTGGCAGTATGACTTGAACACTCTGAGTGATTGGGCATCAACTTGGCAAATGAGGTATAATGTGGATAAATGTAAAGTTCTGCATCTTGGTAGTAATAATCTCGGTGCTTTATATGTCCTACGGGATGTAACATGGGGGGAGTGACTTATAGAGAAAGAGTTGGGTGACCTTGTAGATCGTAGATTAAATAACAGCATACAACGTCAATCAGCTGCTTCCAAGGCCACCAGGATATTGTCATGCATTAAACGAGGCATGGACTCGCGGGGCAGGGATGTAATACTACCACTTTACAAAGCGTTTATGCGGCCTCATCTGGAATATGCAGTTCAGTTCTGGGCTCCAGTCCATAGAAAGGATGCTCTGCCGCTGGAAAAAGTACAGAGGAGAGCAACTAAACAGATAAGGGGCATGGAGGGTCATAGTTATATAGAAAGATTAAAGGAATTACATTTATTTAGTCTTGAGAAGAGACGTCTAAGGGGGAACATGATTAACCTATTCAAATATATAAATGGGCCATACAAAAAATACAGAGAAAAACTGTTCCATGTAAAATGCCCTCAAAAGACAAGGGGGCACTGCCTCCAACTGGAGAAGAAAAAGTTCAGTCTCCAGAAGTGTCAATGCTTCTTTACTGTAAGAACTGTGAATAGACTTACCCAGGGCTTGGTCACAGCAGGAACAGTGGACAGTTTTAAAAAGGGTTTAGATGAATTCTTAAAGTAAATGACATTAATGCTTATGAAAATGTGTAGAAATCTGAATCTCACTTCCTTCTGGGATTCATGTCCCCACCTATACCTTGGTTGAACTTGATGGACTTATATCTTTTTTAAACCGTATTAAATATGTAACCATGTAAGTAAACAAGGCTATTACACACAAAGGTATACAATAAAAAATATATGCCCTGAATAGTTTTTGTTTTAGGACTGGAGCCTATGAGTAACATATTTGTATGCCTATACAGTGGAATACATCGGAGATATAGGATGGGAAATCCTCTTAATTTATACATCCAACATAGGCTCTAAATTTAATATGAACACACCTTAAGGGCCCCTTTACATCAGCCAACAATTGGGGCAATTATCAGATAGCAGCGTTCATAGAAATGCTTGTTCCCGATAACTGACATTGATGATGGTGCCAAATTGTTGATGCAAACACAAAAAATATTGTTTCTCAGTGGCAGTGACTGTGTAAACTGGTATCTGCTGCCCAGAAACAAAGACTCTGTATTGGGATAAGTGATAGTTATAACACTACACACCCAGGAAAGTACTAGCTCAGTTGATCTGTGTGGCTACTTAGATTTTGATCATATATTAACCCTTTCATGATCATGCGATTTTCCGTTTTTGTCTTTTACTCCCAGCTCTCCCAAAGCCATAACTTTATTTTTATTTTTCTGTTCATATAGCTGTATGATGGCTTATATTTTTGAGGAACAAGATGACCATTCTAATGGCACTATTTCTTTAATTTTTTGTGGGAACAGAGGAACCGTCCATTTTGAACTTTTTCCGTTTCGCTGTTTTCCATATGGGAATACATTTTTAATATTTTAATAGTTTGCGCATTTTTGCAAGCCGAGATACCTATGATGTGTATCTTTTATTTATATTGGGGTTTTTTGTTATTTGAATTTTTATATTTTTTTCATTTTTTTTCATATCTAAAAACTTTTTTTTAATTTTTACATTTGTTTTATAGTTCTCATAAGGAACTATAATAAGCAATTAGAGATGAGCAAATTTAAAAAAAAATTGATTTGGCTGGTTCCCCAAATTTTTTGTAAAACAAACAGCTATTTCCTGGATTCAGAGATCCTTTTTAGTGGTGTAGAATACTGTGCCTTTCAGTAACCCGCATAGGGAGTCTGCTATGGTAGTGAAAGAATACTGTGAATCAGTATGACATGCAGGTGACAGGCGTGGCTCTTAGAATCACTGCACACTTCAATTATTTGGGTGGTCACGGGGCCAAAACTGACCAAATAACTCAAGTATGTACTCAGCCTTAGCTGAGCGCACTCCTTTTACACCGTCGCCAGCTGATTCCACATAGATGTCTACAGAACATGTTCTATTAAACGCTTATACGAGTAGAGCCCCCCGACAGAGTGGAGAGGGTGTCAGCCATAAGTTTGTGTTGACCTCACTGATTATTTTGCCCTTCCTCTGATCCATCAGAACAATAACCCCAAAAAACGGATCCTGTCTGTTGAGCATCTACCGTCACTCGGTCAGCAGTTGGTCAGCAAACCATCAATATTGCTAATGCCAAAAAACATAGGAGTGGATCCAAAACAGAGATGACACGTGAATGGAATATTTGCATGTCTTCTGTGTTTTGTACCCACTCCTGCTTTTGGCTACCAATTCACAAGCCAATTCTGATGGACCATACAAGCCTTACAGCTGCAATACAGACTGGATCCGTTGTGCATCTCATTTTTCCTTCCTTCTGACAGAACAGAAGAAGTGTCAAATAAATGATGTTGTCAGCCAGGCCAAAAGCCAAAATAGTGGACCAGTCATGAAGTGGGGAGGGTGGGAACAGCATGAGAAGTCCATAGAGTGGCCCTATGACATAGTGGTGAGGTGGAATCAGCATGAGGAGATCACAGAATGGCAAAATGACAGAGTTTGGAGGTGGCGGCAGCATCAGGAGGAGGCCACAGCATGGCACAATGACAGTGTGGAGGTGGCAGCATTATCAGGAGGCAACAGAGTGGAACAATGACAGAGTGTGGAGGTGGTGGCAGCATCATGAGGCCTCAGGGTGGCACAATGACAGAGTGTGGAGGTGGCAGCCGCATCAGGAGGCCACATAGTGGCACAATGACAGAGTGTGGAGTTGGCGGCAGCAGCAGCATCAGGAGGAGGCCACAGAGTGGCACAATGACAGTGTGGAGGTGGCAGCAACAGCATCAGGAGACCACAGAGTGGCAAGGTCACATAGTGTGGAGGTGACAGCAGCATCAGGAAACCACAGAATGATCTGGTAACAGAGTAGGGAGGTAGCAGTAGCATGAGGAGACCACAGAGTGGCAAGGTGGCATAGTGTGGTAGTGGCAGCAGCATCAGGAGACCACAGAATGGCAAGGTGACATAGTGAGGAGGTGGCAGCAGCATGAGGAGACCACAGTGTGGCAAGGTGACATAGTGAGAAGATGGCAGCATCAGGCGACCACAGAGTGACCCGTTGACAGAGTGTCGAGGTGGGTGGCAATATAAGTACTAGCTGAAGATGGTGGGTGAAAGAAGGAGCAATTGGCATCAGATGTGTGGCATCAGGCGGGTGGCAGCATAAGAATAGTAGTTGAGGCAGGTAGCCAGGAGAAACCGGTCTCTTTTGTCAAAGTGTTGGTGTGGCACCATGGATGATCTAGTCTGATGCATCAGACATTGGTGGGTGGAAACCCTGGCTGATCCATGCCTGATTCATCTTGACAAAGGTCAGACTCTCCACATTTTGGGTGGACAGGCGAGTTCTTTTTGGGGTAACTATGGCCCCCTGCCACACTAATTACCTACCCTGATGCCACTCTACTGGCCGGGCAGGACAGCTTTTTCAGAGCAAACTCTGCTAGTTGCGGCCACAAATTGAGTTTGACTGTCCAGTAGTCCATAGGATCTAAAATATGGAGTGGCGGGGTGCTGTCCAAGTATGCCACCACCTGCTGGTTCAGGTCCTGCTCCAGGTCTAGCTGCTGCTGCTGGTGAGCAGTTTCTTCACTAGGCGTGTGAAGAAAGCTCCTCATCAACGACTATAGACTCAAGTTGCTGCTGATGGAGCTGAAACTGCTCCTACCCTGCCACAGCAGCCATGGAAGAGGAACGTGAGCGCAGAGGGCTCCCCAATGGCACAGATAGGCAGCGACCAAAACACTACATAGGATGTCTCTATAGTAGTTCAGTTTGTCCTCCCTCTCAGCGAGCCCTCATTTTGAACCAGTAGCGAGAGTCCAACATGGTGAAGAGCCAGAAGTCATCCCACTGCCGAATGGTGACAATTTGTCTGTCAATATACAAGCAAGTTAGCGTGCATCGGGCCATTTGTGCAAGTGACTCGGAGGGAATCCCTGCCTCCATATCCACTGTATACTGCCACTGTGTGGCATCTTCCTCATCTTCCTCATCGCCCTGTAGCTTCTCTGGCTGCTCCTGCTCCTCCTCTCCTGTCACCTGTGTGTTAAACCCACCCATTTCGCTACACATTGCGTGTGCTCCAATGTCCTCCTCATCCTCCAGTTCAGGCCCCACATGGCTTATGTGGCCATGAGATCTAGGCGCCAAGTTTCCAATTCTCTGACCACCCACATTTACCAGAATCTGTTCCAGGATATGAAGCAGTGGAATGACAATGTTCATCCCATAGTCCTGGCGACTGACAAATAACGCGGCCTCCTTAAAGGGCCCGAGCCAATGGCAGTTGTTACGCATGAGCTGCCACTGGCTGACATCGAAGTTACACAGGGGAGTACTCCTATCTGCGCGGATCTTCAAGTCAGTCCAACATATGGAGGGTGGAATTCCAACGGATGGAAACATCACATATCAGCCTATGTTGGGGGATGCCGTTATGCCGCTGTAGCACAAGGAGGTTGTGTTTTGCGGTGTACGAGTAGCTGAAGTGCATGCAAAGTTTCCTGGCCAGTGCGGTGTACGAGTAGCTGAAGTGCATGCAAAGTTTCCTGGCCGGCGTCACCTGGCCAAGTTGCTGGTGTGGCTGGGCAGGAACCACATTTACCCAGTGGGCCGTAAAGGGCATGTATTGTCCTTGACCATAGTTAAAGCTACAGATTTTCCCCAAAAAGGCTGTATCACAAAAAAATTTCGCCAATGAACGGCTAATCGACATAATTAAGTCCATACAGAAGTAAGTCTACAATCACACATCAATTTTCCCAAACAAGGCTGTATCACAAAAAAATTAACTACTGATTGACAATGTAAATTCACCGCAGAACGGCTAATAACACATACTTATTTTTGCTATTAATACAGAGCAACAATGTCTGTATGACAATGTAAATTCACTGCAGAATGCATAATAACACGTACTTATTTTTCCCATTAATACACCCCAACAATAGCTGCATAACAATGTCGGTTCAATACAAACCTGCTAGTAAGATGTATTCTTTTTCCTATTAATATCCCCCCAAAAAAATATAACAATCAAAATTCACCACAGAACGGCTAATAGGACATATGTATCTAGCCTAGTAATACACCCTCTAAAGTACAATGGATCTTCACCGCTGAGCGGCAAATTTTATCTTGCCACTAATACACACCAAAAAGGTCTCTAATTTTCTCACCTCAACACACAACGGTTAATAAGCCCTTTTTCTTTTTTCCCACAAATACACGCCAAAAATGGCTTTAGAACATATAACTGCTGCCTTGAAAGGCAAATAATACTTTTTTTTGCCACTAATACACGTCCTACGGCAAATAGGCCCTTATTTTTTTCCACTTATACACAACAAAAAAGCCTTTAGAATATATAAATGCACCGCGGAACGGCAAAGAGGCCCTTATTTTGTTCCACTTATATACGACACAAAAGGCTTTAGAACATATAACTGCACGGCTGAACGGCAAATATATTTTTCTTTTTTCCACTTATACACTCCACAAAAGGCTTTAGAACATATAACTGCACTGCTGAACGGCAAATATATTTTTCTTTTTTCCTCTTATACGCACCACTTAACTGCAAACAGGCCCTTAATTTTTTCCACCTATACACGACACAAAATCCTTAGAACATATAACTGCACCACTGAACAGCAAATAGGCCCTTATTTTTTTCCATTTATACACTCCACAAAAGGGCTTTAGAACATATACTGTAACTGCAGCGCTGAACGGCTAATATATTTTTCTCTTCTCCACTTATATATTCCACAAAAGGCTATAGAACATATAACTGCACCACTGAACGGCAAATATATATTTCGTTTTTCCTCTTATATACTTTAAAAAAGGCTTTAGAATATATAACTGCACCGCTGAACAGCAAATATATTTTTCTTTTTTCCTCTAATGCACTCCACAAAAGGCTTTAGAACATATGATTGCACCGCTAAACGGCAAATATATTTATATTTTTTCCTCTTATACACTCCACAAAAGGCTTTAGAACATATAACTGCATCGCTGAACAACAAATATATTTTTTCTTTTTTCCACTTATACACTCCACAAAAGGCTTTAGAACATATAATTGCACCGCTGAACGGCAAATATATTTTCTTTTTTTTCCAGTTATACACGCCACAAAAGGGCTTTAGAACATATAACTGCACCGCTGAACGGCAAGTAGGCCCTTATTTTTTTCCTCTTATACATGACACAAAAGACGTTAAAACATATAACTGCACTGCTGAACGGCAAATAGAACCTTATTTTTTCCACTTATACACAACACAAAAAGCTTTAGAAAATATAACTGCACTGCTGAACGGCAAATATGTTTTCATTTTTTCCACTTATACACTCCACAAAAGGCTTTAGAACATATAAGTGCACTGCTGAACGGCAAATATATATTTCTTTTTTCTACTCATACACTCCACAAAAGGTCTTTAGAACATATAACTGCACAGCTGAACGGCAAATGTATTTTTCTTTTGCACTAATACACGACAAAAAGTATTTTAGAACATATAACTGCACCGCTGAACGGCAAACATATATTTCTTTTTTCCACTTACATACTCCACAAAAGGCTTTAGAACATATAACTGCACCGCTGAACGGCAAATATATTTTTCTTTTTTCCACTTACACACTCCACAAAAGGCTTTAGAACATATAACTGCACCGCTGAACGGCAAATATATTTTTTCTTTTTACAAACCAATATTTTGCATAAACTTGCCGGCAATGTATTAGAACAATCTTACCATGCGCCTCAGAAAATTTTCCAATGTTGCTCTAGACCTTGGTCCCGGTAAGAAAAAGACCAGTAGCCTTCAAGCTTTCCTCCGTTCTATCTCCCATGCTGGCGGCTCGATGCACGTGTCGGCCCCACAGATTTTCTTTCTTTATCCTTTTATTATGTCCACATTCATATAAAACAAATGGCTTGGTAGCAGTGTTAGCCTGATTCACCCACAGTGGCGACGACCGTTTCGCACAAACTCTCTGCGCTTCCTCTGGCCACTACGTCTACGCAGAGAGTTTGCGTGAAACGGCTGTCGCCGCTGTGGGTGAATCAGGCTAACACTGCAACCAAGCCGTTTGTTGAGCGGACACGTGGATGTTCGGGTTCGAGAAGTTCGGCCGAACTTCACGAAAATAGCCCTGAAAAGGCATCAACATGTATGTAAATCCCCTGCAAACAAATGTCAATAGGGAAATGACTTAAAATAAAATAAAATTGATAAAAATTAACCAATATCAATTGGCTACTTGGAGGAGGAAGTGGAATAGGAGGTTGGGGTGGTGTCAGGTGGGAATGCTATAGGAGTTGAAGTACTCATCACAGCCAAAAAGTATTCATGTCGGCCTGCAGTGCCACAGGCCTCATTCACAGACTCAGGGCCATGGCAACCATACATGGGAGTTGAAGTTCACATCACAGCCAAGAAGGATTCATGTCTGCCAGCAGTGTCACAGGCCTCACTCACAGACTCAGGCCAATAGCAACCATACATGGGAGTTGAAGTTGTCATCACAGCCAAGAAGGAATCATGTCTGCCTGCAAGGCCACAAGCCTCATTCAAACATTCAGGCCCACGGGACCCACAAAGAGGAGAGTTAAAATCACGCCAAGACAGTATTGATTTCACCCAGCAATGCGACAGGCCTCATTCACCGATTCAGACCCATGGCACCCACAAAGAGTAGAGTTACAATCATGCCAAAACAGTATTGATTTCACCCAGTAGTGCCAAAGGCCTCATTCACTAATTCAGGACCATGGCACCCGCAAAGAGGAGAGCGGTCCAGTAACAGCAACACAGGCCTTAGGTCAACCTGCAATGGAACAGGCCATTATCATTTATGTAGGCCCCTGACACCCAGACAGAGGAGAGGTCATTTGACAGTAAAAAGAGGTTAACCCTTAGTGACAACCCATACGTCTTTTTACAGCGGTCACTAAGGGGCCTTAGGCTGGGTCGCCCAGTCTAAGTGCTGCGTGGGGAGCGAGGACCCAGCTCTCACATGAGAGCCGGGGCCCTACTCTTACAGCTTGGGCCAGCAGGAGTGCCGATCCGGCTGTTTAACTCTTTAAATGTGCCTGCCGCATGTAAAGCGTTGACAGAGGGAGCGGACTCCCTCTGTTACCCATCAGCACCCTGCAAATGCGATCACGGGGTGATGATGTCTTGTGAAGCCCTACCTAGCTTCCAGCAGGGCCCCCAAGCTTTTTTTACAGTTATGTCCGGCAGGCTATGCCTCTCTAGCGCAACCTGCTGGTCAAAGTTTAAATTACATTGCTATTAAAATGTAATGCATTATTGAAAAAAAAAAATAATCAAGATACTGTATATTATAGTCCCCTTTTGAGACTATTAAGTAGTAAAAATAATTAAAAAAACACACATTTATCAAATAAAAAAAATCCATAAAATAAAAAAATATGCTTTTTTCCCATTGAAAATACGCTTTTCAATGAAAAAAACAGCAAAAATAATTATCCCCCATATGTTTGGTATTGCCGCGTCCATAATGACCAAGACTACCTAAAAATTTCATAAATTATCCCCTATGGTAAACACCGTAAAAAAATAAATAAAAAAAAAGACAGAATTTCTAATTTATTCTTAGTTTCCACCGAAAAAAAAATAATAACAAGCGATCAAAAAGCGGCATTTACTCCAAAATGATATCAATGATACCAATGAAAAACACAAGTCGTCCCACAAAAATCAAGCCCTCACACAACTCCATAGAAAAAAAAAAAAAAAAGTTATCGGTCTTGGGAGGTAGCAATGCAAAATCATTTTTTTGGTTAAAAAAGGGGTTTTATTGCAAAAAAAGTAGTAAAACCAAAAAAACTTTATGTATTTAGTATCACTCTAATTGTACTGACCCAGAGAATAAAAATATTACATTACTTTTACCAAAAAATGAACGCCGCAAAATTTATAATGTAAAAACGCAGTGGCACTATTGCTATTTTTCCCCATCTCCCTCCCAGAAAGAGTTAATAAAAGTTAATCAGAATGTTATGTGTACCCTAAAATTGTGCCATTAAAAAGTACTTGTCCCACAAAAAATAAGTCCTCATAAAGCTATATAGACGAAAAAATAAAATAAAATTAAACAAAATATACGCCCCTGACAACCAGACAATGTAGAGTTCATTTGACAGTATAAAGAGTTTAATGTCTCCCACCAATACAGCAGGCGATGAAACAAAATATAGGCCCTTGACAACCAGACAATGTAGAGGTCATTTGACAGTATAAAGAGTTTAATTATGTAAGCCACCCACCACGTCACGGTCGCCTCTATGAGTGGTCTCTAACATTAATTCTTACCTTTTATGGTCCATATCAGCCACACAAAATCCAGGGAGTGCAGGTGCAGCATGCATGCCAGATACACTCTGCTTGTAACCCCGTCTGGTGCCATACAGCGTTCATCAGATCAAGGGATGCAAATACCAACATGCATGCTGAGCCCACTAGTACTTCTCCTGGAACCAAATGGCTTCTGGTAAGTTCTATAAAGCAGACTCAGTTTTATACTGACTTTGTTCCAGGAGAAGTACTAGTGGGCTCAGCATGCATGTTGGTATTTGCATCCCTTGAACTGATGAATGCTGTATGGCACCAGACGGGGTTACAAGCAGAGTGTATCTGGCATGCATGCTGCACCTGCACTCCCTGGATTTTGTGTGGCTGATATGGCCCATAAAAGGTAAGAATTAATGTTAGGGACCACTCATAGAGGCAACCGTGACGTGGTGGGTGGCTTACATAATTTTGCCAAAATATAAACTAATGCCTCTTCTAACATCCAGCATAGTGGCAGGACGGAGCTCTAGCTGCAGTGTGCCATTGCACCTTTGTTTTTACGTTTGTATGTGTATTTCACCATAGCAACGTGCACCTGCGTATTGGGTTGTGCTGACTGCAATCCCCATTTTATAAAGAGTTTAATGTCTCCTACCAATGCAGTAAGCAATTAAACGAAATATAGGCCCCTGATAACAAGACAATGGGGCGGTCATTTGACAGTAAAAAGAGGTTAGTGTCTCCCACCAATACAGCAGGCGATAAAACAAAATATAGGCCCCTGACAACCAGACAATGTAGAGGTCATTTGACAGTATAAAGAGTTTAATGTATCCCACCAATGCAGCAAGCGATGAAATGAAATATAGGCCCCTGACAAACAGACAATGGGGCAGTCATTTAACAGTAAAAAGAGTTTAATGTCTCCCACCAATGCAGCAAGCGATTAAACGAAATATAGGCCCTTGACAACCAGACAATGGGGCGGTCATTTGACAGCAAAAAGTGGTTAATGTCTCCCACCAATACAGCAGGCGATGAAACAAAATATTGGCCCCTGACAACCAGACAATGTAGAGGTCATTTGACAGTATAAAGAGTTTAATGTTTGACACCAATGCAGCAAGCGATTAAACAAAATATAGGCGCCTGACAACCAGACAATGTAGAGGTCATTTGACAGTATAAAGAGTTTAATGTCTCCCACCAATGCAGCAAGCGATTAAACAAAATAGAGGCCCCTGACAACCAGACAATGTAGTGGTCATTTTTCAGTAAAAAGAGGTTAATGTCTCTCACCAATGCAGCAAGCGATTAAACGAAATATAGGCCCCTGACTAGTGTTGAGTGCGAATATTCGCAAAACGAGTTTTAATCTCGAATGTGATTTCGCGAATATGTCGAATACATGACCCCATATTCGCAATTACGAATATTCACTCTTATGATGGATAGTGATAGGGAAACTGTATTGAAAATAAAAGATTCAGACATAATTCCCCCAAACTCAATTGCTTTCTATAACAATTTCCACTATTCCTGTCAGAGTAAAGACTTAATAGGTAAAAACTGTCCTGCGAATGTTCGTCACTTGAATATTCACATTAATCTATTCACGGTTTGTATTCCCTTTCCTATCAACCGTTAACAGGTTGTGTCAGACTCCAGTACGCTCAAGTCATGATATTGAATGCGAAATAAAGAAAACTGCGAAATCGTGAATATATGATGAATATGAGTTTGAAAATCGCCTGCTGTGCTGAAAATCGCTTACCCCAGGCTGTGCTGAATTTGGGGGTGAGGTATTTCGATGACCGGATGTCCAGGTGGTAGAAAAGGAGTAGGAGGAGGAGGAGGAGGATGATGTGGAGTAGGAGGAGGAAGCAACAGGAGGCAACGAATAATGCCCTGCAATCCTCGGTGGGGGAAGGACTTGCTCCAAACCGCTATCCGCCTCGGGCCCAGCCACCGCTACATTTACCCAGTATGCAGTTAGGGAGATATAGCGACCCTTGTTGTCCTTACTGGTCCATGTATCTGTGGTTATGTGGACTTTGTCACAGATGGCATTGCACAGCGCACACTTGATTTTATCCTCCACTTGGTTGTGCAGGGAAGGGACGGCTCACTTGGAAAAGTAGTGGCGGCTGGGAACAACGTACTGGGGAACAGCCACCGCCATCAGCTGTTTGAAACAGTCCGTCTCCACCAGATGGAATGACAGCATTTCAAAGGCCAGTAATTTTGAAATGCTGGCATTTGGGGCCAGGGCTCGAGGGTGGGTAGGTGGGTATTTCCTCCTTCTTTCCAGTGTTTGGGAGATGGACAGCTGAATGCTGCCGTGTGACATGGTGGAGATACTTTGTGATGGTGTCGTATGTGGTGGTGTTGGTGGAACATCCTCTGTTTGCTGGTTGCCAGGTGCCACGGTGACGCCAGAGGTGGAGGGAAAGGCTGAGAAAGCAGCAGAAGAGGGAGTGATAGGAGCATGAGAGAGTTCCATGTTTTTAAGGTGTTTACTCCATTGCAGTTCATGCTTTGCATGTAGATGCCTGGTCATGCAGGTTGTGCTCAGGTTAAGAACGTTTATGCCTCGCTTCAGGCTCTGATGGCACAACATGCAAACCACTCGTGTCTTGTCGTCAGGACATTTTGTGAAGAACTGTCACGCCAATGAACTCCTTGGAGAAGGCCTTGGTGTGCTCGGTGCCTGGGTGCGGTGGACAGTAGCAGGCGTATTATCTCTGGAACGGCTGCTGCACTTTTGCACCCTGCTCCTTTTTTTGCTGTGCTGTTGTCTCTGTGCGACCACCGCCTCTTCCTCAGAACTGCACACCTCACTAGCACGACCTTCAGTCCAGTGTGGGTCTAGGACTTCATCATCCTCCACATCATCTTCCACCCATTCATGACCCCTGCCCTCCTCGTCTGTCTGCACATTGCAGAAAGCCATAGCAGTTGGCACCTATGTTTCGTCATCATCAGATACGTTTTGTGGCGGTATTCCCATGTTCTCATCCTGCAACAAAAGTGGTTGAGCATCAGTGCATTCAAGGTCTTCCTCTTCTGGGCAGGGCTAGGTGGATGGGCAAGGGAAACCCTGCCAAAAGAGTCATCAAAAAGCATGAGACTTTCCTGCATAGTTTGAGGCTCTGGCTGCTTGGCTGATTTTCAAGGGGGTGAGGTGGAAGACTGATGGGCATGGGCTGCAGGTGCAACTCTGAGTGTTAGATACTGTGAAGGAACTGGAGGCACTGTCAGCCATCCAATCTACTATCGCCTGTACAAGTTCTGGCTTCACCATCCATAGAGCGGCATTTGGGCCTATCAAATAATGCTGCAGATTCTGTCGCCTACTCGCACCAGAGTAAGGTGTTTGACTTGGAGCGGTAGTTGGCGCTTGACGGCCACGTCCTCTCCCAGCAACAGGAGCTCCACCAACACCACCACGACCATGCCCACGTCCCTTATTTGATGTTCTCCTCATTATTTGCGTTCACCCACCAAGCTGAAAGATTGGTCTCTCTCTGGTGTCAATTTACCTGCCACTAGTCGACAAATACGTTCGATAAGGCAGTGCACACGTCATAAAAATGCTCTGTGGACCCAGAATAATGTTTTTGTGCCCAAAATACATTGATTCCCAAACAAGAACAAGTATTTTTGCAATAAAATACAGAAAATTAGTATTTCACTGCTGTAAAGTGAAATTAATTATTTATATGCCGAATGCACAACAGTTTTTTCGGCTTAAAACACGGCTTTTTTCAATAAAACCCCAAAATGCAGTTTTTAACTGCTGTACATCAACAGTCGATATTTACACTATGTATGGACACCAGTTTTGCGGACCCAGAACACAGATTTGGTCACCAAAATTCACAAATGCAGTATTGAATTGCTATATATTGGAAATAATTATTTAAACGACGGATGCACAACAGTTTGTTCAGCCTAAAACACTGCTTTTTTCAATAAAACCCCAAAGTGCAGTTTTTAACTGCTGTACATTAAAAGTAAATATTTATAATAGGTATGGACACCAGATTTGGGACCCAGAACACAGATTTGGTTACCAAAATTCACAAATGCAGTATTTGACTGCTATAAATTGGAAATAATTATTTAAATGACGGATGCACAACAGTTTGTTCAGCCTAAAACACGGCTTTTTTCAATAAAACCCCAAAATGCAGTTTTTAACTGCTGTACATTAAAAGTAGATATTTATGCTATGTATGGACACCAGATTTGGGGACCCAGAACACGGATTTGGTCACCAAAATTCACAAATGCAATATTTAACTACTATAAGTTGTAAATAATTATTTAAATGATGGATGCACAACAGTTTTTGGCCTAAAACACAGCTTTTTTCAATAAAACCCCAAAATGCCTTTTTTTTTTACTGCTGTAAATTTAAATTTGATATTTATACTGTGTATGAACAACTGCTTTGTGAAGCAAGAATATTGCTTTTTTCCCACAAAAAAGAATAATGCACTATTTCTCAGCTGTAATGTGAAATCAGTATTTAAGTGGTGTATTTCAAGATGCTCTGTGGATCAGGATTACCACTTTTTTGACAAAAAACATACACTTCATTTTCACTCAAAAAAAGAATAATGCACTTTTTCTCAGCTGTCATGTGAAATCGGTATTTAAGCGGTGTATTTCAAAATGCATTGTGAATCAGGATTTCCACTTTTTAGTCAAAAAAATAATACACTTTTGCTGTATTTCACAGCAGCAATGTAAAATAGGTGGTTGCAATGTGTATTTCAGACTGTTTGGTGGACCTTGAATAAAGTTTTTTTTCTATAAAAAACAAAGAAGCACTATTTCCCTGTAGAACTATAACATATGTCGTTGGACGGTGTATGCAGAACTGTTTTGTGGACAAGGAATACGGTTTTCCCCCCAAAACTACACGGATTCTCTATTTCACCGCAGAAATGTCAAATATATATTTTGGCGCTGTAAAATATCACTATTTGATAGCTGAAATGGAAAATGCAGTTTAGTGCATTGTACACACTAGTGCTCTGTGGCACCACAGATCCCAGGCTAGACAAATGGACTATGTTACCCCTTAAACATACAAAAGGCAATATAGGGGACTTGAGCAGCCAGAAAAAAAAGTATTTTTTTCCCTTCACTGAGCTACAATATACGATTAGGCTGATGTCCTTGGCTTGCTGGCACACATGCATTACACTGCAGTGGCTAATATGGCCGCGGAGCACCACCTTAGTAACAGATGGATTACAAAAAAGATTTCCCTTGCAGTGGCTGGGTACAGAAATGTTGGATTGCTGAGGCTCCCTCCCTCTCTATTTGCTGTAGCTTGTGGATTAAAGTAGCACAAGTTCTTCTGATTTCTGCCCTATTCTGTCCCTGATCGCAGCACCAACATCCTCTCCCTAAGCTCAAATCAGCAGAGTGACGTGCGGCAGTACGTGACTCCAGCTTATGTAAAGAGGCTGGGTCACATGCTGCACTCAGCCAATCACAGCCATGCCATTAGTAGGCATGGCTGTGATGGCTTCTTAGGGCAAGAAGTAAAACGCTTGCTGATTGGCTGCTGTGCATCCCTTCAGAAAGCAGGAAGAAATCACCGAACAACGGACCTGATCCCGAAGTTTTTTGAAAATGTACGGTTCCGTGTCCCGAACACCCCAAAATTCGGTACGAACCCGAACTATACAGTTCGGGTTCGCTCAACTCTAGTCCCTAATTAAACCCCTGCCTACGGGCAGAGCACCCACCCCAAAACGTTGAAATTATTTCCTATGTCCCAGTCTGGGGAGCATCAATTGTGCAGCATTTAATGTATATTTTTTTTTGATGGGTTGTATTTTATAAAATTATTTAGTAAATGTTTTCAATGAAACTGATCTGACATTTCTATATGGTGTAATACAAAGGGACACATAGGGATGTAACTCACACTTATAATTCTAGATAACATGAAAAGTGATTTTATAGCAAATGCAAGAAATTCAAGGTCAAGTGAAAAGTCAGTTTTATTTTATCCCATTTCTAAGTGATGAAATCATTGAAGTAATTTATTTTTTTCCCCTCCAAATGTGTTTCTACATGTATGCATCACTTCATTGCACAGCAGGATCATCCTCACTGGTTTATGAAGCATTTAGCAAAGGGAAGACGACAAGTAAAATACTACTGTATATAAAAGTAAAAAAAGGAGTAAAAGTATTTTACGATTTAATAGAGAAACCTATTCATTTGTGGCTTAATTTATCCAGTCATTTTTTTCTATT
Organism: Bufotes viridis; assembly: GCA_033119425.1. Taxonomy (NCBI): domain Eukaryota; kingdom Metazoa; phylum Chordata; class Amphibia; order Anura; family Bufonidae; genus Bufotes; species Bufotes viridis. Next base: position 371,019,409 of record CM065590.1, on the reverse strand, counting down.
TTACTATTTTACTTTCCAAAGGTAATAGTAATTGATGCTTGCCTAATGATTTCCAATATAAGATAAAATTGTTCACTAGTTGTAAAGACAATAGGAAAATGTACATATTTAAAAATAAATAATAAAACGACCGACCTATCCATTTTCTTATCTTTATTTATCAGAAATGCAGTCTAAAACATTCAATGTATGTTGAAAACTTTTAATTTGAATACCTGATATGTAGCAACCTCTAAACAAATAGCCAGGCTGAATGTCTCCTTTCATGTATTTTGTATGAGCACCGCTTATGATATGTACAGCGCTATGGAATGAATGGCGCTCTAAAAATAAATAATAATAATAATAATAATTTCAACTGGGGATGTAGTCTGCACATAAATCCACCCTTAGCTTTCTTATCTTTAAGGAAGAAAGGTTAATTTCCATATCTTTTCCCCAGAAACCCAAATGAGCATTTTCTGGACTATAGGACTCTTCACTAGGTGCTCAGTTCTTCCCCATATGCAGAAATAGTACCCCCCTGGCTGAGGTCTCTCCCCAAGCTATGCCAGTTCTCTCTGCCTTACACTAATGAGCGGCAATCTATGACATGCTTCAAAGCCTGTTTAAAAGGATAAACATTGATTTATTAGGTTGATAACTAACATCTAGTGGCAAGAACTACATATTTTTCTATCTGTTCCATAAGAAAATCCTGATTGCCTGCAACTACTACAATGGAAGCAAAAAAAGTGCCCCCCTGGCTGAGGTCTCTCACCAAGCTATGCCAGTTCTCTCTGCCCTACACTGATGAGCGGCAATCTATGATATGCTTCAAAGCCTGTTTAAAAGGATAAACATTGATTTATTAGGTTGATAACTAACATCTGGTGGCAAGAACTACATACTTTTCTTTCTGTTCCATGAGAAAATCCTGATTGCCTGCAACTGCCACAATTAAAGCAGAACTTGAGCCGGCTTTTCAACAAACCGTGCATAAAGCAGGTGGAGACAAGGTGGATTTTTAATTTCACTGAGGGGTCAGGCTATATATGCTGCACTTAGAAGTCTATGGAGAAGGAAGGGAGAGGAAAAAGTTGAGGGGAAGAGAAATGTGTCAGAGAGAGAGACACATACACACTAAGATGCTATTGCTGGATAATCTGTTTTACTGTCTCACTCCAGAGCTGGATTCACAGTTACAATGCCCATTATTGTTTCATCCTGCTGCAGCAGGTGAGTGTGTTCTTCACATCAGAAGCAAGAGCTCCCCATTTATGTGTGTTGTGTATGGTAGACATCATAGCAGCTTGTCTCCATATGCTCTGGAGCTAAGGAAAACTGACAATTAGAGACAGAGCCTCTAGAGAAGAAAACTACTGATAAATGAAAAGTACAAATGATCTAATTAGAGATGAGCGAATTTTGAAAAGTTCTATTCGGCTGATTCGCAGAATTTTACAAAAAAAATCGATTCGCGACTAATTACTTTGTCATGAAGCACATTTTTTTGTAAGTAGCGGGTGCAATGACAGGGAGCTGCAATAGCGGATTTTATACAATAAAAAGAAAGTTAAATAGAAGCTCCCTGTCTGTGGCTGCCTTGATCTTTCACCATCTTGAGGCGATCCTCTTTAAGTGAGTAGAATCTCTGTGTTTATATACACACAGTAGTATATAACTCCTATCACCAGTGGTGATTTTTTAACCGTGATTTTTTAACTTTCTTTTAATTGCTTTTTTACCTTCTATACATTTTTTTCTTAACCTTTTATATATTTTTCATACACTGTTTTTATATATGTCTCTTATGATAATATTGTACTGTATTCCCAGCTCTCCACTGTTTTTCACCAGCTCCCACACCCAGTGGATTGGCGCTCTATCAGAGTCACCATTGCGGGACATTGGGGGTATCCTTACAACCCAAAGACCCCACTCCTTTTTACTCTTCTAATCTGAGTGTAAAAACAGTGTAAAATTTATATAATAAAATAAATAAATCAAACTTACTGCCTCTATTTGTTTGCGACCGGCCAGCCGCCGCCATCTTGCTTGAAGATTTGGAGCAAAATCTCGAGCGGCGCGAGATTAAGTCATCATGCCGGCAGGCGTAGTGATGTCATACATTACTGCGTACGGGATTTCAGCCGAGATCTTTAATCAAGATGGTTGCTGGTGGCCATTCGCGAGCAAATGGAGAAGGTAAGTATAATAGCCGGGCCCCTGCTGTATCCGCCGGCATCGCTGTAGAACCGATGGCGGCTGATTAACCCCCTTTATGCCATGGTCAGCGCTGACTATAGAAGGGGCTCCCTCACCTGCCGCATAGAAGGGGTTTGCGGCAGGTGAGGGAGCCCATTGGGTCCCGGCGCTGCCTTGGTGGGGACCCGATTGGTGACAAGGCAGCCCGATGCCATGCACAGGCTAACCAATGCCTTGCATGGCATTAGGACCTGCCTTCTACGAGGGACGAGGAGATCCAGCCGCAGAATGTATTGTAATGCATTGCAGAGGGAATCAGACATTCAAAAGTTGAAGTACTAAAGTGGGACAGAAATAAAGTTAAAAAAAAGCAAAAAAAAGTGTTTTTAATAAAAAATAAAGTTTAAAAATAAAGTCCAAAAATAAAAAAACGCCCCTTTTCCCAGATATTTTAATAAAAAATTAAAAAAAAAGGAAAAAACACACATATGGGGTATCACCGCGTCCGTAAAGACTGGCTCTATAAATATATCCAAATATGATCCACCCCATCCGATAAACACCCTAAAAAAAACTGTGTCAAAAAAGCCATTTTTGTCACCTTATATCACAAAAAGTGCAACACCAAGCGATTAAAAAGGCGTATGTCCCACAAAATGGTACCAATAAAACAGTCACGTCATCCTTCACAAAATGAGCCCCTACATAAGAAAATCAACACCAAGCAATCAAAAAGGCATATGCCCTCCAAAATAGTACCAATCAATCCATCACCTCATCGCGCATCGCGCGAAAAATGAGTCCCTACCCAAGGCAATCGGTCAAAAAATGTAAAAGCTATGGCTCTCAGACTATGGAGACACTAAAACATAATTTTTTTGGTTTTAAAAATGCTATTATTGTGTAAAACTTAAACAAATAAGAAAAAGCATACATATTAGGTATTGCCACATCAGTAATGATATGCTCTATAAAAATGTCACATGATATAACCCCTCAGGTGAATTATTTAAAAATAAATAAATAAAAAATATGCCAAAACAGCAAATATTTTGGTCACCTTGCCCCATAAAGTGTAATAATAACTGATCAAAAAATCTTATGTACAGAATTTTTCGCCCTATAAGACGCACTCCCCCCCCAACAGTGGGGGGGAAAATAGTGCTGCGTCTTATGGGATGAATGCGGCAAACACTGATACACCGCCGCGCTGCTGAACAGCGCAGCCGGCGTGTGTATGAAGGAGGAGGGGCTGGGGGCGGCAGTCTTGTTTGCTAATGACCGCTGGGCCCAGTGAAGTAACTGTATTCTACTACACTGGGCCCACTGTAGTAATGTTATGGCAGTGATTAAAACTATAATTTTCATAACACTAAATCCCTGCTGTATTACCCTACCTAATGTACGATCGCAGGCAGGAGGCCGGGCGAGCGGCGGCAGCGTAACGTCACGCGCCCGCTCCGCACACTTTATGAATTAAGCAGGCGGCGCAGGCGCGTGACATAGTCAATTACGCTGCCGCCGCCCGCCCGACCTCCTGCCTGCAATCGTACATTAGGTAGGGTAATACAGCATGGATTTACTGTTATGAAAATTATAGTTTTAATCACTGCCATAACATTACTACAGCGGGCCCGGTGTAGTAGAATACAGTTACTGCACTGGACCACGCTGTCATTAGCAAACAAGATGCCGACCCCCACCACCTGTATTGGGGGTCATCACACCCACTGTATGGGTGCATCTGTGGATGGCACTGTATGGGGGCATCTGGGGATGGCACTGCTATGGGGGGGATCTGTGGATGACACATAGCATGTCATCCATAGATTCCCCATAGCAGTGCCATCCCCAGATGCCCCCATACAGTGCCACTTACAGATGCCTCCATACAGTGCCATCCACAGATGCCCCCATACAGTGCCACCCACAGATGCCCTCATACAGTGCCATCCCCAGGTTGCCCCATACAGTGCCATCCACAGATGCCCCCATACAGTGCCACCCACAGATGCCCCCATACAGTGCCACCCACAGAGGCCCTCATACAGTGCCATCCCCAGATGCCCCCATACAGTGCCATCCCCAGATGCCCCCATACAGTGCCTTCCCCAGATGCCCCATACAGTGCCATCCACAGCTTCCCCCATAACAGTGCGTCAGCCACAGATGCCCCCATAACAGTGCATCATCCACAGATGCCTCCATAACAGTGCCATCCCCAGATCCCCCATAACAGTGCATCATATTAGTGTCATGCACAGAACACCGTTAGTAAAAAAAAACCCACCAAAAGTACACCTTTTGGTTCAAAATATTTTTTTTCTTATTTTCCTCCTTAGAAACCTAGGTGCGTCTTATGGGCCTGTGAGTCTTATAGGGCAAAAAATACGGTACTTAAAAATGGTACTAATAAAAACGTCAACTCTTTCTGCAAAAAACGAGCCCCTGCACAAGACGATCGGCAGAAAAATAAAAAAATAAGGCGTTCAGAAAATAGAGACACAAAAACATTTTTTTTTTTCAAAAATGCTTTATTATGTAAAACTGAAACAAACAAACAAAGAAAGTAGACATATTTAAAATCATTGCGTCCATAACAACCTGCTCTATAAAAATAGCACATGATCTACTCTGTCAGATGAATATTGTAAAAAATAAAAACGGTGCCAAAAAAGCCATTTTTTGGTTACTTTGCCTCACAAAAAAAGTAATATAGAGCAATTAAAAATCATATGTACCCCAAAATAGTACCAATAAAACTGGCACCCTATCCCTTAGTTTCCAAAAGTCCTTAAAAAGTGGGTTTCGGAAATTTTAAGAATTGCTTCTAAAATTCTAAGCCTTCTAACATCCTAAAAAAAATTACATTTACAAAATGATGCCTACATAAAGTAGACATATGGGGAATGTTAAGTAATAAATATTTTATGAGGTATCACTTTCTGCTTTAAAAGCAGAGAAATTGAAATTTTAACAAAATTGAAAATTTTTCAAAATTTTTGGCAACTTTGGGATTTTTTCATAAATAAAGGTGAAATATATTGACTCAAATTTATGACTATCATGAAGTACAATGTGTCACGAGAAAACAATCTCAGAATGACTTGGATAAATAAAAGTGTTCTAATGCTATTACCACATAAATTGACACATCGGATTTGCAAAAGATGGCCTGGGCAGAAGGGCAAAAACTGGCCTCGGGTAGAAGAGGTTAATAATACATTCTTTTATATATGCCTATGCTCCCCATAGTGGTATGTAAGGCAGAAAGAATTTGCTCTGCGGTTCTATGAAGGCAAAGTAGGGGATTACGTTATTTTTCAAGGTAGTAACAAATAAAATATTGTGATAGAAGGCCAATATATAAAACAGTTATATTGTAAAGAACTGTATTCCATTTAATTACATTTTTGTCATCGTCATTGTCTTCCCAAGGCATTTCATATTTATAAATGGAACAACTGGTATACAATTTAATAACACCATGAACCACCCTTGCACTAACAGTTGGCAGTCATTGGTGCTGTAAAACACCAATCATTTCCATGTTTATTGCAAACTACTAGTGCTCCATATAAATTGGTTGAAATTTTCAGAGGATAATAAAGGGTACATTAGTCTTCAAGAAAAACAATCAACTGCTATACATGTGAACCAACAATTCATAGACTAAACAGGCTGGGTTAATTGTCCATCTGGTACTGTCATTGCATCCTAAACTGCAGGCAAAATGGTTTTTGTTCAAACATATAAAATTCACAATTGTCCTCAAACTCAACAAATTGTTGGTTGTTTAACATGTAACATAAACTTTCTTGCAACAGTTTGTCTACAAAACTATCAACTCAGTGCTCATAAAAAGCCTAATTAGACATTTACATGTAGCTGCTGACTTCCAAAATTAAAAGGCAACCACAATTTTTTTTTTTTTATAAATAATGCCAGATTAAATGTGTAGAATTAAATAAAAATACATTTCACTAAAATATTTACCTGTATTCAACTCAGAAAAAAGGCTTTGTACTCACCGCTTCCTGGTGCTCGGCTGTCGGCTGTGCAGGGCTTCACAGCACAGCCGACAGCAGGAGGATGCAGATCGCATTGGAGGAGAGTAGAGGCAGGAAAGGGTAAGTGTTTTTATTTTATATTTATAAGGGTCCATTCACACGTCCGTGTGTGTTTTGCGGATCCACGGATCCGCGGATCCGCAAAACATGGACATCGGCGATGTGCGTTCCGCAATTTGCGGACCGCACATCGCCGGCACTCATAGAAAATGCCTTTTCTTGTACGCAATTGCGGACAAGAATAGGACATGTTCTATTTTTTTCGGGAACGCAATTGCGGACCCGGAAGTGCGGATCCGCAATTGCGGACCCGGCCGGGACATCGTCTGTCCCCATTGAAACTAATGGGTCCGCAATTCCGTTCCGCAAAATGCGGAATGGAATTGCGGACGTGTGAATGGACCCTAAGGCTGAGGGACACTGCTGGGGGCTGGTGACGGCACTGGGGGCTGATGGAGAGGCTGCTGGGGGCAGATAAGAGGCACTGGAAGCTGATGGAGAGGCTGCTGAGGGCAGAGAAGATACTGGGGGCTGATGGAGAGGCTGATGGGGGCTGATAAGAGGCACTGGAGGCTGATGAGAGGCACTGGGGGCTTATGGAGAGGCTGCTGGAGGCTGATGGAGAGGCTGCTTGGGGCTGAGAAGCAACTGGGAACTTATATGATGCTACTGGGGGATGATGAGAGGCGTGGGGCTCTTAACCACCTCCCGACCCCCTAACGCAGGGATGCGTCCTGCTGGGGGCGGCCGGGATGTTCCTCCTGGACGCATCGGCGCGTCATCTCGCGAGGCGCGAGATGACACGCTGCTGCCGTCGCGCATGCGAACTGCGCAGCGGTAAAAGATTTGGAAGGAGTTGGTCATCAGCCTGCCAGCCAATGATCAGAGCTGGCAGGCTGATGACTTTTAAAAAATCAAATCAAAAGCCATCATCTAACACATTATACAGTATTTATAAATATAATGTGTCAAATGGCTTCTGTGCTCTCTGCTGGGTCCTTTTCGTTGGTTGGTCCCAGCAGAGAGCACATGTGACTGTGAGTACACCAAGCACACACACAATTAGCCCCAGATCACCCACCCATCACCCTAATTAACCCCTTGATCACCCCTGTCAATCACTAGTGAAAGGTGTAAACAGTGTAAAAATGTGTAAACTGTCACTTTTTTTTTCACTAGTATTGACTGTTAGGTTTAGTTTAGTTTTTAGGCCCCTTTAGGTAGTCAGTTAGCGCCCATCGTACCGCATTCGCTGATTAGCGTAGCGCTAATCAGCATTGGTACTTTATAGTATCTGTAAGTGATCAGAACTGATCACAGTCAGATCTATAATAGTATTAGTGTCACCTTAGTCACCCTCCACCCAAAACACAGTGTTTGCCCGATCAGGCCTGATCGGTCGCCCACACGTGCGTTCACCCGCGCCCGCCCTGCCGCAGTGACTAATTTTTTATTTTTTTTTATCACTGCACAATCACTACACAAGCGCTGCGGCGATAAAAAAAATCAGTTTTGATATTTTTATCAATTGCAGTGGCTTCCTGTACTTCGCTAGCCTCCCATTTGTAAAACAGGCTTGCTTTTTTTCTTGGGTAGTCTCAGGGAATACCCCCTAAATTTAGTTGTCCAAATGGCAAGTAAGGGGTATTCTTCTGAAGAGGCCTACAGGATTCTGACCCAGTCGGATGAGGAATGGGAACCCTCATCTGACGAATCCAGCGGGTCAGAATACGAACCTGTAGAAAGCAGTGGCAGTCTGACTCAAAGTTTGGACGATGAGGTTGAAGTCCCTGATAGCACCAGTTGTACCCGGCCCCATGTTGCTAGACCACAGGTTGCGCAGGATCCGCTTGAAGGGCAGTACCAGCACTGCCGTAGAACATGGTGAAGTGGCGAGCACCAGAAGGGCAGTTGAAGCTGGTACGGTGGCATGTGCAGTAGTTCCCCCGTCGCAGCCACCTCACAGACAGACCCGTACAGCCCTTAGATTCTCTGAGGTGCTGGCAAACCTTGATTGACAGCCCACATGTTCAGCCGCACCAGTAGTTCCCCCTTTCACCGCCCAGTGAGGAAATCGGGTTGAGACAGCTCAGATCAGATCGGCACTGGGAATTTTTAAGCTGTTCTTCACTGCGGAGCTCTTTGACCTAGTCGTGGCAGAAACAAACCGGTGTGCTACTCAATTTATAACCGCCAACCCGGGAAGCTTTTTTGCCCAGTCTTTCCGGTGGAAACCCATCCAAGTTTCCGAAATTAAAACTTTTCTGGGCCTTCTCCTCAACATGGGCCTAACAAAGAAGCATGAATTGCCGTCATATTGGTCTACAAACGCAATTCATCACATGCCCATGTACTCTGCTGCCATGTCCAGGACACGATTTGAGACCATCCTGCATTTCCTGCACTTTAGTGACAACAGCACCTCTCGTCCCAGAGGCCCCTCATAGACCACTTTAACACCAAATTTGCAGATTTGTATACCCCTGAGCAAAACGTCTGCATAAATAAGTCCCTGATACATTTTACTAGGCGCCTTGGCTTCAAACAATACATCCCAAGCAAGCGCACCCGGTACGGGGTCAAATTGTATAAGCTCTGTGAAAGGGCCACAGGCTATACGCACAAATTTCGTGTCTATGATGGTAAAGATCAGACCCTGTAGCTGGTCGGTTGCCCTGACTACCTGGGGAGCAGTGGGAGGACTTGGTGTCACCCTTATTTGGCAAGGGGTACCATCTTTATGTGGACAATTTCTACACAAGTGTACCCCTCTTCAGGCATTTGTTCCTAGAGCAGTTTGGCTGCTGTGGCACCATGCGAACAAGTCGCCGGGGCTTCCCCAAACGGCTCGTTACCACCCGACTTGCAAGGGGGGAGAAGGCTGCCTTGTGTAACGAAGAACTGCTCGCGGTGAGATGGAGAGACAAGCGTGACTTTACATGCTCTCCTCCATTCACGCAGACACGACAATCCAAATTGAACGGGCAACCCCTCTCGGTCCATGACTATAATTTGCTCATGGGAGGGGTGGACTTCAATGACCAGATGTTGGCTCCTTATTTACTTTCCCGCAGGACCAGACGCTGGTATAAGAAGGTGTCTGTCTACCTAATTCAATTGGCTATGTATAATAGTTTTGTTCTCTACAGTAAGGCTGGGAGAACAGGATCCTTCCTCAAATTTCAGGAAGAGATCATCGAGAACCTCCTGTATCCAGGAGGTTCCATGGCCCCAACCACCAGTGTAGTGAGCCGTCTACACTAGCGACATTTCCCCAGTGTCATTGCTGGTACCTCAAACCAAACGCCACCCCGAAAAAGATGTCGTGTCTGTAGCAGGAGTGGAATAAGGCATAACACTCGCTATTTCTGTCCTGACTGCCCTGACCACCCTGCCCTATGCTTAGGGGACTTTTTCCGGAAGTACCACACTCAGGTACACTTAGGGACGTAGGGACCGCAGGACACAGATTTTACACAAGGGTCTCTCAGGATACCAGGTTTTGAGAGACCCTAACACACAGGTGCTAGTGTGCTACTGCAAATATGTGAAACCTCTCCTTTCACTTGGGATAAAGTGCATAATGTTTTTTGCATGTGCGATTTACACTTTACACATTGTCCTATGGGAGAGGGGAGGTTTCTGATAGGTAAGTAAAGAGTGAAAAGTATAAAACAAAAAAATAAATAAACAGGTAGCAAGAAAAAGAAATCTTGAGTTAGTTTAGGTTTTAAAAGTTTTATGATGTTCAGGTTTTATAAAGTTTGTAACGTTCAAATTTATGAGCCTGCTGATTGTTTTTTCTTCATTTTTTTTTTTTTTTTACTAACCACCCTTTACTTTCCAGCTGGACCAACTGACGAAAACGCTGCAGCACTGATGTGCATTCTGTGAGAAGCATTGCGCTGCTGTCGGTTTACATGTGAAGTCGGTGTATGCGGCGCTGCAGGACGAGATTTCTTCTCCGCAGTACAGGTAAGTTTGCCCAGGCATATGAGCTGAGGAGAGGTGTTGGAGTTCATATGCTTTGGCAAACACTTTGTATCAAAAATCTGGCAAAGATGTCTTCCTCCACAACGATCGATTGATCAATGTGAATGGAGAAATCACGTTTGCCAGGACATAGGATCTGAAGTGGGTATGGATGTTTGGGCGGAGCCCCTATGTCCTGGCAATCGCCAGGCCCCTCTTTCTTTTTCTTGCATATTTTTTGGCAGAGATTTTTTCATCCACATTGATCGATGCGAATTAAGAAATCTGTGCCGTTCATTTTTTCATTTAGCCCAGAGGCTGAACGGAAAAAAAAATCTCATTACCCATATGCTCATTATAAGGAGAATAGCAGAAACTCCTAATGCTGGCCATACATGTAATGATTGCGGAGACTCTCAAATGCCAGGGCAGTACAAACACATCACATGTGACCCCATTTTGGAAAGAAGACACCCCCAAGGTATTTGCTGAGGGGCATATTAAGTCCATGAAAGATAGAACTTTTTGTCACAAGTTAGCGGAAAGATAAACTTTGTGAGAAAAAAAAAGTCAATTTCCGCTAACTTGTGCCAAAACAAAAAATCTTCTATGAACTCGCCATGCCCCTCACTGAATACCTTGGGGTGTCTTCTTTCCAAAATAGGGTCACTTGTGGGGTATTTATATTGCCCTGGAATTTTAGGGGCCCTAAAGCGTGAGAAGAATATCTGGAATCCAAATGCTTAAAAATGCCTTCCTAAAAAGTACTCATTGGAATTAGGGCCCCTTTTCGCATTTCAGCTGCAAAAAAGTGTCACTCATGTGGTATCGCCGTACTCAGGAGAAGTAGGGCATTGTGTTTTTGGGTGTATTTTTACATATACCCATGCTGGATGAGAGAAATATCTCTGTAAATTGACAACTTTGTATAAAACAATGGACAAAGCTGTCATTTACAGAGATATTTTTCACACACAGTATGGGAATATGTAAAAATACACCCCAAAACACATTCCCCTACTTCTCCTGAGTACGGTGATACCACATGTGTGACACTTTTTTGCAGCCAAGATGCGCAAAGGGGCCCTAATTCCATTGAGTAACTTTAGGATTTCACAGGGCATTTTTACGCATTTGGATTCAAAACTACTTCTCACGTTTTAGGGGCCGCTAAAATGCCAGGGCAGTATAAATACCCCACAAGTGACTCCAGAGAAAGAAAGTAGACACCCCAAGGTATTCACTGAGGGGCATAGTAAGTTTATGGAAGTTTTTATTTTTTGTCACAAGTTAGCGGAAAATGAAATTTTTTGAAAAAAAAATTCCATTTCCGCTAACTTGTGACAAAAAATAAAAACTTCCGTGAACTCCCTATTCCCATCAGCGAATACCTTAGGGTGTCTACTTTCCGAAATGGGGTCATTTGTGGGGTGTTTCTACTGTCTGGGCATTGTAGTACCTTAGGAATCATGACAGGTGCTCAGAAAGTCAAAATGCGGAAATTCACTTTTTTGCACCATAGTTTGTAAACACTATAACTTTTACCCAAACCAATAAATATACACTTATTGGATTTTTTTTTTTATCAAAGACATGTAGCACAATACATTTTGAGAAAAATTTATATAGAAATGCAGTTTAAAAAAAAATAAAAATTACAACAGAAAGTGAAAAATGTCATTTGTTTCCAAAAATTTTGGTCATTTTTGATTAATATCAAAAAAAGGAAAAATGTCAGCAGCAATGAAATACCACCAAATGAAAGCTCTATTAGTGAGAAGAAAAGGAGGTAAAATTCTGATTAAGGGTGTTTAAGCTAGGGGGGCTGAGGTGGTTAACTGAGGTCTGATTGGCAGTCATTCATATTGGGGTCTAATTGGGGGTATGAGCTGAGGTCTGATTTGGGTCTTATTAACATTGGGGCTGTTAGCTCAGGTCTGATTAACATTGGGGGTCTGATTTTATTTTTTTCTTATTGTCCCCCTCTAAAACCTGGGTGCATCTTATGGGCTGGTGCATCTTATAGGGCAAAAAATATGGTACTTGCTTGCTCCTCCTCCCGATCTTCCCTGCCCTTTGCGTATGCTGCGTGTCGTGACGTCACACAGAGGAACTGCAATGCTAGGGTGAGCCCGGTCTTCTTCCTGAACTGCAGAATGGTACCCACTTCCAGCCCTGAGCCCAGCTGCCAAGAGCACTGATCCTGAGCCTGCTGGAGTCTTCAGAACTGTAAGTATTTACAGTAATTCACAGTAAGCTATAATATATATATATCACTTGTTTTATAACAGAAAGGCTGCTGGGTGGTTGGAAAAGGGGAGGGATGGAGAAGGGAGAGGGAGGGGTGGATGGAGAAGGGGGAGGGAGGGGTGGATGGAGAAGGGGGAGGGAGGGGTGGATGGAGAAGGAGAGAGGGAGGGGTGGATGGAGGGGTTAGTAGTGCAGTACTATCTGCACATTGCAAAATAAAAGTAATCTGCAAAATATTATATATTTGTGTCAGAAGTTGTGCTTTTTTAATTTTTAGAATAATAATACACCCATTTTATTTGATATTTTTGTGCTGATTCTTTTTTTTTTCTCTATTTTAAGGGACACTATAGTCACCAGAACCACAACAGCTAAACATAGTAGTTCTGGTGTCTATAGCATGTCTCTGCAAGCCTTTTAATGTAAACACTGCCTTTTGAAAATATGACAATAAGTTACATAAATCTTGCAAACATTTAATAATGTAGTGATTTAATTTTGGCCTCCTGGATCCCGCCTTCCCACACCCTAGCATGCAATCACGCCCTCCACCACAACACAATGTGCTGTTTGTGAGTGTATTACAGATCACCTCATCAATACAATGCACAGGAATGTGCAGTGTGTGAGTATATCATAGCAAACCCACTGTTTTCCCATAGGGAAGCATTGGGAGGGTATTGAGATGCTTTGAATCAATGCATTTCTATGAGGATTGTTTAGGGTGAATGTCAGTGTTGCACGTTGTGCAACAAGCCTGATTCGGTAGTGCAATGGGCCACTTGACTGGATTTGCCTACCAGGACTAAGGCTGCCAGCCGTCCTCTGGTAGTGGACTGTATTATTGTGATGACTTTGGAAACCCTGCTCCACAGGATAGACCATAAGGGTTTCATCAGTGACAGTCTGACTCCTGGCCTCCTCCCAATCAGCTTTTTGAAGAGGCTGTGGCATAGCAGCAAGCACTGCAGTCTCCTCACAATGTATCATGCACGGAACTTTACACTTGGTATAGCAGCCCAGGCCCATTCACTTTAACGGGAGAGAGCTATCCATAGGCTATGTGACCGGTGAACATGATGTGACTGGCCTAAGAAGACTTGCACCATAGCACAGCAACTTCTTCAAACAGCTGATCGACAGGGGTGTCGAGAGTCAGAGGGTGCTGATTAGATAGTGATGACATATCTTAACCCCTTAGTGACCACCCATACCTGTTTTTACGGCTGTCACTAAGGGGCCTTAAGCTGAGCCACCGCGTTTTTACGGCTGCACCGGTCCACCGTGCAGTGGGAGCGTGGACCTGGAGTGCTGATCTGGGCTGTTTAACGCTTTACATGCTGGGTGCAATGGCGTCCGCCGCATGTAAAGCAGTGACAGAAGGAGTGGACTCCCTCTATCACCCATCAGCACCCCGCAAATGCGATCGCAGGGTGCTTATGTGTTGTGAAGCCTTACCTGGCTTCCGATCCCTAGGCCCCATCCTTCCTGTAGTAGATCCAGCAGTCTGTGCCTCTCTGGCGCAGCCTGCTGGTCAATGTTAGAACAGCATTACTGTTAACCGCTACAGGACCGCCGCACGCAGGATTGCGTCCTGGCGGCGGCCCTGTAGCTCTGATCGGACGCATCGGCGCGTCATCTCGCGAGACGCGAGATGACGCGAGGACGCGCCCGCACATGCGCAATGCGCGCCATCGGCGCTCTCGCATGTAGTTATACTACAGCCTGCCAGCGCCGATCGTGCGCTGGCAGGCTGTATATGGCAGAAAAAATCGCAGATCAGACGTTGTTCTGTGAACAGCGTCTGATCTGCTTGCTGCCCGCTTCTCTGGTGGTCCCTTTGCTTGGGACCACCAGAGAAAAAATATCAAAGTGCACCAATCACCACACAACCCCCCACCGCCCCCACCCACCCACCACCCCCTGTCACTGATTAACCCCAGATCTCCCATGTCACTCCCTGATCACCCCCTGTCACCCCCTGTCACTGATCACCCCTGTAAGGCTCATTCAGATGTCCGCATGTGTTTTACGGATCCGCAAATCCGCGGATCCGCAAAACACGGACACCAGCAATGTGCTTTCCGCATTTTGCGGATCCGCACATTGCCAGAACTATATAGAAATGCCTTTTCTTGTCCGCAATTGCGGACAAGAATAGGACATGTTCTATACTTTGCGGATCTCCACTACGGATCCGCAATTACGGATCCGAGCGGGACAAAGTCTGTCCCCATAGAATTGAATGTATCCACATTTCTATTCCGCAAAATTTTGCGGAACAGAATTGCGGACGCTTGAATGAGGCCTTAGGGTCCCTTAGCGATCGCAGCTTTATAGCTTTTCCCTCTTTTTTTGCACATTTTTAGAGATTTTTTCATCCACATTGATCAATGTGAATGGAAAAATCTGTGACGTTCATTTTTTCTTTCAGCGCAGAGGCTGAACGGAAAAAAATTCTCATTACCCGTATGGTCAATATAAGGAGAATAGCAAAAACTCCTAATTCTGGCCATACGTGTAATGATTATGGAGACCCCTAAAATGCCAGGGCAGTACAAAAACCTCACAAGTGACCCCATTTTAGAAAGAAGACACCCCAAGGTATTCCGTGAGGGGTATGGTGAGTTCATGTAAAATTTTATTTTTGTCACAAGTTAGTGGAATGTGAGACTGTAAAAAAAAAAAAAAAATACCATTTCCGCTAACTTGTGCCAAATTTTTTTTCTGTGAACTCGCCATGCCCCTCACGGAATACCTTGGGGTGTCTTCTTTCCACAATGGGGTCACTTGTGTGGTATTGATACTGCCCTGGCATTTTAGGGGTCCTAAAGCGTGAAAATCCAAATGCGTAAAAATGTCCTGTGAAATCCTAAAGGTACTCATTGGTTTTAGGGCCCTTTGCGCATCTTGGCTGCAAAAGTGTCACTCATGTGGTATCGCCGTACTCAGGAGAAGTAGGGCAATGTGTTTTGGGGTGTATTTTTATATATACCCATGCTGTGTGTGAGAAATATCGCTGTAAACGACAACTTTTTAAATTTTTTATTCAAAGTTGTCAATTTACAGAGATATTTCTCTCACCCAGCATGGGTATATGTAAAATACACCCCAAAACACATTGCCCTACTTCTCCTGAGTACGGCGATACCACATGAGTGACACTTTTGCAGCCAAGATGCTAAAGGCCCTAAAACCAATGAGTACCTTTAGGAGGGCATTTTACGCATTTTCTTCTCACGCTTTAGGGCCCTAAAATGCCAGGGCAGTATAAATACCCACATGTGACCCCATTTTGGAAAGAAGACACCTCAAGGTATTCGCTGAGGGGCATAATGAGTCCATGAAAAATTAAACTTTTGTCAAAAGTTAGCGGAAAGGGAGACTTTGTGAGAAAAACAATAAAAATCAATTTCCACTAACTTGTGCCAAAAAAATCTTCTATGAACTCGCCATGCCCCTCACGGATTACCTTGAGGTGTCTTCTTTCAAAATGGGGTCACATGTGGGTATTTATACTGCCCTGGCATTTAGGGGCCCTAAAGCGTGAGAAGAAAATGCGTAAAAATGCCCTCCTAAAAGGTACTCATTGGAATTAGGGCCCCTTTGCGCATCTTGGCTGCAAAAAGTGTCACTCATGTGGTATCGCCGTACTCAGGAGAAGTAGGGCAATGTGTTTTGGGTGTATTTTTACATATACCCATACTGGGTGAGAGAAATATCTCTGTAAATTGACAACTTTGAATAAAAAATTTAAAAAGTTGTCGTTTACAGCGATATTTCTCACACGCAGCATGGGTATATGTAAAAATACACCACAAAACACATTGCCCTACTTCTCCTGAGTACGGCGATACCACATGTGTGACACTTTTTGCAGCCTGAGTGCGCAAAGGGGCCCTAAAACCAATGAGTACCTTTAGGATTTCACAGGCCATTTTTATGCATTTGGATTCTCACACTTTAGGGGCCCCTAAAATGCCAGGTGAGTATAATTACCCCACATGTGACCCCATTTTGGAAAGAAGACACCCGTAGGTATTCTGTGAGGGGCATGGTGAGTCCACAGAATTTTTATTTTTGGCATAAGTCAGCGGAAATTGTTTTTTTGTTTTTTTAATTTTGTTTTTACAAAGTCTCATATTCCACTAACTTGTGACAAAAATAAAATTTTACATGAACTCACCATACCCCTCACAGAATACCTTGGGGTGTCTTCTTTCCAAAATGGGGTCACATGTGGGGTATTTATACTGCCCTGGCATTTTAGGGGCCCCTAAAGCGTGAGAAGAAGTCTGGAATCCAAATGCGTAAAAATGCCCTGTGAAATCCTAAAGGTACTCATTGGTTTTAGGGCCTTTGCGCACTCAGGCTGCAAAAAGTGGCACACATGTGTATCGCCGTACTCAGGAGAAGTAGGGCAATGTGTTTTGGGGTGTATTTTTATATATACCCATACTTTGTGTGAAAAATATCTCTGTAAACGACAACTTTTAAAAATTTTTATACAAAGTTGACAATTTACAGAGATATTTCTCTCATCCAACATGGGTGTATGTAAAAATACACCCCAAAACACATTGCCCTACTTCTCCTGAGTACGGCGATACCACATGAGTGACACTTTTTGCAGCCTGGGTGCGCAAAGGGCCCAAATTCCAACGAGTACTTTTAGGTTTTACATGGCGGCTCACAATTTAGCCCCGCCCAAAATGCCAGAACAGTAAACACACCCCACAAATGACCCCATTTCGGAAAGTAGACACCCCAAGGTATTCACTGAGGGGCATAGTGAGTCCGTCTGAGATTTTTTTTTTTTGCCAGAAGTTATCAGAAATTGAAACTTTTTTTTTTTTTTTTCTCAGAAAGTGTCATTTTCCGCTAACTTGTGAAAAAAATGAAATGATACATGAACTCACCAAGCCCCTCCGCGAATACTTTGGGGTGTCTTCTTTCTAAAATGGTGTAATTTGGGGGTATTTATACTTTCCTGACATTCTAGCACCTGAAGAAACATGACAGGCGCTCAGAAAGTCAGAGCTGCTTCAAAATGCCGAAATTCACTTTTTGCACCATAGTTTGTAAACGCTATAACTTTTACCCAAACCAATAAATATACACTTATTGGATTTTTTTATCAAAGACATGTAGAACAATAAATTTAGAGAAAAATTTATATAGAAATGTAGTTTTTTTTGAAAAATTTTACAACAGAAAGTGAAAAATGTCATTTTTTTGCAAAAATTTCGGTAATTTTTGATTAATAGCAAAAAAAGTAAAAATGTCAGCAGCAATGAAATACCACCAAATGAAAGCTCTATTAGTGAGAAGAAAAGGAGGTAAAATTCATTTGGGTGGTAAGTTGCATGACGGAGCAATAAACGGTGAAAGTAGTGTAGTGCGGAATTGTAAAAAGTGGCCTGGTCATTAAGGGTGTTTAAGCTAGGGGGGCTGAAGTGGTTAAAATACAGTGCTTTATAGAGATAATGAATTGTATTTTAAATCAATAAAAATACTGTTTGTTATAGTCCCCTTGTGGGACTATTAAGTGGTAAAAAAAATAAAGAAAAAAAATATTTATTAAATTAAAAAATTCCATAAAATAAAAAATTCACTTTTTTTCCATTGATAACACTTTTCAATGAAAAAAATAGCAAAAAAAAAATCTCCCCCATATGTTTTGTATTGCCACGTCCATAATGACCCGGCCTACATAAATATCACGTAAATTATCACCTACGGTGAACGCCTTAAAGAAAAAAAAAATTACAGAATTGCAAATTTATTCTTAGTTGCCACCAAAAAAACTAAATAATAAGCAATCAAAAAGTGCCATTTACTCCAAAATGATACCAATATACAAATATACAAGTCTTCCTGCAAAAGTCAAGCCCTCAAACAACTCCATAGAATAAAAAAATAAAAAAGTTATAGGTCTTGGAAAGCAGCAATGCAAAATCATTTTTTTGTTAAAAAAAAAAAGGGGTTTTATTGCAAAAAAAGTAGTAAAACGTAAAGAAATCTATATGTATTTGGTATCGCTGTAATCATACTGACTCAGAGAATAAAGATGTTATGTTATTTATACTGAAAAATGAACACCGTAAAATTTATAACGTAAAAATGCAGTGGCAGTATCGCTTTTTTCCCATCTCCCTCCCTGAAAGAGTTAATAAAAGTTAATTAGAAAGTTATGTGTATCCCAAAATGGTGCCATTAAAAACTACAAGTCCCGCAAAAAAAAAAAAAAAAAACCCTTATAAAGCTTTTAGACATAAAAATAAAAAAGTTATAGCTCTTGGAACGCAATGATGAAAAAAGGAAGAAAAATGCTTGGTCATAAAGGCCCAAACAGGCTTGGTCACTAAGGGGTTAAGGAAGTCTTTAAACCTTGTTTGCTGCATTTTGAAAACTGAAAAATTCTGTATTATACATGACTTCTTTTTACCTTTCAGAAGAGCCCTAACCAAAAAACAAGAATAAGCCCCAGAAGAAAGCCATTAGTGTGAATGAGCCATGAGTGGCATGTCTCTGTGGGGCTGCAAACTATCAGAAACAATATAACATGTAATCTGAGTATAATCAATTATTCTTAAATGATCGTCATACACAATTATGAACACTTCAGTAGTGTAAAACCTGGCTACGTTCATCATGACTCTCTCCGCAGTAAAGTACTCATGTCATTCTCAAGCACAGAAGTACCTTCCCATTCTCATGTTCTTGGAATGTAATTAAATTAACTTTCAGCTTTTAATTCCACAGATGTTGCTGTGGTTTATTGCAGGCCGTCTGTTGCTAATTGGTGAAAATGAATATTAAGGCTGCATAGTATCCCCAATGAGTGCAATTTCTTTTCAGCAGATTGAGTCAGGTTTGTCTTGCATAAAATTAAAGTTTGGAGTTTTAGTAGTTTAAAGAAAGGTTGGATGATTTCATTGAATTGTTCAGCATAGTTTAGCATTTCCTTAACAGCATCTATCTAGATATTGGTATGGCTGAAGATAAGTTATGTCCTGTCTCAGTCATCATATTATGCAATAACTATAATAAAAGAAACATGTTGGGGAAGCATTTAAGCTTGTGTATCTCAAAAACTAACAGTTGCCAATGACTGCCACAAGTCCTTTACTGTAGTGCCAGTTGACTGCACTGGCTCTTACTTTGTTTTTGATGCTAAATGATGATACTTACAGTAATTTTTGTATAATATATCCAGTGTTCATGGTACTACAACAGATGTAAATGTGGCATTGTCAGTGCTTGTTTGCCATCAGTTCATAGTAATACTACAACAATTAAAGAATTGCAAAGAAATCACTGGATTCAAACTGCATATCTGTTGCAGGAATCTCAGAGTCAGCGTATAACCAAATGGTGCAGTAGTGATGTGGTTGTGATGCAGTCGAGATGCGGTCATGATGCGGTTAGGAAACGCATCTGATCGGTTACCGTATGCACAATGATGCATTTAGGGTACTTTTTGTCTATCACTTTTGTTTGAACTGTGAATTTTCCTAATTCTTTTGCTTTTTTATTAACTTCACATCCCACACTGATGACCGCTTCATTGTGAACAATGCTCCGAGGAACTGGATGATGAATGCCACATAACTCCTGGCACTTTAAATGGAGATGAGAGGCACCAAAGTGAGATGTCAGACCATTTGAAAGCATTTACATTAGCATGGTCTACATGCTTGCTAGACAACCTGCAACGGTACCTGACCACAGGCGTCATCGTCTTGCATGGTCTAGAGAGCATCTACGCTGGACGAGGGACCAGTGGGCCTCAGTGCTATTCACTGATGAAACTCGATTCACACTAAGCAGAAATCATGGGCGCTAATGATGTTGGATGTTGGTTATTGCACAACGTTATCTGAGAGGCCCGAAAATGTCCTACTGAGGAGTTCCAAATGAAAGACCCAGAGCCAGAATGTGGGTAGTAACAGCGCCAACTATCCAGCTAGAAGTAGTAGTAGTAGTGGGCAAGAGTTGTCACTGCTCGCTTCGGAAAGGCACAATATTATAGTTGAGGAGAAAGAGGATGATATTGTGGATTGGACGTCTCACTCCTCCTCTCAGTCGCAGCAGGGTGACGTGGGGGTGATTTTAGAGTTTGACACTGTGCTGTGTCGCCAGAGTCATAGCATTCCTCCTGCTCCTCCTCCTTGAAGCACCAAAGAAGACTTTCAGTGGAGTCCTCCCAGTCTTCACTGTCCCTTCCTATAGGGGTTTCTTCCTTTTTCCTAAGAAGTAGTACGGAAACCCCACCACCCCCCATGGCAGATAGTCAAGAGAGTCTCCCTGTTGACGAATTATGTGAGAGCTCTCATCATTTGGGCTGCCCCAAGGAGGATAAAGGGGAGGAGGCCGGTGACCCCATGCATATCTGTGTTCATGGTGGTGGTAATAGTGGCATCTGTAGCCATGGCATTAGTGATGGCAGTAGCGACAGTGGCAGTCAGGGAAAACGCAGAGCAGAGGAGGTGTCCAAAGAGCCCATCATGATACCTCAGTGATAAAAGCAACAGGAAGAGTGAAGACTCTGATGATGATTGTGTGCAGGACAGGACCTGGGAACCAGATCAGGGAGCTGAGAAGGAGGCAACATCAGTGGAAAAAAGTTGTTGGCAGCAGCAATAAAGAGCAGAGGCAACATATCTTGCAAAAAACAGCCAGAGCCACATCTGCTTCGGGATCTGGTGATGCCGCTGATGCTGTGGATGCATTAGGCTGAAAAGGTGCCAGAGCTAAGCCCAGCTTGGCTGCCTGTAGCTCTGTGTAAACCACTCCCATATGGTGCTTTTTCTCCACAAGGTGGGCACACAAAACCACATTGGTGTGCAAGATCTTCAGGATTAAAATAAGCTATGGCCATTCAAACAAAATGATAGGTAACAGAGGTTTATTGCAACACATGAGGCAGCATCACTGGATCCTTTGGTAAAATACAACTACCCAGCATTCCAAATCAGAACAAGTCTGTCCTCCTTCTCCTGGACCTCTTTGTGGCAGCCAACCTGCACTCCCAAGCAATACAGAATCTTTGTCATCATCAACACATTCTTCTTCTCCTGCTAATACTACTGATGAGACATCTATAACGGAATGTTTGGCCATGAAAAAACTTTTCTCCACCAGCAATTAGCTTGTCTACAAGCTGAATCCCCACCTGGCCACGTTGCTTTGGTGCATTCACTGTAGCACCATTGTAGTAGAGCCTTGTACTCTCGGAGAATGCGGCCCAATCCTTGCAATTCTTGCTGTGCATCAAGCTGAAGTCCACGGTGGACACCTGGAGTAGCTGTTAAGGGCAGGGACAGGACATGCCTTTTACGGCCCACTGGGTTCATGTTTTTTGCGGCAGTGGGAACGAAACCCCCCCTGCACCATAACCAGGTCCTTTTGACCCATTCCCACCATATCATGGGGCTGGCTCCCAAAGGAGGCACTTACCTGCCTCCTCCACCTCCATGGATATGGTCTCCTCCTCAACAGCAGCAGGGCATAGTGTCACTTACTCTTCCCATCCTTCCTATCTCATGTGTCAAATCAAGCATTGCAACGCTCTGTTTTAGCTGATCGGCCTGGGAGAGAGTAGCCACACTGGCAAGCAGTTGCTCAAGTACACCAAGCAGCAATTCTCATGATAATGAGGAAAGCTCTCCTGGACTTGCAGTGTCAGAATGGTCTACAGCTATACTACTTAATCTGCAATGTTCCAACTCACTGGAATTCAACATTTCACATGCTAAAGTGTCTGTATGAGCAGCAGAAAGCCGTGAACGATTTGGCCATGCACCAGTCCACCTCAGCAGGGAGCATGTGTTGCTTCCAAGTCGGGCAGTGGCAAATCATGCCTTTAATTCTATAGTTGTCCCTTATCCCCCTCATATGTATTTTTGAAGAGACGCTGATGCTTATGCAACAGGTGGCCTTGTGGCTAGTGATGAGCAGCAGGGGCAATATTCGAATTTGCAATATTTAGCGAATATTTGGTAGAATATTCATCATATATTTGCAAATTCGCAGTTATTTTCTTGATTGCGAAAATCGGCAATGTAATATGCGCATAATGCGCACGCAGTACAGGTGTGGGTCACTATAGCTACATTTTTCAGGCTGCCAGAAGTTTCCTGAGATTGGAGAAAATGGTTGGCATGGTAGAACATTACAATAGCTTTATATGCAGATAGAGTGCTCCGATATATTCGTGATTGTAAAAATCGCCAATCAATGATGTGCATATTTTTGCGCAACATGTGCAACTTCATATTTTAGCAGGTCTGAATACATATTAATGATTAGTGCACTAATTATTGTTGTGAACTTGTGACATCACAGCACTATGTATGTAGCATGCATACATACATATATACAGCACTATGTATGTATCGTGTATGTGTGGACAACAGAACACTACCTAACACCCTGCACAGCTACACTATATTACTACCTAACCTACACTGACTATCTCCCACTAACTATCTGTAATATATATATATATATATATATATATATATATATATATATATATATATAAGCTAACTAAACATCTAATGTAATGTGACACAGGAAAGCACAGAGCACAGCAATGACACTGCTGTCTCTCTCAGAACTGTAATAAACTGTAGAAAATGGCTGTGGGGAGGTTCTTATATACTAAAGGGGTAGGCAACTTTCCTATTGGTTGCTAGTGATGTTGCTAAGCGCAGACAAATACATTGCTGCCTACTCATTGGTCCGCAAGCAAACAGGGAGGTTACTGATGAAAAAAAAGAGTATAATATTCGAAAATACGAATATATATCACTATATTCTAAATATTCGCAAATTCTCAAAGTTGTGATGTTCGCAATTAAAATTCACAATTCAAATATTCGCACCCAACTCTACTTGTAGCGGTTGGGGACCCACAATGAGAAACTACCATGCGAGAGGAGGTGCTGCCACTTGAGGAGGAGGAAGAGGAGTCGTAGTTGCAGGAGAAAGAGGATAATGATGATGATGATTGTGACACCGGACATGACAACCAATCTTTTGGTGATATCAAGCAGTCTGATGAATACTGGATAGCCATGCTTTTAGATCGTCGCTACCAAGGCAAAATGGGGGAATGTTTTACTCTGGCAGAAAGGGAGGACAAATTACATTATGACCATAAAACACTGCGTACACAGCTTGCTGAAGCTTACAGTGAGCAGACCCCATCCGCCCCCACAGAGTCACCCACCTTTACAAGCAGCAGAAAGCCACTACAGCAGCATCCAGTTCAGTCCCCTCAACATGATGAAGCAGTTTTTCCAGGTGCAGCACCAGACAGAGGCCAGTCAGCAAGCCAACAGCTCCCTCCTCCATGCCCAGGTTTAGGCCTACCTAAAAGCTAACCACTCTCTGGCACATACCATGTTCCCTTGCCCCATGGATTTCTGGACAGGCAGACTGAAACAGTGGCCTGAACTGGCACAACAAACTCTCTATCTTCTTTCTTTCCAGGCCTTCAGTTCATCTTGGACAGGGTGTCCAAAACATCACTTTTGTCTAAATGAACCAAGCCCGGATTCAGGAAGATTTTCTCACTCTTCTGGCTGATTCTATTGTATAGACCATGGCCACCACACCTTTCTGGCGGTGCCCCATCTTGACACTGCCCCTTCATAATTGTACTGAATTACTGCATAAATACCTTTTTCTTACAGTCCAGGCAAAGTTGGAGCCTGCAATGCATCATGTCACTGCTACTAATGCCTAAAGGTCAATTTCCATGTACTCACTTTCCACACGGTCCACATTTTAAAATTTTCTTGAGGGGGGTTAAATTAATTCAAGGCACAGCATAAATGTATGTGATTACTGCATCAATACAGACATTTTCTCACAGTTCAGGCAGGATGAATGCAATCAATAGACCCTGCCTTGCTGCCGGTGCCCCATCTTGCAATTCTTGCTGTCTGTCTGTTTGTCTACCCTTATGTTGTGTACAGCTGCTATATGTTGCAGCCTGTATTATGGAACATTTGACACTTGCCAACCATCACATTCCCTCAAGCCATTTTTTTTTTTTTTTAAATCTCATAGCACCGTGTGTATTTAAACATCATCTGTCCCAGATAAGGGACAATTTTTGGAAGTTTTGGAATCTGAAAAAGCATTAGACATGTGTCGGCGGCAGTGTATCTTTAAACATGCTGTATGTTAACGCAGTCAAATGTGTGTTTACCCATCTTTATGTATGTCACTCAGAAATGATTTACTATTGCTGTCATTTCGTTCGAAAACTTGGAGAAAAATTATAAAAAATAAACAAAAAGAGATAAGAAGTTTTCCTGTAATCCTAGGAGGCGAAAGATGGTTATATACCAACTTTCAGCAATTGGAGCAACTTTGGTTCGGCTCAAACTGATTCGGATCCGAAATGAACTTTTTTAAAAAATCAGCAAGCCTGACCTGAAACTCGTTCGCTGGTTTGCTCATCTCTACGTCAATTAATAACACTTGTGGTAAAATATATTCTTCAAGCAGCTAATCAACTGTATATATTTTGCAGTCAGCAGCCACAAGCAGCAGAACATGTTTTACATGCGGTCAATGAGGTGCAGTCATCACAATTTTGAAATTGCCACATCTATCTCAGAAAACTAGTTTTCCATTGATTTCTACTGGAATCTGAGACACTGCGATTCCTAACTGCATCATGACTGCATCATGACCGCACAGTGTGGCCATACCCTCAGCGTCCAATTTCAGCTACTGATTTTGCTTCACATACACATCTTATTTTTTAAACATATTTCAAATTGTGTGACTATTACCTTACTTATTCTTCTACTAAAAAAAGATAAAAAATTACAGAAAAAAACTAGACCTCCCCTAAAACATAATCTTTATAAAATAAAAAGCCCTGATAAGATTGATCCCACTGTCTTCAAATCTATCCCTATGGGCCCTAACCTGGCTGCGAGATTAGATAATAGGAACCCACTAGACTAGGCCCGAGTGGAGAGACCGACTAACCCCGCCACCAACACCCCCGAATTACCACAGGTACTCATACCTAAAATCAATACAGTTACCATACGGAATATTTCATAAGTAATTGCCCTATTCCATATTTCCTCCACTGAGGACCAGGAGGATGGCATAAATATCAAGGAAACGAAGCCCGATGCGTTTCCCCTTGGAAAAATTCAAATCTGGGGTTCATCAGGGGCTGGTAAATACAAGATAAAGAATACAAGATATCCCAGGTACAAAGATGATGCTCACAGGAACACTGCTTTGCGAGTAAACAGCTATGCAAGATATCTGTCAATGAATGTAGATAATGATCATAATCAGGAAGAAAACATATAGGATATCATGTAGTTATCCAAATACCAGGAACAGATTGGTGAAAAGCCCACAGAACAGACAAGCCAGGATGTAACAATAACTCCTGCCAATGTCAAAAGTACACTATTCACACAGGATTTCACTTGCAGTTTGAAGGTAAATATGTACTCTTTAGCAACTAAAAACAGGAGCGGAAACTAATATAGGGACAAGTATATCTACCAGCTTCAGATGGGGTAAAGATAATCTCCCCATCTTTGCTTTATATAAGGCACTTATACAGGTGATATAAATAACATATATTGCCTATGTGTCTCAAACAGAGGGTATACTTATCCCATAGATGACACAGGGGTTAACATGGCGATGTCTGACCCATGCTCAAGCTGAAGGGAGCAGAGATTAGCGGGACTATGTCTGACCAGGGCTCAACCAACAGGGAGCATCATGATGCAATGTGGCTGTCCATTGCATCATGATGTTCCCTATGGTATGCATTGCATTCTCGAATTTCCATCTCCACTGCCTAGAGAGAGATATATCTATAGATAAATATCAATTAAGAAGTAGGGATGAATACAATAAATATTTCTGGGTGCTTCACCTGCTTCACTATGAGATCACTGAATGCAGGACAAGGTGGACAGAAATTTTGGTTGCATGAGAAAATGAGAAAAGTTCTGTACATAAAAAACAAAGAATATTTTATTACATGTATATTATAAAAATCCCTATCCATTGCATAGCAATACTTTTGGTAGGATAACCCTTATACATTTAAAGAGGTATTTTTTCAGATGGGTAATATGATAACTACATACACAATAATTAACATAACAAATCCTCTGTTACACATAATCCAGCCATGTTACAAAATATCTCTTATTGATAATACAAAGGTTACACACCTGCCACACATTAAAAACAAAAGTAAAATCATAAAATATACTGTGAAGGAGGAGACAGTTTCCCAAATACATGTAGAAACAGAATAGAAAGCCTATCAATACAGGGTGAAAAATAACTGAGAAGCAATGCTTGTTAATGCAGTAACAACTAAGCACTATGCCAATTCCCAGATTCAAAAAAACTCAAAAACTGACCCACTCTGGACATGTCACCAATAGTCAGAAAATAACAGGCTGAAGTCTCCACCACCTTAAAGGCTATGAAGATCTTTGGGGTTATTTGTGTATTATTGCATACTGTTCATTTTGTGATAAAAAAATAAATCAATTTTTACAATTGGTCCTTATTAAACATTTTCAGCAATTTTTGTGACATAGGGGTTACATTTCTTTTTATTTGCTATCACTTTCTGGTTAATAACTAAATTGTTATAAAGCTAATAAGAATATGGCTTCAATGAATGTTTATGATTTTAGGAGAACAGAGATAAGAGATATACATAAAAATGATTTTTAGCCCAAAATGAGTAGCATGTAATAATAATAATAATATTGCCAAAGGTGTTCATAGCCTTTAAGTGGCAGAACAGAGAAGGGGCTTTGAGGCAGAGGCTATTGGAAACGTCTAGCATGTTTTTATACTTTTTGGGGGTTTAGGAGTTAAGTATTGCCTCTACACCCATTGCTTTTTAATAGTTTTTCACCCTGTTCTATCAATAAGGAACATGGATTATGTGTTATTGTGTACCAGGCGATTTTGTACATTATGCATTGCGTACTAAGTTTTCCTTGGGCATTTCCTGGGGAAGTTAGCAAGTTGTAGGTGTTAAAATTACAACAACTTGCACAAGTTCCTACAGATCCAAATAAAAGTCATTGACATGTTCTGTTATGCCTGGACACTAGACAAAGTCATATATTTTTGCAGCATTTTAAGGAATTTAAGGCAATATGGCAGCTCCATAATTATTGTGTATGAATATACAGTAGTTACATTCTGCTAAAATATCCAGTAATAGTAAACATCTGGGGGCACAGATTCTTCCCACAGCAGCACTGTGATAGAAATGTTGCTAAGAAGTAGTTACCGTACATATATTTTACTGTATTATGCAAAAGATTCAAGCTGTGTTCCTGACTAACATGTTTCTGCCTTTGCTAGCTAGCTGATTTTTTTGGGATCTTCTGATGATCTTCTATAATAACGCATCCTGAGGAAAGTACAAATCCTACAGAATGTGTTTCCCGTTCAAGTTTTTTTTTTATGTTTAATACATTTTTATTAAGTATTTTGTCATAATGTCAAATACAACAATCAAGACTTTAACATAACATAACAGATACCACAGAGTAGAAAAGGATTGCATGTGTTACCGCCTGGTTGAGTTGTGTGGTATCAACACATCAAAAAAATAGCAGGAAGATAAAGAAAACATAAAGGCAAAGTACATACAGTAGGTAGAGTATTAGCAGTTACATATTCATAGGTGTTTACAACTAAGCCTGGATTATTGACCCGGGATATTGACCGGTGTTACAGGTTTTCGGTCTCGTAGCTGATTTGGGGAGAGTGGATGCAGTTGGGCACAGAGAGGGCCAGGCTGCCTACTCTCTCTCATATTTCCTGAGAATAAAGTTATTTTGAGCAATCATCCTTTCATAGGATTTAGTAAATTCCACAGATCTCAGTATATCCTGACACCAAGGGATAATTGTGCTCTTCCAGTTTTTAGTGATAGCCAGCTTGGTAGCCATGAACATATGCATTGCCACTGTTCTGTAGCAGGTCGGTAGCTGTGTCAAATCGATCAATAGTAGGGCTACATATGGCTCTGGAGCTATCTGATGCCCAACTGCACCCAAGAGAGCCTGGAAGACCGAGGACCACAAACCTGAGATTCTGGGGCACTTCCATAGCACATGCAGAAGAGATCCCTTCCCACAGCATCCCCTCCAGCAAACATGGGAGGTATCAGGGAAAACATGGCTAAGTCTCAGTGAGGTAAAATACCACCTAAGCACTGTATTCATGTAGGATTCAAAGTGTGTTGTACATTTCAAGTGTGAAACAGAAAATCTAATGGCAGTGGACCATTGGATAGTGGAGAAGGATTTCCATAGCTCAGCTTCCCAGGAGAGGAAGGGGGCTGACTTAATGAAGGAATCTTTACAACCCAAATTGGAATATATCAGTTTGATCCCTGGTGGTGCTGCGGTCCTTATAGACCAGAGCCACAGAAGTTCCACGTTAGATTTAATAGTGAAGGGAAGTCTCCCACTCAGAAGGTGTCTTATCCTCAGATATATATAGAACTCTTTGCAAAAGCCTTTAACGAGGACTGAGACATGAGGTCAGCCACTTCAGTAATACCTCTCTCTTTCCAGGACTTTAGTGAGAGGTCTGGAATAAGACACTGTAGAGAGTCAATTGGGGTTAACTGATCTGCAAGAGTAGGTGCTCCTTCCCCCCTGGCATAGTAGGTCTTCCATAAATGGATGTGGAAATAAGGTAAGATGGAACAAAGATGGAGGAATTCTCCTGTAGCGCCTTAAGGTTCTGTGATGGGGCTTGTGCTAGCTCAATACAAACCCAATGTTTAGAAATGTTGTTGACCCACCAATCCCTCAGCTGGTTGATTCTAGAGGCTAATTAATAATCAAAAAATATTGGGTAGGCTCAACCCACTGGATCTCTCGTGTCTATTCATGATGCTTTGGGCTATTTGGGGTCTGCCTTTATACCAAATGAACTGATTTAGCATTCTGTTGATGGCAAAAAAGGAGGCAGGGATCAATATAGGGAGTGTCCTGAGAGAGATACAATAATTTAGGGAGTGAATGTTGTTAGAATGCCGCAATGTGACCTAGCCATGATAGTTCAGTCTTAGCCATGTTTCGCAGGTCTGCCTACAAGGTAGAGAGGAGAGGGGGGAAGTTAGCAACATATAATTTTTAAGGGGTAGAAGTTACCTGAATCCCTAGATTACTGTACATTAGAATCTTGCCAGTGTAGTGGAAATTGTACTCTCAAAGACTCAAGGGTTTTTTGAAGAATCAAAAAGGGTAGAGCTTGGGATTTACTCTCATTAACCTTATAGTAGGAGAGGGCGCCATAGGAATGGATAATTTCCATTACTGACTTTAGAGACACTGTGGGGTTTTCTAAGGTCAAAATAATATCATCCGCATAGAGTGAGAGGCTGTGTTGCCTGTCACCAATCTCAATTCCTTCAATCTCAGTGGCTAGCCAGATTGCTTGACCCAGAGGCTCTAATGATAAAATAAAAATATGGGGTTAAAGAGGGAACCCCTGTCTCTTGCCATTTAATATTGTAAAGAGGTATGAGAGGACCCCATTTGCCAGGACCCGGGCTGACGGTACTGTATATAATGCCTTGACAGCTTTCACCATCTGTTCTGGAAAGCCCATGATGCGGAGCCCGAGAAGACAAACGACCAATTCACCCAGTCAAATGCCTTCTCGGTGTCCAGGATGACAAATACCCCCGATGTTGATGTCCGATTGATGTAGTCCATCAAATTCAGTACTCTCCTGGAGTTATCTGTGATTTGTCGATCTTGCACAAATCCAACCTAATCTGGAGCCACCAGAGATGGGATAATCTTGGATAATCTATTGGCTAAGAGCTTGGTATAGATTTTAAGATTGTTATTTAGTAAAGAAATAGGGCAGAAATTTTGGGGGACAGTTGGGTCTTTGCCTGGTTTGGGAACGTCACTATGACCGCCTTTAACGTTTCTTTGCGGAGTCTGCCCTCCGTCATGGCACAAGACAGGGATGCGTGAAGGTGAGGCATCAGGACCTTAGTGTACAGTTTATAATAGGAATTAGAAAGACCATCTGGTCCAGGGCTCTTTTGTTGGGGTAAATGACTAATTAACCGGTCAATTTCTTCAGTAGTCACGGGGGTACATAGGGACACTCGTTGTTGCGTGTTCAAAGAGGGAAGAGATAGAGATCCGAGAAAATTGTTAATCTACCGTGCTGATGCAGTCCGCCAGGTTATATAGTTGTAAATAATAGGATATGAACCTATTAGCTATGGATTTAAGGTCATATATCTTCTGGGTCTTTGAGGAATTGCAGAGATAAGCAATGCGTGATTTCAGAGCCCTAGCTCTAATTCTTTTCACTAATAGGCTCCCAGCTTTATTACATTGAGAATAATACATAGCTTTAACTTTCTTTAGGGAAAGTTCCTATTTATGTAGCATGCTCTCATGGAGTTGCATCCTGAGGTACCTAAGTCTCTCTGATAGAGTTGGAGATGGGGAAGATTTATTTAGGGCCTCTGCTGCATTGATTTCTAAGAGAAGTTCAGAAAGATGCTTTTCTCAGAGTTTTTTGTCCATTTGGCCTAATTTAATGAACAATGAGTATAAATGCCTTATGGGCGGTCCATACTACAGAGGAATCACAGATGGGGCATTAAACTGGAATTACTCATCTAATGATTGTGTCACCTTTGCTTGATATCTGGAGTCCGCCAACAAGTACTCATTTATTCTTAATATTAGACTTGGGGGTACATGAAACATTTTTTCGATGACGAGTAGCACTGGCGCATGATCCGACCACATGATTGTACCAATGGTGGATTCCGTTGCAACCGAGAGGGTTAGCCTATCTACTAGGATGAGGTCACTTTGAGAATATGACTGATTGGACATTGAAAAATAAGAGTAGTCTTTTTCAGTGGCGTGGTGGATACACCAGACATCAAACAGGCAGTGTTTAAGCAATATATGAGCTAAGGATTGAGGAGTAGTCCTTGCGGAGGATATTATGTCCAGAGAGGGAACAGGAACCATGTTAAAGTCCCCGCACACAATCACCCTACCTTTCTGCAGTGTTTGCACTTTCTTAAGCAGCTTATTCAGGAAATGTTGCGGTCTCACATTAGGGGCATACAATCCCACTAAGGTATATAACACATTGTTCAAATAACAAACATGGATTATATATCGTCCACCACGGTCAATAGTAGAAGAAACAGTGGTGTGAGCCACAGTGGTGCGAATCGCCATGAGAACACGCCGCTTTTTCTGTTATGTGCTTGAACTACAACAGGGAAGCAAATATGTTTAAGTCTAAAAGCATCCTGAGGAATAATATGCGACTCCTGTGCGAAAAAAAAGTCACATCTTAAAGAGAGTGCCTCCTTCTACATCATACGGCACTTGTGAGGGCTATTCAGACTCCGTACATTCAATGAGCCTAGTCTTAATACCATAGTGTTGTAAGCAAAGCTATATTAAGCATGCACATGTCTGTTCTGGAAGAAGGCGAGCACTCTCCACCCAGGAGGAGCCCAGGCACACACCATAGTAAAGTCGAAACTCTACCAAAAGTCAAAGTGGGAATGCAACTTAAAATATAAAACATAAACAACAAACATCTAAAAAACTCAGTGCCTGTTTAGGAGAGTAAAGGAAAAACCAGAAGGAAGGCATCCAGTAGTGCCTCGCATATACTTGTGGGGATAGTTCAACCAGCATCACCGAGAATAGTCATACTCATCTATTCCTGCCTCAACGCCTTTCCTGGGAGAGTAGAGTCCTCATTGGTTCTTCTTCTTGCGCCTGTAATCCACCAATTGGCGTTCATTTTCTGCAAAGATGCGTGGGGGTGACCTAGGAGCCCGGATGTCCTCCACTTGAATGTTCCACAAGGCCAATGCAGCTTTGCCTTCCTCCACAGAGTGGATCACTGCAAATTAGCTATTTCTGTGTACTAGAAGCTGAACTAGGTACCCCCATCGGTAAGCTATAGAATTGTTCTGTAGAGCAGAGGTGATAGGAGCCAAGTTGTGGCGCAATGGTAAGGTAGCTGCTGAGAGGTCAGCAAACAGCTTAACCACCTGATGAGGGGCTGGTAATTCCTCCAGCTTCCTGGCTGCCATCAAGACTCCTTCTTTTATGTGAAAAAGGTGAATACTTGCCAGCACATCTGGTATTCTCAGACAGGTGTTTCAATCTGGCTATTCTGTGGGCTCTGTCTATAATGATGTCCTGCTCTGTGCAGGAAGGGAGTAGCAGCTTGATCAGGTTTTGAATGTATTCTTGGAGCCCCACTGGTGGTACATTTTCCAGTACCCCGCACAACTTCAAATTGCTCCAGGTCCGATAATTTAGCCCTGAGTCGGGCTACTTCCTCTGAGAGTAGATCATGATAATCAATGAGATTGTTATGAAATGCCGCAAATTCTCCCATCTTGAATTCCACATGGTGCACTCTGTTATCTAACTCAGAGACTGAAAACTGGAGTGGTACAATTAGCTGAGATAGGTTTTCCGTCATAGACTAGCTAAACGCTAGCAACATGTCTTTCAATAAAGTACCTGATGCTTCTTTGTCTGAAGTGGGGAAGTGCTGGAGTACCTCTGTCAGCGGGGTTAGCTCTGCAGTGGGGTAGATGATTCTTCTGTCCCACCTAACTTGGAGGAGTCCTGTAGCCAAGGCACTGCTTTGCTGGGCTCATGGTGGGAGAGACCTGTGTGGCGCATGCCACTAGAGGTGACGGGACCTGACAGGAGTCTCCTGGGTTTGGATGGCGGGATCTTGTCTCAAAGTAGAGTTCTGGGGAGATTGGTGTGATGAAGAGAGGCTGTGCTGCTATAGTTCTCCGGCTCCTTCACTGCATGGAGAGCGCAAATCTGAAGAGGAGCTGGGGCTGGAGCCAGGTGCGGTGAGTGTGATATTGCTTCCGGCGCCATCTTTGCCACGGTCTTGGCCGAAGAAGAAGTCCAACTTTCCCTGGAGTTTCAGACTCCTTTTACCTATGGTCATCATGAGGAAGTTGAGATGGGAAACAGGGGATCTTCTGAGTCGAAAAAAGCATTTTGTAGAGGGGTCTTGCAGGACTAATACGCTATCCAGGAGCTGGAACACTAGTTCTTGCTCGGCCGCTCAGCCACGCCCCCCTCAAGTTTATTTTTTATTCATTTAAAGGCAAGTTTTCCTCTATTTTTAAATCCACTCCTGACTTTGGCTTCAAAAACTGCATCAAAAATGTATTTGAATGTGAAACCTAGGCTTACTATTATAAATGATTTGTATTTTGTTGAAACCAATAAGCAGTACACATTTTCCTGCCTCAAATGACTTCAGGTTTCCTGATGCAGTTTTTAAAGCCAAAACCAGGAATACAAAATAAAAAAAATGGATGAATAAAAAAAAAAAAAGATGAGGTCATATCTGTCCTTTATACTCTCCTGTTATGATCCACTCCTGGTTTTGGCTTCAAATACTCAATCATAAAACCTGAAAATCTAAGCCCAGCCTGAAGGTATGTGTTTATCTTACAGTATGTGGTAACTCCAACTAGTGTTCTGTCCACCAACACAGTGTGAAATCATATTTTCCAGCTCTTTTGACCCCCATGCATCTCATTGGATTGCAATGTTGAAGAAATTTCAACATTTTGAATCATTCTTTCTTCTTTCCTCCTCAAGGCAAGGAAATAAAAAAAAAAACCTTAGGGGTTTTTGAGATGTTCTTGCGGCACACTGAGAAATAGCATGAAATGACATTGATAAGAATCAATATGTTGTAACTGAATTATTGTCTGCTGCCTACACCTCAGGCTGCATACAGCTATAAAGAATATGCATGCATAAATGTAGAATACATTTCTTCTTTTGTTGACAGTATCTGTTAAACTTAAACATAAGATACCATGTTCTGTCAAACCCATATGGTCCTATTCTATTCATTTGGACAAATTGATGGATGAACGATTTTGATGGACAGATAGACAGGCAGGGGATGGGGCTTGCCACGCTGTGTAATGGCTACATAACTGCAGTGCTCCCGGCTGAACCACCTCCACCTCAAGCAATTTGAACCCAGATAACCCACAAGATGGTCAAAATTGGAAGGGAGAAGCCGGTGACCGTCCCCTCCATCCCCAAGCCGGACAAACCACAGTCTGAAATGGATAGATTCTTTTAAAAGAAGAACGCATCCCATGCCGGCAGACATAACATGGCGCCGAAATGCGCTCCTCCACCTTCCATGAGGGAGACTCAGACGAGGAAAGTTTAGGGCTGCTCTTGGACCCTGCTGGTGAGTAGGACCCTTCACACATATCTAAGTTCTTCCTAACTAAACGCTGGAAGACTCCCAGTTGGGGCTTCTACAACATAGCGAGGTGTTGGGGACGGTCACCCTCTCCTATTGAGACCATATTAACCACGATCTCCTGCAAATTGAGGACCAGGAGAACCATAGCAGACGGAAGAACATTAGGCTCTGGGGCCTACCTGAGACAGTTAGCACCAAAGCCATCCCACAAGCAGTTACCTCAATATTCGCTAAGCTGCTGGGGGAGGAGAGGGCACAACAAGTTGTCATCGAGTGAGCACATAGAGCCTTCAGGCTCAAGCCGCCACCAGATAAACCCCCTAGAGACATTATCTGTGGACTTCTCAGTTATTTAGATACAGCTGCTATGCAGCGAGCAACCCGAGATATTAAATAAATCTACGAGGGGCA
The DNA here is from genome assembly GCA_033119425.1 of Bufotes viridis. Classification (NCBI taxonomy): domain Eukaryota; kingdom Metazoa; phylum Chordata; class Amphibia; order Anura; family Bufonidae; genus Bufotes; species Bufotes viridis. Next base: position 370,984,166 of record CM065590.1, on the reverse strand, counting down.
CGTATATCAATATTCCATGATCTAGCAGCCAGTCCTCTGGTGAAAAGGTACATCCTGAAGCTCCTCACTGAAGCCCTCAGAGCATAGGGTCTCCCTATATTCTGGCTCTACACATTTGGACTTGCTGTCATGAAGGGGGGCCGCCAGATTGTCATATGTTCCCCTGAGGACCTCGCACAGGCTTGGAAAAAGCTAGAAGTACCTCCTATGGACGTCCCGTCTTGGTTTCCCATATCCTCTCCAACTGACCTCCCGAAGCTACCTCAGTCACAGGTTTGGTCGGTGGTCACAAAGAACAAGCTGCCCAGAAGACCTTCCACAGCTATGGCCTACGATCCAGCCTGAGAGCCTGATTCACTGTTTGGTTTCTCTCTCTCTTTTCACTAATTTATATTGCAGACACATCAGACACGCTGTTGGACCCTTTTTTTGTTTTTTAAGACTAAAGATCCGGGACTGACCTTTGATGACCTGCACATTTGAACAGCTTACATTGTGAACTCTTTGGTGGAGGTGCATAACAGTCACCTCACAAGGCAGCCACCTCCCATCCCATTAGTGCCCCCCCTGGGGCTCCTCGAGCCACTACTGATGGCCTGTGGATCATGGGGGCACTCCTCTTTCTTACACGTCTATCTGCTAAACACTCCCCATGTTCCCTCATGTTCTTTTAGGTTTCATTGTTTTGTTATTCTGTTAAATGCTCTGAATATCTAGTGAGTAAGCTATGGTAGCATCCCCCTTACCCCATTTAATATGGCAGCTCTTATATTGTCCTTTAATGTCAGGGGCTTAAACACACCACAAAAGCAAAACCAGATGCATAGACTCCTGCAGGGGGAGAAAGCAGAGTTCCTCTTGCTCTAAGAGACCCATTTCCGCCATTGCCTACCAGATTGTACTCCCAATAGTACCACAGTACACACTCCTCAGCATCTAGAGGTATGTAATTTGCAGTCCATCGCTCCAAAACCTTTTCAAATGAAATCCCTTATTGCAGACCCTGAGGGCAGATTCTATCATTGTGATAGGCACTCTGGGTGGCCAAACAGTAACTATAGAAAATGTTTATACCCCTAAAACACACCAGATTTCATGGCTCTTCAAGACCCTTGGCCTTATTAGAATTAACTCACTAGGCACACTACTACTTAGAGGTGAGTCAATGTAGCTCTGGACCCCTGTATGGACTCAACGTCTACCTCTCAATCAATCTCTAGGAAGCTCCTTATCTGACTAAAAATGCTACTCTCAGATATAGCTTTTGTTGACGCATGGTGCACAGTACATATAGATGACAAAGATTTTTCATTCTATTCCAACACACATGGCACCTATCACTGCCTAGATTATATATTTGTACCTGTAAATTCTGTCCCTCATATCATCTCTGCCAAATAGCTCAGATAACTATCTCTGATCATGCCCACGTTTCTGCCTTCTAGAAGACATGGAAACTCAATACTACAATTTTAGACAATCCAACCCACATCCAAACTCTAACCCAAAAGCTTGAATCTTTCTTTCAGACTAATGAAGACCCAGCTATTTCACACCCTATCCTGTGGGAAGCCCACAAAGCCATCATCGGGGATGAATTTATTGCATTAGGCATTCGACTCAAAAAACAGAGGGAAAAAGTGCTTAAATCCCTACCTAATCAAATCACCCATCTGGAAAATACTCACAAAATTACTGACTCAGCCATTCACCTTAAGAAATTAGTTTCTCTCAGACCCCAGCTCAAAGAATTATTAAATATAAAATTCACAAAGACCCTCCAATTCCTACATTATAAATATTATGCCCATGGGGCAAAGGAAATCGGGTAATGTCCTCTCTGTTAAAGAAACCAAGAGCCAAAATCTTTATCTTTTCTATAAAAACCACCCGAGGCTCGAGAGTCACTTAGTCCCCTTTGATAGTGTCATGACCGCTATCCCAGCAGCACTTGTGTCGCACCAGACGGAGGGGAAGGGGGACCCTTATCTACGGATGGGAAATAGAAAGGCCACCCCTGACTAACCCTAAGCTGGCACCTGTCTGCCCTGATACCCTAGACGGGGTGTGAACCTGTATGGCGAGCAGTATGCCTAAACCCTCAGTCACCCTAAGAAGACTAGACTGGGGAAAGGCAGATGGGAGCACTAGTCACCATCACTCATGTCTAGGAGAACAACAGGGGAAGACAGCAACAAACAAACAATCTCCAGCAGAGATAGACTTATGCAGTCACGAGCAGAGAAGATGATCCCAATAACGACAGTCCACGCCAAACAAGAGCTCCACAGCAATACCATCAAACAATCTCCTTCAAAGGTCAGAATAGCACTGGAAGTAAGGACTATATCTGGCAATGACTGCAAGTGAAACTGAAACTAATATAGTAGCTGGGAGTGGCAGACAGAACACACCTGAGAAGGATGCCTACAAACTCCCAGTCAGGACAAAAAGGTTCACAAGGCAAAACCCGGATGACATACCCTGAACCACCAAGCAAACTCACAAGCTATCGCGAGTAGCAAGTCACTGCGACCTTCTCCTCCCAGACCTGTCTGGATCAGTCACAGTCGTGACAAATAGCCCAACAGTTTCATTAATTCTACACAGCACTCTATAACCTAAACCGTCCCACCAGGAAAACCTCTGACTCCTCTCACATAGATGACCTGATAACTTCCTTTCTACGCAGTATAGATATCCCCACATTGACAAATGAGGACCGGACCCAGCTGATTGCCCCATATCAGAGGAGGAGGCCAAGAGGGTCCTAGACACCATCCTACCTGAGAAAAGCCCGGGACCAGTCGGCTTTCCTATAATATATTATAAAACATTCAGGAAGACCCTACTCACTAAGTTTGTTTCTCAAGGTTCTATACTCCCTCCTCAATCTCTTGAGGTCTATGTCACAATTATTCATAAAGAGGGCAAGGACCCCGAGCTTTGCAGTAGCTACCGCCTGATTTCTTTATTAAATAAAGATCTAAAATGGTAGGCAAAGATTCTTGCTCATAGACTCTCCTCTCTCCTCCCTAAGATTATTGGAGAGGAGCAGGTGGGATTTGTACAAGGAAGAGAAGGGAAACACAGTGTTTCTAGGGTCTAACATGCTGTCTATTATGCCAAACATAAGAAAATACCATTGGTCTTGCTAGGTACAGATGCATAGAAGGCTTTCGACAGGGTCAGCTGGAAATTCATGAGACATACATTGCAACCTTTTCATTTTCCTGACCCATTTATCCAAGCAGTTTTCTCTCTGTATTCCTCCACCACAGGTAAGATACAGATTAATAGCACCCTGTCAGGATACTTTTCTATACGAAATGGGACGTGCCAGAGCTGCCCTCTATTCCCCTCACTGTTCGTTTTGTGAATGGTGTATTTTCAAAAGAAGCATTTCCAATCTGACCAGATTAAAGGCTTTAAACTGTGCACCTTCACGCATAAAAGTGCCGCCTTTGCGAACGATCTATTACTGGTTATCAGAAACCCATTGGTAGCCTTCCCTACTATACTACAGACATTTGACGACTTCTGCAGTGTGTCCAACTTCAAAATTAACTTTGACAAGTCTGAAGCCCTGAATGTGTCCTTTTCGAGCTCCCAGCAGGGAAATCTCCCCGTTCTGATGGCCTTCAGAAGCTATCAAATGTCTAGGTGTTCTTATCCCTGCCAATCTGACCTCCTTGTTTTGTCTTAACTACCCTTCGTTATTCCAGAAAATAAGCAAAACTCTCCAAAACTGGAAAATCTAATATGTCTCCAGGTTCAGGAGGAAGAACATTCTTTCCACGTTTGTTCTCCCCCAGCTATTGTATATGATACACGTGTTGACTATAGATATACTGTGCCAGCTTCTTTCTTTTCGAGAGTTAAAATGCTATTTAGAAGATTCTTGTGGAATAACAAAAGAGCTAGGCTACCCTATCTCCATCTCACTCAAAAACCGTCTAATGGTGGTATCTCCCTCCCTGGTTTATCTCTATACTTCCAAGCTACTCAATTGGCACGCTGAACCCTGTTAGCTAACCCCCAATTGAAAAACCCATACCTGGTGATTGAGAGAGAGGTGTTGTGGCCCCAATACTGAGTCTGGCTATGGCTTAGGCATTTAGTTCTGAGGCTTACGCTGACTCCCAGTGAAATGACACGAGGTATGTTGAAGATCTGCAGGGCCCACCCTACCCTATCATTATCTAAGGGTCTACTCTCTCTCCTAGCACCCCTGAGCACTATCTGCTCAGCCTTCGCAAATAAGGATATCTCTACATGGTGGGACTCACTGCCTGACATACGAGTCTCAGAAGCTATCAAAGCACCTTCAGAGTTGGCTTTGTCTTCCCTGATTAACCAACACCCTTGCCCCCCACTTATCAGTTTACACGTATTTGATCTCTCCTCATCTCTTTGAAAACTGAAGCTTAAAAGTACTGACAATAAAATTGACCCAACCTGGTTAGAGAACTACTTTTCTAGATTACCCACCCCCTAAGCTCCTCTCTAAGATCTACTCAGCCCTACTTAGGGACCGCACTCTATCCAAACCTGCCTTTTTCGCATTATAGTAAAGAGAGCTCATTTACACAGAAGGAGATATCCACAATCCTCTCACGGGTTCATGGGTTCTCTAGATGCGTAAAAATACAGGAGAACGCAATTTAAACTATCACCTGTTGGTGCAGAACACCGGATTACCTTTTTAAAATTGGGGTCTACCCAGACAATATTTTCTGGTTATCTAGAGAGGAAGTGGGCACCCTTTCACATATATTTTTGGAGTGTAAATTGCTCAAACAATAATAGGCTGACCTGGGTGGAGCAATACAACAAATCTACCCAGGCACCCAAATCACTTTGGACAAGGAATTGGTCCTCCTTTGGCTCACAAAAGGCCACTTCCAACCCTCCAAACATGACCTAATAACCTCCCTCATCACCACTGCAAAAATATTGAACCCTCTACACTGGTGGTCAACCTCGCCCCCGACCCTAGATCAATGGATCAATAGAGATGGCCTGAACTATTCGCCGGCGAACATAGCTTGTTCACATTCGCCGCGGCGGGCGAACATATGCGATGTTTGAGCTCACTCGTATACTTTATCATTGAGCAAACTTTGACCCTGTACCTCACAGTCAGCAGACACATTCCAGCCAATCAGCATACCCTCCCTCCCAGACCCTCCCACCTCCTATCTAAACGCAAGGACAGCATCCATCTTAGATTAATTCTGAAGCTGCAGTGTTAGTAATTGCAAATTGCAATGCGATTAATGTAACCTGTATTATTCGCATTGCGATTACAACTTATATATGAGTTCCTAATGGTTGTATTGCTAGAATATAACGAAGAGATAACAAAAATAGCACTATATTCTCAATCTTCGATATATTCTAGCAGTACAACAACCATTAGGAACTCAGATCTAAGTTTAATTCGCAATGCGATTAATATAACCTGCATTAATCGCACTGCAAATTCAACTTAGAGCTGAGTTCCTAATGGTTGTATTGCTAGAATATAATGAAGATTGAATTCTCAATCTGACGTTATATTATAATTCTAGCAATACAACCATTATGAACTCAGCTCTAAGTTGTAATCGCAATGCGAATAATACTTATAATTATTAATCGCTTTGCAAATCCATTTGATGCCTCTATTTGATTGTATATGATGGTTGACTATGACTACCACCAACGTTCTGCTGCCTCCGAGGCAAGATATCTGACCCCCCAGGGGCCATTTAGGCGTTTTTGATAGAAAACGCATCAAAAACGCATCTGCGTTTTTATAATTTTTTTATTTTTATTTTTGTGCATTTTGCCACATTTGGTTGCATATTTACATTTGGTATAGGCAAATATGGTAGTCTAGATCATGAGTCTATACCAAAACTTAGGATCATTGTTTGACAGCATATTTTCTAAGCCATGTAGCTGAATATTGATTTGGGAGTAATGATCTAGACTACCATATTTGCCTAAACCAAATGTAAATATGCAACCAAATGTGGCAAAATACACAAAAAAAGTAAAATAAAAAATAAAAAAAATTATAAAAACACAGATGCTATCAAAAACGCCCAAATTGCCCCTGGGGGGGTTCAGATATCTTGCCTCGGAGGCAGCAGAATGTTGGTGGTAATCATAGTCAACCGTCATATACATTGTAAGTATTATTCGCATTGCAATTACAACTTAGAGCTGAGTTCCTAATGGTTGTATTAATAGAATATAACGAAGATTGAATTCTCAATCTTCGTTATATTATAATTCTAGCAATACAACCATTAGGAACTCTGCTCTAAGTTGAATTTGCAATGCGTTTAATGCAGGTTATATTAATCGCATTGCGAATTCAACTTGCCACACTTGTCAACTACGTACCTTTCCATGGGAGTTTTGCCATGGATCCCCCTCTGGCATGACACAGTCCAGGTGTTAGTCCCCTTGAAACAACTTTTCCATCACTATTGTGGCCAGAAGGAGTCCCTGTGGGTTTTAAAATTCGCCTGTCTATTGAAGTCTATGGCGGTTCGCACTGTTCGCACGTTCGCGAACATTTGCGGAAATTTGCGTTCGCCGTTCACGAACGGAAAATTTTATGTTCGCGACATCACTATGGAGTGATCAAGGGGGCCTTTCATTCACTCTGATGCGCTGGGTCTCTCTGAAGAAACCCAGCATATCAGAGCTGTAGTTGCTATGGAGGCCTGCAGGTAGCAAAGGTCCATAGGCTAACAGCAAATGAGGTTTACAATGCAGTGCTAATTGACTGCAGTATAAGCTATTGCATATTCTAGGCCTCTGGGTGGGGGGGGGAGATAAAATAATAAATAAAAGTATACAAATTCAAATCCCCTGCCTTTCCCAAGAATTAAAACAAAAATAAACAATTAAAAATAATACACATTATAGTTTTCTTTTTGTATCCCAAAAATGTATCCTGTACTATGAATGCCATAACTAAAACATCTAAATAACCAATTATAAATTCACTTAAAAAAAATTTGAATGAGATATTATAAAAAATTCACACGCACAAACAATCCAAAAAGGTATCAACAAAAATAAACTACAGATCATCCCTGACACAGCTCAAAAAACCTAACTATAAAAATATATGGGGGTCCAAAGCTTTATTTTTTTTGTTCAGTATGAAAACACAAAAGAAAATATGTATTGCTATAATCATACTGACCCAGAGAATAAAGACTATAAATGCAGTGCAAACAAAACCCATGCTGCAGAATTGCATTTTTTTCCAATTCTAAAAAAAAGTTATGGCTCCCCCGGGAAGTAAAAAAAAAAAAACAAGAACAGAAAATTGCAAGGTTTTGAAGGGGTTAAATAGATCCAAGATTTCCAGCAATATAAATATGTATCTGCCTCCTTGTGTGAGCGTTTTGATAACAGGCAGGGAATAGTAGCTTGTTAAAGATATGACTATAGACCCCAGTGTGTGATGGAAGAGCCAGTATGACTAATATGCATGAACATCTCTTCAGAGGCAGAACATTTCTCAGTTAAGAATAATGCTTAGTACAATAAAGAACCTGAATGTGTTCAGCCTTTAAGAGATCTAACTAGCACAGGTGTTTCATGTCCCTTTGTAGTCCATTGTTAACGTACAATTTTGATCTTGGTTGTCTGGTTGGCTACATATGCAGACTGCACAACAGTATATATGCATGAGAACAACCCTTTATCCTTACTACACATACAACATATAAAGTATAAAACTATTTTAATAGGTTAAATCTTGCTTTAGGCTCCATTCAGACGTCCGCACTTTGGGTCCGGATCATTTCTGCAATTATGCGGAACGGGTGCAGATCCATTCATTCCGCAACCTCATTTCCGGTCCGTGGCCCCGAACTTCCGGTCCATGGCTTTGCAAAAAAATATACCATGTCTTGTCGGCAGCTGGGGACTAGAATAGGCATGTCTATTGGGGTGCCGGCCCATTGTTTTGCAGATCCGCAAAACACTGAGGACGTGTGAATGGACCATTACAGTCACATTAATGAAGATAGGTTTCCTCTCTGTTTTTTACTAACTGCAAGATTTTAAGCAGTAAATGAAGCAAAACATTTCTTCATCAGGTCTTCCAGGAGAACTATCTCGTTAACAATAGTATATTAATGTGAACCTCTACAGGGATCTGCCATCACAAAGCAAACTGACCTGGAGGTTCCTGGACATTACCTGTGCCCATGGATCATACAGTTTGAAATGAATCTTTCTGGAGTTAAAATGTAGCTTCTTAGGTCACTGTAGGTAGTGATGAGCGAAGTTTACAAAAATTTGATTTGGCTGCTTTGCCGAATTTCAAAAATAAATTTGCTTCATGACACATTACTTCGTCAGTAAGTGTATTTTTTTGTAAGTAGCGAGTGCAATGAAGGGGAGCGGGATCCTACATTCATCACTAATTACGGCATCTGAGATGAAAAATGAGGACTTTCAGGGATTAATCAGTTAAAATCTCGAGCAAAATATCGCACGGTGTGGGATGACGTCGTCACTTTGGCCGGCATGGTGATGTCATACATAACCGACCGTGGATGAGATTTTGCACAGAATCTTCAATCAAGATGGCCAGGACAGCCTTTTCACACTTAAATGGATGAGGTGAGCACAACATTTCTTTTTTTGTCGCTATTTCAGGGAAAATTTATTCTTTACCACAAAGCACGAGGAAATTCGGCTTCGTGGAAAATCAAATTTTCCCTGAAATTCGGATCAAAGTCCCCTTAGAACACTTCTCTCAACCCTAACTGTAGGTATGGTATCTTGAAGGTGAACGCCCACTTTGTAGTATCTTGATGGTTAGTGTTGATCACGAATTTTCGAATTGCGAATTTTAATCACGAATATCAGCACTTCGAGAATTCGCGAATATTTAGAATATCGCAAAATATATTCGCGATCGCGAATATTCGCTTTATGCGAATTTTTAATATGCAAATTTTCGCATGCAAGAAAATAATGGCATTATTTTCATGTTTGCGAAAATTCGCACAAAAATTAGCATAAATTAGCGTAAAAATTCGCATAAATTAGCATAAAATTCGCATAAGCTGGTATTTAAAAGGTATCTCAAATGCCAGTTTATGCGAATTTTTATGTTAATTTATGCGATTTTTTTAATGCGAATTTTCGCAAACAAGAAAATAATGGCTGGAGATTACGAATTTGCGAATTTTCGAATATATGGCGAATATTCGCCCAAATATTCGCGAAATATCGCGAATTCGAATATTGCCCCTGCCGCTCATCACTATTGATGGTACAAAATTCACTGCTCCTCACATGCTTCTGGGTAATCATACCCTAAAAACGTATCCCCTATGCTCAGAATAGGAGATACATTTCTGATCAATGGGGGCCCCACAACTGAACCCCAATTGGTTACAAGAATGAGGTGAATGCAGCTCCATTTAACTCTATGGGACTGCTGAAGAGAAGTCCAGTATAATGCTTGACTATCTCCCGTCATACCTTGCCAATATATACAGTTCTAGAAAAAACCTCAGAGTGTCATTTAGGGCATGTGCAGTGGAGAGAAGGAGTAAAGATCAGCGGCACTCACCATTCGCCTTTAAAAAATCACCTTTATTTTCACTCCCTTAGGAGCCAACATTTGGAGGAGGGCTAGGGCGGACAAACCTCATGCTGAGTGTAGTGACCGGCAACAGGCTATTTCAATTCTGAACAAATTTCCTTGAACTGAACCAAATATCATGGTTAATTTTCTAGAATAGCACCTAAAACTAATTTTGGGAAATCCACTCATCTCTATCAAATACCTTGCATTGACATATAATTAACCCATTCAAGATGAAGCCCATTTTCATTTTTTAATTTTCTTTTTTTCCTCCCCACATTCCAAGAGCCATAACTTTTTTAGTTTTCTGTTCCACATAGCCATATGAAGGTTTATTTTTTGCAGGGCAAGTTTCCTGCTGAGCTGTGCCTCATGCACAGCTTTAAAGGTAGTTTACTATAACAGGCCTGGGAAACATCACCAGGCTCAGATCGGAAGGCAGAGAGAGACCCCTTCCTCTGCCTAACTGTACAGATGGATTGCTATTGACTATGGCATCTTAGGGGTTAAATGATCAGGTTCTGTATCATCATCAATCCTGGTCATTGTGACCAGATGCCTACTATATTATACAGCCAACACCTGTCATGTGTGAAGTGCACCCGCTTCATACAATCGCTTACACATTATCACATACATGTATGTGATAATGTGCGAAGGGGTTAAATGAAAAGATTCTGACTACCTTCTGCCATCTGAAGTAGGGACCTACTCCACACTGTGCACACATTGATTATAGTCTGGAAACTCAGGAAGGTCTTGGAATTTTTTTCAAAAGCAGTAAACATATTCCTCAGTCAGCTTAGTGACATTTATAGACAACAGATAAGGACAAGACATAAGGCCACTGGTGTCATATCAAATCTAGTTAAACATAGCAATGAAAGCACCGATGTGGAATTATGATGCTTTATCAATGTCTTCTGTCAAATAATATGCTAGTGGATGTTTCTATTTACAAAGTGTGACGACTGACCTTTTAAAGATACCGGAGGACACTGAATCATTACTTATGGGTATAAAACCTTTATTAGAAATGAACCATAATACATCTCATATGAAAGCCAAGCACATGATTACCAGGGTCGGACTGGGGTTCATTGGGCCTAAGTGCAACTCACTCACCCCTACTTATAGGTTTTGATTCAAAGAAATACACTCTAATGGCAAATTATTGGTTCCAAAGGCAACCCGAACATTTTTTTTTTCTCCTGGACTTTTGGGGCCCATATGGTAACAGAGCCTGGGCCCACCAGAGGATCCTTTAGTATTCTGGTGGACCAGTCCAGCACTAAAGATTACTGCCATCTAGTGCCACATGACCACTGCTGCCTGCAGCCTACAGAGGGCACAGATGTTGTAGTCTCACCTAGGCCATGGAGCTTAAGGGGGCCTGAGTAGACCAGTAATATAAATGAAACATGATAGTGACAGTTAACATAACTTATATTGGGGCCCAAGATTGTCAAGCTGTAGTTTTTCTGCATAGTGCAAAAGAAATAACAGAAAATCAGATGTGCATTGAGTTCAGTGTCACAAAGATCAAACATGTATGAAAAGGAACCAAGGATCAGGGTATGAAGACAGAAGAACAGTGTTCTGGACAGTAAAACACCCCTATACTGAGGTCTAGCTTTATGGGACTAACTTGTTGGAATTTAATAGTGCAGTAAAAGCATAATATGATATATGCATATTAAAGCACAGAGGAAAATGAGAAACCTCAATGAAAATGAACTTTTCAAGGTGAATTACTGTGTTCTACATAGGCTTTATGGTTTCTTCCTCAGTGTGCTGCCATGTTCAACACTGCACATTTTTCTTCTGTCATATTTTCATGACGTAATTTATGACTACCTTCTACATGGGCTATTAGATAACTGGATCATTTTAATCTAAAACTTTCGTGTAAAATTGAATTCTGTTATCAATGCTGAACATCTGGTTTGGTTGCCTCTGAAGGTAGTTGCTTAATATATTAGCATGAATAATGAATAAAACATAAATAAAGTGCAACCTTTGTGGAGTGTTAAAATTAAAGATCTTTGCATAGCTGGAGGCAAAGATTTTTTATTTTTTAAAGAAATGTATTGTTGGACAGATCCTACAACCTACATTGTCTATACCAGGCATGCTCAACCTGCGGCCCTCCAGCTGTTGCAAAACTACAACTCCCAGCATGCCCAGACAGCTTACAGCTATCAGCTTACAGCAGGTCATGGTGGGAGTTGTAGTTTTACAACAGCTGGAGGGCCGCAGTTTGAGCATCCCTGGTCTATAACATATGCTTTAATGTAGTTACATAAAAAAGCTTTAGTTTTAGTTTTAAATTAATCTGTTAGCTTATCTGGTAAATGATAGCATAGTATAGAAGTGTGAATAGACACATGAAAATAAATAGATACATCTGCTGTCTAAGGAGAAGATGGGCAGCACTCATCCAAGATTTACTGACAGATTTAACCCTTACATCCAAGAAATTTGTAGGTCCAGACTGCCTGGTGGCTTTGACTCTACCTTGCAAGAAGGAAACCCTTTAAAGAGGACTTGCAACCTCTCCTCTTATGTCTGTTTTGGCAATTTCTTACAAAAATTCCAGAGCATCTATTCCTATGATTCTCCTTTATTATTCCTAAAAGAAGTTATCGGTTAGCCATGAAGGTCAGGCTAGGTGTCACTAGTTGAAGATGTGTCTCAGCCTCGCAACACACTTGCAACACTGATTGGATAGTGTCAGGCTATGCAAGGACAAATCTCCCACTGGTAACACCCATCAGGAGCTACATTGCTAACTGATAGTAATTCATGTATAACTTCTAGCAGAACTAATAAAGGAATGGTACATTATAGGGTGATGATAATAGAAGCTCCAGAATTTTTATTACATGGGGAATCCAAATAACTACTACAATAGACATGGCAGTAGAGGTGACAGGTCCTCTTTGAGTCATATATGGTTTTCAACTGTCTATTTGCTCTTACAAAAGAAAGCAGAACATTGCGGTGAACTCCTCTTTATTCCTCTTTTGATAAATTTGCTATTTTTGTGGTGATGCAATCATGCATCCTATAACTGATCAACTTTGCAGTTTGTGTTTCAATTCATTACCATTCTCAGTATTATTGCTTGCTATAGATAAATTGAATTCTACACACTACAGTAGTACACATCTCTTGCATATTTGTTTCAATGTATCTGTGTAGGTTAGAGCTTGAATTCCAGCTTAATTTACATTGTGTTCCACCTTTGTTGCTACTTCAACAAGGAATGGGTTGTTCAGGATTTTTAGACTGATAGCTTATCCTCAGGAAAGGCCATCCATATCTGATAAGCTGGGGTCCAACGCCCCTTGGCTGTTTTTCAGTAGGATTGATCAGATATTGACAGACATGCAGATAGGCCATTAATATCAAAATCCTGGAAAGCCCTTTAATAGAATTGCAATATTAGTGAATCCCTAATATTTTTCATGTGAATTACTCCTATCGTGCATGGTGTGATAACAGACTGTAGGACAATAGCAGAAATGGATTAAAAAGAACACTTACTGTGACAAATTTATTCACAACCGGCAGAATTGTGGCATAAATGTCTGCAGGAGTCCCATTTAATGTCCCAGTTAATGGAACTGATTTTCAGTTACAGAAATTCCAGCAACCAATCTGCCGTGTGCGAATATACCCTAATAAAGTAGAGGACATACACTTTTCCCAGCACTGTAGATTTGCATGGTAAATTTAGAGGCCTATCAACCAGGAACTTACATTGTATTCCAATACATTTTTATGGTTGCTTCTGAAAAAAAGCCTGGAGACATGTTAGATTTCTAACATCAATAAGGTAAAATTACCTTCAAATCACTGTGAATAGAATCATTAGTGTCAGATCTCTGGCAACCATTTTAACGTGTCAGATTTCCAATAGGAAATTGCAGTTTATTCTTTAACTTATCAATGTTTTCTACTTTAATGGCATAACAATGACAGAGACGACAGACTGTGTAGAAAGTGAACCATATATTTTACAGGCAAAGGAAATATATACTGTGAGAAGATTATTTTCCGTTTCATGAAAGTAAGCTGACATTAAAAGCAGCAGTTGTAATATTAGACGCCATAAAACATTATAATACTAGTGTTACAATAGTGCATTTTGATATTTTGAGCTGCTGTTTTACTTTTCTTTTTAATTTCTGTTTTCCGTTCAAAATATCAGGCAAGTTTGGTACAAATGTATCAAAAATGTTTAGCATGAAAATGGCTTTGCTATTACAACAGCCATTCATGGTGCATGCCTCATTTTTCCACTGCAGTATAACAGATATACTGTAAGATGGTTTCTGATTGGTTGCTATAGGCAACAAGGATGTTTTTTTTATTATAGAGTTGTGATCATTTTTATCCATTGTCATGACTATAGACAAAAGGTTTGTACCCTTAGACAGCTGCATCAAAGGGCTATACACTAGGTATGAGCTAATTGATTTATCTCATCAGTAACAGTTCTTCACCCGCGAGGGGCTATCCCCACAGGTGAAGAAGCTCCCACCTGATGCTTGATTGACAGGGCTAGACATCTCACCCCGGCTTTGAGGAGCGGCACAAGCAGAGATGAGCTGTTTTTGTCACATTAACAGCACATGCATCGCTATACTTCCACGCACTGCCAAATAACCTCTCTAGTTGCACTGCTAGAGCAAGATATCCGGCCTAGTCAACCAAACATCAGATTTTCTACCTACGAAGACAGCTCCTCACAAGTGAAGAACTTTTGCTGATGAGAAAAATTGATTAGTTAGAATCCAGTCCAAGCATCAGACTACTGTATTAGTATGTGTTATACTATTATGGAAGTGCATTCATTTTGGACATGCCCCAGCTAGTTTTCTGTATTGGCTCTTCCATCCTTTTTTGTGATATTATTTATAATGCATTCAGATTTTAATTTAGAAATTAATTTGGGAGTGCCATAGTTGTTTTTTAATTCATCTTCTCAGTTGGGTACCTATGGGTACCTATTAAACTATTTGATGAGAATATTGTAGGTTTTTTACTATTACAACCCATGACTCAATCAGTGTCAAAGTTGAGGCCAAGTGTCTAGAACTATAATTTTTTATTTTTTTACAAAGAGCACTTATGCCCTTTAGACATGAACATGGCTAAAGGGCACATGAGCATGGCTTATTATAGTTAACCTTCAGCTCCCATATAGAGGGAAAAGTGCCCTGTGGAGCTGATGGGGCACAACATATTCAGGAGAGCATGTGTAAGACTACAGCTAGATGATTATTCAAGCACATGGAGACACAATGGATGCAATTGCTCATGCACATTCTGTATTCTGGCTCTGCACAACCATGAGTTGTATTCAGCCAACATATAGCACCTGTCGAGGTTTATGAGACCATACTGTAGTACTAAACACATCCAATTTACAATGCTGTATGCATGAAGCCAAAGTATCGGCAGAAAATGTTAACTGAAATCAAATTGCTATTTGTAACTCCTTTGTGCTACTTGAGATAGATTCTCTCAATTGTGCAATCATGATACAATAAGTTACAGGATAGGTAATACTCAATAGATCATCAATGAAGACTGAGGCTTTGGTTGAACCCTACAGAAATCATTGGAAATTATGCATGTGATCATGTTAAGTGGCTCAAACAGCATGTGGTCTACACATGCAACTTGGATCCTACAAGTAATAAATACCATCAGAATATCATGAATGCATAATTGTCCTGGATAAGGTCCCTGTATACATGCTCCATAACTAGTTTTTTACAAGCTTCCAAAAATGGACTTAAAGTAGTGCTTTAGAATATACATGGGGAACAGAATTTTCCAGTATAAATGGCTAAATATATCCTCAAAAACAGCATTGTTTTATTTTAGAGCATATGAATTGCTATTGTGATTAGTATGTTTTTTCCTTTAGCAGTGTACTGATAATATACGATAGTGATTAGTATGTTTCTTGTCTTCTAGGGTCTTCTACCCAGCTTACTACTGTATGAGTTACTCTGCAGTCATAACAATAACATGAAATACCACTATAAATCAAATTCCTAAAACTGTTATGATGGCTCATGTGATTCTGCAAATCATTGTAATATGATTTTTAACAAAAGCATAATTTGCCTTCAGTATTTTATTTCCTTCAATAGTGGAGAGATTTCTTAGCTTTAAAGAGAATCTCTCAGATTGACCATAATGTCTGATTTGCATGCAGTATCACATAGAGCAGGAGGAGCTGATCAGATTGATAAAGTTTTGTAGGAAAATATTTAGTATAATTTATACATTTATATCCATGCTTATTCTGAGCTTTGAAGTCAAGGAGGTGGTCCTATCAGTGATTGACAGTCTTCCTTCTATGACTGTACATACACAGAGAGCTGTAAGTCTTTGATATGACAACCTCAAAGTTCAGAATGAGAAGGAATTTAAATGTATAAAATCTGTATCTTATGTACAAAACTATACATCAATCTACTCAATACTGCCTGCAGATTACTACATATTTTCATGGTGACGGATTCCCTCTAACTGTAACAGAATGCCAATGCCTTCCTGGATACTCAGAAAGAAAGAAGACAATTAGACCTTCTTATAATATTGAAAGAGACAGAATTCATCTGATCTTTGCTCTGACATATTCTGAAAAAGAATTCCTAAATATATTGAATTTGCATGTTGAACTGCTAGCAATCAGAGTGAGGAATGGACCTATTCATGATCATCTTTTCACCATGAAACACAAAAAAACTATAACTTAGAATTGCAATGGCTTGTTATGTCAGAATAATTCACACTCTAACACATACATTTGAACCAATCCCTGGGAAATAAAATTCAACTTTCATCATGAATTACAGATTTCAGTCATGAAAAGGATAAAACCTGAAATAAACTGGTAAGCTCTACTACAACTACTACTGACTGACCGGTTTAGTACTTTAATTAATACAAAGAGACCTTATTTATTCACAGCATATTCTTGAACTTGTTTCCAACCACAGTTCTCTACAACCCGTGGCTTATTAACATATTTTTCCAGTTACCAGCAAACTTACAAGAAATAATTATTTTTGAGGTAGAAATTGGAATAAAGGGGTTCCACAGTGGTAATAATGTTAGTATTAGGAATCACTGTCTATTTTAAAGGGGTTTTGCCATTTCAGCAAATGGCATTTATTATGCAGAGAAAGTTTCCAGGACCATGGGAGTTCACGTAAGCTGGTGCTTTCTTCTATAGTGCGCAAGCACAGCCAAGCTGCTGGACTGCAGGGTGGTCGTAACCATAGGAACTTTATCTTCATAATAAATGCTATGCCATGTGATGTCACAGCCCTATAAATAGCCTAACCCATATTAGATTTTGCCATTTTTCAGTGTACTTAGTGCGGGGAAAGACATCAGTATTAGAAAAAACGTCATAAAAAGTGCTAAAAAAAACTATTTACAAGTGCAAGGAAAGATTATTCAAGGTGTAGGGAAAAAATAGGGAGGAATCATTGCACAACATTTATGTTGAACAGGGTTCAGTAGGGGAGCTTACAGCCTGGGTAATAGGAACAATCCTAGGACACCTTGGGAATCCAAATTACTATTATACAGCTCTGTAATTCCAGCAAACCGTTCTTATTACGGTGCAAGTGCTGTTTAATACAGCCATTAACAGGGTTCATTACAAGGAACTATCTCTATGTCTTATTTGCCCTTGTGCGGTGCAGTTATATGTTCTAAAGCATGTTTTGGCTTTTATTAAAAAAGGGCTTATTAGCCGTCGTGTGGTGAAGTGCTAAAATTAT
This sequence comes from Bufotes viridis, assembly GCA_033119425.1. Taxonomy (NCBI): domain Eukaryota; kingdom Metazoa; phylum Chordata; class Amphibia; order Anura; family Bufonidae; genus Bufotes; species Bufotes viridis. The sequence goes on along the minus strand of CM065590.1, from coordinate 370,966,727 downwards.
AGCCCTTTTTGTTGTGTATTAGTGGCAAAAGTAAAATATATTTGACGTTCAGCGGTGCAGTTAAATGTTCTAAAGCCTTTTGTGCCGTGTATTAGTGAAAAAAGAAAAAATATATTTGCAGATCAGCAGTGCAGTTATATGTTCTAAAGCCGTATGTGGCGTGTATTAGTGGAATAAGAAAAAATATATTTGCTGATCAGCGGTGCAGTTATATGTTCTAAAGCCGTTTGTGGCGTGCATTAGTGGAAAAAGAAAATATATATTTGACGATCAGCGGTGCAGTTATACAGTATGCTCTAAAGCCGTTTGTGGCGTGCATTTTTTGTTTTTTAAAACTGGGGTAGCCCCCCAAAAAATGAAATGTTACAAATAAAAAAAAAATCAAAGAATAAGTGCACTTGAGTACAAGAATGTATGTTTGGGGCCAGTATAAATGTCTATTCTGCACAAAATACAGACAAGTCTTGTGGGATCCAAGCATGGTTCATTTTAATGATTCCCCCTGCCATGCTAAATACATGTTCAGACAATACACTAGCTGCAGGGCAGGCCAGCACCTCCAAGGCATAAAGGGCAAGCTCAGGCCATGTGGATAATTTGGAGACCCAGAAGTTGAATAGGGCAGAACCAGCGGTCAGTACATGTAGGCGTGTGCACATGTACCATTCCACCATGTTGTTCAAATGCTGCTTCCTGCTAAGACGTTCCATATCAGCTCGTGGTGCCCATTGCTATGGCATGGTGAAAAAGCATTTTCACATGTCGGTCATGCTAACCTTGCCTTCAAAGGTTCTGGCTGTGACCCAGCTGTGATGGTGAACTCTTCCTCCTCCTCCTCTCTGCCTTCGCCTTGTGCTTCTACTTGTCCCCCAGTGTCAGTTGGGAATGCCCTCAGGAGCCCGTCTACCAGCGTGCGTTTGTAGTCTTGCATCTTACTATCATGCTCCAGTGAGGGAATTAAGGACGGCACATTGTCTTTGTAATGGGGATCCAGCAGGGTGCCAACCCAGCAGTCAGCACAAGTTAAAAGGTGGGCAACTCTGCAGTCGTTGCACAGGCACGACAGCATGTAGTCGCTCATGTGTGCCAAGCTGCCAAGAGGTAAGTATAAGTTATCCTCTGTAGGTGGTGTATCGTCTGTGTCCTCTGTATCCCCACAGCCATTCTCCAGTGATGGCGATGAGTTGCGTTGGCTGCCACCCTGCAGTGAACCCGTTCCTCCTCCTCCTCTATCTCATCCTCCTCCTCCAGAACTGTTCCCTGACGGGCCACATGTGTACCTGGCCTCTGCTGATGCAGGAACACACCATCTGAGCCACCTCTGAATGACCGTCCTGAAAACCTTTAAAATGCCCCCTCTTCCTCCTCCTCTTCCTCCTGTGCCACATCCTCTTCCATCATCGCCCTAAGTGTTTTTTCAAGTGGACATAGAAGTGGTATTGTAATGCTAAGAATGGCATCATCGACACTGGCCATATTGGTTGAGTACTTCAAACACCACAAGAAGGCACACAGGTCTTACATGGAGGCCCACTCATTGGTGGTGAAGTGGTGCTGTTCCGCAGAGCGACTGACCAGTGCGTGCTGCACCTAAAACTCCACTAACCCCTGTTGCTGCTCGTACAGTCTCTCCTGCATATGCAAGGTGGAGTTCCACCTGGTGGGCACGTTGCATATGAGGCGGTGAGCGGGAAGGCGGAAATTATTCTGCAGCGCAAACAGACGAGCAGCAGCAGGCTGAGAACGCTGAAAGCGCACACAGATGGACCGCATCTGCATGTGCGTCAAACTGGCTAGTCCCAGAGCTGTAATGAGATTTCGCCCATTATCGCACACCACTAGGTCGGGCTTGAGGTTCACAGGCAGCAACGATGGGCGGCAATGAGTTTTAAAACCGCCTGCTGACATTTACCCCCGGCTATGCTGAAGTTGGTGGTGAAGTTCTTTCGCTGACCAGATGAGGAGGTGGTAGAATAGGAGGAGTAGGAAGCAGAGTAGGAGGAGGAGGCAACAGGAGGCAAAGAATAATGCCCTGCGGTCCTCTGTGGTGGAAGGACATGTGCAAAACCGCTATCCGCCTCGGGCCCAACCACCAATACATTTACCCAGTGTGCAGTTAGGGAGATGTAGCGGCCCTGGCCATGCTTACTGGTCCATTTATGGTTATGTGGACCTTGCCACAGATGGCGTTGTGCAGTGCACACTTGATTTTATCCTCCACTTGGTTGTGCAGGGAAGGGAAAAGTAGTGGCAGCTGGGAATTACATACTATGGGACAGCCACCGCCATCAGCTGTTTAAAACAGTTCGTCTCCACCAGACGGAATGACAGCATTTCAAAGGCCAGTAATTTTTAAATGCTGGCATTCAGGGCCAGGGATCAAGGGTGTTTGGGAGATGGACCGCTGAACGCTTACGTGTGACATGGTGAAGATGCTTGGTGATGGTGACGAATGTGGTGGTGCTGGTGGCACATCCTCTGCTTGCTGGGTGGCAGGTGCCACTGTGACTCCAGAGGTGGAGGAAGAGGCAGAGACAGCAGCAGAAGAGGAAGCAGGAGAAGCCTGAGACCTTTCTTGGTGTTCAAGGTGTTTACTCCACTGCAGTTCGTGCTTTGCATGTAGATGCCTGGTCATGCAGGTTGTGCTTAGATTTAGAACATTTATGCCTCGCTTCAGGCTCTGATGGCACAACGTGCAAACCACTCATGTCTTGTTTTCAGGACATTGTGTGAAAAACTGAAATGCCAATGAACTCCTTGGAGCTGGCTTTGGTGTGCTCGGTCCCTGGGTGCGGGGGGCAGCAGGAGGCATACTGTCTCGGGGACGGTCGCTCCGGTTTTGCACCCTGCTCCCTCTTGTGCTGTGCTGTTGCCTCTGTGTGACCACCACCTTTTCCTCAGAACTGCACACATCACTAGCATGACCTTGAGTCCAGTCGGGGTCTAGGACCTCTTCATCCTCCACATCATCTTCCACCCATTCTTGACCCCTGCCCTCTTCGTAGGTCTGCACACTGCAGAAAGCTGCAGCAGTTGGCACCTGTGTTTCGTCATCATCAAAGACGTGCTGTGGTGGTATTCCCATGTCCTCATCCTACAACATAAGTTGTTGGGCATCAGTGCATTCAATGTCTTCCACTTCTGGGGCAAGAGTCTGCTGCACGACTTAAGGCTCAGACTTCTTGGCTGATTTGCAAGGGGGTGAGGTGAAAGACTGATGGGCATGGGCTGCAGGTGCCAACTCTGAGCTTTCTGCAGAGGACTGCGTGGGAGATACTGTGAAGGAACTGGAGCCACTGTTAGCCACCATATCTATCGCCTGTACTTGTTTTGGCCTCACCATCCGTAGAGCGGCATTCAGGCCTACCAAATAATGCTGCTGGTTCTGTCATCTACTCGCACCTGAGGAAGGTGTTTCACTTGGACCTGTAGCTGGCGCAGAATGGCCTCTTCCAGCAACAGGAGCTCCACCAACACCACCACGACCATCTCCACGTCCCTTATTTGATGTTCTCCTCATTATTTGTGTTCACCCACCAAACTAACAGATGGTTTATCTCCGGTGTCAATATAACTGACAATAGTCAACATTTAAGTTCACTAACAGTAAGGCAGTGCCCATGTCATAAACAGAATACATTTCTTTAGGTCACACAACAGTGTAACGGAGCAATTCAATACAATTATGTCACTATCACCAAAAATTTGATTTTTCAAACTAACAAGGTAACAGCAGAAGTTAACGGTTTAATTTGACTGTCAGAAACACAGCATACACCACAAATGTGCTATCTACCACAAAACCTGTGCTTTTGCAACCAACTTTGTAAATGCGAGTTCTACAGGTTACTTAAAATGACTAAAATACAGGGTAGGCCTCAGATCTGCTATGTAATACAAAACCAGTGTTTATTGCAACAAACTATAGAAATGCAGTATGTCACCGTTAAATTTTAAAACATGTTTTTCAGCGTTTTATGCAAAAGTGATCTGTGGCACCACAATACTTTTTTTTCACCCAACTACAGAAATGCAGTATGTCACCGCTAAATTATTGAACGTTTTTCAGCGTTGTATGCAAATGTGCTCTGTGGCACCACAATACGGGTTTATTCCCCCAACTACAGAAATGCAGTATGTCACTGCTAAATTTTAAAACAGGTTCTTCAGCGTTGTATGCAAAAGTGCTCTGTGGCACTACAATACGGGTTTATTCCCAAAACTACAGAAATGCAATATGTCACTGCTAAATTTTAAAATAGGTTTTTAACCGTTTTATGCAAAAGTGCTCTGATGGCACTAAAATACGGATTTTTTTCCCCACAACTATAGAAATGCAGTATGTCACCGCTAAATTATAAAATAGGTAATGTAGGGGGACTTGACCTGCCAGAAAAAAGGAATTTTTCCTCCACTGAGCAACCAAAAAATAATTAGACTAATGTCCCTGGCACACATGCAGGTCACATGCAGTTCCATGGACACTGCAGTTGCTAAAATGTCCGCCAACCCCCACCTCACTAACGGATGAATTAAAAATTATTTTGCAGTATCACTGGGCTCAGGGCTGGGTACAAATATGTAACATAGCACTGTCAATAATTGCTGTAGTTTGAAGATTTAATACCACCAAGTTCAACACAGAATTCTTCCTTAATCTCTCCCTCACAACAGCAGCATCCTGTCCCTACACTGAGAAGAGCAGAGTGACGTGCGGCGCTACATGAATCCAGCTTATATAGAGGCTGGGTCACATGCTGCACTTAGCCAATCACAGCCATACCATTAGTAGGCATGGCTGTGATGGCTTCTAAGGGCAAAATAGTTAGACGCTTGTTGACTGGCTGCCCTGCAGACTTTTAAAAACTGCCGAACACTGAACCCGAACTTTTACGGAAATGTTCGGATCTGGGTGGGGAAAATCATAAAGTTCAGTACGAACCCGAAGTTTACAGTTCGGGTTCGCTCAAACCTATTACCTTTTTATTTATTTATTTGAACTAACATTATGTCAGACAGAGAAGTGCCAGGCTCTGCACAGAGGAGTGGCACAGGCCTAAATGTTTCTGGCACAGGTCGCAGCAGAGTAAGGAGCCATGGCAGCAGCGGTCACTTCAAGAGGCCTGAGCTCCCAGTGTCAGCTAGCGGTCATGTCGTGACCAGCAACCTAGCGGTTCTTAAATGGTTGACTTGATCTTCAACTTTTTCGCAAGGAACATCAGAAACCCCCAGCCAAGAGTCAGTGGGTTCTTCAGACACAACCCTTAGTTGGCATGGCCCGGGAGCAGGCCCTGTGCCCTCACCTGTCCTCAACATGCCTCTGTCCTTTTCTGTTCCCTAAGCCAGAGAAGTATTGTATGCTGTGGGATCAGCTCCACTATACAGAGAGGACAAGTTACTAAAAGACAATCAGTAGCTACTGGCAAGCGAAGATGTGGAGGATACATCTGCCGCTTCCTCCGGTAGGAGGGCAAGTAGTGATGAGGAGAGTGTCGTTGGAGCTGGTGTTGCGAGCGGTCAGGCTCCTGACCCAGAGACGGTTGAGGAGGACATCAGTGACGTGCAGACAGTACTCGATCATAATGATCGCACGTGGCAGCCGGGTGACAAAGGGGCTTCATCATCATCGGAAGAATAGGGTGGCAGCTTGCACGTGAGGCAGCGGCGGAGCCATCAAGTCACTAGCATGGCCGGGAGTCAGCAGGGAGGCAGCAGTAGTCAGGAGCCAATTGTGATCGGGGTAGACCACCCGCTAGGAGTCTACCTGCCCAGGAAGTAGCGGTGCACGGGTTCACGGAGGCAGCCGCAAAGCAGTCAGTCAGTGCCTTGTGTTGGGAGTAAAATCACCGACTTGGCACTGTGGCACTTCTTTGTTAAGCCGCTGGAGGAGGTGAACATGGCCATATGTAGAATTTGTGTGAAGAAGTTGATGCGTGGCCAGAGTGCCAATGTTGGCACCACGGCCCTGCATCAACATATGCAGCTTCACCATAAAGGGGCCTGGGAGAACCGTGTATCCAATGTGGTCGTCCAGCCTGCTGCAGCAACTGCTGCATCACCCAGTGGCATGCACACTATTTCAGGCAGTCAAGGCTCCACCACCGCAGCCGAAGGGAGCTCTCTATCCTTGCCATCATCTGCTGGTCCTAATGCTCCTGCTCCTCCTACTCCTTGTCAGTCATTCCATCAGCAATCGATCACCAAAGCGATTGCCAAGAGACAACAGTATGTGTGCACTCATCCAACAGCGCAGAAGCTGAATGTGCTCCTGTCCAAGTTGCTGATTCTGCAGTTCCTCCCGTTCCAAGTGGTGGACTCTGCACCTTTCAGAGAATTGATGTCTTGTGCTGAGCCGAGGTGGTGAGTCCCAAGCCGTCATTTCTTTGCCAAAAAGGCAGTGCCAGCCCTACAGAAGTTGGGCCAGTCCTTGAGCCTGTAGGTGTCTGCCAAAGTGCATGGCAGCGCCGACGTGTGGAGCTGTAACTACGGTAGGGACAGTACATGTCCTTTATGGCCCACTGAGTGAAAGTTGTTCCTGCACAGCCACACCAGCAACTTGTCCAGGTGACGCCGCTTTCGTTTCCATATTGTCACGCTGTTGGTCCAGCAGCAAAGTCTTCCTCTGCCTCCTCATCCCCGACTGTGTACTCAACCTCCACTGCAGGGATAATTCACAATGCCCCACCAGCATACCACATGTGCACAGCGCATTGGTGTCACGCTGTTCTGCACCTCCTTTGCCTGGGCATACGGAGTCACACAGGGGAGGAACTGCTCCGTGGCCTTCATCAAGAAATCGAATCCTGGCTTTCTCAGCAAAAACTGAAAATCAGAACCATGGTGACCGACAACGAGAAGAACATGGTGTCAGCACTGCGTCAATCACGGCTCAGCCATGCACCCTCATGGCAAACGTGTTCAATCTGGTTGTCCAGCAGTTCCTGAAGTCTTCCACTCATCTGCAAGACATCCTAAAAATGGCCAGGAAACTTTGCATGCACTTCAGACACTCGTACACTGCAAAGCACACCCTCCTTGAGCTGCAGCGGCTGAACGGCATCCCTCAATATAGGCTGATATGCAACGTTTCCACCCGTTGGAATTCCACCCTCCATATGTTGGACCGACTATACGAACAAAGAAAGGCCATAAACGATTTCTTGATGATCCAAGCGGACAGGAGACTGGAGACATGGCGCCTATATCTCAAAGCCACATGAGCCCTGTGGGGGCTGAACTGGAGGAGGAGGAGGAGGAGTAGGACATTGGAGCACAAGCAATATGTAGCAAAATGGGGGGGTTTTCTGCATATACACAGGTGACAGGAGAGAAGGAGCAGAAGGAGCAGGACCAGCCAGAGGAGCTACAGGGCGATGAGGAAGATGAAGCAGAGGACCCAGACACACCATGGCAGTGTGCAGTGTAGATGGAGGCACAGAATCCCTCCGAGTCACTTGCACAAATGGCCCGATGCATGCTCACTTGCTTGCGCAGTGACAGCTTAATTGTCACCATTCGGCAGAGGGATGACTTCTGGCTCTCCACCTCATGGACGCTCGCTACCGGTCTTACATGGGGGCCTTTTTAACACTCGCTGAGAGGGAGGACAAACTGAACTACTATAAAGACATCCTATGTAGTCAGTTGACCGCCCATCTGTGCCATCGTCCATCCTCTCACAGGTTTGAACAGGGGGCCCTCTGTGCTCACGTTCCTCTGCCATAGCTGCTGTGGCGGAGGGGGGGTAGGAGCAGTTCCAGCTCCATCAGCTGCAACTTGTCTAAAGTCGCTGATGAGCAGCTTTCTTCAGCCGCCTAGTGACAAAACTACTCACTAGCAGCAGCAGGTAGACCTGCAGCAGGACCTCCTGAACCAACAGGTAGTGGTGGATACTTGGAGAGCACCCTGCCACCCCGCATTGAAGTTCTGCTGAACTTCTGGGCAGCGGGGGCCATAGTTACCCCAAAAAGAGCTCGTCTGTCCACCCAAAATGTGGAGAGACTGACCTTTGTCAAGATGAATCAGGCGTTGATCACTTTTTGGCCTCCTGATGCTGCTGATGCCATCTCCACACTGTCATTATGCAACTCTGTGGCCTCCTCATGCTGCTTCCACTTCACCACTATGTCATAGGGCCACTCTGTGGACTTCTCATGCTGTTCCCACCTTCCCCACTTCATGACTGGGCCACTATTTTGCCTTTCAGCCTGGCTGACATCCTAATTTACCTGACCCTTCTTCTGATATGTCAGAAGCAAGGTAAAATGAGGCACACAACGGATCCTGTAGCAGCTGTAAGGCCTGTATGGTCCCAGAAGAATTGGCTTGTGATTTGGTAGCCAAAAGCAGGAGTGGGTACAAAACATAGAAGACATGCAAATATTCCATTCACATGTCATCTCTGTTTTGTATCCACTCCTGTTTTTTTGGCATTAGCAATACTGATGGATTACTGACCAAATGCTGACTGAGATAAGGCGGATGCCCAACAGAGAGGATCCGTTTTTTGGGAGTTATTGTTCTGACGCATCAGAGGAAGGGCAAAATAATCAGTGATGTCAACACAAACTTACTGCTGAGATCCTCTCCACTCTGTCTGGGGGCTCTACTTGTATAAGAGTTTAAAAGAACAGGTTCTGTAGACATCTATGTGGAATCAGCTGACGACAGTGTAAAAGGAGTTTGCTTCTTCTTGACGCTAACATCGACCTGTAAGGCTGAGTTCATACTTGAGTTATTTGGTCAGTTTTAGCCCTGATTCTAAGAGCGATGCCTGCGATATGCATGTCATACGGACTCACAGTATTATTTCACTACCAAAGCAGACTCCCTATGCGTGTTACTGCAAGGCACAGTGTTCTACACCACTATAAAGTTTCTCTGCAGCCAGGAAATAGCCATTTTTTAACAAAATTTGCCGCAAATAAATTTGGTTCAAACCAATTTTTTTTCACAAAATTGGGTGAACCTGCGAATCAGATTTGTTAAAAATTTGCTCATCTCTAAATATATTCAGTGGCACATGGATAGATTGCAAACATGTTCCTGAGTACCCCACATTTCTTGAGGATGCCAAGAAAAGTAAAGACACTTCTTTGATCTACTGCACATAAAGAATAACATCATCTTTTAGAGTAAGTACCAGAAATAGTAGAAAGCCATTGTGTGTGTATATATATATATATATATATATATATATATATATACTATTGTGGCAGTGGAGTTTTCCGAGTGGCATATAGGAGTCATTGAAATGGTGTAGAGAAAGCTGGCTGAGAGCAAGAAAGTCTGGGGAAAATAGGGGTTTCCCTCTCTGTGCATCAGCTAGGCTGACAATGAGGAGCTCAATGAAATTTAGGTTAAACTCTTTCAGTAGGACGTCCAGTCTTTGGAAGACTGTGCTAAGGCCTGTAGGTGGTGTGACCCTCCAATCAAATGTGTGGTATACCCTTAAATTTGTTTTTTTGGTGAACTGACAGACCTGGGTCCTGCAAGTGAGTGAAAGTGCTGTGTAATTAATGGCTAGACGGCCAGGAATTTTGTTTGTTAAAAAGTTAGAATGGGAGTGGCAGGGGATCGGTAAGCTGAGTATCACTCCTTTGGTTTTTAATGTAATTCTGACCAGTTTTCAAATATATCTTACTATTCATACAACCTTTTGCATGCAAGAAACATTGCATACTGCTCATATATACAATTCTACAGATGTGTCCATCCTTTTTTGGTCTCTTGATGCTCTTTCTGCAGGCTTTTCAAAGACTTTTGTCGACTTTCATGAAGAGATAAAGTTCTACACTGGTTCACAGAGACTGACTAAGAATGGATGCATCTGTATCACTTTAGATCTTTTTGGCGTCTACTGATCACCTAAACAGTGTTGTTGATCACATTTAAGTGAATGGAATGCTTTACAGCCAAGTGGGTAGATAGGCAAGCCTTTATATAAGGTAAATCTGTAAACATGCAGGATTACCACTTCACAACCTAGTAGGCATCCTGGAAGTCAACATATGTGAACAGTTGGCATTTTAAATAGGTTTTCCAAGAGATTTTTAAAACATTTCCACAGATTAGGGGCTGTATAGAATAAAGAAAAGGAATGCAAATCACCTTGTAAAAGTCCTGGCCTGCAGGGCTTACATGCCCAATATCTTTTATACGATCACTATAGCCAATCCATGGATTCAGCAGTTATGTAGTTGTGCATGAATGACCTCATGAGAGGCCAATAACTTGAACCGAACTTGAATCTGAACCCCATTGAAGTCATTGGGGACCCGAACTTCACTTTATTATTTTCCGACACTTTAATTATTTCATTTTGATTAAAATGAAATAGATTTGTGTGTTTTGTGAATAAAATATTTATACAACTTTTAAAGGCACATCAAGTTTAAATAATTTGCAACCATCTATAATAGCATATATGTTGCATAATACGATGAAAATTGTATAACCTGAAATAAACCATTAATGCTCACTGGAACTGGAATTGTAATTTTTATTTCATCAGCAGTTCACTCCTTTTTAATAATGATAAAAAAAAAAAAATGTAATAGTCAAATAAAGGTCTACCTCAGAGGATTTTCCCCTCAGGGTTTGCTTCAGACTTCAATGTCATTTGCAGAAGAAATTGCTGTCTAGCTAACAATTTTTGCACATTTTTGTGTACATTTCTTATTTACAATTATTTAAATTGCTGTCCTCTGTGGCTCCTATTCAGCATTCTCAGAAAATAATTTGTCTTATCTGAGAAACATTAAATTGTTTTCAAGTGCATGAGCTTGGAGTTCTTCTCTTTCAGAGAAATATGAGTGTCAGGTTCCATTATATATATAGGGTTTCCATTTATCATGTTCTCCCTCAGGTCACTTCTGGCCCTGGTCATTAAAAATATCTAGCCTGAAGTAGTGACTGACTGCATTTATGGGATTAGTTTGCTTTAAATGTAATTTACTAACTGAAAATTATGTTCATAAACCATATATCTGAATATCTGCAAATACACTTTGTAAGTAAAAAAAATAAAATAAAAAAGATGCCATTAACCCCTTCCTGACATGACAATTTTCCATTTTTGTATTTTTGTTTCTTTACTCCCTGCCTTCCCAGAGCCATAACTTTTAAATGTTTCTGTTCACATAGCCACATAAGGGCATGTTTTTTGCAGGACATGTACTTTCTAATGCCACCATTTAATATTGCATATGATATAGTGAGATGCTGGGAAAACTGTTTCAAATGTGGTGGAATTGAAAAAAAATGCAATTCAAACACAGTTTTTGTTTATATTCTGTAAGATAGTATGATTACAATGATACCACATATTTAAACCTAGAAGCCTAGTAAAGTACTTTAATGGAATGCCCTATCCGATCTCAGCCAGGCGGAGGCATTCCTGCCTGGAACGCATGGCTTTCCTGGTTTTTTACCTTTTAGATGCTGTGGTCACATTTGACTATGGCATCTGAGGGGTCAAATGTTTGAGATCGGCATTAACAGCATAAGTGGCAATATTATATATTTTTCATATATTGGCTATATGTTCCAGAAGAGCAGGACTAGTTGACAAAGATTTGCAGTAACAGGGATAACCACCCTGTTTCTACATTCTTGGTAGGAGTGAGCTGGTCCAACTTCCTGCCAGGAGGGGGTGTTCCATTCAACTGCAGAAAGGAGAGGAAGCACTTGCTAGAGCTCCTACCCCTGGAAATTACATATTATTCTCCTGTCAGACCAAAACTCCAGAGAGATACAAAACTGCAGAATGATCAGAGAAATACAGCTTTACAAACCTTGCTGCAAAGGTGAGGGACTACTGCTCAGATGCCCATCACCTATACCATCACTAGGACAGACAAAGCTCAAGTCTGAAACTTACAGTGGACACCTATACCCACAAGTGCCAATTTATAGTTGTCCAACTGGCCATCATACCTTTTCAACTGATCCCCGGGGAACAACAGTCTGAGGGAGTACACCATGACATAACACCTCATCAGGGACACTTCTACTCCCATCCTCTGCACGACTCCTCGGGGGCTTACTGTATATGTTATCCCTATATTTTAATTTTTTTTAGGCTTCATTCACACATAACAATATTTGCTGATGATTTTGAGTGCAGATTCGAAACCTTATATCCTTAAAGCTATATAGTATAATTTATAAAGAAAACTAGGAATTTAGAAAACTAATCTAATTTGCTCTTGTGTGAGATACACAAAATTTATTAAACACATATCTCTGACTGTATGCCAGTCCATGCCAGTTTGGAGATGGCGTAAACCTCAGGTGTAATTTAAACCACTTTTTTGGTTTAAGCAGGGATTTGATAAATTCTCTCCATAGTTGCCCCTGAATCATAGGGACAGATATACTAAGATTGACAATGTAAACGTCAGTCTTTATTAAAGTGCATCAGCACAGAATGCGCCAAATTTATTAAGATGTACAAACCTCTTAATAAATTTGGCACATCTCCAGGCAGTCCGTGCACCAGAAATTCAAATCTATACCAGCACTGAGCTGTGAAAAGTAATGCACCCTGCTGCTAAGTCTGTCATTTCCTGACAATATTTTAAAAAATTAAATAAGCTAATCCTTGTTTCTCTACAATTTGTTTAACTACAATTTGTTGTGAATTTCTAAACTAGTGAATGAATTATATCGTCTTTAATCTCTATTTTAGCAATGAGGTAATTTATAAAGCTGTTTTGTGCCTTGCATTTAGAAATGACAAATCAAGGTTAAACAAATCAAATCTGACCAGAATTTTTGCACATATTTGGGTCAATTCCAAATCCATTTTTTTTGGCATTAAACATTTTTTAGATCAGAAGACAGTAAAGCTGAAGGAGAATCACAGGACCCCAGGTGGTGTTTGTGTATACGCGCTGGAAGACATTTGGCACCAAAAAGTGCACCAAAAAATTCTACAGTGCATTTTTTTAAAGAGGATGTTTGTTACCAATGTAAAGAGGCCGTTTGTTATTTTACCCAGTGGCGTAGCGTGGGTTGCCAGCGAACCAAGTATTGCGCCCAATCGCCCCCCCCCCTTTTTTTTTTTTTTTTACAGATAATGTAGTAGATATCACCTGCAGTCATACGTAACCCCACAGATAAAACAATTACAACTCTCTGAGTACAGATAATGTAGTAGATGGGTGTGAGCCTCCAGAATTCAGAACACGCACAGTATGACCTGAAGTCTGGGGCCGAGCTGCTACAGTGTGGGCCAAATTCTATATCCACCCCCCATCACTACAGAACATACAGGGTAATACAGTGCCCCATACCTCTTACATCCAGTGACGTCTCCTTTGATGCAGATGTTTTATTTCCTCATCTTCTCCTTTCAGACCATTCCGCCATTTTTCAGCCATTTCTCGTCTCTGCAGTGTAACAAAAAAATCTCAGTTTACTACTTTTCCATCATCCTCCCATCTTCTGGAAAAACCATCCTACTACCCCCAATATTGTGCTGCTGTGCTCCCCAATACTATACTGAAGAAACAGGTAAACCCCCTGATCAGCCCCCAGTGCCTCTCATTAGCCCCCAGTGCCTCTCCATTAGCCCTCAGCGCCTCTCCATTAGCCCCCAGTGCCTCTCCATTAGCTCCCAGTGCCTCTCCATTAGCCCCCAGTGCCTCTCATTAGCCCCCAGTGCCTCTCATTAGCCCCCAGTGCCTCTTCATTAGCCCCAGTGCCTCTCACCAGCCCCCAGTGCCTTTCCATTAGCCCCAGTGCCTCTCATTAGCCCCCAGTGCCTCTCCATTAGCCCCCAGTGCCTCTCACCAGCCCCCAATGCATCTCACAAGCCCCCGGTGCCTCTCACCAGCCCCCAATGCTTCTCACCAGCCCCCAGTGCCTCTCCATTAGCCCCCAGTGCCTCTCATTAGCCCTCAGTGCCTCTCACCAGCCCCCAGTGCCTCTCCATTAGCCCCCAGTGCCTCTCATTTGCCCTCAATGCCTCTCACCAGCCCCCAGTGCCTCTCCATTAGCCCCCAGTGCCTCTCCTTTAACCCCCAGTGCCTCTCAATTAGCCCCCAGTGCCTCTCCTTAGCCCCTAGTGCCTTTCCATTAGCCCCCAGTGCCCCCTCCATCAGCCCCCAGTGCCTTTCCATTAGGCCCCAGTGCCTCTCATTAGCCCCAGTGCCTCTCATTAGCCCCCAGTGCCTCTCACCAGCCCCCAGTGCCTCTCACCAGCCCCCAGTGCCTCTCATTAGCCCCCAGTGCCTCTCAAATAGCCCCCAGTGCCTCTCATTAGCACCCAGTGCATCTCATTAGACCCCAGTGCCCCCTCCATCAGCTCCCAGTGCCCCCTCCATCAGCCCCAAGGGCCTCTCAACAGCCCCCAGTGCCCCCTCCATTAGCCCCCAGTGCCTCTCCATCAGCCCCCAGTCAGTGCCTCTCACCAGCCCATAAAATATAAAACAAAAATAACACTTACCCTCTCCTGCTCCTGGATGCCGCCACTCCTCTCTTCCTGCTGTCGGCTGTGCTGTGAAGGCTGCGCACAGTGTGAGGTCACAGAGTGCCTCATACCTGTGCGCAGCCCTGACAGCCGACAGCCGAGAACCAGGAAGTGGTGAGTACAAAGTCTTCACCGCTTCCTGGTCCTTTTGCCCTGAAAGGGAAAGGCGTTCCTGCTGTGAAAATAGTGCAGGGACGCCGTTCCCCCTCGACCCTAGTTATGTAAAAAAGAAAATCCACAGTGGCCAGCCAGAGCCTCCCTGCAGTGTGGCGCCCAGGGCAACGGACCCCCCCCCCCCACGTTACGCCCCTGATTTTACCCATAGCCATATGTGTCATTATCTCTTTAAGATTATTAATGTTGGCTTATCATTAAAAAGCTTGTAATAAGCTGTACACAGTCCTCAAGGTCCCGTTCCTGGAAATCTCGCACCTTTGTCGCTGCTATGAGTAGCAATGTAAGCACAGAAGCTCTGCTTCTGCTAATAGAGAAGCAACTGCGCATGTGCCACTACTCCTCTGGGTCACAGGCGGCACATGAACAGTAGCTGCTTCTCTAAAGACTACTATCACCTGTTAGATACCAAGACAGTGTTAACTAAAACCAAGGATCACATTATGTCTGTGGAGGTCACATAACTGATGCCATGTTTAGTTCTTTTCAGTTATCCTATGGATGCATTACACAGAAATATATATTTGTACCATGTAAGCATGGACACAGTAATAAAATGGGCCATATTTTTTTTTACATAGAGTGCAGGATTGGTATAAGAAATATTTGTGGTCGGGCACTAACGAAAAGAAGGACTCCTGCCTGCTCGGTTAACTAAAGCGGTTAGAGTTGTGCCGAAACCGCGTCGTTGAAGGGATAGCTGAAGGAGGCCATCCCCTTAGAGGGAAGAATGAGATTGAGGGTGGGTCGGGTGGTAGAGTTGACACGTCGTTCATTGAAGGAGGGGCTGCAGCGCCAGATATAGGTCACCGTGCCCCTCCCACAAATACAGGCCAATGAATCGGCCTTAACACTTGTGGTCGGGCACTAACGAAAAGAAGGACTCCTTCCTGCTCGGTTAACTAAAGCGGTTAGAGTTGTGCCGAAACCGCGTCGTTGAAGGGATAGCTGAAGGAGGCCAAAAAACACAACAAACCTTATTCCAAGAAAACGTGTGCATTTATTCACAACACCAAACTCTGACAGGCATGACTCATCTCGGCATACGGACAAGGTATGTATCGGCTAAAACAGGACGAACGCCAACGGCCTAGTTTCTTGATAACATGTGCTGGAACCCGATTCTTCGAAGCGGCGGATGCCGCCCCTATGCGAAACGAATGCCCAGAAATCGAGGCCGGGTCTACTGACAGGCAGGATAGTAAAACTCGAACGTGAGAAATAAAACTGGGACAGGTAAGGTGAGAATTGTTGAATAGTAGTAACGGACTGTCGGGCGGACTATTCCGCAGAGAGGACAAAAGCTGTTGCAACACATGCACGGGGCACCAATAATGAGATGTCGGAAAATAAAACACTTGTGTAGGGGGGCCTACCTGAGAGGTCTTAGTGGAGGCCAGCGAGAGAACGAAGCCATCTCGTGAAGCAGAGAGCTGACTTATCGTGAGGCGCCTGCCACTGTTAGCCGGGGACGTGAACTCCGCTGGTCTCAGAAACCCATAGTAGGCCAAGTACATAGCAGCTTTAACAACCAGGCTAGGCAGAGCACCAAATGGCTTCTTGTCAAGCAGGTCGGAAAGGTCGCGAAAAATCTGACCGGTGACAGGAAGTCGGCGAGTACACGCCTCGCGGTCATTTTCTCTAGACCCCTCAGAGTGGCTTTCACGGCATGGACTGAAAACAAGGAACCTGGCTGGGTGAAGCTCATGGCCCTAAAATGCTGAACCCCAGCGAGGTAGGACTTGACAGTTGTGTGAGACAATTTCAAATCGGTGTGACAGTAACCTATAAAAGCCAGAATGTAATGAACAAATTCGGTGTCACCTTGAGGACATGAGACCTGAAACTTGTGGAAGGCTCTCCAACCTGTTTGATAGGCTTTGGCCGTATTTGGCGAGAGGGACTTAGCTAACAGAGACCGAGCGGTAGCGAGATGAGTCTCTATGGAAGGGCCAGCGCCGCGTATGGAGGAACTGTGCACCCGATGGCGTCTGCTTCTGGACAAATCTGTGAAAAAAGGGTAAAATTAAAACGAGATAACGCTGCCGGCTGCTGCATTGTGGCTTCCGGATATATGTGACGCTATGTAACGGAACTGATGTTGTAATGACAGAAGGACCAGGCGCCTGACAAACGACATGACGTGAGGAGACTTAGATGACCCACTATTAAGAATCTCGATGACGGCTGCATTATCGGAGACAAAAGACACAGTACGACCCGCCCAACATTGACCCCAGACATGGGATGCTGCTACTAAAGGGTAGAGCTCAAACAAGGCTGAAGAACGGAAAACCCAGGGATGGAGCCGACTTCGACTGGCCATCTGGCTGCTAACCAATGGTTGCCAAAAATAGCCGAAAAACCTGTATTGGCAGCGGCATCGGTCAAAACTACAGGGGAGTCGTTTGAAATCGTGGGGACAAAAAGTGAAACGCCATTCCATTGCCTGAGAAACAGATCCCACATGTTCAAATCGGCCAATACTATATTGTCCAGGCATATGCAGCTATCCTGGGAAGGGGCTGAAGGGAGGAGTGAGAGTAGACGAGACACGAACGCCCTACCTTGCGGGATTATGCGCATCGCAAAATTCAGCATGCCTAACAGGGACTGCAGCTGTACTTTCTTAACCACTCTCGCAGATCTGAAATCACGAATGACATCCCTAATTCTCTGCAACTTGTCACTTGGCAACCTGGCAACCATGTTCTGAGTGTCCAAAACTATCCCGAGAAATGTGATGACTACGGAGGGACCCTCCACTTTCTTGGGAGAGACCGGAACCCCCAGTTGTCTGAAACACTCGAGCAACAAATGGAGGTCCTTAGGGGAGCGCCAGGACGTTCAATAATTAAAAAGTCATCCAAGTAATGAATTACATTGCTACAGTGGAATTCGTTGACTAATATCCAGTGGAGAGCCTTGGCTAACTGGTCGAATAGCCATGGGCTACTCTTAGATCCAAATGTAAGATTGGATGCAAAATAATAAAGGTCCCTCCATTTGACCCCATACCACTGCCAGAGAGATGGATTGATAGGCAGTAATTTGAAGGCGTCTGTAATATCAGCTTTAGAAAGGATGGAGCAGGGACCTAACTGTAAAATGAGAGCGATGGCTTGGTCTATGGTGGCATAACTCATACTAACTTCCTCTGACGGGATGAGAGAATTAATGCTGGGTATGGAGGTACCGTGCGGGGCGGACAGGTCAATAATCAACCTCTCTTTCTTACTAAATTTCCCGAACACAACACCTATTGGGCTGACTCTCCACCGTTCGAAGGGAGAAGACGAAAAGGGGCCTAACAAGAATCCTTTGACTAACTCCGCTGAAACTAATCTATCGGAGACATCGGGTGACGGTCAGCGGACTGCAAGTTCCTGCATTCGTGAACGGACTCTGGAAGGGCAACCATCCCGGTGTGGAAACCGCACATGAAGCCAGAGATGATGAAATCTACGAAGCCTGGGTCAGGATACCTACGCAAGAATTGCCGCAAACGGGCTACATTAACGACACACATGTAATTATTATCTGACTTTAATGAACAGACTACTTTAGGGTGGGCTCTGAAACAGTTTGTACAGATGTGCAGTAGGCGGCACTGACTGAAGTTACAGGATGCATAGTTAAAATTATTGCAAATCTGCGACCTACCGAGTAGTTTGATGGGCCTACCCAACTTGTCTACTAAACCCGAGGATCTCTGTGACTCAGACGGACCGGGAACAGGACCAGTGGAGCTGGAGCCCGCACCTGGAGCCGCCTTATAACACCACACAGTAGAATGGTAAATGGACTGGCACAGGGTGCACGAAGGAGCCTTAAGTCCGGCGAAATGCCTGCAAAAGATCTCCATATCAATGTCAGCCCAGTTCATGTGATACTGGAACTGAGCCAGAGCGGCGGCTGCCTTAGCCGAGAAAGAACAGTGGTAGTCGTAGAAGGGACTACCACCATACTTATAACCCAACTCAGTTATCCTAAACAAATATAAATCAAGTTCTTCCCTCCTTTCAGGACGAACTGAACAGATCACGTCTCTGTATAAACCAAACGCAAGGACAAACTCGGGTATCATGAGCTTACGGTTCAGCCTGTGGTCCCGCCCTTTCAGGATCACTGACACATCACCACAAGCGATAACCCTACTATCAGAAAGATCCCGGGTAGCAACAAGCAAGGATGCTAGATTGACATCCCTACCTTCCAGGATGTCTTTCTTTAGATTGGCTGGGACAAAATGTGCCGGCATAATACTGGGAGCTGTTGCCGAGACACCTGCACCTGTAGCCGCAGATGTAGACGGCACAGCGACGCTAACGACTCTGCGGAGCAGTGACAGGGCTACGAGACTCAACCGCCTCCAACCTGGTCCGCACGTCCGCGACAGATGAAGTCAAGTTATTCAGCATGAGATGGATCTGTGCCAGAGAATTCTGAACAGTGGTCATGGAGACCTCTTCCTGCCGCTGAGACCCAGAGTTAGCGACAAGTAGACGGTATAACTCGGCCTTCCTGGCAGTGGCTGGATACGAAATACCCTTCCTGGACAGTTCCGCCATCAGTCTGGGGATGGTCCAATTACGAAAAGAAGACACGCTGCCCCCTTCTGACATCCTGACCACATTCTCGTCGACCGAAGCCTCCGCTATATCTGACGCATGCGACATCCCCTGCAGATACAGTATGCAAAAAATAAACCCCAACTGTTACATCGACACCCGGACCATGTGACGTAAGTTGTGAGGAGGCAGGGACCCTGCAACTGACGAACATGAGAAGGTGACAAGAGGACCTGAACGAACCAGAAACGGAAGCTGAAGGACAAACACCCCGTGATTGGAGAGCCAGACGGTGACACAGCTGACCCTGCCACCAGAGGAAGAGAAACGAATGAAACACAATCGCTACTGCCATACTGTACCCTGACGGTTGAATAGTGCGTGGAATATATGACGAAGGAAGACACAGATCCTGAAAAAAAGCATACGTAAGAGCGTAGCGTACAACATGTCGCCAAGGTGTGGTGGCGCGAACGAAAGAAAAAGCGAGACAACCTCACTAACCCTAAGTGGACCGCCGCCTGTAGTAATCCGTAACCTAATTTGCGTTTACATATATTTACCAAATACCGCTGGCTTAATACCCTTTTTTTTTTTATTATTATTATTTTTTAATATATGTAAAAAAAAAAAATTTTTCTTCAACGTATTTAAACATATATTAATTTATTATCATTTATTCATTTATTTATTCATTTTTTTTTTTTTTTAACAATCTAAATGGAGCCCATGGCTTCGCAGGCCACCAGAGGGCGCCAACCGCAGCCCATAGGCCCATGGACTGCACGGGCCCAAGCCACCACTAGAGGGAGCCCGTACAGTCCACAGCCGCCCCATGGACTGCAACGGCCCTGGCCGCCACCAGAGGGAGCTCACGCAGCACAGAGCCGCACGTGGAGTGCGCCGCCTCCGGCAGCCATCAGAGGAAGCCTGCGCCGTCCACCGCAGATCCCCTGACCGCGTCGTCCCTGGCCACACTGGAGGGAGCCGACCCACCATGCGCCGCCCGCAACCCGGCCAGACCGAGGAGAACCAGCTGGAAGTGCAGACAAGGTGGGAAGTGCGGGGAAGCATACCACTGGGGGGCCCGGAGCGGGGGGGGGGGCATGGGGAGTAGGGGGAATAATGGACGGGCCCTACCTCACTAATGGCACAGCGGCCCGTGCCAGACGTCATGGGGATGAATCGGGATCACGCTGACCCCTGCACCCTACGATTCATGCCACGTGGGTGCTGAAAGCTGCCTGGCAGACGCTCCGGTGCAGTGTGGCTCCCCCTTACCTAGGGAGCCGGCACTGCCGGCCGGACTTTGGTGCGAACGTATTGTATGTACTTACCTCGTGTAGTCGCTTTATGCGGTAGTCTTCGGAAAGGTGTGCGGAATACGAGTCTAGATAATGGATCCTGGCAGCAGCAACCCTCACGAACGAAACGAGGCCAGAGTTGACACGTCGTTCATTGAAGGAGGGGCTGCAGCGCCAGATATAGGTCACCGTGCCCCTCCCACAAATACAGGCCAATGAATCGGCCTTAACACATGTATATCTGAAAAGCTTAACATTTTTTTTATTCTATAAAGAAATAAAACAAAATAGAATACCCCTTTAAAGCTACTGGACAAAATCTGTGAAAGAAAACCATAGGACAGGCCATATACCAAGGACCTATTGGGCTTCCTCATGCAGCTGCATCCTGTGCATTAGTTAAGCACCTGTGTAGGTACTGCGAAAAACAGGACTACTAGGAGATGCGGTTTTCTGAGACATATATTGATGACCTATCCTCTGCATAGGTGATCAGTAGTGTTGAGCGAAGTTAGCAAAAAATTTGATTTGGCTGCTTCACCGAATTTTACTATGAAATTCGCTTTGTAAAGAATTACTTTGTCATGATGAAGCGCATTTCTTTGCACAATGATGGGGAATGGGGATGGCACGACCCCCCTTAATTGAAACCCTCAGATGCCACGTTCATCACTGAAATTAACATTGACGACTTTTAGGTGTTAATATGGTAAAAAAAAATCACCTTATCCATTTGATCACATAGAGGCTGCCGTGGCATTTTGATTGAAGACACCGCACAAAGTCTTATACATCACCGAGTGCAATATTTTGCACAGAACTTTTTTTTCCTGCCATTACAGGGGAAATTGATTAGTTACCACGAAACGCAAGGAATTTTGGCTTTGCTGCGAAACAAATTTTTCCTGAAATTCATATCAAATTCAATTCATTTGACTTTGATTCGCTCATCATTCGTTATCAGTATCTGATCAGTGGGGGTCCGGTACCCCTGTTGGGGACAGTTAAATTATCCACGCCACATCTCCTGTGTAAAGTGTGCGCATCCCTAAACTATCAGTGACATCCAGTGCACTTTTTCCGTTGACGGTGTCCACTGCGGACAGTTAAATTATCCGCTACATATCTCCTGTGTAAAGTGTGCACATCCCAAAAATATCTGTGACATCCAGTGAAATTGTTCTGTAGACGGTGTCTGCTGCGGACAGTGACATCAGCTGTCCAACATCTCCAGTGTAACGTGCGCGTTTAACAAATTTATTATTGACATACAGTGTACTTTTTCAATGGACGGCATCCGCTTCTGACAGTAAAATTACCAGGGGTACATCTCCAGTGTAACGTGTGTGAATAAAATTTTTATCTGTGACATACAGTGTACTTTTTCTGTAGACGCTGTGAACAGTGACATTACCTGTGGTACCGCTCCAATATATTGTTTCATCCTAAATATCTGTGACATTCCCTGTGATTTTTTATTAGCCACTGGTGATAACATTGGCATTATCTGTGGAATATCTTCAGTGTAAAGTGTGCATTTAAAAAATGTATCTGACATACAGTGTACTTTTTAAATAGACAGTGTTACGTGCTGCTGGCCAATCCCCTGTCAAAGGTGCAGGCCCGGATGCCTCCTGTCCTGCACCTGGACTTTCGCAAGCACCATCAGCGACCAAATGTGCTTGCCCCAGGCATTTGAACGAAAGTGCAAATACCCAGCCACAGGCCATAGCACTAAATGCGCAGCTTTCCAAATTACTGGCCCTGGAAATGTTGCCATTTAGGCTTCCACAGCCTGATGTCGGCAGACGTCCCCTGTTACACAGTCACCAGCTGCCACTATTTTTCAAGGTGTACCATGCCTGCCTTACACCAACATGTGTCCCATAACATCACACGTGCTCTGACCAATGCAGTTACTGGGAAGGTCCACTAAACTACGGACATATGGAAAAGTTCGGCCAGGGACGCTACTTTTCCTTGACGGCACACTGGGTGAACGTTGTAGAGGCCCGGGAGCGAGTCGTACCCTGGGATGGCACAGGTGCTACTGAAGCCAAGGATTGCGGGCCCTACGTCGATTAGAGTTTCCGCCAGCACCTATGTTAGTGGCTCCAAACCCCACTTCTCCTCCTCCGCCTCATCCTCCACTTCCACCTTCGAATTATCCGTGTGCAGCACCAGTTAGCCATCAGTCGGTAGCTGGAAGCAGTGTAGCACTGCAGTAAAGATGATATGCTTAGGGTACAGACAGCACACACCGCCTCAGAGCTGTAGCAGGGGATAAGAGACTAAACTGAGCTGTGGATCTCGCCACTCAACCTATAACCAGGCATGGTTGTGTCTGATAATGGCCGTAACTTGGTGGCGACTTTGGAGCTCGGCAAGCTCAAACGCATACCATGCCTAGCCCACGTGTTCAACATAGTGGTTCAGTGGTTTCTCAAAACCTACCTTCGTTTGCGATGCCACTATTATCAGCGTAAGCATCCCACTTCTGTGTCTGCTCAAATGCTTGCTGCTCACAATTAAGGATGACGCTTTGCATGTGGAAGAGGTGGAAATGGGGGAAGACATTACACAGGGTAATAGCCATACCCCCCTCAGTTCATCTTCTCAGTGCACATTGGACGATGAAGAGGAGGACGAGGAGCAGGAGACGGTTGCCTCCACTACAGAGTGTAGTACCCATGGAAGATTAATAAATCTGTTCAGCAAGGGTTGGCAGAAGAGGAGGAAGAGGATGAGGAGATTGAGAGTCATCCTCCTGATGATGACAGAAAACTCTTGACTGTTGGTTCTCTGGCACACATGGCTGACTTCATGTTAGGCTGCCTTTCCCACGACCCGCGTGTTATACACATTTTAGACAACATGGATTACTGGTTGTTCACCCTTCTCGACCCCCGCTACAAAGAGAACTTCTCATCTCTCATTACTCTGGTGGAGAGGATAAGCAAAATGGTACAATACCAGAAGTTTCTTGTTGAAAAATTGCTCCAAAAGTTTCCATGTGACAACGCTGGCGGCAGAGTCCGTAGTTCCTTCGGCAACCGAGGAGGGGAGACAAGGGGAACATACAGCAGTTCAAACAGAGGCAACACTCTCCAAAGCCTAGGACAGTTTCATGACACCCCTCCAGCATCCTCACCCTAATGCACGGCCTACTGTCACAAGGAGGGAAACATTTTGGAAGATGGTGAAGGAGTACATAGCAGATGGTGTCAGCATTCTCAATGACCCCTCAGTGCCTTATAACTACTGGGTGTCCAAGCTGGACACGTGGCACGAACTGGCGCTCTGTGCCTTGGAGGTGCTGGCCAACCCTGATGCCAGCGTTTTGTCTGAGCAGGTATTTAGTGCTGCTGGTGGCATTTTAAGAGATAAGCGTATCTGCCTGTCAACTGAAAATTCTGACAGGTTGACTCTTATAAAAAGGGACAGGACCTTGATTGCCCCTGACTTCTCGACTCCAGCAGAGGAAAGAGGCTGAAGCTAAAGGCACTTTAAATGTGTTGTGTATATGTTTATTAATGTGCTGAATACACTGTTTCCCCATCCACCCCTTCCACCACAAAAAAGGGTATATGGTTGAATCATCCTTTTCTCATCCTCCTCCTCCTGTTCAATCATATCAACATACCTATTTGTCGCATATAATTCCCTTGCAAATATGCCCTCGCATATAATGTTTTACAGGGTCAGCTCACCTGCAGGCCCTCTTTTTGGTGTGTATTAGTGGCAAAAAATATATATTTACCATTCAGTGGTGCAGTCATATATTCTAAAGCCCTTTTTGAGTGTATTAGTGGCACAAAAATTATATATTATTTGCTGTTTAGCGGTTCAGTTATATGTTCTAAAGCCCTTTTTGGCGTGTATTGATGGCACAAAAAAAAAAGTATTTGCCGTTGTGCGGTGAAGTGAGAATATTACAGCCCTTTTTGGCATGTATTAGTGGCAAAAAATATATATATTTGCCGTTCAGCGGTTTATTTAATTTATTTTTTTTGTTAATGTGTAGGAGCAGTGACAGGGAACATTTTTGTAATTCACTTTATTTAGCCAAAATGTTTATTTTAATTTGAAAACTGGGGCTGAAATGTCCCATAGCAGCGATCTCTGAAAAGAGCGTTGCTATGGGCCATCCGTCTTCTAGGAGAGACGGGCTGTGCAGCAGCTGCGGGCTTCCGCCTGCTCTTCTCTCCTGCTGAACACAGGTGTATTATGTGTAAAACTTAATTATATTTCCCCCCTTGTTTTAATTATAATCCTACTCCTACTAACCTGCGTTGCTGGCCACTGTTAATGAACTTTCCCCCTGCGTGCGCTGCCTGTACTGAGCGATTTCTGTTCACGCAGACATCATTTCTGGCGGCTACTTCTGGGAGTGCCTGTGTAAGCAGTAAGCGCTCAATACAGGGAGCGCAGGCAGAGGGAAAGCTCACTAATAGCAGCCAGGAACGCAGGGTATTAAGTGTAAGATTATAATTAATACAAGGGGGGGAAGTAGAATTAAGTTTTACACACAATACACCTATGCCCAGCAGGAGAGAAGAGCAGGCGGAAGCCCGCAGCTGCCGCACAGCCCGTCTCTTCTAGAAGACGGATATCCCATAGAAACGCTCTTTTTAAAGAGCGCTGCTATGGGACATTTCAGCCCCAGTTTTCAAATGAAAATGATAGTTTTGGCTAAATAAAGTGAATAACAAAAATGTTCCCTGTCACTGTTCCTACACAATAACAAAAAATAATAATAATAATGAAACGGCAGTTACAATTTAAGTGGCACAAAAAAAAAGAATTTTCCGTTGTGTGGTGAAGTGAAAAAATTGCAGCCATTTTTGGCGTGTCTTAGTGGCCAAAAGTATATATCTGCCATTCAGCGGTGCAGTTATGTTGTATGTTCTAAAGCCCTTTTTGACACATATTAGTGACAAAAAAATATATATTATTTGCCATTCTGCAGAGCAGTTATATGTTCTAAAGCCTTTTGTGGCGTGTATAAGTGGAAAGAAGTAAGGGTCCATTTGCCGTTCAGCGGTGCAGTTATATGTTATAAAGCCCCTTTTGGCGTGTATTAGTGGCAAAAAAATATATATTGTTTGCTGTTCTGCGATGCAGTTATATGTTCTAAAGCCTTTTGTGGCGTGTATAAGTGGAAAAAAGTAAGGGTCTATTTGCCGTTCAGCGGTGTAGTTTAACGTTCAAAAGCCATTTTTGGAGTGTATTAGTTGCAAAAACATATATATTATTTGCCGTTCTGCAGTGCTGTTATATGTTCTAAAGCCTTTTGTGGAGTGTATAAGTGGAAAAAAGAAAGGACCTATTTGCCATTCAACGGTGCAGTTGTATGTTCTAAAGCCTTCTTTGGCGTGTATTAGTGGAACAAAACAAAAAAAAAAGGCTTATTAGCCATTGTGTGGTGAAGTAAGAAAATTAAAGAGATTTTTGGGGGGTATTAATTTCCTTTTTATTTATTTATTTGATCTAACAGTCTGTCAGACAGACAAGTGCCAGGACCTGCACAGGGGAGTGTCAGAGGCCGAAATGTTTCTGGCACAGGCACACGTCACAGCAGAGTAAGGGGTCGTGGCAGCAGGAGTCACAGCGAGAGGCCTGAGCTCCCGGTGTCATCTAGCGGTCGTGTCTTGACCAGCAACCCAGGGGTTCTTGAATGGATGACTCGGTCGTCCACTTTGTCCCAAGTGACATCAGACACCCACAGCCAAGAGTCAGTGGGTTCATCAGACACAACCCTTAGTTAGAATGGCCTGGGAGCAGGCCCTGTACCTCACCTGTCCTCGACCTGCCTCTATAATTTTCTGTTCCCTCAGCCAGAGAAGTATTATATGCTGTGGGCTCAGCTCCATGATGCAGCAAGGAAGAGATACTAGAGGACAGTCAGCAGCTCCTGGCCAGCTAAGATCTGGAGGATACATCTGCCGCTTCCTCCGGTAGGCGGGCAAGTAGTGATGAGGAGAGTGGCTTGGGAGCTGGTGACCTGACCCAGAGACCATTGAGGAGGACATCAGTGACGTGCAGACAGTACTAGATGATGATGATGTAGCTGATCACAATTGGGAGCAGGGTGAATTAGGGGCTTCATCATCATCAGGAGAAGAGGGTGGCAGCTTGCCCGTAAGGCAGCGGTGGAGCCAGAAAGTCAATAACATACCCGGGAGTCAGCAAGGTGGCAGCAGTGGGAGGTCGGGAGACAAACGTGCCCGGGGTAGATCACTCGCTTCGCAGGAGCCTACCTGCCCAGAAAGTAGTGGTGCAGTGGTTCACGGAAGCATCGGCGGTAGCTGTCAGTCAGTGCGTAGTGTTGGGGGTAAATCACCTACTCGGCGGTGTGGCAGTTTATTGTTAAGCCGCCGGAGGAGGTGAACATGACCATTTGTAGAATCTGTGGGCAGAAGGTGAAGCGTGGCCAGGGTGCCAATGTTGGCACCATGGCCCTCCGTCAACATATGCAATGTCACCATAAAGTGGCCTGGGAGAACCGTGGCTCCGATGTAGTGGTCCAGCCTGCCACGGAAAATGCTGCATCACCCAGTGGCACGCACCCAATATCAGGCAGTCAAGGATCCACAACCTCAGCCCAAAGGGATCTGTCTGTCCTTCCCATCATCTACCAGTCCTGCTGCTCCTTGCCCTCCTACTCATCGTAAGTCATTCCATCAGCAATCGATCACCAAAGCGATTGCCAAGAGACAACAGTATACATGCACTCATCCAATGGCGCAGAAGCTGAATGTGCTCCTGTCCAAGTTGCTGGTGCTGCAGTCACTCCCATTCCAAATGGTGGACTCTGCACCTTCCAGAGAACTGATGGCTTGTGCGGAGCAAAGGTGGAGAGTCCCAAGCTGTCATTTATTTGCCAAAAAAACAGTACCAGCTCTGCACACGTATGTAGAACAGAAGGTGGGCTATTCCTTGGGCCTTTCAGTGTCTTCCAAAGTGCATGGAAGAGCCAACTTGTGGAGCTGTAACTACGGTCAGGGACAATGCATGTCCTTTTCTGCCCACTAGGTGAATATGGTTCCGGCACACCCACACCAGCAACTTGGGCAGATGTAGCCACTTCTGCCTCCACGTTCTCACGCCGTTGGTCCTGCAACAATGTCTGCCTCTGCCTCCTCATCCTCCACCGTGTCCTCAGCCTCCACTGAAGGGAGAATTCACAGTGCCCCTCCAGCATACCACATGTGCATGGTATGGTGGTGTCTCGCTCTTCTGCACCTCATTTGCCTGGGCGAACTGAGTCACACAGGGGAGGAACTGCTCCATGTCCTTCATCAAGAAATCGAATCCTGGCTTTCTCCGCGACACCTCAAAATCGGTCGGAAGCATCAAGGAAGGCTAAGTCATGTGCCCTGCATGGCACACATGTTCAATCTGGTTGTCAAGAGGTTCCTGAAGTCTTCCACCCATCTACAAGACACCTAAAAATGGTCAGGAAACTTTGCATGTGCTTCAGCCACTCGTACACCGCAAAGCACACCCTTTTTGAGCTGCTGCGGCAAAACTGCATCCCCCAACATAGGCTGATATGTGATGTTTCCATCCGTTGGAATTCCACCCTCCATATGTTGGACTGACTATACGAACAGAGAAAGACCATAAACGATTTCTTGATGATCCAAGCAGACAGACAGGAGTACTCACCTGTGTAACTTTGATGTCAGCCAGTGGCAGCTTATGCGTTTGCTCAGACCCTTTGAGGAGGCTACGTTATTTGTCAGTCACTAGGACTACGGGATAAACAACGTCATTCCACTGTTTCATGTCGTGGAACAGATGCTGGTAAATCTGGCTTGTCCGGGGTCCGGAGACTAGTTTTAATCACGAATATTTGAATTGTGAATTGTAATCGCGAATATTAGCACTTCGAGAATTCGCAAATATTTAGAATATCTCAAAATATATTCGTAATCGCGAATATTTGTTTTTTTTAATACCAGTCTATGCAAATTTTTATGCAAATTTTATGCAATTTTTTTCCCTGAAGATCAGGAATTCGCGAATTCGCAAATATATGGCGAATATTCGCCCAAATATTCGTGAAATATCACGAATTCAAAAATTGCCCCTGCCTCTCATCACTACTGGAGACGTGGTACCTAGATCTCTAGACCACATGAGCCCTGTGGGGGCTGAACTGGAGGTGGAGGAGGAGGCCATTAGAGCACAAGCAATGTGTAGCAAAATGGGTGATTTTTATAGACAGGCGACAGGAGAAAAAGAGCAGGAGCAGCCAGTAGAGCTACAGGGCGATGAGGAAGACGAGGCAGTGGACCCAGACACACTTGGCAGTATGCAGTGGAGATGGAGGCAGGGAGTCCCTCCGAGTCACTTGCACAAATGGTCCGATGTATGCTCACTTGCTTGCGTAGTGACAGCCAAATTGTCACCATTCGGCAGAGGGATGACTTCTGGCTTTCCACATGCTTGGACCCTTGCTACCGGTTCAAAATGGGGGCCTTTTTTACACCCGCTGAGAGGGAGGACAAACTGAACTACTATAGGGACATCCTATGTAGTCAGTTGGCCGCTGCCTATCTGCGCCATCGTCCATCCTCTTGCAGGTCTGACCGGGGGGCCCTCTGCGCTTAAACTCCTCTGCCATAGCTGCTGAGCAGGGTGGGAAGGGGTAGGAGCAGTTCCAGCTCCATCAGCAGCAACTGAAGTCTAGAGTCGCTGATGACCAGCTATCTTCACCCGCCTAGTGAAGAAACTATTTACCAGCAGCAGCAGGTAGACCGGAAGCAGGACCTGAACCAGCAGATGTTGGCATACTTGGAGTGCACCCTGCCACCCCACTTTGAAGATCCGCTAGACTACTTGGCAGCCAAACTGGATTTCTGGCCGCAACTGGTAGAGTTTGCGCTGGAAAAGCTGTCCTGCTCAGCCAGAAGTGTGGCATCAGAGCGGGTGTTTAGTGTGGCGGTGACCATAGTTACCCTAAAAAGAACTCATCTGTCCACCCAAAATGTGGAGAGACTAACCTTTGTCAAGATTTATTAGGCGTGGATCAGCCATGGATTTTCGCCCACCGATGCCTGATGCATCAGAGTAGATCATCCATGTTGCCACACCAACACTTTGACAAAGGAGACCACCTGCCTCAGCTACTATTCTGATGCTGCCACCGTCCTGATGCCACACATCTGATGCCAATTGCTCATTCTTTCACCCACCATCTTCAGCTGGTACTGGTATTGCCACCCACCTCCCCACTCTGTCCCCGGGTCACTCTGTGGTCTCCTGGTGCTGATGCCACTGAGTAAAGGTGGCTGCTCCACAGACAGGATCCGTTTTTTCGGGGTTATTGTTCTGAGGGATTAGAGGAAGGGCAAAATAATCAGTGACGTCAACACAAACTTACTGCTGACACCCACTCCACTCTGTCGGGGGGGGGGGGCTGTACTTGTATAAGCATTTAATACAACAGGTTCTGTAGAAATCTATGTGGAATAAGTGAATTGGTGTAAAAGGATTGCGCTCTTTCACAGTATAGTAGGATCTTGGGACTCTGCACAGTTCTTTATAACTGGAGCTAACATTGACTGTAAGACTGAGTTGGCACTTGAGTTATTTGGTCAGTTTTGGCCCCGTAATTGCCCAAATAAGTGAAGTGTGCAGTGATTTTAAGAGTGACGCCTGTCATACTGACTCACAGTATTGTTTCACTACCACAGCAGACTCCCTATGTGTGTTACTGCAAGGCACAGTGTTCTACACCACTATAAAGGCTCTCTGTAGCCAGGAAATAGCCGTTTTTAATGTGATTCACCACTAATAAATTCGTATCGAACCATATTTTTTCTGAAATTTCGCCGAACCCGACAAATCTCATTTTTGAGAAATTCGCTCATCACTATCTGCTACTATTCAGCTTTCTTGCTGTATCTTTGCGTATACTCCTGTGTAATACCATTCGATCCTTATGTCCGACAGCCATGTTGTATTGACATTTGTATGGTAGATACATCACTGCAACCAGCACAAACAAAGACTTTTTTTTTTGCTTACTTTCGCTACCCCTAGGTTAGTTTCACACTAGTAGCAGGACGGACCCGACAGGCTGTTCACCCGACCTAACAGCCTGTCGGATCCATCCTGCCGCTAGTGAACGTGTGCCCCCGGACTACCACTCGGAGTCACGGCAAGAGGCTGCCGGAATAAATGTCGCACATGTCGTAGTTTGATTCCGGCAGCCTCTCACCATGCGCTGCCTTGCCTTCGCCGGAACTCCGCCCCGCCCCCATTATTCCGTTGAGTGTACAGCATGTTGGATCCGTCTTGCCGCTATTATAAAAGTAGCCTTAAGTGCATGTCTACTGTACAATGTGGTATCTACAAACTGCAAAAAAAAACACCAGGTGCTATTGTTATGCTTTCATATTGGTTGATGAAGTTATAGACAGGCAAACAATTCTTTTTAGAGAGTATCTTATTGAAAATGACTGTATTAGTCAGGTTCATGATATACTACAGAAGAGAATATATGACACTTGGCAGAGAATAAGAGGGGAATAACTGATTACTCTTCTTTCATCTGCTGTATTTCGATACTGGAGTGAGCTTTTGTCTTGATATAATATATCTGTGCAGTGCCATAGATTTACAGATAGATTTATCGTTATATATATTTTTTGTTCTCCTCTACAAACCCTTGAATGTTTCCAGTCAAAAGTCAAATGAAAAACTGACCTTAATACCACTGAGATCAGCCAGAGCATGCTGAACAACATATTTTATTCAAAGGCCATACTTAACCTGTGCCTTAACCTTATCTTATAATTGTTCTTTAATAGGACTCAACTTCCATGTATGGGTAATATGCCCCATACATTTCAAAATGTAGAATAAATCATACCATAAACCAGAACTCTGAGGCTGCCAGTGCCTACGATAAGTACTGTGATTGCAAATGAAAGCAATGTAGCCCAATGTGGCTGTTCATTACTTACAGTAATTATAGGTATTTCTATGCCACTTCTGGGATGCACACAAAGGTCTTGACCCCATCCAGATTGCCACTAGTGAACACAAGGATTATACTTCTACACTCAAATTATCAAATTTAACCTAGAATTTTATAGTTGCACATAATTTCATAAAATCCGGACAAAAGCAAGCATCCCCATCCACACATGCTTCTCTACTTCTAAACTCACATAGCTGATGAAGGTCCGTCCAAACTTTTTTTTGCTTTTTTTTCGGGACTTAAAATTATGTGCAACAATAAAATCATTGCTTTAACTGCAGACCCCACTTGGTGAGAGAGCAGTACAAACATACATCTTGTAAACGTTTTATTATCAGGATTAGTGAGAATATGTACTTTATTTTGACAAATTCTGCTCTTGCAAGTGCACAGAAGGCAGTGCTTCACTATAAAGTGCTCTCTGCATTTAGCTCTACGTGACAGCTAAAGTGGTCTCCTGTTTTGATGCTGCAGCCATGACGTAGTACAGATGAGAGATGATGTGAAGCAGCTCAATACAGAAAGCAGAGAACACTTCACAGTGAAGCTCCAACTCAAGTGTGCTTATGAAGCAGAATAAAAGCTCATATTCTTACTACTTCTGGTAATAAAAACTCCTGAAAAGTTTGATTGGTCTACTATCTCCCCTAGTGCTGTCCGCAGTTTAGCATTGTCAAAACTGCTGACATACATTATTTTAAATCTGCTCACATACACACACTATCCGTGATCAGAGTTGTACAACTAGTGTACATCGATAATAAATATGTCCACCAAACTTGAAAGAAGCCTGAAACAGTTGGATTAATGATTATATGAGCAGACCAAATGGGTGATGTAAATTGCTCTTAACCCCTTCATATAAATGATTGGGTTTCTTTAAAACCTGAAATTCATAATGTAATACTTATATTTTTGTTAGATTTTTTAATTAAGTATAATGGATTGTTAACAGCTTCAATAGTTGCAGTTTAAGACTGGAAATTTGTAAGTTACATTGCATGCATTGGGAAATATGGTTGAAATATGTTTTTTTATATATGATCCAAAGTATGACAGATTGGAAAATACTAAAAAAAAAATAGTGACTGACTATGCATTGGAAAAGAGGGTACTGAGAAGAAGAGCTTACTATTTTTGTATCATGTACTACTACAATGTTCTACATTCAGTAGGTCCTGCTATTTGTACTGGCATGGCAATTTAATTAGAGGCAGTATATTGGGACTGGGAGAGAACAAGGTGTGACACTACATTTGTCAACATAATTAATTTTACCTGAAGTGAATGGTAGGCGATATCAAATCTTTTTTTAATCTTAGGAAGAAATTCTAGTTCACAGTCTCAGGTTTAAGACCTGCAGAGAGGAGTAGTAGACTCCTACCTATTCCTTTGAGATTTTAGTAAATTTTCTAGTCGTTGTGCTCATAACATGATCAAATAAACAGGTCAAAGGGGAAGTGAAAAAAAAGCTATTTTTCATGAAACAAGCACAAAACTAATAGAAAAGTCATTTCAATAATAAATGCAGATCTATGATTGCATATAATAGGAAATCATATTTAATATTGTTGAACTAAACGTTAGCTCTCTTGGTAAGTATAAAAACTCTTTAATTTGTTGGAATGATTCATAGCAAAGCCACAGGACAAGCGTCAAAGATAAAAAATATGCTGGCCTGTAGCTTCACTGCAGGAGGAGCTACTGTTAAAAATTGTTAGGACTGTGGTCCTGTTCTTTTCCTGATTCCACCTTGGCAGTACCAATTTAGTGATCACCCTGATTTAGTGATCACCCTGATAAGGCCAGGCAAGCACTGTAGTACTGACCCACTAACTGAATATGCCTTGATATTTTTCTTAAAGCATTTCAAACTTATAAGGGGAAACGTTAAATAGGTGATCAAGAAATAAAAGACAGTCAAGGAGCTTGCTGTATAAAGGAGGATACTTTATTCTCAAAGGGTGCCTCTTCCATCATCCAATTGGAGTAATGTACTCCCTTAGTTTCACCTACTGTCCAATAGATAGTGAGCCATGGAGCATGGCATATTGATATTGGATCATGTCTATTAAATGAGAAGTAGGGATCCTCTGGCAATGTTAAGTGGCGCTCATTCATGTTGCATAGCTCTATGGCCATATTTTTAGCATATAAGCCTAGCTGACGTCACACACCTGGTTTGTTGTGACCAAAACAAGAGTAGCCCAGTGTGAAAAAGGCCCTTATATTTGGAGAAGACAATTGTTATTATATTAGGACTGATAGTGCTTCAAGAAAAACAGATTTCATAAAGATTGTCTTTGACCATATTCTACCAGAAGAAGATATCATCCAATTCATGCATTACCAGGCTGGGAATTTTTTTGAAGTGCTAATTGTTATGAGCAACAATGATCTCACTTACTTTGTTTGTAACTACCTTACTGCCTTCTATTATTAATAAGATTAGTCAGGTGTTTGTTTGGAGGATTTTTATAATTGTTATGCCCACAAAAAGTGTTTATGTGCCTCTTTGCTGGATATAGCAAATGCTATGTGCAATTATTTCCAAAATCTTGAATCCTTGCCTATTGGCTTAGTTTTAGATCATCCTAGGATCTGTGGCTCCACAGTTTTTTGCTCTGTGTATTGTAATTGTGTTTTTTTTTTTTTTTTCTGTCTTGTTACACTTAAGAGTTCAGGGCCAGTTTCTGCTTTATTTCTCTTATCAATAGTCTTTCATTTCCAGTGGTACACCATTGCCGCCTATTCCATTGCCAGACTATATCTCCCTTATCCGTTATCATCCTCATTCAGTTCTCTGTCATCTACTAATGAGTTTATTCTGTAATTGTCTGGTGTGTGCTTCATATATATTTTTTCTTGTGATGTGTCTGATTCTTATGTAATTCTGCTCTACTCAAATCCAATGTATACCTGAGAACCACGAGTTATTGATTGGGACTTAGGAAAATTGACTGCTATAGGTGAAATCATATTCTGCAGTTTTGCAAAGGATGTGCAAAGATATGCAGCACCCGCTGCTGGTGTAATGCACGTGTGTTGTGTTGCATCTACAGCCTTCTTTTATGCATTCAGTGATTGAAAATATATAAAATTGAAACATCACTGACATGGACCCAGTGCTGCTCACTATTGTGATCTAGTGCGATTTATGGAGGAAGAAAAAAACATTCTCAGCTAATTCCTACTTACTTATCATAGGCTGAAAACTGTATTATCAGCCACATTGATCTCTGCTAAAATTGATTCAAAGTGGGATATCCAAAATTCAGCACAGCTTTCCCTTCCTATAGTACCTTCTATCTGTATTCCACATTAATCACATCCCACTACAGACTCTAAATGGCACTAACTTTATTGTTTCTGTTTTCTCACTTAAAGGGAATGAGTCACCTATATTTTTTCTGCTAATTAAAACTGAAAACAAATATTTTTATACCATATTTTAATTTTCTGACTGAAGAATTTAAAATTCTATTTTCTTTCTAATTTAAAAATAGATAGCCTCAGGGATATCTTCGAGCATGCGCTTTGAGATCTTACCTACGCCGGACTTCAGAGATTTTTCTCTCCTAGTACACTGTAAGCATATGAACAAAACGCTGAAAGATCTCTGAAGTCCAGCGTGGGATCCCAAAAGTGCATGCGCGAAGATATCCCGGCCGGGACAGCAAGTGCTACAAGCACAGGAAGACATCTGAGTCTGGAAAGAGTGAATTAACTCTAAGCATATAATAGTGGACAATATCACAACCTGAAACATTGAAAGAGTTACTGGACTGTACAGTGTATAACACGGTAAGACATGACAACTACTGTAGAACTGTTATTACCTCTTTACAGTGTGATAGCTAAAGCGCATCTGGTCAATCCAGCGAACCGCAGAACTATTGTATATATAATAGGGAGAGCTTCCGCAACACACAGTGGCTCGCAACTAATGCGGTATTG
The DNA here is from genome assembly GCA_033119425.1 of Bufotes viridis. NCBI lineage: Eukaryota > Metazoa > Chordata > Amphibia > Anura > Bufonidae > Bufotes > Bufotes viridis. The sequence goes on along the minus strand of CM065590.1, from coordinate 370,931,249 downwards.
ATACCAGTGTATACCATAACAAGTCATGGGAATGGATTTAACATCTAAAGTGTGCATAAAAGATCACTAGACCACCGTCTATAATGTTGCACGAGTGAGCTCCGCATGTAAATATATTATTAAAAAGGGGACCGAAACTGTTTTCATCAATTATCTTATGAATTCATGTTTTTTAAATTATATGTTATTGTATCTTATTAAATAGAATTTTGTTACTGTCAGCCAGCCATTTTTATAATTTGTTGTACTTTTATATAACGTCCTTGGGTAGAAGGCAGGCAGTGCTCCAGATTTCTGATTGTGCTAGTACCTGGTGAGCGTCCCTATTAGGCCTATATTTTCTTTCTATGTTTATAATGGGCAGTCATCTTGTTGTTAACATCATCTAGAAATATACTTGACAGCAGCCACATAGTCTAACAGGGAATCATTGACTTCTATGGGAGAGTTTCATAGACGTGCCCTGTGACCTACAGAGAGGTTATTGTACAGGGAGGGAGCTTGTAAATTACATGTTATCTATATAAAGTTGTTACCTGTCATTAGTGCTGAGCTAATTGAAGTCCACGAATTTCAGGATAAATTTGATTTGCAGTGAAGCCGAATTTCCTTGTGCTTTATGGTATCAAATCGATTTAACCTGAAATAGTGTAAAAAAATATATATATAAAAATCATACTTACCTGGTCCATTTGCTCGCAACGTGCTGGCCACCACCATCTGGCTTCAAGATCTCACACAAAATCCCATGATTGCAGTGGCGTATGATGTCACCATGCTGGCCGGTGTGATGAGGTCATCTCGTCACCTGCCATTGGGTTCTAATAGTGATGCCCCGTAGACATTTAATTTCCTTTTAATTATAAAATTTCTCTAGTGTATAATTCCAATGTTAACCAGTTTAATATGGTTTTGATTGACTCTGTCTCCCCCAGCTGTTTATGAGGAACTGCACAGTAAATAAAGAGCAATGAAGATGGGAAAGGAGAAGATGATGTAAATCCAGGTAAATCTGTTCACATTCTGCATCACCTGGTAGGTGCTGGCCAAGTTGTGTTCTGTACTTTTTATTTATTTCTCACATAGAGCCCTAATTTAAACTTTTCAAAGCATAGTTCCAATTTTACATTACTTTACTGTATCGTGTGGCCCACCAGTACATTGTCCGCGCTAGATTGAGCTTGGATGACTGTCTTGCAAATGGAGAGGGAGATCATGCTGATTCTGTATACCATTGGCAACTAAGGAAAGGCACTTTCTCTCCTGCATAAAGCAGCATGGCTACATAAGTCAAATGTTGGAGGGTGGAGTTTGAGGTTGTTTTTTTTTTTTTGTAGTTTAATATACTGAGTAGTGTGGGATCTTATGGAGCGAATGGGAGAAAACAGCATTTATGATTTATATTTTTTAAAAGACTAGATACCCTTGCAAAAGGCAACAGTATTTGGTCTTTTAAAAGTCTATTGGTATGCCTTGCTTATCGGCATACATTTGCTAATTAAGTATATATGGGTGCACAATTCAGAGTGTTAATAATAGTGCAGGTAGAAGAATATGACCAAGATAACCCTGATCCAGATTATTAATGTGCTGCCTCATAACAACATTAAAGATATGAGTAACCATTAGAAATCAGGGATGTTATAAAAAAAAAAAAAAAAAAAAAACATTCTAGACGACCAGGGATCCAGGAATTTCAATACTTATGGTATTATTTAGGCATTGAATGCACAATACAGTTTGGGGGCAGTAACATTTGGGTACTGTATAGAGCTATTATTTAGCAGCCTATAAAAATATTAGTTTGCCATGTACTATTCCACAATGTAAAGTTGTGGCTTTAGGCATTAAACTGTAGTATTATTTGGGTATAATATGATACTGTGCACCATAGAGTTGCCAGCAAACCATCCCACCTAAGGGAACATTTAACCATTTTTGCAAGGAACTATTATGCATATTCTGCATTTTAATGATGATAATAATAATAATAGTAGTGGTAATAATAATAATACAAAAATATTTTATCTTTTTATCTCTTTTATATGTCTTCATGAAACAAGCCATCAATATCTCTGACCTTTGAAATAAACCCTGGCAATCCCACCTTTTCTATTAAAGAAAGCAATCTAAACCAAGCTAACAACTTCAGTTTTTCTAAAGTTTATTTTATTTTCTCAGAAATTATAATTATATCCAATATATCCAGAGAATTAGTCGCTTTCTTAACATTACAAAATACTAGATTATAGACACAGAGGGAATTATGCCTTTAGTGCTCGTTTTGTGCATTTAAAATCCATGTTTGCTAAGTATTCTACAATGCCTAAAACTCCTATTTGATGTGGTTCAAAAATGTTTAATGTAGCTTGCACTCTCTTGGGGCTCCTTATAAGTTCAGAGAAGCTCTGCTCTTGAAGTAAAAAGCACATAAGGTTTTTAGCAGGATTTGATAATGACACTAGTTTACAATTAAATATACAGTATGCAGAAGTCAATGAAGCCAAAAGTGGTCATTGATTCATACTGTACATATTGAAAATATCAAATGACCTCAAGTATTTATATTCCCTAAATTTGCTGATAATGTTTATTTAAAAACAAGCCAATTAGTGTCACTAAATTGTTTGAAGATTATAGCTTTATTATTATTATTAGTATCAATAAATGTTTTTTTATTATTTATAGAGTTATATTGGACTGTTGCACATATTAGGTTGCTACTTTTGCCTCACTTAACCATTTTGGCCAAACAGTAAGAACAATAAGCATCGTTTGACATGTTTCATTATCCTTCTAACTGCCTTAAATTAAAAATAAATACATTAGCACGTCCTCTTCACAGTTTAACTGCACGCCGTCTATCTTGTACTGGCAAGGCAGTGTAATTACAACTGCTTGTCCCATTCAGGTAACCTGGGGACCTACATGTCCTTTGCATTAAAAATTATTCTCTCTAATTCAAATTTGAATGATATATTTTACCTATTAATATTTATATTGTATGTTAGTGAAAAATAAATACATATGCAATTATGTTTAAGGATTCCATACACTACCAGGAATCAATTTTACATGTATATTTATTTCAGTAGTTGCATCTTTTATATCACACACATCACAATATAGTATACTATAAATTGTCAAAAAGACAATGAGACATACACGATTACACCAAAACTTTGGTAGTCAACAACTGATCACTACTCTAGAAGCAATATTACTAAATCTGATGGAAAATAACTGATGAAAAATAAGCTGGTATTTTTGCCAAAAATTCCTTACTTCTAGCAATTCAACTGACCTACAACACTATCAACAAATAGATCTGTTGTAAGTACCAGAAAGAGGTTTGAAAGTGACTTGGACTGTGAATACTCTCCACCGTCATACCACTGTACCCTTGAACTATACTGTACATTGTTAACAATAGTCATACATTGCACTAAATGTGATTATTGTAAAATTGTTAGTTTGAAGCTTTGGCACTTGGTATTGGCTGGGTCTTGGTCACATGTGACAGCATACCAAGTTTGATGGTATACAAAGCATGTAAACCCAAAAGCCATGTCCAACTGCCCAAACGCTGTTTGTATTTTTCTATACAAAAACTCCTAGTTATAGCATGTCTAAATGGAGATTACGTTAAGAGGTGTGTATAGAGTTTCCTGTTTGGAAAACAGCGCACTCTATCCACACCTCCTATCCTTACCTTAGACAAACCATAACTAGGAGATTTTGTATAGATAAATACATCATGATCATTCCCTGCTGCAGGCGCTCACACACACGCAGGCTCCCAACACTGTGAGCAGAAGAAATGCTCTGTCTCCTCCGCACTGCGGCTGTGGGCGGTCTTTTCAGGTCCAGCGGCAGTTCGTGTAACCCTCTTGTCCCCGCTCTACTTACTTCCCCTGCTAGTAGTGGCAGCCATTGTTTTAAAGCGGAAAAACCTAGGGGGGCGACTCCACTGCTTAGCTATAATAGCTGCATAGCCAGTTACTAAAAATATATTTATACATAATATATTTACACATATTATTATATATTTAGAATATATAATATATTATAATATATGCAAATATATTATGGATAAAACTTCAGTAGTAGTTTCCCACATATTGTGCATTTAAATATATATATATATATATATATATATATATATATATTTATTTATTTAGTAATTACATATTTATTTTGAGCCATATGTTTTTACAATTATAAAAAAAATATAAAATATATAAATATAATTTAACCTCTATTTCTTAAAAAGTTTTTGAGAGGATTTGAACTCACAGCTTCTGCATCACAGTCAGAAACTTTAACCACTACACTATACAGCCTCAGAGCCATTTAATAAAAAAAATATATTTATTTGAGACTTCCACTAGTAGTAAATATTCCTATACAGTAGAAGTTTCATATTTTTATTTTTTTATTTTTTTAAGTTACTGGCTATGTAGTTATATAGTGTAGTGGTTAAAGTTCTGGGCTGTGGTGTAGAAGCTGTGAGTTCAAAACCCGTTACCAGCGTTTTCAGAAATAGAGGTTAAATTAGATTTATAAAAAATGTATGGCACAAAAAAATGTGTAATTACTAAAAAGAAATATTTATATATATTCTAAATATTCACGAATTCTCGAAGTGCTGATATTAGCAATAAATATTTGCAATTTTAATATTCGCGCCCAACACTAGTTGTAACCAATAACCGCCACCCTGTGAGAGAGAGAGACTGACAGCCATGCTAGTTGACTCAATACTAAGTACTCACCTTTTCCTTGTAATACTGTTTTGGTAAATCTTCCAACATTATAGGAGGGGAAGATAGCGCATATAGAGACCAGGGGCGAGCAAGTGTGACTGGGAGAGGAATGGAATGGGGGACTAGAACAGCTCAGAATAAAAGATGTAGGGTAAAAAAATACACATAAACCTCTCAAATGTATGTATACTAATGCGAAAAGCCTGACTAACAAGACTGGTGAACTGGAATTAGTGATGTGTGAGGATTAACTGAGACATGGCTGGATAGTAGCTATGACTGGGCAGTTAATATAAAAGGTTACAATCTGTTTGACTCAATTATTAGGGGTACAGATAGGGCAATCTGTCACAAAGATCGTGATCGCCGAACAGTGTGCTGTCTTCCTGGCGCTAGAGTTCGACACATCGCGGATCGGGTTGACAGATTACTGGGAGGGGCTGGAGAAGATCCAGCGGTCATGGTCCATATCGGAACCAATGACAAAGTTAGAGGAAGGTGGAGAGTCCTTAAAAATGATTTCAGGGATTTAGGTCAAAAGCTTAGGGCAAGGACCTCAAAAGTAGTATTTTCTGAAATACTGCCTGTACCACGAGCCACACAAGAAAGGCAGCGGGAGATTAGGGAGGTTAACAAGTGGCTCAAGAACTGGTGTAGGAAGGAGGGGTTCGGGTTCATGGAGAACTGGGCCGACTTCTCTGTTGGCTACAGGCTCTACCGTAGGGATGGGCTGCACCTCAATGGGGAAGGGGCAGCTGTGTTGGGGAGAAAGATGGCTAGAAGGTTGGAGGAGTGTTTAAACTAGGGACTGGGGGGGAGGGTAATTACGTTATAGGAGGGGAAGATAGTGCAGATAGAGACCAGGGGCGAGGTAGTGTGTCTGGGGGAGGAATGGAAGGGGGGACTAGAACAGCTCAGAATGAAAGATGTAGGGTAAAAAATACACATAAACCTGTCAAATGTATGTATACTAATGCCAGAAGCCTGACTAACAAGACTCGTGAACTGGAATTAGTGATGTGTGAGGAGGACTATGACATAGTGGGAATAACTGAGACATGGCTGGATGATAGCTATGACTGGGCAGTTAATATAAAAGGTTACAATCTGTTTAGAAAGGATCGTCAAAACCGGAGAGGTGGAGGGTCTGCCTCTACGTGAAGTCGTGTCTAAATCCCGTAATTCGAGAATACATCTCTGAGGGACATGAACATGTGGAGTCACTGTGGGTAGAAATACATGGAGCAAAAACAATAATAAAATACTAATAGGAGTGTATTATAAACCACCTAATATACCAGAGTCCACAGAAAATCTATTACTAAACGAGATAGACGAGGCGGCAAATCATAATGAAGTCGTTATCATGGGGGACTTCAACTACCCAGATATAGACTGGGAAACTGAAAGCTGTACATCCCATAAAGGAAACAGGTTCTTGGCAATAGCCAAAGACAATTTCCTTTCCCAACTGGTTCAGGACCCCACTAGAGGGACGGCCATACTGGACTTAGTATTAACCAATAGACCTGATAGAACAACAGATGTGCAGGTTGGGGGACACCTGGGAAATAGTGACCATAAAGTTATAACCTTCCAATTATCCTTCAAACGAGAGTTTCTAAAGGGAGGAACAAAAATACCAAACTTCAAAAAAGCAAAATTTAGCCAACTCAAGCGAGGCCATAGGCCTAACTAACTGGGACAAAGTCCTCAAAAATAAAAATACAACCATAAAATGGGAGATTTTTAAAAGCATTGTAACATCTAATTGTGAGAGGTACATACCTTATAGGAATAAAAGGCTAAGGAACAATAAGAGACCAATGTGGATAAATGGAACCGTAAAGAAGGCAATAAATGACAAAAGAAAGCATATAAATCGCTAAAACAGGAGCGGAGTCAGGAAGCACTGATAAACTATAAGGAAAAAAATAGAATATGTAAAAACTAATAAAATTTGCCAAACTAGAGACCGAGAGATTAATTGCCAAAGAGAGTAAAACTAACCCTAAAATGTTCTTCAATTATATAAATAGTAAAAATATAAATCTGAAGGAGTCGGCCCTCTACATAGCAATGAGGGGGTGTTGCAGAGAGCGACGAGGATAAAGCAAAACTATTAAATATTTTTTTCTCCACTATATTCACTGAGGAAAATAAACTGTCAGATGAAATGCAGAATGTAAAAGTAAATCCCCCATTAAAAGTGCCCTGTCTGACCCAGGAAGAAGTACAACAGCGACTTAAAAAGATTAAAATAGACAAATCGCCAGGACCGGATGGCATACACCCCCGTATCCTAAGGGAATTGGGGGATGTCATAGCCAGACCATTATTTCTGATATTTACGGACTCTATAATAACAGGGAATGTTCCACAGGATTGGCGCATAGCAAATGTGGTACCAATATTCAAAAAGGGTCCAAAAACAGAGCCTGGAAATTATAGGCCAGTAAGTTTAACATCTATTGTTGGTAAACTGTTTGAAGGGTTTCTAAGAGATGCTATTTTGGAGTATCTCAATGAAAATAAGCAAATAACGCCATATCAGCATGGCTTCATGAGGGATCGGTCATGCCAAACAAATTTAATCAGCTTCTATGAGGAGGTAAGTTCTAGACTTGACAGCGGCGAATCAATGGATGTCGTATATCTGGACTTCTCCAAAGCATTTGACACCGTACCTCATAAAAGGTTAGTACATAAAATGAGGATGCTCGGACTGGGAGAAAATGTCTGTATGTGGGTAAGTAACTGGCTGAGTGACAGAAAACAGAGGGTGGTTATTAACGGTAGATACTCAGATTGGGTCACTGTAACTAGTGGGGTACCTCAGGGGTCAGTATTGGGCCCTATTCTCTTCAATATATTTATTAATGATCTTGTAGAAGGCCTGCACAGTAAAATATCTATTTTTGCAGATGACACTAAACTGTGTAAAGTAATTAACACTGAAGAGGACAGTTTTCTGCTACAGAGGGATCTGGATAGATTGGAGGCTTGGGCAGAAAAATGGCAGATGAGGTTTAACACTGACAAATGTAAAGTTATGCACATGGGAAGGAATAATGCAAGTCACCCGTACATATTAAATGGTAAAACACTCGGTAACACTGACATGGAAAAGGATCTAGGAATTTTAATAAACAGCAAATTAAGCTGCAAAAACCAGTGTCAGGCAGCTACTGCCAAGGCCAATAAGATAATGGGTTGCATCAAAAGGGGCATAGACGCCCGTGATGAGAACATAGTCCTACCACTTTACAAATCACTGGTTAGACCACACATGGAGTACTGTGTACAGTTCTGGGCTCCTGTGAACAAGACAGACATAGCAGAGCTGGAGAGGGTTCAGAGGAGGGCAACTAAAGTAATATCTGGAATGAGGGATCTACAGTACCCTGAAAGGTTATCAAAATTAGGGTTATTCACTTTAGAAAAAAGACGACTGAGGGGAGATCTAATAACTATGTATAAATATATCAGGGGTCAGTACAGAGATCTCTCCCATCATCTATTTATCCCCAGGACTGTGACTGTGACAAGGGGATATCCTCTGCGTCTGGAGGAAAGAAGGTTTGTACACAAACATAGAAAAGGATTCTTCACTGTAAGAGCAGTGAGACTATGGAACTATGGAGTTATTCTGATTGCCTGATTGGAGTCGGGAAGGAATTTTTTTTTTCCCCTTAAGTGAGGAAAATTGGCTTCTGCCTCACAGGGGTTTTTTGCCTTCCTCTGGATCAACTTGTAGGAAACAGGCCGAACTGGATGGACAAATGTCTTTTTTCGGTCTTATATACTATTTTACTATGTTACTGTTGATATGGCACTGGCTAACAGGAGTTAATAATGATTGATTAAGGTCAGAATATTTAGTGGGAGTATGCATTTTAGCATCAGGCACACAGCAGTTGTACAATTTTTCTATGGAAATATGCTATATTCTGGTTAAACTAACAGTATATTTGTTTTGGCACGTTGAGAGCATTGTTTACTTGGAGTCTGTCATATTCATGAGCAGCTTACTGAATCCTATTGACAGCTTTCCTCCTGCAGCTCATGAATACGCCGGACTCTAGGCTTATAGTGCTAGTAGCATGCTGCAACTAATATACTGTTAGTTTAGCCAGAATATAGAACATTTCTACAGATAGGATACAGGACTATTGAATGCATTCTCTGCTATAATTACAGTAAGGATATAGGCATTCAATATGTTTTATACATTTATTGTACAGTTGTGCTCATATTATTAAAATTTTTGCATAAATCAGTGGTACATATGAATGTAAGAATGTGATTTATCTTTTTAGAGTATGAGATATTTATCACATTCAAGAGGGTTATAGCTAGCTGGCTTTCCATAAATGCACAAATGTTAACTCAACAAAAAATAGGCAAAAATGTAAGAGAGAAAGAGGGATCTGTAGCTGCAGTTCCTGTCTCTGTATTTGTGAAGCAACATAAGGGTGCTATTCCATGGCCATTAGTAGCCATGGGTAGGACTCATGGTTTACCACTACATGCTAGGCTGCTCCTAGGCTTCCAACCTGAAATAATGGCAAATCCAGGTCCAGTCAGCAATTACCATTAAATGCAAATTATCAACTAAACCCCTCATGTAATAGCACTCTAAGGCTAATTTCATACTGCAATATTTTGATCAGAATTTTGCATCACTATTTGTACTGTAAGTCAAAACCAGGAGCTGGTGCTAAAATACAGTAGAATTACAAATCTTTACATGGTAGGTTATGTCCCATTCCTGATTTTGGGCCTGAATACATTTGAACAGAATGTACCACATTTTCCCTGAAAAAACCATGTACGGTATGAAACTCTGTGGTCCCCTAGGATAGAGGGACTTTTTCCAAGGACTGTATTTCAAGTGATTTAACACCAAGACAGCTTGAGTAAAGTCAAAGTAACAGCAAACTATATGGATATGGGTAAGCAGATGGTTGCTGGTGATAATAAACAGCTTGTATAAATACACCACACTGCCAGATTATTTTTATTACTGGTCCAAAAAGGTTCCTTTTTTGGAGGCAAATGCCTTCTTCTCTGTCTTCTGACCTGTAAAATCGCAATAGTTTTTTCATACTTATGTCAATAATTATTTATTTAATTTACCAAGATTACAATACCACTTTATTTGGGGGTGTTTGCTGTAAATCAATGTCAATGTATATTACCTTAAATTATATATTTTTTCAGAATTGTTGTGTAGTTAACAATTGATACTATATGATGATTTTATATTTGCCTATAACCATGAATAACTGTAATCATGAATAAGAAAGAGGTAATTTTATTTGTCTCTCTGATACCAAAATAATTTTCTTACATCAAAGCCCAGATAATCACTGGACATGAAGATAACACAGAAATCTTTAATTTGTAATGATTTCCTTTAAGAGAAATGCCAGCCTTTCTCTGTTGCATGGAAAGGGCTCTCTTTGATATTCTTCTTTTACATATATGATTATATCATAATGGTGTCCATATTGCTAACATTTTAAATATTTACATATATACTTTTACATTCTAATTAATTTTTTGAGTAAATAAATTATTATATACAGTGCCTTGAAAAAGTATTCCCTTGAACCTATACATATTTTTTTACATTACATCCACAAACTTAAATGTATTTTATTAGGAATTTATTAGTCAATATTTGCACAGCTGCAATTCCTTTAGGGTATGTCTCTACCAGATTTGCACATCTAGAGGTTGAAGTTTTTGCTCATTCTTCTTTGAAAAATACCATAGCTCAAGCTAAGTCAGATTTCATGAGGAGTGTCTGTGGACAGCAATTTTCAAATCTTGCCACAGATTATCAATGGAACTTAGGTCTGGACTTTGGGTTATTCTAACACATCAATACGCTTTACCATTCGATTGTAGCTCTGACTATATGTTTAGGGTTGTTGTCCTGCTGGAAGATTAACCTCTGCCCCAGTCTCAAGTCTTTTAAAACTTATAACAGTTTTTCCTCCATGATTGCCCTGTATTTAGCTCCATCCATCTTCCCACCAACTCTGACTAGCTTCCCTGTCCATGCTGAAGAAAAGCATCCCCATAGTATGATGCTGCCACCACCATGTTTCCAGGTGGGGATGGTGCGTTCACGCTGATGTGCAGTGTTAGCTTTCCACCACACATAGCGTTTTATATTTAGGCAAAAAAGTTCTACTTTGGTCTCATCTTCTTCCACATGTTTGCTGTCTCCTTTACTTGGCTTGTGGAAAGCTGCAAATGGGACTTCTTATGGCTTGCTTTCAAAAATTGGTTTCTTCTTGCCACTCTTCCATAAAAGCCAACTAATAGTTGTCCTGTGGGCAGATTCTCCCACCTAATTAGAGCTCTCCTTGCCTGGGCTGTCAATTTAGGTGGGGGGCCATGTCTTGATAGGTTTGCAGTTGTGCCATAGTCCTTCCATTTTCGAATGATGGATTGAACAGTGCTCCATGAGATGTTCACAACCTGAGCTATTTTGTTATAACCTAACCCTGCTTTACACTTCTCCACAACTTGCCTGACCTGTCTGGTGTGTTCCATGGTTTTCATGATGCTATGGGATCACTAATTGTCTTTAACAAACCTCTGAGGTCTTAACAGAACAGCTATTGTTATACTGAGAATAAATTTCACACAATTGGACTCTATTTACTAATTGGGGGACTCCTGAAAGAAATTGGTCCCATCGGATTTTATTTAGGGCTATCAGAGTAAATAGGGCTGAATACAAATACACCATACATTTTTATTTATTAAAAAAATTGAAAACCATATATCATTTTCTTTTCACTTCACATGTACTTTCTACTTTGTGTTGGTCTATGACATAAAATCCCAATGAAATACATTTAAGTTTGTGGGTGTAACATGAAAAAGGTTTAAGGGGTATGAATAATATTTGAAGGCACTGGATCATGTTAAGCCATTACCTGTATAATATGAATGCACAAATGTTCTGTAATATATCTAAGAATTTTAAATGAATAGTCTGTTTTGAGTCTCATTTTACTTTTTCTAGATATAGTTGACATGAAAAGTTTAATAAGTTGGTAAATACATTGTTTCACTTATGTTCTACTAATCCAGAGATACAATTAATTTAGAGTTATATTCAAAGTCTGTTGGTTGCTAATGGAACCTGTCTACAACTCATCAATATTACCAATCAACCACCACTCTGATTCCTGTGCTTCCTGGTCTCCACTAGTTTCCAAATCCTGGTACTTTGAGAAACACAAGAAATAACTGCTCAGACAATCACTGACTCTGTTGCCTACCTACAGTTGAAACCAGAAGTTTAAATACACTATATAAAAAGACACATATGCATGTTTTTCTCAATATCTGACATAAAATCAGAATAAACCTTTCCTGTTTTTGGTCATTTAGGATTACCATAATTATTATTATTTGTCAAATGCCAGAATAATGAGAAAGAACATGTTTTAAGGCATTTTTATTACTTTCTGCAATGTCAAAAGTTTACATACACTAAGATTACTATGCCTTCAAACAATTCAGGACTGCCCATATGATGATGTCATGTGTTTGGAAGCTTATGTTAGGTTTATTGGCAACATCTGAGTTAATTAGAGACACACCTGTGGATGTATTTAAATGCACACCTGAGACACACTGATTCTTTGTGTAGCATCATGGGGAAGTCTAAATAAATCAGCCAAGATATCAGGAAGAGAATTGTGGACTTGCATAAGTCTGGCTCAAACTTGGGTGCAATTTCAAGATAACTGAAGGTGCCTAATTCATCTGTACAAACAATTATACGAAAGTACAAACAAGATGGGAATGTCCAGCCATCATACAGTTCAGGAAGGAGACATGTGCATATCAATTCGTAAACAAAAGCAAAAGCAAAAGATCTTGTGAAGATGATGGCGGAAGCTGGTAACATTGTGTAAATATCCACAGTGAAATGAGTACTGTATCAATATGGACTGAAAGGCCACTCTGCCAGGAAGAAGCCATTACTTCAAAAGAAACATAAAAAAGCCAGATTAATGCTTGCAAATACACACAGTTACAAAGACATGTCCTGTGGTCTGATGAAACTAAAATTGAACTTTTTGGCCATAATGACCATCGTTTGGAGGAAAAAGGGAGAAGCTTGGAATCCTAAGTACACCATCCCAACTGTGAAACACGGGTGTGGCAGTATCATGTTGTGGGGTTGTTTTGCTGCAGGAGGGACTGGTGCACTTCACAAAATAGATGGCATCATGAGTACAGAAGATTATTGTGGAAATACTGAAGCACCATCTCAAGACATCAGCTAGGAAGTTAAAGCTTGGGCAGAAATGGGTCTTCCAAATGGACAATGACCCGAAGCATACTGCCAAACTGGTTACAAAGTGGCTTAATGATAACAAAGTCAATGTTTTGGAGTGGCCATCACAAAGCCCTGATTTCAATCCTATTGAAAGTTTATGGGCAAAGCTGAAAAGGCAGGTGCGAGCAAGGCGACCAACAAACATGCCTCAGTTACACCAGTTTTGTCAGGAATAATGGGCCCAAATTCCGACCAACTATTGTGAGAAGCTTGTGGAAGGATATCCAAAACTTTTGACCCAAGTCATATAGTTTAAGGGCAATGCTACCAAATATTAATGAAATGTATGTAAACTTTTGACTTTGCAGAAAGTAATAAAATGCCTTAAAACATTCTCCCTCTCTTATTATTCTGGCATTTGGCAAATAATAATAATTATAGTAATCCAAATTGACCAAAAACAGGTCAGGTCTGTTATGATTTCATGTCAGATATTAACATTTCTTCATTATTAAAGAATAAGATAACGACTGTTCTTTATGTTCTATATGACTTGTGTATTCCTGTTTTATTTGTTGTGTAATTTAAAGGATAACTGTCACATTTAGACCCAAATTTCAGTTTTCATATATGTAGTTACTAATATGATAATATACCTGAATCAATAACTATTAGACTTACTTACCCCTTATTTAATAAGATTCAGCCCTTAGCAACCAGTCTGCATAAAACTGCAATTTCACTATTCTGTTAAAATGGCCGCCCTCAGCCCTGAGGCTAATCTATAGGACACCTGCAGTGAAGTTAGTGAAGACCAGCTCTGTATAGGGGGGTCTTGCAGTGAAGTTCCCAGGTCTGGCTGAAGCCTGTAGTCCTTCTACAAGCTCTCCTCTTATCAGATAAGGCTGTCATTTATACACTGAGCAGCCAGCATATATAAATTCTCCAGAACTGCTAAGGGAGTGTCTGCCAAGCACAGGCATGTGGAGAAGTTCACACACACAGCCCAGCACTGTTATCTCCTGTCAGGAAGAACCTGGCTTTTTATACATTCCCTTACAATGTTGACTCACTATCAGTTCCCAGTGCACGCAGCGTGCTCCGTCCTCTATCTGTTAGACGGAAGGAGCATAGCAACCTGATTTTATCTCAGGTAACAATAGCCAATACTGGGGACTTTTAGGTGGCTTTTAGGGGTTATTTATTAAACAATCAGAAATTAAAACAGGGCCAACAAGGTAATATTAATCACCAAAATCCAATAGTAAAAAAAAAAAAAATTTGACAGTTATACTTTAAGGGTTGTCGTCCCTCTTAATTCCCTCTTTCCCTCAGTTATAGTTTTCCTAATGAATACTACATTTCCCATCATGCCTGGCTTTGCAGAGATAGAGGGGGTGGAGTCTCACCGCACTGCACTGTACTATCTGAGGGCAGCCATGACATATCAGTGACATAGCTGCTATCTCCTCACACTGCAGAGTCTCTATGTATTCCTATGTGATGTAGATTGAGCCTGTCTGTCCTCTAAACCTTTTTATCTCTCCCAGGAGCAGGGAGACAGTGAGAAGCTACATCTCATAGAACTACACTGGAGACAGACAAAATAGTACAGACAGGCAGTGTGAGTCAAGAGGTTTATAGAATTACAGCTATCACTGTATACACTCACTTACTATATATCTGCACTCCTGGTAAATTAGATAGGGAAGTCGTTATGTCAACAGAATACAGGGATATACAGGGGAACATAGAGGGTGAAGATGGGCGTGAAAGCTGGCAGGAGGAATTTGATAATGCCATCCTGTCATTCACAGTAAGTCAGCCACAGGGAGAGACCAAGTTCCTGTTTACATGTGTAGATCAAGCAGTCAGACCTGAGGTCACATCGCCAGGTTCCCATAATGAAAAGGTTAAAAATGTATTGATACAGTGAGCTAGGGCTCATTAACATGGCCGTTGCATGGCCATGCCCGTATTGCGGCCCGCAATCAGCGAGTCTGCAATATGTGGGCACCGGCCGTGTGCTCACTGCATCACAGATGCAGACCCATTCACTTGAATGGGTCCACAATCTGGAAGGTGTGATGCGGAACAGAGGCACGGAACCCATGGAAGCAGTACAGAGTGCTTCCGTGGGGTTTCTCTCTGTGCCTCTGCACCACAAAAAAGTAGAACATGTTCTATTTTTTTGCGGTGCAGAGAGATCAAGGACCCATTCAAGTTGAATGGGTCTGGATCCATCTGTGAAATCCACACAGATGTTGCCCGTGCATGGAGGACTGCAAATTACAGCAATGCAGGCTCCTGTAAACCCGAATAAAAAAATATTCCCTTGGAAAAAATCTTCCCCACTGTGTTACCAGCCCAAGGCTTTATGATGCATGCTGTTTTTGAGTGAATATTTTACATTTTTGGGACTAAACAGAAAAGTGGATATAAAAGAAGTTACATGCTCAAGCTTTTTTTTCTTTCTATGTCCATTTCGAGCTTTAGCTTACAAAGCAGGGCATAACAACTACAGCAAAAACATCATGGTTTATTCAAACCTAAATCACAATTTACCAAAAGAGAGCACCCAATTTTTTTAGCTCAAAACTAAGCCGGCACAGATCTTTTACTTGCACAGTATATATTTTTTTTTTAGGAAGTTCATAAAATAAGCTTAGTTTATTATTATTTATTTGAACAGATGGTTTCTTGTAATTGATTTAGCTGCTTATAGTTTACATTCTGTGCACATTGTAATACAACGGCTTTCGATGTTAACCTATGTATTCATTCTTAACCTGCATATTCCCATGAAATGTACTTGTGTTTCTGGGATGTCCGAAATCTTTTCCCTCTGTCTAAAAGCATTACAAGCTTGACTATCAGAGTATATAGTTTGACATTTAGCAGCCATCCCCTGTCATTTTAATTAAGCAGAATAATTTCACTATGGCATGGACCACTGATCTCCTTGTGGTGTTTTAGCCATTTTAAATGTTAATTGAATATTCCTATTTGTTTGTAAACTACTGCTGAGAACGTGTGCTGTGAAGTGTGCTCTTTTTCTGCTATCCCGCTTGTATTAAAGAGAGACTACAATGAAAATAAATTGTGTCTATTTAGTGCTTTCATCTCGGTGCAGGGGAAAACACTTCACAATTCAACATGAAAACAAATAAAGAAAAAAGGCACATTACATGATGTTATCAAATTCTAACCACTCAATGTTAGAAAGCTGATGATTTGTTTTCAGTTCAGGGTCTATTCCTTATTTCACATACTAAACTGTTTAAACACTTGGCAGCGGATTTCTGCAAATAAAAGCAATCTTCTGCCTTTCTTCAGTGAATTATGGCAGTGAACTGAATCGCTAAGCAAATTATCAGAACCATGTAATTTAAAGCTCACTCCATGTAATTTACATTTTTTCTGGGAATACTATATATAAAACATTACCCTGTCTATATAATTACGGAAGATCTAAAGGGCCTATTCGACTGGATGATTTCCGGGCCAGTTATCGTTCATAGGATATTGCAACTTCTTCCCATTCATGTGAAGAGAGGTCTTAAGTGAAATACCATGCACTGCTGCTACTAAGTACAGTGTGCATGTAAACATTGAAAAGGCTATAGCACTCTGACAAGTGCCGAGAACCCTTCAAGCAGCTGATTGGCAGGACTGCTGGGAATCAGACCCCCACTGATCTGATACTAATGGCTTAACTTTAGTAAAACACAAATTAGCTATGTCAGCTTTGTGGTGTAAAAAAGTCACAAGTCATGATAATTGTATACGTTTTTTTACAACATTTGGTCAAATTTTGTGATATTTTGCAATCCTAGCCACTTTTCAAAGTGATACATGTTTAGGAGTTTAAAAGTGCTATTAGACTTGGATTATTAGCAAAAAAGTAACCCCCTGGTGCACTTTAATACATTTAGGTGTAAACTACATTGCACTCATGCCAAATGAGCAAAGACTGGGTTAAAATTGACACAAAACAGCCACAAATGCTAAAAGTACAATAGATATATTATTAAAAGAGAAAAAATACTGAATTATACTAATATGCTAAATTTGTTGCAAAAGTTTATTAGTACATGTAACTAAGCGGGCCAAATTGACCGCATGAAATAGATCTTCTAACACTGAATATGTTAGAGCAGTATACGGACTGAGGCTATAGAGATTAACAATACTCCAGCTAGGCTATTCAGCCCATTTATTAGAATGGAAATAAAACTGAGATTACATAAAACATCTGATGTTTTCCAGCCGGTAGGTAAAACATTACAAGACTGTGGCAAGAAAATGGACCATTTCTATTTAATGCCATCACTGTGACCTTTTTCCTCTCATTGATAGAACATCAAAACAGAACAAATGTTACTGCAATTGTGATTTCAAAAGAAGCTGCACATTGCCATGGAGACGCTACAAATTAGACACATCAATCAAAAACTTCCAGCGCTTCACTTGTCTTTAACTGTTTCTTGGTAAACTGTTATACAATAAAGGAAGTACTGCATTGGAAGAACATATTTGACTCATGGCTGATTTTACTTGGGGAGTCTGTTGCTAGCCAAACATGGGCACTACAGGGGATATATGATAATACTTGGCAGCCATTCAGATGAGACTGACCCTCCACAAAATACAGTACATGGATGGTTTGTTTCTGAAACGTATGGTGTCTCTGCTCTTTATTGCTGCTGCCACAGCCCTTCTCCACCGATGTTGCCTCCTCCTCAGCACCCCGATCCAGCTCCCAGATTTTGTTCAGCACGCAATCATCACTGGAGTCTTAACCTTCCCTGCCACTTTTACCAGACTGTGAGATATCATGGTGGACCTCTGGGCCCTCTCCCCTGCTCTGCGTTTTCCTCAACTGTCAATGTGATTGCCTCCACCACCAATGCTGTAGCTACAGGTGCCACTATTACCACCACCATCAACACAGCTATGCATGGTGACCCCATCATCCTCCATAACCTCTTCTTCAGAGCAGCCCAAACTGTGACTGTTCTCTAACAAGTCATCAGGGAGACTCTTTTAACTGTCTGCCATAGGACGTGATGGGGTTTTCTTGCCACTTCTCAGGAAAAAGTAAGACACCCCACTAGGAAGGGGCAGTGAGGACAGAGAAGACTCCACTGAAATTATTTTCTGGGGCCGCAATAAGGAGGAGTAGGAGGAACGCTGTGACCCTGGCTCCAAGACACAGTGTCAGACTCCAAAGTCACCTCCACGTCATCTTACTGCAATTGAGAGAAGGATTAAGACATCTAATCCACATCTTCATTCTCCTCAACAATAATGTTGCACCTTTCCAAAGCCATGGAGAACTGTGGCCTGCTACTACTACAACTTCTGGGCGGATAGCTGGTGCTGCTACTACCCACATTCTGGCTCCAGGTCTTTCATTTGGAACTCTTCCGTAGGCCTGACATTTTTGGACCTAACAGATAATGTTGTGCACTACCCTGTGTATAGGTGTAGTAATCATGTGCATGCTGGCCTGAATAAATTCAATAACCCCCCTAAAAAAAAAATTATTGAAAAAGTGTGAAGACAGAAGTAAACAGAAAAGGATTTAGGTCAAAATTCATTACCAATTACAAATAATTTTGTGCGCTACCCTGTGTATTAGTGTAGTAATCACGCATATAGTGATTTGGATAAATTCAACAACCCCAAAAAATAAATTTGAACTGTGTGAAGACAGAAATAAATGGAAATAAATTTACAGTATATGCTGGTTTGAATAAATTCAATAACTATCCCCCCCCCCACCCCCCCAAAAAAAATATGAAAATAAAATTGGAACTATGTGGAGATAGAAATAAATGGATTTAGCCCTAATATTATGTTAGAAATCACTCATGTTTTGTCCGCTAATCTGCTAATTTTTTATGGTTTTTAAAACTTAAACCAGCAGTGTACAACCTGCGGCCCAGGTGCCACATGCGGCCCTTGATATCATTCTGTGTGGCCCCCAACCATCTGGTGACAGACATGTATGTCTATGTCTTGTGGCTGCTCAAATGCATTTTTCATGTATTCTCCCATTAGATGGGAATCTTGGAGGAGTAACCAGATATTAATAGTATATAGTGTATGTATAATACACCATATTGTCAGTATTTCAGTCTGACAATGTGGCCCCCAACCAGAAAAGGTTGTGCACCCCTGACTTTAAAAAAATAAAAAATAACTATGTGAGATGCCCTGACACAGAGTTCGGACTAGTATTCCAGGTATTTTCAATTTGCTTAAAATGCCACATGAATAGTTAAACACATGTTGTACAGTTTTGTGTTAATCCATCTTCCACTATTTCTGTTAAAATGGGGAAAGGGGGGGGGGGGGTGAAAAAAATGTCCTTGCAAGTAGCTATTTTTGAGGTTTGCAGCAGCTGCAGTTGTGCTAGAAGGCACACCCAGCCTCAGCTCCTCACTTCTCACTCCCTGGCTGACAGCTTCCCTGCTTGTCCCTACTCTACATACACATTTCTTCTTATTCTTTGTACTTTTAGTAATTCCCTTTACTGTACATGGCAATAGAGTAAAAGTTTAATAGTGATTTTTGACTGTCCCTGACCCCATAAGATTGTATTTCTGGGAGATGCTGTAAGATCCAACCATCCTTCACAACCTAGCACAGAATGACGCTATACTCATTCTGCTTGGGCACCTCCCTGCCTCCTGCACCACTGATTGGCTCATCCAGGCTGTCAGCCTGTGAGCCAATCAGGGTAAGCACTTCTCCCCACTTCCTCTAAGGGTCATGTGAGCACCCTTCTTCTTCCTCCCTACATGTGCAGTAAAATGGAGCTACAAAGGAATCTGAAAAGGTTCGGGTTTGTCTGTCATGTACTGTTCATAGCGAACCTGAGTCATTATGAACTGGTTGTGCTCATCTTTAGTGCAGGGCTTAGTATATCACCTCCCACAAATATTTTCTGAGATATTGGTAAAATTCTCAGCATTAAAGTCAATATGTGTCAATCCAGGCTGTTTACACATTTGAATGCATTTTGGAGTATTGTTCCCAATGAATCAAAAATGGCAAATATAATTTTTCCATAAAAAAGAGGAGCGTATTGTTTATATTAACATCACTTCAATTCTAGGAAACAAAACTGAATTTTTCAGTGTGGGCCATTTATTGCCAACACCATATTTTCAGATTTTACTGCTGGAAGCTAACTAAAACAAGCCTAAATACTATGCCTTAGGCTACATGCACACGACCGTTGCCTGCCTCCGCGTCCGCTCCTCCTGCAAATTCTGTGTCTGTTAAAAAAAATGGATGACGGACCGTTTTTTTTGATGGATCCGATTTTTATGGCAGATCCATTGTAAAAATGCCTATCCTTGTCCGCAAACGTGAAAAAAATAGGACATGCACTATTTTTTTGATGGAATGAAAACACGGACCACGGATGCGGAACAAAAAGGGTTGACCATCCGCATTTTTTGACAGACCCATTGAAATGAATGGGGAAGCATCCTATCCGTGAAAAAAAATGGAACGGACGCGGAAACAAACAACGGTCGTGTGCATGAGGCCTTATTCACACGTCAGTGTTCGGTCAGTGATTTCCATCAGTGATTTTGTGCCGAAACCAGGTCCGGCTCTAAACACAGAACAGGGGCCGATCTTTCCCTTATACCTTATAACTGTGGAAGCTCCACTCCTGGTTTTGGCTCGCAATCACTGATGGAAATCACTGACCAAACACTGACGTGTGAATTAGGCTTTATAAGAACATTTTTATCGGGTGAATGGAACTGAACTTGAGTACTCAACACATCCCATGGGTAAGGCTGGAGTTTTTCTGAAAATCAAGAAACACAGCCTTTTTTCTTATCTGGACAACCCCTGTAATATCCTACAGAATAGTGTAAGTTTTAACCCTGTGAGCTTTTGTCAGCTGCCTCTGAGCTTTACAAGAAAAAGCTAAATCAGCATTAGATCCTCCTGAGCAGGTGCATAAACTATTTAGCGAAGCAATCTACATATATAAATAATCATCTCACTGCATGGATTCTTTATCCACAACGTTTATTTTCAGTTTATTTGTACTAATTTTAATTTCAATGCATTAAAAATGTAAATTGCAATTATTTATTAAATATGTTTACCTCACTAAATTCTGTAGAATGGCACACAGTTGATAATGTTGTAAGGTTCTTCATACTGAAATCATTTTACTGCACTGCATTTGCTGGATAAGAAAATATTTACAGATCTAGCAATCTCCAACATCATTAAGGGCTCATGCACAAAAACGTATTTTCTTTCCGTGTCTATTCCTTTTTTGCAGACCATATGCCTAACCATTCATTTCAATGGGTCCGCAAAAAATACGGAATTTACTCCGTGTGCATTCCATTTCCATATGTCCGTATTTCCATTCCGCAAAAAAATAGAACATGTCCTATTATTGTCCGCATTACCGACAAGGATAGTGCTGTTCTATTAGGGGCCAGTTGTTCAGTTCCGTAAAATACAGAATGCACTCGGTTTTTCCTTTTTGGCATTTTCCTTTGTTGTGGAGCATTATTTACCTTAATTTCTATCACATTTAATTTTTTTTGACTGTGTAGTGTTAAAATTCTAAAAAACCTAAACTGCACAATTAATAAAATCAGTCAATTTAGTTATTGTACTCACTTATACACTGCTGTCATATTCCAATGTACTTTACAGACAATGGAGCTCACAATCTAACACTCAGTTCACACTTTCGCGTAAAACGCCGCGTTCGAACGCGCAAAAAAACGCACAACAGTACAGGAACCATGCATTCCTATGGGGGTGGTTCACACTTGCGCGTTTTTATGCGCGTTCGTAGGCGCCTAAAAACGTCCGAAGCATAAACAAGTGTGTTCGCGTTAATTCGGGCGTTTTTCGAGCGTTTGGTGGCAATAGACTTCAATGGGAAACGCGATAGGCGTGTTGTTCGGGCGTTTGTGCAGCGTAAAAAGCGCCTATGGATGCGCGTTTTACAAAGTTTGCAACATGCTGAATCAGCCACCATGGAATGTCACACCTCTAAAGCACTCAGATTGGCCAAACTATATCATTGGTCATTGGCCAACTATGCAGTCAATCACATAAACGCGCGTCAAACGTGCCTACACTATTTACCAAAACGCTTGAAAAAAACACGCCTAAACGCCAGTCTTAAACGCACCAAAAACGCTAGGCTTCAAAACGCTCAGGTCTGAACCCAGTGTAAGTGTTCTATCGGTATGTTTAATAAGATGGTCAATGCAAATAGAAGACAGACCTTGTTTTTAGAGTTGCTCACCTTCTGCTGACCTAGACATGTTTCTATAATTTATGCATTTTTGAGCATGGACTGTTTTCCACTTAATGCATAAATACAGATAATAGGCGATGCAGGTGGGTAATTTCAAACAAAATTAACCTTATTTTCCACTTTTCGCTAAAGTGCTGATCAATACAGCCATCTGTTATGCTCATGGTCTGTACACTCTGTAAATATAGTATATTTCCTGTTCTCCTTTGGATCATATTTTTATACAGTTTTGGCCTCATGTATAAGTTACTCTTCTGGCAACTAAAAAGGTGATTTTATATAGAGAAAATTTCACAGAAAGAAGTAAAACCTAATTTTGGAAAAATGTACTTTAAAGGGGTTATTCCATGACTAATGTAAAAAATGTAATACATCATACAGTACATGACAATTTCTTTCTAACAAATCTAGAACCAGCCCTGTACCTCACATGGATCAATAGATCTCCCTATTCATTGCTCTGCTAGATTTTTAACAAGCTGACAGCTCAAGGGAAGTGTCTTTTCTGCTGCAGTTCAGGGGCTGTGTCTTTTCTGCTGGAGCTCTCTCCCTATCCCAGCTCAGGAGGCTACATTTTTAATTGCATGCAAATGAAACAGAAATCAGATCCAGATGCTGGTTTTAAAGCTGTAGAAAATGTTTTTGTGGGACAACCCTTTTAAGCCCATCATTTTTTTTGTGGGAGATGCTAAAGCTGATTTGAATATATTGAACAGGAGGAGATGGATACTGGAAAATGTAGTGTCCTTTCCCATACATGAGTAATGAGGGTAAAGTTTCATTTTCCTGAAGGGCCTTTTATCATTGCCCTGTGTTATAGGCCTACTATTTAGTAGATAAATTAGAAAATGCCAAGTGATCAGATTGTCTATGCTGGCATAAAATCTCTCTTGTGCAGCACATTTTTGTGTTATATAGGTGGTCCATACCGTGCACTGTTCTGCTATCCAGGGAGGGCTATGGTGAAGCTCCACTCACCCTTTGGTGTAATCTCTAGTAGCCTGGGACTGCCAGTATCCAGCAGCTCCCTTGTAGTGGTCAACCACCGGAGTTGTCCGTGCTGACTTTCTATGCAGGCCACAGCCTGCTCTTTTCAGCTAGACCTCTCCCCTCTACCTGCAGGGAGTGAAGACTCCCACGTCTCTTAAAGGGCCAGTGTATGTATCCCAGTCTTTAGCAGTCAATGGCTGGAAGCATTGGGGTACTGCAGGAGAGTCCCTCAGCAATAGGTTGTCTATCTTGCTAATTGTTGCTAAGGTGTGCTGTATATGTTTTTCTAACCGTGTACCTACTTCTGTCTGATTCCAGAATATTGACCTTTCGCTGCCTGTCATGATTTGTTCCTGATCATTGTATTGACCCTTAGCTTCCTGCCCTGACCACGGACTGTTTTTCAGATTGCTTCTACTCTGTCCATAGCTACAGTTTTTTTCTGACCCCTTGGTAGTCAGCTGACATCCACAAAGAGGCTACTACAAGAGGTAGGCCTGTTGGTTCCCTGCTGTGAAATCCAGATCCCTTATAGAGGTTAAAGGATGAATACCAAGAAAATACCAGGATAATGCCCTAACGACTAACCCAACCAAATCTTTTGGTTGACACAGTGGTTCCACATCCATGGCTATAACACTTTAAATGTAAATAAGGGATATGTGCTGACAATAATTTAAATAAATGGCACAGACAATCTGGCATGGATATTTATCTGGGCAATAATCTGCTCATGCAAAGGTCGTCCTAAATGAGTGTCGATCGATTTGCTATAATGTTGATCAGCCATCATTACCATGAAGAAATCTGACGGTGTAAAAGAACCAGTGTCATTGGGTAATGAGATCTTAGGTCATAGATTTGATTCACTGTCCTAAAACACACACAAAAAATGCTTCACTCAGTTCCCATAACTGTGGTCTTAAAAGACAATATTTAGACTTAAAGGAGTTGTGCAAAGTATTAAGTTATCCCCTAATATCAGAATAGTTCATAACTAACTGACCTCTCACCAAACCCAAGAATGAGGGTTTTATTCACATGGCCACTACATTTATTTTTCATGGGAATGTTGGAGATAGCCTAGTATAGCTGTTTCTGGCAGTCCTATACAGAATAATTAAAACGGCAGGGTGCATATTCAATCTTCTGTTTTATTTTGACAGTGGAACAAGATTGTATTCTCTAGTTTCATGTGGGGTTTCAGAGATCAACCTCCACAATCAGTTAGGCTACTTTCACATCTGCATTTTTGAGATCCTCTGCGTTCTGGCAGAGGATTGTAAAACCTTAATTAGGGCTCTTTTACACTTGCGTTCTGAGGATGCGGCGGGCACTTCCGTCCGGCTGGATCCGTCAGAACGTAAGTTGCCTGAAAGCATTTGAAGACTGTTCAGGATCCTGGTCAGTCTTCGAAATTCTTTTAGGTTACCATGGCAGCCAGGACGCTACTGAAGTCCTGGCTGCCATGGTACTCCGCAGCAGTGTACTTACCGGCACTGCGGCCGCCGGGCGCTCCTTCATGACGTCACAGGTCCCCGCGGCGCATTGATCGCCCTGACCTGTGACGTCATGAAGGAGTGCCCGTAAGCCACAGTGCAGGTAATTACACTGCTGCAGAGTACTTACCATGGCAGCCAGGACCTTAGTAGCATCCTGGCTGCCATGGTAACCAATCAGAGCCCCAGCTTACACTGGGGCCCCGATCGGAACTGCTGCTGCGCATGCGCAGAGCTAAACGTCGGATCCGGCGATGCGCCGAAACGACGTTTAGCTTAATACCAGATCCGGATTAATGCACTTCAATGGGCATTAATTCCGGATCTGGTGTTACGGCATGTCTTCCGGATTTTAGGATGGAGACAAATCTGCAGCATGCTACGGTTTTGTCAAAGTCCAAAAAACGTTCACATACTGAACGGTAGACATCCTGATGCATCCTGAATTAATTTCTCTCCATTCAGAATGCATTAGGATAATCCTGATCAGTATCTTTCCGTCCTAGAGCCCCTAGTACGGAACTCTAGGACGGAAACCAAAAACGCAAGTGTGAAAGAGCCCTTAAAAAGATCAGTTTTGTCCCCATTCATTGTCAATGGGGACAAAACTGATTAGGATGCATCAGTATGCATCAGATTAGTTCAGTTGCGTTTTGGGATTGGACACAAAACCGATACAAGCAGCGTTTTTGTGTCTGGTTTGCAACACTGAACAAACCTGATCAGGCATGAAGATCAATGTAAGTCAATGGTGCCTGATGCGTTACTTTCATTACAGAAAAAAATGGATCCGGCACCCATTGTATTTCAATTATTTTAATCTATGATCAAGTTTATTCAGTTTTGATTTAATACAACCAGCAAAAACTGAGCCATCTGGATGTGTTAAATGGAACTGATCCTTTTTATTCAGGTTTTGGGATCCTCTGCTAGATCTTAAAACCTCAATTAAAAATGCAGATGTTAAAGTAAGCGTGTACCCTATTTACCTGTAAATAGGAATAACTTTAATATGTGGTACAGCGCCTATAGAAAAAGTCTTTATTTCCTAGAGGATCTATATCATTTTCAGATTCAGGTCCACAAATGCTGACTTGTGAAAAATGTTCAGGCTCATCAGCTCTAAGCAACACAAAAAAACAATACATATTTAAAAAGAATGCATCTTTAGTAACACTGTGAATAAACCATTCTACCAAAAATAGTACACTATTCTTGTTTTGTCTGGACCAATCCCTATCCTTGTTTTGTCTGGGCCAATGCCCTATAATCAGCCCAGGGGCAGACTGAGAACTTAAAGTAGCGCTGGAAAAAAATAAAAAAATAAAAGTGGCCCCAATGTTGTAGGTGGATCCAAATTGACAGAAGGTGGGTAAATACAAGTGGGGGCCAATACCTGGACTTCCTTTAATAATAACCCCTATAGTTCCTTACCTCTCCTAGTGCAAGTAAAAAGCTATAACCTGCTCTCCCTGAACTTAATGGAGGCCATTTGGAACCAGGAGAGGTAAAATACAGAGTGGGCTCAGAATGCATGCGAATTTAATGTAAGCCAGTATAGCACCAGCAAAATTAGTATTTAGTGTAGGTTCATGTCCTAAAGACATCGTTGTCGTAGGTGGGCAGGCACAAATGATTTTGTACAAACTGTTTTTGCTAAGAATCTCACATTTATAACGTTAGATTTAGTACATGTTCTATAGTGAGTACGGTACTATTGTATCTACTTGATTATTTGTGTTTGCAGAGTGCTGCTGCATTGTGTTTGTTTTTGCTTTTGTGCTTTCAGCCATGGAGAAGTGCACCTGCGCATTGGGATGTGCTGACAAACCCCTATATTTTATTTATTTTTTCATTCCTAATAATTGCCTTTAGTTATTTAATAATTATTCCACTTTCTATGCTTCCGTTGAGAGGTTAATTTGGAATCCAGACAAGTGTATTCAAGGAGACTAGATATGGCTATAAGTGGGGAAATACTAATAAAGCAGTTGGTGCCTATGCACGTTTATGGTAATTTCCTCTAATAGCATCATAGTCTATTAATTATGTAATTAGTAATCTATATATACCCAACTCTAGCACATCTGACTAGCCAAAGAACTTTAGAAAATATAAAATTAAAGAAAGATCGAAGACCAGAGAGCATACACCCAAGAGCCCTCTAGGAGCTTAGTTCAATTACAATGTTTTCTTTTTCTACTGGGGTGTCACTAGAGATATCCCGAACTATTCGCCGGCGAACAGTTCCCGGCGAACATCGAATATTCGCATTCGACGGGGAGGGCGAACATATGCGATGTTCGGTCCGCCCCCTATACATCATCATTGAGCAAACTTTGACCCTCACAGTCAGCAGACACATTCCAGCCAATTAGCATACCCTCCCTCCCAGACCCTCCAACCTCCTATCAAAAAGCAAGGACAGCATCCATCTTAGATTCATTCTGAAGCTGCAGTGTTAGTTAGAGCAGGGAGAGTGCTGCTGCTGCTGAATTAATAGCGAAAGCGTTAGCTAGGCCAGTGTTCTGTGTCCACTTCAGTCCTCAAAGACTTATCGGCCTCTTTCACACGAGCGTGTCTGGATTAAGTCCGGATGCGTTGCGGATGCGTTCAGTGAAAACTGTGCGATTGTACAGGCAAAGCCATTCAGTTTGATGAAGAAATATTTCACCAGTCCATTAGAGATCAAAGTCACAGCAGGTCACCGTAGTGCTGTGGACTCAGTTCACACTAATCAGTTCAAAAACAAAGTAGATCGGGACTGCGCGTTATGATAGAGGATCACAGAGTAGTTTTTCAACCTTGACCATTATACCAAGGGCCCAAAATCTGCAGATATCCACTGTTTCGGGGTATCCTGCAACTGGTTAAGGAAATTATTTTTTTTATTGTGTTTTTTACTTTCCTGAAGCAATGTGTGTACTGTGTGATAAAGGAGAAACGAAAATTGTGAGTTTTTCTTTCTTTAGGATAAATAACACTTTCTTTCATTTCTGCTTCCTTAATATATTTCTCAAGTTGTAGGAACCAATTTTTAATCGCTCAACTATGCGGAACTTCACTATGGTAGGAGCAATTATCATTTGCAGACTATGGTGAGGAGGATCGACATTCTGTCCCAGCGAAGAGGAGATTTGGAGTCCGTGGTTATATTTGATATGTCTGTGCGCTATCTACCCCGTGAGTATAACCTATTCTAAAGGGGCTAGGTACTAGATGGTACTTCACTATTGTAATTTCCTTAACCAGTTGCAGGATACCCCGAAACAGTGGATATCTGCAGACCTAGGGCCCTTGGTATAAAGATCAAGGTTGAAAAACTGCTCTGTGATCTTCTATCATAACGCGCGGTCCCGATCTACTTTGTTTTTAAAGCCATTCAGTTTTGCCTGCGATTGCGTTCAGTTGTTCAGTTTTTTCCACACGGGTGCAATGCGTTTGATGCGTTTTTCATGCGCGTGATAAAAAAACTGAAGGTTTACAAACAACATCTCATAGCAACCATCAGTGAAAAAAGCAACGCACCCGCACTTGCTTGCGGATGCAATGCGTTTTTCACGCAGCCCCATTCACTTCTATGGAGCTAGGGCTACGTGAAAAATGCAGAATATAGAACATGCTGCGATTTTCACGCAATGCACAAGTGATGCGTGAAAAAAAAAGCTCATGTACACAGATCCATTGAAATGAATGGGTCAGGATTCAGTGCAAATGCTATGTGTTTTTTTAGGACTGGTACATCAGTCTGCTTTTATTTTATTTATATATATATATATATATATATATATATATATATATATAGATATATATATAAAGCAGTTGCCTGCCCGTGTGTGAGAGGCCGCAGGCCCACAGACTGTACTGTGTGCACACCACTCATATAGGGTGACACAGTACCTTGCAGATAAAAAAGTCATTTAATTTTTACCCTTTAATATAATTGCAGTTGCCTGCCAGTGTGTGTCAGGCCCACAGACTGTATTGTGCCCACTGCCAGTGCCCACCACTCATATCGGGTGGCACAGTACCTTGCAGATAAAAAAGTCATTACATTTTTACCCTTTAATATAATTGCAGTTGCCTGCCAGTGTGTGTCAGGCCCACTGACTGTACTGTGCCCACTGCCAGTGCCCACCACTCATATCGGGTGGCACAGTACCTTGCAGATAAAAAAGTCATTTAATTTTAACCCTTTAATATAATTGCAGTTGCCTGCCAGTGTGTGTCAGGCCCACAGACTGTTCTGTGCCCACTGCCCACCACTCATATAGGGTGTCACAGTACATTGCACGGCGCAAACGCAGTGACCTAAAATTCAAACGAAGCGGACCGAGCATGGGTCTTTTTCCATCTCCCGGTTCCAAAAATCTATTTACTACACCGGCCCTGGCCCTGATAAGGGACAAAACAGAGATTAAACTGATAGGAATATTACTTAGTTAACACTAGTTGCATTAGTGGCAAATTCCATTGCAAGTGCCCAAAATTAGAAGGAAGCGGACAGAGCAAGCTTTTCTTTCTATCTCCCCATGCAAGGATTCAATTCAATACACGTCCCCTGATAGGGGACTTAACAAAGATTAAAATGGTAAGAATAGTAGTTCACACTATTTGTATTGGTGGCAGAGTGCCCCAAATTGGAAGGAAGAGGACCGACCAACCATCTTTTTCCATCTCCCGTTTCCTAAAATCTTTTCCATACACCGGCCCCTAATAGGGGACAAAACAGAGATTAAACTTGTAAGAACAGACTTTTTTAATAAAAAAAAAAATAGGACAGCCTCTGCGGAGCTGGGTATTTTTTGGCCACGTTACTGAATGCTTATGCACAATGGCTGTAGGCTCATGTGTCCTTTTGCGGAGGTGACAAGCCTTGTCAGTCAAACCCAAGGCAACATCATCGACCTCATCGCATATGCATTTTTTCTGGAGCATGCCCTGCGAAGAGTGCTCGATCAGGCCAGAGATGAGCATAAAGAGGAAGAGTTGTGGTCACCATCACCACCAGAAGCAACCTTGTCATTGTCGATTGCTGAACCTGCGCAACGCAGAGAGAGGAGTCTGAAGAAGAGGATTCAGAGGAGGAAGGTGGCTTTGAGGAGGTGGAAGACCAACCACAGCAGGCGTCCCAGGGGGCTTGTTGTCACCTTTCGGGGACCCTTGGTGTTGTACGTGGCTGGGTGGAGGAAGAGACCTTCAATGACATCAGTGAGGACAAGAAAGTGGACATGGCTAGCTTGGTATCCAACTTTGTGCAAATGAGGAGTTTGCGGATGTGCAAATGGACTGTTTGCGGTTGTTTGCGGTGCGATAAACGGGGAGTTTGGTCTGTCACTGTGAAGCAGGCGTAACCCTTACACTACCTGATCGATACAACATCATACCTGATCGTATACACACACTGGATGTTTTAAAGCACGTTATTCCAAACAATTTAGGAATGTTAGGTGATTTATGCCCTTTATGGATTAAAACCTGACTCTGCGTCAACTACGTAATTTTCCATGGGAGTTTTGCCATGGATCCCCTTCCGGCATGCCACAGTCCAGGTGTTAGTCCCCTTGAAACAACTTTTCCATCACTATTATGGCCAGAAAGACTCCCTGTGGGTTTTAAAATTCGCCTGCCTATTGAAGTCTAGGCGGTTCTCCCGGTTCGCCCGTTCACGAACATTTGCGGAAGTTCGCCGTTCGCGAACGGAAAATTTTATGTTCGCGACATCTCCAGGTGTCACAACTATGAGGAAGTTAAAATATTAATCAATTTATCTTTAATTTTTTCCTGAACCTAGTATAACATAAACAAAACATCACCCAATAAAGTAGATAAATAAGAAAATGAAGCCAAGAAAATTCTTGGCAGCATATACAACCAGAACATGATCACTCCTTGATAACTATCTTCCTAGTCACACCACTTCACTATCTAAGGGGACCTTCATCAGTGAGGGCAATCAGAAGCATATGTAAACAAAACAGCATACAGTTGGTTAATAATAATAATAAAAAAAAAAACTAAAGAGCTCTTGCTCATATACTTATAGAAATGTAAGCCCATCTTTTCATGGACAAAAACCATATCAAAAGCTTCTCTGGGAGTGATTTAAACTGGCCACCAGCAGCCAGTCCAAGAATGTGAGAAGGACTGTTTGCCACCACTTGGAAAGCTGCCTATGGAAGTGACAAGGCAGGGCTTCACTCCATTGCTCCACAATAGATGGTAATTATGCAATCCTGCCTACAATTTGCCCTTACGGCTAAGCAGCCTGAAAAACTCAGCAATATGTATTACATGCAAGTGCCAGAGCATAGTGTGTAATGAGGTAAAGTCCCTTCATCCCAAATGCAGCTCAGCAATTGGAGGCAACCAGTACTACCCATATCCTGGGACAAGTTGCTGACAACCATTTTAAGTAATTCCCAAAAAACACCTTTAAGATGCTAGCAAAATATCATATGTAGGAGTATTAAGCAGAGGGATATAAAGCACCTCCGTTATGAGGAAACCTCCATGATCCTTACTGTCACCTTGATTACAAGAGTAGATTTCTTTAAGAAAATGTGTTCTGCATTAACTAGAGGTAAATGGCATTTATTTTCATTTTTTGTCTGGTTAAAAAATTAAAAATGCTTCTAAAAATGTTATGGTATAGAGCTCACATTACTTTTCACCTTTAATGTGTAAGTAATCTACATTCATTAGAAATTGCAGTAATCAGATGTCTTCTACATTATTTTATACAGAGCATTACACTAGGAACATCTTTATTCATGTGATGGTAATTATATCAAAGCATTTCAGAAGTCTCAGCTGTGCTCAGCATTTCAGTGCATTTAAGATCAAAAAATTCACCTCACTAGCTGAAGTAGCATGGGTTTTACCTATGTACATTTGAAGCATGTCAGTTAACAACTGTTTTTAAAATATGCCCTATATATTATGTAGGCTTCATACAAATTATACTTTAATTATAAGATGCATTCAGTAATATTATTCCTTGATGTTGATATCACGGACGTACCGAGACATACGGCCATCCCCGTAACAGTGGGTCACAGAAGATCTGTGAGACTGGCTCACTGAATCGTAATGTCCTGTTGTTAAAGGGGTTATCCGAATACTAAAACTTCTCCCCCCCCAATGCACGGGCCCCTCGTATACATTATACTTGCCTGCTCCCGGGCACCCACGTCGCTCTGGAACCCTGCATGGCCACAGTTCAAAACATCTGGTTAGGGGGGGGGGGGGTTGGCAGCCAATAGCAGGCTGCGATGGTGACCACCCTTAAGGGGGCTCATCACCATCGTAAACTGCTATTGGCTGCTCCCCACCCGGTTCCCGGATGTTTTGATCCACGCGATGGGAAGATGCAGCTGTGGACATGAAAGGATCTTGAGCGATAAGGGTGCCTGGGAGCAGGTAAGTATATTGTATATGAGGGGCCCAGGAATTGGATGGGATTTTTTAGAATTTGGATAACCCCTTTAATGTATCTGCTTACTAAATGCCAATGGGTTTGGCTCAGAGCAAAATACCTCAATGTGCATTTAAACAAACAAGCTACAGTTGTCTGCCTTCACTGGGCTTGACTATCCATTTAGCATGCAGAAAAGGGACTAGAAAAATTAAGGCTTTCCTGATTGGTTGTTTGATGAAAACCTCCATTGGATCCTGGAATGTAGAGCTTTCACGAACTGCTAAAATATCAATGTAAGCAGACTAGAGATGAGCAAA
The DNA here is from genome assembly GCA_033119425.1 of Bufotes viridis. Classification (NCBI taxonomy): domain Eukaryota; kingdom Metazoa; phylum Chordata; class Amphibia; order Anura; family Bufonidae; genus Bufotes; species Bufotes viridis. Next base: position 370,898,615 of record CM065590.1, on the reverse strand, counting down.
TTGATCTTTAATCATTCTGATTCACGACTAATTTAACAAAAATTCTACTGCCAAACAAATCTGAAGTTGTGGTGATTCGCTTTGGACTAATCACGCAATATGGCACCTGAGTCATTAAATAGTGAAAAGTGGATGGGAAATTTAAGAAAGCATGAAGACAGAGGGATACATGATCCTGAGATCAAGGGAGCTTGCCTTGATTGGCTCAAACACTGACAGACAGCCTGTGACCCTCTAGGCTGGAGAGATGTCATTGTAAGTGCAGCATGTGATCTGAGAGCATTTTGTTGGCTATTTCTGCCAAAAAGCAATTACAGACACACGTAATAGGGACATATTTACCGTATTTTTCGCCCCATAAGACGCACTTCCCCCCCCCCAAAATGGGGGGAAAATGCCCCTGCGTCTTATGGGGCGAATGCTGACATTTTTACATCGCCAGCTGCGATGTACGCGCGAGCGAGGAGGGACTGGGAGGAGGAGCTGGGGGCTGGCAATTGCGGAGGGGCCGGTGCGGTGACTGTACTCCGGCCCCCCCCCAGTGTTGCACTATTGAAATATGAAATATGTAATTCAATTAAAAGTTCCTGTCCATGCCCCCCACCCCTAATATTACCGACATACGGCAGCTTGTTGAAAGCATTGCGTCATCCCCAGATCCCCCCATAACAGTGCGTCATCCCCAGATCCCCCATAACAGTGTGTCATCCCCAGATCCCCCATAACAGTGCGTCATCCCCAGATCCCCCATAACAGTGCGTCATCCACAGATCCCCCATAACAGTGTCCTTCACAGATCCCCCCCATAACAGTGATATCCACAAATCCCCAGTAATAGTGCCATCCACTGATCCCCAGTAATAGTGCCATCCACAGACCACCATTAGTTCCAAAACCACCAAAAGCACACCTTTTGGTTAAAAATATTTTTTTTCCTATTTTCCTCCCCAAAAACCTAGGTGCGTCTTATGGGCCGGTGCATCTTATAGGGCGTAAAATACGGTAATTAGGGAGATCAGGGTTTTATCAAAGAAAGCATTATGGAAGGAGAGACTGTTCATAACACAGCTGGCAATTGAGAAGTTCATGTTGCATTGCAAAATTTGTATTTAACCCTTTCAAGCTCAGAGTTTTTTTGTTTTTTTATTTGACGTTTTCTTTTTGAGCTCCGTGCCTTCCCAGAGCCATAACTTTTTTATTTGTCTGTTCACATAGCCGTATTAGGGCTTGTTGTTTGTGGGACAAGTTGTACTTTCCAATACCACCACTTAATATTGCATATGATGTAGTGGGAAGCAGGAAACACATTCTAAACGGGGTGAAATTGGAAAAAAAAAGCAATTCCAGCACAGTTTTATGGGTTTTTAAATTACGACGTTCGAGGTGTGATAGAACTGACCAGTTAGTTTTATTCTACAGATTAGTACAAATCTGGCAATACCTAATATGTATAATTTTTCTTGAATTTTGATAGTGATAAAAAAAATTCAAAAGTGGGAAAAAAATAGTTTTATTTTTTTGTCTCCCTAATTTGACACCTATAACTTTTTTCCAATTAAGTGTACGGACCTGTATGGGGGCTCATTTTTTGTGGGGAAATCTTAACTTTTTATTGATACTATTCTGGGGTATGTATGACTTTTTGATCACTTTTTATTTCATTTTTTGTAGAAAATGAAGCAACCAAAAATGGCGAATCGGCCATTTTGACACTTTTTTCCGTTTTGCTGTTTGCCATATGGGGAATATATTTTTATACTATGGGCGTTTTTGCACACTGCAACACCCATGATGTGTATGTTTTTATTTTTTTTAGTTCTTTTATTTTAAGTTTGAGAAAAAGTGGGGTGATTTGAATTTTTATGTATTTTTATTTATTTATTTTTTAAACCTTTTTTTTTTCACTTTTATATAGTTCCCATAGGGAACTATAACATGCAATCATTAGATTGCTATTCTCATATAATCCAATGCATTAGCATTGGAGTATATGAGAAAATTGCTTGTTTCCTATGGAACCCTATTGCAGGCAAGGGCTCCATAGGAAATACTATGCAACAGCCTTGTGTCATTTATAAAGATCGAGGCTGCATCATACAGGATCCGGGTCGTCCGATCGTCACACGAGGGAGCCACGCTCAGATGCCGTAGTAAGGATTGACCACGACATCTGAGGGGTTAAATGTCCATGATCGGCATTACTGCCGCTGCGGACATGAGCCGCGGGTGTCTGCTAAAAGAAGCAGGCGGCCACCTGCAGCTATGGTGCCCGCAGCGAGCACCGTCTTTAAAGTCCCGTCTAATGATGCAGATCTACATTATTGGTCATAAAGGGGTTAAAATCTTGCAACAACCTAACTTTTTTTGTAAATGAACAACCAGTCAGCCTTTATATGTAAAATCCTCAAGTTTTATAGGCCTATTGCCAGCACCTCCAGGACCAGTATCAATAGCATACATTCTGCAAACACATTGTAGTCTGTCAAGATTCTGTGTGGTTGTAGTTAATTCTTAGTGCTGTATTAATATAGCAGTTTCATTCTATGCATTGTATTACATCAAGATACAGTTCAGTTTTAGTGAACACGTTGTACTGCAATAACTACATTAATAGGAATCTATCACCAGTGAACTTCCCGTCCAACTGTTGGGATTGACACATAATGTAGTTCAAATGATTAAAAGAGATTTTTCTTTTGTTGTTCTGAGGCTTGGTTCCCGAGTTATGATACCATTTTGTAATATGCAAATTCCCTCTTTGGTGAAAGGAGGGTTTCACCTTTGCTATCTTTTCACCCAAGCTCTTCTCCTATCTATGACCAGCCCTTCCCTGGTTGCTTTCAATGACAGAGCCAGTGGCATAGCAGCAAGGGAGGGGCCAGGCACAAAAATGAGCGGAGTAGCTGCCTCCATTTGGACCATGCACTCTCTCATTTGCCCAAAGCTTTTAATCAAAGTGTAATATAGCTCAATTCTGCATTGCCCTGAATTTAGTATGCTTAGGGCCAGGAGAGGCAAGTTTGATAATGTAGATTCTATCTGTTGTAAGCCACCATGTCATTGGTAGATGGGCCCAAAATGTGCACAAAGAGCTTCTAATTCTCATAAAGTATAGCAGTAATAAATCTATTTATCCATGTTTCTATTGCCTGCATATGTCTTTGCGCATGGAACAGTGTGCTGCTGCATATAATGTTTACTTTTGCATTGCAGTTGTGGTAGCATGCACTTGTATTTTGTTTCATATTGTTTGGAAGTGCTGGTCCAAATTTTTTAACCCTGCAGTTTTATGTAGCACATTGCGCTGCAATAACTGCATTAATATTAATATAATGCATTAATACATTAATAATCTGTCTACCAAACCTCTAAATTTACTTAATAAAACATATGGTAATTGGAAAACTGGAAAACGAAAGCCAGACCTAGTCTGGGTAGCTGTAGTAGTGCAAACAGCAGCACCAACCATCTGGCTGGTGGTGGTAGTAGTAGTAGTAGTAGCAGCAGGTCACAGTTCTCCCTTGCTTCTAAAAAGTGTCACCTTATTATTGAGGACAAACTGACACAGACTGACACTGTGGACTGAATTGCTCACCCATCCTCCAAATCACAACAACATGATGCATGATGAGGTCATCTCTGAGTCTGACAATGATTCTTGGAGCCAGTGGTCACAGCATTCCTCCTGCTCCTCCTATTTGCAGCCCCATAGGAACCTTCATTTGCATCATCTCTGTCTTCACTGCCCCTCCTAGTGAGGAGATTTGTTTTTTTCCCTAAACAGAGGCAACAAAACCCCATGTGCTATTGAAGATACTCAAGACATTCTCACCGGTTGATAAATTGTGTAAAAAGTATCAGCTTCAGCGTTTGGACTGCCATGAAGAGGAAAATCAGGTAGTAGCAGGGGGCCCCATGCATGGCTGTGTTGGTGGTGGTGCTTGTAATAGTAGTGGCCCTTGTAGTCACGGTGGTGGCAGTAAGGGCAGTGTTTGCAACAATAGCACTTAGGGCAAAAACAGCGAGACCTTCCTTAACATTGCAGTCACTTGGGGTAGATTGGTTGCTTATTTGATGTATAAAAACTATGTACAGGATAATGAATAGATTTGTGGCAGCTACAGTGCCACAATGCCAAGTTCATGGTTCTTGGATTTATGGAATTTATTGTGGACCTAACATTTTAAATGTATCATTTCTAGAATGCTACCAATACATTTTATCTTGTATGGTCTCATCCTTTTTTTGGGTACAAAAAAAGAAAAGTATCCATGAGGCAATGTTAGGCTACTTTCACACTGGCGTCTTGTGCGGATCCATCATGTATCTGCACAGACGGATCCGCACTGATAACGGATCCGTTTGTATTATCATGAACATAGGCAAAACGGATCCCTCTTGAACACCATTGAAAGTCAATGGGAAACGGATCCGTTTTCTGTTGTGTCATATTGTGTCATTGAAAACGGATCCGTCCCCATTGACTTACATTGTATGTCAGGACGGATCCGTTTGGCTCAGTATCATCAGACGGACACCAAAACGCTGCAAGCAGCGTTTTGGTGTCTGCCTCCAGAGCGGAATGGAGACTTAACGGAGCCAAACTGATGCATTCTGAATGGATCCTTATCCATTCAGAATGCATTGGGGCAAAACTGATCCGTTTTGGACCGCTTGTGAGAGCCCTGAAACGGATCTCACAAGCGGATCCAAAAACGCCAGTGTGAAAGTAGCCTTAGGCGGGATGTTTAATACAACATTTATAATGTAATTGCAATTATACTGGACTTTTCAAGATCAAACTGTGTTTCATTACTGATGAAAAACTAACAAAAGTCTCTGTTTTATGTAGGGCAAACATGCAGCTGGGAAAATGCTCTATCCAACAGCCAGGGACTCGCCAGCAGTCATTTTTCATTTCTAGATTAACTACTGACTCAACGTTTATGCATTGTTTATTTTTGCCTCTCTCTGAAAATGTTTAAAAAGCTTTATATTCACCACAATTATACAAGCAATTCCATCAGGATTGTTATTTTAGAGCACTTTTACTGTGCATGAATAAATGAACAAAATATATTTCAGAAATGAACAGTTAATATAAAGTATAATATATGGCTCTCTAGTTCAACAGCAGTGTCTAACCTCACAAATGTTCTTCTGCATGAGTGAGCAAAAATTCCCACAGACCCACTCCAAAATGTTATAGAAAGCCTTCCCAGAAGAGTGCAAGCTATTTTAGTTGCAAAGTGCTGGAGGGGGGAGACCCCACATTAATTCCTATGGATTTAGAGTGGGATATCATAAAAGCTCCAGAAGGTGTAATTTGTAGGGGATTTATTTTCTGTTTAGGGAATTTACATGAAACAGCTTTTCGTCATATTCATGTCATAATCACATTTGTGTTCTCAAGACTAAATAATTTCCGTTTCATCAGAATTAAAATCCCCCATGCCCCTTTGCAAAGTTTTAATACAGTATTATGTCGGTATCCTGCAAGGCCATGTCTTTTTTTTTTAACCAGCTCACGACCGCTGTACGCACGGATGCGTCCAGGCGGTGGCTGGTTTACTCCTCCTGGACGCATCCGTGCTTCATCTCGTGAGACGCGAGATTTCCTGTGAACGAGGTACTCATTGGAATTTGGGCCCCTTTGCGCATCTTGGCTGCAAAAAAGTGTTACTCATGTGGTATCGCCGTACTCAGGAGAAGTAGGGCAATGTGTTTTGGGGTGTATTTTTACATATACCCATGCTGGGTGAGAGAAATATCTCTGTAAATTGTCAACTTTGTATAAATTTTTTTTTAAAGTTTTCATTTACAGAGATATTTCTCACACACAGTATGGGTATATGTAAAATACACCCAAAACACATTGCCCTACTTCTCCTGAGTACGGCGATACCACATGAGTGACACTTTTGCAGTCAAGATGCAAAGGCCCAAATTCCAATGAGTACCTTTAGGATTTCACAGGGCATTTTTACGCATTTGGATTCTCACGCTTTAGGGCCCTAAAATGCCAGGGCAGTATAAATACCTCACAGTGACCCCATTTTGGAAAGAAGACACCTCAAGGTATTCCGTGAGGGGCATGGCGAGTTCACAGAAATTTTACATGAACTCACCATACCCCTCACGGAATACCTTGGGGTGTCTTCTTTCTAAAATGGGGTCACTTGTGGGGTATTTATGATGCCCTGGCATTTTAGGGGTCTCTAAAGCCTGAGAAGAAGTCTGGAATCTAAATGCGTAAAAATGCCCTGTGAAATCCTAAAGGTACTCATTGGAATTTGGGCCCCTTTGCGCATCTTGGCTGCAAAAAAGTGTCACTCATCTGGTATCGCCGTACTCAGGAGAAGTAGGGCAATGTGTTTTGGGGTGTATTTTTGCATATAACCATGCTGGGTGAGAGAAATATCTCTGTAAATGACAACTTTTAAATTTTTTTTACACAAAGTTGTCAGTTTACAGAGATATTTCTCTCACCCAGCATGGGTATATGTAAAAATACACCCCAAAACACATTGCCCTACTTCTCCTGAGTACGGCGATACCACACGAGTGACACTTTTTTGCAGCCTGGGTGCGTAATGGGGCCGAAAGTCCAAAGAGTACCTTTAGGCTTTACAGGGCTGCTAACAATTTAGCCCCGCCCAAAATGCCAGAACAGTAAAGACACCCCACAAATGACCCCATTTCGGAAAGTAGACACCCCAAGGTATTCACTGAGGGGCATAATGAGTCCATGGGAGATTTTTTTTTTTTTTTGAAAATGGAAATGGAATAAAATGGAAACTTTATTATCTTCTTTTTTTTCCTCAGAAAGTGTAATTTTCTGCTAACTTGTGAAAAAAAATGAAATGATACATGAACTCACCATGCCCCTCTGCGAATACTTTGGGGTGTCTTCTTTCTAAAATGGTGTCATTTGGGGGTATTTAAACTATCCTGGCATTCTAGCACCTGAAGAAACATGACAGGTGCTAAGAAAGTCAGAGCTGCTTGAAAATGCGGAAATTCACTTTTTTTGTAAACGCTATAACTTTTACCCAAACCAATGCAAACCAATACACTTATTTTTTTTTTCATCAAAGACATGTAGAACAATAAATTTAGAAAAAAATTTATATAGAAATGTAGTTTTTTAAAAAAAAAATTACAACAGAAAGTGAAAAATTTCATTTTTTGGCAAAAATTTCGGTCATTTTGGATTAATATAAAAAAAAGTAAAAATGTCAGCAAGAATGAAATAGCACCAAATGAAAGCTCTATTAGTGAGAAGAAAAGGAGGTAAAATTCATTTGGGTGGTAAGTTGTATGGCCGAGCAATAAACGGTGAAAGTAGTGTAGTGCAGAATTGTAAAAAGTGGCCTGGTCATTAAGGGTGTTTCAGCTAGGAGGGCTGAAGTGGCTAATTATAATTTTTTATTTTATTCATCTTGAAAAATACAATCTATAAAAAGACAGAATTACAAAATCAAAAAAAATCAGGAGTGTCTACATTAAATGAATGACTATCAGCGATACTAAGAAGTGCCGACCTGTTAAGAAAACTAGGGAAGCTAAAATGAATGCCCTCTATGATAAAATCAGTTGCTTGGAGTCTAAACATAAAGATACCCTTTCTGACCTGTACTTACAAGAACTATCTTCAGTTAGGGAGGAGCTCAAGACCCTTCTCCAATACAAGTCTGCCAAGTACTTTTTGAACTCCGAGCACAAATTCTTTGCTCACGGGGATAGGGCCTCACGGTTTGTTATGAATAGAGTAAAACAGCGTAGAATGTCTAATTACATTCACGAACTTCGTACCCCGTCAGGCTCCCCAATATTTTCCTCTTCCGATATAGCCTCTCAATTTAGACTTTTTTATGAGCAATTATATAATCTGCCTTCACAGACAACCCCTGAGGAGCACTCTTCCCTCACTTCCAACTTTCTGGATTCTCTCCCCATCCCTACACTATCTGACACCCAAATACGTGCACTTGCTTTGCCTTTTTCAATAGAGGAACTAACCGTAGCCCTTGATCACATGCCATTAAATAAGAGCCCAGGTCCAGATGGACTACCGACGTCTTATTATAGAACATTTAAACATCTTCTCCTTCCTCACCTTTTAGAAGTCTGTAACCTTGCACTGCGCGGTTCCCCACTTTCGAGGGACATGACCACTGCCCATATAGCTTTAATCCATAAGGAAGGCAAAGATCCTAAACTTTGCGCCAATTATAGGCCGATTTCCCTCCTTAACCTCGACCTAAAATTGCTTGCAAAAATGCTGGCTAATCGCCTAGCAAACTTTCTTCCTGATCTTATACATGGGGATCAGGTGGGCTTTGTGCGTCGTAGGGAGGGCAGCGACAACACTGCTAGAGTGATTAATCTACTTTGTCATGGTAATGTATCTTCTCGGCCCCTGGTCTTCCTAAGCACAGATGCCGAGAAGGCTTTTGATAGAATCAACTGGGCCTTTCTCAAACAAGTTATGCAGCGCTTCGGTCTACCTGATCCCTTTGTTAAAGCCACCTTAGCAATGTATACGAGAGCTACAGCAGTGGTCATGGTCAATGGAGAACTGTCTCTTCCCCTTGAGATCCGCAATGGGACTCGACAGGGGTGTCCCTTATCACCCCTCCTATTTGTTTTGGCCCTAGAGCCGTTATTGCTAGCGATTCGAGCAGATCAGGAGATTGAGGGGGTGCGATAAGGAGATAGAACTCACAAGTTAGCTGCATTCGCGGACGACGTCCTGATTGTGACATCTAACCCCAAGAGCTCGATGCCTCTAATTCAGGATCACCTTGATAGATATGGTACCGTCTCTGACTTCAAAATTAACGCAAAAAAATCTGTAGCCCTGAGTGTAAATATTCCCCCCTCTGATAAACTATTATTGATGGATAAATCCCCCTACGACTGGTCATCACCCCATATTACCTACCTAGGCGTCAAAATCAGCCCACAAATCTCTGATCTCTATCCTCTGAATTTCGCCCCTCTTTTTCTTGCTCTATCTAAGACTATTGAGGACCTTGCCCTCACCATCCCAACATTGTCTTGGTTTGGTCACAAGAACCTGCTGGCTTCCCTGGTCATTCCCCGCCTTGCCTATTTGCAAAGAGCTCTGCCTATTCCAGTACCTAGCTCTTCCTATATGACTTTGAGGAAAAAGATCAGCTCCTTTCTATGGAATGGGAAGAAACCGAGACAATCGCTGTCTTCCCTATCCCGCCCTATACAGCTTGGTGGCATCAACTTCCCGGACCCTGAGCTTTATGGGAGAGCGGTTCTATTGGCAAGAGCGGTGGAATGGCTGAGAGATGGCCCTGATAAACCTTGGGTAGCGCTAGAAAGCCAATTGCTGGGTCGCTCTCCTCGCTCACTCCTACTAGGTCACCCGTCCTCGCCCTCTATCCCTGCAGCCTTGTGTAGATACCCTATTCTCCATGCTACGTTGCTATCTTGGAAATGGCTCTGCTCTTCCCATTGTTCTGTTCCCTTCCCCTCACCCTTACTCCAACTGAGAGATATATTGGGTACTGCCCCCATAGCTCTCTTGGCCTCAACTCCCCGCCTGGTAAGGGACTCTATCTTGCCTGTATCAAATTTATTTGACGCTTCGGGATCCCCCCTCTCCCCTACTAACATTCAGACTTTGCTTGAGCTACCACCATCATCTTGGTTCACCATCTCCTTTGTTCGAAACTTTTTACGCACCAATAAAATAGGAGAAGCCCTCTACCGTCCCTTAGGGTGGTTGGAATCGCTCACTTTGTCTCCTAAGCCCCCTAAAAAATTGGTTTCTCAATTGTACAACCGTTTGAATTCACCCCCCGTTTTAGTTAAACCTGCACCTATCAGATTGTGGGAAAGGGCTTTGCAGATAGATATCCCCTTTGCAGACATACCATTTTTATACCTATCTGCCCATAAATCTTCTCGGTGCGTCCGGATAAAGGAAAACGGATACAAAATCTTGACCCACTGGTACCTTACCCCTGATAAGTCCTGCCACTTCTCCCCTACTGCGTCTGATCTTTGCTGGAGGTGTCTATCTGCCAGAGGCACCTTCTTCCACATATGGTGGAAATGTCCCTTGATCAACAAGTGGTGGGAGGAGATCTTTGCATTTAGCAACCGTGTTTGCCATACTGAGGTCCCACTTTCTCCGAGGGGGGCTTTACTGTTTTATTACGGGGATACGGCTGGCCCTACCCCTCCTTATGTCTTCCAACAACTTCTTATCGCGGCACGTTTGCTCATTCCAAAGTATTGGCTCCAGACCACTCTCCCTTCTCTAGCTCAATGGACGCAAAGGGTGGACCAGCTATACCGATTTGAGGAGCTCTCAGCGTGGGAATCCCGCTCTCACCCTCGCTTTCTTGCTAAATGGTCTCTTTGGACTATATATAAATCCTCCACCACGGGTCTTAGTCTAGACTCCCCTTCTGTGGCTTAACCCTGAACATGTTAGGCTTCGTCCGGTGTATGATACTGCTCTTTATCTTCCTGCGATATGATGCATCGCCTTTTTGATATCGCTTTAATAGACTAAATTGCCTTACGGTGAAATTTTGTGACTTGCCATGTATCCTACGGTTATCAGATTGATGTCTATGCCCATATTTGTACCTTGTACTGTTATTTTACCCCTCTGGGGTTATTTACTATTCAAAATAAAATTGTTAAATTAAAAAGAAAAAAAAAGAAGTGCCGACCTCAGTTGAAAATATGCATACCAAGCCACCTCGCCTACGTTTACCTTTTGTTTTAGCTCTATAAGAGACAGGATTTGCCCATCTTTAACCACCTGATTCAGATATTGAATATTTTTCATCCTCCAATATTGCTGACAATTGGGATCATCTAAATTCAAAAGCTTTGAGTTATGCCATAGTGGGGTACAAATAAGTGATGCCTTCATTTTAAACCAGCTCTTTATAACCAGCCAGGCTTTTGTAGCCATTCTGCAGAAAGGTTTATAGCCAGTCTGTATGTTAAGTAAATAGTCAGACTCTAATACTGTAAATAAATCCAAAAAACCTGAATCTTTCACCAATTTTCTATAGAGATGGCTATTTTCCCAGTCATTAAAAAAGCAAAGTTGAGAGGCCATAAAATAACCCCTAAAATTGGGAGAGGTTAAGACCTCCCCGATTGTAGGGCATAGAAAAATAGAGCGCCTTTAATCTCACGCGCTTCCTCCCCCATAGTAAATCGTTAATCATCCGCTCTATCCATCTAAAATACTTATCTTCAATCCATACAGGCGAATTGCGAAGAACATAAAGAACCTGGGGCAGCACCACCATTTTTATTAATGAAATTCTGTCCGCTCTTGCGGGCAGAATTTTTTGCCATATCTTAATTTTAGATCTCAACTTTGACAATAAAGGAATCAAGTTGAGTTGTAGATAATCTTGAATTTTGGCAGAAACTGTTATCCCCAGGTATTTTATTGAATCGGAGATCAATAACCGATTAGTAGAATTTTCCATAGATCCTCGCAATTCATCTACAGGGAGAAGAGCAGTCTTCTCCCAAATAACCTCCAAGCCAGAAGAATCAGAAAATAAGTTAACTAATTCCATTATTCGAGGAAGTGTGTTTTCTGTTTGATGGATAAAAAAACAAGATATTGTCTGCATAGAGGGATATACGGTCCTGTTTCCCCATTACACCAAAACCAGCCACTCTCAAATCCTGCCTTATACTAGCTGCGAGAGGTTCAATATAGATATTAAATAAAAGAAGGGAGAGAGGACATCCTTGACGAGTACCTCTTCCCAATACAAAGCTCTCTGTCAGCATATCATTAATCCTGATCCTGGCAACTGGTTATTTATATAGCAACTGAACCATCGCCATAAACTTGGGGCCAAAACCCATTTTTTTCATCACCTCCCAGAGAAACACCCACTCGACCCTGTTGAACGCCTTAGTGGCATCCAACGACAGGACAGAGCAGGTGCCGCTCCCAGGAGACTGAATATTAGTGAAAAACCTATGCAGGTTATGATGGGTGCCCCTTTTCGGCATAAAGCCAATTTGATCTGGATGAATCACAGAAGACATAACCCGGGAGAGCCTCTTAGCCAAAACTTTTGATAATAACTTAACATCCGAATTTAATAAGGAAATTGGTCTATATGAGCTCAGATCCACCAGATCTTTATCTTTTTTAGGAATAAGAACTATCAAAGCTTCCATCATGGACTGTGGCAGAGCCCCTCCCTGCGATGCTTGAGAAAACACCTCCAATAGGTGAGGGAGGATGGCATCACTATACTTACGATACAATTCATACGGAAGACCATCTGACCCTGGCGATGAGTTCCCAGAGATAGACTTCAAGGCCTCTTGGATCTCCGAAAGAGATAATTCTCTTTCCAAGAATTTTTTTTGGACTTCCGTTAACATCGGAAGATAAATTTTCTCTAGGAACTGCCTCGCCAGGTAACTTGGCAAACCAGGAGAAGCTCTATATATCTGGGAGAAGTATTGCAGAAAAGTATCTCTAATCTCTCCCTCTGGGTCTGATATAATTACCCCATCTAAGTTACAAATCAAAGTAATAGCTTTCTTTTTCTTATCCTGTTGTAAAATTATTCTAGCTAGAAGCTTACCAGGGCGTCCGGACTCTGAAAAATACTTCTGTCCCTTAAAAAATTGTCTATGGTTTGCTTTCTCGATTACATATTCCTTCAGAGAACAACTAGCCTTCTGCATCTCTTCCTTATTATATTCAGTAGATTGGTTAATAAATCGCTCCGTTGTGGATGCCACGGTCTTAACCAAGTCCTCCTCTTTTTTCCTAAGTGTTCTCCTCGCAGCAGTAATATCACTTATAAGGACCCCCCTCAGATATGCTTTCAGAGCATCCCAAACAGAATTGATGTTGGCAGAGGGGAGATTCACCTCCCAAAAGGAGGATACATGTGATTTAGTAGACTGATAATTATCCATAATGGTAAGCCAATATGGATTCAGCTTAAAACCAAACCCCCTATTATCTTTGTTTTCCCCAATGCGAACCTCAATTGATACAGGTGAGTGGTCTGAAACTGTTCTTACTCCATATCGTATCCTTCTAATATTATTCAAATTACTCTCATTAGTAAGCGCCAAATCGATCCTGGACATTGCTCTATTCCCCCTGCTAACACAGTAGTATACTCTCTTTCCTCCGCCGACATGTTCCCATATATCCACCAATCCAACTTCCAAGCAAAACTGGGGCAGTGGAGAATTGCAAATGTTCCTTCCCCGATCTGTGTCTAAGGTCAGTCTGTCCTTTTTAGGATCCATAATGGCGTTAAAGTCTCCCATCAGAACAAGCCAACATTCTGGTTTCTTTTCCAAAAAACGCAATAGTTGGGTAATTGGATAAATCGAGAAAGGCGGAGGTATATGAAAAAAGGCGAGAATATAACTATAACCATAGAGCCTACCATACAGAAAAATAAATCTATCCTGATCATCTATATTAGATTCTATTAAAGAAAAATCTATAGAATTATGAATCAGAACCGATACACCCCTAGAGGCACTACTAAAAGTGGAATGGTAGGATTAGGAATTCCATCCCGTCATCAAGCGGGTCACGGTCTCTTTAGTGAGATGGGTTTCCACTATGCAAATAATTGCAGGAAGGTATCTTTTTATTGCATCCATAATAGCTTGCCTTTTAACCCTTTCCCCAAGACCTCTAATGTTCCAAGAGACGATTCTAATAGACATCAGTTAAGCAGGGAGAGAGAAAGGAGAAAAAAAAAAAAAAAACCCTTTCCCTGCAAGGTGGATTCCCCCCCCCCTCTCCACTGGTCCGCCCGATCTAGTCAGCAAACCTCTACCTTCCGGCCATTCTTCCCCCCCCACACTAGTCCCATCCCCCCTCCATCCCCTCTATCACTTCATTACAAAATGTTTCATATGCCCAGTTGCTCCATCCAGTCCAGGTCTTGTTGTGGTTTTTCAAAAAATTGGGAAGTCCCATTATAAATCACTCTTAATTTCGCTGGGTACTGTAGAGAATATTTAATGTCCTTGGACGCCAAGCGTTTCTTTATCTCAATGAAACTTATTTTTTCTTGAGTCTGCCGAGCAAAATCAGGGAAGAATAACAATTTAGTGCCCTGGTAGTCAATAGGTGTGCATTCTCTTGATCTTCTCAGTATCATGTCCCTGTCCATAGATAATAGCAGCTTCATTAAGATTACTCGCGTCGGCCTCCCTGGAATGGGTTTCCCCCCTGGAATCCGATGGGCTCTTTCTATTTGAAACATAGAAGAGAAATGTTCACTGCCCAGGTTTTTCAAAATCAAATCCTTAAGTTGTTCAACTAGCTGCCGGCCTTCAACTTCTTCTGGAAATCCAACTATGCGGATATTATACCGCCTTGATCTGTTTTCCAAGTCCTCCAGCTTATTTTGTAAAAGGTGATTTTCTGAAGCAAGAGACAGAGTCTTGGTTTTTATCAAATCCATATCAGATTGCAGATAGTCGACCGTCTTTTCCACATTGAGAACTCGATCGCGGATTTAATTTCTGTTCACGTTAGCAAACTTTCCCCCCTTCCTTCCTGGCCTACCTCTGGTGGCCCATCCTCAAAAAATTCCTCAGCTTGGCGAGCTTTAATATTATGTCGGTATCCTGCAAGGCCATGTCTTTTTTTAAAACATCACAATATTATACTTGCCTTAGGTTAGTTTCAATCTAGGATTCACAGATCTGGAACAGCCTGCTGGAACTGCCATTGTCGGATACTGTCTGAATGCCTGCTGGCCCCAGTAACTCTAATAGGGTCTGGCAGAGATCTAGCAGCAACCCAGGAAAAATGCGAGAATTGGCCCGACAAATACCGCTGCACACAACTGTTCTTGACCGGCCAGTTCCTAGCTTTCTATGCCGAAACAACCTGGCGAAAGACTTTAGTGTCAAACAAGCCTGAGAAGCTGCTGATTGACATTGAATGGTGTTATTTAGTCTATGATTTACAATTAAACCCAGATCCATCACCCAGTTGTACTACCCTAGGATAAATATTGAAAGCATATAATAATAGATTACCCAGATACAGTGGTCTCTAAAGAAACAATGGCATATATTTGCAACTTACAATGGTCTTTCCTGGGCCATCAGTGAGTTGAAACTAGACTCAACATACATACAATCACTCAGACTCAGATCAAACCAATTAACATGGCCATTTCTCTGGCAAAAGACATATATTGGTGCCTAGTAACTCCTATTTATAGTAAAATGTGAACTACATGTCATTTACTGCCCACTCTCTGTGCCAGGATGAGCTTTTCCTTTGGATATCAGGTGAGGGCAGCTCCATTTTATTCTAGTGGTAGACAGTGTGTACTAAACAAGACCCTGAAGAAGCTCCTGTCTTCATCATAGATTAAGCTTCTATCATCTATTCCTGACTGTTTTATTAGTCTGGGGTATGTTTGTTTCAGAAACTTAGGATGATCTTAGGATGACTTTATTGGCTTTGAAGCCAATTATTACCAGTTTTCATAGAGGTATTGACTAAGGTTCAATGGTTTCAATATACTGTACAATCGTTGTCGAGGAATCAATAAATAGTGTAACTTGAGGGACCACTGTATAATGAGGGAATTGGTGAGGTTTTGATCAGGTTTGTTCAGTTTTTTTTTTTCTTTTAATACAGTTTTTGAGGCCAAATTCAGGTGTGGATCATTTAAGGGAAAAAAACACATAAAAGACAGATACTATTATTGTACTTTACAAAGACCTGAACAAAATCTGCACTTGTGAATATACCCTACTTTTAACATTCAGGGGTCAAAACAAAAAAATCTAAATATATATGATACAGTAGATGAGAGGAATTCCTGCTTACAGATGTGCTTTAAAGAGGACCTGTCACTAGGACAAAGCAGGCGGCATGTCATAGAGCAGGGGGAGCTGAGCGGATTGATATACAGTTTTGTGGGTAAGGATGCAGACTGCACTGCATTTTCATGGAGACAGTTTCCCTTTAAAGTGAATGTGCAATTATATACTCCATTTTGGGATAGGTTATAGAGTGCATGGAAAATAGAACAGTTATGATCATTATGTACTTTGGCTTTTGTTTGTAGCCATTCAACTATTTCTGCAGTCTGAGCTAAAAAGTGAAATGGCACACAGCCCTCCTCGAATTATTGAATGTAAATTATCGAGTGTTGTATAACTGTGCCATGACATCCTTACAGATGAAGGTCCACGCTTGAAATCTTCAGGCACTCTGTAACCTATCCACAAATAGAAGTTTGTAAGGGTATGTTCACACATAAAGGATTCACAGTTACAGTACCAAATCTGTTTCACGTGCTGCGGAAGAAATGTGGGAACAGACTTGTGATATGGATTTTAGATCAGTTTATGCTCCACATGTCTACCACAGTGCAGTGCATAGGGTAAAATCTGTCCTAAATCTGAATGGAAACGCAGGAAACTCCTCACCAAGATTCAGTTACCTTCCTTTTAAAGCATATATTAAAGGGTTTTGAAAAGGGGTAGTTCGAGTGTTTAATACTGATGACCTATTCTCGGGATAGGTAATCAGGGCTTTGGTGATTGTTGCTGCCTTTCTCCTGAGGTTTGTGACGTCACGTTTATCGGTCACAAGGCCTAAGGGCAACTCAGTCCCAATCGATTTAATGGGGCTGAGCTGCAACACCAAGTAAAGTCACTATACAATGTACAGCACCGTGCCTGGTAAGGTGCAAGGAAGCCATGGCGCTCACTGGAGTGCCCCAGAACCTCTTCAAACAGTTGATCATTGTGTGCTGGAAGTTGGACCCCCACTGATTTTGTGCTGATGACTTATCCTGAGGATGGGTCATCAGTATTAAACACTCAGAAAACCCCTTTAAAGTAGGATCTTTTCTTATGTACTGCATTACCAAATGAGAGTTCTAGCAAGATAAACTTTAAAAAATCAGTGTCCCTAAAAATATATTTTTCCAATCTCAATCTAAAGTAACATAACTACCTCATCACAATACCCCTCATCTAGAACATCTCCCACTTCCACTTTACCTCTGTAGTAAAGCGCTCACATTGCACTGAATTATACATGTCCATTTCCAGAAGTTGCAATATAAGCAAATAAAGCAGACAGGTAAACTGTAACTCTAATATTGCAATTGGCGGCCTCTTCACATACCTAGTGCTATTAAAATGTATGTCACATAACTTAGCGTCTCACTTCACACATAGACAAATACATAGCTTATTTCCAAGATATCACAGCTTTGCCTTTACGTCAGTTAGTATTCTAACAGGATCACTGAGATTAGACATGACCTTTCCACAGCCTTGCAGTTTACTTCTGGCTCATCTATTAGAAATTGTCAGCCTATACATCAGCAAGATTTCGCAATGCAACTCATATAGAATGTATTTTAATAGAGGATTTAGCATACAAAATACACGTAACACATTTCAAGAAAAACATCACCTAAGCAGATCTCTAAATTGAGTTATAACGCACAAGCAAAGAGCAATTCAACATACAATCAATGCAGATACCTAATATGTACAGATGTAGCAGTGCCGACTTTTTCACTGTGTTGTTTAGTATATGCAATTGGGTATCACCAGCAACGCACAGTGTTATGTTAGCAACAGTGTTAAATTGATGTATTAACAATCATGGCTATGCTACATAGAAATAGCTAACATGCCTTATGTAAAAAGTCCATTGCTGAGTCCTCATCTTGGCACATCCTTATCTTACAACAGGTTTATTATGATCTTTGCCTTCAGTAATGAGAAATGGCAGGTTATATTCTGCTGGAGGTTCTTGTAGGGCAAGATTGCCCAACCTTTTCTACTCTGAGGACCACATTGTCTTATTGAACCAGTTCCAATAGCTGTAATAAAATTTAAAGGGTTATTACCATGGCTAATGAATGGCTAATTAAAAGTACTGTATTTTTAGCAGCATTATGGAAACCCTCATTAGTAGAGCAGGATTGGGAAGCGGGGAAAAAAGCACTCCGGATGTGGGCTCTGTACTCACTGCTCAATGGTCTTCTGCCTGCGCATAGCATGAGGACATGGGCGAGCTCATTGACCTCAAACTGTTCGATGCCCGGTCAAGCACGGTAGAATGAGCGCTGGATCTCCTGAGTGGCTGCAGTATCTGGAACCTTTTTTTTTTTGGGCTGATATGAGGTTTGATCAATAATGGGGGTCTGAGCTGGGGTCTAATTAACATTGCAGGTATAATCTGAGGTCTGATTAACACTGGGGGGTCTGATCTGATGTCTTACTGGGGGTCTAAGCTGGGATCTAATCAATATTGTGGGTCTGATCTGAAGTCTGATTGTGGGTCTGTGAAGGTAGCACTGGCATGCCCCCTTTACCACCTCATCTACTCTTTTTGGAGTGCCATACAGGGTTCAGGAGTGACAATATATGGAGATTAGGGAAGAGTGCAGGGCCGGCTCCAGGTTTATGTGTACCCTTGGGCGATAAAGCCTCAGTGGGCCCCCTTGTGGCATTTTGCACAACACATGAGGCAATAAAACTGCATGTATTATATATGGTGCCAAATACAATAGACAGGACACACTACAAAGTGGATATATGTGATTCAATCCTTATGCCTCGCATTATTAATTACCACAGGACTGTACTGATAGAGAGTATGGCAGAGAACTACAAGGCTCAGCATGTCCAACCTATGCCATTACTGATTACCAGAGGACAGTACTGATAGAATAGCAGATAAGTTCTCTGGTATACTATCAATCAGTACTGTGCTCTGGTAATTAATAATGATACAGGTTGGACATGCTAAGCTTTGTAGTTCTCTGCTCTTATGCTCCCTCCTGGTACAGTCCTGTGGTAATCAATAATGACAGCCTGGACATGCTGAGCCTTGTAGTTCTCTGCCCTTATACTCCTTCCCAGCACTGTCCTCTGGTAATCAGTGATGACAGACTGGACATGTTGAGTCTTGTAGTTCTCTGAGAATGACTTCTGCTGATAAGCCCCACCTCTACCACTTGGAACTGAACCCGTACGGGAAATCATTTTTTACAGTACAAATTAATTTATGAAGTTATTACTATGGCTCTTCAGAGCCAATACATTCTAAGGCCTCATGCACAAGACCGTTGTTTGTTTCCGTGTCCATTCCATCCGCAAATTTGGCGTCCGCCAAAAAAGACGGATGACGGACCGTTTTTTTTTGCAGATCCATTTTTTTGGCAGATCTATTGTAATAATGCCTTACCATTCTGAGAATGTTTTTTTATGACACATTGTACTTCATGTTAATGGTACATTTGCATCAATATGTTATACGTTTAATTATAAAAAATAATCCCAAATTTCCAGAAAATTTAGAAAAATTCACTATTTTCTAAATTTGATTCTGTCTGCTTTTAAGTTAGATAGTGATACCCATTAAAATAGTTATTAATTAACATTCACTGTATGCCTACATACTTTATGTTGGCCTCATTTCAGTAATGTTATTTTTTTAGGATGTTAGAAGGTTTAGAGGGTTTACAGCCAAACCTAAATATTTATTACCGTTGTTCTGCTGTTCACAGAAATACCCCATATGTGGTCTTAAGCCACTGTATGGGCACACTGCAGGGTTCAGAAGGCAAGGAGCACCATGGTTTTTGAAGGATAAATTTGGCTGGAATGATATTTGGGCACTATGTTGCATATAAAGAGACCCTAGAGTACACCTACAGCGAAAACCTCCAAAAAATGACTACATTTTCAAAACTACACCAACCAAGAAATTATTAAGGAGTGTAGTGAGCAATTTAACCCAACATACATTTCATTGAATTTATAACACTTAACTGTGAAAATGTAAAATAATTTTTTTCTTTTCAAGAAACTAGTTCTTTAGGCCCAAACTTTCTGTTTCACAAGGGATAACAGGATAATATTACCCCACAATTTGCTAACCAAGTATCCTGAATACAGGAAAATCCTATTTGTGGTCATAAACTGGGTATACTCCAGGGCTCAGAATGGAAGGAGCAACATCTGTATTTTCTAACATGGAATTTGTTGAAATAGTTCTTAAGAGCCATAACTTTTTTATTTTTTGTTGACTGAGCTGTGTGGGAGCTTATTTTTTGTGGGACAAGCTGTTTTTATTGGCACCATTTAGAGGTACATAGGACTTTCTAATAATAATGTGTCCCCCATAAGGTTGTAAAAGACCTTTGAGGGACATTTAACTTTAAATTTGTTTTACTGCTGATATCTCCTGTAACTGGTGTGACATGGTCACCCCACTTATAGCGGGAATGCAGCCGCCAGAGAGGCTGCAAAGCGCTATACAGCATGGTAAAGCCTCACTGCAGAGCTGATCGATATCTAGACTTCATCAGTTTCCTAGTCCCGGCAGTCACATGATCGCTGGGGTCAGAACAGGAAGCAGCATGGGCGGTTAGGAGCTGGTTAAAGAAATTCCCTAGCATTACTACATGATTATACATGCACCCATGTTTTAATGTTATAGGATGTGTTATGGCATTGCCTGCCAAAAAAACTATTGCAGACAGAAGCTACAAATGTAGTGTGATTGGGACACCATAAGGATTTTATCGTAAGAGAATAAGGAGATATAATTGGGTATATTTTAGGGACCATGATAAGGTAAGCATTAGTGTTGAGCGAACAGTTCGAGAATAGTTCGGGTTCGTACCGAATTTTGGGGTGTCCGGGACCCGGACCCGAACCCGGACATTTTCAAAAAAGTTCGGGTTCGAGTTCGGTGTTCGTCGATTACTTTCCGCTTTCTGAAGGGCTGCACAGCAGCCAATCAGCTAGCGTTTTACTTCTTGCCCTAAGAGCCCATCACAGCCATGCCTACTAATGGCATGGCTGTGATTGGCCAAGTGCAGCATGTGACCCAGCCTCTATTTAAGCTGGAGTCACGTAGCGCCGCACGTCACACTGCTCTGATTAGTGTAGGGAGAGGACTTCTGTCAGGGCGAGATTAGGCAGGTTAAAGTCAGCAACAGCACCTAATGAACGGATCAATTTACAGCTGAGAATCATTGAACTTCTGCTAGTTACTTGCTCGCTGGTTTTTAGGCTGCACAGAGCGTTTTTCTGTCACTTATTTTCTGGGTTGATCGGCGGCCATTTTGTGACTTGTGGTGCGCCAGAAGAAGCTGCCACCAAGTCCATCAATCCATCAATACTAGTTTTTTTTTTTTTGCTATATCCTACATCAGGGGCTTGGCTGTGCTAATTGTCACCCCTAGAAACTCAGGAAAGAAATTTCTATATTTTATTAAGGGTTAAATACAATTGCCCAAATACCAATCCCCTAAATCTGGTGTTCCAGCTTTGGTTAGACAAGTATAATACTGTCTGCTGTCTGGCAAAGGATAGATTATTTTCTGGGGTTAAATTCAATTGCCAAAATAGCAATACCATAAATCAGTGGTTTCAGCTGTGGCTGGCAAAATAGAATAGTGTCCGAGGTAACGCACACACGTACAGATGCACGTACACGATTTTTGAATAGTTGTATTATCGCGATAATAAAACTAACAGTGTAAAGTTGACTGCATTGCTCTAAGTTATATTCGCGTACAAATGTAACTACTATTACAGCACACCAGTACTAAAACTGACTAAGAGACAGCTTTAAGTTCTATTCGAACGCGATTGCAACTTTGGAACTTAAAGTGGTGTACGATTTTAAAAGTTGAGTACTAAAAAGTTGGAATCGCAATGCGATTCTTATGTATTTGCTTAATCGCATTGCGATTACAACTTTGAGCTACCGATCACCATGGGAACGCCTCCTCCAGTAGAATGTACTGTCGGATGTGAGAATTAAGTTGAAATCGCAATGCGATTATTATATATCTGCTTAATCGCATTGCCGTTTCAACTTAGCATTGCTAAATAATTCCATCCATATTCGTTAACTTACTGACTAAGTAAGTTAACGATATGGATGGAATTATTTAGCAATGCTAAGTTGAAATCGCAATGCGATTAAGCAAATATATAAGAATCACATTGCGATTTCAACTTAATTCTCAGATCCGACAGTACATTCTACTGGAGGAGGCGTTCCCATGGTGATCGTTAGCTCAAAGTTGTAATCGCAATGCGTTTATTGCGGTATATTATCCCTCTGGGTGTCTTTTACAGCCTTTTTAGTGCCCAAAAGTTCGGGTCCCCATTGACTTCTATGGGGTTCGGGTTCGGGATGAAGTTCGGGTTGAGTTCGGATCACGAACCCGGACATTTTCCGGAAGTTCGGCCGAACCTCTCGAACCCGAACATCCAGGTGTTCGCTCATCTCTAGTAAGCATATATACAGAGAGTGAGTAACTGGTCACTCAGAATTGTGAGTTTATTACAGCTGATGGCATCTAGTTATACCCATTACAAAATCTGCAAGAAAGCAAACCTCATTTTTTTTTTTTTTGTTTCTACTGTTTATAGGTTTATTGTTTATGGGTTGAGCATATCCTGCTTGTTAAACACCACACCACGTTTTCTAAGTTATTGTCAGCACCTTAATAGAATTCTGCTGCAAATGCTAAGCAAGTGCTTATTTTTTCTCCTAAAAACCATTTCAGTGCATTATACCCATGTTATTAAACACATTCAATATTACTGCAAGATAACAGGTAGTTAAAGTACCCTATAAAATTAATTTTATGCAGTTATAATGACTTGAAGTTATACACATTTTAATGATAAGTGAGAATAATTTTACTCACTAATTAAAACAATGCATTCACAAACTCAATAATTTATAGTTTCTCACTTACAGTTACAAAGCATAAACTGACTGAAACTAGTATCTTTAGGCAACGACACAGATTCAATAGCTGTTGGCCAAACGATTGTTCAGCCGACAGCTATCTTTCCTGACTCCCTCCTGGCTTTGGTTTGCTTGAACATGTATATGTATTAATTGATAAGAGAGAAGCCACTGCCAGATACTTCTAGTGGTAGCTTATCTCCCGGAAGAACAAAAGAGATCAGGCAAAAATATTCACTTACCGTTCTCAGGGGGGTTCAGCAGAAAATGCACTAATGTGTATGGGGGCCTTTAGCCTATGCTTAAGTTTAATCACAAGTAATTAAAAGGTTAGGTTAGTTAGGTGACAAATATCAGCTGGTGGAAGGAGTGGCTACTGGGACCCCCAGCAATAATGAGAATGAGGGGTCCTGGAATCTCCTGTCTGAAAATAATGGTAGTCCCATAAACGTGAATGAAGTGGAGGGACAACAAGTACATTACCACTCTGTTCAGGTAGGGGACTCGAGAATAGAAGCTGTGTAAGCAAGCGGTATTAGACTCAGGGCTCATGCACACAACCGTGTGCCCCCAGTGGCCGTATTGCGGCCCGCATACAGCGCGTCCGCAATACACGTGCACCGGCCGTGTGCATGCCACATCACGGATCACAGACCCATTCACTTGAATGGGTTCGCGATCTGGGAGATGCGGCGCGGAAGGATAGCCACGACCCCACAGAAGCACTGCAGAGAGCTTCTTTGGTGTTTCTGGCTGTGCCTCCGCACCGCAAAAAAGTAGTGCATGCACTACTTTTTTGCGGTGCGGACCGTCGGATGCGGTCCTTGATCCACATGCGGCTGTCCCATGGTCTGTGCCCGTGCATTGCGGACTGGAATTTGCGGTCCACAGCACAGGCACGGAGCCCTTACGTTCATGGGCATGAGCCCTTAATCAGTTGTTCTCAATCTGTTTCTACTGAGGCCTCACCAGTCAGAATGTCTAGGGCTCACTTGTCCATACAAATGTTTTAATATTATCTTAATCTATCTTAAAACATCTCCTGAGCACATTTAAGCATTAAAATATACAAAAAAGGAGTCTGTCTTGTTGCTAAAGCATAGACTGGTGCAACTATAGAAAGACTTTTGCAGCATATGATGACGTACAGTATGCTAAAAATACCAAACCAGCTGTGCCTAACTGCCTAACCAATGGCAGGTTAGTGCCTCACCAGTGATACCTGTCTCCCAGTTTGAGAAGGACTGGTGTATAATTTATGATGTAATAATAACAACACAACAACAAATAATTCTAATAATAAAGAGTACTTATTAACAATATTATTACAAAATGTAATAACAACAATAACATTATGAAGCTCATTATAATGCAAGATTTAAATCACTTCATATTTGCACTTTTTCTTGTTCTAGTGGTAAATAACGTAACATTTTTCTCTGTCAGGTAAATGTCAGTTTAGTTTTGCAAGTATCACAAATTCTTTTTTCTAAAACATGATCTGCTGTCAACCTGAATTAATCAAGTGTCTGTCTGACAATATCTTTCCAAAAGTCAAGTTCCCTACATTGAAAAAAAGCAGTTCTGTTAGGAGAAAAGAAAAGAGTTTATTTTAACGAAGGCGTATTATATGAGCGCCTGGGGTGAAGTGAATTTCAATAGATGATTTACCTCCATTTGAAACCTCCCCGTAGCGGAATTTAACCTTCTGCTCCCATCTGAATCCATCCATCCCCATGTGGCCGACAGAAAGACCCTGAGCAACAGCAAAAACAGCCACAAGCTTCTTGACTTCATTACTGGCAGCCTGCTGAGAACAAATATAGAATCATAAGACCTCATCATTTAAAAAGTGCTCTAAACAGATCATGTACTGCAAGCTCAATGTGCCTCTCTTCTCCAGGTCATCTGTAACACCTTGCAGCTATGTATGCATTTTGATAGGTTTGGTGGTGTATTCTGAAGTATGTTTGAAAAAACATGCCCCAAGAAAATGGAACTGTAACCCAATAATACCCCTCTTTCATTATTGGACTTCGTTGACTTCTGATTTGCCACCTCTCAAAGCCTGAGGTAACGGATAAGTAAAAGTCCATGTAATCTAACCAAAAGCCATCAAAATATGGCACGCTATTTTCTTTACTTAGAGATTTTAACATTATATAGATGTTATTACACCATATATACAAGAAAACAAAAATGATCATCTTCATGTTGTAATCAGTAATATCCCAGGCTTTTCTAGCCCGTATTAGACAGTATAGGTAGCAATAACCTAATACAATCCATGTCAATGGAAATATTCATATTCTGATGTCAGAACCTGATGATTACTGATCTTTTGTGTATATCTATGAATGCAGTGCTCCCTCACTTTTTACACAAGAGGTTCTTTAGCAGCTGTAGTGTGTATTATACCGTTCTGTATCCCAGCTTCTACAAGTCAACATAATACACACCTCAAGAGCTATAGAACTTTTTCATGCACATGACCAATGTAGTTTTGCGGTCCGTTTTTCACTGATCCGCTGTTCCGCATCTGAGTTTTTTTTTCTCTGATTTAAGTCAGCATTTCTGCAGTATGGATCCACAAAATACGGACGAAATACGGATGTGTTCCGTGTGTTCCGTATTTTTTGCGGACCCATTGACTTGAATGGGGCCTCGGGCAGTGATTTGCGGACAATAATAGGACATGCACTACTTTTTTGCGGAACGGCCATGAGGACAAACGGAAATGGAATGCACACGGAGTAACTTCTGTATTTTCTACAGCCCCATTATAGTGAATGGTTTTGCATACTGGCCGCACAAAAAACAGAACAGAAGTGGAAAGAAACTACGGTCGTGTGCATGAGCCCTTAATAGTAGGTTAGTTCTGTCACGGCTGAGGTGTACTATGAATTAGTAAGAATATCAATACCTGCATAAATGTACTGTAGCATAGTCAGAAATGTCCTCATTACATTCTAATATTCATATAATTCCCTCCACATTTATATCATTTGCTCCATAGTGTTTTAATGATTAGTGATGAGCGGCAGGTGCCATATTCGATTTCGACGAAATTCGCGAATATTCGAAAGAATATTCGTTTCACATTCGTCAAAATCGAATATTCGTCATTATTCTAGTTATCGCAATTAATATGCGATTTAAATAATCGCCTATTGCGATTTTAACTTAGGCTACTTTCCTATTGGTTTCATATCTAGAATTATAGCGAAGATGACGAATATGACGAATGTATTCGTCATATTCCTCAAAACGAAGATAACAAAGTATTCTCCATCTTCGTTTTAGCTACCCATTCGTCAACTTCGCTAATTCTAGCAATCAAATAAGAGGGTTGACTATAGAGACAGCTGTGTTTAATTCGCTATGCGATTTTATTACTTTGCTTTTTATAATATTATATTACTTGATAATAAATTATTATAATTATTCTATTTATTAAAAAAAAAAAAATTAGATAATCGCATAGCGAATTAAACACAGCTGTCTCTATAGTCAACCCTCCTATTTGATTGCTAGAATTAGCGAAGTTGACGAATAGGTTGCTAAAACGAAGATGTAGAATACTTTGTTATCTTCGTTTTGAGGAATATGACGAATACATTCGTCATATTCTCAAATTTTACCAAGCCAAGAACGTCTCCATACTAAAATGTACTGTCGGATTTTAGAATTATGTTGAAATCGCAATGTGATTAATATAACTTGAATTAATCGCTATGCGATTTCTACTTAGACCTGGTTTACTATGGTTGGCTTGGTAGAATTAGCGAATATGACGAATGCATTCGTCATATTCCTCAAAACGAAGATAACGAAGTATTCTCCATCTTCGTTTTAGCAACCTTTGTAAACCATGTCTGTTGAAATCGCAATGCGATTAATTCAAGTTATATTAATCGCATTGCGATTACAACTTAGCACTGCTATCTTACATATTAGGCTAGAATTACTGAATAAGGAATATGGCAGCAGTGCTAAGTAGAAATTGCAATGCGATTACTTCAAGTTAAATTAATCGCATTGCGATTTCAACTTAGAGCTGGGTTTATACTGGGTAAGCTTGGAATATATTATATGGAATATATTATAGCAGTGCTAATTGAAATCGCAATGCGATTAATATAACTTGGCGTAATCGCATTGCGATTTCTACTTAGCACTCCTGCTATATTCCATATTCGTTAATTCTAGCCTAATATATAAGATAGCAGTGCACTGCTAAGTTGTAATCGCAATGCGATTAATATAACTTGAATTAATCGCATTGCGATTTCAACGTAATTCTCAAATCCGACAGTACATTTTAGTATATGGAGACGTTCCCATGGTGATGGGGACGCTCCATGAGCATGAAAGTCGGCAGAAGCGGCAACGGGCACTGACTGGAGCAGCCAGGAAGCCAGGAATCCTCAGGACAGGTAAGAACTACTTTTGGGAAGTGGGAAAGAAAAAAATATAACTAAAAAAAAAAAAATGAATATTTGAAATAGCAAATTTATAGCGCTATATTCGAAATATTCGCGAATTAGCGAAGTGCCGATATTCGCAATAAAAATTCGCTATTCGAATATTCGCGCTCAACACTATTAATGGTAAGTGATTACATCTAGATCAGTAATTATGACGGTATTATATTTTTTAAGCTTGTTTGAGTAATCATTGCTACTTTCTACCAAATGCCAGAAACAATGACAATGCAGACGGCATATAATTGCAAAAGAAGCATTCATTTTATAGATCTTTTTTCAGGCACCACTGGTTTCTATGTGTAGATTCTTGTCGAATGCTACCAATTCTGTATGAAATATCTCCACGCACCTGTGGTCCAACAGTGAGGTTCTTTGCTAGCTAAATGAGTCACTTAACTCTCCCTAATCAATCTCTGCAGATAAATATCCTCCAGGCCCGTCTCATTCATCATTTTCTACGCCTGTTTTAGGCGTAGAAAATGGTCTAAAATGTAAGACAGCTTGGAAACTGGGAAGGAAGCTGGCTTACATTCAGAACTTGTGCTGGATGCTCTGAAGTTATGGAGAGTCCTGCACCTCCTCTTCACTACTGTGGCGAATCCTCCGCCAGCTATGTGCCTTTGTTAAGACTGGCGTCTAAAACGCCGGTCTTAATAAATGTGCCCCTCAGGCCCCTTTCACACGGGCGAGTTTTCCGCACGGGTGTAATGCGTGAGGAGGACGCATTGCACCCGCACTGAAACCGGACCCATTCATTTCTATGGGGCTGTGTACATGAGCAGTGATTTTCACGCATCACTTCTGCGTTGCGTGAAAATCGCAGCATGCTCTATATTGTGCGTTTTTCACGCAACGCAGGCCCCATAGAAGTGAATGGGGCTGCGGGAAAATCGCAAGCATCCGCAAGCAAGTGCGGATGCGTTACGATTTTCCCGCATGGTTGCTTAGCAACGGGACCCGATCTTTATTATTTTCCCTTATAACCCTTATAAGGGGAAATAATAGCATTCTTAACTATGCGATCAAGTGGCTAAGGTAAGTTAACTTTTATTATTTTTAAACCCTTCCACTTCATTTTACTATGCATTCTTTATTAAGAATGCTATTAGTTCCCCTTATAACCATGTTATAAGGGAAAATAATCAATTCTCCAGAAGACCCGAAACCGGACTTCAGTGATGAAGTCCGGCTTCGGGTCTGGGTACCAAACATGGCGATTTTTCTCACGCGCGTGCAAAACGCATTACAAACGTTTGCACCCGCGCGGGAAAAACGCGCATATTCCCGCAACGCACCCGCCTCTTATCCGGGCGTCAAACATGACGCCCGTGTGAAAGAGGCCTTAGTCTTTATAGCTGCATGCATCAGCTTCCTACAGTTTTGTTCACATCACCATTTTGTTTTCGCTTCTTCTGATCCGTGTTTTAAAGAAAGCCTAAAAGCAACATTAACCTCTTCTTGACGCAGCGATTTTCCATTCTTGAGTTTCTGTTTTTCGTTCCCTGCCTTCCCACAGCCATAACTTTTTTATCTTTCTGTTCAAATAACTGTATGAGGGTTTGTTTATTGCAGGACAAGTTGTTGTTTCTACCACCATTTAACATGGCATACAATGTAGTGGGAAGCTGGAAAAAAATTCAGCCACAGTTTTACAGGTTTTATTTTTGCGGAGTTCATTATGTGGTAAAAATGACTTGTGGTTTTCATTCTCCAAGTCAGGTTGATTATGGCGATACCACATATGTATAGTTTTTTTGGTGTTTTAATACTAAAACATTTGAAAAAGTGTATTTATTTTTATCGCCATATTCTGGTCTCCATAATTTATTTATAGTTATGTCTATGGAAATGTTTGAGGGCTTGTTTTTGCAAAACAATCTGTAGTTTTTAATAATACCATCTTAAGCTGTGTACACCGTCCACTGTGTGGGATAACTTTTTTTATATTTTAATAGTGCAAGCATTTTTTCATGCAGTGATGCCCATGATATTGACTTTTTTATAGTTTAAGTATTTAGATTTTTAGGAAAGAATGTAATATAGTAACATAGTATATGAGGCCGAAAAAAGACATTTTCCATCCAGTTCAGCCTCCTATGTTATGCAGGTCCTGCAAGAAGAAAGAAGACGATTTAAAGATGATTTGTGATATGAATTTTTATCTATTTTTATTTTTTTTTTAATCTTTTTTAATTTTTTAAAATTTTTTTATTAGGTTCCGAAGTGGACTTCAGGAACATCAGATTGTAATTTGTATAGGGTGATGGAATTTTCGCCATTATGCTATACAGAAATAGCTATATTACCATTCAGTGCTGCCACCTGCTGGCCTGAATTGTAATATACAAGTAATGAGCCTGGAAACCTAAGGCCTCTTTCACACAAGCATCAAGGATTCTGTCCGGATGCGTCGAGGGTGCATTGCGGGGAAACCCGCTCAAGTAGGCACGCAAACTCAGTCAGTTTTGTTTGTGATTGCGTTCCGTTGTTCAGTTTTTTCTGCACGAGTGCAATGCGTTCTGCACGTGATAAAAAACTGAATGTGGTACCCAGACCCGAACCTGGACTTCTTCACTGAAGTTCGGGTTTCGGTTCGGTGTTCTGTAGATTTTATTATTTTCCCTTCTAACATGGTTATAAGGGAAAGTAATGGCATTCTTAAAAAAGAATGCTAACTGAAATGTCCAATGAGGGGTTAAAAAAAATAAACTCACCTCATCCGCTTAATCATGCATCTGGTATCGTCTTCTTTCTTCTTCTTGCAGGACCTCCAAAAGGACCTTCGATGACGTCATCGCGCTCACCACGTGGTGCGCGCGGTGACATCAGCGCAGGTCCTGCTGAATGAAGATAGAAGGATCTTACATAATAATACAGTGAATTCACTTTAATGGGGTCTCATCCCTATCATCTTCTAGCAACCATGCGTGAAAATTGCACTGCATCTGCACTTCCTCTGCACTTCCTCGTGGATGCTATCCTATTTTCACGCAGCACCCATTCATTTCTATAGGGCCTGCGTTGCGTGAAAAAAGCAGAATATAGAACATGCTGCGATTTTCACACAACTCACAAGTGAAAAACATCGCTCATGTACACAGGCCCATTAAAATGAATGGGTCAGGATTCATTGTGGGTGCAATGCGTTCACGTCACGCTTTGCCCCCGTGCAGAATACTCACCCGTGTGAAAGGGGCCTAATACAGGCTCAATACTTTCAAGGACGTCACCTACTTTAGCTAATAGTCCTTCTGAACCTGACATAAACCTATCAGAGCTTTACACTAGATCTGTTCTGTATGCATTCCGTATTTTTTGCAGACCAATTGACTTGAATAGAGCCAAGGACCGTGATTTGCGGACAATAATAGGACATGCACTACTTTTTTGTGGAACGGCCATGCGGACAAACGGAAACGGAATACACACGGAGTACCTTACATTGTTTTTGCGGACCCATTGAAATGAATGGTTCCGCATGCGGTCCAGTCCGCAAAATAAAACTGAACGGTATCGGAAAGAAAATACATTTGTGTGCATGAGCCCTTACAGAGATAGAGAAAAGTCTGAAATAAGGAGCAGGTTCCAAATTGAATATCATGGTGTCTGAAAATGAATGATTGAAAATTGTAGATTGAAACTTGGTGCAACATTTTTGGATCAAAGTAACCATTAAAATACATTAAAAATTAGTTCCAAATAAAAGGTTTCCTGTAATTAAATTCTGTATGAAAGTATTGTTATAAATTTAACTATGTGCATGTTGTGTTCCATTGACTAACATTCACTCCAAAGTATGGCCCAAATTACAACAATAGGATTTTGAATGAATATGAAATAAAGAAAAAACATTGTGGCATACTTCATCAAACACGGTATGTAAAGAAGTATGATCATCTAGAAGCATAGTTTTTAGTGGAGAATATCTTTGTACATATAGTACCTGACAAAGCATGTAGGGTAGTGCAGGTGGCTCAGTACTAAAGAGTTGTATGCACAGTCATTCAGCCTGCCATGTACAGGAGCCCGGCCGGAGGTGAACATCTTCTCTAATAATAGACTATCCAGTTCTGTATTAACTCATTGATGACATATTAATTTTAAGGTCTAGTACTTTACCAATTTGATAAGTCTTCACTCATGGGGTCATTTATCAAATTGGTGTAAAGTAGAACTGGCTTAGTTGCCCATAGCAACCAATTAGATTCCACCTTTCATTTTTCACAGCTCCTTTGGAAAATGAAAGGTGGAATCTGATTGGTTGCTATGGGCAACTAAGCCAGTTCTACTTTACACCAGTTTGATAAATGACCCCCTTAGTCTTTCTGCAGTCATTCTTCAGGCTCTTTGTAACATGTTGATATTGTATATAAATGTGCTCAAAATAGCTTAAGCAAAAAAAACATTCTGTGGAGATTTATCAAAACCGGTGTAAAGGAAAACTGGCTTAGCTGCCCAATTAGATTCCACCTTTCATTTTGCAAAGCTCCTTTGGAAAATTAAAGGAAGAATCTGATTGTTGCTATAGGCAACTAATCCAGTTCTACATTACACCAGTTTTGATAAATCTTCCCCTCTAATTTTTGGTGCCTTTCTCAAACGTAGTAGAAAGCCATATGTAAAAGGATTGTGCAGGTTATGAGGACATATTCCTTATATGCAGGTTATCATGGTAGGAAACTATTTAATGAAACTAGAGTACTAGTAACATATCATCCTTAATGTACTCTACCAACACTTTAATAACAGAGAGTGTCCACATGACCTTTCAGAAAAATAAGGAGATCCATCGTGTAGAATTCTGGGTGCCGTACAGCAAATACACAGCATGTTAATGTAGCAGCTAAAGTGGTTGAGATTTTCAGTTTGTTTTCCACCACAAATTACCTCCTGTGTGGATGTACCCTTAAGCCTCTTGCACACCTTCCGTTCCGTTTTTTTGCATTCTGTATATGGACCGTATACGGAACCAATCATTTCAATGGATCTGCAAAAGAAACGGAAGGTACTCCGTATGCCTTCCATTTCCGTATTTCCATTTTTCCGTTCCGTTCAAAGATTGAACATATCCTATTATTGTCCGCATAACGTACAAGAATCGTACTGTTCTATCAGGGGCCAGCTGTTCCGTTCCTCAAAAAACGGAATGCACATGGACATCATCCCTATTTTTTGCAGATCCGTTGAAAAAGCCATATGGTTGTGTGCAAGAGGCCTTAGGCTGATTTTACACAGACAGGCCTCATGCTCACAGCCGTTGCCTGGCCATGGCCATATTGTGGCCCGCGAACACTTGAATGGGTCCGCAATTCCGCTGCGGTGCGGAACAGAGGCACGGAACCCCATGGAAGCACCAAAGAGTGCTTCTGTGGTGTTTCTGTCCGTACCTCTGCACCCCCAAAAAATAGAACATCTTCTATTTTTTTGCGGTGCGGACGGATCACAGACCCATTTAAGTTTAATGGGTCTCGATCCGTCCAGCTGCCACACGGACGTTGCCTGTGTATTGGGGACCAAAAATTGTGGTCCTCAATGCTCGGAACGGCCAGGCAACGGCCGTGTGCATGAGGCCACACAGTGTGGGAGATTTATTAAAGGTAATGGGCACTCTTTTTTCACAGAATATAAATTGCACTCTGATTGAAACAACTGATAGTGTCTGCAGAACAGATGTGCTGATGTCCTCATTAGTATACTTAGCCTGCTTGTTTACTTCAACCTACCAGTATATCTTTGATTGTAAGGTGCTCCAGTCCTTAGTATGACCACTAATGGAGGCATATATGACCAGATCCATTCATTATGGGCTTCCATTGAATAACACTGTGGGTGTACTGCACATGTGCGGGTTCCAAAAGTTCAAAAGTGTCACTCAAGGCACTCTACAGACACTATATCAGTATGCGGTTTTATGTTTGCTTTCCAGCACATGTATGAAAAGAAAAAAACGAGTGGACAGCCCCTTTAAAGCCTCCAATGTTCTTTTTTGTCATAGAAAAGTATCACATTTTTGGACAAGCCCCATTTTGAGCAAAAACGTGTGGATTTTCCCCTGCTTACACTGCCCTCTAGAACACGAACAATTTTTTTTTTCCATTTACATTCCTTTTTATGCGTTCCGTATACGGACCGTATACGGAACCATTCATTTCAATGGATCCACAAAAAAACAGGAGGTACTCCGTACGCCTTCCAATTCCATATTTCCGTTTTTCCGTTCCGTTCAAAGATAGAACATGTCCTATTATTGTCCGCATAACGGATGAGGATAGTACTGTTCTATTAGGGGTCAGCTGTTCCGTTCCATGCACCTCTTAATATATTTGGGCAATCTAATATCAATTTATTTGTACTAACAGTGGCTTAGGAAACATTTTTATGAAGAAAGCAACTACAGTTTTTGATGCAGGTTCTTCAACCAAAGAAGTGGATTCAGCAAGAAGGAAAGGTATCAGTTCTTCCTTTTTATGAAACTACTTAGTCAGACTTGTCTGCAAAGATTCTTTTACACAAATTGGTGTTTGAGACACTTGGATTTCATCATTTAAAATACTTCAGCTTTTATTACACCTGACCACAGATGGTAGGACAAATTTATTAAACTGTCTAAACAAAAAACTGTACTTGTTGCTTGTAGGAACCAGCATGCAGCTTTCATTTTTCAAATAAGCTATAGGAGATGGAAGCTGTTCTATGGTTGCTATGGTTGTGGCTATTACATGTGCAATATGCACAGTGTAGTCACTGATTCAGGATGTCATCAACAGCTGGGGGTGAAAAAGTATTTGAACCTGGAGGATGGGGATTCAGTGGAGGAAATCAGCAGTATTTCATTGCTTGAGATGACAAAAATGTGGAGGTGTTTCAAGTGCAATAAGACTTCAACAACTGAATCCACTGAAAATAGTTATGAAAAACATGCCTACAGCAATGTTGTGTTTTGAAAAGAAACACCATGCATCCAAAAAATAGACCAAATTACGAACAACACAAAAACCCCAAAGCTGCACTGTTTGTAGTATATTTCATATTTCTCTATTGGCCTCCTTATTATTATTTTTTATTATCACAGAAAGCAAAAACCAATTAAAACATAGCTTTTGATATATATATATATATATATATATATATATATATATAAAGAAGGACGTATATATGTGTATGTATGTATGTTTAGCGATCACTCAAAAACGCAACCATCGATTTCAACAAAACTTGGTGTACACATCCTTTGCTACCTGGAAAGAAATCTTGTGGGGGTCATTCACCCCTACACAGTAGCTGCATCGAGTTTGTATGCTCCAACTGTTTTTGCTACACACCTATTGCTCTGTAACTCAAAAACTCATCGATCAGTTTCTACTAAACTTGGTACACATATCACTTACTATCTGGGAAAGAATACTGTAGAGGTAACATGCCGGTACACAATGAATTTCTGTCTGTCCCGCCGTCTGTCTGTTCTTTATGTGCGACCAAATGACTGGATCGATCTTCACCAAATTTGGAACACAGGCACATCAGGCGTGCGGGACCGTTTTTTGCAAGTCTTTCTCTTCATATCCCAACTGCCATACACACGGTCACATGTCCCTTATCAGCCAATAGAAGCT
The DNA here is from genome assembly GCA_033119425.1 of Bufotes viridis. Lineage (NCBI taxonomy): Eukaryota > Metazoa > Chordata > Amphibia > Anura > Bufonidae > Bufotes > Bufotes viridis. The sequence continues at coordinate 370,863,711 of CM065590.1, read as the reverse complement.
CGCAGGCCTTTAGCCTTCACATACACATAGGTTTACTTCAGGTTTCCATAACAACCCAGACATTTTTCTTCACTGCTGTAGGTCAGCTTTAGGATAGGGCTACACGATGACATGTGTTGAGCGACTCATAGGGCACAACTACACTGCGACGTTGATGTCGCACGACAATTTTTATAACGATAGTCTATGGTGTTTCACTGCGACATGCTGCGACAGTCACAGAAAAATCCATCTTGGATGCATGTTTTGCCACTGCCGTGTCGCAGTCGCAGCATGTCGTAGTGCAACACCATAGCCTATCATTATAAAAATTGTTCGGCGACATTGGTGCGACAAAATGTCATGCAACACATGTCGTCGTGTAGCCCTAGCCTTAAAGGGGCAGGGCACTGTGGAGGTCACTGTTAAGGGGGCAGGGGCCACTATTAAAATGGTAGCTGCTGTGGAGCTCACTGTTAAAGGGATGGGCACTGTGAAGGTCACTGTTAAAGGGGCATTCACTGTGGATGTTACTGTTAAGGGGGCAGCCCGAGGTAACAATTAAAGGGGAGGGCACTGCGGAGGTCACTGTTAAAGGGGCAGGGTACTGTGAGGTCACTGTTAAGGAAACGGAGTACTGTGGTAGTCACTGTTAAAGGGACGGGCGCTGTGGAGGTCTCTATTAAGGGGTCAGGGAACAGTAAAGGTCACAGATAAGGGGACGGTCCCCTATGGAGGTCAGTGTTATGGGGCGGAGTGCTGTATAGGTCACTGTTAAGGGGTCAAACCCCTGAGGAGGTCACTGTCAAGGGAGTGGGGTGATGTGAAGGTCAAAATTAAGGGGATAGGCTGCTGTGGAGATCCCATTTTAAGGAAGCGGGGCACTGTGGGGGGTGATTGTTAAGGGGTGGGGGACTGTGGAGTTAACTGTTAAGGGGGCAGGGTGTTGTAGAGGTCACTGTTATGGGGGATACTGTCAATATATTTTAACGACACACAAACATTAAATGAAATAGATGAAATATACCCATGCGAAGCCGGGTCCTTCTGCTAGTATATAATATAAAAAGAGCCCAATTAGGGCTATCAATGTATATCCCAATGTAGCACTTCTATACCAATAATCAGTGATAAACTTGGCATCAGGGGCAAATAAGGGCTACATAGCGGGAAATCTGACCCTGTCGGAACCCTAGATATTGGCTCAGCCCAGAGGCACACCCTGATGGTGAATGCCCTCTGTACCTAAGCCTAATATGCCCCTAGAGGCCCTACCAAAATTGTGAAAGTAATAATACCCTAAATTCTGACTTATTTCCCCAAGTAGATTGATAAAGGTTCATAAGGGGACAAATAGGGCAATACAACAAAAACAATAGATAAGATAATCATCTGTTATTGGAAACCTTACAGAGCAATACCTGAGCATGAGAAATATGGAGTAACGACCTGATGCAAAAAGATACACGTAGGCTCCAAAAATTATCAATGTAGGCTATTTACAGCCAGCGCCTTGGAGAACCAATAACAAGGCAAAACAATATAGCAAGGTCCATGTGGACCACTCACATGCGCCAACTTTCTCAGGATATAAGGATCTCCATTGAGCAGGATAGCAGCTGGTATCCTTATGAACTTTATCAATCTACTTGGGGAAACGCATCGGGATTAGGGTATTATTTCTTTCATAATTTTAGTAGGGCCTCTAGGGGCATATTAGGCTTAGGTACGAGGACGGAGTGCATCCACCATAAGGGTGTGCCTCTGGGCTGAGCCACTATCTAGGGGTCCGACAGGGTCAGATTTCCCACTATTTAGCCTTTATTTGCTCTGATGCCAAGTTTATCACTAATATACATTATCTCACAGCTTGACACCATCTGAACCAAATAAGTTTATCTTGGTCTCATCAGACCACAGGATATGTTTTTAGTAATCCGTGCCCATAGTAGTGTGCGGCGTGTGATCTGAGCACTGACAGTCTGACCCCCCCACCCCTTTAATCTCTGCAGCAATGCTGGCAGCACTCATACATCTATTTTGAAAAGACAACCTCTGGATATGACGCTGAGCACGTGCACTCAACTATTTTGGTCAATTATGTCAAGGCCTGTTCTGAGTGGAACCTTGTCTTGTTAAACTGATGTATGGTCTTGGCCACCGTGCTGCAGCGCAGTTTCAGGGTGTTGACAATCTTCTTATAGCCTAGGCCAGTGATGGTGAACCTTTTAGAGACCGAGTGCCCAAACTGTAACCCAAAAGCGACTTATTTATCGCAAAGTGCCAAAACGGAAATTTACCCTAAATACTATAGTCCAATATAGTATATCTTTCATGTACTTTATCATGTAATGCAATAGCCTGCCTACATTCAGTGCGCTGCCTGTGATGTTAATAGAGTGCCCTGCGCTGATGAATGGCAAGAAAAGTCTAAGGTGTATTGGTACCCCATAGACTTTTTCCAGGGCATGGGTGCCCACAGAGGGCTTTGAGTGGAACCTCTGGCACCCTTGCCATAGGTTTGCCATCACTGGCCTAGACCATCTTTACGCAGAGCAACAATTCTTTTTTTCAGATCCTCAGAAAGTTCTTTGCCATGAGGTGCCACGTTGAACTTCCAGTGGCCCGAGAGAGTTTGAGAGTCATGACACCAAATTTAACACGCCAGCTGCCCATTCATGCCTGAGACCTTGTAACACTAACGAGTCACATGACAACAAGGAGGAGAAATGCCTAATTGGGCACAATTTGGCCATTTTCACTTAGCAGTGTACTCACTTTTGTTGCCAGTGGTTTAGACATTAATGGCTGTATATTGAGCTATGCTGAGGGCACACAAAACTTACACTGTTATACAAGCTGTACACTGACTGCTTTATATTGTATCAAAGTGTCATATCTTCAGTGTTGTCCCATGAATAGACATAATAAAATATTTACAAAAATGTGAGGTGTGTACTCACTTTTGTGAGATACTGTATATATATATATATATATATATATATATATATATATCAGAAGGACCCGGCTTCGCACTGGTATATTTAATCCATTTCATTTAATGTTTGTGTGTGTCGTTAAAAGATATCGACAGTATCCCCAATAACTGTGACCTCTACAGCACCCTGCCCCTTTAACAGCGAACTCCACAGTCCCCCACCCGTTAACACTGCCCCCCACAGTGCCCCGCCACTTTAAGATGGGACCCCCACAGCATCCCATCCCCTTAGCTTTGACCTCCACAGCAGCCCACCCCTTTAACAGTGAGTTTCACAGCACTCCACTCCCTTGACAGTGACCTTCTCAGTGGCCTGCCCCCTTAACAGTGACCTCCACAGTAACCCGCTGCCTTAACAGTGACCTCACAGTACCCTGCTGCCTTAACAGAGACAGCATGTCACATGTTGCAGTGCAACACCATAGACTATCATTATTAAAATTGGCGCGCAACATTTTGTCTCAACAATTGTTATAGTGATAGGCTGTGGTGTTGCACTGCGACATGTGACATGCTGCGACTAAGACATGACAGTTGCAAAAAATGCATCCAAGATGCATGTCACATGTCGCAGTGCAAAACCATAGACTATCATTATAAAAATTGTCGCGCGACATTGGAGCAACATCAATGTCATGCGACACATGTAGCAGTGTAGTTGTGCCCTATGTGTCTTGCAACTGATTGTCACGCGACACATATCATCATGTAGCCCTAGCCTAAAGCTGACCTACAGCAGTGAAGAAAAATGGCTGGGTTGTTATGGAAACCTGGAGTAAAACTGTGTGTATGTGGAGAATAAGGGCCTGCAAGCTTCTATTGGCTGATAAGGGACATGTGACGTGTGTATGGCAGTTGAGATGTCAAGAGAAAGACTTGCAGGCTTGTATTGGTTAATGCAGGTAATTTTTTTAGGAATATCTCAGGAACGTCCTAGAGATCTGAGATCCGGTCTAAAACCTTCCCGGACACCTGATGTACCTGTATTCCAAATTTGTTGAAGATTGGTCCAGTTGTTTGTAGTGATGAGCGGCAGGGGCAATATTCGAATTCGCGATATTTCGCGAATATTTGGGCGAATATTCGCCATATATTCGAAAATTCGCAAATTCGTAATCTCCAGCCATTATTTTCTTGTTTGCGAAAATTCGCATTAAAAAAATCGCATACATTCGCATAAAAATCGCATAAATTAACATAAAAATTCGCATAAACTGGCATTTGAGATACCTTTTAAATACCAGCTTATGCGAATTTTATGCTAATTTATGCGAATTTTTACGCTAATTTATGCGAATTTTTATGCGAATTTTCGCAAACATGAAAATAATGCCATTATTTTCTTGCATGCGAAAATTTGCATATTAAAAATTCGCATAAAGCGAATATTCGCGATCGCGAATATATTTTGCGATATTCTAAATATTCGCGAATTCTCGAAGTGCTGATATTCGCGATTAAAATTCGCAATTCGAAAATTCGTGATCAACACTAGTTGTTTGGTCCAACATAAAGAACAGACAGACATCGGGACAGACAGAAACTGGTTTTTTACTGGCATGTTACCTCCACAGTATTCTTTCCCAGATAGTAAGTGATATGTGTACCAAATTTAGTAGAAATTGATCGATGAGTTTTTGAGTTACAGAGCAATATGTGTGTAGCAAAAACAGTTGGAGCATACAAACTCCATGCAGCTGCTGTGAAGGGGCGTATGACCACCACCAGATTTCTTTCCAGGTAGCAAGGGATGTGTATACCAAGTTTCGTTGAAATCGATGGTTGCGTTTTTGAGTGATCGTGGAACATACATACACACACACATATATACATCTATATATTTATGTATATATATATATATATATATATATATATATATATATATATAGTATAATATAAACATAGTTGTATAATTACTATGTCTAGATATGCTTTATAGTGGATATTTTAGGAGCACATTTATCTATACTTGAAAAATGAGGAGTAACATAACATACCCCTTATATTGCATGTTGTACTGTATGTGTGACAGATTTATTTACCACCACAATGCCAGATACAATCTCCTTTACCCTCTTGTGTAATTACTTTAGCGATACAGATACAATGAGTACTGTAAAAACACAAGTGTGTTCCATTAACAGCTATTTTGCCACCTATCAATTACAATCTTTTCACACATGAGGATATCTGCATTTGGTTCACCAGCAGAAAGATAAATGTATAGAAAGACCAGCTGATTAATTCCTTTGTGCTTTATACATATGGGGCAGGTGGCTACAACTCATTTTGTGTTTAATGAAAGGTTTTGTGATAACGGGACATATTATTGGTATTCTCTCATGCCACTATACATCTCTTGTACACTTGAGAATGTTAATTATGCATATTGACCACATAGTATGGACTCCCACATTCATCTATACATATAGCAGAAAGTGTATGACTTGGTAGGTGAGGCTGTGGAAGGCATTTTAAATAGCTGGCATCATGTTCTTACAGAAACAAGACCTACTTTATACAAACCATGTCTACTGTGGAATCACATTAATAAGGAGACACCTTCTTAAAGCTTTCTTTTACCCAACAGTGTGAATCAATATTGCATCACTGAAATATGACTACAGTATATACACTAGGCTATATTTCAAGATCCACAATATATTGTAAAAATATCCTAAACACCAAACAGTGCGAGTTTTGATGGTTTAATACCAGTGTTACATTGTATCAGTGTAATGGGGCTCTTAAGATAGAAAAGTTGGGGACAACCTCTGTATTAGGCGACAGACATTTGAGGTTATAGCTTTGATTCTAAAGATCCTTCCATAAACATGTTTACTAATCATACATGTGAAAAGTGTGGGGTGAGTCAGATGGGCTGTGTTCGATATAATCCCTCAAGATCAATTATCTGAGGTTTAATGGAACCAATATACATATAAAATGCTTCCTGACCCTTCCAAAATTGATGACAAAAGTGAGATGTTAATGCCTATGTAATTTCTATAGACATCGTCAAACTTTGTAGAACTATAATGTCATCTACATAAAATACCAGTGACCTCAAGAATTTGATACAAAAATGCTAATGATAAATACTTATAATGTGTCTGAAGATGAAGTGCGTCAGTCATGTAAGGTTGCCATAAGCTAAAGTAATATTATATTTAATTAGTATTAATATGTCTGTGGCATTATATCAATCACATAGTTTTTTTTTTTAGGGCATGTTTTGGACTCGGAATATATTTTTTTCTGAGAGAGTTGAAATGAAAAAGGAAATGGCAATATAATGACTATAGCTTGCCATAATGAGAACAATTGTCAGCTAATATTTAAATATATACCCATTTACCAGTGAGTAAAAATATAAGAACTGGGGCCCCTTGTAGTCTATGGCTACTTCTCTAATTCAAAATTTTCATCTTTATATATAAAATGGTTAATTGCTTCTGATTGCCCCTGCAGTTATTGTAGTTGGATAATATGTTACTAGTTGAATATATTCACTTACAGCATATTTCATTCCAGCCTGCATTACCTCCGCCTCTGTGTCCTCTAGAGTACACAAAGATTTCTCGGCTTTTGTCTAATCTTGTTTGTCTAATTTGCATAGCACCTTGTGAGCTTAAATAAAATAACACATGCTACATGCAGAGATGTCACTATATGAAGAAAGGAAAGTATAAGGACCCTTATAACATCATACACTGCCAAACGTAATAGGTCCACCACTAATGCTGTTAGCACAGAGGTCACTGTATAAAGTATGAAAAAGTATAATAACCTTTTGTTATAATAGACTGTCCAACATACAATAAAAGCTTGAAGAACATAAATTATTATGGGAAAATGTACAATGTCTAACAATAAATGCTACAAGCACAGAGGTTGCTGTATGAAGAATGAAAAATGTTAGTACACATGTGATGTAATACACGGCCAAACAAGTGCACCAGTATAAGAACCTGTGTGATATAATATACAGCAATAAATTCAAATACATAATACAGCAATACATTCTACAAGAAGTCACTATATGAAGAATAAAAACTGTAATAACACAATTTCCCTCCATTAATGCCACAAGCACAAAAGGTCACTTAATGAAGAATGAAATCTATAAGAGCCCTCGTAGTGTAATGACACTGCCCGATGTAAATGCTATAAGTACAAAGGTTACTATGTGAATAATGAAAAGTATAAGAACCCTTGTGATATAATAACACCGCACAATGTAAATGCTATAAGCACATAGGTCACTATATGAAATGAAATTTTAAGAACCTACATGGTATAATAGCACTGCCCACTATAAATTCTATAAGTACATAGGTCACTATACGAAGAATGAAACTGTAAGTTCACTTGTGACGTAATATAATGTTCACCATTAATGCTACAATTACAAAGGGTCACTTAATGAAGAATGAAAGCAAAATGAGCCCTTGTGGTGTAATAACAATGCCCACTGTAAATGCTATGAGCACATAGGTCACGATATAAAGAATAAAAGCTATAAAAACCCTTGTGGTATAATAACTCTGCACGATGTAAATGCTATAAGCACATAGGTCACTATAGAAAGAATTAAGCTATAAGAATCCTTGTGGTATATTAACTCTGTATGATGTAAATGCTAAAAGTAGTGTAGAGCGAACCCGAACTGTAAAGTTCGGGTCCATACCGAACTTTGCAAGTTCGGTTACCCGGATCCGAACCTGAACTTTGCAGGAAAAGTTTGGGTTCAAGTTCGGTGTTTGGGCATTTAATAAAGGTTTTGCCTTCCTCTGGATTAACTTGCAGCATAACAGGCCGAACAGGATGGACAGATGTATTTTTACAGCCTTATATACTATGTTACTATGTTACTATGTAAAGGCTGCAGGGCAGCTAATCAACAAACTTTTAAGCTGAGGGCACTTAGAGACCATCAGAGCCATGTCTAGTAATGGTATGGCTGTGATTGGCCAGTGCATCATATGACCAAGTCTCTATACAAGCTGGATCACTTGTAGCACCGCCCATTAGTTCTGAGTAGTGCAGGGACAGGAAGCAGGCAGCTTAAGCGAGGGAGAGTGTTAGGAATCTGGCTATTTGTTTTGTAGGTGACCTATAATTATTTTTTGCGAGTGCAAACCACCAGCTTTGTACCTCTAACACAGAAATATAATAATACATCTGGCTGTTAATTCTGTACTTGACCTATAGCGATTTTCTGTGGGTGCAATGCACCATCTTTGTACTCCTGACACAGAAATATAATAATTAATCTGGCTGTTAATTCTGTGGGTGACCTATAGTGATTTTTTGTGGATGCAATGCACCATTTCTGTACCCCTGACACAAAGATATAATAGTTAATCCATCTGTTAGTTCGATGGGTGACATATACACATTTTTGGTGTGAGATAGATGTGCACTTTATACATGACTGGGAAATTAATATAGTTAATCTGACTGTAAGTTTGGCCGGTGACATATACCCACTTTTTGTGTGGAATACACGTGCACTGCATATGTGACAGGAACATTAAGATAGGCAATCTGTCTGTTAGTTTGGTGGGTGACATATACCCATTTTTGGTGTGAGTTACACATGCACTGCATATGTGACAGCAAAATTAATATAGTTATTCTGACTATTAGTTTGGCAGGTGACATACACCCATTTTTAGTGTGAGTTACACCTGCACTGCATATGTGACAGAGAAATTAATATAGTTAATCCGTCCGTTAGTTCGGTGGGTGACATCTACCCATTTTTGGTGTGAGGCATATGTGCACTGCATATGTGACTAGGGAAATTAATATAGTTAATCTGACTATTAGTTTGTCCGGTGACATATACACATTTTTTGTGTGAGGTACACCTGCACTGTGTATGTGACAGAGAAATTAATATAGTTAATCTGTCTGTTAGTTCGGTTAGTGACATATACCCATCTTTGGTTGATATACAAGTGAACTTTATACATGACAGAGAAATGAATATAGTTAATCAGAATTTTAGTTCGGCTGGTGACATATACCCAATTTTGGTGTGGGATACACGTGCACTGCATATATGATAGTGACATTAATAAAGGCAATCTGTCTGTTACTTCAGTGGGTGACATATACCCACTTTTGGTGTCAGTTACATCTGCACTGCATATGTGACAGGAAAATTAATATAGTTAATCTTACTATTAGTTTTGCAGGTGACATATAACCATTTTTAGTGTGAGGTACACCTGCACTGCATATGTGACAGGAAAATTAATATAGTTAATCCGTCCCTTAGTTCGGTGGGTGACATATACCCATTTTTTGTGTGAGATACATGTGCACTGCATATATGACAGGGACATTAATATATTTAATCAGAATTTTAGTTAGGCCGGTGACATATACCCATTTTTGGTGTGGGATACACGTGCACTGCATATATGATAGTGATATTAATAAAGGCAAACTGTCTGTTAGTTCAGTAGGTGACATATACCCATCTTTGGTTGAGATATAAGTGAACTTTATACATGACAGGGAAATTAATATAGTTAATCCTACTATTAGTTTTGCAGGTGACATATACCCATTTTTAGTGTGAGGTACACCTGCACTGCATATGTGACAGGAAAATTAATATAGTTAATCCGTTCCTTAGTTCGGTGGGTGACATATACCCATTTTTTGTGTGAGATACATGTGCACTGCATATATGACAGGGACATTAATATATTTAATCTGACTGTTAGTTTGGCCGGTGACATATACCCATTTTTGGTGTGGGATACACGTGCACTGCATATATGATAGTGATATTAATAAAAGCAAACTGTCTGTTAGTTCAGTGGGTGACATATACCCATTTTTTGTGTCAGTTAAACCTGCACTGCATACATGACAGGGAAATTAATGTAGTTAATCCGTCTGTTAGTTCGGCCGGTGACATATACCCATTTTTGGTGTGAGATACACATGCACTGCATATGTGACAGGAAAATTAATATAGTTAATCTTACTATTAGTTTTGCAGGTGACATATACCCATTTTTAGTGTGAGGTAAACCTGCACTGCATATGTGGCAGGGAAATCAATATAGTTAATCCGGCCGTTAGTTCGGTGGGTGACATATACCCATTTTTAGTGTGAGATACATGTACACTGCATGGGTGACAGGGAAATTAATATAGTTAATCCATCTGTTAGTTCGGTGGGTGACATATATCCATTTTTGGTGTGAGATACACATGCACTTTATATGTGACAGGGAAATTAATATAGTTAATCTGACTGTTAGTTCGGCTGGTGAGATACACGTGCACTGCATACATGACAGTGAACTTAATATAGTTAACCTGTCTGTTAGTTCAGTGGGTTACAGATACCCATTTTTGGTGAGATATACGTGCACTTTATATGTAACAGGGAAATTAATATATTTAATCTGACTGTTAGTTCGGCCGGTGACATATTCCCATTTTTAGTGTGAGGTAACCCTGCACTGCATATGTAACAGGGAAATTAATATAGTTAGTCTGTCTGTTAGTTCGGTGGGTGACATATACCTATTTTTGGTGTGAGATACACGTGCACTTTATACGTGACAGGAAAATTAATATAGTTAATCTGACTGTGAGTTCGGCTGGTGACATATACCCATATTTTTGGTGTGAGGTACACCTGCACTGCATATGAGACAGGGAAATTAATATAGATAATCTGTCTGTGTCACGGATGAGGGTGAGACTGGCAACACATGGTTTGATCTGACATGTTTTCTGTTTGGATCAAATTACTTCTGTGTTGTTTCTGGTGCTTGCCACACCTTCTTTCCACCAGGTTTGGCTATTATAGTCCTTTAACCTCCTCTATTTATTGTTGTTTCTCCCACTATGCTATGCGGTTTATAACTTCTGTTTGAGTTGTGGAGTGCTGGTGTGTGGATCTCGGCTGAGTTCCTGGTGCTGCCCTAGCCACTTAAAGAGGACCTTTCACTGGTCCACAGTTTATGAGGCAAATGTATATACATGCAGAGCGGCACCCAGGGATGACCCTGCACTTACTTGTATCCCTGGGTGCCGATCCGTTCGTCCTCTGTAGCCCCCAGTACCGGCGCGCTTCTCCTCTTTTTGCCTGGGGCGGAGACATCTTCTTTTGCCCTGGGCGTCTCCTTCTCCTAAGCCTGGAGCGCTGGCCAATCGCAGAGCTCAGCTCATATTCTGGGAGGTTGCAGGATATGAGCTGAGTGCTGCGATTGGCCAGCGCTCCAGCCTGGGAGAAGGAGACGCTAAGGGCAAAAGAGGATGTCTCCACCCCAGGCAAAAAGAGGAGAAGCGCACACCCAGTACCGGGGGCTACAGAGGATGAACAGAGCGGCACCCAGGGATATAAGTAAGTGCAGGGTCATCCCTGGGTGCCGTTCTGCATGTATATACATTTGCCTCATAAACTGTGGACCAGTGAAAGGTCCTCTTTAAAGTTAAGTATTAATCTAATGATCACAGCACTTGGGCTGATTATGACTGGTTTGGGTGCACGTCACAGTTGTTCCAAACTCCAACTTGTGGGACTCAATTGATAAAGGATAGATGAGACAGCACTCCAGATTTCTTGTATGCTTAGCGAATTTATTTAGCCGGACATGGTGGTGCAATTCAGTATTAAAACGTTTCGGGCATAATGAGTGCCCTTCATCAGGCTGATGTACAAAACAGAAAAAACACATGTGTGACACACATTTGAAAGTACATACTAAGACTTTGGCTGAAGGTGCTTAGTACATTGCCATTACTGCTTTTATAAATGGTTCTGGTATGTTGAACTTCGTTAAAGTTTTTGCCATGTATGACCAATTTACTCGGTCGAATGCCTTCTCTGCGTCTAATGAGAGCTGGCTCATTCATTTCCCGAACAAAACATAACACACCAACATAATACTCATTACAGCCACACAATTGATGGAGATGGCTCGCGTCTGGGGCCGGGGAGAGAGAAGAGAAGGAATAAGGAGAGAAATGCAGAAAACCACACAGAAGAAACCACAGAAGAAAGAAGACGAGGAAAAGCACCAATACTCATTCTCTATAAGCAATTACGAAATGATACAACACCAATCCGCTCTGTCAGGTAGAATAAATAATGCGAAACATAGCAACTTATATTGTTTATTCTATGTAAATGTCTTGTTTCATTTAACTTTGAATATTAATTTGAATGCAACTCTAAATGTGTCAATAAGATTTACTTTTGCTTTGTTCACCTATTTCCTAACGAAGTAAACTAATTTAAGTCCAGAGTCGCAACAAAAGAAATGCGACTTCAGGACTCAGCTAAACTGTTATTGATTCAACCACATTGTTATTAACTCTTTTTTTTCTAAATTTTATGTCTGTTACAATTGAAAATTTCAATAAAAATCATTTTAAATGAAAGTACATACTAAGCATAAATTGAACAGAACAATGAAGCTTGTATGAACACTAGATTGGTGACAATTCCCTTGACGTATAGGGGTACATACATATTCTGCAAGGGCTGAGTACATCAGAGAAATGAATTGACATAACAATACCACCATACAAGTAATGCGTGGACAACAAATGATAGAAGAGGTATCTATCACCACTGAAAGAAATGCCTAATGTCAGTGTGTGTGGACTGGAAAATAGGTATGTGGATGAGGTCAACAATGCATAAGCGAAGGAATGAGAAAATTATCTGCTGAGTGCATGGTGTATAGGCTGAATACATAAGCTGAGTACATGGTCTATAAGCTGAGTACAGAATAACTGCTGAGTACATAATGTGTAAGCTGAATATATGACGTGTACACTGGGCTGAATACATAAAATGTAGGCTGAGTACATAATGTATTGGCTGAGTGCATATATGCTGAGTGCAGAGGCTGAATATAAATATCTACCCAATATGGGCTATATCCATGTATGGGCTGGACGAACAATATGTAAGCAGGGTACGTCACAGAGGACTGGATATATATAACAGCATAATTTAAAGGGATTATACCTATGCCTTAAAGGAATGTCACTGTGGATGTAGCCAAGGGGTGGAAAGGACAATATGGGTCCTTGGTTAAATGTCAACACAGATGGAGCATACGTGTTAGTTCTGTAAGATGGGTAGGTTCCCTACAGTATTGTGTTAGCTGCCAAATTGTATAGGTGGGTGGTTTGCCTACAGAGCCCTGCACTTTATACCAGGGCATAAATCCCATACGGGGCCAGGGAAGTAATAGGAGCAGTCACCAATAGATAAGAGGGATAGCTAAAGCGTTGGTCAGGTATAGTGGCAGTATGTGTACTTACTGTGAGCACACTTGTGGAAGCAGGCAGCCGGCGTGGAAATGACGCCATGGCACCATGTTTAAATAGGCCGAGCACGCTGGGCGGAAGCGGTATGAGTAAGGGTGTTCTCTCTCCAGTCTCGCGAGAACAGAGGGAAGGAGGGGGGTATGGTCCGGCCGGGATAACAGGAGGCGGGCCGAGTGTGTGAGGGAACCTGTGCATGCTAATTATGGTTTAGGCGAACGGGCGGCCATCTTGGAAAAGGTCAAAAGGGATAATGCTAGTAATATAGATGTAAGCCCATAGGTTGAATATATTGGCTACATAGGTTGAATATATTAGCTGAAATGGACCAAAGGACCAAAGAAAGGAGGGATTGGCCATAGGAGAAGGATGAAATGACCATGTACAAAAGTGATAGATGGCAGAAGGTGATAGTATATATGTTTATCAGTACATATGTTGATGTGGTGATACGAGATTGCTTCTCGTTCCTTTTAAATTATGCTGTTATATGTATCCAGTACTCTGTCATGTACCCTGCTAACATATTGTTGGACCAGCCCATACATGGAGATAGCTCATATTGGGTAGATATTTATATTCAGCCTCTGCACTCAGCGTATATGCACTCAGCCAATACATTATGTACTCAGCCTACACTTTATGTATTCAGCCCAGTGTACTCAGCCCATACAACATGTATCCAGCCTACACGTCATATATTTAGCTTACACATTATGTACTCAGTAGTTATTCTGTACTCAGCTTATAGACCATGTACTCAGCTTATGTATTCAGCCTATACACCCTGTACTCAGCAGATAATTTTCTCCTTCCTTCGCCTATGCATTGTGGACCTTATCCACATACATTAGGCATTTCTTTCAGTGGTGATAGATACCTCTTCTCTCATTTGTTGTCCACGCATTACTTGTATGGTGGTATTGTTATGTCAATTCATTTCTCTGATGTACTCAGCCCTTACAGAATATGTATGTACCCCTTTACGTCAAGGGAAATGTCAATCTGGTGTTCGCACAAGCTTTACTGTTCTGTTCAATTTATGCTTAGTATATACTTTCATATGTGTCACACATGTGTTTTTTCTCTTTTGTACATCAGCCTGCTAAAGGGCACTCATTATGCCCGAAACGTTGTAATATTGACTTGCACCACCATGTCCTGCTAAATAAATTCACTCAGCATAAAAGAAATCTGGAGTGTTGCCTCAGTCCTTACATTAGCACCAGGGTCCTGTAGGGTGAGTTAAGACACTAGGTATTACTTTGTATGAACTCACCTACCTCTGGTGTCTGTTCATTCTGGTAGTTAGTCAGGTCTTTGATTAGGGTTTTATTAGGAGGTGTCCATCTCCTTTCCCTAGTTTCCAGGCCTTATTCCCTCAACTCTTTCCCTCCTATGTTCGATGTTGTTTTTCCCTCCCACAAACAAACACGACAGTCTGTTAGTTCGGTGGGTGACCTCAAAGAATGAGGAGAGCATCAAATAAGGGATGTGGCCCTGGTTCGTGGTGCTGCTGGTGCAGCTCCTGTTGCAGGGAGAGGACGTGGTAAATCTGTGCCAGTTACACGCCCAAATGAAATACCTTCCTTAGGTGCATGTAGGTGACAGGGTGTTCAGCGTCATTTTGTAGGCCCGATGTACAAATGGTAAGGCCAGAACAAGTAGAGCCGGTAGTAGATTGGATGGCTAACATTGCCTTTAGTTCCTTCACAATGTCTCCCACCCGGTCCCCTACTGAAAGTGCAGAGCTGGCACCTGCACCTCATGGCATCTGTCTTTCACCTCCCTCCCTTAAAAATAAGCCAAGCAGTCTCTTATGCTTTTTGATGACTCTGCTGTCAGGATTTCCGTCGGCCATCCACCTCGCCCTGCCCCAGAAGTGGAAGAGATTGAGTGCACTGATGCCCAACCACTTATGTTTTAGGATATGGACATGGGAGGACAACTGCAGCACATCTCTGATGATGAAGCACAGGTGCCAACTGCTGTGGCATTCTGCGTGTGCAGACCGGCAAGAAGGGCAGGGGTGAAAAGTGGATGGAAGATGATGTGGAGGATGATGAGGTCCTAGACCCCACATGGAATCATGGTCATGCAAATGATGTGTGCGTTTGGAGGAAGAGGTGGTAGTCACACTGCGCCAGCTGTAAAGCAAAAGAGGGAGCAAGGTGCAAAAGCAGAGAGGCCGTCCTCTAGCCAGTATGATACTACCCACTGCACACAGGGATTGAAAACACCAAAGCCAGCTCCAAGGAGTTCCCTGGCGTGGCAGTTCTTCAGACAATGTGCTGTCAACAAGACGGTGGTTTGCATGCTGTGAAATCAGAGCCTGAATAAAGGCTTAAATATTCTAAACCTGAGCACAAGCTGCAGGGGAGTACACACCTGAAAAACCACAAAAAGATCTAAGGCTCCTCTTGCTCCCTCTTCTGCTGCAGTCTCCACCTCTTCCACCCCCTTTGGAGTGACAATAGCACCTGACACCCCGCAAACAGAGGATGTGGCAGCAACACCACCATCTCCACCACCCTCACCCAGCATGTCTACATTGTCCCATGAAAGCATTCAACTGTCCTTCCCCCTAAAACTGGAGATAAAGAGGGAGTACTCCCATACCCACCCACGGTCCCTGGCCCTGAATGCCAGCATTTCAAAATTCCTGGCCTTTAAAATGCTGTGATTCCGACTTTTTAAAACCTTATGGCGGATGTCCCACAGTACGTGGTTTGCAGCCGCCACTTCTTTTCCAGGTGAGCCATCCCTGCCCTGCATAACCAAGTGGTGGACAAAATCAGGTGTGCACTGTGCAAATCCATGTGTGGCAAGTTCCACATAACTACCGATACGTGGATCAGTAAGCATGGGCAGGGACATTATGTCTTCCTAACTGCACACTGGGTAAATGCAGTGGCAGCTGGGCCTGAGGCGGATAGCAATTTGATGCATGTGCTACCGCCAAAGAGGATTGCAGGACATTTTTCGTTGCCTCCTGTTGCCTCCTACTCCTACTCCACTTCCTCCTCTACCACCTCCTCATCCGGTCAGCGTAACACCTTCACCACCAACTTCAGCACAGTCAGGGGAAAATGACAGCAGGCTGTTTTGAAACTCATCCGCAAGAGCTGTGGACGGGCATGGAATAATAGACCGATGAGTGGTTGGTGCAGCTGAGCCTCAAGCCTGGCTTGATATGGTGTGCGATACGGGCGAAATCTCGTAGCATCTCTGGGGCTCCCTTGCCTGGTGCATGTGCTGAATTTGGAGGTGCAGAGGTTCCTGAAATATTATTCCGATATGTCAGAGCTGCTGCAGAAAGTGCGGGGCATCTGGGCGCACTTTCAGCGTTCTCACCCTGCTGCTGCTCGCCTGTCTGCACTACAGCGCAACTTCAGCCTTTCTGCTCACTGCCTCATATGCAAAGTACTCACAAGGTGGAACTCCACCTTGCACATGCTGGAGAGACTGTATGAGCAGCAGCAGGCAATAGTGGAGTTTCAGCTGCAGCACAAACGAGTGAGTCGCTCGGTGGAACAGCAACACTTCACAATTACCACCAAAGAGTGGGCCTCAATGCGGGATGTTTGCCATTCGGTGGTGCAGTTATATGTTCTAAAGTCCTTTTTTGTGTGTATTAGTGGGGAAAAAAGGGCTGTTTTAATTTCCTTTTTATTAATTTATTTGATCTAACAGTATGTCAGATGGAGCAGTGCCAGGCCCTGCACAGGGGAGGGCAGAAATGTTTCTGGTGCAGGGTACAGATGGCAGCAAAGTAAGGGGCCGTGGCAGCAGGGGTCACTTTCACAGGCCTGAACTCTCAGTGTCAGCTAGAGGTCGTTTCTTGACCAGCAACTCAGCGGTTCTTGAATGGTTAACTAAGTTATCCACTTCATCCCAAGTGACATCAGACATCCTTAGCCAAGAGTCGGTTGGTTCCTCAGACCCAACCCTTAGCTAGCATGGCTCGGGAGCAGGCCCTGTGCCCTCACCTGTCCTCAACCTGCCTCTGTCCTTTTCTGTTCCCTCAGCCAGAGAAGTATTGTATGCTGTGGGCTCAGCTCCACTATACAGTGAGGACGAGCTACTACATGATAGTCAGCAGCTACTGGCAAGCCAAGATGTCGAGGAGACATCCGCCGCTTCTTCCACTAGGCGGGCAAGTAGTGCTGAGGAGAATGGCGTGGGAGCTGGTGTTGTGAGCAGTCAGGCTCCTGACCCAGAGACGGTTGAGGAGGACATCAGTGACATGCAGACAGTATTTGATTATGATGATGTTGCTAATCGCACTTGGGAGCTGAGTGATGAAGGGGCTTCATCATCATCGGGAGAAGAGGGTGGCAGCTTGTCCGTGAGGCAGCGGCAGAGCCAGCAAGTCGCTAGCGTGGTGGGGAGTCAGCAGGTTGGCAGCAATGGGAAGTCGGGAACCAAATGTTCCCTGGGGTGGAAAACCTAATTCATAAGAGCCTACCTGCCCGGGAAGTAGCGGTGCACGAGTTCACAGAGGCAGTGGCGTTAGCAGTCAGTGAGTGCATAGTGTTGGAGGTAAAATCACCTACTCGGCAGTGTGACAGTTTTTTGTTAAGCCGCTGGAGGAGGTGAACATGGCCATATGTAGAATCTGTGGGCAGAAGGTGAAGTGTGGCCAGGGTGCCAATTTTGGCACCACGGCCTTGCGTCAACATATGCAGCGCCACCATAAAGTGGCCTGGGAGAGCGTGGCTCCGATGTGGTGGTCCAGTCTGCCACAGCAAAAACTGCATCACCCATTGGCACATAGCCAATTTCAGGCAGTCTAGGCTCCACCACCACAGCCACTAAGAGAGGAGTCTGTCCTTCCTATCATCTGCTGGTCCTGATGCTCCTGCTCCTCCTACTCCTCGTCAGTCATTTGGACAGCAATCATTCACCAAAGTGATTGCCAAGAGACAACAGGATGCGTGCACTCATCCAACGGCACAGAAGCTGAACGTGCTCCTGGCCAAGTTGCTGGTGCTCCGATTCCTCCCTTTCCAACTGGTGGACTCTGCACCTTTCGGAGAACTGATGGCTTGAGCTGAGCCGAGGTGTAGAGACCCAAGCATCATTTATTTGCCGAAAAGACAGTAACAACCTTGCACACACATGTAGAACAGAAGGTGGGCCAGTCCAGGTGTCTGCCAAAGTGCATGGAAGAGCTGACGTGTGGAGCTGTAATTATGGTCAGGGACAATACATGTCCTTTACGGCCCACTGGGTAAATGTGGTTACTGTAGAGCTACACCAGCAACTTGGCCAGGTCATGCCGCTTCTGCCTCCATGTTGTCACGCCGTTGGTCCCACAACAATGTCCGCCTCTGCCTCCTCATCCTCCACTGTCTCCTCAGCCTCCACTGCAGGGAGAATTCACAGAGCCCCTGCAGCATACCACATGTGCAGGGCACGGCGGTGTTACGCTGTTCTGCACCTCGTTTGCCTGGGCGAACGGAGTCAGACAGGGGAGGAACTGTTCCGTGACCTTCATCAAGATATCGAATCCTGGCTTTCTCCCGCACAAGTTAAAATCGGGACCATGGTGACCGACAACGGGAAGAGCATGGTGTCGGTGCTGCATCAAGGAGGGCTGAGTCATGCGCCCTGCATTGAACAATTGTTCAATCTGCTTGTCAAGCGGTTCCTGAAGTCTTCCACCCATCTGCAAGACATCCTAAAAATGGCCAGGAAACTTTGCATGCACTTTAGCCATTCGTACACAGCAAAGCACTACCTCCTTGAGCTGCAGCGTCAGAACAGCATCCCTCAACATAGGCTGATATGCAATGCTTCCACCCATTGGAATTCCCCCCTCCATACATTGGACCGACTATGCGAACAGAGAAAGGTCATAAACGATGTCTTGACGATCCAAGCATACAGGAGAACTCCCCTGTGTAACTTCGATGTCAGCCAATAGCAGCTCATGCATGACACCTGCCGTTTGCTCAGGCCCTTTGCCAGGACGACGTGATGAACAATGTCATTTCACTGCTTCATGTCCTGGAGCAGATGCTGGTAAATCTGGCTGGTCAGGGTACTGGAGACGTGGGGTCTACATTTCATGGCCACATGAGCCCTGTGGGGGCTGAACTGGAGGAAGAGTACATTGGAGCACAAGCAATGTGTAGCGGAATGGGTGGTTTTTACACACAGGTGACAGGAGAGGAGGAGCAGGAGGATCTACTGGGCAATGAGGAAAATGAGGCAGAGGACCCAGACACACTGTGGTAGTATGCAGTGAAGATGGAGGCAGGGAGTCTCTCCGAGTCATTAGCACAAATGGCCCGATGCATGCTCACTTGTTTGCATAGTGACAGCCAAATTGTCACCATTCAGCAGATTGATGACTTCTGGCTCTCCACCTTGTTGGACCCTCACTACCAGTGCAAAATAGAGGCCATTTTTACACCTGCTGAGAGGGAGGACAAGCTGAACTACTATAGAGACATCCGATGTAGTCAGTTGGCTGCTGCCTATCTGCGCCATCGTCCATCCTCTCGCAGGTCTGACCGGGGGGAGGGAGGGGGTCTCTCTGCCCTAATGTTCCACTGCCATGGCTGCTGAAGAGAGGTGGAGTGGCAGGAGCAGTACCAGCTCTATCAGCAGCAGCCTGTGTCTAGAGTTGCTGATGAGTAGCTTCTTCACTCTCAAAGTGAAGAAACTACTCACAAGCAGGTAGAAATAGAGCAAAACCTGAACCAGCAGGTGGTGGCATACTTGGACTGCACCCTGCCTGCCGTCATTGAAGATCCGCTGGACTACTTGGGAGCCAAACTGGATTTGTGACCGCAACTGGCCAATTTTGCCCTGGAAAATTTGTCCTGCCCGGCCAGTAGTGTGGCATCAGAGCGGGTGTTTTCTTAGTGCAGCGGGGGCCATAGTTACCCCAAAAAGAACTTGCCTGTCCACCCAAAATGTGGAGACTGACCTATGTCAAGATGAATCAGGCGGGGATCATCCAGGATTTCTACCCTCCAATGCCTGATGCATCAGATTACATCATCCATGATGCCACACCAACACTTTGACAAAAGAGACCGGTTTCTTCTGGCTACCTGCCTCAGCTACTATTCTGATGCTGCCACCCGCCTGATGCCACACATCTGATGCCAAGTGCTCCTTCTTTCACCCACCATCTTCAGATGGTACTGGTATTGCCACCCACCTCCCCACTCTGTCACCGGGTCACATTGTGGTCTCCTTATGCTGCTGCCACCTCCAAACTATGTCACCTTGCAACTCTTTGTGGTCTCCTCATGCTGCTGCCACCTCTACAATATGTCACCTTGCCACTCTGTGGCCTCCTGATGCTACTGCCATCTTATACTATGTCACCTTGCCACTGTGTGGTCTCCTCATGCTGCTGCCACCTCCACACTATGTCAGCTTGTCACTCTGTGGCCTCCTGATGCTGCTGCCACCTCCACACTATGTTACCTTGCCACTGTGTGGTATCCTGATGCTTCTGCCACCTCCACACTATGTCAGCTTGCCACTCTGTGGCCTCCTGATGCTGCCGCTACCTCCACTCTATTTCACCTTGCCACTGTGTGGTCTCCTCATGCTGCTGCCACCTCCACCCTGTTTCATCTTGCCACTCTGTGGTCTCCTCATGCTGCTGCCACCTCCACACTATGTCACCTTGCCACTTTGTGGCCTCCTCATGCTGCTTCCACCTCCACTTCCACAATGTAATTATGCCACTCTGTGACCTCCTGATGCTGCTTCCACCGCACCACTATGTCATAGGGCCACTATGTGTCTTCTCATGCTGTTCCCACCCTCCCCACTTTATAACTGGGCCACTATTTTGTCTTTTATCCTGGCTGACATCATAATTTATTTGAACCTTCTGATCTGTCAGAAGGAAGGAAAAATGAGATGCACAACGGAACCTGTCTGTGTAGCAGCTGAAGGCCTGTATGGTCCCATCACAATTGGCTTGTGATTTGATAGCCAAAAGCAAAAGTGGGTACAAAACACAGAAGATATGCAAATATTCCATTCACGTGTCATCTCTGTTTTGGATCCACTCCTGTTTTTGTTTGTCATTAGCAATATTGGAGGATTACTGATCAAATGCAGAACGAGCGAAGGTGGTTGCTCAACAGACAGGATACATTTTTTGGGGGTTATTGTTCTGATGAATCAGAGGAAGGGCAAAATAATCAGTGATGTCAACACAAACTTACTGCTGACACCCTCTCTACTCTGTCGGGGAGCTCTACTTTTATAAGCATTTAATAGACGCACTTGAGTTATTTGGTAAGTTTTGGCCCTGTGACTGGCCAAATAAATGAAGTTTGCAGTGATCCTAAGAGCGACACCTGTCATCTGCATGTCATACTGACTCACAGTATTATTTCACTACCACAGCAGACTCCCTATGCGTGCTACTGCAAGGCACAGTGTTTTACACCCCTATAAAGGCTTGCTGAAGCCAGGAAATAGCCTTTTGTAAACCTGATTCGCAGCAAATAAATTCGGATCGAACTGAATTTTTTTTTTAAAAATTGGGAACTGGCTGAATCGAATTTTTTAAAATTTCGCTCATCTGTAGTCACTGTGTGAATAATGAAAAGTGTAACAACCCTTGTGATATTATAACACAACCATTGTAAATGCTATAAGCACATAGTCTAGTAGTGCCCTTGTGTTATAATAATACCAGACAATGTGAATGCTATAAGCACATAGATCACTATATAACAAATTAAATCTACATATAAGAACCGTTGTGGTGTAATAACACTGCCTGATGTAAATGCTATAAGCACATAGGTCACTAAATAAAGAACGAAAGCTATGTATTAGAACGCTTGTGATATA
The DNA here is from genome assembly GCA_033119425.1 of Bufotes viridis. NCBI lineage: Eukaryota > Metazoa > Chordata > Amphibia > Anura > Bufonidae > Bufotes > Bufotes viridis. Next base: position 370,841,573 of record CM065590.1, on the reverse strand, counting down.
ATAACACTGCCCGATGTGAATGCTATAACCACATAGGTCACTATATAAAGAATGAAAGCTATAAGAACCCTTGTGGTGTAATAACACTGCCTGATGAGAATGCTATAAGCACATAGGTTACTATATAAAGAATGAAAGCTACGTATAGGAACACTTCTGATATAATAACACTGCCAGATGTGAATTCTATAAGCGCATAGGTCACTAAATAAAGAATGAAAGCTACATATAGGAACGCTTCTGATATAACACCACTGCATGATGCGAATGCTATAAGCACATAGGACACTATATAAAGAATGAAAGCTACATATAGGAACGCTTGTGGTGTAATAACACTGCCTAATGTGAATGCTATAAGTACATAGGTCACTAAATAAAGAATGAAAGCTATAAAAACGCTTGTGACATAATAACATTGCCCGATGCGAATGCTATAAGCACATAGGTCACTATATAAAGAATGAAAGCTATAAGAACCGTTGTGGTGTAATAACACTGCCTGATGAGAATGCTATAAGCACATAGGTCACTAAATAAAGAATGAAAGCTACGTATAGGAACGCTTCTGATATAATAAAACTGCCCGATGTGAATGCTATAAGCACATAGGTCACTAAATAAAGAATGATAGCTACGTATAGGAACGCTTGTGATATAATAACACTGACTGATGTGAATGCTATGAGCACATAGGACACTATATAAAGAATGAAAGCTACGCATAGGAACGCTTCTGATATAATAACACTGACTGATGTGAATGCTATGAGCACATAGGACACTATATAAAGAATAAAAGGTACGTATAGGAACGCTTCTGATATAATAACACTGACTGATGTGAATGCTATAAGCACATAGGACACTATATAAAGAATGAAAGCTACGTATAGGAACGCTTCTGATATAATAACACTGACTGATGTGAATGCTATAAGCACATAGGACACTATATAAAGAATAAAAGCTACGTATAGGAACGCTTGTGGTGTAATAACACTGCCCGATGTGAATGCTATAAACACATAGGTCACTATATAAAGAATGAAAGCTATGTATAGGAACTCTTGTGATATAATAACACTGCCCGATGTGAATACTATAAGCACATAGGTCACTATATAAAGAATGAAAGCTACATTTAAAAACGATTGTGATATAATAATACTGCCCGATGTGAATGCTATAACCACATAGGTCACTATATAAAGAATGAAAGCTATAACAACCCTGGTGGGGTAATAAGGCTGCCTGATGAGAACGCTATAAGCACATAGGTCACTATATAAAGAATGAAAGTTACGTATAGGAACGCTTCTGATATAATAAAACTGCCCGATGTGAATGCTATAAGCACATAGGTCACTATATAATGAATGTAAGCTAGTTTAAGAACCTTTGTGGTGTAATAACACCTCAGAAGTATAAGGGCCCTTGAGACAGTTTCTACTCTTCACTGACTGTAAAGCTCTATTCTTATTTGTGGTAACATTTGACTAAAGTCCTCGTTAAAGGCAAGGGGGTTTGTCAGAATTCAGATTCGGCATGGCACTTTTATAAACAGAAGACCTTATGCCGGTGTGGACTTCCAGAAGAAAGGAATTTAACTATTCTAGAAGACAAGGCTGTGCTCTTTGTATATAAAGTTTACCTCTAGCCATTTTCTTTGTAGACTTACAATTCCGATTAGATTACTACTAGACAAATTCAAAAATGAAAGAACCATGAAAATAAGAGTCAATCTGAGAAAAAATTCACCTTTTGTAAAGTGTTGCCTTCAAGAATCCGTATGTACGTAGAAGCATACATAACTAAAGACGACCTTGTACTTTACATTTCACATTCTCTTCCGCAAAATGACCTCTACCTCTACATGCATAATAAAGAACCTTGGATCAATGGAAACTAGTCAACTTCAAAACGATATACCCCACCCCTAGTCATTTTCAAATACATATGCCATTTTTACAGTTTAGAAACCCACACTTAATTCAGTTTCTATTATATTGCTACATTTATATTCAATCATGGGTAGTTCATCATCATCTTAAGAAAGAAAATATACCTTTAAATATGTAATGCACATAGAATGGGTTATATCACATGTTGGTTGTGATTCATGAATATGCAGTAAGTCTTTTCCTGAACACATATGGAAGCTCTGCATTCCTCCCTGTCATTCTCTTGTTTAATTAGAGCTGTTATCCATGTATTTCTTCTTTCTGTTTGACAGCTGTACGCCGCTGTTCCGTTTCTAGCCTTTGTAAAGTGAATCTGCTTATTTAACACTACAGAGCACTGATCCCTTGAAGTGTGACAGCAGAAGAAAAGCAAAAACTATTTCAGTCCTTTATCTGCCTTTGATGAACTTTTTTAAAGTTCTATTTGTGGCGTCATGAGGAGTACAAAGCCAGACTCACACACGAGACGACACCTAGAGATCACTTTGAGAATGCAGTCGAATAAAGAATGCCATCAGCACTGTGGACAGTGCCAACCATAGAGCTGCTCAGATCCAGGGTGCTTGGTGTGTGTACATTAATTGTATGTGCTAGTGTCATGTGTTATTGGGGGCATAATTACTTTTATGAAGCTGATTAATTTCTGTGCACATACATTGCATTATCCTATTTTGATAAGGACCAGACTTTATCTTACTAAGTATTAAATGTATTTGAAAGAAAGTAGTAAAAATGCAAATGGAACCCAAGTTTTAAACCATCCCATGTGAACACAAGATACGGATAACTGCAGCCAAACACAGTAGCATATAAAAAGTGTATATAGCAAGACTGGACTGCAGAATCATCCTCACTGTAAGGGTTAGTGAAACAGTTCCAATAAATTCCAAGTAGATGTCACCATGTGGTGCACAGGTAAGTGCTGGTGCCATGAAATAACCAGATATTCCATACATTTATCTGCTAGGCTAGATTGCCTGTCTGAGGAACATCAGTGAAAGAACATCTTAGCTGTCCTACTCATCTGACATCCTTCCATGATCACCTCACTCTTCCTCCTAAATTATTGATGGGGGCTGCTAACTACTAATTTATTCATTCAAATGCTTCATTGCTTATGTGGGACATCAAAATGTTAAGGGATCAATGCTAATCAATGCATCTGATCAGCCAACATGGGCTCTTTCATCAAACTGCAGCATAAGGCTTTGAGTAAATGACCATAAAATAGAAGGGCTGGAGGATAGTTGAGTCAACTATTACTGGACGGCAAGAAAAAACTTTGAAAATGTTGACCGCCTCTATTTTTCCAATAGTTAACGAGATTTCTTATATGATTTTTTAATTAAACTATATAATTTTAAACATAAATGTACAGTATATAAAACACTCTCTAACCTATTGCTGGAAAGTTTTAGCAAAAATGAAATATATTGTATAATATGCACAATAGTATATATGAAAAAGGGATGAGTGAAGTGGTTAAATGTGGAAATCAAACTAATTTTTGATATAGAAATTTCCAATAGATTGAATACAGTCATGATTAGAAGATCAGTCATAGACAGTAACTTTTTATGAAGTTGCCATGCTGTATGGAATACTATATATTATGACATGCCAATTATTGTATACCATTGTAAGCAATACATATGGCATAGTATATACTTAATAACTATGCCGTACTATGTGCTCTATACTACTGTATGCGATACTCATGACATACTATGTACTATATACCTAGGGCATATTATGTGCTCTATAATACTGTATGAAATATTGTATATTACTGTACGCCATACACATACATACTATATACTGTATACTTTTGACACACTATGTGCTCTATACTACTGTATGCTATACATATGACTTACTATATACTGTATACGTAGGGCATATCATGTGCTCTAATACTGTACTAAATACTCTATACTACTGTATGCTATACACATGGCATACTATATACAGTACTCTATACTTATGACACACTATGTGCTCTATACTACTGTATGCTATACATATGACTTACTATGTACTTTATGTCTATGACACACTATGTGCTCTATACTACTGTATGCTATACATATAACATACTATATACTCTATGTCTATGACACACTATGTGCTCTATACTACTGTATGCTATACATATGACTTACTATGTACTTTATGTCTATGACACACTATGTGCTCTATACTACTGTATGCTATACATATGACAGAATATATACTTTATGTCTATGACACACTATGTGCTCTATACTACTGTATGCTATACATATGACATACTATATACTTTATGTCTATGATACACTATGTGCTCTATACTACTGTATTTTATACATGTGACATACTATATACTTTATGTCTATGATACACTATGTGCTCTATACTACTGTATGCTATACATATGACATACTATATACTTTATGTCTATGACACACTATGTGCTCTATACTACTGTATGCTATACATATGACATACTATATACTTTATGTCTATGATACACTATGTGCTCTATACTACTGTATTTTATACATATGACATACTATATACTTTATGTCTATAACACACTATGTGCTCTATACTACTGTATGCTATACATATGACATACTATATACTTTATGTCTATGATACACTATGTGCTCTATACTACTGTATTTTATACATATGACATACTATATACTTTATGTCTATGACACACTATGTGCTCTATACTACTGTATTTTATACATGTGACATACTATATACTTTATGTCTATGATACACTATGTGCTCTATACTACTGTATGCTATACATATGACATACTATATACTGTATACGTAGGGCATATTATGTGCTCTAATACTGTACTAAATACTCTATACTACTGTATGCTATACACATGGCATACTATATACAGTACTCTATACTTATGAAACACTATGTGCTCTATACTACTGTATGCTATACATATTACATGCTATATACTTTATGTCTAGAACACACTATGTGCTCTATTCTACTGTATGCTATACATATAACATACTATATACTCTATGTCTATGACACACTATGCATTCTATGCTACTGTATGCTATACATATAACATATTATATACTCTATACTTATGTCGTACTATATTCTCTATACTATTGTACGCTATACACAGGGCATATTTTATAATATATGAAGATGGCTATGTACACCATATGGCATACTCTATACCTATACTATGTACTCTCTCCTACTGTATACTATACATTACATATGGCATACTCTATACCTATACTATGTGCTCTGTACTGCTGTACGGTATACACAAAATATGGCATACTCTATACCTATACAATGTGCTCTCTACTGCTGTATGCTATACAAGCCATATGGCATACTCTATACCTATACAATGTGTTCTGTACTGCTGTACGCTATACACGACATATGGCATACGCTATACCTATACAATGTGTTCTGTGCTGCTGTACGCTATACACGACATACAGCATACGCTATACCTATACTATGTGCTCTGTACTACTGTACGCTATATACGACATATGGCATACTCTATGCCTATGCTATGTGATCTCTACTGCTGTACGCTATACACAACATATAGCATACTCTATACTCTTTACTGCTGTAGGCTCTACATGATATAAGGCATAATCTATACTTATACTTTGTGCTCTCTACTGCTGTAGGCTCTACATGATATAAGGCATGCTCTATACCTATACTTTGTGCTCTCTACTGCTGTAGGCTCTACATGATATAAGGCATGCTCTATACCTATACTTTGTGCTCTCTACTACTGTACACTATACACATGGCATACTATATACTCTATACCCAGGACATGTACTACTTTGGTGTGATTTTCTTTCTATAACTGTACATCTTTGTGCTGATGTTTGAAGAATAGCCATGCCCTCCAGCCCTCTACTTAATAAATGCAATGTTGCATATCCATTGAGAAAAGCCACATTGCACTTATATAGAGATCCGCAGAATTTCTTTAACTACAGTACTTGGAATGAATTAGAAGTGACTTAGCTCTCTACAGGCTTCCTGTCCTAACTTACAGGAGAGGTGACTTGAATCTCAGTTTGGAAAATGCAAACTGCCAGGATCAATAGCTTTTTACATGCACAGTACTCCGCATTGAAAGGCACTTGAAATCTGGAGCAAAGTAGAAGCTGAATGCTATCAGAAGCCACATAAGGCATTCAGCTGGACGCTGCGGATTCTTTCATTGTGATCCAGTGGGAGAAACAGCTGGAGATCTCATTCATTTAATCTCAGCCTACTAATGAAGGAGCAAAGCATCATTGCCAGGGAGCCCTGTGAGCACACATCCTCCTCAGATCCCTTAGCCTGCATTTCACAGCAGCTCCAGCATAAGCTCACCCTGTGCCTGCAACTGCTGACTTTAAGATTTCCTCCATCTCCTACCATGCATTGATACATCCTATATCAGTGCCTGCCGCTTTACTACTCTAGCAGCAGAACACCTATTCTTCCCATGTAAGATTTTGGGGGGAAAAATGAGAATGCACTTACCTGTGCTGTACCACAGAGAACCAGGGGGGAAATCAAGAGTAAAAGATGGTAAAGCCACTGCAGGAAGAACTATTTACTTTGTTGGAATAAAATCTCCAGAAAAGAGAAGGACAATCTGCTGAATGTGGATTATTGATTCATTTCTCCCCCTGCTGTGGAGGAGCAGAGTGTGCCAAGAAGAAGGAATCTTAGTAGAGGTCTCAGTCACAATCCAAAGCACAAGAGCTCTAAGTGCTGCTTGCTGTTGCCTGCCCTATTTCTGCTGTCAGGATCTAAGCTCCTTCACGTCACAGTGCCATCTGCATATTCCACCCAATAGCTGATACCTGGGTGTTCAATGCAGGATGATGAGTAGAAGGATGCTGCTGGCTCCACTGAGCAGATGACTGCATGGAGCAGGGTACACTGTGATCATTGCTGCATATTGTCAGGCTCAATGACACTTTCATTGTAAAGAATCAGTAAAAGGCACAGTGTAAGAATTGTTCCTGGCTCATTGTGTGGTTATTATGCATTGTGACCTTAAGCGTCGCTTTTGTGTGTACAGTCTTAGCCACTGCGATAGGATTGAATATGATCTTTAGAAACAGAGAATGATGTTCTACAAATGCATTCATTTAGCAAGGATACAATAAAAGGTGCTACAAGAAATGTATTCTAGATCAGTCACATAGTGAAGCTTTGGTTCGGAGAATGCATTACTTTCTGTAATAGGCATTATTCACCCAAGTAGTTGTGGGGGTGCTAAAATAATAATTGGAAGGGTTGTAACTTATTCTGTTATTGGGAACTTCAGGGCATATAGGAAGAATCTGAAATTCTGCATAGGTTATTTTAAGACTGCTCTTGCTCAGAAATGAAGAATTACAGATCATTTTGGAGAATGGTTGTGATTTAATCATTCACCAATACTGACGTAATTTCACTTAGGACAGCAACTCTGTACCATGGTCGTCTGATGTCATTTTGAAAGACACATCATGCCAGAACAAAACAGTAGAGTAGAGATGAGCGAACCAATTCAGTATGAATCAAATTAAAGTTACAAATTTCACAAAAATTCTGCTGCCAAATGAATCGCAATATTTTCTTAATTGTTTCAGCTGAATCATGCAAAAATGTGTCTGCGCCATTTTTCTGTGAAAATTGTTAGGAAACATGGCATAGAGAATGTTGATGGAGGATCACATGACCAGGGGGCGCTTGTGCTGATCGGCACAGAGGATGACAGACAGGCTTTGAACCAATCAAGGGGCAGGATCTTGACAGGGCCCTCATCTCTGCGCTTTCTATAAGCCACAGATGCCAGTCTCATCACACCTTGCAATGTGAGAGGACGTGTGTTTGTCAAAAAGAAATTACATACACAAGCCAGCAATCTTAGTGTGTTGTATGGACAGAATAAGGACATATTTAGTTAAGTAGATTGAACCAATAGGTAAAAAAGTCAGGGTTTTATAAGACTTTAGTGTGTGTTTTATACTGAGGGCAGCTTCATGGAAAGCTTCACACAGCAATATACTGCAGTGTTTGCAGTAATTACATTTTTTTAGCAGCCAGCCAGCCTTTTTTCATTTTTAAAAACCGCAAGCTTGTACAGTTCATAAGTGTTTATAGACATATTTCCAGGCAATCCCAGCACCACAACATACATTTTGCTGGCTACACTGTGAACAGTTTAAAGCATTGTACTATTGTGTCAATATTCTAGTTAAAGTCAAAGCATTAAAGGGCTTGTCAGAGCCGAACCTGGACATATCCCAATCTTTACCCCTCCGACCCCTCTAACATGAGCTTCGGAGCATTTCATGCTCCGATGATCTCCCTTGCTCTGTGCTGTATTGCGCAGGGCAAGGGCCTTTTTTGTTTATATGAAGTCACTGGCTATGATGGGCAGGGCTTTAGTGTTGCTCTATCCGTTTTTCAGGCTAGGACAGCGTTAAAGCCTACCCTTTGGTGCCGGTCACCTCTCCAGACTCGCTGCTAGGCGGAACCTCCACCTAGCAATCGCTATGGAGAGCCCGGTTCCTCACAGGATCTCCAAAAAATACCTTTTCACTGCGTGATTCAGCAGGGGGCAAAGGAGAGCATTGGAGCATGAAATGCTCCGATGCTCATATCAGGGGGGCTGGAGGGGTGAAGATGGGGATATGTCTGAGTTCAGCTCTAAACCTCACCACTCCCTACCCCTACTGCATGCTGATCTTAGGGGGAAAAAAGTGTTTCTTATATTCAAAAACTATGATATACTGTTGCATAAATAAAGCATTTTAATTTAACACAATATATTGTTACGCTAATATAACACATTATATTATTGCCTTAATAAATCCATTAAATTCAATGCATTATACTGTTGCATTAATATAGCAGTAAAACTTAACACATCATACTGTTGCATTAATATACTACAGAAATTTAATGCACTATACTGTTGCATTAATATACCAGAGTAAGTTAATACATTATACTGTTGACTACAAATATCCATTAAATTGAGCACATTTTACTGTTGCTTTAGTTAATGCTTTATGCTGTTGCGTTAATATATTAGAGAAAAGTTAATGCATTATACTGTGGTGTTAATATACCAAATAAATTTACCGAATTGGACTGTACCAATATACAATTGCAAATTGTCAATATCAGTGTGCGATGTGTTTGTAAAAGGGGAGAGATGTTAAATTGTGCCTCTGTCTTTAAATTGCTGAAAAAAAGACTTTCTATTTTGCTAGTACTGTTTGTAAATTTATGTAGACCTCATAAAATAATGTCTGGTAAAATAATTCCCTTTTGCCAAGCAGTATGTGGGGTCTTGTCGAAAGTGAGTGGAATACACATCCCTGTTAATCCGAAACTTTGTCTTTTTGGACTACACAGTGATTTACACGTTTTCATAGGTATGCAAATCTTGTGCACTACTCTACTGGCCTCAGCTAGACTTATCATTGCGACCCACTGGAAGCAGTAAACAACCCCTACAATCCAGAACTGGATTATCAAGTGTGATCAGATGTGCCAGCTTGAGCACTCCAGGTCCCCACTTCAATTTGAAGCCATATGGAACCCATAGAAATCCAATTGACGCTTCATACTGACTTAGTTGCATTATACTCTACAATACTATTTAAAGCATATCTGTAATATCTAAGTAGCAACCTCTTGCATGGTAATGAGTGGGTCTGTGTATATATGGATGAGACTTGCAGACCGCACTTTCTGAGTACCTAAATGTCCCTGGAAACGTTGGTGGTATACAATTCAGGAAATATGTATCACCCTTTTTCCTCCCTTCCTTTCCTCAGACCCCCCCCCCCCCTCTCATTTTCATGTTTTGGGTATGGTTTAGGTCTAACACGTGGTGATCTGTGCTATGTGACTAAATGTTCTCAAATACGTATACTTTATTCAAAGTGTTTGACTACATCACTGGCTATGATGTCATATATTTTGAATCTGATGTTCACTTTGTCATTGCATGTTTATCTCCTATATGAATGTATATGCATTCTTTGTGTCAAACGGTCACTTTTTTGTCTCATCTATTGAAAACTAATAAAAAGAGTTTTTAAAATAAATAAAATAGTGTCTGGCAAGTTGAAGACTGCAAAACAAAAGACCCATGCCTCATCATCCAAGAGTCAGAATGTGGATAGTAGTGCAAACAGTAGTAGTAACATTAGCCATCCGGACAGTAGTATTAGTAGGCCACAGTTCTCCTTTGCTTCTGATAAGAGGCAGATTGTTATTGAGCAAAAAGAGGATGACATTGTTGACTAGATGGCGGACTCTTCTTCTCAGTCACTGCAGGATGATGACAATGTCATCTCTGACATTGTGCATTTGATCCAGGGATCAATGCACTTTTCCTGCTTCTCCTTGCTGCCCTAAAGAAGCCTTTCACCTGCATCATATCTGTCTTCATTGCCCCCTCCTAGTAGTGTGCCTTATTTTTTCCTAAAAAGATACAGCACCCCATGTGCTATGGAAAATACTCAAGATAGTCTTCCTCTTTTTCACTTGTGTGAGAAGCATCAGTAGTAGAGCTGGGACTGCCATCAAGTGGAGGGTAATCCAGAGGTACGATGTATGGGTATCGATGCATCGCTTTGTTGGTGGTAGTAATAGTACTTCAGTGGTGATAGGGACAATAGCAGGCATGGTGACAGTGGCACTTGGGGCAAATACAGAGGAGGGAATTATGAGGGAAGGCAAGAAGCCCATGATAACATAACACTGTCTGATAAAAGTGGTTATGAGTTGGACATGACCTTGGAGCTGGATCAGGGTGCTAAGGAGAGGGAAACATTAGATAAAGAGGGAGGTGGCAATGGTGGAAATAAGGAGAACAGATAACATACAGACAAAACCTCCCAAAAAACCTGGCAGGGCTAGATTTGCTTCTATTATGGTCAGCTCTAGAAATGGTAATGCAGCTGGCACTGGCCAAGCCTAGGCAAAACATGGCTGTTTCTAGCTTGGTGCGAGTATATTCCATATGGCTGTTTTTCTTCAAAGGGCTAGCAAACAAAATCACTGCTGTGTGCAGGATTTGCAGGATGAAAATAAGCTGTGGGTGTTAAAACACAAACATAGGTAGGACTCCATCACTAGATCCTGTGAGAATATAGAACTGGGCAGAATTCAGAACAAAACTGTCCTCCATCTCCTGGTCATCTTTTTGGCAGCCAGGCCGTATTGCCAAGCAGTATCTTTGTCATCACCATTGCTATTTCTTCTCTTGATATGAAGCTGTTGATGTTTATTGATGTCATATTGTTTTCATGTTTTCAAATGCATTCTTTATTTTGCTTATTTTATTTGCTGACGTTTTCACAAGTTTTTTTCTAGCATTTTTGAAGCACTATTGAGAAACTTATGGGAAAACTCCTGCAATCCTTTATCTAAAACAAGATATGTATTGAAATAAAATGTGACTGATTCCTATAGACTTTAAAGTATCATTTTACCACAGCGTTTAAAAAAAAAAAAAAATTTGCCAAACCAATCGATTTTTCTCATATGTATATTAGCACTACATTGCGGGCAGCTTCATGCAAAACAAGATTTAATAAGATGGTCACCTTGGTCAACAAACCATCATCTATTTGGGGTTTACATACTTAAGTTACTACCTACTCTCTAGTTAGATCGGTTTGAAAAGGAATAGATGATTATTGTATATTGATGCATCCCACCCCCCCCCAGCATTTTTTGAAAATATGAAAGTTAAAATTTTTAACAATAGCTTTCTCAAGGCTGCAGGTAAATTACCAGATCTCACATATATACTGTAAAAAGCATGCAATGTGTGCAGCTTACTGCAAAACGAAAATGGGCAATGCAGCTGCTGTATTGGTGAATAAACACATCCACTTTTTTCACAGGATTTTTGGAGTGTTTTTTTTTTTTTTTTCATCAACTGTGGATCCTGGTCATTGATCCTGAGGGGGATTGCATCCAGCTATTTGGTGTGTGATGCTTTTCCTTTTTTCTTTTATATAAAGGGACCTAGCTGGCTGAATCATAAGAACAATGGAAATAGAAAATAGTTTAACAAAACAAGAACAGATGACAGCAGACAGTTAAAATACCTTGTGGTGTGTCGGTGGTCTAGAGTACTCACAATTTGGGAATGACATCTCTGCTGTTTGAGGGTTAGTAACCAAGAGGTATTGAATGTGCCAATCATGTCTAACAATGCAACGATCTAGAGTGCTTAAGAGTGAAGCTATTAATGATAAATGATAGCTGGTTAGGCCACCAGCTGTAATATAAGATGTAACAGTGCAGGAGAAAACTGATGTCTAAGTTCCAGCAACTGATGTTTAAGAATGCAGCATACTATAGTGGAAACTGTATATTAGAGGATTTAAGTATACCATATGTGGTATTTAATACCTATAAAAAAAATAACAGTGGGACCATGATGGGAAACATATTTGTTATACATTCATATATATATTTTGATTGTGAGAATTATAACATATTATTATTTGCATATGAAAATATACCAGAAATAGGGCAATAATTATTGTTGAGATTATTGTTGAGAGAAGCAAAATATTTGAAGTGGAATTCAGTCCGGAGTTTAGGAAAACTTTGATTTGCAAAGAATCTAAATTTCCTTGCACATCATGGTAACAAATCAGTTCTTCCTAAAATGGCGGCTGTGCGTGCACCAGCCAGTCAATCTGCAGATAGCCATCCCTTGTGATGTCACAGCCCTTTAAAACCCTCATCCCGCAAGTTATCCGCCATTGTCCCACATGTAGGGCAGGAGAGTGCTGGGGTTGGAGAAGTGGGAAAACCAGAGCTGATTAATATGCTGCGTTTACTGTCGAATCACCTGCAGGAGATTGCAGGCCAGAACAGCAATAATATGTATATTGTGCCCCCACCTAACCAGCCAAACCCCATATCAACAGCAGCCCCTGTTTAAAATGTGGTCTTTATTATTAAATGAAAGGCAGCTGCAGGCTAATTGGCCACACGGTTCTTCACCGTATCATAGGCGCAAAGCCTCCCCCCACAACACGGCCACGTCGTATGGCCGTACCCTAAGGGTATAGTGATTTGTGAAGTTCGGTGAAGTTGTCTAATTGAAGTTTTAAAACTTTGCTCATCTCTAGTAATAATGATTCTTCTTTGAGAACAAACCAATAGGAAAAGGAAGGGCCGGAAAATCTAGGGGCTACAAAGAATGTGAGATATAGGGAGAGAAACATAGAAAGATCATAGTAATTTGTCAGGAGTAGTGTTGAGCGAGCATGCTCAGCCAAACACCTCTTTCACTCGAGAATCGCGATGCTCAACACATCGCAGAGTTCGGTAGTTTTGATAGTTGAAAGGTGTTAGAGACCCAACAGTCCTTTTAAAGGCTATTGTTTTATCTGGCTGGGAAATATAGTAGCGCAACGTGCGCTAAATTGTGTGCAATTGTTTGGCTGCAGGTGACAGCAGCGACATTACCTGCACTACATCTCCTGCATAGCGTTAGCCGCTGGTGCCAGCAGCGATATTACCTGCACTACATCTCCTGTATAATGTTAGCCGCTGGTGACAGCAGCAACATTACCTGCATTACATCTCCTGTATAACGTTTGCGCATCCCAAATAGCTGTGACATTCCCTGTAATTTTTTCTTAGTCACTGGTGACAGCAGCGACATTACTTGTGCTACATCTCCTGTATAACCTTTGCGCATCCCAAATAGCTTGACATTCACTGTAATTTTTGATTAGCCGCTGGTGACAGCAGCAACATTACCTGCGCTACATCTCCTGTATAACGTTTGTGCATCACAAATAGCTGTGACATTCACGGTAACTTTTTATTAGCTGTTGGAAGAGTTGAGCAAACCCGAACTGTAAACTTTTTAGTACCCGGACCCGAACCCGAACATTTTACTGAATGTTCGGGTATGAGTTCAGTGTTCGGCCGTTTTATGGCGCTTGCTGAAAAACTTTTTAACGTTTAACTAGTCTGCCCTCAAAAGTCATCACAGCCATGCCTACTAATCGCATGGCTGTGATTGGACAAGTAAAGCATGTGAACCAGCCTGTATATAAGCTGGAGTCACGTAGAACCGCACGTCACTCTGCTCTAACTAGTGTAGGCAAATGGTGCTGCTGTGAGGGACAGATTAGGCCAGAATTCAGGTGTTCTTGGTGTACTGAAATCTTCAAACTACAGCGATTATAGAGGGTGCTATGCTACATTTTTGTACCCAGCCCTGAGCCCATTGACACTTCAAAAATACTTTTAATCCATCTGTTAGTTAGGTGGGTGTCGGTGGCCATTTGTGCAAGTGCAGTGCCCTAGCAACTGCATGTGAGCTGCATGTGTGTGAGGGATAAATTCCCTTTTTTGGCCGGCCAAGTACCCCTGCGCCCTGCAGTGCATACCTGGCCGTGAATATTATTCTATTACATTAGTCTGTCACACATTTTTTGACCAAAAGCGATTTTTTTTTATCTGTGTGCCACAGGCACTGCATATCTGACAGTCCAATAAAACGGTTAAATGCTGCAGTTACCTTGCTGCTGTAAAAAAGCACAATTTTTGTGCTAGATAGCATATTTGCATTCTATGCTGCATTTCAATTAACCAGAGAAACACTGCATTTTAATAGTTGGTTGCAAAAAATACTGTTATAGTGCCACATAGCACATTAGTGGCCTAGTCGGAATTTCAGATATTCCAATTAACCAGTGATATACTGCATTTTTATAGTTGGTTGCGAAAAACACTGGTTTTGTGACACATACCACATTTGCAGCCTAGTCTGCATTTCTGATATTCCAATTAACCAGTGAAATACTGCATTTTTATAGTTGGCTGCAAAAAACACTGTTATAGTGCCACATAGCACATTAGCAGCCTAGTCTGCATTTCAGATATTCCTATAAACCAGTGAAATACTGCATTGTTATAGTTGGTTGCAAAAAACACAGGTTTTGCGACACATATTACATTTGCAGCCTAGTCTGCATTTCTAATATCCCAGTTAACCAGTGAAATACTGCATTTTTATACAAGTTGGCTGCAAAAAACACTGTTATGGTGCCACATAGCACAATAGTGTTCTACGCTGCATATCAGATATTCCAATTAACCAGTGACATACTGCATTTTTATAGTTGGTTGCAAAAAACACTGGTTTTGTGACACATAGCACATTTGCGGCCTAGTCTGCATTTCTGATATTCCAATTAACCAGTGCAATACTGCATTTTTATAGTTGGCTGCAAAAAACACAGGTTTTGTGGTCTATTTCACATTGGTGGCCTAGTCTGCATTTCAGATATTTCTTTTTTCTTTTCAAATATGTTTTTATTGAATAGAAGAATAATTCAAAAAGGACATGTTATGAACATCGCATAATTCAGCATATGCCAGGTGTCAACATACGCTATAATATAGCTAAAATATTAACTAATTTACAGTACATCCTTACTATTAAGGTCTAGTAAATAATATTTTACGACAGTACTGAGCAGGTATTGTAGATATCATAACATTTACTGTGCAGTCATTGTAAGTAAACAGTGTAACAATATTATGAGGATATTGTTGAGAAAAACATGTAATGTAAAATATTAGCAAGAGAGGAAGAAAGGTTAATCTGGGGATGAGGAACTGAAGTGGAAGGAAGAAAGGGGGGGGGGCATAACAGGATTACCTCAAAACAACTGGAGAGCTTGAAGTAGCTTACATATCTACTTATGTCTCAGAATTCGGGACTCAGGATTCAGGAATCCGTGCGGGTAGTATAGTCCTTTTCCAGGGTGTGATTCGTTAAATAGGAGTGAAGAGGTGCACAATTGCTAGGAAAATTGTACAAATCCATAATCTATTAGCTATTGCATATTCTTATTCTTCAATGGTTCCCAGATTACCTCAAATTTATGATGATTTCTGAGTTCCCAATGGGAGAGCTCCTCCAATCTGGCTATGTCATTAACTTTGGCGGTCCATTGGGGTCTGGATGGTATTTCCTTTGATTTCCAGTATGTCACAATAAGTAATCTGGCAGCTGCTAGTAAAATTCTGGTCAATTTTTTCTCCCTGGGGGAGAGGTCTGACAGAAGAAGAGAAAGGAGAGCCACCTCATGTAGCTGAGAAAATGTAGTTTTAAAACTTGTCTAATCTGGTAAAGTATATCTTTCCAGAAACCCAGTAATTTGGGGCATGACCACCAAAAGTGGAGGAACGCTCCAAAATGGGCAAGACATCTCCAGCATTTATCAGAAGATTGGTTGTACATTTTGTTGAGTTTGTGAGGTGTTAGATACCATCTGGTGAGGATCTTGTAAGAGTTTTTTTGGATTGTGACACATCTAATTTAGGTGAGAGTAGTAGATATTGGATATCAGTGTCCGAGAATTTTAGTTTTAGGTCCTCTTCCCATTCCCTTATAAAATATAAAGATCGGGGTGATTCAAGTTGACTTAAGTGCCATGTGATTTTAGCAATGGTCTTAGTTGGCTGTTTCACCTGGGCGAGGAGTTTTTCAAACCATGATAGATTGTCTGAAGATCTCTGATGAGAAATTGGGTCCTTTATGAACGATTTTATATATTCATATTGTAGCAGGTTTAGATTGGTTAGGAGAATTTAGAAGTGAAGTCTGCCATGCAAAGAAACGCCCCATTTGTGGTATGGTCTGAGGCAGGTGAGAGAAAGAGGGAGAAGGCCAGCCTATGTTTCTCCATGACCTATCTGGCTGGAGCAGGGTAAGGCCTGGATATGTGGGCCACCCAATGGAGTTGAAGTAAGAAAAAGGGGGGAAAATGGGGGGGTGGGGCTCACGTCGACCGTCCCCCTAGAAAGAACACCCGTGGTTAAATAGCAGTAGCCCCTCCCACAAATCCAGGCTGTGACCAGCCTTAATACTTGTGGTATGGTCTGAGGCAGGTGAGAGAGAGGGAGTAGGCCAGCCTATGTTTCTCCATGACCTACCTGGCTGGAGTGTGCCCGGGGCCAGGAGCGGGGTAAGGCCTGGATATGTGGGCAAAAATGGACTTTCACGACCAGTTAGGTGCAAGGAAGTTACAGCAAAGCCTGGTAATTCACAAAGCTAAAGAACAGAACGCCCTAGAATCTGACCTGAAGATTGGTGATGCACCAAGATTAACAAGACGACCACCCTGCCCCGTCCAGCGGATGACATGCGCTGGCACGTGGTGCTGAGAGGCTGAAGAGGCAGCTCCCGTGCGGGAGGAATGACCGGTGGTGGTATCAGGATTGCGCCATTACCCTGCCACTAATGAGCGGATTTAGGAAATGAACTGAAAGGAGACGAAGGCCTGTCCTGCAGTGGTGGCGACAGGTCGTCTGAACCATACGCTGAAGCACCTTGGAGAGATCCCTGAGCATCTGAAATGGGCACCCGCTATTTAATGACGGAAAGGACTTAATTTCCACGGGGAACCCACCTGACAGGTCTTGAAGATGGAACGAGCAGGGAAGTGTGAATGCCATGTCAAGCTAGATGCTGCTTGAGAAGGATGGAGCTTAATCATGTGTTACGAGTGAATTCCCCAGGGCTACGAAACCCAAGAGATCCTAAATACATGGCAGCCTTTATGATAATGCTAGTTGGGCGCCAAAATTGGAGCACCATCAAGGGCTAGGGACAGCTCCTGAAATAGTTTGCCCAACATGGACTGCTTACGCACTATTGGACCTGCACTGTTTTTCCGGACGTATCTAATGGTAGCTTGATGGCTTTATGGACAAATTGACTGGGAAGACAAGTCCTCAAGCACCCGGTGATGTTCGATTCCGGCCAAATATAACTTGACCGTATTATAAGAAAGGCGCAGCTGAGTATGGCCATGAGCAATGAATGACATTGAGAAGTACCAACATCCAGGTCACCCGAGGGTGGGTTAGCGTGAAGCGCTGAAACACCTTGCACCCCGTCATGAAGCTCCTGGCGGTGTTCCCCGCTAGGGACCCTTGCACCAACTACTTTGCAGATTCCACCAGCTGCACTAGTCCATGAACGAGACGAGAGGTAAGAGACTGGAAAAAAAAGAAGGAATACTTAAGTCCTGAACCGACTGTTAACCCTGTCCAACTTTCACTGACAGAACTGGAGACCTGGAAATAAATAAGGCATGATACCCCAAACAGTGGTGCGACTGATTGTCGCAACTGTTCCTTGAGTTACCTGGAAACACGAAATGAACAGAAATGATGAAGGGAATGATCAGTGGGAACCTATAAAACCAAGTGTTTAGACCAGCGTGTGAAAACAACTGACAACTAATATTGAACTAAACTGCACCGAGACCTAGAAACACGAAGTAACAGGAACGAACCCTGAAATCGTGATAAAAATATGCATGACGAGCCCTGAGTGGTGCTGGTGATAAGACATGACCCTACCCTGAGGATTTAGGTAGAGTACGGCGCTGAATGATGGATGGCCTGAGGGAAGCAGGACTGAATAGGAGACAACCCAATACCGAGAGGATTTGATGGACCGAAGAGGGGATCGTGATGAACAATAATATACAAGACCGGACCTGAATTGACTAGAAAATCATGGGCCCATGTGCATGATTGAAAGAAGTGCACCATGTAAAACTGGACTTGTTTTTTTTTTTTTTTATTTCACTGACGGGACTGGAACCTGCAACCTGGGAAAGCACGGAACGAACAGAAAAGATGAGAGGACGATATGGACTTGCGCGTGAGTCAACTGGGCCAATACCCGCAAGCTGGGAAATAGTGAAGACAGGATGAAGCTTGAACAGATCAGGTGGACAGAGGGAAGCAGTCGATGTGCTAGGGAAGAAAGAGAGACCGAAAATTGCAGAAGTCGAGCTGCCGGGGACGTGCCTGCGTGATGAGAGCATGGACAAAAACCAGCAGAACCCAGGAGAAGCAGAATGAGACTGAGTGATACGGGAGAAGACCAACCGAAGGCGGGTGCCTGATTGACACCAGGATGATGCAGGACCAACAGGAAGGAGAACTGATTCTGGAGGAAATGCAAGATTGACACGTGACCGGAGCGATTCGGGGTGTCCCGTACATGGATGAAGGAAACCTGAGTGATTCAGACTAACATGCATGACAAAAGAAGACCTGTCCAGCGAGATACTGGCATGACCGGATATGCGCGGAAGGAGACCTAAGCGAATCGGGCCACTACGCATGGAAGGAACAGGACCAGGATTTCAAGCAAGAGTGCAGAAATGAGAGACAACCTGAGCGACTCAGGCCATTACACAAACAGAAACATCAACAGAGCGATTCAGGCAAGTATACGTGAATGATACGTGAACCTGAGCGATTCAGCCAGCTATACATGGAAGATACATGGACCTGAGTGATTCAGGCAATTATATCTGAGCGATTCAGGCAGTTATACATGAATAATAGATGAACCTGAGCAATTCACGCAGTTAGAGATGAATAATACATGAACCTGAGCGATTCAGGCGTTTATGCATGGATAATACATGAACCCGAACGATTCCGGCAACCATACATGAAAGATATATGATCCTGAGCGATTTAGGCAGTTATGCGTGAATTATACATGAACCTGAGCGATTCAGGCAGTTATAGCTGAATAATACATGAACCTGAGCGATTCAGGCGGTTATGCATAGATAATACATGAACCCGAGCGATTCAGGCAACCATACATGAAAGATACATGATCCTGAGCGATTCAGGCAGTTATACATGGATAATACATGAACCTGAGCGATTCAGGCAACTATACATAAAAAATACATGATCCTGAGCGATTCAGGCAGCTATGCATGAATAATATATGAACCTGAGCGATTCAGGCAGTTATGCATGAATTATACATGAACCTGAGCGATTCAGGCAAGTGCGCATGGACCTGAGCAATTCAGGCAGTTATACATAATTAATACATGAACCTGAGCGATTCAGGCAGTTATACGGGAATGATACATGAACCTGAGCGATTCAGGCAACTATACATTAAAGATACATGATCCTGAGCGATTCAGGCAGCTATGCATAAATAATATATGAACCTGAGCGATTCAGGCAGTTATGCGTGAATTATACATGAACCTGAGCGATTCAGGCAAGTGCGCCTGAACCTGAGCGATTCAGACAGTTATACGGGAATTATACATGAAACCGAGCGATTCAGGCAGCTATACGTGAATGGAACATTAACCTGAACGATTCAGGCAACCACCCGCCGCTGCATAAACCTGAGCGTTTCAGGCGACAACATACCTGTCAAGTGAACCTGAGCGATTCAGGTGAACACCATATCGCTGCATGAACCTGAGCGTTTCAGGTAACAACGTACCGTCACAGTAACCTGAGCGATTCAGGCAAGATGGCATATCGTTACCTGGACCTGAGTGATTCAGTTAAATACCATACCGCTAAAGTTACTTAAGCGAACCCGGCAAAACTAGGCTGTTACACTGACCTGGGAGATCCAGGCCTGCCCTGGCCGATTAGGGGAGCCCTATCGTCCCATGGGCCTGAGCGATTCAGGTAGACGTGAAGCCAGGACCTGACCCTGTGCGATTCAGGCGAAGCCAGCCCTGTTACAAGAACCTGAGTGGTTCAGGTGTGCGCTGTACCATTACCTGGCCTAGGGCGACTCAGATGAATACTACCATAACATGACCTTGGAGGATTAATCATGAAAATGAAAACTGCACGTGACCCTGAGCGATTCAGGCGGATCTGGGACTGTCCCATGAACCTGAGCAATTAGGGTGAACCCCGTATGAAAGATGGCCCTGAGCGATTCAGAAATACATGCGATTCAAGTACCTGACATACCGTGACACGAACCTGAGCGATTCAGGTAAAATAACAAACCGTTACCTGGACCTGAGACTCAGGAATACCTTGTAACAAGGCATGACCTTGCGTTACTCCGGAATATGCGCGATTCAAGCACATGGAATACCGTTACCTGAACCTAGGCGATCCAAGCAAGTGCAACCGTTTCATAAACCCGAGCGATTCAGGCCGACAATAAACCGATGCATGAGCCACACACCAGTTTCTATTACTCGTGGAGTACTTGTAACTATACATATAATAGAGGAGGGAGTTTTTTTTTTTTTTTGACAGGTATGTATACTGCCGGGGGTCCGGCAGTGAATGGTGAATGGTTTATGCACCAACAATATGCCACAGGAACTGAAGGTGTAAAGGAACATGTATGGCTGTACATAAACATGCACAAATCACCGACGGACCGTGTGAACTCATACCAAAGGATCCGATATTGGGGGGTGCAAGCTACATATTCTGGCCCGCGAAGAACGATTCATGAACACAAGTTAAAAGAACCTGCCGGGCCCCTTGCATCCTCCGACCTGTATTTCCACCAGGAGGATCCCCAATGCCTCCTCCAAATACCTCGCCAATTGCGCACGTATTGCCGCGTGGAGCGCGGCCGGCGTGAAGTCGCGGAGAAGCGGCAGGAGTGGTCTGCGCTTGCAGGTAGGGTGCTAACCCGGAACGTCATGCTGTAATGTCCGCCGCCCGGCCGGACACCGGCGCCGGAAAGTGGAAGAAGGCTGGCGGGATCACGCTGAGGAACTCCCGCCCAGACGCCAGCTAGGAGGGCGGGGAGTGCAGATGCTTCAGCATGTTAAGAACGAGGTAGCAGAGCTGAGCGGGCGGACGAGCCTGGGCAGCTTGTAGTGCTTGCCCGATGTTCCCAGCTCCGCCTTTCCAAACAACTCTGGGAGTCTCTACCCACAACCCGGAGAAGCGCCCCCCTTACCGTGCGGGACCTGGCAGCCCCCTCCCCCGGCGAAGCCGCCGAGTCCTGGTCCAGTGTCAGCTGACCACGAGCGAGCCGTGCGACCCACGAGAGGCGGTCTGGGGGCCGGAGTGGGGAACCACCATTGCCCCGACCTGCACCGGCAGGGCGGTAGCCGGAAGTGGCGTCACGCTTGGCCTGAAGATCTGAATGCACTCGTCGACCGTCCCCCTAGAGAGAACGGGGTTAAATAGCAGCAGCCCCTCCCACAAATCCAGGCTGTGACCAGCCTTAATACTTGTTCCATTGGTGGGTGACATGAATCCAGTTTTGCCGTGAATAAACCCCTGCTCTGCCTGGTGTCAGGGGCCTAAATTTCTAATAATCATTTGTTCCATTGGTGGTTGACATAAACCCCATTTTCCCGTGAATAAACCCCTGCTCTGCCTGAATGATATGAACCCAGTTTTGCCGGTGAAAAAACCCAGCATTGCATTGCTGACAGGGAACTAAATTTAGTAAAAACGTCTGTTACTGATCGAAAGATGCTTGACTACAAACGTATGCTGGTAGACGCGCTGCTGATGGCATTACCACCTGACAGTGGGGGCTTGATGGAAGCACAATGCCAAGGCAGAGGAGGAAGAAGATGTCATCAACGCAGCTGAGGCTGCGCCAGCACCTCAGAAGGCAGGGTTAGCATGGACGAAATGTGGAAAAGCTTTTTCAGCATGCCACAAGAACAGGCACCGCAAGCTGATATGGAACATCTTAGAGGAGGCAGCATTTCAGCAACATGGTGGAGCAGTATGTGTGCACACGCCTACACATACTGACAGATGGGTCTGCTCCATTCAACTTTTGGGTCTCCAAATTGGGCACATGGCCTGAGCTTGCCCTTTAAGCCTTGGAGGTGTTGACCTGCCCTGCAGCCACTGTATTGTCTGAACGTGTATTTAGCACGGCAAGGGGCATTATCACAGTCAAGCGCAGCTGCCTGTCCACAGCCAACGAGGACAAGCTCACGTTTATTAAAATGAACCAGGCATGGATCCCACAAGACTTGTCTGTACCTTGTGCAGAATAGACATTCATACCGGCCTCAACCATCCATTCTTGTACTCAAGAGCACTTATTCTTTGTTTTATTTTTCTATGTCCCAATATTTTGGGGGCTACCTCCTCCACCTCCACTTCCATCTATACCACCATGGTTACAGCCTCCTCAATCTCTTACTCTACATACACCTCCTCCTCCTAGTTCAAGATTGTTATTTTTAACTTTTATTTATTTTATTTTATTTTAAGTTATTTCCCTATCCACATTTGTTTGCAGAGCACTTGCCATGCTTTTAAGCACATTTTGCAGCCCTCTAGCTCTTTCCATGACATTTTTAGAGCCATTTTAGTGCCCAAAAGTTCAGGTCCCCATTGACTTCAAAGGAGTTTGGGTTCGAGGTCAAGTTCGGGTCAAGTTCGGGTTCCGAACTCAAACATTTTTGCGAAGTTCGGCCGAACTCTTCGAACTCGAACATCCAGGTGTCCACTCAAATCTAGCCACTGGTGAAAGCTGCAACATTGCCTACATTACATCTCCTGTTTAACGTTTGAGAATCCCAAATAGCTGTTACATTCACTGTAATTTTTTCTTAGCCACTGGTAACAGCAGTGACATTACCTGCTCTACATCTCCTGTATAACGTTTGCGCATCCCAAATAGCTGTTACATTCACTGTAATTTTTTATTAGCCGCTGGTGACAGCAGCGACATTACCTGCACTAGATGACCTGTATAACGTTTGTGCATCCCAAATAGCTGTGACATTCCCTGTAGAGATGTCACGAACATAAAATCTGCGAACGGCAAACGCGAACTTCCGCAAATGTTCGCTAACTGGCGAACCGGGCAAACCGCCATAGACGTCAATTGGCAGGCGAATTTTAAAACCCACAGGGACTCTTTCTAGCCACAATAGTGATGGAAAAGTTGTTTCAAGGGGACTAACACCTGGCATGTGGCATGCCGGAGGGGGATCCATGGCAAAACTCCCATGGAAAATTACGTAGTTGACGCAGACATCGGTTTTATTCAATAAAGGGCATAAATCACCTAACATTCCTAAATTGTTTGGAATAACGTGCTTTAAAACATACAGTGTGTGTATACGATCAGGTATGAGGTTGTATTGATCAGGTAGTGTAAGGGTAACGCCCGCTTCACAGTGACAGACCAAACTCTGACAGACCAAACTCCTCATTTAACGCGCCGCAAAAAACGCAAACAGTCCATTTGCACAACTGCAAACTCCCCATTTTCACAAGGTTGGATACCAAGCTAGCCATGTCCCCAACCCCAAGGGTCCCCGAAAGGTGACAACAAGCCCCCTGGGATGCCTGCTGTGGTTGGTCTTCCACCTTCTCAAAGCCGCCTTCTTCCTCTGACTCCTCTTCTTCAGACTCCTCTCTCTGCGTTGCTGCAGGTCCAGCAATCGACGGCGACAAGGCTGCTTCTGGTGGTGATGGTGACCACAACTCTTCCTCTTCATGCTCATCTACGGCCTGATCCAGCACTCTTCGCAGGGCAAGCTCCAGAAAAAACACATATGGGATGAGGTCTATAATGTTGTCTTGGGTTTGACTGACCAGGTTTGTCACCTCCGCAAAAGGACGCATGAGCCTACAGCCATTGTGCATGAGCGTTCAGTAACGTGGCCAAAAAATACCCAGCTCCGCAGAGGCTGTCCTCTTTTTTTAAATTAAAAAAATCTGTTCTTACCAGTTTAATCTCTGTTTTGTCCCCTATCAGGGGCCGGTGTATGGAATATTTTTTAGTAACCGGGAAATGGAAAAAGATGGTTGGTCGGTCCTCTTCCTCCCAATTTGGGGCACTGCGCGTGCGCTGTGTAATGTACTGTGCCACCCTATATGAATGGTGTGTTAAGTAGTACTATACCTATCAGTTTAATCCCTGTTACGTCCCCTATTAGGGGACGTGTATCGAATAGATTTTAGGAACCGGGAGATGGAAAAAGATGATTGGTCGGTCCTCTTACTTCCAATTCGGGGCACTGCGCGTGCGCCGCACAATGTACCGTGCCACCAACACAAATAGTGTGAACTACTATTCTTACCATTTTAATCTTTGTTAAGTCCCCTATCAGGGGACGTGTATTGAATTGAATCCTTGCATGGGGATATAGAGAAAAAAGCTTACTCTGTCCGCTTCCTTCTAATTTTGGGCACTTGCAATGGAATTTTCCACCAATGCAACTAGTGCTAACTAAGTACTATTCCTATCAGTTTAATCTCTGTTTTGTCCCTGATCAGGGCCAGTGCCGATGTAGTGAATAGATTTTTAAAATCGGGAGATGGAAAAAGACCCATGCTCGGTCCGCTTCGTTAAAATTTTAGGTCACTGCGCGTGCGCCGTGCAATGTACTGTGACAACCTATATGAGTGGTGGGCAGTGGGCACAGTACAGTCTGTGGGCCTGACACACACTGGCAGGCAACTAAAATTATATTAAAGGGTAAAAATGAAATGACTTTTTTATCTGCAAAGTACTGTGCCACCCTATATGAGTGGTGTGCACACAGTACAGTCTGTGGGCCTGCGGCCTCTCACACACGGGCAGGCAACTGCAATATATATATATATATATATATGTATACAGAAAATAAATATAAAAGCAGACTGATGTACCAGCCCTAAAAAGTGCT
Organism: Bufotes viridis; assembly: GCA_033119425.1. Taxonomy (NCBI): domain Eukaryota; kingdom Metazoa; phylum Chordata; class Amphibia; order Anura; family Bufonidae; genus Bufotes; species Bufotes viridis. The sequence continues at coordinate 370,816,095 of CM065590.1, read as the reverse complement.
TTTAGGGGTGCTGTCAGGACGTTGTCTTTACAGCAGATGTCCCCTTTCACACGTGCGAGCTTTCCCAAGGGTGCAATGTGTGACGTGAACGCATAGCATCCGCACTAAATCCTGACCCATTCATTTCAATGGGTCTGTGTACATGAGCGTTTTTTTTTATGCATCACTTGTGTGTTGCGGGAAAATCGCAGCATGTTCTATATTCTGCGTTTTTCACGCAGCTTTAGCCCCATATAAGTGAATGGGGCTGCTTAAAAAACGCATTGCATCCGCAAGCAAGTGCAGGTGCATGCGTTTTTCACTGATGGTTGCTAGGAGATGTTGTTTGTAAAGCTTCAGTTTTTTATCACGCGCGTGAAAAACACATCAAAATGCGCCGCTCGGAAAAAACTGAACAACTGAACGCAATTGCAGGCAAAACTGAGTGGTGGGAGGAGGAGGAGGAAAAGGGGTCATTTTAAGTACTTTCAGGCCAGTCTCAGAGGGGCTCAGAGGGAGTTTTTTTGCAACAGCAGAGGCCAGGTACAAATGTGCCAGCCAGGGCCCACTACTGGAGAACGAGGATGAGGTGGAGGAGGATGAGGATGTTCACAGTGGGGTGGCACCCAATGCAGCTCGGGCCCATCACTGGTACGTGACTGGGGAGAAATGGAGGATGATGACGATATGCCTCCCACAGAGGACAGCTAGTCCTTACCTCTGGGAAGCCTGGCACACATAAGCGACTACATGCTGCAGTGCCTGCGCAATGACAGCAGAGTTGCCCACATTTTAACGTGTGCGCACTACTGGGTTGCCACCCTGATGGATCCCCGCTACAAAGACAATGTGCCCGCCTTACTTTCTGCACTGGAGCGTGATAGGAAGATGCGCGAGTACATGCGCACGTTGGTAGACGCGCTACTGAGAGCATTCCCAAATGTCACAGGGGAACAAGTGGAAGCCCAAGGCGACGGCAGAGGAGGAGCGAGAAGTCGCCAACGCCGCTGTGTCACGGCCAGCTCCTCTGAGGGCAGGGTTAGCATGGCGGAGATGTAGAAAAGTTTTGTCACCACGCCACAGATAACTGCACCACCACCTGATATGGAAAACGTTAGCAGGAGGCAGCATTTCACTAACATGGTGGAACAGTACGTCTGCACACCCCTCCACATACTGACTGATGGTTCGGCCCCATTCAACTTCTGGGTCTCCAAATTGTCCACGTGGCCAGAGCTAGCCTTTTATGCCTTGGAGGTGCTGGCCTGCCCGGCGGCCAGCGTTTTGTCTGAACGTGTATTCAGCACGGCAGGGGGCGTCATTACAGACAAAAGCAGCCGCCTGTCCACAGCCAATGTGGACAAGATGACATTCATAAAAATAAACCAGGAATGGATCCCACAGGACCTGTCCATCCCTTGTGCAGATTAAACATTTATAACTACCTCCCCTTAACCATATATTCTTGGACTCCAGGGCATTTCTTCATTCAATCTTCTTTTTTTAATTTTACCATTATATTGCGGGGAAACCCAAAGTTGAATGAACCTCTCCTCCGTCTGGGTGCCAGGGGCCTAAATATCGTAAAGTGGCCTTTTCCAATAGTGGGTGAAATGAAGCCTGATTCTCTGCTATGTGACCTCTATCCTCTGTCTTGGTGCCGGGGGCCTAAATATCTGAAAGTGGCCTGTTCCATTGCTGGGTGACATGAAGCCTGATTTTCTGCTATGGGACCTCTCTCCCCTGTCTGGGTGCTGGGGCCTAAATAAGTAAAAGTGCTTTATCCATTGGTGGGTGATATAAAGCCTGATTCTCTGTTATGAGACCTCTCTCCTCTGTCTGGGTGCTGGGGCCTAAATAACTGAAAGTGGCCTTTCCCATTGGTGGGTGACATGAAGCCTGATTCTCTGCTATGGGACCTCTCTCCTCTGTTTGGGTGCTGGCATGGCTGTGATTGGCCAAGTGCAGCATGTGACCCAGCCTCTATTTAAGCTGGAGTCACGTCGCGCCGCACGTCACTCTGCTCTGATTAGTGGATAGGATGCAGCTGCTGTTAGGGCGTGATTAGGCAGGGATTACCTCAGCAAAAACACTTAATGAAGTGATCGATCTACAGCTGTGAATCATTTAACTTCTGCTAGTTAATTGCTCACTATTTTCAGGCTGCCCAGAGCGTTTTTCTGTCACTTTTTTTTGCGTGATCGGTGGCCATTTTGTGTCTTGTGGTGCGCCAGCACAAGGTGCCACCAAGTCCATTAATCCATCAATAGTAGGGTTTGTTTTTTTTGCTATATCCTACATCAGGGGCTTGGCTGTGCTTTTTGTCACCCCTAGAAACTCAGGATATAATTTTCTATATTTTATTGAGAGGTGAAATTCACTTAAAAAAAAAAAAAATTCTGGGGTGAAATTCAATTTCCAAAATATAAATACCGTAAATCTGGTGTTCCAGCTGTGAATGGACAAGTTTCATAGTATCCGTCAAAGGATATATTATTTTCTGGGGTGAAATTCAGTTGCAAAAATAGAAATACAGTAAATCTGGTGTTCTAGCGGTGGCTGGACAAGTAGTTTAATAGTATCTGTCAAAGGATATATTATTTTCTGGTGTGAAATTCAGTTGAAAAATAGAAATACCGTAAATCTGGTGTTCCAGCTGTGACTGGAGAAGTTTCATAGTGTCCGTCAAAGGATATATTATTTTCCGGGGTGAAATTCAGTTGAAAAATAGAAATACCGTAAATCTGGTGTTCCAGCTGTGACTGGAGAAGTTTCATAGTGTTCGTCAAAGGATATATTATTTTCTGGGGTGAAATTCAGTTGCAAAAATAGAAATACCATAAATCTGGTGTTCCAGTTGTGACTGGACAAGTTTCATAGTGTCCATGAAAGGAAATATTATTTTCTGTGGTGAAATTCAGTTGCAAAAGAGCCATACCGTAAATCTGGTGTTCCAGCTATGACTGGACAAGTTTCATAGTGTCTGTCAAAGGATATATTATTTTCTGGGGTGAAATTCAGTTGCAAAAATAGAAATACAATAAATTTGGTGTTTTAGCTGTGGCTCGACAAGTATTTTAATAGTATCCGTCAAAGGATATATTTTGTTCTGGGGTGAATTTCAATTGCCAAAATAGCAATACCCAAAATCTGGTGTTCCAGCTGTTGCAGGCCAAGTGTAAATCAGTCCGAAAAAGGGTATATTACAGTAAGTTTTAAAATACAGCATAATCTTCTACATTTGAACACACTGTTTTTGCATCTCTCAGTGTATTTCTTTCCGTTACAGGGTATATTACACAAAGTGTTAAAATACAAGTGCTGAAAGCATAATCCTATATATTTTTCACACGCTACTGTGCATCTCCAAATATAAATCTGTCCGTAAAAGGATACCTTTCGTCCAGGACCTAAATACTAGGCCTTCAATTGATATCCCCCTAAATCTGTGGTTACTGCTGTGCCTGGATTAGTGTAATACGGTACATAAATAGATAGCCAGATAGTGTTACTGTAGGTGCCTGTAAAAAAAATGCCTGAATTTGAATTCAATACATTGGGCCAAATAATTTTTTTCTTATTGTGGTCAACGGTAACAATGAGGAAAACATCTAGTAAGGTACGCGGACATGGTTGTGGTGTTGTTAGTGGAACCTCTGGTGCTGGGAGAGGACGTGGCCATTCTGCCACAGCCACACGTGCTAGTGAACCAACTACCTCAGGTTCCAGTACCCGCCAGAATTTACAGTGATTTTTGGTGTGGCCCAATGCCGTTCTAAGGATGGTACGGCCTGAGCAAGTACAGGCGCTAGTCAATTGGATGGCCGACAGTAGATCCAGCATGTTCACAACATTATCTCCCACCCAGTCTTCTTCAGAAAGCGCACAGTTGGCACCTGAAAACCAAGCCCATCAGTCTGTCACATCACCCCCATGCATATCAGGGAAACTGTCAGAGCCTCATGTTATGCAGCAGTCTCTTATGCTGTTTGAAGACTCTGCTGGCAGGGTTTCCCAAGGGAATCCACCTAGCCCTTCCCCAGTGGTGGAAGACATAGAATGCACTGACGCACAACCACTTATGTTTCCTGGTGATGAGGATTCGGGAATACCACCTCATCAGAGTCCGCACGTCTCTGATGATGGTGAAACACAGGTGCCAACTGCTGCATCTTTTTGCAGTGTGCAGACCGAACAGGAGGTCAGGGAGGAAGACTGTGTGGAAGACGAGGCAGGGGACGATGAGGTCCTAGACCCCACATGGAATGAAGGTTGTGCCACTGACTTTCATCGTTCAGAGGAAGAGGCAGTGGTGAGACCGAGCCAACAGCGTAGCAAAAGAGAGAGCAGGGGGCAAATGCAGAACAGCCGCCTCCAAGAGAGTTCGCCTGCCACTGGCCACCACCACCAGGGACCGAGCACCCCAAAGGCAGCTTCAAGGAGTTCCCTGGCATGGCACTTCTTTAAACAATGTGCTGACGACAAGACCCGAGTGGTTTGCACGCTGTGCCATCAGAGCCTGAAGCAAGGCATTAACGTTCTGAACCTTAGCACAACCTGCATGACCAGGCATCTACATGCAAAGCATGAACTGCAGTGGAGTAAACACCTTATAAACAAGGAACTCACTCAGGCTCCCCCTGCTCCCTCTTCTGCTGCTGCCTCAGCCTCTTCCTCCGCCTCGGGAGGAATGTTGGCACCTGCCACCCACTAAACATAGGATGTGCCACCAACACTACCACCTCCATCACCAAGCATCTCCACCATGTCACACGGCAGCGTTCATCTCTCCATCTCACAAACATTGGAGAGAAAGCATAAATTCCCACCTAGCCACCATCGAGCCCTGGGCCTTTAGAACTATTGGCCTTTAGAAATGTTGTCATTCAGGCTGGTGGACACAAACAACTTCAAACAGCTGATGGCGATGGCTGTCCCACAGTATGTTTTTCCCAGCCGCCACTACTTCTCCAAGAGAACCGTGCCTTCCCTGCACAACCAAGTATCCGATAAAATCAAGTGTGCACTGCGCAACGCCATCTGTGGCAAGGTCCACCTAACCACAGATACGTGGACCAGTAAGCACGGCCAGGGACGCTATATCTCCCTAACTGCACACTGGGTAAATGTAGTGGCGGCTAGGCCCCAAGTGGAGAGTTCTTTGGCGCACGTCCTTGCGCCGACAAGGATCGCAGGGCATCATTCTTTGCCTCCTGTAGCCTCTTCCTCCTACTCGGCTTCCTCCTCCTCTTCTTCCACCTGCTAATCCAGTCAGCCACACACCTACACCACCAACTTCAGCACAGCCCGGGGTAAATGTCAGCAGGCCATTCTGAAACTCATATGTTTGGGGGACAGGCCCCACACCGCGCACTAAATCTGGTGTTCCAGCTGTGGCTGGCTAAGTTTAATACTGTCCGTCAAAGGATAGATTTTTTTCTGGGGTGAAATTCAATTGCCAAAATACCAATCCACTAAATCTGGTGTTCCAGCTGTGCCTGGTTAAGTTTAATACTGTACGTCAAAGGATAGATTTTTTTCTGGGGTGAAATTTAATTGCCAGAATACCAATCCCCTAAATCTGGTGTTCCAGCTGTGGCTGGCTAAGTTTAATACTGTCCGTCAAAGGATAGATTTTCTTCTGGGGTGAAATTCAATTGCCAAAATAACAATCCCCTAAATCCCCTAAATCTGGTGTTCCAGCTGTGGCTGGCTAAGTTTAATACTGTCCGTCAAAGGATAGATTTTTTTCTGGGGGGAAATTTAATTGCCAATATACCAATCCCCTAAATCAGTGCTTTTAGCTGTTGCTGGCCAAGTGTAATACTGTGCGTAGAAGGATAGATTTTATTTCTGGGGTGAAATTCAATTTCCAAAATACCAATCCCCTAAATCTGGTGTTCCAGCTGTGGCTGGCTAAGTTTAATACTGTCCGTTAAAGGATAGATTTTCTTGTGGGGTTAAATACAATTGCCAGAATACCAATCCCCTAAATCTGGTGTTCCAGCTGTGGCTGGCTAAGTTTAACTGCTTTCCGACCGCCTAACGCAGGATTGCGTCCTGGCGGCGGTCGGTTTGTTCCTCCTTGACGCACGGGCGCGTCATCTCGCAAGACGCGCGATTTAATGTGAACGCGCGCACGCGCGTGCGTGCGTTCACAGGATCGCGTCGGGGAGAACTTTAACTACAGCCTGCCAGCGCTGATCATGCGCTGGCAGGCTGTAGAAGTTAAAAAAAATGGCATATCAGACGCTGTTTTGTTAACAGCGTCTGATATGTTGCTGTTCATTCCTTTGGTGGTCCCTTTTGCTTTTGGGACCACCAAAGGAAACTTTTGTATGTGCACCAATCACCACACAGACCCCCCCATCCATCCCCCCCGTCACTGATTAACCTATGATTAACCCCCGATTAACCCCTGATCACCCCATGTCACCCCCCTGATCACCCCCTGTCACCCCCCTGTCACTAATCACCCCCCTGTAAGGCTCATTCAGACGTCCGTATGTGTTTTGCGGATCCATGGATCCGCGGATTCGCAAAACACGGACACCGGCAATGTGCTTTCCGCATTTTGCGGATCCGCACATTGCCAGAACTATATAGAAAATGCCTTTTCTTGTCCGCAATTGCGGACAAGAATAGGACATGCTCTATCTTTTGCGGAGCTGCGGCCGGATGTTTGGGGGCCGAAACCCAGAAGTTTGCGGCCACAGCTCTGCAAATGCTGATGCTAGGAGCACATAGTGTGCGCTCCGCATCACCGCCGGCCCCATTCACACTGAATGGGTCCGCATCTATTCCGCAGAATTGCGGAATAGATGCAGACATTTTTGCGGACGTGTGAATGGGGCCTTACTACTTTTTTTTTTTTGCACATTTTTGACCAGAGATTTTTTCATCCACTTTGATCGATGCGAATGAGGAAATCTGTGCCGTTAATTTATTTTTTTTCAGCCCAGAGGCGGAACGGAAAAAAAAAAATGTGATTACCCGTATGCTCAATATAAGGAGAATCGCAGAAACTCCTAATGTTGACCATATGTGTAATGATTGCGGAGACCCTCAAATGCCAGGGAAGTACAAACACCCCACATGTGACCCCATTTTAGAAAGAAGACACCCCAAGGTATTCCGTGCTGGGTATGGTGAGTTCATGTAAAATTTTATTTATTCACTAGTTAGTGGAAATTTGAGACTTTGTAAAAAAAATATATATAAGTATATCAATTTCCGCTAACTTGTGCCAAAAAAAAAAAAAAAATTCTGTGAACTTGCCATGCCCCTCACGGAATACCTTGGGGTGTCTTCTTTCCACAATGTGGTCACATGTGAGGTATTTATACTGCCCTGGCATTTTAGGGGCCCTAAAGTGTGAGAATCCATATGCGTAAAAATGTCCTGTGAAATCCTAAAGGTACTCAATGTAATTTGGGCCTCTCTGTGCATTTTGGCTGCAAAAAAGTGTCACACATGTGGTATTGCCGAACTCAGGAGAAGTAGGGCAATGTGCTTTGGGGTGTATTTTTATATATACCCATACTTTGTGTGAGAAATATTGCTGTAAACGACAACTTTTTAATTTTTTTATACAAAGTTGTCAGTTTACAGAGATATGTAAAAATACACCCCAAAACACATTGTCCTACTTCTACTGAGTACGGCGATACCACATGTGTGACACTTTTTTGCAGACTAGGTGTGCAAAGGGGCCCAAATTCCAACGAGTACCTTTAGGTTTTACAGGGTTGCTCACAATTTAGCACCGCCCAAAATGCCAGAACAGTACAAACACCCCACAAATGACCCCATTTTGGAAAGAAGACACCCCAAGGTATTCGCTGAGGGGCATATTGAGTCCATGACAAATTTAACTTTTTGCCAAAAGTTAGCAAAAAGGGAGACTTTGTGAAAAAAAACAATAAAAAATCAATTTCCGCTAACTTGTGCCAAAAAAAAATCTTCTATGAACTCGCCATGCCCCTCACGGAATACCTTGGGGTGTCGTCTTTCCAAAATGGGGTCACATGTGGGGTATTTATACTGCCCTGGCATTTTAGGGGCCCTAAAGCGTGAGAAGAAAAATGCGTAAAAATGCCCTCCTAAAAAGTACTCATTGGTTTTAGGGCCCCTTTGCACATCTTGGCTGCAAAAAAGTGTCACACATGTGGTATCGCCGTAATCAGGAGAAGTAGGGCAATGTGTTTTGGGGTGTATTTTTACATATACCCATGCTGGGTGAGAGATATATCTCTGTAAATTGACAACTTTATATAAAAGTTGTCATTTACAGAGATATTTCTCACACCCAGCATGGGTATATGTAAAAATACACCCCAAAACTCATTGCCCTACTTCTCCTGAGTACGGCGATACCAGATGAGTGACACTTTTTTGCAGCCAAGATGCGCAAAGGGGCCCTAAAACCAATGAGTACCTTTAGGATTTCACAGGACATTTTTATGCATTTTGGATTCTCACGCTTTAGGGCCCCTAAAATGCCAGGGCAGTATAAATACCCCACAGGTGACCCCATTTTGGAAAGAAGACACCCCAAGGTATTCCGTGAGGGACATGGCGAGTTCGCAGAATTTTTTTTTTTTGGCACAAGTTAGCGGAAATTGATATTTTTATTTTTTTATTTTTGTTTTTTTACAAAGTCTCATATTTCACTAACTTGTGACAAAAAATAAAATTTTACATGAACTCACCATACCCCTCCTACCCAACATGGGTATTTGTAAAAATACACCTCAAAACACATTGCCCTACTTCTCCTGAGTACGGTGATACCACATGAGTGACACTTTTTTGCAGCCTGGGTGCGCAAAGGGGCCCAAATTCCAACGAGTACCTTTAGCTTTTACATGGCTGCTCACAATTTAGCCCCGCCCAAAATGCTAGAACAGTAAACACACCCCACAAATGACCCCATTTCGGAAAGTAGACACCCCTAGGTATTCACTGAGGGGCATAGTGAGTCCATGGGAGATTTTTTTTTTTTTGCCAGAAGTTAGCAGAAATGGAAACTTTATTATTTTTATTTTTTTCCTCAGAAAGTGTCATTTTCCGCTAACTTGTGAAAAAAAAATGAAATGATACATGAACTCACCATGCCCCTCCGCGAATACTTTGGGGTGTCTTCTTTCTAAAATAGTGTCATTTGGGGGGTATTTTTACTTTCCTGGCATTCTAGCACCTGAAAAAACAGGTGCTCAGAAAGTCAGAGCTGCTTCAAAATGCGGAAATTCACTTTTTTGCACCATAGTTTGTAAACGCTATAACTTTTACCCAAACCAATAAATATACACTTATTGGATTTTTTTTTATCAAAGACATGTAGAACAATAAATTTTGCGAAAAATATATATAGAAATGTAGTAAAAAAAAAATTACAACAGAAAGTGAAAAAAGTCATTTTTTTCAAAAATTTTGGTCATTTTTGATTAATAGCAAAAAAAGTAAAAAGGTCAGCAGCAATGAAATACCACCAAATGAAACTCTATTAGTGAGAAGAAAAGGAGGTAAAATTCATTTGGGTGGTAAGTTGAATGACGGAGTAATAAACGGTGAAAGTAGTGTAGTGCAGAATTGCAAAAAGTGGCCTGGCAATTAAGGGTGTTTAAGCTAGGGGGGCTGAAGTGGTTAATACTGTCCGTCAAAGGATAGATTTTTTTTTCTGGGGTGAAATTCAATTGCCAAAATAACAATCCCCTAAATCTGGGGTTCCAGCTGTTGCTGTCCAAGTGTAATACTGTCCGTCAAAGGATAGATTTTTTTCTGGGGTGAAATTCAATTGCCAAAATACCAATCCCCTAAATCATTGATTTTACCTGTTGCTGGCCAAGTGTAATACTGTGCGTAGAAGGATAGATTTTATTTCTGGGGTGAAATTCAATTGCCAAAATACCAATCCCCTAAATCAGTGCTTTTTAGCTGTTGCTGGCCAAGTGTAATACTGTGTGTTAATGGATAGATTTTATTTCTGGGGTAAAATTCAATTGCCAAAATACCAATCCCCTAAATCTGGGGTTCCAGCTGTGGCTGTCCAAGTTTAATACTGTCCGTCAAAGGATAGATTTTTTTCTTTGGTTAAATAGAATCCCTGAAATAGAAATCCTAAACATCTGTACTTTCCGCTGTTCCTCTCCAAGTGTAATTCTTTCCACAATAGGGTATATTACATTCAGCGTGTCAGCGTCTAAATACAAGGCCTAAAAAATAAATCCTCTATATTTGCACACGCTGCTGTGCATCTCTAAGTGTATTTCTGTTCATAAAAGGGTATATTACACTAAGTGTCTAAATACAAGACCTGAAAGCGTAATCCTCTATATTTGCACACGCTATTGTGCATCTCCAAGTGTAATTCTGTCCGTAAAAGGATACCTTTCAGCCAGGTCCTAAATACTAGGTCTACAATTGATATTCCACTAAATCTGTGGTTTCTGCTGTGCCTGTATTTGTGTAATACCGTACATAAATAGATAGCTAGATAGTGTTAGGTGCCTGTAAAAAAAGGCCTTAATTTGAACTCTATGCATTGGGCCAAAGACGTTTTTCCTTATTGTGGTGAATGGTAGCAATGAGGAAAACATCTAATAAGGGACGCGGACTTGGTCGTGGTGGTGTTAGTGGACCCTCTGGTGCTGGGAGAGGACGTGGCCATTCTGCCACAGCTATACGTCCTAGTGAACCAACTACCTCAGGTCCCAGTAGCCGCCAGAATCTACAGCAATATTTGGTCGGGCCTAATGCCATTCTAAGGATGGTTAGGCCTGAGCAGGTACAGGCATTAGTCGATTGGGTGGCCGACAGTGGATCCAGCAGGTTAACATTATCTCCCACCCAGTCTTCTGCAGAAAGCGCACAGGTGGTGCCTGAAAACCAAGCCCATCAGTCTGTCACATCACCCCCATGCATATCAAGGAACCTCACTGAGCCTCAAGTTATGCAGCATTGTCTTATGCTGTTTGAAGACTCTGCTGGCAGGGTTTTCCAAGGGCATCCACCTAGCCCTTCCCCAGTGGTGGAAGACATAGAATGCACTGACGCACAACCACTTATGTTTCCTGATGAGGACATGGGAATACCACCTCAGCAGAGTCAGCATGTCTCTGATGATTACGAAACACAGGTGCCAACTGCTGCATCTTTCTGCAGTGTGCAGACCGAACAGGAGGTCAGGGAGGAAGACTGTGTGGAAGACGATGCAGGGGACGATGAGGTCCCAGACCCCACATAGAATGAAGGTTGTGCCACTGACTTTCAGAGTTCAAAGGAAGAGGCAGTGGTGAGACCGAGACAACAGCGTTGCAAAAGAGGGAGCAGGGTGCAAAAGCAGAACAGCCGTCGCCAAGAGAGTTCGCCTGCTACTGGCCACCGCCACCAGGGGCCGAGCACACCAAAGGCAGCTTCAAGGAGTTCCCTGGCATGGCACTTCTTCACACAATGTGCTGACGACAAGACCCGAGTGGTTTGTACACTGTGCCATCAGATCCTGAAGTGAGGCATTACATTTCTGAACCTTAGCACAACCTGCATGACCAGGCATCTACATGCGAGACACGGTCTGCAGTGGAGTAAGCACCTTTAAAACCAAGAAAGGGCTCAGGCCCCTCCAGCTCCATCTTCTGCTGCTGCCTCGGCCTCTTCCTCCACCTCTGGAGGAACGTTGGCACCTGCCGCCCAGCAAAAAGAGGATGTGCCACCAACACCACCACCTCTGTCACCAAGCATCTCCACCATGTCACACGGCAGCATTCAGCTCTCCATCTCACAACCCTTGGAGAGAAAGCATAAATTCCCACCTAGCCACCCTCGATCCCTGGCCCTGAATGCCAGCATTTATAAGCTACTGGCCTTTGAAATGCTGTCATTCAGGCTGGTGGACACGGACAGCTTCAAACAGCTGATGGCAGTGGCTGTCCCACAGTACGTCGTTCTCAGCCGCCACTACTTCTCCAAGAGAGCCAGGCCTTCCCTGCACAACCAAGTATCGGATAAAATCAAGTGTGCACTGCACAACGCCATCTGTGGCAAGGTCCACCTAACCACAGATACAGTAAGCACGGCCAGGGACGCTATATCTCCCTAACTGCACACTGGGTAAATGTAGTGGCGGATGGGCCCCAGGTGGAGAGCTTTTTGGTGTACGTCTTTCTGCCGTCAAGGTTCACAGGGCATCATTCTTTGCCTCCTGTAGCCTCCTCCTCCTACTCGGCTTCCTCCTCCTCTTCTTCCGCCTGCTCATACGGTCAGCCACACACCTTCACCACCAACTTCAGCACAGCCCGGGGTAAATGTCAGCAGACCGTTCTGAAACTCATGTGTTTGGGGGACAGGCCCCACACCGCGCACGAGTTTTGGCGGAGTAAAGAACAACAGACCGACGAGTGGTTGCTGCCGGTGAGCCTCAAGCCCGGTCTGGTGGTATGCAATAATGGGCGAAATCTCGTTGCAGCTCTGGGACTAGCCAATTTGACGCACATCCCTTGCCTGGCGCATGTGCTGAATTTGGTGGTGCAGAAATTAATTCACAACTCCCCCGACATCACACACCTATCATTAAAGCACAACACAGGTAATATAAACAAGTACCTTTATTAATTCAACAGTTACTTAAAAACATGATCCACAATATCAACTGCTATGAGGGCGTTTGAAGAAGCAGCTGGCGAAACGATCGTCGGGCAATTTGTGGTCTATATACATGGTTACTGACAGGGAGGGGGCACATGCTGTTTTTATCATTGTAGCGATTGCACAATGCACTTTACTTGTATACTACTATGGTTCATTTTGCCTCCTTGGCCTGTATAACACTATTATAATATTACTGACCATACACTTTTAGGGAGCTTTTTTCCTCCCCATCTCTGTCTGTGCCTATGAACTTTTCATTGCAGTTGATATTGTGGATCATGTTTTTAAGTAATTGTTGAATTAATAAAAGTACTTGTTTATTTTACCTGCGTTGTGCTTTAATGATAGGTGTGTGATGTTATTCACGCAGGTGGTGACCAGTGTGTCACTATTATTTTTTTGGTGGTTAACTACGCCGACATGTCTGAGCTGCTGCATAAATTGCGGGCCGTCTGTGTGCGCTTCCGGCGTTCTCATCCTGCTGCTGCTCGTCTGTCTGCTCTACAGCGTAACTTTGGCCTTCGTGCTCACTGCCTCATATGCGACGTGCCCACCAGGTGGAACTCCAACTTGCACATGCTGGAGAGACTATGCGAGCAGCAGCAGTCCATACTGAAGTTTCAGCTGCAGCACGCACATGTGGGTCGCACTGCGGAACAGCACCACTTCACCACCAATTACTGGGCCTCCATGCGAGACCTGTGTGCCCTGTTGCGCTGTTTCGAGTACTCCACCAATATGGCCAGTGGCGATGATGCTGTTATCAGCATTACAATACCACTTCTATGTCTCCTTGAGAAAACAGTTAAGGCGATGATGGAAGAGGATGTGGCCCAGGAGGAGGAGGAAGAGGGGTAATTTCTAACACTTTCAGGCCAGTCTTTTAGAAGTGGCTCAGAGGGAGGTCTTTTGCAACAGCAGAGGCTAGGTACAAATTTGGCCAGCCAGGGCCAACTACTAGAGGACAAGGAGGACGAGGATGAGAAGGAAGTGGAGGAGGATAAGGATGAAGCATGTTCACAGCGGGGTGGCACCCAACGCATCTTGGGCCCATCACTGGTGCATGGCTGGGGGGAAACGGAGGACAATGACGATACGCCTCCCACAGAGCAAAGCTTTTTCTTACCTCTGGGAAGCCTGGCACACATAAGCGAATACATGCTGCAGTGCCTGCGCAACGACAGCAGAGTTGCCCACATTTTAACGTGTGCTGACTACTGGGTGGCCACCCTGCCGGATCCTGGTACAAAGACAATGTGCCCACCTTACTTCCCGCACTGGAGCGTGATAAGAAAATGTGCGAGTACAAGCGCACACTGGTAGACGCTCTCCTGAGAGCATTCCCAACTGACACGGGGTGACAAGTGAAAGCACAAGGCGAAGTCAAAGGAGGAGCAAGAAGTCGCCAACGCAGCTGTATCACGGCCAGCTCCTATGAAGGCAGGGTTAGCATGGCCGAGATGTGGAAAAGTTTTGCCACAGCGCCACAGCTAACTGCACCACCAGCTGATAGGGAACGTGTTAGCAGGACGCAGCATTTCAACAACATGGTGGAACAGAACGTGTGCACACGCCTCCACGTACTGGCTGATGGTTCGGCCCCATTCAACTTCTGGGTCTCCAAATTGTCCACCTGGCCAGAGCTAGCCTTTTATGCCTTGGTGGCGCTGGCCTGCCCTGCGGCCAGTGTATTGTCTGAACGTGTATATAGCACGGCAGGGGGCGTCATTACTGACAAACTGCCTCACCCTCAACCATACATTCTTGTACTCCAGGGCAGTTCTTTATTGAATCCTTTTTTTTTTAAATTGTACTATTATTTTGGGGGCAACACCAAGTTGAATGAACCTCTCCTCTGTCTGGATGCCAGGAGCCTACATTTCAGCTAATCGCCTGCTGCTTTGGTTCTGGACATTAACCTCTCTTTGCTGTCAAATAACCTCTCCTCTGTCTGGGTGTCCGGGGCCTAAATAACTGAAAATGTCCTGTTCCATTGGTGGGTAACATGATGCCTGTTTTGCTGCTTTGGGACCTCTCTCCTCTGTCTGGGTGCTGGGACCTAAATAACTGAAAGTTGCCTGTTCCATTGATGGGTAACATGATGCCTGTTTTGCTGCTTTGGGACCTCTCTTCTCTGTCTGGGTGCTGGGGCTTAAATTACTGAAAGTGGCCTGTTGCATTGGTGGGTAACATGATGCCTGTTTTGCTGCTATGGGACCTCTCTCCTCTGTCTGGGTGCTGGGGCCTAAATAAATGAAATTGGCCTCTTCCATTGGGGGGTAACATGATGCCTGTTTTGCTGCTATGGGACCTCTCTCCTCTGTCTGGGTGCTGGGGCCTAAATAACTGAAATTGGCCTCTTCCATTGGGGGGTAACATGATGCCTGTTTTGCTGCTATGGGACCTCTCTCCTCTGTCTGGGTGCTGGGGCCTAAATAACTTAAAGTTGCCTGTTCCATTGGTGGGTAACATGATGCCTGTTTTGCTGCTATGGGACCTCTCTCCTCTGTCTGGGTGCTGGGGCTTAAATTACTAAAAGGGGCCTGTTGCATTTGTGGGTAACATGATGTTTTTTTTGCTCCTTTGGGACCTCTCTCCTCTGTCTGGGTGCTGGGGCCTAAATAACTGAAAGTGGCCTTTTCCATTGGTGGGTAACATAATGCCTGTTTTGCTGGTATGGGACCTCTCTCCTTTGTCTGGGTGCCGGGGCTTAAATTACTGAAAGTGGCCTGTTCCAATGGTGGGTAACATGATGCCTCTTTTGCTGCTATGGGACCTTTCTCCTCTGTCTGGATGCCAGGGGCCTACATTTAAGATAATCGCCTGTTGCTTTGGTGGGTGACATTATCCTCTTTGTGATGTTGAATGACCTCTACTCTGTCTGGGATGTCAGGGGCCTATATTTCGTTTAATTGCTTGCTGTCTTGGTGGGAGACATTTAACTCTTTTTACTGTCAAATGACTGCCCCATTGTGTGGGTGACTGCCCCACTGTATGGGCCTATATGTCGTTTAATCATTTGTTGTCTTGGTGGGAGATATTAAACTCTTTTTACTGTCAAATGAACGCCCTATTGCCGTGGGTGTCAGGGGCCTATATTTTGTTTACTTACTTGCTGTGTTGGTGGGAGACATTTAACTTTTTTTACTGTCAAATGACTGCCCCATTGTGTGGGTGTCAGGGGCCTATATGTCGTTTAATCATTTGTTGTCTTGGTGGGAGAGATTAAACTCTTTTTAGTGTCAAATGACTGCCCCATTGTGTGGGTGTCAGTGGCCTATATTTCGTTTACTTGCGTTCTGTCTCAGTGGGAGACATTTAACTCTTTTTACTGTCAAATGACTGCCCCATTGTGTGGGTGTCAGGGGCCTATATGTCGTTTAATCATTTGTTGTCTTAGTGGGAGAGATTAAACTCTTTTTACTGTCAAATGAATGCCCCATTGTGTGGTTGTCAGTGGCCTATATGTTGTTTAATCATTTGTTGTCTTGGTGGGAGATATTAAACTCTTTTTACTGTCAAATGACCGCCCCATTTTGTGGGTGTCAGGGGCCTATATTTCGTTTACTTGCTTGCTGTCTTGGTGGGAGACATTTAACTCTTTTTACTGTCAAATGAATAGCCCATTGTGTGGGTGTCAGTGGCCTATATGTCGTTTAATCATTTGTTGCTTTGTTGGGTGCCATTTTCCTCATTATACTGTCAAATTACATCTACATTGTCTGGTTGTCAGGGGCCTATATTTCGTTTCATTGCTTGCTGCATTGGTGGGAGACATTTAACTCTTTTTACTGTCAAATGACTGCCCCATTGTGTGGGTGACTGCCCCATTGTGTAGGCCTATATGTCGTTTAATCATTTGTTGTCTTGGTGGGAGATATAAAACTCTTTTTACTGTCAAATGACCGCCCCATTGCCGTGGGTGTCAGGGGCCTATATTTTGTTTACTTACTTGCTGTGTTGGTGGGAGACATTTAACTCTTTTTACTGTCAAAGGACCGCCCCATTGTGTGGGTGTCAAGGGCCTATATTTCGTTTACTTGCTTGTGTCTTGGTGGGAGACATTTAACTCTTTTTACTGTCAAATGACTACCCCATTATGTGGGTGTCAGGGGCCTATATGTCGTTTAATCATATGTTGCTTTGTTGGGTGCCATTTTCCTCTTTATACTGTCAAATTACATCTACATTGTCTGGTTGTCAGAGGCCTATATTTTGTTTCATTGCTTGCTGCATTGGTGGGCGATATTAAACTCTTTATACTGTCAAATCACTTCTACATTGTTTGGTTGTCGGGGCCTATATTTTGTTTCATCGCCTGCTGTATTGGTGGGAGACATTAACCTCTTTTTACTGTCAAATGACCTCCCCATTGTCTGGTTGTCAGGGGCCTATATTTCGTTTCATCGCTTGCTGCATTGGTGGGAGATATTAAACTCTTCATACTGTCAAATGACCGCTACATTGTCTGGTTGTCAGGGGCATATATTTCGTTTAATCGCTTGCTGCATTGGTGGGAGACATTAAACTCTTTTTGCTGTCAAATGACCGCCCCATTGTCTGGTTGTCAGGGTTCTATATTTCGTATAATTGCTTGCTGTCTTGGTTGTAGACAATAAACTCTTTTTACTGTCAAATGATCTCTACTCTGTCTGGCTGTCAGGGGCCTACATAATTAATAATGGCCTGTTCCATTGCAGGTTGACCTAAGGCCTGTGTTGCTGTTACCGGACTGCTCTCCTCTTTGCGGGTGCCATGGTCCTCCTTAATTAGTAAATGAGGCCTGTGGCACTACTGGATGAAATCAATACTGATTTGGCATGATTGTAACTCTCCTCTTTGTTTGTGCCCTGGGCCTGAATCTGTGAATGAGGCCTGTGGCATTGCTGGGTAAAATCAATACTGTCTTGACGGGATTTTAACTCTCCTCTTTGTGGGTCTCGTGGGCCTGAATGTTTGAATAAAGCCTGTGGCCCTGCAGGCAGACATGATTCCTTCTTGACTGTGATGACAACTTCAACTCCCATGTATGGTTGCCATTGGCCTGAGTCTGTGAGTGAGGCCTGTGACACTGCTGGCAGACATGAATCCTTTTTGGCTGTGATGAGAACTTCAACAGCCATAGCATTCCCACCTGACACCACCACAACCTCCTATTCCACCTCCTCCTCTAAGTTTCCAATTGATATTGGTTAATTTTTATTTATTTTATTTTATTTTAAGTCGTTTCCCTATCCACATTTGTTTGCAGGGGATTTACCTACATTTTGCTGCCTTTTTCAGCACTCTAGCCCTTTCCAGGGCTATTTTACAGCCTTTTTAGTGCCCAAAAGTTCGGGTCCCCATTAACTTCAAAGGGGTTCAGGTTTGGGGTCAAGTTCGGGTCGAGTATGGATCCCGAACATTTTTGTGAAGTTCAGCCGAGCTTCTCGAACCCGAACATCCAGGTGTTCGCTCAACTCTAATAATATACATTGAGCGGAGGGCAGTTGGGGAAGAGGTCGGCCTGGACCATGTTTTAAATATCTCCCAATTGGCTCTGATCTGTAAAGGGAAGGTGCAAAGGAGATGTCTGATCCTAAGGTTTTTATAGAAGTCTGAGTTAGGAATTTGGAAGGTATCATGGAGATATTCAAAGGGGTTCAGTTCCCTCTCCTTAAACAGTTTGCTAACTCAATTGTCCTTACAACTTCCCACACAGAGGTCTGGGATGAGGTGGTCCAGAATAGCAATATCCAAAATGGAGTATTCTGATTGTGTACTCGACCTATGGAGGTAAGTCCAGTTGACAATGGAAGCTGCTGTAAAGTAAGGTAAATCTGGACATATGTACGAAGGCATCAAAGAGGCCAATAAAAGTGCTTGAAGATCTTTGGATACTACCACAGTGGAGTCTATATGTACCCAATGTTTGGAAAGGTCTCTCATCCACCAATCTTTAAGCTGGGCGACTTGAATTGCTAGATAATAATCATAAATATTTGGGAGGCTTCTCTTCTAATCTGCAATAGTTTTTCTTCTAATCTGCAACAGTTTAGTTGCAATACGGAGCTTCCCTTTCCTCCATAGGAAGGAGTTCAACAGTCTCGTACAATTGTGAATTGGGAGTAAATTCTAAATAAATATTAAATCTTGGGGAGCGTGAACGTTTGGAAGGAAGCCAAACAACCTATCCATGAACTCTCGAATTTGGCCAAACTATTAAGTGCAAATAGTTTGCCTTGTAGAGAAGTGTAACCGATGATGTCAGGTTCACGCCCAAGTATTTAACCTGTGAAGGTCAATTAAGTCAAACTTAACTGATAGGGCTGTAACCTTCTTAGAAGCTATGTTGATGAGTAAAGCCTACGATTTGGTAGTGTTTAGCTTATAGAAAGATATATGGCCAAAGGTCGAGATGATCTCCAAAGCAGTACGAAGTAATTTCTCTGGGTCAGTGAGTGTAAGGTCTATATCATCTGCATATAGACTAAGGAGTTTGTACAGTCTCCTATCTTAAAGAGGACCTTTCATCGGGGTAAAAAATGTGAACTAAGTGTGCTGAAATGTAGAGCGGCACCCAGGGATCTCCCTGCACTTACTATTATCCCTGGGCGCCGCTCCGATTGCCCGGTATAGGCTCCGGTATCTTCTGGGACTTGGTTTTACTAGGAGGAGCCTAGTATCACTTGGTTATAGTAGGTGTATCCCAGGCTGTAGCGCTGGCCAATCGCAGCGCACAGCTCATATCCTGGGAGTTTTTTTTTCTCCCAGGCTGTGAGCTGAGCGCTGCGATTGGCCAGCGCTACAGCCTGGGATACGCCTACTATAACCAAGTGATACTAAGCTCCTCCTAGTATAATCAAGTCCCAGAAGATACCGGAGCCTATACCGGGCGAACAGAGCGGCGCCCAGGGATAATAGTAAGTGCAGGGAGATCCCTGGGCGCCGCTCTACATGTCAGCACACTTAGTACACATTTTTTGCCCTGGTGAAAGGTCCTCTTTAACACTTTGTATCCTGTCATTTAATTTAATGGCAAATATTTTAATATTGTTTTTTAGGAGGGAGATCGGAAGATAGTATTTAGTGTTATCCATGGGCTTTTCTGGTTTAGGAATCATTACAATAATTACCTCTAACATCTCCCTTGGGAATTCTCCAGTGGTAATTGCAGCTTGGAAGATCCGGAGTAAATAAGGAGAAAGCTGAGAGTTAAAAGATTTATAATACGTATTAGACAGGCCATCAGGACCAGGAGCTTTTTGACAAGGAAGAGAATAAATGATAGATTTGATTTTTGATTCGTACGGAGAAAGGGGCATTAATGTCCTCTAATTGAGAGTCAGTAATATGCAAAAGAAATGTGGAACCCCAGTACTGGGTCTTCAACACAGCGAAAGCCAGATATCCCTCAAAGGAAGGAAAAACTAAGGAAAACCGAGCAAATGGGTGTCCCCATTACAGAGATCACCCCATTACAGAGGCATAAAGTAACAATTCATGGTAATATCCCATTACAGAGATCACCAAATCCACCATATTAAGTGGCCCCTATGTCAAGATCCCACTCTTTTACAAGCTTTAATGATGTGACGGGGAAGACCTAAGCCCGTTATCCATCCACAGACAGCTGTTTCGGGGTGTTGCCCCTCATTAGTATGCAGTAGGATTCTGGCTAACCGGGAGCAATGCCTTGGAGACTACTCAAACAAAACAATAGCTGATCTCAGGGAGACCAGCTACAAATTCAGAGATATTGGCTAGACCTAAGGTATTCAGGAAGTTAGAAATGGTCTCTTGAGTGGGAGGATCACTTTGTTTTGGGGTGCTAAATTATATAATAAAGCATAAAACTCACCAAAAGAGTTTGCTATGTCCTGCAAGGTCATAATTTTGGAACCGGAACATGGATTAGTGAGATATTGGATTTTTGCCCTGGCCGCACTGTGTTTCAGTCATTGTGCCAGTAAACACCCTGGTTTATTGTTTTGGGAGTACAAGTTGGCTTTAACAGCCTTTAGGAGGTGTTCATGTAGTAAACATTTATGTGTAGTAAACATTCCCTATGATGAAGACTGAGGGTCTTCATTCGTTCTATATGGGTCTGAGAGATGGTGTTCTTATTCAAGGATTCTAGCAATCTAATCTCCCTTCAATTTTCTAATTTCTCTCCTTTTTTGTCCTATACCCTAGTTTAATAAATATGCCTTTTATAAGCCTCTGAAAATAGGTCAGAAACAGATCCATTATTGATCTGGAAGTATTCTGTCAGTTCTGCCGAATACTTAGGATGTTCCAACAGGAATGTATTATTTCACCAGGGAATGTAGGGCCGACCCACGTGTGTTTTTAGCATATTCAAAGTGATTAGGGCATGGTCGGACCAGGTAATAAGCCCTATGGAGGATGATGAGGCTTATTAAGATCTGCTTACTAAAAAGAAGTCAATCCTTGAGTAAGATTTAAAGGCGGCGGAGAAGAAGGAGTAATCCCTTTCATTACTGTGATGAATCCTCCACATATCCCTAGAGGGTGCAGTAGTGTCAATAGCGGGGTCTAACATGATGTTAAAGTCCCCCCCCCCCATAAAATATGGCCAGTCTTGACGTTGTTTACTTTAGATGCTAATTTGCGCTAAAAGGATTCCTGATGTCTATTAGGGGCATAGACAAACACTAATGTATAGACAACACTGAGCCTACTGTAATGATAAATCTGCCACCGGCATCAACAAATTATTTCTTTAAAGTAAAAAATACACTGTTTTTTCAAAGAGTTGGACTAAAAAACAAAAGGAAATTGGGGATGTTTAATCATGTGTTGATCAGTTTTCAGGAGATGCATTTCAGTGGCACAAAAGATATCACATTTCAGAGCTTTAGTTTCCTTTCACATCATAGAGCTTTTGAGGGGGATGTTCAGCCCTTTAAAATTCAAGGAGGCTACTGTGGGAACCGTCTGAAGGAATAAGGAAGGTTTAGAACATTATACCTTAAAAATTAGGAAAGGAGGGAAACACATCTCCATGACCTGTGGTCAACTGGACGACTTTCCTTTGTGGATGCCAGCACCAGATCCATTTTGAGCCCATGAGGACCCCAACATAACCTATACCAAATGAAAAGAATCAGAAAAACAAAAAGGTCAAACAGAGAAAACATAGCCTGCACAACCGGCAGGCTACACAGAACGGGCATATTGAGTGGTTTAGGACCAAGAGCGGGCCATTTCATGCCTTTACTTCTGAAGGAAACATAACTGCATCACAAATCCTTAGCGGTTAGATTTACGCTTCGGCATCACCACCTGCCATTTGCAAGAAACATGGCAAGCTGGAGAATGGTTGGTTGTGAGATGGTCCGGCATTGAGATGCTCTAAGACTGGAGGAGTCGCTTCCCAACTTCCAAGGAGAAGAGTACCTTGATGATGTGTGAGAACCTTCGTTGGGAACCCCCTGTGGTAGGGTATGTTGTGCTCCCTCAAGGCAGCGATAAAAGGGGTCATTAGACCACACTGCTGCAGAGTGGAGGCTGAAAGATCTGCAAATATTTTGACCGTGTCATAGGGGGATGGGAGACCACCTCTCTTCCTGGAGGCCGCCATCAATGATTCTTTAACCACCTCAGCCCCCCTAGCTTAAACACCCTTAATGACCAGGCCACTTTTTACAATTCTGTACTGCACTACTTTCACCATTTATTGCTCCGTCATGCAACTTACCACCCAAATGAATTTTACCTCCTTTTCTTCTCACTAATAGAGCTTTCATTTGGTGGTATTTCATTGCTGCTGACATTTTTACTTTTTTTGCTATTAATAAAAATTTAACAACTTTTTTTTAAAATAATGACATTTTCCACTTTCTGTTGCAAAATCTTTCAAAAAAACTACATTTCTATATCAATTTGTCTCTAAATGTATTGTTCTACATGTCTTTGATAAAAAAAAAAACATCCAATAAGTGCATATTTATTGGTTTGGGTAAAAGTTATAGCGTTTACAAACTATGGTGCAAAAAAGTGAATTTCCGCATTTTGAAGCAGATCTGACTTTCTGAGCACCTGTCATGTTTCTTCAGGTGCTAGAATGTCAGGATAGTATAAATACCCCCCAAATGACACCATTTTAGAAAGAAGACACCCCAAAGTATTCGCGGAGGGGCATGGTGAGTTCATGTATAATTTCATTTTTTTTCACAAGTTAGCGGAAAATAACACTTTCTGAGGAAAATAAATAAATAAATAAAGTTTCCATTTCTGCTAACTTCCGGCAAAAAAAAAAAAATCTCAGACGGACTCACTATGCCCCTCAGTGAATACATTGGGGTGTCTACTTTCCAAAATGGGGTCATTTGTGGGGTGTGTTTACTGTTCTGGCGTTTTCGGCGGGGCTAAATTGTGAGCATGTAAAAGCTAAAGGTACTCGTTGGAATTTGGGCCCCTTTGTGCACCCAGGCTGCAAAAAAGTGTTACTCATGTGGTATCGCCGTACTCAGGAGAAGTAGGACAATGTGTTTTGGGGTGTATTTTTACATATACCCATGTTGGGTGAGAGAAATATCTCTGTAAATTGTCAACTTTGTATAAAAAAAATTAAAAAGTTGTCGTTTACAGCGATATTTCTCACACAAAGTATGGGTATATATAAAAATACACCTCCTGAGTCCGGCGATACCACATGTGTGCCACTTTTTTGCAGCCAAGATGCGCAAAGGGGCCCAAATTCCAATGAGTACCTTTAGGATTTCACAGGGCATTTTTACGCATTTGGATTCTCACGCTTTAGAACCCCTAAAATGCCAGGGCAGTATAAATACCCCACAAGTGACCCCATTTTGGAAAGAAGACACCCCAATTTATTCTGTGAGTGGCATGGCGAGTTCACAGAAAAAAAATGTTTGACACACGTTAGCGGAAATTGATATATATATTTTTATTTTTACAAAGTCTCATATTCCACTAACTTGTGACAAAAAATAAAATTTTACATGAACTCTTCATACCCCTCACGGAATACCTTGGGGTGTCTTCTATCTAAAATGGGGTCACATGTGAGGTGTTTGTACTGCCCTGGCATTTGAGGGTCTCCACAATTATTACACGTATGGCCAGTATTAGGAGTTTCTGCTATTCTCCTTATATTGAGTATCCGGGTAATGAGATTTTTTTTTTCCGTTCAGCCTCTGGGCTGAAAAAAAAAAAAATGAACGGCACAGATTTTTTCATTCGCATCGATCAATGTGGATGAAAAAATCTCTGGCAAAATCATTGACTGCGGTGCGGTGGGCTGGGCGCTAGCTACCTAACAAGTAGCTAACTAACTGGCGGTGATAAGGGACCCTTATGCCCCATTCACACGTCCGCAATTCTGTTTGCAAAATGGAATTGCGGACCAATTCATTTCTATGGGGACAGACTTTGTCCCGCTCGGATCCGGAATTACGCATCCGCGCTTCCGGGTCTGCACTTCCGTTCCGCAAAAAGCTAGAACATTTCTTATTCTTGTCCGCAATTGCGGACAAGAAAAAGCATTTTCTATATAGTTCTGGCAATGTGCGGATCTGCAAATTGCGGAAAGCACATTGCCGGTGTCCGTGTTTTGAGGATCTGCGGAATGTTTGGTGCAACTTTACATAGCTACCTGGTCCTCTGGTGGTCGATCCCAGCAAATGGGACCACCAGAGGACCAGGTAGCAGGTATATCAGACGCTGTTAACAAAACTTTTTTGATGCGATTTATTTCGCATCTACAGCCTGCCAGCAATTGATCATCGCTGGCAGGCTGTAGTACAAGTTGTGAGACGAGCGGCACTGTGAACGAGCGCGCGTTCACATGAAGTCTCAAATCTCGCGAGATGACGCGCCGACACGTCAACTCAGAACTACATTACTGCCCGCCGGACGCATCCGTGTGTTGGGCAGTCCTGTATTGGTTAATATGGAAGATGTGCTACCTGGCTAATACATCTTTAGGTACAGATTCTGAGAGGTGCTTTGGGCGCACCATCCTCTGATTAGTGTTGAGCGAACCAGAACTATAAAGTTCGGATCCGTACTGAACTTTGTGAGTTTGGGTACCTGGACGGGCATTTTGGTGTTTGGTGTTCGGGCATTTAATAAAGCTTGTTGAAATGCTGCACGGCAGCCAATCAATAAGCTTTTAAGCTGTGGGCACTTAGAAGCCATCACACAGCCATACCTACTAATGGGATGGCTATGATTGGGCCGTGCATCATGTAACCCAGCCTTAATAAAAGCTGGATCATGTGTAGCACCGCCCATCAGCTCTCAGTACTGCAGGGACAGGAAGCAGGCAGCTGAAGTGAGGGAAAATGTTAGGAATCTCAGCTGGCTATTTATACTGTGGTGACCTATAGTGATTTCTTTTGTGGGTGCAATACACAATCTTGGCACCCCTGACACAGAAATGTAATAGTTAATCTGGCTGTTAATTCTGTGGGTGACCTATAGCGAATTATTTGTGGGTGCAATGCACCATCTTTGTACCTCTGAGAAAAAAAAAGATAATAGTTAATCTGTCTGTTAGTTCGGTGGGTGACATATACCTATTGTTTGTGTGAGGTACACCTGAACTGCATATGTGACAGGGTAATAAATCTAGTTAATCCATCTGTTAGTTTGGTGGGTGACATATACCAATTGTTTGTGTGGGGTACACCTGCACTGCATACATGACAGGGAAATAAATCTAGTTAATCCATCTGTTACATTGGTGGGGGAAATATACCATTTGTTTGTGTGGGGTACACCTGCACTGCAACATGACGGGGAAATAAATCTAGTTAATCCATTTGTTACATCGGTGGGTGACATATACCAATTGTTTGTGTGAGGAGCACCTGCACTGCATACGTGACATGGAAAAAAATCTAGTTACACCATCTGTGGCCCTGGTCGTGGTGCTGCTGGTGGAGCTCCTGTTGCAGGGAGAGGACACAGACGTGGTCTATCTGTGCCAGCTACACGTCCAAATGAAACACCTTCCTCAGGTGCGCGTCAGAGCCTTTAGCATTATTTAGTAGGCCCGAATGCCGCTCTACCAATGGTGAGGCCAGAACAAGTACAGTCACTAGTAGATTTGATTGGCTGACAGTGCCTAGAGTTCTTTAACATTGTCTCCCACCCAGTCCCCTGCTTAAAGCGCAGAGTTGGCACCTGTAGCCCATGGGCATCTGTCTTTCACCTCACCCCCTTGCAAATCAGGCAAGCAATCTAAGCCGCAAGTCATGCAGCAGTCTCTTATGATTTTTGATGACTCAGGATTTCCATCAGCCATCCACCTAGCCCTGCCTCAGAAAGGGAAGAGATTGAGTGCACTGATGCCCAACCACTTATGTTTCAGGAGGTGGACATGGGAGGACCGCCACAGCACGTCTCTGATGATGACAAAGCACAGGTGCCAACTGCTGTGGCTTTCTGCAGTGTGCAGACCGGCAAGGAGGGCAGGGTTGAGGAATGGGTAGAAGATGATGTGGAGAATAATGAGGTCCTAGAACCCACATGGAATCAAGGTCATGCGAGTGACGTGTCCAGTTCGGAGGAAGAGGTGTTGGTCACACAGCGCCAGCCACACAGCAAAAGAGGGAGCAGGGTGCAAAAGCAGAGTGGCCGTCCCCTAGCCAGTATGCCTGCTACTGCCCACCACACCCAAGGACTGAGCACACAAAAGCCAGCTCCAAGGAGTTCCCTGGCGTGGCAGTGCTGACGACAAGACGCAAGTGTGCATTCAGAGCCTGAAACGAGGCATGAATGTTCTAAACTCTAACACCACCTGCATGACCAGGCATCTAAATGAAAAGCACGAGCTGAAGTAGAGTACACACCTCAAAAACTACAAAAGATCTCAGGCTCCTCCAGATCCCTCTTCTGCTGTGTCGCGGATATAAAGCGCAAAAATGCTTTATATACAAAAAACAAAAACAAAAGAAAGGATCAAAGGAAAAAATATCAAAGTTATTGATCCTATTGAGGAGAGGATAATAATAACATATAATAACCTCTCAGCTCGTTGACGAGAACCTTAATTATTTTGTGCAACTAGAAAGAAAACGAGGTACCATCATCTATGCAAAAATATATGTGAGTTTATTATACATAAGTGCTAAATACAAAATCGATGATACAACCTGTACAATGATAGACAATGAAATATAATACCACTACCTTCAATCAATACTGAATATCGCCAATCAATGCAATGATATGCAACAATCCAAATTAAAGAAGAGTACCCCTTTCTATCACCTTTTAACCAATTGAGGTATATGGCGGCACTATAAATTTACCAGCTCGGTATCAGGCTAGGGAATAACAAAGTTCCCAAGGACTAAGTACCAATGTCTGATCCTCAATTAGCAATATGCATCTTTGCTAAGAGAATGATCAAACTTGATCAGGAGCCTTATCAATTACAGATCCACAAATGGGGATCTTTGACTATATACCGGGCTGATTAACTTATCAATACCGCAAGCAATAAGCAAGATATACGTTACCAAGGGTCAAAAGGTGAGTAGGGCTCCGGAGGGACGGTCAGCTCTCCAGAGGGTTCCCCGTGATCCAGGATCAAATCCACGTGTCTGTTTAATCTTTTGCTTGTAGTCTTTTTTTTTTTTCTCCTGGAATCCCTTCTCTCATCGCGTCTATGATTAATATTCACAGACTTATCAAAAGCATACACCCCTTTAGATAACGGTCTTCCAACCAAACCAGAGGGTGTGCACATATGGTAATGGTATTGTGAGATCATACATTACCCAAAATGCTTTGTGGTGAATGTGTTATGCTACCTGCCGATACCTAGGCGGCAATGTTGTAAAAGCTATAAATGTGAAGCTTTTAGGAGTTAAATTTATATAATGTGACTTCATGTTAAGTGGTAGACATCCACCACCTGGGACATACATCAAAAAGGGAGGCATACCCCCTGACACTTGAAGCAATTAAAAACCTAGATTCCCAGAAACTAGTATAACTATTCTCATGTCATAAAGTTAAAATGTAGACAACAAATGTGTGGGTTTTGGATTTCACAGGTGCCTTATCTTTTGAAAATCACACAACTTTTCTGAGCAGAAATCCAACTGAGCATGCTTTCCCACATACCTCAGGAATACACGCTTCTGGTAACACACACAGGATATATATATATATATATATATATATATATATATATCCAAAAATTGAAGCAGCACTCCAGGATGCAAAATAAGTGGATCGACCTTTATTCCCCTGCAACGTTTCAACTGCTCAATGCAGTCTTTCTCAAGCATGCTTGAGAAAGACTTTCTCAAGCATGCTTGAGAAAGACTGCATTGAGCAGTTGAAACGTTGCAGGGGAATAAAGGTCGATCCACTTATTTTGCATCCTGGAGTGCTGCTTCAATTTTTGGATTTATATACCTGGTAGACAGCTGAGCCCGCTGATTTGGAAGGATTGCACCCGCTTTTATTTTTTTGAGTGCTGCTGTGTTTCTCTTTGATATTTATATATATATATATATATATATATATATATATATATATTAGTATACGATTATAGCATGTAACAAAATAAAACCAATATGTGAGACATAAAACAACATATATGTGATATATCGATTAACTTGTGTCAAGACTAAATACGATTCACTATATGAACAGACAGACATTATATGATTGTCTCATTAATACATCTCATTATGAAAAGATGCCAGACGAGAGCCAGGAAGTAACTTTATCTCGGCTCATAGCCTAGTGATGAGGTAAAATTACTCCCTTAGATAGGCCCACATCTGCCAGGAAGGACCTTTCCTTGAACCCATGTTTCTCTTTTACAATGAAGATTCATACAGGAGGGTGAATATAAGTACAACATGGCTGCTTATAGGCCATGAATACACATTATAACAATAATAATGTACAAATGTTTATATACTTATGAAAAGGCATGACAGCTGCAGTCTCAGCAGAGGATGTGGCAGCAACACCACCACCATCACCCAGCATGTCCACACTGTCCCATGGAAGCGTTCAGATGTCCATCCCCCAAACACTAGAAAGAAAAAGGGAGTACCCTCTACCCACTAACTATCCCTGGCCCTGAATGCCAGCATTTTAAAATTCCTGGCCTTTGAAATGCTGTCCTTCCGTCTGGTGGAGACAGAGACTTTTAAAAACCTTATGGCGGTGGCTGTCCCACAGTACGTGGTTCTCAACCACCACTATTTTTCCAGGTGAGCCATCCCTGCCCTGCACAACCAAGTGGCAGACAAAATCAGGAGTGCACTGTGCAAAGCCTTCTGTGGCAAGGTCCACATAACCACCGATACGTGGACCAGTAAGCACGGACAGGGATGTTATACAGTATATCCCTAACTGCACACTAGGTAAATGCAGTGGCAGCTGGGCCTGAGGTGGATAGCAGTTTGTCGCATATCCTTCCGCCATCAGGGATTGCAGGACATTTCCCATTGCCTCCTGTTGCCTCCTCCTCCCACTTCGCTTCCCCCTCTACCGCTTCCTAATCTGGTCAGTGTAACACCTGCACCACCAACTTCGGCACAGCCAGGGGGAAACAACAGCAGGCTGTTTTGAAACTCATCTGTTCGGGGGAAAAACCACAAACTGCGCAGGAGCTGTAGACGGGCATGGAACAACAGACCGATGAGTGGTTGGTGCCACTGAGCCTCAAGTCCGGCTTGGTGGTGTGCGATAACTGGCGAAATATCATAGCAGCTCTAGGCCTAGCCGGTATGACGCATATCCCTTGCCTGGTGCATGTGCTGAATTTGTTGGTGCAGAGGTTCCTGAAAAATTTCCCCAATATGTTAGAGATGCTGCAGAAAGTGTGGGCCGTCTGTGCGCACTTTCGGTATTCTCACCATGCTGCTGCTAGCCTGTCTGAGCTGCAGTGTAACTTTGTCCTTCCTGCTCACCGCCTCATATGTGAAGTACCCACAAGGTGGAACTCCACCTTGCACATGCCATAGAGACTGTGCGAGCAGCCACAGGCGATAATGGAGTTTCAGCTGCAGCATGCGTGGTTGAGTCGCTCTGTGGAACAGAATCACTCCGCCACCAACGAGTGGGCCGTGTAGCGCTGTTTTGAGTACTCCACCAACATAGCCAGTGACGATGACGCCATCCTCAGCATTACTAACCCACTTCTATGTCTCCTTCAAAAAACGCTTCGAGCGCTGATGGAAGAGAATGTTGCACAGGAGGAAGAGGAGGAGGAAGAGAGGAAATTTCCACGGTTATCAGGCCAGTCATTCACAAGTGGCTCGGAGGGTGGGTTCCTGAACCAACAGAGGCCAGGTACACAACTGTCCAGCCAGGACACAGTTCTGAAGGATGAGGAGGATGATGAAGAGGAGGAACCGTCTTCACAGCAGGTTCAAGAAGCTCATGGCCATTAGTGTTGAGCGCGAATATTTGAATCGCGAATTTTAATAGCGAATATCTCCACCTCGAGAATTTGCGAATTTTTTGAATATAGTGCTATATATTCGAATTCGCGAATATTGTTGATCGCAAAATTCTAATCGCGAATTTATTGTGAATATCAGCACTTAGCAACATCCCTAGCAACTTGATATTCTAATCGCTAATTTTTATCCAAAATATATTACATTGCCGACTTTCGTAATCAAGTAAATAAAGACTGGAGAT
The DNA here is from genome assembly GCA_033119425.1 of Bufotes viridis. Classification (NCBI taxonomy): domain Eukaryota; kingdom Metazoa; phylum Chordata; class Amphibia; order Anura; family Bufonidae; genus Bufotes; species Bufotes viridis. The sequence goes on along the minus strand of CM065590.1, from coordinate 370,785,816 downwards.
CACGAATTCTCGGATTTGCAAATTTATGGTGAAACATCGTGAATTAGAATATTGCCTATTCTGCTCATCACTAATGGCCATCACTGGAGCATGGCTGAGGGGATACAGAGGACACAGACGAGATACCTCCCCCAGAGGGCAGCATGTCATTACCTCTGGACAGCCTGGCACACTTAAGCGACTACATGCTGCAGTGCCTGCGCAACTACCACCGGGTTGCCCACATTCTAACCAGTGCTGATTACTCGGTGGCCACCCTGATGGATCCCTGCTATAAGGACAATGTGCCGTCCTTAACTCCGTCACTGGAGTGTGATCAGAAGATGCGCAAGTACAAGCGCACGCTAGTAGACGCGATGCTGATGGCATTCCCACCTGACAGTAGGGGCTCAATTGAAGCACAAGGCGAAGGCAGAGGAGGAGGAAGAAGTCACCAACGCAGCTGGGTCACTGCCAGCACCTTAGAAGGGAGGGTGAGCATTAGAGAAGAGCGAATTTTTCAAAAATTCGAATCGCCGGTTTGCCATTTTTTTCTGGGAAAATTTGGTTCGATCCGAATTTATTTGCAGCGAATTACATTAAAAAACTCCTATTTCCTGGCTGCTGAGAGACTTTATAGTGGTGTAGAACACTGTGCCTTGCAGTAACACACAACTGCTTTGGTAGTGAAATAATAGTGTGAGTCTGTATGACATGCAGATAACAGGCGTCGCTCTTAGAATCACTGCATACTTCACTTATTTGGGCGGTCACGGTGCCAAAACTGACCAAATAACTCAAGTATCATCTCAGTCTTACAGGTAGATGTTAGCGTCAAGAAGAAGCGCACTCCTTTTACACCCTCTTCAGCTTATTCCAGATAGATGTCTACAGAACCTGTTCTATTAAACGCTTATACAAGTAGAGCCCCGCTGACAGAGTGGAGAGGGTGTCAGCAGTAAGTTTGTGTTGACGTCACTAATTATTTTCACCTTCCTCTAAATCGTGAGAACAATAACTCACAAAAAATAGATCCTGTCTATGAAGCATAAGCCTTCACTTGGAAGCAGCATGAGGAGATCACAAAGTGGCCCTATGACAGGGTTTGGTGGTGGAAGCAGTATGAGGAAGCCACCAAGTAGCACAATGACAGAGTCTGTAGGTGGAGGCAGCAGCAGCATTAGGAGAAGGCCACCAAGTGGCACAATGACAGAGTCTTTAGGTGGCAGCAGCATGAGTGGGCCACAGAGCGGTACCATGACAGAGTCTGGAGGTAGCAGCAGCATGAGTAGGCCACAGAGCGGCACAATAATAGTGCCTGGAGGTGTCGGAAGCAGCAGCATCAGGAGGAGGCCACAGAGTGGCACAATGACAGAGTATGGAGATGGCAGCAGCATGAGGAGACCACAGAGCGGCACAATGACAGAGTCTGGAGGTGGCGGCAGCATGAGTAGGCCACAGAGCTACACAATAACAGAGTCTAGGGGTGGCGGCAGCAGCATCAGAAGGAGGCCACAGAGTGGCACAATGAGAGAGTCTGGAGGTGGCAGCAGCATCAGGAGACCACAGAGTGGCACAATAACAGAGTCTGGAGGTGGCGGCAGCATGAGTAGGCCACAGAGCTACACAATAACAGAGTCTAGGGGTGGCGGCAGCAGCATCAGAAGGAGGCCACAGAGTGGCACAATGAGAGAGTCTGGAGGTGGCAGCAGCATGAGGAAACTACAGTGCGACATAATGACAGAGTCTGGAGGTGGCAGCAGCATGAGTAGGCCACAGAGTGGCACAATAACAGCATGTGGAGGTTGCAGCAGCATGAGTAGGCCAGAGAGTGGAACAATGACTAAGTCTGGAGGTGGCAACAGCTTGAGGATACCACAGAGTGGCTAGGTGACATAATATGGAGAGGGCAGTAGCAGCATCAGGAGGATACCACAGAGTGGCAAGGTGATGTAGTTTGGAGATGGTAGGAGGAGCTGCATCATGAGACCACAAAGTGAGCTAGTAACAGAGTGGGAGCGGTGGGTGGCAATATCAGTACCCGCTGATGAAGGATAAAATAAGGAGCACTTGGCATCAGATGTGTGGCATTAGGTGGGTTGCAGCATCAAAGTAGTAGCTGAGGCAGGTAGTGTGAAGAAACCGGTCTCTTGTATCAAAGTGTTGTTGTGGCACCAGGGATGATCTAGTCTGACGCATCAGGAATTGGTGGTTGGAAATCCTGGTTGGGGTAACCATGGCCCCCGCCGCACTAAACACCCTCTCTGATGCCACACTACTGGCCAGGCAGGACAGCTTTTCCAGGGCAAATTCTGCTAGTTGCGACCACAAATCCAGTTTGGATACCCAGAAGTCCAGCGATCTTCAATGTGGGGTGGCAGGGTGCAGCCCAAGTATGCCACCACCTACTGGTTCAGGTCCTGCTCCAGATCTACCTGCTGCTGCTTCTGGTGAGTAGTTTCTTCACTATGAGGGTGAAGAAAGCTACTCATCATCGACTGTAGACTCAGACTGCTGCTGATGGAGCTGGTACTGCTTCTGCCAACCCACTCCTCCCCAGCAGCCATGGCAGTGGAATATGAGCTAAGAGGGCCCCCCCGACCAGACCTGCGAGAGGATGAATGATGGCACAGATAGGCAGCGGCCAACTGACTAGATAGGATGTCTCCGTAGTAGTTCAGTTTGTCCTCCCGCATGGTGGGTGTAAAAAAGGCCACTATTCTGGATCAGTAGTGAGGGTCCAACAAGGTGGAGAGCCAGAAGTCATCCATTTGCCGAATGGTGACAATTCGGCTGTCACTACACAAGCAAGTGAACATGCATTGTGCCATTTGTGCAAGTGACCCGGAGGGATTCCCTGCCTCCAGCTCCACTGCATACTGCCACGGTGTGTCAGGGTCCTCTGTCTAGTCTTCCTCATCGCCCTGTATCTCCTCTAACTGCTCCTACTCCTCCTTTTCTGTCAGCTGAGTAGAAAAACTAAACATTTGGATACACATTGCCTGTGCTCTAATGTCCTTCTCCCCCTCTTCCTCTTGCAGTTTAGCCCCCAAAGGCCATGAGATCGAGGCGCTACGTCTCTTGTCCCCTGTCCAGCCATTGTTTCCACCCTCTGTTACAGGACATGCAGTGGAATGATGTACTGTAGTTCATACCGTAGTCTTGGAGACTGACAAAAAACGTGGTGTCCTCAAAGGGCCAGAGCAAATGGCAGGTGTTACACATGAGGTGCCACTGGCTGACATTGAAGTTACACAGGGGAGTACTACTATCCATTTGCATCATCAAGAAATCGTTGATGGCCTTTCTCTGTTCATATTGTCGGTCCAACATATGGAGGGTGGAATGTGCAGTCTATGTTGCAGCTCAAGGAAGGTCTACTTTGCGGTGTACGAGTGGCTGAAGTGCATGCAGAGTTGCCTGGCCATTTTTAGGATATCTTGCGGATGGGTGGAATACTTCAGGAACCGCTTGACAACCATTGTCGATCAGCATGGTTCAAATTTTCAGTTGTCGCAAAGAAAGCCAGGATTTGATTTCTTAATGGATCACACGGAACAGTTCCTCCCCTGTGTGACTCCATTCGCCAAGGCAAATTAGGTGCAGAACAGCGTGACACCGCCGAGCCCTGCACATGTGGTATGTTGGAGGGGCACTGTGACTTGTCCCTGCAGTGGAGCCTGAGGACATGGTGGAGGATGAGGAGGCAGAGGTGGACATTGTCGCAGAACCAACGGCGTGACAACGTGGAGGCGGAAGCGGTGTGACCTGTCCAAGTTGCTGGTGTGGCTGTGCAGGAACTACATTCACCCAGTGGTTTGTAAAGGACATGTATTGTCCCTGACTGTAGTTACAGCTCCACACGTCAGCGCTGCCATGCACTTTGGCAGACACCGACAGGCTCAAGGACTGGCCCACCTTCTGTTCTACATGTGTGTGTAGGGCTGGCACTGACTTTTTCGCAAAGAAATGACAGTTTAGGACTTTCCACCTCGGCTCTGCACAAGCCATAACCCTGGGTTCAGACCTGAGCGTTTTTGTCGCGCGTATTTCAGCGCGTTTTTGCAAATAGGAAACGCGCGTAAAACGCGCGTTCTTGTGATTGACTACTGTGGTGTCAATCACAAAACGCGCGTCAAACGCCCCAAAAGAAGCTCAAGTACTTGTTTATGCGTTGGGCGTTTTACAGCGCGTTCAAACGCGCTGTAAAACGCTCAAGTGTGAACCACTCCCATAGGTATGCATTGGTTTTAATCTGTTGAGCGTTTTACAGCGCGTTTGAACGCGCTGTAAAACGCTCAGGTGTGAACCCAGGGTGAGTTCTCTGAAAGGTGCAGAGTCCGCCACTTGGAAAGGGAGGGATTGAAGCACCAGCAACTTGGAAAGGAGCATGTTCAGCTTCTGCGTCTTCTACTGTTGTCTCTTGACAATCGCTTCGGTGATCGATTGCTGACGGAATGACTGATGAAGAGTAGGAACAGGAGCATCTGGACCAGCAGAAGATGGGATTGACAGACAGCTCCCTTCAGCTGAGGTGGTTGAGCCTTGACTGCCTGAAACTGGGTGCATGCCACTGGGTGATGTAGCAGTAGCTGCAGAAGGCTGGACCACCACATCAGAGCCACGGTTCTCCCAGGCCACTTGATGGTGATGCTGCATATGTTGACGCAGGGATGTGGTGCCAACATTGGCACCCTGGCCACGCTTCACCTTGTGCCCACATATTCTACATATGGCCATGTAGACCTCCTTTGGTCACAAAAACTGCCACAGTGCCGGGTACCTTATTTTCCCCCCAACACTACCCACTGGCTGACTGCTAACGGTGCTGCTTCTGTGGACCCCTGCGCTACTCCTTTCCGGGCAGGTAGGCTGCTGCAAAGCAGGTGGTCTACCACATGCCCATTTGGCTTCCGACCTCCCACTACTGCCACCCTGCTGACTCCCGGCCACACTAGCGATTTGTTTGCTCCCTCTTCTGATGATGACGAAGCCTCTTCTTCACCCAGCTCCCAAGTGCGATCGGCTTCATCATCATCAAGTAGTGTCTGCACATCACTGATGTCCTCCTCAACGGCCTCTGGTTCAGGATCCTGACAACTCGCAAGACAAGCTCCCATGCCACTCTCCTCATCACTTCTTGCCCGCCTAGCGGATGAAGCGGCCGATGTCTCCTCCATATCTTGGCTGGGCAGTAGCTGCTGACTTTTCTCTAGTAGCTCTTCCTCACTGAGAAGTGAAACTGGGTCCACTGCATTCTCGTGGAGAAGGAACAGAAAAGGCCAGAGGCAGGTTGAGGACAGGTGAGGGCACAGGGCCTGCTCCTGGGCCATGCCAACTAAGGGTTGTGTCTGACGAACGCCCCGACTGTTGGCTGGGGGTGTCTGATGTCACTTAGAATGACGTGGATGACTGAGTTAACCAATCAAGTACCGCTGGGTTGCTGGTCAAGACACTCGGAAGATGACACCAGAAGCTCAGGCCTCTCGCTGCGACTACTGCTGCCAAGACCCCTTACTCTGCTCCGACCTTTGCTTGCGCCAGAAACATTAAGGCCTCTGCCACTCCTCTGTGCATAGCCTGGCACTTCTCTGCTTGACATACTTGTAGCTGAACTAAACAAATTAAACGGAAATTAAAACACCCCTAAAAGCGCCAAATATATTTTTATTTTTGTAATAAAATAGGCCACTAAACGCTTTCACCACAATTAACTGCGGAAATGCACTGAGAATATAGTTACGAGCTCATAAGTTTTTACCAGAAATAACTGCAACAGTGCAGTGCGCATATATTTTTCTTTTTTGACTGAAATATGCCCCGATACGCTTTCAACAGAAATTATAGCAACAGTGCAGTGTGTATATATATATATTTCTTTTTTTACTGTAATACAGCCCTATACCCTTTCACCAGAAAAAACTGCAGAAGTGACCAGAGAATATATATTTCTTGTTGGACGGAAAAAGGCCATTATACGCTTTAACCAAAAAACAATTCAAGAGTGAAGTGCGTATATATTTTTCTTGTAGTAATGAAATACGAGCCTATGCGCTTTCACCAGAAATAACTGCAACAGTGCAGTGCGTATATATATTTTTTTTTTAATGAAGTAAGCCCCTGTACGCTTTCAACAGAAATCACTGCAACAGTGCTGTGCATATATATATTTTTCTTTTTTTACTGTAATACACCCCTATACCCTTTCACCAGAAATAACTGCAGAAGTGACCAAAAAATATATATTTCTTGTTGGACGGAAAAAGGCCACTATACGCTTTAACGCAAAAACAATTAAAGAGTGAAGTGCATATATATTTTTCTTGTAGTACTGAAATACGAGCCTATACGCTTTCACCAGAAATAACTGGAACAGTGCAGTGCGTATATATTTTCCTTTTTTTTTATTAAATAAGCCCTGATACGCTTTCAACAGAAATCACAGCAACAGTGCAGTACATATATATATATATATATTTTTCTGTTTTTACTGTAATACGGCCCTATACCCTTTCACCAGAAATAACTGCAGAAGTGACCAAAAAATATATATTTCTTTTTGGACGGAAAAAGGACACTATATGCTTTACTATACTGTAATACGCCCCTATACCCTTTCACCAGAAATGATTGCAAAAATGCTGTGCGTTTATATGTTTCGTGAATTACTGAAATACCGGCCTACATCACCTAGGCTGCTGGCTGCTGATTGGCTGCATGCATGGCATTATGGGTCATCCCGCCTTCCCAGATTTCCTTGCCCCATGTCTTCACACGTGCAGCCGCCATTTTAGCCGCCATGTTAGGAAAAATTACGATTCGTTACCACGAAGCACGAGGAAATTCGCATTCATTGCAAATCAAATTTTTCCTGAAATTCTAAATTAATTCAACTTAGTCAGCTTCGATTCGCTCATCTCTAGTTAGCATGGCTGAAATGTGGAAAAGCTTTGTCAGCGCACCTCAACAACCAGCACCATCAGCTGATACGGATACCTCTTAGCCGGATTCAGCATTTCAGCAACATGGTGGAACAGTAGGTGTGCACACGCCTACACGTACTGACTGATGGGTCTGCCCCATTCAACTTCTGGGTCTCCAAATTGGGCACACGGCCTGAGCTTGCCCTTTACCCCTTGGAGGGGCTGGCCTGCCCTGCGGCCAGTGTATCGTACGAACGTGTGCTTAGCATGGCAGGGGGGGTGATCACAGACAAGCGCAGCCTCCTGTCTATTGCCAATGTGGAGAAGCTCACGTTCATTAAAATGAACCAGGCATGGATCCCACAGGACTTGTCTGTATATTGTGCTGATTAGACAAGTATATCAGGCACACCCAGCCATTGTTAGACTCCAGCGCACTTCTCTTTGCATTCTATTTTCTAGTTCCCAATGTTTTGGGGTCTTCCCAAATTTATAAAAAATGAATAAATAAATGAAAAAAAAAATAGTGTTGGCTACCGCCTCCTCCTCCACTGCTGCTTTCACCTACACAGCCGTGTCCACCGCCTCCTCAACCCCCTACTCCACTTTGACCAAGATTATAATTTTTTTAATTTTTTTATATTCTATGTTATTTTTACTTCATTTCCATATCCACATTTGTTTGCAGGGCAATTGCCCTGCTCTTACTCCTATTTTGCTATCTTTTGCAGCCTTTTAGCCCTCACTATGACCATTTTACAGCCATTTTAGTGCACCAATGGGGTTCAAGTTTGATTACGGGTCAAGTTCGAATCCCGAACCCAAACTTTGACCCAAAGTTCAGCCGAACCCGGCGAAGCCAAATATCCACGGGTCCGCTTAACCCTAGCTGTGAACTCTGTCAATAATAAGCTCATGCTCTGAGATATCTGGAAAGAGGAGTCTCATATGGTCTTGAATAAAAGCGCGTAGATCTTTAGGGTGGATGTCCTCCGAAAGTCCTCTAAACTTTACATTATTTTGGTGGAACAAATCTTCCAGGTCCACCCCCTTAGACTTTAGATGCTCTATCTCTGATGCCAGATCGTTATGGGTGTCTATGAGTTGATTTTGGGACTCAGCAAAGTCTGCCATTTTCATCTCTACATGAGACAGTCTCTTATCCACCGCAGTGATGGAGGACTGCAGTGGTGTTATCAATGCCGTGAGTTCTCACTCCATAGAGCGGCTAAAGAGGACCAACATTTTTTTAATTAGGTTACCAGATGCTGGTTGGTCTGTGTTATGAAAAGTATAGAGGGAGGAAATATTTTGCTCTCTCACCGCTGTGTCTGGCAGCGCCTGTAGCTGTAGTCTAGGCCTCTGCTTTGCAGGGCTAGTAGCTTTTTAAAGCCATTGAGTGAGAAGTCATGGCAGACCGTGGCCGATGGAGGCTTGCGTGGCACAGGCGGAGAGGCTGAAAGATTCTTGAGAGGGGGTCCTATTGTGGAGGGAGACTGTGAGGCAGTAAGTGTACGGCTCTGAGTTAGCTTTAGGTGATCATCATTCACTGGTAATGAGGCTTGGGAACTCGAGCCAGAGGAGCAAGTGGGTGGAGGGAAAGCGGAACCATCTTGCTCCTTTCCCCTTTCAAAGAAAAAGTCCAGCTTACTTTGCTTCCGGATTGACCTCTTGCCTTTGGTCATTATCTAGAGTAGATAATGAGCTTAGCAGGTGAAAAATAAAAATAAAATCAGGTTGTGTGCGTTAGCTTTGTTGTTGATCAGACACAGGAGCTCGGGACTCACGCAGCCATCTTTCTCGGCCAGCAGATCATGCCCCGACTTGATCACTTTTTATTTAATTTTCTTGGGAGATCCCCAAGCAGACCAAAACTTGCAATAATCAGATTGCAACTTATTCAGAATAATAGAAATTGCTCCATTATTCTGTATAGAAATCACTGTATCACAGTTCAGTGCAGCCACCTAGTGGCTTGGAGAGGGATATACTAATAATAAGCCTGGAAGCCTAGTACAGGCTGAGGCTCATTTTTAGAACAGGGTGCTTTCCCCGATCTCTGCTGGGGAAAAGCGCACCTGAACAGTGCTTCCAGTTTTTAACAGTCTCAGATGCCGTTGTGACATTTGACCACCGAATCTGAGTGGTTAAATGTCCAGGTCTGCATTACCGCAGATTGTGGACATTGGCCTTGAGAGCGGGCACCATCTTTAAAAACCTGACATGTGCTGTACATTTACAGGGGATGTCGGGGAGGGGTTAATGGTCACATGACCAAAGTAGCTTTTGTAGATTTTGCCCAGGGCCACATTTGTCTAAAACAGGCCCTGATCCAGGGCTCGAGTCCTGTGGGAACGAGTGGGAATGGCATTCCTGCACTGGGGACTGATGGAGAGGCACTGGGGGCTGGTGGAGAGGCACTGAGGGCTGGTGGAGGGGTACTGGGGGCTGGTGGAGAGGCACTGGGGCCTTATGTAGAGGCACTGGAGGCTGATGGAGAGGCACTGGGGGCTGGTGGAGAGGCACTGGGGGCTGGTGGGGCTGGTGGAGAGGCACTGGGGGCTGGTGGAGAGGCACTGGGGGCTGATGGAGAGGCACTGGGGGCTGGTGGAGAGGCACTGGGGGCTGGTGGGGCTGGTGGAGAGGCACCGGAGGCTGATGGAGAGGCACTGGGGGCTGATGGAGATGAACGGGGACTGGTGGGGCTGATGGAGAGGCACTGGGGGCTGGTGGAGAGGCACTGGGGGCTGGTGGAGAGGCACTGGGGGCTGGTGGATAGGCACTGGGGGCTGGTGGAGAGGCACTGGGGGCTGGTGGAGAGGCACTGGGGGCTGTTGTGAGGCTACTGGGGACTGCTTTGAGGGTACTGGGGGCTGATAGATGGCTGATTTATTATATATAAAAAAAGACTTTATTGATAATATTCATTAAAACAGAGCAAACAAATGAGCTTGCTCACAAATCTTTTCCATTTAGTCAGGGCAGAGGGTCACTGGGTATCAAAGTATCAGTGTATCTATTTATTATATCCCTGACCCAATGTTATTGAGTATATGACTCCTATGGTGTCTGTATAAATGGGTTTCTTTGTGTCTACATAATTATGATTGCCGTTAAGGCACTCAAATCAGTTACTATTTTCACCTCAATACGGCAATGCACCATCTTCTGTTGGTATAGTGCAGACCCATATCTACAGTCAATGTGCTCCCAGGAATCCCTCTGATCTCTTTTGGGGATCCCTTACCCTTGTCTGCACACAACTATCAGCACATTAGCCAGTAAGCTCCTCATATGCTCACACACACTACACTTGCAGGCTTCACACAATGCGCTCTCTCTCCCTCGCAACAACTAGTTCAAGGATCTTATCATTGTGGCCCTGCATTATTCCTCCACCCAAAGGGATATGTATCAACATTGCATTTCTACTCTTCAACGCATTTCCACATCTCTATCATGTGCTGTTTCACCAGGAGTTTTAGGTTAGCATTAGATTCTGATCACTCCTGATGCTGAGCAGTCAGATCAGCTTGGCCTCCTGCAGTAATGTGGACGGATGCGGCTGCAGCCTGGACTTTTAAGGGAAAAACACCACCCACTGGGCTGAGCTCATATCAGTGGAACCAATCAGGATTAGAGTTGTGTCAAACCAACACACCCTGAATGTACCCACATTTTATAAATATACACTAATTGGCGAAATGACATAATCTACTCTGCATTAAACTGTAGTTATTATTAAAGGGGTTGTCCGGGTTCAGAGCTGAATCTGGACATATCCCCATTTTCACCAAGGTAGCCCCCCCAATATGAGCATCGGAGCATTTCCTGCTCTGATGCTCTCCTTTGCTCTGTGATGAATTGTGAAGGGCAAAGGCTTTTTAGATACCGGGCAATTGCGGACGAAAATAGGCAGTTCTATGGGGTTGACGGGCGAGTGTATTGCGGAACATATAGCACTATATCTAGATATTCGCGAATTCTCGGAGTGCCAATATTCTGGATACAAATTCACGATTAGAATATTCACGATCAACACTAATTAGCATATTAGCTTTATTTTTTGCAGAAAGATTTTGGGTATGTCCACATGAGGTAGATATACAGCTGATTTACTGCTGCAGATTTGTACATGGCAAATTCCAAAGCATTTTATAGATTCAGCAAAGTAGAATAATTATCATTCGCATGCTGTGAAAAAAAATCTGCATTTTCTGAATTAATATGGGCGGTGGGAGATGAACACTGCCATTTTATACACAATACAGATAACCAAATTTGGTGTATTTTCTGGCAGTCCATGAGCCAGAAAATCAAGCCAGCAATAAGCTGGTGGAGATTTTAACTATAATTACGCCTTCTTTCAAAAGTGGTAATAATAGAGTCAAATAAAAACACAGCTTTTTTTGAAAAATATACTACTGGTGCAAAAATTTGTATTGTACATTTACGGTACAGTACCAGTCAAAAGTTTGGACACATCTTTTCATTCCTTTCGTTGTAGATTAACATTCACATGAAAAAGATAATGCAATGAACGAACATATTTTTCATTACACTTACATCTTACCCCACTTTTACATATGCCCAAAGTCACTTTAGGATAGTCAGATTTATTTATTTTTTTTTCCTTTTTTTTTTCTATTTTAATCATCTCAACAATTACAATTTTTAAAAGAGAAACAAAATTATAAAGTCATCCCCAACCCACCCTCCAAGAACCCCCAAGAACCCCCCACCTTGCAAGAAAAAAAAAAAAAAAAAGAAACAGGGTCGACCAGACTAATTAACCCTTCCCCAATTCTTCCAAATGTTACCCCACTTCAAGTAGGAACCTCTTTGTTTATAGAGGATCCTCTCGTAGCTTTTCACCTTCTCAACTAAGCCTAACCAATTATTACAATCTTGAGCAGAGGAGGAAAACCATGTTCTAGATATAAGAAGCCTGGCTAGGAACATTACTTTAATCAGCAGACGGCATGTTATGGGTTGGCAATTGACCTCTGTTAAATCCCCCAAAACCAATATCTTGGGAGACAAAGGGATATCAATGTTTAGTTTCCGAACCAGAGTTGTTTGAACCAGTCTACAGTACCTACTCACCATCGGGCAATCCTAAAACAGATGTAAATGATCTTCCTCGGGGTCACCACAACGTGGGCAGTCCGAGGCGGCTCTAAGTCCTCTCCTATATAGCCATAAAGGTGTCACATATATTTTGTGCATAATATTGAATTGTACAATAGTGTGATTAAAATTGTGTGAAACCAAATTTAAACTTTCCCCTATATTCTCCCAGTCCGGAGGGCCCGCTTCTGAAAGTAAGGTTGACCAAGATCTCTGCCCTGGAGAGAAAACTTCCGAATTTTTTTTTTCATTGATTGTCTATAGCAATGTGATACTTTAACTTTCACAGCACCTTTCTTGCAAATTAAATCGTGTAAAAATTCAGGAGTGTCTACAGAAAATAAGTGACTATTAGAAGTACTAGAAAGTGCTAACCTCAATTGGAAATATGCAAACCAAGCTACTTCACCTACATTTTCCTTTTGCTTTAACTCCATAAGGGACAGGACTTGGCTGCCTCTGACCACTTGGTGCAGGTATTGGACATTTTTGGTCCTCCAATAGTGCCATCTGGATCATCTAGATTCACAAGCTTTGGATTATACCACAATGGGGTGCAGATAAGTGATGCCTTAACTTTAAACCAGTTCCTTATGACCACCCAAGCTTTTGTAGCCATTCTGCAGAAGTATTTATAACCAGTCTTTATATTTAATAAGTAATCAGACTCTAATACAGTAAAGAAATTCAAAAAGCCTGAGTCCTTCACCAGTTTTCTACAGAGATGGCTATTTTCCCAATCGTTAAAAAGGCAAAACTGGGAGGCCATAAAGTAACCCCTAAATTAGGGAAGGTTGAGACCTCCCCGATTATAGGGCATAGAAAAATAAAGCATCTTTAGTCTCACACATTTCCTCCCCCAAAGCAAATCATTAATCATCTTCTCTATCAGTCTGAAATACTTATCCTCAATCCATACCGGCGAGTTGCGCAAAACATAAAGAAGCTGGGGCAGCACTACCATTTTTATTAACGAAACTCTGTCCGCTCTTGCGGGCAGGATTTTTTGCCATATCTTAATTTTAGCCCTCAACTTCAACAGCAAGGGAGTCAAATTAAGTTGTAGATATTCTTGAGTTTTGGCGGAAACTGTTATCCCCAGATACTTTATTGAGTCAGAGATCAGTAGCTGATTATTCCAATCTCCTCGCAGCTCGTCTATAGGAAGGAGAGCAGTCTTCTCCCAGTTAACCTACAGGCCAGACAAGTCGGAAAAACGAGTAACCAGCTCCATTACACGAGAAAGTGTATTTTCTGTTTGCTAAATAAAGAACAGGATATATCATCTGCATAAAGGGATATACGATCATGCTTCCCCATTATACCAAAGCCAGCCACTCTCGAGTCCTGCCTTATACTGGCTGCGAGGGGTTCAATATAAATATTAAATAGAAGAGGGGAAAGAGGACAGCCTTGACGGGTGCCTCTTCCTAGTGTAAAACTCTGTCATCAAATCACTGATCCTGATCCTCGCAGCTGGAGAGTTATATAACAATTGAACCATCGCCATAAACCTGGGGCCAAACCCCATTTTTTTCATCACCTCCCAAAGAAAAGCCCACTCCACCCTGTCACCTTTAGTGGCATCCAACGACAGGATGGAGCGGGCGTCACCCCCAGGAGACTGAATATTCGTAAATAATCTATGCAGATTGTGATGAGTGCCCCTTTTTGGCATAAAGCCATTTTGATCTGGATGGATGATAGAGGGCATAACCCGAGAGAGCCTCCCAGCCAGAACTTTTGATAATAACTTAACATCGGTATTTAATAGGGAAATTGGTCTATAAGAACTCAATTCTACATGATCTTTATCTTTTTTTGGAATTAAGACTATCAAGGCCTCCATCATAGAATGTGGTAAACCCCCTCCCTGTAGTGCTTGGGAGAAAACTTCTAGCATATGAGGAAGAATCGCATCGCTGTACTTGCGATAGAATTCATACGGGAAGCCATCTAACCCTGGCGATGAGTTCCCAGAGATGGATCTCAAAGCCTCCTGTAACTCCAAAAGAGACAGATCCTCTTCCAAAGATTTTATTTCAGCTTCTGTTAAAGTCGGAAGAGGAATTTTCTCCAGGAACCGCCTCGTCAGGTCAGGTGGCATACCGGGTGGGGCTCTATATATCTGAGCAAAGTATTGTAAAAAGGTATCTCTAATTCCCTCTGGATCTGATATAATTTCTCCATCTAGATTGCGGATTATGGTAATAGCTTTCTTTTTCTTATCTTGTTGTGCAACTATTCTGGCTAAGAGCTTACCAGGGCGTCCAGACTCCGAAAAATACTTTTGCCCCTTAAAAAAAACTCTATGGTTTGCTTTCTCGGTTACGTATTTCTCCAAAGAACAGCTAGCCTTCTGCATCTCTCCCTTGTTGTGTTCATTAAGTTGGCTAATAAATCGCTCCATTGTCGATGCGACAGACTTAGGCCTCTTGCACACGAACGTATTTTACGGACCGTATACTGGCAGTTTTTTCAGTTCAGTACACTTACAGTATACTGAACCATTCACTTCAATGGGTCTGCAAAAAATACTGAAGTGTCTCCGTATACCTTCCGTTTCCGTTTCTCAGTTTTTTCTGTTCCGTTTAAATATAGACCATGTCCTATTCTTGTCCGCAAATCACGTTCAGTGGCTCCATTCAAGTCAATGGGTCTGCAAAAAAAACGGAAAGCATACTGAAGTGCATCCGTATGTCTTCCGTATCCGTTCCGTTTTTTTCGGAACCATCTATTGAAAATTTTAAGACCAGCCCAATTTTTTCTATGTTATTATGGTATATGCCAAACGAAAAAACGGAACGGAACAACGGAACCGAAACGGAAACAAAACGGAAGCAAAAAACGGAAAAACGGATCCATTATAAACGGACAGCAAAACACTGAAAAAAAAATAAGTTCGTGTGCAAGAGGCCTTAGGCCCCTTTCACATGGGCGAGTTTTCCGCGCGGGTGCAATGCGTGAGGAGGACGCATTGCACCCGCACTGAATCCGGACCCATTCACTTCTATGGGGCTGTGCACATGACAGTTGATTTTCACGCATCACTTTTGCGATGCGTGAAAATCGCAGCATGCTCTATCTTCTGCGTTTTTAACGGTACGCAGGCCACATAGGCTGGGTTCACACGAGCGTTGCGGATGCGTTCAGTGAAAACTGTGCAATTTCACAGGCAAAGCCATTCAGTTTTGCCTGCGATTGCGTTCAGTTGTTCAGTTTTTTCCGCGCAGGTGCAATGCGTTTTGATGCGTTTTTCACGCGCGTGATAAAAAACTGAAGGTTTACAAACAACATCTCCTAGCAACCATCAGTGAAAAACGCAACGCACTCGCACTTGCTTGCGGATGCAATGCGTTTTTCACGCAGCCCCATTCATTTTTATGGGGCTGCGGATGCGTTTATAATGCATAAGATAGAGCATGCTGCGATTTACACGCGTTGCAGAAGTGATGCGTGAAAAAAAAACGCTCATGTACAGCCCCATAGAAATGAATGGGTCAGGATTCAGTGCGGGTGCAATGCGTTCACATCACGCATTGCACCCGCGCAGAAATCACGCTCGTGTGAATGAAGCCATAGAAGTGAATGGGGCTGCGGGAAAATCGCAAGCATCCGCAAGCAAGTGCGGATGCTTTGCGATGTTCCCGCATAGTTGCTATGCAACCATCGGGATGTGTAACCGATTCTGTATTATTTCACATTATAACATAGTTATAATGTAAAATAATACCCTTGGCCATCTTCCTAATGTTTAAACCGGTGCAGAATGGGTTAAAAATAATAAACTAATAATAACTTACCTGTTCCATTTGATCGCGAAGCCCGGCATCCTCTCCGTTAGCTTGCTAGTAGGAAAAGGACCTGTGATGATGTCACATGGTCACATGGACCAATCACATGCTCCATCACCATAGTGCGTTAACTATGTTATAATGTGAAATAATACCAGCGGGACAATTTCTGACCCAAACATGCACTTCTGTGAAGAAGTGCAGGTTTGGGTCTGGGTACCAAAAGTGCCGATTTTTCTCCCGCGCGTGCAAAACGCATGACAGCGCTTTGCACTCGCAGGGAAAAATCGCGGCGATTCCCGCAACGCACCCGCACTGTTTGACGGACTGCACCCGCAACGCCCGTGTGAAAGAGGCCTTAGTCAGTTCCTCCTCTTTTTTCTTAAATGTTTTCCTTACTGCAGCAATATCACTTAAGAAAACCCCCCTCAGATTTGCTTTCAAGGCATCCCAAACTGAGTTGATGTTGGCAGAGGGGAGATTCACCTCCCAAAAGGAGGATATAAGTGATTTAATAGATTGGTGGTTATCCATGATGGTAAACCAATATGGGTTCAGCTTAAATCCAAGCCCCCTATTGTCTTTACTCTCCCCAGTGGAAACCTCAATTGTTACGGGTGCATGGTCTGAGACTGTTCTTACCCCATATCATATCCTCCAAATGTTCTTCAAATTGCTCTCATTGGTGAATGCTAAATCGATCCTGGACATTGCTCTACCACCCCTGTTAACACAGGAATATACTCTCTTTCCTCCGCCAAGATGTTCTCATATATCCACCACTCCAACCTCCGAGCAAAACTGGGGCAATGGGGAATTAAAAAAATTCCTCACCAAGTCTGCATCTAATGTTAGTCTGTCCTTTTTAGGGTCCATAACAGCGTTAAAATCCCCCATCAGAATGAGCCGACATTCTGGTCTCTTTTCCAGAAAAAGCAATAATTGGATAAGTGGATACATTGAAAATGGTGGAGGTATATAGAAAAAAGCAAGAATATAGCTATAGCCATAGAGCTTACCATATAAAAAAATAAATCTGCCCTGATCGCCTATATAGGATTCTGCCAAGATGAAATCTACAGAATTATGGATCAATACCGAGACGCCCCTAGAGGCACTACTGAAAGTGGAGTGGTAAGATTGACCCTGGGAACACACCTGAGCGTTTTTCAGCGCGTTCAAACGCGCTGAAAAACGCTCAACATGTGAAAAGCCATGCATCCCTATGGGCATGGTTCACATTCGGGAGTTTTACAGCGCGTTTGAACACGCTATAAAACGCCCAACGCCCGAACAAGTACATGAGCTTCTTTTGGGTGTTTTAACGCGCCTATGGACAATGTTGCCATAGGGGAGAATCACTGAATCGAGCGTATGACGCGCGTTTCTTAGTTACAAAAACGCTCATCCAAAAACGCGAGTAAAATGCGCGTCATACGCGCGATTCAGAAACGCCTAGGTGTGTCCCCAGCCTGAGAGTGCCATCCCGTCATCAAACGGGTCACGGTCTCCTTGGTAAGATGGGTTTCTACTATACAGATAATTGCAGGGAGATATATTTTTACTGCATAGTGGCTTGCCTTTTAACCCTTTCACCAAGACCTCTAACATTCCAGGAGAAAATTCTAATGAACATCAATTAAAACGCGGGAAAAAAAAAAAAAAGGCAGGATAGTCAGATTTATTACTGTGATAAATGTGGTTTGACTGTAGCAGTTTATCCTTCAGTAAGCGGCTTTACAAAAGTCGCACGTCTTTACAAAAAAGCTGCATGTTCTATTAAAAAGTCGCATAAGAGAAGCATGGTCTCCCCTGGAGAGAAATTGCGCATTTTTGCGACTTTTTAAATGGTTTCAATAGTAAATATGTCTAGAGATTCATTTACATAAAACAACATGCGCCACTTTAACAAAACTGGAGCGCTTAGTGCAGAGCTTGAAAAAGTCGCAAAAAAATTTGCAATTTTACCGATTGCACATTTTTGGAGACTTTTCACTCCATTAAAGTGACTTTAGCTAATGATAAATCTGGCCCAGGGAATGAAATAGTCAAAAAAGCAGTATTAAACAAACTCGAATGTTTTATCTTTTAGATTACTCAAAGTTACCACCATTTGCTTTGATGACAGTTTGGCCTCTTGCACACGGCTGTTGTGGTTCTGTTCCGTGTATTGGGGATCGCAATTTGCTGTCCCCAATGCACGGGCAACGTCTGTGCGGCGGCCGGGGCAGATCGAGACCCAATAAACTTGAATGGGTCCGTGATCAGTCCGTACTGCAAAAAAATAGAACAAGTTTTATTATTTCGCTGTGCGGAGGCACGGACAGAAACACCACAGAAGCACTCCGTAGTGCTTCCGTGGAGTACCGATCCATGCTTCCGTTCTGCATCTCCCTGATTGCAGACCCACTCAAGTGAATGGGTCCGCATCCGTGATAAGGAGTGCAAACGGGCGGGTGCCCATGTATTGTGGACCGGCCGTATGTGGGCCGCAATATGACAATGGAACCACAACAGCTGCATGCAAAAAGCCTTTTTCACACTCCTTGTATTATCTCAATCAGCTTCATGTGGCAGTTGCCTGTATTGTTTTCCAACAGCCTTGAGTTCCCTGAAATGCTGAACATTTGTTTGCTGTTTTTCAGGTGATTGTAGAACACAATGTATGTATATGTATAAACAATAAAAGAACATATCCACGGCACTCACCCTGTCATAGGAAGTCCATTTTATTCAATATCAGTGGCCTTAAGAAAGCATCACATGACACGAAACGTCAGTTGGCTGGCTCTATTCAGTTTTGAATAATTGGAGGGGGTGGGTTTGGAAATTCTCTTTATAAATTTCAAAATTGCTTCTAAAATTCAAACCTTTTGCTAAAGTAAACGTATGGGGAATGTTACTTAATTATGAGGTATGACTATCCGTCTTAACTCCTTTGCTACCAGCACTGTACATGTACAGCACTGTAGCAAAGTGCAAACATGGCGCTCGCTCGTGCGTGCAGCTGGTGTCATGGCTGGCAAGTCTCCACTATTTCAAACAGCAGATAAGGGCCAATAAGGATGCTAGTAATTGAATTCAATGCATTGGTCTCTCTGAAGAGACCCAGGGTATTGAAGCTGCAATTCTTATCTTGGCCAGCAAGTGGCATGCGAAAATAAGAAATGATGAGCAATTATGTACAAATAATGGATATAAAAGAAAGACCCCTGATTGTTCAAAATAAAAGATAAAAAAGAAAGAATTTTGTAGGCTCAAAAACGAGCTTCAAAATCATAAAGTCAAAAAATGGTAAACATCTATATAAAAAAATTAAAATATTAAATTTTAAATCACCCCCTGTCCGTAGAATCAAAAAATAAATTTGTAAATAATATATATATATATATATATATATTTGAGGACGGTTTCATTGGGAAAACCGAAACGTTGCCCTTGTTGAAATAAAGACACAGAACACTGAAGGTGGTGCCGTGGATTTCGTTTCTTTTTTATGTATTCAGAGAGTTGGAGTCCCTCTCTGCACCACAGGCACACCAAGCTACTTACAAGCGGTGCGGTTCATCAACTTTTTTGCTACTATATATATAAATTAATCCCCATATGTGTATGTCCATCAACGCATATCCAACCTCTTAGGATGATTATACAACACCTGAGTGAAGATAAAAAAACTTGGTCATAAAACTAACTCACAGCGATAAAGGAACATGCCGATACTGCTTGGCGTCATCAAACTGTTACTGCTCATGCTCCAAAAAACAGACGGCCGATGTCGTGAATTGATGACGCCAAGCAGTATCGGCATGTTCCTTTATCGCTGTGAGTTAGTTTTGTGACCAAGTTTTTTTATCTTCACTCAGGTGTTGTATAATCATCCTAAGAGGTTGGATATGCCTTGATGGACATACACATATGGGGATTAATTTGTCCTAATAAGCACTTATGCACTTTAGTCTTTTTTTTTATATATTATGATATATGAAATGTATGCAATTTATGGGTATGAATTATATGGACACATTGAAGTATTTTTTTCACTTTTTTACTTGTTTCTATGTATAAGATATGTTTTTATTTGCTCATCACACTTAATCATGTTTAATTGTATTGCTATGCATTATGGGTATATATACCCTATGTGAACACCATTTTGTATGCTTGAGAAAGACTGCATTGAGCAGTTGAAACGTTGCAGGGGAATAAAAGTCGGTCCACTTGTTTTTCACATTTTTGGAGTGCTGCTTCAATTTTTGGATATTTATATATATATATATATATATATATATATATATAGAGCCTTCCAATGTTGTGTTTAAATACCATACACCAGGCATGCTCAATCTGGGGCCCTCTAGCTGTTGCAAAACTACAACTCCCAGCATGCTTGAACAGCCAACAGATATTAGTCTACAGCAGGGCAGCAGGGCTTGGTGGGAGTTGTACTTTTCAACAGCTGGAGGGCCGCAGATCCGCACAACTTTTTCTTTGTAAACAGGCAGCTCTTTAACTCTTTCATGACCAGGATTTATTGATGCTCCTGTATCCAGGTTGAATTTGCAGTTCTAATATACACTGTTGATGATAACATCTTTACTGCTTTGCATTAACATTTCAAACTTAGTTTTATTCCCAAGACACATGGGGTTGTTAATTTTTTTTCCACATTTTTCTTTTTTTATGACAAATAGGTAAAAACATGAAAAAGACACCTTTGTGTTATTTTGCTCACTACTTATTTGCGGCGAATTGCATTAAAAACAGCTATATCCTGGCTGCAGAGAGCCTTTATAGTAGTGTAGAACACTGCGCCTTGCAGTAAAATGCATGCGGAGTCTGCTGTGGTAGTGAAATAATACTGTGAGTCAGTATAACATGCATATGACAGGCATCGCTCTTCACTTATTTAGGCAGTCACGGGGCAAAAACTGAACAAATAACTAAAGTGTTAACTCAGCCTTACAGGTTATTGTTAGCGCCAAGAAGAAGCGCACTCCTTTTTCACTGTCAGCTTATTCCACATAGATGTCTACAGAACCTGTTCTAGTAAACGCTTATACAAGTAGAGCCCCCCCAACATTTGGGAGAGGGTGTCAGCACTAAGTTTGTGTTGATGTCACTGATTTTTTTGCCCTTACTCTGATCTGTCAGAACAATAACCCTCAAAAAACGTATTCTGTCTGTTGAGCATCCGCCGTCACTCGGTCAGCATTTGGTCAGTAATCCATCAATATTGCTAATGCCAAACAAAACAGGAGTGGATCAAAAACAGAGATGACACGTGAATGGAATATTTGCATGTCTTCTGTGTTTTGTAACCACTCCTGCTTTTGGCTACCAAATCACAAGCCAATTCTGATTGGACCATACAGGGCATACAGCTGCTACACAGACAGGATCCGTTGTGTCTGGCAGATCAGAGAAGGGTCAAATAAATGATGATGTCAGCCAGGCCAAAAGGCAAAATAGTGGCCCAGTCATGAAGTGGGCAGGGTGGGACCAGCATGAGAAGTCCACAGGGTGGCAACGTGACATCATGTGGAGGTGGCAGCAGCATGAGGAGACCACAGGGTGGCAGGGTGACATAGTGTAGAGGTGGCAGCAGAATGAGGAAACCACAGAGTGACCCAGTGACAGTGTGGAGGTGGAAGCAGCATCAGAAGGCCACAAAGTGGCAAGGTGACATAGTGTGGAGGTGGCAGCAGCATAAGGAGACCACAGAGTGGCAAAGTGACATAGTGTGAAGGTGGCAGCAGCATCAGGAGGCCACATAGTGGCAAGGTGACAAAGTGTGGAGGTGGCAGCAGCATCAGGATGCCACAGAGTGGCAATGTGACATAGTGTGGAGGTGGCAGCAGCATCAGGAAGCCACAGAGTGGCAAGGTGACATAGTGTGGAGGTGGTAGCAGCATGATGAGACCACAGAGTGGCCTGGTGACAGTGTGGAGGGGGCAGCAGCATCAGGATGCCACAGAGTGGCATTGTGACATAGTTTGGAGGTGACAGCAGCATCAGGAGCCCACAGAGTGGCAAGGTGACATAGTGTGGAGGTGGCAGCAGCATCAGGAAGCCACAGACTGGCAAGTTGACATAGTGTGAAGGTGACAGCAGCATCAGGAGGCCACAGAGTGGCAAGGTGACATAGTGTGGAGGTGGCAGCAGCATGAAGAGACCATAGAGTGGCAAGGTGACATAGTGTGGAGGTGGCAGAAGCATCAGAAGACCATAGATTGGCAAGGTGATATGTATGTTATTAAGGCTGATTAGTCAGCCTGCATTTGTTGGAGGGCGGAGGCTCTTTATATACGAGCCACAGCCTCACTCACGGGCGTGTGTTCTCAGGTGCACAGCTGCCGCTGGGTGTCATTAGCAAACTAGCTTCTCTGGTGGTAGGATCCTTTCTTTGCAGCATGGAGCTTATTATTTTGCTCTCTGCTACCGTAGCATGCACGCGCCATAATATGTAAGTAAGTTGGGCCAACGCCGTCTCTCCTGGCTGGTCAGAACCGACTGCTAGCGAACGGGAGGCTTCGCCTCAGAATCTGCTACCTCAGGTTTGTTCGTTGGGGCAAAATATTTCTATTTCTTTTCAACTTTGTTTGTTTGGCAATAGGAGTTAGTTCCTATAAATCTTACAAGTTTTACTTTGCTTTGATCGTCTTGTATGAAAAGTTACTTCAGCCGATTTGCTGTAAGGCAGAGTTACCCGATCTGCACATGACATCATGTTTGGAGATCAGACACAGCTGTTATTGTTTAGGCCTCTTGCGGTAGCTGTTTCTTGCCGAGTGTCTCCCCCCTCCCCCCACTACCACCATCTTTAGACTTCACGTATTTTACTGCTCATGTACTTAAAACCCTGCCGCTCTTTTATGCTCTGCTGTTATCCTGAGCAGCATTTACACTTTCGGCTGTTATTTCATGTCTTATGCTTCTTATGCCTACTATTGCACCATGCTTCATACGCCTCAGATGCATCCGCACGTCTTTTACTGTCACAGCACTTTCCTACTCTGCTCATTCCCAGACCAGCCTTTACATTTGGCTGTTACGCCATGTTTTACTCCCTGCTCACCGGAGCTGTGCCCACATGTCTGCTATTTTCATCATTCTTCACCCGTTAATCACATTCAAGCTGCGTTCACCTGTTGGCTTTTACATCACATTCCGTACCCAGCCAATATCCGGATCCATATTACACGTCTGTTATTACATGTTGTATACTCGGCTTTCAGCCATAGCTGCTACTGTTACTCCATTTTTTTTTTCTCTGGACGCATCACACTGGTGTTCACACCTTGCTCCACTCACAACCAGAGCTGTGTTCATGAGTCAACTGGTATACCATGCTAACTCACAGTGAGAGCTGTGTTTACACGTCCGCTGTCACAACATGTTCATACTAGGCTTGTTTCAGAGCTGCATTCATGTTCACTGTTACATCATGTTTATGCTCCACTCACATTTAGAGCTGCTATTCTACCAATTTCATTATCGGCCACACCCAGAGGTGCATTCACACTTACGCTGTCAAATCATTTTTTTGCACTCCACCCACGACCAGAGTTACATTCATATGTCTATCAGTATATCACACGTCCTATGCTACTACAGGTTCTTTCCAGGCCCATTTCAAGAACTGCATTCACGTCGCTGTTAAATCTATGTTATGCTCTGTTCACAACCAGAGCTGCTGTTATACCAAATTTCATGCTCTGCTTATACCCAAAGTTGTGTTCACACTTCTACTGCTACACCAGGTTGTATACCCCACTCACCAAAGCCGCTTTCCATGTCTGCTGTCATATCAAGTTAACCACCTCAGCCCCCCTAGCTTAAACACCCTTAATGACCAGACCACTTTTTACAATTCTGCACTACACTACTTTCACGGTTTATTGCTCGGTCATACAACTTACCACCCAAATGAATTTTACCTCCTTTTCTTCTCACTAATAGAGCTTTTATTTGGTGGTATTTCATTGTTTCTGACATTTTAACTTTTTTTGATATAAAAAAAATGACATTTTTCGCTTTCTGTTGTAATTTTTTTTTTAAAAACTACATTTCTATATAAATTTTTCTCAAAATTTATTGTTCTACATGTCTTTGATAAAAAAAATGCAATAAGTGTATATTTATTAGTTTGGGTAAAAGTTATAGCGTTTACAAACTATGGTGCGAAAAACTGAATTTCCGCATTTTGAAGCAGCTCTGACTTTCTCAGCACCTGTCATGTTTCTTGAGGTGCTAGAATGCCAGGATAGTATAAATACCCCCCAAATGACACCATTTTAGAAAAAAGACACCCCAAAGTATTCACGGAGGGGCATAGTGAGTTCATGTATGATTTAATTTTTTTTCACAAGTTAGCGGAAAATGACACTTTCTGGGGAAAACAAAATAATAAAGTTTCCATTTCTGCTAACTTCTGGCAAAAAATAAAATAAAATCTTCCACGGACTCACTATGCCCCTCAGTGAATACCTTGGGGTTACTTTCCGAAATGGGGTCATTTGTGGGGTGTGTTTACTGTTCTGGCATTTTAGGCGGGGCTAAATTGTGAGCAACCCTGTAAAGCCTAAAGGTACTCGTTGGACTTTACGCCCCTTTACGCACCTAGGCTGCAAAAAAGTGGCACACATGTGGTATCACCGTACTCAGAAGAAGTAGGGCAATGTGTTTTGGGGTGTATTTTTATATATACCCATGCTGGGTGAGAGAAATATCTCTGTAAATTGTCAACTTTGTATAAAAATTTTTCAAAGTTGTCATTTACAGAGAGGTAAATTCTGTAAATTCCCAAGGTATTCCGTGAGGCACATGGCGAGTTCATAGAAGATTTGTTTTTTGGCACAAGTTAGCGGAAATTGACTATTTATTTATTGTTTTAAATAAAATTTTACATGAACTCACCATACCCCTCACGGAATACCTTGGGGTGTCTTCTTTCTAAAATGGGGTCACATGTGGGGTATTTATACTGCCCTGGAATTTTAGGGGTCCTAAAGCGTGAGAAGTAGTTTGGAATCCAAAGGCGTAAAAATGCCCTTCTTCTCACGCTTTAGGGCCCATAAAATGCCAGGGCAGTATAAATACCCCATATGTGACCCCATTTTAGAAAGAAGACACCCCAAGGCATTCCGTGAGGGGTATGGCGAGTTCATAGAAAAAAAAAAATTTTGCCACAAGCTAGCGGAAATTGACTTTTTTTTTTTCTTACAAAGTCTCATATTCCACTAACTTGTGACAAAAAATTAAATTTTACATGAATTCACCATACCCCTCACGGTTTATTTTGGGTGTCTTCTTTTCAAAATGGGGTCACATGTGGGGTATTTATACTGCCCTGGCATTTGAGGGTCTCCGCAATCATTACATGTATGGCCAGCATTAGGAGTTTCTGCTATTCTCCCTATATTGAGCATACGGGTAATGAGATTTTTTTTTTTCCATTTAGTCTCTGGGCTGGAAAAAAAAAATGTACGGCACAGATTTCTTCTTTCGCATAAATCAATGTGGATGAAAAAATCTCTGTCATAAAATTTGCAAAAAAAAAAAAAGAGGGGAAAGTACATAGGAGTGCTTGTGAAGTAAGGTCCCATTCACACGCCCACAAAAATGCCTGCATCTATTCCGCAATTGTGCGGAATAGATGGGGACCCATTCATTCATTTTGCAGAGCTGCGGCCGCGAACTTCCGGGATTCGGCCCCGAAACATCAGGCTGCAGCTCCGCAAAAGAGAGAGCATGTCCTATTCTTGTCCGCAATTATATATCTGCTTTATACCATGCTTTTCACTCTCTACCTATACTCAGAGCCGCCCATACCACGTGTTTTAGGTACCATTTACATCCAAAGCTGCATTCCCCCATCTGTTGTACTCATGTGTTGTACTCTGCTCCCACTCAAAGCTGCATTCTCCTGTTCATTGCTACATCATGGTTTTACTCAATAATCTCACCGGGGCAGTCGGCACCCACCGCACTGGTTCCTCTCTCCCGACAAACATAACTGCGTTCTTTTCAGGATTACGTTCCTTTCCTCGGTGGTCTGTTACATTCCATCGGTTTACTTTTCTGTTCACTTCAGTTAAAAAAATAAAAAATTATTTTGGTCTTCTTTAACCACTTGCCCCCACGCTAACGCCGATGGGCGTCAGCGCGGCGGCTCTCTCAGGTCTCACTGCCACCTATCGGCGTCATCTAGTGAGACCCGAGATTTCGCATGAACGCGTGCGCGTCGTGTGCGCGCGTTCATGCGATCGGAGCCGGGACAACTGAAACTACAGCCTGCCAGCGCTGATCATGCGCTGGCAGGCTGTAGATGTGGAAAAAAACGCATTTAAATCGCATATCAGATGCTGTTTTGTAAACAGCGTCTGATGTGCCTGCTGTCTGCTCGTCTGGTGGTCCCTTTGTCTGGGACCACCAGAGGAAACATAGGTAAAGTGCACCAATCACTACACCCCCCCCCCACCCCCCATCACTGATTAGCCCCTGATCACCCATGTCACCCCTCCTGATCACCCCCTGTCATCCCCCCTGTCACTAATCACCCCCCTGTAAGGCTCATTCAGACGTCCTTATGTGTTTTGCGGATCCATGGATCTGCGGATCCATGGATCTACGGATCCGCAAAATACGTACACCGGCAATGTACTTTCCGCATTTTGCAGATCCGCACATTGCCAGAACTATATAGAAAATGCTTTTTCTTGTCCGCAATTGCGGACAAGAATAGGACATGTTCTATATTTTTGCGGAACGGAAGTGCAGGCTCGGAAGCGCGGATCCGTAATTCCGGATCCGAGCGGGACAAAGTCTGTCCCCATAGAAATGAATGGGTCCGCAATTCCATTCCGCAAACAGAATTGCGGACGTGTGAATGGGGCATAAGGGTCCCTTATGACCGACAGTTAGTTAGCTACTTGTTAGGTAGTTAGTGCCCAGCCCACCGCACCGCAGTCACTGATTTTGGCAGAGATTTTTTCATCCACATTGATCGATGCGAATGAAAAAATCTGTGCCGTTCATTTTTTTTTTTTCTTAAGCCCAGCGGCTGAACGGAAAAAAAAATCTCATGTATGCTCAATATAAGGAGAATCGCAGAAACTCCTAATGCTGGCCATACGTGTAATAATTGCGGAGAACCTCAATGTCAAGGGCAGTACAAACACCTCACATGTGACCCCATTTAAGAAAGAAGACACCCAAGGTATTCCGTGAGGGGTATGGTGAGTTCATGCAAAATTTTATTTTTTGTCACAAGTTAGTGGAATATGAGACTTGTAAAAAAATATATATATATATATTAATTTCCGCTAACTTGTGGCAAATTTTATTTTTTTTCTGTGAACTCGCCATGCCCCTCACGGAATACCTTGGGGTGTCTTCTTTCCAAAATGGGGTCAATTGTGGGGTATTTATACTGCCCTGGCATTTTAGGGGCCCTAAAGCGTGAGAATCCAAATGCGTAAAAATGCCCTGTGAAATTCTAAAGGTACTCATTGGAATTAGGGCCCCTTTGCGCATCTTGGCTGCAAAAAAGTGTCACACATGTGGTATCGCCGTACTCAGGAGAATTAGGGCAATGAGTTTTGGGGTGTATTTTTATATATGCCCATACTTTGTGTGAGAAATATCGCTGTAAACGACAACTTTTTATTTTTTTTTATACAAAGTTGTCAATTTACAGAGATATTTCTCTCACCCAACATGGGTATATGTAAAAATACACCTCAAAACACATTGCCCTACTTCTCCTGAGTACGGCGATACCACATGAGTGACACTTTTTTGCAGCCAAGATGCGCAAAGGGGCCCTAATTCCAATGAGTACCTTTAGCTTTTACATGGCTGCTCACAATTTAGCCCCGCCCAAAATGCCAGAACAGTAAACACCCCACAAATGACCCCATTTTGGAAAGAAGACACCCCAAGGTATTCGCTGAGGGGCATAGTGAGTCCATGAAAAATTGAACTTTTTGTCAAAAGTTAGCGGAAAGGGAGACTTTGTGAGAAAAAAACAATAAAAAATCAATTTCCGCTAATTTGTGCCAAAAAAAAAATCTTCTGTGAACTCGCCATGCCCCTCACGGAATACCTTGGGGTGTCTTCTTTCCAAAATGGGGTCACATGTGTGGTATTTATACTGCCCTGGCATTTCAGGGGCCCTAAATCGTGAGAAGAAAAATGCTTAAAAATGCCCTCCTAAAAGGTACTCATTGGAATTTGGGCCCCTTTGCGCATCTTGGCTGCAAAAAAGTGTCACACATGTGGTATCACCGTACTCAGGAGAAGTAGGGAAATTAGTTTTGGGGTGTATTTTTACATATACCCATGCTGGGTGAGAGAAATATCTCTGTAAATTGATAACTTTGTATATTTTTTTTTTTAAAAGTTGTCATTTTTTGAGATATTTCTCACACACAGTATGGGTATATGTAAAAATACACCCCAAAACACATTGCCCTACTTCTCCTGAGTACGGCGAAACCACATTTGTGACACTTTTTTGCAGCCAAGATGCGCAAAGGGGCCCTAAAACCAATGAATACTTTTTGGATTTCACAGGGCATTTTTACGCATTTGGATTCTCAGGCTTTAGGGCCCCAAAAATGCCAGGGCAGTATAAATACCCCACATGTGACACCATTTTAGAAAGAAGACACCCCAAGGTATTCCGTGAGGGGCATGGCGAGTTCACAGAATTTTTTTTTTTTTGGCACAAGTTAGCGGAAATTGATATATATATATTTTTTTTTACAAAGTCTCATATTCCACTAACTTGTGACAAAAAAATAAAATTTTACATGAACTTACCATACCCCTCACGGAATACCTTGGGGTGTCTTCTTTCTAAAATGGGGTCACTTGTGGGGTATTTATACTGTCCTGGCATTTTAGGGGTCTCTAAAGCCTGAGAAGAAGTCTGGAATCCAAATGCGTAAAAATGCCCTGTGAAATCCTAAAGGTACTCATTGGAATTAGGGCCCCTTTGCTCACCCAGGCTGCAAAAAAGTGTCAATCATGTGGTATCTCCGTACTCAGGAGAAGTAGGGCAATGTGTTTTGGGGTGTATTTTTATATATACCCATACTTTGTGTGAGAAATATCTCTGTAAATGACAACTTTTAAAAAAATTTTATACAAAGTTGACAATTTACAGAGATATTTCTCTCACCCAGCATGGGTATATGTAAAAATACACCCCAAAACACATTGCCCTACTTCTCCTGAGTACGGCGATACTACGTGTTTGACACTTTTTTGCAGCCTGGGTGCGCAAAGGGGCCCAAATTCCAACGAGTACCTTTAGGTTTTACATGGCTGCTCACAATTTAGCCCCGCCCAAAATGCCAGAACAGTAAACACACCCCAAAAATGACCCCATTTCGGAAAGTAGACACCCCAAGGTATTCACTGAGGGGCATAGTGAGTCCGTCTGAGATTTTTTTTTTTTGCCAGAAGTTAGCAGAAATGGAAACTTTATTATAATTTTTTTTTCCTCAGAAAGTGTCATTTTCCGCTAACTTGTGAAAAAAAAATGAAATGATACATAAACTCACCATGCCCCTCCGCGAATACTTTGGGGTGTCTTCTATCAAAAATGGTGTGATTTTGGGGGTATTTATACTATCCTGGCATTCTAGCACCTGAAGAAACATGACAGGTGCTCAGAAAGTCAGAGCTGCTTCAAAATGCGGAAATGCACTTTTTTGCACCATAGTTTGTAAACGCTATAACTTTTACCCAAACCAATAAATATACACTTATTGGATTTTTTTTTTATCAAAGACATGTAGAACAATTCATTTTGTGAATTTTTTTTATAGAAATGTAGTTTTTAAAAAAAAAATTTACAACAGAAAATGAAAAATGTCATTTTTTTGCAAAAATGTCTTTACATTTTTATTGATACCAAAAAAAGTTAAAATGTCAGCAATAATGAAATACCACCGAATGAAAGCTCTATTAGTGAGAAGAAAAGGAGGTAAAATTCATTTGGGTGGTAAGTTGTATGACCGATCAATAAACAGTGAAAGTAGTGTAGTGCGGATTTGTAAAAAAGGGCCTGGTCACTAGGGGGGTATAAACCTGTGGTCTTCAAGTGGTTAATCCTGGTTCATATTCACTCAGACTGGTCCCCTTTTACTTCTGGTTCGTATTCACTCAGATTGGTCTCCTGCCCCAGTTCACCAAACAGCTCCTCAGCGGAGGTCAGTAGGAGTAAGTTTCCTGCTATGTTTTCACAAGCTGTCACGATAAGAGTCTTCTCTTAGCGAACTTGCAATGCCTCAGGCTCTTGTTTTTCTCCCATCTCTGTTTCAATTTCATGTTTACGTTTTATCGTTCGCGGTGGTTAGTGTTTTATGTATGCCTGTGCTTCGAATTACTAATGTCTATATTTTCAATGCCTGTTGGCAGTTATGTTTCTTAGGCCACCTTCTAGCCAATCCAATCATTCAAGCTGCTGCATATCCCATCAGGTCCGGCTTACGCTTTAATTACTTATCATCATCGCAACATCATCCAGATCAGTCTCTCGGCTTTGGGGGCCCTATAACTGCTTCGGCCTCTGGCTTCGGGGGCCCTATGACTGATCCGGCCTCATGGCTCCGGGGCCCCCATGACCGTTTTTTGTGTTTTCGTTTGTTAGGGGTACGACATGGTTGTAGGCTGGTTAGTGTCCCAGGTTTGCTGTTTGAGGGGGTCATGGTAATGTGAGTCCCCAATGCATTCTGGTGCTGCATGAGTGGTTTATTAAAAAAAAAAAATCATAAGAGGCTCGCACAGGTGGCTATTCGAATATAGGACCTCACGTTTGGCACCGACACTTGTAGTTCGCACAGCCATCTGATGGCTTGGCTTAGAGGATTTAACAATTGAGATCGACATTGGTAATTCATATGGCCATCTGATACTATTTTCCATGGCACACCTTTCAGAAGTTTTCTTTTGTTCATTTAAATTTTACAGATTAGTATTTGCGGTTCATTTCAGCCTCATTTCATTAAGAAGCTTACCCCATGTCTTTGTCTTTTTAGGTTATCGAGTCCCGGTTGATTACTAAACCCGTCGGGTTAAGCCCCAATCTTTTCCCCAGCCATCCTTAATTGTTAAGTTTCGCATACCGGCGGCTGCCCGGCCCCATGGGCCCTGGCGGTCGCTTCGACCCCATGGCTTCAGGGGTCCGACCAATGGTTGTCTGTCCACCTGTGCAGCTATGCTTTTAGTTTTTAATGACTCACATCTTTACCTGCTTATGTTATTTAGGTTTCATTTTAGTTAATGTCCGTTGTCTCCATTTTCTGTCATGTTTCCCTTCGTCTTTTCAGGTCACGCAGTTGAACTCATGTTGGGGGTCACCTTCCACGTCGGTCAGGTTTTGTTGGTTTAATTTCACCAGGTCTCATGGTTTAATTTCGCTTGCACATTATTCAGATCAGGTCAACTTCCGGTCCATGGCTTCGGGGACCCGATGACAGCTTCGGTCCCATGGCTTCGGGGGCCCGATGACAACTTCCGGTCCATGGCTTTGGGGGCCTGATGACAGCTTCAGCCCCATGGCTTCGGGGGCCCGATGACAGCTTCGGCCCTATGGCTTCAGGGGCCCGATGACAGCTTCGGCCCCATGGCTTCGGGGGCCTGATGACAGCTTCGGCCCCATGGCTTTGGGGGTCCGATGACTGTTTTCAGTCCTGCTGGGCTGATTACCTTGTTGGTTGTTCATCTATACATCTAGATTTGGCCCATATGTATCACATACATACCTGCTTCCCTAATCTCCTAATAATCCATGTTGATCGCTCACTTTATGTTTTTGTCCGCAAACTGGTACGGTTCGCCCTACAGCATCATTGTCATGTCTTACGCAGATATTTCATATTGCTTTAATTGTTCATGCTTTCATTCAGGTCCTGCCAGAGGAGCAACAAGTAGGGTAATTCCCTCTAGCATTTCAGTATCTGATCATAGTTGATCATATCTGGTCAACCAGGTCCCTGTGCAAAGTCTTTGCCTTTTACTGTGACCAGGAATTCATTTTCATCGATAGCTTCATTGCAATTGCTTCACTCACTCATGGGAGGGCATAGACAGAATCTTTATGGCTTCGTAGCTTCTTGCCGCACTAACCTCAGACTCCGTACAACCACGTTGAATCGGGTTTTGGACAAGGTCCAGCATTCCCTCACGGTAGAAGATTCAGATAGTAGGTTGGTCTTCATGTCTCAGGTGTTAAAACAATTCTCAGGGGTACACAGAGGAACAACACGTGGACCACGGTGAGCAGATAGCTGTTGTCTGGGGAACTATTCAAGGATTCTCTTCCTATCTACATGGTTCTCTCTGGCCCTCATTCCTGCATAGTCTAGGCAGTCAGGTTTCGTTCCACGATCTCCTGAGGCTAGGCTATTGCCAGTACTCGCACTAGAACCAAAACTTTACAAGGTTCAGGTGGTTTTTTATGACTAGAGTTGAGCGAACACCTGGATTTTGGGGTTCGATAAGTTCGGCCGAACTTCCCGAAAATGTTCGAGTTCGGGATCCGAACTCGACCCGAACTTCACCCTGAACCCAAACCCCATTGAAGTCAATGGGGACCCGAACTTTTGGGCACTAAAAAGGATGTAAAATAGCCCAGGAAAGGGCTAGAGGGCTGCAAAAGGAAAATGACTTAAAATAACATAAAATAGAGAAAAATAATAAATAAACATTCTAATCTTGAGCCCAAGTGAGTGACAGTGGCACCTGTCACCCAGCAAACAGAGGATGTGGCAGCAACGCCACCACATCTGTCATCGTCACCAAGCATCTCCACCAAATCCCATGAAAGTGTTCAGCTATCAGCTGTCCATCTCCCAAACACTGGAGAGAAAAAGAAATAGAAAGAGGAAGTACCCCCCTACCCATGGCTCTAAATGCCTTATTTCAAACTTCCTGGTCCTTTGAAGTGCTGTCATTCTGTCTGGTGGACAGTTTTAAAAACCTTTTGGCAGTAGCTGTCCCACAGTACATGTATCCCAGCCGCCGCTACTTTTGCAGACGAGCCATCCCTTCTCTGCACAACCAAGTGGCGGACAAAATCAGGTGTGCACCCCGCAAAGCTGTCTATGGCAACGTCCACAAAACCAACAACACAGTGGGTAAATATAGTGGCTGGCCCAGAGGCGGATAGCATTTTTGCGAATGTCATGGGCATTTCTCTTTGTATCCTGTTACCTCCTCCTCCTACTCGGCTTCCTCCTATTCTACCTCCTCCTCATCCACTCAGCGTAACACCTTCACCACCCACAGCACACAGCCAGGGGAATTGACAGCAGTCTGTTTTAAAACTTGTGTGTTTGTGGGAAAAACCCCACAAAGTGCAGGAGCTGTGGACAGGCATGGAACAACAGACGGATGATTGGTTGGTGCCATTGAGCCTTCAGCCCGGCCTGGTGTTGTGCGTTAAAGGGGCAAAATGTAATAGCAGGTCTGGGCCTAGCCGGTTTGACACACATCCCCTGCCTGCCACATGTGCTGAATTTGGGGTGCAGAAATTCCTAAACACCAGACAGTGACAGTGCCACATTCTAACTTGTGCTGCTTACTGGGTGACCACCCTGTTGCATCCCCGTTACAAGGACACAAGGACAACGTGCCGTCCTCAATTCCCTCACTGGAGTGTGATAGGGAGATGAGCCCGCTAGTAGACATGCTGCTGATGGCATTTACACCTGACACCGTGGACTCAGTGGAAGCACAAGGTGAAGGCAGAGGAGGAGGAGGAAGAATTTGCCAATGCAGCTGGGTCACTACCAACACCTCAGAAGGCAGGTTTATCATTGGCAAAATGTGGAAAAGCTTTGTCATGACGCCACAACAACCTGCACCACCAGCAGATCTGGAACAACTTAGCAGGAGGCAGCATTTCAGCAACATGTTGGGACAGTACACGTACTGGCTGATGGGTCTGCCTAGGGGAATAGTTACAGGGGAAGCAGGGGAAGCAACTTCTTTGGGGCCGTGACCTAGAAAGGGCCCATCCAGGAAGAGGAGGAGGAGTAAAGGACTTTGTCAGGGCCCCATCAACAGTATTATACAATTCAATTATATTATATACAGTGGCAGTATAGACAGTGTAGAAAGCGGATGGAACAGCTGCTGGGCCTGGTCTGAGAGAGCAATCTTTAGTAGCCACAGGCATGGCGGCATGAAAGGAAGGGGTTGCACAAAAATTACTGGGGGAGGGGGCCCCATTCAAAAATTTGATGTGGTGCCCAATCATTTCTAGCTGCGCCACTGGGTCTGGCCCATTCAACTTCTGGGTCTTCAAATTGAGCGCATGTCCTGAGGTTGCCCTTTATGCCTTGGAGGTGCTGGCCTACCCTGCAGCCACTGTTTTGTCTGAACGTGTGTTTAGCATGGCTGGGGGCATTATCACAGACAAGTGCAGCCATCTGTCCGCAGACAATGTTGGCAACTAAGCTTTCATTTATTAAAAAGAGCCAGACATATTATTGTAAAATTAAAAATAAAAAAACTGTTATTGGAGACTACCTTTGACTTCACAGCCAAAAAAGGCTTCATTTCATGCAAGAATGTAACCGCCAATTGTAAGTTCCCTGTCAGTTATGCAATGCAGGGGATTGTACCTGGCAAAAATGGTAATATTTTACCCAACAATTTAAAATCTATCCTTTGCCGGAGAGTATTAATCTTGTCCAGCCACAGCTAAAACCAATGATATACGATATTGCTATTTTGGCAATTGAATTTCACCCCAGAACAAAAGCTATTTTTTGACGGACACTATGAAACTTGTTCAGCCACAGATGAAACCCCAGATTTACTGTATTTCTATTTTTGCAACTGATTTTTACCCCAGAAAAAAAAAAAAAAATCCTTTGACGGACATTATAAAAATTGTCCAGTAACAGCTGGAACTCCAGATTTATTGTATTTCTATTTTTGCAACTGTATTTCACAACAGAACAAAATCTATCCTTTGACGGACACTAGGGAAATTGTCCAGTCACAGCTGGAACACCAGATTCAGGGTATTGCTATTTTGGCAATTGAATGTCACCCCAGAAAAAAAATATACCCTTTTGCGGACAGATTTAAACCAGGCCTGCAACAGCTGGAACACCAGATTTACTGTATTTCTATTTTTGCTACTGACTTTCACCCTAGAAAATAATATATCCTTTGATGGACACTAGGGAAATTGTTCAGTCACAGCTGGAACACCAGATTCAGGGTATTGCTATTTTTGCAATTGAATTTCAACCGAGAACAAAATCTTTCCTTTGACGGATAATATTAAACTTGTTCAGTCACAGCTGGAACACCAGATTTACTGTATTTCTATTTTTGCAACTGTATTTCACCACAGAACAAAATCTATCCTTTGATGGACACTAGGGAAATTGTCCAGTCACAGCTGGAACACCAGATTCAGGGTATTGCTATTTTGGCAATAAAATTTCAGCCCAGAAAAAAATATACCCTTTTATGGACAGATTCAAACTAGGCCTGCAACAGCTGGAACACCAGATTTACGGTATTTCTAATTTTGAAACTGAATTTCACCGCAGAAAATAATATATCCTATGACGGACACTATGAAACTTGTCCAGTCACAGCTGGAACACCAGATTTACGGTATTTCTATTTTGGAAACTGAATTTCACCCCAGAAAATAATAAATCCTTTGCAGGACACTATGAAACTTGTCCAGTCACAGCTGGAACACCAGATTTACGGTATTTTTTATTTTGGCAACTGAATCTCACCCCAGAAAATAATAAATCCTTTGCCGGACACTATTAAACTTGGCCAGCCAGTGCTGGGACAACAGATTTAAGGGAATGGTATTTTGGCAATTGAATTTCCCCACAGAAAAAAATCTATCCTTTGCCAGACAGCAGACAGTTTTACACTTGGCTAGCCACAGCTGGAACACCAGATTTAGGGGATTGCTATTCTGGCAATTGAATTTAACCCCTCAATAAAATATAGAAAATTCTATCCTGAGTTTCTAGGGTGACAATAAGCACAGCCAAGCCCCTAATGTATGATATAGCAACAAAAAAAAAAACTAGTATTGATGGATTTTTGGACTTGGTGGCAGCTTGTGCTGGTGCACCACAAGACACAAAATGGCTGCCGATCACCCCAGAAAAAAGTGACAGAAAAACGCTCTGTGCAGCCTAAAAACCAGTGAGCAATTAACTAACAGAAGTTTAAATGTTTCACAGCTGTAGCTCGATCACTTCATTAGGGGTTTTTGCTGAGTTTTCCCTGCCTAATCTCGCCCTCACAGCAGCTGCGTCCTATCCCTACACTAATCAGAGCAGTGTGACGTGCGGCGCTACGTGACTCCAGCTTAAATAGAGGCTGGGTCACATGCTGCACTTGGCCAATCACAGCCATGCCATTAGTAGGCATGGCTGTGATGGGCTCTTAGGGCAAGAAGTAAAATGCTAGCTGATTGGCTGCTGTGCAGCCCTTCAGAAAGTGGAAAGAAATCGCCAACAACAGACCTGAACCCAAACTTTTTTGAAAATGTTTGCGTCCGGGTCCGTGTCCCGAATACCCCAAAATTCTGTACTAACTCGAACTATCCAGTTCGGGGTCGCTCATCCCTATTCATGACCCATTTCACAACGTATTCCTAGTCCTCCATTCCGCTTTGGGGCAGTATCCTCAATATTGAGCATCATGTCGCCGGCCTTGTCATCCACAAGATGGGTTGTAGGTCTCCTTCTGGTCTTACCTCATACACCCGGAATTTTTGCTCAAACCCCTGACGCCTTGCAGTTGGCTTGGGGATTAGTTTGCACATGCCATTCAAGTTCCTTTTCTACCATACTTGGCTTGGTTTTTGCCCACTTATAGGCCTACCCACGATCATGGCTTAGGGCACACAACAAGCCATTTAGTCAGGTTAGCTAAGACACGCCTTACTGGGTTAGGTTGTTACCATTGTTTCTCTCCCTAGGGTTCTTCGGATATCTCTTGGCTGTAGCCATGACCACAAGTTAGTAAGGCTGATTAGTCAGCCTGCATTTGTGGGAAGGCGGAAGGCTCTTCATATTTGAGCTACAGCCTCACTCACAGGCGTGTGTTCTCAGGTGCCCCACCCTCCCTCCCTCATCTTCTCAGTTCCACAGGGTATGCCCACTTATAGGCCTACCCACGATCATGGCTTAGGGCACACAACAAGCCATTTAGTCAGGTTAGCTAAAGACACGCCTAGCTGGGTTAGGTTGTTCCCGTTGTTTCTCTCTCTAGGGTTCTTCGGATATCTCTTGGCCATAGCCATGGCCACAAACACACACATATATATATATATATATATATATATATATATAGACAAATATATTTTTCTTTTGCCACTAATTCACACCACAAAACACTTTAGAACATATAACTGCACCGCTGAACAGCATATATATGTTTCTTTTGCCACTATTACATGACAAAAAAGGGCTTTATAACATATAACTGCACCGCTGAACGGCAAAGAAATGTTTATTTTTCCACTTATACACGCCACAAAAGGCTTTAGAACATATAACTACACCGTTGAAAGTAAAATATATTTTTCTTTTGCCACTAATACATGACAAAAGGGGCTGTCATTTCCGCACTTCACGACACAACGGCTAATAAGCCATTTTTTTCCCACTAATACAAGCCAAAAAATGCTTTAGAACATATAACTGCAAAGCACAAGGGCAAATAAGACATAGAAATATTTCCTTGTAATAAACCCTAGTAATGCCTGTATCAAACAGCACTTGCACCCCAATAACAAGAACGGTTTGGTAGAGTATAATGTACAATGGCAATTTGGGTGCCCAGTCAGTGCAGCAAGACTGGGCACCCAATGGCAATTTGGGTGTCCAGTCAGTGCAGCAGGGTATAATAGCATTGTTCCTATTGTTCAGGCTGTAAACTCCTCTACTGAACCCTGTTCAACATAAATGCTGTGGAATGATTGCTCCCTATCCTTTCCCTACACCTTGAATAATCTTTCCCTGCACTTGTAAATCATTTTTTTTAGCACAAGTTTTTTCTAGCACTGTCCCTAGTGCCTGCTGAAGTCTCTCCCCACACTAAGTACACTGGAAAATGGCTGAATCCAAGATGGCTGGGGCTATTTATAGGGCTGTGACATCCCAGGGCTGGCTGGCTGCTGACTGGCTGCATGCATGGAATTATGCATGATCCCGCCTTCCCAGAGTTCCTTAAACCATGTCTTCACATGTGCAGAAGCCATTTTAGGAAAAAATGTGATTCGTTACCACGAAGCTTGAGGAAATTCGGATTCGTTGCAAATCGAATAATTCCCGAAATTCGGTTCGAATTCCACTTCGTCAGCTTCGATTCACTCATCTCTACAGGTAAATAAAGACGCTATAACATCAGGGAGGCTTCTTATTGGCTCCACATTTATTCTGCAGCAGAACAACATCTCCAGACACACAGCCAATACCATTAACAATTATCTTCAGTGCAAAGAAGAACAAGGAGTCCCAAAAGTGATGATAAGGCCACCACAGACCCCTGACCTCAACCCTATGAAGTCTGTTTGGGATTATATAAAGATATAGATTTGCACAAGCCTACATTCACAGATAATCTGTGTTTACTTCTATTTTTCAAACATTTTTTCCGAAAACTTTTTTAAAGGTTAGACTGTACAATATCTTTAGAAATAAATGGATGTACCAACGTTATATCCTCATGATTTTTTAATTAGTGGACCAAAATAATACAACAATAAAATATTGTTTTTCAACTGACATGTTGTAATTTTAAAGAAGAAACAGAATAAAAAGCACTTGCTGCATTAAAGGCACCCCTAATTAATATGTGGTTGCACACCATTTGGCATTGGTGACAGCCTCCAAACATTTCTTGTAGCCATCTATAAGCTTCTTGCACTTATCATCTGGTATCTTCTCCCACTCTTCCTTTGCATTTTGTTCAAGCTCTTGAATGTTTGCAGGGTTCTTTTTCCAATGGCAGATTTCAGCTCACCCCAAAGATTCTCAATGGGATTGAGGTCATGGCTCATTGCTAGCCATTTTAAAACAGTCAATTTTTTCTTTTTAGATCATTCCTTTGTACTTTTGGATGTGTGCTTTGGGTCCTTATCTTGCTGGAGGACCCATGATCTTCAACTCAAACAAAGTTTTCTTACACTGGGTAGGACATTTCACTCTAAAATCTCTTGATAATTCTCTGATTTCATGATACCTGTGATAAGGTCAAGGTTTCCAATATCAGGCGCAGCCTGTAAACAAACTGTTGATTTGCATTGCCAAAAAGCTTGATAACAGAGCAGGAGAACGGAAAGGCCAAACACTGATGTGAACTTAGCCGAATGGTGTCCAGTGACATGGAGGGGGGAGGGGAAGAAATGTGACATGGAGGGGGCAGAAATGTGACATGGAGAGGGGAGAAATGTGACATGGAAAGGGGAGAAATGTGACATGGAGGGGGGAGAAATGTGACATGGAGGGGGGAGAAATGTGACATGGAGGGGGGAGAAATGTGACATGGAGAGGGGAGAAATGTGACATGGAGGGGGGAGAAATATGACATGGAGGGGGGAGAAATGTGACATGGGGGGGGAAATGTCACATGGTGGGGGAAATGTCACATTTCTCCCTCTCCATGTCACATCTCCCTCCCCCCATTTCCCCCCTCTATTAATATTATGTAAAAACATTATGCTCACCTGGTCCTGGTCCCTTCTGTAGCAGCTCCTCTTCTCATCTGTGTGGCACGGGTCCTGGTATCTTCTCTCTGGCCTCCCAACAAGTTGTTTGAGGTCTTGAGGACCTTTCCCACTCAGCCAATCAGTGGCCACATTTATGTCATGTGTCAGGCCAGTGATTGGCTCAGCAGGAAATCACTGGCCTGACATGTGACACAGCTGCAACCACTGATTGGCTGAGTGAAAAAGGTCCTCAAGACCTCAAATAACTAAAGTTAAACAGTGGGCCCCCCTGACTTAGGGGCCAGGTCGCAATTGTGACGGCTGCGACCCCTATAGCTACGCCACTGTACATATATATATATATATACCATCCACGCATTATTTTATATGGTATCTGAAGCAGGGAGCTCCGTAGGAGAGTGGGGGAGCACGTTAATGACATTATCAACCAGAAAGATACGCCCATTGCGATACATGCCCACAGCCATCATCGCGGTGAACTATGTCTCACCTTTGTGGGCACTGACAAAATTGCTCCCCCACGTAGAGGCGGTGATTGGGATTAATTGATCCTCCAGAGGGAGAACTGCTGGATCTACCACCTGATGACTGTGTCCCCTGGGGGACTCAATGAACAGCTCAGCTTTAGCAGTTTTCTTTAAATTTACTATACCAATATACATGGGTTATGCAATTATTGTACTTTACCATCCTTTTGTGGCGTAACCCCCTTTTTACCTCCTTTTTTGGCTTCCTATATCATCTATGTGTGACCGTATTGTATATATTTAACCTAATTTCTTTGATTGGACAATGTATTTTCATTGTCCAGTATTGAAAAGAACCTGTATTACATGCTCTATTGATTGGGTGCATTGTCACAATTTTTACTATCATTCAGGACTCCGCATCGAGCCTGACATTTGTGTTTGCTGGTTCCCTCGGCGCTTACGATCTGTGGGCGTCCTGGTAACCTAGCAACGTGGCTCCGGCCCCGTACTTCCGCACACGTGACTGGAGCGCGGCTCACGTGACTCCTGTTTGTTCCGGAGCATGGAGCCAGTCCCACGTGTAGCGTTCAGGAAGTGGAACCGTTCTATGACAAGTAAGTAGCCAATTTAAAGCGCACTGACACACAGCAACTTTGGCCATAGTGATTCAGTTTCCCTCACCCACTGGTGAGGCAGCCTGCAGCCAGCATCTGTTCTATTCAGTACCTTGTGCATTGAAGTTATAGGGGTGAGCGCGTCTGCTATCCCTTGGATACCGTAGTTTTGTACTACAATCTCATAGGGTATTGCAATTTATCATGGACGATTTTTCTTTTAACCTTTTTGGTTTTTGACCCTCACTAAAGGACATAGCCTTTATGGCTGTTTGACACAATTTTTTGAGCCATTGTATTATTGGTCATAAATCTTTACACTTCTTGGTCCCCTGATGAACCACCCAGGAGAAACGTGTCACGTCGGGAGCAATATTCTTTCCACTTGAGGG
The DNA here is from genome assembly GCA_033119425.1 of Bufotes viridis. Classification (NCBI taxonomy): domain Eukaryota; kingdom Metazoa; phylum Chordata; class Amphibia; order Anura; family Bufonidae; genus Bufotes; species Bufotes viridis. The sequence goes on along the minus strand of CM065590.1, from coordinate 370,744,765 downwards.
CTATTACAGGGATAGGCCCCCAATTTAGGGTCAGGTATCCGGGCGGGGTCGCCCCTATCAGGGCGGGTGCTCTGTGTAGATAGGTAGGGAGTGAGCAGCCCCTTCCCCCCTTCCACCAGGGCTTCCTAGGGTTAACCATCTCCCTACTTTGACCCCTCCGAGGCCATCAGCCTTCCCTATTATCCACATAGGACCCCTCATCTGTACCGGAGGACGGCATCTGCCATCCTGCAAGCTATATGTGTACCGGGGAACCTGTGTTGAGATGTACGCTATGGTGAGCTCGTTCCATTTATTACTGTGCACGGTTTAATGGAAGCTTCACCGTACCTGTGTGATTGTTTGTTTTGTCTATGTTGATGCGCGATTTTAACATTATTGAGTAAAAGTTATGTTTTATTGTCTCCCATTGCCTCGGTTCAGTCCGTGGTTATCTGATTTAGTTTACAGGACGTTTTTGGGACTATTGAGAACAGCAACTATTGGCAGTTCTCTTTATTGTGCTGATGAGATTCTTACATCCCATCGATAAAGACTATACCTTTTATTCAGCCTTACATGGCACTTACTAACAACTGGACTATATATTTATTTAAAATCATGTGTTAGAAGCCGTTAAGCTATGCAATATTGGCCAAATCACAGTCTCTGATCACACCCCCATCTCTTTGGCAGTTCAAATAAAAGACATTCCCCCGAGGGCCTGGACATGAAGACTAAATTAAACTCTTCTTTAGGGCTCATGCACACGACCATATGTATTTTACGTTTGCGTTTTTTTGCATTCCATATGCAGACCGTATACAGAACCATTTATTTCAATGGATCCGCAAAAAAAAAAAAAAAACGGAAGGTACTCTGTATGCCTTTCATTTTGGTTTTCCGTTCCAAGATAGAACATGTCCTATTATTCTCTGCATAAAGGACAAGGATAGTACTGTTTTATCAGGGTCGTCATCCGTATTTTTTGCGGATCCGTTTTTTTGCACACCGCAAAATACTGAAAAAGCCATATGGTCGTGTGCATTAGCCCTTAGAGTGAACTAAACATAAACAGACTGGAGAAGAAGCTGAAGACATTTTATTAAATAAATAATACCCTCCAAATAGCCCAGCCTATTCTGTGGGAATCCTACAATGTGAACTTATAGCCTTGGGGTCTTGGGTGCTTACGCAAATAACAGCAAAAATAGATTCCATTCTGTCTCCATTGTCTGCACTAGAAAATATCAACAAAACCTCTTATTCTATGACTACCTACGCTGACATTGTAAAGCTTTGTTCCCAACTGAAAGATATGTTAAATATTTGCTCAGCTAAAGCACTTTGAGCTGTTAAATACAAGTTCTATTTACATGGATAGAGAGGATCGAAGCTCCTCTTGTAGATGTTGAGAGGCCAGAGGGATAAAGCATTTATTTTTAACATCAAATCTGACCAAGGCATTCATCTCACAACCACTCCTTCTATAGCCCAGGAATTCACTAGATTCTACTCCACACTCTACAATTTACACACTGGAAACCCAGCCCAGCTAGAGCAGAAGATCAACTACTTTCTGACCTCTACCCAAGTACCCACTCTCTCTGACTTGGACAAAGCTTCTTTATTGTCTCCAGTCATAGACAAAGAAGCATCGGAAGTCCTGTCCAGTGTCCCAACAGGGAAATCCAGAACCTGATGGTCTTCTCGTCACCTATTACAAGAAATTCAGTAAGACCTTACTCCCCCACTTTGTGGCTATGTGTAACTCACTACCCCAAGGAGCCTCGCTACCTCCACAAGCCTTAATGGCTTACATCACTATCATACGAAAAGAAGGAAAATACTCAACAGCGTGCAGTAGCTGTAGGCCTGTCTCCTTACTTAATGTGGATGTCAAATTATGGGCCAAACTTGTTAGCCACTGTATCGCCAAGCTACTACCCCATCTGATAGGTGAGGATCAAGCAGGATTCGTCAAAGGGAGAGAGGGGAAACATAATGTTATTAGAGTGCTCCACGCCATATATTATGCTAAAAAACAAACACAAAAAAAAAAATAGCCCTTTTTGGCACAGATACCGAGATGGCTTTTGACTCAACTGGTCCTTCATGGAGAGAACATTGCACCACTATGGTTTTCACCACTGTTTATCTCAGCCGTTTTCTCTCTATATAACTCACCCTCTGCAAAGATCCTGGTCAATGGATTTTTTCCCTCTCATTTAAAATCACAAATGGCAAGAGGCAGAGCTATCCTCTCTCTCCCACGCTTTTCATACTGACTTTAGAAATGTTGTTAAGTAAGATAAGATCATCCTCTATAATTAGGGGTATGTGAGTGGGCAACAATGTACACTCCCTAGCAGCATTCGCAGATGATCTGCTACTATTTGTGACTAGTGATGAGCGAGCATGCTCGGCCAAATATCTGATCAGCTCGAGCATCGCTATGCTCGGCACATGGTGGTACTCAACATCCCCACACATTTTGCAGGTTTTAAGCAGCCAATAAATGTGCAGATAAGTACCGCCCTCACTGTAATACCAGTAGCCATGTTGGCCTTACAGTGATTGGCTGGCCAGAATGCATCATCGGGTGCTATATAACACCCGATGACGCATGTTCAGCTCAGACATAGACAGGGAGAGCAGAGCGTAGGAAGGAAAAGACAGTGTAGGGAGCGATTTTCACAGTTTTTATTCAGAGAAAGCTTTTCAATGACCCCAAAGTCCTTTTAAGGACTACTGTGTGTGTTTGACAGCAGCAAGATATTTTTATGTTATACCTATTAGTGACATATACTTCACATCATCCGCAGACTATGTCTTTCATAATCTGGGCCACATATAGTGCCCATAATCTTTGATGTTCTGTAACCAATACTGTAAAACATCTGCAAACAGTTTATGTATTACAAATTCTAATAATCTGGGCCACATCTAGTGTGCATAATTAGTGATAAACGAGCATGTTCTGACGAATATCTGTCCGGCTCGAGCATCGCTATGCTCGGCACATGGCGGTACTCAACCGAGTACCGCATGCGCTCGAGTGAAATGCTTGAGTCTCCGCCCCGCACGTTTGGCGGGTTTTAAGCAGCCAATAATGGTGCAGGTAAGTACTGCCCTAACTGTAATGTCAGTAGCCATGTTGGCTGCTGGCATTACAGTGAATGGCTGGCCGGAATGCGTCATCGGGTGCTATAAAGCACCCGATGACTCATGTTCGGCTCAGACATAGACAGGGAAAGCAGAGCATAGGAAGGGAAACACAGTGTAGGGAAAAATTTTCGCCGTTTTTATTCAGAGAAAGCTTTTCCAAAAACCTAAATGTCCTTTTAAGGACTACTGTGTGTGTGTGTGTGTGTGTGTGTGTGTGTTTTAGAGCAGCAATCTATATACCTCCTGCAGTATCAGGGACAGTGATTCGGAAGAGGCAGAGAGTGGAGGGAGGGACATTTGCTGTTTTTACTACCAAAAGCTTTTCAACGACCCCAAAGTCCTTTTAAGGACTACTGTGTGTGTTTGACAGCAGCAAGATATTTTTATTTTATACCTATTAGTGACATATACTGTACATCATCCGCAGACTGTGTCTTTAATAATCTGAGAGACTTATAGTGTCCATAATCTGTGGTGTTCTGTAACCAATACTGTAGAACATCTGCAAACAGTTTATGTGTAGGGTTGAGCGAGCCTGAACTGTAAAGTTCGGGTTCGTACTGAACATTTTGGTTTTTGGTACCCAGACCCGAACCCGGAAATCTCCGTAAAAGTTCAGGTTCGGTGTTCAAAGATTTCTTGGCGCTTTTTGAAAGGCTGCAGGTCAGCCAATCAACAAGCGTTTCATTAGTATGAGCTTAGAAGTAGAGTTGACCGAACACCTGGATGTTCGGGTTTGAGAAGTTCAGCCGAACGTCACGAAAATGTTTGGGTTCGGGATCCGAACTCGACCTGAACTTCACCCCGGACTCGAACCCCATTGAAGTCAATGGGGACCCGAAATTTTGGGCACTAAAAAGGCTTTAAAATAGCTCAGAAAAGGGCTAGAGGGCTGCAAAAGGAAGAAAAATGTAGGTAAATCCCCTGCAAACAAATTTGGATAGGGAAATGACTTAAAATAAAATAATATAAATAAAAATTAACCAATATCAATTGGTAACTTGGAGGAGGAGGAGGTGGAATAGGAGTTTGGGGTGGCAACAGGTGGGAATGCTATGGGAGTTGAAGTTCTCATCACAGCCAAAAAGGATTCGTGTCTGCCTGCAGTGCCACAGGCCTCATTTACAGACACAGGGCCATTGCAGCCGCAAAGAGGAGAGAGGTCCCATAACAGCAACACAGGCCTCAGGTCAACCGGCAATGGAACAGGCCATTATCATTTATGTAGGCCCCTGACACCCAGACAGAGGAGAGGTCATTTGACAGTAAAAAGAGTTTAATGACTCTCAACAAGACAGAAAGCAATTAAACGAAATATAGGCCACTGACCCCCACACAATGGGGCGGTCATTAGACAGTAAAAAAGAGTTTAATATCTCCCACCAAGACAACAAATGATTAAACAAGATATAGGCCCCTGACACCCACACAATGGGGCAGTCATTTGACAGTAAAAAGAGTTAAATGTCTCCCACCAAGACAGCAAGCAAGTAAACGAAATTTAGGCCACTGACACTCAGACAATGGGGCGGTCATTAGACAGTAAAAAGAGTTTAATATCTCCCACCAAGACAACAAATGATTAAACAAGATATAGGCCCCTGACACCCAGACAATGGGGCGGTCATTAGACAGTAAAAAGAGTTAAATGTCTGCTATCAAGACAGCAAGCAATTAAACGAAATTTAGGCCCCTGACACCCACACAATGGGGCGGTCATTAGACAGCAAAAAGAGTTAAATGTCTGCTATCAAGACAGCAAGCAATTAAAAGAAATTTAGGCCACTGACACTCAGACAATGGGGCGGTCATTAGACAGTAAAAAGAGTTTAATATCTCCCACCAACACAACAAATCATTAAACGACATATAGGCCCTTGACACCCAGACAATGGGGCGGTCATTAGACAGTAAAAAGAGTTAAATGTCTGCCATCAAGACAGCAAGCAAGTACGTGAAAGTTAGGCCCCTGACACCCAGACAGAGGAGAGAGGTCCCAAAGCAGCAAAAGAGGCATCATGTCACCCACCAATGGAGAAGGCCACTTTTAGTTATTTAGGCCCCAGCACCCAGACAGAGGAGAGAGGTCCCAAAGCAGAGAATCAGGCTTCATGTCACCCACCAATGGAGAAGGACACTTTCAGAAATTTAGGCCCCTGGCACCCAGACAGAAGAGAGGTTCATTCAACTTTGAGTTGCCCTGCAAAATAATGGTAGAATTAAAAAAAGAGGATTAAATTAAGAAGTGCCCTGGAGTACAAGAATATATAGTTAAGGGGAGGTAGTTATAAATGTCTATTCTGCACAAGGGTTGGACAGGTCCTGTGGGATCCATGCCTGGTTTATTTTTATGAACGTCAGCTTGTCCACGTTGGCTGTGGACAGACGGCTGCGTTTGTCAGTAATGACGCCCCTTGCCGTGCTGAATACACGTTCAGACAAAACGCCAGCACCTCCAAGGCATAAAAGGCTAGCTCTGGCCACGTGGACAATTTGGAGACCCAGAAGTTGAATGGGGCCGAACCATCAGACAGTACGTGGAGGGGTGTGCACACGTACTGTTCCACCATGTTAGTAAAATGCTGCCTCCTGCTAACACGTTCCGTATCAGGTGGTGGTGCAGTTAACTGTGGCGTGGTGACAAAACTTTTCCACATCTCTGCCATGCTAACCCTGCCCTGAGAGAAGCTGGCCGTGACACAGCTGCGTTGGAGACCTCTCGCTCCTCCTCTGCCTTCGCCTTGGGCTTCCATTTGTTCCCCTGTGATATTTGGGAATGCTCTCAGTAGCGCGGCTACCAACGTGCGCTTGTACTCGCGCATCTTCCTATCACGCTCCAGTGCAAAAGTAAAGTGGGCACATTGTCTTTGTACCAGGGATCAAGCAGGGTGGCAACCCAGTAGTCCGCACACGTTAAAATGTGGGCAACTCTGCTGTCGTTGCGCAGGCACTGCAGCATGTAGTCGCTCATGTGTGCCAGGCTGCCCAGAGGTAAGGACAAGCTGTCCTCTGTGGGAGGTGTATCGTCATCGTCCTCCGTTCCCCCCCAGCCACGCACCAGTGATGGGCCCGAGCTGCGTTGCGTGCCACCCCACTGTGAACATGCTTCATCCTCATCGTCCTCCACCTCCTCCTCGTCCTCCTCATCCTCCAGTAGTGGTCCCTGGCTGGCCACATTTGTACCTGGCCTCTGCTTTTGCAAAAAACCTCCCTCTCAGCTACTTAGAAGAGGCTGGACTGAAAGTGCTAAAAATAACCCCTCCTCCTCCTGGGCCACCATCATCGCCCTAAGTGTTTTCTGAAGGAGACATAGAAAGGGTATTGTAACGGCGTTATCGCCACTGGCCATGTTGGTGGAGTACTCGAAACAGCGCAACAGGGCACACAGGTCTCGCATGGAGTCCCAGTCATTGGTGGTGAAGTGGTGCTGTTCCGCCGAGCAACTCCCCCATGCGTGCTGCAGCTGAAACTCCATTATCGCCTGCTGCTGCTCGCACAGTCTGGCCAGTATGTGCAAGGTGGAGTTCCACCATGGGGCCTGTCCCCCAAACATATGAGTTTCAGAACGGCCTGCTGACGTTTACCCCGGGCTGTGCTGAAGTTGGTAGTGAAGGTGTGTGGCTGACTGGATGAGCTGGTGGAAGCAGAGGAGGAGGAAGCCGAGGAGGAGGAGAAGGCTACAGGAGGCAAAGAATGAGGCCCTGCGATCCTTGGCGGCGGAAGGACGAGCGCCAAAGAACTCTCCGCCTGGGGCCCAGCCGTCACTACATTTACCCAGTGTGCAGTTAGGCAGATATAGCGTCCCTGGTAGTGCTTACTGGTCTACGTATCTGTGGTTAGGTGGACCTTGCCACAGATGGCGTTGCTCAGTGCACACTTGATTTTATCGTATACTTGGTTGTGCAGGGAAGACCCGGCTCTCTTGGAGAAGTAGTGGTGGCTGGGAACAACATACTGTGGGACAGCTATGGCCATCAGCTGTTTGAAGCTGTCTGTGTCCACCAGCCTGAATGACAGCATTTTAAAGGCCAGTAGTTTAGAAATGCTGGCATTCAGGCCCAGGGCTCTATGGTGGGTAGGTTAAAATTTACGCTTTCTGACCAATGTTTGTGAGATGGAGAGCTGAACGCTGCCGTGTGACATGGTGGAGATGCTTGGTGACGGAGGTGGTGGTGTTGGTAGCACATCCTCTGTTTTGTGGACGGCAGGTGCTAACATTCCTCCCGAGGCAATGGAAGAGGCTGAGGCAGCAGCAGAAGAGGGAGCAGGGGGAGCCAGAGTGAGTTCCTTGCTTTTAAGGTGTTTACTCCACTGCAGTTCATGCTTTGCATGTAGATGCCTGGTCATGCAGGTTGTGCTAAGGTTCAGAACGTTAATGCCTCGGTTCAGGCTCTGATGGCACAGCGTGCAAACCACTCGGGTCTTGTCGTCAGCACATTGTTTAAAGAAGTGCCATGCCAAGGAACTCCTTGAAGCTGCCTTTGGGGTGCTCAGTCCCTGGTGGCGGTGGCCAGTAGCAGGCGAACTCTCTTGGAGGCGGCGGTTCTGCTTTTGCCCCCTGCTCTCTCTTTTGCTACGCTGTTAGCTCGGTCTCACCACTGCCTCTTCCTCTGAACTATTAAAGTCAGTGGCACGACCTTCATTCCATGTGGGGTCTAGGACCTCATCGTCCCCTGCATCGTCTTCCACACAGTCTTCCTCCCTGACCTCCTGTTCGGTCTGCGCACTGCAGAAGGACGCAGCAGTTGGCACCTGTGTTTCGTCATCATTAGAGACGTGCGGACTCCGATGAGGTGGTATTCCAATGTCCTCATCATCAGGAAACATCAGTAGTTGTGCATCAGTGCATTCTATGTCTTCCACCACTGGGGAAGGGCTAGGTGGATTCCCTTGGGAAACCCTGCCAGCAGAGTCTTCAAACAGCATAAGAGACTGCTGCATAACTTGAGGCTCAGACAGTTTCCCTGATATGCATGGGAGTGATGTGACAGACTGATGGGCTTGGTTTTCAGGTGCCACCTGTGCGCTTTCTGCAGAAGACTGGGTGGGAGATAATGTTGTGAACATGCTGGATCCACTGTCGGCCACCCAATTGACTAGCGCCTGTACCTGCTCGGGCCTTACCATCCTTAGAACGGCATTGGGCCCCACCAAATATCGCTGTAAATTTTGGCGGATACTGGAACCTGAGGTAGTTGGTTCACTAGGACGTGTGGCTGTGGCAGAATGGCCACGTCCTCTCCCAGCACAAGAGGGTACAATAACACCACCACGACCGCGTCCGCCTCCCTTACCAGATATTTTACTCATTGTTACCATTCACCAAGCACCACAATAAGACAAAAAATATTTGGCCAAATGTATTGATTTCAAAATCAGGCCTTTTTTTACAGGCAACTAACACTATCTGCCTATTTATTTATGTAGCGTATTACACTAATCCAGGCACAGCAGTAACCACAGATTTAGGGGAATATCTCTTTTAGGTCTAGTATTTAGGCCCTGGTTGAAAGGTATCCTTTTATGGACAGATTTATAATTGGCCTGCAACAGCTCGAACACCAGATTCACAATTATACTTTGCCAGCCACAGCTGAAACCACTGATTTATGGTATTGCTATTTTGGCAATTGAATTTCACCCCAGAACAAAATATAACCTTTTATGGACAGATTAACACTTGGCCTGCAACAGCTGGGACACCAGATTCAGGGTATTGCTATTTTGGCAATTGAATTTCACCCCAGAACAAAATATATGTTTTGCCGGACACTATGAAACTTGGCCTGCAACAACTGGGACACCAGATTCAGGGTATTGCTATTTTAGCAATTGAATTTCACCCCACAACAAAATATATGTTTTTGCGGACACTATGAAACTTTGCCTGCAACAGCTGGGACACCAGATTCAGGGTATTGCTATTTTGGCAATAGAATTTAACCCCACAGCAAAATATATGTTTTTGCGGACACTATGAATCTTGGCCAGCCACAGCTGAAACCACTGATTTATGGTATTGCTATTTTGGCAATTGAATTTCACCTCAGAACAAAATATATATTTTTGCGGACACTATGAATCTTGGCCAGTCACAGCTGAAACCACTGATTTATGGTATTGCTATTTTGGCAATTGAATTTCACCCCACAACAAATTATATGTTTTTGCGGACATTATGAATCTTGGCCAGCCACAGCTGAAACCACTGATTTATGGTATGGCTATTTTGACAATTGAATTTCACCCCAAAACAAAATATATGTTTTTGTGGACACTATGAAACTTGGCCTGCTACAGCTGGGACACCAGATTCAGGGTATTGCTATTTTGGCAATTGAATTTCACCCCACAACAAAATATTTATTTTTGCGGACACTATGAATCTTGGGATTCTTGGCCAGCCACAGCTGAAACCACTGATTTATGGTATTGCTATTTTGGCAATTGAATTTCACCCCAGAACAAAATATTTGTTTTTGCGGACACTATGAAACTTGGCCTGCAACAGCTGGGACACCAGATTCAGGGTATTGCTATTTTGGCAATTGAACTTCACCCCAGAAAAAAATATATAATTTGCAGGACACTATGAAACTTGGCCAGTCACAGCTGAAACCACTGATTTATGGTATTGCTATTTTGGCAATTGAATTTCACCCCACAACAAAATATATGTTTTTGCGGACACTATGAATCTTGGCCAGCCACAGCTGAAACCACTAATTTATGGTATTGCTATTTTGGCAATTGAATTTCACCCCACAACAAAATATATGTTTTTGCGGACACTATGAATCTTGGCCTGCAACAGCTGGGACACCAGATTCAGGGTATTGCTATTTTGGCAATTGAATTTCACCTCAGAACAAAATATATGTTTTTGCGGACACTATGAATCTTGGCCTGCAACAGCTGGGACACCAGATTCAGGGTATTGCTATTTTGGCAATTGAATTTCACCCCACAACAAATTATATGTTTTGGCGGACACTATTATACTTTGCCAGCCACAGCTGAAACCACTGATTTATGGTATTGCTATTTTGACAATTGAATTTCACCCTAGAACAAAATATATGTTTTTGTGGACACTATGAAACTTGGCCTGCAACAGCTGGGACACCAGATTCAGGGTATTGCTATTTTGGCAATTGAATTTCACCCCACAACAAAATATATGTTTTTGCGGACACTATGAATCTTGGGATTCTTGGCCAGCCACAGCTGAAACCACTGATTTATGGTATTGCTATTTTGGCAATTGAATTTCACCCCACAACAAAATATATGTTTTTGCGGACACTATGAAACTTGGCCTGCAATAGCTGGGACACCAGATTCAGGGTATTGCTATTTTGGCAATTGAATTTCACCCCACAACAAAATATATGTTTTTGCGGACACTATGAAACTTAGCCTGCAACAGCTGGGTCACCAGATTCAGGGTATTGCTATTTTGGCAATTGAATTTCACCCCACAACAAAATATATGTTTTTGCGGACACTATGAAACTTAGCCTGCAACAGCTGGGTCACCAGATTCAGGGTATTGCTATTTTGGCAATTGAATTTCACCCCAGAACAAAATATATGTTTTGGCAGACACTATTATACTTTGCCAGCCACAGCTGAAACCACTGATTTATGGTTTTGCTATTTTGCCAATTGAATTTCACCATAGAAAATAATCTATCCTTTGCCAGACAGCAGACAGTATTATACTTTGCTAGCCAAAGCTGGAACACCAGATTTAGGGGATTGGTATTTGGGCAATTGTATTTAACCCCTTATTAAAATATAGATATTGCTATCCTGAGTTTCTAGGGGTGACAATTAGCACAGCCAAGCCCTTGATGTAGGATATAGCAAAAAAAAACTAGTATTGATCGATTGATGGACTTGGCAGCTTGTTCTGGTGCACCACAAGTCACAAAATGGCCGCCGATCACCCCAGAAAATAAGTGACAGAAAAACGCTCTGTGCAGCCTAAAAACCAGTGAGCAAGTAACTAGCAGAAGTTCAATCATTCACAGCTGTAGATCGATCCGTTCATTAGGTGCTGTTGCTGACTTTTCCCTGCCTAATTTCGCCCTCACAGAAGCTGCGTCCTCTCCCTACACTAATCAGAGCAGTGTGACGTGCGGCGCTACGTGACTCCAGCTTAAATAGAGGCTGGGTCACATGCTGCACTTGGCCAATCACAGCCATGCCATTAGTAGGCATGGCTGTGATGAGCTCTTAGGGCAAGAAGTAAAACGCTAGCTGATTGGATGCTGTGCAGCCCTTCAGAAAGCGGGAAGTAATCGCCGAACAACGAACCCGAACTTTTTTGAAAATGTCCGGGTTCGGGTCCGTGTCCCGGACACCTCAAAATTCGGTACGAACCTGAACTATGCTCGAACTGTTCGTTCAACACTAACGGATACTATGAAACTGGTCCAGTCACAGCTGGAACTCCAGATTTACGGTATTTCTATTTTTGCAACTGAATTTCTCCGCAGAAAAAAATTTATCCTTTGACGGATACTATGAAACTTGTCCAGTCACAGCTGGAACACCAGATTTGCGATATTGCTATTTTGGTAATTGAATTTCAACACAGAACAAAATATATTCTTTGACGGATACTATGAAACTTGTCCAGTCACAGCTGGAACAACAGATCTACGGTATTTATATTTTTCCAACTGAATTTCACCCCAGACAATAATATATCCTTTGACGAACACTATGTAATTTGTCCAGTCACAGCTGGAACACCAGATTTACGGTATTGCTATTTTGGTAATTGAATTTCAACTCAGAACAAAATATATCCTTTGACAGATACTATGAAACTTGTCCAGTCACAGCTGGAACACCAGATTTACTGTATTTCTATTTTTGCAACTGAATTTCACCCCAGAAAATAATATATCCTTTGACGGACACTATGAAACTTGTCCAGTCACAGCTGGAACACCAGATTTACTGTATTGCTATTTTGGCAATTGAATTTCAACCCAGAACAAAATATATCCTTTGACGGATATTATGAAACTTGTCCAGTTGCAGCTGGAACACCAGATATACGGTATTTCTATTTTTGCAACTGAATTTTACCCCAGAAAATGATATATCCTTTGACAGACACTATGAAACTTGTCCAGTCACAGCTGAAACACCAGATTTACAGTATTTCTATTTTTGCAACTGAATTTAACCCCAGAAAAAAATATATCCTTTGACGGACACTATGAAACTTGTCCAGTCAAAGCTGAAGCTCCAGATTTACGGTATTGCTATTTTGGTAATTGAATTTCAACCCAGAACAAAATATATCCTTTGACGGATACTATGAAACTTGTCCAGTCACAGCTGGAACACCAGATTTACAGTATTTCTATTTTTCCAACTGAATTTCACCCCAGAAAATAATATATCCTTTCACAGACGCTATGAAACTTGTCCAGTCACAACTGGTACACCAGATTTACGGTATTTCTATTTTTGCAACTGAATTTCACCCCAGAAAATAATATATCCTTCGACAGACACTGTGAAACTTGTCCAGTCACAACTGGAACACCAGATTTACGTTATTGCTATTTTGGTAATTGAATTTCAACCCAGAACAAAATATATCCTTTGACAGATACTATGAAACTTGTCCAGTTACAGCTGGAACACCAGATTTACAGTATTTCTATTTTTGTAACTGAATTTCACCCAAGGAAATAATATATCCTTTGACAGACACTATGAAACTTGTCCAGTCACAGCTGGAGCACCAGATTTACAGTATTTCTATGTTTGCAACTGAATTTCACCCCAGAAAAAAATATATCCTTTGACGGACACAATGAAACTTGTCCAGTCACAGCTGAAACACCAGATTTACGGTATTGCTATTTTTCCAACTGAATTTCACCCCAGAAAATAATATATCCTTCGACAGACACTGTGAAACTTGTCCAGTCACAACTGGTACACCAGATTTACGGTATTTCTATTTTTACAACTGATTTTCACCCCGGAAAATAATATATCCTTTGACAAACACTATAAAACTTGTCCAGTCACAGCTGGAACACCAGATTTACGTTATTGCTATTTTGGTATTTGAATTTCAGCCCAGAACAAAATATATCCTATTACGGATACAATGAAACTTGTCCAGTTACAGCAGGAACACCAGATTTACTTTATTTCTATTTTTGCAACTGAATTTCACCCCAGAAAATAATATATCCTTTGAAGAACACTATGAAACTTGTCCAGTCACAGCTGGAACACCAGATTTACAGTATTGCTATTTTGTTAATTGAATTTCAGCCCTGAACAAAATATATCCTTTACGGATACAATTAAACTTGTCCAGTCACAGCTGGAACACCAGATTTACGGTATTTCTATTTTTGCAACTGATTTTCACCCCAGAAAATAATATATCCTTTCACAGACACTATGAAACTTGTCCAGTCACAATTGGAACACCATGATTTATGGTATTTCTATTTTTACAACTGATTTTCACCCAGGAAAATAATATATCCTTTGACGAACACTATAAAACTTGTCCAGTCACAGCTGGAACACCAGATTTACGGTATTGCTATTTTGTTAATTCAATTTCAACCCAGAACAAAATATATCCTTTTACGGATACAATGAAACTTGTCCAGTTACAGCAGGAACACCAGATTCACTGTATTTCTATTTTTGCAACTGAATTAATCCCAGAAAATAATATATCCTTTGAAGAACACTATGAAACTTGTCCAGTCACAATTGGAACACCAGATTTAGTGTATTTCTATTTTTGCAACTGATTTTCACCCCAGGGAATAATCTATCCTTTGACGAACACTATGAAACTTGTCCAGTCACAACTGGAACACCAGATTTACGGCATTTCTATTTTTGCAACTGATTTTTACCCCAGAAAATAATATATCCTTTGAAGAACACTATGAAACTTGTCCAGTCCCAGCTGGAACACCAGATTTACGGTATTTCTATTTTTCAACTGAATTTCACCCCAGGAAATAATATATCCTTCGACAGACACTGTGAAACTTGTCCTGCCACGACAGAAACCACTGATTTAGGGTATTGCTATTTTGGAAATTGAATTTCACCCCTAAAAAAAAAAATATTCTTTGCCAGACAGTATTACACTTGGCTAACCACAGCTGGAACACCAGATTTAGGGGATTGCTATTTTTTTAAGTGATTTTCACCTCTCAATAAAATATAGAAAATTCTATCCTGAGTTTTTAGGGGTGACAATAAGCTCAGCCAAGCCCCTGATGTAGGATATAGCAAAAAAAAAAAAAAACCCTACTATTGGTGGATTAATGGACTTTGTGGCAGCTTGTGCTGGCGCACTACAAGACACAAAATGGCTGCCGATCACCCCAGAAAAAAGTGACAGAAAAACGCTCTGGGCAGTCTGAAAACAGTGAGCAATTAACTTGCAGAAGTTGAATGATTCCCAGCTGTAGATCGATCACTTCATTAAGAGGCTGGGTCACTTTCTGCACTTGGTCAATCACAGCCATGCAAATAGTAGGCCTGGCTGTGATGGCCTCTTGGGGCAAGTAGTATGACGCTTGTTGATTGGCTGCTTTGCAGGCTCTAAAAATGCGCCATAGAAATCGCCGAACAACGAACCCGAATCCTAACTTTTATGTAAATGTTCGGGTTCGGGTCCGTGTCACGAACACCCCAACATTCTGTATGAACCCGAACTATACAGTTCGGGTTCGCTGATCCCTACTTAGAAGCCATCAAAGCCATGCCTACTAATGGCATGGCTGGGATTGGCCAAGTGCAGCATGTGACCCAGCCGCTATATAGGCTGGAGTCACACAGTGCCACACTTCACTCTGCTCTTCTCAGTGTAGGGATAGGATGCTGCTGTGAGGGAGAGATTAGGAAAGAATTCTGGTGTACTTGGTGTTCAATCTTCAAACTACAGCGATTATTGAGGGTGCTATGCTACATTTTTGTACCCAGCCCTGAGCCCAGTTACACTGAAAAACAACTTTTAATCCATCTGCTAGTTCGATGGGTGTCGGCGGCCATTTTTGCAACTACAGTGCTCTTGCAACTGCATGTGAACTGCATGTGTGCCAGGGACATTACTTTATTTCTGTTCTGGTAGCTCAGTGGAGGACAAATTCACTTTTTTGGCCAGTCAAGTACCACTGCAGACTGCAGTGCATACCTGGCAGTGAAAATTATTCAATTACATTAGTCTGTCACATATTTTTGTGACCTAAAGCGATTTTTAATTTGTCTGCAACAGGCACTGCATATCTGACAGTCTGCAGTTACCTTGCTGATATAAAAAAGCACAATTTTTTGCTAGATGGTAAATTTAAGGGCTATTCTGCATTTCTGACAGTCCAATTAAACTGTTACTTACTGCAGTCACATTGCTGCTATAAAAAAAATCTAATTTTTTTGTGGTAGATAGCAAATTTGCGTGCTACGCTGCATTTCTGACAGTCCAATACAACCGTAACTGCATTTACATTAGTGCTATTAAAAAACACACTTTTTGTGCTTGATAGGTGACAGGGATGAAAATTTGTAAAAATAGTCTGTTCTATTGGTGGGTGCCATTTTACAATTTTTGCTGTATACAAACCCCTGCTCTCATAGGTGACAGTGAGGTAATTTTCTAAAAAGCGTCTGTTACATTCTGGGGTGACATTAACCCAGTTTTGCCATATACAAACCCCTGATCTGCATAGGTGACAGGGAGAAAAAATTTCTAAAAATCGTCTGTTACATTCTTGGGTGACATTAACCAAGTTTTGCCGTATACAAACCCCTGCTCTGCATAGGTGACAGTGACGTAAATTTGTAAAAATCATCTGTTCCATTGGTGGGTGACATTTTACCATTAATTGCCGTATACAAACGCTTCTCTGCATAGGTGACAGGGAGGTAATTTTCTAAAAATCGTCTGTTACATTCTGGAGTGATATTAACCCAGTTTTGCCATATACAAACCCATGATCTGCATAGGAAACAGGGAGGTAAACATTTAAAAGTCATCTGTTCTATTGGTGGTTGACGGTCCACTGCTGAAAGCTCAGAGTTGGCACCTTCAGGCCATGGGCATTATCTAGCTCCTCACCCCCTTGCAAATCAGCCAAGCAGTCTGAGCCCCAAGTCAGGCAGCAGTCTCCTATTCTTTTTGATGACTCTGCTGGCAAGGGTTCCCAGGGCAATCCACCTAGCCCTGCACCAGAAGTGGAAGAGATTGAGTGCACCAATGCCCAACCACTTAAGTTTCAGGATGTGGACATGGGAGGACCACCGCAGGACGTCGCTGACGATGACACAGGTGCCAACTGCTGCGGCTTTCTGCAGTGTGCAAACCGACAAAGAGGGCATGGGTGAAGACTGAGTGGAAGATGATGAGGAGGACGATGAGGTCCTAGACCCCACATGGAGGCAAGGTCATGCGAGTGACCTGTGCAGTTCGGAGGGAGAGGCGGTGGTCTCAGAGAGCCTCCAGCACAGCAAAAGAGGGAGCAGGGTGCAAAAGAAGAGTGGCCTTCCCCTAGACAGTAGGTCTGCTACTGCCCACCACACCCAGGGACCAATCACAACAAAGCCAGGTCCAAGGAGTTCCCTGGTGTGGCAGTTCTTCAGACAATGTGCAGACAACAAGACACGAGTGGTTTGCACGCTGTGCAATTAGAGCCTGAAGCGAGGCATAAACGTTCTAAACCTGAGCACAACCTGCATAACCAGGCATCTAAGTGCAAAGCACGAGCTGCAGGGGAGTAAACACCTCCAAAACCAAGAAAGGACTCAGGCTCCTCCTGCTCCCTCTTCTGCTGCAGTCTCGGCCTCTTCCTCCACCTCTGGAGTGACAGTGGCACCAGCCACCCCACAAACAGAGGATGTGGCAGCAACGCCACCACGTCCGTCACCTTCAACAAGCAGCACCACAATGTCCCATGGCAGCGTTCAGCTGTCCATCTTCCAAACAATGGAGCAAAGGAGGAAGTACCCCCCTACCCACCTGCGATCCCTGGCCCTGAATGCCAGCATTTCAAAATTCCTGGCCTTTGAAACGCTGTCATTCCGTCTGGTAGAGACGGATAGTTTTAAAAACCTTATGGCCTTGGCTGTACCACAGTACGTCGTTCCCAGGCGCCACTACTTTTCCAGGCGAGCCATCCCTTACCTGCACAAACCAGTGGGGGACAAAATCAGGTGTGCACTGCGCAACGCCATCTGTGGCAAGCTCTGAGCCTAGCCCGTTTGATGCACATCCCTGTCCTGGCGCATGTGTTGAATTTGGTGGTGCAGAAATTCCTGAAGAACTACCCTGATATGTCAGAGCTGCTGCAGAAAGTGTGGGCCATTTGTGCGCGCTTTCGGCTTTCTCACCCTGCTCCTGCTCACCTGTCTGTGCTGCAGCGTAACTTTGGTCTTCCTGCTCACCTCCTCACTCACATGCGACGTGCCCACAAGGTGGAACTCCACCTTGCACATGCTGGAGAGACTGTGTGAGCAGCAGCAGGTGATAGTGGAGTTTCAGCTGCAGCACGCACGGGTGAGTCGCTCTGCCGAACAGCACCACTTCTCTGCCACTGAGTGAGCCTCCATGTGAGATCTGTGTGCCTTGTTGCGCTGTTTCGACTACTCCACCAACATGGCCAGTGCCGATGACACCGTTCTCAGAGTTTCTATCCCACTTCTATATCTCCTTGAAAAAACGCTTCGGGCGATGATGGAAGAGGATGTGGCACAGGAGGAAGAGGGATCATTTCCACGGTTATCAGGCAAATCATTCACAAGTGGCTCAGAGGGTGGTTTCCTGCTCCAACATAGGCCAGGTATAGAATTGTCCAGCCAGGGCACAGTTCTGGAGGATAAGGAGGAGGATGATGAGGAGATGGTAAGTCATCCTGATGTCGACACCGACGTCTTGCCTGTTGGTACTCTGGCACACATGGCTGACTTTATGTTAGGCTGCCTTTCCCCGACCCTCGCGTTATACGCATTTTAGATAACACGGATTACTGGGTGTTCATCCTTCTCAACCCCCGCTACAAAGAGAACTTCTCATCTCTCATTCCTGTGGTGGAGAGGACGAGTAAAACGGTGCAATATCAGAAGGTACTTGTTGAGAGATTGCTCCAAAATTTTCCATATGACAACGCTCCCGGCAGAGTCCGTACTTCCTTAGGCAACCGAGGAAGTGAGACTCATGGAAAACACAGCAGTTCCAACAAAGGCAGGGCAACACTCTCCAAGGCATGGGACACTTTCTTGACACCCCGCCAGCAACCTCACCATGAAGCGTGGCCTAGTGCTTCAAGAAAGGAAAAGTTTTAGAAGATGGTGGTAGGAATACATAGCAGACCGTGTCAGCGCCCTAAATGATCACTCAGTGCCTTAAAACTACTGGGTGTCCAAGCTGGACACGTGGCACAAACTGTCTCTCTACACCTTGGAGGTGCTGGGCTGCCCTGCCACCAGCATTTTGTCTGAGCTCGTATTTAGTGCTGCTGGAGGCATTATAACAGATAGGCGTATCCGCTTGTCCACTGGCAATGCTGACAGGTTGACTCAGACTCCACCAGAGGAGACCTGAGCTGATAATGAACATAAAGGCAATTTCAATCTATCATTTATAATGTTCTCAATCTACTGTAGTGTATTCCCATGCACCTTTTCCCACCACAAAAAAGAGTTTATGGTTGAATCAAGTTTTCTCCTTCTCCTCCTCATACAGATTGTATATATTCCCTCCACTCTAATTTTCGCATAGGGTCAGCTCAACTGCAGGCCCTCAACTCAAATGTTTTTATGGGGTCAGCTGAACAGCATGCACTTGCATATAATGTTTTAGACTGTCAGCTCACCTGCAGGCACTTGCATATAATGTTTTAGAGCATCAGCTCACCTGCAGGCACTAGCATATAATATAGCAAAGTAAGGCAGCTCTCACCTGTAGAAAAGACCCTCTGGGCACGGATGCCGCACCTGGATGCGAAAATAGTCCAAACGCAAAAGAGAAAAATCCAGCTCAGGTTAGGTGAAAAATATTTCGGACTTCATTCCAGCGGTTATAAAACGTCTATATGTCAAGACGTGTGCAGTTACGCGTTTCAGACCTCTAATACATGTGGGTCCTTCCTCATGACAAGCACAGAGATAGAATGAAAAAACACCTCCTGATATATACCTTCCCAAACACAGATAGGTATCGCCTGGGAGGGGGAGGTGTCAGGAGGCAATCATGCAGTAACCTTAGTTAAAATTACAAACAAGCCAAAAAAGAAAATACATGCAAAAGAGAAAAAAGAAGAGAAAAAAGAGAAATGAACTGTGTGAACTGTGACATAAAAACATATAAAAACGTATACAGAGCAGTCAGGTCGCACATTATATGGATTCCTATAAAGGCAGAAAATAGTTAATTGATGTTATAATTGATCTACATAGGGATCTGTTCACATGAGACCAGAGAGTGAGCATATCTAATATTGTAAGATGAGATTGTGCCGTTTGTTTAGTCCTTCTGGTTGACGTGACCCCAGCTGGAAGATCGAGAAGGTTTCTATATTCAGGAGTTTCCTTCTGTGATCCCCCCCCTCTGGGTGGTAAGAACACTCTTTCTATACCATGTACCTTTAAGCTGCAAACATCCCCTGCATTGAAATAGCAAAGGTGTAAGCTGGCTGCTGAAATGTTGTGGCTTTCATAGTGCGGTATATCTGATATGTGTTTACATATTCCATTTTTTAGCGGATTTATGGTACAGCCTACATATTGTAGGGAGCATGTTTCACAGGTAATTAAATACACTACGTATCTGGTGTTAAAATTAATGTACGAGTGTATGTTGTACTCCTTATTATTAGCAGTGGACATAAAAGTCTTGTTTATGATCATATGTCTACAACAAGTGCATTTTTTTATGTCCACACCTAAAGCTGCCTTTGAAATGAAGCCATGTAGGTTGTGAGATTTTTGTCTCTGAATAAAAAGCTGGGACTAATTAAGTTACCCAGAGTGGGAGCTCTCCTAGCAACACATCTTACACCATCAGGTACAATTTTAGACCACTGTCCATCAAAATTAAGGACATGGAAGTATTCTTTGATAATTTTCAGATCGCAGGGAATTCCTCGCTGTACTGTGTTACAAAATGTGTTGCTTGGTTTTTAGGAGTACTGCAAGATTGCCTCCTGACACCTCACCATCCCAAGTGATACCTATCAGTCTCTGTTTGGGAAGGTGTATATCAGGAGTAGAGTTGAGCGAACACCTGGATGTTCGGGTTCGAGAAGTTCGGCCGAACTTCCTGAAAATGTTCGGGTTCGGGATCCGAACTCGACCCGAACTTCTTTGAAGTCAATGGGGACCCGAAGTTTAGGGCACTAAAAAGGCTGTAAAATAGTCCAGGAATGGGCTAGAGGGCTGCAAAAGGCAGCAAAATGTAGGTAAATGCCCAGCAAACAAATGTGGATAGGGAAATGAATTAAAATAAAATAAATAAAAATTAACCAATATCAATTGGAGAGAGGTCCCATAGCAGAGAATCAGGCTTCAAGTCACCCACCACTGGAGAAGGTCACTTTCTGTTATTTCAGCCCCAGCACCCAGACAAAGGAGAGAGGTCCCATAGCAGAAAATAAGGCGTCATATCACCCACCACTGGAGAAGGCCACTTTTTTTATTTAGGCCCCAGCACCCAGACAGAGGAGAGAGGTCCCACAGCCAGTAATAAGGCGTCATATCACCCACCACTGGAGAAGGCCACTTTCAGTTATTTAGGCCCCAGCACCCAGACAGAGGAGAGAGGTCCCACAGCAGAGAATCATGCGTCATATCAACCACCACTGGAGAAGGCCACTTTCAGTTCTTTAGGCCCCAGCACCCAGACAGAGGAGAGAGGTCCCACAGCAAGGAATAAGGCGTCATATCACCCACCACTGGAGAAGGCCACTTTCAGTTATTTAGGCCCCAGCACCCAGACAGAGGAGAGAGGTCCCATAGCAGAGAATCATGCTTCATATCACCCACCACTGGAGAAGGCCACATTCAGTCATTTAGGTCCCAGCACCCAGACAGAGGAGAGAGGTCACACAGCAAGGAATAAGGCGTCATATCACCAACCACTGGAGAAGGCCATGTTCAGTTATTTAAGCCCCAGCACCCGGACAGAGGAGAGAGGTCCCACAGCAAGGAAAAAGGCGTCATATCGCCCACCACTGGAGAAGGCCACTTTCAGTTATTTAGACCCCAGCACCCCGGCAGAGGAGAAAGGTCCCATAGCAGAGAATAAGGCGTCATATCACCCACCATTGGAGAAGGCCACTTTCAGTTATTTAGGCCCCAGCACATAGACAGAGGAGAGAGGTCCCACAGCAGAGAATCATGCGTCATATCATCCACCACTGGAGAAGGCCACTTTGAGTTATTTAGACCCCAGCACCCAGACAGAGGAGAGAGGTCCCACAGCAGAGAATCATGCGTCGTATCACCCACCACTGGAGAAGGCCACTTTTAGTTATTTAGGCCCCAGCACCCAGACAGAGGAGACAGGTCCCATAGCAGAGAATAAGGCGTCATATCACCCACCACTGGAGAAGCCCACTTTCAGTTATTTAGGCTCCAGCACCCAGACAGAGGAGACAGGTCCCATAGCAGAGAATAAGGCGTCATATCACCCACCACTGGAGAAGCCCACTTTCAGTTATTTAGGCCCCAGCACCCAGACAGAAGAGAGAGGACCCACAGCAAGGAATAAGGCATCATATCACCCTCCATTGGAGAAGGCCACTTTCAGTTATTTAGGCCCTAGCACCCAGACAGAGGAGAGAGGTCCTACAGCAGAGAATCATGCTTCATATCACCCACCACTGGAGAAGGCCACATTAAGTCATTTAGGTCACAGCACCCAGACAGAGGAGAGAGGTCCCACAGCAAGGAATAAGGCATCATATCACCCACCACTGGAGAAGGCCACATTCAGTTATTTAGGCCCCAGCACCCAGACAGAGGAGAGAGGTCCCACAGCAAGGAATAAGGCATCATATCACCCACCATTGGAGAAGGCCACTTTCAGTTATTTAGGCCCTAGCACCCAGACAGAGGAGAGAGGTCCCACAGCAAGGAATAAGGTGTCATCTCACCCACCACTGGAGAAGGCCACTTTCAGTTATTTAGGCCCCAGCACCCAGACAGCGTAGAGAGGTCCCACAGTCAGGAATAAGGCGTCATATCACCCACCACTGGAGAAGGCCACTTTCAGTTATTTAGGCCCCAGCACATAGACAGAGGAGAGAGGTCCCACAGCAGAGAATCATGCGTCATATCACCCACCACTGGAGAAGGCCACTTTGAGTTATTTAGACCCCAGCAACCAGACAGAGGAGAGAGGTCCCACAGCAAGGAATAAGGCGTCATATCACTGTCACGACTGTGACTGATCCAGATAGGTCTGGGAAGAGAAGGTCGCAGCGACTTGCTACTCGCGATAGCTTGTGAGTTTGCTTCATGGTTCAGGGTATGTCATCCGGGTTTTGCCTTGTGAACCTTTTTGTCCTGACTGGGAGTTTGTAGGCATTCTTCTCAGGTGAGTGCTGTCTGCCACTCCCAGCTACTATATTAGTTTCAGTTTCACTTGCAGTCATTGCCAGATATAGTCCTTACTTCCAGTGCTATTCTGACCTTTGAAGGAGATCGTTTGACGGTATTGCTGTGGAGCTCTTGTCTGGCGTGGACTGTCGTTGTTAGGATCATCTTCTCTGCTCGTGACTGGATAAGTCTATCTCTGCTGGAGATTGTTTGTTTGTTTGTTACTGTCTTCCCCTGTTGTTCTCCTAGACATGAGTGATGGTGACTAGTGCTCCCATCTGCCTTTCCCCAGTCTAGTCTTCTGAGGGTCACTCAGGGTTTAGGCATCCTGCTCGCCGCACGGGTTCACACCCCGTCTAGGGTATCAGGGCAGACAGGTGCCAGCGTAGGGTTTGTCAGGGGTGGCCGTTCTATTTCCCATCCGTAGATAAGGGTCCCCTTCCCCTCCGTCTGGTGCGACACGACTGCTGCTGGGATAGCGGTCGTGACAGTATATCTGGCTTTTAAAAAAAAAAAAAAAAAAGTGACATTTCCTTTTTTTTTTTTTTTTGCCTGCTGTTTTGCTTTGTATTCTTCTGTTCCACTATGGATCCGATTACGGTTTTGGCGAAACAATTACAGGGGTTATCCCTTGAAGTGGCAGGATTAAAAGCAACAGTACTGCAGCAGCAATCCTTGGGTTCCACCGTTGCTACGGGAAACCAAGGTACTCCTGAGCCAAAAGTGGCTTTTCCTGATAGGTTCTCAGGAGGGAGAGACCAATTTGTAACCTTCAGAGAAGCTTGTAAATTGTTCTTCAGGTTACGCCCTAGATCCTCCGGCGGTGAGGAACAACGGGTGGGCATTGTAATTTCTCTCCTGCAAGGAGATCCGCAGGCTTGGGCTTTCTCTTTACCATCTGACTCTCCGGCCTTACAATCAGTGGAGGAGTTTTTGAAGCCTTGGGTCTCGTGTATGATGACTCGGACAGGGTCTCACTGGCTGAGTCTAAGCTACGTAGACTTCGGCAGGAGAACCGGTCAGCTGAACTATATTGTTCTGAATTCCGTAGGTGGGCTACGGATACATTATGGAACGACTCGGCCCTTAGGAGTCAGTTCTGCCAGGGGTTGTCTGAAAAATTAAAAGACGCGCTGGCTGTATACGAGGTCCCTGGGTCTCTTGAGGCTGCTATGTCTCTGTCCATAAGAATCGACAGACGACTCAGGGAGAGACTATTAAATTATACAGAGGCCTCTATAGGGCAGGGATCGGTTTGTTGTGATCCAGTCGAACCAATGCAAATAGGGGGCGCCACTAGACGGGTGAATCCTCCTAAGGTCCGCCATAGGTCAGAGGTTTGTTTTCGTTGTGGGGAGGGGTCATTTTGTAAAGGTATGTCCCTCAGAACCCAAGAGATCACAAACTAAGGAGCCGCCGGAAAACTAGAGTCCCCAGACTGTGCGGAGGATAACAGTCTGGGCGTATTCGTTTCCTCCATACGCATGTCTTAGTTTTTGTTGTCCGCTACCGTTGTGGCGGGCAATAAGACTGAGATCTGTTCCGTCTTTTTGGACAGTGGGGCGGGGGTCAACTTGGCGGATTCACGGTTTGCTCAGGCTCTGGGTTTTACTCCGGAACCGGTACGCAGAACTATTCCTGTTTTTGCCATCGACTCCTCCCTCTTACTCAGAGAGAGTTAACTCAGATCGTCCATAATACCCATCTGCAGGTAGGGGACCTCCATAAAGAGCATATCTCTTGTTATGTCCTGGACGGTCTTCCGGCTCCTATGGTTTTGGGGCTTCCCTGGCTGGTGACTCACAATCCCGTGGTGGATTGGCAGGCCGGGAGATTGTGGAGTGGAGTGAACATTGTAAGGACAACTGCTTGAGTAGTAGGTGCTCAACACTCTCTGTATCATCTCTACCTTCCTTTCTGTCAGATTTTATGGATGTGTTCTCTGAGAAGGGTTGTCAGGGGTTACCACCTCATCGTCCATATGATTGCCCAATTAATCTGTTACCTGGGGCAAAACTACCTAAAACCCGGTTATACAATCTTTCCGGCCCGGAGAGGAAGGCTATGAAAGATTATATTTCGGAGAGTTTGGCTAAGGGACACATCAGACCCTCTTCTTCACCCGTGGCTGCAGGGTTCTTTTTCGTTAAAAAGAAAGATGGGGGCCTGCGTCCTTGCCTGGATTTCCGGGAATTAAACCGGATAACTATCCGAGATCCCTATCCTCTTCCTCTCATTCCCGACCTCTTTAATCAGGTTGCTGGTGCTAGATGGTTCTCCAAAATGGATCTCAGAGGAGCCTATAACCTGGTTCGCATCAAAGAGGGGGATGAGTGGAAGACGGCTTTAATACTCCGGAAGGGCATTATGAAAATCTGGTCATGCCATTTGGTCTTACTAATACGCCTGCGGTGTTCCAACATTTTGTCAACGATATTTTTAGTCACCTTATCGGGAGATTTGTTGTGATATATCTTGATGACATCCTGGTGTATTCTCCGGATCTGGATACACATAAGATCCATGTGAGACAAGTGCTGCAGATATTAAGGGCCAACAAATTGTTTGCTAAATTAGAGAAATGTGTGTTCGCCGTAAAAGAACTTCCATTTCTGGGGTATGTGTTGTCAGATTCAGGTTTCCGCATGGATCCAGAGAAAGTCCGGGCAATTATGGACTGGGATCTGCCTGAGAACCTGAAGGCATTGCAACGCTTCCTGGGGTTTGCCAATTTTTATAGAAAGTTTATAAAGAACTATTCCTTGGTGGTCAAACCACTGACGGACATGACCCGAAAGGGATCCGATTTTTCCAAATGGTCACATGCAGCCAAAACTGCCTTTACATCTCTGAAGGAAAGATTCACCTCGGCTCCTATTCTCGTACAGCCAGATGTCTCACTTCCTTTTATTGTAGAGGTTGACGCATCAGAGGTGGGGGTGGGAGCGGTACTATCTCAGGGCCCGTCCCCTGGTGAATGGCGTCCGTGTGCTTTCTTTTCGAAGAAATTGTCTACTGCAGAAAGGAACTATGACATTGGCAACAGGGAACTTTTGGCTATTAAGTTGGCCTTAGAGGAGTGGCATCATTTTTTGGAGGGGGCAGTTCATCCCGTCACAGTGATTACCGATCACAAAAACATAGTATATCTGGAGTCTGCTAAACGTCTCACCCCTAGACAGGTCGGTGGTCGTTATTTTTACTAGGTTTAATTTTGTAATAACCTATCGCCCGGGGGCAAAAAATACTAAGGCGGATGCATTGTCTCGAAGTTTTCCTGGAGGGGGTGATGATGATGTTCCAGAGCCTATTTTGCAAAAGGGGGTGGTGGTCTCTGCATTACACTCAGGTTTAGAGGGGAGGGTGTTGGAAACTCAGGGGGACGCCCCGGCCTCCTGCCCCTCGGATAAACTGTTTGTGCCAGAAAATTTACGCCTGGAGATACTAAAGGAACACCATAACTCCGCACTGGCAGGACACCCAGGTAGTAAGGCAACCTCTGAATTAGTGTCTCGTCGGTTCTGGTGGCCTAAGTGGCGCCAGGAGGTGTTGAATTTTGTGTCTGCATGTCCTACCTGTGCTCGTTCTAAGGTGGATCATACTCGTCCGGCAGGGCGTCTTTTACCTCTGGCCATCCCCAACAGGCCTTGGACGCACCTATCAATGGATTTCATTACTGATCTACCAGTATCAGCGGGGAAGACTGTTATTCTTGTTGTTGTTGACAGATTCAGTAAAACGGTGCACTTTATTGCTCTGACCGCATTGCCTAATGCTAACACACTGGCTCAGGTTTTTATTGACCACATCGTGAAGCTTCACGAGGTCCCTTCCGATATTGTTTCGGATTGTGGTACCCAATTTGTTTCTAAATTTTGGAAAGCTTTTTGTTCTCGTTTGGGGGTTCATCTGTCTTTTTCTTCATCTTTCCATCCACAGTCCAACGGTCAGACTGAACGTACCAATCAAAACCTAGAGACATATTTGAGATGCTTTGTTTCCGAAAATCAGGAGGAATGGTCATCTTATTTACCGTTAGCCGAAGTTTGCCATTAATAATCGTCGCCAAGAATCCACCGATAAGTCACCATTTTTTGGTGCGTATGGTTTCCATCCTCAGTTTTGTACGTTTAGTGAGGGGGGCCGTCTGGGATTCCTGAGGAGGAACGATTTGCGTCTTCACTTTCATCAGTGTGGCAGAGTGTGCAAGAAAGTTTGAAGAGAATTGGTGGCAGATACAAACGTGTGGCTGATAAGAAGCGCTCTGAAGGTCCGGACCTTGGGGTGAATGACTTGGTGTGGTTGTCTACCAGAAATATCAAGTTGAAGGTTCCCTCATGGAAATTAGGTCCGAGATTTATTGGTCCTTATAGGGTAATTAAGATCATTAACCCGGTGGCTTTTCGTCTGGAGCTACCTCAGACTCTAAGGATCCATAATGTCTTCCACAGATCTCTGCTTAAGAGATATGTAGAACCTCCTGAACCATTGCCACTACCGCCTCCACCGGTGGTTGTTGATGGCAGTCTTGAGTTTCAGGTAGAAAAGATTGTTGATTCACGATATGTTCGCCGCTCTCTTCAGTACCTGGTGCACTGGAAAGGTTATGGTTCGAAGAGAGAATGTGGGTGCCAGCATCAGAGATAAAGGTGGACAGACTCATTCGGGCTTTTCATAGGTCCCACCCGGAGAGGCCTGGTCTTGAGGGTCCGGTGGCCCCTCGTAGAAAGGGGGGTACTGTCACGACTAAGACTGATCCAGATAGGTCTGGGAAGAGAAGGTCGCAGCGACTTGCTACTCGCGATAGCTTGTGAGTTTGCTTCATGGTTCAGGGTATGTCATCCGGGTTTTGCCTTGTGAACCTTTTTGTCCTGACTGGGAGTTTGTAGGCATTCTTCTCAGGTGAGTGCTGTCTGCCACTCCCAGCTACTATATTAGTTTCAGTTTCACTTGCAGTCATTGCCAGATATAGTCCTTACTTCCAGTGCTATTCTGACCTTTGAAGGAGATCGTTTGACGGTATTGCTGTGGAGCTCTTGTCTGGCGTGGACTGTCGTTGTTGGGATCATCTTCTCTGCTCGTGACTGGATAAGTCTATCTCTGCTGTAGATTGTTTGTTTGTTTGTTACTGTCTTCCCCTGTTGTTCTCCTAGACATGAGTGATGGTGACTTGTGCTCCCATCTGCCTTTCCCCAGTCTAGTCTTCTGAGGGTCACTCAGGGTTTAGGCATCCTGCTCGCCGCACGGGTTCACACCCCGTCTAGGGTATCAGGGCAGACAGGTGCCAGCGTAGGGTTTGTCAGGGGTAGCCGTTCTATTTCCCATCCGTAGATAAGGGTCCCCCTTCCCCTCCGTCTGGTGCGACACGAATGCTGCTAGGATAGCGGTCGTGACAATCACCCACCACTGGAGAAGGCCACTCTCAGTTATTTAGACCCCAGCACCCAGACATAGGAGAGTGGTCCCATAGCAGAGAATAAGGCGTCATATCACCCACCACTGGAGAAGCCCATTTTCAGTTATTTATCCCCCAGCACCCAGACAAAGGAGAGAGGTCCCACAGCAAGGAATAAGGAGTCATATCACCCACCACTGGAGAAGGCCACTTTCAGTTATTTAGGCCCCAGCACCCAGACAGAGGAGAGAGGTCCCACAGCAAGGAATAAGGAGTCATATCACTCACCACTGGAGAAGGACACTTTCAGTTATTTAGGCCCCAGCACCCAGACAGAGGAGAGAGGTCCCACAGCAGACAATCATGCGTCATATCACCCACCACTGGAGAAGCCCACTTTCAGTTATTTAGGCCCCAGCACCCAGACAGAGGAGAGAGGTCCCACAGCAAGGAATAAGGCGTCATATCACCCACCACTGGAGAAGGCCACTTTCAGTTATTTAGGCCCCAGCACCCAGACAGAGGAGAGAGGTCCCACAGCAGAGAATCATGCTTCATATCACCAAACCACTGGAGACGGCCACATTCAGTCATTTAGGTCCCAGCACCCAGACAGAGAAGAGAGGTCCCACAGCAAGGAATAAGGCGTCATATCACCCACCACTGGAGAAGGCCACTTTCAGTTATTTAGGCCCAAGCACCCAGACAGAGGAAAGAGGTCCCACAACAAGGAATAAGGCGTCATATCACCCACCACTGGAGAAGGCCACTTTCAGTTATTTAGACCCCAGCACCCAGGCAGAGGAGAGAGGTCCCACAGCAAGGAATAAGGCGTCATATCACCCACCACTGGAGAAGCCCATTTTCAGTTATTTAGGCCCCAGCACCCAGACAGAGGAGAGAGGTCCCACAGCAAGGAATAAGGAGTCATATCACCCACCACTGGAGAAGGCCACTTTCAGTTATTTAGGCCCCAGCACCCAAACAGAGGAGAGAGGTCCCACAGCAGAGAATCATGCGTCATATCACCCACCACTGGAGAAGGCCACTTTAAGTTATTTAGGCCCCAGCACCCAGACAGAGGAGAGAGGTCCCACATCAAGGAATAAGGCGTCATATTACCCACCACTGGAGAAGGCCACTTTAAGTTATTTAGGCCCCAGCACCCAGACAGAGGAGAGAGGTCCCACATCAAGGAATAAGGCGTCATATCACCCACCACTGGAGAAGGCCACTTTAAGTTATTTAGGCCCCAGCACCCAGACAGAGGAGAGAGGTCCCATAGCAGAGAATAAGGCGTCATATCACCCACCACTGGAGAAGGCCACTTTCAGTTATTTAGGCCCCATCACCCAGACAGAAGAGAGAGGTCCCACAGCAAGGAATAAGGCGTCATATCACCCACCACTGGAAAAGGCCACTTTCAGTTATTTAGGCCCCAGCACCCAGACAGAGGAGAGAGGTCCCACAGCAGTGAATCATGTGTCATATCACCCACCACTGGAGAAGTCCACTTTCAGTTATTTTGGCCGCTTCACCCAGACACAAGAGAGAGGTCCCACAGCAAGGAATAAGGCGTAATATCACCCACAACTGGAGATGGCCACTTTCAGTTATTTAGGCCCCAGCGCCCAGACAGAGGAGAGAGGTCCCACAGCAGGGAATCATGCGTCGTATTACCCACCACTGGAGAATGCACTTTCAGTTATTTAGCTCACGGCACCCAGACAGAGGAAAGAGGTCGCATGGCAGAGGTTCAGGCTTCATGTCACCCACCATTGTAACAGGCCACTTTCAGTTATTTAGGCCCTGGCGCCCAGATTGAGGAGAGGTTCATTCAACTTTGGGTTGCATCGCAAGATGATGGTAAGGTTAAAAAAATGATGATTCAATAAAGAAGTGCCCCGGAGTACAAGAATTCATGGTTGAGGAGGAGGCAGTTATAAATGTCTATTCTGCACAAGGGAGGGACAGGTCCTTTGTGATCCATGCCTGGTTCCTTTTTATGAACGTCAGCTTGTCCACGTTGGATGTGGACAGGCAGTTGCGTTTTTCAGTAATGACGCCCCCTGCCGTGCAGAATACACGTTCCGACAAAACGCTGGCCGCCGGGCAAGCCAGCACCTCCAAAGCATAAAAGGCTATCTCTGGCCACGCGGACAATTTGGAGACCCAAAAATTGAATGGGGCCGAACCATCAGTCAGTACGTGGAGGGGTGTGCAGACGTACTGTTCAACCATGTTAGTGAAATGCTGCCTCCTGCTAACACGTTCCGTATCAGGTGGTGGTGCAGTTAGCTGTGGCGTGGAGACAAAACTTTTCCACATTTCTGCCATGCTAACCCTGCACTCAGAGGAGCTGGCCGTGACACAGCTGCGTTGGCGACTTTTTCCTCCTCCTCTGCCTTCGAATTGGGCTTCCACCTGTTCCCCTGTGACATTTGTGAATGATCTCAGGAGCGCGTCTACCAGCGTGCGCTTGTACTCGCGCATCTTCCTATTACGCTCCAGTGCATGAAGTAAGATTGTCTTTGTACCGCTGATCCAGCAGGGTGGCAACCCAGTAGTCCACACACGTTAAAATGTGGGCAACTCTGCTGTCGTTGCGCTGGCACTGCAGCATGTAGTCACTCATGTGTGCCAGGCAGCCCAGAGGTAAGGACAAGCTGTCCTCTGTGGGAGGCGTATCGTCATCGTCCTCCGTATCCCCCCAGCCACGCACCAGTGATGGGCCTGAGCTGTGTTGGCTGCCGCTCCGCTGTGAACCTGCTTCATCCTCCTCCACCTCCTCCTCATCCTCCTCGTCCTCCAGTAGTGGGCCCTGGCTTGCCACATTTGTACCTTGCCTCTGCTGTTGCAAAAAACCTCACTCTGAGGCACTTCTAACAGACTGGCCTGAAAGTGCTAAAAATGACCCCTCATCCTCCTCCTCCTCCTCCTCCTGGGCCACCTCCTCTTCCATCATCGCCCAAAGTGTTTTCTCAAGGAGACATAGAAGTGGTATTGTAACGCTGATAACGGCGTCATCGCCTCTGGCCATGTTGGTGGAGCACTCGAAACAGCGCAACAGGGCACACAGGTCTCACATGGAGGCCCAATCATTGGTGGTGATGTGGTGCTGTTCAGCCGAGAGACTCACCCGTGCATGCTGCAGCTGAAACTCCACTATCGCCTGCTGCTGCTCGCACAGTCTAGCCAGCATGTGCATGGTGGAGTTCCACCTGGTGGGCACGTCGCATATGAGGCGGTGAGCATGAAGGCCGAAGTTCCGCTGTAGCGCAGACAGGTGAGCAGCGGCAGGATGTGAACACCAGAAGCGCGCACAGACGGCCCGCACTTTATGCAGCAGCTCTGACATGTCGGGGTAGTTGTGAATGAACTTCTGCATCACCAAATTCAGCACATGCGCCAGGCAAGGGATGTGCGTCAAACCGGCTAGTCCCAGAGCTGTGACGAGATTTCGGCCATTATCGCACACCACGAACCGAGCTTGAGGCCCACCGGCAGAAACCACTCGTCGGTATGTTGTTCAATACCCCGCCATAACTCCTGCGCGGTGTGGGGCCTGTCCCCCAAACATATGAGTTTCAGAACGGCCTGCTGACGTTTACCCACGTCCACGTGTCTGTGGTTAGGTGGACCTTGCCACAGATGGCTTTGCGCAGTGCACACTTGATTTTATCGGATACTTGGTTGTGCAGGGAAGGCACGGCTGTCTTGGAGAAGTAGTGGCGGCTGGGAACAACATACTGTGGGACAGCCATGGCCATCAGCTGTTTGAAGCTGTCCGTGTCCACCAGCCTGAATGACAGCATTTCAAAGGCCAGTAGTTTAGAAATGGTGACATTCAGGCCCAGGGCTCGAGGGTGGCTAGGTGGGAATTTACGCTTTCTCCCCAAGGTTTGTGAGATGGAGAGCTGAACGCTGCCGTGTGACATGTTGGAGATGCTTGGTGATGCAGGTGGTGGTGTCGGTGGCACATCCTCTGTTTGGTGGGCGGCAGGTGCCAATGTTCCTCCCGAGGCAGCAACAGAAGAGGGAGCAGGGGGAGCCTGAGTGAGTTCCTTGCTTTTAAGGTGTTTACTCCACTGCAGTTCATGCTTTGCATGTAGATGCCTGGACATGCAGGTTGTGCTAAATTTCAGAACATTAATGCCTCGCTTCAGGCTCAGATGGCACAGCGTGCAAACCACTCGGGTCTTGTTGTCAGCACATTGTTTAAAGAAGTGCCATGTCAGGGAACTCCTTGAAGCTGCCTTTGGGGTGCTCGGTCCCTGGTGGCGGTGGCCGGTAGCAGGCGAACTCTTTTGGCGGTGGCTGTTCTGCTTTTGCCCCCTGCTCCCTCTTTTTCTACGCTGTTGGCTCGGTCTCACTACTGCCTCTTCTTTTAAACTATGAAAGTCAGTGGCACGACCTTCATTCCATGTGGGGTCTAGGACCTCATCGTCCCCTGCATCGTCTTCCACACAATCTTCCTCCCTGACCTCCTGTTCGGTCTGCACACTGCAGAAAGACACAGCAGTTGGCACCTGTGTTTCGTCATCATCAGAGATGTGCGGACTCCGATCAGGTGGAATTACTATGTCCTCATCATCAGGAAACATAAGTGGTTGTGCATCAGTGCATTCTATGTCTTCCACCTCTGTACAGGGCAGGGCTTTCCCTTTTCCCTACCTTTGCATCACACGTCTGTGATCGGTACGCCGGTCGTGATAGAACGGCATTGGGCTCCACCAAATATCGCTGTAAATTCTGGCGGGTACTAGAAACTGAGGTAGTTGGTTCACTAGGATGTGTGGCTGTGGCAGAATGGCCACATCCTCTCCCAGCACCAGAGGGTTCATTAACACCATACCTAACACTATCTGCCTATTTATTTATGTACCTTATTATACTAATCCAGTAGTAACCACTGATTTAGGGGAATATCTATTATAGGGCTACTTTTTAGTCCCTGGATAAAAGGTATCTTTTTATAGACAGATTTACACTTGGAGATGTACAGTAGCGTGTGAAAAAATTTGTAGGATTATGCCTTCAGCAATTGTATTTTAACACTTTGTGTAATATGCTCTTTAACGGACAGAAATACAATCGGAGATGCACGGTAGCGTGTGAAGTTATTGAGGATGACCCTCTCAGCACTTGTATATACACCTTGAGTGTAATATACCCTTTTAACTGACAGATTAACACTTGGCCTGCAACAGCTGGAACACCAGATTCAGGGTATTGCTATATTGGCAAGTGAATTTCACCCCAGAACAAAATCTATCCTTTGCCGGACACTATTAAACTTGGCCAGCCACAGCTGAAACCACTGATTTATGGTATTGCTTTTTTGGCAATTGAATTTCACCCCAGAACAAAATATATCCTTTGCAGGAAACTATTAAACTTGGCCAGCCACAGCTGAAACCTCTGCTTTATGGTATTGCTATTTTAGCAATTAAATTTCACCCCAGAACAAAATATATCCTTTGCAGGACACTATTAAACTTGGCCAGCCACAGCTAAAACCACTGATTTATGGTATTGCTATTTTGGCAATTGAATTTAACCCCATAAAAAAAATATCCTTTGCCGTACACTATTAAACTTGGTAAGCGACTGCTGGGACACCAGATTTACGGTATTGCTGTTTTGGCAATTGAATTTAACCCCAGAACAAAATATATCCATTGCAGGACACTATTAAACTTGGCCAGCCACAGCTGAAACCACTGATTTATGGTATTGCTATTTTGGCAATTAACTTTAACCCCAGAAAAAAATATACCCTGTTACGGACAGATTTAAACTAGGCCTGCAACAGCTGGAACAACAGTTTTACTGTATTTCTATTTTTGCAACTGAATTTCACTGCAGAAAATAATATACTGTATCCTATGACGGACACTATGAAACTTGTCCAGCCACTGCTGGCACACGAGATTTACGGTATTGCTATTTTGTCAATTGAATGTCACCCCATAAAAAATATATCCTTTGCCGTACACTATTAAACTTGGCCAGCCACAGCTGAAACCACTGATTTATGGTATTGATGTTTTGGCAATTGAATTTCACCCCAGAACAAAATACCGTATATCCTTTGCCGGACACTATTAAACTTGACTAGCCACAGCTGAAACCACTGATTTATGGGATTGCTATTTTGGCAATTGAATTTCACCACAGAACAAAATATATCCTTTGCCGGATACTATTAAACTTGGCCAGCCACAGCTGAAACCACTGATTTATGGTATTGCTATTTTGGCAATTGAATTTCACCCCAGAACAAAATATATCCTTTGCAGGACACTATTAAACTTGGCCAGCCGCAGCTGAAACCACTGATTTATGGTATTGCTATTTTGGCAATTAATTTCACCCCAGAAAAAAATTCTACCCTATTACGGACAGATTTATACAAGGCCTGCAACAGCTGGAACACCAGATTCAGGGTATTGCTATTTTGGCAATTGAATTTCACCCCAGAACAAAATCTATCCTTTGCCGGACACTATTAAACTTGGCCAGCCACTGCTGAAACCACTGATTTACGGCATTTCTATTTTGGCTATTGAATTTTACCCCAAAACAAAATATATCCTTTGCAGGACACTATTATACTTTGCCAGCCACTCTAGGGGATTGGTATTTTGGCAATTGAATATTACCACAGAAAATTATCTATCCTTTGCCAGACAGCAGACAGTATTACACTTATCTAGCCACAGCTGGGACACCAGATTTAGGGGATTGCCATTTTGGCAATTGAATTTAACCCCTTAATAAAATATAGAAATTTCTATCCTCAGTTTCTAGGGGTGACAATAAGCACAGCCAGGCCCCTGATGTAGGATATAAAAAAAAAAAAAACTAGTATTGTTAGATTGATGGACTTGTTGGCAGCTTGTTCTGGTTCACCACAAGTCACAAAATGGCCGCCGATCACCCCAGAAAAAAGTGACAGAAAAACGCTCTGTGCAGCCTAAAAACCAGTGAGTAATTAACTAGAAGAAGTTGAATCATTCACAGCTGTAGATCGATCACTTCATTAGGTGCTTTTGCTGACTTTTCCTTGCCTAATCTAGCCCTCACAGAAGCTGCGAACTCTCCCTACACTAATCAGAGCAGTGTGACGTGCGGCACTACGTGACTCCAGCTTAAATTGAGCTTAAATTGAGGCTGGGTCACATGCTGCACTTGGCCAATCACAGCCATGCCATTAGTAGGCATGGCTGTGATGGCTTCTTAGGGCAAGAAGTAAACCGCTAGCTGATTGGCTGCTGTGCAGCCCTTCAGAAAGCGGGAAGAAATCGCCGAACAACGGACCCGAACCCAAACTTTTTTGAAAATGTCCGGGTCCGTGTCCTGAGCACCCCAAAATTCGGTACGACCCCGAACTGTTCGCTAAACACTAATCAGGAGGTGTTTTTTCATTCTATCTTTGTGCTTGTCATGAGGAAGGACCCACATGTACTAGAGTTTTGAAACGCGTAACTGCACAAGTCCAAAATATTTTTCACCTGACCTAAGCTGCATTTTTCTCTTTTGCGTTTGGACTAGCATATAATGTTTTAGAGTGTCAGCTCACCAGCAGGCACTCGCGTGTAATGTTTTGGACTGTCAGCTCACCAGCAGGCCCTCGACGCTAATGTTTTAGATTGTTAGCTCAGCAGCAGGCCCTCGCCCCTAATGTTTTAGAGGGTCACCAGCAAGCCCTTGCTCCAAATGTTTTTTGGGGTCACCAGCAGGCCGCCAATCATAATTTTTCAAGGGTGTGTATGATGCCCTCTTTTATGTGTAATAAAGGGTGTATTGTCGTGCTGGTTCCTTGTAATTTTTGGCAGCCCTTTCACTTAGTGCATAGGCTTTATGAGTGTAGGAGTCTAGGAGTCCTACTACCTGAACAATTGTACCACAAAGTGAATGAGGCCCTCCTTTATGTGATATACAGGCTGTTTCTGAGTGCCACT
Source organism: Bufotes viridis (assembly GCA_033119425.1). Lineage (NCBI taxonomy): Eukaryota > Metazoa > Chordata > Amphibia > Anura > Bufonidae > Bufotes > Bufotes viridis. The sequence continues at coordinate 370,708,648 of CM065590.1, read as the reverse complement.
TGCTTGTAATTTTTGGCGGCACTTGCACTTTATATACAATTGAATATACATGAAAGAATGTTTCCTAACAATTTTTCCTGTGAAATAGTTTATTTTATTTATTTTTTTTTTATTTTTTTTTGGGGGGGGTTGTGTGTATTTTTATCAGTCTTTAAAAGCGGGGTACAACTCAGACAACATGGTTTCCAGCAGCGACCTGGGAGTCCAAGATTCAACCAGACATCGTCCCCATGATGTTCCCGATCCATTTCGGTAGCGTTTCTGTCACTTTCTGACCTTTTCCAATGGACCAGGCACCCTTCCCTCTTTAGAGCAGGGGGTGCCTGGTTGTCTCCCATTGACTTCCACTATACTCAGCTGCTCGGCCGAGCATACGAATATAGCAGTGTTTTCGGGCCAAACACTCGAACACCTGAATACTTTGGTGCTCGCTCATCACTATCTCTTATATATATAAAAATGAGTTTCTGTCTGTCTAGACGTCCGGACATTCTTTATGCGCGACCAAACGACTGGACTGATCTTTACCAAATTTGGCACTCGGGTACATCAGGTGTCCGGAAAGGTTTTAGACCAGGTCTCAGCTCTCTAGGACTTACCGTTCCTGAGATATTCCCAAAAAAATGACCTGCTGATAAACAATACAAGGCAGCAAAGCCTTCAACTTGAATTCAAACTGTCATTTACTGCTCCCTGACAGTTTATCTCCACACACACAGTTTTACTCCAGGCAACCATAACAACTCAGCCATGTTTCCTCACTGCTCTAGATGACGTTTAAAGGAAATCTGTCACCAGGATAATCGCTATTGAAGTAAAACCAATGCCTAATAGCACTAAGTACCTTATTTCCTGAGGTTTCCCTAACAACTCAGCCATTTCTCTTCACTGCTTCAGGTTACCTTTAAAGGGGCAGAGCGCTGTGGATGATACTGTCAAGGGGGCAGAGTGCTAGGGAGGTCACAGTTCAGGGGGAAAGTAGGGTGGCCATTCAAGTCACCCTTAAAACCCTGCCCCCAGGTCCAGATAAGCCACACCTCTGATTTGGTTAGGCCACACCCCCTCTAGAGGTGGGACAGTGATTTTCTCCCTGCAGCTCACATTCAGACAGAACAGTGCTGCTGTCTTACAGTAAACTGTTTAAAAGGACACGCCCTCGATCCTATTAGGCAACCCCCCTCCCACTAAGCAAACAGTGAAAAATGAAGTTAAAAATCAACTTCTGTCAGCTGCAGAGATGAGAGGGACGGTGACTTTATCTCTGCAGCCCACACTCAGAGAAGATAGTGCTGCTGTCTTAGGGTGAGCTGTTGAAAGGACACGTCTCTCATTCGGTTAGGCCATGCCCCCTCCCGAGGTGGGAGGGAGGGTGATTTTCTCCATGCAGCTCACATTCAGACAGAACATTGCTGCTGTCTTAAAGAGAGCTGTTTAAAAGGACACACCCCCAATCCTGTTAGGCCACGTCCCCTCCCACTAAGCGAACAGGGATTGAAAAAATAAAGTTAAAAATCAACTTTTAGGTCCGCTAAGCCAGTGTTTCCCAACCAGTGTGCCTCCAGCTGTTGCAAAACTACAATTCCCAGCATGCCCGGACAGCCTTTGGCTGTGTGGGCATGCTGGGAGTTGTAGTTTTGCAACAGCTGGAGGCACACTGGTTGAGAAATACTGCGCTAAGCCACACCCCCGATACATTTAGGACACACCCCTCCCCCTCTGCAGCCAATGAGTATTGACAAAATGAAGTTAAAAATCAACTTCTGTCAGCTGCAGAGGTGGGAGGGACGGTGACTTTCTCTTTGCAGCTCACACCGTACTGCTGTATTAGATTAAGATGTTCAAATGGACATGCCCCAATCCAGTTTGGCCACGCCCTCTCCCACTCAGCTAACAGGGATTGAAAAAATAAAGTTAAAAATCAACTACTAGGTTCACAGCTCAGCAGACAGAATATGATTAGATACACAGCTCAGCAGACAGCATCACATAGGATAGAATATTAGATACACAGCTCAGCAGACAGCATAACACAGGATAGAATATTAGATAAATGCTCAGCAGACAGTATCACACAGGATAGAATATTAGATACATGCTCAGCAGACAGTATCACACAGGATAGAATATTAGATACACGCTAAGCAGACAGTATCACACAGGATAGGATTAGATACACCGTTTAGCAAACAGTATCATACAACATAAGATTAAATACACAGCTCATCAGATAGTATCACACAGGCTAGGATTAGATACACAGCTCTGCAGACAGTATCACACAGGATAGGATTAGATACACAGCTCAGCAGACAGTATCACACAAGATAGTATTAGATACACAGCTCAGCAGACAGTATCACACAATATAAGATTAGATACACAGCTCAGCAGATGGTATCACACAGGACAGGATTAGATACACAGCTCAGCAGACAGTGGGGCGGATACTATAGAGGTCACTGTTATGGAGGATACTGTTGATATATTTTTACGACACACAGAAACATGAAACGAAATAGATAAAATATACCCGTGCGAAGCCGGGTCCTTCTGCTAGTCTCTGATATATATATATAACAATGAATTTCTGTCTGTCTAGACGTGTGTTTAGACGTTCTTTATGCACGACCAAATGACTGGACTGATCTTCACCAAATTTGGCACACGGGTACATCAGGTGTCCGGGAAGGTTTTAGACCAGGTCTCAGCTCTCTAGGACTTACCGTTCCTAAAATATTCCCAAAAAAGGACCTGCTTATAAACAATACAAGGCAGCAAAGCCTTTAAAGAGGACCTTTCACCTATTTAAAAACTAAAAACTAACTATATCTGTGGGCAGAGCGGCACCCAGGGGTCCCCCTGCACTTTTTTTTTTTCTTTTAATCTTTATTTGACTTTTCTAAATATCAAACATCATATCGTAGTAACAAAAGCTAATTTACTAGTGTTTCCACCCCCCCCAACCACCCCCTCAAGCATGCCGAAAGAAAGAGGAGAAAGAAAAGAAAAAAAAAAACACCTTCTCGCACTTTATTCATTCCACCAGTTCCATATCTTAATGAATTTATCATTAGACCCTCTCTGTTTATACAACATCCGTTCGTACTTTTTGACTTTATTAACTAGATTTAACCATGTTCGATGCTCTGGGGGGAGCGACGCAAACCACAATCTAGAGATAATGAGCCTAGCTAGGAAGGACACTTTAACCAAAAGACAAAGTTTAGAAAACTGACAGACTATCTCAGAAAAGTCACCCAAGATCCATACTCCAGGCACAAAGGGAATCTGAATTTGGAATTTTTGTATTAAGGTTGTTTGGACCAAATGCCAATACTCCTTTACTGGAGGACAATCCCAGAACATGTGTAGGTGATCAGCACCAGAGCAGTCACATCGCGGGCAGTTAGAAGAGGTCCTAAAGCCTCTCTTTTGTAACCATAATGGTGTTATGTATATTTTATGAATAATATTAAACTGTACTACAGTGTGATTAAAGTTGTGTGAAAAATAAGACATATTCTTCAAAATGTTTTCCCACGCCAGTGGAGCAAAAATTTCAAGTGTGGTAGTCCAGGGTTTTTGTCCTGGAGAGTGACGTTCAGAAAAGTAAATTCTAATTAGGTGTTTATAACAATGTGAAATTTTAACTTTCATATGTGTTCCTCTTTCTAATAATAGCTTATGAAGAAAAGGTGGAGCTTCTATATTAAAGGAGTGCTTATCTAAGATAGAAGAGAGTGCAAAACATAACTAAAAGTATGGATACCATGCTATCTCACCTAAGTTTTCCTTTTGAGTAAGTTCTAAAAGAGACAAAATTTCCCCATTTTTTACCACTTGACTGAGATAGTAAATATTTTTGGTCCTCCAGTAATGGCTGGGCTCCAAATTCAAAAGAGTATGAAACCTTTTGTTATTCCATAATGGAGTACAGATCAATGATGCTGTAACTTTACACTATTTCCTGATCATCCTACAAGCTCTTATACACAAACTAAAAAAGTAGGTATGCTCTCGTAAACTCTTAGATAAATAACTGGACTCCAGTAGTGTAAAAAAGTCTGAGAAGCCTGCTTCTGTTACTAATTTTATACATAGGGGACCATTTTTCCAGTCGTTCAAAAAACATAACTGTGAGGCAACAAAATATCCCTTAAAATACGGAAGGTTTAGGCCTCCCTGCTCATAAAGCATAGAAAAATAGTCCACCTTCAATCTCACACGTTTTCTCCCCCATAATAAATCATTAATCATTTTTTCTATCAGTTTGAAGAATTTATCCTCGATCCAAATGGGGGAGTTTCGGAGAACATAAAGCACTTGGGGGAGTACCACCATTTTAATTAAAGAAATCCTATCTGCTCTAGTAAGCGGAATTTTCTGCCATACCTTAATTTTTGATTTAATTTTCGACAATACTGGTATCAAATTAAGCTGTATAGAGTCTTGAACTTTTGCAGTCACCGTAATCCCCAAGTACTTCAATGACTCAGAGACATTCAGAACATGGACTCTAGTTTCAGTAGATAATTCATCCAACGGTAAAAGGCAGGTTTTCGCCCAGTTAACTTCCAAGCCTGAGACCTCACTATAAGCATTAACAATCTCCATCACCCGAGGTAGTGTGTTTTCTGTCTGTTGTATAAAAAACAGAACATCATCGGCGTATAGGGAAATTCGGTCCTCTGTTCCCATAACTCCAAACCCCGACATCCTCGGATCTTGTCTAACCTTGGCCGCCAGGGATTCAATGTAAATGTTGAAGAGAAGCGGGGAAAGAGGACATCCCTGGCGGGTTCCTCTTTCCAATGGAAAGCTCCCTGTCAACACATCATTGATCCTCAGCCTGGCCACAGGGGCTTTGTATAGCAACTGTATCATCATGATGAATCTTGGGCCAAATCCCATTCTCACCATCACTCTCCAAAGGAACCCCCACTCCACCCTGTCGAAAGCCTTAGTGGCATCAAGAGACAGGATGGAGCGGGAACCATCCGCCGGAGACTGAGTATTAGCAAAGAGACGGTGAAGATTATAATGTGTCCCCCTCCCAGGCATAAATTCATTTTGATCAGGATGAATAACAGACGTAATTACTTTAGAGAGCCTGTTAGCGAGGGCCTTGGAGAGTAATTTAACATCCGTATTTAATAGAGAAATTGGTCTATAAGAGTCCAATTCCCGTCAATCTTTATCTTTTTTTGGAATTTGCACTATCAGTGCTTCCAACATTGACTTGGGGAGAACACCTCCCTGCACTGCCTGAGCAAAAACCTCTATGAGGTGTGGTAGAATAGTAGCCCCATATTTTCGATAGAATTCATAGGGGAGACCATCCAGGCCCGGCGCAGAATTACCTGATATCATTTTAAGTGCCCCTTGAATCTCTTGTAATGACACATCCCTATCCAAAAAAGCCCTCTGGGAGTCTGTTAGCGTCAGAAGACAAACAGTATCCAAATATTGATCCATAGCTTTAATAGATGTAGTCTGTTGACCTATATACTTGGGAGAAATAATCAAAAAAAGTGGTTCTGATTCCCTCCGGATTGCTAACAGATTCTCCGTTAACTCCAAAGATTGAAGTGATATCCTTTCTTTTATTGTCCTGTTGAGCAATGATTCTAGTAAGTAATCTACCTGGTCGGCCGGATTCTGCAAAATATTTTTGTCCCTTAAAGAATAAACTATGCTGAGCTTTTTCAAGGAGAAATTCCTTTAGGGCACTGCTTGCTTTCTGCATCTCCTCCCTGTGGCACTCTAAATGATGTGCAGTAAATTGTTCCGTTGCCTCAGTCGCCCTCTTAACCAATTCCTCCTCCCTTTTCCTAAAGCCCCTCCTCAATACCGTAACGTCACTCATTAGAACTCCCCTCATATATGCTTTCAAGGCGTCCCAAACCGAGTTGATGTTAGCAGAGGGATAGTTAATTTCCCAAAAAGTAGAAACAAGTTGTTTAATAGAATCCTGGTTCTCAATAAGGGTGAGCCAGTATGGATTCAGCTTAAAAAAGGACCTCGAACTGACCTTCTGTTCCCCAAGGGTTAAATCTATTGAAAGGGGGGAATGGTCCGAAACTGTCCTGACCCCATATCGGATCGCTTTTATATTCTTTAAATTACTACTATTCGTCAGGGCCAGATCAATTCTGGACATTGCCCTCCCTCCTTTGCTAACACAAGAAAATATCTGTTTCCCCCTTCCATAATGCTCCCATATATCCACCAGGCCCGTCTCTTGAAAAAACTGAAATAGAGATGAAACCCTCATATTTCTCCCTGGATCTACATCCACTGATAATCTATCCTTATTAGGATCCATAACAGCATTAAAGTCTCCCATCAAGACAATCTGGCACTCTGGTCTCTGTTCGATAAATGACAAAAAGGCATTGAGGGGGTGTATAGATCATAATATAATCAATTAAGCTAAAATCAATAGCACGATGGATCAAAACCGAAACTCCTCTTGAGGAACCATTAAATGTTGAATGGTATCTCTGAGAAGACCATCCCATTCCCAAACGGGAAACTGTAATATCTGTAAGATGGGTTTCAACTAAACAGATTACTGCAGGGAGGTGTCTCCTCACTGCATCCATAACTGCTTGTCTTTTTAATCTCTCTCCAAGGCCCCTTACATTCCATGATACAATCTTAACTGACATTGCTTATAAATGAGTGAAAGAGAGAAAAAAAAAAAAAAAAACGGCATGCTTGAACCCTCCCACTCCCCTCCTCCCCTCCCTCTAATGGTCTACCTAGGGCCTCCAGTAAACCTCTCAACCTTGGCCACTACTCCTCCCCCAGACCTCCAACCCCTCCCGGAGCCCCCCCTTTAATGAAAAATAACAAATAGTCATATGCCGGCTCGATCTAACCAATCCATAGCTTGCTCCGGATTCTCAAAGAAGTGGGAAGTTCCATCAAAAATCACTCTCAGTTTAGCCGGATATAAGAGAGAGTACTTAATGTCTTTAGCAGCTAAACGCTTCTTAATTTCGGAAAAACCCCTTCTCTTTTCTTGTGTCTCTCGAGCAAAATCCGGAAACAAGGATAATTTATTACCCTGATATATAATAGGAGAACATTCTCTAGCTCTTTTGAGGATAACATCTCTATCTGTGGATGAAAGTAGTTTAATCAAAATTGACCGTGGCGGCTTTCCTGGTATTATCTTTCCTCCTGGAACTCGATGGGCCCTCTCCATCTGAAACAGCGGCGAAAAATGTTCACTCCCCAGATTTTCAAGTATCAGGGATCTTAACTGATCCAGTAATTGCTGACCCTCCATGCCCTCTGGAAATCCAACTACTCGTATATTGTATCGCCTACATCTATTTTCTAGGTCGACGAGCTTAGCTTGAAGACGCTCATTTTCAGAGGCAAGTGACGAGGATTTTACTTGTAGTTTTGTAATGTCTGTCTGCAGATGGTTAACTTTTTTCTCCATATCAAGGACCTGCTCTCGAATTTTCGCCAGATCATCTCGAATCAGTGATATATCGCTCTGTACTGACCCCAATTGTGTCGCCATGTTTTGCATTAACGCTCCATTGTTTTTAACAGTCAATAAAATTTCTTCCATAACTGCTGGGTCTACTTTCGAGCGACTAGATCGTTCCTCCTCGCCACCCTCCATGTCTGCATCCACATGTTCAGCCTCAGAGGGATCATCTGGAGAGAAGATATTAACATTCTTTTTTATAGGTCTCCCTTTAAGTGCCCCTTTTTCTTGAATGCCAGGTGATCTCAAGTAATGCTCAATCTTCCCCACTTCAATTGGTCTTGCTCCCTGTCTAGTTGCAGAGGAGTCTATTGACCGGCGTTTGGGTGCCATTTTTCTTTTTTTTTTAAACTTTTTTTTTATCTTTTTCCCCTTATCCTTTCTCCTTTCTTTTCTTTTCTCCTTTGTCCTTCCCCTCTCCCTCCTTTCTCCTTCCTTCTTTTATTTTAAATTTTCTTCTTTTTTTTTTTCCCCTTTTTCTTCCCTTTAGTCTTCTATCTTCTTCTTTTACTTAAATCACTTTTTTTTTTTTTTCCATTCAAATTTCTCTCTTTTTTTAAAGTTTTTTTTAGTTTTTTTTACTCCTTACTCTGGTAGATAGCGGTGCGGGTGCAGTACAGAGGCAAAACAAGGAGTACAGAATGTGCAATAAACAGTGTTTTATTCACACTGACACAAAACAAACGATAAACAGTCTCTTGGTGTTAATTCACATACACATCAGAGGTCGTGAGGCAAAACAAAAAGAGTCCAAAGCAGGATCCAATCACCTGTGAGGTTTAAGGTGCAGGTTCGCACCTGGCTGTCAGCTGAGCCGCAGGACAAACCATCTTCAGGCTTCCAGGAAAAACCCCACTTTGCTGAGCTCCTTCCTCCAGATCAGAGAGCTCCACAGCACTGTTAGCAGCTCCAGGACAATCACAGCCTCACTCTCAGGATGGAAGACAATCCATCCACCTGACAGTGCTGCCTGAGCTTTATAGCCCAGCCAAAACCCGGCCTGGAACATGGGGAGTAGGGAGTAGTCACCCACCCAGCACTTTGACTACTCCCAGTAAAAGCCGTCCCGGATAAGCTATAGTAGCCATGCTACCTATAAAAAGTGTCAAGCAGCTACTGCTGCTGACATGAAAAAACGGCTCTTACTCCACCGAGGCCAGGAACCTCGGTGACACGTATCTATCGTCCACAATCATTCCCCGTGCCTTCTTACATACCTCCCCCCTTTGTTCAACCCTGCGGGGTTGAACACATGTCAAACAGTGCACTCGGGACAGGGCATCTGCGTTTCCCTGCAAGCGGCCTGCCCTGTGTTCTATGGAGAATTTAAAATTCTGTAAGGCCAGGAACCACCGGGTGACTCGGGCATTTCTCTCTTTGGCCTGGCTCATCCACTTGAAAGGGGAGTGGTCAGTCACTAGACGGAACTTCCTCCCCAACAGATAATAGCGGAGAGACTCGAGTGCCCACTTGATAGCCAGGCACTCTCTCTCCACTATACTGTACCTAGTCTCAGCTGGGGTGAGCTTACGGCTGAGGAAGACAACGGGATGCTCCTCCCCGTTGACTTCCTGAGACAGTACAGCACCCAGGCCAACCTCAGAGGCGTCGGTCTGAACTATGAACTCCTTCTTGAAATCGGGTGTCACCAAAACCGGGGACCCACACAGGGCCGATTTCAAGGCGGAGAAAGCCTTTTCTGCCTGCTCATTCCAACGGACCGTCACTGACTTCCACCCCTTCAAGAGGTCTGTCAATGGTGCCTCTAAAGTGGCAAAATGGGGAACGAACCTCATGTAATAGCCCACCATGCCCAGGAATGACTTTACCTGCCTCGTGGTGACAGGTCGGGGCCAACTCCGTATTGCCTCTATTTTGTTTACTTGGGGCTTGATGACCCGCGCCCAATGACATACCCAAGATACTTTGTCTCCTCTAACCCTATGGAGCACTTCTTTGGGTTAGCGGTCAGTCCGGCCTTCCTAAGGGCGTCCACTACAGCCTGCACTTTGGGTAGATGACTTTCCCAGTCGCCACTGTGGATTATATTGTCATCCAAGTAAGCCGATGCGTACCGACGATGTGGACGTAGTACAATGTCCATGAGTCGTTGGAACGTTGCGGGGGCACCATGCAGACCAAAGGGTAACACTTTATACTGATACAGCCCCTCAGGGGTGATGAAAGCAGTTTTCTCTTTGGCAGCCTCCGTCAAGGGTACCTGCCAGTACCCTTTGGTGAGGTCCAAAACAGAAAAATACCTGGCTTGGCCTAACCTTTCAATCAGCTCATCCACCCGCAGCATGGGATATGCATCAAATTTGGAAACTTCGTTTAGTTTGCGGAAATCGTTACAGAACCGTAACGTCCCATCGGGCTTGGGTATTAAGACTATTGGACTAGCCCATTCACTTTTAGACTCCTCAATGATATTAAGTTTCAACATTAGCTGCACTTCCTCCGAGATGGCTTGTCGCCGAGCCTCGGGTACCCGGTATGGTTTTAACCGGACTCTTGCCTGAGGCTCAGTGACAATGTCATGCCGGATTAGGGAAGTGCGTCCAGGGAGGTCCGAGAACACATCAGTGTTCCGACTAATGAATTCCCTAGCTTCCTGAGCCTGTTTAGAGGAGAGGGTGTCAGCAATTTTTACTGTGACCACCGCTTCTTTTGTATCATATATAGGGGCTGGAACTTCTTCTAGAAAACTCGGCCGTGGGCTATCATCTGAACTTTTCTCCCTAGCTTTCCAAGGTTTAAGTAAATTCACATGGTACACCTGCTCCGGCTTTCGCCACCCTGGCTGGTGTACCTTGTAGTTTACTTCCCCAACTTTTTCGAGTACTTCGTAGGGTCCCTGCCACCTAGCCAGGAACTTATTGTCCACCGTCGGAACCAGAACCAAAACCCGATCTCCCGGGTTAAAGTTCTGGACCCGAGCCTGCCTATTATAGACCCGACTCTGAGCTTGCTGCGCTGCCTCCATATGTTCTTTAACCAGCGGTAACATGGCTTCCATGCGTTCCTGCATCTGGGTGACATATTCCACAACACTTTTATAGGGTGTGGGTTGCTGCTCCCACGCCTCTTTGGCTATGTCCAACAGCCCGCGAGGATGCCTGCCATATAGCAGTTCGAAGGACGAGAACCCAGTAGAGGCCTGGGGCACTTCTCGCACTGCAAACATCAGATAGGGGAGAAGGAGGTCCCAGTCCTTCCCATCCTTAGCCACCACTCGTTTTAACATATTTTTTAATGTTTTATTAAACCTTTCAACCAGGCCGTCAGTTTGCGGATGATAAACGGACGTTCGTAGCTGTTTAATGTGCAGCAACTTACAGAGTTCCCTCATGACCTTGGACATAAAAGGAGTCCCCTGGTCAGTCAGAACCTCTTTAGGTAGGCCCACGCGGAAAACATCTCCATCAACTCCTTCGCTATCAGTTTGGCCGATGTATGTCGCAAGGGCACCGCCTCAGGGTACTGAGTGGCATAGTCTAGGACGACCAAGATATGTTGGTGCCCTCTAGCGGACTTCGATGCAGGGCCTATAAGATCCATAGCTATTCTCTCGAACGGAACCTCGATAATCGGGAGAGGCACCAGGGGACTACGGAAATGTGGTTGGGGGCTAGTTATCTGGCAGGTTGGGCAAGACTTACAAAATAGTTCTACTTCTTTGAACACACTGGGCCAGTAAAACCTCTGTAATATCCTGTCCTGCGTCTTCTGCCATCCCATGTGTCCCCCAAGAACATGTTGGTGGGCTAGCTCCAACACGAGTTTGCGGTATGCTTTGGGCACCACCAGCTGTTCAATATGCTCACCCCGCAGCTGGTTTACCCAATACAGCATTCCCTGGTGAACAACAAACCAGGGAAACACCGACTCAGCCCCAGGTTTTTGTGGTTCACCATCAATTATTATCACATTCTCCCAAGCCCGGGATAGGGTGGGATCCCGGTGTTGTGCGGTACCGAAATTTTCGCCAGAGACGTTGAGGTCTGCCAACTCAGGTCCAGGTGGCAAATCCTCCACGTCTCCCACCATTACATTCAGTGGGGTTGTCTACCCCTCTTCCACCGAAGTGGTGGTCACCCCTACCGCTGGCCCTTTGGTCTCGGGTTTCCAGGGTTCTGGACTCCCCCCTGAGCCAGGCCACTCTGCTAGGGTTCCATCTGCCTCCTGGGCAGTGGTGACTTTAGTATCCGGCCAGAGTGCTGGAAAACCAGGGAAGTCTCTCCCAATTATAAGTTCATACTGTAATTTTGTAGCGACGGCCACCTCATGAATCCACCTGCCAGCCACAGTTGATAGAGAGACCAGGGCGGTGGGATAGTCCTTTAAGTCTTCATGAATACACACCACCCCGACCTTTCGGCCAGTATACTCCGTGGGTCGCACAAGGGCAGCTCTTACCAGGGACACCAGACTCCCTGAATCTAGCAGAGCCACCGCCAGAGTGTCCCCCACTTCCACCTGACACAGGTGGCTATTGTCTATAGTCTCAGATAAACCTGTGGCACACAGCTTCCGGGCATACAACGAATGGCGGTAACCATAGTTCGTGTCCATGGGTTCACCCCGATGGGGACAGTTGGCTCTTATGTGTCCAGGCTCCCGACACTGCCAGCAGACCACTGGGGATGGGTCTGCAAGGGGTACATCCCAGGCGGGTTTGGCCGGCCGCCGGGTCTGGGGTGGAGATTTCCGGGGTTTGACTGGCCCCCTCCCAAAAGAACCCCCCTGCAGGTTTCTGGTGGCCTCATATCGCTCCACCAGGTCGACCATCTCTAAGGCATTCCCAGGTGACACCTGGCCGATCCAGTGCTGGAGAGGGTATGGCAAAGCCCTCCAGAATACATCTGCTAACAGACGGTCTAGCATAGCAGTAGGAGTCAGTATGTCTGGCTGCAGCCATTTTTGCAACCGATGTAGCAAGTCATAGTATTGTGGTCTGGCGGGTTCAGCCGGGTTAAACTCCCACTGATGCACCCGCTGGGCCCGGACCAAAACATTCACCCCCAGTCTTGCCAGGATCTCACCTTTCACGGTCGGGTAGTCAGCTGCTTGATCATCTGGGAGGTCAAAAATACTTGCTGGGGTCCAGACGCCAGGAACGGAGCGACGACCTCCGCCCACTGTTCTCGGGGTAATTTCTCCCTCACGGCCACCTTCTCGAACACCGCCAGATAGGTCTCAACATCATCCGAGGGGGTCATTTTAGGGATCGCTGCACGGACAGCTTTCCGGGCATCGTGGACGTACTGGGACGCTCCTGTCGCTTGTAAGGCCATCACCTGCTGAAGTAGTAGCTGGTTGGTCTCCTGCTGCTGCTTGTTGGCCTCCCGCTGCTGCAAGTTAGCCTCCACAAGGGCTTTTACAACCGCCTCCATTTTATCAGGGAACACAGGCTGCAACTTTGCCGGCCTAATATAGGACATCCAGTCGTGCCCAGCAGAAACAAAAAAAATTTTCGGCGTTCACGCCAGCCTCACTGCGCATGCCCGCATCCGACACCAAATGTGGGGAGTTGCTCTGGTAGATAGCGGTGCGGGTGCAGTACAGAGGCAAAACAAGGAGTACAGAATGTGCAATAAACAGTGTTTTATTCACACTGACACAAAACAAACGATAAACAGTCTCTTGGTGTTAATTCACACACACATCAGAGGTCGTGAGGCAAAACAAAAAGAGTCCAAAGCAGGATCCAATCACTTGTGAGGTTTAAGGTGCTGGTTCGCACCTGGCTGTCAGCCGAGCCGCAGGACAAACCATCTTCAGGCTTCCAGGAAAAACCCCACTTTGCTGAGCTCCTTCCTCCAGATCAGAGAGCTCCACAGCACTGTTAGCAGCTCCAGGACAATCACAGCCTCACTCTCAGGATGGAAGACAATCCATCCACCTGACAGTGCTGCCTGAGCTTTATAGCCCAGCCAAAACCCGGCCTGGAACATGGGGAGTAGTCACCCACCCAGCACTTTGACTACTCCCAGTAAAAGCCGTCCCGGATAAGCTATAGTAGCCATGCTACCTATAAAAAGTGTCAAGCAGCTACTGCTGCTGACATGAAAAAACGGCTCTTACTCCACCGAGGCCAGGAACCTCGGTGACACGTACCTATCGTCCACAATCATTCCCCGTGCCTTCTTACAATATATATATATATTTTCCCTTTTTTTTTTTTGGTGTTTTTGTTTTTATATACTCATATATATACTCATATACATACGACTTGCTCTTTGAGTAAACCAAAAGAGAAAAAAAAAAAAAAAAGCCGGTGTATAGGGACAAGAGGTACAGGGAAAAAAAAAGACCAGCTCTACACCATTTCAGTGTTCTTACGTATCCAGGTGAGGGATCTCCATTCTTCACACAGCAGAGCAAACAGCCCGTAGTCCAGAGGAGAGGAGGAGAGGGAACATGTTCATGGAAGGCAAGTCAGAGGGGAGCAAGGAAGCGGGATCCGGGAGCAGGGGAGCAGGATCCGCCGTCCAGCCCAGCCGCAGCCGGGCAGGCAAACAGCAAAAGACTCAATCAAGCCACCGACCCACAGCATAGACAGCGGGAGCAGAACAAGCCCAGGGGACACACCGCACCAGAAGGAGATGAGCACCACACCAGGATCTCAGGCTGAAGCAGGAGCAAGAACTGAAACAGGAACCGAAGGCGACTTGAAGCAGCATGCAACGCCAGACCGGCCAGGGCAGGGCAGGAACTGGGGTTTGGCAGGAGCTAACACAGCCAGAGCTCCATCGGTGCACCTGGAGCCGGGAGCCGGCACATCGACACACGGGGAGCGAACGCGGGCGGGTAGGGAGGCCTGGAGGTGGACGTGACGTGGACTTCACGCCATCACGTCATCACCCTGCACTTACTAGTATGTCTTGGCGCCACTCCGTTCGCACGGTATAGGCTCCAGTGTCCGAGCTCCCTCTGTTGTATGGGGCGGGGACTTTGTATCAGGCGTGTCCCTTGCTGCAGAGCTGGCCAATCACAGCGCACAGCTCATAGCCAGGCTGTAGTAACCATAACAACTCAGCCAAGTCTCATCACTGCTCTAGATGACGTTTAAAGGAAATCTGCCACCAGGATAATCACTATAGAAGTAAAGCCAGGGCCTAATAGCACTTAGTACCTTATTTCCTTAGGTTTCCATAATAAGTCAGCCATTTCTCTTCACTGCTGCAGGTTACCTTTAAAGGGGAAGGGCGCTGTGGATGATACTGTTAAGAGTGCTAGGGAGGTCACAGTTCAGGGGGAAAGTAGGGTGGCCATTCAAGTCACCCTTAAAACCCTGCCCCCAGGTCCAGATAAGCCACACCTCTGATTTGGTTAGGCCACACCCCCTCCAGAGGTGGGACAGTGATTTTCTTCCTGCAGCTCACATTCAGACAGAACAGTGCTGCTGTCTTACAGTGAACTGTTTAAAAGGACACGCCCCTGATCCTGTTAGGCCACCCTCCCTCCCACTAAGAAAACAGTGAAAAATGAAGTTGAAAATTAACTTCTGTCAGCTGCAGAGGTGGGAGGGACGGTGACTTTCTCTTTGCAGCTCACACTCAGAGAGGACAGTGCTGCTTTCTTAGATTGAGATGTTAAAAAGGACACGCCCCCAATCCATTTAGGCCACGCCCCCTCCCAGTCAGCCAACAGGGATTGAAAAATAAAGTTAAAAATCAACTACTAGGTACACAGCTCAGCAGACAGGATATGATTAGATACACAGCTCAGCAGACAGTTTCACACAGGATAGAATATTAGATACATGCTCAGCAGACAGTATCACAGAGGATAGTATTAGATACACAGTTTAGCAGACAGTATCATACAACATAAGATTAGATACACAGCTCAGCAGATAGTATCACACAGGCTAGGATTAGATACACAGCTCAGCAGACAGTATCACACAGGATAGGATTAGATACACAGCTCAGCAGATAGTTTCACACAGGATAGAATATTAGATACGCGCTCAGCAGACAGTATCACAGAGGATAGGATTAGATACACAGTTTAGCAGACAGTATCATACAACATAAGATTAGATACACAGCTCAGCAGTTAGTATCACACATGCTAGGATTAGATACACAGCTCAGCAGACAGTATCACACAGGATAGGATTAGATACACAGCTCAGCAGACAGTATCACACAACATAAGATTAGATACACAGCTCAGCAGATGGTATCACCCAGGGCAGGATTAGATACACAGCTCAGCAGACAGTGGGGCGGGGTGCTGTAGAGGTCACTGTAATGGGGGATACTGTTGATATCTTTTTACGACACACGGAAACATGAAACGAAATAGATGAAATATACCCGTGCGAAGCCGGGTCCTTCTGCTAGTTATTAATATAAAAATAAATGGATTTATTTATATCGGTGCTTTCACTCAGGATGAAGCATCTGCTATTAACGTTATTTATTGGATGTAACAGGACATTCCAGACATTCCAGTTCATAGCTTTTAAAGTGTCAAATTAAAAGCTAATGTATTGCTCATGAAAAAGAAGAAAAAAAAAAAAGAACTGGTTTAACGTAGCATATTCTGAGTCCATGCTATGGATCCAGTGCATTGGCTCCATAAGTGGCTTACATTAAATGGAATGTCGGACCAGCTAAATGCTTCTTCAGTACAATCATAGTGTAAAATGTGCCGTGACTGTTAAGGATTGATGCATTTGCTCTGTGGAGAAATGTGAATTAGCATTTACAGACATGATTGATGTTTGCAGCTAACTACCTGTCAGAATTCCTAATGGTAAACTTGCTACGCAATTCATACATTACCTCACTTGGTGCCTATGTGTGCAGGTTCTGATAAATGGGAAGTAGCATGTTGCACAATAACCTGCATAAATATCATCCTGCAATGCATTAAATCTACAACTAGAAAACGTCTGCAGAGTCCGTACAACCCCAGTATATGGGAATGAAGTAAATGGATTTCTGTATAGACTAGCACACTTACATATGTTAGCATGAACCTGAATACACAGAGCATTCATGTGTCTATGCTTTATGATGTCCTGATGCGCAAATGTCACCCATTCTTTTCTATTAGCTATGCAAATATTAAAGTAAAGATCATTTATATTTTACAAATCAAGCGAATTAATAAGCTGACAAATACACTTCTATTAATTTTCTAAGTAGGAGGAAATCTTACCAACTGTATTTTCAGGTTTTTTTTTAAATTAAAAATAGCAGTTTGGGGATATGCTTATGTTTCATCTACCTACCTATCTAAATCTATCAATCTGCATATCTAGATACCAACCAGTGTTTCATTTAAAAGTTCTGCTTGGTAAAACAAGTTTCTAGGTGATGTTAAATGGTAAAACATAACAGCTTATCTATAAAAGATACAGCATCTAAAAAATCCTTATACTTATTGTCATGTTTATTTTATTAGCTGTTTTTATGTACTGTTAACATTTTAGATAGTTCCATAAAATGGAAATATATTTTTAGAAGTTATATTAAAAAGAATCATCTCTTGCATTTCATACTATTTGATTTTATTATATTTCAGCCCTACGGTACAACAAGTTCATGATGCTCTAAAAAGTACACTGCCTGTCAATAATATTGCATAAGAAACATATGGCAAAGAGAAGCATCAGTTTCTGCATTCACAGAATTACAAGAATTTTATAGTTTGTAAAAACAGAAATTCATGGAGTTTCTGAGTTGCTAAACTAGTGGCAAGTATGGTTAGAGTGTAGTAAATGTGTGTAGTAAAGCAGTTACTTGTGAGGACTGTCAGTGTGGTAGGTCTAGACTAAAGGTTTTTACATGTCCATTTTTACAGGTCAATTTTACAATGGACATAAGGCCTCATGCTCTGTGGATGTCACTGTTATGGGGACACTGAATATGTCACTAGAGATGAGCGAACACATGGATGTTCGGGTTCGAGAAGTTCGGCCGAACTTCCCGAAAATGTTCGGGTTCGGGATCTGAACGTGACCCGAACTTTATCCCGAACCCGAACCCCTTTGAAGTAAATGGGGACCCAAACTTTTGAGCACTAAAAAGTCTGTAAAATAGTCCAGAAAAGGGCTAGAGGGCTGCAAAAGGCAGCAAAATGTAGGTGAATGCCCTGCAAACAAATGTGGACAGGGAAATGTATTAAAATGAAATAAATAAAAATTAACCAATATCAATTGGAGAGAGGTCCGATAGCAGAGAATCATGCGTTATATCACCCACCACTGGAGGACGCCACTTTCAGTTATTTCGGCCCCAGCACCCAGACAGAGGAGAGAGGTCCCACAGCAAGGAATCATGCGTCATATCACCCACGACTAGAGAAGGCCACTTTCAGTTATTTCGGCCCCAGCACCCAGACAGAGGAGAGAGGTCCCACAGCAAGGAATCATGCGTCATATCACCCACCACTAGAGAAGGCCACTTTCAGTTATTTCGGCCCTAGCACACAGACAGAGGAGAGAGGTCCCACAGCAAGGAATCATGCGTCATATCACCCACCACTGGAGAAGGCCACTTTCAGTTATTTCGGCCCAGCACCCAGACCGAGGATACAGGTCCCACAGCAAGGAATCATGCGTCATATCACCCACCACTGGAGAAGGCCACTCAGTTATTTTGGCCCCAGCACCCAGACAGAGGAGAGAGGTCCCACAGCAAGGGATCATGCGTCATATCACCCAGCATTGGAGAAGGCCACTCAGTTATTTCGGCCCCAGCACCCAGAGAGAGGAGAGAGGTCCCAAAGCAAGAAATCATGCGTCAGATCACCCACCACTGGAAAGGGCCACTTTCAGTTATTTCGGCCCAGCACCCAGACCGAGGAGAGAGGTCCCACAGCAAGGAATCATGCGTCATTTCACCCACCACTAGAGAAGGCCAATTTCAGTTATTTAGACCCCAGCACACAGACAGAGTAGAGAGGTCCCACAGCAAGGAATAAGGCGTCATATCACCCACCACTGGAGAAGGCCACTTTCAGTTATTTCGGCCCCAGCACCCAGACAAAGGAGAGGTTCATTCAACTTTGGGTTGCACCGCAAGATCATGGTAAAGTTAAAAAAATGAGGATTTAATAAAGAAGTGCCCCGGAGTACAAGAATACATGGCTGAGGGGGAGGCAGTTATAAATGTCTATTCTGCACAAGGGAGGGACAGGTCCTGTGGGATCCATGCCTGGCTCATTTTTATGAACGTCAGCTTGTCCACGTTGGCTGTGGACAGGCGGCTGCGTTTGTCAGTAATAACGCCCCCTGCAGTGCTGAATACACGTTCAGACAAAACGCTGGCTGCCGGGCTGGCCAGCACCTCCAAGGCATAAAAAGCTAACTCTGGCCACGTGGACAATTTGGAGACCCAGAAGTTGAATGGGGCCGAACCATCAGTCAGTATGTGGAGGGGTGTGCAGACGTACTGTTCAACCATGTTAGTGAAATGCTGCCTCCTGCTAACACGTTCCATATCAGGTGATGGTGCAGTTAGCTGTGGCGTGGAGACAAAACTTTTCCACATTTCTGCCATGCTAACCCTGCCCTCAGAGGAGCTGGCCGCGACACAGCGGCGTTGGCGACCTCTTGCTCCTCCTCTGCCTTCACCTTGGGCTTCCACCTGTTCCCCTGTGACATTTGGGAATGCTCTCAGGAGCGCGTCTACCAGCATGCGCTTGTACTCGCGCATCTTCCTATCACGCTCCAGTGCAGGAAGTAAGGTGGGCACATTGTCTTTGTACCGTGGATCCAGCAGGGTGGCAACCCAGTAGTCCGCACATGTTAAAATGTGGGCATCTCTGCTGTCGTTGCGCAGGCACTACAGCATGTAGTCGCTCATGAGTGCCAGGCTCCCCAGAGGTAAGGACAAGCTGTCTTCTGTCGGAGGCTTATCGTCATCGTCCTCCGTATCCCCCCAGCCACGTACTAGTGATGGGCCTAAGCTGTGTCGGGTGCCACCCCGCTGTGAACCTGCTTCATCCTCATCCACCTCCTCCTCATCCTCCTCGTCCTCCAGTAGTGGGCCATGGTTGGCCACATTTGTACCTGGCCTCTGCTGTTGCAAAAAACCTCCCTCTGAGCCACGTCTAACAGACTGGCCTGAAAGTGCTAAAAATGACCCCTCATCCTCCTCCTCCTCCTAGGCCACCTCCTTTTCCATCATCGCCCTAAGCGTTTTCTCAAGAAGACATAGAAGTGGTATTGTAAAGCTGATAACAGTGTCATCGCCACTGGCCATATTGGTGGAGTACTCGAAACAGCGCAACAGGGCACACAGGTCTCGCATGGAGGCCCAATCATTGGTGGTGAAGTGGTGCTGTTCCGCAGTGCGACTGACGCGTGCGTGCTGCAGCTGAAACTCCACTATCGCCTGCTGCTGATCGCACAGTCTCTCCAGCATGTGCAAGGTGGAGTTCCACCTGGTAGGCACGTCGCATATGAGGCGGTGAGCGCAAAGGCCGAAGTTCCGCTGTAGCGCAGACAGGCGAGCAGCTGCAGGATGTTAACGCCGGAAGCGCGCACAGACGGCCCGCACTTTATGCAGCAGCTCTGACATGTCAGGTTAGTTGTGAATGAACTTCTGCACCACCAAATTCAGCACATGCTCCAGGCAAGGGATGTGCGTCAAACCGGCTAGTCCCAGAGCTGCGACGAGATTTCGCCCATTATCGCACACCACCAGGCCGGGCTTGAGGCCCACCGGCAGAAACCACTCGTCGGTCTGTTGTTCAATACCCCGCCACAACTCCTGCGCGGTGTGGGGCCTGTCCCCCAAACATATGAGTTTCAGAATGACCTGCTGTCGTTTACCCCGGGCTTTGCTGAAGTTGGTGGTGAAGGTGTGTGGCTGACTGGATGAGCTGGTGGAAGCAGAGGAGGAGGAAGCCGAGTAGGAGAAGGAGGCTACAGGAGGCAAAGAATGATGCCCTGCGATCCTTGGCGGCGGAAGGACGTGCGCCAAGGAACTTTCCGCCTGGGGCCTAGCCGCCACTACATTTACCCAGTGTGCAGTTAGGGAGATATAGCGTCCCTGGCCGTGCTTACTGGTCCACGTATCTGTGGTTAGGTGGACCTTGCCACAGATGGCGTTGCGAGTGCACACTTGATTTTATCGGATACTTGGTTGTGCAGGGAAGGCACGGCTGTCTTGGAGAAGTAGTGGCGGCTGGGAAGAACATACTGTGGGACAGCCATGGACATCAGCTGTTTGAAGCTGTCTGTTTCCACCAGCCTGAATGACAGCATTTCAAAGGCCAGTAGTTTAGAAATGCTGGCATTCAGGCCCAGGGCTCGAGGGTGGCTAGGTGGGAATTTACGCTTTCTCTCCAAGGTTTGTGAGATGGAGAGCTGAACGCTGCTGTGTGACATGGTGGAGATGCTTGGTGACGCAGGTGGTGTTGTTGGTGGCACATCCTCTGTTTGGTGGGCGGCAGGTGCCAACATTCCTCCCGAGGTGGAGGAAGAGGCCGAGGCAGCAGCAGAAGAGGGAGCAGGGGGAGCCAAAGTGAGTTCCTTGCTCTTAAGGTGTTTACTCCACTGCGGTTAATGCTTTGCATGTAGATGCCTGGTCATGCAGGTTTTGCTAAGGTTCAGAACGTTAATGCCTCGCTTCAGGCTCTGATGGCACAGCGTGCAAACCACTCTGGTCTTGTCGTCAGCACATTGTGTAAAGAAGTGCTATGCCAGGGAACTCCTTGAAGCTGCCTTTGGGGTGCTCGGTCCCTGGTGGCGGTGGCCAGTAGCAGGCGAACTCTTATGGCGGTGGCTGTTCTGCTTTTGCCCCCTGCTCCCTCTTTTGCTACGCTGTTGGCTCGGTCTCAACACTGCCTCTTCCTCTGAACTATAAAAGTCAGTGGCACGACCTTCATTCCTTGTGGGGTCTAGGACCTCATTGTCCCCTGCATTGTCTTCCACACAGTCTTCCTTCCTGACCTCCTGTTCGGTCTGCACACTGCAGAAAGACGCAGCAGGCACTTGTGTTTCGTCATCATCAGAGACCTGCGGACTGCGATGAGATGGTATTCCCATGTCCTCATCATAAGGAAACATAAGTGGTTGTGCATCAGTGCATTCTATGTCTTCTACCACTGGGGAAGGGCTAGGTGGATTCCCTTCGGAAACCCTGCCAGCAGAGTCTTCAAACAGCATAAGAGACTGCTGCATAACTTGAGGCTCAGACAGTTTCCCTGATATGCATGGGGGTGATGTGACAGACTGATGGGCTTGGTTTTCAGGCGCCACCTGTGCCCTTTCTGCAGAAGACTGCGGGGGAGATAATGTTGTGAACGTGCTGGATCCACTGTCGGCCACCCAATTGACTAGCGCCTGTACCTGCTCAGGCCTTACCATCCTTAGAACGGCATTGGGCCCCACCAAATATCGCTGTAAATTCTGGCGGGTACTGGAACCTGAGGTAGTTGGTTCACTAGGACGTGTGGCTGTGGCAGAATGGCCACGTCTTCTCACAGCACCACAGGATACACTAACACCACCACGACCGCTTCCCTTACTAGATGTTTTCCTCATTGTTACCGTTCAACAAGCACCACAATAAGAAAAAAAATATTTGGCCCAATGTATTGATTTCAAATTCAGGCCTTTTTTTTACAGGCACCTAACACTATCTGCCAATTTATTTATGTAGCGTATTACACTAATCCAGGCACAGCAGTAACCACTGATTTAAGGGAATATCTCTTTTAGGGCTAGTATATAGGCCCTGGATGAAAGGTATCCTTTTATAGACATATTTAAACTAGGCCTGCAACAGCTGGAACACCAGATTCAGGGTATTGCTATTTTAGCAATTGAATTTTACCCCAGAACAAAATATATAAGTGGCAGGACACTATGAAACTTGGCCAGCCACAGCTGAAACCACTGATTTATGGTATTGCTATTTTGTCAATTGAATTTCACCGCAGAACAAAATATACCCTGTTACGGACAGATTTAAACTAGGCCTGCACCAGCTGGAACACCAGATTCAGGGTATTGCTATTTTGGCAATTGAATTTCACCCCAGAACAAAATATATGATTCCCTTACGTCCTACCAGCAGCACAGATGGGGTTAACCACCCCCCGTGGACTGGCAGGACCGGCGGAATGTTTAATGAGCCCAAGACTAATAACTCAATTTAACAATTAATTATCTCCTTAAAAGGAGGAAGTAAACCCCCAGCCCACTGTGTTTTTTTCTGTCCTCCTGGACAGGTGGACTAGGCGGTTTGTTCCCCCCTTTCTTATGGAAAGTGCGGGGAGCCTTATTTTCGTTTGGGTAACGGCGTTGCCCTTTTTTCCTAGGTACCTTGTCAGTTTGGCCGGCAGCTTATTTGCTGCCGGCCCCGCATAGTTGCGCCTGGCTGGGGTATTTTGGCGGCGTCCTTGGTCCAGGTTTCCCGGTCCCTGTGCGCCGCCATCTTCCGGAGGTGACGTGGGGACTCTCCTTTTGCATCACCTCCGGATAATCCGGCCGTGATTTTTTTCACGGGCACGATTTTTTTCATAGATGCGATTTTTTTTTTTATGCATCTTCCTGTGGAGGATTTACTGGGGGAAGGGTGGATTGGCTATCCCTCCCCTTCCCTTATTTTGGGAGGCTGTGTGCTCCAGTTCAGTCTCTGGCTACATATGCTTTTTCAGCTAGATCCCAGAGTCCTAAAATTGGTGTTGTTCCACTTGTGGTGTTTTTTTCCTCAGCTGCCTCCGGTCTGTTTTTCTACCTTTCCTGCATAGATAGGTGGTTTACAAATGTTTTATTTGTCCCTTTTCTTTCCCGCAGTGATCTCTTCTCCGCGGGATTCGGAAGGCAGGAAAGTGGATTCCAAGAGGAAGCATCTATCCTGCTACCATTGCAGCAGTCAATGGTTATTGTAAGCTGCTCATACCTGCACTCGTGAGATCGCAGAAGCTAAACAGCTTAAGGCTGGGCTAAGACCAGTTTGGGAGACTGGTTGGGAATCCCTGGGTATGTTGACTTAACCTACACCAGCTGTTACAGCTGCCGTTAGAGGTTTCTGACCTCTAGTGAACCTACGTTGCAGGATATGTATCAATGGCTCTATTAAAGGAGTCATAGGCCTGCTGGATGGAAAGGCTTCCTATTCGTGCCCAGGCCCCTATGGAGACCTCTGTCCCGGTAGAGAGACCTTGGTCTCCTTAGTTTCTTCTCTCCTCGGATGAGGAGGAGCTGACTTTGTGTTTTCTCCCCTGGAAAGACACAGAAGTTGCTCAAGTCCATCAGGTCGGGGGACCATGATGTTGACTGTGGGAAGCCTCCCGTTCCCGCTACTCGGGCACATCGTGTCTTTAGAGCGGATGAGACCCTCCTCTCTATCATGATATAGAGTGGAAAAAACCTGGAAAAGGTCCAGTTTTAACAAAGAAGTTTAAATCCATGTTCCCGATGGCTTAACACTTGGTGGATTCGTGGGGATCCATTCCCAAGGTGGACATGGCTATTGCCAAGTTGTCCAAGCGCACTCTGGTTCCTGCAGACGATGGGTCTAGCTGCAGGACCCCTTTGCAGAGTGCACACTAAGACGGGGTGTAACGGCAGCTGCGGCTTCCGCTTCCACAGCCATAGCGGCTTTTGAAGTCTCTACGTTCCTCCGATCTCGCCTGGATCAAATTCAAGTTGATGTGAACCAGAGGTTTTTTCCAGGACGACATACTGGCTGCTTTCAAGACCATCAACCTGGCTACGGACTTCTTGTGCGATACCGCACAGCTCCAGTTGAAGCTAGCGAGGGAGCTTCCCCGCTAGCAAAGCAAGTCCTGGGAACAAGGCCAAACACAGATCCTTGCTATTGAAGCTAAGCAGCAGGTCTGTGGCTCATGGGAGACCAAGTGCGCCTTTGGCACCCTGTAACAATACTATCAAATAACATCAGGGGCCTATATATAGCATGGCCCTGGGATCAGCGGCCCATATTCCTTTTTGGCTTAAGCCTTGGGTCCTGACAATTCCTCAAAATACAGAGTGACTGGAGAGCACAGCGAAATTGCTTGAGGTGCTCTCGTGGAGGAGCCAAAGATGGAAAATCCACCTCCTGACTACGGGCCTCTTTGAGGCTCTTGGTTAATTCCCGTTACTCCTGCCGTCCTGCCAATAAGCTTCATGTACCCGTCGGAGTCGTCTCTCCCACTTCTGAGAAGAATGGATCCAAGAGATCTCGGATCCCGCGGTCCTGAATATCATTTTCAACGGTTATTTAGTCAAGAACACCTCTATTCCTCTGGACAGGTTTGTCAAGATCAACCTTCTACAAGCTGCCAAGGAGGCGATCCTTGAGGCCTACATTCAGGACTGCATTTGCAAAGGGGCTCTGGAGGAGGTTCCGGCAGGAGAACGGGGCCTAGGGATCTATTCACCAGTTTTTTCTGGTTCCCAAGGCTTCAGGAGATCTCCGGATGATTATTGATCTGAGATATTTCAATCGATTTATAAGGAAGGTGAAGTTTCGTGTAGAAACCATCAGGTCAGTAGTTCACGTCATCAATCCTGGAGACGTGATGGCAACCCTGGACCTCAAGAATGCATATCTGCACATCCCGATCCATCCTGGTTCCAGGAAGTATATCAGGATCATGGTCCAGGTGTCCGGTGTCGTCAGGCATCTTATGTTTGTTGCCCTTCCCTTTGGCTTTTTCTTCTGCCCCTCACATTTTTACCAAGGTGGTGGTTCTGTGGTGGCGGCTTTGAGGCTTCAAGGACTGACCATCATTCCTTATCTGGACGACTGGCTTTGAAAGCCTCTGCTCTAGCGGTCCTAACCCAACTTCTTCAGGTAACAATCTCCTTTCTGTTCCACCTAGGTTGGATCATCAGCTGGTAGAAGTCGAACGTGAGCCCGTCGACTTCAGTAAGATATCTAGGCTTCATAATCGACTCCACTGGGATGTCGCTCCAGTTGACTCCAGAAAGAAGATTCCGGGTTCAGAACACGGCAAGTTCCTTTGCCCGGCGAGTTCCAATCCGGACTCTCATGAAGATGTTGGGGCTCATGTCAGCGTCTGCGGAAGCAGTCCTTGGGCTCTATGGCACCTCCGCCCTCTACAGTCGGAGGTCCTCTCCTAATGGAATGGCAGCACTGCTGGGCTAAACTCCCTGTGCTCCCTGACTTGGCAAACTCGGTATTCCTTCAGATGGTGGTGCCATCTTTTAGACGGGAAGTCTATGACCCAGCCAGTCTGGGTCATATTGACTACGGATGCGTCCTAAGTAGGCTGGGACGCTCACCTAGACAACTCTCCAGTTCACGGGACCTGGTTTCCTCAGGAGTGGCTTCTTTCATCCAATCTCCGCGAGATTCAAGCTATCCGGCTAGCCCTCCTTCACTTAGCCCCTCAGATCCGGGGCAAAGCGGTGAAAGTCCAGTCAGACAATGTGACTGCGGTACTTTACATCAACCAGCAGGGAGGCACGAGATCACTTCCCCTCTTGTCAGAGATCGGGGTGATTCTGGATTAGGCAGAGTTGTACCTTCCCACTTATCTGCGATCCACATCCAAGGCTCCCTCAATATGATAGCGGCTGAGCCGCGGTCTTTACATCCGGAGAATCAAGCAGATAGTCCTCAAGTGGGTATGCCAGAGGTGGATCTCATGGCAACAAGGTTCAATGCCAAGGTGGAGAGGTTCTGCTCCCTCTACAGGGAGGACAACCCCCTGGCGTTAGACGCTCTGTCAATATCCTGGAGGTTCAGGCTGGCTTACATCTTCCCTCCCTTTTCCATGATACCGAGGGTATTGATGAAAATCCGTCAGGATCAGGCCTCGGTGATAGCCATCATACTGTTTTGGCCGAAGAGATCCTGGTTTACCTAGCTCACCCAGTTGAGTCGAGGACAATATTGGAGGCTCCCCCCACAGCAGACCCTGGTGTCGTGGGACACTCACCTCTGCTCAGATCTGCACAGATTCAACCTGACAGCCTGGAGGTTGATCAGTCCCTTCCCAGAATAGAAGGGCTTTCAGAGTCGGTCCTGAGAACGCTGTCTCATTCTAGAGCGGACTCTACCAAGAGAGTCTACTCTTGTATTATGAGGATATTCTCATCCTGTTGTACCTCAACTGAGGTGGCGTCTGAAGACCCGCCCCTCTCCGCTATCCTTCAGTTCCTGCAAGACGGCCTTGATAGAGGCCTTGCCCTTCTACTCTGAAGGTTCAAGTTTCAGCCATCTCAGCTTGCCTTAACAGGCTTTTTTCTCAGGACCTGCTGATCAAACGGTTCCTTAAAGGAGCTGAAAGATAAAAGCCTACAGTACTGAGACCCTTTTTTTTCAATGGGTTTTTCAGTAGTTCTCAGGGGGTTAGCATCTCCCCCCTTTGAACCGTTAGAGGAGGTGGACATCAAGTTCGTCACTTGGAAGTTTGTGTTTCTCCTTGCAGTGACTTTGGCCAAGAGGGTCTCTGAGCTTCAAGCTCTCTCAGCACATGAGCCCTATTCATACATGACCGGGACCTTCTTAGATTCCTCCCGTATTGTAGGCCTAAAGTTCCTTCCTTCCAGAACATCAACCAGGTGATATTCCTCCCGGTTCTGTCGACATCTACCACCTCCTCCTAGGAACCTGCTAGACATCCTCTGGACGTCGAGATGTCTCCGGATCTATGTGGATAGATCAAGGAGTTCAGGAAAGATGAGAATCTACTAATCCTGTTGCCGGTAAGTTTAAAGGCTATAAGGCATCCAAACCTTCCATCAGTCGGTGGATTGAGGAGGCTATTAAGGAATCCTTTGTTTCCACAATCTGGACCCTCCGGGATTCGTGAAGGCCCACTCTACTAGAGTTGTGGCTACTTCTTTTGCCGAGAGGAGTCTTCTGCCTCTCAACATGATTTGAAAAGCTGCCTCCTGGAGCTCTGAATCGACATTCATCTGCCATTATAGACTAGATGCCAGTCTAGCTGAGTTTCGGCCTTTGGGCAGACTTTTCTTAGTTCTGCCAGGCAGGAAGGCCCTCCCTAGGGGTTTCTTCTTGCTATCTCCCCATCTGTGCTGCTGGTAGGACGTAAGGGAATCGTTAATTTCTAACGATAATTTGTTTTCCCTTAGTCCTAACAGCAGCACACAAATTTCACACCCTAGTAAGTCTAGTTTTTTTCTTGCTATAAACACAGTGGGCTGGGGGTTGACTTCCTCCTTTTAAGGAGATACTTATTTGTTAAATTGAGTTATTAGTCTTGGGCTCATTAAACATTCCGCCGGTCCTGCCAGTCCACGGGGGGTGGTTAACCCCATCTGTGCTGCTGTTAGGACTAAGGGAAAACAAATTATCGTTAGAAATTAACGATTTGCATGACACTATGAAACTTGGCCAGCCACAGCTGAAACCACTGATTTATGGTATTGCTATTTTGGCAATGGAATTTCACCCCAGAACAAAATATATGTTTTGGCGGACACTATTATAGTTTGCTAGACACAGCTGAAACCACAGATTTATGGTATTGCTATTTTGGCAATTGAATTTCACCCCAGAACAAAATATACCCTGTTACGGACAGATTTAAACTAGGCCTGCAACAGCTGGAACACCAGATTCAGGGTATTGTTATTTTGGCAATTGAATTTCACCCCAGAACAAAATATATGATTTGCAGGACACTATAAAACTTGGCCAGCCACAGCTGAAACCACTGATTTATGGTATTGCTATTTTGGTAATTGAATTTCACCCCAGAACAAAATATATAATTTGCAGGACACTATGAAACTTGGCCAGCCACAGCTGAAACCACTGATTTATGGTATTGCTATTTTGGCAATTAAATTTCACCCCAGAACAAAATATATGTTTTCGCGGACACTATTATATTTTGCCAGCCACAGCTGAAACCACAGATTTATGGTATTGCTATTTTGGCAATTGAATTTCACCCCAGAAAAAAAAATATATGTCTTGGCGGACACTATTATATTTTGCCAGCCAGTGCTGGGACACCAGATTTAGGGGATTGCTATTTTGGCAATTGAATTTCACCCCAGAACAAAATATATGTTTTGGCGGACACTATTATTGTTTGCCAACCACAGCTGAAACCACTGATTTATGGTATTGCTATTTTGGCAATTGAATTTCATCCCAGAACAAAATATACCCTGTTACGGACAGATTTAAACTAGGCCTGCAACAGCTGGAACACCAGATTCAGGGTATTGCTATTTTGGCAATTGAATTTCACCCCAGAACAAAATATATGATTTGCAGGACACTATAAAACTTGGCCAGCCGCAGCTGAAACCACTGATTTATGGTATTGCTATTTTGGCAATTGAATTTCACCCCAGAACAAAATATATGTTTTGGCGGACACTATTATAGTTTGCCAGCCAGTGCTGGGACACCAGATTTAGGGGATTGCTATTTTGGCATTTGAATTTCACCACAGAACAAAATATATGTTTTGGCGGACACTATTATAGTTTGCCAGCCACAGCTGAAATGATTAATTTATGGTATTGCTATTTTGGCAATTGAATTTCACCCCAGAACAAAATATACCCTGTTACGGACGGATTTAAACTAGGCCTGCAACAGCTGTAACACAAGATTCAGTGTATTGCTATTTTGGCAATTGAATTTCACCCCAGAACAAAATATATAATTTGCAGGACACCATGAAACTTGGCCAGCCACAGCTGAAACCACTGATTTATGGTATTGCTATTTTGGCAATTGAATTTCACCCCAGAACAAAATATATGTTTTGGCAGAGACTATTATACTTTGCCAGCCAGTGCTGGGACACCAGATTTAGGGGATTGTTATTTTGGCAATTGAATTTCACCCCAGAACACAACATATGTTTTTGCTAACACTATTATAGTTTGCCAGCCACAGCTGTGATACCAGATTTATGGTATTGCTATTTTGGCAATTGAATTTCACCCCAGAACAAAATATATGTTTTGGCGGACACTATTATAGTTTGCTAGCCAGTGCTGGGACACCAGATTTAGGGGATTGCTATTTTGACAATTGATTTTCACCACAGAAAATAATCTATCCTTTGCCAAACAGCAGACAGTATTATACTTGGCTAGCCAAAGCTGGAACACCAGATTTAGGGGATTGGTATTTTGGCAATTGTATTTAACCCCTTAATAAAATATAGAAATTGCTATCCTGAGTTTCTAGGGGTGACAATTAGCACAGCCAAGCCCTTGATGTAGGATATAGCAAAAAAAACTAGTATTGATGGATTGATGGACTTGGTGGCAGCTTGTTCTGGTGCACCACAAGTCACAAAATGGCCGCCGGTCACCCCAGAAAATAAGTGACAGAAAAACGCTCTGTGCAGCCTAAAAACCAGTGAGCAAGTAACTAGCAGAAGTTCAATCATTCACAGCTGTAGATCGATTACTTCATTAGGTGCTTTTGCAGACTTTTCCCTGCCTAATCTCGCCCTCACAGCAGCTGCGTCCTTTCTCTACACTAATCAGAGCAGTGTGACGTGCGGCGCTACGTGACTCAAGCTTAAATAGAGGCTGGGTCACATGCTGCACTTGGCCAATCACAGCCATGCCATTAGTAGCCATGGCTGTGATGGGCTCTCAGGGCAAGAAGTAAAACAATAGCTGATTGGAGCTGTGCAGCCCTTCAGAAAGCAGGAAGAAATTGCCGAACAACGAACCCGAACCCGAACTTTTTTGAAAATGTTCGGGTCCGGGTCCCTGTCCCGAACACCCCAAAATTCGGTACGAACCCAAACTATGGTCGAACTGTTCGCTCAACACTATATGTCACTCTTATAAGCCACTGTGGATGTCGCTGTTATGGGGACTCTGAACATGTCACTATTATGGGGGCACTGTAGATGTTATTTTTATGAGGCACTGTAGATCACACTGCAATGGAGGCACTGTGGATGACACAGGTACGGAGGAACTATGGATGACACTGTAATGGGGGAACTTTGAATTAGGATTTTTTAGCGAATAACAGCACTTCACTAATTCACGAATATTTCGAATATAGCACTATATATTCGCTATTTTGAATATTAGTTTTTTCTTTTTTTTTTTCTAAGTTGGTATCCTTGTTCTTTTTCCACTTCCCAAAAGCAGTTCTTACCTGTCCGGATTCCTGGTTTCCTGGCCACTCCAAACAGTGCCTGTTGCCGCTTCTGCCGACTTCCGTGCTCATGGAGCATCCCCATCACCATGGGAACGCCTCCATGCTACAATGTACTGTTGGATGTGAGAATCACGATCTCACAAATTTGCCTACGTTTTATTCGCAATGCGAACAATATAACTTGTATTAATAGCATTGCAAATTTAACGAATTACTCGCATTGTGCATCCAACATAGACCTGGTTTTCTATAGTTGGCTTGCTCGAATTAATGAAGATAGAGAATATAGCGCTATATTAGTTATCTTCGTATTCGTCATTAACGAAGATATCGAAATATTCTCTATCTTCTTTATTAACGAAGATAGAGAATATAGTGCTATATTCTCTATATTCGTTACTTCTAGCAATCCAGTAGGAAAGTTGCCTATAGACAGCTCTAAGTTGGACTCGCAATGCAATAATTTTACTTTGCCTATTTTTTAAAATAAATAGAATAATTATAATAATTCTTCTATTTATTGAAAAAAATAGGCAGAGCTGTGCATAGACCAGTGTACTTGGCTTTGTAGAATTAATGAAGATAACGAATTTGAATATATCGCTACATTATCTTATCTTCGTTAATTCTAGAGAGCAAACCAATCGGAAAGTTGCCTTATACCCCGTTCAAAGTTAAAATCACAATATGCGAATAATTAAATTGCATATTATTCACGATAAATAGAATGATGACTCGTGAAATATCGTACAATATCGAAAATGGCACCTCCCGCTCAACAATACTGTGGATGACACTGTTATGGGGGCATTGTGGATGACACTTTTAAGGGTGCACTGTGGATGACACTGTAATGGGTGCAGTGTAGATGACACTGTAATGGGGGCTCTGTGGATGACACTGTTATTTGGGCACTACAGTTATATTTTAACCACACACACAAACAACTAATGAAATAGACCTATGCAAAGCCAATAATTTTGCAAGTATGTAATAGTATTTAGTCACTGCAAAATGTTTTTGAATTTTTGAATATTTTCTTCACTTTCTTTTAACTGTGGTTTATTTATTAGAGATGAGCGAGATTCTTAAAATTTAATTCACGTCTGATATGACCAAACTGGCTTACCAATTCAATTCAGAGCTGATTAAAATAGACCTGAATCAAAAGTGTTCTGATTATCTGTCCAGCTGGTCCACATGCTGGTGTTTGGCATCTCACCCTTGCTCTAAACTGAGACAGGTCAAGAGAAAAAATAGAGGGTTACACAGAGGTCCTAGAAAGGACTATAGTATAACTAATGGTGCGCCAGAGGTGGACCCTTGGTTAAAAAAATGAAATGAAATGAAAAGTGTGGAGTTCTAATGTACGTATAAAACTGTACTTGAAGCAGTGATAAAATTGTTGGTAGTAGATAAGAGAGGCTGCCGAGGGAACCACCCAATGGAAAATTTATTTCCAATGGAAAGTGAGTAGATAAATATAGCGCAGGATAAAAAGGACCCTCATACGGCGCCAATCCAATCACTCCCAGTAGAATTGTTGATGATAAAAAGTCATAAGATGATGTGATAATATGAAATTGCTTTTTTATCATAAAAAGAATCGTGAAAGACTTACTTCACCCAGGAGGTGCCGGCTGGGATAACCTCAAGACACCCACCGTGTCACCTCCTGTGCCTGGGTCGCCTTAGGAATCTTAGAAGAGGAACCGCAGGAAACCAAGAACCTTCTGGTGAATCTTCTTTATTAAATGACAACACAGGGTACGGTGCTGCAAATGGCTCAACGCGTTTCGGGGGTAGAGATATCCCCCTTCCTCAGGAGCAGCACCGTACCCTGCACCTGAGGAAGGGGGATATCTCTACCCCCGAAACGCGTTGAGCCATTTGCAGCACCGTACCCTGTGTTGTCATTTAATAAAGAAGATTCACCAGAAGGTTCTTGGTTTCCTGCGGTTCCTCTTCTAAGATTCCTAAGGCGACCCAGGCGCAGGAGGTGACACGGTGGGTGTCTTGAGGTTATCCCAGCCGGCACCTCCTGGGTGAAGTAAGTCTTTCACAATTCTTTTTATGATAAAAAAGCAATTTCATATTATCACATCATCTTATGACTTTTTATCATCAACAATTCTACTGGGAGTGATTGGATTGGCGCCGTATGAGGGTCCTTTTTATCCTGCGCTATATTTATCTAAACTGAGACTCCAGGGATATACTGCACACTGCCTGACAACTTCCAGTCCAGGCTCAATCTTCTTCCGTGGGTGCAGGGGCTTTAGTCCCAGTGCCCCCTGCTTTTCATTTCAAATGGACATTGTTTTCATATATTTGGAATAAAGGGACATTCCTTTGTATCCCAAACAGTGTCATTAAAAATACAACTTACTTCACAAAACCCACATTTTTATATGGCTGTATGATAACTGGAAAATATAAAAGCTATGGCCCTGATTTATTTCTTACTCCAGAACACTTCTTCAAAAAGTCGCAAAATGAGGCTTTTGCCACTTTAAGCAAATTTACACAAAAATGTTGCCACTTTTTGCATTTTTACACCACTCACTCCAATTTTGAAATATGAGTGGAAATGAGCTTGGTGAATTTCACTTCAGATTTCTCACTGAGACTTTTTTTTTTATTAGCAAAAAAGTCACAATCTCACTCCAGTAGGCGGATGGAGGAGGAGGAGTAGCTTTTCTAGACAAAGGTGTTAAGTTTAAGCATAAGACAGATTTATCAAACATACAACAAAGTACACCAACATAGACTCAAGCAAAGCTGACTTCAAAAACTCCCCTTATGATAAATTCCCTCGTATGGGTCTTGGAATGCAGAGATGAAAACAAACAAACAAAAAAATCCTTAACCCCTTTACGCCCGGCGCTGTACATGTATTGTGCAATTGGACGTGACAACCCCCAGCGCCACACATGTACGGCACTGTGATCGGGCAGGTGCAGGAGCTGCACCTGTCCGATCCGCAGCAAGTGCCCAGCAGTCACTGATAGCCGGACCCCTGCTGCATGCGCCTGCTGTGTCCGGGGTGGCCATCGGGTCCTGTGCTGCCGAGACGGGGACCGATAGCAGGGAAGGCATCCCGATGCCATGCAAAGGCTGCCCAATGCCTTGCACGGCATCGGGATCTGCCTTCTATGGGTGCCCAGGAGATCCAGCCTCAGGCAGGATCTCCTAGGCAACCTGTCAGTGTATTACTCAGTGTTATACAGTAACAGGCAATGCATTACAATACAGATGTAATGCAATGCATTGAAGAAGGGATCAGACCCCAAAAGTTAAAGTAATTAAGCAAAAAAAAAAAAAAAAGTATACATATAAGATATTGCCTTGTCCGTAACAACCAGCTCTATAAAAATATCACATGACCTAAAAAATATCACATGACCTAAAAAATAAAATATGTATAAAAAAGCCATTTTTGTCACCTTACATCACAAAAATTGCAACACCAAACGATCAAAAAGGCATATGCCCCCCAAAATAGTACCAATCAAACTGTCACATCACCCCGCAAAAGATGAGACCCTACCTAAGACAATCGGTCAAAAGATAAAAAAGCTATGGCTCTCAGACTAAGGAGACACTAAAACATGATTTTTTTTGTTTGTTTCAAAAATGATATTATAGTGTAAAACTTAAATAAATAAAATAAAGTATACATATTAGGTATTGCCACCTCTGTAACGAACGGCTCTATAAAAATATCATAAATTTAAATACGATCTCTGCTAAAAAAATAAAAAAAAAATTTGTCACCTTACCTCGCAAAAAGTGTAATAGCAAGCGATCAAAATTTCATATGCACCCCAAAATAGTGCCAATCAAACCATCATCTCATCCCGCAAAAATAATACCCTACCTTAGACAATCGCCCAGAAAATAAAAAAAACTATGGCTCTCAAACTATGGAGACCCTTTTGTTTCAAAAATGGTATTATTGTGTAAAACTGAAATAAATAACAAAAAGTATATATATAATATCATCCGCGTCCGTAACAACCTGCTCTATAAAATACCACATGACCTAAACCCTCAGGTGAACACTCCAAAAAATAAAAATAAAAACGGTGTCAAAAAAGCAATTTTTTGTCATCTTACATCACAAAAAGTGTAATAGCAAGCGATCAAAAATTGATATGCACCCGAAACCATCATCTCAACCCGCAAAAAATGAGACCTGACTCAAGACAATCTCCCAGAAAATAAAAAAAACTATGGCTCTCAGGAAATGGAGACACTAAAACATGATTTTATTTTTTTTAAAAAATGCTGTTATTGTATAAACCTTAAATAAATAAAAAAGTAGATATATTATGTATCACCACGTCCGTAAGAACCTGCTGTATAAAAATATCACATGACCTAACCCCTCAGGTAAACACCATTAAAAAAGAAGTATGTCAAAAAAGCAATTTTTTGTCACCTTACATCACAAAAAGTGGAATAACAAGTGATCAAAAAGGCATATGCACCCTAAAATAGCACTGATCAAACCGTCATCTCATACGAAAAAAAAATGTTTTATTGTGTAAAACTGAAACAACCCAAAAAAGTTGTCATATTTGGTATTGTCACGTCTGTAATATCCTGCTCTATAAAAATAGCATGATCTAACCGGTCAGATGAACGTTGTAAATAACAAAAATTAAAAAAAATGCCAAAACAGCTATTTTTTGATGCCTTGCCTCAAAAAAAGTGTAATATAGAGGAAACAAAAATCATATGTACCCTAAAATAGTACCAACAAAACTGCCACCTTATCTCGTAGTTTCCAAAATGATGTCACTTTTTTGGAGTTTCTACTCTAGGGGTGCATCAGGGGGCTTTAAATGGGACATGGTGTCAAAAAAACAGTCCAGCAAAATCTGACTTCCAAAAACCATATGGTGTTCCTCTACTTCTACGCCCTGCCGTGTGCCCGTACAGCACTTTATGACCACATATTATGTGTTTCTGTAAACTACAGAATCAAGGCAATATATATTGAGTTTTGTTTAGCTGTTAACCCTTGCTTTATTACTGGAAAAAATTGATTAAAACGGAAAATCTGCCAAAAAAGTTAAATTCTGAAATTTCATCTCCATTTTCCATAAATTCTTGTGGAACACCTAAAGGGTTAAAAAGTTAGTAAAATCTGTTTTAAATACCTTGAGGGGTGTAGTTTCTAAAAAATGCAGTCATTTTTGGCTGGTTTCTATTATGTAAGCCTCACAAAGTGACTTCAGACCTGAAGTGGTCCTTAAAAAGTTGGTTTTGAAAATTTTCAGAAAAATTTCTAAATTTGCTTCTAAAGTTCTAAGCCTTCTATAGTCCCCAAAAAAATAAAATGACATTCACAAAATAATCCAAACATGAAGTAGGCATATGGGGAATATAAAGTAATAACTCTTTTTGGAGGTATTACTATCTATTATAAAAGTAGAGAAATTGAAATTTGGAAATTTTTCAAAACTTTTGGTAAATTTGTATGTTTTTTATGAATAAAAATTAAATTCTTTGACTCAATTTTACCACTGTCATGAAGTACAATATGTGACGAGAAAACTGTCCCAAAATGACCTGGATTAGTAAAAGCGTTTTAAAGTTATTACCATTTTCTAAAGATGGCCTGGGCAGAATGGTGAAAAATGGCTTGGTCCTTAAAGAGTTAAAGGGGTTCTCCCGGAATAAAGCCTCATGCACATGGCCGTTGTTCGGGTCCGCATATTTCGCTGCTCGGCCGCAGGACCATTCACTTCAATGTCCACATCCGTTGCTCCATTCCGTGCCCACGCAAAAAAATATAGAGCATGTCCTATTCTTGTCCGTTTTGCGGACAAGTATATGCATTTCTATAATGGGCCACGTTCCGTTCCGCAAATTGCGGAACGGAACGCGGAGCAGCTTTCGTGTTTTGCGGATCCGCGGTTTGCGGAACGCAAAACACCAACGGTCGTGTGCATGTAGCCTTAAGAAGATGAAAATGGTTAAATATTACTGTTATAAGTATGTTCCCAAATATCTTTCGTTAGTTATAATGGCTTGTTTTGTCTAGGGAACAATCATTAACCCCTTAAGGACTCATGACGTACCGGCACGGCATGGTTCCCGAGTCCTTAAGGACCCATGACGTACTGGTACGTCATGAGTATTTCCGATCACTGCTGCTCAGCCGCCAGTGATCGGAACAAGGTACCTGCTGAAATCCCCCGCCCGTCTCATCTGTAATGTTTCCTTGGTGTCTAGTGGTGTTAGCATAGTGTTAGCACATTGCTGACACTCTGCTAAAAACTGCTGACATCTAAGCTGCAGATGTCAGCAGTTTAACCCCTTCCATGCTGAAGTCTGTATGGACCGCTGTATAGAAGGGGTTAAGGCCTTTTTCACACAAGCGTCACGTTTGACACCTGGATAAGAGGCGGGTGCATTGTGGGAAAATACGCGATTTTTCCACGCGAGTGCAAAGAGTTTTAATGCATTTTCACGCTCGTGCGAAAATTGGCATGTTTGGTACCCAGACCCGAAGCCGGACTTCATCACTGAAGTCCGGTTTCGGGTTAAGTATTCTGTATAATTTATTATTTTCCCTTATAACATAGTTATAAAGGAAAATAATAGCATTCTCAATAGAGAATGCAAAGTAAAAAGGGTAATAGAGGGTTAAAAATAATAAAAAAAATCCTTCAGTGACGTCACTGGGTCACAT
Organism: Bufotes viridis; assembly: GCA_033119425.1. Taxonomy (NCBI): domain Eukaryota; kingdom Metazoa; phylum Chordata; class Amphibia; order Anura; family Bufonidae; genus Bufotes; species Bufotes viridis. The sequence continues at coordinate 370,671,354 of CM065590.1, read as the reverse complement.
GGTCCAATCACCAGCTTCCATGATAGAAGCAGGTGAGTGGACCATGTGACCCAGTGATGTCACTGAAGGTCCTTCACCCCCAGCATGTGACCCAGCATCTTTTTAAGCTGGAGTCACGTAACGCCGCACGTCACACTGCTCTGATTAGTGTAGGGAGAGGACGCAGCTTCTGTGAGGGCGAGATTAGGCATTAGATTTTTTTCTGTGGTGCAATTCAATTGCCAAAATAGCAATCCCATAAATCTGGTGTCCCAGCAGTGGCTGGCAAAGTATAATAGTGTCCGGTAAAGGATATATTTTGTTCTAGGGTGAAATTCAATAGCCAAAATAGCAATACCGTAAATCAGTGGTTTCAGCTGTGGCTGGCCAAGTTTAATAGTGTCCGGCAAAGGATTGATACATTTCTGGGGTTAAATTCAATTGCCAAAATAGCAATACCATAAATCTGATTTTCCAGCTGTGACTGGACAAGTTTCATAGTGTCCGTCATAGGATATATTATTCTCTGCGGTGAAATTCAGTTGCAAAAATAGAAATACCGTAAATCTGGTGTTCCAGCTGTGACTGGACAAGTTTCATAGTATCCGTCATAGGATATATTATTTTCTGCTGTGAAATTCAGTTGCAAAAATAGAAATACCATAAGTCTGGTGTTCCAGCTGTAACTGGACAAGTTTCATAGTATCCGTCAAAGAATATATTTTGTTCTGTGTTGAAATTCAATTACCAAAATAGCAATATCGTAAATCTGGTGTTCCAGCTGTGACTGGACAAGTTTCATAGTGTCCGGCAAAGGATTTATTATTTTCTGGGGTGAAATTCAGTTGCCAAAATAGCAAAAAAATAAATCAGTGGTTTCAGCTGTGGCTGGCCAAGTTTAATAGTGTCCGACTGTCCGACAAAGGATATATTTTGTTCTGGGGCGAAATTCAATTGCCAAAATAGCAATACCGGAAATGTGGTGTTTCAGCTGTGACTGGACAAGTTTCATAGTGTCCGTCATAGGATATATTATTCTCTGCGGTGAAATTCAACTGCAAAAATAGAAATACAATAAATCTGGTGTCCCAGCAGTGGCTGGCCAAGTTTAATAGTGTATGGCAAAGGATATATTTTTTTATGGGGTGAAATTCAATTGCCAAAATAGCAATACCGTAAATCTGGTGTCCCAGCAGTGGCTGGCCAAGTTTAATAGTGTACTGCAAAGGATAGATAATTTTCTGGGGTGAAATTCAATTGCCAAAATAGCAATACCATAAATCAGTGGTTTCAGCTGTGACTGGCCAAGTTTAATAGTGTCTGGCAAAGGATATATTATTTTCTACAGTGAAATTTAGTTGCAAAAATAGAAATACAGTAAAACTGTTGTTCCAGCTGTTGCAGGCTTCGTTTAAATCTGTCCGTAAAAGGGTATATTTTTTTCTGGGGTGAAATTCAGTTGCCAAAATAGAAATACAGTAAATCTGATGTTTCAGCTGTGACTGTACAAGTTTAATAGTATCCGTCAAAGAATAGATTTTGTTCTGGGGTGAAATTCACTTGCCAATATAGCAATACCCTGAATCTGGTGTTCCAGCTGTTGCAGGCCAAGTGTTAATCTGTCCGTAAAAGGGCATATTATACTCAAGGTGTATATTAAAGTGCTGAGAGGGTCATCCTCCTAAAGAGTACAGCAAAGTCTTTTCTTTTGGGACCCTTGCACACATGACTGACTTTATGTTATGCTGCCTTTCCTGTGACCCTCGCGTTATATGCATTTGGCCAACACCGATTACTGGTGTTCACCCTTCTCGACCCCCACTACAAAGAGGATTTTTCATCACTCATTCCTGTGGTGGAGAGGACTAACAAAAGGGTGCAATAACAGAAGGTCCTTGTGGAAGAGGTCTCTTGGGCAACCAAGGAGGGGTTGATGAGGAGAACACACAGCAGTTCCAACAGAGGCAGGGCAACACTCTCCAAGGCCTGGGACAGTTTCATGACACGCCGTCAGCACCCTCACCCTCATGAGCGGCTTACTGTCACAGGGAGGGAAAAGTTTTGGAAGATGGTGAATGAGTACATAGCAGACCGTGTTAGCATCCTCAGTGATCTCTCTGTGCCTTACAACTATTGGATGTACAAGCTGGACACATGGCACAAACTGGTTCTCTACACCTTGGAGGTGCTTGCCCTCCCTGCCGCCAGCGTTGTCAGAGCGGGTATTTAGTGCTGCTGGGGGCATAATAACTGATAAGCGCATCCGCCTGTCACCTGAAAATGCTGACAGGTTGACTATTATCAAAACGAATGTAACGGATCGACGGGCACCTCCGTTGAAAGATGCTCCTAGCGCTTCTTGAGGATTCCAAGCGCTCTAGCCGATACCACAACCACCAAATCGGAGAAGCATATGAATGCGGTAAACAGCCGAATAGGAAAAACCATACGAAGAGGTTTACACTCCTAGCAGTCAAACTGGAACAGCAGACAATAAATCCCCCCCCCCCCCAATAACGAGACGACACTTCGTTTTGAGGGTCAAGCAGGAACTCCTTTATGACCACACAAGCATTTCCTTTTATACACATTTTCCAACAAGGTTACCACCCACGTGGTATAAACATAGCAGCCAATCATTTACAGTTTCACATTTTAAACAGAACCCATTCGTCAATGTACATTTAACAACCTCAATGACATTGCCTGTGATCCAATCAACAACACAATGACATTGCCCGTGATACAATCAACAACACAATGACATTGCCCGTGATACAATCAACAACACAATGACATTGTCCATGATCCAATCAACAATACAATGACATTGCCCGTGATACAATCAACAAAATAAAAGTTAGGAATCCAGGCAATAACAGGTGTTCTCTTCCAGTTAAGAGTCCAAGGGGCAGAAACAGTAACTTTAAAATCCCATATGCCAAAATAGTGTCGCAGGGGAGGAGGCGGTGAATCAGTCTTCTCCAATTCACAGTGGCGAGGTTGGTTTCGCCACAAGGAACAAGGCCTGGATTGCCCCTGACTTCTCTACTCCACCAGAGGAAAGCGGCTGAACAGAAAAGCACTTTAAATGTGGCTTTTATGGTGTATTGAATACACTGTATTCCCATGCACCCCTTCCACCACAAAAAAGGGTACGGTTCAATCTTCCTTTTCTCGTCGTCCTCCTCTTCCTCCTCCATCATATCAAAATGCTTATTAGGCTGCCCTCGCTCCTAATGCTTTAGAGGGTCAGATCAGCAGCAGAGCCTCACCCCTAATGTTTTAGATGGTCAGATAAGCAGCAGGCACTCGCCCCTAATGTTTTAGAGGGTCACCAGCAGGCCCTTGCTCCTAATGTTTTTGAGGGTCACAAGCAGGCCCTTGCTCCGAATGTTTTTGAGAGTCACCAGCAGACCATTCATCATAATTTTTCAAGGGTGTGTATGATATGCTCCTTTATGTGTAATAAAGGGTTTATTGGAGTGCTGGTTCCTCATAATTTTTGGCAGCCCTTTCACTTAGTGCATAGGCTTTATAAGTGTAGGGGAACCACTACCTGAACAATTGTACCATGATGTGAATGAGGCCCTCCTTTATATGATATACAGGTTATATCAGAGTGGCTCTTCCTTGTAATGTTTGGCAGCACTTGAACTTTATATACAAGTAAATATACAGGAAAGAATGTTTCCTAACAATTTTTCCTCTAAAATCGATTTTATCTTTGGTTTTGCATGTATTATTGTCAGTCTGTAAAAGTGGCGTACTACTCGGACAACATTGTTCCCAGCAGCGACCTGGGAGTCCAAGATGCATTCAGACATCATCCCCATGCTGTTCCCGAACCATTTCAATGGTGTTTACATCAATTTCTGACTTTTTTCTGTGAAACAGACACCCTTCCCTCTTCAGAGCAGGGGGTGCCTGGTTTAAAGCTCTGGTTCTCCCATTGACTTTGGTGTTTGATCAATACTAGTGGCCTCCTGATGCTGCCTCCACACTGTCATTGTGCAGCTCTGTGGCCTCCTCCAGATGCTGCTTCCACCTCACCACTATGTCATAGAGCCACTCTGTGGACTTTTTATGCTGTTTCCATCCTCCCCACTTCATGACTGGGCCACTATTTTGCCTTTCGGCCTGGCTAACATCATTATTTATTTGCCCCCTCTTCTGATCTGTCAGAAGGAAGAAAAAATTAGACAAATAACGGATCCTGTCTGTGTAGTAGCTGTAAGGCCTGTATGGTCCAATCAGAATTGGCTTGTGATTTGGTAGCCAAAAGCAGGAGTGGGTACAAAACACAGAAGACATGCAAATATTCCATTCACATGTCATCTCTGTTTTGGATCCACTCCTGTTTTTTTTTTTTTTGGCATTAGCAATACTGATGGATTACTGACCAAATGCTGACCGAAGGTAGGCAGATGCTCAACAGACAGGATGCATTTTTTGGGGGTTATTGTTCTGACGGATCAGAGGAAGGGCAAAATAATCAATGACATCAACACAAACTTACTGCTGACCAGTGGTGTAGAGTGGGTTTCCAGCACCCGGGGCAGATTATGTATTGCGCCCCCACCACCACCTGTGGCCACGCCCCCCTTTTTTTTTACAGATAATGTGGTAGATATCTCCTGTAGTCCTATTTAACCCCACAGATAACACAGTAATAACTCTCTGACTACAGATAATGTAGTAGATGGGTGTGAGCCCCCAGAATTCAGAACACGCACAGTGTGACCTGAAGTCTGGGGCCGGCCTGCTACAGTGTGGGCTAAATTCGATATCCCCTCTCCCATCACTACAGAACATACAGGGTAATACAGCCTCACATATGTATCTCTGGCATGTGACGTCTCTATTGATGTAGATGTTCTCTTTCCTCATCTTCTCCTTTCAGACCTTCAGACCAGACCATCAGTTTTCAGACATTTCTCGTTTCTGCAGTTTGACAAAAAAATCTTAGTTTACTACTTTTCCATTATCCTCCCATCTTCTGGACACACCATCCCACTACCCCCAATACTGTGCTGCTGTGCTCCAGTCCCCAATATTATACTGCAGTAACATATAAACCCCCTGATAATACTAGTACCACACAGATAATGCCCCTTCAATAATTATTGGCACACAGTGCCCTTCAATAACTGCGCCCAGAACATACTGCCCCTGAGACCACCGCCGGCCACTGCCCCTATTCTAGTCAATGGGGATGGAGCGGCAGTCCGGGGGTACATGTGAACTAGCAGCAGGATGGATCACCCGCTGGAACAGCCTGCCGGACTCCTCTAATGTGAAAGTGTGAAAAACAGACCTTGACTGAAAGGGAGAAAAGTATGATTGGCATTCAGCCTGGGATAAACCTATCCCTATGGTGACCATATCTAGACCCTAGGCCCGGAGGTGCCCCCTAGTGGTGAGGACCCTCCGTCCTCATACTTATACTGTCCGTCCCTAGACACCCCCTAACTGATAAAGTAGGCTAACCAGGTGCCAATTAAACACAAATGGTGATGAAAACTCAATACCCCAATCAATGACTAAATCAGGTATATGATGAGACAAGCAAAAAGCCTGACGCATTTCCCCCTATCATTAGGTTTCAACAGGGGGTACAAGATATTCAGTGGGTATAGTATATACCAAGATAAACACACAGGCACTTACGTAATGAAGTGCCATGAGAGCCATGCAGGCCAAGCAGGGGGCAGTCAGGGTGCTGGTGAAGGATGACCAAAGACAGTACTGCTACTAGGATGCCATCTGTTCATCTCTGCTATCCATATACCAGGCCCAGGGTAGGCCTGGTATATGGACAGCAGAGATGGGCAGATGGCATCCCAGAGGCATTACTGTCTCAGTGTCTCTGGTTATCCTTCACCACACCAGCACCATGACTGCCAGAGTGCCAGACTGCCAGACTGAATGCCACCTGCTTGGCCTGGCTGAAGCTGAGCTCTGGGCCACTGGCACATCACTCACTGTATGATTTATTACCCTCATTGCCTGCCAGCCCACGGACTGTTCACCCACCCCCCACACCTAACACTCAGGGTCACCTGGGTCACTGACTGTGACTCTGACATACAGCACATCAGTGCAGTCAACCCATAGTGTCGGGCAGGGCAGCAGCTGCCTGGCTGAGACTCTCTCTCTCTCTCTCTCTGATCTGGACTAATGGACTGTAAAACTCTTACTAGTTCTACTTCCTCTGTCAGCAGCCCAGCGGCAATCTCCTTCTTCTTGCCGGCTCCCTTGCTTGTCTTTCCCGCCAAGAAGGGGCGGAGCCAGCCAACCTACCTTGAATTGCAGTGCTCAACATGGTGCGCTCCCTGGTTAGGGCCCCTGCATGCGCTCCTAAACCACTCTCTGGGCGCTGCGCAGTGCGGGCAAGCAGAGAGGCTGAGAGAGAGAGAAGCAGTTATTTAAATTTTTTTCCACAGCGGCCAGCACCCCTGCAGTGTGGTGCCCATGGCAAGACTCCCTGTTACTGCAAGGCACAGTGTTCTATACCACTATTAAGGCTCTCTGAAGCCAGGAACTAGTCATTTTTAGTGTTGAGCGAACAGTTCGAGCATCGTTCGGGTTCGTACCGAATTTTGGGGTGTCCGGGACCCGGACCCGAACCCGGACATTTTCAAAAAAGTTCGGGTTCGGGTTCGTCGTTCGGCATGTATTTTGGCGCATTTTGAAAGGCTGCAAAGCAGCCAATCAACATGCATCATACTACTTGCCCTAAGATGCCATCGCAGCCATGCCTACTATTGGCAAGGCTGTGATTGGCCAAGTGCAGCATGTGACTCAGCCTCTTTATAAGCTTGTGCGCACGTCGGGACGTGCTCACTCCCGATGTGAATAGAACAGGGATAGACGCAGCTGATGCTAGGGCGAGAATAGGCAGGGATAATTGAATAACTGGAAGCAAATTTCTCTCCTCCACCTGTGATTCATCTGAACAACTGCAGCTGAGCTGCTTTTTTGATAGGGATTGGCTATTTTTAGAGTGGCCAGAGTGATTTTTCCATCCACATGTACCTGGGCTGACCGCCGGCCGCCATTTTGCGACTTGTAGTGCTGCACCAGAAGCTGCCAAAGTGTACATTCCAAAGCTCCAAACCAGTCAGACATCTACACCTGGGATTCAGACCAATAGCGTTTAGCAGCACAGTCCAAGGCTATTTTTTTAAAGGTTGTGCAGACCATTTTGTGGCACATGTTACTGGGCTGATAGGCGGCGGCCATCTTGGGACTAGTGCTGCAGCACAATCTCTCCCAACGTCCATTAATCACTTGTAATAGTGGTCTGTGCCATAGAAATCCTACATCAGGGACTTGGGTGTGCTTGTGTCACCCCTACTAATACCAGTCCACCTGTAATCCATACAGTGAAAAGCCATAAAGTATTCCAGTGAGGGAATTTTTTTTATTTAAAAAGGCCAAGTTAGTTTATCTGGCGTTCAATATACTAGATACAGTTAGGCCTGCGTTTCATACATCTGGAATTAGCAAATTAATGTGCTGGGGTTGGGAAAACATATATGTACCCATACTAGAATCTGTCAAAGAAAGCGGTACTCACATATAACAGTCATTCCATCTGTAATCCATACAGTCAAAAGACTGAAAGTATTCCAGTGAGGGAATTTTTTTATTTAAAAAGGCCAAGTTAGTTTATCTGGCGTTCAATATACTAGATACAGTTAGGCCTGCGTTTCATACATCTGGAATTAGCAAATTAATGTGCTGGGGTTGGGAAAACATATATGTACCCATACTAGAATCTGTCAAAGAAAGCGGTACTCACATATAACAGTCATTCCATCTGTAATCCATACAGTCAAAAGACTGAAAGTATTCCAGTGAGGGAATTTTTTTATTTAAAAAGGCCAAGTTAGTTTATCTGGCGTTCAATATACTAGATACAGTTAGGCCTGCGTTTCATACATCTGGAATTAGCAAATTAATGTGCTGGGGTTGGGAAAACATATATGTACCCATACTAGAATCTGTCAAAGAAAGCGGTACTCACATATAACAGTCATTCCATCTGTAATCCATACAGTCAAAAGACTGAAAGTATTCCAGTGAGGGAATTTTTTTATTTAAAAAGGCCAAGTTAGTTTATCTGGCGTTCAATATACTAGATACAGTTAGGCCTGCGTTTCATACATCTGGAATTAGCAAACTAATGTGCTGGGGTTGGGAAAACATATATGTACCCATACTAGAATCTGTCAAAGAAAGCGGTACTCACATATAACAGTCATTCCATCTGTAATCCATACAGTCAAAAGACTGAAAGTATTCCAGTGAGGGAATTTTTTTTTATTTAAAAAGGCCAAGTTAGTTTATCTGGCGTTCAATATACTAGATACAGTTAGGCCTGCGTTTCATACATCTGGAATTAGCAAATTAATGTGCTGGGGTTGGGAAAACATATATGTACCCATACTAGAATCTGTCAAAGAAAGCGGTACTCACATATAACAGTCATTCCATCTGTAATCCATACAGTCAAAAGACTGAAAGTATTCCAGTGAGGGAATTTTTTTATTTAAAAAGGCCAAGTTAGTTTATCTGGCGTTCAATATACTAGATACAGTTAGGCCTGCGTTTCATACATCTGGAATTAGCAAACTAATGTGCTGGGGTTGGGAAAACATATATGTACCCATACTAGAATCTGTCAAAGAAAGCGGTACTCACATATAACAGTCATTCCATCTGTAATCCATACAGTCAAAAGACTGAAAGTATTCCAGTGAGGGAATTTTTTTATTTAAAAAGGCCAAGTTAGTTTATCTGGCGTTCAATATACTAGATACAGTTAGGCCTGCGTTTCATACATCTGGAATTAGCAAATTAATGTGCTGGGGTTGGGAAAACATATATGTACCCATACTAGAATCTGTCAAAGAAAGCGGTACTCACATATAACAGTCATTCCATCTGTAATCCATACAGTCAAAAGACTGAAAGTATTCCAGTGAGGGGATTTTGCTTATAAAAAATAATATATTTCATTGTGGTGCGAGTTGAATCGCAACAATGAAGAAAAATACTATTAAGGGACGAGGACGCGGTCGTGGTGGTGTCCGTGGAGCCTCTGTTGCTGGTAGAGGACGTGGCCGTTCGGCCCCAGGCGCACACAGTAGGGAACGAACTCCCTCAACTAGCCGGCAGAATGTACCGCAATATCTCGTGGGGCCCAATGCCGCTCTTAGGATGGTAAGGCCTGAGCAGGTACAGGCATTAATCGATTGGGTGGCCGACAGTGCTTCCAGCACGTTCACCACATGGTCTTCCACCCAGTCTTCTGCGGAAAGCGCACAGGTGGCACCTGAAAACCAAGCCCATCAGTCTGTCACATCACCCCCAAGCATATCAGGGAAACGGTCTGAGCCACAAGTTATGCAGCAGTCTCTTCTTCTGTTTGAAGACTCTGCTTCCAGGGTTTCCCAGGGGCGTCCACCTAGCCCTTCCCCAGTGGAGGAAGACATACCATGCACTGACGCACAACCACTTATGTCTCCAGATGAAGAGGACATGGGAATACCACCACAGCAGAGTCACCGACTCTCTGATGATGACGAAACACAGGTGCCCACTGCCGCGTCTTTTGCAGTGTGCAGACTGAACAGGAGGAGGTCAGGGAGGGAGACTGGGTGGAAGACGATGCAGAGGACGATGAGGTCTTAGACCCCACATGGACTGAAGGTCGTGGCGATGACTTTCACAGTTCAGAGGAAGAGGTAGTGGTGAGACCGAGACAACAGCGAAGCCAAAGAGGGAGCAGGGGGCCAAAGCAGACGAGCCGCCGCCCCAGAGTTCGCCTGCTACTGGACATCGCCAACAGGGACCCAGCCCCACAAAGGCAGCTTCAAAGAGTTCCCTGGCATGGCACTTCTTTAAACAATGTCCTACCGACAAGACCCGAGTGACTTGCACGCTCTGCCATCAGAGCCTGAGGCGAGGCATTAACGTTCTGAACCTCAGCACAACCTGCATGACCAGGCATCTACATGCAAAGCATGAACTGCAGTGGGGTACACACCTTAAAAACCAGGCACTCGCTGAGGCTCCCCTGCTCCCTCTACCGCTGCTGCCTCGGCTTCCGCCTCGAGAGGAATGTTGCCACCTGCCGAGCAGCAAACAGAGGATGTGCCACCGACACCACCACCACCGCCACCGTCAACTAGCGTCTCCACTATATCACACAGCAGCGTTCAGCTCTCAATATCTCAAACCTTAGAGAGGAAGCGCAAATTCCCCGAGTCACCCTCGAGCCCTTGGCCTGAACGCCAGCATTTCTAAACTGCTGGCCTTTGAAATGCTGTCATTCCGGCTGGTGGACACAGACAGCTTCAAACAGCTGATGGCCATGGCTGTCCCGCAGTATGTGGTTCCCAGCCGCCACTACTTCTCCAAGACAGCCGTGTCTTCCCTGCACATGCAAGTGTCCGATAAAATCAAGTGTGCACTGCGCAACGCCATTTGTGGCAAGGTCCACCTAACCACAGATACGTGGACCAGTAAGCACGGCCAGGGACGCTATATCTCACTAACTGCACACTGGATGAATGTAGTGGCGGCTGGGCCCCCGGCGGACAGTTCCTTGGCGCACGTCCTTCCGCCCCCTAGGATCGCAGGGCATCATTCTCTGCCTCCTGTAGCCTCCTCCTCCTACTCGGCTTCCTCCTCCACTGCTTCCACCAGCTCATCCGGTCAGCCACACACCTTCACCACCAACTTCAGCACAGCCCGGGGTAAACGTCAGCAGGCCATTCTGAAACTCATATGTTTGGGGGACAGGCCCCACAGCGCAAAGGAGTTGTGGCGGGGTATTGAACAACAGACCGACGAGTGGTTTCTGCCGGTGGGCCTCAAGCCCGGCCTGGTGGTGTGCGATAATTGGCGAAATCTCATCGCAGCTCTGGGACTAGCCGGTTTGATGCACATCCCTTGCCTGGCGCATGTGCTGAATTTGGTGGTGCAGAAGTTCATTCACAACTACCCCGACATGTCAGAGCTGCTGCATAAAGTGCGGGCCGTCTGTGCGCGCTTCCGCCGTTCACATCCTGCCGCTGCTCGCCTGTCTGCGCTACAGCGGAACTTCGGCCTTCCCGCTCACCCCCTCATATGCGACGTGCCCACCCGGTGGAACTCCACCTTGCACATGCTGGAGAGACTGTGCGAGCAGCAGCAGGCCATAGTGGAGTTTCAGCTGCAGCACGCTCGCGTCAGTCGTACTGCCGAACAGCACCACTTCACCACCAATGATTGGGCCTCCATGCGAGACCTGTGTGCCCTGCTGCGCTGTTTCGAGTACTCCACCAACATGGCCAGTGGCGATGACACTGTTATCAGCGTTACAATACCACTTCTATGTCTCCTTGAGAAAACACTTAGGGCAATGATGTTAGAGGAGGTGGCCCAGGTGGAGGAGGAGGAGGAGGATGAGGGCTTGTTTCTAACACTTTCGGGCCAGTCTGTTCGAATTGGCTCAGAGGGAGGTTTGTTTAAGCAGCAGAGGACAGGTTCACAAGTCGCCAGCCAAGGCACTGTACTGGAGGACGAGGAGGATGAGGAGGAGGAGGTGGAGGGGGACGAGGATGACGCAAGTTCACAGCGGGGTGGCAGCCCAGGCCCATCACTGGTGCGTGGCTGGGGGATACGGTGGACGATGACGATACGCCTCCCACAGAGGACAGCTTGTCCTTACCCATGGGTAGCCTGGCCCACATGAGCGAATATATGCTCCAATGCCTGCGCAACGACAGCAGAGTTGCCCACGTTTTAACGTGTGCAGACTACTGGGTGGCCACCCTGCTGGATCCCCGGTATAAAGACAATGTGCCCACTTTAATTCCTGAACTGGAGCGCGACCGTAAGATGCGCGAGTACAAGCGCACGCTGATAGAGGCGCTCTTGAGAGCATTCCCACATGTCACAGGGGAACAGGTGGAAGGTGAAGGCAGAGGAGTGGCAAGAGGTCGCCAACGCAGCTGTGTCACGGCCAGCTCATCTGAGGGCAGGGTTAGCATGGCAGAAATGTGGAAAAGTTTTGTCTCCACGCCACAGCTATCTGCACCGACACCTGATACGGAACGTGTTAGCAGGAGGCAGCATTTCACTAACATGGTTGAACAGTATGTCTGCACACCCCTCCTCATCCTGATGGATGGTTCGGCCCCATTCAACTACTGGGTTTCGAAATTGTCCACGTGGCCAGAGTTAGCATGTTATGCCTTGGAGGTGCTTTCCTGCCCGGCGGCCAGCGTTTTATCTGAACGCGTATTCAGCACGGCAGGGGCGTCATTACTGACAAGCGCAGCCGCCTGTCCACAGCCAACGTGGACAAGCTGACCTTCATAAAGATGAACCAGGCATGGATCCCACAGGACCTGTCCCTCCCTTGTGCAGAGTAGTCCTTATTAACTGCCAAAAACATGTCTTGTTGTGCTACGGGCCACTTCTTTATTTGATACAAATTTTATGAAACCCACAGTTGAATGAAACTCTTCTCTGTCTGGGCGCCGGGGCCTAACCAGATGAAAGTGGCCGGTTAAACTAACGGGTGACATGAAGCCATAACCTCTGCCATGCTACCTCTGTCTTCTGTCTGGGTGCTGAGGCCTAAGTCAAATAAAGCGGTCTTCTGCTGTGCTGGGGGATATGAAGCTAATCTCTGACCTCTCTCCTCTGTCTGGGTCCAAAGGCCTAAATCACTGAAAGAGGCCTTCTCCTGTGGTGTGTGATATGATGCCAGAATATGTGCTGTGGGGCCTCTCTCCTCTTCCTGGGTGCAGGGGTCAAATAAACTAAATTGTGGCCTACTCCTGTGGTGGTTGATATGATGCCTGATTCTCTGATGTGGAACCTCTCTCCTCTGTTTGGGTGAAGGGGTCAAAGTAACTAAATGGTGGCTTCTCCTGTGGTGGCTGATATGATGCCAGAATATGTGCTGTGGGGCCTCTCTCCTCTTCCTGGGTGCAGGGGTCAAAGTAACTAAATTGTGGCTTCTCCTGTGGTGGTTGATATGATGCCTGATTCTCTGCTGTGAAACCTCTCTCCTCCATCTGGGTGTAGGGGTCAAAGTCTTTCAAAGTCGCCTTCTCCTGTGCTGATTGATATAAAGCTGATGGTTGTGCCATCTGACATGGTTGCCAGGGTCTGATTCAATGGGGGCCTACTCCTGTGGTGGGTGATCTAAATGCCTGATTCTCTGCTGTGAAACCTCTCTCCTCCGTCTGGGTGTAGGGGTCAAAGTCTTTCAAAGTCGCCTTCTCCTGTGCTTATTGATATGAAGCTGATGGTTGTGCCATCTGACATGGTTGCCGGGGTCCCATTAAATTGGGGCCTACTCCTGTGGTGGGTGATCTAAATGCCTGATTCTCTGCTTTGAAACCTCTCTCCTCCGTCCGGGTGTAGGGGTCAAAGTCTGTCAAAGTCGCCTTCTCCTGTGCTGATTGATATAAAGCTTATGCTTGTGCCATCTGACATGGTTGCCGGGGTCTGATTCAATGGTGGCCTACTCCTGTGGTGGGTGATCTAAATGCCTGATTCTCTGCTGTGTAACCTCTCTCCTCCGTCTGGGTGTAGGGGTCAAAGTAACTAAATGGTGGCCTACTCCTGTGGTGGGTGATATGATGCCAGAATATGTGCTGTGGGGCCTCTCTCCTCTTCCTGGGTGCAGGGGTCAAAGTAACTCAATGGTGGCTTCTCCTGTGGTGGCTGATATGATGCCAGAATATGTGCTGTGGTGCCTCTCTCCTCTGTCTGGGTCCAAAGGCCTAAATCACTGAAAGAGGCCTTCTCCTGTGGTGTGTGATATGATGCCTGAATATGTGCTGTGGTGCCTCTCTCCTCTTCCTGGGTGCGGGGTCAAAGTAACTCAATGGTGGCTTCTCCTGTGGTGGCTGATATGATGCCAGAATATGTGCTGTGGGGCCTCTCTCCTCTTCCTGGGTGCAGGGGTCAAAGTAACTCAATGGTGGCTTCTCCTGTGGTGGCTGATATGATGCCAGAATATGTGCTGTGGGGCCTCTCTCCTCTTCCTGGGTGCAGTGGTCAAAGTAACTCAATGGTGGCTTCTCCTGTGGTGGCTGATATGATGCCAGAATATGTGCTGTGGGGCCTCTCTCCTCTTCCTGGGTGCAGGGGTCAAAGTAACTAAATGGTGGCTTCTCCTGTGGTGGTTGATATGATGCCTGATTCTCTGCTGTGAAACCTCTCTCCTCCATCTGGGTGTAGGGGTCAAAGTCTTTCAAAGTCGCCTTCTCCTGTGCTGATTGATATAAAGCTGATGGTTGTGCCATCTGACATGGTTGCCAGGGTCTGATTCAATGGGGGCCTACTCCTGTGGTGGGTGATCTAAATGCCTGATTCTCTGCTGTGTAACCTCTCTCCTCCGTCTGGGTGTAGGGGTCTAAGTAACTAAATGGTGGCCTACTCCTGTGGTGGGTGATATGATGCCTGGTTCTCTGCTGTGGGACCTCTCTCCTTTGTCTGGGTGCTGTGGTCAAAATAATAGTAAGTGACCTTCTCCATTGGTGGGTGACTTGAAGCCTGATTCTGTGCTATGGGACCTCACTCCAATTAATATTGTTTAATTTTTATTTATTTTATGTTAACTCATCATTTCCCTATCTACATTTGTTTGCAGGGGATTTAACTACATTTTGCTGCCTTTTGCAGCCCTCTAGCCCTTTCCGGGTGTGTTTTACAGCCTTTTTAGTGCCCAAAAGTTCGGGTCCCCATTGACTTCTATGGGGTTCGGGTTCGGGATAAAGTTCGGGTCGAGTTCGGATCCCGAACCCGAACATTTTTCGAAAGTTCGGCCGAACTCGTCGAACCCGAACATCCAGGTGTTCGCTCAACTCTAGTCATTTTTTAATGAAATTTGCTTGAAATAAATTCGGATCGAACAGTATTTTTTCCCAAAAATTCGGCGAACCAGCAAATCTTTTTTTTTTTTAATTTGCTCATCTCTATTCAAAACCAAACATCAGTGTCATCAATTTAAAGAGGACCTTTCACTGGTCCACAGTTTATGAGGTAAAGCTATGTACATGGAGAGCGGCACCCAGGGATGTCCATGCACTTACTTGTATCCCTGGGTGCCGCTCCGTTCGTCCTCTGTAGCCCCTGGTACCGGCGCTCCTGCTGCTCTAATTTTGCCTGGGGCGGAGACTTCTTCTTCTGCCCTGGGCGTCTCCTTCTCCCAGGGCTGGAGCACTGGCCAATCGCATCGCTCAGCTCATATCCTCTAACAATCATACAGAACATGGCACATTGCAGCGTTAAGCAGGACATTTGCTTTAACCCTTCATATAGTGTATTTCACTTTTGGTTCACTAGAAATTTCTTTGTAGAAAGTAAAGACCAGATATGACTGTTTACATCAGAGTCACTATGGATCCATTTTTTATATGAAATAGAGGATTTACTTCCCAAATTTACTTCCCATTATAGCCCCTAGTTCCATTCTGTGGTAAAATCATCCATGGTCTGTGCTATTAAACTACTTCTGTAATTTTTCTTTGTAATATTACAGTACTGGTAAGGTATGATCATGTCAGTCAAATCTTTAGATGTCTGGTCTAAGCTTGGCCGTATATGATTTCTCATTTTAGATATACAGGAATTTATATAAATAATGAATTTTACATACACATACAGTTACTACAGTGCCTAGCTACTCAATAAATCACTAGGTAAGGCATTGTTTACTATGATGATATTAAAATTAAATGAGCATATACATTATGTATTCACACAGTATGTCACTATTTTCCTTAATATTTCATTATATATAGTGATGTTGTGAACATAAATTTTTCCGTTCGCGAACGGCGAACACGAACTTCCCCAAATGTTCGCGAGCATGTGAACAATGCGAACCGCCATAGACTTCAATAGACAGGCAAATTTAAACCCCACAGGGACTCTTTCTGGCCACAATAGTGATGGAAAATTTGTTTCAAGGGGACTAACACCTGGACTGTAGCATGCCGGAGGGGGATCCATGGCAAAACTCCCATGGAAAATTACGTAGTTGACGCAAAGTTTGGTGTTAAGTTGTAATCGCAATGTGATTAATACAGGTTATATTAATCGCATTGCGAATTCAACTTAGAGCTGGGTTCCTAATGGTTGTATTGCTAGAATATAAGTATATTCTAGCAATACAACAACCATTAGGAACTCAGCTCTAAGTTGAATTCGCAATGCGGTTAATGCAGGTTATATTAATCGCATTGCAAATTAAACTTAGATCTGAGTTCCTAATGGTTGTTGTATTGTTAGAATATAACGAAGATTGAGAATATAGCGTTATATTCGGTCTCTTCGTTATATTCTAGCATTACAACCATTAGGAACCCAGCTCTAAGTTGAATTCGCAATGCGATTAATACAAGTTTTATTAATCGCATTGCGATTACAACTAACACTGCAGCTTCAGAATGAATCTAAGATGGATGCCGTCCTTTTTGATAGGAGGTGGGAGGGTCTGGGAGGAAGACTGATGTACTAGCCCTAAAAAGGGCTTTTTGGGGTGCTGTCAGGACGCTGTCCTTACAGCAGAGATCTGATGAGTCTTTCAGGACTGGAGTGGACACTGAATACACTAGCCTAGCTATCGATTTCCCTATTAAATCAGCAGCAGCTACACTGTCCCTCCTCTAACAAATGAATCTAAAATGGATGCTGTTCAGGAGATGGGAGGGTCTGGGAGGGAGGGTATGCTGATTGGCTGGAATGTGTCTGCTGACTGTGAGGTACAGGGTCAAAGTTTACTCAATGATAGGGGGTGGACCAAACATCGCATATGTTCGCCCGCCGCGACGAACGCGCACAAGCTATGTTCGTCAGGAACTGTCCGCCGGTGAATAGTTTGGGACATCTTATTTGCGAATTAAACTTAGAGCTGGGTTCCTAATGGTTGTATTGCTAGAATATAATGAAGATTGAAAATATAGTGCTATATTCTCAATCTTCCTTATATTCTAGCAATACAACAACCATTAGGAACTCAGATCTAAGTTTAATCGCAATGCGATTAATATAACCTGCATTAATCTCATTGCGAATTCAACTTAGAGCTGAGCTCCTAATGGTTGTTGTATTGCTAGAATATACGTTATATTCTAGCAATACAACCATTAGAAACTCAGCTCTAAGTTGTAATAGCAATGCGAATAATACTTACAATTATTAATCGCTTTCCTAATTCATTTGATGCCTCTATTTGATTGTATATGACGGTTGACTATGACTACCACCAACGTTCTGCTGCCTCCAAAGCAAGATATCTGAACCCCCCAGGGGCCATTTGGGCGTTTTTGATAGAAAATGCATCAAAAACGCATCTGCGTTTTTATCATTTTTTTATTTTTTATTTTATTTTTTTGTGTATTTTGCCACATTTGGTTGCATATTTACATTTGATATAGGCAAATATGGTAGTCTAGAATTCAGTGTTTCCCAACCAGTGTGCCTCCAGCTTTTGCAAAACTACAACTCCCAGCATGCCCAGACAGCCTTTGGAGTTGTAGTTTCACAACAGCTGGAGGCACACTGGTTGGGAAACACAGGTCTAGATCATTACCCTGCCCAAATCTATATTCAGCTATATGGCTTAGAAAATATGCTGTCAAACAATGATCCTAGGTTTTGGTATAGACACATGATCTAGACTACCATATTTGCCTATACCAAAAGCAAATATGCAACCAAATGTGGCAAAATCCACAAAAAAAAAAAAAAAAAAAAAAAAATTATAAAAACGCAAATGCGTTTTTGATGCGTTTTCTATCAAAAACGCCCAAATGGCCCCTCGGGGTTCAGATATCTTGCTTTGGAGGCAGTAGAACGTTGGTGGTAGTCATAGTCAACCGTCATATACAATCAAATAGAGGCATCAAATGGATTCGGAAAGCGATTAATAATTGTAAATATTATTCACATTGCGATTACAACTTAGTGCTGAGTTCCTAATGGTCGTATTGCTAGAATATTACGTATATTCTAGCAATACAACAACCATTAGGAACTCAGCTCTAAGTATTATTCGCATTGCGATTACAACTTAGAGCGGAGTTCCTAATGGTTGTATTGCTAGAATATAACGAAGATTAAGAATTCAATGTTCGTTATATTCTAGCAATACAACCATTAGAAACCCAGCTCTAAGTTGAATTCGCAATGCAACTAATGCAGGTTATATTAATCGCATTGCGATTAAACTTAGATCTGAGTTCCTAATGGTTGTTGTATTGCTAGAATATAACGAAGATTGAGAATATAGTGCTATATTCGTTATCTTCGTTATATTCTAGCAATAAAACCATTAGGTACTCAGCTCTAAGTTGTAATCGCAATGCGAATTATACAGGTTATATTAATCGCATCGCGATTTACAATTACTATTACTGCAGCTTCAGAATGAATCTAAGATGGATGCTGTCCTTGCGTTTAGATAGGAGGTGGGAGGGTCTGGGAGGGAGGGTATGCTGATTGGCTGGAATGTGTCTGCTGACTGTGAGGTACAGGGTCAAAGTTTACTCAATGATTAAGTATAAGGACGAACGCGAACATCGAATATGTCCGCAGGCCGCGGCGGACGCGAACAAGCTATGTTCGCCGGGAACTGTTCGACGGCGAATAGTTCGGGCTATCTCTAAGTATATATATATATATATATATATATATAGATATAGATATATAATGAGAAGAAGCAAACTAGTTGAAAAGTAATGCACTGTACAGTATATAGACTGAGTGGAGCATGGATGCATTGTAACAGAACAAAATGATAGCTTTAGATGGCAATTATAAAGACATGCAGTATAAATATCTGTTGGAGACTTAGGAGCACATTTATTACAACTAGTGTTGAGCGCGAATATTCGAATTGCGAATTTTTATCGCGAATATCGCAACTTCGAGAATTCGCGAATATTTAGAATATGATGCTATATATTCGCTAATTCGAATATTCGTCATTTTCCAATATCTGAAAAGCGAAAACAGGACTTGTCCCTGCTTCCTTCTTGTGGGCCAATGAGTCATTGGCCCACAAGCAAGTTAAGCAGGAAGGAATCATGTTTTCATTGTAAATGGGAATCCATCAACTCAACTCTGACGTTAATTCTCAATGCGCGCATATGTTCGCATCGCGAATTAAACTTGGATCTGGGTTCCAATCCTCAGGGTTGTTGCTAGAAGATGATTGAGAATATAGCGCTATATCCTCAATCTTCGTCAATTATAGCAATGCAACCGTTAAGAGCTCAAGTCAAAGTTTAATTCGCGATGCGAAAATATACTCGCATCGCGAATTAAACTTTGAGCTGAGCTCCTAATGGTTGGTTGCACTTGCTACTTGCTGGAATATAACGAAGATTGTGAATATAGTGCTATATTCGTGAATTCGTTATAATCATAATATTCTAGTAAGCCATTGCCAACCATTTAGGAACCCAGCTCTAAGTTGAATTCGCTATGCGAGCATTACAGGCTATATTAATTGCAATGCGAATTCTACTTAGATCTTATGACCTAGACGACCAAGACAACCCATGAAATGAACCTAATAGTATATTTCCCTCATGCGGTGCGATTCACGCGCATAGGTGATTGCCGATTTTTCGCATGATGTAAAATACAGTTTACTACAAGAAGAGGCAGATTATAGATCACAGTAACAATTCTCATAACTGATTTATAATTGTCCTCTGTATGTAAGATAGTTTGTGTAGTGCGAAAAAAACGGCAATTACATATGCGCGTGAATCGCACAGCATTAGAGTATGATATTGTGTTCATTCAATGGGTTATCTTGGTCTACTCGAATAGACGAATATTGCGAATATAGCACTACATTCGCTATCTTCTCTATATTCGACCCAACAAGCCAACCTAATAGTATACTGCCCTTATGCAGTGCGATTTAAGCGCATATGTAATTGCCGATTTTTCGCACTACACAAACTATCTTACATACAGAGGACAATTATAAATCAGTTATGAGAATTGTTACTGTGATCTATAATCTGCCTCTTCTTGTAGTAAACTGTATTTTACATCATGCGAAAATCGGCAATCACCTATGCGCGTGAATCGCACCGCATAATGGCAGTATGACATTGTGTTCATTCAATGGGTTGTCTTGGTTGGTCTACTCGAATAGACGAACATTGCGAATATAGCACTACATTCGCTATTTTCTTTATCTTCGTCTATTCGACCCAGCAGGCCAACCTAATAGTATACTGGCATTGTGCGATCCGATTCATGCGCATATGTAATTGCCGATTTTTCGCATGCCGTAAAATACAGTTTCCTACATAAAGAGGCAAATTATACATCACAGTAACAATTCTCATTACTGATTTATAATTGTCCTCTGTATGGAAGATAAGTTTGTGTCATGCGAAAATTCGGCAATTACATATGCGCGTGAATCGCACCGCACAAGGGCAGTATGATATTGTGTTCATTCAATGGGTTGGTTGGTCTACTTGAATAGACGAATATTGCGAATATAGTAATATATTCGCTATCTTCTCTATATTCGACCCAACAAGCCAACCTAATAGTATACTGCCCTTATGCGATCCGATTCACGCGCATATGTAATTGCCGAATTTTCGCATGACATAAAATACAGTAAAGAGGAAAATTATACATCAGTATTCAGTAATTAGAGTCATTTAGAATGCAATATTTGCATTTTTGTAAATGCTTAGGGGCATCAAGCTATTTTCGTACAGGTTTTGTTTGTTTGAATTTTCGAATATGTAGAATATAGTGATATATTCTCCATGCAAATTTTTTATTTTATTTTTTCTCTACAATGTATGTGGTGACTCATCATTATCATTTTCCCTCCCTTCTCCTAGCTTGAATAGCCAATGAGAAGGCTTTGTCACAACTTATCAACATCCCTAGCAACCAATAGGAAACTAGACTACCCCTTCACTATATAAGTGACGACATCACCCAGCAGCCATTTTGTGGTGTTGGATTTGTTGGAGCTTGGAGCTGTGTTATTTTGTCTTCTGTGTGTTTTATATAATCTTGATTTAATGTATAATATTCTAGTTAGTTAGTTTCAAGTAGTGATTAGGGAATAGTGTAGTTTAGTTTTATAGCTAATAGGGTCGAAATAATTTGAGATAGTTTAGTAGTTTAGTAGAGTTAGGAGAAAAATATAGTTAGTGTTAGGGCCTAGTGTAGCAGATAGGGCTCAGTGCGGGGTTAAGTGTAGGGCATCGAGTTAGGTAGGTAGCTGTTAGATAGATAGATAGATAGATAGATAGATAGATAGAAAGTGCTTGATAGTTTAGGTTAGGTATTAGGGCTACAGTTAGGGAATACTAAAGTTTAGATTTTTCAGGGCAGGGTGTAGTTTAGGTTAGTTACTTATATAGTATAGTGTAGGGTCTATCTGTCTGTTTTGTCTGTCAGTTAGTGTTCGTCCAGTTAGTGTATTAGTTTTTTTTTTTTTTTTCCATTGTTTGTTAATTTTAAAAAGTGTTTTAGTCTAAGTTAGTGTCTGTGTTTAGTTTAAGAAAAAAAAAAAAAAATTACGTTTTATATGTTCTTTGTTTAGTCTAGTTCTGTCTGTCCTCCGTTAAAAAAAAAACAAACTTTTTTTCTTGTCTGTGTGTCAGTGTCTGTCTTAGGTTTAAAAACAAAAAAACTTAAAAAAAAAGTTTATAGGTTCACGTGTTTAGTGTAGTTTTTTCTGTCTTATGTTAAAAAAACCCCGTCTTGTAGTCTCTGTGTGTCAGTTACTGTTTGTGTTAGGTTAAATATTGAGTGTACGTTTTAAGTGTTTTGCATTTAGTGTAGTTTTGTTAGTCGTCCGTTAAGAAAAAAACGTTTTTTAGTCTCTGTGTCAGTTAGTGTCTGTCTTAGGTAAAAAAAAAAAAAAAAGTTTTAAAGTTTTAAGTTTTTTGTGTTTAGTGTAGTTTTGTCAGTCCTCCGTTAAAAAAAAAAAAAAAAATTTTGTGTCTGTTAGTTTAGTCTTAGGTTTGATAGCTTTACGTGTTTAGTGTCGTGTGTTACAGTTTTCGTCCTTTCTTTTTTCACCCATCGTCCCCACCCCAATAAAGTTTTCCCCTAATCCCCAGTATGAGTGCAGGCAGTCGTGGGCGTGGTCGGGGTAACAGGGGAGTTGGTTCCCGCGCTGGACCACTCCCAGCACGGGGCCGCTCATCAAGCCACGGACAGGCAGGCGCAGGTGGCAGGGGTGTCCGCCTGATCCGTGACTTTTTCACAAGTGGCAGCCGGCCCATAACTTCCCAGGATGCAGAGGCTGTCTTGGCTCTGTGGCCGATTCGAGTGCCACGGAGTCCTCTGCCCCGGCTGCCAGCAACTGCAGCACACCGCCTCCTGTAGAACCAACTCCCAGCTCCCAAGAATTGTCCCTCTCATGTTTGAAGACTTTGAGACTGAGAGGGACATCTTGGGGAGGCAATGCAGGAGGCGGAAATACTGTTCAGCCCTGCGGATGGGCAGGACCTGTTGGAAGGGATTGGGGATGAGGAGGAGGAGGGGCCTATAAATCCCCTATGAGATCCCTTCCAACTGGTGCAGGTGGTGTTAGCCACACAACCCCTGCACCTATTCAGACCCAGGCGCCAGCAAGGGGACAGCGGAGCCCGGTCAGGGGCTCCATGTCAGCTGTTCCCGTCAGTCCACCACAGGTTGGCCTTGGGTCTGACATATCAGGGGGTGAAGAGGAGGGTGACCCCGAATGGGTGCCACCTCCTTTGTCAGGTGATGGCAGCACCGATGAAGGTAGGCACCCGAGGCAAATGGTGCGCCAGGTCACCAGGGAGCCCAGTGTCAGGGGCTCCACTGGTAATGGCAGCAGGAGTAGGCAGCAGCAGCCAGCTCCACCTGTGCGCACCGAGCCCGAACAGGCGCAAGCCAGCACCACTCCATCTGATGGGAGGTCGGTGCGGAAGTCGCCTGTCTGGGCTTACTTCACCCTGGCAGCAGATGATGTCACAATTGGCATTTGTAAGATGTGCAATGCCAGGGTGAGGAGAGGGAGATCTATGGCTCGGCTGGGTACTACGGCCCTCAACCAGCACATCCGAGTCAACCACTGGCGGGAGTGGGAACAGATGCGGGGTGGTCAAAGCAGCAGCGCCACCAGCAGTGTGCGGGAGACAGCAGCTCCTGCCACTGTACTGCAGCCACCCCAACCCGTTCCACCAACTCATTCCCACTCCCCCGCTCCCTCTAATAGAGGTACTGGTACCGGCAGCCATACCTCTGCCTCCACTGCACCCTCCTCTGCCGTCCGGCACCTTCCATCTATTCCAGATGCTTTTGAACGCACCACGCCCTACGCCCCCGGGGACCGCCGCGTGCGTTCACTCAATGGGCTCCTGGCAAGGGTTATCGCCCAACATCTGCTGCCTTACAATCTGGTGGATAGCAATCCATTTAGGCAGATGTTGGAGCAGGCCCAACCCAGATGGCGTGTCCCCAGCCGCCATTACTTTGCCAGGACCGGCGTCCCTGCCCTTCACCAGCACATTGTGCGGAATGTATCCCTGTCGCTGGATCATGCTGTCAGCGACAGGGTGCATCTCACAATGGATGCCTGGACCAGCAGGCATGGGCAGGGACGCTATATAAGCTTCACAGCCCATTGGGTGTCCCTCCGAGGCGCCGGGGAGGGATTGGCTGCTGCTCCAGCTTGTGAGCTTAGGGGACCGGAGACACACTGGACCTGATGTTCTGTCCGCACTACAGGCTCAGGTTCAGAAGTGGCTGACACCCCGAAGGCTCCAAGCAGGTATGGTTGTCTGTGACAACGGCAGCAACCTACTCGCCGCCCTTCATGCTGGCAGTCTGACCCACGTGCCCTGCATGGCACATGTCCTCAACCTAGTGGTACAGAAGTTCCTTCGTACGTACCCAGGGTTGAGTGACATTGTGCAGAGGGTACGTAGGATTGCCAGCCACTTCAGACGCTCCCCAACTGCCGCCGCGTCCCTGTCCAAACTACAGAGGGACAACAGCCTGCCCCACCACAGGCTGATTGTGGACAGTGTGACGCGGTGGAACTCCACCCTCCACATGCTGGAGAGGTTGTGGGAGCAGCGACGGGCGGTGAGGGAATACCTGCTGGACCTAGGCACTTCAGGGCCATCACACCCACTCCCCTACATCACCAATGCGGAGTGGGGGCAGATACAGCAGGTCTGCCACGTGCTGGCCCCATTCGAGCAGGCGACAAAGATGGTCAGTGCGGAGCATGTCGGTCTGAATGACGTGCTCCCCCTAGTGTTCCTGCTGGACAGGACACTAGATCGCCTGCTCGAAGCTGGGGAGAGTGCCTTGGTGGAGCAAGATGAGGCAGCCTTGCTCCACCAGGACCAGGCCCAGGACGAGGAGGAGGAGGAGGAATCAGTGTACGTCCAGGAGTCTGGGCCTGGTCAGGAGGGAGAGCCGGTGCTGGGGGCACCATTAGTCCGGGGGTGGGGCATCTCCGACCGGGAGCAGCAGCATGAGCAGCAGGAGGACCAAGAGGTCATGGTCCCGGGCAGTCGTGAAGAGTCACAGCGGGCTGTGCTCTTCCCCATGGCTGCCCATATGCTGCGATGCCTCCGGAGGGACCCCCGGATCAAAAATTTTAAGAAGAGGGAAGACATTTGGTTGGCCACCCTTTTAGACCCTTGCTGCAAGGGGAAACTGGAGCAGTTCATCCTAGCCAGCCGGAGGCAGGCCCGTCTCGAAAAATTGCGGGCCTGTCTTATCCACCGGCTGGAAGAGGCAAACCCTCGGCCTGAAGCTCCAGTTCTCCCCGCCCATCTCACCCAGCAGGCGGCTGGCACTAGCAGCACCACCAGCACCAGCCGAGCAGGTGACCTTCTGGGTGAGATAAGGCTCTTCTACCAGTCTGCGCGACCCAGTACCAGCAGCAGCAGCATCAGTCACCACCAGGCACCAGCGGGCATTCAGCGCGGCAGGTGGGGTGGTCACGGACAAGCAGACCCGTCTGTCCACAGACTCCGTAGACAGACTCACATTGATTAAGATGAATGAGTCCTGGATCGGCAGTGACTTCATGGCCCCCGCTGTCGGTTCTGGGCGCTGAAGGGTCCCTTGTCCATCCCTCTCCTTTGCTCTCCCTCCCAAATTCCGTTGTTTTTTAATTGTTCCCTCTGTTTTTAACTTTATATGAATTACTTTTTTTAGTTATTTATTGATATTTATTTGATCGATATTTTTTGTCTAGTTTGTATCATGTATATATTAATTTAATTTTTTAATTATGAATTTGTTTTGAACATGTTGAGTTACATTTGGGCCTTTAAACATAATGTCTGCTGTTGGCTGTGCTGCTGAATTTGGCCAAGCTACATGTGGCCATGATAATAGACCACTTCTGAAATCCTGGTTGGGAACTGAGAACATGACCTAGCAGCCAATCCTTTACAGCTTTACAGTTTAAACACTCCCCTACGAAATTCTCCCCTCTGCCTGTGCTAAAATTACTTTACACAATGGGTTGATGTAATTATCAATCACAGGCAGGAGAATACATAGTTTTAAACAATGTCTTCTGTCCTGGAGACAACAGAGGAGTCATTCAATTATCTCTCAGGACAAAGGGAAATCGCCAATACACATGTGGGGACAATAGGACAGACATCACTATTCAATATACAATGTCCCACCCTTTACAGTACACACAGACATTTAACATATCCCCAGATGGCTTGGATCTGAGCGCTCAATATATCCAAACAGCGCTCAGATGCCACAAACACAGTCAAATCACCATGTGGTTTAATTTTAGCATGGGCTGATGAGAGGGGCCATAATCCTGGGTCAAGATCAAGAAGCTGGCAACAAGGCTTCTCAAGCACCCATTGGCCAGGTTGGTTCCACCACACTGCCGTTGATCCCACTGCCGTTGATGCTGCTGCATGTCATAAAAAAGTTGACTTACATTTGATCCTTTTAACATAACGTCTGCTGCTGCCTGTGAAGCCGAATCGGGCCTAGCTAAATGTTGGCCTGATAATACACCACTCCCTAAATCCTGCCGTTGATGCTGCTGCATGTCATGAAAAATTTCACTTACATTTGATCCTTTTAACATAACGTCTTCTGCTGCCTGTGAAGCCGAATCGGGCCTAGCTACATGTTGGCCTGATAATACACCACTCCCTAAATCCTGCCGTTGATGCTGCTGCATGTCTTGAAAAATTTGACTTACATTTGATCCATTTAACATAACGTCTGCTGCTGCCTCTGAAGCCGAATCGGGCCTAGCTACATGTTGGCCTGATAATACACCACTCCCTAAATCCTGCCGTTGATGCTGCTGCATGTCATGAAAAATTTGACTTACATTTGATCCTTTTAACATAACGTCTTCTGCTGCCTGTGAAGCCGAATCGGGCCTAGCTACATGTTGGCCTGATAATACACCACTCCCTAAATCCTGCCGTTGATGCTGCTGCATGTCATGAAAAATTTGACTTACATTTGATCCTTTTAACATAACGTATGCTGCTGCCTCTGAAGCCGAATCGGGCCTAGCTACATGTTGGCCTGATAATACACCACTCCCTAAATCCTGCCGTTGATGCTGCTGCATGTCATGAAAAATTTGACTTACATTTGATCCTTTTAACATAACGTCTTCTGCTGCCTGTGAAGCCGAATCGGGCCTAGCTACATGTTGCCCTGATAATACACCACTCCCTAAATCCTGCCGTTGATGATGCTGCTGCAATTCATGAAAATTTTTAGTGACATTTGATCGCACAGGGAATAATCATAGAGTCCAGACCTTCACACTTTTTTTAAAGTAAAATTTCGATTGGGTTATTTCATTTTGTATTATAAACTGGAAGTGTGCTTACCTGCCAGTGCCTGGCGTTATTCTGCCTAGTTACAAATGGAAACTTATGAGTCAGCATTCTAGTACTGTGTTAACTCTAGATGCTGTATGTCCTGATAGTGTGTAGACAAACATCATGGACCTGATTTTATCTTTTGCACTTTAACAAGTATAGAATTATGAATTCTCTTAACCTGGTTTGCATGTTTCGTATTCTCGCATCAGCTTCTTTATGTATTGTCAATATTTCGAC
Source organism: Bufotes viridis (assembly GCA_033119425.1). Classification (NCBI taxonomy): domain Eukaryota; kingdom Metazoa; phylum Chordata; class Amphibia; order Anura; family Bufonidae; genus Bufotes; species Bufotes viridis. Next base: position 370,644,232 of record CM065590.1, on the reverse strand, counting down.
ATAAAAATATTAAATTAAATAATCTTTTTAAAAAGACATTTCATCTAGCGTTGTTTGGCTTCATTCACAAAATGAAATGATTTTACTTTATTTTGTTATTTTTTATTTTAAATTAAGTGTGGTTTGGGGTGGCTATGTTGTGGTTCACGCTTTAGCACGGTGTGGACCACATGTGGCCTTCCCTTGTCAAAAGGTCTTGTGCAGTTGGCATTGTACAGGACTGATTGATGAACCTATGAAAATTTATATATATATATTTTTTTTGTTGTTGTCACACGGATTTAGGATCCAACACGGTGTTGTCTGTCATTCTGGGAGGGATGGCTGACTTCCGTGTTGACCTCTCTACATGGTTGGGTGTGACTGGCGTTATACTCATCCATGTGGAAATCCGGTTTTGTGAATGGAGCCATGTAGCAACATGTAAATATGTATAGGTACTTTTCTTGTTTATGTCACTTATTGGCAATTATGTAATAAGGATTTGCACATGCTAATTATATATAACCACTGCTTTAAGATTTTAAGTATAAACTGTGCACTATATGATGTTCTTGGAGACATGTCACCGGTTAGAGAATTCATATAATCATAGTCATGTAATCAATCATATGTTTCTATGTGTACGGCGGAAGCAATGCTACAACATGCAAATTATTATAAAATTGGACGCTATCGAAGAACCATGCTGGTTAGTTCTTACCCCTACCATTTTATTGTTCCAACATTGTTCCTTTTTTTTTTGTTTTATATTTCTGATAATAAGATTGTAAAGAAATTTTTGAATTAGTAAAAGTTTATAATTTTGCTAATTTTATAAATCAAACAAGGTTTTTTGTAGGTATTATTACTCTGTTCAAGTTTTGTATTTTAGTAGTTAATTGTTTGATGAAAAATACATTTATTATTCACGATAATTTGAAATTTATCTTACTACATAAAATAATTTAGTTACTAGGGAAATTAACCAAAAATTTATTTTGAATGTAACTCTGGACTATTAGAATGCTTTGCTTTGTACTTAATATTTAATACACAACCATTACCAATGACTACTACTATCGTGATCCATTTGAGTTATGTGTAGGCCTCATACTACCCTATTTCTATATACCTACGGATGCTGTATGTCAGGATACTGATTAGTTTGGGAATGTACTCTATGGGCCTTCACTAAAAAATAAATGTTGAACCATTGTAATGAAAACTTTAAAGTTTTTAATAAAAAATAAAATAAAATAAACTATATAATTACAAAAAAATAAAATAAAACTATTTCAAAGATGTTATTAGGGCAATGCCCTCATATCTTTCACCATCTTCTGTAAATCCCCACGTCCTTGGCATTCTTCTCCTCCATTTTTCTCAGGCCATTTGAGAACTGGAGCTTCATCTCCCGCATCTTCCGGAGATGATGCTCCCGGAAGGCCTTCATTTCAGCCTGTTGCTCCATACGCATCTTCTGGATTTTTAAATCCATTTGTTTTAATACTGTAAAAAAATAAAAACAATAAATAAAATAGACGGTGTCGTTTCTGAAGAAACCACATGATGTTGGCTTAAAAATCTGATTGGCTGTTGGTGGCTCCACCCACTTTTTTGAATTTTAATCCCAGTCCTCCAGTGACCAACTTTGCAAAGTTTGAAGACTGTGACAATAAAAGTCTAAGAGCAGCGGCAGTTTGATTTCCCACCTTTAAACAAATGCCTGAAATTTGATTGGGCAGTGTAGACTCCACCCACTTTTTATAAATTTTAATCCCAGTCACCTAGTAACCCACAGTGCCAAGTTTGGGGACCCTGGCTTAAATATCGTGGGAATGACAGCTTTTTAACGTTTTCACACTGAAGTCATCAGTGAAAATTTGTTTGGTTGTTTGTGGCTCTGCCCACTTTTTAATGTCCCCAAATTTGACACAAATTTTCAGGGTGACCCCATGAATAAGTGACACAAGTTTGGTGACTTTAATTTGAAAGCTGAAGGAGTGACAAAACCTAATAGTTTTCCTATGAAAGTCGATTGGACAAAATGGGGTCTCCGGGGGGCCGCTCCAGGGGCCCGGACGGGGGGATTGGTTAACAAAGCACAAGCAAAGTTTGTTAATTGTACTCCTAAAACTGTGGGAGGAGTAGCGTATAGAAAATAGCTAAAATTTCATTGGCCAATGGTATCTCCGCCCACTTTGGGGTGCCCCCCCCCCCAAATATACCCGTGTATTTGGGTTGACAACAACAATATCTGGTCTGAGTTTGGGGAATAATCATGGCTGCTCGGTATGTCTCAATGTGAATGTGGGAATGTATACCTCGGTGAATCAGTACACCTGTAACTATCGGTTTCAGGGAGGTTTTCTTTAGAAATTATTTTGGGCCTGGGTTTTAATTGTCAGAGATATTGGGTGGGACAGGTCACACCCGTACTACATCTTGCAGTTTTCATAACATTGTGGTTAAAAAGGCTGGTAAAGTACAGTTTGGCTAGGCGATTGGAACGCAGAACAATCCTAGAGGGGAACCAAACCTCTGGAAGACTGTAAAGAGTGTTAAGATAGTACTTCTTTGTTATCCCACTTGTACCGAACTGTAAGTGTGGGACTATAGGTTCTCCGATATGTGTGGGCTCAAGAAAGATTATTAGTAAAGCTTTAACATGCTTATTGTTTGCTCCAAAAAAGTGTTTCTACGGTGAAGACTAAACTGACACGTGTTTGTGTGTGTGAACAGTGAGTGAGTGAAAACAGCCACAGCACATACTTACTCTCCTTGTGGGGGGTGGTGATAAGCTCCTCCTCTTTTTCTTCCTCCTCCTCCTCCTCGTCCCCGTTATCAGCCACTTGAGGGGGTGAGGTGGGTTGGGGTGAGGGTCCACCCTCCGCTCCTGCCTTTGACTCCTCTGGGGGGCTAGGGGCATGAAGATGCCCTGAGGGTCCGGCCTCCTCCTCCTCTGACGCAGACACCTCCCACACCTGCTGCTGTCTGCGAGGCCTGCGCCTGACTGCAGGCAAAGGAACACCTATAATAACAAATTTTACTACTTTTAGAAAAAAAATCTAAAAACAAAAATGTACAGATGCTTTACATTACTTTTGTATCTTTATTCCAACACTCAGTAATCATTATACCTGGGCATTTCTCGTCCCGTATTTCGCGGATTCTTTCCGCGTGCCTCCGTTTTAAATCTGACCATTTTTTTAAAATGGCCAGACGCAGGTGCTTTTTGTTGAACTCCGTCCAGAGCTCATAGGCGAGCCTGCGCACAATGGCCGTCTTCTCTTCATGGGAGCGGGTGAGGTCATACCCCTTCTCCAACATGCGCTGCAGTATAAAAAAAAAGCATATAATCAGATTTTATAACGGTAACTTTAAATCTAATATTTAACTTTCAAACACTAATAATTTTTGGTTTGGTGGTTGAGATGATGAATAAATGTTGGTGACTATGGCTAAGGCAGCGCATGGCGAGAGGTTCCCTGGGCTTAAACTATGACATGCAGATCTTTCAGTTAGACTGTCTCTCGCCGTGCGCTGCATTGCTGCTGCCGTACCGCCGCCCCCGCCACCATTATAGTCAATAGGGACGAAGCGTGGGAGAACTAGCGGCAGTACGGATCCGACAGGCTGTTCATCCCCTGGAATAGTCAGATGTACTCCCCTGCCGCTAATGTGAAAGTCGCCTAATCTTATTTTTTTAAATTTGGGATTGTGTTGAAATTGTTTGTGTGTGTAGTATGAGATATTGGATATTGGCCATCTGAGGAGAGATGTACCCGTCTAGTGAAGTGACGGTGCAGGGTGTAAGGCTGGTTCGCCTCCCGTGGTGCACCCTGGGTAACGCTAAATGAACCAGCAAATACTGAATGTCAAACATTACTTCTCCTGGCCAACGGGACACTTATTAGAATCTATATACTAGGCATCCTCAAACTGCGGCCCTCCAGGAAACTGCGGCCCTCCAGGAAACTTCGGCCCTCCAGAAAACTTCGGCCCTCCTGCTTTTTCCAAACTAAAAATCACATCATTCCATGACATCCTACAGCTATCATCCTATAGTGGGGCATCATGGGAGTTGTAGTTTTACAACACCCGGAGGGCCGCAGTTTGAGAATGCCTGCTATAGATTGTGTATGTGTGTGTGTTGGGGGTGGGGGGTGGTCAGTGGTGGTGTGGGTTTGAGGGGGGGTCTGGTGGTATGTAGTGGCGGGTATATTGTGTGAGGCAGAAGATTAGATGTGCAATGTGAATCATATATAGATTTATCTGCTATCCTTTTTTTTTTTTTAACCATTAGAAAACGTGGTGTGGTGTTTAACAAGCAGGATATGCTCGAACCCACATGCGGTCGTGCATATATATATAGGGAAGCACATCCTGCACTTGTAGTCCATTGCTGATGGCGATCAACAGCAAAAAATGCATACAATGGAAGATGCCAGCAATGGACTACAAGTACCACAATGACCATCCTACATACGATAACGATAATGTGGAGAACAATCAAAAACATAACCATAGCAAAGACTGGCTGGCATCTTACACTGTATGTATTTTTTTGCTGTTGCTTGCCATCAGCAACGGATTTCCGGCATCAGGATCCACTGGGCACCCGTAGAAGGCAGGTCCCGATGCCATGCAAGGCATTGGGCAGCCTCTGCACGGCATCAGTCTGCCTTCTCACACATCGCGTCCCCGTCACAGCAGCATGGGGACCCGATGCGCTCGTTCACTAACCGCAAAACACTTCTATGTTGCAGTCAGCGCTGACCGCGACATAGAAGGGTTTAATCCGCCAGCATCGCTGTAAACAGCGATGCCGGCGGATACAGCAGGGGCCTGGCTATCAGGGACTGCCATACCCCTGCAGTGATTGGTCAGGCGCAGCTCCTGCACCCGCCCGATCATCTAGCCGTGCATGCACAGCGTTTTGCGTTAAGGGGTTAATGACAGTGAACTCCACAATGCCCGCCCCTTTAATAGTGGCCCCTGCCCCCCATGCATGTAGCAGTGTAGTTTTGTCGTCATACATGATATAAATGAACATTTAAGGACCTGACAACTATTGAAACCTGTGATCACTTGTTATGGCAACCTGGGGACATGCGAGCTTCTATTGGCTGATAAGGGACATGTGACGTGTGGATGGCAGTTGGGGGCTTGTTTTTGCTAATGCAGGTCATTTTTGGGGAATATCTCAGAAATAATACGTCCTATAGAGCTGAGCCCCGGTCTAAAACCTTCCCAGACACCTGATGTACTCGTCTGCCAAACTTAGTGAAGATCGGTCCAGTCGTTTCGTAGGCCATAAATAACAGACAGAAACTCATTTTTATATATATAAGAGATCAGTAGATATTAATGATTTGGGGCAATAAGTATTGTTTTTGAATGCCAACAATACTTGTTTCCACAAATCATTTCTATGTAAGCACTGCAGTAAGCAAACTATGTGAAATGAGATTTTATATGTATTGCAAAAATGTGAGAATGTTTTATCCCCATAAACATACATTTGAATGTTACAAGCGTCACATGTACTAATAGCTGTAATGTAATGTTCAATAACTTACTGTGATCAGGATATCCTCCTCCTCTCTTGTGAAGTTGCTGCCCACCATCTTGATTCACATGGATCGCATGCACAACAAGAAAACGTGTTGGAACTGCTCCCAGGAAGAAGCCACGCCTGTATGCGCGCGTGCGCGCGCGCGTGCGCACGAACATGCGCATAACACGCGCACAAAAAAGCGCACGAGCACATACGAATAAGTTGTTATTGCCACCTAATTTGAACAATAACATCTGTACGCACACGAATGTTTATATGAAAATTATTCGCATTAAAGTCGCGTTGTACAGCTACAGAAATACGAATACATTATTGGCTTGTTCGAATTAACGAATATATTCTATACGCGAATTCAAAAATGCATTTGCAATAGGAGTTGCCTATATTGACACTCAGCTCCAAGTTGGATTCGCAATGCGAAAAATTTTTTTTTTAACCAATGAACAGAATATGAAGTTGAACACTTCTAAGTAAGTATTGTGATTGTTGAAAAAAAATAAAAAATGGTAATTTTTTTTCGCAATGCGCATATAACTTAGAGTATTCGTTCATGTTTGCAAGCCATCAGGAGATATGCATTTATATAAGAAGTTCAATTCGCGTCTATGCGAATAAAATATTTGCATATCATCGCGATTAAGTTAATAATGGCGAATATTCGATTTCGGCGAATATATTACGAATATACATTCGAATATTCGCGATATATCACGAATTCGAATATGGCACCTCCCGCTCATCACTAATTACAACCAGCGATGTAGACTTCGGTCTTAAGTGTACCTGCTCTGCTGGAAAAAGCGCCAAAGTTATGTGGAGGCACCAGCTCCCTTGCTGTAGTAGATTTAAGTCATTTTCTGCACCAAAAACTGGCATACAAAATGATGAATGACGAATGACCACTTTTGGGAAAATCTGCGACTGATATACGCCACCGTATATCTGTACATTAATGAGACCCATAGGCTTTATTTATGCAGTGTTTTGGTGAAAGTCTGGTCAATGATTTCAATTAGTGGTTGTGAGTGAAAACTAGGAATGGAGCCTACACAGAGATAAGGTATAATGGAAAGATCTGCACCAGTTCTGTGTTTTAGATTAGCAGCTGGTTTTGGGACACAATCACTGATGGAAATCACTGACCATGCACTGATGTGTGAAAGAGGCCTTAGAGGGAAACTGTCAGCTGCTTCATACTCTCTGACTGAAGACTACTGTCTGGAAGAAGCACCAAAGTTATGTGGAGGCACCAGCTCTCTTGCTGGAGTAGATTTAAGTCATTTTGTGCACCAAAAACTGGCATACAAAATGATGAATGATCTCTTTTGGGAAAGTTTCAGAAAATGGCTTGCAACAAAATCTGCGACTGCTATACGCCACTGTATATCAGTATATTAATGGGACCCATAAACTTTATTCATGTAGTGTTTTGGTGAAAGTCTGGTCAATGATTTCAATTAGTGGTTGTGAGTGAAAACTAGGAATGGAGCTGACACAGAGATAAGGTATAATGGAAAGATCTGCACAAGTTCTGTGTTTTAGATCAGCTGCTGGTTTTGGGACACAATCACTGATGCAAATTACTAACCATGCACTGATGTGTGAAAGAGGCCTTAGAGGGAACCTGTCAGCTGCTTCATACTCTCTGACATAAGATTACAGTAGAAAATCAGGAAATGAAGAAAAGGTTCCAGCTTCAACGGTGCAGTACAAAATTAATTTATTGAAGCATATAGCTTTTCCAGGGCAGGTAAAAAAAACTTGGTCTACGCGTTTCTGACCCTTACATGTTGGTCCTTAATCATGACATGAATACATACACAGCAAGACTGACTTATAAAGAGCCCCTGAATACCCATAATGCTCCATGGCAAAATCAGTCTAATTAAAACATCACCTGTGCCCACATAAAACAGTGGAGAAAATGATTAAACACATCGCTAGATGTTGTACATACAAACAACAGGCAATATAACATATACAGAATACCAATTTTCAATACTGTAAGATGAGGTCCTGTGTCTTATTCAAACCTTTGGGCTGTCTAGTTTGTAATTGGAAAATCCAGAAAGCTTCTCTGTTCAGAAGCTTGCGTCTGTGATTAGGGCTGGGCCGACACAGAGGCTGGGGAGGCTCCAGCCTAAGGGTGCTCCAGCGTCAGGGCGCAGGCCAGCTCCCCAGCCTCTGGGCGGCAGGGAGGCCACTGACCACGTCTGCGGAGGGACGGCGGCTTCACTGTTCCTAGCGTAGGCAGAGCGTACAGGGCGGGAGCAGGCTGGGAGCGTGGCAGCCACAGAGTTGACGTCAGCACGTCACACTGTGTGCCTGCCCGCGTGAGCGCCTGCTGCTGCTTCTAGTGAGCCTCCGTGCCCAGGCCCCAGCTTCGAAGGAGGACTGAGCCTGCTGTGCCTGCACCACAGCACCAACCAGAGGCACCCCTAAGAAGAATGCCTGGCCCTGCCCTGGCCCCAGCAAGTATGTACCGTACCCTACCTAGCCTCATGGCCTGCCTGATACCCCAGCACCTGCTCATTTATAACCCATAATGTACCCTGATACCCCTCAGTTATATAATATAACCGAGGGGTATCATTGTACATTATACAGGGGTAACATAACTGAGGAGGGCTATCAGACATTATACGGGGGAAATATAGCTTACATTACCCCTGTATATTGTCCCCTGATACCCCTCAGTTATATTACCCAAAATGTCCCCTGATACCCCTCAGTTATATAATGTAACTGAGGGGTATCAGGGTACAATATAACTTATATTACCCATGTACAATGACTGATAGGCCTCCTGAGTTATATTATCCCTGTATAATTATGTACCCTGATATACCTTAGTTATATTACCCCGCTGGGGTAATATAACTAAGGGGTATCAGGATACATTATTATACAGGGGTAATGTAACTCAGGAGGGATATTACACACTATATAGGGGTAATATAGCTTACATTACCCCAGTATAATGTCCCCTGATAGCTGTCCTCCATTATATTACCCCTTTATAATAATGTACCCTGATACCCTCAGTTATATTACCCCCTGTATAATGTCCCCTGATAGCCCTTCTCAGTTATATTACCCCTGTATAACTGATACCCTTCAGTTATATAATATAACTGAGGGGTATCTGGGTAAATAATACAGGGTAGGGTAATATAACTATGGGGTATCAGGGTACATTATTATACAGGGGTAATTTAACTGAGAAGGGCTATCAGGGGACATTATACAGGGGTGATATAAGTTATATGACCCCTGTATAATGTCCCCTGATAGCCATTCTCAGTTATATTACCTCCTGTTACCTCTTGTACAGTGTCTGAAAAAGAAGAACCAAAAAACCATACTGCCCAGGGGACAGCATGTTCTTAGACCTAGCCCCCCAGCCAAAGTGTTGAAGTGTCGTCTGAGATCTCCAAGGTCCAAGCCAAGTAATTGTAAGTTTTCATGTGGAGTATGTTTATGGTATACACACATAGCATGCACTATGTCACACAATATACAGTATATCTCTACACTGTGTAAGGGCTATACTGTATATTGTACTGCATGGCGCAGGGGTTTTATTGTCCGGCATGGTGTGACCTCTATACATTTAATGTACAGTATACATTATAATCCTTGCACTATGCCGTACAATATACAGTATAATCCATACACCATGCCGTACAATATATGATATAGTTCATACACCATACTGGACAGCATATATTATAATCCTGTACATCCTGCATATACTGTACAGCATGGTGTATGAATAAAATAAATAAATGAATAAAAAGGTATCTCTGCTTACCGCAATACTCTCGTATTTTATCTTAGCGGGGGGGGGGCGCACTTGGGCAGCTCAGCCTCTGTTGGTGGTGGGCCTTGTCCCAGCCCTGTCTGTGATCTCCACCCCTGTGAGAAGCAGTAACCCTTTCAATGCCCTGAATAGAAAGCTGTCTGGTATTGCCACCATGTACAACCGCACAATGTAGACTCACTGCAGAGACGTCTATAAATCTCCTTGTCAAGGATGACAACCGCTCCCCCCCCCCCCCCCTTGTCCGCCGACTTTATAACAAGATCCTGCCATTGTTTAATTTCTTTCAAGGCCTTAAATTCTGCTCGTGTCATGTTACTTTTTTCTGTATGTTGTAAGGCATTGCTGTCACACTCCAATGATTTGTGTAAAATACACAGCTCACTTTCCACCAACTCCTGAAACCGATCTAAGGAAAGAGACCGCGATTGAAGGGGATAAAAATCCCTGTTTGTAGTCTTTATGCTGTGATCATAAATCCTGTAGGGTGCACGTATGCATGAGTTCAAAAAAGCCTATATTGGTGTTAGTGAGAATGACATGAGAACCCGGGCTGTCCCCATCACAAACATCAGTCGACCCCTCTTTGGCATCCACACACTCACTATCAAAATCATTGTAAAAATGCCTCTTCAAAGTTAAATTACGGGCTAATTTGTTAACGTCAAGAATACTCATATATAGGTTAAAGTGTGACGTGGGAGAAAACGTAAGTCCTCTCTGAAGAACATTGATCTGGTGATGCGATAGTATTTTTGATGAAAGGTTGACCACCTGTAAGTCCTTTAGTCCCTCTTGTAAAGGAGAGGATATCGTTGTGGTTTTATGATGCTTCCTCCCCGCTCTTCGTTTTTTGAGACCTGCTTATGATGAGCTAAATTCACTGCCCACCTGGGAGTTATTTGCTTCTATTCCCCATATACCAGGCTACTTGAGAGACACGAGCTCAGTATTGCAGGTTTTTTCTAATTTTTCTTGGGAGGACAAGTTTGTCTGGATCACTGCAGACGTCACTTCTTTATATACTAACATCACCCATAACCTGGCGCTGATGTCTCTCAGGTGGTTCCTGAATACCTACAGTTCGTACACTCCATCTTTATGTTATTTTTGTGGAGACGGCAGTTGACTTCCTCCTGAAACACAATTTTTTCACATTTGACGGACAGTTTTATCTACAGGTTTCGGGCGTGTCGATGGGGGCCAGGTTCTCTCCCTCCATAGCCAACATATTCATGGCATGGTGGGAAAGGCACTTCCTCTTCATCGACACGAACCCTTTTGCTGTCTCCTTACGCTGGTATGGTCGCTACATCGACGACCCGCTGTTTGTGTGGTCGGGCAATGTGGCGGCCATACCGGCCTTCGGTGACTACCTCAATTTAGCAATAGATTCTATTTCTTTCACTTTACAGCACGATACTCGGGGTACGTTTTTTTTGGACCTGTACCTAGAGGCTGATGTGGTCCAACATAGGGTTAATACTTGCACATATAGAAAAGAAACAGCAGGGAATACCACGCTGCTGGCATCATCATGCCATCCACCCCTTGTAACTGGTAATATTATATACCCAAAGGGGAATTGGTTAGGGCGAGACGCAATTGCTTCAATGATGCTCTTTTTGCAACAGAAGCCAACAATATACTCCAGAGATTGACTAGGAGACAGTATCCAAGAAAAGCCATAGAGCGATCCATTGGTGCAGTTGCTCCCATCAATAGGAAGAATTTAATTTTTTCCAGTAAAAAATCTAACAGGTCAGTGAACTCCGATACCACACCCCCGGTTACGTTCAGCACACAGTATAGCATGGAGTATCGGGATATCTGCAAAATTGTTAATAAATATTTGCCCGTACTGCACGGTGATAAGGACTGGTCTTCAGTCCTGGCCAGAGGAGAGCGCTGCGTTGCACGTAGGGCCCCCACCCTGGGTAACCACTTGAGCCCTAGTCTTTTTATCAGCCAGGGAGACAGAAAACTGACCTGGCTGACGAATGTAGGCAATTATCGATGTGGGCACACTAAGTGCATATGCTGCAGTTATATGCAAGTAACCAAACACTTTAAGTCCAGTGTTAATGGGACTGAATATACAATTTGTTCCTATGTAAACTGCAACACCAAACATGACATTTATTTGGTTACTTGCATCCACTGCAATATTCAATATGTTGGCTGCATCACCAATACCTTGAAAACAAGAATCAGATAGCATCTCTCTGATATACCACATCATGAGAAACGCACTGTCTCTGCGGTGAGTCTACATTGTGCGGTTGTACATGGTGGCAATACCAGACAGCTTTCTATTCAGGGCATTGAAAGGGTTACTGCTTCTCACAGGGGTGGAGATCACAGACGCAAGCTTCTGAACAGAGAAGCTTTCTGGTTTTTCCAATTAGAAACTAGACAGCCCAAAGGTTTGAATAAGAGACAGGACCTCATCTTACAGTATTGAAAATTGGTATTCTGTATATGTTATATTGCCTGTTGTTTGTATGTGCAACGTCTAGCGATGTGTTTAATCATTTTCTCCACTGTTTTATGTGGGCACATGTGTTGTTTTAAGCAGACTGATTTTGCCATGGAGCATTATGGGTTTTCAAGGTCTCTTTATAAGTCAGTCTTGCTGTGTATGTATTCATGTCATGATTAAGGACCAACATGTAAGGATCCGAAATGCCTAGACCAAGTTTTTTTTACCTGCACTGGAAAACCTATATGCTTCAATAAATTAATTTTGTACTGCACCGTTGAAGCTGGAACCTTTTCTTCATTTCCTGATTTTCTGCTATCAATTCAGCTGTTTCCAGAGGCTGTTTGGTTCCGTGCTCACGGCAAAGCAGGAAGGTGAGAGCTGCCTTGCATCTGCTAATCTTTAGAAGACTACAGTAGTGACAGGCACCCTGATTTGATCAGTGTGCCATTTATGTATGGTATGTTGTGTGGTTTGTTTAATCCTCGCAATATGTGGCTAACACATACAGAAAGAGTCTGAAGTATTCATCGTATGCATGCTCCTCTTGCTGTTTTCTCTCTGTGCTTAATAATAGGCTGACACCTTCTGTTCTATGGAGATCACGCCTCAGCAATCAACTTACCCTCATCCCAGAAATGATTACAATTAGAGATGAGCAAACAACTGGATGTTCGGGTTCGAGAAGTTCGGCCGAACTTCCAAAAAATGTTTGGGTTCGGGATCCGAACTCGACCCGAACTTTATCCCGAACCCCATGGAAGTAAATGGTGACCCGAACTTTTAGGCACTAAAAAGGCTGTAAAATAGTAGAGGGAAAGGGCTAGAGGGCTGCAAAAGGCAGCAAAATGTAGGTAAATACCCTACAAACAAATGTGGATAGGGAAATAAATGAAAATAAAATAAAATAAATAAAAATTAACCAATATCATTTGGAGAGAGGTCCCATAGCAGAGAATCATGCGTAATATCACCCACCACTGGAGAAGGCCACTTTCAGTTATTTAGGCCCCAGCACCTAGACAGAGGAGAGAGGTCCCACAGCAAGGAATAAGGCGTCATATCACCCACCAATGGAGAAGGCCACTTTTAGTTATTTAGGCCCCAGCACCCAGACAGAGGAGAGAGGTCCCACAGCAAGGAATCATGCGTCATATGACCCACCACTGGAGAAGGACACTTTCAGTTATTTAGGCCCAGCAGCCAGACAGAGGAGAGAGGTCCCACAGCAAGGAATAAGGCGTTATATCACCCACCACTGGAGAAGGCCACTTTCAGTTTTTTAGGCCCAGCACTCAGACAGAGGAGAGAGGTTCCACAGCAAGGAATAAGGCGTCATATCACCCACCACTGGAGAAGGCCACTTTCAGTTATTTCGGCCCTGGCGCCCAGATTGAGGAGAGGTTCATTCAACTTTGGGTTGCACCGCAAGATCATGGTAAAGTTAAAAAAATGAGGATTCAATAAAGAACTGCCCTGGAGTACAAGAATACATGGTTGAGGGGGAGGCAGTTATAAATGTCTATTCTGCACAAGGGAGGGACAGGTCCTGTGGGATCCATGCCTGGTTCATTTTTATGAACGTCAGCTTGTCCACGTTGTCTGTGGATAGGCGGCTGCGTTTGTCAGTAATGACGCCCCCTGCCGTGCTAAATACACGTTCAGACAAAACTCTGGCTGCCGGGCAGGCCAGCACCTCCAAGGCATAAAATGCTAACTCTGGCCACGTGGACAATTTGGAGACCCAGAAGTTAAATGGGGCCGCACCATCAGTCAGTACGTAGAGGGGTGTGCAGACGTACTGTTCAACCATTTTAGTGAAATGCTGCCTCCTGCTAACATGTTCCGTATCAGGTGGTGGTGCAGTTAGCTGTGGTGTGGTGTCAAAACTTTTCCACATTTCAGCGATTCTAACCCTGCCCTCAGAGGAGCTGGCCGTGACACAGCTGCGTTGGCGACCTCTTGCTCCTCCTCTGCCTTCGTCTTGGGCTTCCACTTGTTCCCCTGTGACATTTGGGAATGCTCTCAGGAGCACGTCTACCAGCGTGCGCTTGTACTCGCGCATCTTCCTATCATGCTCCAGTGCAGGATGTAAGGTGGGCACATTGTCTTTGCACCGGGGATCCAACGGGGTGGCAACACAGTAGTCCGCACACGTTAAAATGTGGGCAACTCTGGTGTCGTTGCGCAGGCACTGCAGCATGTAGTCGCTCATGTGTGCCAGTCTGCCCAGAGGTAAGGACAAGCTGTCCTCTGTGGGAGGCGTATCATCATCGTCCTCCGTATCACCCCAGCCACGCACCAGTGATGGGCCTGAGCTGTGTTGGGTGCCAACCCGCTATGAACATGCTTCATCCTAATCCTCCTCCACCTCCTCATCCTCCAGTAGTGGGCCCTGGCTGGCCACATTTGTACCTGGCCTCTGCTGTTGCAAAAAAACTCTCTCTGAGGCACTTCTAACAGAATGGCCTGAAAGTGCTAAAAATGACCCCTCATCCTCCTCCTCCTCCTGGGCCACCTCCTCTTCCATCATCGCCCTAAGTGTTTTCTCAAGGAGTCATAGAAGTGGTATAGTAAGGCTGATAACGGTGTCATCGCCACTGGCCATGTTGTTGGAGTACTCGAAACAGCGCAACAGGGCACACAGGTCTCGCATGGAGGCTCAATCATTGGTTGTGAAGTGGTGCTGTTCCGCAGTGCGACTGACCTGTACATGCTGCAGCTGAAACTCCATTATGGCCTGCTGCTGCTCACACAGTCTCTAGCATGTGCAAGGTGGAGTTCCACCTGGTGGGCACGTCGCATATGAGGCGGTAAGCACGAAGGCCAAAGTTATGCTGTAGCACAGACAGGTGAGCAGCGGCTGGATGTGAACGCCGGAAGAGCGCACAGACGGCCCGCACTTTATGCAGCAGCTCTGACATGTTGGGGTATTTGTGAATGAACTTCTGCACCAGCAAATTTAGCACATGCGCCAGGCAAGGGATGTGCGTCAAACCGGCTAGTCCCAGAGCTGCGACGAGATTTCGCCCATTATTGCACACCACCAGGCCATGCTTGAGGCCCACCGGCAGCAACCACTCGTCGTTCTGTTGTTCAATACCCCGCCACAACTCCTGTGCAGTGTGGGGCCTGTCCCCCAAACATATGAGTTTCAGAACGGCCTGCTGATGTTTACCCCGGGCTGTGCTGAAGTTGGTGGTGAAGGTGTGTGGCTGACTGGATGAGCAGGTGGAAGCAGAGGAGGAGGAAGCCGAGTAGGAGGAGGAGGCTACAGGAGGCAAAGAATGATGCCCTGCGATCCTTCGCAGCGGAAGGACGTGCGCCAAGGAACTCTCCGCCTGGGGCCTAGCCGCCACTACATTTACCCAGTGTGCAGTTAAAGAGATACAGCGTCCCTGGCCATGCTTACTGGTCCACGTATCTGTGGTTAGGTGGACCTTGCCACAGATGGCGTTGCGCAGTGCACACTTGATTTTATCGGATACTTGGTTTTGCAGGGAAGGCCCGGCTCTCTTGGAGAAGTAGTGGCGGCTGGGAACAACATACTGTGGGACAGCCATCACCATCAGCTGTTTGAAGCTGTCTGTGTTCACCAGCCTGAATGACAGTATTTCAAAGGCTGGTCGTTTAGAAATGCTGGCATTCAGGCCCAGTGATCGAGGGTGGGTAGGTCGGAATTTACGCTTTCTCTCCAAAGTTTGTGAGATGGAGAGATAAACGCTGCCGTGTGACATGGTGAAGATGCTTGGTGACGGAGGTGGTGGTGTTGTTGGTGGCACATCCTCTGTTTGGTGGGCGGCAGGTGCCAACATTCCTCCAAAGGCGGAGGAAGAGGCCGAGGCAGCAGAAGAGGGAGCAGGGGGAGCCTGAGTGAGTTCATTGTTTTTAAGGTGTTTACTCCACTGCAGTTCATGCTTTGCATGTAGATGCCTGGTGTGGGGAGTCGCTCTGGTAGACCGCGGTGCGGGTGCAGTACCGAGGCAAAACAAAGAGTCCAGGATGTGCAATAAACAGTGTTTTATTCACACTGACACAAAAATAAACAGCAAACAGTCTTTTGGTGGTAATTCACACATGTCAGAAACAAGGAGGCAAAACAAAACAGGCCAACACAGGTTCAGTCACCTGGGAGGTGTAGGTGCAGGTTCGCACCAGGCTGTCGGCCCAGCCGCAGGAGAATCCACCTTCAGGTAGCCAGGAACAAAAGCCACCTCCTTGCTGAGCTCTTTCCTCCAGGACAGAGAACTCCACAGCCCTGTTATCAGGCTCCAGGATAATCACCACCCTCAGCTGCTAAGGAGGCTGCCTTTTAAAGGCCCGGATAAAGTCCGGCCTGGACCGTGGGGAGTAGGCACCCACCCAACTCTTTGCCTACTCCCAGTAAGAGCCGGCCCGGATTAGCTTTGCAGCCAAACTAAGTAACAGAGTCCAGCAGCACTAGCTGCTGCAGACCAAAAAAAACCCGGCTCTTACCTCACCGAGGCCAGCAACCTCGGTGACACGTACCTGCCATCGAATATGACACCTTGCACCCTCTTACACTGGTCATACAGGTTGTGCTAAGGTTCAGAACGTTAATGCCTCGCTTCAGGTTTTGATGGCACAGCGTGCAAACCACTCGGGTCTTGTTGTCAGCACATTGTTTAAAGAAGTGCCATGCCAGGGAACTCCTTGAAGCTGCCTTTGGGGTGCTTGGTCCCTGGTGGCGTTGGCCAGTAGAATGCGAACTCTCTTGGCGGTGGCTGTTCTTCTTTTGCCCCCTGCTCCCTCTTTTGCTACGCTGTTGGCTCGGTCTCACCAGTGCCTCTTCTTCTGAACTATGTAAGTCAGTGGCACAACCTTCATTCTATGTGGGGTCTAGGACCGCATCGTCCCCTGCATCGTCTTCCACACAGTCTTCCTCCCTGACCTCCTGTTCGGTCTGCACACTGCAAAAAGACGCAGCAGTTGGCACTTGTGTTTCGTCATCATCAGCAGGGACGTTCGGACTCTGATGAGGTGGTATTCCCATGTCCTCATTACCAGGAGACACAAGTGGTTGTGTGTCAGTGCATTCTATGTCTTCCACCACTGGGGAAGGGTTAGGTGGATTCCCTTGGGAAACCCTGTCAGCAGAGTGTTTAAACAGCATAAGAGACTGCTGCATAACTTGAGGCTCAGACAGTTTCCCTGATATGCATGGGGGTGATTTGACAGACAGATGGGCTTGGTTTTCAGGCGCCACCTGTGCGCTTTCTGCAGAAGACTGGGGTGGGAGATAATGTTGTGAACATGCTGGATCCACTGTCGGCCACCCAATTGACCAGCGCCTGTACTTGCTCAGGCCTTACCATCCTTAGAACGGCATTGGGCCCCACCAAATGTCGCTGTAAATTCTGGCGGGTACTGGAACCTGAGGTAGTTGGTTCACTAGGACATGTGGCTGTGGCAGAATGGCCACATCCTCTCCCAGCACCAGAGTGTACAATGACAACACTACGACCGCGTACGCGTCCCTTATTAGATGTTTTCATCATTGTTACCATTCACCAAGCACCACAATAAAAAAATAAAAATATTTGGCCCAATGTATTGTTTTCAAATTCATGCATTTTTTAAAGGCACCTAACACAAACTGCCTATTTATTTATGTACCGGGTTACACTAATCCAGGCACAGCAGTAACCACTGATTTAGGGGAATATCAATTGTAGGACTAGTATTTAGGCCCTGGATGAAAGGTATCCTTTTATGGACAGATTTACACTTGACGATGCACAGTAGCGTGTGAAAAAATATGTAGGAATATGCCTTCAGCAATTGTATTTTAACACTTTGTGTAATATACCCTCTAACGGACAGAAATACACTTGGAGATGCACGGTAGCGTGTGAAGTTATTGAGGATGACCCTCTCAGCACTTGTATATACAACTTGAGTGTAATAAACCCTTTTACGGACAGAAATACACTATGAGATACACAATAGTGTGTGCAGATTTACAGGATTATGCTTTCAGCAATGGTAATGTAATACTTTTTGTAATATACCCTTTTTCGGAAAGAAATATACTTGGAGATGCACGCATATTATAATATACCCTTTTACGGACAGATTAACACTTGGCCTGCAACAGCTGGAACACCAGATTCAGGTTATTGCTATAGTGGCAATGGAATTTCACCCAGAACAAAATCTATTCTTTGACGGATACTATTAAACTTGTCCAGTCACAGCTGGAACATCAGATTTACTGTATTCTACATTTTTGCAACTGTATTTCACCACAGAACAAAATCTATCCTTTGATGGATACTTTTAAACTTGTCCAGTCACAGCTGGAACACCAAAATTACTGCATTTCTATTTTGGCAACTGAATTTCACACCAGAAAATAATAAATCCTTTGCCGAACACTATTAAACATGTCCAGTCACAGCTGGAACACCAGATTTACGGTATTGCTATTTTTGCAATTGAATTTCACCACAGAACAAAATATATCCTTTGCCGGACACTATGAAATGTGTCCAGTCACAGCTAGAACACTATATTTCATGTATTTCTATTTTGGCAACTGAATTTTACCCCAGAAAATTATAAATCCTTTGCCGGACACTATTAAACTTGGCAAACCACTACTGGGACACCAGATTTACAGTATTGCTATTTTTGCAATTGAATTTAACCCCAGAACAAAATGTATCCTTTGCCGGACACTAATTAACTTGGCCAGCCACAGCTGAAACCACTGATTTATGGTATTGCTATTTTGGCAATCAAATTTCACCCCAGAAAAAAATACATCCTTTGCCGTACACTATTAAACTTGGCCAGCCACAGCTGGAACACCAGATTTACGGTATTTCTAATTTTGCAACTAAATTTCACCACAGAAAATAATATATCCTATGACGGACACTATGAAACTTGTCCAGTCACAGCTGGAACACCAGATTTACTGTATTTCAATTTTGGCTACTGAATTTCCCCCCGGAAAATAATAAATACTTTGCCGAACACTATAAAACTTGGCCAGCCACTGCTGGGACATCAGATTTACGGTATTGCTATTTTGGCAATTGAATTTCACCCCAGAAAAAAATATATCCTTTGCCGGACACTAATATACTTGGCCAGCCACTGCTGGGACACCAGATTTACGGTATTGCTAGTTTGGCAATTGAATTTCACCCCAGAAAAAAATATATCCTTTGTCGGATACTATTAAACTTGTCCAGTCACAGCTGGAACACCAGATTTACAGTATTTCTATTTATGCAACTGAATTTCACTGCAGAAAATAATATATCCTATGACGGACCCTATGAAACTTGTCCAGTGACAGCTGGAACACCAGATTTACTGTATTTTTATTTTGGCAAATGAATTTAACCCCAGAAAATAATAAATCCTTTGCCAGACACTATTAAACTTGGCCAGCCACTGCTGGGACACCAGATGTACGGTATAGCTATTTTGGCAATTGAATATAACCCCAGAACAAAATATATCCTTTGTCGGACACTAATATACTTGGCAAGCCACTGCTGGGACACCAGATTTACGGTATTGCTAGTTTGGCAATTGAATTTCACCCCAGAAAAAAATATATCCTTTGTCGGATACTATTAAACTTGTCCAGTCACAGCTGGAACACCAGATTTACAGTATTTCTATTTATGCAACTGAATTTTACTGCAGAAAATAATACATCCTATGACGGACCCTATGAAACTTGCCCAGTGACAGCTGGAACACCAGATTTACTGTATTGCTATTTTGGCAATCAAATTTCACCCCAGAAAAAAATATATCCTTTGCCGTACACTATTAAACTTGGCCAGCCACAGCTGGAACACCAGATTTACGATATTTTTAATTTTGCAACTAAATTTCACCACAGAAAATAATATATCCTATGACGGACACTATGAAACTTGTCCAGTCACAGCTGTAACACCAGATTTACTGTATTTCAATTTTGGCTACTGAATTTCCCCCCAGAAAATAATAAATCCCTTGCCGAACACTATTAAACTTGGCCAGCCACTGCTGGGACATCAGATTGACGGTATTGCTATTTTGGCAATTGAATTTCACCCCAGAAAAAAATATATCCTTTGCCGGACACTAATATACTTGGCCAGCCACTGCTGGGACACCAGATTTACGGTATTGCTAGTTTGGCAATTGAATTTCACCCCAGAAAAAAATATATCCTTTGTCGGATACTATTAAACTTGTCCAGTCACAGCTGGAACACCAGATTTACAGTATTTCTATTTATGCAACTGAATTTCACTGCAGAAAATAATATATCCTATGACGGACCCTATGAAACTTGTCCAGTGACAGCTGGAACACCAGATTTACTGTATTTTTATTTTGGCAAATGAATTTAACCCCAGAAAATAATAAATCCTTTGCCGGACACTATTAAACTTGGCCAGCCACTGCTGGGACATCAGATTTACGGTATAGCTATTTTGGCAATTGAATATAACCCCAGAACAAAATATATCCTTTGCCGGACACTATTAAACTTGGCCAGCCACAGATGAAACCACTGATTTATGGTATTGCTATTTTGGAAATTGAATTTCACCCCAGAAAAAAATATATCCTTTGCCGGACACTATTAAACTTGGCCAGCCACTGCTGGGACACCAGATTTACGGTATTGCTATTTTGGCAATTGAATTTCACCCCAGAAAAAAAGATATCCTTTGCCGGTCACTATTAAACTTGGCCAGCCACAGCTGAAACCACTGATTTATGGTATTGCTATTTTGGCAATTGAATTTCACCCCAATATGTATTCTTAACCAGGTACAAATTGATCAGTAGGATGCTGAAAATAGGCTAAACCCAAAAATTAAACAATTTAAACAGATATTAGGTAGCTCATAAAACCTAACTTTTAAATCGATCCTATATAATTAAGGCCCATAAACGTGTGATAAGTATAAAAAGTTAGCACTCTCTGCTGGAATGTCAGTTGCAGATCGCAGAGGATGATTTGAGGACCCCTCTAGGGATAGCCAAAAATGTGGGATAGGGGAGAAAACAGAGAGCAGAAGGAAACAAGGCTGGGTCTCTTGCCCTGTTGATCCCTACTGTTAACTCTGTAGGATCTCACTACACATCCCTAAGGAGTCCCTAAAATCAGTATGGACTGCCCAGCTTTGTCTAAAGAGATGAAAAGGTCCTCAAACACATCAAAAAGACGCTAGTAGTCACAAAATCGCACTCTTCCACCTGAAAGCACCCTGTGTTTGCAGTATCTCACTAGGTTATTTTGTAAAGACCCTAGCAAAGTTTCTGTTGTCAGTGGAGAGTGCAATGAAAACACTTGACTGTGCACAATGGACTGGTATGTGTGCACTGAAATAATGACAACATGAATGACCTGGTGTTCCGATGTCGGAAGGAATTCACACAGATCAACACGTACAAGAAGAGATTTATCGAGCATGTGTTGATGCTCAAACCCACGTCCCAACGCGTTTTATTCGGCATCTGCCGATTCATCAGGGGACTGATAACTTTGATAACCAGATAGTGCCAAGATGATGTTATGGCACTATTACAAACTGAAAGGTCAGATTGCTGAACATAATCAACATCCACGCCAGTTTTAAGGGAAAAGGTGCAAAAAATTGCTAACAAAACATAAAGATTCTAGCAAGACGTATCATCCACATTTCATACTAGTCAGATCACCAGCAATATATACATGGGTAATACTCGCAAAGCTCTAAGCAGTACTTCATTGATGAAGGAAGACTGCTCGAGCAAGAGGATACTCATCTGAACATCGATGTATGTGAATCAGAGAGAAGTTGTGCAGATGTCCTCCATGGCGTCCTGCATATGGCAGAGGCAGTTGGAGTGTGCTGTCGGTTCGTTTAAAACGCCACGCTCATCCACAGCGTTCACGCCCCCACTACGTCATGTGACCCGGTCACATGCAGCGTCACATGCTCACTGCCAGGTCACGTGATTGGACGTTTCACGCAGGTACTGGTATTATGGCGGAGCCCTTGAGGTTATGCTTCTGCCCTTTTGCTGACGTCACTGGTGGGTGGAACACTAGCGATGTCGTGAGGAGGCCAACAAGGCCAAGGAGGGTGTTCCCCACGGCAGTACTATTTGATGTGATAATCCCCTCATGGAGCCATAAGGTTGGGGTCCATGGGAGAAAAACAGAGTTTATTTGGCATATTTCGAATACCACTAGAATTATGTTAAACCTTAGATACCCGACAGGTATTCAAATTAATTGACTTGCCTGCAAGGGGTTAAAACACATGAAGCTAGTTCGGTCTTTAGGGAGAAAGCATCAGGGGAAAATATTTTATAGTTGAAGGGCTTCAAGGAGTTAACTGTCAAGTTAAAGGGACCATATTCATTAGACAGATGTTGGGGTTTGAAGGGTGTGGGCAATATCAGCTTGGAACAGGAGGGTTTAGAGAGTGTATGTGGTACCAGCTAGGAGCAGGAGGGACAACTGCTCCCAGGAGTACACATTCAAGTGTTTATGGATCAATGAAAGCACCAAATAGCATTTGTACATCCACACTATTGCCATTTTGTGTAGGATGTCTATTGTGGTACTTGTGGTCCGCTGCGGGCATCCTCCACCGTATGCATTTTTGCTGGGGATCGCCGATAGCAACAGGCCACAAGTGCAGGATCTGCTCCCCTGTATATATATGCACAACTGCATTTTTGGGTTGAGCACATCCTTCTTCATGCCACCTTTCAGTTGGTTTGTGTATATATAATTGTTTGGAGGTGTATAAACTCCCATGTAAATGTAGCTTGTTTTCCATCCACAGGCTACATTTAGGTGCACCTGTGAGGCCTGGGCCATATCAGCCAGTCTTGGGTGGGGCTCACAGCCTTCTCCCTCCTCCCATTGCAGGCATGGTTACATGCTATAGGTAACTGAGGAGTCTGCTGCGAGTTGGCCTAATACATTCCTGTAATTTTGCCCACTGGCCCCTGGTATTGCCCATATGGCACAGGTAGGTGAGTGTTAGGTCCCAAGCTACTTGAGAGACCTTGTCGTGGTGCTCGGGCTTAAGACATGTTCTCCACTGTAGGACATGTTGACTAACCTCTCAATTTTAACATCAGTTTGAGGGCTTAGTAAGACCGCAGTGTGCACCTGTTTTGTCATTTGTAATTGCTATATTGTCACACTCACAGTTAGCCTTGCAAATTTCCCCCTTTGTGCGGCAATTTACAAAGTTCCTAATCTGATATATTCTACCCGTGACATTGCTACTGAAAGAGCATCCTTGGGTTATATATGGACATGCCACACAGCCACTACAGCGATAACATCCAGATGGACGGCTCAGCCACGTCCCAGTTTTTCTATCTTGATCGCTGAAGTGGCTGTGCACCAATCGGTCCCGTAGGCTCAAACCTCTACGGCATGTATGTGATCTGGACCCTCTCCACAATCACCTTCTTGGTGTCAGGGTCTAGTTGAAGGATGCCCCAATGTTTACTTAGGACATCCCTCACTTCTCCAGACACACCATCAAATGTCCCTATGAGGCGTATGATGTCATCGTCCCTCTCTTTGGGTGTCGGGTGTAATAATGCAGTGCGGTTACTCTCACAGGCCCCCTTGAAGGCTGACCTAAGGACCGAATCAGGATAGCCTCTCTCTCGGAATCTCTGTCTTAAGTCATTGGCATGTTGCTTGAAATCTGCCCTCTTGGAGCAGTTTTTCCTGATTCTCAGGTATTGGCCCACTGGAATCCCTTTTTTTGGGGGTGTGGATGGTGGCTAGTCCAGTGTAGCAGGGAATTTGTGTATGTAGGTTTTCTAAATGTCCTTGTCTCAATCATCCCCTTTGGGCCTCTCTCTAGAGATTACAATATCCAAGAATACAAGAGCTTCAGTTTTGAAGTCAAATGTGAACTTCATATTGATGTTATTGACATTCAAAACTCGCATAAACTCCGCAAAGTCCTTCTCTTCGCCTTTCCAGATGACAAATATATCGTCAATGAATCTTGCCCATGTAACTACTTTTGTGATGTGTTTGATGGGTGTATCTCCAAACATCATATTCCCTTCCCACCAGCCCAGGAACAAATTAGCGTACAATGGGGCACAAGAACTCCCCATCGCAGTGCCCCTGAGCTGGTGGTATAGGGTCCCATCAAACAAAAAGTAGTTACATGTCAATGTGAGTTCTAGCAGGCGCAGGACAAAAACATTGTGTGCCTGATATTGTCGGCCTCTTGTGTTGAGAAATGTCTCTACTGCTTTCAATCCCAGTTCGTGTGGGATAGAGGAGTACAGTGCCTCCACATCTATGGAGGCCAAGGAGGCATCATCCTCTAAGGAGACACCCTCCATGCGACTCAAGAGATCACTGGTATCTCGTAGGTATGAAGGTAGAGACTTCACGAATGGTGCCAAGATGTGATCCAAAAATGATACCCACATTCTGTGTCAGGCTATTTACTCCCGACACAATGGGGCGTCATTTGGGAGGTATCCCCTCCTTGCAAATTTTAGGCAAGGTATAGAAGGTGGAGATAGTGGGGTGTTTCTTGTATAGAAAATCAAACTCCTCTTCTGAAATTAAATGATTACCCTTTGCCTCTCGTAAGATGATCAATAGTTCTTTCTGGAACTGGGGGGTCAGATCACTATTAAGTTTCTCATACGTCTCCTTATCCTTCAAATGGTTCAGGCACATCTTTTTGTAATCCACAGTATCCATTAATACGATGTTCCCCCCTTTATCAGAGGGTTTGATGGTTATGCTTTTGTTATTCTCGAGATCTACCAGGGCTTTATATTCAGATTTAGTACAGTTGAAACCATATTGTGCAAATGACAGGTTCTCAAGGTCATGACACACCTCATTTACAAAAACATCAATACAAGTGGGATCTCCAGTGGGTGGCATTTTAATACTTCTATTCTTCAGAGTAGTGAAGGGCCCTTTTTCCTCATCTGGGATATTTTTACTCCATCTGAATAGAAGGTGGACATTTTGTAGTATATCTGGCGGTATACCCAATTCTTTGCTCTCACGCTTATTTACCAATGCAAAATGCTTCCGCTATCTAAGTTTCCGGGCAAATAGGTGAATATCTTTTACCCAGTTGAAGAGATTAAAGGATGAGGTTGGTACGAACGAAAGACCCTTGCTAAGAATACACATTTCTGGTTCTTGCAATTGTAAGCTAGAAAGATTCACTATTTGTTTACATTGGTCTGGGACCTGCTTGTATGAGGGAGTGATCTTTGAAATGTCCGAGTGCGGAGATGGTATGGGGCCTCTAAAAAATCTTGTCCCCCTGTCTCCTGTTCCCCCTTCTGTTGTCTATTCCTGTCACCTCGTCCTCTATTGCCTCGTCCTCTCTGTCGTCCTCTCCCCCTACCTCTATTGTAGCGACCGCCTTCTTTCTCATTCTCAGAGAAATCTGTGTCACTAGATGTAATGTCAGTGTCCTGTCGTTTGGTTTGTGTTGTTCCCCGGTCTACTGTAGAGTATACCCGATTTTCTCTGAAATCTCGGAGATCCCTGTTGAATTGGCAAGGTTTTCTTTCTTTAAGGTGGTATTGAAATTTCTCTAGAGTGTTTTTCAATTGGAGTTATTTGTTGCTGAACTCCGCTTCCTGTTTAAATTTCTGTGTAAGTTCAATTTGCTCCATTAACTTCTCTTCTTAAGACAAGAGATTTGTCTTCTCCTTTTCAACAAGTAGAAGCATGAAGCGCAACAAGCTTTTAGTTGCCTCTTCCTCCCATTTGCTCATTAGTGTTGCTGTTCTGCATCTACCAGCTGGAGTTAGGGAGATCCTCAAACCTCTTGGTACTATCTAATTTTTTAGATAATTTTCTAAAGATTGTACTTCCCACCAAGAGGTAACTTGCTCCTTATAGACCTTGGTGAGATCCTTAAACGCTGCCTTAAATGCAGGTACGTATTTTTTTTGTGCCAAGGTTTTTTCAGAGAAAACCTCACTAGCATAAAGTGATTTTTGTCCACACCTGTGGTGAGAAATCCTGGAATACTCCGTAGGCTCATAAACAAATATGTATACTTAACCAGGTACAAATTGGTTAGTAGGATGCTGAAAATAGGCTAAACCCAAAAATTAAACAATTTAAACAGATATTAGGTAGCTCATAAAACCTAACTTTTAATCGATCCTATATAATTAAGGCCCATAAACGTGTGATAAGTATAAAAAGTTACCACTCTCTGCTGGAATGTCAGTTGCAGACCGCAGAGGATGAGTTGAGGACCCCTCTAGGGATAGCCAAAAATGTGGGATAGGGGAGAAAACAGAGAGATGAAGGACACAAGGCTGGGTCTCTTGCCCTGTTGATCACTACTGTTAACTCTGTAGGGTCTCACTACACATCCCTAAGGAGTCCCTAAAATCAATATGGACTGCCCAGCTTCGTCTAAAGAGATGAAACAAACAGTCCTCAAAGACCTCAAAAAGACGCTAGTAGTCACAAAATCGCACTCTTCCACCTGAGAGCAGCCTGTGTTTGCAGTATCTCACTAGGTTATTTCATAAAGACCCTAGCACAGTTGCTGCTGTCAGTGGAGAGTGCAATGAAAACACTTGACTGTGCACAATGGACTGGTATGTGTGCACTGAAATAATGACAACATGAATGACCTGGTGTTCCGATGTCGGAAGGAATTCACACAGATCAACACGTACAAGAAGAGATTTATCGAGCATGTGTTGATGCTCAAACCGACGTCCCAACGCTTTTCTTCGGCATCTGCTGATTCATCAGAGGACTGATAACTTTGATAACCAGATAGTACCAAGATGTTGTTATGGCACTATTACAAACTCAAAGGTCGGATTGCTGAACATAATCAACACCCACGCCAGTTTCAAGTGAAAAGGTGCAAAAAATTGCTAACAAAACATAAAGATGCTAGCAAGACGTATCATCCACATTTCATACTAGTCAGATCACCAGCAATATATACAGGGGTAATACTCGCAAAGATCTAAGCAGTACTTCATTGATGACGGAAGACTGCTCGAGCAAGAGGATACTCAGTGTAGTGAGACCCTACAGAGGTAACAGTAGTGATAAACAGGGCAAGAGACCCAGCCTTGTGTCCTTCTGCTCTCTGTTTTCTCCCCTATCCTACATTTTTCGCTATCCCTAGAGGGGTCCTCAACTCATCCTCTGCGGTCTGCAACTGACATTCCAGCAGAGAGTGCTAACTTTTTATACTTATCACACGTTTATGGGCCTTAATTATATAGGATCGATTAAAAGTTAAGTTTTATGAGCTACCTAATATCTGTTTAAATTGTTGAATTTTACCCCAGAAAAAAATATATCCTTTGCCGGACACTATTAAACTTGTCCAGTCACAGCTGGAACACCAGATTTATGGTATTTCTATTTTTGCAAATGAATTTCCCCGCAGAAAATAATATATTCTATGACGGACACTATGAAACTTGTCCAGTCATAGCTGGAACACCAGATTTACTGTATTTCTATTTTGGCAACTGAATTTCACCCCAGAAAATAATAAATCCTTTGCCGGACACTATTAAACTTAGCCAGCCACTGCTGGGACAACAGATTTACGGTATTGCTATTTTGGCAATTCAATTTAACCCCAGAACAAAATATATCCTTTGCCGGACATTATTAAACTTGGCCAGCCACAGCTGAAACCACTGATTTATGGTATTTCTATTTTGGCAATCGAATTTCACCCCAGAAAAAAAGTATATCCTTTGCCAGACACTATTAAACTTGTTCAGTCACAGCTGGATCTCCAGATTTATGGTATTTCTATTTTTGCAACTGAATTTAACCGCAGAAAATAATATATCCTATGACGGACACTGTGAAACTTGTTCAGCCACAGCTGGAACACCAGATTTACTGTATTTCTATTTTGGCAACTGAATTTCACCCCACAAAATAATAAATCCTTTGCCGGACACTATTAAACTTAGCCAGCCACTGCTGGGACACCAGATTTACGGTATTGCTATTTTTGCAATTGAATTTAACCCCAAAACAAAATTTATCCTTTGCCGGACACTATTAAACTTGGCCAGCCACAGCTGAAACCACTGATTTATGGTATTTCTATTTTGGCAATCGAATTTCACCCCAGAAAAAAAGTATATCCTTTGCCGGACACTATTAAACTTGTTCAGTCACAGCTGGAACTCCAGATTTATGGTATTTCTATTTTTGCAACTGAATTTAACCGCAGAAAATAATATATCCTATGACGGACACTGTGAAACTTGTTCAGTCACAGCTGGAACACCAGATTTACTGTATTTCTATTTTGGCAACTGAATTTCACCCCACAAAATAATAAATCCTTTGCCGGACACTATTAAACTTGGCCAGCCACAGCTGAAACCACTGATTTATGGTATTGCTATTTTGGCAATCGAATTTCACCCCAGAAAATAATATATATCCTTTGCCGGACACTATTAAACTTGCCCAGTCACAGCTGGAACACCAGATTTACTGTATTTCTATTTTTGTAACTAAATATCACCACAGAAAATAATATATCCTATGACGACACTATGAAACTTGTCCAGTCACAGCTGGAACACCAGATTTATGGTATTGCTATTTTGTCAATTGAATTTCACCCCAGAGCAAAATATATCCTTTGCCGGACACTATTAAACATGGCCAGCCACAGCTAAAACCACTGATTTATGGTATTGCTGTTTAAGCAATTGAATTTCACCCCAGAAAAAATATATCCTTTGCGGGACACTATTAAACTTTGCCAGCCACTGCTGGGACACCAGATTTAGATTTAAATTTTGCTATTTTGGCAATTGAACTTCACCACAGAATAAAAATCTATCCTTTGCTAGACAGCAGACAGTATTACACTTGGCTAGCCACAGCTGGAACACCAGATTTAGGGGATTGCTATTTTGGCAATTGAATTTAACCCCTCAATAAAATATAGTAATTTCTATCCTGCGTTTCAGGGGTGACAATAAGCACAGCCAAGTCCCTGATGTAGGATATAGCAAAACAAATCCTAGTATTGATAGATTGATGGACTTGGTGGCAGCTTGTGCTGGTGCACCACAAGACACAAAATGTCGGCCGATCACCCTAGAAAAAGTAAAAGAAAAACGCTCTGTGCAGCCTAAAAACTAGTGAGCAATTAACTAGCAGAAGTTGAATGATTTACAGCTGTAGATCGACCACTTCATTGGGTGTTTATGCTGACTTTTCCCTGCCTAATCTCGCCCTTACAGCAGCTGCGTCATATCCCTACACTAATCAGAGCCGAGTGACGTCCGGCACTACATGACTCCAGCTTAAATAGAGGCTGTGTCACATGCTGCACTTGGCCAATCACAGCCATGCCATTAGTAGGCATGGCTGTGATGGCTTCTAGGGCAAGAATTAAAATGCTAGCTGATTGGCTGCTGTGCAGCCCTTCAGAAAGCACGAAGAAATCGCCGTACAATGGACCCGAATCCAAACTTTTTGAAAATGTTCGGTCCCGGTCCGTGTCCCGAACCCCCAAAATTCGGTACGAACCCGAACTATCCAGTTAGGGTTCGCTCATCCCTACTGCTGATGTATTTTATAGAGCATATCATATAAAGCTCCACAGTACAAGGAGAAAAGAGAAGTGAACATCTGTATTAAAAGGTCTGGCCACTTAATGGCTGTATAAGATGACTATATGCCGCTTACTTATGAGGGGAGGATGGCTTTAAAGTGCCCATGTCATCATGAGAATGCCAATATCAATCATTCCATGTTTTACTCTAATCTAGCCCATTGCCCTTACATCATGGCCTCTGCTCCCTGAAATCCTCACACCACTGTCGGTCCCAGGCATGCGTAGTCAGTTCATTGATGTAGCTGCCCACAGTGTGCAGTGTATAGTGCATGCCTGGGCCCGACAGGAATTTCAGGAGTAGAGTCCATGATGTAAGGGCACTGGGCTGGCTAATTGTGAGACGTGGGAGGAGTGATAACTGTATTCTCCGAATGACATGGGCACTTGTATTAGGAGGAATGCCCCTGAGCAATTGCAACTCATTTACATATATTTTCAAACTTTGTTTATTCAACGTCAAATACAGAGAAATAAGAAACAAAGGTATGATCTATTAACTATGTATGTCACCTACAGGGCAGTGATAACTAGAGATGTCGCGAACATTAAAGGGCGAACCGGGTGAACCGCCATAGACTTCAATAGGCAGGCGAATTTTAAAATCCACAGGGACTCTTTCTGGCAACAATAGTGATGGAAAAGTTGTTTCAAGGGGACTAACACCTGGATTGTGGCATGCCGGAGGGGATCCATAGCAAACCTCCCATGGAAAATTACATAGTTGACGTAGAGTTGGGTTTTAATCCATTAAGGGCATAAATCACCTAACATTACTAAATTGTTTGGAATAACGTGCTTTAAAACATCCAGTGTGTGCATACGATCAGCTATGATGTTGTATCGATCAGATAGTGTAAGGGTTACACCCTTAACAGTGACAGACCTAACTGTGACAGACCAAACTCCCCATTTAACGCACCACAAACAACCGCAAAGAGTTGTCAATAGTTGACACACTCATGACATAAATTTTATTTCTCTATGCGTCAATCTTGGTGTAGTGATGACTGTGCTCATGCGCACGTTCGTAAGATTGCAGGCGATGGCGGTTTTAAAAGCCTATGGTCGTGCTGAGGTAGTTCAGTGACAGTTAAGTGACCCAGAAAACAATGATTCTGCAGTGTGGGCCCATTGTTGGCAAAGTAGGCTTTAATGATCACCTTAGATGATCACAAAGAAAATTAATGTTTTTTCTATGAAAAATTATCCAGCCGATCGCTTTTGGACTGTTCACAATGAAGCAACGACCTTATCATCTGGGGTGTGCCAACATTGCAAACACACTCACAGAGGTGATCGCTTCATTGTGATACGCAAGCCCCTTCACCACAACAAGGTAATGATCACGAAGGGGAATTGACACACGTATGTGCCTTTTTTTTTTGTTTTGTTTTTGCAGCCACAGTGCAGTACCAGATGCCAGAAAAATTAGGCATGTTCACATACCTAAAAAAATTAGGTATTGTTGCAGCTGCTGGAAAAATTGATGTTTTTCAGGCAGAAAGTGTACCAAAACATTGAGTCTTAAACCCTAGTTGGTGGCGGAGAAGTCACGCAAGTCATCCGGCATGCAGAGATTAAATACAGCAGTGTGGGGACCATTTTTAGCCCAAGGCGTCTCATCACGCCTTTTTTAGTTAAATGCATCCCCCACTGTCAGTCCCTTCGGTATCCATGCCTCATTCATCTTAATAAAGGTGAGGTAATCTAGACTTTTTGACCGAGGCGACTCCTCTTCTCAGTGACAATACCTCCTGCTGCGCTGAAGGTCCTTTCTGACAGGACACTTGAAGCGGGGCAGGCCAGAAGTTCTATCGCAAATTGGGATAACTCAGGCCACAGGTCAAGGCTGCACACCCAGTAGTCAAGGGGTCCATCGCTCCTCGGTGTATCGATTTCTACAGTTAAGGCGATGTTGTCTGCTACCTGTCGGTCGAGTCGTTCTCTAAGGGTGGACCCCAAGGGCTGTGGCGATGCATAGGACTTAAAAATCTCCGCATGTCCTCCATCAACAACACGTCTGTAAAGCGTCCTGTCCTTGCCGGTGTGGTCGCGGTAGGAGGAGGATTACTTTCACCTCTTCCCCTGTTAGATTACCGTTGTGCTTTGACATCACCCTTATATGCTGTGTAAAGCATACTTTTTAACTTGTTTTAGAACTGCTGCATCCTTTCCTACTTCCGCTAATTTGGTAACATTTCAGCCACTTTCTGCTATTACCGACGGTCTAGTAGCGTGGCCACCAAGTACAGGTCGTTCTTCTTCAGCCTTTTTATACGAGGGTCCCTCAAAAGGCATGACAACATGAAAGACCCCATTTATACAAGGTTGGATGCTGAGCTACTCATCTCCCGTTCCTCGTCCTCACTGATCTTATTGAAGGTCTGTTCTTCCCCCCAGCCATGTACAACACCACAGGTCCCAGATAGGTGACAACGAACATCCAGGGATGCCTGCTGTGGTTGGTCTACCTCCTCCTCAAAGCCACATTCCTCCTCTGACTCCTCTTCATCAGACTCCTCTTCCAGCTTTGCCGCAGGTCCAGCAAGCGATGATGATAAGGCTGTTTCTGGTGGTAATGGTGACCACAACTCTTCCTCTTCATGCTCATCTACGGCTTGATCTAGCACTCTTCGCAGGGCATGCTCCAGGAAGAAAACAAATGGGATGAGGTCGCTGATGGTGCCTTTAGTGCGACTGACTAGGTTTGTCACCTCCTCAAAAGGACGCATGAGCCTACAGGCATTGCGCATGAGCGACCAGTAATGTGGAATAGCCCCTGTGGAGCTGGGGGATGCAGTTGATGATGTGGAGCAAGACGCAGCAGCAAAGAGCACTCAGCCGAGGAGGTTAGCGAAGAGGATGGAGTAGGAAGAGTAGAGGATGTGACAGCAGGCCTCCCTGCAAGTGGTGGTGGTGTCACCAACTCCGGTGCAGAGCCACGCATTCCATGCTTGGCAGCCGTCAGCAGGTTTACCCAATGCGCAGTGTACATGATATACCTGCCCTGACCGTGCTTTGCAGACCAGGTATCAGTGGTCAGATGGACCCTTGCCCCAACACTGTGTGCCAGACATGCCATGACTTCCTTTTCCACAATAGAGTACAGGTTGGGGATTGCCTTTGTGAGAAAAAAATTCGGCCCGGTACCTTCCACTGCGGTGTCCCAATAGCTACAAGTTTTTGAAGGCCTCAGACTCCACCAGCTTGTATGGTAAAAGCTGTCGGGCTAAGAGTTCCGACAAGCCAGCTGTCAGACGCCGGGCAAGGGGTGACTCTGTGACATTAGTTTCTTACGCTCAAACATTTCCTTGACAGACACCTGACTGTGAGCAGATGAGCAGGAACTGCTGAAGGTGGGAGGCGGAGTGGCGGGTGGTTGAGAGGGGGCAAGGAGGACAGCCGTGGTTGACGTGGCTGAAGATGCTGGACCAGGAGGAGGATGGTGGCTTTGAGTTTGTGTGCTGCTTGTACTCATGTGTGGATCCCATAGGCGTTTGTGATGTGAGATCATGTGCCTTAACAAAGCAGTTGTACCTAGGTGGCTGTTGGACCTCCCATGACTCAATTTCTTTAGGCACAGGTTGCAAATGGCATCGCTGTTATCAGAGGCAGACACACAAAAAAATGCCACACTGCTGAGATTTGCAATGACGGCATTCCGGTGGTGGCAACAGCATGCGTTGATTGGCGTGCTGTCTGGCTGACCCCGGGTGCCGATACATGCTGTCTGACTGTGCCACTAGCTCCTTGCGATGACCTCCTCCTGCTTCCAACTCGTCTCCTCCTCCTATTTGTCTCCCCATCTGAACTTTCCCCCTGCTCTTCTTCTCTTCGAGCTGGCACCCACGTGACATCCACGGACATATCGTCATCATCAACCGCTTCACTTGTATCTGACACCTCAGCAAAGGAAGCAGCAGCGGGTACAACATCATCATTATCACACCTTAAGTCCATGTGTGTAATGCTGCCTGACTGAGACATATACCTATATATATCTACATCCTCTTGCAATAATGGTTGTGCATCACTCATTTCTTCCAACTGATGTGTAAATAAATCTTCTGACAGATCAAATGAAGCGGCTGTGGTGCTAGTGTTGGTGGTGGCAGCGGGCGGGCCTTGAGAGGTGGCCGAAGCTGAGCTGGAGGAGGATGGTGCGTCAAAGTTCCGAGCGGAAGCTGTAGAAGATTAGGTGTCCTTTGTAAGCCAGTCAACTATGGGCATTATTCTAGGGACAAAGGAAATGACAGTACCACTACAGTCCCTGCGGGGTGGCGAGCCTCTGCCTGTCATTTTTTTTTTTGATTAGTGGTGGTACTATGCGTGCAAGGTACTGTGCCACCCGGTATGAGTGGTGGGCACTGGCAGTGGGCACAGTACAGTCAGTGGAAGTGGGCCTGACACACACTGGCAGGCAACTAACCGGTAGATTAAAGGGTAAACATTAAATGCCTTATTTATCGGCAAG
This sequence comes from Bufotes viridis, assembly GCA_033119425.1. NCBI lineage: Eukaryota > Metazoa > Chordata > Amphibia > Anura > Bufonidae > Bufotes > Bufotes viridis. Next base: position 370,610,233 of record CM065590.1, on the reverse strand, counting down.
CTACTGTGCCACCTGGTATGAGTGGGGGGCACTGGCAGTGGGCACAGTACAGTCTCTGGAAGTGGGCCCGACCCTCGCAGGCAGGCAATTTACTTTAGTTTAAAGGGTAAAAATTAAATGCCTTATTTATCGGCAAGCTACTGTGCCACACGGTATGAGTGGTGGGCACTGACAGTGGGCACACTACAGTCAGTGGAAGTGGGGATGACACACACTGGCAGGCAATTAACCTTAAATTAAAGGATAAAAATTAAATGCCTTATTTATCGGCAAGCTACTTTGCCACCTGGTATGAGTGGTGGGCACTGGCAGTGGGCACACTACAGTCAGTGAAAATGGGTCTGACACACACTGGCAGCAGGCAGGCAACTGAAATTAGATTAAAGTGTAAAAATTAAATGCCTTTTTTATGCAAAGTCCTGTGCCACACGGTATGAGTGGTGGGCACTGGCAGTGGGCACACTACAGTCAGTGGAAGTGGGCCATACACACACTGGCAGAAGGCAGGAAACTGAAATTTGATTAAAGTGTAAAAATTAAATGCTTTTTTTTATGCAAAGTCCTGTGCCACACGGTATGAATGGTGGGCACTGGCAGTGGGCACACTACAGTCAGTGGAAGTGGACCTGACACACACTGGCAGCAGGCAGGCAGCTGAAATTAGATTAAAGTGTAAAAATTAAATGCCTTTTTTTATGCAAAGTCATTTGCCACATGATATGAGTGGTGGGCACTGGCAGTGGGCACACTACACTCAGTGGAAGTGGACCTGACACACACTGGCAGCAGGCAGGCAACTGAAATTAGATTAAAGTGTAAAAATGAAATGCCTTTTTTTATGCAAAGTCCTGTACCACACGGTATGAGTGGTGGGCACTGGCAGTGGGCACACTACAGTCAGTGGAAGTGGGCCATACACACACTGGCAGAAGGCAGGAAACTGAAATTAGATTAAAGTGTAAAAATGAACTGCCTTTTTTTTAATGCAAATTCCTGTGCCACACTGTATGAGTGGTGGGCACTGGCAGTGGGCACACTACAGTCAGTGGAAGTGGGCCTGACACACAATGACAGCAGGCAGGTAACTGAAATTAGATTAAAGTTTAAAAATTAAATGCCTTTTTATTATGCAAAGTCCTTTGCCACACAGTATGAGTGGTGGGCACTGGCAGTGGGCACACTACAGTCAGTGGAAGTGGACCTGACACACACTGGCAGCAGGCAGGCAACTGAAATTAGATTGAAGTGTAAAAATGAACTGCCTTTTTTTTAATGCAAAGTCCTGTGCCACACGGTATGAGTGGTGGGCACTGGCAGTGGGCACACTACAGTCAGTGGAAGTGGGCCTGACACACAATGACAGCAGGCAGGCAACTGAAATTAGATTGAAGTGTAAAAATGAAATGCCTTTTTATATGCAAAGTCCTGTGCCACACGGTATGGGTGGTGGGCACACTACAGTCAGTGGAAGTGGACCTGACACACACTGGCAGCAGGCAGGCAACTGAAATTAGATTGAAGTGTAAAAATGAAATGCCTTTTTTATGCAAAGTCCTGTGCCACACGGTATGAGTGGTGGGCACTGGCAGTGGGCACACTACAGTCAGTGAAAATGGGTCTGACACACACTGGCAGCAGGCAGGCAACTGAAATTAGATTAAAGTGTAAAAATAAAATGCCTTTTTTTATGCAAAGTCCTTTGCCACACGGTATGAGTGGTGGGCACTGGAAGTTGGCACACTACAGTCAGTGGAAGTGGGCCTGACACACACTGGCAGCAGGCAGGAAACTGAAATTAGATTAAAGTGTAAAAATGAAATGCCTTTTTTTATGCAAAGTCCCGTGCCACATGGTATGAGTGGTGGGCACTGGCAGTGGGCAAACTACAGTCAGTGGAAGTGGGCCTGACACACACTGGCAGCAGGCAGGAAACTGAAATTAGATTAAAGTGTAAAAATGAAATGCCTTTTTTTATGCAAAGTCCCGTGCCACATGGTATGAGTGGTGGGCACTGGCAGTGGGCAAACTACAGTCAGTGGAAGTGGACCTGACACACAATGGCAGCAGGCAGGCAACTGAAATTAGATCAAAGTGTACAAATGAAATGCCTTTTTTATGCAAAGTCCTGTGCCACACGGTATGGGTGGTGGGCACTGGCAGTGGGCACACTACAGTCAGTGGAAGTGGACCTGACACACACTGGCAGCAGGCAGGCAACTGAAATTAGATTCAAGTGTAAATATTAAATGCCTTTTTTTTATGCAAAGTCCTGTGCCACATAGTATGGGTGGTGGGCACTGGCAGTGGGCACACTACAGTCAGTGGAAGTGGACCTGACACACACTGGCAGCAGGCAGGCAACTGAAATTAGATTAAAGTGTAAAAATTAAATGCCAGTGTCCTGTGCCACACGGTATGAGTGGTGTGCACTGGCAGTGGGCACACTACAGTCTGTGGGCCTGCAACCTCTCACACACGGGCAGGCCAGACAACTTCAATATATATATGGAGAAAAAAAAAAAAAAAAAAAACTTACTAATGTAGCAGCCCTAAAAATGGCTTTTTGGGGTGCAGTGACACTGTCCTTACAGCAGATGAGTCTGTGGAAACAGAACACTGGCCTATCTAACGCTTTCCCTATGAATTCAGAATCATCAGCACAGCAGCAGCTGCAGTCTCCCTGCTCTCACTAACACACTGCAGCTTCAGACTGAATCTAAAATGGCTGCCGTTTTTATAGGAGGTTTGAAGGTGTGGGAGGGAGGGTGCTGATTGGCTGGAATGTGTCTGCTGACTGTGAGGTATAGGGTCAAAGTTTGCTCAATGATGATGTATAGGGGACGGACCGAACATCGCATATGTTCGCCCGCCGCGACGAACGCGAACAAGCGATGTTCGCCGGTAACTGTTCGCCGACGAATAGTTCGGTACATCACTAATGATGGGAGTCCTAAAGGAGTTATACAGGAATGGATAATGATGACCTATCCTTCAGCATCTGACGAGTACAGCAAGCTACCGGCAGCTCTCCAGGCACAGTGCCGTATATTGTACAGCGGCTGTATTTGGTAATGCCACTTAGCCCTATTCACTACAATATCAGATGGCCTAGGAAAAGGCCATAGTGTTCACTGAGCGCTGACCTCTTCTACCAACTGATTGGCAGGGGTCCCAGGTGTCCCACCAATCTAAAAATCTACAGTATCTGATATCTAATATAAATGACCGTTTAACCACTTTAAAGAACTGTCTAAGTTATAACTACAATTTGACAGCCAATATCTTGTAATCTGCTTTACTGTTACATTCTTATGCTTTTACATATAACTAATTCTATCTTTATCATATTTTAGTCCATTACTTTATATACATACAGGGGACCTTTATTAATGATATACACAACAGTAGTGGCATATTAAAGTTGCAGGTTTTGTTGCACAACATTTTTGTGGCAAAATCTGTGACTATTTCCTGCTCATGCCACTTTTGAGAAATGGCAAGAATAGGGGGCAAGGCATGGGTGGGGAAGCCTGTGGGCCCATTTGGGCTCATTTATTATTTTCCACGCCAGTTTTTGACCTGGAAAATTGATTAAATATATGTCAGCAATGGGGCTGGAACAGAATTAAGTCTGTCACATGGCCTGCCAGAAGAAGCGCCAAACTTTTGTAGAGGCCTGCACTTCTATATAACTTTAATACTTCCTTCGGTAGCGCAGACGAACTTGAACTTGTGTGGAACATGCCGGTCCTAATAAATTTGCCACCCAGTATTTATATACCTCCTAATTAGATTTATTTACTTTTTTGATCAAGGGGCCTTTAAATATTCTTTTCTGAGAAAGAAATGAGATTCAAGCAAACAAAAATGTCATAACTATTCCTCATAAATTGCCTTCCAGTAATTCAAATATTCTGATCTTTTTATTACATCTGAAATATTTTGCTAAAAGTCATGCTGGTTTGTAACAAAATAAAACTGTGACAAAATAACTTAAATTGCAATATAATGTAAAATAAAACTAAAATATTGTGATAAAATCTCTATACACAAGATGTTGCAGAAAATAAAAAAAATAAAAATCAATACCACAATCATTTTTAATATAGCAAACAAAGATCTAAGTTTGTTTAAGATTGTGGGGAATAGTTCTTACGTTGTTGCTCATTTTGTAAGGAGAAAGTCAAAAAATTCTTATTAATACTCATTATTTACATAGCATCAACATACTGTATTCTACAGAAGTTTATTAGAGGTTACTGTACATAGACAAACAAAATCATACATTACATAGCAACAAACCAATCAATAATTAAAACAACAGGAAAATATGAAAATATAGCTGACACAAAAGGGAAAACATGTTTATTTTGTACAATGGTCCAGCCAACTAAATAATGGAGAACATACAAATATCAGTATCTTCAGTGCTTCTGAGTGCATTAGATGTGGTGAAAATTGTTAGATGAAAGGATCTGAGGAATGGTTTTGAAGGGAATACAAGGAGAAGGGTTAGATTAGTGATTGTAAAAGCCTACCCTAAAGAAATGTTTTAAGGATATGCCTAAAATTGTCAGAGTTGGGAAATAACTAGAGATGAGCGAACACCTGGATGTTCGGGTTCGAGAAGTTCGCCGAACTTCCGAAAATGTTCGGGTTCGAGATCCGAACTCGACCCGAACTTTATCCCGAACCCGAACACCATGGAAGTCAATAGGGACCCGAACTTTTGGGCACTAAAAAGGCTGTAAAATAGTCCAGGAAAGGGCTAGAGGGCTGCAAAAGGCAGCAAAATGTAGGTAAATGCCCTGCAAACAAATGTGGATAGGGAAATGAATTAAAATAAAATAAATAAAAATTAACCAATATCAATTGGAGAGAGGTCCCACAGCAGAGAATCATGCGTCATATCACCCACCACTGGAGAAGGTCACTTTCAGTTATTTCGGCCCCAGCACCCAGACAGAGGAGAGAGGTCCCACAGCAAGGAATCATGCGTCATATCACCCACCACTGGAGAAGGCCACTTTCAGTTATTTAGGCCAAGCACCCAGACCGAGGAGAGAGGTCCCACAGCAAGGAATCATGCGTCTTTTCACTCACCACTAGAGAAGGCCACTTTCAGTTATTTAGGCCCCATCACCCAGACAGAGGAGAGAGGTCCCACAGCAAGGAATAAGGAGTCATATCACCCACCACTGGAGAAGGCCACTTTCAGTTATTTCGGCCCAAGCACCCAGATAGGGGAGAGGTTCATTCAACTTTGGGTTGCACCGCAAGATCATGGTAAAATTAAAAAAATGAGGATTCACTAAAGAAGTGCCCCGGAGTACAAGAATACATGGTTGAGGGGGAGGCAGTTATAAATGTCTATTCTGCACAAGGGAGGCACAGGTCCTGTGGGATCCATGCCTGGTTCATTTTTATGAACGTCAGCTTGTCCACGTTGGCTGTGGACAGGCGGCTGCGTTTGTCAGTAATGACGCCCCCTGCTCTGCTGAATACACGTTCAGACAAAACGCTGGCCGCTGGGCAGGCCAGCACCTCCAAGGCATAAAATGCTAACTCTGGCCACGTGGACAATTTGGGGACCCAGAAGTTCAATGGGGCCGAACAATCAGTCAGTACGTGGAGGGGTGTGCAGACGTACTGTTCAACCATGTTAGTGAAATGCTGCCTCCTGCTAACACGTTCCGTATTAGGTGGTGGTGCAGTTAGCTGTGGCGTGGAGACAAAACTTTTCCACATTTCTGCCATGCTAACCCTTCCCTCAGAGGAGCTGGCCGTGACACTGCTGTGTTGGCGACCTCTTGCTCCTCCTCTGCCTTTGCCTTGGGCTTCCACCTGTTCCCCTGTGACTTTTGGGAATGCTCTCAGGAGCGCGTCTACCAGCGTGCGCTTGTATTCGCCCATCTTACTATCACGCTCCAGTGCAGGAAGTAAGGTCTGCACATTGTCTTTGTAACGGGGATCCAGCAGGGTGGCAACCCAGTAGTCCGCACACGTTAAAATGTGGGCAACTCTGCTGTCGTTGCGCAGGCACTGCAGCATGTAGTCGCTCATGTGTGCCAGGCTCCCCAGAGGTAAGGACAAGCTGTCCTCTGTGGGAGGCGTATCGTTATCGTCCTCCGTATCACCCAGCCACGCACCAGTGAGGCTGTGTCGGGTGCCACCCAGCTGTGAACCTGCTTCATCCTCCTCCTCCTCCACATCCTCCTCATCCTCCAGTAGTGGGCCCTGGCTGGCCACATTTGTACCTGGCCTCTGCTGTTGCAAAACCCTCCCTCTGAGCCACTTCTAAGAGACTGGCCTGAAAGTGCTAAAAATGACCCCTTATCTTCCTCAACCTCCTCCTGGGCCACCTCCTCTTCCATCATCGCCCTAAACGTTTTTCAAGGAGACATAGAAGTGGTATTGTAACGCTGATAAAGGTGTCATCGCCACTGGCCATGTTGGTGGGCACACAGGTCTCGCATGGAGGCCCAATCATTGGTGGTGAAGTGGTGCTGTTCCGCAGTGTGACTGATGCGTGCGTGCTGCAGCTGAAACTCCACTATGGCCTGCTGCTGCTCGCATAGTCTCACCAGCATGTGCAAGGTCAGGTTCCACCTAATGGGCACGTCGCATATGAGGCGGTGAGCGGGAAAGCTGAAGTTCCACTGTAGTGCAGACAGGCGAGCAGCGGCAGGATGTGAACGCCGCACAGACGGCCCTCACTTTATGCAGCAGCTCTGACATGTCAGGGTAGTTGTGAATTAATTTCTGCACCACCAAATTCAACACATGCGCCAAGCAAGGGATGTGCGTAAAACCGGCTAGTCCCAGAGCTGCGACGAGATTTCGCCCATTATCGCACACCACCAGGCCGAGCTTGAGGCCCACCGGCAGAAACCACTCGTCGGTCTGTTGTTCAATACCCCGCAACAACTCCTGCGCGGTGTGGGGCCTGTCCCCCAAACATATGAGTTTCAGAATGGCCTGCTGACGTTTACCCTAGGCTGTGCTAAAGTTGGTGGTGAAGGTGTGTGGCTGACTGGATGAGCTGGTGGAAGCAGAGTAGGAGGAAGCCGAGAAGAAGGAGGCTACAGGAGGCAAAGAATGATGCCCTGCTATCCTTGGCGGCGGAAGGACATGCGCCATGGAACTCTCCGACTGGGGCCCAGCCGCCACTACATTTACCCAGTGTGCAGATAGGGAGATATAGCGTCCCTGGCCGTGCTTACTGGTCCACGTATCTGTGGTTAGGTGGACCTTGCCACAGATGGCGTTGCGCAGTTCACACTTGATTTTATCAGATACTTGGTTGTGCAGGGAAGGCACGGCTGTCTTGGAGAAGTAGTGGCGGATGGGAACAACATATTGTGAGACAGCAATGGCCATCAGCTGTTTGAAGCTGTCAGTGTCCACCAGCCCGAATGACAGCATTTCAGGGGCCAAGAGTTTAGAAATGCTGGCATTCAGGCACAGGGCTGGGGGTAGGGGCCTGAATGCCAGCATTTCCAGGGGTAGCTAGGTGGGAATTTACGAGGCCGAGTCAGCAGCAAAAGAGTGAGAAGGGGGAGCCTGAGTGAGTTCCTTGCTTTTAAGGTGTTTACTCCACTGCAGTTCATGCTTTGCATGTAGATGCCTGGTCATGCAGGTTATGCTAAGGTTCAGATTGTTAATGCCTCGCTTCAGGCTCTGATGGCACAGCGTGCAAACCACTCGGGTCTTGTCGTCAGCACATTGTTTAAAGAAGTGCCATGCCAGGGAACTCCTTAAAGCTGCCTTTGGGGTGCTCGGTCCCTGGTGGCGGTGGCCAGTAGCAGGCAAACTCTATTGGCGGCTGCTGTTCTGCTTTTGCCCCCTGCTCCCTCTTGCTACGCTGTTGGCTCGGTCTCACCGCTGCCTCTTCTTCTGAACTATGAAAGTCAGTGGCTCGACCTTCATTCCATGTGGGGTCTAGGACCTCATCGTCCCCTGCATATTCTTCCACACAGTCTTCCTCACTGACCTCCTGTTCGGTCTGCACTCTGCAGAAAGACGCAGAAGTTGGCACCTGTGTTTCGTCACCATCAGAGACGTGCGTACTCCGATGAGGTGGTATTCCCATGTCCTCATCATCAGGAAACATCAGTGGTTGTGCATCAGTGCATTCTATGTACACCACTGGGGAAGGGCTAGGTGGATTCCCTTGGGAAACCCTGCCAGCAGAGTCTTCAAACAGCATAAGAGACTGCTGCATAATTTGAGGCTCAGACAGTTTCCCTGATATGCATGGGGGTGATGTGACAGACTGATGGACTTGGTTTTCAGGAGCCACCTGTGCTCTTTCTGCAGAAGACTGGGTGTGAGATAATGTTGTAAACGTGCTGGATCCACTGTCGGCCACCCAATTGACTAGCGCCTGTACCTGCTCAGGACTTACTATCCTTAGAAGGGCATTGGGCCCCACCAAATATCGCTGTAAATTCTGCCTGGTACTGGAACCTGAGGTAATTGGTTCACTAGGACGTGTGGCTGTGGCAGAATGGCCACGTCCTTTTTCCAGCACCAGAGGGTCCACTAACAGCACCACGACCGCGTCCGCGTCCCTTACTAGATGTTTTACTCATTGTTACCGTTCACCAAGCACCACAATAAGAAAAAAAATATTTGGCCTAATGTATTGATTTCAAATTCAGGCCTATTTTTACAGGCACCTAACACTATCTGCCTATTTATTTATGTACCTTATTATACTAATCCAGTAGTAACCACTGATTTAGGGGAATATCTATTATAGGGCTACTTTTTAGTCCCTGGATAAAAGGTATCTTTTTATAGACAGATTTACACTTGGAGATGTACAGTAGCGTGTGAAAAAATTTGTAGGATTATGCCTTCAGCAATTGTATTTTAACACTTTGTGTAATATGCTCTTTAACGGACAGAAATACAATCGGAGATGCACGGTAGCGTGTGAAGTTATTGAGGATGACCCTCTCAGCACTTGTATATACACCTTGAGTGTAATATACCCTTTTAACTGACAGATTAACACTTGGCCTGCAACAGCTGGAACACCAGATTCAGGGTATTGCTATATTGGCAAGTGAATTTCACCCCAGAACAAAATCTATCCTTTGCCGGACACTATTAAACTTGGCCAGCCACAGCTGAAACCACTGATGTATGGTATTGCTATTTTGGCAATTTAATTTCACCCCAGAACAAAATATACCCTGTTACAGACAGATTTCAACTAAGCCTGCAACAGCTGGTTCACCAGATTCAGGTTATTGCTATATTGGCAATTGAATTTCACCCCGAAACAAAATATATCCTGTTACAGACAGATTTAAACTAGGCCTGCAACTGCTGGAACACCAGATTCAGGGTATTGCTATATTGGCAAGTGAATTTCACCCCAGAACAAAATATATGTTTTGCCGGACACTATTATACTTTGCCAGACACTGTTGGGACACCAAATTTAGGGTATTGCTATTTTGGCAATTGAATTTCACCCCAATGCACAAAATATGTTTTGCTGGACACTATTATACTTTGCCAGCCACTGCTGGGACACCAGATTCAGGGTATTGCTATTTTGGCAAGATGTAGATTTCTACTTGTTTAAATTGTGAGCAAAATGGAACTATAATACGCGGGTTCTCTGTATTCCGACCCTTATCTTTCTTATTATCCTGGAAGAATTCTTCTCTTTTCATTTTTCTCACTTTTTCCAAAGCTAAATCTAGCACACCCTGGGGGTATTCCTTATCCAGGAATTGTTGTTTCATTTTAACTGCTTCACTTTCAAAATCCTTTTCCTGCATACAGTTTCGTTTAATGCGTCGAAACTGACTTACTGGAACGTTGATAAGCCATCTCGGGAGATGGCAGCTATCAAACTTAATGTAGCTATTTCTCGCCACTTCTTTAAAATGCGTGCTGCATATCAAATTCTCCCCTTCTACTCTGATATCGAGGTCTAGGAATTCAATTTTTTCATGGCTTATGGTGGGAGTAAATATTACATTTTTACTATTGTTGTTAATATTTTGTAAAAATTGATCCAATGCAGTTTGGGAGTCTTGCCAGATGAATATAATATCATCAATATAGCGCCGCCAGAGCACCAGACCCGCCCCCATAATTGGCTGGATGGTCTCCAATTCCCATTGGGCTAAAAATAAATTCGCATAACTGGGGGCGAATCTGGTGCCCATGGCGGTGCCAGTCCTCTGTAGATAAAAAGACCCATTAAAGGAAAAATAATTATGGGTTAGAATATATCTGACCCCTTCCAATATGAAGAGTATTTGCTCCTCATTCATAACTTTCTTATCACTTAACTGTACACGAAGGGCCTCAATACCTGCATCGTGATCTATGATTGTATACAGGGAGCCCACGTCTAGTGTCCCCAACATCCAATTCTTCTCCCACTTGATCGTCTCCAGGACCTTCACAATTTTTACTATAAAATGTGCAATTGAATTTCACCCCAGAACAAAATATATTCTGTTACTGACAGATTTAAACTAAGCCTGCAACTGCTGGAACACCAGATTCAGGGCATTGCTATTTTGGCAATTGAATTTCACCCCAGAACAAAATATATGTTTTGCCGGACACTATTGTACTTTGCCAGCCAGTGCTGGGACACCAGATTCAGGGCATTGCTATTTTGGCAATTGAATTTCATCCCAGAACAAAATATATGTTTTGCTGGACACTATTATACTTTGCCAGCCACTGCTGGGACACCAGATTTATGGTATTGCTATTTTGGCAAATAAATTTCACCCCAGAACAAAATATATTTTTTGCCGGACACTATTATACTTTGCCAGCCAGTGCTGGGACACCAGATTCAGGGTATTGCTATTTTGGCAATTGAATTTCATCCCAGAACAAAATATATGTTTTGGCGGACACTATTATACTTTGCCAGCCACTGCTGGGACACCAGATTCAGGGTATTGCTATTTTGGCAATTGAATTTCACCCCAGAACAAAATATATGTTTTGCCGGACACTACAATTGTTTGCCAGCCACTGCTGGGACACCAGATTCAAGGTATTGCTATTTTGGCAATTGAATTTCATCCCAGAACAAAATATATGTTTTTGAGGACAATATGAATCCTGGCCTGCAACTGCTGGAACACTAGATTCAGGGTATTGCTATTTTAGCAATTGAATTTCACCCCAGAACAAAATATATGTTTTGGCGGACACTATTATACTTTGCCAGCCACTGCTGGGACGCCAGATTCAGGATATTGCTATTTTGGCAATTTAATTTCATCCCAGAACAAAATATATGTTTTGCCGGACACTATTATACTTTGCCAGCCACTGCTGGGGCACCAGATTCTGGGTATTGCTTTTTTGGCAATTGAATTTCACCCCAGAACAAAATATACCCTGTTACGGACAGATTTCAACTAAGCCTGCAACAGCTGGAACACCAGATTCAGGGTATTGCTATTTTGGCAATTGAATTTCACCCCAGAACAAAATATATGTTTTTGCAGACAATTTGAATCCTGGCCTGCAACTGCTGGAACACTAGATTCACGGTATTGCTATTTTAGCAATTGAATTTCACCCCAGAACAAAATATATGTTTTGGCGGACACTATTATACTTTGCCAGCCACTGCTGGGACGCCAGATTCAGGGTATTGCTATTTTGGCAATTGAATTTCATCCCAGAACAAAATATATGTTTTGCCGGACACTATTATACTTTAAAAAACAATTAATTAGTCACCAGTGAAGATCCTATGGTACTACGCTGCAGGTCTTATATGTGTGCGGAGATCAGTTCACACTTTGCGGTATAGAGAGAAAGGGGTTAAGACCGCGCGTCCAACAATCAGGTGTATACTTCTTCTGGGAGAAAAAGGATCCAAGGTGGAGTCAAATCCCAGATGCCTTCACCTCGTAAAGGGCTCTGCGGATATCCAGAAATACATATAATCGTGAAATACCGTTCAGACACTTTCCCCACTCAGTTTCTCCAGTCTACTTACTAGATGCCGGCAGATCTTATGTAGTGGTAAATCTCAATTATGGTGTCTTTCTTCATCGATATACATACTTCATGCACTATAAGGCAATAAAACACTCCACTGGGGCAGTAATTCCTTAAAACATTGTTGCCAATTTTTTATTATATACTCACAAGAGTCAGAATTAAAACAGCATTAAGCACATCCAGTCGCTTGCCCGACCCGGGTTTCACTCACAGAGCTTCGTCAGGGGCGTCTACTTCCTCCCCCACCCCATCCTCTTTTTAAACCATTTCCTGCTCTTTTTAACCCTTACATATCACGGATAAAACATTAAAATACCTATTTCAATGGAAACTATAAAGAATAATTCGCATGATGCGATTTCTCCTCACTGAATTATTCGCATGATCCGATTTTTTCACTAAAAACTATTTTATGCATGCCTGTTCACAAGCTTGATCTGATGTCAAAATCAACATTTAAACCTTTAGGCTGTAAGGTTCCCAATTCATAAATCCAGCGTGCCTCGCATCGATCTATTTTGGACATATAATCGCCACCCCTCCAGTTCTTTTCAACCAATTCCAGTCCCATAAATCTCAAACCACAGGGATTTTTTTGGTGTCTTAATTTGAAATGTCTAGAAACTCCATGTGTTTCAAGGCCTTTTTTTATATTATTCACGTGTTCATACAGTCGTGTTTTGATCTTGCGTGTGGTTCTGCCCACATACTGGAGGCCACACGGGCACTCCAGCATGTAGACAGCCCCAATGCTTTCACATGACAAATTGCCTTTTATTTTTAGATCTAAATTTTTTGAATTAGAGTGAACTATTACTGTTTTACTTTCTCTTTCTTTCGAATGCCTCGATTTACACGCAGCGCAAAAACCGCACCAATTAAAGCAATTGCGCATTTTATTCTTTTTATCTTCTGGAATTGCACTATGTACAATTTTATTCTTTATATTCGGGGCCTTTTTAAACACTATTTTCGGTCTCTCTGGGATTTTTGTTCCTATGACTGGGTCGTTTCTAAGGATAGCCCAATTTTTCTTAATTATGTTTTTCAATTGATTCGCTTGAGTGTTATATCCTGTCATAAAGCAGAAATTAAAGTCAGTTGTAATTTTCTTTTTTGTTTCTCTCACTTCCTTTCTCTATATTCTCACTATGGCTTGCTAGTTCTTTCTCGCAATAACCCTTTTCTATGAACCTCTTCTGTATGATGCGGCTCTGCTCCCTAAAAACCGCAACGTCTGAACAATTCCGGTGGATTCTTGCGATCTGACCCTTAGGGATGTTCTTAAGCCATGGTTGGTAATGGCAACTGTCTATACTGATATATCCATTAACATCTGTCTTTTTAAAAAAGGTTTTAGTTTTAAAAATTCCATCTTGTGCATAAATTGTCAGATCTAAAAAATCCACCGTAACATGACTCATGCAACTAGTAAATCTTAAATTCCACTGATTGTCATTCAAATGTTCAATAAATTCTCGCAAACCCTCTTCCTTTCCTTCCCAAACCAGCAGGCAGTCATCGATATATCTTTTCCAGATATTCAATTTGCCCTTTTCTCCAGCTTTGCCGTGTATTGGATCGATAAAAACTTTCTCCCAGGCTGTCATAAAAATATTCGCGAAACTGGGGGCGAATTTCGCCCCCATCGCCGTCCCGACTTGCTGCACATAATAGATTCCTTTGAAACAGAAATAATTGTGCTCCAAGCAAAATTGTACACATTCTAATATAAAATTAGCCTGTTCAGGATTCATTGATGTGTCCCCATCTAAAGCATCCTTAACTGCACGTAACCCCAGATCCTTTGGTATTACAGTATATAGGGAACAAACATCAACTGTTGCGATCCAAATGTTCTCATTCCAATTTTCAGATTGCCTTATTAATTCCATGACACTACTCGAGTCTTTCAAATAAGAGGGAGCTGCAACTGCATATTTTTGAAGAAATTTATCTACATATTCGGTCACCCTACTGGTCAGGGAATTAATTCCCGACACAATAGGGCGCCCCGGTGGATTAACTGTATCTTTGTGAAGCTTGGGTAATTGATATATTACTGGCGTTACTGGATTCTTAATCTGTAAATATTCCAGTTCCCTCTTATTCAAGATTCCTCGATCATGTCCTTTTTTCAACATTTGGTACAGTTTTATTTTTATAATTTTTTAGTTTTATTTTTATAATTTTCTACCGGATTGCTTTTAAGTCTGGCATAAGTTACCTGGTCACTCAAGCGAATCAATTGAAAAACATAATTAAGAAAAATTGGGCTATCCTTAGAAACGACCCAGTCATAGGAACAAAAATCCCAGAGAGACCGAAAATAGTGTTTAAAAAGGCCCCGAATATAAAGAATAAAATTGTACATAGTGCAATTCCAGAAGATAAAAAGAATAAAATGCGCAATTGCTTTAATTGGTGCGGTTTTTGCGCTGCGTGTAAATCGAGGCATTCGAAAGAAAGAGAAAGTAAAACAGTAATAGTTCACTCTAATTCAAAAAATTTAGATCTAAAAATAAAAGGCAATTTGTCATGTGAAAGCATTGGGGCTGTCTACATGCTGGAGTGCCTGTGTGGCCTCCAGTATGTGGGCAGAACCACACGCAAGATCAAAACACGACTGTATGAACACGTGAATAATATAAAAAAAGGCCTTGAAACACATGGAGTTTCTAGACATTTCAAATTAAGACACCAAAAAATCCCTGTGGTTTGAGATTTATGGGACTGGAATTGGTTGAAAAGAACTGGAGGGGTGGCGATTATATGTCCAAAATAGATCGATGCGAGGCACGCTGGATTTATGAATTGGGAACCTTACAGCCTAAAGGTTTAAATGTTGATTTTGACATCAGATCAAGCTTGTGAACAGGCATGCATAAAATAGTTTTTAGTGAAAAAATCGGATCATGCGAATAATTCAGTGAGGAGAAATCGCATCATGCGAATTATTCTTTATAGTTTCCATTGAAATAGGTATTTTAATGTTTTATCCTTGATATGTAAGGGTTAAAAAGAGCAGGAAATGGTTTAAAAAGAGGATGGGGTGGGGGAGGAAGTAGACGCCCCTGACGAAGCTCTGTGAGTGAAACCCGGGTCGGGCAAGCGACTGGATGTGCTTAATGCTGTTTTATTTCTGACTCTTGTGAGTATATAATAAAAAATTGGCAACAATGTTTTAAGGAATTACTGCACCAGTGGAGTGTTTTATTGCCTTATAGTGCATGAAGTATGTATATCGATGAAGAAAGACACCATAATTGAGATTTACCACTACATAAGATCTGCCGGCATCTAGTAAGTAGACTGGAGAAACTGAGTGGGGAAAGTGTCTCAACGGTATTTCACTATTATACTTTGCCAGCCACTGCTGGGGCACCAGATTCAGGGTATTGCTTTTTTGGCAATTGAATTTCTCCCCAGAACAAAATATACCCTGTTACGGACAGATTTCAACTAAGCCTGCAACAGCTGGAACACCAGATTCAGGGTATTGCTATTTTGGCAATTGAATTTCACCCCAGAACAAATATACCCTGTTACTGACAGATTTAGGGTATTGCTATTTTGGCAATTGAATTTCACCCCAGAACAAAATATATGTTTTGGCGGACACTATGAATCTTGGCCTGCAACAGCTGGGGCACCAGATTCAGGGTATTGCTTTTTTGGCAATTGAATTTCTCCCCAGAACAAAATATACCCTGTTACGGACAGATTTCAACTAAGCCTGCAACAGCTGGAACACCAGATTCAGGGTATTGCTATTTTGGCAATTGAATTTCACCCCAGAACAAATATACCCTGTTAATGACAGATTTAGGGTATTGCTATTTTGGCAATTGAATTTCACCCCAGAACAAAATATATGTTTTGCCGGACACTATTATACTTTACCAGCCTGTTTTTAAAATGTTCGGGTTGTGTCCGTGTCACAAACACCCCAAAATTCGGTACGAACCCGAACTATGCTCGAACTGTTTGCTCATTACTAGTAATGATCACTGTACTAGCAATGATCTCTTATGGTGAACTGTAATACCTTTGTTCCCCCCAGAGCCAGATTCCACATTAACCAGGGTTAAGCGGCTTTACCTTGTGCTGATATGTCAGTATCTCCGCGTCCCAGGATGGTATCTGCGGCGTGTTCTGAGGCTGATTGGCAGGCACAGTTCAGTATTAGCTGCACGTAGAGTCGCGCTCCGGCTGGTAGCGCGGCTCCTCCAGTACACGCTTGTGGTTCGCAAGCGAATGGCGCGGGAGTGACGTCACTGACTGTCACTACGGTGAGTCACAGGTACCACTAACTCGCTATCCTTCGTCAGGAGTGCTTCCCTGGTTGCAAGAAACTCCCCTATATCTATATATATATATATATATATATATATATATATATAGTCTTGTGCCTGCATACTTAATCACCTTATCAACTGCCAGCCATTAAGAATCGGGTTTGTTATAACATTGCCATTTTATTAATCAAAGGCATATATCTCTATCTCACTATTAAGGCCAATCGGGACAAGTGTGTTCATACAAAAAATCATTCTAGTTTCATGTTCGGACATTTTTTTTATAAAATCACCTCCCCTCCTATCTCTCCTTACCAACTCCAGCCCACAAAATTTTGACCCTTTAAATTTTCCTTGATGTTTGTCCTTATAGTGGCATGAAAGAGGATGTCCTGTGTATTTTCTATCTATGTTATAAACATGCTCAGGTATTCTTTTCTTTAATGATCTTTTAGTATGGCCAATGTATATTTTCTCACAGGGGCAAGTAATGGCATATATTATGCCCTGGCTATTACATGAAATTAAATAATCACTTTTATATCTATATGTGCCTTCTGAGTTTTTCATAACTGTCTGTGGTTTACTTTCTTGCACTTTTTTACATCCCATGCATTTTCTGCATGGAAAGAAACCTTTCAACATCATCCTATTATTACGTTGTTCATTCCGTTTACTGACCATGCATTTATCATTGTGTACCAAAGAGTTACATAAATTTCGTGCCCTCCGAAAAATAAAAGTTGGGGCCTCAGGGACCAATTCTCCTATTATCTTGTCCTCCTTAAGTATTTCCCAATGTTTGCCCATTATCTTTTTTAATTTGGGTGTTTGACTATTATACGGCACGATGATAGGGGGGAAGGTCCGTTCACCCTCCTCTTCCCTTACTGCTGCTGTTTTATCCTCCAGTAAAGTATGCCTTTCTATTTGTTTGATTTCTGCCCTGCAACTTATGAGTTGCTCATGATTATACCCTTTTGTTTCAAATTTCTTTTGCATATGGTTAGCCTCTTCTTCATAATGTTAAAGTTTAGTGCAGTTTCTCCTTATCCACATAAACTGACTCCTCAGGAAATTTTCAAGCTAGCGAGGCAGATGGCAACTATCTATAGAGATGAAGCTATTGGCGTTGGTCGGTTTATTGTAGGTTCTAGTACAAATTGTATTACCCTCAATAAAAATGATTAAATCCAAAAAATGTATTTGTGTTTTACTATATGTAGGGGTAAATTCAAGATAAAACTCATTTTTATTAATATCCTCTAAAAACTCTTTTAAATCCTTCTCCTCACCATCCCCTATAAAAACTATGTCATCTATAAACCGATGCCACAGGACAAGGCCCGCCATTGCAGTGGTTGAATAGATGTTCCCACTGACCCACATACAAATTAGCGAATTCCGGTGCGAACCTCGTCCCCATGGCGGTCCCCCACTTCTGGAGGTAAAATTTTTTGTCATACATAAAATAATTCTTCTCTAAAATAAACTTAATGCAATCTCCCAAAAAATCGATTTGTGTTTGTTTCATTTCTCCTATGTTTTTTAAGAAAAATTGTGTTGCTTCCTGTCCTTTTTCATTTTCAATAACCGCATACAGCGATTTAACGTCCAGTGTGCCTAGTATATACGTTTCCTTCCACTCAACATCATTATTTTTAAAATATGTTTTGTGTCTTTTATGTAAGCGGGGAGGGCTTGTGCGTATGGTTGTATAAACTGATCGACGTATCGGAATAGACCACTAGTCAGGCATTCGATACCCGATACGATCGGTCTACCTGGCGGATTTGTAGAATCCTTGTGAATTTTAGGGTTATGATAGAGGGTAGCAATTTTTGGATGCTGAGTATATATATATATATATATAATTAGCTTCTTGTTTATTTAAGATACCTACATTTCTCCCTTTTTGGGTCAGGATTTTTAATTCTTTTTTTAAAACTTCCCATTGGATCATATTTTAACATTTAATAAGTTTTAGTGTAATTTAATATGTGCATGGTTTCCGTATAATATTTTTCCCTATCCATTATTACAATCCCCCCTCCCTTTATTGGCGGGGCATTTAATGATATTGTTGTTATTTTGCATGGATATGATGGCTCTTTGTTCCTCTCGGGAAATGTTGCTTAAATACTGTGGATTTTTTGGAATTCTGATCTTCCTAATTTCCCCCGTAGTCTGATTCATTAATGTATTAAGAGCCGCTGAATATTCTTGCAATGGGTTATAGATACTCCTAGGTTTTAGGTCAGTGTGGGTAAACTTGCCCTGTTTATCATTCTCTTTCCTTTTTATATTTATACCGTCCATCTTTTTATATT
Source organism: Bufotes viridis (assembly GCA_033119425.1). NCBI lineage: Eukaryota > Metazoa > Chordata > Amphibia > Anura > Bufonidae > Bufotes > Bufotes viridis. The sequence continues at coordinate 370,591,593 of CM065590.1, read as the reverse complement.
TTTTCATATGGTATCTTTTTTTAAATATTTATCCCATATATCCCATTTTTTGGTTGCTTCACCTCCCACAAAAAAATAAATGAAAAGTGATCAAAAAGTCATACAGAGCCCAAAATGGCATCAATGAAAAGTATAGATCATTTCGCAAAAAAATAGCACGCAGCTCCTTACATATATCTAGAGATGAGCAAATTTTTCAAAAATTCGATTCGCCGTTTTGCTGAGTTTAAAAAAAAAATAATTAAGTTTGATACAAATTTATTTGAGGCGAATTTCCTTAAAAAACGGCTATTTCCTGGCTTCAGAGAGTGGTGTATAACACTGTGCCTTGCAGTAACATGCATAAGGAGTCTGCTTTGGTAGTGAAATAATACAGTGAGTCTGTATGACATGCAGATGACAAACGTCACTCTTAGAATCACTGCACACTTCACTTATTTGGGCAGTCAAATAACCAAATTTGTACAAATAACTCAAGTATGAGCCTTACTGGTCGATGTTAGCCCCAAGAAGAAGCGTACTCCTTTTACACCGTTGTCAGCTGATTCCACATAGATGTCTACAGAATCTGTTCTATTAAATGCTTATACTAGTAGAGCCCCCCGACAGAGTAGAGAGGGTGTCAGCAGTTAGTTTGTGTTAACGTCACTGATTATTTTGCAGCAGCATGAGGAGACCACAGAGTGGCAAGTTGACAAAGTGCGGAGGTGGCAGCAGCATCAGAAGGCCAGAGAGTGGCAAGGTGACATAGTGTGGAGGTTGCAGCAGCATCAGGAGGCCACAGAGTGGCAAGGTGACATAGTATGGAGGTGGAAGCAGCATCAGGAGACCACAGAGTGGCAAGGTGACATAGTATGGAGATAGCAGAAGCATGAGGATACCACAGAGTGGCAAGATGACATACTGTGGAAGAGGCAGCAGCATGAGGAGACCACAGAGTGGCAAGATGACATACTGTGGAAGAGGCAGCAGCATGAGGAGACCACAGAGTGGCAAGGTGACATAGGGTGGAGGTGGCTGCAGAGGAGGCCACAGGAGACCACATAGTGACCCGGTGACAGAGTGGGGAGGTGGCAGCAGCATCAAGAGACCACAGGGTGGCAAGGTGATATAATGTAGAGGTGGCAGCAGCATCAGGAGAGCACAGATTGGCAAGGTGACAGTGTGGAGGTGGCAGCAACATAAGGAGACCACAGAGTGGCAAGGAGAATTAGTGTGGAGGTGGCAGCAGCATGAGGAGACCACAAAGTGGCAAGGTGACATAGTGTGGAGGTGGCAGCAGCATGAGGAGACCACAAGGTGGCCTGGTGACAGATTATGGAGGTGACAGCATAATCAGGAGATCACAGAGTGGCAAGGTGACATAGTGCAGAAGTGACAGCAGCATCAGGAGGCCACATAGTGGCAAGGTGACATAGTGTGGAGGTGGCAGCAGCATGAGGAGACCACAGAGTGGCAAGGTGACCTAGTGTGGAGTTGGCAGCAGCATATGGAGACCACAGAGTGGCAAGCTGACATAGTGTGGAGGTGGCAGCAGCATGAGGAGTCCACAGAGTGACATGGTGACAGAGTGTGGAGGGTGGTGGCAATAACAGTACCCGCTGATAATGGTGGGTGTAAGAAGGAGCACTTGGCATCAGATGTGTGGCATCTGGCGGGTTGTAGCATCAGAATAGTAGCTGAGGCCGGTAGCCAGAAGAAAATGGTCTCTTTTGCCAAGGTTTGGGTGAGGCAGCATGGATGATCTAATATGATGCATTAGGCATTGGTGGGTAGAAATCCTGGCTGATGCACAACTGATTCTTCTTGACGCTGCCCAATAGTCCAGCGGATCTTTAACCACTTCAGCCCCCCTACCTTAAACACCCTTAAAGACCAGGCCACTTTTTACAATTCTGCACTACACTACTTTCACCGTTTATTGCTCCGTCATACAACTTACCACACAAATGAATTTTACCTCCTTTTCTTCTCACTAATAGAGATTTCATTTGGTGCGATTTCATTCTTGGTGACATTTTTACTTTTTTTGCCATTAATACAAATTTAACGAAATTTTTGCAAAAAAATGACATTTTTCACTTTCTGTTGGAAAATTTATCAAATAAAACTACATTTCTCTATAAATTTTTCTCAAAATTTATTGTTCTACATGTCTTTGATAAAAAAAAAAATGCAATAAGTGTATATTTATTGGTTTGGATAAAAGTTATAGCGTTTACAAACTATGGTGCAAAAAAGTGAATTTCCGCACTTTGACTTTCTGAGCACCTGTCCTGTTTCCTGACGTACTACAATGCCCAGACAGTAGAAACACCCCATAAATGACCCCATTTCCGAAAGTAGACACCCTAAGGTATTCACTGAGGGGCATAGTGAGTTCATGGAAGTTTTTATTTTGTCACAAGTTAGCGGAAATAGATTATTTTTTTTTTTTTTTTTTACAAAGTCTCATATTCCACTAACTTGTGCCAAAAAATACAATTTTACATGAACTCACCATACCCCTCACGGAATACCTTGGGGTGTCTTCTTTCTAAAATGGGGTCACTTGTGTGGTATTTTTACTGCCCTGGCATTTTAGGGGCACCTAACCGTCAGAAGTAGTTTGGAATCCAAATGCGTAAAAATGTCCTGTGAAATTCTAAAGGTACTCATTGGATTTGGGGCCCCTGTGCGCATCTTGGATGCAAAAAAGTGCCACACATGTGGTATCGCCGTACTCAGGAGAAGTAGGGCAATGTGTTTTGGGGTGTATTTTTACATATACCCATACTGGGTGTGAAAAATATCTCTGTAAATGACAACTTTGTATAAAAATTTTTACAAAGTTGTCATTTACATAACTATTATATAGAGCCAATTGAATCAGATAAACAGACACTTTTTTATACCAGCGTCTGGTCTTTCGGGAAACCAAATAAGGGGCCAACATCTGGTCGTTGAAGTCCACCCCTCCCATGTGGAGGTTATAGTCGTGGACTGAGAGGGGCTTTTCAACGACACTGGTTGCCCGTTGAATTTGTACTGTCGTGTCTGCGTGAATGGAGGAGAGCATGTAAACGTCACGCTTGTCTCTCCATTTCACCGCGAGCAGTTCGTCGTTACACAGTGCAGCCCTCTGCCCCCTTGCAAGTCGGGTGGTAAAAAGCCGTTGGGGGTAGCCCCGGCGACTAGGTCGCGCGGTGCCGCAGCAGCCAATCTGTTCTAGGAACAAATGCTTGAAGAGGGCCACACTTGTGTAAAAGTTGTCCACGTAAAGATGGTACCCCTTGCCGAATAAGGGTGACACCAAGTCCCAGACTATCTTCCCACTGCTCCCCAGGTAGTCAGGGCAACCGACCGGCTCCAGGGTCTGATCTTTTCCCTCATAGATCCGAAATTTGTGCGTATAGCCTGTGGCCCTTTCACAGAGCTTATACAATTTGACCCCATACCGGGCGCGCTTGCTCGGGATGTACTGCTTGAAGCCAAGGCACCCGGTAAAATGTACAAGGGACTCGTCTACGCAGATGTTTTGAGCAGGGGTGTACAAATCTGCAAATTTCTGGTTGAAATGGTCTATGAGGGGCCGAATTTTATGGAGCCGGTCAAAAGCTGGGTGGCCTCTGGGACGGGAGGTGGTGTTGTCGCTAAAGTGCAGGAAACGCAGGATGGTCTCAAAACGTGTCCTGGACATGGCAGCAGAGTACATGGGCATGTGATGAATTGGGTTCGTGGACCAATATGACCGCAATTCATGTTTTTGGTTATGCCCATGCTGAGGAGAAGGCCCAGAAAAGTTCTAAGTTCGGAAACTTGGACTGGTTTCCACCGGAAAGGCTGGGCATAAGAGCTTCCCGGGTTGTCGGCGATAAATTGAGTGGCATATCTGTTTGTTCTGCCACGACTAAGTCAAAGAGCTCCGCAGTGAAAAACAGCTCAAAAAACCCCAGCGCCGATCCGATCTGAGCTGTTTCCACCCGAACTCCTGACTGGGCGGTGAAAGGGGGAACTAATGGTGCGGCTGAAGATGGGGGCTGCCAATCAGGGTTTGCCAGCACCTCAGGGACTCTAGGGGCTCTACTGGCCTGTTGTCTTTGTGGTGGCTGCGACGGGGAAACTATTGCACGTGCCACCGTACCAGCTTCAACTGCCCTTCCGGTGCTCGCCACTTCACCATGTTCTACGGCAGTGCTGGTAGAAGGTCCAGGACGGGCTGCGCTGCTGGTGTATGTCTCACCACGTAATCCGGCAGCGCCAGCCCCACTCTGCTGCCCTTGAAGTGGATCCTGCGCAACCTGTGGTCTAGCGACACGGGGCCGGGTACGCCTGGTTCTATCAGGGACCTCCATCTCCTCGTCAGAACTTTGGGTCAGAGAGCCACTGCTTTCTACAGGTTGGTATTCTGACCCACTGGATTCGTCAGATGAGGGTTCCCACTCCTCATCCGACTGGGTCAGAATCCTGTAGGCCTCTTCAGAGGAATACCCCTTGTTTGACATTTGGGCGTCTAAATTTAGGGGGTATTCCCTGAGACTACCCAAGAAAAAAAGCAAGCCTGTCTTACAATTGAGAGGGTAGCGAAGTACAGAAGCCGCTGCGATTGATAAAAAATATCAAAACTGATATTGGGCGACCGATCAGGCCCGATTGGGCAAACACTGCGTTTGGGGTGGAGGGCGAACTAAAGTGACACTAGTACTATTATATAACTGACCGTGATCAGTTCTGATCACTTACAGATACTATAAAAGTACAAACGCTGATTAGCGCTATGCTAATCAGCGAACCAGTGACTGCGGTGCGGTGGGCTTGGCGCTAACACTATCTACCTACCAAAGGGGACTAAACTAAGCTAAACCTAACAGTCAATCTTAGTGAAAAAAAAAAAGTGACAGTTTACACTGATCACTTTTTTCCCTTTCACTGGATGATTGACAGGTGCTGAAAGGGGGATCAAGGGGTTAATTTGGGTGATGGGGGGCTGATCAGGGGCTAATGTGTGGTGCTTGTGTGTACTCACAGTAGGTGTGCTCTCTCCTGGGTCCAACCGACGAAAAGGACCCAGGAGAGAGCACAGAAGCCATTTAATCCATCATATTTACTAATATGATGGGTTAAATGGCTCCTGATTCGTTTTTTTGAATGTCATCAGCCCGCCAGCGCTGCCGATTGGCTGGCAGGCTGATGACCAAGTTCTTCTAAATTCACCGAGATGCGCGATTTGCGCATGCGCGGGCGCTTATGCCCGAAATCTCGCGCATCGCGAGAGGACGCCCCGATGCGTCCACTCAGAAGATCCCGGCCGCCCGCAGGACGCAATCCTGCGTACGGCGGTCCGGGACTGGTTAATATGGGGTGGAAGGGTGCTGTCCAAGTATGCCACCACCTGCTGGTTCAGGTCCTGCTCCAGGTCTACCTGCTGATGCTGCTGGTAATGAGTTTCTTCACTACGCGAGTGAAGAAAGCTGCTCATCAGCAACTCTAGACTCAAGTTGCTGCTGATGGAACTGGAACTGCTCCTCCCCCCCCCCCCACACCTTACCACAGCAGCCATGGAGGAACGTGAGCGCAGAGGGCCTGCAAGAGAAAAAACGATGGCGCAAATAGGCAGCGGCCAATTGACTACATCTATTGTAGTTCAGTTTGTCCTCCCTCTCAGCAGGTGCAAAAAAGACCACCATTTTGGACCGGTGAGCAGGCATCCTATTGCAGAAACTACACTCCTCAAGTTCTTTAAAACTGATTTTACAAACTTTGTTAATCCTTTAGGTGTTCTACAAGATTAATGGAAAATGGAGATGAAATTTCTAAATTTCACTTTTTTGGCAGATTTTCCATTTTAATCCATTTTGTTTCTTTAACACATCGAGGGTTAACAGCCAAACAAAACTCAATATTCATTACACTGATTCTGCGGTTTACAGAAACACCCCACATGTGGTCGTAAACCGATGTAAGGGCACACGGCAGGGTGCAGAAGAAAATAATCGTCATATGTAGGGATGAGCGAACCCGAACTGGATAGTTCGGGTTCGTACCAAATTTTGGGGTGTTCGGGACACGGACCCGGACATTTTCAAAAAGGTTCGGGTTCGGGTCCATTGTTCGGTGATTTTTTCCCGCTTTCTGAAGGGCTGCGTAACAGCCAGTCAGCTAGCGTTTTACTTCTTGCCCTAAGAAGCCATCACAGCCATGCCTACTAATTGCATGGTGTGATTTACCAAGTGCAGCCTGTGACCTAGTCTCTATTTAAGCTGGAGTCACGTAGCACCGCACGTCACTCTGCTCTGATTAGTGTAGGGAGAGGAAGCAGCTTCTGTGAGGGCGAGATTAGGCAGGGAAAAGTCAGCTAAAACACCTAATGAAGTGCTCGATTTACAGCTGTGAATCATTCAACTTATGCAAGTTAATTGCTCACTAGTAGTGTTGAGCGAACAGTTCGAGCATAGTTCGGGTTTGTACCGAATTTTGGGGAGTCTGGGACACGGACATTTTCAAAAAAGTTCGGGTTCGTTGTTCGGCGACTACTTCCCGCTTTCTGAAGGGCTGCACAGCAGCCAATCATCTAGCGTTTTACTTCTTGCCCCTAAGAGCCCATCACAGCCATGCCTACTAATGGCATGGCTGTGATTGGCCAAGTGCAGCATGTGACCCAGCCTCTATTTAAGCTGGAGTCACGTAGCGCCGCACGTCACACTGCTCTGATTAGTGTAGGGAGAGGACGCAGCTTCTGTGAGGGCGAGATTAGGCAGGGAAAAGTCAGCAACAGCAACTAATGAACGGATCGATCTACAGCTGTGAATGATTGAACTTCTGCTAGTTACTTGCTCACTGGTTTTTAGGCTGCACAGAGCGTTTTTCTGTCACTTATTTTTTAGGGTGATCGGCCATTTTGTGACTTGTGGTGCACCAGAACAAGCTGCCATCAAGTCCATAAATCCATCAATACTAGTTTTTTTTTGTTGCTATATCCTACATCAGTGGCTTGGCTGTGCTAATTGTCACCCCTAGAAACTAAGGATAGCAATTTCTATATTTTATTAAGGGCTTAAATACAATTGCCCAAATACCAATCCCCTAAATCTGGTGTTCCAGCTTTGGCTAGCCAAGTATAATACTGTCTGCAGTCTGGCAAAGGATAGGTTATTTTATGTGGTGAAATTCAATTGCCAAAATAGCAATACCCTGAATCTGGTGTCCCAGCTGTTGCAGGCCAAGATTCATAGTGTCTGCAAAAACATATATTTTATTCTGGGGTGAAATTCAATTGCCAAAATAGCAGTACCATAAATCAGTCTTTTCAGCTGTGGCTGGCAAAGTATAATAGTGTTCGCCAAAACATATATTTTGTTCTGGGGTGAAATTCAATTGCCAAAATAGCAATGAATTTGAAATCAATACATTGGGCCAAATATTTTTTTTCTTATTGTGGTGCTTGGTGAACGGTAACAATGAGGAAAGCATCTAGTAAGGGACGCGGTCGTGGTGGTGTTAGGGTACCCTCTGGTGCTGGGAGAGGACGTGGCCATTCTGCCACAGCCACACGTCCTAGTGAACCAACTACCTCAGGTTCCAGTACCCGCCAGAATTTACAACGATATTTGGTGGGGCCCAATGCTGTTCTAAGGATGGTAAGGCCTGAGCAGGTACAGGCGCTAGTCAATTGGGTGGCTGACAGTGGATCCAGCACGTTCACATTATCTCCCACCCAGTCTTCCGCAGAAAGCGCACAGGTGGCACCTGAAAACCAAGCCCATCAGTCTGTCACATCACCCCCATGCATATCAGGGAAACTGTCTGAGCCTCAAGTTATGCAGCAGTCAATTATGCTGTTTGAAGACTCTGCTGGCAGGGTTTCCCAAGGGAATCCACCTAGCCCTTCCTCAGTAGTGGAAGACATAGAATGCACTGATGCACAACTACTGATGTTTCCTGATGATGAGGACATGGGAATACCACCTCACCGGAGTCCGCACGTCTCTGATGATGACGAAACACAGGTGCCAACTGCTGTGTCTTTCTGCAGTGTGCAGACCGAACAGGAGGTCAGGGAGGAAGACTGTGTGGAAGACGATGCAGGGGACGATGAGGTCCTAGACCTCACATGGAATGAAGGTCGTGCCACTGACTTTCATAGTTCAGAGGAAGAGGCAGTGGTGAGACCGAGCCAACAGCGTAGCAAGGAGGGAGCAGGGGGCAAAAGCAGACCAGCCGCCGCCAAGAGAGTTCGCCTGCTACTGGCCACCGCCACCAGAAACCGAGCACTCCAAAGGCAGCTTCAAGGGGTCCCCTGGCATGGCATTTCTTTAAACAATGTGCTGAGTCTGCTGACGACAAGACCCGAGTGGTTTGCATGCTGTGCCATCAGATCCTGAAGCGAGGCATTAACGTTCTGAACCTTAGCACAACCTGCATGACCAGGCATCTACATGCAAAGCATGAACTGCAGTGGAGTAAACACCTTAAAAACAAGGAACTCACACAGGCTCCCCCTGCTCCCTCTTCTGCTGCTGCCTCGGCATCTTCCTCCGCCTTGGGAAAAATGTTGCCACCTGCTGCCCACCAAACAGAGGATGTGCCACCGACACCACCACCTGCGTCACCAAGCATCTCCACCATGTCACACGGCAGCGTTTAGCTCTCCATCTCACAAACCTTTGAGAGAAAGCATAAATTCTCACCTATCCACCCTCGAGCCCTGGGCCTGAATGCCAGCATTTCTAAACTACTGGCCTTTGAAATGCTGTCATTCAGGCTGGTGGACACAGACAGCTTCAAACAGCTGATGTCCATTGCTGTCCCACAGTATGTTGTTCCCAGCCGCCACTACTTCTCCAAGACAGCCGTGCCTTCCCTGCACAACCAAGTATCCGATAAATTCAAGTGTGCACTGCGCAACGCCATCTGTGGCAAGGTCCACCTAACCACAGATACGTGGACCAGTAAGCACAGCCAGGGACGCTATATCTCCCTAACTGCACACTGGGTAAATGTAGTGGCGGCTGGGCCCCAGGCGGAGAGTTCCTTGGCGCACGTCCTTCCCCTGCCAAGTATCGCAGGGCATCATTCTTTGCCTCCTGTAGCCTCCTCCTCCTACTCGGCTTCCTCCTCCTCTGCTTCCACCAGCTCATCCAGTCAGCCACACACCTTCACCACCAACTTCAGCAAAGCCCGGGGTAAACGTCAGCAGGCCATTCTGAAACTCATATGTTTGGGGGACAGGCCCCACACTGCGCAGGAGTTGTGGCGGGGTATTGAACAACAGACCGACCAGTGGTTGCTGCCGGTGGGCCTCAAGCCCGGCCTGGTGGTGTGCGATAATGGCAAAATCTCGTTGCAGCTCTGGGCCTAGCCGGTTTGACGCACATCCCTTGCCTGGCGCATGTGCTGAATTTGGTGGTGCAGAAGTTCATTCACAACTACCCCGACATGTCAGAGCTGCTGCATAAAGTGAGTGCCTAAACCCATATAAATAATTCAGCGCTATTAGTGCATCATATAAATCTTTATTAAGTATTCAACAAGAAACAACATCATTCCTTCTAAATTTAGATCAGCATATAAAGGAACGCTATCCTACAATCAAACATCTATATCTCAAAAATAAATAGATAGAGATAGCATACCCTTGAAAAGTGCTACTGTGCGGGAATGGCGCCCCCTCTACGCGCGTTTCGCGTGTTTGCTTCGTCAGGAGGAGAGCTCCTCCTGACGAAGCAAACACGCGAAACGCGCGTAGAGGGGGCACCATTCCCGCACAGTAGCACTTTTCAAGGGTATGCTATCTCTATCTATTTATTTATTTATTTATTTATGTTATTTATGCCATATGGGTCAGCCAGGGTTATTTACTCAAGACAAGGATACAGCAGTCTTTGTATGTTGAAGCCTGTAGGAGCCATACCTGAGACTTGTCTTATACTAATGTCTAAAGGGCTGTACTATGGAATGTAGGAGGACGATCTGATTTAGGACATAGTTAAGAATATCGATGAGTAGCTATACGAGGTGTATTCACCCAGGGTATAACTTATTTGCAGGACTTTTTGTGGCGCTTTTATGAATGGTTTCCCATATATAATGAATTGAAGTGTATGTTTTTATTAATATTATCAATAAACTATGTATTTTAATGGAACTTTGTGCCATCCGTATTTTTGAGATAAAGAAACAACATCATGTAAAATCATCATTAAAACACTGGAGCACAGACAAATGATGAAAAGATTTTCCCTCTCAATATGGTTGTACACAATTAATTCGACAAAAGGGATCCCAGTAACAAAAATGCAATAGGATGTGTCCATGCAAACCAAATAAAACGTCCACAAAGTCATTAAGGGAATGATAACTGGTGTCCACTAGCTGGAGACATACCTATATTACCCATTAAGACATGAGACAAAGTATTGCACATAAAACATCAACAATCCCGATTATATCATAGTTACCAACCTATGGAGGGAGAGAGCCCTGACGACCATTTCGCCACTGCTTCTTCTGAGGGCATAAATCACCAATGTGCTAACCCTCCTACTTATACCCCTGAATAGGGGCATGTTGTGCTTCTCATTGGCCAAACACACCTGTGTGAATATTTAACTTAACTACCTTTTAATAGACACCTGGTCATAGAATATTCCCAGGACGGCATCATGTGCGGCCGCCTGTCATCAGCAAAGCGCCATACGCTTACATCATTATCATGCGACCGCAATGGAGACCCGATCACTTGATCCAGTCACCTGACCTAGCCTTACCATCATCAAAGCGCACCAGCGCTTACATCATCATTGTGCTGTGGTAACAGAGATCCGATCATGTGATCAGGTCATCTGACTTAGCCCTATCTCTCCCACCCTCCGTTACCATAGTAATAAAACGCTGTAACACAGCGATCCTCTCACATCCAAAGAAATTGACCCAAGATAATAATATCATCCTCAAATAGGAAAAATCCCTATGGTCTCCATGACACTGGAAAATTGATAATACAAGTGAATTAATTCCCCCGACCAGCAGGAGAAAGTGCAAAGTGACATCAGCAAAAAAATATATATATATTTTTCAATAAAAACAGTGCTACACAGAGAAATAAATATCGAACAATGACAATGACACAGTGCAAGACGTGATAGTGCAGTGCAAAAAGTGAAGTGAATGTGCGCATGCAGTGATGGCCATAATCATTTATGGTCAAAAATAATTGATGAATGTGATTGATTGATTGATTGATACAAAGACATAAAAATAATAAATAAACATTATGATGCATCATGCATGAGTAAAACCTGTAAGTGCAACCCCGATACACGGGGAAAAATAAGAGGAGGGCCGTCTATGTGCACTTCCGGCGTTCACATCCTGCCGCTGCTCGCCTGTCTGCGCTACAGCGGAACTTCGGCCTTCCCGCTCACCGCCTCATATGCGACGTTCCCACCAGGAGGAACTCTACCTTGCACATGCTGGAGAGACTGTGCGAGCAGCAGCAGGCGATAGTGGAGTTTCAGCTGCAACACGCACGGGTCAGTCGCACTGCGGTACAGCACCACTTCACCACCAATGACTGGGCCTCCACGCGATAACTGTGTGCCCAGTTGCGCTGTTTCGAGTACTCCACCAACGTGGCCAGTGTTGATGACGCCGTTATCAGCGTTACAATACCACTTCTATGTCTCCTTGAGAAAACACTTAGGGCGATGATGAAAGTGGAGGTGGCCCAGGAGGAGGAGGAGGATGAGGGGTCATTTTTAGCACTTTCAGGCCAGTCTGTTAGAAGTGCCTCAGAGGGAGGTTTTTTGCAACAGCAGAGGCCAGGTACAAATGTGGCCAGCCAGGGCCCACTACTGGAGGACGAGGAGGATGAGGAGGAGGTGGAGGAGGATGAGGATGAAGCAGGTACACAGCGGGGTGGCACCCGACACAGCTCAGGCCCATCTCTGGTGCGTGGCTGGGGGGATACGGAGGACTATGACGATACGCCTCCCACAGAGGACAGCTTGTACTTACCTCTGGGCAGCCTGGCATACATGAGCGACTACATGCGGCAGGGCCTGCGCAACGACAGCAGAGTTGCCAACATTTTAACATGTGCGGACTACAGGGTTGCCACCCTGCTGGATCCCCGGTACAAAGACAATGTGCCCACCTTACTTCCTGCACTGGAGCGTGATAGGAAGATGCACAAGTACAAGCGCACGCTGGTAGACACGCTCCTGAGAGCAATCACAAATGTCACAGGGGAAAAAGTTTGAAGGTGAAGGCAGAGGAGGAGCAAGAGGTCGCCAAAGCAGCTGTGCCACGGCCAGCTCCTCTGAGGGCAGGGTTAGCATGGCAGAAATGTGGAAAAGTTTTGTCACCACGCCACAGCTAACTGCACCACCACCTGATACGGAATGTGTTAGCAGGAGGTAGCATTTCACTAACATGGTGGAACAGTACGTGTGCATACCCCTCCACGTACTGACTGATGGTTTGGCCCCATTCAACTTCTGGGTCTCAAAATTGTCCACGTGGCCAGAGCTAGCCTTTTATGCCTTGGAGGTGCTGGCCTGCCCGGCGGCCAGCGTTTTGTCTGAACGTGTATTCAGCACGGCAGGGGGCGTCATTACTTACAAACACAGCCGCCTGTCCACAGCCAAAGTGGACAAGCGGACGTTCATAAAAATGAACCAGGCATGGATCCCACAGGACCTGTCCATCCCTTGTGCAGAATAGACATTGATAACTGCCTCCCCCTCAACCATTTATTCTTGTACTCCGGGTCACTTCTTTATTGAATCCTCTTTTTTTAATTTTACCATTATATTGCGGTGCAACCAAAAGTTGAATGAACCTCTCCTCCATCTAGGTGCCAGGGGCCTAATTATCTAAAAGTGGCCTTCTCCATTGGTGGGTGACATGCCGCCTGATTCTCTGCTATGCGACCTCTGTCCTCTGTCCGGGTGCTGGGCCTAAATAAATGAAATTGGCCTTCTCCATTGGTGGGTGACTTTAAGCCTGATTCTCTGCTATGGGACCTCTCTCCAATGGATATTGCATAATTTTTATTTATTTTGATTTTATTTTAATTCATTTCCCTATCCACATTTGTTTGCATGGGGATTTAACTACATTTTGCTGCCTTTTGCAACCCTCTAGCCCTTTCCTGGACTATTTTACAGCCTTTTTAGTGCCCAAAAGTTTGGGTCCCCATTGACTTCAATGGGGTACGGGTTCGGGATGAAGTTCGGGTTGAGTTCGGATCCCGAACTGGAACATTTTCGGGAAGTTCGGCCGAACTTCTCGAACCCGAACATCCAGGTGTTCGTTCAACTCTACTAATAAGCACTTTTTTTCCCCACTAATAGAAGCCAAAAAATGCTTTAGAACAAATAACTGCACCGCACAAGGACACATAAGACAGAAATATTTCCTTTTAAAAAACCCTGTTAATGCCTGTTTCAAACAGCATTTGCACCCTAATTAGAATGATTTGCTGGAATTACAGAGCTGTATAATGGCAATTCTGATCCCCAGTCAGTGTAGCAAGGTATGATAGGATTGTTCCTAGTACCGAAGCTGTAACTTCCCCTACTGAACCCTGTTCAAAATAAATGTTGCGGAATAATTCCTCCCTATCCTTTCTCTACACCTTAAATAATCTTTCCCTGCAGTTGTAAATAGTTTTTCAGCCTAATGACGTTTTTTCTAACACTGTCCCTAGCGCCTGCTGACATCTCTCCCTGCACTGAGTACACTGGTAAATGGCAGAGTCCAAGATGGCTGAGGCTATTTATAGGGCTGTGACATTACAGGGCTGGCTGGCTGCTGATTGGCTGCATGCATGGCATTATGGGTTGGGCAGATATGTTGCATCAAGGCTCTTTTTCAAATTCATTTTTCCAAAATCTTGCTAGTTTTGCGATTTTACAGAACGCGAATTTTTAAGCAATGCGAATATATCGAATACGTGCTGCTCTGCCTACGCATTGACTTAAAATTAAAATATTGCCTTTATGCGACTTTCCCGTAATGCAATTTTTTTTTCAGCCTAGGCGCTTTAATGTAGTCGCGATTCGCGAATTCGAACATGCTGCGAAGTGCGAATATATTCTAAAATTTGATATACGGATATATTTTGTCTTGTGTCTTTCTTCACATCCACTGTTCTGATTTACCCCCAGTTTCAAGCATTTGTTGCACCAAGACTTTATTTCTATATTCATTCACCGTCTCGACCCCGTCCCCTCAAAGCCAGTTTTGCAAATTTTTCGTAATGCGAATTTAATTCAGCAATACGAATATATCACACGTGCTAGACAGTCTTCCTGCGCAGACAACTATTGAGAAGTAAAGCCTTTTTGCGATTTTGTCTTCATGCGATTTTTTTCCCGCTTGCGAATTCGAAAATGCTGCGAATTACGAATATAATTGTAAATTCGCATACACGAATATTCTTTGACTTTCACACTCTAATGTATTCTAAATCTCAATTGGACCACAAGCTAGAAGCAGGCTACTTGTAGCTTGTGGTGCAAATTCAATTGGGAGGATGAGGTGAGACTTCAATTCATTACTTAATTATAGAGATTGGTAGAATCTTAGAGCAATATGCGATTATTCGTAATGCGATTATTTTTTTGCGAATACATTATTTTCACCAGAGTACATTGATCCCTCCCTCCTGTCTTTTTGTCCAATGAGAATGATGCAACTACAGTTGTCATAGGTTAGCAACATACCTAGCAACCAATAGGAAAGTTGCCCACCTCTTTACTATATAAGATTCTTCCCAGCAGCCATGCTGTGCAGTTTCAAGTGGTGGTAGACTAGGAGAGTGACTCTGCGTGTGCTTTTTTAAAAGCAAATTAATTTGTATCTCCAAATTCATTTGGATCAGTGTGATTGTCTCTGAATCTGATTGTGCTTTTTTAAAAGCAAATCAGTTAATTCAATTATCTTGATTTAGATAGTTTTAGCTTTTAGGTTCTTAGTATTAGTTAGATAGGGTAGGTTAGTATAGCTGTTAGGTTAAGTGTAGTGTAAGTTAGTTTACTGTTTAGTTTGTGTTCTGTCAGCGTCTGTGTCCGTGTCTTAGGTTTGTGAAAAAAAAAAGTTACTTTTAGTGTAGTTTAACTGTTTAGTTTTTGTTCTGTCAGCGTCATTGTCCTTGTGTTAGTTTAGTGAAAAAAAAAAAAAAAGTTACTTTTAGTGTAGTTTTGATGTTTAGTTTTTGTTCTGTCAGCGTCATTGTCCGTGTGTTAGGTTAGTGAAAAAAAAGAAAAAAAAAAGTTACTTTTGCTGTAGTTTTAGTGTTTAGTTTTTGTTCTGTCAGCGTCATTGTCCGTGTGTTAGGTTAGTAGAAAAAAAATTTAAAAAAGGAAAAAAAAGTTACTTTTAGTGTAGTTTTAGTGTTTAGTTTGTGTTCTGTCTGCGTCAGTGTCCGTGTCTTAGCTTAGTGAAAAAGGTTATTTCAGTTAGTATCTGGTACTATATTTCTGAGTCAGTCCACTCAGTGTCCTATAATGTTTTGATAAAAAAGAAAAAACATTTTTTTATTTCTGCCTTTCATTTAGTTTTAGTCCCACAGTCCCCATCCCAATAAAGTTTTCCCCAAATTCCCACTGATATTTTTTGTTTCAAATTATGGCCTCACGTGGTCGGTCAGGGAGCCATGGTAGGGGAGTTGGTTCTAGTGCTGGACCGCTGCCAGCACAGGACCGCTCCTCTACCCAAGGAAGGAGGGGTGTCCGTGTCCGTTGTCGGATACAAGATTTGTTTTGGCCGTGGCAGCCACCCCATAAGACTTCAGCAGGATGCCGAAGCAGTCATGAGCTTAATGGCACATTCCGGTGCCACGGAGTCATTGGACCCGGCTCCAACAAGCAGCATTTGCAGCACACCACCTCCTGCAGTTGCAACCCCCAGCCCCAAAGAAATGTCCCCAGCCATGTTTGAGGATTCAGATGGAGAGAGGGACATCTTGGGGCAGGCAATGCAGGAGGCTGAACTACCTCAATTCAGTCCTCCTTCTGGGCAGGACCTTATGGAAGGGGTGGAGGAGGAGAGGGTACCTATAACATCCCTTCCAACTGGTGCGGGTGGTGTGAGCCACACAACCCCTGAACCTAGTCAGACCCAGGCATCAGTGAGGGGACAGCAGAGCCCGGTCAGGGGCTCCATGTCAGCTGCTCCCCTCCGTTCACCAAGGCTTGGCCCGGGGTCTGACATATCGGGGGATGAAGAGGAGGGTGACCGTGAATGGGTGCCACCTCCCTCGTCAGGCAATGTCAGCAGCACCGATGAGGAGGAAGGTAGGCACCAGAGGCAAATGGTGCCACAGGTTGCCATGGAGCCCAGCAGCAGGGGCTCCACCGGTAATGTTAGGAGGAGGAGGCAACAGCAGCAGCAGCCACTTCCACCTGTGCGCACCCAGCCCGAACAGACGCAAGTGAGCACCACCCCATCTGACAGGAGGTTGGTGCATAAGTCGCCTGTTTGGGCTTACTTCACCCTGGCACCTGACGATGCTACAATAGCAATCTGTCAGCTGTGCCGTGCCAGGGTGAAGAGAGGGAAGGTGGTGGCTCGGCTGGGTACTACTGCATTGAACCAGCACCTACGGGTCAACCACTGGCAGGAGTGGGAACAGATAAAGGGTGGTAGCAGCAGCGCCACCAGCAGTGGGCAGGGGACAGCAGCTCCTGCCACTGTACAGAAGCCACCACAACCGCTTTGGACAATACATTCCCACTCCGCCACTCCCGCTTATAGAGGTACTGGTACCGGCAGCCAGACCTCTGCCTCCACTGCACCCTCCTCTTTCCCCTCCTCCACTGCCGTCCGCCGCCAGCCGTCAGTTGCAGACGCTTTTGAACGCACCGCGCCCTATGCCCCCGGAGACCGACGTGTGCATTCACTCAATGGGCTCCTGGCAAGGGTTCTCGACCAACATATGCTCCATTACAATCTGGTGGACAGCAATCCATTCCGGCAGATGTTGGAGCAGGCACAACCCAGATGGCGTGTCCCCAGCCGCCATTACTTTGCCAGGACTGGCGTCCCTGCCCTGCACCAGCACCTTGTGGAGAAGGTATGCCTGTCGCTGGATCATGCTGTCAGCGACAGGGTACATCTTACAATGGATGCTTGGACTAGCAGACATGGGCAGGGACGATACTTAAGTTTTACTGCCCATTGGGTGTCCCTCCGAGGCGCTGGGGAGGGATCGGCGGCATCAGAGTTTGTGGTGCCGCCGCAGGGTGTCCAGGGGAGAACTGCTGCTCTCCCACAAGCCACTGTCTCCACTGCTGCTGAGCCCCCCAGCAAGCATCCCCGTAGCTATGCAAGTGTGGGGCATGTCCGATGCCAGGCCGTGCTCCAGCTTGTGAGCTTGGAGGACCGGAGACACACTGGACCTGATGTTCTGGCCGCACTTCAGGCTCAGGTCCAGAAGTGGCTGACACCCCGTAGGCTCCAGGCAGGTATGGTTGTCTGTGACAACGGCAGCAACCTACTCGCCGCCCTTCAGTCTGGCAGTCTGACCCACGTGTCCTGCATGGCACATGTCCTCAACCTAGTGGTACAGAAGTTCCTCCGTACGAACCCAGGGTTGAGTGACATTGTGCTAAGGGTACGTAGGATTTCCAGCTATTTCCGACGCTCCCCAACCGCCGCAGCGTCCCTGTCCAGACTGCAGCGGGACAACAGCCTGCCCCCTCACAGGCTGATTGTGGACAGTGTGACGCGGTGGAACTCCACCCTCCACATGCTGGAAAGGTTGTGGGAGCAGAGACGGGCGGTGAGGGAATACCTGCTGGACCTAGGCACTCCAGGGCCATCACACCCACTTCCCTATGTCACTAATGCGGAGTGGGGGCAGATACAGCAGGTCTGTCACGTGTTGTCCCCATTTGAGCAGGCGACAAACATGGTCAACGGGGAGCACGTTGGCTTCAATGACGTGCTCCCCTTAGTGTTCCTGCTGGACAGGACACTAGATCGCCTGCTTGAAGCTGGGGAGAGTACCTTGGTGGAGCAAGATGAGGAGGCCTTGCTCCACCAGGACCAGGCCCAGGACGATGAGGAGGAGGATGATGTCTCAGTGGACGTCCAGGAGTCTGGGCCTGGTCAGGAGGGAGAGCCGGTGATGGGGGCACAGTTAGTCCGGGGGTGGGGCAGCTCCCACCGGGAGCAGCAGTAGGAGGACCAAAAGGTCATGGTCCCAGGCAACCATGACGAGTCACAGCGGGCTGTCCTCTTCCCCATGGCTGCCCACATGCTGCGATGCCTCAGGAGCGACCCCCGGATCAAGAGTTTTAAGGGGAGGGATGATTATTGGTTGGCCACCCTTTTAGACCCACGAAGCAAGGGGAAACTGGAGCAGTTTATCCCAGCCAGTCGGCCCGGATGGACCAACTGCAGGCCTGTCTGATAAAGCGGCTGGAGCAGACTAACCCTTGGCCTCCAGCTCCAGTTTCCCCCGCCCATCTCACCCAGCAGGTGGCTGGCCCCAGCAGCACCAGCCGAGCAGGTGACCTAATGGGTGAGATGAGGCTGTTTTACCAGTCTGCACGACCCAGTACGAGCAGCAGCAGCAGCAGCAGTAACCACCAGTGGCTGGCCCGCATGGTGGCAGACTACATGGGGTCCGTTGGTGCTTCCGACAGCATGAGCACTGACGACCCCATGGAGTACTGGGTTGCCACACTGGACACCTGCCGTGAGCTGGCTCAGTTTGCGCTGGAGTTATTGTCTGTCCCCCCCCTCCAGCGTACTGTCTGAGCGGACATTCAGCGCGGCAGGTGGGGTGGTCAAGGACAAGTGGACTCGCCTGTCCACTGACTCCGTGGACAGACTGACATTGATTAAAATGAACGAGTCCTGGATCGGCAGTGACTTCTTGGCCCCAGCTGTTCAGGCAGTTAAAGGGTCCTCTCCCTCTCCCTCGCTCTCCCTCCGAAATTCCGTTTTTTAACCTTTTTACCTCATTTACTGTTGTTTTTAATTTGTATACTAATTTTTTTATCTATTTATGAATTTCTTTTTATATGTGATGTATATAATAATGAACTTATTGATTAATTTTGTAATGTTTTTAGTCTCATTTTTTTATTTTCTTTATTATCTTTTTATTATATCTACTTAATGATGTAAAAATTATTTATTCATTTTTAGCTTCTTATATGTATATATGTTTTAATATATTTTTTCATAAATTTATGAATTTCATGGAATCATGTACTTAGTCTGACAATGATATTTTATTTTCTAATTAATTTTCGATGTGGGTTTAAATTTATTTAATCATGTATTGTGTAATTATATGAATTAATTTTATATATTAATGATATGAATATTTTGTTAAAGCCTTCTTTTATGTATATATTGATTGATATTTGGATTATATTTTACTATATATCACTTTTTTAACTCTTAATAATCTATTCAACTATAATCAATGTAGTAGCCATACAGCGCTCCACACTTTGGCTGCACGGGGCTGCTCTCAGTTTCCATATCTGGCACATGTAGTGTGTGTAGCAGAACACAGTGGTAACACAGCCAGCCTCCACTTGTGCCGAACCTTTCAAGCTAGAGGGCAGTAGTAGTGACGGTGATTAGTCACAGCTCTCCCATCCTCCATGCGTCTGTGAGGAGGAAGGGATACCGGCGCTCTCCACACCCATACACGATCATCAGCGCCCACACGCGGGGCTCCGTCCGATGGCTGGACCCATCCTTCCTGCACCAGTCTGAGCACCAAACTCAGTGACGATCCAGCTATTCTCGGCAAGGATCTTGGAGTGTCCCCAGTGCTTGCTTACCCGTCATGTTTAGTTCACCTCCCTCCCCTCTAGGCTTTACCAGACAGGGGATGACTAGCAAAGTGCTGCAACTTCACTGTCAATAAGCGGGGCCTAGTTAGGAATCTGTTATGAAGGCACTATGTTTCTGGGACTTAAGAAAAACTGTAGCTTAAGGGTACGTTCACACGACGACATTTGTTGCACGACAAAAAGTCGCACAACAAATAGAGCGCAACTACACTACAACATTTGTAGCGCGACATTTTGTTGCACTAATGTCATGCTACAAATTTTATAATGGAAGTCTATGGTGTCGCACTGCAACATGCAACATGCTGCGACTGCAACGCCACAGTCGCAGAAAAATCCATCTTGAATTGATTTTTTGCGACTGTCGTGTCGCAGTCGCAGCATGTTGCATGTTGCAGTGCGACACCATAGACTTCCATTATAACAATTGTCGCAAGACAATAGTGCGACTTTTTGTCGCGTGAACGTACCTTAATGCATTTCTTATCTTTACCCGCATACCAAATGCACTGCAGCTGTGCTTCATTTTAGTTGAAATAGAAAAAATTATTACTTCAAATTCTGAAATAAAGTCCACTATTACACTCAACTACAATGCTGATATCTGGAGGGTGAGAATTTTATGGCCTTCACTTTTTAGGAGAGAAAGGTTAGATAGATATATTTTAGCGTGACAGTGTATATATATATATAAATATATATATATATATATATATATATATATATATATATATATGTATTTAAAACTAACCCTTCACTCTTGTGAAGCTCTGCATTATTCTATAGTCTCTACCACATGACATCGGCATTGTAGTGAATCAAATTACTGTATGTATTGAAGTTAATGGAATGATAATTTCTATTTCAAGCCCAAATAACTGAAGCACAGCTACTGTCGTTATCTAGGTACAGTTTATCTAAAAATCAATGCAAGTCCCAGAAACAGAATCCTAACTAGGCCCTGCTTATTGACAGTGAAGTTGCAGCACTTTGCTAGTCATCCCCTGTCTGGTAAAGCCTTAAAGGGGAAAACTAACACTCCACCCTTTGTAGAGATATGTCACATCTAAAGGCTTATTCTCCACCATGAGCTGAGATCGATGAACTGTGCTGCGCACTGGAGTCAGCCACAAAGCTCGCTGCCTGCAGCCGGGGAATACAGCTGAGTATTCTGTTTCACTAGTGTGGAGGGAGGTGAACTAAACATGACGGGTAAGCAAGCACTGGGGACACTCCAAGATCCTTGCCGAGAATAGCTGGATCGTCACTGAGTTTGGTCCTCAGACTGGTGCAGGAAGAATGGGTCCAGCCATCGGACGGAGCCCCGAGTGTGGGCGCTGATGATCGTGTATGGGTGTGGAGAGCGCCGGTATCCCTTCCTCCTCACAGACACATGGAGGATGGGAGAGCTGTGGCTAATCACCATCACTACTACTGCCCTCTGGCTTGAAAGGTTCGGCCCACGTGGAGGCTGGCTGCGTTACCGCTGTGTTCTGCTACATACACTACATGTGCCAGATATGGAAACTGAGAGCAGCCCCATGCAGCCAAAGTGTGGAGCTAATTTATTTGTGATGTACATTGTAGACATTGTAAAATATAGACGTTTGTGTCATTTTTAACACAATCCTGCTGCACACATGGAACCTCCTGATCTACCAGGTGTCTTTATCTATTTACGTTGTTGTCCAGTTCTGGAAGGGGGGCCATTCCTGGGAAGATATTCCTGCTGCACAATAATACCTGCTGCTTTACCAGTCGACTATACTTCCTCATGCTGCTGCCCAGGTCTGGCAGGGGGCCCATTCCTGGGAACATATTGCTGCTGCACAATTATACCTGCTGCACAATTATACCTGCTGCTTTACCAATCGACTATACTTCCTCATGCTGCTGCCCAGGTCTGGCAGGGGGCCCATTCCTGGAAACATATTCCTGCTGCACATTGCACACTCAAACTGTGCTGCTACACATTGTGTTCACTTAGTCTGAGATATATTTGTAGACAGAAATTTGACCCATAAACATCTACTTGCTGCTGTAGCTGCTACTGCTACCTGTCGTCTTCTGTAGGTCCACAATCTATGTTTAGACATTCAGTTAAATGGTAAACATCTAGCTGCTGCTGTTGATAGTGTTGTTGTCTATCATGTTCTTGCTGAAATTTTTTTTTTTTGTTAATGCCTAAATTCTTAGGTTTGTCCAAATCCTGTGCAGTTGCATTCAGGATTATATAGTCCCGACAATAACAAGTTCACATTTATATGCGCTTGTCTGAGATGCCACTGCGAGGTTAGGTCCTGCATTGTGTAAGCCTAAAACTGTAGTCTTACCAGTAATATTGTGTGCCATTATTATGGCA
Organism: Bufotes viridis; assembly: GCA_033119425.1. Classification (NCBI taxonomy): domain Eukaryota; kingdom Metazoa; phylum Chordata; class Amphibia; order Anura; family Bufonidae; genus Bufotes; species Bufotes viridis. The sequence goes on along the minus strand of CM065590.1, from coordinate 370,569,426 downwards.
CCTTCTTATTTTTAGTACACACTGTGTTATTTGTTTAAAGAATATTTTTTTGGGATGCTGTCTGACCTGAATGATCTTGTGGAGACTACCAGCATGGACCATTTTTTATTCCTAGTATAATTCTTTTTTTTGTTAACAATTTAGAATTGGATTGTTATTTACTATGAACTTTTTATGTTGGCACGTGTGCTAAGTTCATAAGGTATTGTCAAGAGTTAATTAATTCTATTTTATTAAAAAAATAAAAATATTATACTATCATGTGGTGTTATGCTTCATTTACAAAATATTTTTATTTTATTTTATTATTTTATTATTTAGAAGAAATTGGGTTTATGGAGGCAACGGATGTGGTTCTCACTTTAGCAAGGTGGGCACCGCACCAGGGCTTCCCTTTTCAAAAGGTCTTGTGCAGTGACCATGTTACACGACCGATTGATAAACCTAATAACTTGTTTTAATTTTATTTCTTTTATTGTTTTTTTTTAATACGGAATTGGGTACGAGCATGGTGTTGTCTGTCGTTCTGGAAAGGATGCTGGACTTCCGTGTTGATCTCTCTACATGGTTGGGTGTGACTGGCGTTATACTCATCTGTGTGGAAATCCGGTTTTATGAGTAGAGCATTATTGCCACATGTATCTAGCCAAAAATCCATGTATATTTTTCAGGATAATTCTTGACAAATATGTTTTGATAATTGGCACATGCTGTTAATATATAAAGTACATTTTTAAATAATAATTCAGAAATGTAGTTTATTAAGTCCTTGAATCGTTTTCACTGTTTGTCGAGTAAATCTCTTTTTTTATCTTTAGTTCTATGTCTGGTGCAAACATTTTATTTTTATTTTTTTCATGGCAACCCAATGTGTTGGGGCCATCTATGCCTTTTATTGTTCAACATTTGAATTTTAACCGTAACCGCATCACAAATAACTTTATGGAAGCTGTGGGCAAGGCTCCAATATGCACTATTAACAGTTTTTTTTTTTCGTGATCCATGCTGGTTAGTTAACAGCCACTACATTATTCTTTGAATCACAACAGCTCCTTTTTTTTTCAATTACATTTTTTAAAGAAATATTATTTAAACCTATGAGTGTGATGGACCAATTGTGGTCTCCACATACAGTTAGTCCTGGTATAATTTTCAAAACACTTTCTTTTTAATCATGTATAAACTTTTTTATAATTGTGGATTTTAGTTATAGACACAGATCAATTCCATAAAAAAAAATTAAAAAACCTTTTAAATAACTTATATTTAAATAAAACTATCCAAAAAAGATAAGATGTGTAGATTATTTTGTAGACAAATAAAGTTTAGACAATGCTTGCGATACTTCTCATTGTGTGTTACAGTAATTCCTTTTTTTTTTTTCTTTTTTGGTCAAGAAGCTCAAAATAATAAAATTGGGTTGTGTAAAACTATCACTAGTTTTACCAGGATGGCAGTAGCACAGTAGCACTTTCCTGTAAACACTTACCTTATACAAAATAAGAACATGCTGCAGTCTGTTTCTGCTGAATCTACACCGTAATATAATCTTCTCCATGATAATGCTGCTGTCCTCAAACTTATTTTTCTGTGTGGGCCTTACACTATACCGTTGTCTTTAAATGCTGCTCTTCTCATCAAACTCATTTATCTGTGTGGGCCTTACACTATACCGTTGTCTTTAAATGCTGCTATCCTCATCAAACTCATTTAATCTGTGTGGGCCTTACACTACACCGTTGTCTTTAAATGCTGCTGTCCTCAACTAGCGTATTTAATCTGTGTGGGCCTTACACTACACCGTTGACTTTAAATGCTGCTGTCTTCATACAACTAATTTATCTGTGTGGGCCTTACACTATACAGTTACCTTTAAATGCTGCTGTCCTCATCAAACTCATTTAATCTGTGTGGGCCTTACACTACACCGTTGTCTTTAAATGCTGCTCTCCTCAACTAGCGTATTTAATCTGTGTGGGCCTTACACTACACCGTTATCTTTAAATGCTGCTGTCCTCATCAAACTCATTTAATCTGTGTGGGCCTTACACTACACCGTTGTCTTTAAATGCTGCTGTCCTTATACAACTCATTTATCTGTGTGGGCCTTACACTACACCGTTGTCTTTAAATGCTGCTGTCCTCAACTAGCGTATTTAATCTGTGTGGGCCTTACACTACACCGTTGACTTTAAATGCTGCTGTCCTCATACAACTAATTTATCTGTGTGGGCCTTACACTATACAGTTACCTTTAAATGCTGCTGTCCTCATCAAACTCATTTAATCTGTGTGGGCCTTACACTACACCGTTGTCTTTAAATGCTGCTCTCCTCAACTAGCGTATTTAATCTGTGTGGGCCTTACACTACACCGTTATCTTTAAATGCTGCTGTCCTCATCAAACTCATTTAATCTGTGTGGGCCTTACACTACACCGTTGTCTTTAAATGCTGCTGTCCTCATACAACTCATTTATCTGTGTGGGCCTTACACTACACCGTTGTCTTTAAATGCTGCTGTCCTCAACTGGCGTATTTAATCTGTGTGGGCCTTACACTACACCGTTGTCTTTAAATGCTGCTGTCCCCATACAACTCATTTATCTGTGTGGGCCTTACACTATACCGTTGTCTTTAAGTGCTGTTGTTTTGATCAAACTTACTTAACTTTTATTGTATTAATTATGCAAAAAAAAATTGATTAGCTGTAATGTCCTGATCAAGCAGAGTTATGTGTAGGCCTTATACTGCACTGTTAACATGTACCTCATGAAACTGTCTGACTGGACCATGCATAATTCTAAAACTAGACTATATGTTCCTTACTTCTAAGTTGTATAGTAAATTTAAAACAAAACATTCGATAATTTCACAAATGAATTGCAACTTTTTGACTTTTTGAATAAAAAAAGTTTAATCGAACTATAAAAATATAAGCTCTATCTGAGCTGCTTTTTTTTTTTTTAAACAAATAATAAAATTATAAATAAAACTGTATAACAGTAACACAAACCCTCCCTGTCCCATCATGTAAGAAAAAAAAACTATAGCAGCTTCTTGAGCTTTTCAACCTGCTCCTGCAGATCACGCATCTTGCTTTCATTTTTTTTTTTTGCAGGAGCCTCTGTTTTTTCTCCAGCTTTTGAATTTGGAGCTGGATCTCCTGGCCAGGTCTGCGATTATTTATAGCTATTGGGAAACAAAAAAAAGAGAGTTTATCAGTCACAGTAGTAGGCACTGATGGCATTTAGTTTTATAGTATTGTTAGTGTTAATATTTAACTATTGACATGTAAATAATGTGAATTATTCACAAACATAATATATATTTTTTATTTTGTTAGACTTTTGTAGCGTTAAATTAGTTATTAGGGTTAGTGTGAAGAATGTATTTGTATATATGATAGCATTTAGTTTTGTAATATGGCTAGTATTTCCTTTTTTACTTGTAAATAGTTTAGAATACATTATTCGAAAAAAATTATGTAATTTTTTAAAAATTTTTTAAATTTAGTAGCGTTTAAAATAATACTAGAGTTAGTGTGAAAAAAGTCTATGTATGTTATGATAGCATTTAGTTTTGTAGTATGGCTAGTGTTTACATTTTAACTTGTAAATAGATTAGAATACAATATTCTGAAAAATTATATCTTTTGTAGATTTTTAAGACTATAGTAGTGTTTAAATAATTATTATTAGGGTTAGTGTGAAGAATGTCTTTGTATATATGATAGCATTTAGTTGTGTAGTATGGCTAGCGTTTCCAGTATTACTTGTAAATAGTTTAGAAAAAAATATTTCAAAAAATTATATATTTCATAGATTGGTTAGAGTTTAGTAGAGTTTAATTTATAATTCATAGAAACATAGAAACATAGAATGTGTCGGCAGATAAGAACCATTTGGCCCATCTAGTCGGTTTACTGTGAAGTTTTTCTTTGTGTATATGTTGCTATTACTTTAATGTTATTGCCTGTTTGGTGTGTGTAGCCAGGACTCCTTTTTGTGTGTCCACCATAAAGGACCTTTTTTTAACCAAATCTCTTTTTATTGAAGTCAAAAATAACAATATCCAAAGAGATATACAGTCAGCATGTAACAAGCAATAGCATGTAAATAAGCAGAGGCATCTTCAATGCAAGAAAATATCAGCATGTATACTATCTCACCGGACAAAGGTGCAAAAAGAACTTGAGCATCACAGAGACACATATAGGCAGTGCAAATAATAATATCAAATCAAACAAATCAGTAAAAAGGATAGAAAGAAAGAAGGATGGTAGGGAAATCAGGAGGGGAGGGGGGGGGAGGGAGGGAGGGGAGGTTCTGCTGGCAACTGCTTCAATGAACCAATGATCGAAAGGATCTCCATGGGAGCCATGTCTTAAGGAATTTGGAGTGAGTGTAAGATTCCCAGTGGGCCAATTCTTCAAAACGCGAGATCTGATCAACTTTTTCAATCCAATGCTGAAGAGAGGGCGGGGATGTGTTTTTCCATAGGAAAGGCACTAATAAGCGAGCTGCTGTTATGAGGATGGTAGGGAGGTTATGCCTAGACGGAGTCAGAGTGGGATTAGGGCACCATAAAAGGATTCATTTCGGGTCCAGAGACACAGAGGTGGAGCAGATTGAGTTAATTTTGGATTCAAACTGATCCCAAAACGGGCGTATCTTCAAGAAAAACCACCATATGTGTGAGAGTGAGCCCACCCCCGTGCCGCACCTCCAGCTGACCTCTGGAATCTCTGGATTGATACTGTGTAGGAATTCTGGTGTTTTGTACCAGCGAGAAAGAAGCTTGTAGGTATTCTCTTGAATCCTAACACATCTGCTAAAGCCATGTGAATGGGTCAAGATGAAAGCTTTTTCCGGGTCACTGAGATGTAGAGATAATTCCTTTTCCCAAGAGCTAAGGTAGCGTAGCTCTACCTGAGAAGAGGATAAGAGCTCTTTATATAGAATAGAGAGAGGTCTGCTGGGGGGGCGGTCAGACTGTAACTTCTGTTCTAGCCAAGTCAAGGAGGGGCAGAGAGGTATATTTAATTTCAGATGGCGTATATCTTTCTTAAATCCAAAAAGGTGCGTAAAGGGGGCAGAGACCACCTGAGGCAACTTCAGTACACAATCCCAGTCAAACGCCCCTCCAGGCAAGAGCACATCCCTCAAAGTGTGATGGGCTAAAAGTGCCCAGACGCCAGAAGGATTGCCGACTGCAGGGTGGATGAAAGGGTGTAAAAGTGACAACGGTAGCTCGGGGCTAGGAAAGTGCAACAGTCCCTCCCGGTATAGCGATGACCACACAAGGAGGAGCCCCTTCCACAGCACTGAGATCTTAGTGGATGATGAGGGACATGCGCGCACACCCCAAAGGACCAGCTTTTCCCGAACAGTGATTAATTCTCTTTCCAGGTGTGAGCAGATACTAGTCGGGTTTCCTACAAGGAGGCCGATGCCTCTGCCAATGAGGTTAGCTTTATAATACAGATGTATATCTGGCATACCAATACCACCGAACCTCCTCTCCCTCGTAAGGATGTTATACGCTATTCTAGGGGAGCGACCCTTCCAAAGAAAGAATGACAGCACCCGGCGAGTCTCCACAAAAAACGAATGGGGAACCCATATGGGCAGGGTTTGTATAAGGTACAAAAATTTGGGGACAATATAAGTTTTTAGATAGTTTTTCCTCCCAACCCAAGACACAAAGGGCAATTTTAGAGATTGTAAATGGGACCGAACTGATTGCAGGAGCGGAGCATAGTTTGAGGTAAAGAGGTTCTTGGGGTCGGCTGTAACCTGAATACCCAAAAAGGGAATATCCGTTTGGGCCCATTTAAAAGGTGTTGAGAGCCGCAGGGTATCGATCACCGCGGTGGGGCAAGAAACATTCATAGCCATAGATTTAGTGTAATTTATTTTGAAGTTGGAGATACGTCCAAAGCTTTCAAAAAGGGAGAGCAATTTCGGGAAAGATGTTATAGGGTTTGAGGTCATAATTAAGAGGTCATCTGCAAATGCAGCCGTCAGGTGGTTTTGGGAACCCACAGTGATGCCTTCTATCTCGGGGGACTGGCGGATTTTGCATAGCAACGTCTCCATTACCAGGACAAAGAGGGTCGGTGAGAGTGGTCATCCCTGCCTGGTGCCATTAGATATAGCAAAGGTCGGGGAGAGGGTACCGTTTACTTTGACCCTGGCAGACGAGGTCTTATAAAGCGTGAGAATGGCATCTATGAATTTAGCAGGTATGCCAAACCTCTACAGGGTCAGAGACATAAACTGCCAACCGACCCTGTCGAATGCCTTTTCAGCGTCAGTGCTCAGAAGCGCAAGAGGTTTGTTATTGGAACGCGCCCAGGACATCAAATGCAATAGACGAACCGTATTTTCACAGCCCCGTCTGCCAGGGACAAACCCCACCTGCTCCCCCTGAATAATGTCTGGCAGCAAGAGTTGGAGCCGTTGGGCAAGAATCTTCGCCCACCACTTAACGTCTACATTAAGCAGGGAAATAGGGCGGTAACTGCCACATTCCAAGGGGTCCTTATTTTCTTTCGGGAGAATAGTGACATGGGCCATGAGGGACTGCGGTGATAAAGAGCCTCTAGATAGGAGGTGGTTACAGAGGGTACTAAAATGGGGAACGAGGATATCCTTAAATGTTTTATAATAAGAAATATTAAACCCATCGGGCCCGGGGCTTTTCCCAGAAGGGATGGATGAAAGCACTTTCAAGATTTCTGAGTCTGTGATCGGGTTGAGAAGTTGAGCCGACTGTGAGGGGGTTAAGGATGGAAGGCTAAGCGAGCTGAGAAAATCATTTGCTTCCGAAGTAATAGTCTGAGCGGTGGCATGAGCAGGTAGAGGCAAATTATATAGTTTGGAGTAAAACTCACAGAACGCAGACGCTATGTCTGGTGTGGTTTTTTTCAGTGCGTTCGTAGAGTCCCTTATGGCGGGTATGAACGTGTCCGTCCGCTGTTTTTTACACAGAGCAGTCATTAGCTTATTGCCTCTATCTCCATGGGCATATGTCTTAAATCTAGAGCGGATAAGCATTTTAGCCGACGTAGCGTTCAAAAGGTTTTTTAGCTCATTTCTTGTGTCATACAGCTCTCGTGCTACTGCTTCTGCTTGGGAACGTTTGTGAGAAAGTTCAAGTGCCATGATGCGCGAGATCAAATCACCCTGGGCGCGCATGCGAACCTTCTTCAAATGAGCCCCCATAGCGATGAGCTCACCCCGCACCACGGCCTTATGCGATTCCCAGATAATGGCAGGGGAAGGGGGAGGTGAGCCTACCACGTTACGCGTGAAAAAGTCAGACAAGGTAAAAGTCAGCCTGGCCACATTGGAGGGGGATTGGATCAGGGTGTCGTTCAGACGCCATAGCCATTCTTTCTTTGGGAGCTCGGTGAGGAAAATAGCTAACGAGATCGGTGCGTGGTCGGAGAGCAATATATTACCAATCTTGGCATTTATCACCAAGTGTGCTTTGGCGGAGGAGAGGAAGAGGTAGTCTATCCGGTGGTAGGAATTTTTAGCTGGGGAGTAGAAGGTATAGTCCCTGCCTGCAGGGTTAAGGGTGCGCCACATGTCCCTCACATCCAGCTTCCTCAGGGCAATTTTTAACCGCCGGAGGAGTCTGTGTGTGATGTTAGAACTGTTGGAGGAAGAGTCCAAGGAGGGCTCCAAAGCCACATTGAAGTCTCCACCCAAGATGAGCATGCCATCCCTGAATGTCTCCAATTGCTTGAGGATTTGAAGGAGCCATTGGACCTGCCCTCTATTGGGGGCATAGATATTGGCAAGGGTTACTGGGGTGTCCGCGATGAGACCTTTAAGAAACAGGTATCTCCCCTCAGGATCAGAGGAGGACGCCAGAAGCTTAAAGGGGAGACCCTTATGCACAGCAATACTGACTCCTCGGCTAGCTGAGGAATAGGTACTGTGGTACCATTGACTAAGTCTAGATGTGGGTAAATTGGGAATCTTGGTAGTTCTAAAATGAGTTTCCTGTAAATAAATGATGGAGGACTTACATTTCAGCAGCTGAGAGATGATTTGCGACCTCTTACACGGCTCATTCAAACCTCTAGCGTTGAGGGAGGAGACGATAATACTAGACATGGTTATAAAACATACAGGTGAGCAATATCAGAGCCTTCCCAGCAGATCCAACTGCAGCAGCATAACTATTAGATAGCGAGCAGAACAAGGAGGGGAGGGGGGGGGGAACACAAGGGGTAAGAAAATGAGAATAGTAAAAAACATAAACGAGAGCTGTCCCACACGGCGCCTGAAGTACAGAGGATCCTTTTTCATCACGGCAGTATGCCAGGATCCATCAGGGGGGGGGCCCTGTGGGACATCTGAGAGCCCTGAGAGAGCAAACAGGGGTTGGGAGAATATCATATACACAAAGGCATAAAAGTCGGTGTGGCCCCAGCAGAGTACGAACAATGGGGAGAGCATAAGGTAAACATATATGAACATGTATGAGAACATGACCCTGAGGCAACAGGCCTTGAGTGTCGCATAGATCTACTCTCCTTATAAAGTGCAAAGGCCCAGAAAACAATAAAACATAACTAGCATGGTGCACAGACTAATCAAAAGGAGCAAGTAGAAAACCAGTGACATGGAGATAGTCCACAGCAAGGACAATATACTTTACTCCATAGTCGCCATAGGGATGAGACCCATAGATGAAACCGTCAGACGTAGGTAGTAAGTCCCCTCAGGTACGGGCCCGATCTTTCTTGGGTCTCATCGGTTTCCCCGGAGAGATAGCGGTCCAAGCGTCAAACTTAGGAGGAGCAGGTGGGGGGTCCCCCTGGTCCGCGGGGAGCCAGGATGGCACATCAATAGGCGGGATGCCGAGAGAGTCCCAGAGTAAGGCTAAATCCGACGGGGTACGCACAGTAAGTTGCTTGCCGTTCTTCATGATGGCTAATCCGAACGGGTACAGCCAGCGGAAAGGTATAGAAGAGGCCCTTAAGGCGTCCAACAAGGGCTTCAGGAGTCGCCTCTTGGCCAGAGTGGTGGGCGCCAAGTCCTGGAAGAATAATATGGCGGAGTCTGCGTATCGCAGGTCATCAGTCTCCCTACTGGCGCGCAGCAGGTCCGCGGTATCAATGAAACTTAGTAGGCCGCAAACAACATCGCGCGGCGGGTCAGTTGGTTTAGGCCTGGGTCGCAGTGCTCGGTGGATCCGTTCAATGACCACCTTGGCAGCCCTCTCGGGGCCCAGCAGTTGAGCGAAGATTTCGTCAGCAACCTTGCGCAGAGCTTCCGCGGCAATGGTTTCGGGTAGGCCCCGTATTCGAATATTGCGGCGCCGGCTCCTGTTTTCTTGATCTTCGATGCGAAGAAGAGCGTCGTTGAGTAGGTCGCGATGCGATTGCAGCGTAGAGCAAACTTTGCCTTCATGCTGGAGGATGGCGTCTTGCGATGATTCTAGCGCCAGGACACGATGGCCTAGGCCACGTAAGTCGTCCTTAATGTCCTCCAAGTCTTTCTTTAGAGGAGCCAGAGCTGTCGCCAACAGTTCTCTGAGGACAGTTTTAGAAATATTAGGTCTCCTCCTAGCGCTGCGGCATTCGGACGCCTCAGATAAACTGCCCGCATCAGTGGGGTCTTCAGCGTCTGAAGGTGGAGGCACGCTCGGCGCCATCTTTAAGGCCTCAGCAGGGCGCGGTTTCGCCTGTTTTTTGAGGAATTGCTCCATGTCGGGTTGATGTGAGCGTGGTGGAGCCTGTTCAGAATGATCCTTGGGTCTTTCTCTGCCGATTTTCCCCATTGGTAGGCAAAGCAGAAGCGTCTAATAAGGGGCAAAACACCGAGCTAGGAGAGGAGCTCAGCACACAGCAGCCATTCAGCTTCACAGCCAAGCTCCGCCCCCATAATAGTTCATAAAGGACCTTTTTTTATAATGTGTACTGTAAAATGTATTGCTTTTCTGTACCTTTTTCCCTCCCCCGTTTTCCTGTCCCATTGTTTACCCAGCAGGGTGTTGTCTCAGGGACACAGGGAGACCAATTTAAACTAGCCGCTCTGTCCCTCATCATTCTCCCATTAGCCCTTGCTATTGTCTGACCCCACCCTTCCTTTACATATTCCTTTAAATATTCTAACCAAGGTTACAAAACAACCTTTGTTAGAATATTTAAGTAAAATTAGTTTTTTTTAGTTATAGTTAGAATGATTTTTGTAGATATTTACCCTCCTGCCGTGGGGTGGTCACCAACTCTTCCTCCTCTGTCTGGGCCACCTCCTCCTCCTCTGTATCCCCCTGAGCTGGAGGTGTTCCCGCAGCCGCTGAGGTGTAGGGTTCAGAGGGACCGGCCTCTTCCTCCACCTCAACTACTTGGGCCACCTCTGGTGGGGCAGTGTCACTGGGCTCCATGGTGGGGGGGCCTGCCTCCTCGTCCTCCTCCGATATCTCCACCACCCATATATCCCGGTGCGCCGATCTTCTGCGCACCGTCGAAACAGGCTGACCTGTAATTGCACATTGTTCATGATTTAGACAGGAAAATCTAAACTCGACGATTTAAACATAAATATGCAGCTTATGCGAATAAAATTTAATTTTTTGTTTCACGTCCTTTAATATTAAGTCCGATTTTGAGGAATGGAAGGACATCTATGTCTGTTGGTTTGGCAGTGTTAACCTTGTTAAAATGATCAGTCTCCCTGGAGTTATGTATTTTTTACAGGGAATTCCTATGTCGAACCCCAGAAGCTTTTTTATTGCAATTAATAGGGCAATTCTCTCCTTGGTATGGAAAGGGGGACAGAATCGTCTATCTTATCACATATTGACATCAAAATGCAGGGGCGGGCTTGGTCTCCACCAAAATTGAAAAATATAAGGGGAGATTTATCAAGACTGAGGTAAAGCGAAACCAGTCTCCTTGCCCATAGCAACCAATCAGATTCCACCTTTCATTTTTGACTGCTACTGTGGAAAATGAAAGGTGGAATCTGATTGGTTGCTATGGGCAACTAAGCCAGTTCTGCTTTACACCAGTTTGATAAATGACCCCAATAGTGTTGTGAGCTCTTTAACGAGATTCAAGGAATGGACTGTTCATGCCCTACGAAAATACTGGGTAGATTTTGAAGAAAAATGTGTCTCATGTCCGTTTAACTATTTAATATGGAAGACCAAACACATTAATAAAATATGTAATAGGGTTGATAATCCAAATACTAAGTATGCTTTAAAAGTCTGGCAAAACATCAGCAAAAAGCGTAATATTTAAATACCTAAATGCACAGAATTTTATGTTGAATTAAAGTTAATTTTATAAAAAAAAAAAAACAGCACACATGGAAAAATAAGTGTAGAACGTTTTTTTCTTTTTTTTGCCACAATAATGCCTATTGTACATCGTCTTATTGTTTTTTGTGACAACTATGATATTTACCGTCAACAAATGTATTAATTTTTGATTAAACGTAACTTTATGTTAAGATTTGACAGGGGTATAAATAATTATAGACAGTACTGTACATTATGTTATTTCTCATCAACATTATGTAATGTAAGCATATTACCTTGGCAAACTCTTTCAGAAATTTCTCGGACCAAGTCTGGGTCCCTCCTTTTCAGGTCCGACCACCTCTTCTTAATGGCATTATCGGAATGCTCCCGCAGAAATTTCTCTTTAACCGCTTCAGCCCCCCTAGCTTAAACACCCTTAAAGACCAGGCCACTTTTTACAATTCCGCACTACACTACTTTCACCGTTTATTGCTCCGTCATGCAACTTACCACCCAAATGAATTTTACCTCCTTTTCCTCTCACTAATAGAGCTTTCATTTGGTGGTATTTCATTGTTGCTGACATTTTTACTTTTTTTGCCATTAATACAAATTTAACGACATTTTTGCAAAAAAATGACATTTTTAAATTTCTGTTGTAAAATTTTTTAAAAAAAACTACATTTCTATATAAATTTATCCCTAAATTTATTGTTCTACATGTCTTTGATAAAAAAAAAAAAGTCCAATAAGTGTATATTTATTGGTTTGGGTAAAAGTTATAGCGTTTACAAACTATGGTGCAAAAAAGTGAATTTCGGCATTTTGAAGCAGCTCTGACTTTCTGAGCACCTGTCATGTTTCTTCAGGTGCTAGAATGTCAGGATAGTGTAAATACCAAGAATCACAAAAATAAACGTGGCCTAAATGGGTGGGACTGCTCCAGACCCCAAACACTGTGGCGTGTTTCTAACTGGGGGGGCAGTTCCTCCGCATGTGGTTCGCAGCGAACGGCTATCCCCAGCAAAAATTGCATACAATGGAGGATACCGGCGCGAACTACAAGCACCACACAAACATCCTACACAAAATAAAACATGTGCGGATGAAAATATATAAACACATAACTCACAGAAAAAGATGCACCATGGATAAGCAACTGACAACACTGGCTAATCCTCACTCTGGTGTTAAGCTGAGAGATTCGCCAATATTTCCAATCAGGAACATATCGGAGCCCTTTAGGCACCACTACGGTATCTCAGCATGACATGGGGTCCTACCACTAGACTACCTATGGTGTGTGAACAAGGTCTGAACAGGTATTAGCAGCCTACAGCCCCATCCACTCACCTGCATTGCAGGACCAACAATGCAATGGGAACAAATGAGGCCATAGCTACATCTACAACAGACCATGTGACACCGGCTTCCAGGTGCAACAGAATGTTTACCAGCCATATGCAATGGCACATTCAATACATATAAAACAAGAATCACAAAAATAAACGTGGCCTAAATGGGTGGGACTGCTCCAGACCCCAAACACTGTGGCGTGTTTCTAACTGGGGGGGCAGTTCCTCCGCATGTGGTTCGCAGCGAACGGCTATCCCCAGCAAAAATGTATGTATGTATTGAATGTGCCATTGCATATGGCTGGTAAACATTCTGTTGCACCTGGAAGCCGGTGTCACATGGTCTGTTGTAGGTGTAGCTTGCGGCCTCATTTGTTCCCCATTTCATTGTTGGTCCTGCAATGCAGGTGAGTGGGATGGGGCTGTAGGCTGCTTAATACCTGTTCAGACCTTGTTCACACACCATAGGTAGTCTAGTGGTAGGACCCCATGTCATGCTGAGATACCGTGTAGTGGTGCCTAAAGGGGCTCCGATATGTTCCTGATTGGAAATATTGGCGAATCTCTCAGCTTTTAACACCAGAGTGAGGGATTAGCCAGTGTTGTCAGTTGCTTATCCATGTGGTGCATCTTTTTTCTGTGAGTTATAGTGTAAATACCCCCCAAATGACATAATTTTAGAAAGAAGACACCCCAAAGTATTCGCGGAGGGGCATGGTGAGTTCATGTATCATTTCATTTTTTTTCACAAGTTAGCGGAAAATGACACTTTCTGAGAAAAAAAAAAAAAAAGTTTCAATTTCTGCTAACTTCTGGCAAAAAATAAATAAATCTCAGACGGAGGCATGGCGAGTTCATAAAAGATTTTTTTTTTTGGCACAAGTTAGTGGAAATTGATTTTTTATTGTTTTTTCTCACAAAGTCTCCCTTTCCGCTAACTTTTGACAAAAAGTTTAATTTTTCATGGACTCACTATGCCCCTCAGTGAATACCTTGGGGTGTCTACTTTCTGAAATGGGGTCATTTGCGGGGTGTGTTTACTGTTCTGGCATTTTGGGCGGGGCTAAATTGTGAGCCGTCATGTAAAATCTAAAGGTACTCGTTGGAATTTGGGCCCCTTTGCGCACCCAGGCTGCAAAAAAGTGTCACTTATGTGGTATCGCCGTACTCAGGAGAAGTAGGGCAATGTGTTTTGGGGTGTATTTTTACATATACCCATGTTGGGTGAGAGAAATATCTCTGTAAATTGTCAACTTTGTATAAACATTTTTAAAAGTTGTCGTTTACAGAGATATTTTTCACACAAAGTATGGGTATATATAAAAATACACCCTAAAACACATTGCCCTACTTCTCCTGAGTACGGCGATACCACATGTGTGCCACTTTTTGCAGCCTGGGTGCGCAAAGGCCCTAAAACCAATAAGTACCTTTAGGATTTCACAGGGCATTTTTACGCATTTGGATTCCAGACTTCTTCTCACGCTTTAGGGCCTCTAAAATGCCAGGACAGTATAAATACCCCATGTGACCCCATTTTGGAAGAAGACACACAAGGTATTCCGTGAGGGTATGGTGAGTTCATGTAAAATTTTATTTTTGTCACAAGTTAGTGGAATATGAGACTTTGTAAAAACAAAATGAAAAAAAAAATATCAATTTCCGCTAACTTGTGCCAAAAATAAAAATTCTGTGGACTTGCCATGCCTCTCACGGAATACCTTGGGGTGTCTTCTTTCCAAAATGGGGTCACATGTGGGGTATTTATACTCACCTGGCATTTTAGGGCCCCTAAGTGTGAGAATCAAATGCATAAAATGGCTCAGAAATCCTAAAGATACTCATTGGTTTTAGGGCCCTTGATCTTGGCTGCAAAAGTGCCACACATGTGGTATCGCCGTACTCAGGAGAGTAGGGCAATGAGTTTTGGGGTGTATTTTACATATACCCATGCTGCGTGTGAGAAATATCGCTGTAAACGACAACTTTTTACATTTATTTATTCAAAGTTGTCGTTTACAGCGATATTTCTCACACACAGTATGGGTATATGTAAAAATACACCCCAAAACACATTGCCCTACTTCTCCTGAGTACAGCGATACCACATGAGTGACACTTTTTTGCAGCCAAGATGCGCAAAGGGGCCCTAAAATCAATGAGTACCTTTAGGATTTCACAGGCCATTTTTATGCATTTGGATTCTCACGCTTTAGGGCCCCTAAAATGCCAGGACAGTATAAAAACCCCACAAGTTACCCCATTGTGGAAAGAAGACACCCCAAGGTATTCTGTGAGAGGTATGGCACAAGTTAGCGGAAATTGATTATTATTTTTTTTTTTTTTACAGTCTCATATTCCACTAACTTGTGACAAAAAATAAAATTTTGCATGAACTCGCCATACCCCTCACGGAATACCTTGGGGTGTCTTCTTTCTAAAATGGGGTCACATGTGGGGTATTTATACTGTCCTGGCATTTGAGGGTCTCCGCAATCATTACACGTATGTCCACCATTAGGAGTTTCTGCTATTCTCCTTATATTGAGCATACGGGTAATGAGATATTTTTTTTCCGTTCAGCCTCTGCGTTGAAAAAAATAAATAAATGAACGGCACAGATTTTTTAATTTGCATCGATCAATGTGGATGAAAAAATCTCTGCCAAAATCAGTGACTGCGGTGCGGTGGACTGGGCGCTAGCTACCTAACAAGTAGCTAACTAACTGGCGGTGACAAGGGACCCTTATGCCCCATTCACACGTCCGAAATTCTGTTTGCGGAACGGAATTGTGGACCCATTCATTTCTATGGGGACAGACTTTGTCCCGTTCGGATCCAGAATTACGGATCCGCACTTCCGGGTCTGCACTTCCGTTCCGCAAAAATATAGAACATGTCCTATTCTTGTCCGCAATTGCGGACAAGAAAAAGCATTTTCTATATAGTTCTGGCAATGTGCGGATCTGCAAAATGCGGAAAGCACATTGCCGTTGTCCGTGTTTTGAGGATCTGCGTAACCGCGGATCGGATCCGTAGATCCGTGAATCCACGGATCCGCAAAACACATATGGACGTCTGAATGGAGCCTTGCAAGGGGTGTGATCAATGACAGGGGGGTGATCAGGGGGTCTAGATGGGGTGATCAAGGGGTTAATAGGTGAGGGTGGGGGGGTGGGGGGGGTTAGTGTAGTGTTTGGTGCAACTTTACAGTGTTACCTGGTCCACTGGTGGTCGATCCCAGCAAATGGGACCACCAGAGGACCAGGTAGCAGCTATATCAGACGCTGTTCACAAAACAGCGTCTGATATAGCTGTTTGATGCGATTTAATTCGCTTCTACAGCCTGCCAGCGATGGATCATCGCTGGCAGGCTGTAGCCGAACTGCCGAGACGCGCTTCTCTGTGTTCACAGGAAGTCTCGGCTCTCACGAGATGACGCGCCGATGCGTCGTCTCAGAGCTACAGGACAGCCTGCAGGACGCATCCCTGCGTTAGGCGGTCCTGTAGCGGTTAAACAGATCCTGGATGCCCAGGACAATGGCTTTTTGGAGTCATACTGACGTGTACGGTCATTACTAGAGTTGAGCGAACACCTGGAAGTTCGGGTTCGGCGAGTTCGGCCCAACTTCCGGGAAAAGTTCGGGTTAGGGATCCGAACTCGACCCGAACTTCATCCCGAACCAGAACCCCATAGAAGTCAATTGGGACCCGAACTTTTGGGCACTAAAAAGGCTGTAAAAGACACCCAGAGGGATAATATACCGCAATAAACGCATTGCGATTACAACTTTGAGCTAACGATCACCATGGGAACGCCTCCTCCAGTAGAATGTACTGTCGGATCTGAGAATTAAGTTGAAATCGCAATGCGATTCTTATATATTTGCTTAATCGCATTGCGATTTCAACTTAGCATTGCTAAATAATTCCATCCATATCTTTAACTTACTGAGTCAGTAAGTTAACGAATATGGATGGAATTATTTAGCAATGCTAAGTTGAAACGGCAATGCGATTAAGCAGATATATAAGAATCGCATTGCGATTTCAACTTAATTCTCACATCCGACAGTACATTCTACTGGAGGAGGCGTTCCCATGGTGATCGGTAGCTCAAAGTTGTAATCGCAATGCGATTTCAGCTTTAAGCCTGTACTATTCTGCTATATAGTACTTTCAAAATGCGCCGAGAGAACATGCCGAACTCCGAACCCGAACTTTTATGAAAATGTTCGGGTTCGGGTCCGTGTCACGAACACCCCAAAGTTCGGTACGAACCCGAACTATTCTCGAACTGTTCGCTCAACACTAGTCATAACCCTTTTTGACCATTCGCTGCAAGATAAAATATACGAGCATATAATATACACTCACCTAAAGAATTATTATGAACACCTGTTCTATTTCTCATTAATGCAATTATCTAGTCAACCAATCACATGGCAGTTGCTTTAATGCATTTAGGGATGTGGTGGAACGGGAGCTTCGTGCCCTGGATGTGCATCCCTCAAATCTCCATCAACTGCAAGATGCTATCCTATCAATATGGGCCAACATTTCTAAAGAATGCTATCAGCACCTTGTTGAATCAATGCCATGTAGAATTAAGGCAGTTCTGAAGGCAAAAGGGGGTTCAACACCATATTAGTATGGTGTTCTTAATAATTCTTTAGGTGAGTGTATACTCACTCACTACGTCCCAATCCCACGCCTGCTCCACCGGCTTCATTCATAAAGAGTCCGAGGCAGGCACATGACAGTTGGGGAAATAAAGTGCATTGTATAAGGCCTAGAATATTGTACCCGTCTTTTAAGTGACCGGAACTATATGGGGTGTACAGCTGGTTCGCCTCCCCGTCATGCACCCTGGGTAATGCTAAATGAACCAGCAAATACTGGCGGTCTGCAAAAAAAAGGTTTTGACGGACCAACAACAGAAACTCAAATCTATAGATTATATGTGTGTGCGAGCGAATGTGTGTTTGTGGTATATAGTGTTTGGTGTGATATGTGTGGTGTTTATTGTGTATATGACAATTGATGTAAAATATGCATGTAATTAATTATTTGTCAGCTTTATATACATTAAATACAAGCCACCTAAAAAAACATTTAACATCAAAAATTATGGCCAAAATCACGTACATCTATCAGACATGAAGAAATATAATTAATGCAATGCGATAAAAAAAAAAAAAAAATCTGCATTAAATTAACGCGTACGCGCATATAAATCAGTTTTCCAATCCATTCACATTAGCAACAAGAATAATAGATTTTACTTACAGTTATGAGAACTTTGTCCTTTCTGATACTGAAGGTTCTGCCCACCATCTTCTTATGTCAGCCTCAATCTCCAGTCCTGACTCTTTAATCGCGCGATTTCGCAAGCGAAATCGCATGTGAAACTTTGAATTGCGTCGCGCACAAAGACGTCATTCGCCGACGTGACGGTCGCGTAATGCGATTTAATATTGATCTCAATGAGCATGCGCATATACGCCATTATAATAAGGGTTAATTAAAAATTGAAATGCATGTATGTAACATGTACATGGTATATTTTTATAGCACAAGATTAGAGTAATTTAATCGATTTACTATTAATGCCAGTAAAAACGGTTTTCCACATTACGCGCATTACGAGAATATTTTATTTGCGATACTTTTTTTAAATATAGCACAGACGATTCGAATATGAATATTTGATTTTGTGAATATATCGCGAATATTTTATGAAATATTCGCGAAATATCGCGAATTCGAATATTAGCATATTCGATCATCCCTAGTACCAACATGCATGCCGAGCCCACTCCACACATCCCCTGGTGCCAAATGGCTACCAGTGGATGCAGTAAGAATACACCCCACACATAATAATATGTTAGTGTTGAGCAAAGTTCAATAAACTTTTATTTGGCTTTGTGACAAAGTATTTTTTTTTATAAATAGCAGGTGCAATGACAGGTAGCTGCGATTGTGCCACTTCCAGTCATTGTATCCCTCAGTGAGTTTATCACTGATCGTAGCATCTGACTTTAATAATTAAGTCTATAATTTAAAAAAATGTGCTTTGATTCCCTAAACACTAGTAATAACAAAAGTAACACAGGTTTATACCACAATTCTGGTCCTTTCCAAATGCAAAATTGGGATCATTTAGTATTCTTTGCACAGACTCAAAAAGATGGAGGATTTGCTAATCAATTTTGATGATTTATGTGTAAAAAATGAAGCTCTGAGTATTTTGTTTTTAACTAGGATCAGATAAAATATTATCCTTAAGAACCAGGCACATTTTCACCTTAAGGACCAGGCCATTTTTTGCAAATCTGACCAGTGTCACTTTATCTGTGAATAACTTTAAAACGCTTTTACTTATCCAGGCCATTCTGAGATGTTTTTTCGTCACATATTGTACTTCATGACACTGGTAAAATTGAGTCAAAAAATTATTTTTATTTAGAAAAAAATACAAAATTTACAAAAAATTTGGAAAAAATTAGCAATTTTCCAAGTTTCAATTTCTCTACTTCTATAATACATAGTAATACTGCCAAAAAAATCATTAATTTACATTCCCCATGTGTCTACTTCATGTATGGATCATTTTGGGAATGCCAATTTTTTTTTTGGGGGGGATGTTACAATGCTTAGAAATTTAGAAGCAAATCTTGAAATTTTTCAGAAATTTTCAAGGATCCACTTTTTAGGGACCAGTTCAGGTTTGAAGTCATTTTGTGAGGCTTACATAATAGAAACCATCCAAAAATGAACTGATTCTAGAAACTACACCCCTTAAGGTATTCAAAACTGATTTTACAAACATTGTTAACAGCAAAACAAAACCCAATATTTATTGCCCCGATTCTTTAGTTTGCAAAAACACCCCATATGTGGTCGTAAACCACTGTATGGCCACGTAGCGGCGCGTAGAGGGAAAGAAGCGCCGTGTGGTTTTTGGAAAGCAGATTTTGTTGGACTGGTTTATCTACACCATGTCCCATTTGAAGCCCCCCCTATGCCCCCATGGGGTAGAAACTCCATAAAAGTGACCCCATCTAAGAAATGACACCCCTCAAGGTATTCAAAACTGATTTTTACAAATGCTGTTAACCCTTTAGGTGTTTCACAAGAGTTATTGGCAAATGGAGATGAAATTTCTGAATTGCAATTTTTTGGCAAATTTTCCATTTTAATCCATTTTTTCCAGTAACTAAGCAAGGTTTAACAGCAAAAGAAAACCCAATATTTATTGCCCCGATTCTGTAGTTTTCAGAAACACCCCATATGTAGTCGCAAACTACTGTATGGCCACGTGGCAGGGCGTAGAGGGACTGGAGCACCGTTTGGTTTTTGGAAGGCAGATTTTGCTGGACTGGTTTATCTACACCATGTCCCCTTTGAAGCCCCCTGATGCCCCCCTGGGGTAGAAACTCCATAAAAGTGACCCCATTTTGGAAACTACAAAATAAGGAAGCAGTTTTGTTGGGACTATTTTTAGGTTACATATGATTTTTGGTTGCTCTATATTACATTTTTATGAGGCAAGGTTACCAAAAATACTGAAAATTCATCTCCATTTGCCATAAACTCTTGAGAAACACCTAAAGGGTTAACAAAGTTTGTAAAATACGTTTTGAATACTTTGAGGGGTATAATTTATTAGATGGGGTCACTTTTATGGAGTTTATACTCTAGGGGTGCATCAGGGGTTCTTCAAATGGGACATGGTGTAAAAAAAAAAGGCCATCAAAATCTGCCCTCCAGGAACTATGTGACATTCCTTTCCTTCTGCACCCTGCTGTGTGCCTGTACAGCAGTTTACCATCACACATGCGGTGTTTCTGTAAACTGCAGAATCAGGACAATATATTTTAAGTTTTATTTGGCTGTTAACCCTTGCTTTGTTACTGGAAAAAATGGATTAAAATGGAAAATTTGCCCAAAAATAGCTGTTTTGGCACCGTTTTTATTTTATTTTTTTGACAGTATTAATCTGAGGGGTTAGGTTATTTTTATAGATCAGATTATTACGGACGAGGCGATACATAATTAGTTTACTTTTTTTAAATTTATTTAGGTTTAACACTATATTATCCTATTTGAAACAAAATAACATTTTTTTAGTAATTACACAGTCTAAGAGTTCGTTTTTTTAAAGTTTTTATCTGATTGTCTTAGGTTGGGGCTCATTTTTTGTGGGATGAGAGGACGGTTTTATTGGCACTATTTTGGGGGGCATATGACTTTTTGATCGCTTGCTATTACACTTTTTGTTATTTATTTATTTATTTTTTGCATAATGCAGGCATTTCAAAATGGCCTCAAACCGTTAGCGTGTCATGGTCTGGTAGAGGACGTCCCCACTCCAGTAATGCCTGACACTGGTCTTTTTTACTAGTCCCACCTGCAGCACGAGGCCCAAAAACGTCAGCATCTTGGCAGCAGTGACCGGCGTCCAGCCACTGGCCCTAGCCAAAAACGAGCCCGGGTGTTGAGCAATGAACTGTTGGGTGTAAAGATTTGTTTGCTCCACCATCAGATTCATAAAGTGGTCACTGAAAATAAGACCAAAATAGTCGAATTCAGTGAAGCCCACTGTGGGAATCTGGATTCCTGGTTGACCAACAAAATCAGGAATCACAGGCTTGAAATTCTCTGGGGTACACCAGGCAATTTCACTGGTAAGGGGCTCAGGTGAACTTATCTGGTGTTCCGGAAAACTAGTATGAGCCCCAGAGCTGCTCGTACTAGGGTGGGCCACAGGGTCCCTAGCATGGCGGCCCCCTTGCTCCGCCTGGCAGTGCTTCCGCTGCCTTGGGGGATCATCATCATCGCTAGATGATGAGGAGGACGCAGATGACAAAAGGAACGTGGGGTCATCCTCGTCCTCACTGGGGCTCTCGGAGTCGGAGGCAAGCTGAGCATTTGCCTCCTCGGCCAAGAATGTCTGTCGGGCCATAGGGGAGTGTGTGTGCGTGGAAACCTTTATTCAGTGTGTGTGTGTGTGTCTGGGGGGGGGGGGGCACGGGTGTTACCAGACTTTTTCCTAAACATAACAGGAAAAAAAAAAGAACTAACTTAAAAAAAAAAGAAAGCCAATTTTTTTGGAAAAAGATTAAAAAAAATTCAAACTCGCTGATCAGCCATCCAAAGCTGATCAGCGGTGGGGTGGGCGATGTGCTAACAGTCAACTTGTATCTTGTAAGTACAATAAAACCCGTTGCAGTTGAACCATCGTGACTGTACTTTACTATATGTGGCAACCTTGATTTCTCAAAAAGGTCTACAGCGGAGCGGTGAATCCGGGTGATCTGATCTGATCTGTCTTTCCATGCCCAAAGGAAGTCTGTGTGTTTTTTGATAAGAAGTTTTTTCGTTCTCTCTGGAGCAGCGTGGTTCATTTGAAAGATGCGCTAACAGTGGCCAGACTCTAAAGATTGCTGGCCACTGTCAGCGTACGCAAAAAGAAAAAAAAAGCTTGCGCCCAAAAAAAATGGTGGGGGGTGGGGGGTTGTGAGGGGGCAAGCTGCAGCACCTCTGGGGGGGGGGGGTCTAGAGTCACACAGCTGCGCTGTGGAGCCCAAACACCTAAAGAGGGTGATGCAACACCTAAAAAAAAGATTTAACCAATAAACTAAGTCTCCCTTCCTGACCTAAACCTTTTCCTAAGCTTTCCCTAACCTACCTGATAGTGCCAGATGGCACTTTGGAGGGTCACAGGAGGGTGCTGGGGGTAGTCTGGGCTGCTGGGTTGCTGGGCTATTAAAGATGGCTGCTCCTCTCTCCACGGCAAAGAAAGGAGGAGGAGAGGAGAGCAGGGGAAGTTAACCCACGTCTTCCTGTGCAGCCAATAGAAATCCATCCTGTGAGGTAATGTCACCATCACCTCACAGGATCTAAGGATGGTGACTGGTGGTGTATTATCACACCACCGATCACTATCCTATTCTGGGTTATCAGGTCACCAGAGACTCGAATAACCCGGAAACGCAGCAAACTGCAGATCGGAATTGACCTGCGGTTTGCTGAGATCACCGATACGGGGTGGCCACAGGACCTCCCTCGGCATTGTCCCAGAGTGCCTGCCGAATGATTTCAGCAGGCACTCTGTTCCGATCACCACGCACCACACGGTGGTGTTCGGAACTACATAGGACGTACATGTACGCCCTGTGTCCTTAAGTACTGGGACATCACGGCGTACCTGTACGCCCTGTGTCCCTAAGAGGTTAAAAGTTGACTGAATATTATCTATAATCTTTTAATTTTTGACTTCTTCAAATAAATGTATTAAGTCTCCTTTCCATCATTAACGAGACATTTCACAGTGTGCACTGTCCTGCCAACTCATCTTAACTGACTTTGCTGTGCCGTAATGGATTCTATGCAAAGATAAAGACCTACGTAATACATTGTGAAAAACTAAGAAAATTATTAGGTGCTAAATGAATTATACTATTCCCAATATTTTGAATACATTTTTCATTGCTATTAAAGGATTGCATAATATTCATAACACTGGAAATTTTTCACTTCCTGTAATTTCATTTATTTATTTATTTAAATTTAATTTTTTTGCATGTGTTTTAAGTGCATGCACATGTTGTTAATAAATAGGGCTGTTTTACACTGCATAGTAACTATTGTTCCCCTTTCACTGTGCATAGGGCCTTGTGAAATGCACTTTAAACAAGGATTGATTGAAGTGTATATGTATTCGATCACCAATTATTATTTGTGGGGTTTTTGGACGGCTTGACATGGCCTGGTCTTTCATTTTGCTTTTATCTTGTTTTTTTTTTTGTTTTTTGTTTTTATGAGCAGAATGGTGAAATAGTCACATTATTGTATTTTCTTGTTGCTTTCTTTTCCAGGGTGTTGTTGCATGGCAGGCAAAGAGAGAGAACACTTTCTTTTTAACCACATGGTGTACTCAGTCACCAGAAGCAGTCCCAGTGTGGACTATACACTCCACCATGGATCACCAAGGCACATCACATGCTGCAGCTTTAACATGATCGACCCAGCATTGTACACACACTCACATGCAGCTCCTCTCCAGTTACCTACAGTACTTATTTTTGTTAAACATTTTACTGAAATCTTTATTTTAATGGCTTTTCTTTAACCATAGTGTTTTATTTCCCAGGATTAGTGTTTGACTTTTTGCTTAAGCTTAAGCTAAAATATGGACTACAAAGAAATGAAATGAAAAAGACAAGTGAAACAAAAATCTGATTTCTGCTGCATACATTTTTTGCCAGCATTATACAGATAATCAAGTTATAACATTCAGCCGTGCACTCTTATAAGAATAAAAGATTTTCATTGCCTTGCTTGTTATTTTCAATATGATTCTGAGGTTTGCTGTAAATGTAGAAATTACCATGTACATTTTCTTACTTTGGGTTATAGGGACATGCTTTCAAATGGGTGAAAATTGCAATACAGCAAGAAATGTAATAACAGAAGCTCTGAAAACTATGTTTGGATTCATTCCCAGAAAAAGATAGCTCAAAATATCATGTTTCATTAACTAGTGGAGTTATTCAAATTTGCTCCAAAAAGAAAAAAAATGTTGCACTCAATAGAGTGAATGTTTAAGAGCATATTATATGTACAATCGGATGACAGGGGTGGGGTAATATTCTTGTTATTAATCATTGTTTTTATTTTTTGGGTTTATTTTTGGAGAGTTAAAAACTTTTTAATAATATTTCTGATCTTAGATCAGCTGTCTATCTTCATTGCTACTCTATTCTCTGCCACAGGCATGATACCCACACTACTCCTCATGCTGCTGCCTCTATGCTACTTCCTTGTGCTCCAACCTCTGTTTTCTTACGGTGTGCACAGGGTCACCTCTGGCCTCTTAAAGAGCCAGAACCTGAACTTTCAAATACTTCCCCAGTCAATGGCTGGGGGTCCCTGACTATTTAAGATGTCTGAGCTTTAGGTTCCCTGGTGACCACCAAATGTGTTCTGATACTCTAATACTGTTGGGATTTACCTGCGTTTATCCTACATTTGTTCTTGTCTGTACCCCAGCTTGTTCCAAACCTACCTGTGTGTTCCAGCCCCTCCAGTTTCTGTTTCGGTCCAGTTTGTGTTTGAGTTAACCCTGTACATCTGCCTTGTCTGTGTTACTCCCATGTATCCAACCTGCCTTGCCCTGTATCCATCTTCACTATCACCCAGCAACACTTTTTATCACATATCTCCCACCATCTACAGTTCAAGTGTTCTGTCTGGATCTGAGAAACCTACATTCAAGTCTTAATGACTGTTCAGAGTTTATGGTTTCCCTGTTTTTTGGTGCATTTTCTGTGTTCTGAGCTTCTGGTGCTTGCAACAGATTCCCTGACCCCAGTCGGTCAGCTGGCAAGTATATCAAGGCGATCCCAGGAGGGAGTAGTAGCACCAAAATCCAGATCCCTGTACAAGAATAATGGGTTAATACCAGGGGAGCGCTGGAATTACACCTTTAGAGTTTAGCCCAAAGCCAAACCAGTTAGTTGACACAGTGGGTTCATACTCACTGACCCATAACATGTGACTACTATATCGTACTGTGTATATGACTTAAACTGTGGTTTCCTGGGACCACAAGAGGAAGTGATCCCACTCTCTACCCTGATTTGTGTTGTTCTACTGTCCTTATCATATCTGTAAATATTGTGTATATGGCAATTTATATACACTCTGTTATGTTGTGTTCATGCTTATGTCTGAAAACCTTGTGTTCTGATTTGTGGTGGATTGACGGTAGTGGTTCCCTGCCCTGTCTCTGTCAGGGTAAATGTTTTGACTCGACTGTGTATCTCGCTATGAGCAAACAGATGGTGGCAAGCAGCCTGTTTAAAATCATACTGCACTGTCAGCTTTTTTTATAAAAAATATCTAAAAACTATCCCATTTTGGTGGTAGGTGCTTTCTTCTCTGACATGGACAATGGTGGTTATAATTTTGAATTATTTAAGTTGGACGAATCACAAGTTTCAAATTCACCAAATTTGAAATCTTTTGCAAAATGTTTAATTTATTTGATTTGTGTAGAATCAATTCACCTATCTTTAATCAAGAAACGTATACTCTGAAGGAGGCTGCCTTCCTGGCAGATACATATGCACTGTAGAGATTGTGCCACAGCTTGGAAAAGCTCTCCATAATTGACTATAGCATCAGCGAATAGCCAATCCTGCAGTCCCCAACACCTATAGGCTTCTTACTGTATATAATGCTTGGAGTGGCTCCTTTTACTTTGCCTAACTGCTATAAATAGTGTTCTCTAGTACAAGAATATTGTGAAGCAAGCATTAAACATCTTGTGTGGGGCTGGAAAAATTCAAAGTACTTAAGTAATGGCTGGTGAACCTTACATCACTATGGGCTTTGTTAGCTTTTGTTTCAGGTAAGATTTCACTCACAGTCTAATATAGTAACCTTTTCGACTAAGGGTTCTTGTATTTCTCTTATTCCTAAATCATATTACTCAGTGCCTGTCTTTGAAGTCTTCTTTCTTTCTTTCTTTCTTTCTTTCTTTCTTTCTTTCTTTCTTTCCTTCTTTCTTTCTATCTTTCTCATTTTGAAATGTGTGTATGCTTAATTATTCTAGAATATTTAACTTTCAAAATGCTTAAATTGAACTAAATGATTAACACAATAATGCTGGCAAGCACAATACATGAAATTCTAAAATACTATACTAAGAATCATTTACAACTGAGCTTGACAGCCTGGGAAATGAGCCTAGAACAGTCATAGGATACCTATGCCCATTCTCAGAACATTAAACCTAGCAGTGCTAAGCATGAGCACAGAACTGTGTCTAAAATTCATAAGCATCTTGTAACATCTGCCAAGGTTTCCAAGGCCAAATGTATTGTCAATTTATATTGATATTAACACACTATGTTCTGATGTATCTGACATATATTCATTACATTTTTAGTGAACATAATAATCAACTCATCTTCTATAGCATATTTTCTTCATGTGTTTAACTCTTTATAAAACATACTTTCATTTATGATAAATGCAATTTTTTAAAATAGATTTGTTTCAATCATTACTGTGATTATTCTAAGGCTAAAATGCAGCCAGGTAAATTATATATATTTATTCCTCTTTTTACATATTCCTCTATGAACATATTCTATAATAGTTAGACATCATGATTGCCATGAGTCAATCGTAAAGATAGCACTGGTATGGTTCTGAAGAAAGTTGAGAGATTAGAAATTGCAGCATAATGTGATTATAGTGAATAACAAAAGTAGTTTGCTAAAGTTAGACAGAACAACATATGACTATTAGAGATGAGTGAATTTCCTGAAAGTCATTTTGGTTTTGATTCTATTGCTTTAGGCATTGGATTCCGTTTAGTCTAAGGATGAGCAAATCAATTCTACCAAACTAAAATTACCCATGTTGAGAAGGAGAAAGTGAGAGAGAAACTTGTATGCTACTATAGGTTTCTTGGCAATATAAATGGATTGTCTGGGGAGAGGGGTACTATTTCTCATTACGCAGAATGCCTATTATACATAGTAGATGTGTGGAATATTGTAGGCCAGGTAATGCCCTTCTGGGTCTCTGGGAAAGATATTTAAATTAGCTTTCCTAAGCCTATCTGATACCTATCTGATATCCCAGAAACCATGAAAAGCATTGACTAGCTCACAATAGTCTTCATATATATTATCCACCCCGATGATTACTCAAGGCCTCTTAACTAGTAAAGCTGATTCTTTCTGTTATGCTCTGATAAAGATCTTTTGTTCTGAAATAGCTATTTATAGCTGTTAGGCTGGCTTAGCTGTTTTGTTATTTAATTATCTTCAACCCCTTCCTGACTTTCCCAAAGCATCTGGGAGGTAAAAGAACAGGAGCACTTGCTTTCCTGCCTCTGGTGAGAATTGGGGGATGTATGAGGCTGCCTATAGCAGGGCTCCATAGGAGCATAGTGTAATTGTCACACACACACACTAGAGTCTAATGGATGTTTTCTATAGTTCCCTAGGGGAACTATTAAGAAGTGTAAAAAATAAAATTAAAATTACCCTCTTCCCTAAAATAAAAATACATAAATATAAAAAAAATGAATATCATGGGCATCGCCACATGTAAAAATGTCCATACTATTAAAATACCAAAAAATTATCATATACAGTGAACAAAAAAAAAGTCAAAATGGCCGATTTGCCATTCTTTGGTCGCTTCGCCTCCCACAAAAAAGTGAATAAAAAGTGATCAAAAAGTCATACACATCCCAATATCAATGAAAAGTACAGATCATCCTGCAAAAAATTAGCCCCCACACAGCGCTGTACACATTAAAATAAAAGAGTTATGGAATCAGAACATAGCAATGCAAAGACATTTTTTCAGTATTAAAGCAAAAGAAAAACTATACATAGGTGGAATCCATGTAATCATACTGACCTGGAGAATAAAAATAACAACTCAGTTTTAATGCATAGAAAACGGTGTAAAAAAAAAACCCATAAAACTGTGGCAGAATGGTGTGTTTTTATAATTCCACCCCATTTGTAATTTTTTTACAGCTTCCCACCACATTGTATGCAACCATAAATTGTGCCATTAGAAAGTGCATCTTGTTCCACAAAAAACAAACCCTCATAAAGCTATGTGAATGAAAACATAAAACAGTAATGGCTTTGGTAGGGCTGGGAGTGAAAAACAAAAACAGAACAGTCCCCTGTTTTGAAAGGGTTAAAAGGCTGAGCAATGACTGAAGGATATGCTATAGTTATGCAACCCTCAGGTTTTTTCAATCCTTTTGTAACGAAAGATGAACTATATATCTTTCACGTGCATGTGTCCTTTTGTTTGAAATATGCATTTACATAGTTGTTTGCAAAAAACATGTTTTTTGTGCTAGATTGCACAATTGCGGCCTGCACTTCTTATATTCGTTCAATAGGTTTTTATTCAAAAATTTTTAAGAGATATAAAACAGAGTACAAAGGTCACAGTGTACAGAAATGCAATGCCATATTATACAGTAAATTACAAGGGTCACAAGGTATTGAGTTAAAAGAGAAGTACAACAGATTGGAGTTTCAGACCATACAATATGTATACTTGTAATAGAATGGCTATAGTGTTGGAAATGTTGTACAATTTCTCAAGTGGTGTGGTGAAGGTAGGCCTCGCACGAGAGGAGATGACCTTCCGCGTTCAGTATACACCATGATACATGTATAAACAATACAAAACAAAATATGCCAACAGGTAACAAAAATATCATACCAGAAAGGCAGAAAAATACCATATTGTTCAGGTGTTTTGCTATGTAACATTGAAAATATATAATTCTCTAGTGATACAGCACCCGCTGAGGTAGTGGTACTTTCAGAGTTTAGCCCATTGTTAGGTTTTTATGTGTTTGGGTGTACATCAGCCCATCCTGACCACTCGGCCTCAAATTTATCTAATGCGAAATTTTTATGCGTTAACATCTTCTCATATGCCTTTCATATGCTCTCAAAATTTCCTGGACAGTTGGGATCACCGTGCTTTTCCAATTCCTAGTAATGGCTAGTTTCGTGGCCAGGAACAAATGCATGGTGATGGTCCTGATGCTGCAAGGGATCTGTGTGAGGTCAATGAGTAATAAGGCTATAGCTGGGTCATGGTCTAATTTACGCCCAGATACCCTTTCTATTAAGTGAAAGACATCAGACAACAGTCCCCTCAGCCGAGGACAGCCCCAGAGTATGTGTAGGAGAGTCCCTCTACTGCCGCATCCCTTCCAGCACACCGGCTCCAAGCCGGGAAATATGCGACTGAGTCTTAGAGGGGTAAAGTACCACCTCAGGAGCGTTTTTGCATACGATTCAAAATGTGAGACACACTTCAGTCATGCTGTCGCTTATTGAATGGCTGCGGTCCATTGTGCCGGGGTGATACAGCGCCGAGATCCAATTCCCAAGACAAGAAGGGGGCAGATTAAACAAAGAATCTTTTACTCCCGATAGGAGTAGATTGGGCAAATTCCCTTCCATTTGGATTGTTTTAGGGACCATTGGTTCAGGAGTTCAAGATACGTTTCTATTTCCATTGTGGGGTTGGCCCTTAATAAGTGTCTAATTCTTAGGTATTTATAAAAGTCCCTTTGAGGAGTATTATATTGTTTTTGCAACTCCGCAAAGGACTGTAAGGCAGATTTAGAAAGCAAATGTGCAACCATCTCCACTCCCCCGCCCTTCTACGTCTCTAGAGATAGGTCTGGAAGAAGGCACTGTAGCGTTTCTGTAGGAGAGAATTTCACTATAGAGGCTTTAGTTCCACCTCTCCGGCAGTGATATGATTTCCAAAAGCTTAATGATTTTAAGAGGAGATACGGGAGAGAAGAAGACGGCACACTCCCATATGGGGATGCTAACAATAAAGCTTTGAGACTGAGAACGCGTGCCAGTGTTCGTTCAATATGGACCCAGTGTTTGGAATCATCTGGATCCCACAAATCTCTGAGCTGGGGTATTCTGGTTGCCACATAGTAATCAAAGATATTCGGAAAACTAAGGCCTCCAAATTTTTTGTGTCTGCACATAACCGTTCTGGCAATGCGGGGTGGACCCTTGTTCCTTGTGAACCGGGCGAGCAGTTTGTTTATAGTAGTGAAAAAGGAGTGTGGCAGCTCAATGGGTAAGATTCTAAATAGGTAGAGCAGCTTAGGGAGCACATGCTGTTGAAGGCCGCAATTCTACCGAGCCATTAGATCTCAATTTTTGCGATACTATCTAATTATTTTTGGAAGTCCGAGAGGAACTGCAGGAAATTTGCCCTATATAACTGCCGAACAGTAGGGGTAAGTTAGATTCTGAGGTACTGAACCCCCTTGTCCTGCCAATCCCATAGATAGAGTTGTTTTAACCGTTCCAGAGTCTGGTCGGAAATAAAGAGAGGAAGAGCCTGGGACTTCCCTTCAGTAAGCTTGTAAAAGGCTAAGGAGCCATATAGGTGAATGACCTTTCTTACTGCTGCCAATGACACGACTGGGTTGGTCAACGAGAGAATTATGTCATCAGCGTATAATGAAAGGACATGTTGTATTTTACCGATCTGCACCCCTGAGATGTAATCCGTCTGTCGGATGGCCTGCGCTAGGGGCTCCAGAGACAATATGAAAATCAGGGGGGGACAGGGGGCACCCCTGTCTGGGGCCATTATAAAGCACAAATGGGTCTGAAAGGACGCCGTTGGTTAATAAACGAGCCGTCGGACCTATATAAAGAGCTTTTATTGCCCCTATAAGTGTACTCGGGAACCCCATTTTGTGAAGCACCGAGAAGGCAAATGACCAATTCACCGGGTCGAATGCCTTCCCAGTGTCTAGGGTGAGGAACACCATTGGTGTCTCCGCCTATTAATCCTGTCTAGCAGGTTGGGTATTCTCCTGGAGTTATCTGTGATCTGTCTTCCAAGTACAAACCATACTTGGTCAGGAGCTATCAAAGATGGTAATATGGTTGCTAATCTGTTTGCCAGTTGTTTGGCACATATTTTCAAATCAGTGTTAAGGAGGGATATCGGCCGGAAGTTTTGGGGGGGTTGACAGCTCCTTTCCGGGTTTTGGCAAGGTTGACGATAATCACCTCCAGCATTTACCTAGGCATGTGTCCCACAGACAGAATTCTAGATAAAGATTTAAATAGATGTGGGGCAAGTAAGTCCGCAAAAATTTTGTAATATGAATTAGACAGGGCTCTTGTGATGGGGTAGGCGTTTGATAATCTTTAAGATTTCGTCAAGTGTAATGGGCTGGCAAACCCTTTCTCTCTGTTTCGCAGTCATAGAGGGCATTGAGAGGGAGTCAAGAAATTTGTCAATGTCCTGGTCAGATGGTTGGACTACCTCTTTACCCTCTACTAGATTGTAAAGATCCGAGTAGTATGACATAAACCGGTTGGCAATTACTCTGGGTTCATATATTTTCTGGGATTTTGGGGCGTTCCAGAGGAAAGCAATGCGGGAGTTTTGAGCTCTGGTCTTGATTCTCCTTGCCAGCAAACTTCCCGCCTTGTTCACCTGGGAATAATACATAGCTCTCGCCTTTTTCAGGGATAGTTCATATTTATGTTCTTTCCGTCCAATGGAGCCGTCCACTGATGACCACATGGGTTAATAAGGTTTCCACAGAAAAATCGCCTCCTCCTTTTAATCTGTGGAGCAATCAAGGTGTACTAATAGTGAAGTACTGTCGAACTAGATCGCGGCAGAGCATATAGATGGTACTTACGAGCCGTTCGCGTTTAGTTCGGCATTCAAACAAACATAGGGCAAGTCTTCACTCTCGCATCTATTTGGCACCTCCAGTATTGTAAGATCATGAAGCAAATGCGCATATAATCATTCCCTGCGAAAAATCTGTTGACCGGATATATATTAAATCTCAAATATAAAAAGGTGAATATAAAAGTCATAAACCTTCCAATTTTACTCATAGGAATCATGTGTAAAGGGATCGCAACCTTTCATTCATTCATAAACATATCCCTGACGTCCTTCCAAGTCACCTGGTGTGTTTGGTCCTTTCACCGACTTATATGTGTACACACCCTCAATCCTGGATTAACACTACACCTTAGGTTCCTCCCTATCACCCAGATGTGTGTTCTATAGGGCGATGTTCAGATTAGGCAGGGTTTATGATGCAGCTCAATGTTCAGTCCGTGTGGTTGCAAGGTATGTAAGTCATACATCCACCGGACTTCTTGTTTGTTAATTTTTGCGATGATGTCACCCCCCCCCCCCCGCCAGTTTTCTTTCACCAGCTCTAACCCCATTAATTTTAACCCTTTCGGGGTTTTTTTTGGTGGGCCTGTTTGAAATGGAGCGACACCCCAAGAAACAAAAAAGACTTAGCTCTGTTGGTGGCCACTTTCTATCGCCGTGTTAAGTCAGCAGGAAACGAGGGGTACTCTAAGAGTTCATTTGGCCACACCATCAGGAACAGTTAAGAAGGATTTTGTGTTCTGGGCTTGCTAATAGACGCTAGACAGAATTCCAATCTGTAAAGAAGCGCCATTTGTTCCCTAACAAATCTTTCCATAAACTGACACCTTTGTTTGACACACACAAAAACACACCCTTACCTGTTGTTTGGCGCCCTTACCTTTTGAGGTGCATGGATCCACACCTGACTGAAGAATGAAGCATCATGACTGCTGCCAGGGAGGAAAACAGCAAGGGTCTATTGTGATGTCATCATCCATGGATGCTAAAGGGTTTCATTGTGATACGCTCAGTGTTCCGTCTATTGAAATTTTCATGGAGGCTGCCATTTTGATTTTCTGGAGGCAACCATTTTGATTTGCAGTTAAACATAGCAGTCATTTCAATGAATAAGAAATGTTGGCAAGGGACTGGATTGCAAACACAGAAGTCAGCAAGGGCAAATCCTAGTTTATGAGCACTTTTGATTATCGCTGCATTAAAATACTGGGTTGGAACCTGCTTTTGGATTCCTGGAGCAGGTAGGGCATATTTAGAGGTGCTAAGTTAATTCAGTGCTAGCACAGAACTTTGATTGAACAGGGATGCGCATTCTCATTCTGCCAACTCCAAAAATGTATAAAAGGTATTGTATCTCATGAGAGGTGGGGAGGTGCAGACGCTAAACTGATCTGCACCTGCCTTTCAGCTGCCAAAAAGCAAGAAACAAAAAAGGAATAGCTTTGTCGGTGGCCGCTTTCTATCCCCGTGTTGAGTCAGCGGGAAATGAGGGGTACTCTGAGCGTTCATTTAGCCATACCATCAGGAACAGTTAAGAAGGCTTTTGTGTTCTGGGCTTGCTAATAGACGCTAGACAGAATTCCAATCTGTAAAGAAGCGCCATTTGTGCCCTCAAACAAATCTTTCCATAAACTGACACCTTCGTTTGACACACACAAAAATGCACCCTTACCTGTTGATTGGCACCCTTACCTTTTGAGGTGCATGAATCCACACCTGATTGAAGAATTAAGCATCATGGCTACTGCCAGGGAGGAAAACAGCAATGGCCCATTGTGATGCTAGAATCCATGGATGCTGAAGGGTTCCATTGTGACACGCTCAGTGTTCAGTCTATTGAAATTTTCATGGAGGCTGCCATATTGATTTTATGGAGGCAGCCATTTTGATTTGCAGTTAAACACAGCTGTCATTTCAATGAATAAGAAATGTTAGCAAGGGACTGGATTGCAAACACAGAAGTCAGCAAGTACAAATCCTAGTTTATGAGCACTTTTAATTATAGCTGCATTAAAATACTGGGCTGGAACCTGCTTTTGGATTCCTGGAGTAGGTTGGGCATATGCAAAGGTGCTAAGTTCATTCAGTGCTAGCACAGAACTTTGATTGAACAGGGATGCACATTCTCATTCTGCCAACTCCAAAAATGAATAAGAGGTATGGTATGTCATGACAGGTGGGGAGGTGCAGATGCTAAACTGATCTGCACTCGCTTTCAGCTGCCAAAAAGCCTTTTAGGTGAAGACTTGCCCTATATTTGTTTGAATGCCGAACTAAACGCGAACGGCTCGTATATACCATCTATATGTGCTGCCGCGATCTAGTTCGACAGTACTTCACTATTAGTACACCTTGATTGCTCCACAGATTAAAAGGAGGAGGCGATTTTTCTGTGGAAACCTTATTAGCCCATGTGGTCATCAGTGGACAGCTCCATTGGACGGAAAGAATAGAAAGTGTGCGCGGTCCCTGTTTTGGAAAAAGTCGCTACGTGAGAATTACCCACTTCACCTTTAGGACTCGCTGCATTTGTGAGATACGTACTGGGGGACTCATTACCTTTTTATCATTTTTATGTAGCATGTGCTCCCTAAGTCGCATTCTGAGTGAACATGGTTCCTCTGATAGCAGAGGGGATGGGGAAGCTTTATTTAAATGTTCCACCTCTTTGATTTTGGATAGAAAATTCGATATGAGCTGTTCTCATCTCTTTTTAGCTCTGTGCCCCAATTTGATAAGGATACCCCTAACATAAGCCTTGTGTGCTGTCCATACGATAGATAGGTTTTCCACAGAGTTCACATTGGTTAGTAAATATTCCTTTAATGCATCCCACACCTCTTTCTGACAATCCAGGTCTGCGAGCAAATACTCATTTATCCTCCAAATCGAGTTTGGAGGGCGGCTGAACAGCTCAGAGAGTCACCGAGACAGGGGCGTGGTCTGACCATGTTATCGACCCTATCTCAGAGTCTGTGATGGCCGAGAGAGTGTTTCTATCTGCCAAAACAAAATCAATACAAGAGTAGGTATGGTGGGAAGAGGAAAAGTATGTGTAATCCCGTTCCATGCTGTGGTGCAGTCGCCAGATGTCATAGTAAGAGAGTTTTGAGAGAGAATCCGCTAAGGAGTGAGGCGTTTGCTTCGCAGAGGAGGATGAGTCTAGAGATGTATCTGGAACCGTGTTAAAATCGACACATAAAAGAACCTTTCTTGTTGTACCGATTGGACCTTATTAAGCAGTTTATAAAGGAATCGTTGGGCATGGACATTTGGTGCATAAACCCCTACCAGCGTATAGAGGACATTGTTCAGATAGCATATATGTATAATATAATGTCCTCCAGGGTCCATAATAGAAGAAACAGTGGAATGTGCAACAGTGTTTCTAATTGCTAACCGTACACCCCGCTTTTTCCTTTTACAGTGAGCCTGGAGAATAACCGGAAAGCACCTGTGTTTGATACGATTAGCATCGGCTCCATTAATGCGCGTCTCTTCGGCGCAAAAGATCTGACAGTGCAGGGAAAGGGCCTCCCTACACATCAAACTGCGTTTGTATGGGCTATTCAGCCCCCTTACATTTAAGGAACTGAGTGTCAG
The DNA here is from genome assembly GCA_033119425.1 of Bufotes viridis. NCBI lineage: Eukaryota > Metazoa > Chordata > Amphibia > Anura > Bufonidae > Bufotes > Bufotes viridis. The sequence continues at coordinate 370,533,920 of CM065590.1, read as the reverse complement.
GACCATGAGGAAAAAGAAGTTGCCATGGATGCAGTATGCATTTTAAATGTGGAAGGAGGCGCAAGCCCAGCGATAAGCAGCAAACTGTATATATACACCATACATAACAAATCTCTGCCAAAAATGTGTGGAACCAAAAACAGAAAAAGAAAAAGGGCTGATCGAAAAAACATAAATGTTACTGCCCTGGGAATAGGGCAGGAAGGAATGATGAGTGAGGCATAGGCAATTGCCTCAGTGTACATGTGGGGAAGAGTTCCACCAATTACCATGAAGAGAAAGCAATGAAGCGTCCGCTTCTTTTATGGTAAGATATCATCTGAATGGGACCCCTTCAACGAGCTTTCTTCCTCCGTTTGTTATCCACTATTTGCCAATCACCCGAGGTGTGATGTCGTCTGGGAACCTCCGCATGTTGCAGGTCGTCTACTGCGATATTCCATGTGGCGAGGATATCTTTCCCCTCTGTTGCTGATTGAATTACTACAAAGGATCTGTTGCAGCACGCACGGGTCAGTGACTCTGCAGAACAGTACCACTTCACCACCAATGAGTGGGCCTCCATGCGAGACCTGTGTGCCTTGTTGCGGTGTTTCGAGTACTCAACCAACATGGCCAGTGCCGATGACGCCGTTTTTAGCATTGCAATACCACTTCTATGTCTCCTTGAAAAAACACTTAGGGTGATGATGGAAGAGGATGTGGCACAGGAGAAAGAGGAGGAGGAAGAGGGGACATTTCACAGGGTTTCAGGCCAGTCATTCAGAAGTGGCTCAGAGGGTGGGTTCCTGCACCAGCAGAGGCCAGGTACACATGTGGCCAACCAGGGTACAGTTCTGGAGGAGGAGGAGGAGGTAGAGGAGGAGGAACTGGGTTCACAGCAGATTGGCACCCAATGCAGCTCATGGCCATCACTGGAGCGTGGCTGGGGGGATACAGAGGACACAGACGATACACCACCTACAGAGGATAGCTTATTCTTACCTCTCTGCAGCCTGGCACACATGAGCGACTACATGCTGGATCCCCCTGCTGGATCCCCATTACAAAGACAACTTGCCGTCCTTAATTTCCTCACTGGAGCGTTATAGGAAGATGCGCGACAACAAGCGCACACTGATAGACGCGCTTCTGAGGGCATTCCCAACTGACACCGGGGGACAAGTGGAAGCACAAGGCGAAAGCAGAGAAGGAGGAGGAGGAAAAAGAGGTCCCCAACGCAGCTGGGTCACGGCCAGCATCTCAGAAGGCAGGGTTAGCATGGCCGACATGTGGAAAAGCTTTGTCACCGCGCCACAGCAACTGGCATCACCAGCTGATATGGAACGTCTTAGCAGAACTCAGCATTTGAATAACATGGTGGAACAGTACATGTGCACACGCCTACACGTACTGACTGATGGTTCTGCCCCATTCAACTTCTGGGTCTCCAAATTGTCCACATGGCCTGAGCTTGCCCTTTATGCCTTGGAGGTGCTTGCCTGCCCTGCAGCCAGTGTATTGTCTGAACGTGCATTTAGGACAGCAGGGGGCGTCATTACAGACAAATACAGCCGCCTGTCTATAGCCAACGTGGACAAGCTCACGTTCATTAAAATTAAACAGGCTTGGATCCCATAAGACTTGTCTGTACCTTGTGCAGAATAGATATTTATACCAGCAGCCTCAACCATACATTCTTGTACTCAAGTGCACTTATTCTTTCTTTTCTTTTTTTTATTTGTCCCATTATTTTGGGGGCTACCCCAATTAAAAAAAAAAACAACTGTTGGCTACCTCCTCCATTATTGCCGCTTCCACCTACAACACCACATTCACCGCTTTCTCAACCTCCGACTCCACATCCACCTCCTCCTCCGAGGTGCAAGTTATTAATTTTTAATTTTTATTCATTTTATTTTATTTTAAGTTGTTATTTCCCTATCCTCATTTGTTTGCAGAGATATTGCCATGCTCTTAAGCACATGTTGCTGCCTTTTGCAGCCCCCAATTGATTTCAATGGGATTCGGGTTCGGGGCAAAGTTCGGGTAAAGTTCTCGAACCCAAATTTTTTTGTGAAGTTCGGCCGAACCCGTTAAATCCGACCTTCCAGGTGTCCGCTCAACCCTACCACCAAATTTATCAGATGTGCCAAGCAGGAAGGATGTGTTATATTCCCGAACTGTAGAGCAGCCACCCTATTGTTGATATGTTGCACATTTGTAGTAGGAGGGAAGTTAACCAGAAGGAAATTTGCTGCTTGATAGACACTTGCAACTGATCCACTGTGTGGCTTCTCTTGCCCAGGTTCATCAGTTGTAGCATAATCACCACTGACAAATAAAACATTGACCCAGGGGGCAAAAACATACTGTTACTGACTGCAATGGATGCTCCATGTGCCGATGGTGGCAGACACCTTGTTGAGCAGTGACAATTCTATGGTGTGACTCACATTCTCTGCTATGTGAGAGAACAAGGCGGGAATGGCTTTTTTAAAACATGATGGCAGATAGTGTGTACTCAGCTTTGACAGAAGATACCTGTCAGTTGCCTAAAGGCAGTGGCAGCACTGCTAACAGCTTGGCCAGATGGAAGTTCAGTTGGCACACAAGAAATTATTTTATCAGGCCTCAAATTAACTGTCATGAAGGAAGAGCAGTAGGAGTGCACTGAACCCTGGCTCAAAGGCATGGTGTCTGACTCAGGCAATATCAACATAATCCTGATGTCATTTTGAGTGATTTGTGCAGAATAAATCTCAACTTCTCAAACTTTGGATTAATTGGAAACTTCAAAACATATTTGATTTATTTAGAAATAATTTAGTCATCTCTTAAAGGGTTTCTGTCACCAACTTTTGACATTATAAGCTGTCTGACATTAGCTATGTGCTAATGTCAGACCAGCTTGATAATGTCTTTTTTATAAAAATCCGCTGTATATATAGTCTGAAAAACTTACTTTTATATTATGTAAATTAGCCTCTAGGAGCAGGGGGGGCGTTGCCCTGCTCCTAGCGGCTCCGTCCGGCAACCTGCTGGCACGCCCCTTCACACTTTGATTGACAGTGCAGGGCAGCGATCCTCCTGCACTGTCTCGTTCTAATCGCGCGCCGCGCGCCGCTCTGTATTCGGCGCAGGCGCGGTGAGCAGAGGACAGCAGGCACCAGCGTCCTCTGCTCACCGCGCCTGCGCCGAATACAGAGCGGCGCGCGGCGCGCGATTTCAGAACGAGACAGTGCAGGAGGATCGCTGCCCTGCACTGTCAATCAAAGTGTGAAGGGGCGTGCCAGCAGGTTGCCGGACGGAGCCGCTAGGAGCAGGGCAACGCCCCCCCTGCTCCTAGAGGCTAATTTACATAATATAAAAGTAAGTTTTTCAGACTATATATACAGCGGATTTTTATAAAAAAAGACATTATCAAGCTGGTCTGACATTAGCACATAGCTAATGTCAGACAGCTTATAATGTCAAAAGTTGGTGACAGAAACCCTTTAAGACTATATTTACGATTGAATGAAAAGTCATATAGTTTGGTTAATGGTAAACTTGGTGTTCGGGAATGGAGCAAATAGAGATGTATGCAATGCTATCTGCTCTAAAATTTGCTTGGCCATTGATTTCATCACTGTAGTGTGAACAAAGGTAGTCCTAACATATGTTTCTGTTGTATCTTGCAATCAGTAATGGTCCTGGCACACAAGCAGCTAAATGGTGGAGATATACTATAGCCATTAGCCAGTGTGCCTGTGTAATCAGCATAATGAGTTAGCAAATTATAATACAGTTACCACTGCTTGTCATAACTCCATCAGCAAGTTAATGAAGTGCTTAGCCAAATCAAGAAACAACGATATTATATAAATTCATGTATTTGGTTTAAAAAATATACAGGTGAATGTTCAGCACCTGTTCCTTTATATTCTTCCCCTATATAACACTAAAAGAGCCTAATTAACATCTGAATACATATATTTTAGATACAAATGCACAATGCTTAAAACAGGTTTCCTACAGTATGTTCTCTCTAGTAGACATTTATCTTTGGGGCTGCTTATAGGCATGTGCCTACAGTGCCTTTTGCTAAAAAAAAAAAAGCCCTAAATGTGGGAATCCTCATAGATTCACCCTACTCTTAAATGAGAGACAATTGAATGTATTCTAAATAAATCATGTTAATTGTAAATTTGCCAAAAATTCTACTTCAAAATAAACCCAAAGGTTTGGCAATTTGATTTGGACAAATCATGCATCTGAAAGGAGGATATAGACTTGTCCAAAATAAACTATGTAAGATCCCAAGCAAAGACATCACTCTGAGCTCAGCCTCTGATGTGATAAATCATGTCAGTCACAGACACAGCAATTAGTCCCATAATACAGCCAGTCTTTAAATTTTAAGATTTTGCTCATCTCTCGTTAAAATCAATTTTTTGGTGGGTAAACACTGGATGATAGAATTCATTTTCTCATCTCTAGTTTGTATATTTATACATATCTCAATTTGCTTGATAGATCTATTTTCTCCTAACATTTTTTCCAGTGTTTTTGACGGTAACTTCAAACTGTTCACTCTGCTTTTTCATAATAAGATTTTATTATCTATTGCTATTAGTACTAAGCGAACCCATAACTGCAAACTTTGCAGCAAAAGTTCGGGTTCGAGTTCCGTGTTCGGGCATTTAATAAAGCTTGTTGAAAGGTTGCAGGGAGTCAATCAACAAGCTTTTATGCTGTGGGTACTTAGAAGCCATCACAGCCATGCCTAGTAATGGCATGGCTGTTATTGGCCAGTGCATCATGTGACCCAGCCTCTATACAAGCTGGATCACGTTTAGCACCACCCATCAGCTCTGAGTAGTGCAGGGACAGTTAATTTGTCTGTTAGATCGGTGGGTGACATATACCAATTTTTGGTGTGAGGTATACCTGCACTGCATCCATGACAAAGAAATTAATATAGTTAATCCGTCTGTTAGATCGGTGGGTGACATATAACCATTTTTGTTGTGAGGTACACCTGCAATGCATACATGACAGAAAAATTAATATAGTATATATACCCATTTTTTGTGTGAAGTAGTGATGAACGGGAGGTGCCATATTCGATTTTACGATATTTCGCAAATATTTGATTGAATATTCATCATATATTCGTCAAAATCAAATATTCGTCATTATTCTATTTATCGTCAAAAATATGTGATTTAAATATTCGCGTATTGCGAATTGAACTTTGAACGGGGTATAAAGGTAACTTTCCTATTGGTTGGAATGAATATAGCGCTATATTCTCTATATTTGTTAATTCGAGCAAGCCAACCAATAGGAAACTTAACTGTACCCAGCTCTAAGTTGGATGTGCAATGCGGGAATATTACTTTGCCTATTTTTTGCATAGACTAATGACTCAGTATTCTATTTATTGCAAAAAATAGGTAATATTTTCGCATTGCGCATCCAACTTAGAGCTGTCTTTAGGCAACTCTCCTATTGGCTTGCTAGAATTAGTGAATATAGAGATTATAGCGCTATATTCGTATTAGTCATATTCGTTAATTCTTCCCAGCCAAACAATAGTAAAGTAAGTTGCATATACCCCACTCTAAGTTGGATGCACAATGCAAATAATATTACTTAACCACTACAGGACTGCCTAACGCACTGATGCGTCTGGCGTGTGGTCCTTTAGTTCTGTGTTGACGCATCGGCGCGTCAACTCGCGAGACGCGAGACTTCCTGTGCGCGTTCACAGTGCTGCGCGTCTCAGGAGTTCTACTACAGCCTGCCAGCGATATAAATATATAAGAAATAAATCGCATCAAACAGGTATATCAGACGCTGTTTTGTTAACAGCGTCTGATATACCTGCTACCTGGTCCTGTTGGTCCGAATTGCTGGGATCGACCACCAGAGGACCAGGTAGCTATGTAAAGTTGCACCAAACACTACACTAACCCCCCCCCCACTTATTAACCCCTTGTTAACCCCTTGATCACCCCATCTAGATTCCCTGATCACCCCCCTGTCACTGATCACCCCCCTGTCATTGATCACACCCCTTGTAAGGCTCCATTCAGACGTCTATATGTGTTTTGTGGATCCGTGGATCCACGAATCCGCGGATCCGCAGATCCTCAAAACACGGACACCGGCAATGTGCTTTCCGCATTTTGCAAATCCGCACATTGCCAGAACTATATAGAAAATGCTTTTTCTTGTCCGCAATTGCGGACAAGAATAGGACATGTTCTATATTTTTGCGGAACGGAAGTGCAGACCCGGAAGCGCGGATCCGTAATTCCGGATCCGAGCGGGACAAAGTCTGTCTCCATAGAAATGAATGGGTCCGCAATTCCGTTCCGCAAACTGAATTGCGGACGTGTGAATGGGGCATAAGGGTCCCTTATCACCGCCAGTTAGTTAGCTACTTGTTAGGTAGCTAGCGCCCAGCCCACCGAACCGCAGTCACTGATTTTGGCAGAGGTTTTTTCATCCACATTGATCGATGCGAATTAAAAAATCTGCACCATTAATTTATTTTTTTTTCAGCCCAGAGGCTGAACGGAAAAAAAAAATCTCATTACCCGTATGCTCAATATAAGGGGAATCGCAGAAACTCCTAATGCTGGCCATACGTGTAATGATTGCGGAGACCCTCAAATGCCAGGGCAGTACAAACACCTCACATGTGACCCCATTTTAGAAAGAAGGCACCCCAAGGTATTCCGTGAGGGGTATGGTGAGTTCATGTAAAATTTTATTTTTTGTCACAAGTTAGTGGAATATGAGACTTTGTAAAAAAAAAAAATATATATCAATTTCGGTAACTTGTGCCAAAAACTATTTTTTTCTGTGAACTCGACATGCCCCTCACAGAATACCTTGGGGTGTCTTCTTTCCAAAATGGGGTCACTTGTGGGGTATTTATACTGCCCTGGCATTTTAGGGGTCCTAAAGCGTGAGAATCCAAATGCTTAAAAATGCCCTGTGAAATCCTAAAGGTACTCATGCGAATTTGGGCCCCTTTGCGCATCTTGGCTGCAAAAAATTGTCACTCATGTGGTATCGCCGTACTCAGGAGAAGTAGGGAAATGTGTTTTGGGGTGTATTTTTACATATACCCATACTTTGTGTGAGAAATATCGCTGTAAACGACAACTTTTTAATTTTTTTATACAAAGTTGTCAATTTACAGAGATATTTCTCTCACCCAACATGGGTATATGTAAAAATACATGCCAAAACACATTGCCCTACTTCTCTTGAATACGGCGATACCACGTGAGTGACACTTTTTTGCAGCCTGGGTGCGCAAAGTGGCCCAAATTCCAACGAGTACCTTTAGGTTTTACATGGCTGCTCACAATTTAGCCCTGCCCAAAATGCCAGAACAGTAAATACGCCCCACAAATGACCCCATTTTGGAAAGTAGACACCCCAAGGTATTCACTGAGGGGCATAGTAAGTCCGTCTGAAATTTTTTATTTTTTTTTGCCAGAAGTTAGCAGAAATGGAAACTATTTTTTTTTCCTCAGAAAGTGTCATTTTCCGCTAACTTGTGAAGAAAAATTAAATTATACATGAACTCACCATGCCCCTCCGCGAATACTTTGAGGTGTCTTCTTTCTAAAATCGTGTTATTTGGGGGGTATTTATACTATCCTGACATTCTAGCACCTGAAGAAACATGACAGGTGCTCAGAAAGTCAGAGCTGCTTCAAAATGCAGAAATTCACTTTTTTGCATCATAGTTTGTAAACGCTATAACTTTTACCCAAACCAATAAATATACACTTATTGGATTGTTTTTTTATAAAAGACATGTAGAACAATAAATTTAGAGAAAAATTTATATAGAAATGTATATTTTTTTTAAATTTTACAACAGAAAGTGAAAAATGTAATTTTTTTTGCAAAAATGTCGTTAAATTTTTATTAATAGCAAAAAAGTAAAAATGTCAGCAACAACGAAATCCCACCAAATGAAAGCTCTATTAGTGAGAAGAAAAGGAGGTAAAATTCATTTGGGTGGTAAGTTGCATGACGGAGCAATAAACGGTGAAAGTAGTGTAGTTCAGAATTGTAAAAAGTGGTCTGGTCATTAAGGGTTTTAAGCTAGGGGGGCTGAGGTGGTTAATATTCTCGCATTGCGCATCCAACTTAGAGCTGTGTATAGGCAACTTTCCTATTGGCTTGCTAGAATTAGCTAAGATAACGAATACAAATATAGCGCTATATTCTCTATCTTCGTTAATTCGAGCAAGCCAACCAATAGGAAAGTTATAGCCCGTTCAAAGTTTTTTTCGAAGTACGCAAATATTACATTATGTAATATTCGCGTACTGCAAATGAAACTTTGAATGGGGTATAACTTTCCTATTAGTTGGTTTGCTAGAATTAACGAAGATAGAGAAAATCGCGCTATATTCGTTATCTTCGTTATCTTTGTTAATTCTAGCAAGCCAAGTAAACTTGCCTATACACAGCTCTAAGTTGAATGCGTAATGCGAGAATATTAAGTAACTTTACTATTGTTTGACTATTTTGCATATTCCTGTTTCCCAGGGAGCTTTGCACTTTGGATTGCTGTGTTGAGACTCTTAAGTGAGGCTCCGCAGTGTTTTTTGTAGCTGGTCTCCCTGAGATCAGCTATTGTTGTGTTTAAGTAGTCTCCGAGGCATTGCTCCTGGTTAGCCAGAATCCTACTCTGCACTGATGAGGGGCAACACCCCGAAACAGCTCAAATTTAGATATACTTTTTCTGACAATCAGGAAATTAACACAGGTACTTGCGCTGCTGCAGGCTCCTCTAATGCTGTGGGTCTAGCATCCAAATCAAACGTTCAAAAGAAAATTGGAACCACGCTGCTTTTAAAATCGCTTCTCAAAATATCCGCACGTTTTGGATCCTTTCCTGGTGTGAGACTTCCAGCGTCCTGGACACCGAACACAAAACTCCCGTCTTCAGTTAGGCTGAAATGAAAATACACATCGTGCAACACCTTTTTGATAAAAACACTCAAGGTTATTTATTGCACTTACAGGATTTCAGAAGTTAAAAGGCATGTCATCAATTATAAAATCATCATTGCCCGACCCGGGTTTCGCTGACCGTCTGGGGCGAAAATCTACCTCATATCCGGGGTGGTGCTTTTTATACACACCCCGTGCATAATCACATACTTCCATACACATACATTACACCTTCATTTGATCATCACCTTTGCGGTCTCCTCAATTCTAACAGGATCCGACCAGATAGCCCACATTCAAAATCTCTGTTTTCTTTCATAAGTAGATCGAAAACCACTACTATCCTTCATTCATAAATCTCAGATAAACATCATCACCTGGTGTCCACCCCCCCTCTGCTACATCATAGTCACATGTTGTTACTGACCATTCACAAAGAGCATAATAGATCCTTATTTCACCAAGCAGGGTTTTAAATCGAATTCAATATTAAGTCCCCCTGGCTGCAGTGTTCCCAGATTATAAATCCATTGCACCTCCTTATGATTAATCTGAGCCGTCGCATCACCTCCGCGCCAGTGCGGGCGGACACTTTCAACCCCTACAAATCTTAACCCCTTCGGGTTTTTGTTGTGCTGCATCTTAAAATGGGCCGACACACTATGTGTCATTAATCCTTTCCTTATGTTCCGGATATGTTCTTGTACCCTTATTTTAAGTTTTCTCGTCGTTCTTCCTACATATTGTATCCGACATGGACACTCTAGTACGTATATGACATTTTCTTTGTCACACATGCACTCTCCCCTGATTTTAAATGTTCGTCCATTACTACATGAAGTGATGATTTCAGCACTAATTTTCTTTTCTTTATAGTCTCGATTTCTACAAGGACCGCAAAACCCACACCAGGTGAATTTCCCTTCTTTTCCCTTCATTTTGTTCACCACAGGAGGTATTGCGCTCCGGACCAACTTGTTCTTTATATTGGGTGCTTTTTTATATACAATATCTGGGGCTGCAGGTATCAAGGTACCAATAATTGGATCATTCTTCAATACTTTCCAGTTCTGTTTTATTATATTTTTCTTTCTTTTTCTTTTTTTCCCTATTCCCCTCTCCCATTTCTATCCTCATTGCTTTTACTGATATTCTGGATTCCTCTAAACACTTCTCCTCATACCCCTTCTCCCTAAACCGGGATTTTAGTGCAAGACTTTGATTCTCATAATCCCCATCATTCATACAATTGCGAGAGATTCTCTGGAACTGCCCCTTTGGGATGTTCTTGAGCCATGGTCCAAAGTGACAGCTCCTGGTATCAATGTATGAATTCACGTCAGTCTGTTTAAAGTGTGTTTTGGTTATGAGGCGTCCTTCCTGTCTCTCCACACACAGATCCAGGAAGACTACTGAATCCCTACTGGTTTCGCCAGTGAATTTTAGATTCCACTCTTCTGAATTTAAATTTGTAATGAAATCCTTTAGGGCCTCCCCCTCTCCTTTCCAAAGGAGAAAACAGTCATCAATGTACCTTCTCCAGAGGGTCAAGGTGCCCCCCGGAGAAGGTACTCCCAACTTAGGGGCGATGACTGTCTCCTCCCAGTACCCCATAAAAATATTTGCGAAACTGGGGGCGGATTTCGTCCCCATTGCCGTACCAACGCGCTGCAGGAAGAAGGTATCATCATACCAAAAATAATTTCTCTCTAAGCAGTATGTGAGGCACTCAATGATGAACTCCGCCTGTATCTTTGTCATAAGGTCATCGCCATATAATCTCTTTTCAACTGCCTTCAAACCCAAGGATTTAGGGATGATGGTGTACAGCGATGATACATCAACGGTAGCCATCCAGAGATTTTCCTTGCATGGGCCCAACCCCTTGATAATCTGTATCATACTGTCGGTGTCCCTCAAGTATGAGGCGTTCTGAATCGCATACGTCTGGAGAAAATAGTCGATGTACTGGGTTACTCTACAGGTTAGGGAGCCGATCCCCGAGACGATAGGGCGTCCCGGTGGATCGACTAACCTTTTATGGACTTTAGGTAGGTGATAAATCACGGGTAATATGGGATGAGCCACAGTTAAATAGTCAAATTCCTTTTTATTCAAGATACCCTTCTCCAGACCTCTTTTTAATATTTTATCCAATTCTTCTTTATACTCTCTAGTTGGGTCTTTACTCAATCTCTGATATGTCACCTCATCTGATACCAATCTCTTCATTTCCTTGTCATAATCCCCCTTGTTCATAAGCACCTCCCCCCTCCCCCTTTGTCCGCGGATTTCACTACTAGATTCACATTCTCTTCTAGGTTTTTTAGGGCATCTCTCTCTTCTTTGCTTAAATTTCTCTGTATATTTTTATTATCTAGTTCCTCCAGCCCTTTCAACACCCCCCCCCTTTGAATGCCTCAATACATTCGTTGTCACCATTTTTAGGAAAAATTTTAGATTTTTCTTTCATCTGTGTGTGTCTGATGTTACCAAACCCAGCATCATTTCTATCTTCTGGTGTTGGATTACTAATGAAGTATTTAGCTATATTCAACCTCCTGATGAATTTGTGAACATCCAGGAACGCCTCAAATTTATTATTGCCATTGGTTGGGGCAAAATTAAGTCCTCTAGATAGAACCCTTTCCTCAATTGGCGTGAGTTCATGGGAACTTAAATTAAAGATCCCTTTTACACTTCCTTCATTCTCTTCTCTTTTGGCCCTACTCTTGCCTTTTCTTGTCTTTTCTGCGGGGTTCTCTCCCTTAGCTGTTCTTCTCTCTGCACCCCCTTTATTGACTGATGGGGAAAATTTTGTTGTTTAACCTCTCCTGTTGATATTCCTCCTTCTTGTCCCTTCTCACTTCTTATTTCCTTCTTCTGGATAGCTTCTCCTTTATTTTCTCACTTATTTTTATACTCCGTTTGATCAAACTGGAATCTATTCCTGCTCTGATGGTAATTATTTCTACCTCTTCCTCCTATATATCCTCTCTGAGTTCCATAATAGGTTCTGCGATCCTGGTCCGGATTAAATCCTCCATTCCCTCCATACTGATAGCTGTAATCATCATAATTTCTCCCTGGTCTATCCCCCCACCACGGTGATCTCCTGCCGCTATTAACAGGCAGGAGATCACCGTGGTGGGGGGATAGACGAGGGAGAAACGCCTCATACTTGAGGGACACCGACAGTATGATACAGATTATCAAGGGGTTGGGCCCATGCAAGGAAAATCTCTGGATGGCTACCGTTGATGTATCATCGCTGTACACCATCATCCCTAAATCCTTGGGTTTGAAGGCAGTTGAAAAGAGATTATATGGAGATGACACTATGACAAAGATACAGGCGGAGTTCATCATTGAGTGCCTCACATACTGCTTAGAGAGAAATTAATTTTGGTATGATGATACCTTCTTCCTGCAGCGCGTTGGTATGGCGATGGGGGCGAAATCCGCCCCCAGTTTCGCAAATATTTTTATGGGGTACTGGGAGGAGACAATCATCGCCCCTAAGTTGGGAGTACCTTCTCCGGGGGGCACCTTGACCCTCTGGAGAAGGTACATCGATGACTGTTTTCTCCTTTGGAAAGGAGAGGGGGAGGCCCTAAAGGATTTCATTACAAATTTAAATTCAGAAGAGTGGAATCTAAAATTCACTGGCGAAACCAGTAGGGATTCAGTAGTCTTCCTGGATCTGTGTGTGGAGAGACAGGAAGGACGCCTCATAACCAAAACACACTTTAAACAGACTGACGTGAATTCATACATTGATACCAGGAGCTGTCACTTTGGACCATGGCTCAAGAACATCCCAAAGGGGCAGTTCCAGAGAATCTCTCGCAATTGTATGAATGATGGGGATTATGAGAATCAAAGTCTTGCACTAAAATCCCGGTTTAGGGAGAAGGGGTATGAGGAGAAGTGTTTAGAGGAATCCAGAATATCAGTAAAAGCAATGAGGATAGAAATGGGAGAGGGGAATAGGGAAAAAAAGAAAAAGAAAGAAAAATATTTTCGCTTCACCTTCCTCACTGGTTTTAATGCTAAAGCAGGAATATTAAAAAATATAATAAAACAGAACTGGAAAGTATTGAAGAATGATCCAATTATTGGTACCGTGATACCTGCAGCCCCAGATATTGTATATAAAAAAGCACCCAATATAAAGAACAAGTTGGTCCGGAGCGCAATACCTCCTGTGGTAAACAAAATGAAGGGAAAAGAAGGGAAATTCACCTGGTGTGGGTTTTGCGGTCCTTGTAGAAATCGAGACTATAAAGAAAAGAAAATTAGTGCTGAAATCATCACTTCATGTAGTAATGGACGAACATTTAAAATCAGGGGAGAGTGCATGTGTGACAAAGAAAATGTCATATACGTACTAGAGTGTCCATGTCGGATACAATATGTAGGAAGAACGACGAGAAAACTTAAAATAAGGGTACAAGAACATATCCGGAACATAAGGAAAGGATTAATGACACATAGTGTGTCGGCCCATTTTAAGATGCAGCACAACAAAAACCCGAAGGGGTTAAGATTTGTAGGGGTAGAAAGTGTCCGCCCGCACTGGCGCGGAGGTGATGCGACGGCTCAGATTAATCATAAGGAGGTGCAATGGATTTATAATCTGGGAACACTGCAGCCAGGTGGACTTAATATTGAATTCGATTTAAAACCCTGCTTGGTGAAATAAGGATCTATTATGCTCTTTGTGAATGGTCAGTAACAACATGTGACTATGATGTAGCAGAGGGGGAGTGGACACCAGGTGATGATGTTTATCTGAGATTTATGAATGAAGGATAGTAGTGGTTTTTCAATCTACTTATGAAAGAAAACAGAGATTTTGAATGTGGGCTATCTGGTCGGATCCTGTTAGAATTGAGGAGACCGCAAAGGTGATGATCAAATGAAGGTGTAATGTATGTGTATGGAAGTATGTGATTATGCACGGGGTGTATATAAAAAGCACCACCCCAGATATGAGGTAGATTTTCGCCCCAGACGAAGCTCCGGTCAGCGAAACCCGGGTCGGGCAATGATGATTTTATAATTGATGACATGCCTTTTAACTTCTGAAATCCTGTAAGTGCAATAAATAACCTTGAGTGTTTTTATCAAAAAGGTGTTGCACGATGTGTATTTTCATTTCAGCCTAACTGGAGACGGGAGTTTTGTGTTCGGTGTCCAGGACGCTGAAAGTCTCACACCAGGAAAGGATCCAAAACGTGCGGATATTTTGAGAAGCGATTTTAAAAGCAGCGCAGTTCCAATTTTCTTTTGAACCCCGAAACAGCTGTCTGTGGATGAATAACTGGCTTAGGTTTTCCCTGTCACATCCTTAAAGCTTGTAAAAAAGCGGGATCTTGACATAGGGGCCACTTAATATGGTGGATTTGGTGATCTCTGTAATGGAGACACCCCTTTGCTCGGTTTTCCTTCCTTTGAAGGATATCTGGCTTTCATTGTGTTGTAGACCCATAACTGGGGCTCCACATTTCTTTTGCATATTCCTGTTTCCCAGGGAGCTTTGTGTTGAGACTCTTAAGTGAGGCTCCGCGGTGTTTTTTGTAGCTGGTCTCCCTGAGATCAGCTATTGTTGTGTATTGTTTGACTGGGTAGAATTAACAAATATGATGAATACAAATATTGAGCCATATTCTCTAATTCTAGCCAGCCAATAGGAGAGTTGCCTATAGACAGTTCTAAGTTGCATGCGCAATGCGAAAATATTAATTGACCTATTTTTTGCAATAAATAGAATACTGATTCATTATTCTATTTATTGCAAAATATAGGCAAAGTAATATTCTCTCTATGAATATAGAGAATATATGCTATATTCTTATTTGTCATATTCGTTAATTCTTTCTACCCAGCCAAACAATAAGTAAGTTGCATATACCCAGCTCTAAGTTAGATTTGCAATGCAAGTAATATTATTTAATATTCTTGCATTGCGCATTCGACTTAGAGCTGTGTATAGGCAAGTTTACTTGGCTTGCTAGAATTAACAAAGATAACGTATATGAATATAGCGCTATATTCTCTATCTTCATTAATTTTAGCAAGCCAACCAATATGAGAGTTATACCAAGTTCAAAGTTTCATTCACAGTATGCGAATATGACATTATGTAGTATTCGTGTACTGCGAATGAAACTTTGAATGGGGTATAACTTTCCTATTGGTTGGCATGCTAGAATTACCGAAGATAGAGAACATAGCGCTATATTCTCAATCATCGTTAGAAACTAAGCTAAAAACAAAACTAATATTCTTTTTTTACAAATACATAGCACTATATTCTAAATATTAGCGAAGTGACAATATTCATAAAAAAATTCGCTATTTGAATATTCACGCTCAACACTATGAGGTACACCTGCACTGCATGCGTGACAGCGAAATTAATATAGTTAATCTGTCTGTTAGTTTGGTGGGTGACATATACCCATTTTTGGTGTGAGGTACACCTGCACCGCATACATGAAAGGAAAAGTAATATAGCTAATCCGTCTGTTAGTTTGGTGGGTGACATATACCCATTTTTTGTGTGAGGTACACCTGCACTGCATCCGTGACAGGGTAATTAATATAGTTAATCCGTCGGTTAGTTCAGAGGGTGACATATACCCTTTTCTTGTGTGAGGTAAACTTACACTGCATACGTGAAAGAAAAATGAATATAGTTAATCTGTCTGTTAGTTCGGTCGGTGACCTCAAAGAATGATTAGAGCATCAAATAAGGGATGTGGCCCTGGTCCTGGTGCTGCTGGTGTTGGTGTAGCTCCTGTTGCAGGGAGAGGACGTGGTCGATCTGAGCCAGCTACATGACCAAATGAAACACGGGTCCACCTATGCGACAGAACGTTCGGGGTTATTTTGTAGGCCTGAATACCGGTGTATGAATGGTGAAGCCAGAACAAGTAGAGGCGGTAGTAGATTGGGTGCCTGACAGTGCCTCCAGTTTCTTCACATTGTCTCCCACCCAGTCCATGCTGAAATTTCAGAGTCGGCACCTGCACACCATGGGCATCTGTCTTTCACCTGACCCCCTTGCAAATCAGCCAAGCAGTCTGAGCCCCAAGCCATGCAGCAGTCTTTTATGCTTTTTGATGACTGTGCTGGCAGGGTTTCTGTGTACCATTCATCTATCCCTGCCCCTGAAGTGGAAGAGATTGAGTGCACTGATGCCTAACCACTTATGTTTAAGGCCACTTATCTTTCAGGATGTGGACATGGGAGGACCACTGCAGCACGTCTCTGATGATGACTAAACATAGGTGCCAACTGCTGCAGGTTTCTGCAGTGTGAAGACCGGCATAGAGGGTGGAAGATGATGTAAAGTATGATGAGGTCCTAGACCCCACACGGAATCAAGGTCATGCGAGTGACCTGTGCAGTTCGGAGGAAGAGGTGGTGGTCAAACAGCGCCAGCCGCACAGCAAAAGAGGGAGCAGGGTGCAAGTGCAGAGTGGTCGTCCCATAGCCAGTACACTTGCTACTGCCCACCGCACCCAAAGACTAAGCACACCAAAGCCAGCTCCAAGGAGTTCCCTGGCATGACAGTTCTTCAGACAATGTGATGAAAACAAGACGCGAGTGGTTTGCACCTGAAGCGAGGCATAAATGTTCTAAACCTGAGCACCACCTGCAAGACCAGGCATCTAAATGAAAAGCACAATCTACAGTGGAGTACACACCTCAAAAACCATGAAAGATCTCAGGCTTCTCCTGCTCCCTCTTCTGATGCTGTCTCGGCCTCTTCTTCCCCATCTGGAGTGACAGTGGCACAGGCACCCCGCAAACAGAGGATGTGGCAGCAACACGACAATCTCCACCACAGTCACCAAGCATCTCCACATTGTCCCATGGAAGCGTTCAGTTGTCCATCCCCCAAAACCTGGAGAAAAAAGACAAACTACCCTCCTACCCACCAGCGATCCCTAGCCCTGAATGCCAGCATTTCAAAGGCCATTCTGGTGGAGATGGAGACTTTTAAAAACCATATGGCGGTGGCTGTCCCACAGTAACCGGTTTCCAGCGGCCACTACTTTTCCATGGAAGCCATCTCTGCCCTTTACAACCAAGTGGCGGACAAAACCAGGTGTGCACTGCGCAACGCCATCTGTGGCAAGGTCCACGTAACCACCGATACATGGACCAGTAAGCACGGGCAGGGACGTATTATCTCTGTAAGTGCACACTGGGTAAATGCAGTGGTGGCTGGGCCTGAGGAGGATAGCAGTTTGGTGCATGTACTTTCAGCGCAGCCAGGGGGAAACAACGGTAGGCTGTTTTTGTTATGGACAGGCATTTAACAACAGATTGATGAGTGGTTGGTGCCACTGAGCCTCAATCCCGGCCCGGTGGTGTGTGATAACGGGCGAAATCTCATGGCAGGTCTGGGCCTAGCTGGTTTGAAGCACATCCCTTGTCCGGCATATGTGCTGAACTTGGTGGTGCAGAAGTTCCTGAAAAATTACCACGATATGTCAGAGCTGCTGCAGAAAGTGCATGCCATCTGTGCATGCTTTCAGCGTTCTCACTCTGCTTCTGTTCGCCTGTCTGCTCTGCAGCATAACGTCAGCTTTCACGCTCACAGCCTCATTTGCGACGGACCCACAAGGTGGAACTCCACCTTGCACATGATGGAGAGACTGTGCGAGCAGCAGCAGTCGATAGTGGAGTCACTCTGCAGAACGGCACCACTTCACCACCAACGAGTGGGCCTCCATGCTGGACGCGTGTGCCGTGATGCGCTGTTTCAAGTACTCCACCAACATGGCCAGTACCGATGACGCCTTCCTCAACGTTACTAGCCCACTTCTATGTCTCCTTGAAAAAACGCTTTGGGCGATGATGGAAGAGGACGTGGCACAGGAGGAAGAGGGATGATTTCCACAGTTATCAGGCCAGTCATTCACAAGTGGCGGTAGCAGTGAGTAAGTGGGAACGGTTGGGAGGAAAATCACCTACTCGGCGATGTGGCAGTTTTTTTTCAAAGCGCCAGAGGAGGTGAACGTGGCCATATGTCGAATCTGTGGGCAGAATGTGAAGCATGTCTAGGGGGGCAATACTTGCACTACGGCCCTACGTCACCACAGTTTCGCCATACAGTGGCTTGGGAGAACTGTGGCTCCGATGTGGTGGTCCAGCCTGCCACAGCAACCGCTGCATCACCCAGTGGCACAACCGGGTTTCAGGCAGTCAAGGCTTCACCACCTCAGCCGAAGAGAGCTGTCAGTGATTCCCATCTTCTGCTGGTCCAGAGGCTCCTGCTCCTCCTCCTCCTCATCAGTCATTCTGTCAGCAATCGATTGCCAAGAGACAGCAGTATGCATGCACGCATCCAACGGCGCAGAATCTGAACGTGCTGCTGTCCAAGTTGCTGGTGCTGCAGTCCCTCCCTTTCCAAGTGGTGGACTCTGCACCTTTCAGAGAACTGAAGGCTTGTGCCGAGCCGAGGTGGAGAGTCCCAAGCTGTCATTTCTTTGCAAAAAAGGCAGTACCAGCACTGCACAAATATGTAGAACAGAAGGTGGGCCAGTTCTTGAGCCTGTCGGTGTCTGCCAAAGGGCACGGCAGCGCCGACTTGTGGAGCTGTAACTACGGTCAGGGACAGTACATGTCCTTTATGGCCATTGGTTTAATGTGCCTCCTGCAAAGCCACACCACCAACTTGGACAGGTCAAGCCGCTTCCACCTCCACGTTCTTATTCCGTTGGTCCAGCGACAATGTCCACCACTGCCTCCACATCCTCCACCTTGTCCTCAGCCTCCAATGCAGGGACAGGTCACAGTGCCCCTCTAGCATACCACATGTTCAGGGCATGGCGATGTCACGCTGTTCTGTACCTCGTTTCCCTGGGTGAACAGAGTCACACAGTGGAGGAACTGCTCTGTGTCATTCATCAAGAAATCGAATCCTCACTTTCTCAGCGACAACTTAAAATCAGAACCATGGTGACCGACAACGGGAAGTAAATTGTGTCCGCGCTGAGTCAATGAAGGCTGAGCCATGATCCCTGCATGGCACACGTGTTTAATCTGGTTGTCAATCAGTTCCTGAAGTCTTCCACCCATCTGTAAGACATCCTAAAAATGGCCAGGAAACTTTGGATGCACTTCAGCCACACGTACACTGTAAAGCAAACCCTCCTTGAATTGCAGCGGCAGAATGGCATCCCCCAAAATAGGCTGATATGCAACATTTCCACCCGTTGGAAATCCACTCTCCATATGCTGGACCGACTATACGAACAGAGAAAGGCCATCAATGAATTCTTGATGATGCAAGTGGAAAGGAGTACTCCCCTGTGTAACTTCGATGTCAGCCAGTGGTAGCTCATGCGTGACACTTGCTGTTTGCTCCCGCCCTTTGAGGAAGCCACATCATTTTTTAGTCGCCAGGACTACGGGATGAACAACGTCATATCACTGCTTCATGTCCTGGAACAGATGGTGGTAACAATGGCTGGTCAGGGGACAGGAAACGTGGCGCCTAGATCTCATGGCCACATAAGCCCCGTTTGGGTTGAACTGGAAGAGGAGGATGAGGGGGAGGATGACATTTGAACACAGGCAGTGTGTAGCGAAATGGGTGGTTTTTCTACTTAGCTGACAGGAGAGGAGGAGCAGGAGCAGTCAGTCAGAGGAGCTACAGGGCGATGAGGAAGATGAAACAAAGGACCCAGACACACAGTGGCAGTATGCAGTGTAGATGGAGGCAGGGAGTCACTCCGAGTCACTTGCACAAATGGCACGCTGCAAGCTGCTATCTTCACACTATGTCACCTTGCCACTCTGTGGTATCCTGATGCTGCTGCTGTCATCTACACACTATGTCACCTTGCAATTTTGTGGTCACCTTGCCATATTGTGTGGTCTCCTGCTGCTGCTGCCGCCATCTCCACAGTATGTCACCTTGCCATTTTGTGGTCTCCTGCTGCTGCCATCTCCACACTATGTCACTTTGCCACTCTGTGGTATTCTGATACTGCTGCTGCCGCCATCTACACACTATGTCACCTTGCCATTTTGTGGTCACCTTGCCATATTGTGTGGTCTCCTGCTGCTGCTGCCATCTCCACAGTATGTCGCCTTGCCATTTTGTGGTCTCCTGCTGCTGCCCTCTACACACTATGTCACCTTGCCAATCTGTGGTATTCTGATACTGCTGCTGCCGCCATCTCCACAATATGTCACCTTGCCATTTTGTGGTCACCTTGCCATATTGTGTGGTCTCCTGCTGCTACTAATGCTGCCATCCACACACTATGTCACCTTGCCATTATGTGGCATCCTGATGCTGCTGCTGTCATCTCTGCACTATGCATCTTGCCAATTTGTGGTTTCCACTGCCATGGTGGCTGGGGAGGGCAGCTGCCATCTCCACACTATGTCACCTTGCCACTCTGTGGTATTATGATACTGCTGCTGCCGCCATCTCCACACTATGTCACCCTGCCATTTTGTGATCACCTTGCCATATTGTGTGGTCTCCTGATGCTGCTGCTGCCATCTCCACAGTATGTCACCTTGCCATTTTGTGGTCTCCTGCTGCTGCCATCTCCACACTATGACACCGTGCCACTCTGTGGTATCCTGATGCTGCTGCTGTCATCTCCACACTATGTCGCATTGCTATTTTGTGGTCTCTTACTGCTGCTGCTGCCATCGTCACCTATGTCACCTTGCCACTCTGTGGTATCCTGATGCTGCAGTCATCTCCACACTATGTCACCTTGCCATTTTGTGGTCACCTTGCCATATTGTGTGGTCTCCTGCTGCTGCTGCTATCTCCACACTGTTTCACCTTGCCACTCTGTGGTATTCTGATGCTGCTGCTATCTTCACACTATATCACCTTTCCACTCTGTGGTATCCTGATGCTGCTGCTGTCATCTCCACATTATGTCAACTTGCCATTTTGTGGTCTCCACTTCCATGTTTGCTGGGGAGGGCTGCTGCCATCTCCACACTATGTTACCTTGGCACTCTGTGGTATTCTGATACTGCTGCTTCCACCATCTCCACACTATGTCACGTGGCCATTTTGTGGTCACCTTGCCATATTGTGTGGTCTCCTGCTGCTGCTGCCATCTCCACAGTATGTCACCTTGCCATTTTGTGGTCTCCTGCTGCTGCCATATCCACACTATGTCACCTTGCCACTCTGTGGTATTTTGATACTGCTGCTGCCGCCATCTCCACACTATGTCACCTTGCCATTTTGTGGTCACCTTGCAATATTGTGTGGTCTCCTGCTGCTGCTAATGCTGCCATCTCCACATTATGTCACCTTGGCATTTTGTGGTCTCCTGCTGCTGCCATCTCCACACTATGTCACCTTGCCATTCTGTGGTATCCTGATGCTGCTGCTGCTGCTATCTCCACACTATGACACCTTGCCACTCTGTGGTATCCTGATGCTGCTGCCGCCATCTCCACACTATGTCACCTTGCCATTATGTGGTCACCTTGCCATATTGCGTGGTCTCCTGCTGCTGCTGCCATCTCCACACTATTTCACCTTGCCACTCTGTGGTATTCTGATGCTGCTGCCATCTTCACACTATGTCACCTTGCCACACTGTGGTATCCTGATGCTGCTGTCATCTCCACACTATGTCACCTTGCAATTTTGTGGTCTCCACTGCCATGGTTGCTGGGGAGGGCTGCTGCCATCTCCAGACTATGTCACCTTGCCACTCTGTGGTATTCTGATACTGCTTCTGCCGCCATCCCCACACTATGTCACCTTGCCATTTTGTGGTCACCTTGCCATATTGTGTGGTCTCCTGCTGCTGCTGCAATCTCCACCTTGCCACTCTGTGGTATTCTGATGCTGCTGCTATCTTCACACTATGCAACCTTGCCACTCTGTGGTCTCTTGATGCTGCTGTCATCTCCACACTATGCTACCTTGCTGTTTTGTGGTCTCCACTGCCATGGTTGCTGGGGAGGGCTGCTGCCATCTCCACACTATGTCACCTTGCCATTCTATGGTCAACTTGCCGTATTGTGTGGTCTCCTGCTGCTGCTGCCATCTCCACACTATGTCACCTTGCCATTTTGTGGCATCCTGATGCTGCTGCCCTCATCTCTGCACTTGACCTTGTGACCTTGGCATTTTGTGGTCTCCTGATGCTGCTGCTGCCATCTCCACACTATGTCACCTTACCATTTTGTGGTTTTCTGCTGCTACCATCTCAACACTATTTCTCCTTGCCATTTTGTGGTCTCCTGATGCTGCCACCTTCAGAATCTGTCATTGTGCCGTTCTGTGGCCTATTAATGCTGATGCCACCTCCTGCTGCTTTGTGGTTTCCTCATGCTGCTGCCACCTCCACACTATGTCACTTTGCCACTCTGTGGTATCCAAATGCTGCTGCTCCCGCCATCTCCACACTATGTCACCTTGCCATTTTGTGATCTCCTGATGCTGCTGTTGCCATGTCCACACTATGTCACAATGCCACTCTATGGTATCCTGATGCTGCTGCTGACATCTCCATTATATGTCACCTTGCCATTTTGTGGTCTCCTGATGCTGCTGCTGCCATCTCCACACTATATCACCTTACCATTTTGTGGTTTTCTGCTGCTACCATCTCAACACTATGTCTCCTTGCTATTTTGTGGTCTCCTGATGCTGCTTTCACCTTCAGACTCTGTCATTGTGCCATTCTGTGGCCTATTAATGCTGATGACACCTCCAGACACTGTCATTGTGCTGCTTTGTGGTCTCCTCATGCTGCTGCCACCTCCACACTATGTCACTTTGCCACTCTGTGGTATCCAAATGCTGCTGCTCCCGCCATCTCCACACTATGTCACCTTGCCATTTTGTGATCTCCTGATGCTGCTGTTGCCATGTC
The DNA here is from genome assembly GCA_033119425.1 of Bufotes viridis. Classification (NCBI taxonomy): domain Eukaryota; kingdom Metazoa; phylum Chordata; class Amphibia; order Anura; family Bufonidae; genus Bufotes; species Bufotes viridis. Next base: position 370,511,064 of record CM065590.1, on the reverse strand, counting down.
CACACTATGTCACAATGCCACTCTATGGTATCCTGCTGCTGCTGCTGCCATCTCCATTATATGTCGCCTTGCCATTTTGTGGTCTCCTGATGCTGTTGCTGCCATCTCCACACTATATCACCTTACCATTTTGTGGTTTTCTGCTGCTACCATCTCAACATTATGTCTCCTTGCCATTTTGTGGTCTCCTGATGCTGCTTTCACCTTCAGACTTTGTCATTGTGCCGTTCTGTGGCCTATTAATGCTAATGACACCTTCAGACTCTGTCATTGTGCTGCTTTGTGGTCTCCTCATGCTGCTGCCACCTCCACGCTATGTCACTTTGCCACTCTGTGGTATCCAAATGCTGCTGCTCCCGCCATCTCCACACTTTGTCACCTTGCCATTTTGTGATCTCCTGATGCTGCTGTTGCCATGTCCACACTATGTCACATTGCCACTCTATGGTATCCTGATGCTGCTGCTGCCATCTCCACTATATGTCCCCTTGCCATTTTGCGGTCTCCTGATGCTGCTGCTGCTATCTCCACACTATGTCACCTTACCATTTTGTGGTTTTCTGCTGCTAGCATCTCAAAACTATGTCTCCTTGCCATTTTGTGGTCTCCTGATGCTGCTGCCACCTTCAGACTCTGTCATTGTGCCGTTCTGTGGCCTATTAATGCTGATGCCACCTCTACTTGTTGCCACCTCCAGACACTGTCATTGTGCCATTCCTTGGCTTCCTCATGCTGCTGCCACCTCCACATTCTGTCGTTGTGCCACTCTGTGGCCTTCTAATTCTGCTGCTCTCTCCATACTCTGTCATTATGCCGCTCTGGGGTCTCCTCATACTGCTTCTACCTCCAGACAATGTCATTGGGCCACTCTGTAGTCTCCTCATGCTGCTTTCACCTCACCACTATGTCATAGGGCCACTCTGTGGACTTCTCATGCTGTTTCCACCCTCCCCACCATGACTGGTCCACTATTTTGGCTTTCGGCCTGGCTGACATCATCATTTATTTGACCTTTCTTCTGATCTGTCAGAAGAAAGGAAAAATGAGACGCACAACGGATCCTGTCTGTGTAGCAGCTGTAAGGCCTGTATGGTCCCATAAAAATTGGCTTATGATTTGGTAGCTAAAAGTAGGAGTGGGTACAAAACACAGAAGACATGCAAAAATTCCATTCACGTGTCATCTCTGTTTTATATCCACTCCTGTTTTTTTTTTTTTTTTTTTTGCATTAACAATACTGATGTATTATTGAGCAAATGCTGACCGATTGAATGTGTATTCTCCACAGACAGGATCCATTTTTTGTGGGTTACTGTTCTTACCGACCAGAGGAAGGGCAAATTAATCAGTGACGTCAACACAAACTTACTGATGACACACTCTCCCCTCTGTTTGGGGGGCTCTTCCTGTATAATCGTTTAATAGAATAGGTTCTGTTGACATCTATGTGGAATCAGCTGATGAGGGTGTAAGAGAAGTTTTTTTTGCTTCTTCTTGACGCTAACATCTACCTGTAAGGCTGAGTTGATACTTGACTTGAGTTATTTGTTCAGTTTTGGTCCTGTGACTACCCAAATAAGTGAAGTATGCAGTGATTCTAAGAGTGACCCCTGTCATCTGCATGTCATACTGACTTACAGTATTATTTCACTACCACAGCAGACTCCCTATGGGGGTTACTGCAAGTCACAGTGTGCTACACCGCTATAAAGGTTCTCTGCAGCCTGGAAATAGCATTTTATAAACACGATTCGCCACAAATAAATTTGGGTCGAAGCAAATTTTTCCGAAAAATTCAGCCAACCGGCCGAATTAAATTTAAAAAAAATGTGCTCATCTCTAATTAAAATTTAAAATCTGCCAAAAAAGTAAAATTCTGAAATTTAATCTACATTTTGCTTTAGTTCGTAAGATCTGTTTCTAAAATGGGGCCATTTATGGGTGGTTTCTATTATGTAAGTCTCACAAAATGACTTCAGATATGAACTGCTCCCTAGGGCTCATGCACACGAATGTGTGCCGGCCGTTCCGTTCATTGCGAAGCAGCAGCATTAGGAGGATACCAGAGTGGCAAGGTGACAATTGAAGTCCCCAATGCACGGGCAACATCCACGCGGCTGCCGCAGCCTGAATTTGGCCCATTCAACTTGAATTGGTCCGTGATCTGTCATGCACTACTTTTTTGCAGTGCGGAGGCACGGCCAGAAACATCATGGAAGCACTCTGTAGTGCTTCTGTGGGGTTTCGCTCCGTCCTTTCACACCACTTCTCCCGGATCACGGACCCATTCAAGTGAATGCACACTTCAAGTGAATGCCTGTGTATTGCCGACCCATTGTATGCGGGTCCGCAATACACGGTCGTGTGCATGAGCCCTTAAAAAGTCGGTTTTGGAATTTTTCTGAAGAAGTTCAAGATTTGCTTCCAACTTTTTTAGCCTTCTAATGTACCAAAACAAAAAAATGTGATTTACAAAATGACCCAAACATGAAGTAGATATATGGGAAATGTAAAGTAATAACTATTTTAGGAGGTATCACTATCTGTTTTAAAAGCAGAGAAATAGAAATTTTGAAAATTCCAAATTTTTTAAAAATTTTAGTAAATTTAGTATTTTTTTTTAAATAAAAATTAAATATTTTGACTCAAAATTACCACTGTCATGAAGTACAATATGTGACAAGAAAACAATCTCAGAATGGCTTGAATAAGTAAAAGTGACATATGTCAGATTTTTTTTACAAAATGGTCTGGTCCTTAAGGTGAAAAATGGCACGGTCCTGAAGTGGTTAAACCATAATCCAACCCGGTCGCCACCAATTCACTGGGAGCCGAGCATAGGAAGAGACATGCCAAGCACTCGTGCGCTAGAGACAGTTTTGTTGAAAACTGTTTTTAAAAGCAATATTAGAGAGTGAGAGTATAGGGAGAGTGCTGGGAGGTCATAAGGAGAGTTTTTTGAGACTGTACAGAGAGAATTGGGAGACATCGAGAAGACTGCAGGTTGAGTGTAATCGCTGTGTGCATTGTAGTGCACACTCATTCAGAGTTAATCTCCTATTTTTGTGATACAGTTACTTTGCATCCATATTCTAGGACCGTGTAATTTTTATCTTTGTACATGTGTGCAGTGGAGAGAAATTGATTATAGCGAATGGCTTCTGTTAGCTGTTGCGTTCGTTACATAGCGTCAATATGATGACTGTCACGACAGTAGACAGGGATAAGCAATCACATGATGAGCCCTAACTGGAACCCAACCCGCTGTCCCTGCCTACTTGCAGAGCAAGCCTTAAGTGGCAAGTCCACAACTGGTCGACCGTCCCTATGCTAGTAAGTGCAGAGAGCCAAACCAGACACCCATGGTAAAAACTGCAGGTACCTGTTCACACAACAGAAAACCAAAACTGACAAACACACAGAGAAGGGTTGTACAGAAATAGGTCAAAGAAGGGGATTCAATACAGTACCAAATCACAGAGAAGAGAGTGGTCACACATAGCCAAGTCAAGGGTCAAAACTACTGGGAGAGATCCTAGTCAAGCTGAAGTCAATTCCAAATAACAAGCATCCAAATCACACAATAACAACAGGAGAACAGCAAGTGAAAACCTATAACTGGCAAGGGTGTATTGCTAGCAGGTGGTTTAAATAGAGCACGGAGTCTCTGGATCAGTGCATAATAAGTATGCACTGATTCAACGGTGCATAAGCTGAATGTGCTCCTGGCCAAGTTGTTGTTTTCCTAAAATGGCTGCTGCACGTGTGAGAACATGGAGCAAGAAACTATGGGAAGGCGGGATCACCCATAATGCCATGCATTCAGCCAATCAGCAGCCAGCCCTGTGATGTCACAGCCCTATAAATATCATCAGCCATCTTGGATTCTACCATTTTTAAGTGTACTTAGTGCAGGGAGAGATGTCAGCAGGCGCTAGGGAAAGTGCTAGAAAAAACTTCATTGTGCTAAAAAAAGATTTAAAAGTGCAGGGAAAGATTATTAAAGGTGTAGGGAAAGGATAGGGAGGAATCATTCTGCAGCATTTATGTTAAACAGGGTTTAGTAGGGAAGGTTACAGCCTGGGTAATAGGAACAATCCGATTACACCTTGCTGCACTGACTGGGCACCCAGATTGCCATTATACAGCTCTGTAATTCCAGGAAACCGTTCATGTTATTGGGGTGCAAGTGCTGTTTAATACAGCCATTGATAGGGTTTATTATAAGGAAAAATTTCTATGTTTTATTTGCCTTTGTGCTGTGCAGTTTATGTTCTATGTATTACTGGGGGGGGGGGGTGCTTATTAGCCGTTGTGTGGTGAGGTGTGAAAATTACAGCCCTTTTTGTTGTGTATTAGTGGCAAAATAAAAATATACTTGCCGTTCAGCTGTGCAGTTATTTGTTCTAAAGCCTTCTGTAGCGTGTATTAGTGGCAAAAGAAAAAATATTTGCCATTCAGCGGTGCAATTATATGTTCTAAAGCCTTTTGTGGCATGTATTAGTGGTAAAAGAAAAAAATATTTGCCATTCAGCGGTGCAGTTATATGTTCTAACGGCTTTTGTGGCGTGTATAAGTGGAAAAAGAAAAAATATATTTGCTGTTCAGCAGTGCAGTTATATGTTCTAAAGCCTTTTGTGACGTGTATTAGTGGCAAAAGAAAAATATATTTATTGTTCAGCAGTGCAGTTATATGTTCTAAAGCCCTTTTTTCTGTGTATTAGTGGGAAAAAAGGGCTTATTAACCGTTATGTGGTGAAGTGAGAAAATTGCAGACTTTTTGGGGGTGTTTTAATTTCCTTTTTATATATTTATTTGATCTAACAGTTTGTCAGACAGAAAAGTGCCTGGCCCTGCACAGGGGAGTGGCAGAGGCCTAAATATCTCTGGCACAGGCAAAGATCACACCAAAGTAAGGGGCTGTGGCAGCAGGGCTCACTTCGATAGGCCTGAGCTCCCAGTGTCAGCTACCGGTCGTGTCTTGACCAGCAACCCAGCGTTTCTTCAATGGCTGATCCGATCTTCAACTTTGTCGCAAATGACATCAGACACCCCCAGCCAAGTGTTGGTGGGTTCGTCAAGCAAAACCCTTAGTTGGCATGGCCCAGATGCAGGCCCTGTGCTCTTATCTGTCCTCAACCTGCCTCTGTCCTTTTCTGTTCCCTCAGCCAGAGTATTGAATGCTTTGGACTCAGCTCCACTATATAGTGAGGACGAGCTACTAGAAGACAGTCAGCAGCTACTGGCAAGCCAAGAAGTGGAGGAGACATCCGCTGCTTCCTCCACCTAGAGGACATGTAGTTATTAGAAGAGTGGTGTGGGAGCTGGTGTTGCAAGCGGTCAGGCTCCTGACCCAAAGACGGTTGAGGAGGACATCAGTGACGTGCAGACAGTACTCGATGATGATCATTTAGCTGATTGCACTTGGGAGCCGGGTGACGAAGGGGCTTCATCATCATTGGGAGAAGAGGGTGGGAGCTTGCCTGTGAGGCAGTGGCGGAGCCAGCAAATCGCGAGCGTGGCTGGGAGTAAGCAGGATGGCAGCAGTGGGATGTCAGGAGCCAAACGTGCCCTTGAAGTAGTGGTGCACTGGTTCTCAGAGGCAGCGGCGGTAGCAGTCAGTCAGTGCGCAGTGATGGGGGTAAAATCACCCAGTCGGCAGTGTGGTAGTTTTTTGTTAAGCCACTGGAGGAGGTGAACATGGACGTATGTAGAATATGTGGGCAGAAGGTGAAGCGTGGCTAGGGTGCCAATGCTGACACCATGGCCCTGAGTCAACATATTTGCGCCGTCACCATAAAGTGGCCTGAGAGAACCGTGACTCAGATGTGGTGGTCTAGTCTGCCGCAGTAACCGCTGAATCACCCAGTAGCATGCAGCCGATTTCAGGCAGTCAAGGCTCCACCACTAGTGATGAGCTAGCATGCTCGGCCGAACACGGGTTTTAATTAGCCAATCAAGGTGCAGGTAAGTACTGCCCTCACTGTAATGCCAGTAGCCATGTTTTCTGCTGGCATTACAGTGATTGGCTGGCCGGAACGCGTCATCGGGTGCTATATAGCACCCGATGATGCATGTTCGGCTTAGACATAGACAGGGAAAGCATCGGGTAGGAAGGGAAAGACAGAGCAGGGAGCGAATTTTAGCGATTTTAGTTAGAGAAAGCTTTTCAAAGGCCCAAAAGTCCTTTAATGGACTACTGTGTGTGTGTGTTTTAGATCAACAGTATATTTAACAGGGACATCGGTGCTAAGGAGAGAAACTTGCTGTATTTAAAACCAAAAACTTTTCAAAGAACCCAAAGTCCTTTTAAGGTCTACTATGTGTGTTTGACAGCAGCAAGATATTTTTATTTTATACCTATTAGTGACATATAATATACACCATCCGCAGACTGACTCTTTAATAATCTGGGTCACATCTAGTGTCCATAATCTGTGGTGTTCTCTGTAACCAATACTGTCCGGCATCATAAAACACTGTCTGTATTAAAAATTCCAATAATCTGGTCATAATATAGTGTCCAAAATCTGTGGTGTTCTAAACAATTCTGTCCTGCATCAGAAAACACTTTCAGTATTACAAATTCCAATAATCTGGTCCTAATATAGTGTCTGTAATCTGTGGTGTTCTATAACCAATACTGTCCTGCCTCAGAAAACACTGTCAGTATCATAAATTCCAATAATCTGGGCCTAATATAGTGACCGTAATCTGTGGTGTTCTATACCCAATACTGAACTGCATCTGAAAACACTGTCTATATTACAACTCCCATTAATCTGGGCCTAGTATAGTGTCCAAAATCTGTAGGTTTTTGTACCCAATACTGAACTGCATCTAAAAATACAGTCTATATTACAACTTCCATTAATCTGGGCCTAGTATAGTGTCCAAAATCTGTTGGTTTTTGTATCCAATACTGAACTGCATCTAAAAAAACTGTCAATATTACAACTTCCATTAATCTGGGTCTAGTATAGTGTCCAAAATATGTTTGTTTTTGTATCCAATACTGAACTGCATCTAAAAACACTGTCTATGTTACAACTTCCATTAATCTGGGCTCAGTATAGTGTCCATAATCTGTGGTGTTCTGTAACCAATACTGTCCTGCATCAGAAAACTGTGTCTTTAGTGGACAGTAAAACAATCTGCGCCACATCTACAGACAAAACCATTAATATGAAGAAGGTGAGCACTAAGGGACAGGGAAGTGGGTGTGATGCTGATGGTGCAAGCAGACGCCGTGGCCCTGGGCGCAGTGAAACTGTGCCTGCTGCTTGCGCACCAGAAAAAACAACAAAATCCACCTTACCCAGCTTCATGTCCAACTTAGCTGGGGCGGCGCAGGACAACAGTGTCCAAGTCGGACCACTGCGAACAAGTGGTCAGTTGAATTGCTGAAGATAATTCTTCCAGTCGATTCAGCACCACCCTCTCTTCCACTAAGTCCAGTCTCTGTAGCCAAGAGTCTGGTCAACTGAATCCTCACTCTGATCCTCCTTCCTCTCACTATGTCGAGTGTGGGCAAACAAGTGATCCCACACTCAGATATTCACATGACCTCTTTTCATCACCAGTACTTGGTTTGGCTCTCTTGCCAAGCATGTTTGAAGAGGTACCTGAGATATTGTGCCCTGATTCCCAACCTCTTGAGCCTTCATAGTCTGAAGAAACTGACGGTGGTAACGGCAATCATTAGTTTACGAGGTGGATGATGAAAGACACAGTTGTCAATCACTGAAGTTGCGGTTAGGTCACTCACCCAACATGGAAAGGTGAAAAGCAAAGCGAGGACAGCAGTACAGAGGGGGAGGGATCTGCAGCACCGCAACAGTCTGGAAGAGGCAGTGGAGTTGCAAAAGGGAGAATTCAGCCCACACCAAACAGGCCCACAACTGTTACACCAAGCACCTACATGCGTAAATCTACCTTGCCAAGGGGTAGGTGTTCCGTATTATGGTGCTTTTTTCAGGAAAGTGCAGACAACAAAAGAGTGATAGTTTGCAACCTGTGCCATACCAAAATGAGCCGGGGGGTGAATACTAGCAACCTCACCACCACCAGCATGATCCGCCACATGGCATCCAAGCAACCTAATAAGTGGGCTGAACGCTTGGGTCCACAATCTGGGTCTGCGAGTCACACCACTGCCTCCTCTTCCCCTGTGTTACGCACTGCATGCCATTCCCCTGTTTAAGGCGCAGGCCCAGATGCCCCTCGCCCTGCACCTGGACCTTCGCATGAACTGTCAGCAACAACATCCCCTTCCCTGTCCCAGTGCAGCGTCCAAATGTCGATAACACAGGCATTTGAACACAAGTGCAAATACCCACCCGTCCAACCACAGGCCATAGCACTAAATGCGCAACTATCAAAATTACTGGCCCTTGAAATCTTGCCATTTAAGCTTGTGGACACTGAGGCCTTCCGCAGCCTGATGTCGGCGGCCGTCCCTCGATACGCAGTCCCCAGCCGCTAGAGTTGAGCGAACACCGGGATGTTCGGATTCGAGAAGTTTGGCCGAACTTCACGAAAATGTTCGGGTTCAGGATCCGAACTGGACCCGAACTTCACCTCGAACCTCATTGAAGTCAATGGGGATCCAAACTTTTGGGCACTAAAAAGGCTGTTAAATAGCCCAGGAAAGGGCTAGAGGGCTGCAAAAGGCAGCAAAATGTAGATAAATCCCCTGCAAACAAATGTGGATAGGGAATTGACTTAAAATAAAATAAATAAAAATTTACCAATATCAATTGGCAACTTGGAGGAGAAGGAGGTGGAATAGGAGGTTGGGGTGGCGTCAGGTGGGAATGCTATGAGAGATGAAGTTCTCATCACAACCAAAAAGGATTCATGTCTGCCTGCAGTGCCACAGGCCTCATTCACAGACTCAGGGCCATGGCACCCGCAAAGAGCTGAGCGGTCCTGTAACAGCAACACAGGCCTCAGGTCAACATGCAATGGAACAGGCCATTATCATTTATGTAGGCCCCTGACACCCAGACAGAGGAGAGGTCATTTGACAGTAAAAAGAGTTTAATGTCTCCCATCAAGACAGTAAGCAATTAAACAAAATATAGGCCACTGACACCCACACAATGGGGCGGTCATTAGACAGCAAAAAGAGTTAAATGTCTGCCACCAAGACAGCAAGCAATTAAATGAAATTTAGCCCCCTGACACCCAGACAATGGGGTGGTCATTAGACAATAAAAAGAGTTTAATATCTCCCACCAAGACAACAAATGATTAAAAAACATATAGGCCCCTGACACCCAGACAATGGGGCAGTCATTAGACAGTAAAAAGAGTTAAATGTCTGCCACCAAGACAGCAAGCAAGTACGTGAAAGTTAGGCCCCTGACACCCACGGAGAAGGCAACTTTTAGTTATTCAGGCCCCAGCACCCAGACAGAGGAGAGAGGTCCCATAGCAGAGAATCAGGCTTTATGTCACCCACCAATGGAGAACGCCACTTTCAGATATTTAGTCCCCTGGCACCCAGACGGAGGAGAGGTTCATTCAACTTTGGGTTGCCCCTCAAAATAATGGTAAAATTAAAAAAGAGGATTCAATAAAGAAGTGCCCTGGAGTACAAGTAACATATATGGTTAAGGTGAGGTAGTTATAAATGTCTATTCTGCACAAGGGATGGACAAGTCCTGTGGGATCCATGCCTGGTTCATTTTTATGAATGTTAGAATGTACACGTTGGCTGTGGACAGGCGGCTGCGTTTGACAGTAATGACGCCACCTGCCGTGCTGAATACACAATCAGACAAAATGCTGGCCGCCGGGCAGGCCAGCACCTTCAAGGAATAAAAGGCTAGCTCTGGCCATGTGGACAATTTGGAGACCCAGAAGTTGAATGGGGCCGAACCATCAGTCAGTACGTGGAGGAGTGTGCACAAGTACTGTTCCACCATATTATTGAAATGCTGCCTCCTGCTAACACGTTCCGTATCAGGCGGTGGTGCAGTTAGCTGTGGTGTGGTGACAAAACTTTTCCACATCTCTGCCATGCTATCCCTGCCCTCAGAGGAGCTGGCTGTGACACAGCTGCGTTGGCGACCTCTTGCTCCTCCTCTGCCTTCACCTTGGGCTTCCTCCTGTTCCCCTGTGACATTTGGGAATGCTCTCAGGAGCGCGTCTATCAGCGTGCGCTTGTACTCGTGCATCTTCCTATAACGCTCCAGTGCAGGAAGTAAGGTGAGCAGATTGTCTTTGTACCGGGGATCCAGCAGGGTGGCAACTCAGTTGTCCGCCCACATTAAAATGTGGGCAACTCTGCTGTCGTTGCGCAGGCACTGCAGCATGTAGTCGCTCATGTGTGCCAGGCTCCCCAGAGGTAAGGACAAGCTGTCCTCTGTGGGAGGTGTATCGTCATCGTCCTCCGTATCCCCCTAGCCACGCACCAGTGATGGGCCTGAGCTGTTTCGGGTGCCACCCCGCTGTGAACCTGCTTCATCCTCATCCTCCTCATCCTCCTCGTCCTCCAGTAGTGGGCCCTGGCTGGCCACATTTGTACCTGGCCTTTGCTGTTGCAAAAAACCTTCCTCTGAGCCACTTCTAAGAGACTGGCCTGAAAGTGATAAAAATGACCCCTCTTCCTTCTCCTCCTCCTCCTGGGCCACATCCTCTTCCATCATCGCCCTAAGTGTTTTCTCAAGGAGACATACTGTAGAAGTGGTATTGTAACGCTGATAACGGCATCATCGCTACTCGCCATGTTGGTGGAGTACTCGAAACAGCGCAACAGGGCACACAGGTCTCGCATAGAGGCCCAGTCATTGGTGGTGAAGTGGTGCTGTTCCGCAGTGCAACTCACCCGTGCATGCTGCAGCTGAAACTCCACTATGGCCTGTCTCTCCAGCATGTGCAAGGTGGAGTTCCACTTGGTGGGCACGTCGCATATAAGGCGGTGAGCGGGAAGGCCGAAGTTACACTCTAGCGCAGACAGGCGAGCTGCTGACATTTACCCTGGGCTGTGCTAAAGTTAGTGTTGAAGGTGTGTGGCTGATTGGATGAGCAGGTGGAAGAAGAGGATGAGGAAGCCGAGTAGGAGGAGGAGCCAACAGGAGGCAAAGAATGATGCCCTGCGATCCTTGGCGGTGGAAGGACGTGCACCAAAGAACTCTCCACCTGGGGCCCAGCTGCCACTACATTTACCCAGTGTGCAGTTAGGGAGATATAGCGTCCCTGGCTGTGCTTACTGGTCCACGTATCTGTGGTTAGGTGGACCTTGCCACAGATGTCGTTGTGCAGTGCACACTTGATTTTATCGGATACTTGTTTGTGCAGGCAATGCATGTCTCTCTTGGAGAAGTAGTGGCGGCTGGGGACAACGTGCTGTGGGACAGCCACCGCCATCAGCTGTTTGAAGCTGTCCGTGTCCACCAGCCTGAATGACAGATTTCAAAGGCCAGTAGTTTAGAAATGCTGGCATTCAGGCCCAGGGCTCAAGGGTGGCTAGGTTGTAATTTACGCTTTCTCTACAAAGTTTGTGAGATGGAGAGCTGAACGCTGCCGTGTGACATGGTGGAGATTCTTGGTGACGCAGGTGGTGGTGTTGGTGGCACATCCTCTGTTTGATTTGCAGCATGTGCTAACATTCCTCTCATGGCAGAGGAAGAGGCTGAGGCAGCAGCAGAAGAGGGAGCAGGAGGAGCCTGAGTGAGTTCCTTGTTTTTAAGGTTTTTACTCCACTGCAGTTCATGCTTTGCATGTAGATGCCTGGTCATGCAGGTTGTGCTAAGGTTCAGAACATTAATGCCTCGCTTCAGGCTCTGATGGCAGAACATGCAAACCACTCGGGTCTTGTCGTCAGCTAATTATTTGAAGAAGTGCCATGCCAGGGAACACCTTGAAGCTGCCTTTGAGGTGCTCGGTCCCTGGTGGCGGTGCCCAGTAGCAGGCGAACTCTCTTGGCGGCGGCTGTTCTGCTTTTGCATCCTGCTCCCTCTTTTGCTGCGCTGTTGGCTCGGTCTCACCACTGCCTTTTCCTCTGAACTATGAAAGTCAGTGGCACGACCTTCATTCCATGTGGGGTCTAGGACCTCATCGTCCCCTGCATCGTCTTCCACACAGTCTTCCTCCCTGACCTCCTGTTCCTCATTATGACCGTTCACCACAATAAGAAAAAGAAATTATTTGGCCCAATGTATTGATTTCAAATTCAGGCCATTTTTTTACAGGCACCTAACACTATCTGGCTATCTATTTATGTACCAGATTACACTAATACAGGCACAGCAGTAACCACAGATTTAGGGTAATATCAATTGTAGGCCTAGTATTTAAGCCCTGGATAAAAAGTATCCTTTCACGGACAGAATTACACTTGGAGATGCCCAATAGTGTGTGCAAATGTAGAGGATTATGCTTTCTGCACTTGTATTTTAACACTTAGTGTAATATACCCTTTTTTGGAAAGAAATACACTTGGAGATGCACGGTAGCGTGTGCAAATATACAGGATTTATTTATCAGGCCTTGTATTTATACGCTAACACGCTGAGTGTAATATACCCTTTTACAGATTTACAATTGACCAGCAAAAGCTGAAACCACTGATTTACAGTATTGCTATTTTGGCAATTGAATTTCACCCCAGAAAAATATCTATCCTTTGCCGGACAGTATTAAACTTGGCCAGCCACAGCTGGAACATTAGATTTACGGTATTGCTATTTTGGCAATTGAATTTCACCCCAGAACAAAATCTACCCTTTGCCGGACACTATTAAACTTGGCCAGAAACTGCTGGGACACCAGATTTAGGGGATCGCTATTTTGGCAATTGAATTTCAGCCCAGAAAAAGATCTATCCTTTGCCGGACACTATTAAACTTGTCCAGCCTCAGCAGGAACACCAGATTTAGGGGATTGCTATTTTGGCAATTGAATTTCACCCCAGAAAAAAATCTATCCTTTGCTGGACAGTAATAAACATGGCCAGCCACAGCTGAAACCACTGATTTACGGTAGTGCTATTTTGGCAATTGAATTTCACCCCATAAAAATATCTATCCTTTGCCGGACAGTATTAAACTTGGCCAGCCACAGCTGGAACATCAGATTTACGGTATTGCTATTTTGGCAATTGAATTTCACCCCAGAACAAAATATATCCTTTGCCGGACACTATTAAACTTGGCCAGCCACTGCTGGGACACCAGATTTAGGGGTTTGCTATTTTGGCAATTGAATTTCACCCCAGAACAAAATCTATCCTTTGCTGGACACTATTAAACTTGGCCAGCTACCACTGGCCAGCTACCACTGATTTACGGTATTGCTATTTTGGCAATTGAATTTCACCCCAGAAAAATATCTATCCTTTGCCGGACAGTATTAAACTTAGCCAGCCACAGCTGGAACACCAGATTTGGGGGACTGCTATTTTGACAATTGAATTGCACCCCAGAAAAAAATCTTTCCTTTGCCAGACAGCAGACAGTATTTCACTTGGCTAGCCACAGCTGGAACACCAGATTTAGGGGATTGCAATTTTGGCAATTGAATTTCACCCCTTAATTAAATATAGAAATTTCTATCCTGAGTTTCTAGTAGTGAAAATAAGCACAGCCAAGCCCCTGATGTAGGATATAGCAAAAAAAAAATCTAGTATTGATGGATTGATGGACTTGCTGGCAGCTTGTGCTGGTGCACCACAAGACACAAAATGGCTGCCGATCACCCAAGAAAAAAGTGACAGAAAAACGCTCTGTGCAGCCTAAAAACCAGTGAGCAATTAACTGGCAGAAGTTGAATGATTCACAGCTGTAGATCGATCACTTCATTTAGTGTTTTTGCTGAGTTTTCCCTGCCTAATCTCGCCCTCACAGCAGCTGCATCCTATCCCTACACTAATCAGAGCAGTGTGACATGCAGCGCTACGTTACTCCAGCTAAAATAGAGGCTGGGTCACATGCTTCAATTGGCCAATCACAGCCATGCCTTTAGGAGGCATGGCTGTGATGGCTTTTTAGGGCAAGAAGTCAAACGCTAACTGATTGGCTGCTGTGCAGCCCTTCAGAAAGCGGGAAAATATCGCCGAACAACGGACCAGAACCCAAACTTTTTGAAAATGTTTGGGTCTGGGTCCAAGTCCCGAACACCCCAAAATTCAGTACGAACCAGAACTATACAGTTCGGTTCGCTCAGCTCTACCAGCCGCCACTATTTTTCACGGTGTGCCGTGCCCACCTTACACCAGCATGTGTCCCAGAACATCACCCGTGCCCTGACCAATGCACTGACTGGGAAAGTCCACCTCACCACGGACACATGGACTGGGATGGCACACGCATGATTGCGGGTCCTACATCCATCATGGTTTATGCCAGCAGCTATGTTACTGGCTCCAACCCCCACTTTTCCTCCTCCTCCTCCACTTCCACCTCCAGCAGCAGTCAGCCATCAGTTGCTAGCTTGAAGCAGTGTAGCACTGCTGTGGGTAAGCGTCAACAGGACATGCTGAAGCTGATATGCCTTTGGGACAAACCGCACACCACAGCAGAGCTATGGCAGGGTATAAGGGACTAGACCGAGCTGTGGCTCTCGCCACACAACCTACAACCAGGCATGGTTATGTCTGACAATGGCAGTAACTTAGTGGCGGCTTGGCAACCTGATAAACATCCCATGCCCACGTCTTAAACTTAGTGGTTTAGCAATTGATAAAAACCTTCCTAAATTTGGCAGAGCTACTAGTGAAGGTGCGCTGCGTGTGTGTCCATTTCTGTAAGTCATCCACAGCTTTAGCCGGTCTGTCAACGCTTCAGCAGCGCTTGCGGCTTTCAGATCACCGACTGTTGTGCGACATGTTGGACAGGCTTTATAAGCAGAGGGAAATTGTGGAATACCAGCTGCAACATGGTCGTCGCCATTTCAGTCAACTGCCACTATTCATAAGTGAGGAGTGGTCATTGATGTAAGACCTCTATGAGTTTTTAAAAAGCTTTGATGAATCGACACAGATGGTTAGTGGCGATAACGCTATTATCAGCATAACCATCCCACTGCTGTGTCTACTCAATTGATCGCTGCTCACAATTAAGGAGGACGCTCTGAACGTGGCAGACGAGGAAATGGGGGAGAAAATTACACAGGGTGATAGCCAGACTACCCACAGGTCGTCTTCTCAGCGTGAATTGGGCCATGAAGTGGAGGAGGAGGAGGAGCTGGAGAAAGTTGCCTCTGCTACAAAGGGTAGTACCAATGGAACTTTAATTCCATCTGTTCAGCGTGGATGGGCAGAAGAGGAGGAGAACGATGAGGGGATGGAGAGTCATCCTGATGTTGACATCGACATCTCGCCTGTTGGTACTCTGGCACACATGGCTGACTTCATGTTAGGCTGCCTTTCCCGTGACTCTCGCGTTATACACATTTTAGATAACACATATTACTGGGTGTTCACCCTTCTCGAACCCCCGCTACAAAGAGAACTTCTCATCTCTCATTCCTGTGGTGAAGAGGACAAGTAAAATGGTGCAATATCAGAAGGTACTTGTTGAGAGATTACTCCAAAATTTTCCATCTGACAACGCGGCCGGCAGAGTCCGCACTTCCTTAGGCAACCGAAGAAGGGAGACAAGGGGAACATACAGCAGTTACAACAAAGGGGAACATACAGCAGTTACAACAAAGGCAACACTCTCCAAGGCATGGAATACTTTCATGACACCCCGCCAGCCACCTCACCCTGAAGCATGGCCTAGTGGCACAAAGAGGGAAAAGATAGTATATATTCCCTTCACTACAATTTTTAAAGAGGTACAGCTTACCAGCAGGCCCTCAACCACAATGTTTTACAGTGTCAGCTCACCAGCAGGCCCTCAACCATAATGTTTTACAGGGTCAGCTCACCAGCAAACCCTCAACGACAATGCTTTACAGTGTCAGCTAATGTTTTACAGGGTCAGCTCATCAGTAGGCCCTCGACCATAATGTTTTACGGGATCAGCTCAACAGCAGCCCCTCGCCCCTAATGTTTTAGAGGGTCAGCTCAGCAGTAGGCCCTCGCCCGTAATGTTTTAGAGAGTCATCAGCAGGCCCTTGCTCCAAATGTTTTGAGGGTCACCAGCAGGCCACCAATCATAATTTTTCAAGGGTGTGTATGATGCCCTCCTTTGTGTGTAATAAAGGGTGTATTGTAGTGCCAGTTCCTTGTAATTTTTGGCAACCCTTTAACTTAGTGCATCGGCTTTATGAGTGTAGGAGTCCCACTACCTGAACAATTGTACCACAATGTGAACGGGGCCCTCCTTTATGTGATACACAGGCTGTTTCCGAGTGCCTCTTGCTTGTACTTTTTGGCATCACTTGCAGTTTTTATACAATTGAATATACAGGAAAAAATGTTTCCTAACATCTTTTCATGTAAAATAAATTATTTTGAGGGGTTTTGCGTGTACTATTGTCAGTCTGTAAAAGTGGGGTACAACTCGGACAACATGGTTCCCAACAGCGACCTGGGAGTGCAAGATACATCCAGACATCGTCCCCATGCTGTTCCCGTTCCTTTTTGGTGGTGTTTTTGTCACTTTCAGACGTTTTCCAATGGACCAGGCACCCTCTTCTCTTCAGAGCAGGGGGTGCCTGGTTGTCTCCCATTGACTATCATTATACTCTGGTGCTCAGCCGAGCACAAGAATATAGCAATGTGTTTGGGCCGAACATCTGAACCCCCGAATACTTTGGTGCTCGCTCATCACTATCCACCACCTTGGCCGAAGGGAGCTGTCTGTCCTTCCCATCATCTGATGGTCCTAATGCCAAGAGACAACAGAATGCGTGCACTCATCCAACGGCGCAGAAGCTGAATGTGCTCCTGTTCAAGTTGCTGGTGCTGAAGTCCCTCTCTTTCCAAGTGGTTGACTCTGCACCTTTCAGAGAACTGATGGCTTGTGCCAAGCTGAGGTGTAGAGTCCCAAGCTGTTATTTCGTTGCCAAAAAGGCAATACCAGCCCTGCACACACATGTAGAACAGAAAGTGGGTCAGTCCTTTAGCCTGTCGGTGTCTGCCAAAGTGAACGGCAGTGCCAACATGTGGAGCTGTAACTACGGTCAGGGACAATACATGTCCTTTACGGCCCACTTGGTGAATGTGGTTCCTGCAAAGCCACACCAGGAACTTAGCCAGATGAAGCCTCCATGTTGTCATGCCATTGGTCCTGCGACAATGTCTGCCTCTGCCTCCTCATTCTCCCCTGTGTCCTCAGCCTCCACTGCAGGGACAATCCACAATGCCCCTCTAGCATACCACATGTGCAGGGCATGGTGTTGTCAAGTTGTTCTGTACCTTGTTTGCCTGGGCGAACGGAGTCAAACAGGGGAGGAAGTGCCCCGTGTCCTTTATCAAGGAATCGAATCCTTGCTTTCTCCACAACAACTGAAAATCGAAACCATGGTGACCGACAACAGGAAGAACATTGTGTCGGCCTTGCGTCAAAGAGGGCTGAGCCATGTGCCCTGCATGGCACACGTGTTCAATTTGGTTGTCAACCGGTTCCTGAAGTCTTCCACCCATCTGCAAGACATCCTAAAAATGGCCAGGAAACTTTGCATACACTTCAGTCACTCATACACCGTAAATCACACCATCCTTGAGCTGAAGCGGCAGAATACAGCGAATGCAGCGACATAGGCTGATTTCCACCCGTTGGAATTCCAACCTGCATATGTTGGACCGACTATACGAACAGAGAAAGGCAATAAATGATTTCTTGATGATCCAAGCGGACAGGAGTACTCCCCTGTGTAACTTCGATGTCAGCCAGTGCTAGCTCATGCGTGACTCCTGCCATTTGCTCAGGCCCTTTGAGGAGGCCATGTTTTTTGTCAGTCACCAGGACTACGTGATGAACGATGTCATTCCACTGTTTTTATTTTATTTATTTTTTTATAAAAAAATGTATTGGCTTAATGGCATAAATCATAAGAGCTGTGTATACATACTTGTTAGAAAAGCAATTGATGTCCACATATGGTAAAACATGACAAGATAATCAATAGCGGTGATGCCAGTGTTACAAAAATGTGAACGGACTAAATATGTAACAAAAATAGGCAACTCATTAGGATAAAACGTCACAATATCACAAAAAAGGCAAGGCGAAAATGTGAGATCGGAAAGAGATATGCTAGGATTTAGGGTGACCAAGAAAGGGTTAGCTGAAACCTTTATATTTTTTCCAAGGGGACCATATTGCTAGGAAGGAAGACCTGGAGCGAAATTCCCAGTGTGAGAGCTCTTCTAAACTATAAATCTGGTCCACCTTGTGAGTCCACTGCATCATATCAGGGATGTCTGGTGAGAGCCAGTGAGTTGCCACCAGAAGCCTGGCTGCAGCTAGGATAAATAAGAAAAGAGATCTCCTCTGATTATTTAGTCCCTTGATTACAAAATTGATGCGGGCAAGTTCAGGGGTACAGGTAAATGCAGTTTGACAGGTATGATTACAGGTTTTGACAATTATACGCCACCAGTCATTAATGGGGTGACAAGACCACCAGATGTGAAAAAAGTGCCTTTGGAAAGCTGGCATCTCCAGCATATGTCATAACAATTTGGGGGAGAATAGGGAAATCATCTCAGGGGTCTTGTACCATCTCATCAAGACCTTGTAGCCATTTTCCTGAATGCGGAGGCATCTGGAGATTTTGTGAGGGACCGATAAGGCTGTGACTATCTCCGCTTGTGACTGAGTTCGGCCGAGATCACGTTCCCAGATACCGATAATTGCAGGTTTGACTGCTGTTGAGTGGGTTTTGAGATTTTTGTACAGGACAGAAAAAACTCTTTGGGGGGGATTTTTAGTGCCTAAAAGTTTCTCAAACCATGTGGATAAAGGTTGGAAGGACGACAATTTTAGTATGGAGAGAGTTTCGGATCTGAGAAATCCCAAGAGTAAGATGTTAACAGTAGGTTCCTGAAGAGTGGTGTGAATCTCAGATATAGGCAGGACACACCCCCTGTCATCCAGTAGTGAAGTCAGAGGTGAGTCAAAAGTTTTGAGGGAAAAAGAGCAGGGCCCTGGGTACTAGATCAACTATGTCTCTCAGAGTTAGAGGGCAGAAGGTGATACCAAATTTTTACGATTTGAGGTAAACCAATCCCATATTCTAAGTGTACATTGGACCATTCAATTGGGGATTCTCTGTGACACCGGGAGCGTCTTTCCCGCTAATAATAGGGCAAGGAAAGAAATGCATTTTCCATAGGGACCCATAGTTTTTGGGGGGATCTAATCCAGTCTACCACTCTAGCTAAATGGATAGCACTCATATACATTTCTGGATCAGGGAGCCCAATACCTCCTGACTGATTTGGTTTAGTCAATGTGTTAAAGGAGATCCTCGGACTCCGGCCCATCCAACTTATAAGTCTATTAAAAGAGATAAAAAAAGGACTTAGGAATCCTAATCGGTAGGGTTTGCATCAAGTAAGTTAGTCTGGGAAGTACCAAAGAGGATACCATGTTTTTCCTTCCTAACCAGGAGAGGTAAGGGAGGTTCAACGAGTCCAACTGGGCAGTAATAGAATGTAATAAGGGCAACTAGTTGAGTTTATATAGGTCTGTAAGATTAGGGGAAAGTTTCACTCCAAGATAGGTTATCTGATGGGTGTGCCAGTTAAATGGGGACCGAAGTTGGAGGGATAGAAGGGTAGAGTGTGAAAACCCCTTATGTAGTAATTGGGACTTGGCTGAGTTAACTTTAAAACTAGAGAGGGAACCAAATAAATCTAAAAGGGATAAAATAATAGGGAGGGATTTGGATGGGTTGGTCGTAAGAATAAGGAGGTCGTCGGCAAAGGCCGCTAGTTTAATTTCATGGTTATCTATAAAGAGACCTCTGATGTCTTTTTGTTGTCTCAGCATCTGTAATAATGTCTCCATATCCAACACGAGGATAACTGGAGAGAGGGGATAGCCCTGCCTGGTGCCGTTTCTGATACGGAAGCAAGGGGATAGGATTCCGTTAACTAACACAGTCAACGAGGAAGTATAGTTCATGGCTGAGTGCATTGGAGAATGGCTCAAGGGCATTAAATTTAGCAAGAGTTAATTTAATGTATGTCTAGTCAATTCTGTCAAAGGCTTTCTCGGCGTCTTTGCCAAGCAGAACCAACAGAGTGGATCTATGGGACGAGCAATAGAGGGCATTCAGAATTTTTAACACATTGTCTTTCCCCTCTCTACCCCTTACAAAGCCCACCTGGTCAGGATGTATCAGGCTGGGGAGTAGCAGCTGTAGTCTGTTAGTCAAAATTTTGGCTAATAGCTTGAGGTCAGTATTCAGGAGTGAGATGGGGCTGTAGTGTGAACAAGATGTAGGGTCTTTCCCGAGTTTGGGAATAGTTGTTATAATTGCTCTGGTCATGTCAGGAGAAGCTGGACTGTTTTGCATGGCAAGTTTACAGACAGGGAGGAGATAGGGTAGGAGTGTATCTTTAAAAGTGAGATAGTAGGATACAGGAAGGCCGTCGGGGCCTGGACACTTCCCTTTGGGAGTGTATTTAACTGCTGCAACCAATTCGGATAGTGCAAATGGAGCAGAAAGGGAAGCATGTTGTTCTGGTGACAGAGCAGGGAGAGTTAGCCTGTCAAGAAAGGAGGAGATGTTGTGTTCCCTGTCTTAGAGTGGGTCAGGTAGGGCGGGGGTTATATAGGGATTCATAATAGAGTCTGAACTGCTCTGCTATATCTTCCGATCTATATAGAGGGGTACCAGAGGAGGAAGTGATGCTCTGAACGTATTTCGCGAGTCTCCTTTGCTTGATCCTCTGAATCTGAAACTTGGTAGCTTTATAGCTGTGGGCGTAAAACTTTTGTTGGGAGGATAGAAAGTATCTAGCAGAGGGTTCATTAAGGAGGTTCTTTAGTTCAGATTTAAGGGATATAAGTTTAGAAAGGTGTAGCTGGAGCAGAGAAATTTTGTGTGCTTTTTCTAAAGAGCAAATACGGGACATTAAGGAGGATAGTTTCTTTTCAGATTCTTTTTTAAGGAAGGAGCAGAGGCTGATCATATGGCCTCTAATATAGACCTTATGAGCAAAGTGTATTGGGAGAGATAGAGGGAGAATTGTTAAGGGAAAAGTACTCTTCCAGGGGGGAACTAAAGCATTTTTTATGTTGGTCACTACCCAGAAGAGACTCGTTGAGCCTTCAGTTAGGAGTCTTACCTGATCTGGTAGGCGGATGGAAAGTACAAAAGATTGGCGCATGATCAGATAACGTCATGACCCCAATTGAAGCTGAGGAACAGAGTTGAAGATGCTCCTTTGACACAAAGATTTAGTCACTTCTGTTATAGGAATTGTTGGCTGAGGAATAGAAGGAATAATCAATTAAGTTATGGTTCAAACTCCTCCAGACATCAATTAGACCTAAACCAAAAAGTCAAGCTAGAGTAGCCCTGATAGCTCTGTAAGAAAGGGTGGATTTTTTTGAGGAAGTATCAATTAGAGGGTTAAGGGCCATGTTGAGGTCACCTGCTAAAATAAGGATACCTTCTGCAACTCTACAAAGAAAAGGAGATCAGCTATCCACCTGATTTGGTCAATGTTGGGTTCATAAGCGTTGACAAAGGTGTATAGAGTTTGGCCTACAAGACCTTTCAGAATAAGGTATCGGCTGTCAGGGTCCTGTATGTGGGTTACATAAGTAAAGGGCATACCCCTGCGGAACCCAATACTGACCCCTCTTGAGGCAGCCCCTCCCGCGCCACAGTGATACCAACTCGGAAATTTATAGAAGGAAAGGTTGGGGTAATTGTTATGCTTATAGTGGCTTTCTTGTAGAAATGCCACCGAACATTTTTCTGTCCACAGTAGCTAAAAAATTTGGCAATATGATACAATAGTTAGATCATCCATAGCAGTATCCGATAAGGGACACTAGATATACGCCGGGTACAATAATCGTGGCAAATATGAGGAGCCCAACACAAAAACAAATCGCAAACAACAGTAACAAAAAACAACACAAAGAAAACATTTCAGTGACCTGTGAAGGTAAGTGAGAAGGGGGGAAAAAGTGTTGTAAATGAAACCTGCAGCAAGGTGGGGAGGCAGAGAAGAGCAGTACAGCAGATCAAATAATGGGGTAAAGGAGATATGGAGAAGTAAAGATAGAAAATTAGGTACATGTTAGGAGGATCATAGGGAGAAAGACCGAGGTAGATGGGGAGCACCTGGGCGTATCAGACACATAAGTGCTATACCAACAGTCTCAAATAACTGGTATTATTGCACGGATTAGGGTCAGAACCGTACATGAGAATTGTCGGCAGAAAAGTCAGGAACCGTCCTGTGACCCAGAAGGCTTCCTAGGAGTCGTAGAGTCCTTGTTTTTCCGGACTTTATCCCAGTCCTCTATTGGAAGAGGAGATACATTCAGAATGTTATAGGCCTCCGGGAGGTCTGCAAAAGAAGACACGGTGATCCACTTTCCGGAGACCGAGAACGTGAGACCAAAGGGAAAGGTCCATCTGTATAGGATCTTTCTGTCTTTGAGAAGAGAGGTGAGGGGTCTCAGGGCTCTCAGCTTCTGAAGAGTAGAGGGGGATAAGTCCAAGAGGATAGAGTTTGCAGATCTGGCAGCTTTAAGAATCGATTCCTTGTCTTGAAAGTTAAAGAAACAGCAAATTTTATCTCTTGGGGGATCGGTGTCCCTGGGGCACTGGCGGAGAGCTCTGTGGGCTCTTTCTATAACCAGCGTGGAGAGATCAGATTCCCCTAGCAGAAAGGAGGCTATCTTTAATATTGCTGCCGGTATATCTGCGGCAGAGACCGATTCGGGGATACCTCTGAACCGGAGGTTATTTCACCTGCCACGATTTTCCTGATCCTCCAAGGAGGCATAGAGCAGATTAATGTGTGTCTGGCATAGCGACAGGGAATATGTGACCATGGCACTGTGGTCAATGGTGGTGGCTTGTGCGGCTTAAAACGAGTCCACTCTGTAGCCAATAAGTTGTACATCCTGCGCCACATCATTCAACTTTGAATGGATGGGGCTCAGAGCCTCCTCGAGGGCTTGCTTGATGAAGTGGCGGGAGATCGGGAGGTTGTTTGACTCACCAGCTTCCCTGCAGTGTAGTTGGACACGGTGGCCATCTTGGGATCTTTAGTAGAACCAGTGTCCTGTTGTTTTTTCAGGTATTTAGTCATGTTAGATGCAGCAAGGGTCACTTTAGCGGAGGGGCCAGGTTCCCCATGCTTGGATCCTCCATACTTGACCATTTAGAGATCTGTCTGCTAACGTAAGCTGTCCCCACAGCAGGTTAAAGGCCTGTTGTCGCCTGCCTGGGACTATATGTTTAGACTGTATTGTCAGTCCTCTCCGTGGTGTTTTCCTTTAGTGTTAGTGGTGAGTACTAGTGCTCCCACCGTCCTATTCACTACTTAGGGCTCATCTTAAGGAAAGCCAGGGTTTAGGCACGTGATCGGCGTATGGGTGAAAAACTTGCCTAGGGACATCAGAGGTGTCAGGTGCCAGCCTCAAGGTGAGTTAGGGGTCACCACCTTTCCCTCTCCCTTGGACAGGGCTTTCCCTTTTCCCTCCCTTTGCATCACACGTCTGTGATCGGCACTCATTCTACTGCTTTATTTCCTGGAACAGATGCTGGTAAATCTGGCTTGTCAGGGGACTGGAGACGTGGGGCTTATATCTCATGGCCACATGAGCCCTGTGGGGGCTAAACTGAAGGAGGAGGAAAACATTGGAGCATAAGCAGTGTGTAGCGAAATGGGTGGTTTTTCTACACAGATGACAGGAGAGGAGGAGCAGGAGCAGCCAGAGCAGCAACAGGGCAATGAGGAAGAGGAGGCAGAGGACCCAGACACACCATGGCAGTATGCAGTGGAGAGGCAGGGAGTCCCTCCGAGTCATTGTACAAATGGCCCAATGAATGCTCACTTGTTTGCATAGTGACAGCCGAATTGTCACCATTCAGCAGAGGGATGACTTCTGGCTCTCCACCTTGTTGGGCCCTTGCTAACGGTCCAAACTGGGGGCCTTTTTTACACTCCCTGGGAGGGAGGAAAAACTGAACTACTGTAGAGTCATCCTATGTAGTCAGTTGGCCGCTGTCTATCTGCGTCATCGTCCATCCTCTCGCAGGTATGACCGGGGGGACCCTCTGCGCTCACGTTCCACTGCTATGGCTGCTGGGGAGGGGTGGGGTGGCAGGAGGAGTACTAGCTCCATCAGCAGCAGCCTTAGTCCAGAGACGATGATGAGCAGCTTTCTTCACCCGCATAGTGAAGAAACTACTCACAAGCAGCTAGACATAGAGCAGGACCTGATCCAGCAGGTGGTAGCATACTTTGACAGCAACCTGCCACCCCACATTGAAGATCTGCTGGACTACAGAGCAGCAAAACTGGATTTTGGCCGCAACTGGCAGAGTTTGCCGTGGAAAAGCTGTCCTGCCCATCCAGTAGTATGACATCAGAGTGGGTGTTTAATGCGGCGGGGGCCATAGTTACCTCAAGAAGAACTCGCCTGTCCACCCAAAATGTGGAGAGACTGACCTTTGTCAAGATTAATCATGCGTGGATCAGCCAGGATTTCCACCCACCAATGCCTGATGCATCACACTAGATCATTCTGCTACACCAACACTTTGACAAAAGAGACCAGTTTCTTTTGGCTACCTGCCTCAGCTATTATTCTGATGCTGCCACCCTCCTGACACCACCTTGCCACTCTGTGGTATCCTGACACTGCTGCTGCCATCTCCACACTATGTCACCTTCTACTCTGTGGTCTCCTCATGCTTCTGCCACCTCCACACTATGTCACCTTGCCACTCTGTGGTCTTCTCATGCTGCTGCCACCTCCACACTATGTCACCATGCCACTGTGGTCTTCTCATGCTGCTGCCACCTCCACACTATATCACCTTGCCACTCTGTGGCCCTTGATGCTGCGGCCACCTCCACACTCTGTCATTGTGCCACTCTGTGGCCTCCTTCTGAAGCTGCAGCCATCTCCAGACACTGTCATTGGGCCACTCTGTGGTCTCCTCATGCTGCTTCCACCTCACAACTATGTCATAGGTCCACTCTGTGGACTTCTCATGTTGTTCCCACTCTCCCCACTTCATGACTGGGCCACTATTTTGCCTTTCGGCCTGGCTGACATCATCATTTATTTGACCCTTCTTCTGATCTCTCAGAAGGAAGGAAAAATGAGACGCATAACGGATCCTGTCTGTGTAGCAGCTTTAAGGCCTGTATGGTCCCCTCAAAACTGGCTTATGATTTGGTAGCCAAAAGCAGTAATGGGTACAAAACCCAGAAGACATGCAAATATTCCATTCATGTGTCATCTCTTTTTGGATCCACTCCTGTTTTTTTTTTTTGGCATTAGCAATACTGATGGATTACTGACCAAATGCTGACCGAATGAGGGCGGATGCTCAACAGACAGGATCATTTTTTTGGGGTTGTTGTTCTGATGGATCAGAGGAAGGGCAAAATAATCAGTGACGTCAACACAAACTTACTGCCGCCACCCTGTCTACTCTGTCGGGGGGCTCTACTTGTATAAGCATTTAATAGAACAGGTTCTGTAGTAGTGATGAGCGAGCATGCTCGGCCGAGTATTGGTTCGGCTCGAGCATCGCTATGCTTGGCGCTTGGCTTTACTCGGCCGAGCACCACGTGTATTCGTCGCATTGCTCAAGTCTCCTCCCCGCACGTTTGGCACTTTCTAAGCAGCCAATCAAGTTCCAGATAAGTAATTCCCCTCAGTGTAAGGCCATAGCAATGTTTAATAACTTCTAAAAGACAGATTTCCAATTAGTGACATCTACAATACGCTATTATTAAGCAGTGTGTTGGGCATATATTATCAAAGGGGGCTTATTCACTCTAGTGTTCCTTGGTACTGAGATATACACTGCACCATCATAAAGCAGTGTGTTGGGCAGACATTATTAAAAGGGGCTTATTCACTACCGTGTTCCTTGGTAATAAGATATACACTGAACCATCATAAAGCAGTGTGTTGGGCAGACATTATAAAAAGTGGCTTATTCGCTACAGTGTTCCTTGGTACTGAGATATACACTGCACCCCTATACAGCAGTGTTTTGAACAGACATTATTAAAAGGGGCTTATTCACTACAGTGTTCCTGCTACTGAGATATACACTGTACCATCTGAGAAAGTATTTGTTCCGGGGAAATTAACCTCACTTGTGCCACATCTGTGTGTGCGTTCAATGCGCAACCGTTATATTAATTAAAACAACTTCACTAGCGCCAGTAAATGCCGGTAGCTGCGATTTCACAGTATGGCCGCATCCATTCAAACTCTGCACAAAAAGAGCTACGGGTTGAAGGTGGAGGAAAAACAGCTCCTATCCTATGCGTTTCAAACAATATGCGTCATTCTTCCTCAGGGATCCCTGAGGAAGAACGACGCATATCGTTTGAAACACGTAGGCTAGGAGCTGTTTTGCCTCCACCTTCAACCCATAGCTCTAGGAGAGTGACGTCCCTCGCTCCTGCACGGAGCGTGAGCACAGGGAAACAGGAGCACAGTGCTACCGCCTGGAGCACGCTCCTAGTGTAATACAAACGCCAAGCACGTGGAATAATCAATTTCATTACCTGCTACAAGGTAAGAGGATACACTAAGAGCGAAGGCAGAAAGGTAGGCACTATATATCTCCAATACTCGCATTTATAGATAGTATCCTACCTAGCAGGGGAATAGGATTCCATAGTGTGAGGTGAGCACGATCTCCAGAGTGTTTTACATCGTTATATGAATTACTCCAGCAGACAGTGATTTATATTTTGGCCATAGTTAACAAGTTTTGGGCACATCTGTGTGTGTGTTTAGGCCACAATCGTATATACAGTATTCCAGCAGAAAATACATTTTATTTGGGACAAATTTGTTTCCAATATAGAACTATATCCGAATTAAGTGTGTATTGTCAAAATGACATTATCTCTGATCTAGTGTAGTGCTGAAAAATTGTATTTCTCTGTCTCCTGTTCATTACAGCCAGCAAATACAGTGTGTACAGTAATAATTACATTATCTCTGGCCTAATGTTTTGCCGAAAAATTGTATTTCTCTGTCTCCTGTACATTACAGAAAGCAAATACAGTGTGTACTGTAAAAATTACATTATCTCTGAGCTAGTGTGTTGCTGAAAAAATGTATTTCTCTTTCTCCTGTACATTACAGAAAGCAAATACAGTGTGTAGTGTAAAAATTACATTATCTCTGGGCGAGCCAGCAAATACAGTGTGTACAGTAAAAAATTCATTATCTGTGGCCTAGTGTACTCCTAAAAATCTTTATTTTTCTGTGTTCAGTACATTACAGCAAGCCAGTACAGTGTGTACTGTAAAAATAACATTATCTCTGGGCTAGTGTATTGCCTAAAAATCTGTATTTTTCTTTTTCCAGTACTGTCCTGCATCAGAAAACTGTGTCTTTAGCAGACAGTAAAACAATCTGCGCCACATCAAAACTATTAATATGAAGAAGGCGAGCACAAAGGGAGGGGGAAGTGGGCGTGATTCTGATGGTGCAAGCAGAGGCCGTGGCCCTGGGCATGATGCTGATGGTGCAAGCAGAGGCCGTGGCCCTGGTCATGATGCAGATGGTTCAAGCAGACGCTGTGGCCCATGGCGACATGCTGATGGTACAAGCAGAGGCCGTGGCCCTGAGCGTCATGCTGATGGTGCAAGCAGAGGCCGTGGCCCTGGGCTTGATGCTGATGGTGTAAGCAGAGGCCATGGCCCTGGGTGCAATTAAACTGTGCCTGCTGCCAGTGCACCAGAAAAATCAAAAAAATCCACCATACCCAGCTTCATGTCCAACTTAGCTGGGCGGCGCAGGCCAACACTGTCCAAGCCGGACCAGAGCGAACAGGTGGTCCGTTAGATTACAGAAGATAATGCTTCCAGTCGGTTAAGAACCTCCCTCTCTTTCATGAAGTCCAGTCTCTGTAGCCAAGAGTCTGGTCAACCGAATCCTCACTCTGATCATCCTTCCTCCCACCATGTCGCATCTGGGCAAACAAGTAATCCCACACTCGGATATTCACATGACCTCTTTTCAGCACTTGGTTTGGCTCTCTCGCCAAGCACGCTTGAAGAGGTACCTGAGATATTGTGCCCTGATTCCAAACCTCTTGAGCCTTCACAGTCTCAAGAAGATGACGGTGGTGAACCGCAATCATTCGTTCATGAGGTGGATGATGATGAGACATAGTTGCCAATCACTGAGGTGGTGGTTAGGTCAAGTCAGGAGGATGAGCAGAGTGAGGAAGTGGAAGAGGAGGTGGTGGACGATGAGTTCACTGACCCAACATGGTTAGGTGAAAATCCCCGCCGCATGGTTAGGTGAAACAGGCCTGCCACTGTTACACCAAGCACCCCCATGCGTAAATCTACCTTGCCAAGGGGTAGGTGTTGCGCAGTATAGCGCTTTTTTGAGGAAAGCGCAGACGACAAAAGAGTAGTAGTTTGCAACCTGTGCCATACCAAAATGAGCCGGGGCATGAACACTAGCAACCTCACCACCACTAGCATGATCCGCCACATGGAATCCAAGCACCTTAATAAGTGGGCCGAACTCCTGGGTCCTGCGTCTGAGGCTCCCACCACTGCCTCCACTTCCCCTGTGATAAGCACTGCTGGACAATCCCCTGTAGAAGACGCATGCCCGGATGCCCCTCGCCCTGCACCTGGACCTTCGCATGAACCATCAGCAACAACATCCACTTCCTTGTCCCAGCGCAGCGTCCAAATGTCGATAACACAGTCAGGGTCTCCGCCAGCTATGTAACTGGCTCCAACCCCCACTTCTCCTCCTCTGCCGCCTCCTCCTCTACTTCCACCTCCAACAGCAGTCAGCCATCAGTCGCTAGCTGGAAGCAGTGTAGCACCGCTTTGGGTAAGCATCAACAGGCTGTGCTGAAGATGATCTGCTTAGGGAACAAACAGCACACCGCCGCAGAGCTGTGGCAGGGTATAAGGGACCAGACCGAGCTGTGGCTCTCGCCACTCAACCTACAAACAGACATGGTTGTGTCCAACAATTGCCCTAACTTAGTGGCGGCTTTGGAGCTTGGCAACCTGACACACATTCCATGGCTACCCCACGTCTTAAACTTCACTACAATCACTACAATTTTTTATTGGGTCCGCTCACCTTCAGGCCCTCAACTATAATGTTTTAGATGGTAACCAGCACGCCCTTGCTCCAAATGTTTTTGAGAGTCACCAGTAGGCCATCAATAATAATTTTTCAAGAGTGTGTATGGGGCACTCCTTTATATGTAATAAAGGGTGTATTGGAGTGCTGATTCCTTGAAATTTTTGCCAGCCCTTTCACTTAGTGCATAGGCTTTATGAGTGCAGCAGTGTACCTGAACAATTGTAACACCATGTCAATGAGGCCCTCCTTTATGTGATATACAGGCAGTATCGGAGTGCTTCTTCCTTGTAACCTTTGGTAGCATTTGTACTGCATATACAATTGAATATCCAGGAAAGAATGTTTTCTAACAATTTTACCTCTAAAAATGTCTTTTTTTTTTGAGAGGGCAGGATTTTGGGCGGGATTTTGCCGCTATGTAAAAGTGGCGGACAACTGGGACAATATGGTTCCCAGCTGCGACATTGGAGTCCAAGATGCACCCAGACATGGTCCTCATGATGTTTCAGATCCATTTCGGTGGTGTTTCTGTCACTTTCTGACCTTTTCCAATGGACCAGGCACCCTCCCCTCATCAGAGCAGGGGGTTGTCTCCCATTGACTTCCATTATACTCAGGTGCTCGGCCCTGCGCACGAATATCGCTATGTGTTCGGACCGAGTACCAAAAAACCCGAACACTTTGGTGCTCGCTCATCACTTTTCTGTAGACATCTATGTGGAATCTGCTTACGATGGTGTAAAAGGAGTGAGGTTCTTCTTGACGCTAATATCGACCTGTAAGGCTGAGTTAAAACTTTAATTATTTGTTCAGTTTTGGCCCCGTGACTGCCCAAATAAGTTAAGTATGCAGTGATTCCAAAAGCGACCCCTGTCATCTGCATGTCATACTGACTCACAGTAATATTTCACTACCACAGCAGACTCCCTAAGCGTGTTACTGCAAGGCACAGTGTTCTGCACCATTTTTTTAATGCGATTCGCCGTGAATATATAATTGAACCCAATTTTTTTCTGAAAATTCGGCGAACCAGCCGAATCTACTATTGGCCCCATGTGGCCAGTTTATGTATTTGTTAAACATAGCTTCCAGGAGATTTCAGGACACAACAGCAATAGTTTGCATTTTGTGCTGCACACCTAACACATCAACAACAGCCATTGCCCCGTTCAGCATATTATATGGCAGCTATTAGTTTTCAGGCTCCTGTAGTAGCCATTTTTGATCCATCCACCATGTTTGGCCCATTCCATTATGTTGCAAACCTAGTATATTTTTATAGCGAAATGCCATCTGTTTCATAGTATATATTTGTCTAGTTTTCGATTTTACACTTGGAATATGGAACTCATTCTTTTTTTAAAGGGATTTATGTCTACAGTGTTAAAAAATATTTTCTGTTCTTTCAGTAGTTTTCCATTTGACAGAACAGAGCAATTTGCAATTTTAATGTTTACATTTTTTTATTTATTCTCAGTCCATAAAAAAGTATGGATTTGCTTTTCTTTTTTTTTTTTTTCTTCCAGTGTTCAAATAGCCATAACTTCATATAGACATATGAGGTCTTATTTTTTTGGGGATAAGCTATACTATTTAAAGTCACCAATCAATTTATCATGTATGTTATTGGAAAAAAAATACTATTCAGCCAAGGTTTTGGGGGTTTTACATCACAACGTTCACTGTACACTAAAAATGACATAACGTCCTTATTCTGCAGGTCAATACAAATACAGCAATACTTGTCTATATATTTTTGTTTTGTTTAAAATATAATAAAAAGCTTTGCAAAAAATCAAAATTTTCTTTGCATCACCATCTCCTGCAATAACTTTTTTTATATTTCGGTTTATTTTGACGCACTTCTTGCTGCTCTGTGCCTCATGCACAGTGCAGCAGGGAGGTTACCTTAGCAGCCATAGGAAGCTTTAAAAGCATGAGGAACTGATTGCAGCATCTGAGAGTTTAAATGACGGGGTTCAGCGGGATCTCCATTCCCCGTCATTGTGGCCAGGTGTCTGCTGTATGATAAAGCCGGCACCCACACCAGTAAACCTGATTTATAATGATTTGTGACAAATTAATTCGTAATAAATCAAATATCTTGGCAAACTCCAGCGAATCGGCCTAATCAATTTTCTCAAAACTGCGCTCATCTCTATTTATAATGTGATGGCTTCCGAAAAATTTTTGAGGGGTAAAGAGAAAGAAAGAGAGACCTCTCAAGCAGCCAAGCAGAGTTTCTTTACTTAGCTGTCATAAAGGCCAGTTAACCAGAAAAAGATAGGTTGCAAGTATGAGACAGTTTTCCATTCCTTTAGCGTGCATGTCTCTTTTCCAGAGAAGCATTATGTATATATGCCAGCACAGCAATAGGTAAAAATCTTCTATGAAAACGCACTGATTGAACAGTATGAAGCTACCACTGAAAAAAAGAATCTACAAAACACATATGTATAACATATATAAAAAAAGTGGTCTCCATAATCAAAACATTGCCCATCTCTGATAAAGGGCATTTGTTTTAGAAACACTGGGGGAGATTTATCAATCTGGTGTCAATTAGAACTGGCTTATAGTGTTGATTGCAAATATTCTAGCCGCAATTTTTTATCCAAATATCGGCACTTCGAGAATTTGTGAATATGTAGAATATAGTGCTATATATTCGTAATCGTGAATATTCTACTTTTTTTCATCAGTACCCTCACTGCTTCTTGCTTGTGAGCCAATGAGAAGGCTGCAATATCTTTGTCTGAGCTTAGCAACATCCCTAGCAACCAATAGGAAAGTTGCCTACCCCTTACTAAATAGGAAACTCCCCAGCAGCCATTTTCTGATGTTTTTTGCAGTTCTGAGAGCAGAGCAGTGTCATTGCTGTGCTCTGTGCTTTGCTGTGTCATCTGGATCCTTATTCAATTACATTAGATAGGTTAGTTAGCTCATACAGTGCCTTGCAAAAGTACTCACCCGCCTTGACTTTTTTTGTGTTTTGGTGCCCCATAACCTGGAATTAACATGGATTGTTTGAGGATTTGCATCATTTATTTTACAGAACATGCCCACAACTTTGAAGATGTTTGTTTATTTTTTTATTGTGAAGCAAACAACAAATAGGACAAAATAACAGAAAAAGTAAAAGTGCATAAATATTCACCCCCCTAAAGTCAATACTTTGTAGTGCCACATTTTGCGGCAATCACAGCTCCAAGTCGCTTTGGATATGTCTCTATGAGCTTGCCACATCTTACCACTGGGAATTTTGCCCAATCCTCCTTGCAAAACTGCTCCAGCTCCTTCAAGTTGGATGGTTTGCACTTGTGAAAAGCAATATTTAAGTCTGATCACAGATTTTCTATTGGATTGAGATATGGGCTTTGACTAGGCCATTCCAAAACATTTAAATGTTTCCACTTAAACCACTCAAGTGTTGCTTTAGAAGTGTGTTTGAGGTCATTGTCCTGCTGGAAGGTGAACCTCCGTTCTAGCCTCAAATCACGCACAGAGTGGTACAGGTTTTTCTTAAGAATATCCCTGTATTTAGCACCATCCATCTTTCCTTCAACTCTGACCAGTTTCCAAGTCCCAGCTGCTGAAAAACATCCCTAGAGCATGATGCTGCCACCACCATGTTTCACTATGGTGTTCTTTGGGTAATGTGATGTGTTGGGTTTGCACCAGATATAGCGTTTTCTTTGATTGCCGAAAAGTACAATTTTAGTCTCATCAGACCAGAGCACCTTCCTCCATACATTTTAGGAGTCTCCCATATGCCTTTTCGCAAACTCACAATGTGTCTTTTAGTTTTTTGCTGAAAGTAATGGCTTCTGGCCACTCTTCCATAAAGCCCAACTCTATGGAGCGTACTGCTTATTGTCATCCTATGTACAGATATTCCAGTCTCTGCTGTGGAACTCTGCAGCTCCTCCAGGGTTACCTTAGGTCTCTGTGCTGCCTCTCTGATTAATGCCCTTCTTGCCCGGTACGTGAGTTTTGGTAGGTGGCCATCTCTTGGCAGGTTTGCTATTGTGCCATCTTCGGTCCAGTTGGTTATAAAAGATTTGATGGTGCTCCTGGGAATCATCAATGATTGGGATATTTTTTTATAACCTAACCCTGACTTATACTTCTTAACAACATTGTCCTTTACTTGTTTGGAGAGTTTCTTGGTCTTCATGGCAGTGTTTGGTTAGTGATGCCTCTTGCTTAGGTGTTGCAAAAAACACGTGACATGTGACACTTAGATTGCACACAGGTGGACATTATTTCACTAATTATGCGACTTCTGAATGTAATTGGTTGCACCAGAGCTTTTTATGGGCTTCCTAAAAAAGGGGGTGAATACATATGCACGTGCCAATTTTCTGTTTTATATTTCTAAAGAATAGTTTTATTTATATATTTTTCTCATTTTACTTAACCAACTTAGACTATTGTGTTCTGATCCATCACATAAAATTCAGATTAACAAAACACTGAAATTAAGGCTGTAATGTAATAAAATATGAAAAAAGTCAAGGGGGGTGAATACTTTTGCAAGGCACTGTATATATAATACAGATAGTTAGTGGGAGATAGTCAGTGTAGGTTAGATAGTGATATAGTGTAGCTGATTATTGACTGGAGATCACGAATTCTAGAATTTGCGAATTTATGGCGAATATATTATGCCAAAAATTAGCAAATTATCGCGAGAACGAATATTGCCCATGCTGCTCATTACTAGCTGGGAGTTGTAGTTTGCAAAAGCTGTGGGCCTGCAGGTTGGACATCCCTGTTCTACATTATCCCATGATTACACTCCTAGCCCAGAAATGTTTAGAGGCATATCTGGTTTTAGATGAGCATGATACAGACACACTTTTCTTACCTGAATGACAGCATCATGGGGATCTAATTTGATACTAGCCTAAGGGTCCATTCACACGTCCATAGTGTATTGCGGATCTGCCGACACCCCATACATAGTGTATTGCGGATGGGCCGACACCCCTATAGAAATGCCTATTCTTGTACGCTATTGTGTTCCGCATCCTTTCCGTTCTCATTGAGAATTAATGGGTGCGCACCCGTTCCGCAGAATTGCGGAATGTATGCGGACCCATTCTACAGACGTGTGAATGGACCCTTAGGCCTCATGCACACAAACGTATTTTGGGTCCCATTCACTTCAATGTGCCCGCAAAAGATGCGGACAGCACTTCATGTGCTGTCCGCGTCCTTTGCTCCGTTCCGTGGCCCCATAAAAAAAATATAGCATGTCCTATTCTTGTCCCTTTTGCTGACAAGAATAGGCATTTCTACAATGGGTCGCGTTCTGTTCCACAAATTGCGGAGCGGAACAGCTTCCATGTTTTGCAGATCCGCGGATTGCGGACCGCAAAACACCTACTGTCGTGTGCATGAGGCTTTAGACTGTTGAATGCTAGAATCTTACAAACCTACAGTGTCAGTATATACAGGGCTATAAAGTTTCATTCTTAAAATTTTGTTAGCTTTACAAGTAAGTGTATATACATACAGTCCCTTTAACACAAATTCAAGGAATAAGTAATAAAATTGCGCCCATTCTGCTTATTCAACAAAACAAGTTTTTACTGTTGTATAGACTGAGGCTTTCTTTACTAAGAAATCACTATTGGGGTATTGTTCATGCTCAATATAAACATGTACATCTAGAACAAAGATGTCCATTATTGATGGGTTTCTTTTCATTTTTTTTTTTTCTTTTTTTGTTAGAGTGTTCTCAGTCTACATTTGATGTTGACATAAAATCCTACAAGAATAATTGAGAGAAAACAACACATATTTGTTTTCATTAACATCAGCTTGGCTAAAAGAAAGATGCTTTTTTAAAACTCATTTGAAGTCAATGCCATTAAAGAAACAATTGATTAACTTAACCTTTTTAATTAAAATGGACTAAACAACTGCAAAAGATAAATCAAAACTGTTCTTACTTTGGGTTAAAGGAACATTAACATCAAATTTTGAACAGATTTTAAGAGCCTAGATACACATGATAAGAATATATGGGGCCATTTATCAAACTGGTGTAAAGCAGAACTGGCTGGGTTGCCCATAGCAACTAATCAGATTCCACCTTTCATTTTTGGAAAATGATTGGTTGCTATTAGAGATGAGCGAACTTTAAAAAAAAGTCCGGTGTTCGGCGTTCGGGTTGTGGTAAGTCGCGCATCCCATTATGGATTCCACTATAGCGGCATATGGAATCCATAAGGGGCGGCTGCCACCAACCCG
This sequence comes from Bufotes viridis, assembly GCA_033119425.1. Classification (NCBI taxonomy): domain Eukaryota; kingdom Metazoa; phylum Chordata; class Amphibia; order Anura; family Bufonidae; genus Bufotes; species Bufotes viridis. The sequence continues at coordinate 370,475,590 of CM065590.1, read as the reverse complement.
AACTGTTGAACAGCCGAAGGACCTGGGGTGACGTCACTGTCATGTGATCAGTGCAGGGGGCGTGGCTCAGAACTGGATTTGATCCCATGCTGAGCCACGTCCCCTGCACTGATCACATGACAGTGACGTCACCCCAGGTCCTTCGGTTGTTCAACAGTTCGGGTTGGTGGCAGCTGCCCCTTATGGATTCCATATGCCGCTATAGTGGAATCCATAACGGGATGAGCAACTTACCACAACCCGAACGCCGAACACCGGACTTTTTTTTAAAGTTCGCTCATCTCTAGTTGCTATGGGCAACTAAGTCAGTTCTCCTTTACATTTGATAAATGGCTCCAAAAGTCTTGCCACTTTACAAATCACTAATCAGACCTGTGAACAAGACAGACATAGCAGAGCTAGAGAAGGTTCAGAGGAGGGCAACTAAAGTAATAACTGGAATGGCTGGACTACAGTACCCAGAAGGATTATCAAAAGTAGGGTTATTCAGTTTAGAAAAAGGTCGACTGAGCAGAGATCTAATAACCATGTGTAAATATTAGTGAAGAGTGAAGCAAAGCATAGGAAACGGAATTATGTCCGAAGTGCAGGAAAATTTCGATTTTAAACAAATCCAAATTTCCTTCTGCTTCGTGGTAACTTATCAGTTTTCCTAAAATGGCAGCTTCACGTGTTAGAATTGTAAAGTAAGTGCAGAGGAGACAAGCCCGCAAACGCAAGATCACCCATAATGCTGTGCAGCCAGTCAATAGGCAGGTGTAATACATAGCCCCGTACATTAGTGTGCAGTGGACCAAAAAATCATCCAGGTTAATCTGTTCTGTTAGCAATGCATATACACTATGGCCAACAGAAAGTTGACTGGGCCCTCTAATGGAATGGGCAATGGAAAAATTATGCTTTAGCTGGCACAAGTAGGAGCAGAAGAAGTTGTGGTGGTAGCAGCAGCCATAGCAACAGGCCAGAGCTGCAACTGTCATCCAGTGGTCATGTTTTAACCAATAATCCAGCTGTACTGGAATGGTTGACTCGCTCTTTACAATCATCTCAAGTTACAGCAGATACACACAGACAGGAATCGGTGGGTTCGTCTGACACCACTGGCGTAGCTATAGGGGTCGCAGCGGTCGCAATTGCGACCGGGCCCCTAGGTCAGGGGGGCCCACGGGGCCCCCAAGGAGAGACGGATTAAACCCTGACTCATGGAGGGCTCTGACGGGGCCCGGCATGAAGTACAGTGATAATGCCGGGCCCCCCGTCAGAGCGATTTTCAATCTCATGTAATGTGTAATATGAGGGGGGGGGGGGTTGGCGCAGAGGCAAGGGGGAACGCGCGCACTTACACACCCGGCAGCTCTTGTCACTGCTGGCTGTCTCCAGAATGAAGCAGGAGCTGCTGCGCTCCCCCTGCTGGCCGTACATCGAGCTGCTGGCTGTGGGAGGAGCTCTGAAAGACCGGGAAAGAGTGTGGGAGCATGTTATGGAAGAAGGTAAGTATGTGTTTGTTTGTTTTTTCCCTAAAGCTGCAGACTGGGGGAGGGGGGAATTATTGATGATGATGCCCCCTGTGCAGTGTGTGACTCCCTGGCACTGATGATGATAAAGGTGCCCCCTGTGCAGTGTGTGACTCCCTGGCACTGATGATGGTGCCCCCTGTGCAGTGTGTGGCTCCCTGGCACTGATGATGGTGCCCCCTGTGCAGTGTGTGGCTGATGATGATGGTGGGCATCTCTACTGAGGGGGCACCTAATCTGCCATAACTACTGTAAGGGGGCACATATCTGGCATAACCACTGTGGAGGGGGCACATATCTGATATAACTACTGCGAGGGGGCACATATCTGATATAACTACTGCGAGGCGGCACATATTTGGGCATAACTACTGTGAGGGGGCACACATCTGGCATAACCACTGTGGAAGGGGCACATATCTGGCTATAACTACTGTGAGGGGGCACATATCTGGCTATAACTACTGTGAGGGGGCACATATCTGGATATAACTACTGTGAGGGGGCACATATCTGGACATAACTACTGTGAGGGGGCATATATCTGATATAACTACTGTGAGGGGGCACATATCTGGATATAACTACTGTGAGGGGGCACATATCTGGATATAACTACTATGAGGGGGCACATATCTGATATAACTACAGTGAGGGAGCACATATCTGATATAACTACAGTGAGGGGGCACATATCTGATATAACTACTGTGAGGGGGCACATATCTGATATAACTACTGTGAGTGGGCACATATGTGGGCATAACTAATTGACAGGAACAAAGGTGGGCATAACTGCTGTGAGGGACCACAAGAAGGACATAACTATTGTGAAGGGGCCACAAGGTGGGCTTCATTACTGTGCATTAGTACTGTGTGGTAGCACTTAGGGCATATGTCCTAGATTACCCTGCTATACATTGGCATGGCTCAGTCTTACAGGCCAGCACAGCGCCCCCTGCTGGTAGTTTCACAGGGGCAGTCACCATCCCTTCCTTATGTGATGTCTTTTTTTTCTCCATCACCACAAGGACCTTGTTCTGGATCCAGCGGACATCACGCCGACGCCAGAGACACCCTGGATGAGGTAGGACCGGATTTTATTAGGACTGGGTGAGTGTAGCCGTGCATTGAGCTTAGTGTAAAAATAAATTGCCAACTCTTTATAAAAATGGGGGGTGGGGGCCCCGATCCAAGGTTTGCACTGGGGCCCATAACAGTCTAGTTACGCCCCTGTCTGACACCAAGCTTAGTTGGCATGGCCCTGGAACAGCCTCTATGGCCTCACCTGTCCTGAACCTGTCTCTTGCTTTTGCTGCTCTGTCTGTTAGCCAATTAATGTTTGCTGCCTACTCTGCGCTGCTTTTCGGTATTGATGACCTTTGTGAGAACAGTCATCAGTTACAGGCCAGCAAAGATTTGGAGGAGAGGTCCGCTGCGAACTCCTTTAGGCATGCAACTACCAATGATGACAGTTGGGATCATATGTTGCAAGAGGTCAGGGACGTGCACAAGAGACAAGTGAGGATGACACATTTGTAGATGATGATGTAGCTGATCGCATGTGGATGCTGGGTGAAGAGGGGGCATCGTCATCATCAGGGAGCGAGGGTGGCAGCGTGCCCATGAGACAGCAGTGTGGAAGCAGGGTAAGGTCTGAAGCCAAACGCAGGAGGGGGTATACCATCTGCTACTCGGGGGACTGCCTGTGAGGAACACAGGTTCATAAAAGCAGTGGCAGACATCATGCAATGGTGGGGGGAGAATGCGATACTTGGCAGCGTGGGATTTTTTCACAAAGTATCTGGGGGACAACAGAGTGGCACTATGCAGGATGTGTGGGCAGAGGGTGAGGCGTGGCCAGGGTACTAATGTTGGCATGACAGCCATAAGTCAACACTTGGAGCATCATCATAAAGTGGTATGGGAAAACTGTGCCACTAATTGGGTGTTACAGCCTGATGCAGCAACCTCTGCATCTCCCACTAGCCCGCACCCTCTCTCCAGCAGTCAGGGCTCTTCAAAATCAGAAGACAGAAGCTGTCGTTCACAGTGATCCTTCAGCATATCACCTATGCAAAGCACCTGGTCAGCCTGGGCGAACGAAGCCAGACTGGGGAGGAACTTCTCTTCTTCATCAATAAAGAAATGGAATACTGTCTGTCCTCACCAAATCGAGATAGGAACCATGGTTACTGATAACAGGAAGAACATTTTGACTGTGATGCATCAGAGAGGGCTGACCCATGCGCCCTGCATAGCACATGTCTTCTACCTTGTTGTCACTAGTGATCAGTGACAGGGGCAATATTCAAATTTGCAATATTTTGTGAATATTTGGGCGAATATTCACCATATATTCGCGAATTCGAGAATTCCTGATCTTTAGGCATTATTTTCTTGATTGCGAAAATTCGCATTAATAAATTTGCATAAAATTCGCATAGACTGGTATTTAAAAAAAAGGCCCGATATTCGCGATTAAAATTCGCAATTCGAATATTCGTGATCAATACTAGTTGTCATTCTGGTTCCTCAACTCTTTCACTGGACTGCAAGAGCTGTTAAAAATGTCCAGGAAACTGTGCATGCACTTTAGCCAATCCTACCGTGCAAAACAAGCCCTCCTTGAGCTGCAAAAGCAAAATACTCTCCTCCAAATGATAGACTACCCACACTTTATATGATAGACTACCTGCATAAGCAGAGGAAGGCAGTCAACAATTTCTTAATGGGGCAGATGGACAGGTTTTTTTCCCCTGGTGTAATTTACATCTTAGCTAGTGGGAGCTCATGTGTGACACCAACCATTTGCTCAGGTCATTTTAGGAGGCCACCTTATTTGTCAGTCAGCAGAACTACGGGATGAATTATGTGATTCCTCTACTTCAGATCCTGGAGGGAATGCTAAGAAACATGATTGGCAAGGGGACAGAAGATGTGGTGCCTACATCTCATAGCCACAATAGCCCTGAGGATGATGAACTGGCAGAGAAGGTGAGTGAAGACGAGGAGAAGGACATAAATGCATAGGAAATGTTATACACACCTAGGTAATTTATCTCCCCAAGCGATAGGAGAGGAGCAGGAGAAGCAGGAGGAGCTGGAGGACGACAACGCAGATGACCTTGACGGACTGTGCGCAAATGGCCAAATGCATGCTGTCATGTTTTCGTAGTGACGGCCCCATTGTCAGAATTCAGCAGAGTGAATTCAGCATCATGTGAAAAAGACCATTAAAGTGACTTATGCAGGACTTTTTTTCCATCTAAAAAAAAGGTTTCAGATGGAAATGGGTAAAACAGATGCAAATTGAGCATAAGGCCTCTTTCACACGGTCAGTATTTGATCAGTATTTTGCATCAGTATTTGTAATCCAAAAGTAGGAGTGTAACCTAAAGGAATAACATATAATGGAAATATTTGCATCCTTTCTCTGTTTTGGACCAACTCTTGGTTTTGGCTTGCAAATACTGTTAAAATACTGATGCAAAATACTGACCAAATACTGACCATGTGAGATGGGCCATGCAAGTCCTGCATGCAGTACTTTTGTTCTCTGTAAAAAAAAAAATTCAAAACAGGCCAAAACAGATTCAAATTGAGCATAAGGCCTCTTTCGCATGGTCAGTATTAGGTCAGTATTTTGTATCAGTATTTGACCAGTATTTGTAAGCCAAAACCAGGAGTGGGTCCAAAACACAGAAAAGATGCAAAGATTTCCATTATATGTTATCTCTTTAGGTTAGACTCCTACTTTTGGAGTATACTGATAAAATATTGAAGCAAAATACTGACCAAATACTGACTGTGAGAAAGAGGCATTACAGATGCTCAAAATGCAGGATCATTTTATTTCCTGTTGTTCTGATGGATCAAAAGAACAGAAAAATGAACGGCAATGTGAACACAGCCTTAGTGACACTGCTTTTGCTGCCACCCTCCACACTTTGTCATGGGGCCACTATTGTCACTGTTATTGCCACTGCTGCTGCCACCTTCCCTATGTTGTCATGGGGCCACTACTGTCACTGCTACTGCCACTACTTGTGCTGTCACTCTCCCCACTCTGTCATGGGGCCACAGTTGTGACTGTTATTGCCACTACTGCCACCCTCCCCACTCTGTCATGTGGCCACGACTGTCATTGTTACTGCCACTGCTGCTGCTGCCTCCCCACTCTGTCATGGGGCCATTGTTGTCACTGTAACTTCCACAGATGATTTTTTTTTCCCTAAATAAAACTTGGCTTCCACCTCACATATTTTTATTTATTACTTTTTTGCTTTCCTCTGTCTGAATCAAATTTCAGGATAACAAGACGTCTTTTTTTCAGCGTTTTAAACTATGTTACTATGTATACTGGATATTCCATTTATTTATAACATTTTTTACAATAAATGGTTGCATGGTTTTATGGATATAATTTTTTAAGTTATGCCATGGATTCTACATTCTTTCCTGGCTCTTTAACTGTGTTTGAGCTTTTTGCACACAAAGCAGCTTTGCTGACTTTCTAAGACAGACCATTTACGCTGACAAGAGAGGGAATGTGGGTGAACTTAATTAGAGCATCACTTATTACACTGATCAGTGCATCTTGTGGGCATCTTTATCTAGGGCTATCAAGAAGGCAATAAAATCAACATTTCTGTGATCCCAATTATCTATCTACAGCTCCTATTAAAATAATGTGACATACCCTTTAGAGAGTCTACCCAGCAATAGACTGCAAATGGATTACCGTTCTAAATTTATCTCTCAGTCAAAAATTCTAAAAAAAAAGTGTGATGATTCATAGTTAGTGTTGAGCGAACAGTTCGCGCATCGTTCGGGTTCGTACCGAATTTTGGGGTGTCCGGGACCCGGACCCGAACCCGGACATTTTCAAAAAAGTTCGGGTTCGGGTTCGGTGTTCGTCGATTTCTTCCCGCTTTCTGAAGGGCTGCACAGCAGCCAATCAGCTAGCGTCTTACTTCTGCTCTAAGAAGTCATCACAGCCATGCCTACTAATGGCATGGCTGTGATTGGCCAAGTGCAGCATGTGACCCAGCCTCTATTTAAGCTGGAGTCACGTAGCGCCGCACGTCACACTGCTCTGACTAGTGTAGGGAGAGGATGCAGCTTCTGTGAGGGCGAGATAGGCAGGGAAAAGTCAGCAACAGCACCTAATGAACGGATCGATCTGCAGCTGAGAATCAGTGAACTTCTGCTATTTACTTGATTGCTGGTTTTTGGCTGCACAGAGCGTTTTTCTGGCACTTATTTTCTGGGTTGATCGGCGGCCATTTTGTGACTTGTGGTGCTCCAGAACAAGCTGCCACACATCCATCAATGCTTCAATACTATTTTTTTTTGCTATATCCTCCATCAGGGGCTTGGCTGTGCTAATTGTCACCCCTAGAAACTCAGGATAGCAATTTCTATATTTTATTAAGGGGTTAAATACAATTGCCCAAATACCAATCCCCTAAATCTGGTGTTCCAGCTTTGGCTAGACAAGCATAATACTGTCTGCTGTCTGGCAAAGGATAGATTATTTTCTGGGGTGAAATTCAATTGGCAAAATAGCAAACCATACATCAGTGGTTTCAGCAGTGGCTGGCAAAATATAATAGTGTCCGCCAAAACAGATATTTTGGTTTGGGGTTAAATTCAATTGCCAAAATAGCATTACCATACATCAGTGGTTTCAGCAGTGGCTGGCAAAATATATTAGTGTTTCCTCCAAAACATATATTTTGTTCTGGGGTGAAATTCACTTGCCAAAATAGCAACACCCTAAATCTGGTGTCACAGCTGAGCCTGGCAAACTATATTAGTATCCGCAAAAACATATATTTTCTTCTGGGGTGAAATTCACTTGCCAAAATAGCAACACCCTAAATCTGGTGTCACAGCTGTGCCTGGCAAACTATATTAGTATCCGCAAAACATATATTTTGTTCTGGGGTGAAATTCACTTGCCAAAATAGCAATCCACTAAATCTGGTGTCACAGCTGAGCCTGGCAAACTATATTATTATCCGCAAAAACATATATTTTGTTCTGGGGTGAAATTCACTTGCCAAAATAGCAATCCACTAAATCTGGTGTCACAGCTGAGCCTGGCAAACTATATTAGTATCCGCAAAAACATATATTTTGTTCTGGGGTGAAATTCACTTGCCAAAATAGCAATCCTCTAAATCTGGTGTCACAGCTGAGCCTGGCAAACTATATTAGTATCCGCAAAACATATATTTTCTTCTGGGGTGAAATTCACTTGCCAAAATAGCAATCACCCTAAATCTGGTGTCACAGCTGAGCCTGGCAAACTATATTAGTATCCGCAAAAACATATATTTTGTTCTGGGGTGAAATTCACTTGCCAAAATAGCAATCCACTAAATCTGGTGTCACAGCTGAGCCTGGCAAACTATATTAGTATCCGCAAAAACATATATTTTGTTCTGGGGTGAAATTCACTTGCCAAAATAGCAATCCCCTAAATCTGGTGTCACAGCTGAGCCTGGCAAACTATATTAGTATCCGCAAAAACATATATTTTCTTCTGGGGTGAAATTCACTTGCCAAAATAGCAATCCACTAAATCTGGTGTCACAGCTGAGCCTGGCAAACTATATTATTATCCGCAAAAACATATATTTTGTTCTGGGGTGAAATTCACTTGCCAAAATAGCAATCCACTAAATCTGGTGTCACAGCTGAGCCTGGCAAACTATATTATTATCCGCAAAAACATATATTTTGTTCTGGGGTGAAATTCACTTGCCAAAATAGCAATCCACTAAATCTGGTGTCACAGCTGAGCCTGGCAAACTATATTATTATCCGCAAAAACATATATTTTGTTCTGGGGTGAAATTCACTTGCCAAAAATAGCAAGTTTAACCCAGCCAAGCCAGCGAGATCACAATATTATGACTTGGTGCACCTGTTGTAAAAATTGATACAGCCCGAAGTATTGAATCCTAATGCCATGCTAGACCATATTGTGGCTGACAAGTTCTGGAGGGATTTGCCACACCCCCTCCAGCATTGAGTTGGCCAGGTGTCCCCTGCTAGTGCCCTTGAGATGGTTGACCTGACCTCTAGAGCTAGAGCCGAGAAAGACCACTCGGGACATACCCTCTGGGAATCTGGCCCTGATAATCTGCTGGTGGAGTCATGAGCTGCCCCCACCTTGCTGAGCCCATGGACACAAACTTTGGGTACCGACAGTCGCTTTATGCCAGAAGGGTCTGTGCGTCAGACACCATAGAGACTCTCAATAACAAACATTTGTGTCAGGTGGAAGAGGGAGTCACTACCGTGATGTGTCTGTTGGACTTTGGGATTCTGATGACAATTGTAAGGGCTACCCTGGTGCGAGCCATTGAGTTTACTAGACGGAAAGTTGGCATGTTATGTATACATGGAGATTTAAAAGACTACCCCACCACACTGGTGACCATAAACATGGTTGCCGGCAGGCAGATCCATGAGGTGCCCATGGCCACGAGTATGTACTATGAGTTGATACTTAGAAGAGACTTCCCGTTGTTCCTGGCCCTGTGGCCATCAGTAAAACCTTCCGATCCCCAAGACACAGGGAAAACTCTAGCAGACGGCCTTACTCAGACAGGGTTCCAGAACCCTGGGAACCTGAGGCAGAAAGGCCAGTGGTAGAGATGACCACCACTCCGGTGGATGATAGGGAGACAACCCCACTGAATGTGATGGTTGGGGAGGTGGACGACTTGCTGCTGGGCCCTGAATTGGCAGACATGAATGTCTCAGGTGACAATTTCGGAATGGCACAACACAAGGATCAGACTCTGTCCCGAGCCTTAGAGAATGTGTTAGTAGTAGTGTTGAGCGAACAGTTCGCGCATCGTTCGGGTTCATACCGAATTTTGGGGTGTCCGGGACCCGGACCCGAACCCGGACATTTTCAAAAAAGTTCGGGTTCGGGTTCGGTGTTCGTCGATTTCTTCCCGCTTTCTGAAGGGCTGCACAGCAGCCAATCAGCTAGCGCCTTACTTCTGCTCCTAAGAAGCCATCACAGCCATGCCTACTAATGGCATGGCTGTGATTGGCCAAGTGCAGCATGTGACCCAGCCTCTATTTAAGCTGGAGTCACGTAGCGCCGCACGTCACACTGCTCTGACTAGTGTAGGGAGAGGATGCAGCTTCTGTGAGGGCGAGATAGGCAGGGAAAAGTCAGCAACAGCACCTAATGAACGGATCGATCTGCAGCTGAGAATCAGTGAACTTCTGCTATTTACTTGATTGCTGGTTTTTGGCTGCACAGAGCGTTTTTCTGGCACTTATTTTCTGGGTTGATCGGCGGCCATTTTGTGACTTGTGGTGCTCCAGAACAAGCTGCCACACATCCATCAATGCTTCAATACTATTTTTTTTTGCTATATCCTCCATCAGGGGCTTGGCTGTGCTAATTGTCACCCCTAGAAACTCAGGATAGCAATTTCTATATTTTATTAAGGGGTTAAATACAATTGCCCAAATACCAATCCCCTAAATCTGGTGTTCCAGCTTTGGCTAGACAAGCATAATACTGTCTGCTGTCTGGCAAAGGATAGATTATTTTCTGGGGTGAAATTCAATTGGCAAAATAGCAAAACCATACATCAGTGGTTTCAGCAGTGGCTGGCAAAATATAATAGTGTCCGCCAAAACAGATATTTTGGTTTGGGGTTAAATTCACTTGCCAAAATAGCAACACCCTAAATCTGGTGTCACAGCTGTGCCTGGCAAACTATATTAGTATCCGCAAAAACATATATTTTCTTCTGGGGTGAAATTCACTTGCCAAAATAGCAACACCCTAAATCTGGTGTCACAGCTGAGCCTGGCAAACTATATTAGTATCCGCAAAAACATATATTTTGTTCTGGGGTGAAATTCACTTGCCAAAATAGCAATCCACTAAATCTGGTGTCACAGCTGAGCCAGGCAAACTATATTAGTATTCGCAAAAACATATATTTTGTTCTGGGGTGAAATTCACTTGCCAAAATAGCAATCCACTAAATCTGGTGTCACAGCTGAGCCTGGCAAACTATATTATTATCCGCAAAAACATATATTTTGTTCTGGGGTGAAATTCACTTGCCAAAATAGCAATCCTCTAAATCTGGTGTCACAGCTGAGCCTGGCAAACTATATTAGTATCCGCAAAAACATATATTTTCTTCTGGGGTGAAATTCACTTGCCAAAATAGCAACACCCTAAATCTGGTGTCACAGCTGAGCCTGGCAAACTATATTAGTATCCGCAAAAACATATATTTTCTTCTGGGGTGAAATTCACTTGCCAAAATAGCAATCCACTAAATCTGGTGTCACAGCTGAGCCTGGCAAACTATATTATTATCCGCAAAAACATATATTTTGTTCTGGGGTGAAATTCACTTGCCAAAATAGCAATCCTCTAAATCTGGTGTCACAGCTGAGCCTGGCAAACTATATTAGTATCCGCAAAAACGTATATTTTGTTCAGGGGTGAAATTCACTTGCCAAAATAGCAACACCCTAAATCTGGTGTCACAGCTGAGCCTGGCAAACTATATTAGTATCCGTAAAAACATATATTTTGTTCTGGGGTGAAATTCACTTGCCAAATTAGCAATCCACTAAATCTGGTGTCACAGCTGAGCCTGGCAAACTATATTATTATCCGCAAAAACATATATTTTGTTCTGGGGTGAAATTCACTTGCCAAAATAGCAATCCACTAAATCTGGTGTCACAGCTGAGCCTGGCAAACTATATTATTATCCGCAAAAACATATATTTTGTTCTGGGGTGAAATTCACTTGCCAAAATAGCAATCCACTAAATCTGGTGTCACAGCTGAGCCTGGCAAACTATATTATTATCCGCAAAAACATATATTTTCTTCTGGGGTGAAATTCACTTGCCAAAATAGCAATCCTCTAAATCTGGTGTCACAGCTGAGCCTGGCAAACTATATTAGTATCCGCAAAAACATATATTTTCTTCTGGGGTGAAATTCACTTGCCAAAATAGCAATCCTCTAAATCTGGTGTCACAGCTGAGCCTGGCAAACTATATTAGTATCCGCAAAAACATATATTTTCTTCTGGGGTGAAATTCACTTGCCAAAATAGCAATCCTCTAAATCTGGTGTCACAGCTGAGCCTGGCAAACTATATTAGTATCCGCAAAAACATATATTTTCTTCTGGGGTGAAATTCACTTGCCAAAATAGCAACACCCTAAATCTGGTGTCACAGCTGAGCCTGGCAAACTATATTAGTATCCGCAAAAACATATATTTTGTTCTGGGGTGAAATTCACTTGCCAAAATAGCAATCCACTAAATCTGGTGTCACAGCTGAGCCTGGCAAACTATATTAGTATCCGCAAAAACATATATTTTGTTCTGTGGTGAAATTCACTTGCCAAAATAGCAATCCTCTAAATCTGGTGTCACAGCTGAGCCTGGCAAACTATATTAGTATCCGCAAAAACATATATTTTGTTCTGGGGTGAAATTCACTTGCCAAAATAGCAATCCACTAAATCTGGTGTCACAGCTGAGCCTGGCAAACTATATTATTATCCGCAAAAACATATATTTTGTTCTGGGGTGAAATTCACTTGCCAAAATAGCAATCCTCTAAATCTGGTGTCACAGCTGAGCCTGGCAAACTATATTAGTATCCGCAAAAACATATATTTTCTTCTGGGGTGAAATTCACTTGCCAAAATAGCAACACCCTAAATCTGGTGTCACAGCTGAGCCTGGCAAACTATATTAGTATCCGCAAAAACATATATTTTGTTCTGGGGTGAAATTCACTTGCCAAAATAGCAATCCACTAAATCTGGTGTCACAGCTGAGCCTGGCAAACTATATTATTATCCGCAAAAACATATATTTTGTTCTGGGGTGAAATTCACTTGCCAAAATAGCAACACCCTAAATCTGGTGTCACAGCTGAGCCTGGCAAACTATATTAGTATCCGCAAAAACATATATTTTCTTCTGGGGTGAAATTCACTTGCCAAAATAGCAACACCCTAAATCTGGTGTCACAGCTGAGCCTGGCAAACTATATTAGTATCCGCAAAAACATATATTTTGTTCTGGGGTGAAATTCACTTGCCAAAATAGCAACACCCTAAATCTGGTGTCACAGCTGTGCCTGGCAAACTATATTAGTATCCGCAAAAACATATATTTTCTTCTGGGGTGAAATTCACTTGCCAAAATAGCAATCCACTAAATCTGGTGTCACAGCTGAGCCTGTAAAACTATAATAGTATCCGCAAAAACATATATTTTGTTCTGGGGTAAAATTCACTTGCCAAAATAGCAATCCACTAAATCTGGTGTCACAGCTGAGCCTGGCAAACTATATTATTATCCGCAAAAACATATATTTTGTTCTGGGGTGAAATTCACTTGCCAAAATAGCAATCCACTAAATCTGGTGTCACAGCTGAGTCTGGCAAACTATATTATTATCCGCAAAAACATATATTTTGTTCTGGGGTGAAATTCACTTGCCAAAATAGCAATCCTCTAAATCTGGTGTCACAGCTGAGCCTGGCAAACTATATTAGTATCCGCAAAAACATATATTTTCTTCTGGGGTGAAATTCACTTGCCAAAATAGCAACACCCTAAATCTGGTGTCACAGCTGAGCCTGGCAAACTATATTAGTATCCGCAAAAACATATATTTTGTTCTGGGGTGAAATTCACTTGCCAAAATAGCAACACCCTAAATCTGGTGTCACAGCTGTGCCTGGCAAACTATATTAGTATCCGCAAAAACATATATTTTCTTCTGGGGTGAAATTCACTTGCCAATATAGCAACCCCCTAAATCTGGTGTCACAGCTGAGCCTGTCAAACTATAATAGTATCCGCAAAAACATATATTTTGTTCTGGGGTGAAATTCACTTGCCAAAATAGCAATCCACTAAATCTGGTGTCACAGCTGAGCCTGGCAAACTATATTATTATCCGCAAAAACATATATTTTGTTCTGGGGTGAAATTCACTTGCCAAAATAGCAATCCACTAAATCTGGTGTCACAGCTGAGCCTGGCAAACTATATTATTATCCGCAAAACATATATTTTCTTCTGGGGTGAAATTCACTTGCCAAAATAGCAATCCATCCTAAATCTGGTGTCACAGCTGAGCCTGGCAAACTATATTATTATCCGCAAAAACATATATTTTGTTCTGGGGTGAAATTCACTTGCCAAAATAGCAACACCCTAAATCTGGTGTCACAGCTGAGCCTGGCAAACTATATTAGTATCCGCAAAAACATATATTTTCTTCTGGGGTGAAATTCACTTGCCAAAATAGCAACACCCTAAATCTGGTGTCACAGCTGAGCCTGGCAAACTATATTAGTATCCGCAAAAACATATATTTTGTTCTGGGGTGAAATTCACTTGCCAAAATAGCAACACCCTAAATCTGGTGTCACAGCTGTGCCTGGCAAACTATATTAGTATCCGCAAAAACATATATTTTCTTCTGGGGTGAAATTCACTTGCCAATATAGCAACCCCTAAATCTGGTGTCACAGCTGAGCCTGTCAAACTATAATAGTATCCGCAAAAACATATATTTTGTTCTGGGGTGAAATTCACTTGCCAAAATAGCAATCCACTAAATCTGGTGTCACAGCTGAGCCTGGCAAACTATATTAGTATCCGCAAAAACATATATTTTCTTCTGGGGTGAAATTCACTTGCCAAAATAGCAATACCCTAAATCTGGTGTCACAGCTGTTGCAGGCCCATTGTAAATCTGTCCATAAAAGGATACCTTTCATCCAGGGCCTAAATACTTGCCCTAAAAGAGATATTCCCCTAAATCAGTGGTTACTGCTGTGCCTGGATTAGTGTAATAAGCTACATAAACAAATAGGCAGATAGTGGTAGGTGCCTGTAAAAAGGCCTGAATTTGAAATCAATACATTGGGCCAAATATTTTTTTCCTTATTGTGGTGCTTGGTGAACGGTAACAATGAGGAAAACATCTAGTAAGGGACGCGGACGCGGTCGTGGTGGTGTTAGTGTACCCTCTGGTGCTGGGAGAGGACGTGGCCATTCTGCCACAGCCACACGTCCTAGTGAACCAACTACCTCAAGTTCCAGTACCCGCCAGAATTTACAGCGATATTTGGTGGGGCCCAATGCCGTTCTAAGGATGGTAAGGCCTGAGCAGGTACAGGCGCTAGTCAATTGGGTGGCCGACAGTGGATCCAGCACGTTCACAACATTATCTCCCACCCAGTCTTCTGCAGAAAGCGCACAGGTGGCACCTGAAAACCAAGCCCATCAGTCTGTCACATCACCCCCATGCATATCAGGGAAACTGTCTGAGCCTCAAGTTATGCAGCAGTCTCTTATGCTGTTTGAAGACTCTGCTGGCAGGGTTTCCCAAGGGAATCCACCTAGCCCTTCCCTGTGGTGGAAGACATAGAATGCACTGATGCACAACCTCTGATGTTTACTGATGATGAGGACATGGGAATACCACCTCATCGGAGTCCGCACGTCTCTGATGATGACGAAACACAGGTGCCAACTGCTGCGTCTTTCTGCAGTGTGCAGACCGAACAGGAGGACAGGGAGGAAGACTGTGTGGAAGACGATGCAGGGGACGATGAGGTCCTAGACCCCACATGGAATGAAGGTCGTGCCACTGACTTTCATAGTTCAGAGGAAGAGGCAGTGGTGAGACCGAGCCAACAGCGTAGCAAAAGAGGGAGCAGGGGGCAAAAGCAGAACAGCCGCCGCCAAGAGAGTTCGCCTGATACAGGCCACCGCCACCAGGGACCGAGCACCCCAAAGGCAGCTTCAAGGAGTTCCCTGGCATGGCACTTCTTTAAACAATGTGCTGACGACAAGACCCGAGTGGTTTGCACGCTGTGCCATCAGATCCTGAAGCGAGGCATTAACGTTCTGAACCTTAGCACAACCTGCATGACCAGGCATCTACATGCAAAGCATGAACTGCAGTGGAGTAAACACCTTAAAAGCAAGGAACTCACTCAGGCTCCCCTGCTCCCTCTTCTGCTGCTGCCTCGGCCTCTTCCTCCGCCTCGGGAGGAATGTTGGCACCTGCCGCCCACCAAACAGAGGATGTGCCAGCGACACCACCACCTGCGCCACCAAGCATCTCCACCATGTCACACGGCAGCGTTCAGCTCTCCATCTCACAAACCTTGGAGAGAAAGCGTAAATTCCCACCTAGCCACCCTCGAGCTCTGGGCCTGAATGCCAGCATTTCTAAACTACTGGCCTTTGAAATGCTGTCATTCAGGCTGGTGGACACAGACAGCTTCAAACAGCTGATGTCCATGGCTGTCCCACAGTATGTTGTCCCCAGCCGCCACTACTTCTCCAAGACAGCCGTGCCTTCCCTGCACATGCAAGTGTCCGATAAAATCAAGTGTGCACTGCGCAACGCCATTTGTGGCAAGGTCCACCTAACCACAGATACGTGGACCAGTAAGCACGGCCAGGGACGCTATATCTCCCTAACTGCACACTGGGTAAATGTAGTGGCGGCTGGGCCCCAGGCGGAGAGTTCCTTGGCGCACGTCCTTCCGCCGCCAAGGATCACAGGGCATCATTGTTTGCCTCCTGTAGCCTCCTCCTCCTACTCGGCTTCCTCCTCCTCTGCTTCCACCAGCTCATCCAGTCAGCCACACACCTTCACCACCAACTTCAGCACAGCCCGGGTAAACGTCAGCAGGCCATTCTGAAACTCATATGTTTGGGGACAGGCCCCACACCGCGCAGGAGTTGTGGCGGGGTATTGAACAACAGACCGACCAGTGGTTGCTGCCGGTGGGCCTCAAGCCCGGCCTGGTGGTGTGCGATAATGGGCGAAATCTCGTCGCAGCTCTGGGACTAGCCGGTTTGACGCACATCCCTTGCCTGGCGCATGTGCTGAATTTGGTGGTGCAGAAGTTCATTCACAACTACCCCAACATGTCAGAGCTGCTGCATAAAGTGAGGGCCGCCTGTGCGCGATTCCGGCGCTCACATCCTGCCGCTGCTCGCCTGTCTGCGCTACAGCGTAACCTCGGCCTTCCCGCTCACCGCCTCATATGCGACGTGCCCACCAGGTGGAACTCCACCTTGCACATGCTGGAGAGACTGTGCGAGCAGCAGCAGGCCATAGTGGAGTTTCAGCTGCAGCACGCACGCGTCAGTCGCACTGCGGAACAGCACCACTTCACCACCAATGATTGGGCCTCCATGCGAGACCTGTGTGCCCTGTTGCGCTGTTTCGAGTACTCCACCAACATGGCCAGTGGCGATGACACCGTTATCAGCGTTACAATACCACTTCTATGTCTCCTTGAGAAAACGCTTAGGGCGATGATGGAAGAGGAGGTGGCCCAGGAGGAGGAGGAGGAGGAGGAGGATGAGGGGTCATTTTTAGCACTTTCAGGCCAGTCTGTTAGAAGTGGCTCAGAGGGAGGTTTTTTGCAACAGCAGAGGCCAGGTACAAATGTGGCCAGCCAGGGCCCACTACTGGAGGACGAGGAGGATGAGGAGGAGGTGGAGGAGGATGAGGATGAAGCAGGTTCACAGCGGGGTGGCACCCGACACAGCTCAGGCCCATCACTGGTGCGTGGCTGGGGGATACGGAGGACGATGACGATACGCCTCCCACAGAGGACAGCTTGTCCTTACCTCTGGGGAGCCTGGCACACATGAGCGACTACATGCTGCAGTGCCTGCGCAACGACAGCAGAGTTGCCCACATTTTAACGTGTGCGGACTACTGGGTTGCCACCCTGCTGGATCCCCGATACAAAGACAATGTGCCCACCTTACTTCCTGCACTGGAGCGTGATAGGAAGATGCGCGAGTTCAAGCGCACGCTGGTAGAGGCGCTCCTGAGAGCATTCCCAAATGTCACAGGGGAACAGGTGGAAGCCCAAGGCGAAGGCAGAAGAGGAGCAAGAGGTCGCCAACGCAGCAGTGTCACGGCCAGCTCTTCTGAGGGCAGGGTTAGCATGGCAGAAATGTGGAAAAGTTTTGTCTCCACGCCACAGCTAACTGCACAACCACCTGATACGGAACGTGTTAGCAGGAGGCAGCATTTCACTAACATGGTTGAACAGTACGCCTGCACACCCCTCCACGTACTGACTGATGGTTCGGCCCCATTCAACTTCTGGGTCTCCAAATTGTCCACGTGGCCAGAGTTAGCATTTTATGCCTTGGAGGTGCTGGCCTGCCCGGCGGCCAGCGCTTTGTCTGAACGTGTATTCAGCACGGCAGGGGGCGCCATTACTGACAAACGCAGCCGCCTGTCCACAGCCAACGTGGACAAGCTGACGCTCATAAAAATGAACCAGGCATGGATCCCACAGGACCTGTGCCTCCCTTGTGCAGAATAGACATTTCCCTCCCCATCAACCATGTATTCTTGTACTCTGGGGCACTTCTTTATTGAATCCTCATTTTTTTACTTTACCATGATCTTGCGGTGCAACCCAAAGTTGAATGAACCTCTCCTCTGTCTGGGTGCTGGTCCAAAATACATGAGAGTGACATTCTCCGTTGGTGGTTGATATGACGCATGATTCCTTGCTGTGGGACCTCTCTCCTCTGTCTGGGTGCTGGTCCAAAATACATGAGAGTGACATTCTCCGTTGGTGGTTGATATGACGCATGATTCCTTGCTGTGGGACCTCTCCTCTGTCTGTGTGCTGGGCCTAAATAAATGAGAGTGACATTCTCCGGTGGTGGGTGATATGACGCATGATTCCATGCTGTGGGACCTGTATCCTCTGTCTGGGTGCTGGTCCAAAATACATGAGAGTGGCCTTCTCCGGTGGTGGGTGATATGACGCATGATTCCATGCTGTGGGACCTGTATCCTCTGTCTGGGTGCTGGTCCAAAATACATGAGAGTGACATTCTCCGGTGCAGGGTGATATGACGCATGATTCCTTGCTGTGGGACCTGTATCCTCTGTCTGGGTGCAGGGGTCAGAGTCTCTCAAAGTGGCCTTCTCTTGTGGTGGGTGATGTGAAGCTGATGTTTGTGCCATCTGACATGGTTGCCGGGGTCCCATTAAATGGTGTCCTACTCCTGTGGTGGGTGATCTAAATGCCTGATTCTCTGCTGTGAAAACCCCTCTCCTCCGCCTGGGTGCAGGGGTCAAAGTCTCTCAAAGTGGCCTTCTCTTGTGCTGGGTGATGTGAAGCTGATGTTTGTGCCATCTGACATGGTTGCCGGGTCCCATTAAATGGTGTCCTACTCCTGTGGTGGGTGATCTAAATGCCTGATTCTCTGCTGTGAAAACCCTCTCCTCCGCCTGGGTGCAGGGGTCAAAGTCTCTCAAAGTGGCCTTCTCTTGTGCTGGGTGATGTGAAGCTGATGTTTGTGCCATCTGACATGGTTGCCGGGGTCCCATTAAATGGTGTCCTACTCCTGTGGTGGGTGATCTAAATGCCTGATTCTCTGCTGTGAAAACCCCTCTCCTCCGCCTGGGTGCAGGGGTCAAAGTCTCTCAAAGTGGCCTTCTCTTGTGCTGGGTGATGTGAAGCTGATATTTGTGCCATCTGACATGGTTGCCGGGGTCCCATTAAATGGTGTCCTACTCCTGTGGTGGGTGATCTAAATACATGATTCTCTGCTGTGAAAACCTCTCTCCTCCGTCTGGGTGCAGGGGTCAAAGTCTCTCAAAGTGGCCTTCTCTTGTGCTGGGTGATGTGAAGCTGATATTTGTGCCATCTGACATGGTTGCCGGGGTCCCATTAAATGGTGTCCTACTCCTGTGGTGGGTGATCTAAATGCCTGATTCTCTGCTGTGAAAACCCCTCTCCTCCGCCTGGGTGCAGGGGTCAAAGTCTCTCAAAGTGGCCTTCACTTGTGCTGGGTGATGTGAAGCTGATGTTTGTGCCATCTGACATGGTTGCCGGGGTCCCATTAAATGGTGTCCTACTCCTGTGGTGGGTGATCTAAATGCCTGATTCTCTGCTGTGAAAACCCTCTCCTCTGTCTGGGTGCTGGTCCCAAATAAATGAGAGTGGCCTTCTCCGGTGGTGGTTGATATGACGCATGATTCCTTGATGTGGGACCTGTATCCTCTGTCTGGGTGCTGGTCCAAAATAAATGAGAGTGGCCTTCTCCGGTGGGGGTTGATATGACGCCTTATTCCTTGCTGTGGGACCTCTCTCTCTGTCTGGGTGCTGGTCCAAAATACATGAGAGTGGCCTTCTCCGGTGGTGGTTGATATGACGCATGATTCCTTGATGTGGGACCTGTATCCTCTGTCTGGGTGCTGGTCCAAAATAAATGAGAGTGGCCTTCTCCGGTGGTGGTTGATATGACTCATGATTCCTTGATGTGGGACCTCTCTCCTCTGTCTGGGTGCTGGTCCAAAATACATGAGAGTGGCCTTCTCCGGTGGTGGGTGATATGACGCATGATTCCATGCTGTGGGACCTGTATCCTCTGTCTGGGTGCTGGTCCAAAATACATGAGAGTGGCCTTCTCCGGTGGTGGGTGATATGACGCATGATTCCATGCTGTGGGACCTGTATCCTCTGTCTGGGTGCTGGTCCAAAATACATGAGAGTGGCCTTCTCCGGTGGTGGGTGATATGACGCATGATTCCATGCTGTGGGACCTGTATCCTCTGTCTGGGTGCTGGTCCAAAATAAATGAGAGTGGCCTTCTCCGGTGGTGGTTGATATGACTCATGATTCCTTGATGTGGGACCTCTCTCCTCTGTCTGGGTGCTGGTCCAAAATACATGAGAGTGGCCTTCTCCGGTGGTGGGTGATATGACGCATGATTCCATGCTGTGGGACCTGTATCCTCTGTCTGGGTGCTGGTCCAAAATACATGAGAGTGGCCTTCTCCGGTGGTGGGTGATATGACGCATGATTCCATGCTGTGGGACCTGTATCCTCTGTCTGGGTGCTGGTCCAAAATACATGAGAGTGACATTCTCCGGTGCAGGGTGATATGACGCATGATTCCTTGCTGTGGGACCTGTATCCTCTGTCTGGGTGCTGGTCCAAAATACATGAGAGTGACATTCTCCGTGCAGGGTGATATGACGCATGATTCCTTGCTGTGGGACCTCTCTTCAATTGATATTGGTTAATTTTTATTTATTTTATTTAATTTTAATTCATTTCCCTATCCACATTTGTTTGCAGGGGTTTTTTCTACACTTTGCTGCCTTTGGCAGCCCTCTAGCCCTTTCCTGGACTATTTTACAGCCTTTTTTGTGCCTAAAAGTTCGGGTCCCCATTGACTTCAATGGGGTTCGGGTTCGGGATAAAGTTCGGATCGAGTTCGAATCCCGAACCCGAACATTTCCGGGAAGTTCGGCCGAACTTCTCGAACCCGAACATCCAGGTGTTCGCTCATCTCTAGTTAGTAGTTAATGGGGAAGAGCTATTATACACCACTTTTATCCCTGATATTAAAATTTAACTTTCATTATAATATATTAAAGATAGTAACTAGTGAGCGTTTGAATTAAAATTACTGCTTAGGTTGCCACCAAGAACTTGTAACAGACAAGGCACTGAGCCACTGTGGGTGTGCACTCTCCACTTGGATGACCCACTACATGCCGTATATAAAGACTATTCCATGCATCAGAATACAAGTGCCAACTGCAGTTCAAATGCTAAACACCAACATTCATGAAATAGCTGTGCTGAAATAATTGCTCTTGGTTTAGATCAGGCAGAGCTAAAAACATTAGGAGCCGTCCCCCAACATGTTTCACCATCTATCACTGGCGTCTTCAGGGGTATGGACAGACTTGAATGCATTTATTTATAGCTGCACTGTTGTGCCAATATCCAATCGGACTGCGTATGCTATTATTGGCAGATATTCAGCCCTATAGCAGGTGAGGCTATGTTCAGATAACATTTCATTTGTCTCTTATTCATGACGTGCTGCGCTCTACTAACTTGCGCAAACACTTTAACCACATTATGGTCTGATTTAGTTTGACACGCATGCGTTAGTACTTAGTTTCAGTAGCGATCTCTCAACTGCGACTGTTCCAACACTTAGAGTTTACACAGGTACAATTGAGAGCGCATACTCTGAAACTTAGTTGCTACTCACATCTCGTCCTCTCACTGCATCCACACTTCGTCTCCATCGCGAACTTTCAACTGCGGCGATGCCGACACTTAGGATTTGAGAAGATGAAGATTTTTAGCGCATGCTATAGGACTTAGTTACAATTCTTCTATCATCCTCTCACTGCGCTTGCGTACACACTTAATCTTAATGAGGAGTAGGAGATTGATACAGTCACGCTGGTTTCTCTGACCATATGCGCATATGCCTATATTTTGTCCCCATAATAGGTATAGATAGCACTTGCGCAAGCACTCAGTGTTGGAACAAGGAGTAAAGAGTTAATTTGTGCATACTCATGAACTTAGTATTAAAATCAAACTTTGTACTACTAGTGCACTTACGTTAAATGTCTATGTTAGACCAATACGATGTATTTACGGTTAGACGCATACGATGTATTTTCAGACGCGCTGATATTTGGAGAGATAGGCGGATCACTATTTACATTGTCTGAGACTCATACTTTAATTTTCACATCTGATATCTTGTATGACTTGCCTGTCACTAGATTAACGCTTCAATGATATAATAATTGTATAGCAGCTATGCAATAATTATAAACCTTTAATTAACTCCTACTGGAGTAGTTAATAATCTTTTGCAGGTGGTACCTTGCTAAAATTCTTTTGACTGTACTCAGCATGAAATCAAACTCTCACAATAATGTAACCTATAACGGAGTACTGCTATAACGCACCAACTTATCAACAGTATAAAGTATCACAAAAATGAGGCGAAGGTAAAAACCTAATTTAGGCCTTTGGGACTCAGACTTTCCAAGCGGTATATCTATCTGGCTTCCATGGCTGGCAGAATGCAGCATTTCCAGGCCTTGCTGCGAGAGATGCTGCATTCTGCTGTTGCGGGCGCTGGCAGAGGAATTTCCACACACAGCGAAACAAGTGTGGGTACCAATCCTACCGCACCTCCAAGAAGAGGGCAGTTTGAAGATTTGTTGGTCACTTCGTATATTAGATCATTCCTGTAGCCAACCCATCGACAGCCACCCCCTGGATCCTCAGGAAACGTCTAGACCGACAGGTGTCCGACTACATTGGGTTAACGGCCGATGTGGACGCTCTGAGAAGCGAGGAACCCCTGGATTATTGTGTGTGCAGGCTTGACCTGTGGCCAGAGCTGGAACAATTTGCCATGGAACTGTTGGCTTGCCCCTCATTGAGTGTCCTGTCCGAAAGGACATTCAGCGCAACAGGGCGGATCATGACCGTTAAGCGAACTCACCTAGCTCACGACTAGCTGGACTACCTCACATTTCTAAAAATGAATGAGGCATGGATCTCGGAGGAATTTAACACCTGTGACGACCACTTTTAATTGAATTTCCTCATGTCAGCCCACACATATCCGCTACCACCCAGAACAAAGAATGGTCCTTGTCTTATACATATACAGCGGCATAAAAGACCTTTTCTGTCAGGTGAATGTCTAATGTTTGGGGCCTGTACTCCGGTAACCTATAGTAAAATTGTTATCCACTGACCGTCTAATGTACCTCCAGTCGCATAATCACTTGTTCTTTTCTGTCCAGTGAATACTTAATGTTTGGGGCCTATACTCCACTGGCCTACAGTAAAATTGTTATCCACTGACTGCATAATATAGCTCATGCCACATAATCACTTGTTCTTTTCTGTCCGGTGAATGCATAATTTTTAGAGCCTGTACTCCACTGGCCTACAGTAAAATTGTTATCCACTGACCGTCTAATATACCTCCAGCCATATAATCACTTGTTATTTTCTGTCCGGTGAATGCCTAATTTTTGGGGCCCGTACACCCGTGACCTGAAATAAAAAATTTCTAGGCTCCATCAGGGCACATTTTTGAGATTTTCCCTTTAAGAAGCAGAAAAATGGCCCCTGATTAAAATACATATTTTTGTGGGGAATTTTTGCCATTAATTCCCCTCTGGTATGTCACTGTCCATGTTGTTGGACTAGTTGTGCACTTCTAGTAAGTATTTGGTAGCTGCGAATATGACCTGAAGGTTTTTCTTGTTCGCCTGCCATTAAAGTGAATGGGGCCCACCGCGAACGCGCGGTTCGCAAAAATTTGATCGCGAATCCCAGCCGATGTTCGTCCATCACTATTGGGCAGGTGCTTTTCAGCATGATCTCCATTCCCCGTCATTATGCCTGGTCCAAACAATAGAAGGCAATTTATGATGAATTTGTAACAAATCGAAGTTTGGCGAAACTGCCGAATCTAATTTTTCAAAACCTTGCTCATCACTAATTGCAATAAACATATAGGTGGCCTGTTTTTATCATTTAAAGATATTTTTATAGGTAAGCTTTCCAGTGGAAATTTACAGAACCTCAAAATTTTAATTGATTGAGTTTATGCACGTTACAAGGAACCATAGCCCATCAATGAAGTTTGCAATAGTGTCCATTTGTTGAAAAGTATCATACATAATTAACAAAATAATTTGGGAAATTGGTTATGTTTAGAGATGAGCAAATTGAAGTTGTCTAAGTGGAATTTGATCCGGACTCCTGGAAAAATTTGTTTCGCACCGAATCGGAATTTCCTCACACTTCATGGTAATGAATCGCATTTTTTCCTAAAATGGCTGCTGCACTGTGAGGACATGGACCAAGGATCTCTGGGAACGAGTGAAAACCCATAATGCCCTCCATGCAGCCAACCAGGAGCCAGTCAGCCCTGTTATGTCACAGCCCTATAAATAGCCACAGCCGTCTTGGATTCTGCCATTTTCCAGTGTACTTAGTGCAGGGAGAGACGTCAGCAGGCGCTAGAGACAATGCTAGGAAAGACTTCATTGTGCTAAAAAAAACGATTTACAAGTTGAGGGAAAGATTATTCAAGTTGTAGGAAAAGGATAGGGAGGAATCATTCTCCAGCATTTATGTAGAACAGGGTTCAGTAGTAGTGATAAGCGGCAGGGGCAATATTCGAATTCACGATATTTCGTGATTATTTGGGCGAATATTTGCGAATTCGCGAATTCCTGATCTTCAGGCATTATCTCCTTGATTGCGAAAATTTGCATTAAAAAAATTTGCATAAAATCCGCATAGAATGGTATTTTTAAAAAAAAGAATATTCGCGATTATGAATATATTTTGAGATATTCTAAATATTCACGAATTTTCGAAGTTCCGATATTCACAATTGAAATTCGCAATTCGAATATTCGTGATCAACACTATTCAGTAGGGGAGTTTACAGCCTGGCCAATAGAAAGAATCCTATTACAACCTGCTGCACTGACTGGGGATCCAAATTGCCATTATACAGCTCAGTAATTCCAGCAAACCGTTCTTGTTATTAGGGTGAAAGTTCTGGTTGATACAGCCATTAACAGAGTTTATTACAAGGAAATATTTATATGTCTTATTTGCTCTTGTGCAGTTATATGTAGTGTTGAGCGAACAGTTCAAGCATAGTTCGGGTTCGTACCGAATTTTGGGGTGTCCGGGACACAGACCCGAACCCGAACATTTTCAAAAAAGTTCGGGTTCGGGTTCGTTGTTCGGCGATTACTTCCCGCTTTCTGAAGGGCTGCACAGCAGCCAATCAGCTAGCGTTTTACTTCTTGCCCTAAGAGCCCATCACAGCCATGCCTACTAATGGCATGGCTGTGATTGGACAAGTGCAGCATGTGACCTAGCCTCTATTTAAGCTGGAGTCACGTAGCGCCGCACGTCACACTGCTCTGATTAGTGTAGGGAGAGGACGCAGCTTCTGTGAGGGCGAGATTAGGCAGGGAAAAGTCAGCAACAGCACCTAATGAACTGATCGATCTACAGCTGTGAATGATTGAACTTCTGCTAGTTACTTGCTCACTGGTTTTTAGGCTGCACAGAGCGTTTTTCTGTCACTTTTTTCTGGGGTGATCGGCGGCAATTTTGTGACTTGTGGTGCACCAGAACAAGCTGCCACCAAGTCGATCAATCCATCAATACTAGTTTTTTTTTTTTGCTATATCCTACATCAGGGGCTTGGCTGTGCTAATTGTCACCCCTAGAAACTCAGGATAGCAATTTCTATATTTTATTAAGGGGTTAAATACAATTGCCCAAATACCAATCCCCTAAATCTGGTGTTCCAGCTTTGGCTAGCCAAGTATAATGCTGTCTGCTGTCTGGCAAAGGATAGATTATTTTCTGTGGTGAAATTCAATTGCCAAAATAGCAATACCATAAATCAATGGTTTGAGCTGTGGCTGGCCAAGTTTCATAGTGTCCTGCAAAGCATATATTTTGTTCTGGGGTGAAATTCAATTGCCAAAATAGCAATACCCTGAATCTGGTGTCCCAGCTGTTGCAGGACAAGTTTTATAGTGTCCACAAAAACATATATTTTGTTCTGGGGTGAAATTCAATTGCCAAAATAGCAATACCCTGAATCTGGTGTCCCAGATGTTGCAATCGAAGTTTCATAGTGTCCGCAAAAACATATATTTTGTTCTGGGGTGAAATTCAATTGCCAAAATAGCAATACCATAAATCAGTGGTTTCAGCTGTGGCTGGCCAAGTTTCATAGTGTCCGCAAAAACATATATTTTGTTGTGGGGTGAAATTCAATTGCCAAAATAGCAATACCATAGATCAGTGGTTTCAGCTGTGGCTGGCCAAGATTCATAGTATCCGCAAAAACATATATTTTGTTGTGGGGTGAAATTCAATTGCCAAAATAGCAATAACATAAATCAGTGGTTTCAGCTGTGGCTGGCCAAGATTCAAAGTGTCCGCAAAAACATATATTTTGTTGTGGGGTGAAATTCAATTGCCAAAATAGCAATACCTTGAATCTGGTGTCCCAGCTGTTGCAGGCCAAGTTTCATAGTGTCCGCAAAAACATATATTTTGTTCTGGGGTGAAATTCAATTGCCAAAATAGCAATACAGTAAATCATTGGTTTCAGCTGTGGCTGGCCAAGTTTCATAGTGTCCGTCAAAACATATTTTGTTCTGGGGTGAAATTCAATTGCCAAAATAGCAATACCCTGAATCTGGTGTTCCAGCTGTTGCGGGCCTAGTTTAAATCTCTCCATAACAGGGTATATTTTGTTCTGGGGTGAAATTCAATTGCCAAAATAGCAATACCATAAATCAGTGGTTTCAGCTGTGGCTGGCAAAGTTTCATAGTGTCCTGCAAATTAAATATTTTGTTCTGGGGTGAAATTCAATTGCCAAAATAGCAATACCCTGAATCTGGTGTCCCAGCTGTTGCAGGCCAAGTTTCATAGTGTCCGCAAAAACCTATATTTTGTTCTGGGGTGAAATTCAATTGCCAAAATAGCAATACCCTGAATCTGGTGTCCCAGCTGTTGCAGGCCAAGTTTCATAGTGTCCACAAAAACATATATTTTGTTCTGGGGTGAAATTCAATTGCCAAAATAGCAATACCCTGAATCTGGTGTCCCAGCTGTTGCAGACCAAGTTTCATAGTGTCCGCAAAAACCTATATTTTGTTCTAGGGTGAAATTCAATTGCCAAAATAGCAATACCATTAATCAGTGGTTTCAGCTGTGGCTGGCCAAGTTTCATAGTGTCCGCAAAAACATATATTTTGTTGTGGGGTGAAATTCAATTGCCAAAATAGCAATACCCTGAATCTGGTGTCCCAGCTGTTGCAGGCCAAGTTTCATAGTGTCCGCAAAAACCTATATTTTGTTCTGGGGTGAAATTCAATTGCCAAAATAGCAATACCATAAATCAGTGGTTTCAGCTGTGGCTGGCCAAGTTTCATAGTGTCCGCAAAAACATATATTTTGTTCTGGGGTGAAATTCAATTGCCAAAATAGCAATACCCTGAATCTGGTGTCCCAGCTGTTGCAGGCCAAGTTTCATAGTGTCCGCAAAAACATATATTTTGTTCTGGGGTGAAATTCAATTGCCAAAATAGCAATACCATAAATCAGTGGTTTCAGCTGTGGCTGGCCAAGTATTCATAGTGTCCGCAAAAACATATATTTTGTTGTGGGGTGAAATTCAATTGCCAAAATAGCAATACCCTGAATCTGGTGTCCCAGCTGTTGCAGGCCAAGTTTCATAGTGTCCGCAAAAACATATATTTTGTTCTGGGGTGAAATTCAATTGCCAAAATAGCAATACAGTAAATCAGTGGTTTCAGCTGTGGCTGGCAAAGTATAATAGTGTCCGCCAAAACATATTTTGTTCTGGGGTGAAATTGAAATGCCAAAATAGCAATACCATAAATCAGTGGTTTCAGCTGTGGCTGGCCAAGTTTCATAGTGACCGCAAAAACATATATTTTGTTCTGGGGTGAAATTCAATTGCCAAAATAGCAATACCATTAATCAGCGGTTTCAGCTGTGGCTGGCAAAGTATAATAGTGTCCGCCAAAACATATTTTGTTCTGGGGTGAAATTCAATTGCCAAAATAGCAATACCCTGAATCTGGTGTTCCAGCTGTTGCGGGCCTATTTTAAATCTCTCAGTAACAGGGTATATTTTGTTCTGGGGTGAAATTCAATTGCCAAAATAGCAATACCATAAATCAGTGGTTTCAGCTGTGGCTGGCCAAGTTTCATAGTGTCCTGCAAATTATATATTTTGTTCTGGGGTGAAATTCAATTGCCAAAATAGCAATACCATTAATCAGTGGTTTCAGCTGTAGCTGTCCAAGTTTCATAGTGTCCGCAAAAACATATATTTTGTTCTGGGGTGAAATTCAATTGCCAAAATAGCTATACCTTGAATCTGGTGTCCCAGCTGTTGCAGGCCAAGTTTCATAGTGTCCGCAAAAACCTATATTTTGTTTTGGGTGAAATTCAATTGCCAAAATAGCAATACCATAAATCAGTGGTTTCAGCTGTGGCTGGCCAAGTTTCATAGTGTCCGCAAAAACATATATTTTGTTCTGGGGTGAAATTCAATTGCCAAAATAGCAATACCCTGAATCTGGTCTCCCAGCTGTTGCAGGCCAAGTTTCATATTGTCCGCAAAAACATATATTTTGTTCTGGGGTGAAATTCAATTGCCAAAATAGCAATACCATAAATCAGTGGTTTCATCTGTGGCTGGCCAAGATTCATAGTGTCCGCAAAAACATATATTTTGTTGTGGGGTGAAATTCAATTTCCAAAATAGCAATACCCTGAATCTGGTGTCCCAGCTGTTGCAGGACAAGTTTCATAGTGTCCGCAAAAACATATATTTTGTTCTGGGGTGAAATTCAATTGCCAAAATAGCAATACCATAAATCAGTGGTGTCAGCTGTGGCTGGCCAAGTTTCATAGTGTCCGCAAAAACATATATTTTGTTCTGTGGTTAAATTCAATTGCCAAAATAGCAATACAGTAAATCAGTGGTTTCAGCTGTGGCTGGCCAAGTTTCATAGTGTCCGCAAAAACATATATTTTGTTGTGGGGTGAAATTCAATTGCCAAAATAGCAATACCCTGAATCTGGTGTTCCAGCTGTTGCGGGCCTAGTTTAAGTCTGTCCGTAACAGGGTGTATTTTGTTCTGGGGTGAAATTCAATTGCCAAAATAGCAATACCATAAATCAGTGGTTTCAGCTGTGGCTGGCCAAGTTTCATAGTGTCCTGCAAATTATATATTTTGTTCTGGGGTGAAATTCAATTGCCAAAATAGCTATACCATTAATCAGTGGTTTCAGCTGTGGCTGGCCAAGTTTCATAGTGTCCGCAAAAACATATATTTTGTTCTGGGGTGAAATTCAATTGCCAAAATAGCAATACCCTGAATCTTGTGTCCCAGCTGTTGCAGGCCAAGTTTCATAGTGTCCGCAAAAACCTATATTTTGTTCTGGGGTGAAATTCAATTGCCAAAATAGCAATACCATAAATCAGTGGTTTCAGCTGTGGCTGGCCAAGTTTCATAATGTCCGCAAAAACATATATTTTGTTCTGGGGTGAAATTCAATTGCCAAAATAGCAATACCATAAATCAGTGGTTTCAGCTGTGGCTTGCCAAGTTTCATAGTGTCCGCAAAAATATATATTTTGTTCTAGGGTGAAATTCAATTGCCAAAATAGCAATACCCTGAATCTGGTGTTCAAGCTGTTGCAGACCAAATGTAAATCTGTATATAAAAGGATACCTTTCATCCAGGGCCTAAATACTAGCCCTAAAAGAGATATTCCCCTAAATCAGTGGTTACTGCTGTTCCTGGATTAGTGTAATACGCTACATAAATAAATAGGCAGATAGTGTTAGGTGCCTTTTAAAAAAAGGCCTGAATTTGAAATCAATACATTGGGCCAAATATTTTTTTTCTTATTGTGGTGCTTGGTGAACGGTAACAATGAGAAAAACATCTAGTAAGGGACGCGGTCGTGGTGGTGTGAGTCTACCCTCTTGTGCTGGGAGAGGACGTGGCCATTCTGCCACAGCCACAGGTCCTAGTGAACCAACTACCTCAGGTTCCAGTACCCGCCAGAATTTACAGCGATATTTGGTGGGGCCCAATGCCGTTCTATGGATGGTAGGGCCTGAGCAGGTACAGGCGCTAGTCAATTGGGTGGCCGACAGTGGATCCAGCATGTTCACAACATTATCTCCCACCCAGTCTTCTGCAGAAAGCGCACAGGTGGCACCTGAAAACCAAGCCCATCAGTCTGTCACATCACTCCCATGCATATCAGGGAAACTGTCTGAGCCTCAAGTTATGCAGCAGTTTCTTATGCTGTTTAAAGACTCTGCTGGCAGGGTTTCCCAAGGGACTCCACCTAGCCCTTCCCCAGTGGTGGAAGACATAGAATGCACTGATGCACAACCACTGATGTTTCCTGATGATGAGAACATGGGAATACCACCTCATCGGAGTCCGCACGTCTCTGATGATGACGAAACACAGGTGCCAACTGCTGCGTCTTTCTGCAGTGTACAGACCGAACAGAAGGTTAGGGAGGAAGACTGTGTGGAATACGATGCAGGGCACGATGAGGTCCTAGACCCCACATGGAATGAAGGTCGTGCCACTGACTTTCATAGTTCAGAGGAAGAGGCAGTGGTGAGACCGAGCCAACAGCGTAGCAAAAGAGAGAGCAGGGGGCAAAAGCAGAACAGCCACCTCCAAGAGAGTTTGCCTGCTACTGGCCACCGCCACCAGGGACCAAGCACCCCAAAGGCAGCTTCAAGGAGTTCCCTGGCATGGCACTTCTTTAAACAATGTGCTGACGACAAGACCCGAGTGGTTTGCACGCTGTGCCATCAGAGCCTGAAGCGAGGCATTAACGTTCTGAACCTTAGCACAACCTGCATGACCAGGCATCTACATGCAAAGCATGAACTGCAGTGGAGTAAACACCTTAAAAGCAAGGAACTCACTCTGGCTCCCCCTGCTCCCTCTTCTGCTGCTGCCTCGGCCTCTTCCCCAGCCTCGGGAGGAATGTTGGCACCTGCCGCCCACCAAACAGAGGATGTGCCACCGACACCACCACCTGCGTCACCAAGCATCTCCACCACGTCACACGGCAGCGTTCAGCTCTCCATCTCACAAACCTTGGAAAGAAAGTGTAAATTCCCACCTAGCCACCCTCGAGCCCTGGGCCTGAATGCCAGCATTTCTAAACTACTGGCCTTTGAAATGCTGTCATTCAGGCTGGTGGACACAGACAGCTACAAACAGCTGATGTCAATGGCTGTCCCACAGTATGTTGCTCCCAGCCGCCACTACTTCTCCAAGACAGCCGTGCCTTCCCTGCACAACCAAGTATCCGATAAAATCAAGTGTGCACTGCGCAACGCCATCTGTGGCAAAGTACACCTAACCACAGATACGTGGACCAGTAAGCACGGCCAGGGACGCTATATCTCCCTAACTGCACACTGGGTGAAAGTAGTGTCGGCTGGGCCGCAGGCGAAGAGTTCCTTGGTGCACGTCCTTCCGCCGCCAAGGATCGCAGAGCATCATTATTTGCCTCCTGTAGCCTCCTCCTCCTACTCGGCTTCCTACTCCTCTGCTTCCACCAGCTCATCCAGTCAGCCACACACCTTTACCACCAACTTCAGCACAGGAGGATGAGGGGTCATTTTTGCACTTTCAGGCCAGTCTGTTAGAAGTGGCTCAGAGGGAGGTTTTTTGCAACAGCAGAGGCCAGGTACTAATGTGGCCAGCAAGGGCCCACTACTGGAGGACGAGGAGGATGAGGAGGAGGGGGAGGAGGATGAGGATGAAGCAGGTTCACAGCGGGATGGCACCCGACACAGCTCAGGCCCATCTCTGGTGCGTGGCTGGGGGGATACGGAGGACGAGGAGGATACGCCTCCCACAGAGGACAGCTTGTACTTACCTCTGGGCAGCCTGGCACACATGAGCGACTACATGCTGCAGTGCCTGCGCAACGACAGCAGAGTTGCCCACATTTTAACGTGTGCGGACTACTGGTTTGCCACCCTGCTGGATCCCCAGTACAAAGACAATGTGCCCACCTTACTTCCTGCACTGGAGCGCGATAGGAAGATGCGCGAGTACAAGCGCACGCTGGTAGAGGCGCTCCTGAGAGCATCCCCAAATGTCACAGGGGAACAGGTGGAAGCCCAAGGCGAAGGCAGAGGAGGAGCAAGAGGTCGCCAGCGCAGCTGTGTCACGGCCAGCTCCTCTGAGGGCAGGGTTAGCATGGCAGATATGTGGAAAAGTTTTGTCTTCACGCCACAGCTAACTGCACCACCACCTGATACGGCACGTGTTAGCAGGAGGCAGCATTTCACTAACATGTTTGAACAGTACGTCTGCACACCCCTCCACGTACTGATTGATGGTTCGGCCCCATTCAACTTCTGGGTCTCCAAATTGTCCACGTGGCCAGAGTTAGCATTTTATGCCTTGGAGGTGCTGGCCTGCCCGGCGGCCAGCGTTTTGTCTGAACGTGTATTCAGCACGGCAGGGGGCGTCATTACTGACAAACGCAGCCGTCTGTCCACAGCCAACGTGGACAAGCTGACGTTCATAAAAATGAACCAGGCATGGATCCCACAGGACCTGTGCCTCCCTTGTGCAGAATAGACATTTATAACTGCCTCCCCCTCAACCATGTATTCTTGTACTCCGTGGCACTTCTATAATGAATCCTCATTTTTTTAACTTTACCATGATCTTGTGGTGCAACCCAAAGTTGAATGAACCTCTCCTCTGTCTGGGTGGTGGGGCCGAAATAACTGAAAGTGGCCTTCTCCGGTGGTGGGTGATATGACGCATGATTCCTTGCTGTGGGACCTTTCTCCTCGGTCTGGGTGCCTGGCCTAAATAACTGAAAGTGGCCTTCTCCAGTGGTGGGTGATTTGACGCATGATTCCTTGCTGTGGGACCTCTCTCCTCTGTCTGGGTGCTGGGGCCGAAATAACTGAAAGTGGCCTTCTCCAGTGGTGGGTGATATGACGCATGATTCCTTGCTGTGGGACCTCTCTCCTCTGTCTGGGTGCTGGGTCCGAAATAACTGAAAGTGGCCTTCTCTAGTGGTGGGTGAAATGACGCATGATTCCTTGCTGTGGGACCTCTCTCCTCTATCTGGGTGCTGGGCCAAAATAACTGAAAGTGGCCTTCTCCAGTGGTGAGTGATATGACGCATGATTCCTTGCTGTGGGACCTCTCTCCTCGGTCTGGGTGCCTGGCCTAAATAACTGAAAGTGGCCTTCTCCAGTGGTGGGTGATATGATGCATGATTCCTTGCTGTGGGACCTCTCTCCTCTGTCTGGGTGCTGGGCCGAAATAACTGAAAGTTGCCTTCTCCAGTGGTGGGTGATATGACGCATGATTCCTTGCTGTGGGACCTCTCTCCTCGGTCTGGGTGCCTGGCCTAAATAACTGAAAGTGGCCTTCTCCAGTGGTGGGTGATATGACGCATGATTCCTTGCTGTGGGACCTCTCTCCTCTGTCTGGGTGCTGGGTCCGAAATAAATGAAAGTGGCCTTCTCCAGTGGTGGGTGATATGACGCATGATTCCTTGATGTGGGACCTCTCTCCTCTGTCTGGGTGCTGGGGCCGAAAAAACTGAAAGTGGCCTTCTCCGGTGGTGGGTGATATGACACATGATTCCTTGCTGTGGGACCTTTCTCCTCTGTCTGGGTGGTGGGGCATAAATAACTGAATGTGGCCTTCTCCAGTGTTGGGTGATTTGACGCATGATTCCTTGCTGTGGAACCTCTCTCCTCTGTCTGGGTGCCGGGGCCAAAATAACTGAAAGTGGCCTTCTCCAGTGGTGAGTGATATGACGCATGATTCCTTGCTGTGGGACCTCTCTCCTCGGTCTGGGTGCCTGGCCTAAATAACTGAAAGTGGCCTTCTCCAGTGGTGGGTGATATGATGCATGATTCCTTGCTGTGGGACCTCTCTCCTCTGTCTGGGTGCTGGGCCGAAATAACTGAAAGTTGCCTTCTCCAGTGGTGGGTGATATGACGCATGATTCCTTGCTGTGGGACCTCTCTCCTCGGTCTGGGTGCCTGGCCTAAATAACTGAAAGTGGCCTTCTCCAGTGGTGGGTGATATGACGCATGATTCCTTGCTGTGGGACCTCTCCTCTGTCTGGGTGCTGGGTCCGAAATAAATGAAAGTGGCCTTCTCCAGTGGTGGGTGATATGACGCATGATTCCTTGATGTGGGACCTCTCTCCTCTGTCTGGGTGCTGGGGCCGAAAAACTGAAAGTGGCCTTCTCCGGTGGTGGGTGATATGACACATGATTCCTTGCTGTGGGACCTTTCTCCTCTGTCTGGGTGGTGGGGCATAAATAACTGAATGTGGCCTTCTCCAGTGTTGGGTGATTTGACGTATGATTCCTTGCTGTGGAACCTCTCTCCTCTGTCTGGGTGCCGGGGCCAAAATAACTGAAAGTGGCCTTCTCCGGTGGTGGGTGATATGACACATGATTCCTTGCTGTGGGACCTCTCTCCTCTGTCTGGGTGCTGGGGCCGAAATAACTGAAAGTGGCCTTCTCCAGTGGTGGGTGATATGACGCATGATTCCTTGCTGTGGGACCTCTCTCCTCTGTCTGGGTGCTTGGGCCGAAATAACTGAAAGTTGCCTTCTCCAGTGGTGTGTGATATGACACATGATTCCTTGCTGTGGGACCTCTCTCCTCTGTCTGGGTGCTGGGGCCGAAATAACTGAAAGTGGCCTTCTCCAGTGGTGGGTGATATGACGCATGATTCCTTGCTGTGGGACCTCTCTCCTCTGTCTGGGTGCTGGGTCCGAAATAAATGAAAGTGGCCTTCTCCAGTGGTGGGTGATATGACGCATGATTCCTTGATGTGGGACCTCTCTCCTCTGTCTGGGTGCTGGGGTCGAAATAACTGAAAGTGGCCTTCTCCGGTGGCGGGTGATATGACACATGATTCCTTGCTGTGGGACCTCTCTCCTCGGTCTGGGTGCCTGGCCTAAATAACTGAAAGTGGCCTTCTCCAGTGGTGGGTGATATGACGCATGATTCCTTGCTGTGGGACCTCTCTCCTCTGTCTGGGTGCTGGGTCCGAAATAAATGAAAGTGGCCTTCTCCAGTGGTGGGTGATATGACGCATGATTCCTTGATGTGGGACCTCTCTCCTCTGTCTGGGTGCTAGGGCTGAAAAAACTGAAAGTGGCCTTCTCCGGTGGTGGGTGATATGACACATGATTCCTTGCTGTGGGACCTTTCTCCTCTGTCTGGGTGGTGGGGCATAAATAACTGAATGTGGCCTTCTCCAGTGTTGGGTGATTTGACGCATGATTCCTTGCTGTGGAACCTCTCTCCTCTGTCTGGGTGCCGGGCCAAAATAACTGAAAGTGGCCTTCTCCGGTGGTGGGTGATATGACACATGATTCCTTGCTGTGGGACCTCTCTCCTCTGTCTGGGTGCTGGGGCTGAAATAACTGAAAGTGGCCTTCTCCAGTGGTGGGTGATATGACGCATGATTCCTTGCTGTGGGACCTCTCTCCTCTGTCTGGGTGCTTGGGCCGAAATAACTGAAAGTTGCCTTCTCCAGTGGTGTGTGATATGACACATGATTCCTTGCTGTGGGACCTCTCTCCTCTGTCTGGGTGCTGGGGCCGAAATAACTGAAAGTGGCCTTCTCCAGTGGTGGGTGATATGACGCATGATTCCTTGCTGTGGGACCTCTCTCCTCTGTCTGGGTGCTGGGTCCTAAATAAATGAAAGTGGCCTTCTCCAGTGGTGGGTGATATGACGCATGATTCCTTGATGTGGGACCTCTCTCCTCTGTCTGGGTGCTGGGGTCGAAATAACTGAAAGTGGCCTTCTCCGGTGGCGGGTGATATGACACATGATTCCTTGCTGTGGGACCTCTCTCCTCTGTCTGGGTGGTGGGGCATAAATAACTGAAAGTGGCCTTCTCCAGTGGTGGGTGATATGACGCATGATTCCTTGCTGTGGAACCTCTCTCCTCTGTCTGGGTGCTGGGGCCGAAATAACTGAAAGTGGCCTTCTCCGGTGGTGGGTGATATGACGCATGATTCCTTGCTGTGGGACCTCTCTCCTCTGTCTGGGTGCTGGGGCCGAAATAACTGAAAGTGGCCTTCTCCGGTGGAGGGTGATATGACGCATGATTCCTTGCTGTGGGACCTCTCTCCTCTGTCTGGGTGCTGGGGCCAAAATAACTGAAAGTGGCCTTCTCCAGTGGTGGGTGATATGACGCATGATTCCTTGCTGTGGGACCTCTCTCCTCTGTCTGGGTGCTGGGGCCGAAATAACTGAAAGTGGCCTTCTCCAGTGGTGGGTGAAATGACGCATGATTCCTTGCAGTGGGAGCTCTCTCCAAATGATATTGGTTAAATTTTATTTATTTTATTTTAATTCATTTCCCTATCCACATTTGTTTGCAGGGGATTTACCTACATTTTGCTGCCTTTGGCAGCCCTCTAGCCCGTTCCTGGACTATTTTACAGCCTTTTTAGTGCCTAAAAGTTCGGGTCCCCATTGACTTCAATGGGGTTCGGGATAAAGTTCGGGTCGAGTTCGGATCCCGAACCCGATCATTTTCGGGAAGTTCGTCCGAACTTCTCGAACCCGAACTTCCAGGTGTGAACTCATCTCTAGTTATATGTCCTAAAGCATTTTTTGGCTTGTATTAGTAGGAAAAATGGGCTTATTAGCCATTGTTTGGTGAAGTGCAAAAATTATAGCCCTTTTTGGCATGTATTAGTGGCGCAAAAATAAATTGTATTTGCCGTTCAGAGGTGAAAAACATATTTGCCATTCTGCGGTGCAGTTTTATGTTCTAAAACCTTTTGTGGAGTGTATAAGTGGAAAAAACAAAAATATATTTGGTGTTAAACAGTGCAGTTATATATTGTAAAGCCTTTTGTGTCGTATATAAGTGGATAAGAATAAGGGCCTATTTTCCGTTGAGCTGTGCTGTTATATGTTCTAAAGCCCTTTTTGTCGTGCAAAAGAAAAATATATTTCCCGTTCAGCGGTGCAGTTATATGTTCTTAAGCATTTTATGTCATGTATAAGTGAAAAAAAATAAGGGCCTAGTTGCGGTTCAGCAGATGCAGTTATATGTTCTAAAGCCTTTTTTGTCATTTATAAGTGGAATAAAATAAGGGCCTATTTGCCGTTAAGCAGTGTAGTTATATGTTTTAAAGCCTTTTGTTCTGTGTATAAGTGGAAAAATTAAAAATATATTTGCTGTTTAGCGATGCAGTTATATGTTCTAAAGCCTTTTGTGGAGTGTATAATTGGAAAAAAGAAAAATATATTTGAAGTTCAGCAGTGCAGTTATATATCCTAAAGCCTTTTGTGTAGTGTATAAGTGGGAAAAAAGGCCTATTTGCCATTCAGCGGTGCAGTGATATATTCTAAAGCCCTTTTTGTCGTGTATTAGTGCAAAAGAAAAATATATTTCCTGTTCAGCGGTGCAATTATATTTTCTAATGTCTTTTGTGGAGTGTATAAGTGGAATAAAATAGGGGCCTATTTGGCAATCAGCGGTACAGTTATATGTTCTAAAGCCTTTTGTGGAGTCTATAAAAGCATAACCATAGCAAAGGCAGGTGCACTCTGCGGCAATACTAAACCCTCACACTAATGTTAAAATTGAGAGGTTAGTTCGACACATCCTACTAGGAGGACATGTCTTAAGCTCGGACACCACGTCAAGGTCTCTCAAGTAGCCCCAGACCCTACCACTCAACCTACCTGTGCCATATGGGCGATACCAGGGGCCGTTGGGCATTACGGGAGCGTAAGGCCTGACTCACAAAACACTCACCAGTGTAACCATGATTGCAATGGGAGGTGGGAGGTGCCTGTGTGCCCCACCCGAGACCGGCTGATTTGGCCAAGAGCCTCCCAGGTGCACCTGAATGTCGCCTGTAGATGAAAAGCAGGCACATTTAAATTGGAGTTTATACACCTCCAAACATATTATACAAACCATTAGAAAACGTGGTGTGGTGTTTAACAAGCAGGATACGCTCAACCCATATGCAGTTGTGCATGTATATAGGGGAGCACATCCTGCACTTGAAGTCCGTTGCTAGGGGCAATCAACAGCAAAAAATGAATACAATAGAAGATGCCAGCAACGGACTACAAGTACCACAATAACCATCCTACATACGATAACGATAATGTGGATGTGGAGAACAATCAAAAACAGCATTTTTTGCTGTTGATTGCCCCTAGCAACGGACTACAAGTGCAGGATGTGCTCCCCTATATACATGCACAACTGCATATGGGTTGAGCATATCCTGCTTGTTAAACACCACACCCCATTTTCTAATGGTCTGTATAATATGTTTGGAAGTGTATAAACTCCAATTTAAATGTGCCTGCTTTTCATCTACAGGCTACATTCAGGTGCACCTGGGAGGCTCTGGGCCATATCAGCAGGTCTCGTGTGGGGCTCAAAGGCACCTCCCCTATATACACCTCCCCTATATACATGCACAACTGCATATGGGTTGAGCATATCCTGCTTGTTAAACACCACACCCCATTTTCTAATGAAGTCTATAAGAGGAAAAAAGAAAAATATATTTGCCATTGAGCGGTGCAGTTATATGTTCTAAAGCCTTTTGTGGAGTGGACAAGAGGAAAAATAAAAATATATTTGCCGTTCAGCAGTGCAGTTATATATCCTAAAGCCATTTGTGGAGTGTATAAGTGGAAAAAAGAAAAACACCTTTGCCATTCAGCTGTGCAGTTATATATCCTAAAGCCTTTTGTGTCATGTATAAGTGGGAAAAAAAGGCCTATTTGCCATTCAGCGGTGCAGTTATATGTTCTAAAGTCCTTTTTGTTGTGTATTAGTGCAAAAGAAAAATATAATTGCCACTTAGCGGTGCAGTTATATGTTCTAAAGCCTTTTGTGGAGTGTATCAGTGAAAAAAATAAGGGCCTATTTGCCGTTCAGCGGTGTAGTTATATGTTCTAAAGCCCTTTTTTGCGTGTATTAGTGGCACAAAAAAAGTATTTGCCATTGTGTGGTGAAGTGAGAAAATTATAGCACTTTTTGGCGTGTATTAGTGGGGGAAAAAAAGGGCTTATTAGCCATTGTGTGGTGAAGTGAGAAGATTACAGACTTTTTTGGGGTGTTTCAATTTCCTTTTTATTTATTTATTTGAACTAACAATATGTCAGACAGAGAAGTGCCAGAATACTGGGGCGTGGCAGCAGGAATTGAAGCGAGAGGCCTGAGCTCCCATTGTCATCAGTGGTCATATCTTGACCAGCAACCCAGCGTTTTTTGAATGGTTGACTCGGTCAGCCACTTCGTTCCAAGTGACATCAGACACCCCCAGCCAAGAATAGTTGGCTTTGTCAGAAACAACCCTTATTTGACATGGCCCGGGAACAGGCCCTGTGCACTCACCTGTCCTCAACCTGCCTCTGTCCTTTAATGTTCCCTCAGCCAGAGAAGTATTTTATGCTGTGGGCTCAGCCCCACTATACAGCAAGGACCAACTACTAGAGGACAGTCAGCAGCTACTGACCAGCCAACATGTGGAGGAGGCATTCACCACTTCCTCTGCTAGGCGGGCAAGTAGTAATGAGGAGAGTGGCGTGGGAGCTGGTATTGCGAGCATTGAGGCTCCTTACCCAGAGACGGTTGAGGAGGACATCAGTGACGTGCAGACAGTATTTGATAATGATGATGTAGCTGATCGTACTTGGGAGCCGGGTGAATTAGGGGCTTCTTCATCATCGGAAGAAGAGGGTGGCAGCTTTCCCGTGAGGCAGTGGTGGAGCCAGCAAGTCGCTAGTGTGACCGGGAGTAAGCAGGCTGACAGCAAAAAGAAGGTCGGTAGCCAAACGTGCCCGAGTTAGACCACACGCTTTGCAGGAGCCTACCTGCCCAGAAAGTTGTGGTGCAAGGGATCATGGAAGCAGTGGCGGTAGCAGTCAGTCAGTAGTGTAGTGCTGTGGGTGAAATCACCTACTAGGCGGAGTGGCAGTTTTTTATTAAGCTGCTGGAGGAGGTGAACATGGCCATATGTAGAATCTGTGGGCAGAAGGTGAAGCGTGGCCAGGGTACCAATGTTGGCACCACCTCCCTGCATCAACATATTCAGCGTCACTATAAAGTGGCCTGGGAGAACCGTGGCTCCGATGTGGTGGTCCAGCCTGCCACAACAACCTCTGCATCACCCACTGGCAGGCACCGGGTTTCAGGCAGTCAAGGCTCCACCACCTTAGCCGAAGTGACCTGTCTGTCCTTCCCATAAGCTGCCAGTCCTGATGCTCCTGCTCCTTGCCCTCCTACTCCTCGTCAGTCATTCCGTCAAGAATCGATCACCGAAGCTATTACCAAGAGACAACAGTATGCGTGCATTCATCCAACAGCGCAGAAGCTGAATGTGCCCCTGTCCAAGTTGCTGGTGCTGCAGTCCCTCCCGTTCCAAGTGGTGGACTCTGCACTTTTCAGAGAACTGATGGCTTGTGCCGAGCCGAGGTAGAGAGTCCAAAGCCATCATTTCTTTGCTCAAAAGGCAGTACCGGCCCTGCACACACATGTAGAACAGAAGGTGGGCCAGTCCTTGAACCTGTCGGTGTCTGCCAAAGTGTACGGCATCTCCGACGTGTGGAGCTATAACTACGGTCAGGGACAATACATGTCCTTTATGGCCCACTGGTTGAATGGGATTCCTGAACAGCCACACCAGCAACTTGGCTACCGCATCCACGTTGTCACGCCTTGTTCCTGCGACAATGTCCACCTCTGCCTTCTTATCCTCTACTGTATCCTCAGCCTCCACTGCAGGGGCAATTCACAGTGCCCCTCCAGCATACCACAAGTGCAGGGCACGGCGCTGCACCTTGTTTGCCTGGGCGAACGGAGTCACACAGGTGAGGAACTGCTCCATGTCCTTCATCAAGAAATTGAATCTTTGCTTTCTGATTGGCAACTCAAAATCGGAACCATGGTGACCGACAACGAGAACAACATGGTGTCATTGCTGAATCAAGGAGGTGTAGTAGAAACCCGGGTCCCTTCTGGTACCATTGAATCCTTGTGAAGTACTATTAGCTCTTTTAGATATAAGGTAACTTGCAAGTGGAAACAGCCAGCAACGATGAAATAAGACTCGTGGACAGTCTGTTTGATTCCAAAGAAATTCTGTCCTCTCTTAGCATGGGTTACACTTCTTATTGGGCAAACCCCGCCCTCCATGGCACATGGCAGCCCAATAGTATTACAGATAGGCAGGTACAATCCACCTTGTGCCTTAACCAATAGGTATACATTTCAGATTTGGACATCACCTGGGAGTGCCGGTGGGTGGAGCTCAAACATGCTCATGTGACCTGCTGGCCACACCCACCACCATGCCCAAGAAATGTGCAAATGCCTTCAAATGAATCAGCCTGTTTCAAAATCGATATTATCCTGTTGGACAGCATCCATTCTAATCCACTGCGAGTCTCCCTCTAACCCAAAATGAATCTCTGTTAGACATGTTTCATCAGGGGTGATCAATCCCTGAAAACGGTCTTTTAAAACAGGGTCGACCTCAAGAGGTGATACAGCGTTCACATGAACACCAGTCCCACCAACCAATGTTTCATGCTGGGACCCCAATGGTTCAGTGGGATCGGCATCAGTTTGCTGTACCCCACTGTTGGTGATGAGGATCCGCTGGTAGCTCTCTCTAAGAACATTGCTCTCAGAGCCAGCAGCCATTAGATCCCCTTCAAACCAACGGTGGCGGTTTTCACATAAGGTAGAAGGAGCTCGAGTGCTGATCTATAGAATTTCCCTGGCACTATCCTGACCCGATCACGCTCTCTTATGACCGTAATCTGGTCAGACTTTACACAGGGAGGCATATACAAAATAAACCTACATAGCATTCCTAAGCTGAAGAGAAAGTCCACTATAGTCCTCCTATGCTAATAAAAATTTCCACGACAGAGGGATGAGCCATGCGCCCTGCATGGCACATGTGTTCAATCTGGTTGTCAAGTGGTCTCTTAAGTCTTCCACCCATGTGCAAGACATCCTAAAAATGGCCAGGAAACTTTTCATGCAATTCAGCCACTCATACACCGGAAATCACACCCTCCTTGATCTGCAGCGGCAGAATGGCATCCCCCAACATACGCTGATATGCAACGTTTCCACCCGTTGGAATTCTACCCTCCATATGTTGGACCGACTATACGAACAGATAAAGGCCATAAGCGATTTCTTGATGATCCAAGCGGACAGGAGTACTCCTCTGTGTAACTTCGATGTCAGACAGTGGCAACTCATGCGTGACACCTGCCGTTTACTCAGGTCCTTTTAGGAGGCCACGTTATTCGCGAGGACTATGGGATGAACAACGTCATTTCACTGCTTCATAATCCCTGTTGGGGCTGAACTGGAGGGGGAGGACCAGGGGCGTAACGATCACAGTCGCAGAGGGTGCGACCACGACTGGGCCCAGCCGGGGGAGGGGGCCCGCTGCACTCACTTGTACTAGGAGCGCCCTGATGTGGCCCAGCATGAAGTGCAGTGAACATGAGGGGCCACAGGAAGCAGAGGGAGGGCAGAAGCACAGAAGGGGGGGGGCCCACACTCACCAGACAGTGACATTGATGGGCTGTTCGTTTTCAGAGTGAAGCCTCTCCGCTCCCTGCTTTACTATATTCTTCTGAGCTCCATCGCTCCCACTTCTGGCTGCACATTGCGCTGCTGTCTGTGGTAGGAACGCTGAAAGCCCTGGAATTGGCCTTCAGCACAGCCAGCAGCATGATGCGAGTGTGGGAGTGCATCATCAGGGATGAGGGTAAGTATGTGTTTTTTTTTTCCATAAAGCTGCAGGCTAGAGGTAAAAGGAGGGCAACAACTAGAGTGAGGGTGCACAAAAGAGGGCATCTTTCCTGAGGGGGCGGCTTCATCTGGAATAACTACTGTGAGGGGGCACCTAATCTAGAATACATACTGTGAGGGGGCACATATTTGGCATAACTACTGTGAGGGAGGCACATATCTGGCCATAACCACTGTGAGGGGCACATTTCTGGCCATAACCACTGTGAGGGGCACATATCTGGCATAACCACTGTGAGGGGCACATATCTGGCATAACCACTGTGAGGGGGCACATATCTCGCATAACTACTGTGAGGGAGGCACATATCTCGCTATAACTACTGTGAGGGAGGCACATATCTGGGCATAACTACTGTGAGGGGACACAAAAGTAGGCATAACTACTGTGACAGAAACAAAGTTGGGCATAACTGCTGTGAGGGACCTCAAAGGGACATAACTATTTTGAAGGGTCCACAATGTGGGCATTAGTATTGTGTGGTAGCACTTAGGGGGGGGGGGGAATGTCCTAGATTACCCTGCTATACATTGGCATGGCTCAGTCTT
This sequence comes from Bufotes viridis, assembly GCA_033119425.1. NCBI lineage: Eukaryota > Metazoa > Chordata > Amphibia > Anura > Bufonidae > Bufotes > Bufotes viridis. The sequence goes on along the minus strand of CM065590.1, from coordinate 370,432,135 downwards.
ACAGGCCAGCCCCCTGCTGGTGATTTCACAGGGGCAGTCACGATCCCTTCCTTATGTGATTATTCTTTTTTTCTCTATCACCACAGGGACCTTGTTCTGGATCCAGTGGACATCACACCCTGGATGAGGTAGGACCAGATTTTATTAGGACTGGGTGAGTGTAGCCATGCATTGTGTTTAGGGCTCTTTAACACGATCCTGTGCGGGTAATCCGCTGCGTGAAAGCGAGCCAAGCCCCATTCTGGACAGCAAAGACACAGAGCGTTATCATGATTGATAATGCTCTGTGCTAGTGATGGAGGAACATCTGCTGGGACTGTTCGCAAACGCGCACGCAATCAAATGTTCGTGAACCGCAGGTTCGTGGCAGGTCCCATTCATTTTAATGGCATGCGAACATGAGAAACCTCCAGGTCATATTTGCAGCCACAAAATACTTAGTAAATGCGCACACATAGTCCCACAACATGGACACTGACATACCAGAAGTATTAAGCGATTTTACGATCTGCAAGTTTTTTATCTGCAAAATTTCGGCAAAGTATTAATAGCAAGAGCACATGCGTTCTGAAGGCGTGGCCTACAACAACTGGTTTACACCGACAAGAAATTACATGGATGCAATGGTTGAAGCGAAAGTTCAAGGAGGAAGAGGAAGAACTCCTGGTGACTGTAAGTAATCTGACATTAAAGTAGTGTATTTGATTACATTTCACCTGCATGTCTGAACAATCGCTTTATATGCATAAAGAGTGTAAAAAAATTGCCAGTGCGACCTTCTGCGATTTTCTTAAGTGCACCAAACTTCACATTTTATAAGATCTCACTAGATATTATTGATTTTTGTACTAAGTATTCCTGCGACATTACACCCACTATGTTAGGTTACCATGCAGAGTGGCCGAGCGCACGGCGTCTTTGGTTGCTAATGCTAACTCGCTATGACGCCATACGCTTCTTGCCGCCACCATACAAGTGTATCACAGTACAGCGGTGGTGGCCTGGAAGCACACGACGTCATAGCAACCAATGATGCCATGCGCTTGTCCACTCTGCAGGATGGGAGGACGGGTCTGTATGGTCCATAGTTTTGAAAAAACACGCCTGTCTGCATGCGGCCTTACTGTTACGGTTAGAAGATGAGATTGTATTATGACTGTATGTGGGTGGGGTCTGAGCTATCCGATACTGTTCAGCTAAGCAGAGATGTACCTGTCTAGTGAAGTGACGGTATGGTATGGGGTGTACAGCTGGTTTGTCTCCCCGGGATGCACCCTGGGTAACAGTAAATTAACCATCAAATACTGGCGGTGCATGCGGCCTAAATTTAATATTTCCACCTCAAAGCATGAAATACTTTTGTTCGTCTACTTGATTACATTTTTTTCCATATTATTATTGTTAAAAATGGGGATTATATGCTTGCATTTTTCTCTTGCAGCAGATGTTGGTTCGGGGCTACGGCAGCACCCGATCCCAAGCCGAGAAACAAAGGATAGTGCGGGAGTTGGCCTATGAAATGTGAAGCAAAATGGGTCGCACACACCGCCATCTGGCCATTTTAAAAAAATGGTCAGACATGAAAAGAAGGCAGACCCGTTTAATTATAAGAATCTGGGACGAAAAATCCCCAGGTACATACGTAAATAACTTTTTTATGTTTTGCCAACACTCTCTTATGTATACAGTGCTAAGCAAAAGTATTCACCCCCCTTGACTTTGTTCTTTTTTTGTTGTCTCACCCCCTGGAATTAACATGGATTGTTTGAGGATTTCCATCATGGAATTTGTAGAACATGTCCACAACTTTGACCTTCTTTTAAATTTGTTAATTGTAAAGCAAACAAGTAATAGGACAAGCTCACAGAAAAGGTAAATGTGCATAACAAATCACCTCACTAAAGTCAATACTTTGTAGAGCCACCTTTTGCAGCAATCACAGCTCCACGTTGCTTTGGATAAGTCTCTATGACCAGATGCCACATCTTACCACAGGCGTTTTTGCCCATTACTCCTTGCAATACTGATTCTGCTCCTTCAAATTTGATGGTTTGCGCTTGTGAATAGCAATCTTTAAGTCTGACCACATATTTTCTATTGGATTGAGATAACATGTACATAAACATTAAAAGGGTCGACAATGAGACGAGAACATATACTATAGTAACAAAAAAAAAAAAAAAACACTGGCCAATAACTCTTTAATTTACTTTAAAACCATTAAATTAACAAATAAATAATATTAAACTTAATTGAATTATCATTAACTAACAAACAAAATAAAATTATAATACACTGAAATATCACTAACTAATAAACCATATAATGATCATAAAGATCACTAACTAACTTATTGAGAGTTAAATCGTCAATGTGTATAAAGACTTTAAATAAAAAAAAAAAAAAGGTAAACAATAGACAAACAGACATATTTTGTACCGCCGTCTACACATCGATTGTCTATATAAAAATATCATATGATATTAATATTACCCCTCCGGGAGTGGATACACAGGTAGGGCGTGATGACGTGACACGACACGCCGCGCTCTCCTCCTCGCCCTCCTCCCTCCCTCCTTGCTCACCGGCTCCCTGGCTCCCTGATGCCTTGAGCCCTCGGCACGCCAGACCCCCTCGGCCACCTCCCGCTGCCTCGAGGAAGATGTCGGACCGTTCGGGGTTTCCTGCCCGGTGTTTGCTGCTGCCCACAGTGACTGTGTGCCTTCAGACTCCCTTGCAGCCTCCCACCGTCTCCCGTCTTCCACCATCTTGAGAGCGCTGGAGAACGCCGGATCCTCTGCAGTCTCTTACCTGCTGCTGGTCACTGCTTATAGTGAGTGCTTGGCTGGACTGGTCCTGTTTCCTGTCTCCCCCATTTTTCCTCTCCTGCTCTGGCTTTGATCGGCCGCTCCTGCCCACCTTGCCTGCCTCGCGTACTCTTCTGCCAGACCTGATGCCTCGCCTGCTCTTCTGCCGGACCTGATGCCTCGCCTGCTCTTCTGCCTGACATGATGTCCCTGCTCCCTCCCTGCGCTGGTGTCTTTCCCGGACCTTTGGTTGCTTTTGGTGGGTCCCTTGCCTCCCGCCCGGTCCCATTGGGTAAAGACGACGGACAAGTGAGAAAAAAGTGTCTGATATATTTTTTCCCTGCTCTCCCCTTTGCCTACATTATGTATTCCTTTGTGTGGCTCCGCTTCATACTATAGACTTTGGGATTCAGTATTTTTTGTGTGGTTCCGCTTTATACTAAAGACTTTAGTATTCGATATTTGAAGAAAGGGTAGCAAGGGGAATAAAGTAAAGGAGAGCAAAAAGAGAGCAAAAAAAAAAGGGGAAGTAAAATTAAAGGCTAAAATAAAATCAGTGTTGAAAGCAGAATAAATGCAGGTGTAAAAGAGAAAAGAAGAACAACAATAGAATACAAAGAAGGAGAGAAAAGAAAACTGAATGGGGTTTAATAATAAAAAAAAAAAAAAGGAAAATAAAGGAAAAAAAGGGAAAAAGGGGAGGAATAGATCTAATAAAAAAAAAAAAAGACAGGGAAAAAAAAAAAAAGAGAAAAAGGAGAAAAAAGGAGAGTGGAGAGAGGAAGAAAGGGAAAAAGGAAAAAAAAAGAAAAAGAAAAAAAAGATTTTTTTAAATCAAAATCAAAAAATATATTGAAAGGTGTCTTAAACGACCAATGGCTCCAAAGCGGCGGTCGATTGACTCTTCTGGAACAAAGCTGGGGTCTAAAACACCAGAGAGCAAAATCGATAAGTTCCTGAAATCCCCCTCCCTTAATGAAAAGGGCTTATTTAAAGGGAAAATGAGTATTAACCCTAAGAAAACTGTTAAAGCTCCCCAAGCGGAGGAATTTTTTGAGGATGGGCCACCAGAGGCAGGTCAGGAAGGAGGGGAGGAAAATCTGCTGTCGCGAAAAGAAATCGAACACGACCCCCTAGCCCTGGAAAAAATCTTGTGTGCTGTGAAAAATAATGGCACGCTAGTGCAGGGGATGTCCACTCAACTGGGGTCAATGCACAGTGACTTATCCTTAATAAGAGAGGATCTGGCAAAAATCCGTGATTGAGTTCTTAATGTGGAAAAGACGGTCGACTCTCTGCAATCTGATATGGATATGATAAAATCCAAGACTCTGTCTCTTGCTTCAGAAAATCACCTTCTACAAAATAAGCTGGAGGACTTGGAAAATAGATCAAGGCGGTATAATATCCGCATAGTTGGATTTCCAGAAGGAGTTGAAGGCCTGCAGCTAGCTGAACAACTTAAGGATGTGATTTTGAAAAACCTGAGCAGTGAACATTTCTCTCCTATGTTTCAAATAGAAAGAGCCCACAGGATTCCAGGGGGGAAACCCATTCCAGGAAGGCCGCCGCGAGTAATCTTAATGAAGCTGCTATTATCTATGGACAGGGACATGATACTGAGAAGAGCAAGAGAATGCTCACCTATTGACTACCAGGGCACTAAATTGTTATTTTTCCCCGATTTTGCTCGGCAGACTCAAGAAAAAAGAAGAAGTTTCATTGAGATAAAGAAACGCTTGGCGTCCAAGGACATTAAATACTCTCTACAGTAACCAGCGAAATTAAGAGTGATTTATAATGGGACTTCCCATTTTTTTTTTAAAACCACAAGCGCTGGATTGGATGGAGCAACTGGGCATATGAAACTTTTTGCAATGAAGTGATGGAGGGGATGGAGGGCGGATGGAACTAATGGGGGGCCCGAAGGTAGAGGTTTGCTGACTAGATCGGGCGGACCAATGGAGGGGGGAAGGGGGAGGGAGGGATGGAACCTACCTTGCAGGGAAAGGTTTTTTTTTTTCCTCTCTGTCTAACTGATGTCTATTATAATTGTCTCTTGGAACGTTAGAGGTCTTGGGAAAAGGGTTAAGAGGCAAGCTATTATGGATGCAATGAAAAGATATCTTCCTGCAATTATTTGCATATTGAAAACCCACCTCACTAAAGAGACCGTGACCCGTTTGACGACGGGATGGCACTCCCAGTCCTACCATTCCACTTTTAGTAGTGCCTCTAGGGGTGTATTGGTTCTGATTCATAATTCTATAGATTTTTCCTTAATAGAATCGTATATAGATGATCATGGTAGATTTATTTTTCTGTATGGCAGGCTCTATGGTTAAAGTTATATTTTCGACTTTTTCTATATATCTCCGCCATTTTCGATGAATCCACTTACCCAACTATTGTGTTTTTTGGAAAAGAAACCAGAATGTCGGCTTGTTCTGATGGGAGACTTTAACGCTGTTATGGATCCTAAAAAGGACAGACTGACTTTAGACGCAGATCGGGGAAGGAACATCTGTAATTCTCCACTGCCTCAGTTTTGTTTTGAAGTTGGACTGGTGGATATATGGGAATATGTTGGCAGAGGAAAGAAAGTATACTCCTGTGTTAGCAGGGGGCGTAGAGCAATGTCCAGGATTGATTTAGCACTTACCAATGAGAGTATTTTGAACAATATTAGAAAGATACGATACGGAGTAAGAACAGTTTCAGACCACTCACCTGTATCAATTGAGGTTCGCACTGGGGAGAATAAAGACAATAGGGGGCTTGGTTTTAAACCGAATCCATATTGGCTTACCATTATGGATAATTATCAGTCTACTAAATTACATGTATCCTCCTTTTGGGAGGTGAATCTCCCCTCTGCCAACATCAATTCAGTTTGGGATGCTCTGAAAGAATATCTGAGGGGGGTCCTTATAAGTGATATTACTGCTGCGAGGAGAACATTTAGGAAAAAAGAGGAGGACTTGGTTAAGATCGTGGCATCCACAACGGAGCGATTTATTAATCAATCTACTGAATATAATAAGGAAGAGATGCAGAAGGCTAGTTGCTCTCTGAAGGAATATGTAATTGAGAAAGCAAACCATAGATTATTTTTTAAGGGACAGAAGTATTTTTCAGAATCCGGACGCCCTGGTAAGCTTTTAGCTAGAATAATTGCACAACAGGATAAGAAAAAGAAAGCTATTACTTTGATTCGCAACCTAGATGGGGTAATTATATCAGACCCAGAGGGAATTAGAGATACCTTTCTGCAATATTTCTCGCAGATATATGGAGCCTCTCCTGGCTTGCCACCTGATCTGGCGAGGCAATTCCGATGCTAACGGAAGCCCCAAAAAATTTTTTGGAAAGAGAATTGTCTTTCTCGGAGATTCAAGAGGCCTTGAGGTCTATCTCTGGGAACTCATCGCCAGGGTCAGATGGTCTTCCGTATGAATTTTATCGCAAGTATAGTGATGCCATCCTCCCCCATTTACTGGAGGTGTTTTCTCAAGCATCACAGGGAGGGGTTCTGCCACAGTCTATGATGGAAGCCTTAATAGTTTTAATTCCCGAAAAAGATAAAGATCCGGTGGATTTGAGCTCATATAGACCAATCTCTTTAAAAGTTTTGGCTAAGAGGCTCTCCCGGGTCATGTCTTCTGTGATTCATCCAGATCAAAATGGCTTTATGCCAAAAAGGGGCACCCATCATAACCTGCATAGGTTTTTCACTAATATATAGTCTCCTGGGAGCGGCACCCGCTCTGTCCTGTTGTTGGATGCCACTAAAGCGTTCGACAGGGTCGAGTGGGTGTTTCTCTGGGAGGTTATGAAAAAAATGGGTTTCGGCCCCAAGTTTATGGCGATGGTCCAGTTGCTATATAAATGTTCTGTTGCCAGGATCAGGATTAACGATATGCTGACAGAGAGCTTTGTATTGGGAAGAGGTACTCGACAAGGATGTCCTCTCTGCCCTCTTTTATTTAATATCTATATCGAACCTCTCGCAGCTAGTATAAGTATAAATAAAAAAGAGGTAGAGTACACACAGCTAGGGTAGTGTGTGTACCCTGTAAATGACCACTTTTGGAGGCGCCAATCTGTCATAAGAAACAATTACAAAAGTGCGGTAATAGGAAACTTCAGATCATCATAGGTGCAAATAAGAGTAATAAAAGCAGTAATAAAAGCGGTAATAAAAGCAGGTTTAACTCACTTCACCCAGGAGGGTAATGTAGGATAAGCTCAATACACCTACATTAACACCTCCTGCGCCTGAGTCGTCTCTAGGAATGTCAGAAAGGACCCAGGCGCAGGAGATGTTAATGTAGGTGTATTGAGCTTATCCTACATTACCTCCTGGGTGAAGTGAGTTAAACCTGCTTATTACCGCTTTTATTACTGCTTTTATTACTCTTATTTGCACCTATGATGATCTGAAGTTTCCTATTACCGCACTTTTGTAATTGTTTCTTATGACAGATTGGCGCCTCCAAAAGTGGTCATTTACAGGGTACACGCACTACCCTAGCTGTGTGTACTCTACCTCTTTTTTATTTATACTTCTACCCACCCGACCTTGCTACAGGGAAGGTGTAACCACTGGCAGCCTGTCTTACGTTCATCTCACCTTCATATACTCATATATCCTGTCCAAATCCCATTGGCGCCCTGCCAAAGTTAACCTAAGGCTTCCATATCCAGGAGACCTATAGTGTTTAACACTCTGTTTTTGTTTCCCTCTGTTTCTGGCAGCTAGTATAAGGCAGGATTAGAGAGTGGCTGGTTTTGGAGTAATGGGGAAGCAGGACCGTATATCCCTATATGCAGATGATATCCTGTTTTTTATCCATCAAACAGAAAACACACTTCCTCGAATAATGGAATTAGTTAACTTATTTTCTTATTCCTCAGGTTTGGAGGTTAATTGGGAGAAGACCGCTCTGCAGACAAATTGCATGGATCTATGGGAGACTCTACCAATCGGTTACTGATCTCCGATTCAATAAAATACCTGGGTATAACAGTTTCTGCCAAAATTCAAGATTATTTACAACTCAACTTGTTTTCTTTACTGTCAAAGCTGAGATCTAAAATTAAGATATGGCAAAAAATTCTGCCCGCAAGAGCGGACAGAATTTCATTAATAAAAATGGTGGTGTTGCCCCAGATTCTTTATGTTCTTCGCAATTCGCCTATATGGATTGAAGACAAGTATTTTAGACTGATAGAGCGGATGATTAATGATCTACTATGGGGGAGGAAGCGTGTGAGATTAAAGGCACTCTATTTCTCTATGCCCTACAATCGGGGAGGTCTTAACCTCCCCTATTTTAGGGGTTATTTTATGGCCTCCCAACTTTGTTTTTTCAATGATTGGGAAAATAGCCATCTCTGCAGAAAATTGGTGAAAGATTCAGGTTTTCTGGATTTATTTACAGTATTAGAGTCCGATTATTTCATTAACATACAGACTGGCTATAAACCTTTCTGCAGAATGGCTACTAAAGCCTGGCTGGTTATAAAGAGCTGGTTTAAAATCAAGGCATCACTTATTTGTACTCCATTATGGCGGCAATACTGGAGGATGAAAAATATTCAGTATCTGAATCAGGTGGTTAAAGATTAGTAATGTCGCGAACATAAAATTTCGCGAACGGGCGAACCGGGCGAACCGCCATAGACTTCAATTGGCAGGCGAATTTTAATACCCACAGGGACTCTTTCTGGCCACAATAGTGATGGGAAAGTTGTTTCAAGGGGTCTAACACCTGGACTGTGGCATGCCGGAGGGGGATCTATGGCAAAACTCCCATGGAAAATTACGTAGTGGACGCAGAGTCGGGTTTTAATCCATAAAGGGCATAAATCAACTAACATTCCTAAATTGTTTGGAATAACGTGCTTTAAAACATCCAGTGTGTGTATACGATCAGGTATGATGTTGTATCGATCAGGTAGTGTAAGGGTTACGCCCGCTTCACTGACATTGACAGACCAAACTCCCCTTTTATTGCACCGCAAACAGTTTATTTGCACAACCGCAAACTCCCCATTTGCACAAGGTTGGATACCAAGTTAGCCACGTCCCGGTGATGTCATTGAAGGTTTCTTCCTCCACCCAGCCACGTACAACAACAAGGGTCCCCAAAAGGTGAATTGAATTGATTTTTCGAATGGGGAGATGGTTAAAAAAAACGCTGGCTCCCTCCCCTTTGTTTTAATCCACGGTCACTGCGTCTGCGCCGTGCAAATTAGTCTCACACCCTATATGAGTGTTATTTTCTGTAGTTCTCTTCTCATCAGTTTAATCCCTGTTACGTCCCCAATCTGGGGTCCATTTATTGAATTGATTTTTCGAACGGGGAGATGGTTAAAAAAACGCTGGCTCCCTCCACTCTGTTTTAATCCACGGTCACTGCGTCTGCGCCGTGCAATTTACTGTCACACCCGATATGAGTGGTATTTTCTGTAGTACTATTCTCATCAGTTTAATCCCTCTAACGTCCCCAATCTGGGGGCCATTTATTGAATAGATTTTTCGAACGGGGAGATGGTTAAAAAAACGCTGGCTCCCTCCACTCTGTTTGAATCCACGGTCACTGCGTCTGCACCGTGCAATTTACTGTCACACCCGATATGAGTGGTATTTTCTGTAGTACTATTCTCATCAGTTTAATACCTCTAAGGTCCCCGACTCCCCAATCTGGGGGCCATTTATTAACCAGTCCCCGACCGCCGTACGCAGGATTGCGTCCTGCGGGCGGCCGGGATCTTCTGTTTGGACGCGCCGGGGCGTCATCTCGCGAGACGCGAGAGTTCCTGTGAACGGTATTTTTACGCATTTTTCTTCTCACGCTTTAGGGCCCCTAAAATGCCAGGGCAGTATAAATACCCCACATGTGACCCCATTTTGGAAAGAAGACACCCCAAGGTATTCGCTGAGGGGCATAATGAGTTCATGAAAAATGTAACTTTTTGTCAAAAGTTAGCGGAAAGGGAGACTTTGTGAGAAAAAACAATAAAAAATCAATTTCCACTAACTTGTGCCAAAAAAAAAAATATTTTATGAACTCGCCATGCCCCTCATGGAATACCTAGGGTGTCTTCTTTCAAAAATGAGGTCACACGTGGGTATTTCTACTGCCCTGGCATTTAGGAGCCCTAAGCGTGAGAAGAAAAATGCGTAAAAATGCCCTCCTAAAAGGTACTCATTGGTTTTAGGGCCCCTTTGCGCATCTTGCCTGCAAAAAAGTGTCACACATGTGGTATCGCCGTACTCAGGAGAAGTAGGGCGATGTGTTTTAGGGTGTATTTTTACATATACCCATGCTGGGTGAGAGAAATATCTCTGTATATTGACAACTTTGAATAAAAAATTTAAAAAGTTGTCGTTTACAGCGATATTTCTCACGCAGTATGGGTATATGTAAAATACACCCCAAACCATGCCCTACTTCTCCTGAGTTCAGCGATACCATGAGTGACACTTTTGCAGCCAAATGCTAAAGGGCCCTAAAACCAATGAGTACCTTTAGAATTTCTGAGGCCATTTTTATGCATTTGGATTCTCACACTTTAGGGGCCCCTAAAATGCCAGGTGAGTATAAATACCCCACATGTGACCCCATTTTGGAAAGAAGACACTCCAAGGTATTCCGTGAGGGGCATGGTGAGTCCACAGAATTTTTATTTTTGGCACAAGTCAGCGGAAATTTTTTTTTTTTTTTTTTAATTTTGTTTTTACAAAGTCTCATATTCCACTAACTTGTGACAAAAATAAAATTTTACATGAACTCACCATACCCCTCACAGAATACCTTGAGGTGTCTTCTTTCCAAAATGGGGTCACATGTGAGGTATTTATACTGTCCTGGCATTTTAGGGGCCCCTAAAGGTGAGAAGAAGTCTGGAATCCAAATGCGTAAAAATGCCCTGTGAAATCCTAAACGTACTCTTTGGTTTTAGGGCCCCTTCGCACCCAGGCTGCAAAAAGTGGCACACATGTGGTATCGCCGTACTCAGGAGAAGTAGGGCAATGTGTTTTGGGGTGTATTTTATATATACCCATACTTTGTGTGAAAAATATCTCTGTAACGACAACTTTTAAAAAATTTTATACAAAGTTGACAATTTACAGAGATATTTCTCTCACCCAACATGGGTATATGTAAAAATACACCCCAAAACACATTGCCCTACTTCTCCTGAGTACGGCGATACCACATAAGTGCCGCTTTTGCAGCCTGAATGCAAGGCCCAAATTCAACGAGTACCTTTAGGTTTTACATGGCGGCTCACAATTTAGCCCGCCCAAAATGCCAGAACAGTAAACACACCCACAAATGACTCCATTTCGGAAAGTAGATACCCCAAGGTATTCACTGAGGGGCATAGTGAGTCCGTCTGATATTTATTTATTTTTTTGCCAGAAGTTATCAGAAATTGAAACTTTTTTTTTTTTTTTTTCTCAGAAAGTGTCATTTTCCGCTAACTTGTGAAAAAAAATGAAATGATACATGAACTCACCAAGCCCCTCCGCGAATACTTTGGGGTGTCTTCTTTCTAAAATGGTGTAATTTGGGGGATATTTATACTATCCTGGCATTCTAGCACCTGAAGAAACATGACAGGTGCTCAGAAAGTCAGAGCTGCTTCAAAATGCCGAAATTCACTTTTTTGCACCATAGTTTGTAAACGCTATAACTTTTACCCAAACCAATAAATATACACTTATTGGATTTTTTTTTATCAAAGACATGTAGAAAAATAAATTTAGAGAAAAATTTATATAGAAATTTTACAACAGAAAGTGAAAAATGTCATTTTTTTGCAAAAATTTCGGTAATTTTTGATTAATAGCAAAAAAAGTGAAAATGTCAGCAGCAATGAAATACCACCAAATGAAAGCTCTATTAGTGAGAAGAAAAGGAGGTAAAATTCATTTGGGTGGTAAGTTGTATGACGGAGCAATAAACGGTGAAAGTAGTGTAGTGCGGAATTGTAAAAAGTGGCCTGGTCATTAAGGGTGTTTAAGCTAGGGGGGCTGAAGTGGTTAAATAGATTTTCCGAACGAGGAGATGGTTAAAAAAACGCTGGCTCCCTCCACTCTGTTTTAAACCACGGTGACTGCGTCTGCGCCGGGCAATTTACTGTCACACCCGATATGAGTGGTATTTTCTGTAGTACTATTCTCATCAGTTTAATCCCTCTAACGTCCCCAATCTGGGGGCCATTTATTGAATTGATTTTTCGAACGGGGAGATGGTTAAAAAAACGCTGGCTCCCTCCACTCTGTTTGAATCCACGGTCACTGCGTCTGCGCCGTGCAATTTACTGTCACACCCGATATGAGTGGTATTTTCTGTAGTACTATTCTCATCAGTTTAATCCCTCTAACGTCCCCGACTCCCCAATCTGGGGGCCATTTATTAAATAGATTTTTCGAACGGGGAGATGGTTAAAAAAACGCTGGCTCCCTCCACTCTGTTTTAATCCACGGTCACTGCGTCTGCGCCGTGCAATTTTCTGTCACACCCGATATGTGTGGTATTTTCTGTAGTACTATTCTCATCAGTTTAATCCCTCTAACGTCCCCGACTCCCCAATCTGGGGGCCATTTATTAAATAGATTTTTCGAACGAGGAGATGGTTAAAAAAACGCTGGCTCCCTCCACTCTGTTTTAAACCACGGTGACTGCGTCTGCGCCGGGCAATTTACTGTCACACCCGATATGAGTGGTATTTTCTGTAGTACTATTCTCATCAGTTTAATCCCTCTAACGACCCCAATCTGGGGGCCATTTATTGAATAGATTTTTCGAACGGGGAGATGGTTAAAAAAACGCTGGCTCCCTCCACTCTGTTTTAAACCACGGTCACTGCGTCTGCGCCGTGCAATTTACTGTCACACCCAATATGAGTGGTATTTTCTGTAGTACTATTCTCATCAGTTTAATCCCTGTTACGTCCCATATCAGGGATTGCCTTTTGTGAAAAAAAATTTAGGCCGGGTACCTTCGACTGCCTTCACAGTGACAGACCAAACACTCATACACTAAACTGAATTGATTTAAGGAACCGGGAGATGGAAAAAGCAGCTTGGTCGGTCCTCTTACTCCCAAATTGGGGCACTGCGCGTGCACAGAGCAATGTGCTGTGTCACCCTATATGAGTGGTGTCTTAACTAGTACTATTCCTATCAGTTTAATCCCTGTTACGGACCCTATCCGGTCGAATTGATTAACCATTGTCGAATTAGCGAACCATTACGACATCATGAAATAATTTAGTTCTGAGCTCTGTACTTGCTTTGTATTGGAATTGATGGGGATTTTTTAATTGCCTGCATCATTTCTAATAAACTATTAAGAGACTTTATTATGATTTTTTATTTTATGTATTAAAAACCCATACAACATATAAAAAAAAGGTAAATTAATGTTTTTCTATGAAATATTATCCAGCCGTCCGATCGCTTTTGGTCTGACCATAATGAAGCAACGGCCTTATCATCTGGGGTGTGGCAACATTGCCAACACACTTATAGAGGTGATGATGATTGCTTCATTGTGATACGCAAGCCCCTTCACCACAACAAGGTAACGATCACGAAGGGGAATTGACACTTGTATGTGCCTTTTTTTTTTGGTTTGTTTTTGCAGCCACAGTGCTGCACCATAGGACAGAAAAATTAGGCATGTACATATGCCTGAAAAATAATGGCACTGTTGCAGCCGCTATTGTAGCAGCGGCAGGAAAAATTGATGTTTTCCAGGCAGAAAAGTGACTAAAACATTGCGGCTTGAACCCTAGTTGGTGGTGGAGAATTCACGAAAGTCATTCGGTATGCAGACATTAAATACAGCAGCGTGGGGACCATTTTGAGGCCAAGGCATGTAATCAGGCCTTTTGTTAGTCAAATGTATCCCCCACTGTCAGTCCCTTCGGGATCCATGCCTCATTCATCTTTATGAAGGTGAGGTAATCAACACTTTTTTGACCGAGACGACTTCTCTTGTCAGTGACAATGCCTCCTGCTGCACTGAAGGTCCTTTCTGACAGGACACTTGAAGCAGGGCAGGCCAGAAGTTCTATCGCGAACAGGGATAGCTCAGGCCACAGGTCAAGCCTGCACACCCAGTAGTGATGGGGTTCATTGCTCCTCAGAGTGTCGATATCTGCTGTTAAGGCGAGGTAGTCTGCTACCTGTCGGTCGAGTCGTTCTCTAAGGCTGGATCCCGAAGGGCTGTGGCGATGAGTAGGACTGAAAAAAGCTCCGCATGTCCTCCATCAACAACACATCTGTAAATCGTCCAGTCCTTGCCGCCGTGGTAGGAGGAGGATTACACTCACCTCTTCCCCTGTTAGATTCCCGCTGTGCTGTGACATCCCCTTATAAGCTGTGTAAAGCATATTTTTAGTTTGGTTTTGAACTGCTGCATCCTTTCCGACTTTCGGTAATTTGGTAACATTTCTGCCACTTTCTGCTTATACTGAGGGTCTAGTAGCGTGGCCACCCAGTACAGATCGTTCTCCTTTATCCTTTTTATACGTGGGTCCCTCAACAGACATGAAAGCATGAAAGACCCCATTTGAACAAGGTTGGATGCAGAGCTACTCATTTCCCGTTCCTCGTCCTCACTGATGTCATTGACGGTCTGTTCTTCCCCACAGCCACGTACAACACCATGGGTCCCAGATAGGTGACAACAACGAGCACCCTGGGGTGCCTGCTGTGGTTGGTTTTCCTCCTCCTCAAAGCCGCCACATTCCTCCTCTGACTCCTCTTCCTCATACTCCTCTTCCAGCGTTGCTGCAGGTCCGGCAAGCGATGATGACAAGGCTGTTTCTGGTGGTGATGGTAACCACAACTCTTCCTCTTCCTCTTCACGCTCATCTACAGCCTGATCCAGAACTCTTCGCAGGGCACGCTCCAGGAAGAGAACAAATGGGATGTGGTTGCTGATGGTCCCTTCGGTGCGACTGACTAGGTTTGACAGTTCCTCAAAAGGACGCATGAGCCTACAGGCATTGCGCATGAGTGTCCAGTAACGTGGCAAAAAGATTCCCAGCTCCTAGCACCCCGGTCATACAAATACTCGTTGACAGCTTTTTCTTGTTGGAGCAGGCGGTCGAACATTAGGAGTGTTGAATTCCAACGTGTCGGGCTGTCGCATATCAAGCGCCTCAGTGGCATGTTGTTTCGCAGCTGAATATCGGAAAAGTGCGCCATGGCCATGTAGGAACGCCTGAAATGGCCACACACCTTCCTGGCCTGCTTGAGGACGTCCTGTAAGCCTGGGTACTTAGACACAAAACATTGTACGATGAGATTCAACACATGTGCCATGCACGGCACATGTGACAACTTGCCCAAATTTAATGCCGTCAACAGATTGCTTCCATTGTCACACACCACTTTGCCGATCTCCAGTTGGTGCGGGGTCAGCCACTGATCCACCTGTGCGTTCAGGGCGGACAGGAGTGCTGGTCCTGTGTGGCTCTCTGCTTTCAGGCAAGTCAACCCCAAGTTAACGTGACACTGTCGTATCTGGGATGTGGAATAGCCCCTGGGGAGCTGGGGGGAATCAGTTGATGTGCAGCCAGACGCCGCAGCAGAAGAGGACTCAACCGAGGAGGATATCGAAGAGGATGGAGTAGGAGTAGAGGAGGTGGCAGTAGGTCTGCCTGCAAGTCGTGGTGGTGTCACCAACTCCGCTGCGGAGCCACGCATTCCATGCTTGTCAGCCGTCAGCAGGTTGACCCAATGCGCAGTATACATGATATACCTGCCCTGACCGTGCTTTGCAGACCAGGTATCAGTGGTCAGATGGACCCTTGCCCCAACACTGTATGCCAGAGATGCCATGACTTCCTTTTCAATGACATGGTAGAGGTTTGGGATTGCCTTTTTTGAAAAAAAAATTCGTACGGGTACCTTCCACTGTGGTGTCCCAATAGCGACAAATTTTTTGAAGGCCTCAGACTCTACCAGCTGGTATGGTAAAAGCTGGCGGGCTAAGAGTTCCATCAAGCCAGCTGTCAGTCACCGGGCAAGGGGGTGACTTTGTGACATTGGCTTCTTATGCTCAAACATGTCCTTGACAGACACCTGACTGTGGGCAGATGAGCAGGAACTGCTGAAGGTGAGGGATGGAGTGGCGGGTGGTTGAGAGGGGGCAGGGAGGACAGCAGTGGTTGACGTGGCTGAAGATGCTGGACCAGGAGGAGCATGGTGGCTTTGAGTTTGTGTGCTGCTTGTACTCATGTGTTGATCCCATAGGCGTTTGTGATGTGAGATCATGTGCCTTCGCAAAGCAGTTGTACCAAGGTGGGTGTTGGACTTCCCACGACTCAGTTTCTTTTGGCACAGGTTGCAAATGGCATTGCTTTTATCAGAGGCAGACACACAAAAAAAATGCCACACTGCTGAGCATTGCAATGACGGCATTCTGGTGGTGGCAACAGCATGCGTTGACTGGCGTGCTGTCTGGCTGACCCCAGGTGCCGATACATGCTGTCTGACTGTGCCACTAACTCCTTGCGACGACCTCCCCCTGCTTCCAACTCGTCTCCTCATTCTCTCTGTCTCCCGTTCAGAACTTTCCCCCTCTTCTTCTCTTCGAGCAGGCACCCACGTGGCATCCGTGGACACATCGTCATCATCAACCGCTTCACTTGTATCTGACACCTCAGCAAAGTAAGCAGCAGCGGGTACAACATCATCATCATCATCATCACACTGTACGTCCATGTGTGAAATCCTGCCTGACTGAGACATATCCCCGTAATCTACATCATCTGGCAATAATGGTTGCGCATCACTAATTGAATCCAACTGATGTGTAAATAACTCCTCTGACGGATCAAGTGAAGCGGCTGTGGTGGCTGTGCTGGTAGTGGTGGTGGTGGCGACGGGCGGGTGCGTGGTAACTTGAGAGCAGGTGACCGAAGCTGAGCTGGAGGAGGATGGTGCGTCAAGGTTCTTAGCGGAAGCTGTTGAAGATTGGGTGTCCTGTCTAAGCCAGTCAACTACGTCCTAAGAATTTTTCGGGTTCAGGGTACGTGGCCTCTGAAAACTGGGCATTATTCCAGGGACAGTGGAAATCACAGCACCACGACCACGATGGCCCATGCGGGGTGGCCTGTCTCTGCCTGTCATTTTTTTTTTAGATAAGTGGTACTACGCGTGCTAGGTACTGTGCCACCCGGTATGAGTGGTTGGCACTGGCAGTGGGCACACTACAGTCTGTGGAAGTGGGCCTGACACACACTGGCAGCAGGCAAGCAACTGAAATTAGACTACTGTCTAAAAATTAAATGCCTTATTTATCGGCAAGCTCCTGTGCCACCCGGTATCAGTGGTTGGCAATGGCAGTGGGCACACTACAGTCAGTGGAAGCGGGCCTGACATACACTGGCAGCAGGCAAGCAACTGAATTTAGACTACTGTCTAAAAATTAAATGTCTTATTTATCGGCAAGCTACTGTGCCACCCGGTATCAGTGGTTGGCAATGGCAGTGGGCACACTACAGTCAGTGGAAGCGGGCCTGACATACACTGGCAGCAGGCAAGCAACTGAATTTAGACTACTGTCTAAAAATTAAATGTCTTATTTATCGGCAAGCTACTGTGCCACCCGGTATCAGTGGTTGGCACTCGCAGTGGGCACACTACAGTCAGTGGAAGCGGGCCTGACACACACTGGCAGCAGGCAAGCAACTGAATTTAGACTACTGTCTAAAAATGAAATGCCTTATTTATCGGCAAGCTACTGTGCCACCTGGTATCAGTGGTTGGCACTGGCAGTGGGCACACTACAGTCAGTGGAAGAGGGCCTGACACACACTGGCAGCAGGCAAGCAACTGAATTTAGACTACTGTCTAAAAATTAAATGCCTTATTTATCGGCAAGCTACTGTGCCACCCGGTATCAGTGGTTGGCACTGGCAGTGGGCACACTACAGTCAGTGGAAGCGGGCCAGACACAAACTGGCAGCAGGCAAGCAACTGAATTTAGACTACTGTCTAAAAATTAAATGCCTTATTTATCGGCAAGCTACTGTGCCACCCGGTAGCAGTGGTTGGCACTGGCAGTGGGCACACTACAGTCAGTGGAAGAGGGCCTGACACACACTGGCAGCAGGCAAGCAACTGAATTTAGACTACTGTCTAAAAATTTAATGCCTTATTTATCGGCAAGCTACTGTGCCACCCGGTATCAGTGGTTGGCACTGGCAGTGGGCACACTACAGTCAGTGGAAGAGGGCCTGACACACACTGGCAGCAGGCAAGCAACTAAATTTAGACTACTGTCTAAAAATTAAATGCCTTATTTATCGGCAAGCTACTGTGCCACCCGGTATCAGTGGTTGGCACTGGCAGTGGGCACACTACAGTCAGTGGAAGAGGGCCTGACACACACTGGCAGCAGGCAAGCAACTGAATTTAGACTACTGTCTTAAAATTAAATGCCTTATTTATCGGCAAGCTACTGTGCCACCCGGTATCAGTGGTTGGCACTCGCAGTGGGCACACTACAGTCAGTGGAAGAGGGCCTGACACACACTGGCAGCAGGCAAGCAACTGAATTTAGACTACTGTCTAAAAATTAAATGCCTTATTTATCGGCAAGCTACTGTGCCACCCGGTATCAGTGGTTGGCACCAGGGCCGGACTGGGGATAAAAACCAGCCCTGGAAAAAGTTGCATACCAGCCCCACAGTACTGCGTCATTATTTACTTGTTTATAAAACATGTGTATTTTAAAACATGTGTGTAAACAAGAATATGAACTTTGCCCCACAATAGATCTTTTTTAGAACCCCCAATGTTCATATTATCACAGTAGACCAACTTTTCCCAACCAGGATGCCTCCAGCCGTTGCAAAATTACAACTCTCAGCATGCCCAGACATGTTATGGTTGATCTGTGGATGACACTGTCATGGGGGATCTGTGGATGGCACACTGTTATGGTTGATCTGTGGATGACACTGTCATGGGGGATCTGTGGGTGACACTGTTATGGGGGATCTGTGGATGACACTGTTATGGGGGGATCTGTGGATGACACACTGTTATGGGGGATCTGTGGATGACACTGTTATGGGGGATCTGTGGATGACACAATGTTATGGAGGATCTGTGGATGACCCTGTTATGGGGGATCTGTGGATGACACTGTTATGGGGGATCTGTGGATGACGCTGTTATGGGGGATCTGTAGATGGCACTGTTATGGGGGATCTGTGGATGACACTGTTATGGGGGATCTGTGGATGACACTATTATGGGGGATCTGTGGATGACTCTGTTATGGGGGATCTGTGGCTGACACTGTTATGGGGGGATCTGTGGATGACACACTGTTATGGGGGATCTGTGGATGACACTATTATGGGGGATCTGTGAATAACACTGTTATGGGGGATCTGTGGATGACACTGTTATGAAGATCTGTGGAGGACACACTGTTATGGGGGATCTGTGGATGACACTGTTATGGGGGATCTGTGGATTTCACATTGTTATGGGGGATCTGTGGATGACACACTGTTATGGGGGATCTGTGGATGACACACTGTTATGGGGGATCTGTGGATGACACTGTTATGGGGGATCTGTGGATGACACTGTTATGGGGGATCTGTGGATGACACTGTTATGGAGATCTGTGGATGACACTGTTATGGAGATCTGTGGATGACACTGTTATGGGGATCTGTGGATGACACACTGTTATGGGGATCTGTGGATGACACTGTTATGGGGGATCTGTGGATGACACTGTTATGGGGGATCTGTGGATGACACTGTTATGGAGATCTGTGGATGACACTGTTATGGAGATCTGTGGATGACACTGTTATGGGGATCTGTGGATGACACTGTTATGGGGGATCTGTGGATGACACTGTTATGGGGGATCTGTGGAGCCATAGCTCCATCCCCTGCCCCTATTATAGTCAATGGGGATAGAGCAACAGCACGGCAGTGCACGGGTACTTGCGGCATGGCGGAACCGGTGGTGAACAGCCCGGATAGGCCGGATAGCTGTGCCGCAGGTGTGAAAGTACCCCCATAACAGTGTGTCATCCACAGATCCCCCATAACAGTGTGTCATCCACAAATCCCCCACAACAGTGTCATCCACTGATCTCCCATAACAGTGTGTCATGCACAGATCTCCATAACAGTGCGTCATCCACAGATCCCCCATAACAGTGCCATCCACAGATACCCCATAACAGTGTCATCCACAGATCCCCCATAACAGTGTCATCCACAGATCCCCCATAACAGTGTGTCATCCACAGATCCCCCATAACAGTGTCATCCACAGATCCCCCATAACAGTGTGTCATCCACAGATCCCCCATAACAGTGCGTCATTTGCACTTATCACATGTATTAATTGTAAAAGGAAGGCTGCCTTATACTGTGAGGCAGGATGGAATCATGGCAGCGGCCAGCAACAGTCACTTACTTGATGATGGATTGGTGAAGATTAATAAATAATTCTTCTAGTCTTTGGGGGCTGGGGCAGGGGCCAGTGGACACAGGGCCTCAGCATACCACCTCACACTAGACCAGCTATCTAGCAGGGAACTGCAGCACGCGAGGCACGTCTTGAGCGGCGCCACACACAGCCCCTGACCTCTCTGTGCTGTGTCTCTGCCGGGTACGACTCACTGGGACTCCGCCCCCCCCCCCATGTGGATGAATGAAGATGTCTGCTCTGCAGCGGCCGCCCCGCCCCCAGCGCCTGCAGCCACACCAGCCAGGTATTACTGCACGGCCGGGGGCCGCCGCCGGGCACGGCCATCAGCAGCAGTAAGTAAGGGGCCAGCCACAGCCGACCCGGCAGCCAGAAACACAGGGGAGAGCAGAGCGGTCACTGCAGGCGCAGAAGGCATGATCACATGAGACAGCCTGAGCCTCCTCACAGGTCGGCCGGCCGTGCGGCAGTCAGGGTTACCGGCCTACCGGGAATTTTCCCGGTATCCCGGTAGGCCAGTCCGGCCCTGGTTGGCACTGGCAGTGGGCACACTACAGTCAGTGGAAGTGGGCCTGACACACACTAGCAGCAGGCAAGCAACTGAAATTACACTAAAGTGTAAAAATTAAATGCCTTTTTTTATGCAAAGTACTGTGCCACACGGGATGACAGGGGTGGGCACTGGCAGTGGGCACACTACAGTCAGTGGAAGTCGGCCTGACACACACTGGCAGCAGGCAAGCAACTGAAATTACACTAAAGTGTAAAAATTAAATGCCTTTTTATGCAAAGTCCTGTGCCAGCCGGTATGAGTGGTGGGCACTGGCAGTGGGCACACTACAGTCAGTGGAAGTCAGCCTGACACACACTGGCAGGCAACTAACCTTAGATTAATGTGTAAAAATTAAGTGCCTTTTTTTTATGCAAAGTCCTGTGCCACACGGGATGACAGGGGTGGGCACTGGCAGTGGGCACACTACAGTCAGTGGAAGTGGGCCTGACACACACTAGCAGCAGGCAAGCAGCTGAAATTACACTAAAGTGTAAAAATTAAATGCCTTTTTTATGCAAAGTCCTGTGCCAGCCGGTATGAGTGGTGGGCACTGGCAGTGTGCACACTACAGTCAGTGGAAGTCAGCCTGACACACACTGGCAGGCAACTAACCTTAGATTAAAGTGTAAAAATTAAGTGCCTTTTTTTTATGCAAAATCCAGTGCGACACGGGATGACAGGGGTGGGCACTGGCAGTGGGCACACTACAGTCAGTTGAAGTCGGCCTGACACACACTAGCAGCAGGCAAGCAGCTGAAATTACACTAAAGTGTAAAAATGAAATGCCTTTTTATGCAAAGTCCTGTGCCAGCCGGTATGAGTGGTGGGCACTGGCAGTGTGCACACTACAGTCAGTGGAAGTCAGCCTGACACACACTGGCAGGCAACTAACCTTAGATTAAAGTGTAAAAATTAAGTGCCTTTTTTTATGCAAAGTCCTGTGCCACACGGGATCACAGGGGTGGGCACTGGCAGTGGGCACACTGCAGTCAGTGGAAGTGGGCCTGACACACACTAGCAGCAGGCAAGCAGCTGAAATTACACTAAAGTGTAAAAATTAAATGCCTTTTTTATGCAAAGTCCTGTGCCAGCCGGTATGAGTGGTGGGCACTGGCAGTGGGCACACTACATTCAGTGGAAGTCAGCCTGACACACACTGGCAGGCAACTAAACTTAGATTAAAGTGTAAAAATTAAGTGCCTTTTTTTTATGCAAAGTCCTGTGCCACACGGGATGACAGGGGTGGGCACTGGCAGTGGGCACACTACAGTCAGTTGAAGTCGGCCTGACACACACTAGCAGCAGGCAAGCAGCTGAAATTACACTAAAGTGTAAAAATTAAATGCCTTTTTTATCCAAAGTCCTGTGCCAGCCGGTATGAGTGGTGGGCACTGGCAGTGTGCACACTACAGTCAGTGGAAGTCAGCCTGACACACACTGGCAGGCAACTAACCTTAGATTAAAGTGTAAAAATTAAGTGCCTTTTTTTATGCAAAGTCCTGTGCCACACGGGATCACAGGGGTGGGCACTGGCAGTGGGCACACTGCAGTCAGTGGAAGTGGGCCTGACACACACTAGCAGCAGGCAAGCAGCTGAAATTACACTAAAGTGTAAAAATTAAATGCCTTTTTTATGCAAAGTCCTGTGCCAGCCGGTATGAGTGGTGGGCACTGGCAGTGGGCACACTACATTCAGTGGAAGTCAGCCTGACACACACTGGCAGGCAACTAACCTTAAATTAAAGTGTATAAATTAAGTGCCTTTTTTTTATGCAAAGTCCTGTGCCACACGGGATGACAGTGGTGGGCACTGGCAGTGGGCACACTACAGTCAGTTGAAGTCGGCCTGACACACACTAGCAGCAGGCAAGCAGCTGAAATTACACTAAGGTGTAAAAATTAAATGCCTTTTTGATGCAAAGTCCTGTGCCAGCCGGTATGAGATGTGGGCACTGGCAGTGGGCAAACTACAGTCAGTGGAAGTCAGCCTGACACACACTGGCAGGCAACTAACCTTAGATTAAAGTGTAAAAATTAAGTGCCTTTTTTTTATGCAAAGTCCTGTGCCACACGGGATGACAGGGGTGGGCACTGGCAGTGGGCACACTACAGTCAGTTGAAGTCGGCCTGACACAGACTAGCAGCAGGCAAGCAGCTGGAATTACACTAAAGTGTAAAAATTAAATGCCTTTTTTATGCAAAGTCCTGTGCCAGCCGGTATGAGTGGTGGGCACTGGCAGTGGGCACACTACAGTCAGTGGAAGTCAGCCTGACACACGCTGGCAGGCAACTAACCTTAGATTAAAGTGTAAAAATTAAGTGCCTTTTTTTTATGCAAAGTCCTGTGCCACACGGGATGACAGGGGTGGGCACTGGCAGTGGGCACACTACAGTCAGTTGAAGTCGGCCTGACACACACTAGCAGCAGGCAAGCAGGTGAAATTACACTAAAGTGTAAAAATTAAATGCCTTTTTTATGCAAAGTCCCGTGCCAGCCGGTATGAGTGGTGGGCACTGGCAGTGGGCACACTACAGTCAGTGGAAGTCAGCCTGACACACACTGGCAGGCAACTAACCTTAGATTAAAGTGTAAAAATTAAGTGCCTTTTTTTATGCAAAGTCCTGTGCCACACGGGATCACAGGGGTGGGCACTGGCAGTGGGCACACTACAGTCAGTTGAAGTCGGCCTGACACACACTAGCAGCAGGCAAGCAGCTGAAATTACACTAAAGTGTAATAATTAAATGCCTTTTTTATGCAAAGTCCTGTGCCAGCCGGTATGAGTGGTGGGCACTGGCAGTGGGCACACTACAGTCAGTGGAAGTCAGCCTGACACACACTGGCAGGCAACTAACCTTAGATTAAAGTGTAAAAATTAAGTGCCTTTTTATGCAAAGTCCTGTGCCACACGGGATGACAGGGGTGGGCACTGGCAGTGGGCACACTACAGTCAGTTGAAGTCGGCCTGACACACACTAGCAGCAGGCAAGCAGCTGAAATTACACTAAAGTGTAAAAATTAAATGCCTTTTATGCAAAGTCCTGTGCCAGCCGGTATGAGTTGTTGGGCACACTACAGTCAGTGGAAGTCAGCCTGACACACACTGGCAGGCAACTAACCTTAGATTAAAGTGTAAAAATTAAATGCCTTTTTTGATGCAAAGTCCTGTGCCACACGGGATGACAGGGGTGGGCACTGGCAGTGGGCACACTACAGCCTGTGGGCCTGCAGCTCCTCACACACAGGTAGGCCAGACAACTGCAATATGTATATAAAGGAAAAAAAAAAGCAGACTAATGTTGCAGCCCTAAAAAGGGCTTTTTGATGTGCTGTCAGGACGCTGTCCTTACAGCAGAGATCAGATGAGTCTTTCAGGACTGGAGTGGACACTGAATTCACTAGCCTAGCTATCGATTTCCCAATTAAATCAGCAGCAACTACACTCTCCCTCCTCTCACTAAGACTGCAGCTTCAGAATGAATCTAAAATGGATGCTGTGCAGGAGGTGGGAGGGTCTGGGAGGGAGAGTATGCTGCTGATTGGCTAGAATGTGTCTGCTGACTGGGAGGTACAGGGTCAAAGTTTGCTCAATGATGATGTATAGGGGGCGGACCGAACATCGCATGTGTTCGCCCGTTGAGGCGAACGCGAACAAGCTATGTTCGCCGGGAACTGTTCGCCGGCGGATAGTTCGGCCATCTCTATTAAAGATGGGCAAATCCTGTCTCTTATGGAGCTAAAACAAAAGGTACATGTAGGTGAGGTGGCTTGGTATGCATGTTTTCAACTGAAGTCGGCACTTCTTAGTATTACCGATAGTCATTTACTTAATGTAGACACTCCTGAATTTTTGCACAATTTGATTTCTAAGAAAGGTGGTATGAAAATTAAATTACCACACTGTTATAGACACTTGATGAATTCTGTAACTCTGTTGTTTTTATAGATTGTATTTTTTTGAGATGACTAAAATAAAAATTTAAAGAAGAAAAAAATATTACCCCTCCGGGGAACAATTTAAATAAAAATTAATAAACAGTTTTAAATTTTTGTTTAAAAAGGTGTCCAACAAAGGGGTTATTTGGTATGATCTTTTTAGACAACAGGTTGCTACAGGTGCGGCCAAACTATTTTTCCTTATTTTATAGTAAATTGTCTTTTACACAATAAAAGCATTATTGAACCAAAAACAATTTATGTTTTACTGTCTCCATATTTTGATAGTCAAATTATTGATTTTATGTGGCAATTGTCTAATGGTTGGGTCTCATTCTTAGCAGAATGCACTGACTGATTGTTACTATTTTGGGGGGGCATATGCCTCTTTAGCTAGCTTGGTGTTGCGCTTTTAGTGATGTTAGGTTGAATAAATTCATATTTTTGTTTAATTTTATTAAAAAAGGCAATATTATGGAAAGCTTTTCTCACAAAAAGGTTTAATAGCAAGCAATCATAAAGTCATATGGAAAACACTTAAATGTTCCAGCAATTATTATCAGAAACTGATTATCATGGGTTCGCTTAATAATACTAAATCCAGCAAAAACAAAAAAACCCTTATTAAAACTTCACGTTTATTCCAATCATAGATATAAAAAAAAATGAGAGAATCCTTCTCTTCTCAATATATACTTATTACTCAAATAACACACAGTAGATAATTATCCTATCGATGTACGTTACGGTCATATAGTGTTAGATATAGAGATATAGATCCTAATTTACTCTACAATATATATATGTTGGCAAGGGGGAGGTCACTTTCCCTATATCACTCTCTCCTCTTTCCTTTGCCCAGGGATGGCCCCTGATGGTGGGGACTCCCTGTCCTCGAACCTATACCTATCTTCCCCTGACTATTTCCTTGGGGGGAGGGGGGGGAGGCTCAGATCTAAAGACGGCATAACAGAAGAAATACAAGTAATACAGAAATGAATCTGATCTCTTGATCAGAGATATCACAGATCATGTACAGATACACCTGATAATTTGATCATGCCAAGGGGAGTGTCGATTATCACATTAGCTCTCAGGTAAGGGACCAAGACCAATCATGCTTTTTCCACCCTACAATGTAATAAGATAAAGGTCAGTATGCACATGTATACGTGTTAGGCTTGATGCCACCTAAGTAAGTAATCTCACCTATTGAGCCCTTTATTGCACTGATATTAGTTTTTTGACTGGGTGTGCATACTGACCTTTATCTTACTACATTGTAGGGTGGAAAAAGTATGATTGGTGTTGGTCCCTTACCTGAGAGCTGATATGATAATCGACACTCCCCTTGGCATGATCAAATTATCAGGTGTATCTGTATATGATCTGTGATATCTCTGATCAAGAGATCAGATTAATTTCTGTATTACTTCTTCTGTTATGCCCTCTATAACATCAGGGGCGGACTGGGCCGGGTGGCATGTGGGCCCCTCTGTTGCCTCAGTAACCGGGCCCCGTAGTGTTACCCGGGCCCCTCTGTTGCCTCTGTAAACGGGCCCCGCAGTGTTACCCAGGGCCGGCCTTTGGGGTGTACATGTGCCCTGCCGCGGCCCTGGTGACAAGTGGGGGCGGCCGGCGGCAGGGCACAGGGAGATGAACCCTTCCACTGTGGAAGCGTTCATCTCCATAGTCATCTGTTTCGCCGTCCTCAGGACGGCTATACAGATGTCTGTGCTGCGGCAGAGCAGGGAGAGGCCAGTGCAGGCGGCGCGATGACGTCATC
Source organism: Bufotes viridis (assembly GCA_033119425.1). Lineage (NCBI taxonomy): Eukaryota > Metazoa > Chordata > Amphibia > Anura > Bufonidae > Bufotes > Bufotes viridis. The sequence continues at coordinate 370,405,545 of CM065590.1, read as the reverse complement.
GCGCCGCCGGAGCGGTACAGCGAGGGACACAGGCCGGAAGATGGTAAGTATAAGTGTTTTTTGTTTGTTGGGTTTTTTTTGGGGGGGCTACTGGCACATAAGGTGAGGGGGATTCTACTGGCACATGATAAGGTGAGGGGGAATCTACTGGCACATGATAAGGTGAGGGGGGGAATCTACTGGCACATGATAAGGTGAGGGGGGAATCTACTGGCACATGATAAGGTGAGGGGGGGGATCTACTGACACATGATAAGGTGAGGGGGATTCTACTGGCACATTGGCACATGATAAGGTAAGGGGGATTCTACTGGCACATGATAAGGTGAGGGGGGATTCTACTTGCACATGATAAGGTGAGGGGGGGATTCTACGGGCTACTGGCACATAAGGGGGGTCTACTGGCACATAAGGGGGGACTACTGACACATAAGGGGGGCTACTGGCACATAAGGGGGGCTACTGGCACATAAGGAGGGCTACTGGCACATAAGGTGGGCTACTGGCACATAAGGGGCGGTCTACTGGCACGTAAGGGGGGACTACTGGCACATAAGGGGGGCTACTGGCATATAAGGGGGACTACTGGCACATAAGGGGGGCTACTGGCACATAAGGGGTGCTACTGGCACATAAGGAGGGCTACTGGCACATGGGGGGGCTACTTGCACATAAGGGGGGCTACTGGCACATATGGGGGGCTACTGGCACATAAGGGGGGCTACTGGCACATAAGGGGGGGCTACTGGCACATAAAGGGGTGCTACTGGCACATGGGGGGCTACTGGCACATAAGGGGGGCTACTGGCACATAAGGGGGACGGCTACTGGCACATAAGGGAGGCTACTGGCACATAAGCTGGGGGGGCTACTGGCACATAAGGGGGGGGGGGCTGTGAGCGCTGTGAGTGGCCAACATCTATCCTCTCCGCAATGCTCAGCCTCCTGTGACAGATCAGGAGAGTGGCGGTGTGGGGGTGGAGATAGCTGTCAATGCTGTCAAAGGAGTCTGTGCTCTCCTCCCGCAGCTCCCCGCCCAGCCTCTTGTGACAGCGAATCAGGAAGTAGAGGGGGCTCAGTGGGCCTCTGGGTGTTACTTGCCCCCTGGGCCAAAAGTTGCCAGTCAGCCCCTGTATAACATTATAAAGAACCTCCTGAGGAACCCTGTTGAAACAGGGAGAAACGCATCAAGGCCAATAGAGGCAACTTTAATTGATAAATAAGTGCCTAAATTAATACCTATGCAGAATATCGCTGTGTTAAATGTATTATAAGTAAATCCGGTAGATGTACATCTTTGGATCTGAGCCTCTCCCCCCCCCCCGGGAAATAGTGAAGGGAAGATAGGTACAGGTTCGAGGACAGGGAGTCCCCTACATCAGGGGCCATCCCTGGGCAAAGGAAAGAGGAGGGAGTGATATAGGGAAAGTGACCTCCCCCCTTGCCAACAGATATATATTGTAGAATAAATTAGGATCTATATCTAACACTATATGGCCGCGACGTATATCGATAGGATAATTATCTATTGTGTGTTATTTGAGTAATATATATGTATTGAGAAGAGTAGGATTTTTTTTTATATCTATGATTGGAATAAACGTGAAGTTTTAATGTGGGTTTTTTGTTTTTGCTGGATTTAGTAAAGTCATATGCACCACAAATTAAAGGTTTAATAAGAGTTGCAAATAATGTTCTTTTTTATTTTTTTTCAAACAGGAATGAAGACATTGAAGGCCAAATTGGCCAAACTGCAAAGGGCGCATCTCCATGATATGCGGGCCTTTCATGAGCGATTGAAGGCCATGGAGGAGAGGCAACGCAAGGCCATGAAGGGAGTGCATGAGATGATCATGCTTTTGGAAAAATTGCCTTAATTTAATTTATTCTTTTTCTACTAAGTTATATAAATCGTTTGTACAGTTATAATGTGTATTGTGTTTTTTCTAATATTGCTCGGTTTTACTGTAATAGCTCGGCCTAAATCAGCCAGAACTGACAGCAGCCGGTAAATATATGTCAAATACATGGCAGTGTGGGGGCAAAAATTAGGCATTCACAGACTACAGAAGTAAGTGTCAGCCATTACAGGCCTCAAAAATTAGCTGACAGGTGTTCCCCTAACAGCAAATAACTTTGTATTATGTTGCTGGTGGTTCATTAGGCATTCACAGGATACAGAAGTAAGTGTCAGCCATTACAGGCCTCAAAAATTAGGCATTCAACGTACAAGGAATTTTATGCCTCTGTATTTACCGAACACAGGGACCATAAATTGTTATGGGTGGTGGCGGATATGGGCTGTCATGATGAATTTTAAACAAACATGGTCTACTGTTCACATGTGTTGAATTCCTCCGAGATCCATGCCTAGGGCCCATTTTATTGCCAGACACTCCCGTTTCACAATCGAGTAATTCCTCTCACAGGAGTTCAGTTTCCTACTTAGATACATGACAGGATGCTCTTTTCCGTTAACCTCCTGGGACATAACAGCCCCTAGTCCCACCTCTGATGCATCTGTCTGTACTATAAATTCCTTGGAGAAATCTGGCGCTATTAGCACTGGTTGTCTACAAAGAACGGACATAACGATTTTTTCTCTTTCGTGAGGTCAGACAAAGGAGCAGCAATACTGGCAAAGTTGGGGACAAATCGCCGGTAATACCCGACTATCCCTAAGAAAGCCTGCACTTGTTTTTTTTGTAAGAGGCCGGGGCCAACTCTATATGGCTTCTACCTTGTTGGCCTGCGGTTTAATCATGTCCCACAACGTAACCCAAGTATTTGGCTTGCTCCATACCTATGGCACACTTCTCTGGGTTGGCTGTAAACCCTGCTTCTCTGAGTGAGTCTAGAACGGCCTGGACTTTACTTAAATGGCTTTTCCAATCCAGGCTGTAGATAACAATGTCATCTAAGTAGGCTGCTGCATATTCCCTATGGGGAAGCAAAATGTCATCCATTGCCCTTTGAAATGTAGCAGGGGCCCCTTTCAACCCAAATGGCATCCTCACATAGTGGAAACATCCCTCTGACGTAGAAAAGGCTGTTTTCTCTCGGGCCTCTTTTGCTACTGGTATTTGCCAATACCCTTTGGTGAGGTCTAATGTGGTTATATACCTGGGGGGACCCAACCTTTCAACCAGTTCATCGACCCTGGGCATAGGGTAAGCATCCATCTTGGAAGCCTCATTAAGTTTCCGAAAGTCATTACAAAAGCGCCAGCTTCCATTTGGTTTTGGGACCAACACAATTGGGCTGGACCATTCACTTTTGGACCTTTCAATTACCCCTAATTGTAACATCCTCCGAACCTCTTCTGAGACCGCCTGTCTACGGGCTTCTGGGATGCGATACGGTTTTACTTTAACCCTTATGTGGGGTTCAGTGATGACATCATGTTCCACCACATTAATGCAACCTGGTAAGCTAGAGAATATGTCCGTATTACGTTGCAACAACTCTTTAGTTTCCTGTCTTTGGGGACGTGATAAGGAACTAGCAATTGTCACCTTTTCAAACTCAGGACCAGAAACAGTGGGAGACAAGGACTCCCGTTCTCTCCAAGGTCTCATTATGTTTACATGATAGACCTGCACTGGTTTCCTTTTCCCTGGCTGATGGACTCTATAATTTACTTCCCCAACTTTTTCCATCACCTCAAAAGGTCCCTGCCATTTAGCCAATATCTTGCTCTCAACCGTAGGTACCAGAATTAATACCCGATCCCCTGGCTTGAACTCTCTAATTCTGGCAGAACGTTTGTACACACTTCTCTGAGATTCTTGGGCCCTCTAGAGTGCAGGACTGACTCCCATGCGAGCCAGTATTTCCGCTTTTAATTTGTGGTAGTCTCTTGAATCCTGCAAGGTCAGGTCATAGTATGCTTTCTGCGGCTCCCCAGTCAAATATGGAGCCAGCACCTCAGCCCACTGATCTACAGGCAGTTTCTCTGTCTGCAATACGTTCAAAGACAGCTAAATAAGCCTCCACGTTGTCCACATTTGTCATTCTCTGTAAAGCAGACTGCACAGTTTTCCGCACACCACCCGAAGCTTGCCCAGCCATATGCACCACTTGTTGTGCTGTCACAGCATCTCTGAGGGCCGCAATTTGCTCAGTCAATAGACGGTTAGTCTCGTGTTGCTGCGCATTAGCCTGCCGTTGAGCCTGTAAATCATCTGCATTGGCTCTTTGCTGCTGCTCCAGTGCCTGCCGCTGCTGCAGATTGCTCTGCACCATCTGCTTGAGGAGCTCCTCCATTTCAACAGATTCTTGTTGCAATCCTGCTGCTGCCTTAACCCACGACATTCACCACTGACAGGTTTTCATGTCATTGCTCCTAGCAACCAATTGCCCACATCCTCCACCATATGTGAGACAGGACCACTCAGACAGTCTCTTTTCAGGGTTTATTAGGCACACAGTACAGTACAGGCTTGCTTTCTCCAAATAACAGAACAGTCCAAATGAAATAACAAAACACGGTGATACAGGCTTCTAACCAGCTGCAGTTTTTCTCCCAGCAATTCCTCACTGCCAAGAGGTTTGGTTCAGTAGTCTTCCTCTCAGACCACCATCCACACACCCTGCTCTCTGACAGAATGTCTTTTAAAATCACCCTCGCACCTGTGTGTGTGCCGGTAACACCCGAGACGGAGTATGGGAGTGACCTTCCCACCCAAGCTCTTCAGTCACTCCTAAATCCCGGACCCAAATTCCAGCTACCACCAACTCAGTGATCTATCACCACTGGTCGCTACTTACCTCCAGGATTTACATCACTGAGCGTAGCAGCCTCAGTGACACATATCTACCATCTATGATGTCACCCACTGCATGTTTACAATATGTATGCACAATAATTCACTGTGTTATGTGGGGTGTTACATAGGAGTGCAGGTAGCATCTATTACATCTTTACACAGTTATGAGATTTGGGGGGGGGGGGGGTATTATTCCTGGCACCCCCGCCAAACAGCTGTTTGAGGAGACCACAATGTCCCAGTGAGTGCCACAGACTCTTTGCTCCTTACCAAGCACAGCGCTGTCCATTTGATAGCAGTGTGCTTGGTATTGCAGCTCAGACCCAATCACTCAGATGGGACAGAGCTGCACCTCGGCCACGTGAACAATGAATGTGACGACATATGGCCGAGGAAGAGACAGTGATGCTCACAAAGCACCGCAGCCTCTTCATAGAGAAAAAAAACCTGAAACTTAAAATGGAGGGTGGGGGTGGGGGCCCAAGTTGTGTAGACAGCCACGGGCCTATCATGCTTCAATATGTCGTTTTGTTGTCAACTGGTCTATAATCACACCAGTTTAAAAAATATATATATTTAAAATTTTATCACTGTGTGTAGCAGAGGAAACGCAGTGAAAGCGGCTAAATTTGTGCAGCACACAAATACACTATTTGATTAGTATATTCTTAGATAACACCCCACTTCTATATGTTGTGTTGGTGGCCACTGGTCTTTCACACCAGTTATAAAAATGTTTTCCTTGAAATTATATCACTGTGTGTAGCAAACAAATACACTATTTGAGTAGTATATCCTTAGATAACACCCCACTTCGATATGTTGTTTTGGGGGACACTGGTGTGTCACACCAGTTATAATACTTTCTTTATAATTGCGTTTGTCACTGTTTGTAGTTGTAGTATCGCTGCACAACCGATCAAAAGTAGAGATGAGCGAACACTTGGATGTTCGGGTTTGAGAAGTTCGGCCGAACTTCACGAAAATGTTCGGGTTCAGGATACGAACTCGACCCGAACTTTATCCCGAACCCCATTGAAGTCAACGGGGACCCGAACTTTTAGGCACTAAAAAGACTGTAAAATAGTCCAGGAAATGGCTGGAGGGCTACAAAAAGCAGCAAAATGCAGGTAAATGCCCTGCAAACAAATGTGGATAGGGAAATGAATTAAAATAAAATAAAATAAATAAAAATTAACCAATATCAATTGGAGAGAGGTCCCATAGCAGAGAATCATGCGTCATATCACCCACCACTGGAGAAGGCCACTTTCAGTTATTTAGGCCCCAGCACCCAGACAGAGGACAGAGGCCCCACAGCAAGGAATAAGGCGTCATATCACCCACCACTGGAGAAGGCCACTTTCATTTATTTAGGCCCGGCACCCAGACAGAGGAGAGAGGTCCCACAGCAAGGAATAAGGCGTCATATCACCCACCACTGGAGAAGGCCACTTTCAGTTATTTAGGCCCAGCACCCAGACAGAGGACAGAGATCCCCCAGCAAGGAATCATGCGTCATATCACCCACCACTGGAGAAGGCCACTTTCAGTTATTTAGGCCCCAGCACCCAGACAGAGGAGAGAGGTCCCACAGCAAGGAATAAGGCGTCATATCACCCACCACTGGAGAAGGCCACTTTCAGTTATTTAGGCCCCAGCACCCAGACAGAGGAGAGAGGTCCCACAGCAAAGAATCATGCATCATATCACCCACCACTGGAGAAGGCCACTTTCAGTTATTTAGGCCCAGCACCCAGACAGAGGACAGAGGTCCCACAGCAAGGAATAAGGCGTTATATCACTCACCACTGGAGAAGGCCACTTCCAGATATTTAGGCCCCAGCACCCAGACAGAGGAGAGAGGTCCCACAGCAAGGAATAAGGCGTCATATCACCCACCACTGGAGAAGGCCACATTCAGTTATTTAGGCCCCAGCACCCAGACAGAGAAGAGAGGTCCCACAGCAAGGAATCATGCGTCATATCACCCACCACTGGAGAAGGCCACTTTCAGTTATTTAGGCCCCAGCACCCAGACAGAGGAGAGAGGTACACACAGCAAGGATTAAGGCATCATATCACTCACCACTGGAGAAGGCCACTTCCAGATATTTAGCCCACGGCACCAAGAAAGTTGAGAGAGGTCGCATGGCAGAGGTTCAGGCTTCATGTCACCCACCATTGTAACAGGCCACTTTTGGTTATTTAGGCCCCGGCGCCCAGATTGAGGAGAGGTTCATTCAACTTTGGGTTGCACCGCAAGATCATGGTAAAGTTAAAAAAATAAGGATTCAATAAAGAAGTGCCCCAGACTACAAGAATACATGGTTGAGGGGGAGGCAGTTATAAATGTCTATTCTGCACAAGGGAGGGACAGGTCCTGTGGGATCCATGCCTAGTTCATTTTTATGAACGTCAGCTTGTCCAAGTTGGCTGTGGACAGGCGGCTGCGTTTGTCAGTAATGACGCCCCCTGCCGTGCTGAATACACGTTCAGACAAAACGCTCGCCGCCAGGCAGGCCAGCACCTCCTAAGCATAAAATGGTAACTCTGGCCACGTGGACAATTTGGGGAACCAGAAGTTGAATGGGGCTGAACCATCAGTCAGTACGTGGAGGGGTGTGCAGACGTACTGTTCAACCATGTTAGTGAAATGCTGCCTCATGCTAACACGTTCTGTATCAGGTGGTGGTGCAGTTAGCTGTGGCGTGGAGACAAAACTTTTCCACATTTCTGCCATGCTAACCCTGCCCTCAGAGGAGCTGGCCATGACACAGCTGCGCTGGCGACCTCTTGCTCCTCCTCTGCCTTCGCCTTGGGCTTCCACCTGTTTCCCTGTGACATTTGGGAATGCTCTCAGGAGCGCGTCTACCGGCGTGCGCTTGTACTCGCGCATCTTTCTATCACGCAGGAAGTAAGGTGGGCACATTATCTTTGTACCGGGGATCCAGCAGGGTGGCAACCCAGTAGTCCGCACACGTTAAAATGTGGGCAACTCTGCTGTCGTTGCGCAGGCACTGCAGCATGTAGTCGCTCATGTGTGCCAGGCTCCCCAGACGTAAGGACAAGCTGTCCTCTGTGGGAGGCGTATCGTCATCGTCCTCCGTATCCCCCCAGCCATGCACCAATGATGGGCCTGAGCTGTGTCGGGTGCCACCCCGCTGTGAACCTGCTTTATCCTCATCCTCCTCCACCTCCTCCTCATCCTCCTCATCCTCCAGTAGTGGGCCCTGGCTGGCCACATTGTACCTGGACTCTGCTGTTGCAAAAAACCTCCCTCTGAGCCACTTCTAACAGACTGGCCTGAAAGTGCTAAAAATGACCCCTCATCCTCCTCCTCCTCCTGGGCCACCTCCTCTTCCATCATCGCCCTAAGCGTTTTCTCAAGGAGACATAGAAGTGGTATTGTAACGCTTATAATGGTGTCATCGCCACTGGCCATGTTGGTGGAGTACTCGAAACAGCGCAACAGGGCACACAGGTCTCGCATGGAGGCCCAATCATTGGTGGAGAAGTGGTGCTGTTCCGCAGTGCGACTGACGCGTGCGTGCTGCAGCTGCATATAGCGTCCTTGGCCGTGCTTACTGGTCCACGTGGTTAGGTGGACCTTGCCACAGATGGCGTTGCGCTTTGCACACTTGATTTTATCGGATACTTGGTTGTGCAGGGAAGGCATGGCTGTCTTGGAGAAGTAGTGGCGGCTGGGAACAACATACTGTGGGACAGCCATGGACATCAGCTGTTTGAAGCTGTCTGTGTCCACCAGCCTGAGTGACAGCATTTCAAAGGCCAGTAGTTTAGAAATGGAGGCATTTAGGCCTATGGCTCGAGGGTGGCTAGGTGGGAATTTACGCTTTCTTTCCAAGGTTTGTGAGATGGAGAGCTGAACGCTGCCGTGTGACATGGTGGAGATGCTTGGTGACTCAGGTGGTGTTGTCGGTGGCACATCCTCTGTTTGGTGGGCGGCAAGTGCAAACATTCCTCCCGAGGCTGAGGAAGAGGCAGAAGCAGAAGAGGGAGCAGGGGGAGCCAGATTAAAGTATAACCGTCAATTTTTTTTTTTTTTTACTATTGGATTCTGGTGATTGATATTGCCTTGTTGGCCCTGTTTTAATTTCTGATTCTTCCGTCTACCAGATGAGAGGACGGAGCACGCTGCGCTGCGTGCACTGGGAACTGATAGTGAGTCAGCATTGTAAGGGAATGTATAAAAAGCCAGGTTCTTCCTGACAGGAGATAACAGTGCTGGGCTGTGTGTGTGAACTTCTCCACATGCCTGTGCTTGGCAGACACTCCCTTAGCAGTGAAGGACAATGTAGAGCCCAGTGTATAAATGACAGCCTTATCTGATAAGAGGAGAGCTTGTAGAAGGACTACAGGCTTCAGCCAGACCTGGGAACTTCACTGCAAGACCTCCCTATACAGAGCTGGTCTTCACTAACTTCACTGTAGGCATCCTATGGATTAGCCTCAGGGCTGAGGGCAGCCATCTTAACAGAATAGTGAAATTGCAGTTTTATGCAGACTGGTTGCTAAAGGGCTGAATCTTAAATATGGGGTAAGTATGTCTAATAGTTATTGATTCAGGTATATTATCATATTAGTAACTACATATATGAAAACTGAAATTAGGGTCTAAATGTGACAGTTATTCTTTAAGTTCCTTGCTTTTAAGGTGCTTACTCCACTGCAGTTCATGCTTTGCATGTAGATGCCTGGTCCTGCAGGTTGTGCTAAGTTTCAGAACATTAATGCCTCACTTCAGGCTCTGATGGCACAGCATGCAAACCACTCGGGTCTTGTCGTCAGCACATTGTTTAAAGAAGTGCCATGGCAGGGAACTCCTTGAAGTTGCCTTTGGGGTGCTCGGTCCCTGGTGGCGTTGGCCAGTAGCCGACGAAATCTCTTGGCGGTGGCTGTTCTGCTTTTGCCCCTTGCTCCCTCTTTGCTACGCTGTTGGCTCAGTCTAACCACTGCCTCTGCCTCTGAACTATGAAAGTCAGTGGCATGACCTTCATTCCATGTGGGGTCTAGGACCTCATCATCCTCTGCATCGTCTTCCACACAGTCTTCCTCCCTGACCTTCTGTTCGGTCTGCACACAGCAGAAATACGCAGCAGTTGGCACCTGTGTTTCATCATCATCAGAGACGTGCGGACTCCGATGAGGTGGTATTCCCATGTCCTCATCATCAGGAAATATCAGTGGTTGTGCATTAGTGCATTCTATGTCTTCCACCACTGGGGAAGGGCTAGGTGGATTCCCTTGGGAAACCCTGCCAGCGGAATCTTCAAACAGCATAAGAGACTGCTGCATAACTTGAGGCTCTGACAGTATCCTTGATAAGCATGGGGGTGATGTGACAGACTGATGGGCTTGGTTTTCAGGCGCCACCTGTGCGCTTTTTTGCAGAAGACTGGGTGGGAGATAATGTTGTGAACGTGCTGGATCCATTGTTGGCCACCCAATTGACTAGCGCCTGTACCTGCTCAGGCCTTACCATCCTTAGAACGGCATTGGGCTCCACCAAATATCGCTGTAAATTCTGGCGGATACTGGAACCTGAGGTATACTGAAACCTGAGGTAGTTGGTTCACTAGGACGTGTGGCTGTGGCAGAATGACCACGTCCTCTCCCAGCACCAGAGGGTACACTAACACCACCACGACAGCGTCCGCGTACCTTACTAGATGTTTTCCTCATTGTTAACGTTAACTAAGCACCCCAATAAGAAAAAAAAAATTTGGCCCAATGTATTGATTTCAAATTCAGGCCTTTTTTTACAGGCACCTAACACTATCTGCCTATTTATTTATGTAGCGCATTACACTAATCCAGGCAAAGCAGTAACCACTGATTTAGGGGAATATCTCTTTTAGGGCAAGTATTTAGGCCCTGGTTGAAAGGTATCCTTTTATGGACAGATTTACAATTGGAGATGCACAGTAGCGTGTGAAAAAATACGTAGGAATATGCCTTTAGCAATTGTATTTTAACACTTTGTGTAATATACCCTTTAACGGACAGAAATACAATGGGAGATGAACGGTTGTGTGTGAAGTTATTGAGGATGACCCTCTCAGCACTTGTATGTACACCTTGAGTGTAATACACCCTTTCACGGACAGATTAACACTTGGCCTGCAACAGCTGGAACACTAGATTCAGGGTATTGCTATATTGGCAAGTGAATTTCACCCCAGAACAAAATATATATTTTGGCGGACACTATTATACTGTGCCAGCCACTGCTGGGACACCAGAATCAGGGTATTGCTATTTTGGCAATTGAATTTCACCCCTTAACAAAATAAATGTTTTGGCGGACACTATTATACTTTGCCAGCCAGAACTGGGACACCAGATTCAGGGTATTGCTATTTTGGCAATTGAATTTCACCACAGAACAAAAAATACCCTGTTAGGGACAGATTTAAACTAGGCCTGCAACTGCTGGAACACCAGATTAAGGGGAATTGCTATTTTGGCAATTGAATTTCACACCAGAACAAAATATATGTTTTGGCGGACACTATTATACTTTGCCAGCCAGTGCTGGAACACAAGAATCAGAGTATTGCTATTTTAGCAAATGAATTTTACCCCAGAACAAAATATATGTTTTGTCGGACACTATTATACTTTGCCAGCCATTGCTGGGACACCAGATTCAGGATATTGCTATTTTGGCAATTAAATTTCACCCCAGAAAAAAATATATGTTTTGGCGGACACTAGTAAACATTGCTAGCCAGTGCTGGGACACCAGATTCAGGGTATTGCTATTTTGGCAATTGAATTTCACCCCAGAAAAAAATATTTAGTTTTGGCGGACACTATAATACTTTGCCAGCCACTGATGAGACACCAGAATCAGGGTATTGATATTTTGGCAATTGAATTTCACCCCAGAACAAAATATATGTTTTGGCAGACACTATTATACTTTGCCAGCCAGTGCTGGGACACCAGATTCAGGGTATTGCTAGTTTGGCAATTGAATTTCACCCCAGAACAAAATATACCGTTACGGACAGATTTAAACTAGGCCTGCAACTGCTGGAACACCAGATTCAGGGTATTACTATTTTGCAAATGAATTTCACCCCAGAACAAAATATATGTTTTGGCGATCACTATTATACTTGGCCAGCCAGTGCTGGGACACAAGATTCAGGGTTTTGCTATTTTGGCAAGTGAATTTCACCCCAGAACAAAATATATGTTTTGGCAGACACTATTATACTTTGCTACCCAGTGCTGTGACACCAGATTCAGGGTATTGCTATTTTGGCAAGTGAATTTCACCCCAGAACAAAATATATGTTTTGGCAGACACTATTATACTTTGCTACCCAGTGCTGTGACACCAGATTCAGGGTATTGCTATTTTGGCAAGTGAATTTCACCCCAGAACAAAATATATGTTTTGGTGGACACTATTATACTTTGCCAGCCAGTGCTGGGACACCAGATTCAAGGTATTGCTATTTTGGCAAGTGAATTTCACCATATAACAAAATATATGTTTTGGCGAACACTATTATACTTTGCCAGCCATTGCTGGGACACCAGATTCAGGGTATTGCTATTTTGGCAATTGAATTTCCCCACAGAACAAAATATATGTTTTGGCGGACACTATTGTAATTAGCCAGCCAGTGCTGGGACACCAGATTCAGGGTATTGCTATTTTGGCAATTGAATTTCACCCCAGAACAAAATATATGTTTTTGCGGACACTATGAAACTTGGCTTGCAACAGCTGGGACACCAGATTCAGGGTATTGCTATTTTGGCAATTGAATTTCACCCCAGAAAAAAATATACCCTGTTACGGACAGATTTAAACTAGGCCTGCAACTGCTGGAACACCAGATTCAGGGTATTGCTATTTTGGCAATTGAATTTCACCTTAGAACAAAGTATATGTTTTGGTGGACACTATTATACTTTGCCAGCCAGTGCTGGGAGAACCAGAATCAGGGTATTGCTATTTTGGCAATTGAATTTCACCCCAGAACAAAATATATGTTTTGGCGGACACTATTATTCTTTGCCAAATAGTGCTGGGACAACATATTCAGGGTATTGCTATTTTGGTAATTAAATTTCACCCTAGAACAAACTATATGTTTTGACAGACACTATTATAGTTTGCCAGCCACAGCTGTGACACCAGATTTATGGTATTGCTATTTTGGAAATTGAATTTCACCCCAGAACAAAATATATGTTTTTGCGGACAATATTATACTTTGCCAAACACAGCTGTCACACCAGATTTATGGTATTGCTATTTTGGCTATTGAATTTCACCCCAGAACAAAATATATGTTTAGGCGGACACTATTATACTTTTCCAGGCACTACTGGAACACCAGATTCAGGGTATTGCTATTTTGGCAATTGAATTTCACCCCAGAACAAAATATATGTTTTGGCAAACACTATTATTCTTTGCCAGCCAATGCTGGGACTCCAGATTCAGGGTATTTTTATTTTGGCAATTGAATTTCACCCCAGAACAAAATATATGTTTTGTCGGACACTATTATACTTTGCCAACCAGTGCTGGGACACCAGATTCAGGTTATTGCTATTTTGGCAGTTGAATTTCACCGCAGAAAAAAATCTATCCTTTGCCAGACAGCAGACAGTATTACACTTGGCTAGCCACAGCTGAAACACCAGATTTAGGGAATTGGTATTTGGGCAATTGTATTTAACCCCTTAATAAAATATAGAAATTGCTATCCTGAGTTTCTAGGGGTGACAATTAGCATAGCCAAGCCCCTGATGTAGAATATAACAAAAAAAGAAAAACTAGGAATGATGGACTTGGTGGCAGCTTGTTCTGGTGCACCACAAGTCACAAAATGACCACCTATCACCCCAGAAAAAAGTGACAGAAAAACGCTCTGTGCAGCCTTAAAATCAGTGAGCAATAAACTAGCAGAAGTTGTATCATTCACAGCTGTAGATCGATCAGTTTATTAGGTGCTGTTGCTGACTTTTCCCTGCCTAATCTCACCCTCACAGAAGCTGTGTCCTCTCCCTACACTAAGCAGAGCAGTGTGACGTGTGGCGCTACGTGACTCCAGCTTAACCACTTCAGCCCCCCTAGCTTAAACACCCTTAATGACCAGGCCACTTTTTACAATTCTGCACTACACTACTTTACCCGTTTATTGCTCCGTCATGCAACTTACCACCCAAATGAATTTTACCTCCTTTTCTTCTCACTAATAGAGCTTTCATTTGGTGGTATTTCATTGTTGCTGACGTTTTTACTTTTGCTATTAATCAAAAATTACCGAAATTTTGCAAAAAAATGACATTTTCACTTTCTGTTGTAATTTTTTTTTAAAAACTACATTTCTATATAAATTTTTCGCAAAATTTATTGTTCTACATGTCTTTGATAAAAAAAAAAATACAATAAGTGTATATTTATTGGTTTGGGTAAAAGTTATAGTGTTTACAAACTATGGTGCAAAAAAGTGAATTTCTGCATTTTGAAGCAGCTTTGACTTTCTGAGCACCTGTCATGTTTCTTCAGGTGCTAGAATGCCAGGATAGTATAAATACCCCCCAAATGACACCATTTTAGAAAGAAGACACCCCAAAGTATTCATGGAGGGGCATGGTGAGTTCATGTATCATTTCATTTTTTTTCACAAGTTAGCGGAAAATGACACTTTCTGAGGAAAAAAATAAAAATAATAAAGTTTCCATTTCTGCTAACTTCTGGCAAAAAAAAATGAAATCTCCCACGGACTCACTATGCCCCTCAGTGAATACCTTGGGGTGTCTACTTTACGAAATGGGGTCACTTGTGGGGTGTGTTTACTGTTCTGGCATTTTGTGCGGGGCTAAATTGTGAGCAGCCATGTAAAAGCTAAAGGTACTCGTTGGAATTTGGGCCCCTTTGCGCACCCAGGCTGCAAAAAAGTGTCACTCATGTGGTATTGCCGTACTCAGGAGAAGTAGGGCAATGTGTTTTGGGGTGTATTTTTACATATACCCAAGTATGGGTATATATAAAAATACACCCCAAAACCATGCCCTACTTCTCCTGAGTCGGCGATACCACATGAGTGCACTTTTGCAGCCTGAGTGCTAAAGAGACCCTAAAACCAATGAGTACCTTTAGAGATTTCACAGGGCATTTTTACGCATTTGGATTCCAGACTAGAAGTAGTATAAATACCCCACATGTGACCCCATTTTAGAAAGAAGACACCCCAAGGTATTCTGTGAGGGGTATGGTGAGTTTATGTAAAATTTTATTTTTTGTCACAAGTTAGTGAAATATGAGACTTTGTAAAAAAAAAAAAAAAAATATCAATTTCCGCTAACTTGTGCCAAAAAAAAAAAAATTTCTGTGAACTTGCCATGCCCCTCACAGAATACCTTGGGGTGTCTTCTTTCCACAATGGGGTCACTTGTGGGGTATTTATACTGCCCTGGCATTTTAGGGGCCCTAAAGCGTGAGAATCCAAAATGAGTAAAAATGCCCTGTGAAATCCTAAAGGTACTCATTGGAATTTGGGCCCCTTGCACATCTTGGCTGCAAAAGTGGCACACATGTGGTATCGCCGTACTCAGGAGAAGTAGGGCAATGTGCTTTGGGGTGTATTTTTACATATACCCATACTGGGTGTGAGAAATATCTCTGTAAATGACAACTTTTAAAAAAAATGTATGCAAAGTTGTCAATTTACAGAGATATTTCTCTCACCCAGTATGGGTATATGTAAAAATACACCCCAAAACACATTGCCCTACTTCTCCTAAGTACGGCGATACCACATGTGTGGCACTTTTTTGCAGCCAAGATGTGCAAAGGGGCCCTAAAACCAATGAGTACCTTTTAGGAGGGCATTTTTATGCATTTTTCTTCTCACGCTTTAGGTCCCCTAAATTGCCAGGGCAGTATAAATACCCCACATGTGACCCCATTTTGGAAAGAAGACACCCCAAGGTATTCCATGAGGGGCATGGCGAGTTCACAGAAGATTTTTTCTTTGGCACAAGTTAGCGGAAATGGATTTTTTATTGTTTTTCTCAAAAAGTCTCCCTTTCTGCTAACTTTTGACAAAAAGTTAAATTTTTCATGGACTCACTATGCCCCTCAGCGAATACCTTGGGGTGTCTTCTTTCCAAAATGGGGTCACATGTGGGTGTTTGTACTGTTCTGGCATTTTGGGCGGGGCTAAATTGTGAGCAGCCATGTAAAAGCTAAAGGTACTCGTTGGAATTTGGGCCCCTTTGCACTCAGGCTGCAAAAAGTGTCACTCATGTGGTATCGCCGTACTCAGGAGAAGTAGGGCAATGTGTTTTAGGGTGTATTTTTACATATACCCATACTTTGTGTGAGAAATATCGCTGTAAATTGACAACTTTGTATAAAAAATTTAAAAAGTTGTCATTTACAGAGATATTTCTCTCACCCAGCATGGGTATATGTAAAAATACACCCCAAAACACATTGCCCTACTTCTCCTGAGTACGGCGATACCACATGTGTGCCACTTTTTGCAGCCAAGATGCGCAAGGGGCCCTAAAACCAATGAGTACCTTTAGTATTTCACAGGGCATTTTTACGCATTTGGATTCTCACGCTTTAGGACCCCTAAAATGCCAGGGCAGTATAAATACCCCACAAGTGACCCCATTGTGGAAAGAAGACACCCCAAGGTATTCTGTGATGGGTATGGCGAGTTCACAGAAAAAAAATTTTGGCACAAGTTAGCGGAAATTGTTTTTTTTTTTTTTTTACAAAGTCTCATATTCCACTAACTTGTGACAAAAATAAAATTTTACATGAACTCCCCATACCCCTCACGGAATACCTTGGGGTGTCTTCTTTCCAAAATGGGGTCACATGTGAGGTTTTGTACTGCCCTGGCATTTGAGGGTCTCCGCAATCATTACACGTATGGCCAGCATTAGGAGTTTCTGCGATTCTCCGTATATTGAGCATACGGGTAATGAGATTTTTTCCGTTCAGCCTCTGGGCTGAAAAAAAAAAAATGAACGGCACAGATTTTTCATTCGCATCGATCAATGTGGATGAAAAAATCTCTGCCAAAATCAGTGACTGCGGTGTGGTGGGCTGGGCGCTAGCTACCTAACAAGTAGCTAACTAACTGGCGGTGATAAGGGACCCTTATGCCCCATTCACACGTCCGAAATTCTGTTTGCGGAACGGAATTGCGGACCCATTCATTTCTATGGGGACAGACTTTGTCCCGCTCAGATCCGGAATTGCGGATCCGCACTTACGGGTCTGCATTTCCGTTCCGCAAAAATATAGAACATGCCCTTTTCTTGTCCGCAGTTGCGGACAAGAAAAGCATTTTCTATATAGTTCTGGCAATGTGCGGATCTGCAAAATGCGGAAAGCACATTGACGGTGTCCGTGTTTTGCGGATCCGTGCCGCGGATCCGTGGCACGGATCTGTGGATCCGCCGAACCGCAAAACACATATGGACATGTGAATAGAGCCTTACAGGGGGGGTGATCAGTGACAGGGGGGTGATCAGGGAGTCTATATGGGGTGATCAGGGGTTAACAAGGGGTTAATAGTGGTTATAAAGTGAGGGGGGGTGGGGGGTGGGGTTAGTGTAGTGTTTGGTGCAACTTTACATTGTTACCTGGTCCTCTGGTGGTCGATCCCAGTAAATGGGACCACCAGAGGACCAGGTATTAGGTATATCATACGCTGTTAGCAACACAGCGTCTGATTTACCACTTTGATCTCATTTATTTTACATTTACAGCCTGCCAGCGATTGATCATCGCTGGCAGGCTGTAGTACAACTGCAGAGCCGCGCTCTGCTGTGAACATGTGCGCGTTCACAGCAGATCTCGGCTCTCGCGAGATGACGCACGGATGCGTCCAGGAGGAACAAACTTGCCGCCGCCTGGACGCATCCGTGCGTTAGGCGGTCGGCAAGCGGTTAACCTGTTGCCGACCGCCTCACGCAGGACTGCATCTTGCGGGCGGTCGGTTCATTCCTCCTTGACGCGCGTTTGAGCCCGGTGGAGCGCAAATGGAACGCACCGCCGGGCTCAGAAGAAGTGAGTCACCAGCCTGCCAGCCAATGATCAGCGCTGGCAGGCTGGTGATTTTCAAAATCGCCTATGGAAATAGGCGATATAAGTTATATTTACAAATATATGGGTTTTATAAGGGATCTGTGCCATGTGCTGGGTCCTTTTCATCGGTTGGACCCAGCACAGAGCACAGATCCCAAGTAAGTGCACAAATGCACATATCAGGCCCTGATCACCCCCCATCACCCTAATTAACTCCTTGATCACCTGTCAATACATAGTGAAAGGGAAAAAAGTGATCAGTGTCACTTTTGTGAACTGTCACTTTTTTTTTTCACCAGTATTGAATGCTAGGTTTAGGTTAGTTTATGTCCCTTTGGTAGGTAGTTAGCGTTAGCGCCCAGCCCACCGCACCACAGTCACTGATTCGCTGATTAGCGTAGCGCTAATCAGCGTTTGTACTTTTATAGTATCTGTAAGTGATCAGAACTGATCACGGTCAGATATATAATAGTACTAGTGTCACTTTAGTTCGCCCTCCACCCCAAACGCAGTGTTTGCCCGATCAGACCTGATCGGTCGCCCACACCTGCGTTCACCCACGCCCACCCCGCCGCAGTGACCAAATTTTTTTTTTTTTTGTATCACTGCACAATCAATTCACGAGCGCTGCAGTGATAAAAAAATCAGTTTTGATATTTTTTTATCAATCGCAGCGGCTTCTGTACTTCGCTACACTCCCATTTGTAAGACAGGCTTGCTTTTTTTCTTGGGTAGTCTCAGGGAATACCCCCTAAATTTAGACGCTCAAATGTCAAACAAGGGGTATTCCTCTGAAGAGGCCTACAGGATTCTGACCCAGTCGGATGAGGAATGGGAACCCTCATCTGACGAATCTAGCGGGTCAGAATACGAACCTGTAGAGAGCAGTGGCAGTCTGACCCAAAGTTCGGACGAGGAGGTTGAGGTCCCTGATACCACCAGGCGTACCCGGCCCTGTGTTGCTAGACCGCAGGTTGCGCAGGATCCGCTTCAAGGGCAGCAGAGTGGGGCTGGCGCTGCCGGATTACGTGGTGAGGCATACACCAGCAGCGCAGCCCGTCCTGGACCTAGTACCAGCACTGCCGTACAACATGGTGAAGTGGCGAGCACCAGAAGGGCAGTAGAAGCTGGTACGGTGGCACGTGCAGTAGTTTCCCCGTCGCAGCCACCGCAAAGACAGGCCGTAGAGCCCCTAGAGTCCCTGAGGTGCTGGCAAATCCTGATTGGCAGCCCCCAACTTCAGCCGCACCAGTAGTTCCCCCTTTCACCGCCCAGTCAGGAGTTCGGGTGGAGAGAGCTCAGATAGGATCGGCGCTGGGGTTTTTGAGCTGTTCTTCACTGCGGAGCTCTATGACTTAGTCGTGGCAGAAACAAATCGGTATGCCACTCAATTTATAAACGCCAACCCGGGAAGCTTCTATGCCCAGCCTTTCCGGTGGAAACCAGTCCAAGTTTCCGAACTTAGAACTTTTCTGGGCCTTCTCCTCAACATGGGCATTACAAAAAACATGAATTGCGGTCATATTGGTCCACGAACCCAATTCATCACATGCCCATGTACTCTGCTGCCATGTCCAGGACACGTTTTGAGACCATCCTGCGTTTCCTGCACTTTAGTGACAACACCACCTCCCGTCCCAGAGGCCACCCAGCTTTTGACCGGCTCCACAAAATTCGGCCCCTCATAGACCATTTCAACCTGAAATTTGCAGATTTGTATACCCCTGCACAAAACATCTGCGTAGACGAGTCCCTATGTACATTTTACCGGGCGCCTTGGCTTCAAGCAGTACATCCCAAGCAAGCGCGCCCGGTATGAGGTCAAATTGTATAAGCTCTGTGAAAGGGCCACAGGCTATACGCACAAATTTCGGATCTATGAGGGAAAAGATCAGACCCTGGAGCCGGTCGGTTGCCCTGACTACCTGGGGAGCAGTGGGAAGATAGTCTGGGACTTGGTGTCACCCTTATTCGGCAAGGGGTACCATCTTTATGTGGACAACTTTTACACAAGTGTGGCCCTCTTCAAGCATTTGTTCCTAGAACAGATTGGCTGCTGTGGCACCGTGCGACCTAGTCGCGGGGCTTCCCCAACGGCTCATTACCACCAGACTTGCAAGGGGGCAGAGGGCTGCATTGTGTAACGAAGAACTGCTCGCGGTGAAATGGAGAGACAAGCGTGGCGTTTACATGCTCTCCTCCATTCACGCAGACACGACAGTCCAAATTGAACGGGCAACCAGTGTCGTTGAAAAGCCCCTCTCGGTCCACGACTATAACCTCCACATGGGAGGGTGGACTTCAACGACCAGATGTTGGCCCGTATTTGATTTCCCGACGCACCAGACGCTGGTATAAAAAGGTGTCTGTATATTTATTTCAATTGGCTGCCTATAATAGTTATGTTCTCTACAGTAAGGCTGGGAGAACAGGATCCTTCCTCAAATTTCAGGAAGAGATCATTTCGGAACTCCTGTATCCAGGAGGTTCCGTGGCCCCATCCACCAGTGTAGTTAGCCGTCTACACGAGCGGCACTTCCCCAGCGTTGTGCCTGGTACCTCAACCCAACCGCCACCCCGAAAAAGATGTCGTGTCTGTAGCAGGAGTGGAATAAGGCGTGACACCCGTTATTTCTGTCCTGACTGTCCTGACCACCCTGCCCTATGCCTAGGGGAGTGTTTCCAGAAGTACCACACTCAGGTACACTTAGGGACCTAGGGATTGCAGGACACAGGTAGTTTTTACAATCAGGCTCAAGGGTCTCTCAGGATACTAGGTTTTGAGAGACCCTAACACATAGGGGACGGTGCTGCTGTGCTACTGCAGAAGTGTGAAACGGTAGAAACCTCTCCTTTCACTTGGGATAACGTGTATAGTGTACTTCTCACCATCTCTGTGTGATTTACACTTTACACATTGTCCCATGGGAAAGGAGAGGTTTCTGCTAGGAAAATAAAGAGTGAAATGGTTAAAAAAAAGAAAAAAAAATTAAACAGGTAGCAAGAAAAAAAAATCTTAGTTAGTTCAGGTTTCAAAAGTTCCGTTTTTTTTTCATGTTCAGGTTTTATTCATGTTTTATAAAGTTTGTAACGTTCAAGTTATGTGCCTGCTGCCTGTTTTTTCTTCTTTTTTTTTTTTTCCCCTAACCACCCTTTATTTTCCAGGTAGATCAACGGACCAACCGATGAAAACGCCGCAGCACTGATGTGAATTCTGAGAGAAGCATTGCGCTGCTGTCAGAAGACACGTGAAGTCGGTGTATGCGGCGCTGCAAGACGAGATTTCTCCTCTGCATGACAGGTACGTTTGCCCAGGCATATGAGCTGAGGAGAGGTGTTGGAGTTCATATGCTTTGGCAAACACTTTGTATCAAAAATCTGGCAAAGATGTCTTCCTCCACACCGATCGTTTGATCGATGTGAATGGAGAAATCACGTTTGCCAGGACATAGGAGCTGAAGTGGGTATGGATGTTTGGGCGGAGCCCCTATGTCCTGGCAATCGCCAGGCCCCTCTATTTTTTTGCATATTTTTTGGCAGAGATTTTTTCATCCACATCGATCGATGCGAATGAGGAAAACTGTGCCGTTCATTTTTTCTTCCAGCCCAGAAGCTGAACGGAAAAAAAATCTCATTACCCGTATGCTCAATATAAGGAGAATAGCAGAAACTCCTAATGCTGGCCATACAGGTAATGATTGCGGAGACCCTCAAATGCCAGGGCAGTACAAAAACCTCACATGTGACCCCATTTTGGAAAGAAGACACCCCAAGGTATTCGCTGAGGGGCATATTGAGCCCATGAAAGATTTAATTTTTGTCACAAGTTAGCGGAAAGGGAGACTTTGTGTGAAAAAACAAAAAAAAATCAAATTCCGCTAACTTGTGCCAAAAAAAAAAATCTTCTATGAACTCGCCATGCCCCTTACAGAATACCTTGGGGTGTCTTCTTTCTAAAATGGGGTCATATTTGGGGTATTTATACTGCCCTGGCATTTTAGGGGCCCTAAAGCGTGAGAAGAAAAATGCGTAAAAATGCCATCCTAAAAGGTACTCATTGGAATTGGGGCCCCTCTGTGCATCTTGGCTGCAAAAAAGTGCCACACATGTGATATCGCCATACTCAGGAGAAGTAGGGCAATGTGTTTTGGGGTGTATTTTTACATATACCCATGCTGGGTGAGAGAAATATCTCTGTAAATTGACAACTTTGTATAAAAAAATATTTTTTCACACCCAGTATGGGTATATGTAAAAATACACCCCAAAACACATTGCCCTACTTCTGCCGAGTACGGCGATACCACATGTGTGGCACTTTTTTGCAGCCAAGATGCGCAAAGGGGCCCTAAATCCAATGAGTACCTTTAGGATTTCACAGGACATTTCTACTCATTTGGATTCCAATCCGCTTCTCACGCTTTAGGGGCCCCTAAAATGCCAGGGCAGTAAAAATACCCCACAAGTCACCCCAATTTAGAAAGTAGATACCCCAAGGTGTTCTGTGAGGGGCATAGTGAGTTCATGTAAAATTTTATTTTTTGTCACAAGTTAGTGGAATATGAGACTTTGTAAGAAAAAAAAAAAAAAAAAAAAAACATTTCCGCTAACTTGTGACAAAAAATAAAAACTTCCATGAATTCACTATGCCCATCAGCGAATACCTTAGTGTGTCTACTTTCCAGAATGGGGTCACTTGTGGGGTATTTTTATTGTCCCGGCATTTTAGGGGCCCCTAAAGCGTGAGAAGGAGTTTGGAATCTAAATGCATAAAATTGCCCTGTGAAATCCTAAAGGTACTCATTGGATTTAGGGCCCCTTTGCGCATCTTGGCTGCAAAAAAGTGTCACTTATGTGGTATCGCCGTACTCAGGAGAAGTAGGGCAATGACTTTTGGGGTGTATTTTTATATATACCCATACTTTGTGTGATAAATACCGCTGTAAACGACAACTTTTTAAAAAAATTTATACAAAGTTGTCAATTTACAGTGATATTTCTCTCACCCAGCATGGGTATATGTAAAAATACAACTCAAAACACATTGCCCTACTTCTCCTGAGTACAGCGATACCACATGTGTGACACTTTTTGCAGCCAAGATGTGCAAAGGCCCTAATTCCAATGAGTACCTTTAGGATTTCACAGGGCATTTTACGCATTTGGATTCTCACGCTTTAGGGGCCCCTAAAATGCCAGGGCAGTAAAAATACCCCACAAGTGACTCCATTTCGAAAGTAGACACCCTAAGGTATTCGCTGATGGGCATAGTGAGTTCATGGAAGTTTTATTTTTGTCACAAGTTTGCGGAAAATGAAATTTTTTGAATAAAAAAATAAATAAAATCCGCTAACTTGTGACAAAAAATAAAAACTTCCATGAACTTACTATGCCCCTCAGTGAATACCTTAGGGTGTCTACTTTCCGAAATGGGGTCATTTATGGGGAAACAGGACAGGTGCTCAGAAAGTCAAAGTCCGGAAATTCACTTTTTTGCACCATAGTTTGTAAAAGCTATAACTTTTACCCAAACCAATAAATATACACTTATTGCATTTTTTTTATCAAAGACATGTAGAACAATAAATTTTGAGAAAAATTTGTAGAGAAATGTAGTTTTATTTGACAAATTTTCAAACAGAAAGTGAAAAATGTCATTTTTTTGCAAAAATTTCGGTAATTTTTGATTAATAGCAAAAAAAGAAAAAATGTCAGCAAGAATGAAATACCACCAAATGAAAGCTCTATTAGTGAGAAGAAAAGGAGGTAAAATTCATTTGGGTGGTAAGTTGTATGGCCGAGCAATAAACGGTGAAAGCAGTGTAGTGCAGAATTGTAAAAAGTGGCCTGGTCATTAAGGGTGTTTAAGCTAGGGGGGCTTAAGTGGTTAAATAGAGGCTGGGTCACATGCTGCACTTGGCCAATCACAGCCATGCCATTAGTAGGCAGTAAGAAGTAAAACGCTAGCTGATTGGCTGCTGTGCAGCCCTTCAGAAAGCGGGAAGAAATCGCCGAACAATGGACCCGAACCCAAACTTTTTTGAAAATGTTCGGGTCCGGGTCCCGAACACCCCAAAATTCGGTACGAACCCGAACTATGCTCGAACTGTTCACTCAACACTAATCACAAGTCACAATTCTGCACTATACAAATCCACTATAATATGCTTTCTATATTAGAAAGTATATTATTAGTGTATTACACCCCTCTGTACTGCACACCAATCAATAGCACACCTTTACCAGTCTTTAATAGGACTTTTATGGACCTATTAGCTACAGATTTGTGTCACTATTATTACTCTAACCTCCTATCCCTGCTCCACACAGCAACCTCTCCCTACACTGACAAAAGACAGAATGTAAGGCCTCTTGCACACGGGCGTCATGTTTGACGCCCGGATAAGATGCGGGTGCGTTGCGGGAATCGCCGCGATTTTTCCGCGCGTGTGCTAACGTTTGTAGTGCGTTGAGCACGCGCGTGAAAAAATCCGCATGCTTGGTACCCAGACCCGAAGTCAGACTTCATCACTGAAGTCTGGTTTCGGGATGAGTATTCTGTATGTGTAATTATTTTCCTTTATAACATAGTTATAAGGGAAAATAATCGCATTCTAATTACAGAATGCAATGTTCCCCGGGCTTTAAAGGGTTAAAAATAATAAAGAGTTAACTTACCTTCTCCCATTGTACGCGCAGAGCCCCAGAACGTCGTCTCTCTTGATAGTTTGGCTGCTTGAGGACCTGTGGTGACGTCACAGGGTCACATGGTCCAATCATAGAAGCATTTGAGTGGACCATGTGACCCATGTGATCCTGTGACATCACGGCAGGTCCTTCATCGAACAACAGATGTTCGATGAAGGACCTGCCGTGATGTCACAGGATCACATGGGTCACATGGTCCACTCAAATGCTTCTATGATTGGACCATGTGACCCTGTGACGTCACCACAGGTCCTCAAGCAGCCAAACTATCAAGAGAGACGACGTTCTGGGGCTCTGCGCGCATAATGGGAGAAGGTAGTTAACTCTTTATTATTTTTAACCCTTTAAAGCCCGGGAACATTGCATTCTGTAATTAGAATGCGATTATTTTCCCTTATAACTATGTTATAAAGGAAAATAATAACGATCGGGTCCCCATCCCGATCGTATCCTAGCAACCATGCGGGAAAATCGCAACGCATCCGCACATGATTGCGGATGATTGCGATTTTCCCGCATCCCCATTCACTTCTATGGGGCCTGCGTTGCGTGAAAATCGCAGAATATAGAACATGCTGCGATTTTCACGCAACGCAAAAGTGATGCGTGAAAATCACCGCTCATGTGCACAGCCCCATAGAACTGAATGGGTCAGGATTCAGTGCGGGTGCAATGCGTCCTCCTCACGCATTGCACCCGCGCGGAAAACTCGCCCGTGTGAAAGGGGCCTAAAAGGGCAGCTAGATCAGGTCTATTTATAAGGTAGGGGGTATGTCCATGTGCTGAAATGTCTTAATTGGCTGTCCTGTACAACCTGATGGATGTGTCATGGGTCAAAGTTCTCACTTTGCAAAAAAATATGGCGCCGGCGAATATCCCCATATGTTTGCATGTTCAGCGAATCGCGAATTAAGTAAGTTTGCCGCAAAATGACCGCCGGGCGAACTGCAAGGTCATCTCTACTCTGTGCCTCTCTGTAATATTTTTATTACAAAATCACAGTGATAACTTTATCTCACTGTGATTTTGTAGTAAAAAGATCACAGAGAGGCACAGAGCATTATCAATCATGTTAATGCTCAGTGTCTCTGCTGTCCGGAACGGGACTTGGCTCTCTTTCACGCAGCGGATTACCTGTATGGCATCCACTCGTGTGATAGAGCCCTTAGTGTAAAGAAAATCTGCCGCCTCTTTGTAAAATTGGGGGGGGGGAGGGGGCCCGATCCAATGTTTGCACTGGCGCCCATAACATTTTAGTTACTCCACTGAGGAGGACAAGCAATGTGTAGCGAAATGGGAGGTTTTTACAAACAGATGACAGGAGAGGAGGAGCAGGAGAGGACAGAGGAGTTACAGGGAGATGAGGAAAATGGGGCAGAGGACCCAGACACCGTGGCAGTAAGCAGTATGCAGAAGAGATGGACTACTTGCTTGCGTAGTGACAGCTGGATTGTCACCATTCGGCAGAGGGATGACTTCTGGCTCTCCACCTTGTCGAACCCTCGCTACCGGTCCAAAATGGGGGTCTTTTTACACCCGCTGAGAGAAAGGACAAATTGAATATAAACTACTATAGAGACATCCTATGTAGTGAGTTGGCCGCTGCCTATCTGCACCATCGTCCATACTATCGCAGGTCTGACCGGGGTGACCCTCTGCGCTCACGTTCCTCTGCCATGGCTGCTGTGGCAGGGTGGGGGGGTAGGAGCATTTACAACTCCATCAGCAGCAACTTGAGTCTAGAGTCACTGATGAGAAGCTTTCTTCACCCACCTAGTGGAGAAACTACTCACCAGTGGCAGCAGCAGCTAGACCTGGAGCAGGACCTGAACCAGCAGGTGGTGGCATACTTGGAAAGCACCCTACCACACCACATTGAAGATCCACTGGACTACTGGACAGCAAAACTGGATTTGTGGCCCCAACTAGCAGAGTTTGCCCTGGAAAAGCTGTCCTGCCCGGCCAGTAGTGTGGCATCAGAGTGGGTATTTAGTGTGACGGGGCCACAGTTACCCCAAGCAGAACACGCCTGTCCACCCAAAATGTGGAGAGACTGACCTATGTCAAGATGAATCAGGCGTGGATCAACCAGGATTTCCACCCACCAATGCCTGATGCATTAGACTAGATCATTCATGGCGCCACACCAACACTTTGACAAAAGAGACCGATTTTTTCTAGCTACCTGCCTCAACTTCTATTCTGATGCTGCCACCCACCTGATGCCACAGATCTGACGCCAAGTGTTCCTTCTTTCACCCACCATCTTCAGCTGGTACTTGTATTGCCACCCACCTCCCCACTCTGTCACTGGGTCACTCTGTGGTCTCCTGATGCTGCTTCAACCTCCTCTCTATGTCACCTTGCCACTCTGTGGTCTCTCTATTCTGCTGCCACCTCCACACTATGTCACCTTGCCACTCTGTGGTCTCCTGATGCTGCTGCCACCTCCCCCCTCTGTCACTGGGTCACTCTTTGTTCTCCTGAAGCTGCTGCCACCCCCCCCCCACTCTGTTACCGGGTCACTCTGTGGTCTCCTAATGCTGCTGCCACCTCCACACTGTTACCTTGCCACTCTGTGGTCTCCTGATGCTGCTCCTGCCACCTCCACACTGTCATTGTGCCACTCTGTGGCCTCCTCCTGATGCTGCTGCTGCCACCTCCACACTCTGTCATTGTGCCACTTTGTGGCCTCCTGATGCTGCGCCACCTCCACACTCTGTCATTGTGCCACTCTGTGGCATCCTGATTTTGATGCCACCTCCACACTCTGTCATTGTGTTGATATGTGGCCTCCTGATGATGCCGCCACCTCCACACTGTCATTGTGCCACTATGTGGCCCCCTCCTGATGCTGCCGCCACCTCCAGACTGTGTCATTGGGCCACTCTGTGGTCTCCTCATACTGCTTTCACCTCACCACTATGTCATAGGGCCACTATGTGGAATTCTCATGCTGTTCCCACCCTTCCCACTTCATGACTGGTCCACTATTTTGACTTTCGGCCTGGCTGACATCATTATTTATTTCACACTTCTTCCGATCTTTCAAAAGGAAGGAAAAATGAGACGCCCATGAATCCAGTCTGTGTAGCAGCTGTAAGGCCTGTATGGTCCCATCAGAATTGGCTTATGATTTGGTAGCCAAAAGCTGGAGTTGGTACAAAACACAGAAGACATGCAAATATTCCATTGACGTGTCATCTCTGTTTTGGATCAACTCCTATTTTTTTTTGGCATTAGCAATACTGATGGATTACTGACCAAATGCTGACTGAGTAAAGGCGGATGCTCAACAGACAGGATGCATTTTTTGGTTGTTATTGTTCTGCCTGATCAGAGGAAGGGCAAAATAATCAGTGACGTCAACACAAACTTACTGCTAACACCCTCTCGCGCTAACATCGACCTGTAAGGCAGAGTTCACACGAGTTATTTGGTCTGTTTTGGCCCTGTGACTGCCCAAATAAGTGAAGTGTTCAGTGTTTCTAAGAGTGACGCCTGTCATCTGCATGTCATACTGACTCACAGTATTATTTCACTACCACAGAAGACTCCCTATGCGTGTTACTGCAAGGCACAGTGTTCTACACCACTATAAAGGCTCTCTGCAGCAAATTTGAATATTGCCCCTGCCGCTCATCACTGGCAGTTATGCCCATCCGCGATAGCCTAAAGGGCCCTTTACACTGCTTTGAA
The DNA here is from genome assembly GCA_033119425.1 of Bufotes viridis. Taxonomy (NCBI): domain Eukaryota; kingdom Metazoa; phylum Chordata; class Amphibia; order Anura; family Bufonidae; genus Bufotes; species Bufotes viridis. The sequence continues at coordinate 370,377,258 of CM065590.1, read as the reverse complement.
GTTGGGCAGATTATCACTAATGATAGTTAGTAAGGATGCTCCTTAGTGATAATTTGCCTGTCTAAAGATGCCATCGATTATAGGTAATTGGGTCGGTAAAAGGATTGTTCATGTGGACACATAAAGGCTGCTTTATATGTCCTGATGTTGCAAGAAATTTTTGTGAAGAGTTCCTTAATGACAATTGCTTGTTCATCAGTGGAGGAAAAAGCTGCATTTATTTAATGCCATTGGACTTCACCATACAGAATCTTTGTTTGCTGGCTGTAGAGTGCTGTTTAGATGGCAAATCAGCAGATCTGCCATCTGTAAACAATCAATTCGATGTTCACACGAACAATCCTACTTACTGTCTCGCTTATTCATTTAATAATTGGCTATACCTGTACACAGGCAGATTATTGCTATCGAGTCTCTGTACAAACGCTCATAAGTGATGATAATCTGCACAAACATCGGGAAGTGGAAAGGCACTTAAATTGACGTTTGCTGGCAGCGTTCTGCTGCTGTCAAACAGTGATTCTGTATGGGGACAAGGGATGGTATTAAAGATCGCTCCAGGAGATCGTTGTATGTAAATAGCTCTTTTTTCTCCACTAATGAGCAAGCAATTGTCATTGTGGAACTTTTCCTTCCCAGCAATCGCTTAAGGCTACATGCACACGACCGTTGCCTGCTTCCGCGTCCGCTCCTCCTTGAAATTTTGCGTCCGTCAAAAAAAACGGATGACGGACCGTTTTTTTTTACGGATCCGATTTTTATGGCAGATCCATTGTAAAAATGCCTATCCTTGTCCGCAAACGTGAAAAAAATAGGACATGCACAATTTTTTTGATGGAATGAAAACACGGATCACAGATGCGGAACAAAAACGGTTGACCATCTGCATTTTTTGACGGACCAATTAAAATTAATGGGGAAGCATCCTATCCGTGAAAAAAAAAAGGAACGGACGCGGAAACAAACAACGGTCGTGTGCATGGGGCCTAATACATCGGGCCATGTATGGGGGCCTTTAGCAAAGATTATCTTTTATGAATGATTCCATTCCTGTAGAGAGACAATAGAAGACTTTCTGGAGTGCTCAAGCCAATTATTAACATCATTTTGTAATCAAAAGCAAATATATGATATTTTTATTATTTCACAACCTAAGCTGTCCTTCATGAATTTTTCACCTAAGGCTAGATGTACACTTGCACCTAGCATCCAGATCTCTGTTCCACCATAGGAACAGAATACCAAATTCTTCAGATCTGACTTATGCAGAATACCATTCATTATAATAGGGTCCATTGGGTTCTGGCATGAGTTTTAGCATTTAACTGGACTTCATGCCAGAATCTGCAATGGGTTCTCCTAACGGAATCTTTGCCACTGATGTGCACATAGCCTTAAATAATACTTATTTTAATTGCAAACCTTTTGCCAGTAATATATGGTTGTTTCATTTTATCCAGCTGAATGTGTACAAATTTCATGCTATACTTCCTCTGTAGCTCATTGTAAATTTAGTTTTGCATTATAGACTCCGTTTACAAAGACTTTCTACTTGAAGATTTTGTATCTTTCTGTAATCTTTCCACGTAAATTACTTACAAAGTTGCAGCTTTACTTACACTGTTGAATGTTTGGAGTAATAAAACTACGGTAAAGTGGCTTAAACAATAGGTACCCGCAAAATATGTGTGCTCTCCCTTGGCAACACCCCTGCCAATTTGGAATAATAAAAAATGGAAATATGAAATTTGGAGGGCACTCACTTATCTGGTTATTTCATGGAAACATATCACATATATGGAATAAAAGCTATTTTATTTCGGAATACATATACATAATGAAAAAATATAAAAATTACAAATTAAAATGCTTTAAAACCAACAACATCAATCTTATTCCACATCACTCCATATCCTTGTAACAATATGCATTTAGGATTGTGAGGAATAATTGTAAAAATATAAACTGAGATGTGGTTAATTTGCAGTACACTAAATATTGACTGAAAAAAAAAAAAAAAAAATATATATATATATATATATATATATATATATATCTCAAATCAATTGTCCCTCTCAGATTGCATAATTATAATATATCAATATCACTTGGAATGTTCCATACAAGTAACTCCTGTTGTTGTTTGTATTCTCTCTATAGGACCGTAGGTCGCAATGTCCTAGCACAACCTGACACACAGGCTGGGAACACACCTAGGCGTTTTTGGAGTGGGCGTTATTTTGAGCTTTTTTTCCCCCGACAAACGCGCGTTTTCATGGGTGTTTTTGCATTTAAGGAACGCGCGTTTTTGAGGCGTTTTTTTGATTGACAGGTTCCAGATCAACTAAAAAGGGTCTCCGCCTCACATCCAGCTTCCTCCATGCTGGTGCCTAGGATTCTGTGTTGAACCTGGAAGCGGTCTTTTTATGCTGGGTCAAATGAGAAAAGCGCGTGTTCGTATGCGCGTTTTTAAAACAGAAAACGCGCATATCTTCATCTTGGAGCGTTGCAATGCATTCCAATGGGTGGAAACGCTTGAAAAAACGCCCCAAAGAAGCTCAAGCACTAGCGTTTGTGTCAGGCGTTTTTCAGCGCGTTCAAACGCGCTGTAAAACGCCCAAATGTGTACCATGCCCATAGGGATACATGGCATTTCACATGTTGTGCATTTTACAGCACGTTTGAACGCGCTGTAAAACGCTTAGGTGTGTACCTAGGGACATAGGTTAATTGTTCATGTAACCCTAAAGTGACCACTTTAGTTGTATTTATTTTGTATAACACAGTAATTAGCTTTGAAGTCCATTTTAAATGACACAGTATTTCATTGTAGGTATGGTTAGTGAGCTCTCTGCTACTCCTCCTAAGCCGAATATTTAATGTCAGCACTTTGGTAAGTATTATAATAGAATGCAATAGATGGTTACATTACCAATTTTCGTATATGCCCGGGAGAGCTCTTACACAGAGTGCGGATGAATCACTGCAGCTTTGATGTCTGTGTTTGTTGTGCTGGCTTTGGTGTCCCACGTGTTCTCAGGATTCCGGTATTCTCAGCGTACTGCTGCTGGTTAATTAGAAGTCCGGAGCGCTTCTGTTTGTTATGGATAAATATAGTTATGTTAAATCCAATGTGTTTTACCATTCCTGCATGTAGTCCCTCCTCAAGCCCACTTTTTTCTAGTCAAAGAGTAAAGTGGCCTTTTTCTGTCAAACAAGAAATATATATTCTCTGGTCACTTCTGCAGTTATTTCTGGTGAAAGCGTATAGGGGCGTATTTCAGTAAAAAAATATAAATATATACGCACTGCACTGTTGCAGTTATTTCTGTTAAAAGTGTATAGGGGCGTATAACAGTAAAAAAAGAAAAAATATATACGTAATGCACTGTTGCAGTTATTTCTGGTGAAAGCGTATAGGGGCGTATTACAGTAAAAAAAGAAAACTATATATACGTACTGTTGTCGTTATTTCTGGTGAAAGCGTATAGGGGCTGTGAGACAGTGACAGGTCTCACTCTGGTTACTGGTAAAGAAGGTCCACAGCCCTATTCCACCACAGGTGGGAGAGCTGGAGGTATCAGGATGGGATAAAGCACCTCTCTCTGTCTCATTCAAGGGAGATGCTTTGAAGGAGAGCCAAGGAGGCTCTGGGAGAGAGTCTGAAGCAGAGGCCTGGGATGGCTCTGTGAGGTGACCTCAGCTGGGTAAGGCTGAGGAACCACAAGGCTTAGTATAGCCTGGTCTTGGAGAACAAAGCAATGCCTAGTAGTGGGTTGTATGGATCCTAGTCAGGCGGACTAGTGAGCCCAAATCCCACAAGGGACTTTGTTACTGACCAGCCTAGGGGCTTGAGGACTGTAAGCCTAGGAATGCTAGAGGACTACAAGGCGCACGAGTTCCAGGTGTGAACTGTGACTAATAGCGAGTAGGGATAAGCGAATTTTGGGGTGTTCGGGACACGGACCCGGACCCGAACATTTTCAAAAAAGTTCGGGTTCGGGTCCATTGTTCGGCGATTTCTTCCCGCTTTCTGAAGGGCTGCACAGCAGCCAATCAGCTAGCGTTTTACTTCTTGCCCTAAGAAGCCATCACATTCATGCCTATTAATGGCATGGCTGTGATTGGCCAAGTGCAGCATGTGACCCAGCCTCAATTTAAGCTGGAGTCACGTAGCGCCGCACGTCACACTGCTCTGATTAGTGTAGGGAGAGGACGCAGCTTCTGTGAGGGCGAGATTAGACAGGGAAAAGTCAGTAAAAACTTAATGAAGTGATCGATCTACAGCTGTGAATCATTCAACTTCTGCCAGTTAATTGCTCACTGGTTTTTAGGCTGCACAGAGCGTTTTTCTGTCACTTTTTTCTTGGGTGATCGGCGGCCATTTTGTGTCTTGTGGTGCACCAGCACAAGCTGCCAGCAAGTCCATCAATCCATCAATACTAGATTTTTTTTTTGCTATATCCTACATCAGGGGCTTGGCTGTGCTTATTGTCACCCATAGAAACTCAGGATAGCAATTTCTATATTTTATTAAGGGGTTAAATTCATTTGCCAAAATAGCAATCCCCTAAATCTGGTGTTCCAGCTGTGGCTAGCCAAGTGTAATACTGTCTGCTGTCTGGCAAAGGATAGATTTTTTTCTGCGGTAAAATTTGATTGCCAAAATAGCAATACCCTAAATCTGGTGTCCCAGCTGTTGCAGGCCAAGTGTTAATCTGTCCGTAAAAGGGTATATTTTGTTCTGGGGTGAAATTCAATAGCCAAAATAGCAATACTGTAAATCTGGTGTCCCAGCAGTGGCTGGCCAAGTTTAATAGTGTTCGGCAAAGGATAGATAATTTTCTGGGGTGAAATTCAATTGCCAAAATAGCAATACCATAAATCAGTGATTTCAGCTGTCGCTGGCCATGTTTAATAGTGTCCGTCAAAGGATATATTTTTTTATGGGGTAAAATACAGTTGCAAAAATAGAAATACAGTAAATCTGGTGTTCCAGCTGTGACTGGACAAGTTTAATAGTATCCGTAAAAGGGTATATTTTTTTCTGGGGTGAATTTTAATTGCCAAAATAGCAATACCCTGAATCTGGTGTTCCAGCAGTTGCAGGTCTAGTTTATTAAGGGTATATTTTTTTCTGGGGTAAAATTTAATTGCCAAAATAGCAATACCCTGAATCTGGTGTTCGAGCTGTGACTGGACAATTTCCCTAGTATCCGTCAAAGGATATATTATTTTTTGGGGTGAAATACAGTTGCAAAAATAGAAATACAGTAAATCTGGTGTTCCAGCTGTTGCAGGTCTACATTAAATCTGTCCGTAAAAGGGTATATTTTTTTTCTGGGATGAAACTTAATTTCCAAAATAGCAATTTTGCTGGAGGTTGTCCAAAATAGCAATACCCTGAATCTGGTGCTCCAGTTGTGAATGGACAATTTTCCTAGTGTCCGTCAAAGGATTTATTATTTTCTGGGGTGAAATACAGTTGCAAAAATAGAAATACAGTAAATCTGGTGTTCTAGCTGTGACTGGACAAGTTTAATAGTATCCTTCAAAGGATAGATTTTATTCTAGGGTGAAATTCACTTGCCAATATAGCAATACCCTGAATATGGTGTTCCAGCTGTTGCAGGCCAATTGTTAATCTGTCCGTAAAAGAGTAAATTAAACTCAGCGTGCAACTCCAAGTGTATTTCTCTCCGTAAAAGGGTATATTACACTCAAGGTGTATATACAAGTGCTGAGAGGGTCATCCTCGATAACTTCACACGCTACCGTGCATCTATAGGTGTATTTCTGTCCGTTAAAGGATATATTACACAAAGTGTTAAAATACAATTGCTGAAGGCATAATCCTACATATTTTTTTCACACGCTACTGTGCATCTCCAAGTGTAAATCTGTCCATAAAAGGATACCTTTCATCCAGGGACTAAATACTAGGCCTACAATTTATATTCCCCTAAATCAGTGGTTAATGCTGTGCCTGGATTAGTGTAATACGGTACATAAATAAATAGGCAGATAGTGTTAGGTGAATGTAAAAAAAGGCCAGAATTTGAAATCAATACATTGGGCCAAATATTTTCTTTCTTATTGTGGTGCTTGGTGAACGGTAACAATGAGGAAAACATCTAGTAAGGGACGCGGACGCGGTCGTGGTGGTGTTAGTGGACCCTCTGGTGCTGGCAGAGCATGTGGCCGTTCTACCACAGCCACACGTGCTAGTGAACCAACTACCTCAGGTTCCAGTACCCGCCAAAATTTACAGCAAAATTTGGTGGGGCCCAATGCTGTTCTAATATTGGTAAGGCCTGAACAGGTACAGGCGCTAGTCAATTGGGTGGCCAACAGTGGATCCAGCACATTCACAACATTTTCTCTCACCCAGTCTTCTGCAGAAAGCGCACAGGTGGCGCCTGAAAACCAAGCCCATCAGTCTGTCACATCACCCCCCTGCATATCAGGGAAACTGTCAGAGCCTCAAGTTATGCAGCAGTCTCTTATGCTGTTTGAAGACTCTGCTGGCAGGGTTTCCCAAGGGAATTCACCTAGCCCATCCCCAGTGATGGAAGACGTAGGATGCACTGATGCACAACCACTGATGTTTCCTGATTATGAGGACAGAGGAATACCACCTCATCGGAGTCCGCACGTCTCTGATGATGACGAAACACAGGTGCCAACTGCTGCGTCTTTTTGCAGTGTGCAGACCGAACAGGAGGTCAGTGAGGAAGACTGTGTGGAAGACGATGCAGGTCCTAGACCCCACATGGTATGAAGATCATGCCACGGACTTTCATAGTTCAGAGAAAGAGGCAGTGGTGAAACTGAGCCAACAGCGTAGCTAAAGAGGGAGCAGGGGGAAAAAGCAGAACAGCCGACGCCAAGAGAGTTTGCCTGCTACTGGCCACCGCCACAAGGGACCGAGCACCGCAAAGGCAGCTTCAAGGAGTTCCCTGGCATGGCACTACTTTAAACAATGTGCTGATGACAAGACCTGAGTGGTTTGCACGCTGTGCCATCAGAGCCTGAAGCGAGGCATTAATGTTCTGAACCTTAGCACAACCTGCATGACCAGGCATCTACATGCAAAGCATGAATTGCAGTGGAGTAAACACCTTAAAGGCAAGGAACTCACTCAGGCTCCCCCTGATCCAACTTCTGCTGCTGCCTCGGCCTCGTTCTCCGTCTCAGGATGAATGTTGGCACCTGCCACTCACCAAACAGAGGATTTGCCAACGACACCACCACCTGCGTCACCAAGCATCTCCACCATGTCACATGGCAGCGTTCAGCTATCCATCTCACAAACCTTATAGAGAAAGCGTAAATTCCAACCTAGCCACCCTCGAGCCCTGGGCCTGAATGCCAGCATTTCTAAACTACTGGCCTTTGAAATGCTGTCATTCAGGCTGGTGGACACAGACAGCTTCAAACAGCTGATGGCCATGGCTGTCTCACAGTATGTTGTTCCCAGCCGCCACTACTTCTCCAAGACAGCCGTGCCTTCCCTGCACAACCAAGTATCTGATAAAATCAAGTGTGCACTGTGCAACTCCATCTGTGGCAAGGTACACCTAACCACAGATACGTGGACCAGTAAGCATGGCCAGGGACGCTATATCTCCCTTACTGCACACTGGGTAAATGTAGTGGCTGCTGGGCCCCAGGCGGAGAGTTCTTTGGCGCACGTCCTTCTTCCGCCAAGGATCGCAGAGCATCATTCTTTGCCTCCTGTAGCCTCCTCCTCCTACTCGGCTTCCTCCTCCTCTGCTTCCACCAGCTCATCCAGTCAGCCACACACCTTCACCACCAACTTCAGCACAGCCTGGAGTAAACGTCAGCAAGCCGTTCTGAAACTCATATGTTTTGTGGATAGGCCACACACCGCGCAGGAGTTGTGGCGTGGTATTGAATAACAGACCGTCGAGTGGTTACTGCCGGTGGGCCTCAAGCCCGGCCTGGTGGTGTGCGATAATGGGCGAAATCTCGTCGGAGCTCTGGGACTAGCCGGTTTGACGCACATCTCTTGCCTGTCAGATGTGCTGAATTGGGTGGTGCAGAAGTTCATTCACAACTACCCCAACATGTCAGAGCTGCTGCATAAAGTGCGGGCCGTCTGTGCGCGCTTCCTGCGTTCACATCCTGCCGCTGCTCGCCTGTCTGCGCTACAGCGTAACTTCGGCCTTCCCGCTCACCGCCTCATATGCGACGTGCCCACCAGGTGGAACTCCACCTTACACATACTGGAGAGACTGTGCGAGCAGCAGCAGGCCATAGTGGAGTTTCAGCTGCAGCACGCACGCGTCAGTCGCACTGCGGAACAGCATCACTTCCCCACCAATGATTGGGCTTCCATGCGAGACCTCTGTGCCCTGTTGCACTGTTTCGAGTACTCCACCAACATGGCCAGTGGCGATGACACCGTTATCAGCATTACAATACCACTTCTATGTCTCCTTGAAAAAACGCTTAGGGCGATGATGGAAGAGGAGGTGGCCCAGGAGGAGGAGGAGGAGGATGAGGGGTCATTTTTAGTACTTTCAGGCCAGTCTGTTAGAAGTGGCTCAGAGGGAGGTTTTTTGCAACAGCAGAGGCCAGGTACAAATGTGGCCAGCCATGGCCCACTACTGGAGGATGAGGAGGAGGTGGAGGAGGATGAGGATGAAGGAGGTTCACAGCGGTGTAGCACCCGACACAGCTCAGGCCCATCACTGGTACGTGGCTGGGAGGATACAGAGGATGATGACGATACGCCTCCCACAGAGGACAGCTTGTCCTTACCTCTGGGCAGCCTGGCACACATGAGCGACTACATGCTGCAGTGCCTGCGCAATGACAGCAGAGTTGCCCACATTTTAACATGTGCGGACTACTGGGTTACCACCCTGCTGGATCCCCGGTACAAAGACAATGTGCCCACCTTACTTCCTGCACTGGATCGTGATAGGAAGATGCGCAAGTCCAAGCGCATGCTGGTAGTTGTGCTCCAGAGAGCATTCCCAAATGTCACAGGGGAACAAGTGGAAGCCCAAGGCAAAGGCAGAGGAGCGGCAGCAATAGGTCTCCAACGCAGCAGTGTCACGCCAGCTCCTCTGAGTGCAGGGTTAGCATGGCAGAAATGTGGAAAAGTTTTGTCTCCACGCCACAGCTAACTGCACCACCACCTGATACAGAACGTGTTAGCAGGAGGCAGCATTTCACTAACATGGTTGAACAGTACGTCTGCAGAGCTAGCCTTTTATGCCTTGGAGGTGCTGGCCTGCCCGGCGGCCAGCGTTTTGTCTGAACGTGTATTCAGCACGGCAGGGGGCGTCATTACTGACAAACGCAGCCGCCTGTCCACAGCCAATAAGGACAAGCTGACGTTAATAAAAATGAACCAGGCATGGATCCCACAGGACCTGTCCATCCCTTGTGCAGAATAGATATTCATAACTGCCTCCCCCTCAACCATATATTCTTGTACTCCGGGGCACTTCTTTATTGAATCCTCTTTTTTAAATTTTACCATTATATTGCGGTGCAACCAAAAGTTGAATGAACCTCTCCTCCGTCTAGGTGCCAGGGGCCTAATTATCTGAAAGTGGCCTGTTCCAGTGGTGGGTGACATGACGCTTGATTCTCTGCTATGCAACCTCTGTCCTCTGTCTGGGTGCTGGGGCCTAAATAAATGAAAGTGGCCTTCTCTATTGGTGGGTGACATGATGCCTGATTCTCTGCTATGAGACCTCTCTCCTCCGTCTGGGTGCCAGGGGCCTAATTATCGAAAAGTGGACTTCTCCATTGGTGGGTGACATGTCTCCTGATTCTCTGCTATGCGACCTCTGTCCTCTGTCTGGGTGCTGGGGCCAAAATAACTGAAAGTGGCCTTCTCCATTGGTGGGTGACTTGAAGCCTGATTCTCTGCTATGGGACCTCTCTCCAATTGATATTGCTTAATTTTTATTTATTTTATGTTATTTTAATTCATTTCCCTAACAGTTGTTTGCAGGGGATTTACCTACATTTTGCTGCCTTTTGCAGCACTCTAGCCCTTTTCTGGACTATTTTACAGCCTTTATAGTGCCCAAAAGTTTGGGTCCCCATTGACTTCAATGGTTTTCTGGTTTAGGATGAAGTTCAGCTCGAGTTTGAAACCCGAAACTGAACATTTTCGGGAAGTTCGGCCGAACTTCTCGAAATTGAACATCCAGCTGTTCGTTCAACTCTAATTGCTATCCTTCTCCCACACCCCCCCCCCCAAAAAAAAAAAAAAAGTCTGGTGATGCTTTGACACGGGTGTCTGATATGTATTTTAGGTGTTTTGGGTAATTGTAAAACACATTGTACAGTTTTGAGCTTATTCCTCCCAATGTTCTTGCACGTAGCTTCTTTTGATGTTCTGCAGCAGCTGCAGCTGTTTTATAGGCAGTAGTTGTAGCTAGAAGGCACTGGTAAGCACACCTAAACTCAGCTCCTCGCTTCTCACTCCGTGACTGAAAGCTTTCCCTACCTTTCCCTATTTTACACATTTCTTCATTCTTTCTAGCCTTTCCTTTCACCGAATAAACACTAACACCAGAAGAAAGCTTGATTGTGACTAGTGCTGAGCGCGAATATTCGAATAGCGAATTTTTATCGCGAATATCGCAACTTCGATAATTCGAATAGCGCTATATATTCATTTTTTTTTTTTTGTTAATCTTTGTTGCTCTCTGGTTGTCTTCCCACTTCCCAAAAGCTGTTCTTACCTGTCCGGAGGATTCCTGGCTCCCTGCCCGCTCCAGTTAATGCCTGTTGCCGCTTCTGCCGACTTCCTGTGTGCATGAAGCGTCCCCATCCCAATGGGAACGCCTCCATGCTAAAATGTACTGTCAGATGTGAGAATCACGATCTCACAAATTTGACTAAGTTGTAATCGCAATGCGATTAATATAACCTGAATTATTCGCATTGCGATATTCGTTATATTCTAGCATTACAACCATTAGGAACCCAGCTTTAAGTTGAATTCGCAATGCGAACATATACTCGCATTGCAAAATCAACTTAGAGCTGAGTTCCTAATGGCTGTATTGCTAGAACATAACGAAGATTGAGAATATTGGGTTATATTCGTGAATTCGTGATATATTCGTCATCTTCGTTATATTCTAGCAATACAATCATTTGGAACTTAGCTCTAAGATCAATTCGCAATTCGAGTATATGTTCGCTTCGCAAATGAAACAGAGCTGAGTTGCTAAAGGTTGTTGCTAGAATATAGCGAAGATTGAGAATATAGTGCTATATTCGTGAATTTGTGATATTCGTCATCTTTGTTATATTCTAGCAATACAACCATTAGGAACTTAGCTCTAAGATCAATTCGCAATGCGAGTATATGTTCACTTCGCGAATGAAACTTAGAGCTGGGTTCCTAATGGTTGTTGCTAGAATATAACGAAGATTGAGAATATAGTGCAATATTCGTGAATTTGTGATATTCGTCTAATTAATTATATTCTAGCAATACAACCATTAGGAACTCAGATCTAAGTTGTAATCGCAATGCGATAAATATAACTTGTATTAATCGCATTGCGATTACAACTTACATCTGAGTTTCCATTGGTTGTATTGCTAGAGTATAACGAAGATTGAGAATACAGCGCTATATTCTCAGTCTTCGTTATATTCTAGCAATACAACCATTAGGAAGTTGGATTCGCAATGCGATTAATGCTGGTTATATTTATCGCATTGCGAATTCAACTTAGATCTGAGTTCCTAATGGTTGTATTGCTAGAATATAACGAAGATTGAGAATATAGTGCTATATTCGTGATATTCGTTATCTTCGTCAATTCTAGCAATACAAGTTACAATCATTAGGAACTCAGCTCTAAGTTTAATTCGCGATGCGAATATAAATTTGTGTAACATTTGCAATATATTGAATAATGACGAATATTCAATTTCGTGAAATCGAATACGGCACCTCCCGCTCATCACTAAAATTTGTGACTGTACACTGTCCCTAAGATCGTTTTCTTTCAGATACTGCATAGACCACTCTTATTTACAGCTCAATACAGAATGATGTTCTGCTTGTTCTGTTAGTGCAACTCCCTGTCTTCTGATTGGCTCATCCAGACTGTCTGTCAGCCTGTGAGCCAATCAGGGAAAGCCTCCCCCCCACTTTCTCTCAAGGTCATGTAGGCATCCTTCTTCTTCCTCACTCATAAAAGGATGCTGTTTGCCGTTTTTCCACATTTGTCCGAAACGTGAAAAGCTTCGGGTTCGTCTTCTGGATGAAAATTTGGGAAGTTTGTAACAAATCTGGTTCATTACAAACTGATTTGCTCATCCTTATAAGAAATGTTGATTTACTTAAGGAACCTGAGTTGTGCGCCAACTGTATTTTTTTGCAATTTAAATTCAAAATCTGCAATACAACAAGTTACATAATTAGGAGGTTTTCCAATTTGTATGTGACTGATGATTCCATAGGGATGAGCGGCATAGGCAATATTCATTTCAAGAAATTTCACAAATTTTTCACATAATATTTGCAATAAATTCGCAAATTCTAGAATTCGTGATCTCCAGTCATTATTTTTGTGATTGCGCAAATCGCCACTAATGATGCGCATGCTTTTTGCGTAATGCATGCAACTTCACATTTTATCAGGTCTGAGTAGATATTACTGATTGGTGCACTAAGTATTGTTGTGGCATGACAGCACTATGTCTGTAGCATGTATGTATGGACAACAGAGAAACAGTAATTCCTATCATACTACCTAACACCCTGCACTGTGTTAGCTACACTATATCACTATCTAACCTACACTGACTATCTCCCACTAACTATCTGTATTATATATATATATATACAGTATATATATATTGTTGTGAAAATTTTATTAGGATGTGTTTTTTAATATGTCATGTATTGTCATTATGTCTCTCAGTGTGTAAACCATTGGAGTGGATATCTTACTGTGGATGTAGAGAACAATCAGCTGCCGGGCGCAGAGGTCTCCACTGGCAAACAGTCTATTTGCTATGCAGTGGGCTGTGGGCCAGGGGGAGACTAATGCGCTGCAGAGCAGTGTTTTCTTGAGAAATGTATGTGCGCCAGCTAGGGCCCATGCCCAAAGAGCGGATTTATTGGCTTGGTGTGGATGCATTTATTAAGAGAACAATATATGGAAAGGAACGTGCATTTGTTATTTCCAGTGCGCCTGATCAACCGCTGGAGATGGTGACGCTGGTCCTCTAAGTAGGCCCACATAAGAATCCTGGTGAGCCTTGTTGAGCATTGATCACTGATCGGTGCTGAACAAGATTTCCCCTAGTGGTGATTGAGAGAAATGTTGTGTGTCATCACTTCCTGTATGTTTGTACTGTACATGAAGGGAGTGGTCAGGTGTTGGGTCTGCCCCTTCCTATTGTTATCCCTTTTGTCTATGTAAATAAAGAAGGCGTCTGGGCGAGAGGGCAGTCTCACCAGGGCTCTCAACCATGAAACATCTTATCTGATTACTGGAATAGTGTGGCCTTTCCTTACACAAAAGGAGCTTGATACACTTGCTTGTAAGCACGGGATAAGGAAATTTCTATAACAATATATATATATATATATATATATATATATATTGTGGGGAGTCGCTCTGGTAGATAGCGGTGCGGGTGCAGTACCGAGGCAAAACAAGGAGTCCAGAATGTGCAATAAACAGTGTTTTATTCACACTGACACAAAAATAAACAACAAACAGTCTCTTGGTGGTAATTCATGCACATCAGAAATAAGGAGGCAAAACAAAACAGGAGCACAGGTTCAGTCACCTTGGAGGTTTAGGTGCAGGTTCGCACCAGGCTGTCGGCCCAGCCGCAGGAGAATCCACCTTCAAGGTGCCAGGAACAACAACACCTCCTTGCTGAGCTCTTTCCTCTAAGTCAGAGAACTCCACAGCCCTGTTTGCAGCTCCAGGACAATCACCACACAGCTGCTAAGGAGGCTGCCTTTTAAAGGCCCGGATAAAGTCCGGCCTGGACCGTGGGGAGTAGGCACCCACCCAGCTCTTTGCCTACTCCCAGTAAGAGCCGGCCCGGATTAGCTTTGCAGCCAAACTAGGTAACAAAGTCAAACAGCACTAGCTGCTGCAGACACATAAAACCCGGCTCTCACCTCACCGAGGCCAGGAACCTCGGTGACACGTACCTGCCATCGACTATGATACCTTGCACCCTCTTACACACCCCCTTTGTTCAACCCTGAGGGGTGAACACACGTGAGGCAGTGGACGCGGGACAGGGCATCTGCGTTACCCTGCAAGCGGCCTGCCCTGTGTTCCACGGAGAATTTGAAATTTTGCAGGGATAGGAACCACCTGGTGACCCGAGCATTCCTCTCCTTGGCCTGACTCATCCACTTGAGAGGGGAATGGTCGGTCACCAGACGGAAACCTCCTCCCTAACAGGTAGTAGCGGAGAGATTCGAGTGCCCACTTGATAGCCAGGCACTCCCTCTCCACTATACTATACCTGGACTCGGCGGGACTGAGCTTACGGCTCAGGAAGACAACGGGATGTTCTTCCCCGTTGACCTCCTGAGACAGTACAGCACCGAGGCCTACCTCCGAGGCGTCGGTCTGTACGACGAACTCCTTGTTGAAGTCGGGTGTCACCAAAACCGGGGACCCACACAGGGCCGACTTCAACGCAGAGAAAGCCTCCTCCGCCTTCTCACTCCAGCTAACCCTCCCAGACTTTCGCCCCTTTAACAGATCTGTCAATGGCGCTGCTATTGTGGCAAAGTGGGGCACAAACCTCATGTAGTATCCTACAATCCCCAGGAACGACTTTACCTGCCTGGTGGTGACCGGTCGGGGCCAGTTACGAAAGGCCTCTACCTTAGCTACCTGAGGTTTGATGACTCCCCGCTCGATTACATATCCCAGATATTTGGTCTCTTCCAACCCAATCGCACACTTTTTTGGATTGGCGGTTAGTCCAGCTTTCCTCAGGGCATCCACTACCGCCTGCACCTTGGATAAATGGCTTTCCCAGTCGGTGCTGTGGATGACTACATCATCTAGGTAGGCCGAGGCGTACCGACGATGTGGTCGCAGCACTATGTCCATTAACCTTTGGAAGGTGGCGGGGGCGCCATGCAGGCCAAAGGGTAACACCTTGTAGTGATACAGGCCCTGCGGGGTAACAAACGCGGTTTTTCCTTAGCCGACTCCGTTAAGGGTACCTGCCAGTACCCTTTAGTGAGGTCCAGCACAGAAAAATAACGGGCTTGTCCTAAATTTTCAACAAGCTCGTCTACTCGGGGCATGGGATACGCGCCAAACTTGGATACTTCATTTAACTTACGAAAGTCGTTGCAGAACCGCAACGTCCCATCCGGCTTGGGTATTAGGACTATGGGGCTGGCCCACTCACTTTTCGACTCCTCAATGACATCGAAGCTTCAACATTAACTGCACTTCCTCCGCGATGGCCCGCCGCCGAGCCTCGGGTACCCGGTATGGTTTTAACCGGACCTTGGCCTGAGGCTCAGTGACGATGTCATGTCGGATGAGAGACGTGCGGCCAGGGAGGTCCGAGAACACATCCGTGTTCCGACTGATGAACTCCCTGACTTCCTGAACTTGTTTGGAAGACAGGCTGTCTGCAATTTTTACCGTGGTTACGGCTTCACAGGCCTCGAACTGTGGGGCTGGACCCTTTTCACCTAGAAGCCCTGGCCGGGGGCTGTGGTCGTCGGCCGCGTCCCTATCTTTCCACGGCTTAAGTAAATTCACGTGGTACACCTGCTCCGGCTTGCGCCGCCCTGGCTGGTGTACTTTGTAATTTACTTCCCTATCTTCTCGATCACCTCATAGGGGCCCTGCCACCTAGCTAGGAATTTGCTGTCAAGGGTGGGTACCAGAACCAAAACCCGATCTCCCGGATTGAAGTCCCGCACCCGAGCCTGACGATTGTACACCCTACTCTGGGCCTGTTGCGCTGCCTCCATATGCTCCCGGACCAAAGGCAACACCCTTTCCATCCGTTCCTGCATCTGGGCGACATACTCAATGACACTTTTGTGGGGGACAGGCTGTTGTTCCCATGCTTCCTTGGCGATATCCAACAGGCCCCGAGGGTGTCTGCCATAAAGCAGTTCGAAGGGCGAGAACCCAGTAGAGGCCTGGGGCACCTCTCGCACTGCGAACATGAGATAGGGCAGAAGCAGATCCCAGTCCTTCCCATCTCTAGACACCACCCTCTTTAACATATTTTTTAGAGTTTGGTTAAACCTCTCCACAAGACCGTCTGTTTGCGGATGGTAAACGGACGTCCATAACTGCTTTATACGCAACAATTTACACAGCTCCCTCATTACTTTGGACATAAAAGGGGTCCCTTGGTCTGTCAGAACCTCTTTTGGCAGGCCCACACGGGAAAACATCTCCAATAACTCTTTGGCAATGAGCTTAGCTGAGGTATGTCGCAGAGGCACCGCCTCCGGATACCGAGTGGCATAGTCGAGAACTACCAGAATGTGTTGGTGGCCCCTGGCAGACTTTGGTACAGGCCCAATTAAATCCATAGCGATTCGCTCAAACGGTACTTCAATAATTGGCAGAGGTACCAGAGGATTACGGAAATGTGGCTGGGGGCTAGTTATCTGACAGGTTGGACAGGACTTACAATAATTTTCTACCTCCTTGAACACACTGGGCCAATAAAACCGCTGCAGAATGCGGTCCTGGGTTTTCTGCCACCCCAGGTGTCCCCCAAGAACATGTTGGTGGGCAAGCTCCATGACAAGCTTGCGATACGCTGTGGGCACCACCAACTGTTCAACAGGTTCACCTCGGATTTGGTTCACCCGATACAACATATCCTGCAGAACAATAAATCGTGGGAACATTAATTCAGCCCCTGGTTTCTGGGGTTTACCATCAATTTCCAGCACATTCTCCCAGGCCCTGGTTAGGGTTTGGTCCCGGTGTTGTGCGGTCCCAAAATTTTCCCCGGAGACATTGAGGTCTGCCAACTCAGGTCCCGGTGGCAAGTCCTCCGTGTCTCCCACCATTACCCTCAGTGGGGTTGTCTCCCCACTACCGCTGCAGCAGTGGTCACCCCTACCGCTGGCCCTTCAGACTCGGGCTCCCAGGGTTCTGGCCTTCCAGTGGTATCAGGCCACTCTGCTAGGGTTACCCCTGTCTCAGGGCTATTAGACACTTTCACCTCAGGCCACAGTGACGGAAAACCAGGGAAGTCTCTCCCAATTATCAGTTCATAGGGTAGCTTTGTGGAGATCGCCACTTCACAAGTCCAGGTGCCGGCCGCCGTGGACAGAGACATTACAGCAGTGGGATAGTCCTTTAAGTCTCCGTGAATGCATACCACACCCACTTTCCGGCCCGTATACTGGGTGGGCTGTACCAGGGCAGCACTTATCAGGGTTACCAGGCTCCCTGAGTCCAACAGCGCCACTGCCAGGTTATCCCCGACTTGCACCTGGCACAGATGACGATTGTCTATTGTCTCGGGGTGCCGGTCGCACACAGTCTCCGGGCGTACAAGGAGTGGCGACCCCGTAGTTCACCTCCACCGGCTCATCCCGATGCGGACAGTCGGCCCTGATGTGGCCTGGCTCCTGACACCTCCAGCATACCACGGGAGGCGGACTCGCAGGGGGTATATTCCGTGCAGGCCGCTCTGTCGCCGGACGTCGGAACTGGGGCAGAGGCCTCCGGGTTTGACTGACCCCTTCCCAGCAAGACTCCCCTGCAGGTTTCTGGTGGCCTCGTAACGCTCCACCAGGTCGACCATCTCCAGGGCATTGGTGGGCGATACCTGGCCGATCCAGTGCTGGAGGGGATAAGGCAGGGCCCTCCAAAGATGTCCGCCAACAGTCGATCCAGCATGGCAGTGGGACTTAGTAGCTCGGGCTGCAGCCACTTTTGCAGCCTGTGCAGCAGGTCGTAGTACTGCGGCCTAGCGGGATCAGTCGTTTTAAAGTCCCACTGGTGGACTCTTTGAGCGCGGACCAGCACGTTCACCCCCAGTCTGGCTAGGATCTCTCCTTTCACGGTGTCATAATCTGCCGCTTGGTCGTCCGACAAGTCGAAAAACACCTGCTGGGGTCCGGAAGCCAGGAACGGAGCGACCACCTCAGCCCACTGGTCACGGGTAACTTTTCCCTCACGGCGACCTTCTCAAAGACCGCCAGGTATGTCTCAACGTCGTCTGCGGGGGTCATTTTTGGGATCGCCGCACGGACCGCTTCCGGGCATCATGGACGTGGTGGGACGCTCCTGCCGCCTGTAACGCCATCACATGTTGTAGCAGTAGCTGGTTGGTCTCCCGCTGCTGCACGTTAGCCTCTATGAGAGCCTTCACAGCAGCCTCCATGTTGCCAGAAATTCCTGCTTGCAACTTTGCTGGCTTAATATATTCCATGCACTTTAGCAAAAAACTTCGGCGTTCCCGCCAGCCTCACTGCGCATGCCCGCATCCGACACCAAATGTGGGGAGTCGCTCTGGTAGATAGCGGTGCGGGTGCAGTACCGAGGCAAAACAAGGAGTCCAGAATGTGCAATAAACAGTGTTTTATTCACACTGACACAAAAATAAACAACAAACAGTCTCTTGGTGGTAATTCATGCACATCAGAAATAAGGAGGCAAAACAAAACAGGAGCACAGGTTCAGTCACCTGGGAGGTTTAGGTGCAGGTTCGCACCAGGCTGTCGGCCCAGCCGCAGGAGAATCCACCTTCAAGGTGCCAGGAACAACAACACCTCCTTGCTGAGCTCTTTCCTCTAAGTCAGAGAACTCCACAGCCCTGTTTGCAGCTCCAGGACAATCACCACACAGCTGCTAAGGAGGCTGCCTTTTTAAAGGCCCGGATAAAGTCCGGCCTGGACCGTGGGGAGTAGGCACCCACCCAGCTCTTTGCCTACTCCCAGTAAGAGCCGGCCCGGATTAGCTTTGCAGCCAAACTAGGTAACAAAGTCAAACAGCACTAGCTGCTGCAGACACATAAAACCCGGCTCTCACCTCACCGAGGCCAGGAACCTCGGTGACACGTACCTGCCATCGACTATGATACCTTGCACCCTCTTACAATATATATATATATATATATATATAAGCTAACTAACTATCTATCTAATATAATTGGATAAGGAATAGGATCCAGATGAAAGCACAGAGCACTGCAATGTCACTGCTCACTCAACTTTCCTATTGGTTGCTAAGGATGTTGCTAAGCTCTGACAAAGATATTGCAGCCTTCTCATTGGCCCACAAGCAAGAAGGGAGGTTACTGATGAAAAAAAAAAGTTGAATATTCGCGATTTCGGATATATAGCAGTATATGCTACATCTTTGCAAAATCTCAAAGTGCCAATATTCGCGATAAAAATTTGCGATTAGAATATTTGCTATCAACACTACTGATGAATTGGAAAACAGTATTTTTAAAAGTTGGTCCATTGGATTACATACCTGTACTTGCTCTATTTTTTAAATCATTTTCAGACTGTACAAGTAATTTGTCCAGTCACCCATGCTCAGTAGCTTAGTCCTATCCAGGGCCGGCGATACCATATAGGCAAGGGGGGCAATTACCCCCGTGCCCCCAAGTCCTTAGGGGCCCCCAAGCCCACCACCCGCCCAGCGCTGGCCCAAGTCCATAGTCATCTGTATCGCTGTCCTCAGGATAACGATACAGATGAGTGTGCTGTGGGGCAGGGGAGGAAGAGGCGTCTCCCTTCCCTGTTCCTCTGATAGGCTGCAGGCCTTGTGCCTGCAGCCTATCCGAGGCCGGTGCAGGCAGCACAATGACGGAAGAGGCGTGCATCGCATCGCTGCCATGGAGGTAAGTATAAGTGATTTGGGTTTTTTTGTGTGTTAAAGAGGCACTTGTAACTGGCACATGGGGTGGGATGGCGATGGAGTGGGGGGAGTGGGGGGTAACTGGCACATTGGGTGGAGGGGGTTAAAGAAGCACTTGCAACTGGCACATGGGGTGGGGGGGTTAAAGAGGCACTTGTAACTGGCACATGGGGTGGACTGGGGGGTTAAAGAGGCACTTGTAACTGGCATATGGGGTGGGGGGATTGAAGAGGAACTTTTAACTGGCACATGGGGTGGGGGGTTAAAGAGGCACTTGTAACTGGAACATGGTGTGGAGGGGGGTTAAAGAGGCACTTGTAACTGGAACATGGGGTGGGGGGGGTTAAAGAGGCACTTGTAACTGGCATGTGTGGGGGAGGAGGGTTAAAGAGGCACGTGTAACTGGCATGTGTGGGGGAGGGGGTTAAAGAGGCACTTGTAACTAGCATGTGGGGGGGGGGGTTAAAGAGGCACTTGTAACTGGCATGTGGGGGGGGGGGGTTAAAGAGGCACTTGTACCTGGCACATGGGGCGGTAAAGAGGCACTTGTAACTGGCACATGGGGTGGGTGGGGGTTAAAGAGGCACTTGTTACTGGCACATGGGGGGGGGCAGAGAGGCACTTGTTACTGGCACATTATTATGGGGAACTGTGGGGGCTTCTACTGAGGCCACGAAGAAGGGGTATTTTATATGGGCGGCTCTGTGTGGTACTAGTATTTTCAGGGGTATTATCTGTTACTGCAGTGTAGTATTGGGGGTAGTAGGATGATTTGTCCAGAAGATGGCAGGATGATGGAAAAGTAGTAAACAAAGATTTTTTTTTTGTTAAACTGCAAAGAAGGAAAATGGCGACACAATGGTGGTCTGGTCTGAAGGTCCGAAAGGAGAAGACGAGGTCAGAGAACATCTACATCAAAGGAGACGTCACTGGATGTAAGAGGTATGGGGCTCTGTGTTTCTGTATGCTGCCATGGAGGGGGGGGGGGATAATTAATGTGATGCGAAGGGGGTGATGATGTTACATGGAGGGGAAGAAATGTGCCATTCTGGGGGGGTAGGGTGCCATGGAGGGGGGGATAATGTGAAGCGAAGGGAGTGATGACATGACAAGGCGGGGGGGGGGGCCTTATTGTTTTTCGCCCCAGGGCCCCACTTTACCTAGAGCCGGCCCTGGTCCTATCATCTGGATCCTCTTAAGAACAGGCAATGGAGGGATTTCTAGTATTAAACAGGCAAGCCAAGAATAATCAGTACACCATCACTGGCACTGCAAGGGAATAAAAAGAACAGAAGAGGAGGCACCATAACAACATTTTTAACAGCAATATCTAAACATAGAAGCATTACAAACGTATTCCACTTGAAAAAGTGATACAACAAAATAAATCAAAATATAATTATGGGACAAACCTCTAAATATCTGCCATAATCAAAATTGTCTACAATTCTGTATGTCTTTTAAACATCAGTTCCAGACTACTTTATGATATTGGTAGTCCCCTTAGTGGAAACAGTCTAATTACAGTATATTTTGCAACAAAAAAAAAAATTTGCACAGTTTAAACCCAGCAGTTCAAGGGCAATCATGTCAATGCTTTTTGGAGTTTCTTATAATTATTATTATTATTTTTATTTTTTTGCATTGTTTTGTCTGGTATGATACAAGATTGAGAATATTTGGACTAGGGCTGAGAGCTGCTATGGTTGGTGTATTTTATCTAAATGGGGAAATAAATATGCACGTATTCCAAATAGCCTATTGCTTAATTTAACCATGTCATTTATACACTACAGTTTAAGTTACTTTATAAAACACATAGAAAACAATGCATAGCAGTCATAGTGATGAGAAACTCTAGACAGTTTAACTGTGAGCATAACGACTTTTTAACTGCAAAATGATCAATGAAATCCAAGTGCTATACACAATAAAAGAATCCTGCATAAATGCTTTCCCTTACAATATACCTTTGCCTCCAGGGACTTGGTTGGTTCACCTATATTGATTTCCTGCTGTGGTTTATTCTGTACTTGAAAATGATTTAAAAAAAAAACACTGGGGCATGGAAATCATATTTACAGTGCTGAAGCTTAAATTGTTTGCTTGATATTGATCTCTTCTTTTCATGTATAATAATTATCCAGAATCTTGCACATCTGAAAGCTCAAACAATGTGCATAGTGGGCAAGACCTACAACTCCTGCATAAAAGTTAGAAATACTAGTAATTGTTCATGAGCTTAAACTTCTTCCTCTAGAGAATGCATCTAATGGGAGTAAGTGGTAGTATTGATTGGCCATTAAAATAGTTGTCTGAAATATTGGCTGCTTAGGCACTTTTTTATACTCTTAATAAAATAATATGCATTCTAATCTTCCATCGATCCTAAAAGATGCATGACACTATACATGCATGGACATGCAAGTCCATTCAAATAAAATCAAGTAAAATTAATCTCTTGAGTGTCAGAGTGCGCCCCTGGCTGTCCTGCGTCTCATCACCCCGATCTGACGCCTTTGTCTCTTGGTATTCACCCGATCGGCGGATTGGCTCCCGCAAAAGGTTTCTTGGACAAGCTGTGGCCTCATTGTGGTTGTGCCTAATTTGGTACAACCAAAGTAGGTGAGAAAGCTCTATCACATTTATCCACTCATTAGACGTGACTCTTTCACCCTATGAGCGCCTGTTTTTTCCTTTTCTTCATTTGCCATTTCGTACTATACATGCATGACTGTCAATTTTCTTCCAAATGTTCTGGGTATTTCTGCAACATTCTACTTTTCTCTATTTCAAATTGTAAAAGACCCATTTAGTACTTCTTAGTAATCTCTTTATTCAAGTAAATACAGTTTATGAAAGCATATTCTTCTTCATTTTAGTTATGTAGTTACACACTTAGGCTATATGCACACGACAGTTGTTTTTTGCTGTCCGCAAATCGCAGATCCGTCTTCCTTTTTTTCACATCCACATCCCTTCCTTGTGTCCGCAAATTTTGTAGGTTGTGTTTCCCTGTGTCTTCCGTTTTTTTTTTTTTTTTCGGATCTGCAAAAAAAATCCGAAGGCTTGAACCAGTTTCGTAAAGTATCTGTACAAGTGCCCTAGTTTCCAAGCAACCATCCGCAAAAATAAAATGGATGCGGATGGAAAACGGATGGCTTCCGTTGGTGATCCGTTTTTTTTTTGCGGACCCATTAACTTCAATGGGTCTGCAAAAAAATATTCGCTAACAAGAATAGGACATGCCTTACTTCTTTTGCAGACGTGAAACACGGCTCGCGGACAAGGAAAAAAAACGGTTGACTAGCCAACATTTTTCACAGACCCATAGAGATGCACGTGGAAACATCCGTTCCACGAAAAAAACAAGGAACGGACACGGAAACAAAAAACGTTTGTGTGCATGTAGCCTTAGGGTATGTTCACACGACGACAATTGTCGCGCGACAATTTAGGAACCACTACACTGCAACATTTGTAGCGTGACATTGATGTCACATTAATGTCGCGCGACAATTTTTATAATGGGTGTCTATGGTGGTGTCGCACGTGCAACATGCAACATGTTGCGACTGCGACACAACAGTCGCAAGAAGTCCATCCCGGATGGACTTTTGTCGACTGTCGTGTCGCAGTCGCAGCATGTCGCATGTCGCACTGCGACACCATAGACTCCCATTATAAAAATTGTCGCGCGACAATAGGGCGACTTTTTGTCGCGCGACAATTGTCGTCGTGTGAACATACCCTTGAACTCAATTTTTCCCATTTCAAGATTATCCAATAAAACTAATTTTATTGTAAATGAAATGACTTATCTGTGTATTGCACTAAAACCATTACTGAATAAAGCTGCAATATAGAAGTCATAGCTGTAGTTATGCTTTAGTTTAATTTCAAACCACACATTATTGTATGCCACAGATATAAGCAGCTAGATGTGTACACAATTGCATCCCAAGCATATGCCCTTTTGAAATAAGTTTGGCAATTAAATAATTTGGGTATATCAGCATATACATGCATGGTAATGTATGTAAGGAGAATTTCCAGGTTTATATGCCAAATGTGCACCAGCCATACAGCTGCATTGATTTTATATACTATAGCATAGTTTAATGTAATTCAATAATGGCCTTTTTGTGCTGTGGCTTATATACAGTCGTGGCCAAAAGTTTTGAGAATTACATAAATATTGGAAATTGGAAAAGTTGCTGCTTAAGTTTTTATAATAGCAATTTTCATATACTCCAGAATGTTATGAAGAGTAGTGTTGAGCGAACAGTTCAAGCATAGTTCGAAAAAATAGTTTCAAAAAAGTTCGGGTTCGGGTTCGGGTTCGTTGTTCAGCGATTACTTCCCGCTTTCTGAAGGGCTGCACAGGCATGGCTGTGATTGGCCAAGTGCAGAATGTGACCCAGCCTCTATTTAAGCTGGAGTCACGTAGCGCCGCACATCACACTGCTCTGATTAGTGTAGGGAGAGGACGCAGCTTCTGTGAGGGCGAGATTAGGCAGGGAAAAGTCAGCAACAGCACCTAATGAAGTGATCGATCTACAGCTGTGAATGATTGAACTTCTGCTAGTTACTTGCTCACTGGTTTTTAGGCTGCACAGAGCGTTTTTATGTCACTTATTTTCTGGGGTGATCGGCGGCCATTTTGTGATTTGTGGTACACCAGAACAAGCTGCCACCAAGTCCATCAATCCATCAATACTAGTTTTTTTTTTGCTATATCCTACATCAGGGGCTTGGCTGTGCTAATTGTGACCCCTAGAAACTCAGGAGAGCAATTTCTATATTTTATTAAGGGGTTAAATACAATTGCCCAAATACCAATCCCCTAAATCTGGTGTTCCAGCTTTGGCTAGCCAAGTATAATACTGTCTGCTGTCTGGCAAAGGATAGATTATTTTCTGTGGTGAAATTCAATTGCCAAAATAGCAATACCAAAAATCAGTGGTTTCAGCTGTGGCTGGAAAAGTATAATAGTGTCCGCCAAAACATATATTTTGTTCTGGGGTGAAATTTAATTGCCAAAATAGCAATACCCTTAATCTGTGGTGGGTGATATGATGCCTTATTCCTTGCTGTGGGACCTCTTTCCTCTGTCTGGGTGCTGGGGCCGAAATAACTGAAAGTGGCCTTCTCCAGTGGTGGGTGATATGACGCATAATTCCTTGCTGTGGGACCTCTCTCCTCTGTCTGGGTGCTGGCCCGTAATAACTGAAAGTGGCCTTCTCCAGTGGTGGGTGATATGACGCATGATTCCTTGCAGTGGGACCTGTATCCTTGGTCTGGGTGCTGGGCCGAAATAACTGAAAGTGGCCTTCTCCAGTGGTGGGTGATATGACGCATGATTCCTTGCAGTGGGACCTGTATCCTCGGTCTGGGTGCTGGGCCGAAATAACTGAAAGTGGCCTTCTCCAGTGGTGGGTGATATGACGCATGATTCCTTGCTGTGGGACCTCTCTCCAATTGATATTGGTTAATTTTTATTTATTTTATTTTAATTAATTTCCCTATCCACATTTGTTTGCAGGGGATTTACCTACATTTTGCTGCCTTTTGCAGCCTTTTAGCCCTTTCCTGGACTATTTTACAGCCTTTTTAGTGCCTAAAAGTTCGGGTCCCCATTGACTTCAATGGGGTTCGGGTTTGGGATAAAGTTCGGGTCGAGTTCGGATCCCGAACTCGAACATTTTCGGGAAGTTCGGCCGAACTTCCCGAACCCGAACTTCCAGGTGTTCGCTCATCTCTAATGAAGAGTGATCAGATGAATTGCATAGTCCTTTTTTGCCATGAAAATTAACTTAATCCCAAAAAAACCTTTCCATTGCATTTCCTTGCTGTCATTAAAGGACCTGCTGAGATCATTTCAGTAATCGTCTTGTTAACTCAGGTGAGAATGTTGACGAACACAAGGCTGGAGATCATTATGTCAGGCTGATTGGGTTAAAATGGCAGACTTGACATGTTAAAAGGAGGGTGATGCTTGAAATCATTGTTCTTTCATTGTTAACCATGGTGACCTGCAAAGAAACGTGTGCAGCCATCATTGTTTTGTATAAAAAAGGCTTCACAATTAAGGATATCGTGGCTACTAAGATTGCACCTCAATCAACAATTTATAGGATCATCAAGAACTTCAAGGAAAGAGGTTCAATTCTTGTTAAGAAGGCTTCAGGGCATCCAAGAAAGTCTAGCAAGTACCAGGATCGTCTCCTAAAGAGGATTCAGCTGCGGGATCGGAGTGCCACCAGTGCAGAGCTTGCTCAGGAATGGCAGCAGGCAGGTGTGAGCGCATCTGCACGCACAGTGAGGCGAAGATTTTTGGAAGATGGCCTAGTGTCAAGAAGGGCAGCAAAGAAGCCACTTCTTTCCAAAAAAAAAATCAGGGACAGATTAATCTTCTGCAGAAAGTATGGTGAATGGACTGCTGAGGACTGGGGCAAAGTCATATTCTCCGATGAAGCCTCTTTCTGATTGTTTGGGGCATCAGGAAAAAGGCTTGTCCAGAGAAGAAAAGGTGAGCGCTACCATAAGTCCTGTGTCATGCCAACAGTAAAGCATCCTGAGACCATTTATGTTTGGGGTTGCTTCTCAATCAAGGGAGTGGACTCACTCACAATTTTGCCCAAAAACACAGCCATGAATAAAGAATGGTACTAAAACAGCCTCCAACAGCAACTTCTTCCAACAATCCAACAACAGTTTGGTGAAGAACAATGCATTTTCCAGCACGATGGAGCACCGTGCCATAAGGCTAAAGTTATAACTAAGTGGCTCGGGGACCAAAACGTTGACATTTTGGGTCCATGGCCTGGAAACTCCCCAGATCTTAATCCCATTGAGAACTTGTGGTCAATCCTCAAGAGGCGGGTAGACAAACAAAAACCCACTAATTCTGAAAAACTCCAAGAAGTGATTATGAAAGAATGGGTTGCTATCAGTCAGGAATTGGCCCAGAAGTTGATTGAGAGCATGCCCAGTCGAATTGCAGAGGTCCTGAAAAAGAAGGGCCAACACTGCAAATACTGACTCTTTGTAATTCATGTAATTGTCGATAAAAGCCTTTGAAACGTATGAAGTGCGTGTAATTATATTTCACTACATCACAGAAACAACTAAAACAAAGATCTAAAAGCAGTTTAGCAGCAAACTTTGTGAAAACTAATATTTGTGCCATTCTCAAAACTTTTGGCCAAGAATGTACAGATGCATCTCAATAAATTAGAATATCATCAAAAAGTTAATTTATTTTAGTAATAGTGTCGGGCGCAAATATTCAAATCACAAATTTTGCGAATATCGCAACTTTGAGAATTTGCGAATATTTAGAATATAGTGATATATATTTACATTTTTGAATATTCTACTTTTTTTCACCAGTAACCCCCCTTTTTGCTTGTGTGCTTGAGAAGGCTGCAATATTTTTGTCTGAGCTTAGCAACATCCCTAGCAACCAATAGGAAAGTTGCCTACCCCTTTAGTATATAAGAACCTCCCCACAGCCATTTTCTACAGTTTATTACAGTTCTGAGAGAGACAGCAGTGTTATTGATGTGCTCTCTGCTTTCTTGTGTCACATTAAATTAGTTATTTAGTTAGTTATTTAGTTAGTTAGTTTACATATTTATAATACACATAGTTAGTGGGAGATAGTCTAGGTTAGATAGAGGTATAGTGTAGCTGATACATTCATGCTACCTACATAGTGCTGTATGTTTGTATGTATGTATGTATGCTACATACATACATACATAGTGCTGTGATGTTACAAGTTCAAAACAATACTTACTGCACCAATCAATAATATCTAGTCAATATGAAGTTGCACGTATTGCTCCAAAATATTTGCATCATTAGTGCCGATTTTGCAATCACGAATATATCGGAGCAATCTATCTGCATATAAAGCTATTGTAATGTTCTGCTGTGCCAACCATTTTCTCAAGTCTCAGTAAACTTCGAGCAGTATGAAAAATGTAGCATTAGTGACCCATGCCTGTATTTTGTGCGCATTACACAAATATTACATTGACGGTTTTCGCAATCAAGAAAATAATAGCGAATTCGCGAAGATATGACGAATATTCTACCAAATATTTGCAAAATATCGTGAATTCGAATATTGCCCCTGCCGCTCATCACTATGCATAATTCAGTTCAAAAAGTGCATTACACACAGAGTGATCTATTTCAAGCACTTATTACTTTTAATGGTAATGATTAGGCTAACAGCTAATGAAAACACAAAAGTTAGTATCTCAGAAATTATAATATTGTAAAAAAGTCCAATACAAAATACCTGCAAATGTTTCCCAAGCATTTAAATGGTCCATCAGTGTGGTGGTTCGTTTGTCTATATGATCGGGGGAAAACTTGACAGTTGTCAATAGACAGTCATTGACACACTCCACAAGGAGGGTATGCCACAAAAGACCATTGCTAAGGAAGCTGGCAGTTCATAGAGTGCTGTATTCAAGCATATTAATGAAAAGTTCAAGGGGTTGTCCAGGTTCGGAGCGACCACACACAGAGGTATCCAGGACATGGGCTATAACTGTTGCATAATGAATCTATATATGAGTTTCACTTCTTGAATTGAATTACTGAAATAAATTAACTTTTCAATTATATTCAAATTTTTTGAGACACACCTATAAAAGAAAACCTGGAGAAACCATTGCAAGAGCAGAAATTAACAATCTAAAACTCATGCAATTGCATTATACAGCACACTCAATTGTATGCAGAGTCTATAACAAAACTCTGCAAACAAACTGTGTGTTTAAATATCCAGTCAATATAATCCTGTGTGTGAAGCACAAATCCCTTTTTTTCCAAGTAGAGGTAACATGGCATTTCTTGCACTATATCACTTAGGCTGCACTTGTCACTGTAGTAATTTACACCTAGCTGTTGTGTATGTGGTTCTGCTTGTGGTGATTTCTATCCCACTGTCACTCTGTACTGTGGCTCCAAGGCTGCCATTTTCCTTCCTGCTGCACAGCAACCACCTACCAGCTGTGCTGAATGGCACCATATCTTGCCCACCATTCCATGAATTAAAGGAATCCAGAAGAAACCAAGGATTACATTTAGGATAGAAACATTATAAAAGGGATCATTTCCTCTACCAAAGCAACAATAGTGAAGTCAGCTCACATCACATGCTGAAAAATAACTTTGCCAAGACTCTACCTGTGTACAGATTAATCCAGATGCTGACAGCAAGGAAGTAGTGCCGATGTCCAGCAACAGGGACGCTGAGTTTCTGTTAAACCAAGGTCTTTTTTTTCCTGTACATTAAAATCTCTGAATAACAGATGGAGAGGATGGTGTACACTTACACATTTTAGTAATTTACTTACAATCAGGAATTAAATTGTTTTACCGTGAAATCTAAGTCGCATAATTAAAAACAAAACATATATAGAAAATACTAATATGCAGGCTGTCAAGACTTATGCCAAAAATGTTCACTAGTATAAAAAAAATTAAATAGAAAGTACAATAACACAAACAATTGTGATGTGTTCACATATAAAATATACAGTACAATTTTTAAAATATCAGAGGCAATATACTCATATATTAGTGATGTCTTGATAAATGGTGGTGGGGGCATCATGGTTTGGGGCTGCTTTGCTGCATCAGGGCCTGGGTGGATTGCTATCATTGAAGGAAAAATGAATTCCCAAATTTATCAAGACATTTTGCAGGAGAACTTAAAGCCATCTGTCCACCAGCTGAGGCTCAACAGATGATGGATGTTGCAACAGAGCAACGACCCAAAGCATAGAAGTTAATCAACAACAGAATGGCTTAAACAGAAGAAAATACGCCTTCTGGAGTGGCCCAGTCAGAGTCCTGATCTCAACCCGATTGAGATGCTGTGGCATGACCTCAAGAAAGCGATTCACACCAGATATCCCAAGAATATTGCTTAACTGAAACAGTTCTGTAAAGAGAACTGGTTAAGATTTACTCCTGACTGTTGTGCACTTCTGATCTGCAACTACAGGAAACATTTGAAGTTATTGCTGCCAAAAGAGGTTTAACCAGTTATTAAATCCAAGGATTTACATACTTTTTCCACCTTCACTGTGAATGTGCTCAATAAAAACATGGTAACATTTAATTCTTTGTGTGTTATTAGTTTAAGCAGACTGTGTTTGGCTATTGTTGTGACCTAGATGAAGATCAGATCACATTTTATGACCAATTTGTGTAGATATCCATATCATTCCAAAGGGTTCACATACTTTTTCTTGCAACTGTATCTGTTAGCCACAGGCACTGCATATCTGACAGTCCAATAAAACTGTAAAATACTGCAGTTACCTTGCTGCTGTAAAAAAAACACCATTTTTGTGCTAGATAGCACTTCATAATTTACAAGTGAAATACTGCATTTCTATAGTTGGTTGCAAAAACCCCTATTGTAGTGCCATAGAGCACTTTTGCTTACAACGCTGCATTACCTATTTTATAATTTACCAGTGACATGCTGCATTTCTATTGTCGTTTGTAAAAAAAAACACTGTTTTTGTGCTAGATTGCACATTTGTGGCCTAATCTGCACTTCTGATATTCCAATAAAACGGTTAACTACTGGATTTATATTGTTGTTTGCAAAAAACACAGTTTTTGTGATAGATTTCACATTTGTGGCCTAGTGTGCACTTCTGATATTCCAATAAAATGGTTAACTACTGCATTTCTATTGTTGTTTGCCTAAAACACTGTTTTAGTACTAGATTGCACATTTGTGGCTTAGCCTGCACTTCTGATATTCCAATAAAACTGTAAACTACTGCATTTACATAGTTGTTTGCAAAATAACATGGTTTTTGTGCTAGATTGCACATTTGTAGCCTAGTCTGCACTTCTGATATTCCAATAAAACCATAAACTACTGCATTTACAAAGTTGTTTGCAAAAACACTGTTTTTGTGCTAGATTGCACATTTGTGGCCTAGTCTGCACTTCTGATATTCTAATAAAACGGTTAACTACTGCATTTACATAGTTGTTTGCAAAAAAACACAGTTTTTGTCTTAGATTTCACATTTGAGGTCTAGTCTGTACTTCCGATATTCTAATAAAACGGTTAACTACTGCATTTACATAGTTGTTTGCAAAAAACACAGTTTTTGTGCTAGATTGCACATTTGTGGCCTATGCTGTGTTTCTGACAGTCAAATTAAACCGTTAACTTCTGCTGTTACATTGTTGGTTGGAAAAATCCAATTTTTGGTGATAGTGAAGTAACTCTATTGAATTGCTCCATTACGCTGTTGTGTGACCTAAAGAAATTTATTCTTATGACACGGGCACTGCCTTACTGTAAGTAAACTTAAATGTTGACTATTGGCAGTTAAATTGACACCTGAGATAAACCATCTGTTAGTTTGGTGGGTGAATGCAAATAATGAGGAGGACATCAAATAAGGGACGTGGACATGGTCGTGGTGGTGCTGGTGGAGCTCCTGTTGCTGGGAGATGACGTGGCTGTTCTGTGCCAGCTACGTGTCCATGTGAAACACTTTCCTCAGGTGCGAGTAGGCGACAGAACCTGCAGCATTATTTGGTAGGCCCGAATGACGCTCTACGGATGGTGAGGCCAGAACAAGTACAGACGATAATAGATTGGGAGGCTGACAGTGGCTCCAGTTCCTTCACATTATCTCCCACCCAGTCCTCTGCAGAAAGCTCAGAGTTGGCACCTGCAGCCCATGCCCATCAGTCTTTCATCTCACCCCCTTGCAAATCAGCCAAGCAGTCTGAGCTCCAAGTCATGCAGCAGACTCTTATGCTTTTTAATAACTCTGCTGGCAGCCCTGCCCCAGAAGTGGAAGACATTGAATGCACTGATGCCCAACCACTTATGTTTCAGGATGAGGAAATGGGAATACCACCGCAGCACGTCTCTGATGATGACGAAACACAGGTGCCAACTGCTGTGGCTTTCTGCAGTGTGCAGACCACCGAGGAGGGCAGGGGTCAAGAATGGGTGGAAGATCATGTGGTGGATGATGAGGTCCTAGACACCAACTGGACTCAAGGTCCTGCTAGTGATGTGTGCTGTTTTGAGGAAGAGGCGGTAGTCGCAAAGAGGCAACAGCACAGCAAAAGAGGGAGCAGGGTGCAAAAGCGGAGCGGTCATCCCCGAGACAGTATGCCTGCTACTGCCCACCGCACCCAGGGACCTAGCATACCAAAGCCAGCTCCAAGAAGTTCATTGGCGTGACAGTTCTTCAGACAATGTCCTGACAACAAGACATGAATGGTTTGCACGTTGTGCCATCAGAGCCTGAAGCGAGGCATAAACGTTCTAAACCTGAGCACAACCTGTATGACCAGGCATCGACATGCAATGCACGAACTGCAGTGGAGTAAACACCTTAAAAACCAAGAAAGGTCTCAGGCTCCTCCTGCTTCCTCTTCTGCTGCTGTCTCTGTCTCTTCCTCCACCTGAAATCACAGTGGCACCTGCCACCCAGCAAACAGAGGATGTGCCAACAACACCACTACATCCATCACCATCACTAAGCATCTCCACCATGTCACACGCAAGTGTTCAGCTGTCCATCACTTGGCGCTCGGGTGTGTAGTCTGTGTGGAGTCATGTGATGCTGGCCACGTCACATGTCCCACATGCTGGCCACAGATTGCCTGTTATTAAGGTTCTACCTGTGATCTTGGTGCTTGGCTATTTTGATCCTCTGCTTGATCCTGATCTCCTACTCCTCTGGTCCTGACGTTTCCTCCTGGTTTTGACTTCGGCTAGCTTCTGACTAGAGTTGAGCGAATCCGAACTGTATAGTTTGGTTTCGTACTAAATTTTGGGGTGTTCGGGACACAGACCCGAACCCGAACATTTTCAAAAAAGTTTGGCGATTTCTTCCTGCTTTCTGAAGGGCTGCACGCATTTTACTTCTTGCCCTAAGAAGCCATCACAGCCATGCCTACTAATGGCATGGCTGTGATTGGCTGAGTGCAGCATGTGACCCAGCCTCTTTATAAGCTGGAGTCACCTACTGCCGCACGTCACTCTACTGATTTGAGCTTAGGGAGAGGATGTTGGTGCTGCGATCAGGGACAGAATAGGGCAGAAATCTGAAGAACCTGTGCTACTTTAATCCACAAGATACAGCAAATAGAGAGGGAGGGAGCTTCAGCAATCCAACATTTCTGTACCCAGCCACTGCAAGGGAAATCTTTTTTTGTAATCCATCTGTTACTGAGGTGGTGCTCGGCGGCCATATCAGCCACTGCAGTGTACTGCATGTGTGCCAGCCAGCTAGGGACACCAGCCTAATCCTGTTTTGTAGCTCAGTGAAGGAAAACAACTTTTTTTTTTCTGGCTGCTCAAGTCCCCTATATTGCCTTTTGTATGTTTAAGAGGTGACATAGTCCATTTGTCTAGCCTGGGATCTGTGGTGCCACAGAGCACTTGTGTATACAATGCACTAAACCGTATATTCCATTTCAGCTATCAAATAGTGCACCAGTGTATTTTAGTTAAAAAAAAAAGTGGTCACTCTGATCCACCAAGCCTATTTTACACCGCTAAAATATAAATTCAACATTTCTGCGGTGAAATAGAGAATCCGTGTAGAAAAAAAAAACGTTATTCAAGGTCCACCAAACAGTCTGAAATACCCATTTGCAATTTGCGGAACAGTGTATTTTTTTTAATGAAGTTCACCATGTGATATGTATGATATGATAAATATATTCTGTAACGATACCAAATATATATAGTTCTTTTTATGCTTTACTACTTTTGCATAATAAAAACCCTTATTATCTCACCTTAAGGACCATTTTTTGCAAATCTGACCAGTGTCACTTTATGTAGTAACTTTTAAACGCTTTTACTTATGCAGGCCATTCTTAGATAGTTTTTTTTCCTCACATATTGTACTTCATGACACTGGTAAAATGGAGTCGAAAAATTTCATTTTTATTTATTAAAAAATACAAAATTTACACAAAATTTTGAAAAATTTGCAATTTTCCCAGTTTCAATTTCTCTACTTCTATAATAGATATTAATACAGCAAAAAAAGTTATTGATTTACATTCCCCATATGTCTACTTTATGTATCAATCATTTTGGGAATGCCATTTCATTCTTTGGGGACGTAACAAGGCTTAGAGGTTTAGAAGTAGATCTTGGAAATTTTCTGAAATTTTCAAAAACCCATTTTTTTCAGGTTTGAAGTCACTTTGTAAGGCTTACATAATAGAAACCACCCAAATATGACCCCATCTAAGAAACTACACCCTCAAGGTATTCAAAACTGATCTTACAAGCTATGTTAACCCCTTAGGTGCTCCACAAGAGTTATTGGCAAATGGAGACAAAATTTTAACCCATTTTTAACAGCCAAACAAGACTGTATTTTTATTGCCCTGACTCTGCCGTTTACAGAAACACCACATATGTGGTCGTACACTACTGTACTGCCACACGATGGGGCGTAGAGGGAAAGGGCCGAGTGGTTTTGGAAGGCTGCTTTTTAAGGACCGGTTTATTTACACCGTGTACTGTTTCAAGCCCCCTGATGCCCCCCTGGAGTAGAAACTCCCTAAAAGTGACCCCATTTAAGAAACTACACCCCTCAAGGTATTCAATACTGATCTTACAAGCTATGTTAACCCCTTAGGTGCTCCACAAGAGTTATTGGCAAATGGAGATGACATTTTAGAATTTCATTTTTTTGCCAAATTTTCCATTTTAACCCATTTTTTCCACTAACAAAGCAAGGATTAACAGCCAAACAAGACTGGATCTTTTTTTGCCCTGAGTCTGCCGTTAGAGAAACACCCCATAAGTGGCCATACACTACTGTATGCCCACACGGCGGGGCATAGAGGGAAAGGAGCGCGGTTTTTGGAAGACTGATTTTTATGGACCTGTTTATTTAAACCATGTCCTGTTTCAAGCCCCCCTGATGCCCCACTGGAGTAGAAACTCCCTAAAAGTGACCCCATTTTGGAAACTACGGGATAAGGTGGCAGTTTTGTTGGGACTATTTTTAGGGTACATATGATTTTTAGTTGCTCTATATTAGGCCTCTTTCACACTTGCGTTGTGAACATCCGGCGTGCACTTCCGTCGTCGGAAGTGCACGCCGGATCCGGCACAACGTAAGTGAACTGAAAGCATTTGAAGACTGATCAGTCTTCAAAATGCTTTCAGTGTTACTATGGCAGCCAGGACGCTACTAGCGTCCTGGTTGCCATAGTAGCAGTGGGGAGCGGCGGAGCGGCATACTTACATTCCGTGCGGCTCCCGGGGCGCTCCTGAATGACGTCAGATTCCGTGCGGCTCCCGGGGCGCTCCTGAATGACGTCAGAGCGCCCCGCGCGCATGGATCACGTGATCCATGCGATCACGTGATCTATGCACTGGGGCGCCCTGACGTCATCCTGGAGCGTCCCGGGAGCCGCACGGAATGTAGGTATGCCGCTCCCCCGCTCCCCCTACTCTTTACTATGGCAACCAGGACTTTAGCGTCCTAGCTGCCATGGTAACCATTGACAAAAAGCTAACCGTCAGATCCGGCGATGCGCGGAAACAACGTTTAGCTAAATGCCGGATCCGGACTAATGCCTTTCAATGGGCATTAATTCCGGATCCGTCCTTCTGGCATGCTTTCAAGATTTTTGGCCGGAGCAAAATCCGCAGCATGCTGCGGATTTTGCTGCGGCCAAAAAACGTGTCAGTACTGAACTGAGGACATCCTGATGCATCCTGAACGGATTTCTCTCCATTCAGGATGCATAGGGATAATCCTGATCAGTAGCTTTCCGTCCTAGAGACCCGAGGACGGATCTCTAGGACGGAAAGCTAAAACGCTAGTGTGAAAGAGGCCTTACTTTTTTGTGAGGTAAGGTTACCAAAAATTTAAATTCTGTAATTTCATCTCCATTTGCCATTAATTGTTGAGGAACACCTAAAGTGTTAATAAAATTTGTAAAATCAGTTTTAAATATGTTGAGGGGTCTAGTTTCTTAGATGGAGGTCACTTTCAGGGAGTTTCTACTCTAGGGGTGCATCAGTGGGGCTTCAAAAGGGACATGGTGTCAATAAAAAAGGCCATCAAAATCGGTCTTCCAGAAACTATGTCAGTCCTTTCCTTTTGCGCCCTTACTTTTAGTGATACAGCAGTTTACGACAATAAATGTGGCTTTTCTGTAAACTGCAGTATCAGGGTAATAAATATTAAATTTTGTTCGGCTGTTAACCCTTGCTTTTTTTACCGGTAAAGACGGAATGAAATGGAAAAGTGTAACCATAGCATATTGTATAATATGTTTGGAGGTGTATAAACTCCAATTTAAATGTGCCTGCTTTTCATCTATAGGCTACATTCAGGTGCACCTGGCAGGCTCTGGGCCATATCAGCCGGTCTTGGGTGGGGCTCACAGGCACCTCCCATCTCCCATTGCAAGCATGGTTACATGCTGGAGGTCACTGGTGAGCTGTTTGTGAGTCAGGCCTTGTGCTCCCTTAATGCCCAACGGCCCCTGGTATCGCCCATACGGCATAGGTAGGTGAGTGGTAGGGCATCGGGCCACTTGAGAGACCTTGATGTGGTGTCCGAGCTTAAGACATGTCCTCCTAGTAGGATGTGTCGAACTAACCTCTCAATTTTAGCATCAGTGTGAGGGTTTAGTATTGCCGGAGTGTGCACCTTCCTTTGCTATGGCTATGTTTTTGATTGTTCTCCACATCCACATTATTGTTATTGTATGTAGGATGGTTATTGTGGTACTTGTAGTCCGTCGCTGGCATCTTCCATTGTATGCATTTTTTGCTGTTATTTGCCCCTAGCAACAAACTACAAGTGCAGGATGTGCTCCCCTATATACATGCACAACTGCATATGGGTTGAGCATATCCTGCTTGTTAAACACCACACCACGTTTTCTAATGGTTTGTATGAAATGGAAAAGTGCCAAAAATGACAGTTTTGGCACCGTTTTAAATTATTTTTTTCTGACCGTGTTAATCTGGGGGGTTAGGTCATGGGGTATTTTTATAGAGGAGATTATTA
Source organism: Bufotes viridis (assembly GCA_033119425.1). Classification (NCBI taxonomy): domain Eukaryota; kingdom Metazoa; phylum Chordata; class Amphibia; order Anura; family Bufonidae; genus Bufotes; species Bufotes viridis. Next base: position 370,340,297 of record CM065590.1, on the reverse strand, counting down.
CAGACGCGGCGATACCTAATAAGTCTACTTTTTTACTATTATTTAGGTTTTAGACTATATTATCCTTTTTGATACAAAAAAAAAATTTGTATCTCAAAATAAGATTAATTTTTTTGCGGGATGAGGGTATAATTTTAATTGCACTATTTTGGGGGGCATGTGACTTTTTGATCGGTTGCTATTACTCATTTTATTATGTAAGGTGACAAAAATAATTTCTTTAGAATTTTTTTTTTCCCGTGTCAATCTAAGGGGTTAGGTTATGGGGTATTTTTATAGGCCAGATTATTATGGCCTATATTATATTATAGATACCTAATTTGTCTAGTGTTTTAATTATTTTTTTAATTATTGTAGATTTATAAACTATCATTTTTGAAAAAAAAAATTGGTGTGTCTAAAGTCTTAGAACCATAGTTTTTATCTGATTGTCAGTGGCTACATGGAAAAGGGGATAATAAATTTAGTACTCCATGGAAGTGTGGTACTCCCTGAAGCAACCAATAACGCAGAGGCCCAGATGATCGGGGCACGTGTCACACTGAGTGGTGGTGTCCTTTCGTATCCCCCCCCTGTGACATGCTCTGCATCTTTTTTGGGTTCGTCCCTTTTTCCAGTATGGGGGACCACACCTGGAAAGTGTTGGCCAGGGACGACCCGGGCGCCTGCAGTTCCTGAGGTACTCCGGCCTGCTCTTTCCCAGTAAGAAAAGATCAGGTCCTTGAGGACTGCCTCATAGAATTGAAGGAATTTCCCTGTGTTGCCAGCGCTCCGGAACAGTACAAAAGAGTTGTACAAGGCAACCTGTACCAAGTAGACCGCAACTTTTTTGTACCATGTCCGGGTTTTGCGCATGGCATTATATGGCTTGAGGACTTGATCAGAGAGATCAACTCCTCCCATATTCCGATTGTAGTCGACAATACAATCGGGCTTGAGAACCGTTGCCGTGGTACCCCTCACAGGGACAGGGGAGATGCCGTTTCCGTGAATTGTGGTCAGTACAAGGACATCCCTCTTGTCCTTATATCTGACCAGCAACAGGTTTTCACTGGTAAGGGCACAGGTCTCACCCCTAGGGATAGGTACCTAGAGGGGGGTGGTAGGGAGGCCGCGCTGACTTATCCGCACGGTCCCACAAGTGGACGTGGACCTGGCGGCGAGAGACTTGAACAAGGGAATGCTAGTATAAAAGTTATCGACGTACAGGTGGTAATCCTTATCTAGCAGTGCGTACATAAGGTCCCACACAAGTTTCCCGCTAACACCCAGAGTGGGGGGACATTCTGGGGGTTCAATACGGGAATCTCGTCCCTCGTACACACGGAACTTGTAAGTGTACCCTGAGGTACTCTCACAAAGATTGTACAGCTTCACACCATACCTCGCCCACTTTGAGGGAACATACTGGCGGAAAATGAGTCTCCCCTTGAAAGCAATGAGAGACTCACCAACCGCGACCTCCCTTCCAGGTACATAGGCCTCCACAAATTTGGCCCCAAAGTGATCGCTGACCGGCCATATCTTATACAGACAATCATAGGCAGGATCACCTTGGGGGGGACATGCTGCATTATCTGCATAATGCAGGCATTTCCGGATAGCCTCAAATCTGGGACGTGTCATGGCCATACTGTAGAGTGGGGTCTGGTAGAGGACGTCACCACCACAGTACAGCCTGGCACTGGGTTTCTTGACTAGGCCCATGTGCAGCACGAGGCCCCAAAACGTCCTCATCTCGGGTGCACTGACCGGTGTCCAGACACCGGGCCTAGCCAAAAACGAGCCCGAGCATTGCTCCACCATTAGATTTACCAGTTGGTCACTGAAAAAAAGACTAAAAAAGTCTCATTCAGTGAAGACCACTGTGTAAATATGGATTCCTGATTCAAGAACAAAATAAGGAATTGCGGGCTCAAAGTTCTCTGGGGTACATCAGCCAAGTGCACCTGCAGGGGGCTCAGGTGAACTGACCTGGTGGGCCGGTCCCTGACAGTGTCCCCTTGCTGTGGACCCCAGACACCCTAAGATGGTGATAAAACACAAAAAAAAATTAACCCTGAACTCTCGCTAACTCTCCCTGCCTGAACTAAAGCTTTCGCTTGCTTTCTGTAAAGTACCTGCAAGTGCCAGAAGGCACTCTGGATGGGCACAGTAGGGTGCTGGGGGGGGTGAAGGCTAGGTGCTGGGGTCCCGATCGGCAGCAGGATCTTTTCTCCTCGCTCCTCAGACGCAAAATGGAGGTGGAGGAGGAGGAGGAAGAGAGCAGGGGGAGTTAACCCCTCCCGCCGGTGCAGCCAATCAGATGCGATCCTGTGAGGTGATGTCGCCATCACCTCACAGGATCTAAGCATGGTGATTGGTGGGGTGTTATCACCTAACCGATCCTCATCCTGTACCGGGTTATCGGGTCACCAGAGACCCGAATAACCCGAAAAAGTAGCAAACCGCAGGTCTGATTTGACCTGTGGTTTGCTGCGATCGCCGATTCAGGGGGCGTCATAGGATCCCCCTAGGCATTGGGACAGAGTGCCTGCCAAATGATTTCGGCAGGCACTCTGTTCCGATCACTGCGTGGCGGTAATCGGAAATACTTATGACGTACCAGTACATCATGAGTCCTTAAGTACCAGGACACCATTACGTACCGGTACGTCATGAGTTCTTAAGAGGTTAAAAGCCTGTTATATTTTTCATCACTATATGCTAACAATAAAGACATTTTTAATTTTCAGCCAACGTAGATCTCTGAGGGCTTGTCTTTTGCAGGAAAGACTGTACTTTTTATCAGTACCATTTTCACGTACATAAAAATTTTTGATGACTTGATATTATGTTTTTTGGGAGACCAGGTGACAAAGAAAGCTGTTTTGGCATACCCTTTATTAAAAAAAATTACGGCGTTCACTTGATGGAATAGACCATGTGATATTTTTATAGAGCCAATCGGTGAAACCAAATATGTCTATTTTTGTTTTATTTTAACAATTTTTAAATTACATAATTGGGGAAAAGGGGACTTTTTTTTTTTACATGTAAAACTTTTTTTTTTTCACAATAAGAACATTAAAAAAAATCATGTTTTTGTGTTGCCATTTTAATAGAGCCAAATTTTAAACATTTTTCTGGCTATGGTCTAGAGTGAGTGCACATTTTTCCGAGATGAGGTGATATTTTCGTTGATACCATTTTAGGGTACATACAACTTTTTGGCAAGATGACAAAAAATCGTTAATTTCTAACGATAATTTGTTTTCCCTTAGTCCTAACAGCAGCACAGATGGGGTTAACCACCCCCCATGGACTGGCAGGACCGGCGGAATGTTTAATGAGCCCAAGACTAATAACTCAATTTAACAATTAAGTATCTCCTTAAAAGGAGGAAGTCAACCCCCGGCCCACTGTGTTTATAGTAAGAAGAAAACAAGACTTACTAGGGTGGGAAATTTGTGTGCTGCTGTTAGGACTAAGGGAAAACAAATTATCGTTAGAAATTAACGATTCCCTTACGTCCTACCAGCAGCACAGATGGGGAGATAGCAAAAAGAAACCCCTAGGGAGGGCCTTCCTGCCTGGCAGAAAAAGAAAAGTCTGCCCAAAGGCCGAAAACTCAGCTAGACTGGCATCTAGTCTATAATGGGAGATGAATGTCGATTCAGAGCTCCAGGAGGCAGCTTTGCAAATCATGTTGAGAGGCAGAAGACTCCTCTCGGCAAAAGAAGTAGCCACAACTCTAGTAGAGTGGGCCTTCACGAATCCCGGAGGGTCCAGAGATTGTGGAAACAAAGGATTCCTTAATAGCCTCCTCAATCCACCGACTGATGGAAGGTTTGGATGCCTTATAGCCTTTAAACTTACCGGCAACAGGATTAGCAGATTCTCATCTTTCCTGAACTCCTTGATCTATCCACATAGATCTGGAGACATCTTGAGACGTCCAGAGGATGTCTAGCAGGTTCCTAGGAGGAGGTGGTTGATGTCAACAGAACCGGGAGGAATATCACCTGGTTGATGTTCTGGAAGGAAGGAACTTTAGGCCTACAATACGGGAGGAATCTAAGAAGGTCCCGGTCATGTAAGAAAATGGTATAGGGCTCATGTGCTGAGAGAGCTTGAAGCTCAGAGACCCTCTTGGCCAAAGTCACTGCAAGGAGAAACACAAACTTCCAAGTGACGAACTTGATGTCCACCTCCTCTCACGGTTCAAAGGGGGGAGATGCTAACCCCCTGAGAACTACTGAAAAACCCATTGAAAAAAAGGGGTCTCAGTACTGTAGGCTTTAATCTTTCAGCTCCTTTAAGGAACCGTTTGATCAGCGGGTCCTGAGAAAAAAGCCTGTTAATGCAAGATGGCTGAAACTTGAACCTTCAGAGTAGAAGGGCAAGACCTCTATCAAGGCCGTCTTGCAGGAACTGAAGGATAGCGGAGAGGGGTGGATCTGCAGACGCCACCTCAGTTGAGGTACAACAGGATAAGAATATCCTCATAATACAAGAGTAGGCTCTCTTGGCAGAGTCCGCTTTAGAATGAGACAGCGTTCTCAGGACCTACTCTGAAAGCCCTTCTATTCTGGGAAGGGACTGATCAACCTCCAGGCTGTCAGGTTGAATCTGTGCAGATCTGAGCAGAGGTGAGTGTCCCACGACACCAGGGTCTGCTGTGGGGGGAGCCTCCAATATTGTCCTCGACTCAACTGGGTGAGCTAGGTAAACCAGGATCTCTTCGGCCAAAACAGTATGATGGCTATCACCGAGGCCTGATCCTGACGGATTTTCATCAATACCCTCGGTATCATGGAAAAGGGAGGGAAGATGTAAGCCAGCCTGAACCTCCAGGATATTGACAGAGCGTCTAACGCCAGGGGGTTGTCCTCCCTGTAAAGGGAGCAGAACCTCTCCAACTTGGCATTGAACCTTGTTGCCATGAGATCCACCTCTGGCATACCCACTTGAGGACTATCTGCTTAATTCTCTGGATGTAAAGACCACTCCACCGACGGAAGACTGCGGCTCAGCCGCTATCATATTGAGGGAGCCTTGGATGTGGATCGCAGATAAGTGGGAAGGTACAACTCTGCCTAATCCAGAATCACCCCGATCTCTGACAGGAGGGGAAGTGATCTCGTGCCTCCCTGCTGGTTGATGTAAAGTACCGCAGTCACATTGTCTGACTGGACTTTCACCGCTTTGCCCCGGATCTGAGGGGCTAAGTGAAGGAGGGCTAGCCGGATAGCTTGAATCTCGCAGAGATTGGATGAAAGAAGACACTCCTGAGGAAACCAGGTCCCGTGAACTGGAGAGTCGTCTAGGTGAGCGTCCCAGCCTACTTAGGATGCATCCGTAGTCAATATGACCCAAATTGGCTGGGTCATAGACTTCCCGTCTAAAAGATGGCACCACCATCTGAGGGAATACAGAGTTTGCCAAGTCAGGGAGCACAGGGAGTTTAGCCCAACAGGGCTGCCATTCCATTAGGAGAGGACCTCTGACTGTAGAGGGCGGAGGTGCCATAGAGCCCAAGGGACTGCTTCCGCAGACGCTGACATGAGCCCCAACATCTTCATGAGAGTCCGGATTGGAACTCGCCGGGGAAAGGAACTTGCCGTGTTCTGAACCCGGAATCTTCTTTCTGGAGTCAACTGGAGCGACATCCCAGTGGAGTCGATTATGAAGCCTAGATATCTTACTGAAGTCGACGGGCTCACGTTCGACTTCTACCAGCTGATGATCCAACCTAGGTGGAACAGAAAGGAGATTGTTACCTGAAGAAGTTTGGTTAGGACCGCTAGAGCAGAGGCTTTCAAAGCCAGTCGTCCAGATAAGGAATGATGGTCAGTCCTTGAAGCCTCAAAGCCGCCACCACAGAACCACCACCTTGGTAAAAGTGTGAGGGGCAGAAGAAATGCCAAAGGGAAGGGCAACAAACAGAAGATGCCTGACGACACAGGACACCTGGACCGTGATCCTGATATACTCCCTGGAACCAGGATGGATCGGGATGTACAGATATGCATTCTTGAGGTCCAGGGTTTCCATCACGTCTCCAGGATTGACGACGTGAACTACTGACCTGATGGTTTCTACACGAAACTTCACCTTCCTTATAAATTGATTGAAATATCTCAGATCGATAATCATCCGGAGATCTCCTGAAGCCTTGGGAACCAGAAAAACTGGTGAATAGATCCCTAGGCCCCGTTCTCCTGCCGGAACCTCCTCCAGAGTCCCTTTGCAAATGTAGTCCTGAATGTAGGCCTCTAGGATCGCCTCCTTGGCAGCTTGTAGAAGGTTGATCTTGACAAACCTGTCCAGAGGAATAGAGGTGAGGTTGACTAAATAACCGTTGGAAATGATATTCAGGACCCAGGGATCCGAGATCTCTTGGATCCATTTTTCTCAGAAGTGGGAGAGACGACTCACGACGGGTACATGAAGCTTAGGAATGGGGAAGCTTATTGGCAGGACGGCAGGAGTAACGGGAATTAACCAAGAGCCTCGAAGAGGCCCGTAGTCAGGAGGTGGATTTTCCATCTTTGGCTCCTCCACGAGAGTGCCTCAAACCCTTTCGCTGTGCTCTCCAGTCACTACAAGAGCTTGTTTGCTGGCCAGACCTGCCACCACGGTCTTGTCTGCCCTGCCTTTGAAAGGACTGTTGGGGAAGGCTCTTCACCTTCTAGTCTGAAAGGCCCTCCATGATCTTATCTAGCTCCGAACCGAACAAACGGTTGGGCTCGAATGGAAGGCCATATAAGCTGTATTTTGAGGAATTGTCAGCGACCCAGGGCTTAAGCCAAAATGGAATATGGGCTGCCGATCCCAGAGCCATGCTATATATAGGACCCTGACGTTAATTGATAGTATTGTTACAGGGTGCCAAAGGCACACTTGGTCTCCCATGATACACAGACCTGCTGCTTAGCTTCAAGAGCAAGGATCTGTGTTTGGCCTCGTTCCCAGGACTTGCTTTGCTAGCGGAGAAGCTCCCTCGCTAGCTTCAACTGGAGCTGTGCGGTATCGCACAAGAAGTCCGTAGCCAGGTTGATGGTCTTGAAAGCAGCCAGTATGTCGTCCTGGAAAAAACCTCTGGTTCACATCAACTTGAATTTGATCCAGGCGAGATTGGAGGAACGTAGAGACTTCAAAAGCCGCTATGGCTGTGGAAGCGGAAGCCGCAGCTGCCGTAACACCCCGTCTTAGTGTGCACTCTGCAAGGGGGTCCTGCAGCTAGACACATCGTCTGCAGAAACCAGAGTGCGCTTGGACAACTTGGCAATAGCCATGTCCACCTTGGGAATGGATCCCCATGAATCCACCAAGGGTTAAGCCATCGGGTACATGGATTTAAACTTCTTTGTTAAAACCGGACCTTTTCCAGGTTTTTTCCACTCTATATCACGACAGAGAGGAGGGTCTCATCCGCTTTGAAGACACGAGGTGCCCGAGTAGCGGGAACAGGAGGCTCCCCACAGTCAACATCATGGTCCCCCGACCTGATGGACTTGAGCAACTTCTGTTTCTTTCCAGGGGAGAAAACACAACGTCAGCTCCTCCTTATCCGAGGAGGAAAAAACTAAGGAGACCAAGAAGGTCTCTCTACCGGGACAAAGGTCTCCATAGGGGCCTGGGTACGAATAGGAAGCCTTTCCATCCAGCAGGCCTATGACTCCTTTAACAGAGCCATTGATACATATCCTGCAACGTAGGTTCACTAGAGGTCAGAAACCTCTAACGGCAGCTGTAACACCTGGTGTAGGTTAAGTCAACAGACCCAGGGATTCCCAACCTGGTCTTAGCCCAGCCTTAAGCTGTTTAGCTTCTACAATCTCACGAGTGCAGGTATGATTAGCTTACAATAACCGTTGACTGCTGCAATGGTAGCAGGATAGATGCTTCCTCTTAGAATCCACTTTCCTGCCTTCCGAATCCCGCGGAGAAGACATCACTGCGGGAAAAAAAGAGACAAATAAAACATTTGTAAACCACCTATCTATGCAGGAAAGGTAGAAAAAAAGACCGGAGGCAACTGAGGAAAAAAACACCACAAGTGGAACAACACCAACTTTAGGACTCTGGGAGCTAGCTGAAAAAGCATATGTAGCCAGAGACTGAACTGGAGCACACAGCCTCCAAAAGAAGATGTATAAAAAATCGCATCTATGAAAAAAATCATGCCCGTGAAAAAATCACGGCCGGATTACCCGGAGGTGATGCAAAAGGAGAGTCCCTGCGTCACCTCCGGAAGATGGCTGCGCACAGGGACTGGGAATCCTGGACCAAGGACGCCGCCAAAATACCCCAGCCAGGCGCAACTGCGCGGGGCCGGCAGCAAATAAGCTGCCGGCCAAACTGACAAGGTACCTAGGAAAAAGGGCAACGCCGTTACCCAAACGAAAAGAAGGCTCCCCGCACTTTCCATAAGAAAGGGGGGAACAAACCGCCTAGTCCACCTGTCCAGGAGGACAGAAAAAAAAAACACAGTGGGCTGGGGGTTGACTTCCTCCTTTTAAGGAGATACTTAATTGTTAAATTGAGTTATTAGTCTTGGGCTCATTAAACATTCCGCCGTTCCTGCCAGTCCACAGGGGGTGGTTAACCCCATCTGTGCTGCTGGTAGGACGTAAAGGAATAAGCTGTTTTGGCATAATTTTTATTTTTGTACTGTGTTTACCTGATGAGGTGGAACATGTAATATTGTTATAGAGCTGGTCGTCATGGACATGGTGATACCAAATATGTATATCTTTTATTTTATTTTTATTTTTAAGTTTTACACAATAAGATCATTTTTGAAAAATAATCATGCGGCACATTTATTATGAGGCTTAGAGGCGTTTTAGAGGCTTATCCACCTTCACTTCTAAATGTAAGACAGCTTCCTAGACAGGCATAGGAAATGATGAATAAGACAGACTGTCCCCTTCCCAGCCCACGCTATGCCCACTGTTTTAGACCTGGTGTAGCCCCATGATCTAAAGCTCGATTCGCTCAACACTAGTTCTTGGTATGCTGCGGTTAGTTCTTTCCAAAGTGGTCCAAGGAAGAACAACCAATGAACAGGAAACAGGGTCATAGATGCCCAAGGTTCAGTGATGAACATAGGGAGAGAAGCTAGCCTGGTAGCTACTGTAGCATTGTGCTGAATAAGTTACTGTTGGCTATGATAAAAAGGCATCACAACTTGCTGCATTTGAGGCTGCATAGCTGCAGGATGGTCAGAGTGCTCAGAATGACCTCTGTCCACTGCTAAAAACAACTACATTGGGCAAGTAAGCATAAGAACTGGACTAAAGATGAGCAAACTACTCAATTTAGGCCAAATCAAAGTTGCTCCAATTGTGTAACGGAACGCCTGGCACCCCGACTGATCACCTTCCGCTGACGCTTGCTCCTAGCGCTTCCCAAGGGCTCCAAGCACTCCACCGGACACCATAACCACCTCTCCTAACTCCCAGAAAGCAGGAACCAGGAACAAATTCTTACAAGAGCTTATACTCTGGGGAGTATTGTGGTATAGCAATCCCCAAGAGTGTAGTTATTCCATGCCCCAACCATGAGCCAAGACTTCATGAAGGAGTAAAGCAGAACTTCTTTATTGGAAGACCAAAGCTTGGCCTTTCATGCAAGTCCTTCAGCAAGGGCTACTCCCCCGGGGACCTGATAGAGGACAGGCACACAAAATACAGTGACCAATCATCCTACAGCCAGATATATCACAACCCCACATGCATTGTCCATTGTGCTTGCTGATTGCATCACAGGCAATGTCCATTGTGCTTACTAACTGTCACTGAGGCCATAGTCACAGGGCAAGAGGCTGGCAAGCAGGCCTCTCCAACTCCCAGTGACAAAGGTGCTTTTGTCACACATCTTCCCTCCCAGGGGAAGACTAACCAGGTACTTGACCTCCTGTCCATCAGTACCTGAGTTAGACAAAAAGCCCGCCCACAACCGAGTACTGCACCTGTAGTTCTTGAGTGTCAAGCTTCGTTGGGTCTGTCCTAGGCTGCAGAGGGTACGTCTGCTGCCCCGATCTCCCTTTTGGGCAGAGGCCAACTGCACTCTGCCCTTGTGTCGGTGCTTCTGCTAGGATAACCGGTAAGCAGTCAGGCTCTGGATCAAGGGAATGGGTAGAGCAGAGGCTAACTGCTCTCTGCCCAGATGCCCACTCTTCCACTGGGGCAGCCTGTGTCAAGTCAGGCTCTGAACATGAGGATAGAAGAGGGAAGAGGCCAACTGCACTCTGCCCAGATGCCCGCTCTTCCTCTGGGGTAGCCTGTGGGTAGTCAGGCTCAGCCCAGAAGGATAGGGGAGGGCAGAGGCTGACTGCACTCTGCCCAGATGCCCGCTCTTCCGCTGGGGTAGCCTGTGGGTAGTCAGGCTCAGCCCAGGAGGATAGGGGAGGGCAGAGGCCGACTGCACTCTCCCCAGATGCCCGCTCTTCCACTGGGGTAGCCTGTGGGTAGTCAGGCTCAGCCCAGGAGGATAGGGGAGGATAGAGGCCGACTGCACTCTGCCCAGATGCCAGCTCTTCCGCTGGGATGGGGTCAGAGAATCCTACCCCCAGAACTTGGTTGCAGATTGGCTGTGGAGAGAAGGGGTCGCTTACCTCCTCCTCCTGGCACTCCTGCGGGTTTGGTTGGTGATCTGTACCAGCCGTCCATCAACCCTGTAGGTCTGGTGCAGAGACCGCTGTCCCCCTGTGGTGGGGGAGAGGGACTGGTTGTCTCCTCTCCCTGCAAAACATACTGCCACTAGGGAGCAGAACTGACTTTCCCTACTCCCTAAAACTCTGACTGCCGTTGGGGATCTGAGCCGACTGCCCAGAATCCCTGTAGGGCCGATGGAGAGACGTCAGTCCCATCTACACCTGCCAGTTGGGGTTCCCCCCAGGAGAAGTCTCTAAGGTCCCCTACCTCTGCAGCTGGTAGTGAAGCAGGGGATACCTCAGTTGGGTCTTCCCAGCTGTAGGGGTGTAGGTCTGGGACTGCCACCCAGCTCTCCGGCAGTGTATATTGGGTCCGAATTGAGTATAATAAGTATTGGTAATCCTGCTCCAGCTCCCACTCCCTTGTCACTAGAGATGCCAGGTCTTGTCTCACCTCTCTTGCTGTAGCCCAATCATGCATACCCTTGCTGTAGTCACAGATATGCCTGAACCGAGACTCTCGAGCATCTCCGAACTCTGGTTCTGCGAAGGCCTCAAACAACAGACCAGGGCCATCGTAATCCTCACCCTCGGGTCTGTTGTACTCAGCCATCCAGCGGGAGTGTCAAATTGAGTACCACCAGATGGTCTGGTATTCGTCATCTAGCCAAAGCTCCTTAAATACCAGGCCCCGGAGCTCTGTTACCCACATGTCCAGGGGCTGTTCTCCCAAGAGACCCATCCGCATCGCCACACTCTTCTGTAGCCGCTGCTCATAACTGGGGAGACTCTCACCTCGCTGCCGCTGGGCATTTTCCAGGGCATCATACCAGACTTCCTTTCTGTCTGCATCCCTGTAGTCCGCGGCCACCTCCTCCTCCTCATCATGGAACGCTGTCCGAAGACTAGCCGATTCCATCCTGATGTAGCCAGGGACGCTGTACGGATACTAGTATTGCCTTCAATCCACGAACGGTGTCTCCAAGCTGCTTCTCCTCGCACTAGGACGCCATCCCACTGCCCCCACCAGTCTAACGGAACGCCTGGCACCCCGACTGGGCACCTTCCACTGACGCTTGCTCCTAGCGCTTCCCGAGGGCTCCAAGCACTCCACCGGACACCATAACCACCTCTCCTAACTCCCAGAAAGCAGGAACCAGGAACAAGCTCTTACAAGAGCTTATACTCAGGGGAGCATTGTGGTATAGCAATCCCCAAGAGTGTAGTTATCCCATGCCCCAACCATGAGCCAAGACTTCATGAAGGGGTAAAGCAGAACTTCTTTATTGGATGGCCAAAGCTTGGCCTTTTATGCAAGTCTTCCAGCAAGGGCTACTCCCCCGGGGACCTAGTAGAGGACAGGCACACAAAATACAGTGACCAATCATCCTACAGCCAGATATATCACAACCCCACATGCATTGTCCATTGTGCTTGCTGATTGCATCACAGGCAATGTCAATTGTGCTTACTAACTGTCACTGGGGCCATAGTCACAGGGCAGGAGGCTGGCAAGCAGGCCTCTCCAACTCCCAGTGACAAAGGTGCTTTTGTCACACTCCAATTGCTTTTAAAATTGGTATATAGCCTCCTCTAGCCTCATAGGACACTTTTTAGGAAAACTTGTTAGCATAGCATGGAACATAGAAGTCAGTAGAACAGCTGTGCTGTGTATGGTTAGTAGTAGCAGCCATAAAGTACATGTTGGCAGCCAGGCAGTAGCATGACGGAGGTAGCAGCAGTCTTATGGAAGATGATGGTAGGCAGACCATAGAAGTCGCATGACGGCAGCAGTGGCATGGTGGAGAAAGCAGCAGTAGCCATACAGAGAATGATCGTAGGCTGGTTACCAGTTCGGGCCACTGATCCAGTCTACCTGCCCAGAAATCCATGGGATCAGGGAACAGGGAATTTGCCAGAGACTGGCCAGAATTTAGGTAAGCCTAAATTTGGGCATTGAGGCGAGAGCTGTTGGCTTGCTGACTGGCCTTAGCCTGGAGCAGCACATGAAAAACTGCACCATCATGTTGAAAAGACTCAGACAAAACAATAGCTGATCTCAGGGAGACCAGCTACAAAAAACAACATGGAGCATCATTTAAGAGTCTCAACACAGAAATCCAAAGTGCAAAGCTCCCTGGGAAACAGTAATATGCAAAGTAAATGTGGAGCCCCAGTATTGGCTGTGTTGAGACTCTTAAAGGAGGCTCCACAATGTTTTTTGTAGCTGGTCTCCCTGAGATCAGCTATTGTTTTGTTTGAGTAGTCTCCAAAGCATTGCTCCCGGTTAGCCAGAATCCTACTTCACACTGATAAGGGGCAACACCCCGAAACAGATGTCTGTGGATGGATAACTGGCTTAGGTCTTCCCCGGCACATCCTTAAAGCTTGTAAAAAAGCAGGATCTTGAGATAGGGGCCACTTAATATGGTGGGTTTGGTGATCTTTGTAATGGGGACACCCTTTTGCTCGGTTTTCCTTCCTTTGAGGGATATCTGGCTTTCACTGTGTTGTAGACCCAATATCGGGGCTCCACATTTATGTTGAAAAGACTGAAATGGCTGCTGCTGCTTGAGGTAGCAGGAGGGGGTGGCAGCCGTCTGCTTGCTGTAAGCTGCTGCAAGCTGCGTACACAGTGTTTCCTGGTAATAACGTAATTTGTCCCCCCTTTCAGCCAGGGGAAAACATTACCCCATTTTGCCTTTACAGCAAGGGTCTAAAAGCATGGATATCCAGTAATCATCAGACTGCTAAATTTCAATGATACCCTTGCTACTGCTAAGCAGGTCGCATTATGGCAGGCTTGTCCTAGAAGCCAGTTCTTTCCTGCTCTGCCCCCCACTGAGATGATTGGTTGCCCTGGCCGATGTCATTGTCATCTTCGTCCTCTTGCTCCTTCACCTACGATTCATCCTCCTCCTCTTGCAGTGGCAGCTCCTTCTCCTCCATGGCAGATTCCCTTTTATGAGTCCCGAACAGCTATAGGTGGACAGCAAAATGCATTCGCTGTTCTTCTTCTGCCGTAGTCCTCTGCTTCAGGGGAGTCAGTAGCTTTTCTAAGATAAATATGAGATGGTTAACATAGTTCATGCCGCAGTTGTCCCTGCTGACAAACTTCAAAGGGCTTCAGCACCCAACAGGTATCTTGGATGAGCTGCCACTGCCTGGCCTCAAAGCAACACATGCTCTCTGCTTCTGAGTCTCTCTGGTGCGTGACAAAATCGGTCACAGCTTTCTGCAGCTCATACAGATTCTTGAGCATGTGCTATGTTGAATTCCAGCAAATTGGCACATTGTAGATAAGCAGTATAGCAGCAGACCAATCACTTGCTGCAAGTCCAGGAGAGAGTTACTCACCACATAAGAAAGTGCTTTGACAGCCGCCTGGATTTTGCCAGCACATTGCACAAGCTAATGTACTTATTTAAAAAGTTTTGCACCACTAAGATGATGTGGTGCTCCATTCAAGGAGCATGTGGTATGTCGCCCATGTTCAGGGAAGCCAGGATGTTGCTCCCATTGTCCCTGACCACCTTGCCCAGTTGGAGTCGGTGGGGTTTCAGTCAGTGGGATGTTTGCTGCTTGAAGTACTTCAGCAACTGCAAAGGGGACCAGCGAAAAGAGGGAACTATTGTTGTGGTAGCTGGCTGCCACCTTTTCTTGCCCACAGGGATGGAGTGATGGGAATCATCATGTTGTTCAAAAGAGCTGTGGTGCCTACGTTTGTGTTGTATTCGCCTGCCCATGTCTTATTGTGCTCTTGCATAGCTTGCTCAAAGCTTGCACATTTGTCTTCTGGCAGTGTGGAGAAAAAATGTCAGGGATGTGGAAAATGGGAAATAGTCTTGAAGAGCTACAGGCAGCCAAGTTTGGCTTTGTTTTGGCATGTTTTGGGCCTAACCCACCCACAGCTTCACTGGCATTACCAGATCCCGAAGCAGACGTGGCCCAGGCTGTTCTTTGGGAGGCACATGGCCTATGCTGCACCTATCACTCTCCTCCTCTGATGTTGCCTCCTCCTCAGCACCCTGATCCAGCTCCTAGGTCCTGCCCAGCACACAATCGTCATCAGAGTCTTCACCCTCCATCTGCTTCTACGAGACTGTAGGATATCATGGTGGTTTCTTTGGCCCCCATCCCCTGCCCTGCATTTGCCCCGACTGCCACTGTCTGTGCCCCTAACATCAATAACCTTGCTACAAGTGCCAGTACTACTAACACGGCTATGTCTGTGGTTGGCAGCCTCCTTCTCCACCTCCTCCTCAGGGCAGTACAAACGCTGACTGCTCTCACACAAATTATAAACAGGGAAACTCCCTTGACTGTCTGCTGTAGGGTATGGTGAGGTTTTCTTGCCACTTCTTATGAAAATAGGAAGGCACTCCTCTTGGAAGGGGCAGTAAAGACTGAGAGGACTCCACTGAAAGCCTTTTTTTACACAGAAAAGGAGCAGGATGAACGTTGTGACTAGGGTTGAACGAACTTGTATTTTAAGTTAGGCATCCAAATTTTGGGTTCGGGTTATCGAAGAATCCCGTTATGGATTCCGCTACCACGGACCATAACGGAATTTGGAATCCATAAGGGGATTCTTCAATGAACCCGAACGCTGAACTTAAAAAAACAAATTTGCGCAACCGTCTTTCACTGCTCTACTTCCTTCTTCTCCTCCACACAGAGCACAGGAGCTCCGCCCCTCAAGTCACATGATCATTATACCAGGCCCTTTACCACCTCTTATCCAATTCAGTACTCCTTATAGATTAAAAATTCCATTATGGTCCGTGGTAGCGGAATCCATAACGGAATACTTCGATAACCCCAACCCGAACTTTGGATGCAGAACTTAAAATACAAGTTCGCTCAACCCTAGTTGTGATCCTTGGCGCCACGGCAAGTGTCAGACTCAAGTCACCTCAACGTCATCCTTTTGTGACTAAAAGGATAGTGAGCCATGCAATCCACAATCTCATCCTCTTTCCGAAGCGAGCAGGGACAACTGTGGCCTACTACTACTTCTGGCCAGATAGCTGGTGCTACTTCTAACCACATTCTGGATTTATCATATGGAACTAGAGATGAGCTAATAAGTTGACAAAGTGGAATTTGATACGAATTTCAGGAAAAATTCTATTTGCACCAAATCCAAATTCCCTCAAGCTTCATGGTAACAAAATGCATTTTTTCCTAAAATGGCTGGTGTATATGTTAGGACATGGAGCAAGGAACTCTGGGAATGAGGGATCACCCACAATGACATGCATGCACCCAATCAGCAGCCAGCCAGCCCTGTGATGTCACAGCCCTGTAAATAGCCTCAGCCATCTTGGATTCAGCCATTTTACAGTGCACTTAGTGCAGGAAGAGACATCAGTAGGTGCTATGGACAGTACTAGGAAATACTTTAAAACTTTTATTTTGCCGAATAGAAGTTCAGGAAAAGATTATTAGAAGTGTAGAGGAAGGATAGGGAGTAATTATTCCACACTATAAATAGGGGAACAGGGTCCAATAGGGGAGTATAAAGCCTGGGTAATAGGAACAATTCTATTACACTTTGCTGCACTGACTGGGGATCAAAATTGCCATTATACTACTGTTTTCAGGTTTGCAATAGATGATACCTCTGTAATTCCAGCAAACCGTTCTTTTTATTGGGGTGCACGTGGTGTGTGATACTGGGATTAACAGGGTATATTACTAGAAAATATTTCTATGTCTTAATAGCCCTTGTGTGGTGCAATTATATGTTCTAAAGCCTTTTTTGGCGTGTATAAGTGGGAAAAAAAGGGCTTATCGTTAATTTCTAATGATAATTTGTTTTCCCTTAGTCCTGACAGCAGCACAGATGGGGTTAACTTCCCCCTGTGGACTGGTAGGACCAGCGGAAATTTTAATGAGTCCAAGAACCAATAAGCAATCTTCTGCTCCCTCAAAGGGAGGGGATCACCCCCCAGCTCACCGTGTGTATAACAAGAATAATGTACTCACGGTGGGAAATTTGTGTGCTGCTGTTAGGACTAAGGGAGAACAAATTATCATTAGAAATTAACGATTCCCTTACGTCATACCAGCAGCACAGATGGGGAGATAGCAAGAAGAATCCCCTAGGGAGGGTCCTCATGCCTGGTAGAACTAAGAATCATCTGCCCAAAAGCAGTGGGTCCTGAGAATATGGTCTGTTAAGAAAGGCCAAAATGGCAAAGATATTAACCTTCAAGGTAGATCGGGAGAGACATTTATCTAGTCCGTCCTGAAGGAATTGTAATATCGCAGGAATGGGGGGAACTGCAGACACCACCTGGTTGGAATCACACCATGATGCGAAGATTCTCATGATTCTGGAGTAGGTCTTCTTCGTAGACTCTGCTCTGGAATGTGACAAAGTTCTCAGGACCGACTCAGAGAGCCCTCCTACTCTGGGAAGGGACTGATCAACCTCCAGGCTGTCAGGTTGAATCTGTGCAGATCTGGGCAGAGGTAAAAGTGTCCAACGACACCAGGGTCTGCTCCGGGGGAAGTCTCCAGTATTGTCCCTGACTCATCTGAATGAGCTGGGTAAACCAGGATCTCCTGGGCCAGAATGGTATGATGGCTATTACCGAGGCCTGATCCTGACGGATTTTCATCAATACCCTCGGTATCATGGAAAAAGGAGGGAAGATGTAAGCCTGCCTGAACCTCCACGGTATCGACAGAGCGTCTATCGCCAAAGGGTTGTCTTCCCTGTATAGGGAACAGAACTTCTGCACCTTGGCGTTGAACCTGGTTGCAATGAGATCCACCTCTGGCATGCCCAATCTGTAAACTAACTAAGATCTCCGGATGCAGAGACCACTCCATGGTCGGTAATCCGCGACTTAGGCAGTCTGCAATTATGTTGAGGGAGCCTCAAATGTAAGTGGCAGATAGATGGGAGAGGTTCAGCTCTGCCCACCGTAGAATTACCCCGATCTCTGAAAGAAGGGGTAAGGATCTTGTACCTCCCTGCTTATTTATGTAAATAACCGCAGTCATGTTGTCTGACTGGACTTTTACTGCCTTGCTCCGGACCTGAGGAGCGAAGTGGAGGAGGGCTAGCCGGATAGCGGAGATTGGAAGAGAGACGCCGCTCCTGAGGAGACCAAAATCCCCGAACTGGGGAAACGTCTAGATGGGCATCCTAGCCTACAAGGGATGCGTTTGTTGTCAATATGAGCCAATCTGGTTGGGTCATAGACTTCCCCGCTGGCAGATGGAACCACCATCTGAGGGAATTCCTGGTTTGGTTGGATAAGGAGCACTGGGAATCTATGCCAGCAGAGCTGCTGTTCCATTTGTTTAAGACCTGACTGAAGAGGACAGAGGTGCCATAAAGCCCAAGGGACTGCATCCTCAGCCGCTGACATGAGCCCCAGAATCTTCACGAGAGTCCGAATGGAGACTTGACATGGGACTGAGAGGACTTTTGCCAGGTCCTGAATCCGCACTCTCCTTTCTGGAGTCAACTGGAGGTACATCTTCACAGAGTCGACCACGAATCCTAAATAATAAATTGAAGTCGATGGGCTCACATTCGACTTCTGCCAGTTGATGATCCACCCTAGGCGGAGAAGAAAGGAAATTGCGACATGAAGATGGTGGGTAAGTATTGGACCCAATCGTCCAAATAAGGAACAATGGTCAGTCCCTGAAGTCTCAGAGCTGCCACCACCGACACCACCACCTTGGTGTAGATAAGAGGGGCAGATGAGATTCCAAAGGGAAGAGCGGCAAACTGAAGATGCCTGCAAACCCCTGAGATCTGGACCGCGATCCTGAGAAATTTCCAAGAATCGGGATGGATCGGGATGTGGAGGTAAGCATCTTTGAGGTCCAGAGTAGCCATTACGTCTCCAGGGTTGAGGATGTGGCTGACTGACCTTATTGTTTCCATCCAGAACCTCGTTCTCTTTACGAAGCGATTGAGGAATCTCAAATAGATAATCATTCGGAGATCTCCCGTTTTCTTGGGAACCAGGAACACTGTAGAATAAATCCCTAGACCCCTCTCCCCTGCCAGTACCTCCTCCAGGGCTTCCTTGGAAATGTAGTGCTGTATATAGGACTCTAGAATCCTCTGTTTGGCAGGCAAAAAATTTCGAGTGGCGATGAACCTCTCTGGGGGAGAGAGACGAGATTTATCGGATAACCGGCGGAGACTATACCTTGAACCCAGGAGTCTGAGATTTCCTGGGCCCATACATGCTTAAAGTGAGAAAGACGTCCCCCACGGGAACCTGGGGGAGGGGGACGGGAAAATCTAGAGAGGTAACGGCAGGGGCAGCAGGGTTTAACCAAGAGCCTCTGAGAGGCCCATAGTCGGGAGGGTTTAGCCTCCTTGGTGGGTCTGCAGGAGCGTCTCGAGGATCTTCGAGACTGCCCCCCCAATCTCTACGCCTGCTGTCCCGATCTGCCTCCGCGATCCTGCCTGCTGCGAACTCGAAAGGGCTGTTGGGGGAGACTCTTCCCTTTTTTTTCGGAGAGTCCCTACATAATCTTGTCCAACTCAGAGCCGAACAGACGGTCCGGCTCGAAGGGGAGCCCGTACAAATTATATTTGGAAGCGTTGTCCGCATTCCAGGGTTTCAACCATAAGGGCCTGCGGGCAGCCAAATCTAGGGCTATTGTCTTGGCTGCCAACTTCAATTGAATCTGTGAAGTGTCGCACAGGAAATCCATGGCCAAATTTACAGATTTGAATGCGGCCAGGATATCGTCCTGGGAAACACTCTGGTCGACATCCGTTTGGATCTGATTCAGCTTTGAGCGTAAAAAGGAGGCGACCTCAGTAGCCGCAATAGATGTTGAGGAGGAGGAGGCTGCGGCCGCCGAGTAACCCCTTCTAAGGGTGAACTCTGCCCTCCTATCTAGAGGGTCCTGCAGACTAGACCCATAGTCCGCCAGGACCAGAATGTGCAAATAAGGCAAATAAAGGTGCGCGAAAATAAGCGCAAGCAGCAAAAAAAAAAAAGACAAAAAGTGTGGGTGAGGGGGGGGAATATATACAAAAAAAAAACATCATAATACAGACAATCTCCTGCTCCCCCAAAGACGGGGGGAGCACCACGTCAGTCCACCTGTCCAAAGGACAGAAAAAAACACGGTGGGCTGGGGGGTGATCCCTTCCCTTTGAGGGAGCAGACGATTGCTTATTGGTTCTTGGGCTCATTAAAATTTTCCGCCGGTCCTACCTGTCCACAGGGGCCAGTTAACCCCATCTGTGCTGCTGGTAGGACGTAAGGGAATTTGCCGTTCAGCGGTGCCTTTTTTGTCATGAATAAGTTGGGGGAAAAAGGGCTTATTAGCCATTATGTGGTGAAGTGAGAAAATTACAACCCTTTTGGCATGTATTAGTGCAAAAAAAAGTATTATTTGCCGTTCAGCAGTGCAGTTATATGTTCTAAAGCAATTTTTAGCGTGTATTAGTGGGAACAAAAAGGATTACTAGCCTTTGTGTGGTGAAGTGAGAAAATTACAGCTCTTTATAGCGTGTATTAGTGGCAAAAAAAGTGTTATTTGCCGTTCAGCGGTGCAGTTATATGTTCTAAAGCCTTTTTTGGCGTGTATTAGTGGGGAAAAAAAAGTATTTGCCGTTCAGCTGTGCAGTTATTTGTTCTAAAATAGTTGAGCGAACACGGACTGTAAAGTTTGGGTTCGTACCGAATTTTAGGATGTTTTCATAAAAGTTTGGGCAGCAAGCGTTTTACATCTTTGCCTTAAGAAGCCTTCACAGCCATGCCTACTAATGGCATAGCTGTGATTGGCTGAGTGCAGCATGTGACCCAGCCTCTTTATAAGCTTGAGTCATATAGTGCCGTCAGTCTGCTGCTGTTAGAATAGGGAAAGGTTGCTGCCGGTGCTCCCAGGGAGAGATTAGGAAAGAAATCTGTTGAACCTGGTGGTGTGAAATCTTCAAGCTACAGAAATTATTGAGGGAGGGTGCTACTGAAATCCTACACTTTTTGTACTCAGCCCTGAACCCAATGATACTGCAAAGTGTTTTTTTAAAAATCCATCTGTTACTGAGGGGGGGGTCGGCGGTCATTTTAGCCACTGTAGTATCCTTGGAACTGCATGTGACCTGCATGTGTGCAAGCCTGTCAGATAGATCAGTTTAATCCTTTTTGGTAGCTCAGTGAAGGAAAAAATCTTTTTTTTTTTCTGGCAGGTCAAGCTTTTGTATAATTTAGGGGTGACATAGTCCATTTCTGTAGTCTGGGGCAAAAATCTGTATTGTGGTGCTATAGAGCACTTGTGCATACAACGCACCAAAACGTATTTTCAATTTCAGCAGTGAAATAGTGCATCAGTGTATTTTTGGGAGAAAAAAAGCAGTATTCCTGGTCCACAAAGCAGGTCTTTTTTTTTTTTTTGCTCTTTTTTTTAAAACTTTCTTTATTCGGTTACAAGAATTAGAGAAATTACATCTGTGTGGCCACAGTACAAGCAACATAATATTGCAAAATAAAATCGTCACATTGTTTACATCCATTTTTTTCGATAATTTTGTCTTTACAAAGATGAACAAATCAATCCAACATTTGTAACAGTCCCCTCCTCCCACCCCCCTCCCTATCCCTGACACAATCTCTGATCACATAACAGATGTTTTCCGTATTTGTTGTCTCCTTTAAATCTCTAACTTTCCTAATGTGCCCTTTATTTTCGTTTCCAGGCACCATTTGGTTTGTATGAAAGGGAAAATCAATTCCCTTACTTCATCTTTCGATAATGAATATTCAATGAATCAACTCCATTTTTTGATATACTTGGCTACAGCCTTCTCTTTACTTTTACCAGCCTCCAGTCTTTCCCAATACAGTAACTGTTTCACTAATCCCAATATCTCATCTTTTGTTGGTGTGGTATCAGTCAACCAGTGGCGTAGTAGACATTTTTTAACCGCCATAAGGACGATATGCATTACAGGTTCCGCTACTCCCCTCCCCTGGGTTTCATTTTGTCCCATTGGGATGTATTGAAATATGCATTGTTGAGGTTCCGCACTAACCTCTATATCCCAAACCTCACGAATAAAACAAATGATCTCCTCCCAGAGTGGCTTTACATGTAGGCAACTCCACAGACGGTGTAAGAGGTCCGCTTTAGGTTGCGAGCATTTAGGACACATTATAAGATAGTGTGCTAGGGCATTGGCATATGAGAGATTGAAAGCATATGTGACCTTATGCATGATTCTCAGTTGCGACTCATGCCAATTTTCGTTTGGAATTGCTTTCCTAATATATTCCCGGCCCTCTCTCATTTTGAGGGTTAGATCTGCAAAGTTGAGGTCCTTCTCCCAGTGGGAAATAAAAACCCTTAACAAAAATCTACCGTACTCGTATTTTTAATGCAGCAATATAAATCCGAAAGTGAAGCCAAACTCTTATCTTCCCCAAGAAGTGCTGCAAACCAAGTCAGCCTATCTATGTCCCCGAGAGAGGTCGATTGGGCTTTGCAGTAAGCTTTGAGTTGATGATACGGTAGAGAATGAGGGTTCTGCTAACTGATATTTGCAAATTGTTCCCACGTCAGTAGTCTTTGATTCGAGCCAGTCAATATATCATCCAATTTGCAAATACCCTTGTCTCTCCAGATTTTGTACATCTTATTTTCCCTCCCTTCTGGGGCGATAGATAAATAGGGAGCCTGTAAAGCTTCATGATACCCTTCCATGCCACAATTGTATCTCTGAGCAAAGTTGATTGCTTAACTCCAGCGGAAAACCTAGTGTGTAAGAGAGCTGTTAGGTCCCACGGTCGTGCCAGCTCCTGTTCAATCCGACCTGCCAGGAAATATGTGGTATCCCATACCCAATCTTTAATATGTCGAAATAAGGCCGCCAGATTGTAAAGCCTAATGTCTTGTATCGTCATACCCCCTTCCCACTTCAATAGACATAATTTCTTATAGGCTATGGGGGGCCTTTTCTCATTCTAAAAAAAGGCTATGAATGCTGATTGTAATTTCATCACATCCGTATGTTTTAATAGTACTGGGATTGTCTGTAAAGGGTATAACATTTTAGGGAAGCTGGTCATTTTTATTAAACATGCTCTCCCAATCAGACATAATGGCAAGTCCCTCCATTTATCAAGTTCTTTGATAATTTTATTAATGAGCGGGGGTTTAGTGAGTAAACTAAGGATGAGGTCTTACCAATTTTAATCCCTAGGTACGTGATGTAGTCCCTTACGTATTTCCACTCCCAGTTGAGATGCTGGAGGTAATCTCTGATCACCCAAGATAAAAGCTGACTTTTGGACACATTGATCTTATATTCAGTGACGGGACCAATTATGTGAAATACATATAAGATCTTCTTTAGATACAAGCCTAGGGATCTCATATAGATCAACAAATCATCTTCAAAACATGTTCATTTCAAGACTTCTCTGCCCACGGCAATCCCCTCGTACACACTTGATTGTACTAGATATAAGGCCAGCGGTTCCAAAGCTAGATCAAAGAGCAGGTGCGATAAAGGGCATCCTTGCCTTGTTCCTTTGTGGAGCTGTATAGTTTCAGACAAAAATCCCGGAATATGTACCCTCGTCTGTGGGTTCAGGTAGAGAGCTAAATGGTTCGGAAAGCCCCCCCTTATTCCCACTGCATTCAACTCTTCCTCTAACCACTGCCAGCTGACATTGTCAAATGCCTTTTCGGCATCAAGGCGTCCACATTTTTCCCATTCTGCCCATCCTGAACTGCCAGAAATTTCCTAATATTCGTGACTGCTGAACGGCCTTTAATAAAGCCCACCTTGTGGTCCCCGATCAGGGCTGGCAGGGCTAGATCAACTTCACGTCTTGGTTAATCAAATATATCAGCCTAAAGCATTCTGGGCAGGTCAAATCTTTCCCTTTCTTTGGAATTAACTTTATATATGCTACATTGCCCAAGGGTGGTAGTTACCCCCCCCCCCCCTGTAAAACATCATTAAATAAGGCGGCTAGCGATGACATGATCTCGGGTTCCAGGGCTTTGTAAAATTCCGCCAGGAATCCACCTGGGCCAGGCGCTTTCACATTCTGCAGGGATTTAATCGTGAATTGTATCTCTGACTCGTTTACTTTGAGACTGGCCAACGCCTCCGCCGACAGTGTCGGAAGTCGTACCTCCCTCAGAAGATCATGGGCACGCCGACTATCATATTGTCCCTGTTTGTACATAGAAGCAAAATATTTGCCCGGTATCTCTACTATTTTCCTAGGGTGGGATTGGAGGATCCCCGCCTCATCCTTTAGGGGATAAATATGCATGCATTGAGTATGTGGGCGTGTAAGATTCGCTAGTAATTTGCCTGCTTTATTGACGTATCTATACAAAGCAGCCTGTTTGCAATCCGCAAACCACTTAACACTACCTTCTTGGAGATAGTCGTAAGTGTGCTTGGCGGTGACCCAGCTCACCTTGTTTTTGTCTGTCAGGTCATTAATATATATGTTGTGTATGCTAACCGAACCTGTTGTATGGCCTGTTCATATTTACTCTTCAACTCTTTCTTTTTCCCTATTGTATAGGATATAATACACCCTCTCAAACCTGCTTTTGCAGCTTCCCAAAACACTTCCGGATTCTGTCTATTGGTTTCGCTATCTTGGGAGTACTCCCACCACCACCCCCTCAGTCTGTCAATAAAGTCTTCATCAGCTATCAAGTGACTCGGCAGTTGCCAGATGTGGTCCGAGCCTTTTGGAAAACCTTTGGTAACATCCGCCCAAACCGGAGCATGATCCGATATAAGCAGATCTGCAATTTCAGCGTTTTGGATTTTCGGAACCAAATCTGGTGACAGCAGAAGATAGTCTAGTCTCGACCATGACCGCTGCGAGTGAGAGTAGTGTGAATACTTCCTATCCACCGGGTGATTTCAACCAAACCCGTCGCCTCTATTAGAGGGGTTAAAGTGTGAGAACCTTCGGGATTTTGTGGAGGTTTGGTCTGCCCAGTCTGCCGGCTATCCTCAACACTATAACTCACCCAATTGAAATCTCCTGCCACAATCATTGGAGAGTTACCCTCCTGCAAAATTGAAGCTTCAAGTTTTTGATAATAACATGTTTGGGAGGAAGTGGAGAATAGATAGATGGGATTGACAGTCAGCTTCCTTCGGCTAAGGTGGTGGAGCCTTGACTGTCTGAAACTGGGTTCGTGCCACTGGGTGATGTAGCAGAAGCTGTGGCAGGCTGGACCACTACATCAGAGCCACGGTTCTCCCAGGCCGCTTGATGGTGATGTTGCTTATTTTGACGCTGGGCCATGGTGTCAACATTGGCACCCTGGTCACGTTTCACCTTCTGCCCACATATTCTACATATGGCCATGTTGACCTCCTCCGGCGGCTTCACAAAAAACTGCCACACCGCCAAGAACCTTATTTCCCCCCCAACACTACTCACTGGCTGATTGCTAACAGAGCTGCTTCCGTGAACCCGTGCACCACTTCTTTCTGGGCAGGTAGGCTGCTGAAAAGTGGGTGGTCTACCCCGTGCCCGTTTGGCTTCCGACCTTTCACTGCTGCCACCTGTACTGACTCTCCGCCACGCTAGCGACTTGCTGCCTCAGCCGCTGCCTAACGGGCAAGCTGCCACCCTCTTCTCCTGATGATAACGAAGCCCTTTCTTCACCCGCTCCCAAGTGCTGTTGGCTTCATCATCATCGAGTAGTGTCTGCACATCACTGATGTCCTTCTCAATGGCTTCTGGGTTAGGAGCCTGACGACTCACAACAAAAGCTCCTGTGCCACTCTCCTCATCAATATTTGCCCGCCTAGCAGAGGAAGTGGCAGATGTCTCCTCCACATCTTGGCTGGGCAGTAGCTGCTGACTGTCCTATAGTAGCTCTTCCTCGCTGAAAAGTGAAACTAAGCCCACTGCATGTAATACTTCTGGCGGAGAGGGAACAGACAAGGCCAGAGGCAGGTTGAGGACAGGTGAGGGCACAGGGCCTTCTCCCCGGCCATGCCAACTAAGGGTTGTGTCTGAGGAACCCACCGACTGTTGGCTGGGGGTGTCTGATGTCACTTGGAATTAAGTGGATGACCGAGTTAACCAATCAAGAACCGCTAGCTTGCTGGTCAAGACACAACCAGTAGATGACACCGGGAGCTCAGGCCTATCGCTGCGACTATTGCTGCCATGACCCCTTACTCTCCTGCAAACTGTGCTTGTGCCAGCAACATTCAGGTCTCTGCCACTCTTCTGTCCATGGTCTGGCACTTCTCTGCCTCACATACTAGTAGCTGAATGAAACAAATC
The DNA here is from genome assembly GCA_033119425.1 of Bufotes viridis. Taxonomy (NCBI): domain Eukaryota; kingdom Metazoa; phylum Chordata; class Amphibia; order Anura; family Bufonidae; genus Bufotes; species Bufotes viridis. The sequence goes on along the minus strand of CM065590.1, from coordinate 370,314,368 downwards.
AAACGGAAATTAAAACACCCCTAAAAGCGACTTATATATTTTTCTTTTTGCACTGAAATAGGCCACTAAATGCGTTCACCACAAATAACTGCGGACATGCACTGAGAATATAGTTTTCTTGTTGTGCAAAAATACGAGCCTATACTCTTTCACTAGAAATAACTGCAACAGTGCAGTGCGTATATATTTTTCATTTTGACTGAACTATGCCACGATACGCTTTAAACAGGAATGACAGCAACAGTGCAGTTCGTGTATATACATATATATTTACTGTAATAGGCCCCTTTACCCTTTCACCAGAAATAACTGCACAACTGACCATAGAATAAATATTTCTTGTTGGACAGAAAAAGGCCACTATACACTTTAACCAGAAAACTATTAAAGAGTGAAGTGCGTATATAATTTTCTAGAAGTACTGAAATACGACTTTATACGCTTTCACCAGAAATGACTGCAAATGTGCAGTGCGTTTATATTTTTCGTGTATTACTGAAATACCGCCCTATACACTTTCACCAGAAATGAATTGAAATGATTTTATTGTAAATAACAACAAAAGTGACCTGTGTAAATATTTATCTTTTTCCACAGATAAAAGCCACTAAAGGCTTTTTAAAATAGCACTTGCACCCCTATAACTAATTGCTGGAATGACAGAGCTGTATTATGAGACTATCTGAATCTTCAAGTAATGTTTCCCTGCACTTGTAAATCGCTTTTTTTTTCACAATGAGGATTTTCCTACGAGTCTCCCTAGTATCTGCACCAGTGTCGGACTGGGGTGCCTAGGGCCCACCAGTAAAATTTATTTTGGGGGCCCACCGCATGGATACAATCAAATATAATAAATAATTTAACAAGTTTTTTATATGAACATGGTTGAGGTGCTGTACATTGAATATATGTATGTGGTGCAGTAAGTCTACTGTTTTATGTGCCACTTGTGAAGGGGGTGGGAGACTAGGGGCCCACCTTGCTCAGGGGCCCACCGGGGGATTCCCCTGTACCCCTGTGGGCCAGTCCGAGCCTGATCTGCACACATCTCTCCCTGCCTTTGAAATGATTCCTCTCACTATCCTTTCCCTTCACTTGTAAATCGCTTTTTATCACAATGAGTATAATTTTCCTATGACTTTCCATAGCATCTGCACACGTCTCTCCCTGCCTGTGAAATTATTTCTCTTACTATCCTTTCCTAGTCCTGCACTAGTAAATCGCTTCTTTCCTTTTTTTTTTTTTTTTTTTTTTTAACAATCAGTTTTTTTTTCACTCTCCCTAGTGCCTGCATACACATCTGCCCCTGAACAAAGTACGATTGTGAATGGCAGAATCTAAGATGGCCGCCGTATTTATAGGGCTGTGACATCACCGGGCTGGCTGGCTGCTGATTGGCTGCATGCATGGCATTATGGATCATCGCACCTTCCCAGAGTTCCTTGCCCCATGTCCTCACATGTGTAGCTGCCATTTTAGCCGCCATTGTAGCCACCATGTTAGGAAAAATTATGATTTGTTACCGCAAAGCGCGAGGAAATTCACATTTGTTGCAAATCGAATTTTTCCTGAAATTCTAAATAAATTCCTCTTCATCAGCTTCGAACCGCTCATCTCTAATTATGGACCCATTCACATTGAATGGGTCTGGATCCTTCTGCGGCCTGCACGGATGTTGCCCATGCATTGGGGACAGCAAATTGCAGTCCCTGATGCATGGAATGGCAGAGCAACAGCCACGTGCATGAGGTTTTATCTTATACTCTTTTACTCTGGGCTTTTGACTGGGAATAGGAGTGCAAAATGCCAGCTGTACAGAGCTTGATGGGAAGTATAATTTGGTAATATGGGACCGTATGAAGAAACCATTCAGTAGCACATCGAATGATAGTAGTTCTGTACATCAGCTCTGCCTTGTCCATAACCCTTGAAGTGAAGCTTACATCATTTCAGTCTGGAGAAAGCCTTGTACACCCTACAGTACATAGATCACAAATGTCAGGGGATTTTAAAATGAAATAGGAAATATAAATGGGTAAATATTGTGCACACTGCTGAAAGAATGTTATATTTTTGAGTTACCTAGTAACAGTTCAAATGATAGATGAAATCCTAGATTCCATCTAGCTGCAAAAATGTATTGTTCTTGAAAAAAAAAAATGAAATTATATAAGACAACAGTATTATGCTTTGACTCAATGTGAAAAAACGGTGGACACATCTGTAGAAGTGTTATTATAGCACCATCTGCCAAGAGTGTTCTGCCTGAAACAAGATATAAATTCACTCATTTCCTCTCTTTTCTAGTTACGAATCATTTTGACAACTGCCAAATGATTACATGCAGTATAGAGTAGGATTCATGTGTTGTAGCAAATGTAGAATGACACAACCCTCCTTTTACCTATCACTCTCAAAATCGGTAAAGAAAAGATATCACACAGGAGCCCAGCAGTCCTAAGTAATGTGGCCATTTCTATTTTAATATCTTTTTACAGCAACATCTGAATTAAGTCTGACAAATATTTGAGAGCGGCTCACCACTCTCCATCCAGTATTCCCATTCTAGACAGCAAATTAGTGTAATTGGCAGTTTATTAAAAGGAAAATTATGCTAAATACTTCATGATGTTGTCATGATTTACATTCAGGAAGCCTGGGAGAAGCAGCAATTGGTGAATCATTTGCATTTTCTCATTTACAAAAGAACAATGCAAGTAAATGAATCGAGCATGCACAAATTATACATCACATAGTATGTACATGGCAGTTTAAAAAAAAAAAAAAAAAATCTGCATTCCTAACTTGTTACTCCATTTATTCCTAGATCTATTTATTATTGGAACAAAAAAAAAAAAAAAAAAGTCTACTAGCTACTTGCTTTGGTTTTACTTTATGTATCTGACTGATAATTATTCTGATCTACATAAAAAGTTAAATGTCTTACAATTCTTGTGATTTGAAGAGGAATATAAAAAATTATTTTATATTTGTATTTAAAATACAATCTTTAACATTGCATTGTACAGTATATTAATTTCCTTGGTTTCCTCATTTGTTTTAAATACTTTGTATTTCACATAATGCAAGTAGAGTTTATAGAGGACGGATCCGTTTGGTTCAGTTTCATCAGACGGACACCAAAACGTCCGTCTCCAAAGCGGAATGGAGACTGAACTGCTGCAAACTGATGCAAACTAATGCATTCTCAGCGGATCCTTTTCCATTCAGAATGCATTAGAATGCAAACTGATCCGTTTTGGACCGCTTGTGAGAGCCCTGAATGGATCTCACAAACGGAAAGCCAAAACACTAGTATGAAAGTAAACTTATAGATAACATTTTCTGCAGGCAATTAAAAATGACAGCAACTTGCATAGCTACTTACCTGTGGATTTTTTGCATTATTAAAGTAAACTACTGCTTATTAGGCTTGGCTCTAAGGTTGATGTGGACATTAGGCTGGGTTCACACGGGCGTGACGGATTGGGGCCGGATAGGAGGCTGGTGCGTGGCGGGGAAATCGTTCGAGTGCGCACACAATTTCAGTCAGTTTTGACTGTGATTGCATTGCGTGGTTCAGTTTTTTCCGCGCGAGTGTAATGCGTTTAGCACGCGCGTGAGAAAAAAAAATGAAACTCACTACTTCCACTCACCCCTGGCTGGTCTTTCTTCCGAAACACGTCTGGTTACCGCATAGTGGAGCATACAGTACCCATGTGACAAGCGACAAACCTACGCAGTCTGCCGGCGGAGGTAAAAAGAATTCGATCCACTGAAAATTGAATAAGTAAATCCAAGCGATCTAAAATTCTCCAGACCAGCGGAGATTGTATCGCAAGATCCCACGGGACCAATTGTAAGCAAACCGAAACCAAACAACACGGGGTTTGGACGTGGGACGCCACTGTCACTCCGAATATACAAGGTCCAGGGCTGCAACAGTAAGTACGAACATTTAAGTACGATCAAGTAGAATAATATTGAACTAATTACTAATAGCTTGGATTACTACTAGAGATGCTGGATATATCCAGCGCAAACGATCTTAACCCTGCAACATTAGAGACTTTTTTCAAGTCAAAGTTTGGACCCATACAAGCGATGATATATTCCAACTCAATCTGAAGATTGAACATTGCAACATCCATCTGGTCACATGGACGTTTAAATTATTTTATTTTATTCTATTTTATTCTATTTCATATGTGTTGGGTGTTTTTATGTCGTTTTTTTGTATTTTTTTCTTTATTATTAAATGCGATTTTTTATTGACAAGTATCTACCACTGTATTATTCTCTAACGTAAACCAGATAAGGAGTGCCTAACTATACTGTGGTTTTAATGTTATTTTTGGTAAAGGGGAATTACTAAAGTTAGAGCACCCACCCATCCCAATAATCAGTGGAGCCACACCATATCTACTAATTGCCAATTTCTTCCTTTGGTTGAGGACCTTGGAGGAAAAGGACCTTTGGTGACATCACTGCGCTCGTCACATGGTCCATCACCATGGTGATGGACCATGTGATAGACCTTGTGACTAGCGCAGTGACGTCACCAAAGGTCCTTTGCCTCCCAGGTCCTCAACCAAAGGAAGAAATACCAGCCGGACTGCACGAACAAGTGGAAGGGGTGAGTTAAAAAAAAATTTCCGCTCATCTGCACAGCCCCTTTGAAATGAATGGGTGCAATGTGTTCACCTCATGGATTGCACCCGCACAGAAAATTTGCCCATGTGAACCCAGCCTTAGAGACTCAGTTTACAACAGGCTGTTAATTCTACTCTCTTTGCTCAACACATCGACCCAGAATAAAAAAATATGTAGATTACCTTATATTCATCATCTTAAAAGTATTAAACAAAGGATTAAAATGTATTCCAGTTTACAAAAAGGTTGATTTTTATAAATGAATGGCACACGTAATTATAAACTTTGTAATATATGTTACTGGAGAAAATGCATCCTTTCCTACCATAGACTAGCAGCTGAGAATTCAGGTTACAGATAAAGCCCATATAACTCTATGTAGAGGGGGCATGGATGGAAAAAGGAGCTTCTGGATAACATTAGAGGCGGGGACACACAGACACTGCTGCAGCATCAAGTAAATTTTCTTTCACCCCAGCTACCATGCTCAATGCTGCTGTATAATGCCCTTTCTCCTTATAAGGGTGTGCTGCAGATAGATATGGGAGCAGGATCTTCTCTTATATCTGCTGCACATGAGAGGCATTATAGACATCTTTATGCATTAGCTCAGGGAAAGCTGACAAGAAATCAAGCCTGCAGAGGGGATGCAAAATGAAGAATAAACATAATTTAATGGCCAGATACAGTGCTGTTCCTAGTATACACACGTTGAAGCTTATTCTGAGGATCCACTTGAAAATACAGTTACACCTTAAAGATTGTGACGGACTGAACCGTCTATGGGGCTGCTGGAGAGGCCTGCTTGCCAGCCTCTTGCCCTGTGACTATGGCCCCTGGGACACTATTTGGGCATATTGGATTTTAAAGTTACTGTTTCTGCCCCTTGTACTTTTAACTGGAACTGAACCCCTGTTATTGCCTGGATTCATAACTTTTATTTGGTTGATTGTATCACAGGCAATGTCATTGTGTTGTTGATTGTATCACAGGCAATGCCATTGTGTTGTTGATTGGATCACAGACAATGCTCATTGTAGTTGTTAAATGTACATTGATGGATGGGTTCTGTTTAAAATGTGAAACTGTAAACAATTGGCTGCTATGTTTATGTCTGCAGTTCCCAACAAGGTCCACGTGGGTGGTAACCTTGTTGGAAAATGTCTATAAAAGGAAATGCTTGTGTGGTCATAAAAGAACTTCTGCTTTACCCCTTCATGAAGTCTTGGCTCATGGTTGGGGGATGGGATAACTACACTCTTGGGGATTGCTATATCACAATACTCCCCTGAGTATAAGCTCTTGTAAGAGCTTGTTTCTGGTTCCAGCTTTCTGGAGTCAGGAGAGGTCCACCCACTGGAAGCTGAAGCCCGGTCTTGGGTCCAGAGTGGGTGGAGGGCGACGAGACCCCAACCAACCAAGCTGCAGGCGGTTCGTGGGGTCTGTGGTGGTTTTGGTGTCCAGTGGAGTGCTTGGAGCCCTCAGGAAGTGCTAGGAGCAAGCGTCAGCGGAAGGGGCCCAGTCGGGGTGCCAGGCATTCCGTTACACTGGTGGCAGCAGTGGAATGGCGTCCTAGTGCGAGGAGAAGCAGCTCGGAGACACAGTTCGTGGATTGAGGGCAACGCTAGTATCCGTACAGCGCCCCTGGCTACAGCAGGATGAAATTGGCTAGTCTCCGGACAGCGTTCCATGATGAGGAGAAGGAGGCGGACTACAGGGATGCAGACAGAAAGGAAGTCTGAAATGATGCCCTGGAAAATGCCCAGCATCGACGAGGTGAGAGTCTCCCCAGTTATGAGCAGAGGCTACAGAAGTGTGTGGCGATGCAGATGGGTCTCTTGGGAGAACAGCCCCTGGACGAGTGGGTAACAGAGCTCCGGGCCTGGTATTTAAGGAGCTTTGGCTAGACGACACCTACCAAGCCCTTTGGTGGTACTCGATTCGGCACTCCCGCTGGATGGCTGAGCACAACAGACCCGAGGGTGAGGATTACGATGGCCCTGACCTGTTGTTTGAGGCCTTCGTAGAACCAGAGTTCGGAGATGCTGGAGACTCTCGGTTCTGGGATATCTATGACTACAGGGAGGGTATGCATGATTGGGCTACAGCGAGAGAGGTGAGACAAGACCTGGCATCTCTAGTGAAAGGAAGTGAGAGCTGGAGAAGGATTACCAATACTTCTTCAACTCAATTCGCCCCCAATATACACAGCCAGGGAGCTGTGTGGCAGTCCCAGACCTACACCCCTACAGCTGGGAAGGCCCAACTGAGGTATCACCTGCTTCACTACCAGCTGCAGAGGTAGGGGGACCTCATAGACTTGTCCTGCGGGGAACCCCAACTGGCAGTTGGAGATGGGACTGAGGTCTCTCCATCGGCCCTACAGGGAGTCTGGGCAGTCGGCTCAGATCCCCAACGGCAGCCGGAGTTTCAGGGAGTAGGGACAGTCGGTCCTGCTCCCCAGTGGCAGTATGTTTTGCAGGGAGATGAGACAACCAGTCCCTCTCCCCCACCACAGGGGGACATCACCCCTAACTCCGATGGTGCAGATGGGACATCGGTCTCTGCACCAGACCTACAGGGATGCTGGACGGCTGGTACAGATCTCCAACCAACCCCGCAGGAGGGCCAGGAGGAGGAGGCAAGCGTTCCCCCTTCTCCACAGCCGATACTAAACCAGGTCTTGGTGGTAGGCTTCCCTGACCCCATCCCAGCTGAAGAGCTGGCATCTGGGCAGAGCGTAGTCGGCCACTGCCCTCCCCTATCCTCATGTCCAGAGCCTAACTCCCCACAGGCTACCCCAGCGGAAGAGCTGGCATCTGGGCAGAGCGCAGTTGGCCTCTGCCCTCCCCTATGCTCCTGCCCTGAGCTGGACTCCCCACAGGCTACCCCAGCTGACGCGCTGGCACTAGGGCAGATTACCGCTGATCTCTGCCCAAAAAGCAACTGCAGCTCCAAGCTAGAGAACGACAATGCAGAAAGGAGTAACAGACGCTCCCTCAACAGCTGGGGACATAAAGGACAGAGCCAGGCCCCAGAGTTCAACAGAACCAGCGTTTGTTTATGGGTGGGCTACTCGACTAACTCAGGCACCGACCAACAGGAGGTCAGGTACCTGGTTAGTCTACTGTTGGGAGGGGAGAGATGTGACGGACTGAACTGTCTATGGGGCTGCTGGAGAGGCCTGCTTGCCAGCCTCTTGCCCTGTGACTATGGCTCCTGGGACACTATTTGGGCATATTGGATTTTAGAGTTACTGTTTCTGCTCCTTAGACTTTTAAATGGAACAGAACCCCTGTTATTGCCTGGATTCATAACTTTTATTTGGTTGATTGTATCACAGGCAATGTCATTGTGTTGTTGATTGGATCACAGAAAATGCTCATTGTAGTTGTTAAATGTACATTGATGAATGGGTTCTGTTTAAAATGTGAAACTGTAAACGATTGGCTGCTATGTTTATGTCCGCAGTTCCCAACAAGATCCACGTGTGGTAGCCTTGTTGGAAAATGTGTATAAAAGGAAATGCTTGTGTGGTCATAAAAGAACTTCTGCTTTACCCCTTCATGAAGTCTTGGCTTATGGTTGGGGGATGGGATAACTACACTCTTGGGGATTGCTATATCACAATACTCCCCTGAGTATAAGCTCTTGTAAGAGTTTGTTTCTGGTTCCTGCTTTCTGGAGTCAGGAGAGGTCCACTCACTGGAAGCTGAAGCCCGGTCTTGGGTCCAGAGTGTATGGAGGGTGACGAGACTCCAACTAACCAAGCTGCAGGCGGTTTGTGGGGTCTGTGGTGGTTTTGGTGTCAAGTGCAATGCTTGGAGCCCTTGGGAAGCGCTAGGAGCAAGCGTCAGTGAAAGGGGCCCAGTCGGGGTGCCAGGCATTCCGTTACAAAGATGTGTCACTATTATTGTTGAGTACTGTTGAGTGAATCGAAGTTAAACAAATTGACTTTCATTTGAATTTCAGGAAACTTAGACTTGTCAAGAATTGAGTTTCCTGGTGTTTCGTGGTAACTAGAGTTGAGCGAACACCTGGAAGTTCGATGGGTTCGGCCGAACTTCACAAAAAAGTTCTGGTTCAGGATCCAAACTTAACCTGAACTTGACCCCAAACCCCATTGAAGTCAATGGGGACCCGAACTTTTGAGCACTAAAATGGATGTAAAAAAAGTCCTGGAAAGGGCTAGAGGGTGGCAAAAGGCAGCAAAATGTGGATAAGTGCCATGCAAACAAATGTGGACAGGGAAATGACTTAAAATAAAAAAAATAAACATTAAAAATCAAAATCTTGATCTAGGAGTAGGAAATGGATGTGGAGTAAGTGGTTGAGGAGGCGTCAGGTGGGAATGCCATTGGCAGCGCGTCTACCAGCGTGCGTTTGTAGTCATGCATCTTTCAATCATTAACAGACGTTTCCCTTAAGTCCTACCAGCAGCACAGATGGGGGTTAACCACCCCCCGTGGACTGGCAGGACCGGCGGAATGTTTAATGAGCCCAAGACTAATAACTCAATTTAACAATTAAGTATCTCCTTAAAAGGAAGAAGTCAACCCCCAGCCCACTGTGTTTTTTTCTGTCCTCCTGGACAGGTGGACTAGGCGGTTTTTTCCCCCCTTTCTTATGGAAAGTGCGGGGAGCCTTCTTTTCGTTTGGGTAACGGCGTTGCCTTTTTTCCTAGGTACCTTGTCAGTTTGGCCGGCAGCTTATTTGCTGCCGGCCCCGCGCAGTTGCGCCTGGCTGGGGTATTTTGGCGGCGTCCTTGGTCCAGGATTCCCGGTCCCTGTGCGCCGCCATCTTCCGAAGGTGACGCGGGGACTCTCCTTTTGCATCACCTCCGGGTAATCCGGCCGTGATTTTTTCACAGGCATGATTTTTTTCATAGATGCAATTTTTTTTATGCATCTTCCTGTGGAGGATTTACTGGGGGAAGGGTGGATTGGCTATGCCTCCCCTTCCCCTATTTTGGGAGGCTGTGTGCTCCAGTTCAGTCTCTGGCTACATATGCTTTTTCAGCTAGCTCCCAGAGTCCTAAAATTGGTGTTGTTCCACTTGTTGTGTTTTTTTCCTCAGCCGCCTCCGGTCTGTTTTTCTTCCTTTCCTGCGTAGATAGGTGGTTTACAAATGTTTTATTTGTCCCTTTTTTTCCCGCAGTGATGTCTCCTCTGCGGGATTCGGAAGGCAGGAAAGTGGATTCCAAGAGGAAGCATCTATCCTGCTACCATTGCAGCAGTCAACGGTTATTGTAAGCTGATCATACCTGCACTCGTAAGATCGCAGAAGCTAAGCAGCTTAAGGCTGGGCTAAGACCAGCTTGGGAGACCGGTTGGGAATCCCTGGGTGTGTTGACTTAACCTACAGCTGCGGTTAGAGGTTTCTGACCTCTAGTGAACCTATGTTGCAGGATATGTATCAATGGCTCTGTTAAAGCAGTCATAGGCCTGCTGGATGGAAAGGCTTCCTATTCGTGCCCAGGCCCCTATGGAGACCTCTGTCCCGGTAGAGAGACCTTCTTGGTCTCCTTAGTTTCTTCCTCCTCGGATGAGGAGGAGCTGACGTTGTGTTTTCTCCCCTGGAAAGACACAGAAGTTGCTCAAGTCCATCAGGTCGGGGGACCATGATGTTGACTCGGGGGGGAGTCTCCCATTCCCGCTCCTCGGGCACATCGTGTCTTCAAAGCGGATGAGACCCTCCTCTCTGTCATGTTATTGTGTTTTCTCCCCTGGAAAGACACAGAAGTTGCTCAAGTCCATCAGGTCGGGGGACCATGATGTTGACTCGGGGGGGAGTCTCCCATTCCCGCTACTCGGGCACATCGTGTCTTCAAAGCGGATGAGACCCTCCTCTCTGTCATGTTATTGTGTTTTCTCCCCTGGAAAGACACAGAAGTTGCTCAAGTCCATCAGGTCGGGGGACCATGATGTTGACTCGGGGGGGGGGAGCCTCCCGTTCCCGCTACTCGGGCACATCGTGTCTTCAAAGCGGATGAGACCCTCCTCTCTGTCATGATATAGAGTGGAAAAAACCTGGAAATGGTCCGGTTTTAACAAAGAAGTTTAAATCCATGTTTCCGATGGCTTAACCCTTGGTGGATTCGTGGGGATCCGCTCCCAAGGTGGACATGGCTATTGCCAAGTTGTCCAAGCGCACTCTGGTTCCTGCAGACGATGGGTCTAGCTGCAGGACCCCCTTGCAGAGTGCACACTAAGACGGGGTGTTACGGCAGCTGCGGCTTCCGCTTCCACAGCCATATCGGCTTTTTGAAGTCTCTACGTTCCTCCGATCTCGCCTGGATCAAATTCAAGTTGATGTGAACCAGAGGTTTGAACCAGATGCTTTCAAGACCATCAACCTGGCTACGGACTTCTTGTGCGATATTGCACAGCCCCAGTTGAAGCTAGCGAGGGAGCTTCCCGCTAGCAAAGCAAGTCCTGGGTATGAGGCCAAACACAGATCCTTGCTCTTGAAGCTAAGCAGCAGGTCTGTGGCTCATGGGAGACCAAGTGTGCCTTTGGCACCCTGTAACAATACTATCAAGTAATGTCAGGGGCCTATATATAGCATGGCACTGAGACCGGCGGCCCATATTCCATTTGGAGGAGCCAAGGATGGAAAATCCACCTCCTGACTACAGGCCTCTTCGAGGCTCTTGCTTAATTCCCGTTACTCCTGCCGTCCTGCCAATAAGCTTCATGTACCCGTCGTGAGTCGTCTCTCCCACTTCTGAGAAGAATGGATCCAAGAGATCTCGGATCCCTGGGTCCTGAATATCATTTTCAACGGTTATTTAGTCAACAACACCTCTATTCCACTGGACAGGTTTGTCAAGATCAACCTTCTACAAGCTGCCAAGGAGGCGATCCTAGAGGCCTACATTCAGGACTACATTTGCAAAAAGGCTCTGGAGGAGGTTCCGGCAGGAGAACGGGGCCTAGGGATCTATTCACCAGTTTTTCTGGTTCCCAAGGCTTCAGGAGATCTCCGGATGATTATCATCAGGTCAGTAGTTCACGTCGTCAATCTTGGAGACGTGATGGCAACCCTGGACCTCAAGAATGCATATCTGCACATCCCGATCCATCCTGGTTCCAGGAAGTATATCAGGATCGCGGTCCAGGTGTCCGGTGTCGTCAGGCATCTTCTGTTTGTTGCCCTTCTCTTTGGCATTTCTTCTGCCCCTCACACTTTTACCAAGGTGGTGGTTCTGTGGTGGCGGCTTTGAGGCTTCAAGGACTGACCATCATTCCTTATCTGGACGACTGGCTTTGAAAGCCTCTGCTCTAGCGGTCCTAACCCAACTTCTTCAGGTAACAATCTCCTTTCTGTTCCACCTAGGTTGGATCATCAGCTGGTAGAAGTCGAACGTGAGCCCGTCGACTTCAGTAAGATATCTAGGCTTCATAACCGACTCCGCTGGGATGTCGCTCCAGTTGACTCCAGAAAGAAGATTCCGGGTTCAGAACACGGCAAGTTCCTTTCCCCGGCGAGTTCCAATCCGGACTCTCATGAAGATGTTGGGGCTCATGTCAGCGTCTGCGAAAGCAGTCCCTTGGGCTCTATGGCACCTCCGCCCTCTACAGTCGGAGGTCCTCTCCTAATGGAATGGCAGCCCTGCTGGGCTAAACTCCCTGTGCTCCCTGACTTGGCAAACTCGGTATTCCCTCAGATGGTGGTGCCATCTTTTAGACGGGAAGTCTATGACCCAGCCAGTCTGGGTCATATTGACTACGGAATGCGTCCTAACTAGGCTGGGACGCTCACCTAGATGACACTCCAGTTCACGGGACCTGGTTTCCTCAGGAGTGGCTTCTTTCATCCAATCTCCGCGAGATTCAGGCTATCCGGCTAGCCCTCCTTCACTTAGCCCCTCAGATCCGGGGCAAAGCGGTGAAAGTCCAGTTAGACAATGTGACTGCGGTACTTTACATCAACCAGCAGGGAGGCACAAGATCACTTCCCCTCTTGTCAGAGATCGGGGTGATTCTGGATTAGACAGAGTTGTACCTTCCCACTTATCTGCGATCCACATCCAAGGCTCCCTCAATATGATAGCGGCTGAGCCGCGGTCTTCCGTCGGTAGAGTGGTCTTTACATCCGGAGAATCAAGCAGATAGTCCTCAAGTGGGTATGCCAGAGGTGGATCTCATGGCAACAAGGTTCAATGCCAAGGTGGAGAGGTTCTGCTCCCTCTACAGGGAGGACAACCCCTGGCGTTAGACGCTCTGTCAATATCCTGGAGGTTCAGGCTGGCTTACATCTTCCCTCCCTTTTCCATGATACCGAGGGTATTGATGAAAATCTGTCAGGATCAGGCCTCGGTGATAGCCATCATACTGTTTTGGCCAAAGAGATCCTGGTTTACCTAGCTCACCCAGTTGAGTCGAGGACAATATTGGAGGCTCCCCCCACAGCAGACCCTGGTGTCGTGGGACACTCACCTCTGCTCAGATCTGCACAGATTCAACCTGACAGCCTGGAGGTTGATCAGTCCCTTCCCGGAATAGAAGGGCTTTCAGAGTCGGTCCTGAGAACGCTGTCTCATTCTAGAGCGGACCCTACCAAGAGAGCCTACTCTTGTATTATGAGGATATTCTCATCCTGTTGTACCTCAACTGAGGAGGCGTCTGCAGATCCGCCCCTCTCCGCTATCCTTCAGTTCCAGCAAAACGGCCTTGATAGAGGCCTTGCCCTTTTACTCTGAAGATTCAAGTTTCAGCCATCTCAGCTTGCCTTAACAGGCTTTTTCTCAGGACCCGCTGATCAAACGGTTCCTTAAAGGAGCTGAAAGATTAAAGCCTACAGTACTGAGACCCCTTTTTTCAATGGGTTTTCAGTAGTTCTCAGGGGTTAGCATCTCCCCCTTTGAACCGTTAGAGGAGGTGGACATCAAGTTCGTCACTTGGAAGTTTGTGTTTCTCCTTGCAGTGACTTTGGCCAAGAGGGTCTCTGAGCTTCAAGCTCTCTCAGCACATGAGCCCTATTCTTACATGACCGGGACCTTCTTAGATTCCTCCCGTATTGTAGGCCTAAAGTTCCTTCCTTCCAGAACATCAACCAGGTGATATTCCTCCCGGTTCTGTCGACATCTACCACCTCCTCCTAGGAACCTGCTAGACATCCTCTGGACGTCTCGAGATGTCTCCGGATCTATGTGGATAGATCAAGGAGTTCAGGAAAGATGAGAATCTGCTAATCCTGTTGCTGGTAAGTTTAAAGGCTATAAGGCATCCAAACCTTCCATCAGTCGGTGGATTGAGGAGGCTATTAAGGAATCCTTTGTTTCCACAATCTCTGGACCCTCCGGGATTCGTGAAAGCCCACTCTACTTGTGTTGTGGCTACTTCTTTTGGCGAGAGGAGTCTTCTGCCTCTCAACATGATTTGCAAAGCTGCCTCCTGGAGCTCTGAATCGACATTCATCTCCCATTATAGACTAGATGCCAGTCTAGCTGAGTTTTCGGCCTTTGGGCAGACTTTTCTTAGTTCTGCCAGGCAGGAAGGCCCTCCCTAGGGGTTTTTTCTTGCTATCTCCCCATCTGTGCTGCTGGTAGGACGTAAGGGAATCGTTAATTTCTAATGATAATTTGTTTTCCCTTAGTCCTAATAGCAGCACACAAATTTCTCACCCTAGTAAGTCTAGTTTTTTTCTTGCTATAAACACAGTGGGCTGGGGGTTGACTTCCTCCTTTTAAGGAGATACTTAATTGTTAAATTGAGTTATTAGTCTTGGGCTCATTAAACATTCCGCCGGTCCTGCCAGTCCACGGGGGGTGGTTAACCCCCATCTGTGCTGCTGTTAGGACTAAGGGAAAACAAATTATCGTTAGAAATTAACGATTTTACCAAATTTGGTTCCCTGTCAGCAATGCACAGCAGGGGTTTTTCATAGGCAAAACGGGGTTCATATCATCCACCAATAGAACAGACAATATTTAAAAATGTAGGCCCCTGGCATCTAGGCAGAGCAGGGGTTTTTCACCGGCAAAACTTGGTTGATGTCGCCCACAAATGGAACAGACGATTTTTAGAAATGTAGGCCCCTGGCACCCAGGCAGATAAGGGGTTAATTCACTGAAAAACGGGGTTCATGTTACCCACCCATGGAACAGGCGATTGTTAGAAATTTAGGTCTCTGTCACCTATGCAGAGCAGTGGTTTATTCATGGCAAAAAGGGGTTCATGTCACCTACCAATGGAACAAGCGATTTTTAGAAATGTAGGCCCCTGGCACCCAGGCAGAGGAGAGGTTAATTCATGGCAAAACGGGGATCATGTCACCCACCAATGGAACAGCAAAGTTTTAGAAATATAGGCCCCTGGTACCCAGGCAGAGGAGGGTTTAATTCACGGCAAAATGGGGTTCATGTCACCCACCAATGGAACAGAGGATTTTAAAAAATGGAGGCCCCTGGCTCCCAGGCAGAGGAGGGGTTTATTCATGGCAAAAATGGTAATATTGCACCCAACAATTTAAAATAAGATTTTTCAAATTTTCAGTCCCTGGGGTGTGGAGCTAGCACCGGAAGAGAATGGTCGCAGGCGTCTGAGCTCAGTTAAAGAAAGCGGCTCCGTGTATAGCTTACATTAGCTATAGGATTCGGTAGGCAACATGGACAAATTCTTTAAAAAGGACCCAGCACTTAAAGCAAGATGGTGCCCGCTACTCAAAGGTAGGAGTTCAGAAGCGATCTAGATGGCTCGGACGTGGATAGTGATGCGGAGGAGGTGAGAGGCTCACAAGGCCTGACGATCACAAGGAAATACCTAAACTTGGCTCTTTCAAAAGCTTTAGAGCCGCTATTAGATGAACTATCTTCTCTGCGTCAAGATGTTCAGCAAATAGGAGACCGAGTTGAGTCTCTGAAGATACGCAGTCTACCATACTATCATGGATATCAGCAGCCGCTACTTGCCTACAAAATTGTCAGGCCCACCTCAATGAGATGCTCACCGCCCTTGAAGACCAAGAAAATCACAGTAGACGGAACAATTTAAGATTCCAAGTAGTGTTGAGCGAACAGTTCGAGAATAGTTCGGGTTCATACCAAATTTTGGGGTGTTCTGGACACGGACCCGAACCCGAATATTTTCAAAAAAGTTCGGGTTCGTTGTTCGGCGATTTCTTCCCTCTTTCTGAAGTGCTGCACAGCAGCCAATCAGCTAGCGTTTTACTTCTTGCCCTAAGAGCCCATCACAGCCATGCCTACTAATGGCATGGCTGTGATTGGCCAAGTGCAGCATGTGACCCAGCCTCTATTTAAGCTAGAGTCACGTAGCGCTGCACGTCACACTGCTCTGATTAGTGTAGGGAGAGGACACAGCTGCTGTGAGGGCAATATTAGGCAGGGAAAAGTCAGCAAAAGCACCTAGTGAAGTGATCGATCTACAGCTGTGAATGATTGAACTTCTGCTAGTTACTTGCTCACTGGTTTTTAGGCTGCACAGAGCATTTTTCTGTCACTTTTTTCTGGGGTAATCGGTGGCCATTTTGTGATTGGTGGTGCACCAGAACAAGCTGCCACCAAGTCCATCAATCCATCAATACTAGTTTTTTTTTATATATATCCTACATCAGGGGCTTGGCTGTGCTAATTGTCACCGCTACAAACTCAGGATAGCAATTTCTATATTTTATTAAGGGGTTAAATTCAATTGCCAAAATACCAATCCCCTAAATCTGGTATTCCAGCTTTGGCTAGCCAAGTATAATACTGTCTGCTGTCTGGCAAAGGATAGAGTATTTTCTGTGGTTAAATTCAATTGCCAAAATAGCAATCCCCTAAATCTGGTGTCCCAGCACTGGCTGGCAAACTATAATAGTGTCTGCCAAAACATATATTTTGTTCTGGGGTGAAATTCAATTGCCAAAATAGCAATACCATAAATCTGGTGTCACAGCTGTGGCTGGCAAACTATAATAGTGTCCGCCAAAACATATATTTTGTTCTGGAGTGAAATTCACTTGCCAAAATAGCAATCCCCTAAACCTGGTGTCACAGCTGTGGCTGGCAAACTATAATAGTGTCCGCCAAAACATATATTTTGTTCTGTGGTGAAATTCAATTGCCAAAATAGCAATACCATAAATCTGGTGTCCCAACACTGGCTGGCAAACTATAATAGTATCCGCCAAAACATATATTTTGTTCTGGGGTGAAATTCACTTGCCAAAATAGCAATCCCCTAAATCTGGTGTCACAGCTGTGGCTGGCAAACTATAATAGTGTCCGCCAAAACATATATTTTGTTCTGGGATGAAATTCAATTGCCAAAATAGCAATACCATAAATCAGTGGTTTCAGCTGTGGCTTGCAAAGTATAATAGTGTCCGCCAAAACATATATTTTGTTCTGGGGTGAAAATCAATTGCCAGAATAGCAATACCATAAATCTGGTGTCCCAGCACTGGCTGGCAAACTATAATAGTATCCGCCAAAACATATATTTTGTTCTGGGGTGAAATTCACTTGCCAAAATAGCAATCCCCTAAATCTGGTGTCCCAGCACTGGCTGGCAAACTATAATAGTGTCCGCCAAAACATATATTTTGTTCTGGGATGAAATTCAATTGCCAAAATAGCAATACCATAAATCAGTGGTTTCAGCTGTGGCTTGCAAAGTATAATAGTGTCCGCCAAAACATATATTTTGTTCTGGGGTGAAATTAAATTACCAAAATAGCAATACCCTGAATCTGGTGTTCCAGCTGTTGCAGGCCAAGTGTTAATCTGTCCGTAAAAGGGTATATTTTGTTCTGGGGTGAAATTCAATTGCCAATATAGCAATACCCTGAATCTGGTGTCCCAGCTGTTGCAGGCCAAGTGTTAATCTGTCTGTAAAAGGGTATATTACACTCAAGGTGTATACAGGGCCGGTGCAAGGATTTTTGCCGCCCTAGGCAAGATAAAAATTGCTGCCCCCAGCCCCCCCCCTCCATATCTATTAGGCCTCCCATAGATATGTTTAGCTTAAAGTTGGATCCGGATTAATGCTTTTCAATGGGCATTAATTCCGGATCCGTTCTTGCGGCTTGTTTTCAGGATTTCTGGCTGGAGGAAAATCCGCAGCATGCTGTGGATTTTGCTGTGGCCAAAAAACGTGTCAGTACTGAACGAAAGACATCCTGATGCATCCTGAACGGATTTCTATCCATTCAGAATGCATGGGGATAATCCTGATTAGTATCTTTCCATCCTAGAGCCCCGAGGACGGAACTCTAGGACGGAAAGGAAAAACGCAGATGTGAAAGGGGCCTTAGTTTGTCATATAAGGGGAGGGGGGAAGAAACCCCAGAACTAGAGTGTGCCCCCCAAAAGAAGACTGCTGGCATCTATTTTTAACTTAAGATCAGACTCACTTACTAATTACAGCACACACCCCTGTAGTGTCCACCATCATCAGTGTGCAGTGGCACACTCTAGTTCTGGGGTTTCTTCCCTCCCTGTCTGATGGTGGACACTACAGGGGTGTGTGCTGTAATTAGTGAGATTCACTCTGATGATCTGAATTTTGAAGTTAAAAAGAGCTGCCTGCATACCTGCAATGATAAGGAGGGTGCCCTCCTTCACTTCAGCTCTGCCGGCAGCTCTTTTTAACTTCATATTTCAGATCATCATTATCAACAGAATCAGATTAGATTATCATTAAGATAGCTCACTTTCTTTCTTTCACTTCACTTACTTTTATAGCAGGCCAGGCAGGCACAGAGGACTGGAGACAGTGGGGAGGAGGCAGGAGCAGCACCAGTGAGCGAGCAGACTCAGCAGAGAAGAGGACCCGGTCCCACAGCGCAGGCTGGATAGCAGGCAGCAGTGAGACTGACTCGGAGACACTCAGTCTCAGTCAGACACTGCTGCGCTGCTCAGACTGGTTTCAGCCAGAGAGCGGGAATCTGAATGGCGCCGCGGCGGACCATTGCTCCTCCCTCCACTTGACTTTAGGTACACCCTGTCCCGGCCCCCTCCACCACGTGACCGTGACATGATCTACCTCATCTTCTGCTGGCTGCTGCCCTCCTCCACCTGACTCCTTCTCCCCAGCCAGGCCCGGGCGCGGACAGGCCACTAGTGTAAATAAAAAAATAATCAACAGAAGGCGTCCCGGGCGGGCCCCAGTGGCGTAGGGCCCCATAGCCACTGCTATGGCGATCCCTACGCCACTGGTGCTCAGGCGGCGCAGCATGAGAGCAGGGCAGGGAAGGGCTGGCAGCCTTAGTCCTGGGGGCAAATCCAGTGAAGTGGCCTATTGCACCACTGAATCATCATCACCACTCACCATCCACTCCCACCTTTTCCCTGTTTTATAACGGATATTGATGTTATAAAGCAAGCATATAATATACAGTATAATCCCTGCACCACGCTGTATAATATACAGTATAATAGCATTCTTAATACAAAATGCAAAGTAAAATTTCCATTGAGGGTTAAATTTTTAAAAAATTAACTCACCTCATCCACTTGATCACGCAGCTGGTCTCGTCTTCTTTCTTCTTCTTCTGGCAGGACCTGGCTGGAAAAGGACCTTCAGTGACGTCATCACACGTCCGGCTGAATGAGAGGAGTTATTCTGTATTAAGAATGCTATTATTTTCCCTTATAACCATGTTATAAGGAAAATGATACAGTGAATAGGGAGTCGCTCATCCCGATCACCTCCTAGCAACCATGCGTGAGAATCGCACTGCATCCAGACTTGCTTGCGGATGTTAAGCGATTTTCACGCACCCTAATTCATTTCTATGGGGCCTGCGTTGCGTGAAATATAGAGCATGCTGCGATTTTCACTCAACGAACAAGTGATGTGTGAAAATCACAGCTCATGTACACAGCCCCATAGAAGTGAATCGGTCAGGATTCAGTGCGCGGAAAACTCGCCCGTGTGAAAGGGGCCTATGGGAAAATCCAGCACTGTGTGCAGTGTCAGCTCAAGTCTGTATTTCTCTAACTACAGAGCAGTAGAAAAACGGAAATTATAAGGCACATGTGAACACAGCCTTATCAAGAACAACACTGGCAGTTATGCACAATAAGACTCTTTTGTAACCTCAGTGTGTACTTCACAGACAGGATGCCGGATAAAGCCTCATGCAGACATCCATGGAGCACGGTCCGTGAAATCCCTGCCTGCCGACGTGCATAAAGCGCACAGAGTTATTGGTTACTATGACGCCGTGTGCTTTAGAAGGACATGATTTCACGGACCGGGCTCCACAGATGTCTGCATGAGGCTTAAAGGGGTTGCTCAGGTTCAGAGCTGAACCTGAACATAACCCCATTTTCACCAAGGCAGCCCCCCTGCGGAAACTTCAGCCCAGCAGTGTGTTCGGTGACGTCACCAGCTCTGATGGGCGGGCTTTAACGTTGCCCTAGTCATATTACACAAATGAGCAGCGCTAAAGCCCACCCATCAGAGCCGCTGACGTCACCGGGCTTCCTGCCAGCCCCACAGAGAGCCCCAGGGCTGCCTGGGTGATAATGGGGGTACGTTCAGGTTCAGCTCTGAACCCAGACAACCCCTTTAAGAGGTGCTATACTGATACACCTAGCAGATTAGACATGAGTAGAGATGAGCGAACATTAAAAAAAAGTCCGTTGTTCGGCGTTCGGGTGGTGGTAAGTCGCGCATCCCGTTATGGATTCCACTATAGCGGCATATGGAATCCATAAGGGGCGGCTGCCACCAACCCAAACTGTTGAACAGCCGAAGGACCTGGGGTGACGTCACTGTCATGTGATCAGTGCAGGGGCGTGGCTCATCACTGGATTTGATCCCGTGCTGAGCCACGCCCCTGCACTGATCACATGACGGTGACGTCACCCCAGGTCCTCGGCTGTGCAAGATTCGGGTTGGTGGCAGCCGCCCTATGGATTCCATATGCCGCTATAGTGGAATCCATAGCAGATGCGCGACTTACCACCACCAGCGCGACAACTGACTTTTTAATGTTCGCTCATCTCTAGACATGAGTCCAGCAGGAGGCCTGGAGCTTCCCACAGGGCACTGTCCCCTAGCTAGCCTGAGCTGCAGCAACTTCTCTCACCCCCAGTAAGTCCCTAGAGCTGCAGACATGGCTCCCAGGGGCTGACTGAGGGGGAGACAATCAGCCTGGCTGCCAGTGCTCCCCCCCCATACCTTTCATTATGAAGTTCTTCTCTCCTTCCTAGAAATGAGGCATGGCCTCACGGAGGATGGTGGGCGTGACCTCACACAATTTAGGGGCGTGGCTTCATGGGTCGGTGGGCGTGGCCTGTTAGTCTGCAGAAACTGACAGAGCCGTCTTTCATCTTCCTGGCTGCTGGCTCTCTGCTTCCCCCTGCACAGAGGACCGCCCACTGTCCGCCTCCAGCACTTGGTGAGACTGCCCTCCACCAGGCTCAGACGCAGTTGTTCTGCGCTGCGGCCGTTTTTTAACATGATTGAGGGCGGCCAATTGCCTGCCTGCCCCCCGTACCAGCCCGGCCCCTGGAGCGGGGCGCCGCGACGGCCGCCACTTAACAAGTTTTTTTTTTTTTTTTTTTGTTTACATCCAGGGTTCCGGTGGCGCCCCCTGCTAAATTGCGCCCTAGGCGATTGCCTAGGTCGCCTTACAGGTGGCGCCGGCCCTGGGTGTATATACAAGTGCTGAGAGCGTCATCCTCATTAACTTCACACGCTACCGTGCATCTCCCATTGTATTTCTGTCCGTTAAAGGGTATATTACACAAACTGTTAAAATACAATTGCTGAAGGCATAATTCTACATATTTTTTCTCACGCTACTGTGCATCTCCAAGTGTAAATTTGTCCATAAAAGGATACCTTTCATCCAGGGCCTAAATACTAGCCCTGCAATAGATATTCCCCTAAATCAGGGGTTACTGCTTTGCCTGGATTAATACGGTACATAAATAAATAGGCAGATAGTGTTATGTTAACTAGAGTAGGGGGCACACCCACAATCTGGGGGAGTAATGGATACACTGTAGATAAATATATTGATAAGCAATTTTACTTGAAGATACCGCTTACAAGGAGATTAAACCTAAAAATAAAACACTTGTAAATAAAACATTTATACACCCTAGGTAAAAACAATCAAACGTTAAAAACAATCCAATGGCAGTGGTTGACACGGGATAAGTGGGTAGAAACCTGTAAAGTAGTGACCTGTAGAGTCCCACTGCTTGGTAAAGGTACGTGTCAGTATATAGTCCTGATGCAAAATCACTAAAAGAGCCCAAATTGGATAAAAGCGTCCATCCAGAGTGAAGCCTGTAGACGAACTACTGGAATAATTGCAGATAACGTGATATAAGTACCTAGTTGTAGGCGTCCGGAGTAAGCCTAAACCAGAGTAGATGTAATTGATGCAGAACGGCGTCTGGGTGTAAATGCAGACACTCGTCTTTCCGGAACCAGCTACAATTCAAATCGCCGTTCCACCTACCTTCCCGAACGTCCCGCTCCTGTTGCTTGAGGCACTGATCCCCTGACACCCTCGGCGTCCCGCGTGGTGTCCGTCTGCCGTGGCGTCCCACGTGACTTGGGCGGGGTTAGTTCGTTTCCGGGGACGGGAGGTAGTGGCTGCCGGGTCTTAAAGTCCTTCCTCAAGTATAGAACTCATATACTCTGCATGCGTTCTGGAGCTCATGAACTTCTCATATACTTCTGGCCAGAAGATATATCACTCCTCCACAATATTGCACTCTGCCCAAGCGCGTTTGGGGGTCAGCCCCTTCCTCAGTGGGTCCTCACTGAGGAAGGGGCTGACCCAGCAGCGTTTGGCTGAATATTGTGGAGAGTGATATATCTTCTGGCCAGAAGCATATGAGAAGTTCATGAGCTCAGAACGCATGCAGTATATGAGTTCTATACTGAGGAACTAGACCGGCAGCCACTACCTCCGTCCCGAGCGAACTAACCCCGCCCAAGTCACGTGGAGCCACTGCAGATGACACTGCGCGGACGCCGAGGTGTCGAGATCAGTGCCTCAAGCTGCAGAGCGGACGTTCGAAGTAGGTGAAACGGCGTTTGAATGTAGCTGGTTCCGAAAGCGAGTGTCTGCATTTACACCAGGCGCCGTTCTGCATCAGTTACATCTACTCTGGTTTAGGCTTACTCGGACGCCATAACTAGATGCGTATATCACGTTATCCTAGTTATTCCGGTAGTTGAGTCTACAGGCTTCACTCTGGATGGGCGCTTATCAATTTGAGCTCTTTAGTGATTTTGCATCGGACTATACTGACACGTGCCTTACCAAGCAGTGAGACTCTACAGGTCACTACTTACAGGTTTCTACCCATTTATCCGTGTCAACCACTGCCATTGGATTGTTTTACGCTTGATTGTTTTACCTAGGTGTATAAATGTTTTATTTACAAGTGTTTTATTTCAGGTTTAATCTCGCTTGTAGCGTATCTTCAAGTAAAATTGCTTATCAATATATTTATCTACAGTGTATCCATTACTCCCCCAGATTGTGGGTGTGCCCCCTACTCTAGTTATCATTTTTTGGCTCTTTCTTAATCTTGGGTGAAGATTGTATAGGGTGAGCACCCCGTTCCATTAACCACCAAGCAGGGTGCAGCCACTAGCTCTTTTGCTATTAGATAGTGTTATGTGCCTGTAAAAAAAGGCCTGAACTTGAAATCAATACATTGGGCTAAATATTTATTTTCTTATTGTGGTACTTGATGAATGGTAACAATGAGGAAAACATCTAGTAAGGGACGCGGACGCGGTCGTGGTGGTGTTAGTGGACCCTCTGGTGCTGAGAGAGGACGTGGCCATTCAGCCACAGCCACACGTCCTAGTGAACCAACTACCTCATGTTCCAGTACCAGCCTGAATTTACAGCGATATTTGGTGGGGCCGGAATGCCGTTCTAAGGATGGTAAGGCCTGAGCAGGTACAGGCGCTAGTCAATTGGGTGGCTGACAGTGGATCCATCACGTTCACAACATCATCTCCCACTCAGTCTTCTGCAGAAAGCGCACAGATGGTGCCTGAAAACCAAGCCCATCAGTCTGTCACATCCCCCCCATGCATATCAGGGAAACTGTCTGAGCCTCAAATTATGCAGCAGTCTCTTATGCTGTTTGAAGACTCTGCTGGCTGTGTTTCCCAAGGAAATCCACCTAGCCCTTCCCCAGTGGTGGAAGACATAGAATGCACTGATGCACAACCACTGATGTTTCCTGATGATGAGGACATGGGAATACCACCTCATCAGAGTCTGCACGTCTCTGATGATGACGAAACACAGGTGCCAACTGCTGCGTCTTTCTGCAGTGTGCAGACCGAACAGGAGGTCAGGGAGGAAGACTGTGTGGAAGACGATGCAGGGGACGATGAGGTCCTAGACCCCACATGGAATGAAGGTCGTGCCACTGACTTTCATAGTTCAGAGGAAGAGGCAGTGGTGAGACCGAGCCAACAGAGTAGCAAAAGAGGGAGCAGCGGGCAAAAGCAGAAAAGACACCAAGAGAGTTTGCCTGCTACTGGCCACCGCCACCAGTGACCGAGCACCCCAAAGGCAGCTTCAAGGAGTTTTCTGGCATGGCACTTCTTTAAACAATGTGCTGACAACAAGACCCGAGTGGTTTGCATGCTGTGCCATCAGAGCCTGAAGCGAGGCATTAAAGTTCTGAACCTTAGCACAACCAGCATGACCAGGCATCTACATGCAAAACATGAACTGCAGTGGAGTAAACACCTTAAAAGCAAGGAACTCACTCTGGCTCCCCCTGCTCCCTCTTCTGCTGCTGCCTCGGCCTCTTCCTCCTCCTCGGGAGGAACGTTGGCACCTGCCGCCCACCAAACAGAGGATGTGCCAGCGACACCACCACCTGCGTCACCAAGCATCTCCACCATGTCACAAGGCAGTGTTCAGGTCTCCATCTCACAAACCTTGGAGAGAAAGCGAAAATTCCCACATAGACACCCTCGAGCCCTGGACATCAATGCCAGCATTTCTAAACTACTGGCCTTTGAAATGCTGTCATTCAGGCTGGTGGACACAGACAGCTTCAAACAGCTGATGGCCATGGCTGTCCCACAGTATGTTGTTCCCAGCCGCCACTACTTCTCCAAGACAGCCGTGCCTTCCCTGCACAACCAAGTATCTGATAAAATCAAGTGTGCACTGTGCAACTCCATCTGTGGCAAGGTACACCTAACCACAGATACGTGGACCAGTAAGCATGGCCAGGGACGCTATATCTCCCTTACTGCACACTGGGTAAATGTAGTGGCTGCTGGGCCACAGGCGGAGAGTTCTTTGGCGCACGTCCTTCTTCCGCCAAGGATCGCAGAGCATCATTCTTTGCCTCCTGTAGCCTCCTACTCGGCTTCCTCCTCCTCTGCTTCCACCTGCTCATCCAGTCAGCCACACACCTTCACCACCAACTTCAGCACAGCCTGGGGTAAACGTCAGCAAGCCGTTCTGAAACTCATATGTTTTGTGGATAGGCCACACACCGCGCAGGAGTTGTGGCGTGGTATTGAATAACAGACCGTCGAGTGGTTACTGCCGGTGGGCCTCAAGCCCGGCCTGGTGGTGTGCGATAATGGGCGAAATCTCGTCGCAGCTCTGGGACTAGCCGGTTTGACGCACATCTCTTGCATGTCGCATGTGCTGAATTGGGTGGTGCAGAAGTTCATTAACAACAACCCCGACCTGTCAGAGCTGTTGCATAAAGTGCGGGCCATCTGTGCACGCTTCCGGCGTTCACATCCCGCCGCTGCTCGCCTGTCTGCACTACAGCGTAACTTCGGCCTTCCCGCTCACCGCCTCATATGCGACGTGCCCACCAGGTGGAACTCCAACTTGCACATGCTGGAGAGACTGTGCGAGCAGCAGCAGGCCATAGTGGAGTTTCAGCTGCAGCACGCACGCCTCAGTCGTACTGCGGAACAGCACCACTTCACCACCAATGATTGGGCCTCCATGCGAGACCTGTGTGCCCTGTTGCGCTGTTTCGAGTACTCAACCAACATGGCCAGTGGCGATGACACCGTTATCAGCGTTACAATACAACTTCTATGTCTCCTTGAGAAAACGCTTAGGGCGAAGATGGAAGAGGAGGTGGCCCAGGAGGAGGAGGATAATGAGGGGTCATTTTTAGCACTTTCAGGCAAGTCTGTAAGAAGTGGCTCAGAGGGGGGATTTTTGCAACAGCAGGGGCCAGGTACAAATGTGGTCAGCCAGGGCCCACTACTGGAGGACGAAGAGGATGAGGAGGAAGTGGAGGAGGACGAGGATGAAGCAGGTTCACAGCGGGGTGGCACCCGACACAGCTCAGGCCCATCACTGGTGCGTGGCTGGGGGGATACGGAGGACGATGACGATACGCCTCCCACAGAGGACAGATTGTCCTTACCTCTGGGGAGCCTGGCACACATCAGCGACTACATGCTGCAGTGCCTGCGCAACGACAGCAAAGTTTCCCACATTTTAACGTGTGCGGACTACTGGGTTGCCACCCTGCTGGATTCCTGGTACAAAGATAATGTCCCCATCTTACTTCCTGCACTTGAGCGTGATAGGAACATGCGCGAGTACAAGCGCACGCCGATAGACGCGCTCCTGAGAGCATTCCCAAATGTCACAGGGGAACAGGTGGAAGCCCAAGGCAAAGGCAGAGGAGGAGCAAGAGGTCACAAACGCAGCTGTGTCACAGCCAGCTCCTCTGAGGGCAGGGTTAGCATGGCAGAAATGTGGAAAAGTTTTGTCTCCACTCCACAGCTAACTGCACCACCACCTGATACGGAACATGTTAGCAGGAGGCAGCATTTCACTAACATGGTTGAACAGTACGTCTGCACACCCCTCCACGTACTGACTGATGGTTCAGCCCCATTCAACTTCTGGGTCTCCAAATTGTCCACGTGGCCAGAGTGAGCCTTTTATGCCTTGGAGGTGCTGGCCTGCCTGGCGGCCAGCGTTTTGTCTGAACGTGTATTCAGCATGGCAGGGGGCGTCATTACTGACAAACGCAGCCGCCTGTCCACAGCCAACGTGGACAAGCTGACGTTCATAAAAATGAACCAGGCATAGATCCCACAGGACCTGTCCCTCCCTTGTGCAGAATAAACATTTATAACTGCCTCCCCCTCAACCATGTATTCTTGTACTCCGGGGCACTTCTTTATTGAATCCTCATTTTTTTTTACTTTACCATGATCTTGCGGTGCAACCCAAAGTTGAATGAACCTCTCCTCAATCTGGGCGCCAGGGCCTAAATAACTGAAAGTGGCCTTCTTCAGTGTTGGGTGATATGACGCATGATTGCTTGCTGTGGGACCTCTCTCCTCTGTCTGGGTGCTGGGGCCGAAATAACTGAAAGTAGCCTTCTCCAGTGGTGGGTGATATGATGCATAATTCCATGCTGTGGGACCTATCTCCTCTGTCTGGGTGCTGGGCCTAAATAACTGAAAGTGGCCTTCTCCAGTGGTGGGTCATATGACGCCATATTCCTTGCTGTGGGACCTCTCTCTTCTGTCTGGGTGCTGGGACCGAAATAACTCAAAGTGGCCTTCTCCAGTGGTGGGTGATATAACGCCTTATTCCTTGCTGTCACTTCACACCAAATGCCACAGTGGGCGTAACCTATTTGTCTCCCAAAAACAAAAGAATATTATAAAAACCGTATCTTTATTGACTCTCTTAAAAATGCTCTGAAATCTTATGAGCTTAACACATATATTTAAAACCTTGGTAATGCCTCCACATAATAGTCATATGTAACTCCAAGAATGTGAAACTGTCTCCCAGCTTGGTAAGCTAGATGTGGTGGAGGGTTCCACTATGCAGAGAGCAACATGCCTTAGAGAACGTGTTCTTTCCCTTGCACTTATAGTAGTCTCTGACACTCAGTGCTAACTCAGCTAATCAACTACCTGCTAGCACCACATACTGAAACACTTGAATGCTTACTACTGCATGTGGACTAAACCTCACTCTGGAGAGCTACTAAATAGCTCTACTATAATACTGAAAGTAACTATATTGATACACTTGTTTCTCTAACTAGTGTGTCGGCATTAACCACAACCTAAAAGATTAACTGCCCCCCGACATGTTTCGCCACATCCATGGCTTCATCAGGGGAAAAATGGGCAGCATTGTTCATCTCAGGTGTGCCTAGTATATTTATAGTGTATTGACATTGATCAATGTCATCCACCACCTATCAGAGCGACGACATCAGCAACACAGGACCTCCTAACGCCTACTGGAGGCACCTATCACGCTGCGTTACCTTGCCTGACGTGCTGCGCAGAGAGAGCCTGTGCTCACACTTAGTAGGAATTAGCCTGCAGTCGGCCGTCTGCGCAACTGCTGCGCACAAACTTCTGCTCCCACACTTAGCTGATAACTCCCTAGACTCCACTGACTGCGCAGCTGCTGCGCACAAACGCCTGCTCCCACACTTAGCCAAAAGACAAGCAAAGCTGTCTGCACAGCCGCTGTGCTCTCCCCTCTGCTCGAACACTTACAAATAATTTTTCTACCTCAAGCCGCAGTTGGCATGCGCTGGAACATAGGTAGAATTCAGTGTATGGTGAGATACTTGGCATATTATGCACTGATAGATCGCGCTTTTATTTAGTTGGCATTGGTGCAGGGATACCAGTGGTCAGACATTAGTGTAACTCACACCGTTCCATATATGATGTGCTAGCCAGTGATGGATCTCTGTACAGCTATCTTGCAAATCATCTCTTCTTACCTTTAATTACAAGTTATACATACTCAGAAGGAACACATTTAAGTTGAGATCCTTTTTACATACCCTCCCTATTTGTACTGGGGTCTATGTTGTTTCATTTAATATTTTATTGTCACAACCTGATATTTAATGTCAAACACTACACCGTTACTGAGTTTCATTACCTTTAATACATTGGCAGCCATTAACAAATGGAATATTGACTACCTGAGACATGATTTATGATATATAGTGCCATGCTCGATACCTGAGTATCATATCCATCACTATTCGATTCGCAATTGCCCCAAGTCACAACAATATTTACAAGAATGACGCATATGTGAATCCTTCATTTAACCCCTTGGGGCTTAGACTATCTAGTCTGTATATCCATTTTGTTTCTTCACGTAAGAGAATCGTATCCAGATCACCTTTTCTAGCACCTAGCATCTTCTTACAGATGCCCCAAAAACGTAGGCATTTACTATTGCTCCCATGGTACATGCTAACATGACGTGATAACGTAGTGTCAGTCTTCGTGTTAATTTTGCTTAGATGCTGTCCTATACGTTTTCTGAGCTCTTGGGAAGTTTTTCCCACATATAGCTTAGGGCATGGACACCTAGCTATATACACAACGCCCTTAGTTTTGCAGTTGATGTAATCTCTAATTTCATACTCTTTCCCATCAACAGGATTCTGAAAGGACTTACATCTCTGGATCAACGGACAGTACACACAGTCACCACACGGGTAAGTGCCAGTGATAGTGGATTATTCCTTGCTGTGAGACCTTTCTCCTCTGTCTGGGTTCTGGGGCCGAAATAACTGAAAGTGGTCTTCTCCAGTGGTGGTTGATATGACGCCTTATTCCTTGCTGTGGGACCTCTCTCCTCTGTCTGGGTGCTGGGCCTAAATAACTGAAAGTGGCCTTCTCCAGTGGTGGGTCATATGACGCCTTATTCCTTGCTGTGGGACCTCTCTCCTCTGTCTGGGTGCTGGGGCCTAAATAACTGAAAGTGGCCTTCTCCAGTGGTGGGTTATATGAAGCCTAATTTTATGCTATGGGACCTCTCTCCTCTGTCTTGGTGCTGGGACCGAAATAACAGAAAGTGACCTTATCCATTGGTGGGTGACTTGAAGCCTGATTGCTCTGCTATGGGACCTCTCTCCAATGGAGTTGGACAGGGAAGTACGCAGTTTTTCATATATACGGGATATGATCTTGACCCCGCCGTATTTAAAAGATTTTTAAGTGTAGATCTATAATGTTCCAGATCTGTTAAGTGTGATTGGAGCAGGGAATGTTTATGGGTGTTTTCAAGTATTTTAATTTTCTCAAACAGGAAATCTAGTTGTTTTCTTTCTTTTTTAAGATGCGAGCTAATGCTAATACATTGGCTTCTTATAGAAGCCTTGTGGGCATCCCATAAGACAAAGGGAGAGATTCCTGGAGTGTCATTCATCTCGAAATACTCAACTAGGGCTTGATTTAAGCGTAGTTTAGCTTCTGAATTCCCTAGTAATTGCTCATTAAGCCTCCAGAATGCTGCAGAAGATTTTTTCTGCGGGGGTGGGGCAACCGAAAGATAAGTTGGTGCGTGGTCTGATAAAAGGATGGATCCCACCTCTGCCTCGGAGCACAAACGATGATGTGTGTTGTGGACTGCAGAGTGGAAGGTAAAGTATTTAGTGTCAGGATGAAGTGTACGCCAGACATCTATAAGATTGCATTTCCATAACTTAGAGGATAAAGATTTAAGGGCTTTGTGGGAATGAGCGGATTTTTCAGAGGAAGAGTCTAGGAGGGGAAGAGTCAGGTTATAAGGCATAAGGCATAAGGAATAAGGCATTATATCACCCACCACTGGAGAAGGCCACTTTGAGTTATTTAGGCCCCAGCACACTGACAGAGGAGATAGGTCCCACAGCAAGGAATAAGGCGTCATATCACACACCACTGGAGAAGGCCACTTCCAGATATTTAGCCCACGGCACCATGACAGAGGATAGAGGTCGCATGGCAGAGGTTCAGGCTTCTTGTCACCCACCATTGTAACAGGCCACTTTCAGTTATTTAGGCCATGGCGCCCAGATTGAGGAGAGGTTCATTCAACTTTGGGTTGCACCGCAAGATCATGGTAAAGTTAAAAAAAATGAGGATTCAATAAAGAAGTGCCCCGGAGTACAAGAATACATGGTTGAGGGGGAGGCAGTTATAAATGTTTATTCTGCACAAGGGAGGGACAGGTCCTGTGGGATCCATGCCTGGTTCATTTTTATGAATGTCAGCTGGTCCACGTTGGCTGTGGACAGGCGGCTGCGTTTGTTAGTAATGACGCCCCCTGCCGTGCTGAATACACGTTCAGACAAAACGCTGGCCGTCGGGCAGGCCAGCACCTCCAAGGCATAAAATGCTAACTCTGGCCACGTGGACAATTTGGAGACCCAGAAGTTGAATGGGGCTGAACCATCAGTCAGTACGTGGAGGGGTGTGCAGATGTACTGTTCAACCATGTTAGTGAAATGCTGCCTCCTGCTAACACGTTCCATATCAGGTGGTGATGCAGTTAGCTGTGGCGTGGAGACAAAACTTTTCCACATTTCTGCCATGCTAACCCTGCCCTCAGAGGAGCTGGCCGTGACACAGCTGCGTTGGCGACCTCTTGCTCCTCTTCTGCTTTCGCCTTGGGCTTCCACCTGTTCCCCTGTGACATTTGGGAATGCTCTCAGGAGCACGTCTACCGGCGTGCGCTTGTACTCGCGCATGTTCCCATCACACTCCAGTGCAGGAAGTAAGGTGGGCACATTGTCTTTGTACCGGGGATCCAGCAGGGTGGAAACCCAGTAGTCCACACATGTTAAAATGTGGGCAACTCTGCTGTCGTTGCGCAGGCACTGCAGCATGTAGTCGCTGATGTGTGCCAGGTTGCCCAGAAGTAAAGACAAGCTGTCCTCTGTGGGAGGTGTATCATCATCGTCCTCCGTTTCCCCCCAGCCACGCACCAGTGATGGGCCCTTACTAGATGTTTTCCTCATTGTTACCGTTCACCACAATAAGAAAAAAATTATTTGGCCCAATGTATTAAATTCAAAATCAGGCCTTTGTTTACAGGCACCTAACAATATTTGGTCATCTATTTATGTACTGTATTACACTAATCCAGGCACAGCAGTAACTACAGATTTAGAGGAATATCAATTGTAGGCCTAGTATTTAGAACCTGGATGAAAGGTATCCTTTTACGGACAAATTTACACTTGGAGATGCACAGTAGAGTGAGAAAAAATATGTAGGATTATGCCTTCAGCAATTGTAATTTAACACTTTGTGTAATATACCCTTTAACGGAAAGAAATACAATGGGAGATGCACGGTAGCGTGTGAAGTTATTGAGGATGATCCTCTCAGCACTTCTATATATACCTTGAGTGTAATATACCCTTTTGCGGAGAGATTAACACTTGGCCTGCAACAGCTGGAACACCAGATTCAGGGTATTTCTATATTGGCAAGTAAATTTCACCCAAGAACAAATTCTATCCTTTGACGGATACTATTAAACTTGTCCAGTCACAGCTGGAACACCAGATGTACTGTATTTCAATTTTGGCAACTGAATTTCACCCCTGAAAAAAATATATCCTTTGCCGTACACTATTAATCTTGGCCAGCCACAGTTGAAACCACTGATTTATGGTATTGCTATTTTGGCAATTGAATTTCACCCTAGAACAAAATATATCCTTTGCAGGACACTATTAAACTTGGCCAGCCACTGCTGGGACACCAGATTTACTGTATTTCTATTTTTGCTACTGACTTTCACCCCAGAAAAAAATATACTCTTTTACGGACATATTTAAACTAGGCCTGCAAGAGCTGGAACACCAGAGTCACGGTATTGCTATTTTGGCAATTAAATTTTACCCCAGAAAATAATAAATCCTTTGCCGGACACTATTAAACTTGTCCAGTCACAGCTGGAACACCAGATTTACGGTATTTCTATTTTTGCAACTGAATTTCACCGCAGAGAATAATATATCCTATGACGGATACTATGAAACTTGTCCAGTCACAGCTGGAACACCAGATTTACGTTATTGCTATTTTGGCAATTGAATTTCACCCCAGAAAATTATCTATCCTTTGCCGGACACTATTAAACTTGGCCAGCCACACCTGAAACCACTGATTTATGGTATTGCTGTATTGGCAATTGAATTTCACCCCAGAACAAAATATATCCTTTGCAGGACACTATTATACTTTGCCAGCCACTGCTGGGACACCAGATTTAGAGGATTGCTATTTTGGCAATTGAATTTCACCACAGAAAATTATCTATCCTTTGCCATACAGCAGACAGTATTACACTTGGCTAGCCACAGCTGGAACACCAGATTTCGGGGATTGCTATTTTAACCCCTTAATAAAATATAGAAATTTCTATCCTGAGTTTCTAGGGGTGACAATAAGCACAGCCAAGCCCCTGATGTACGATTAAGCAAAAAAAAAAAACTAGTATTGATGGATTGATGGACTTGGTGGCATCTTGTGCTGGTGCTCGGTCCCTGGTGGCGGTGGTCAGTAGCAGGCGAACTCTCTTGGCGGCGGCTGTTCTGCTTTTGCCCCCTGCTCCCTCTTTTGCTACGCTGTCGGCTCGGTCTCACCACTGCCTCTTCCTCTGAACTATGAAATACAGTGGCACGACCTTCATTCCATGTGGGGTCTAGAACCTCATCGTCCCCTGCATCGTCTTCCACACAGTCTTCCTCCCTGACCTCCTGTTCGGTCTGCACACTGCAAAAAGACGCAGCAGTTGGCACCTGTGTTTCATCATCATCAGAAACGTGCAGACTCCGATGAGGTGGTATTTCCATGTCCTCATCATCAGGAAACATCAGTGGTTGTGCATCAGTGCATTCTATGTCTTCCACCACTGGGGAAGGGCTAGGTGGATTCCCATGGGAAATCCAGCCAGCAGAGTCTTCAAACAGCAGAACAGACTGCTGCATAATTTGAGGCTCAGACAGTTTCCCTGATATGCATGGGGGTGATGTGACAGACTGATGGGCTTGGGTTTTCAGGCGCCATCTGTGCGCTTTCTGCAGAAGACTGGGTGGTAGATAATGTTGTGAACGCGCTGGATCCACTGTCTGCCACCCAATTGACTAGCACCTGTACTTGCTCAGGCCTTATCATTCTTAGAACGGCATTGGGCCCCACCAAATATCGCTGTAAATTCTGGCGGGTACTGGAACCTGACGTAGTTGGTTCACCAGGACGTGTGGCTGTGGCAGAATGGCCACATCCTCTCCCAGCACCAGAGGGTCCACTAACACCACCACGACAGCGCCGCGTCTCTTACTAGATGTTTTACTCATTGTTACCGTTCACCAAGCACCACAATAAGAAAAAAAATATTTGGCCCAATGTATTGATTTCAAATTCAGGCCTTTTTTTTTTACAGGCGCCTAACACTATCTGCCGATTTATTTATATACCGTATTACACTAATCCAGGCACAGCAGTAACCACTGATTTAGGGGACTATCAATTGTAGGCCTAGTATTTAGGACATGGATGAAGGGTATCCTTTTATGGACAAATTTACACTTGGAGATGCACAGTAGCGTGTGAAAAAATATGTAGGATTATGCCTTCAGAAATTGTATTTTAACACTTTGTGTAATATACCCTTTTACGGACAGAAATACACTATGAGATGCACAATAGTGCGTGCAGATTTCCAGGATTATGCCTTCAGCAATTTTGTAATATACCCTTTCACGGAAAGAAATATACTTGGAGATGCACGCTGAGTGTAATATACCCTTTTACGGACAGATTAACACTTGGCCTGCAACAGTTGGAACACCAGATTTACGATATTGCTATCTTGGCAATTGAATTTCACCCCAGAAGAAAATCTATCCTTTGACGGATACTATTAAACTTGTTCAGTCACAGCTGGAACACCAGATTCAGGGTATTGCTATTTTGGCAATTAAATTATACCCCACAAAATAATATATCTTGTGACGGACACTATTAAACTTGGCCAGCCACAGCTGAAACCACTGATTTATGGTATTGCTATTTTGGCAATTGAATTTCACCCCAGAAAAAAATATATTTTTCCAGCCACAGCAAGAACACCAGCTTTACTGTATTTCTATTTTTGCAATTGTATTTCACCCCAGAAAATAATATATCCTTTGACGGACACTTGGGAAATTGTCCAGTCACAAGTGGAACACCAGATTCAGGGTATTTCTATTTTGACAATTAAATTTCACCCCAGAAAAAAATATACCCTTTTACGGACAGATTTAAACTAGGCCTGCAACAGCTGGAACACCAGATTTACTGTATTTCTATTTTTGCTACTGACTTTCACCCCAGAAAATAATATATCCTTTGACGGAAACTAGGGAAATTGTCCAGTCACAGCTGGAACACCAGATTCAGGGTATTGCTATTTTGGCAATTAAATTTCACCCCAGAATAAAATATACCCTTTTACAGACAGATTTAAACTAGACCTGCAACAGCTAGAACACCAGATTTACTATATTTCTATTTTTGCTACTGACTTTCACCCCAGAAAATAATATATCCTTTGACGGAAACTAGAGAAATTGACCAGTCACAGCTGGAACACCAGATTCAGGGTATTGCTATTTTGGCAATTGAATTTCACCCCAGAACAAAATCTATCCTTTGAAGTATACTATTAAACTTGTACAGTCAGAGCTGGAACACCAGATTCAGGGTATTGCTATTTTGGCAATTACATTTTACCCCAGAAAATAATATATCCTGTGACTGACACTATTAAACTTGTCCAGCCACAGCTGAAACCACTGATTTATGGTATTGCTATCTTGGCAATTGAATTTCACCCCAGAAAAAAATCTATCCTTTGCCAGACAGCAGACATTATTACACTTGGCTAGCCACAGCTGGAACACCAGATTTAGAGGATTGCTATTTTGGCAATTGAATTTAACCCCTTAATAAAATATAGAAATTTCTATCCTGAGTTTCTAGGGGTGACAATATACACAGCCAAGCCCCTGATGTTGGATATAGCAAAAAAAAAAAAAATCTAGTATTGATGGATTGATGGACTTGGTGGCAGCTTGTGCTTGTGCACCACAAGACACAAAATGGCCGCCGATCAAAGTGACAGAAAAACGCTCTGTGCAGCCTAAAAACCAGTGAGCAATTAACTAGCAGAAGTTGAATGATTCACAGCTGTAGATCGATCACTTCATTAGGTGCTTTTTCTGACTTTTCCCTGCCTAATCTCGCCCTTCCAGAAGCTGTGTCCTCTCCCTACACTAATCAGAGCAGAGTGATGTGCGGTGCTACGTGACTCCAGCTTAAATAGAGGCTAGGTCACATGCTGCACTTGGCCAATCACAGCCATGCCATTAGTAGGCATGGCTTTGATGGCTTCTTATGGCAAGAAGTAAAACACTAGCTGATTGGCTGCTGTGCAGCCCTTCAGAAAGCGGGAAGAAATCGCCAAACATCCAGTTCGGGTTCGCTCATCCCTAGTCTTAAACACAGTGAAAGCCAGATATCCCTCAAAGGAAGGAAAACCTAGCAAATGGGTGTCCCCATTACAGAGATCACCAGATCAGCTGTGTTGAAACTCTTAAATGAGGCTCCACAGTATTTTCTGTAGCTGATCTCCCTAAGATCAGCTATTATTTTGTTTGAGTAGTCTCCAAGCATTGCTCCCGGTTAGCCAGAATCCTACTCCACACTGATGAGGGGCAACACCCCAAAACAGCTGACTGTGGATGGATAACTGGCTTATGTCTTCCCCATAATATCCTTAAGGCTTGTAAAAGAGCGGGATCTTGACATATGGGCCACTTAATATGCTGGATCTGGTGATCTCTGTAATGGGGACACCCATTTTCTCGTTTTTCCTGTTGTTTCCCCCTGGCTGCGCTGAAGTTGGTGGTGCAGGTGTTATGCTGACCGGATTAGGAGGCGGTAGAGGAGGAAGTGGAGGAGGAAGCTGAGTAGGAGAAGGAGGCAAGAGGAGGCAAAGAGAAACATCCTGCAATTCTTGGTGGCAGAAGGACATGCGCCAAACTCAGGGGCATAGCTAACAGCACATGGGCCCTGGTGCAAGAGTTCAGCTTGGGCCCCCCTTCCCTCAGTGCTTTGTGTGTCTTCTTATGCGGCACAAGGGTCTTTGGGCCCCTTCAGGCTCCTGGGCCCGGTAGCGACTGCTACCTCTGAACCCCCTATAGCTACGCCCATGGCCAAACTACTATTCGCCTCAGGCCGCCAATGCATTTACCCAGTGTGCAGTTCGGGAGATATAACGTCCCGGCCCGTGCTTACTGGTCCACCTATCAGTGGTTATGTGGACCTTGCCACAGATGGCGTTGCACAGTGCACACTTGATTTTGTCTGCCACTTGGTTGTGCAGGGCAGGGATGGGTCGCCTGGAAAAGTAGTGGCGTCGATAAGGTTTTTAAAAGTCTCCGTCTTCACCAGATGGATTGACAGCATTTTAAAGGCCTGGAATTTTGAAATGCTGGCATTCAGGGCCAGGGATCGCTGGTGGGTAGAGGGGTACTTCCTCTTTCTCTTCAGTGCTTGGGAGATGGACAGCTGAACTCTTCCATAGGACAGTGTGGACATGCTGGTTGACGGTGGTGGAGGTGCTGGTGCTGCTGCTATATACTCTGTTTGCAGGGTGGCAGGTGCCACTGTCACTCTAGAGGGGGAGGAAGAGGCTTAGACTGCAGCAGAAGAGGAAGCAGGAGGAGCCTGAGATCTTTTGTGGTTTTTGAGGTGTGTACTCCACTGCAACTCATGCTTTGCATTTAGATGCCTGGACATGCAGGTGGTGCTCAGGTTGAGAACATTTCTGCCTCGCACCAGGCTCTGATTGCACAGTGTGCAAACCAGTTGCGTCTTGTCATCAGCACATTGTCTGAAGAACTGCCACACCGGGGAACTCTTTGGAGCTGGCTTTGGTGTGCTCAGTCCTTGGGTGCGCTGGGCATTAGCAGGCGTACTGGCTAGGGGACGGCCACTCTGCTTTTGCACCCTGCTCCCTCTTTTGATGTGAGGCTGATGCTGTGTGACCAACACCTCTTCCTCCGAACTGCACAGTGTCACTCGCATGACCTTGATTCCATGTGGGGTCTGGGACCTCATCATACTCCACATCATCTTCCACCCACCCCTCACCTTATCCCTCCTTGCCGGTCTGCACACTGCAGAAAGCCGGAGCAGTTCCTCTGACAAATGTAAAGTTATGCACATGGGAAGGAATAATGCAAGTCACCCGTACATGCTAAATGGTAAAACACTCAGCAACACTGACATGGAAAAGGATCTAGGAATTTTAATAAATAACAAACTAAGCTGTAAAAACCAGTGTCAGGCAGCTGCTGCTAAGGCCAATAAGATAATGGGTTGCCTTATAAAAAAAAAAAAAAAAAGTTGGCACCTGTGTTTCATCATCATCAGAGACATCCTGCTTAGGTCCTCCCATGTCCACATCCTGAAACATAAGTGGTTGGGCATCAGTACAATCAATCTCTTCCACTTCTGGGGTAGGGCTAGGTGGATGGCTGACGGAAACCCAGCCAGCAGAGTCATCAAAAAGCATGACTGATGCATGTCTTGGGGCTCAGACTGCTTGGCTGATTTGCAAGGGGATGAGGTAAAATACAGATGCCCATGGGCTGCAGGTGCCAACTCTGAGCTTTCAGCAGGGAACCGGATGGGAGACAATGTGAAAGAACTGAAGGCACTGTCAGCCACCCAATCTACTACATTCTCTACTTGTTCTGGCCTCACCATTCGTACATTGGCATTCGGGCCTACAAAATAACGCTGAGCGTTCTGTCGCCTATGTGCACCTGAGGAAGATGTTTAATTTGGGTGTGTAGCTAGCAGAGATCAACAATGTCCATGTCCTCTCCCTGCAACCGGAGATCCACCAACACCACAAGCACCACGACCAGGGCCACGTCCCTTATCTTATCCTCTCCTCATTCTTTGAGGTCACCCACCGAACTAACAGATAGATTAACTAGATTTATTTCCATGTCATGTATGCAGTGCATGTGTACTTGACACAAACAATTGATATATGCCACCCACCGATGTAACAGATGGATTAACTAGATTTATTTCCCCGTCATGTATGCAGTGCAGGTGTACCCCACACATTCAATTGGTATATGTCACCCACCGATGTAATAGATGGATTAACTAGATTTATTCCCCCATCACGTATGCAGTGCAGGTGTACCTCACACAAACAATTGGTATATGTCATCCACTGATGTAAAAGATGGATTAACTAGATTTATTTCCCTGTCACGTATGCAGTGCAGGTGTACCCCACACAATCAATTGGTATATGTCACCCACCGATGTGACAGATGGATTAACTAGATTTATTTCCCCGTTATGTATGCAGTGCAGATATAACCCACACAAACAACTGGTATATGTCACCCACTGATGTAACAGATGGATTAACTAGATTTATTTCCCCATCACAAATGAAGTGCAGGTGTACCTCACTCAAACAATTGGTATATGTCACCCACCGAACTAACAGATGGATTAACTAGATTTATTTCCCTGTCACATATGCAGTGCAGGTGTACCTCACACAAACAATAGATATATATGTCACGCACCGAACTAACAGAAAGATTAACTATTATATTTTTGTGTCAGGGGTTCAAGGATGGTGCATTGTACCCACAAAAGATTGCTATTGGTCACCCACAGAATTAACAGCCAGATTAATATATTTCTGTGTCAGGGGTGCAAAACTGGTGTATTGCAAGCACAAAAAAATCACTATAGGTCACCCCAGTATAAATAGCCAGATGAGATTCCTAACAGTTTTCCTCACTTCAGCTGCCTGCTTCCTGTCCTTTCCTGAGCTGATCGGCGGTGCTATATGTGATCCAGATTTTATTGAGGCTGGGTCACATGATGCACGGGCCGATCACAGCCATGCCATTAGGTGCCCACAGCTTAAAAGCTGATTGACTGGCTGCCCTGCAGCCTTTCATCAAGCTTTATTAAATGCACGAACACCGAACTTGAACCCAAACTTTTCCAGAAAATGTTGGGTTCTGGTCCGGGTACCAGAACTCACAAAGTTCGGCATGAACCCGAACTTTACAGTTCGCGTTCGCTCAACACTACTCTTAAACCCATTTTGTTTTTAGGATTAAAAGGTGTGTGATGTAGCCTATGGATAAGGAAAAACTGTGAAACCCTGTGTGAGGCCCTTACTGAGACCTAGGGTCCACTACTCAAAACGTCTTCCCATTTCTCAACTGACATACCATCAATATCTTTTTTTCCATTTTATTTAGCTGGTATTTCTCCCTCTATTTGTAGTAATTTCATTAATATTACCTTTAACCTTTCCATCCCTGAGAAACTGGTCAACATTTTCCAAAGGGGCTCTTTTATATATCTCCACATCTTCTGATGAACTAATTGCATCCCTTATTTGCAAATATTTAAAATAATCTTTCCTTGAAATCCCCAAATTCTTAATCAAACTTTCAAAATCTTTTAATTTATCCCCCTCAAAAATGTGACAAAGCAAACTAACACCTCTAGTCTCCCAATTGACATACTGCTTAACTTTCTGAATCTCACGTAAATTATTATTATTCCACATTGGGGTACATTTTAAGTATCCTTTTATGCCCAATATTTTTTTTTATTTCTCTCCAAGTGTAATCCATTAAATTCAATATTCGATTATCAGGTGATTCTATTCCCCAGAGTACCTGATTCAAATACTTTCAACAAACTAACCTGATTACAGTTAAACCCCCTGTTCAGTGCCCTCCATCTCAACAAAGGGCTTTCTTCACTCACCTTCATGTGTTCAAATTGTGCCACCAAAAATATAGATACCAATTTGGAAGAGAGAGACACCCCTCTTTAATAGGAAGCTGTAACATTTCTTTTTTTTGTCCTAGATGTTCCTCCCTTCCAAATAAATTCCCCTATTAACCTATCCACCATCTTAAATACATTATTTGGCAACCAAATTGGGGCATTTTGCTAAACATACAATATCTTGGCGATAAAAAACATCTTTATCAAATTAATACGTCCCATCATTGATAATGATAACCTTTTCCAAATTTTCTTTCTTAGTTCCTTTAAAAGTGGGACCACATTTAATTCTACATAATCCTCCAAATTTCTTGAAATATTTATCCCTAAATATTTAAAACTCTTAAACTCATCATTCTAATGAACTATAGTAGCTAATGGTTCTTTTGCTATTGCAAAAAGTAATGGGGATAGGGGACATCCCTGCCTAGTGCCCCTTTGAAATGGCAAAAGGCAGGGACATAGCCCCATCTACCAGTACTCTTGCTCTAGGATGGGAATATATTAATTTAATCCAATGTATGAAACAATCCCCAAAGCCGAAGCATTTGAGGACCTCCCACAAATATCCCACAAATAATCATATTCTACACAATTGAACGCTTTAGTCGCGTCCAAAGAGAATATACCTTTATTACTAGCTTTTTGTCTGTTTGCTTGAATATTAAAAAACACCCTCCTAACATTAGAGTTGATCAATCTCCCAGAGATAAAACCTGTTTGATCTTCATTTATTATTGTTTTAATTATTTTTAAAAGTCTGTCCGCTAAAACCCTCGCAAACAATTTTATGTCAGTATTAAGGAGAGATATGGGTCTATATGATTCTGGTATTAATAAATCCTTACCCTCTTTAGGAATCAAAACAATGATAGCTTCTTCCATATATTCAGGTAACCTTCCTGTCCTGATGGCCTCACACAGGGTTTCCCTTAGTTCTGGTAAAAGTATTTGACTGAAGTCCTTATAGATTTCAAATGGCAATCCATCTCCTCCTGGCACCTTCCCATCCTTAATCTCAATGTCCCTTCTAATTTCTCCAATTGTATCTCTCTCTGCAATTGGTCCCTCTGATTAGATGTCAATCTTTTAAAGGGAACTTAGATCAAACATTGACACAGGATATTCTTTTCATAAATAGGGTTGAGCGAACCCGAACTGTATAGTTTGGGTTCATACCGAACCTTAGAGTTTTTGGTACCTGGACCTGAACCCAAACTTTTCTGTCAAAGTTTGGGTTCAGATTCCATGTTCAGCGATTTCTTGGCATTTTTTGAAACACTGCAGGTCAGCAAATCAACAAGCATTTCACTTGTCTGCCCTTAGAAGCCATCATAGCCATGTCAACTAATGGCATGGCTGTGATTGGCCAAGTGCAGCATGTGACCCAGCCTCTATATAGACTGGAGTCGCATAGCGCCGCACGTCACTCTGCTCTTCTCAGTGTAGGAATAGGATGCTGCTGCTGCTGTGAAGGAGAGATTAGGGAAGAATTATGGTGTACTTGGTGTTGTTCAATCTTCAAACTACAGTGATTATTGGCGGTGCTATGCTACATTTTTGTACCCAGCCCTGAGCCCCGTGACACTGAAAAATAACTTTTAATCCATCTGCTAGTTCGGTGGGCGTCGGTGGCCATTTTTTCAAGTGCAGTGCACTTGCAAATGGATGTAAACTGACATTCATTTAAAACTGTTACATACTGCAGTTACATTGCTGCTATAAAAAAAGCAATTTTTTTTGTGCTAGATAGCAAATTTGCGTGCTACGCTGCATTTTCGACAGTCCAATAAAACCGTAACATACTGCATTTACATTGGTGCTATAACAAAACACGCTTTTTGTGCTAGACAGTGAATTTGCATCCTATCATGTATTTCTAATATTCCAATAAAACCGTTATCTACTGCATTTACATTGCTGCCAAAAAAAAACCACAGTTTTCGTGCTAGATAGCAAAATTGCATCCTACGCTGCATTTCTGATATTCCAATAAAACCGTACTTACTGCATTTTTATTGTTGTTTGCAAAAAACACAGTTTTTGTGCGAGATAGCACATTAGAATCCTATGCTGCATTTTTAATATTCTAATAAAACCGTAACATACTGCATTTAAATAGTTGTTTGCAAAAAACACGGTTTTTGAGCTAGTTAGCACATTTGGATTCTACGCTGCATTTCTGACCGTCCAATTAAACCGTTAACTTCGGCTGTAAAATTGTTGGTTGGAAAATTCACATTTTTTGTGATAGTGAAGTAATTGTATTGAATTTCTCCATTACACTGTTGTGTCACATAAATAAATTTATTCTATTTATGACACTGGCACTGCCTTACTGTTAGTGAACTTAATTGTAGACTATTGGCAGTAAAATTGTCACCTGAGATAAACCATCTGTTAGTTTGGTGGGTGAATGCAAATAATGAGGAGAACGTCAAATAAGGGACGTGGCCCTGGTTGTGGTGCTGGTGGTGGAGCTCCAGTTGCAGGGAGAGAATGTGGTCCTTCTGTGCCAGCTACACACCCAAGTAAAACACCTTCCTCAGGTGCGAGTAGGCGACAGAACCTTCAGCGTTATTTAGTAGACCCGAATGCCGCTATATGAATGATGAGGCCAGAACACGTACAGGTGCTAGTAGATTGGGTGGCTGACAGTACCTCCAGTACCTTCACATTGTTTCCCACCAGGTCCACTGCTGCAAGCTTAGAGTTGGCACCTGCAGCCCATGGGCATCTATGTTGCACCTCACCCCCTTGCAAATCAGCCAAGCGGTCTGAGCCCCAAGTCATGCAGCAGTCTTTTATGCTTTTTGATGACTCTGCTGGCAGGGTTTCTCTGGGCCATCCACCTAAACCTGCCCCTGAAGTGAAAGAGTTTGAGTGCACCGATGCCCAACCACTTATGTTTGACTATGAGGACATGGGAAGACCACCGCAGCACGTCTCTGATGATGACGAAACATAGGTGCCAAATGCTGCGCCTTTCTGCAGTGTGCAAACCAACCAGGAGGGCAAGGGTGAAGACTGGGTGGAAGATGATGTGGAGGACAATGAGGTCCTAGACCCCACATGGAATCAACTGCAAGTGACCTGTACAGTTCGGAGGAAGAGGCGGTGGTCGCACAGAGCTACCAGCACAGCAAAAGAGGGAGCAGGGTGCAGAAGCAGAGCGGTCATCCCCTAGACAGTATGCCTGCTACTGCCCACCACACCCACGGACCGAGCACACCAAAGCCAGCTCCAAGGAGTTCCCCGGCGTGGCAGTTCTTCAGACAATGTGCAGACGACAAGACATGAGTGCTTTGCACGCTGTGCAATCAGAGTCTAAAGCGAGGCATAAACATTCTAAACCTGAGCACAACCTGCTTGACCAGGCATCTAAGTGCAAAGCACGAGCTGCAGTGGAGTAAACACCTCAAAAACCAAGAAAGGTCTTAGGCCCTTCCTGCACCCCCTTCTGCTGCAGTCTCGACCTCTTCCTCCATCTCTGGAGTGACAGTTGCAATGGCCACCCCACAAACAGAGGCTGTGGCAGCAACGCTACCACGTCTTTCACCTTCAGCAAGAAGAACGACAAAGTCCCATGGAAGCGTTCAGCTGTCCATCTCCCAAACACTGGAGCGAAAGAGGAAGTACCCCCCTACCCACCCGCCATCCCTGGCCCTAAATGTCAGCAATTCAAAATTGCTGGCCTTTGAAATGCTGTCAATTCGTCTGGTGGAGACAGAGAGTTTTATGACGGTGGCTGTCCCACAGTACGTCGTTCCCAGCCGCCAGCACTTTTCCAGGTGAGCCATCTCTTACCTGCACAACCAAGTGGGGGACAAAATCAGGTGTGCACTGCACAAGTCCATCTGAGGTAAGGTCCACGTAACTACCAATACATGGGCCAGTAAGCACGGCCTGAGACGTTATATCTCCCTAACAGCACACTTGGTAAATGCAGTGGCAGCTGGGCCCAAGGCGGATAGCTGTTTGGCGCATGTCCTTCCACCAACGAGGATTGCAGGGCATTCCTCTTTGCCTCCTATTGCCTCCTCCTCCTACTCCTCCTCATCTGCTCAGCGTAACACCTTCACCACCAACTTTAGCACAGCCAGGGGGAAACGACAGCAGGCAGTTTGGAAACTCATCTGTTTGAGGGACAAACCCCACACCGCGCAGGAGCTTTGGACGGGCATGGAACAAAAAATCGATGAGTGGTTGGTGCCACTGAGCCTCAAGCCTGGCCAGGTGGTGTGCAATAATGGGCGAAATCTCGTAGCAGCCCTGGGCCTAGCTGGTTTGATGCACTTCCCTTGCCTGGTGCATGTGCTGAGTTTGGTGGTG
The DNA here is from genome assembly GCA_033119425.1 of Bufotes viridis. Taxonomy (NCBI): domain Eukaryota; kingdom Metazoa; phylum Chordata; class Amphibia; order Anura; family Bufonidae; genus Bufotes; species Bufotes viridis. The sequence goes on along the minus strand of CM065590.1, from coordinate 370,269,744 downwards.
AAGAAATTCCTGAATGCTCGATATGTCAGAGCTGCTGCAGAAAGTGCGGGCCGTGTGGTTAGTATTGACTTTCTGAACCTAACTCTAATGGAGAAGGAAGGCCAATATATACAAACCAAAACATACCGCAAGCAAGTAGCTGGGAATTCTATACTCAGAGCGGACAGTCATCACACCATACATACAATTAAGGCCATACCTGTGGGAGAATTTATACGTGCAAGACGGAATTGCAGTGATGATATATCATTTAATAACGAAGTAAAAACCATCACAACACATCTCATTGCGAGACATTATCCCATGTGGATGATTCTCCGTGCTGTTTTGCTGTTTTTATTAATATGTTATCAAGAGGGTGATTGTGTTCTGGCCTATATTCAGACACTGCGGTTTATCTACATCATACCCAGTGCCCCAGGCTTTTATACGGGAGATGGATGTTTGTATACCAAGCGTTTATTTGAATCAACATAGAACAAAAGCTAATTCACATTTTGTATATTGGTTTTAATGTAACTTTCTTTGATTATATCTTCATCTCCCTTTCGCTCCATTTACTTATTTGCGAATAAAAACAGGCGGTTATACTGCCCATGGCTGCTCCTCCATTCAGTTACACCTGTGCCTAATCACCACCTTGGATGATGGGGGGAGGTGCGGCTGAGACTTTTAAAAGGAAGTCAAGCAGCCTGGACCAGTCATAAGAACTTTTTCGAAACGCGTTGACTGTCAAAGGATGTGACAAGATATATTTTACTGCCGCTGTATTTCCGACACTGCTAATAAAGAGAAGACACTCGAGAATTTGATGCTGGAGCTTCCTTTTTTCTTCCTTACAATCGTACCCAGGTCTTACCTATATCTCCGTGCACCAGGGGAACACAGTTGGAGTGATAGAATGGGTGAGCTGGATTTCACTTTTTCCTATACCACTGCCCTGCATACCTGACTGGGAAATATATTCTGTAAATTTGGCGCAGTTTAGATTGTTGGGTGCTGTAGTTATATGCTGTAAAATCTCCTTGATGTCTCCATCAAGGAGATTTTAAATTTGCAGCGTCAGGGCCCCTTGTGGCTTCTATACACTTTTTAAAAAATCCTTTAGCGGGGCAAATAGATGTCGGATGACAGGGATGCTCTATGACCCCTTTTTCTTTCAAAGTACCCCTGCACTGCATACCCGACTGGGAAATATATTCTGTAAATCCAGAGGCGTTTAGATTGTTGGGTGATCTATACCCCTATTTTCTTTCAAAGTACCCCTGCACTGCATACCTGACAGAGAAATATATTCTGTAAATTCTGAGACATTTAGATTGCTGGGTGATCTGTACCCCTTTTTTCTTTCAAAGTACCCCTGACTGTTAAATATATTCTGTAAATTCAGCGGAGTTTAGATTGTTGGGTGACCTATACCCCTTTTTTTATTTCAAAGTACCCCTGCACTGCATACCTGACAGAGAAATATATTCTGTAAATTCTGCGGCATTTAGATTGCTGGGTGATCTGTACCCCTTTTTTCTTTCAAAGTACCCCTGCACTGCATATCTGACTGGGAAATATATTCTGTAAATTTGGCGGTGATTAGATTGTTGGGTGATCTATACACCTTACAAGCGCACTCTGGTAGATGCGCTGCTGATGGCATTCCCCCCTGACACTAGGGCCTCAGTGGAAGCACCAAAAAATTAGGCACATGGCCTGAGCTTGCCCTTTACGCCTTGGAGGTGCGGATCACAGACAAGCGCAAGGGGGCGTGATCACAGACAAGCGCAGCCGGCTGTCCACAGCCAATGTGGACAAGCTCACATTCATTAAAATGAACCAGGCATGGATCCCAAAGGACTTGTCCGTACCTTGTTCAGAATAGACATGTATACCGTCCTCACACAGCCATTGTTATACTCCAGCGCACTTTCTCTTTGTTTTATTTTATATTTTCCACAATGTTTTGTTATCTACCCAAATAAAAATAAAAAAGTATTGGCTACCTCCTCCTCCACCACCTCCGCCTCCACCTACACCACCACATCCACCTATACCGCCACATCCACCGCCTCTTCAACCTCCTACTCCCTCTGGACCTCTTACTCCTAGTTCAGGATTATTATTTTTAATTTTTATTTATTTTATTTTAAGTCATTTCCCTATCCACATTTGTTTGCAGGGCACTTAACATGCTCTTCCCCACATTTTGCTGCCTTTTGCAGCCCTCTAGCCCTTTCCATGACTCTTTTAGAGCCATTTTAGTGCCCCAAAGTTCGGGTCCCTATTGACTTCAATGGGGTTCTGGTTCGGGATCAAGTTCGGGTCCCGAACTCGACCTTTGCGACGAAGTTCGGCCAAACCCGGCGATCCTGAACTTACAGGTCTTCCCTCAACGCAGACCAGGTGGGCGGCGGCAGCGTAACATCACTCACTACATCATGCGCCTGCTCCTCCCACTTTATGAATGAAGCAGGTGGAGCAATCGAGTAACATAGTAACATAGTAACATAGTATATAAGACCGAAAAAAGACATTTGTCCATCCAGTTCGGCCTGTTTCCTACAAGTTGATCCAGAGGAAGGCAAAAAACCCCTGTGAGGCAGAAGCCAATTTTCCTCACTTAAGGGGAAAAAAAATTCCTTCCCGACTCCAATCAGGCAATCAGAATAACTCCCTGGATCAACGACCCCTCTCTAGTAGCTATAGCCTGTAATATTATTACACTCCAGAAATAAATCCAGTCCCCTCTTGAATTCCTTTATTGTACTCACCATCACCACCTCCTCAGGCAGAGAGTTCCATAGTCTCACTGCTCTTACAGTGAAGAATCCTTTTCTATGTTTTCTATGTTTGTGAGTGACGTTACGTAGTGAGTGACGTTACGATGCCGCTGCCTGCCCGGCCTGCCTGCTACGGAGTTTTCAAGTGAGTGCTATACTAAGTGGATTTCTCTATTGCTGCAATGAATTGCTAGTATAACAAAGCGCCCATTCGTACAGGTTAGATGTGCATACTACAGTGAGTGGGGCCTGGTGTAATAGAATACAATGACTGCAGCGGGCACCGCTGCCATTCCAATATCAGTATTGGGGGTCATTCACTATTACACAGGGACACTGTTATGGGGGAAATCTGTGGATGACACATATATGTAGCATAAGATGGTTCAAAATATTTTTTTTCTTATTTTCCTCCTCAAAAACCTAGGTGCGTCTTATGGGCAGGCGCGTCTTATAGGGCGAAAACTGCGGTATATATCTATTACTACGCTGATTGGTGGATAATCGCTGAATAATCTAGAAAAAATCTTATTTTTAATCCCTTGAATTTGAAATTTCTCAGAAGGTCTGGACTCTAACAAAATAGAGTCCTGGTCTTTAGAGAGAAGGAACTTTACCAGAATTGACCTTGGATATTCCCCTGGAATAGTTTTTTTGCTAGGAACCCTATAGGCTCTCTCTCCATAGCAAAAAGACTGGAAAGTATTCCAGGTTTACAATTCTCGCAGAACCACTTCTCCATAAATTTCACACAATTAGAGCCCTCCACCCCTTCTGGTATCCCTAGACACATCTCAGATTTGTTTTTCTTGTCCTGTCCTCTAAATCTGTTAGTTTGTGCTCCATAATTAGCTTTGATTGTTTCAGGGACACTACCTCCTTCTCCAATTTAAATATTAAATCTTCTATCACCAATGTTCTACTATCCATCTCCTGCAAACATTCTCTCACCTTTACTAAATCATCCCGGATCAAACTCACATCTTATTGTACCGACCCTATCTGGGTAACTAATTTCCCCATTGCATTTTCAAGTTTGATCACAATAGCAAAAATATCTTTAACCATTTTTGCATTCATTTCATTTGTTACATCACTTATTTCTTGTCCCCCTGACTCGTTTAAAGACAAATTTTCTTTCAACTGAGGGTTTAATCCCCCTGTTGACTCTTTCCCAGAATCTACAAATCCCGATATAGGGGTTGTAGGGACCAAATACTTGTTTAAAGCATTTTTCTTCGGCCGAGTTTCCAATCCAGTTCCAGATCTTCTAATACTAGGCCCCTGCTGATCGTCCCTTTTTTCTGAGGCATAATTAGCACATGAACTAGAGAACAAAATAGGTAGCAGAAAAAAATCCAATAAAATATCTAACTTATCTCAATTACAATAACTTTGGTTTACATCTCACAGTGTGCGGATATATCCTAATTCCCAGATGGTAAAAAACCAATGCAGAGTCACATTTATCATCCAGTTCCAAAATATAACACTGCCTTTCAATATATTGCAGATCCAATTGCAGCGTCCCAATTGTTATATATACGTGGGTACTGCAAAGTTGTTTTATTATATTTTATGTCCTGTAGTATTTCATCTCAAATTTTATATCTAATATTTCATCCAAATTCCTGTAACAGGCTGTAGGGTGCCGTACATACATCCACCACTAGATGGGGATAGCATCACTATATATATATCCCAGTCCGGGCCTGTAAAAAGTTAGTTGTGAGTTAGCCCTAGAATGGGTAAAAGCTGAAAGTCATTTATGAGTCAGCTCTTGAGTTACTGTAGTTGGAGGAGAAGAAGGAGTACTGAAACAAAGGACAACAGCCATCTTGTCAGGCTTTAAGGACCTTTGTAGCAAGGTGAATGATTCTCTAGCCTCCGGCAGCCTCACCAATCTAAACTGGAAGAAAAGGGACCAGACACAGAGCCACCTACCAGTAAGGACAACTACATAACTTAGCCTGAAGTTTTATCCACATAAAGCCTGTTTACAGTGGATTTACAGCAGTCCTCCTCTATATGCATAAAGACTGTTTTACATTCGGATGTACTTGTGATCAAGAACCTGCGTATAGTAAAAGTTGTGAGTTGGATTCAACCTGTGTCTCACTCTTCAATTTCTCCACTACTACTCTCATCATTGTTGCACTGTAATGTACTGGCATCACGACTTTACCTAATCCAGGGGCCCAGCTGCCAAAGCACACCAAGCCCAGTTACCTTCAAAGGCACCTTGAAACACCACCTGGCCGGTATCCCCTGTAATAGAGTGTGCCCCGGAGAATCCAGTGCTGTTCTCCCCCTCAACTGTGCAGGCCTGCCCTGGGACTACAAAACTGTGAGTAACCAGGACTGTGTTTGTTTTTACCCTCGGCCTACCTATACTCACACCGTGACCTTACAGAGACATTCCCCTGTCAGACTGGTACACTACACATTCCATCAACCACTTAGCTTCAACAGCAACGGCAGATGCTCAGGGTTAATACATTAAGGGTGGAATAGGCAGATGAACAATTAAAAAATTTATTCCATACCAAGTTCCATAAGACAGTATTCGCTTTTAGGATATTAGTGAGAAGAGGAGCATGTTGTTAATAAAAACATACACAATCCATTACCCCCTTTTAGCTGGCCATTTATTAGCGGGTTCCCTTAGAAGAAAATTATCAGTCCAAATTCATTTTTCACCACACTTCAGCGGCAGCAGTAAAGATTCAGAGTTAATAAATTAGCCGAAAAAAAAAAAAAAAAGTGGGCTAGTGGGTTAGTTTTTTGGGGAAACCACACAGTTAATAAAACAGGCAAACCACCTTTATCACATCCATTTACGAGGGACACCCCTTAAGGTTAGCTTTTCTTCAGTCTTTCATGGGGGAAAGTCCCTCTTGGGGCAATGTTAGTAGGCGGGGGCGAACATATTAGTTCATCCAAAAGAAAGTCCACAGCCCCTCTCCCCAATCAGTCCCAACACAGGAGAAGCTCCCTCCGACTTCTAGCCCGCTTCTCCAGTAGAGCTACTCTCCTCTTTCCAGGGTAAGTTCTTCCACCTCTGACATCTCACACTAGCCCGCACACCACCATCAGCCGACCCGTCTCATCTCGTCCCAGCTGTCTCACCACAACCTCCAGAGTTACCTTGATGAGTCCATAGGGAAATTCATATGGGCTGAGCACGACTGGACATCCTCCATGCCTTACTCCAACACACGCCCAGCGTCTCCAGCGGGCTTGGCGTTCCACATGGCCTGCTGCCAACGCAAGGGGGAGGCGGAGCTTAGCATCTCACATCAGATGCTCTCATGCGCCACCCCTGCTCTTGCAGTTTTTAATGGTACCATTTTGGGGTACACAACTTTCTGATTAACTTAATTAACTCTTTCTGGGAGGGAGATGTGAAAAAATAGCAATACTGCCACTGAGTTTTTTACATTATAAATTTTTTCTGCATAAATAACATAATATCTTTATTCTCTGGGTCAATTTGATTACATCGATACAAAATACATATAGATTTTTTTTATGTTTTACTGCTTTTGTGCAATAAACCCCATTTTTTTTTAATAATAAGAAAAAATAAGAAGAAAATCTTTTTACTTCGCTGCCTCCCAAGACCTGCAACTTTTTTTTTTTTTCTTTGTAGGGAATTGTGTGAGGTCTTGCTTTTTGTGGGATGACTTGTAATTTTCATTGGTATCATTTTTGGGTAAAAAACACTTTTTTATAGCTTGTTATTAAGTTTTTTCAATGGCAACTAACTTTTGTTCTTTTTCTTATGGCGTTCAATGTAGGGGATAATTTACATTATATTTGTTTAGTACAGGTCATTATGATACCAAACATGTGGGGGATATTTTACTTTTGCAATTTTTATCATTGAAAAGCTTAAGTCCAATGGAAATAATTGCAGATTTTTTTTCAGTGGAAGTTTTTTTATTTAATAAATGTCTTTTTTATTTTATTTAACAGGCAATCTTTTTATTACTTTTAAAATACAACACTCCCTAGAGCACATTGCATTTTAATGTCAGTGCTATACTGTCTTTGACCAGCAGGCTGGGAAACACTCAAGGCAGGCTTGTGGCCTACGCCAGGTCCCAGCCAGCCTATGCACACATCAGCACCCTGCTGATAGGAGGTAGGGGAACTCTGCTGCCTCTGTCACCCTTATATGCAACGAGTGCCATTGCCTGTGGCATGTAAGGAGTTAAACAGCCCAGATTGGATGCCTGATGGTCCAGGCTGTTAGAGCAGGAGTGTGGCTTTCATGGAAAGTTGAGCCCCCGCTCTCCGCTACACGGGGGACCCATGCTGCATTTACACTGGGCCGCAGTGAAAAGGAATCCTAAGGCCTCTCAGGGACCGCCATTAAAAAAAACAGGTATGGGTGATCACAAAGGGGTTAAACATATAATATACAAACTGAGGCCTGTAGAGTCTTAGGCTAGTAATACACTAGCAGATTAGTCAACGGTTGTCGGGATTCTGTTCCTTCCCGACAATCGTCAGCTTCTACTACATTAGACATCACAATCTGATGTCAGCAAGTGATGATTTTTAAGCATGCTGAAAGAATCCGATTGCTCGATGAACGAGCTCATTCATTGGGTAATCTGTAGCAGTATTACACTACCAGATAATCGCCAATGAGTGTTCCTATGAATGCTCGTTGGCAATGACCTGGCTGACAATCAGTCAGTATAATACAGGCTTTATATGCATCTTTTGGGTGTGTGTGGGTGTGTGTGGGGGGGGGGGTCATTTGCTAATTTTCAGAGCATTATATGGTTTGGCCTTGGGGTGAATTAGCTTGAAAGTTCACTCTTGGAAACATTATTAACTGTCTTGAATGGTTTTCATTTATGAATAATCTTTCTCACAGTAGAATGATTGACTTGTTTGGAAATGGCCTTGTAGCCTTGGCCATATTAATGGGCAGCAACAATTGCCTCTGTAAGTTCATTGCTAATGTATTTCCTCAAGGGTATTTAATCAAGGGCATTTGAATAGCAGCACTCAGCTTCAAATTATCCTTACTTTCCATGGAAGCAGTAAAGGTGTACTACTTAATTTTTCACACACAGCTTGTATTTTCCTAATTTTAAGACCTTCTAATGACCAGATTTTTTAAACATTATGTAAAATCATAGAATTCAAAGAGGGTGTACTTTGTTTTTCATATGACGGTAAATCTGTAAGTTAATTTATTTTCCATCTGAATGCTTACCATGATCCTAAAAAAATTTAACCCAAAGTATTACAAAAATATTATGAATTCTTAAGAAGAAAATGTGTCTTGAAACTGTGTGAAGCTTATAAACTTGACTGAAACATACTTTTTCAAGTTTTTTCTTATATATTTATGCCCCTATAGAGACTGGTGTGAAAACTGATATGAACACAGATAAATGTGGCAGACCCTCTACACCAGGGCTGGCCAACCTGCGGCTCCCCAGCTGTTGCAAAACTACAACTCCCAGCATGCCCAGTCAGCCTACAGCTATCAGCCTACAGCAGGGCATGGTGGGAGTTGTAGATTTACAACAGCTGGAGAGCCGCAGGTTGACCAGCCCTGCTCTACACTATTGCTAAACCCCCTTTTCTCACTACTTCTAAAAGGTAGAGTGAAGGTACAAAAGTCACAGTTTTGGTGTGTGACAAAATCTAGGACTTCCACAAAAATGGCGTACATAAAATATAAAATGTCCCCCATAGTGTCCAAAAATTAGAGAACGGGGCCCAAAAGTGTTGGAGGGCTCACTGCGCATTCGCAGCCACCCTCCATTCACTTTCTATGGGGCCGCCGAAAATAGCAACACAACACAAAGTAGCAAGCATGCGTGAATTTGAAAGTAAATGATACATGGTTTTCAGAATTTTGTTTTACAAATAAAAATCTGGAAATTGTGGTATGCATTTTAATTCAGCAACCCCCCCACCCCCTCCCGTGACAATACATTGTAGGACCTCCCTTCACTGCAATTACAGCTGCAAGTTTTTTGGGGTATGTCTCTACCAGGTTTGCACATCTAGTGGTGGAAACCTCTGCCATTCTTCTTTGCAAAATAGCTCACGCTCAGTCAGATTGGATTGAGAGCATCTGTGAACAGCTATTTTCAAGCCTTGCCTAGGATTCTCAATGGGATTTTGGTCTGAACATTGACATGACCATTCTAACACATTAGAATGCTTTGATGTAAACCATTCCATTGTAGCTCTGGCTGTATGGTTAGGGTCATTGTCCTGCTGAAAGGTGAACCTCTGCCTCAGTCTCAAGTCTTTTGCAGCGTCTAACAGGTTTTCCTCCAGGATTGCCCTGTATTATCTCCATCCATCTTCCCATCAAGTCTGACTAGCTTCCCTGTCTCTGCTAAAGAAAAGCATCCCCATAGCATGTTTCATGATGGGGATGGTGTGTTCAGGGTGGTGTGTAGTGTTAGTCCAAAACGTTCAACTTTGGTCTCACCTGACCAGGGCATATTCTTCCACATGTTTGCTGTGTGCCCTACATGGCTTGGGGCAAACTGCAAACAATACTTCTTATGGCTTTCTTTCAAAAATTGTTTTCTTTTTGCCAGATTAGTGGAGTACACAACTAATAGTTTTCCTGTGGACAGATTCTCCCACTTGAGCTGTGGATCTCTGCAGCTCATCCAGTGTGAACATAGGCCTCTTGGCTGCTTCTCTATTTAGTGCTATCCTTGCCTGGTCTGACAGTTTAGTTGGACAGCCATGTCTTAGAATTGCAGTTGTGCCATACACCTTTCATTTTTGGATAATATATTGTACAGTGTGAGATGTTCAGAGCTTGGGATATTTCTTTATCATCTACCTCTACTTTACACTTCTCCACAATTTTAATCCTGGCCTGTCTGGTGTGTTCCTTGGTTTTCATGATGCTGTTTGACTGCTAATGTTCACTAACAAACCTCTGAGAACGTCACAGAACAGCTTTAGTTATACTTATAATAAATTACACACAGGTGGACTCTATTTACTAATTAGGTAACTTCTGAAGGCAATTGGTCACAATGGATTTTATTTAGTGGTATCAGAGTACAGGTGGCTGAATGCAAATGCACGCCACACTTTTCGGATTTTTATTTATTAAACATTTCAGAAACCATGTATCATTTCCTTTTCACTTCACATATACTTGCTTCTTTGTGTTGGTCTATCACATAAAATAAAAAATAAATAAATTCAAATTTGTAATCAAAATAGGAATATTGATGGGGCACTCTCAAAAATTTGGAACCAAATAGGGATCTTGATTGAAAATAGATAGATATTTATTAAATTTCTAAATACATCAGAATGGCTAGCCATCTCTACTGATCGCAATTTTATTTGTTAGCATAGGAGTTTGGCGTATATTTGGTTTATTTATTCTGATGTATTTAGAAATTTAATAAATATCTATCTATTTTCAATCAAGATCCCTATTTGGTTCCAAATTTTTGAGAGTGCTCATCAATATTCCTATTTTGATTGCCCTTTTTTGGGGTGGAGTGAGTGACTCCATCCGGTGGGTAGCACCCAATTCCCTTACATCAAATTTTCTTGTGCGACATTCCTGACCTTTAAATTCAAATTTGTAACGTGAAAAATGTGGGGTATTTTTCAAGGCACTGTAATACATATATAATAAGCAATAGGAACCAAAACCAAAAAAACTAGGGTTATCCTGAACATCACCTTATCCCACTGTATTTTTGTGTACTATATTTGCTGTCAATCCTGAGACCTATCTGTCTGTATGTCCAAATATCTATATATCTACATTATACATCAAGAAGGTTTACAGAAAAACCCCTTTAAATGTAAAATTTTAAAAGATAGATTAACCTTTGCTTCTGTGCGTCAAGTAAATAAATGGTTTTGTGCAATAAATTAGTTATTATCATGTTCAACATGTTCACATAATAAATCATGTCATTTGAAATCAAGTGTTTTATATTTAATCTTGGTGTCTCAAGAAACCATGATGTCACCAATTAAAATCCCAACTCAAACAACAAAGCTTAAAATGTGAATTCATTTGTTTCTAATGTCCTGCCGGGTACTTTTGTAAATAATGTTTATGCCCTTAAGTCTCAATATTGCTAATCAAAGCACGTAAACTGTTGAATAAGGAATCATGTATACCCTCATTGTCAGGAAATGCATCTTGAAAGGTTGTTGTAAAACAACATTGCTAAAAAAAATAAAAAAATATATTCTTATGTTAAGAGATTAGAATTAAGCCACAGAATACATTATTACGTTTGTGAGAAAATGGAACATGTAAGGATAGTTTTCCTTCTGGGTTTTGAGTTATACTTTTACAAGGATTAAATAACTATGAGGAAAGTGTCCTTGTATATAGTCACAAAGAGGTAATTCACTGACTGAATAACATTTGAAGTGCTCTGCAGATGGTGTACATAAGTAACTAGCTTCTTCTCCTCCCACAATTGTTACTTCATCATTCTATTTCATTTAATTAAACATAAATACAATGAAGAATAACACTGCATGAAGATATTATATGTTTAGCAATCCACTGTTCTGTATGAATAGACTTCAGCAAGTGGATTCATTTATTTAGGATACCTTGTTGGTGATGATGAAAACGTTCTCCTGACTGTTATGGGTTCGTAATTATGCAGGACATTCAGCTCATGTTGTTGATGAAGGGGGAGCACACTGTTGGGTCACTAGGATGTTGTTTATAGGGGGCATTTGCCATGCATTGTGTATAAAGGGAACACAGATGGGGGGGGTTAAAAGTTAGGGAAGTTAGACCAGGAACTGCGTACATACATCTGCAAACACATACTGTACATAGAGGCTCCTTACCTCAGACTTGTAGAGGAGGAAGTATAAAAATTGACGATAGGCGTCCGGATTTATTGGTAAATTGTTCTCAGGGTTCTTGTGGAATATGGCAGGATAATAAGTTCATGGCATCTAGATTGCACTTTCATCAGCAAAGAACAAGGCTGCTGCTAAGTCCTGTACTAATAATTTATAACCCTGCCTAAGAGAGTCCTGACTTTCAGTGAGTGCTAGTAATAAATCTATGTACATAACAAATCTGTGTCTCAAGACAATGATAAGAACAGCTTGCTCTCCCAAGCCGTCCTGCCACAATTGCATTGAACAGTTTTGGCAGGTTAAGATAAAAAAAAAGGTCCTGGTCTGCCAGCTGCTCATAACTGCATCTTCAGTGTCACTGCAACTTGGAGCCAAAGAATAAGACTAAGGCCCCTTTCACACGGGTGTGATTTCCACCCTGGTGCAATGCGTGAGGGGATGCATTGCACCCGCACTGAATCTGGACCCATTCATTTCTATGGGGCTATGCACATGAGCAGTGATTTTCACGCATCACTCCTGCGTTGCGAATGGGGCTGCGGGAAAATCGCAAGCATCCGCAATCATGTGCGGATGCAGTGCGATTTTCCTTCAAGGTTGCTAAGAGACGGGAACCGATCTTTATTATTTTCCCTTATAACATGGTTATAAGGGAAAATAATAGCATTCTCAATACAGAATGCTTAGTAAAATGTGGATTAAGGGGTTAAAAGTAAAAAAAATAAACTCACCTTATCCACTTGATCGCGTAGTTGCCGATCTCTCCTCTCTTCTTCAAGCATTAGCTACCAGCTAAAGGACCTGTGATGATGTCACATCACATGGTCCAATCACATGGTCCATCACCATGGTGATGGACTATGTGATTGGACCATGTGATGAGCTCAGTGACCTCATCACAGGTCCTTTAGCCGACAGCTAATGAATGAAGAAGACAGAAGAGATCGGAACTACGCGATCAAGTGGATATGGTGAGTTAATCTTTTATTTTTAACCCCTCCATCCACATTTTACTAAGTATTCTGTATTGAGAATGCTATTATTATTAATAATAAAACCTGCAGAATACTCAACCCGAAACCGGACTTCAGTGATGAAGTCTGGGTTCGGGTCTGGGTACCAAACATGCCGATTTCTCCCACGCTCGTGCAAAATGCATTAAAATGCTTTGCACCCGCCTGTGGACGACATATACCCAATCTACTGTGACATTGTGGGTGGAAAAAAAATCACTTTTTTAGTATATTTGCGGCCTGCACTCTATGTCTGAGAGTGAAATATAATCAGTAAATACAATTCTTAGGCCCCTTTCACATGGGCGAGTTTTCCGCGTGGGTGCAGTGCGTGACGTGAACGAATTGCACCCGCACTGAATCCAGACCCCTTTATTTCTATGGAGCTATGCACATGAGCGGTAATTTTCACGCATCACTTCTGCTTTGCTTGAAAATCGCAGCATGCTCTAGTTTCTGTGTTTTTCACGCAACGCAGCCCCCATAGAAATGAATGGGGATCTGCATGTTACTAGGAGATGGGGATCCAATCTTTATTATTTTCCCTTATAACATGGTTATAAGGGAAAATAAAAGCATTCTTTAATACAGAATGCTTAGTAAAAGGACAATTGAGGGCTAAAAATAATAAAAAATTAACTCATCTACTCCAATTGATCATGTAGGTGCCGGTATCCTGTTCTGTCTTCAGCTGGGGGGGTAAAGGACCTTCCGTGATGTCACTGGGTCACATGGTCCAATCACATGCTTCTATCACCATTGTGATGGGAGCAAGTAATTGGACCATGTGACCCAGTGATGTCACGGAAGGTCCTTTACCCCCCAGCTGAAGACAGAACAGGAGACCGGCAGCTACGCGATCAATTGGATTAGGTGAGTTAATTTAGTTTTTATTTTTAACCCTTAATCACCCTTTTTACTTTGCATTCTGTATTTAGAATGCTATTATTTTCCTTTATAACTATGTTATAAGGGAAAATAATAAAATATACAGAATACTCAACTCGAAACCGGACTTCAGTGATGAAGTCCGGCTTCAGGTCTAGGTACCAAACATGCCGATTTTTCTCACACGTGTGCAAAACACATTACAACAGTTTGCACACACGAGGAAAAGTCGCGCATTTTCCCGCAACGCACCAGCATCTTATCCGGGCGTCAAACGTGGCGCCCGTGTGAAAGAGGCCTTAGATTATGGGTGGACATTTCCACAGTTATTAGGCCAGTCATTTACAAGTGGCTTGGAGGGTGTGTTCCTGCTGCACTGCATACCTGATACCTGAATAAATTCTGTAAATTCGGCAAAGTTTAGATTGTTGGGTGATCTGTACTCCTTTTTTCTTTCAAACTAACCCTTGCACTACATACCTGACTGGGAAATATATTCTGTAAATTCGGTGGAGTTTAGATTGTTGGGTGATCTGTATCCCTTTTTTCTTTCACACTACCACTGCACTGCATACCTGACTGTGAAACATATTCTGTAAATTTGGCGGAGTTTAGATTGGTGGCTGGGTGATCTGTACCCCTTTTTTCTTTCACACTACCCCTGCACTGCATACCTGACTGGGAAATATATTATGTAAATTCGGCGGATTTTAGATTGCTGGCTGGGTGATCCGTACCCCATTTTTCTTTCACACTACCCCTACGCTGCATACCTGACTGGGAAATATATTCTGTAAATTTGGTGGAGTTTAGATTGCTGGCTGGGTGATCTATACCCCTTTTTTCTTTCACACTACCCCTGCACTGCATACCTGACTGGGAAATATATTCTACAAATTCGGCGGATTTTAGATTGCTGGCTGGGTGATCCGTACCCCATTTTTCTTTCACACTCTCCCTACGCTGCATACCTGACTGGGAAATATATTCTGTAAATTCGGTGGAGTTTAGATTGCTGGCTGGGTGATCTGTACCCCTTTTTTCTTTTAAAGTACACCTCCACTGCTTACAAGACTGGGAAATAAATTTAGTAAATCCGTCTGTTAGTTTGGTGGGTGAACGCAAAGAATAAGGAGAGCTTCAAATAAGGAACATGGCCCTGGTTGTGGTGCTGCTGGTGATGGTGAAGCTCCTATTGCAGGTAGAGGACATGGTCGATCTGTGCCAGCTACACGCCCAAATGGAACACCTTCCTCAGGTGTGCCTAGGCGACAGAACGTTCAGCGTTATTTGGTAGCCCAAATGCTGCTCTACGAATGGTAAGACCAGAACATGTACAGACGATAGTAGATTGGGTCGCTGACAGTGCCTCCAGTTCCTTCACATTATCTCCCACCCGGTCCCCTGCTGAAAGCTCAGAGTTGGCACCTGCAGCCCATGGGCATCTATCTTTCACCTCACCCCCTTGCAAATCAGCAAAGCAGTCTGAGCCACTAGTCATGCAGCAGTCACTTATGCTTTTTGAAGACTCTGCTGGCAGGGTTTCCGTGAGCCATCCACATAGCCCTGCCCCAGAAGTGGAAGAGATTGAGTTCACCGATGCCCAACCACTTATGTTTCAGGATGTGGATAAGGGAGGACCTCTGCAGCAAGTCTCTGATGATGACGAAACACAGGTGCCAATTGCTGTGCCTTTCTGCAGTGTGCAGACCGTTAAGGAGGGCAGGGGCGAAGAATGGGTGGAAGATGTTGTGGAGGATGATGAGGTCCTAGACCCCACATGGAATCAAGATCATGCGAGTGACATGTGTAGTTCGGAGGAAGAGGTGGTGGTCGCACAGAGCCACCAGCACAGCAAAAGAGGAAGCAGGGTGCAAAAGCAGAGCGGCTATCCCCTAGACAGTACACCTGCTACTGCCCACCGCACCCAGGGACCGAGCACACCAACGCCAGCTCCAAGTTTTTTTGTGGTGTAGCAGTTTTTCAGAGAATGTGCTGATGACAAGACATGAGTGGTTTGCACACTGTGCAATCAGAGCCTTAAGCAAGGCATAAACATTCTAAACCTGAGCACAACCTGCATGACCAGGCATCTAAATGCAAAGCACAAGCTGCAGTGGATTAATACTTCAAAAACCATAAAAGGTCTCAGGTTCCTCCTCCTGCTGCCTCTTCTGCTGCAGTCTCGGCCTCTTCCTCCCCCTGTGGAGTGACAGTGGCACCTGCCACCCAGCAAACAGAGGATGTGGCAGCAATGCCACCACGTCCGTCACCGTCACCAAGCATCTCCACAATGTCCCATGGAAGCATTCAGCTGTCCATCTCCCAAACACTGGAGAGAAAGAGGAAGTACCCCCCTACCCACCCACGATCCCTGGCCCTGAATGCCAGCATTTCAAAATTCCGGGCCTTTGAATTCCATCTGGTGGAGACGGACACTTTTAAAAACCTTATGGCGGTGGCTGTCCCACAGTTAGTGGTTCCCAGCCTCCACTACTTTTCCAGGCGAGCCATCCATTCCCTGTACAACCAAATGGCAGACAAAATTAGGTGTGCACTGCGCAACGCCATCTGTAGCAAGGTCCACATAACTATCGATAGTTGGACCAGTAAGCAAGGGCAGGAACGTTATATCTCCCTAACAGTACACTGGGTTAATGCACTGGCAACTGGGCCTGAGGCAGATAGCAGTTTGCCGCATGTCCTTCCGCCACCGAGGATTGCAGGGTATTTCTCTTTGCCTCCTGTTGCCTCCTCCTCCTACTCCGCTTCCTCCTCTACCACCTCCTCATCTGCTCAGCTTAACACCTTCACCACCAACTTCAGCACAGCCAGGAGGAAACAACAGCAGACTGTTTTGAAACTCCTCTGTTTGGGGGGAAAACCCCACACCGCGCAGGAGCTGTGGATGGCATGGAACAACAGACTGATGAGTGGTTGGTGCCAATGAGCCTCAAGCCCTGCCTGGTGGTGTGCGATAATGGGCGAAATCTCGTTTCAGCTGTGGGACTAGCCGGTTTGACGCACATCCCTTGCCTGGCGCATGTGCTGATTTTGGTGCTGCAGAAATTCCTGAAAACCGACCCTGATATTTCAGCGCTTCTGCAGAAAGTGCGGGCCGTCTGTGCGCGCTTTCGTCATTCTCACTTTGCTGCTGCTCGCCTGTCTGCGGTGCAGCGTAACTTCGGTCTTCCCGCTCACTGCCTCATATGCGACGTGCCCACAAGGTGGAACTCCACCTTGCACATGCTGGAGAGACTGTGCGAGCAGCAGCAGACGATAGTGGAGTTTCAGCTGCAGCACGCATGGGTGAGCCGCTCTGCGTAACAGAAACACTTCAACGCCAATGAGTGGGCCTCCATGCGAGACCTGTGTGCTATGTTGAGCTGTTTCATGTACTCCACCGCAATGGTCAGTGCCTATAATGCCATAATCAGCCTTACTATCCCAGTTCTATATCTCCTTGAAAAAACGCTTCGGGCGATGATGGAAGAGGATGTAGCACAGGAGGAAGAGGAGGAGGAAGATGGATAATTTCCACGGTTATCAGGCCAGTTATTCACAAGTGGCTTGGAGTGTGGGTTCCTGCACAAACATTGGCCAGGAACACTATTGTCCAACCGGGGCACCATTCTGGAGGATAAGGTGGAGGGGGAGGAGGAACCGTGTTCACAGCAGGGTGGCCCCCAAAGCAGCTCACGGCCATCACTGCAGCATGCCTGGGGGATACGGAGAACGATACACCTCACACAGAGGACAGATTGTCGTTGCCTCTGTGCAGCCTGGCACACATGAGCGACTACATGCTGCAGTGCCTGTGCAACAACCGCCAAGCTTCCTACATTCTAACCAGTGCTGATTACTGGGTGGCCACCTTGCTGGATCCCTATTACAAGGCCAACGTGCAGTCCTTAATTCCCTCACTGGAGTGTGATCGGACGATGCGTGACTACAAGGGCACGCTGGTAGACAGTCTGCTGATGGCATTCCTGCCTGACACCGGGGACTCAGAGGAAGCACAAGGCAAAGGCAGACGATACCTGGACCAAGCGCTTAGCAAAGCCATGGAACCAGTAGTCTCAGAAATATCCACACTTAGCCAAGATGTGAGGCAAATTGGCAACCGTGTCGAACAACTGGAGACCCACCAAGCGACCATCTTGGATCATCAGTCCGCGATTGCCATATCCCTGCGCCCCTGAGGCTACTATCTCAATGACCTCCATAATGCTATAGAAGACCAGGAGAATAGAGGATGCCACAACAATCTGCGCCTCCGAGGGATCCCTGAGTCGGTTCCCCCCAGGTGAACTGTTCCATGCAGTACATAGTATCTGTAGCTCCCTGCTGGGCCCGGATCATGAGATATCACAATTGAATGTGCTCATAGGACCCTGCGCCCAAAACCAAAGCCAGATGACGCACCCCTTGATGTGATCTGCTGTGAACTTTCAAGTTAAATCTGCAATTTTGGAGGCAGCTCGGATACAACCAGATATCTCTTATGAAGATGCATGGGTGACAATCTTCCAGGATTTGGCCCCGACCACCCTTAAAAAGCAAAGGGCCCTCAAGCCGCTTACAGACTGGCTCCATACTAACAAGATCCCCTACAGATGGTCTTATCCCTTTAGACTATCCTTCCAGCACGCAGGCAAGTGTTTCAACATTTCTACTTTCTCTGACATGGGCCCAGTCTTCGACCACTTAGAAGTTTCACCGATAGAGATTCAAGATTGGGATCTCTACAAAGACATCACCAACCTTCCAGACCTCCCGTCTATCCTTCCATATGAAATTCAACGTACTCCAAAATCCCAGAGGTCCAAGAAACGTTCTCACCAGTCTACACCTAAAAGACTCTTGCAAGAATCGTAATGTTGGATTTCTCTCTCTCACTACAACCTGTTACTCTCCTTCCCAACCTGCCCGACCACCTTTCCGCCTCCTGATCTGGCTCTTGTTCCCGAACCCCCTGATATGCATCACTGATGTATTCAATTGGTTGCTGTTAATTTTTACACTGTTTCCTTTTGTTCTGTTCAATTTCTTGGTACGAGGAAACCTTACATCTGCATCCTGGATCATGGCTGCCTTCCTTATAGCTTCTATCTCGTCCCTGACCCACTGGACTGCAAGTTATCCAGTAGCTGCGTCTTTCGGGAGGGGAAATTTCTTATAGCCACTTTCATCATCTTTGGTGAGCTGATATGACTGACTTACATATAACCTCTTATAACGTAAAAGGCTTTAATTCGCCATCTAAGAGGAGCCAAATATTCACTTTTTAGCGAAAATCTGGCTCCAATGTAATTTTCCTCCAGGAGACGCACTTCAGGTTCAATTGCTACCCCAACCTATCTTTTTCATATTATTCCCATCGGTATCACTGTGGTGGCAACTCTTCAGCTTCTGGGGGTGTGAGTATAGGGTTCCAAAAGAAACTCCCCTTTAAATATGCCTGCCATCTCCAGGTTCCAGATGGGAGATATATCTTGGTCAAGGGCCATATTGGTTCTCAGACATATACCTTTGTCAACCTCTATGCTCCCAATGTCAAACAAGCCCAATGGTGGGCTGATATTTCCCTTATTGTTGCCTCCTTCCAAGAAGCATTGTGGTCCTTGGTGGAGACTTAAATGTCTAGAAAACGTGGTGTGGTGTTTAACAAGCAGGATATCCTCAACCCATATGCAGTTGTGCATGTATATAGAGGAGCGCATCCTGCACTTGTAGTCCGTTGCTAGGGGCAATCAACAGCAAAAAATTCATACAATGGAAGATGCCAGCAAAGGACTACAAGTACCACAATAACTATCCTACATACGATAACGATAATGTGGATGTGGAGAACAATCAAAAACATAACCATAGCAAAGGCAGGTGCATTCTGCAGCAATACTAAACCCTCACACTGATAAAATTGAGAGGTTAGTTTGACACATCCTACTAGGAGGACATGTCTTAAGCTCGGACACCACGGCAAGGTCTCTCAAGTAGCCCGAGGCCCTACCACTCAACCTACCTGTGCCGTATGGGCGATACCAGGAGCCGTTGGGCATTACGGGAGCGTAAGGCCTGACTCACAGACAGCTCACCAGTGACCTCCAGCATGTAACCATGCTTGCAATGGGAGGTGGGAGGTGTCTGTGAGCCGCACCCGAGATCAGCTGATATGGCCCAGAGCCTACCAGCAGCACCTGAATGTAGCCTGTAGATGAAAAGCAGGCACATTTAAATTGGAGTTTATACACCTCCAAACATAATATACAAACTATTAGAAAACGTGGTGTGGTGTTTAACAAGCAGGATATGCTCAACCCATATGCAGTTGTGCATGTATATAGGGGAGCACATCCTGCACTTGCAGTCCGTTGCTAGGGGCAATCAACAGCAAAAAATGCATACAATGGAAGATGCCAGCAACGGACTACAAGTACCACAATAACCATCCTACATACGATAACAATAATGTGGATGTGGAGAACAATCAAAAACATAACCATAGCAAAGGCAGGTGCACTCTGCGGCAATACTAAACCCTCACACTGATAAAATTGAGAGGTTAGTTCGACACATCCTACTAGGAGGACATGTCTTAAGCTCGGACACCACGGCAAGGTCTCCCTAAACCCTAAAATAGACTCATCCTCTCACAGGTCATCGCAGTCCCTGCATTCCCTTAGGGCAATGAGGGAGGAGCTCTGGAGCCTTCACCTTGTGGATGCCTGGCGCTCGCCGCACCTGGGCACACTTGACTATACCTTCTTTTCCCATGTACATGGGTCCTACCACCGTATAGATTACCTCTTTACATCTAAAACACACTTCCAACTCTGTCGCAGTGCTGATATCGGATCTATTTATGTGTCCGATCACGCCCCAATATTTCTCTCTGTCTCGGCCCCCATGCCTACTCCTAGAGGCTTTAGTTGGCACCTCAATGAATCCCTCCTAGGTGACCCTAAGATAGTGGAAAAAGTAACTACTCTGCTAGAAGAATATATCTCTCTTAATAAACATCCTCCCATATCACCCCAAACTCTTTGGGATGCCCACAAACCCTATATTAGGGGTCAGTTTCTAAGCATTAGTTCCCATCTCAAAAAATGTAGGAAAGAAAAGATAATTGCTCTATTAGCTAAAATTCAAGCCCTCAAATCCCTCCTTAAAAGTACCCTGACAGACTCCCAACTCCAGGAACTTTCCGGTGTAAGAGCAGAATTAAAAGCACTCTTACAGGCGCGTTCCGCTATATACTATCTTAACTCCCAACATAAACTTTTCGCTCATGGCGACAAAACTACCAAATTTTTGATGCAAAGAATTAAAGCTAGAAGATCAGACAACTATATTCATCAACTTACCTCCCCATCTGGCAATCCTATATTCTCCTCCACGCATATTGCTAAACAATTTAAAGAATTCTATGAAAACCTCTGTAATCTTCCCAAAATCCTCTCTTCTGACTCCCACTCCTCCTTAGTAAGGGACTTCTATACTACCCACTCTTACAGATTCTCAGAAGAATTCCTTAGCAACCCCCTTTACATTGGAAGAACTATCCGAAGCCATTCATCAAATACCCGTGGGGAAAAGCCCTGGCCCTTCCAGCTTTTTATTTCAAAACTTTTAAGAAACAGCTCCTCCCCCTCCTCCTAGAAGTTTGCAACCTCTCCCTGATGGGTACCTCCTTATCCCGTGATATGGTGACAGCACATATTGCACTTATACCGAAGGAGGGGAAAGACCATAGACAATGTGCAAACTACAGGCTCATCTCCATACTTAACCACTTCAGCCCCCTAGCTTAAACACCCTTAATGACCAGGCCACTTTTTACAATTCTGCACTACACTACTTTCACCGTTTATTGCTCCGTCATACAACTTACCACCCAAATGAATTTTACCTTCTTTTTAATGACATTTTTCACTTTCTTTTGTAAATTTCTTTTTAAAAAACTACATTTCTATATAAATTTTTTGCAAAATGTATTGTTCTACATGTCTTTGATAAAAAAAAATCCAATAAGTGTATATTTATTGGTTTGGGTAAAAGTTATAGCGTTTACAAACTATGGTGCAAAAAAGTGAATTTCGGCATTTTGAAGCAGCTCTGACTTTCTGAGCACCTGTCATGTTTCTTCAGGTGCTAGAATGCCAGGAAAGTATAAATACCCCCCAAATGACACCATTTTAGAAAGAAGACACCCCAAAGTATTCACAGAGGGGCATGGTGAGTTCATGTATGATTTCATTTTTTTTTCACAAGTTAGCGGAAAATGACACTTTCTAAGGAAAAAAATAAAAATAATAAAGTTTCCATTTCTGCTAACTTCTGGCAAAAAAAAAAAAAAAATCCCACGGACTCACTATGCCCCTCAGTGAATACCTTGGGGTGTCTACTTTCCGAAATGGGGTCATTTGTGGGGTGTGTTTACTGTTCTGGCATTTTGGGCAGGGCTAAATTGTGAGCAGCCATGTAAAAGCTAAAGGTACTCGTTGGAATTTGGGCCCCTTTGCGCACCAAGGCTGCAAAAAAGTGTCACTCATGTGGTATCGCTGTACTCAGGAGAAGTAGGGCAATGTGTTTTGGTGTGTATTTTTACATATACCCATGTTGGGTGAGAGAAATATCTCTGTAAACTGACAACTTTGTATAAAAAATGTAAAAAGTTGTCATTTACAGAGATATTTCTTACACCCAGCAGGGGTATATGTAAAAATACACCCCAAAACACATTTCGCTACTTCTCCTGAGTACGGCAATACCACATGTGTGACACTTTTTTGCAGCCAAGATGCGCAAAGGGGCCCAAATTCCAATGAGTACCTTTAGGATTTCACAGGGCATTTTTACACATTTGGATTCCAGACTTCTTCTCACGCTTTAGGGGCCCCTAAAATGCCAGGGCAGTATAAATACCCCACAAGTGACCCCATTTTAGAAAGAAGACACCCCAAGGTATTCCGTGAGGGGTATGGTGAGTTCATGTAAAATTTTATTTTTTGTCACAAGTTAATGATATATGAGACTTTGTAAAAAAAAACAAAAAAACTTTCCGCTAACGTGTGCCAAAAAAAAAAATATTTCTGTGAACTCGCCATGCCCCTCATGGATTACCTTGGGGTGTCTTTTTACCAAAATGGGGTCACATGTGGGGTATTTATACTGCCCTGGCATTTTAGGGGCCCTAAAGCGTGAGAATCCAAAATGCGTAAAAATGCCCTGTGAAATCCTAAAGGTACTCAATTGTGAGCAATCCTGTAAAACCTAAAGGTACTCGTTGGAATTTGGACCCCTTTGCGCACCCAGGCTGCAAAAAAGTGTCACTCATGTGGTATCGCTGTACTCAGTAGAAGTAGGGCAATGTGTTTTGGGGTGTATTTTTAGATATACCCATGCTGGGTGAGAGAAATATCTCTGTAAACTGACAACTTTGTATAAAAAAAATTAAAAAGTTGTCGTTTACAGCGATATTTCTCACACAAAGTATGGGTATATATAAAAATAAACCCCAAAACACATTGCCCTACTTCTCCTGAGTATGGCGATACCACATGTGTGCCACTTTTTTGCAGCCAAAATGCACAAAGGGACCCAAATTCCAATAAGTACCTTTTGGATTTCACAGGGCATTTTTACGCATATGGATTCTCACGCTTTAGGGCCCCTAAAATGCCAGGGCAGTATAAATACCCCACATGTAACCCCATTGTGGAAAGAAGACACCCCAAGGTATTCCGTGAGGGGCATGGCAAGTTCACATAAAAAAAAAAAATTTGCCACAAGTTAGCGGAAATTGATATATATTTTTTTTACAAAGTCTCATATTCCACTAACTTGTGACAAAAAATAAAATTTTACATGAACTCACCATACCCCTCACGGAATACCTTGGGGTGTCTTCTTTCTAAAATGGGGTCACATGTGAGGAGTCTGTACTGCCCTGGCATTTGATGGTCTCCGCAATCATTACACGTATGGACAGCATTAGGAGTTTCTGCGATTCTCCATAATGAGATTTTTTTTTTCCGTTCAGCCTCTGGGCTGAAAAAAAAAAAAAATGAACGGCACAAATTTTCTCATTCGCATCGATCAATGTGGATGAAAAAATCTCTGCCAAAAAATGTGCAAAAAAAAATAAAATAATGAACGGCACAGATTTCCTCATTCGCATCGATCAATGTGGATGAAAAAATCTCTGCCAAAAAATGTGCAAAAAAAAAGTAGTAAGGCCCCATTCACACGTCCGCAAAAATGTCCGCATCTATTCCGCAATTCTGCGGAATAGATGCGGACCCATTTAGTGTGAATGGGGCCGGCGATGATGCGGAGAGCACACTATGTGCTCGCCGCATCAGCATTTGTGGAGCTGCGGCCGCAAACTTCCGGGTTTCGGCCCCCAAACATCCGGCTGCAGCTCCGCAAAAGATAGAGCATGTCCTATTCTTGTCCGCAATTGCGGACAAGAAAAGGCATTTTCTATATAGTTCTGGCAATGTGCGGATCCGCAAAATGCGGAAAGCACATTGCCGGTGTCCGTGTTTTGCGGATCCGCGGATCCATGGATCCGCAAAACACATACGGACGTCTGAATGAGCCTTAGGCTACATTCACACGACCGTAGTGTATTACGGATCCGCAAATTGCGGATCCGCAATACACCCAGCCGCACCCCCCATAGAAATGCCTATTCTTGTCCGCAGGCTGCGGACAAGAATAGGACATGTTCTATCTTTTGCGGAGCCGCGGACCGGAAGTTCGTGGCCGCGCTCCGCAAATGCGGAAGCGGAGAGCACTTAGTGTGCTCTCCGCACCTCGTCCGGCCCCATAGACAGTGAATGGGTCCGCACCCGTTCCGCAGAATTGCGGAACGGACGCGGACACATTCACGGTCGTGTGAATGTAGCCTTACAGGGGGATGATTAGTGACAGGGGGGTGACATGGGGTGATCAGGGGTTAATCGGGGGTTAATCAGGGGTTAATCAGTGACGAGGGGGGGGAAAGTGATTGGTGCACCAAGCAAAAGGGACCACCAAAGGAACGAACAGCAAGCATATCAGACGCTGTTAACAAAACAGCGTCTGATATGCCATTTTTTTTAACTTCTACAGCGCTGGCAGGCTGTAGTTAAAGTTCTCCCCGATTCGATCCTGTGAACACGCGCACGCGCGTGCACGCATTGACAGGAAATCTCGCGTCTCGCGAGATGACGCGTCTCGCGAGATGACGCGCCTGCGCATCAAGGGGGAACAAACCGACCGCCCGCAAGACGCAATCCTGCGTTAGGCATTCGGTAAGAAGTTAATATTGACCTGAAACTACTGGCGAAAATGCTAGCCAATCCCCTTTCCAAACTCCTTCCTCTTTTAGTACATGGAGATCAGGTGGGCTTTATTTGTAACAGAGAAGGTAGAGACAACACCTCTAGTGTTCTAAATCTATTATGAGTCAGATAGGAGAAAAAAGTGTCAGAGGGTTAATAACAAGACTCTCTGGCTGAGAGGTCTATGTGATTAACAGGCAGGGCGCCAGAGGTGGAGAGAGAATGGATAATAGACTAATGGGAAAGATGTGAGAGATAAGGTTAAAAGGCAGCCATCAGTGGTTGGTAGTGTGAATAGCTCAACACTTACAGTGGTAATCTCAAAAAGGAAAAAAAAAAAAAGGTAACCACTGGATGAGGCGCCAATCGGATTATCGTTACGTGGTCTCTATTGTACAATAGGGCTTTATAGTTGGACTACTCTGAAGTCATATCGATGGCGTTCAATAAAAATGTGTTAAGCATATAAAATATATAAAATACAGGTAGGTACGGCTATCATTACCAATATAAGTAATCATGAAGTAAAACCAATGGATAATGTATCAACTCACTTCACCGGGGGGAGATTTTGAGGGATAAACTCAAGTCAACCATCAAAAAACTCCTCCCAATCCTGGATCGCCTGTAGAGTCTTAGGATAAAGCCGCAGTCCCAGAAGTCGGTTCTTCTAGCAAAATCTTCACCGGGGGGAGATTTTGAGGGATAAACTCAAGACACCCATCAAAAAACTCCTCCCAATCCTGGATCGCCTGTAGAGTCTTAGGATAAAGCCGCAGTCCCAGAAGTCGGTTCTTCTAGCAAAATCCTTTATTGGGGTATAACAACAGGAACAGATAATCGCTCAACGTGTTTCGGGGCTGGTATCCCCTTCATCAGGAGCAGAATATTGGTAAGGTATAGAGTCAAGGTATATATAGTGTGCAAACCAGTTACAAACAGGAAGTTGAATGATGTCACTAGGCACATGTCATTTCCGGGTCACTGAGTAAAAGCTTAGTATATTGGATTATATCCATATAAAACACTATAGTGGAACTAGGTATGTGGATGTTAGACTCACAGAAGTAAAGATCAACAAACTTATAAATGAATTAGAACTGTCAATGGTCTGTGGAACGCATGTTTACTTCCTGGTGTTGGAATCAGATGGAGGCTTGGATCGCATAATCACCCGAGCCTCATTGTGGTGTGAGAGGGCCAGAAAGAGGCTTGGACTGGCGCTCCAGTGCCATATTGGAATCGAAAGAGAGGCTTGGAGTGCATAGGTGAGTATGCGCTCCATTCATCATATGGAGAGTGACAGCTAAAGAATCGTATGAGTCTTTCCTACTAAGAATTATTTTCAAATCAATCTGGAAGAGACGTGTGCCCCATGATAAGATGAATAAATACATAAACAAGCAAGCAGTTTGTGTAAAAAAGGGAAGAAATATCATATGAAATATTATATAGCGCTATTAAATAACTGTATATACATATATATACATACACAAACAGACACACACACATATAAATATATATATATATATATATATATATATATATATACACACACACATACATAAATCGTCATAGGGAGATCGAATATTAAGAATATAAATATATATATATATATATATATATATATAACGCAACACAATACAACATATTATACATAGTAGTAAATGTTGATACATTAATCGAACAAAACATGTAATTCTACACCATATAAACCAATATAAAATATATGATATAATATAAAATATATGGACTGTATATCATATTTTCAGATAAAAAAAATAAATAAAAATTAGATGTTAAATAAATATACACCATATAAACCTATATAAAATATGTAACATAATATAAAATATATGGACTGTATATCATATTTTCAGTTTTAAAAAAGGTAAATAGAATGTTAAATAAATATAGGGATTATAATGGGAGATGGGGATACCATCTTTATCCCTGATTTGTTGGTTCAAGTTGTAGCATATAGGATAGAAGTACTAATTTGTTCTCCTGGAGCCAACCTATCCTTGGTGTATAGCTAGGATTACAAGAAATGCATAAATTTAAACAATTTTTAGTAGCAGTCCCGAGTGGATAGGAACCATAGATTTTCACACTAAATAATATAATGTATTGTAAGGAGAGGTCTCTCCCGTTTGTCAGGTAGTTAATTATTGGTGTACTCCAGTGTCTCATTTAAACCAAACGGGGCCAAGGTATTTAAACGGTAAATCCAAAACATCTCCTTTCTTGATAGATGTTGGTAGGATTGTGGGGCCCACTGCAAAGGTGTAACTCTCAGGGATATGCTATCGTTATTGTGGTAGTCATGGAAATGCTTTGGAATGCTGTGTGTCAGGACATGTCTCTTTATGTTCGAACGATGCTCATTCATTCGTTCTCTCAGGCTTTGCGTAGTCCTACCCACATAATACAATTTACAAGGGCACTCCAATAGATAAATGACATTTTTTGTTCCACAATTCATTATGTTTTAAGGTATAGATATCATCTGAATCTGGGATCTTAATTCTTTCCTGCCATGAGATATCATCCGGCAGCACTTACATCTCTTTGTGCCGCACCAAAAAGCCCCAGGGGTGGATGTAATTGATCCGGGGTTTTTGGACAGTTTCGGACACGACGGGGCCCAAATATTTTTAAGGGTGGGGGCCCGTCTGAATGTTAATTTTGGGGCTGACTGTATGATCTCTTTCAAAATAGGGTCCTTTTGGAGAATGTTCCAATGTTTTGTGAGAATTTTCTTGATTTGGACGTGTTTACTGTTATATTGGGTGATTAAATTGAATTGTGGTTCCCCAGTTTTCTCTGAACTGATAGTTCTATGTTTGTTTTTGGGTAATAGGGCTTCCATCTGGTTTAAGGGTTCTATTGACATAGTTTTGAATAAGGGTTTTTGGATATCCTTTTTCTTTGAAACGGGTCCGGAGTATGGTTAGTTGTTTATGTAGGGAATGATTATCCGAGCAATTTCTCCTGACACGTTTCATCTGACTGTAAGGTATATTCTTTTTCCATTTGACATGATGGCAGCTATTAAATTCCAAGTAGCTATTGGCGTCTACTTTTTTGAAATGGGTTTCTTTCTGTTTTGATGATGTTGGAATCTATTGATAAGTGGATGTCTAGGAATATTGCTTGGTTTACATGATGTTCCATAGTGAAAGATAAACCCCAGTCATTATTGTTCAGTTCATTAGTGAAGTGGGATAGGTCTTCTGTATTGCCGTCCCAGATGAATAAGATATCATCTATAAACCTTTTATAGAATTTAATTTTAGGATGGGATAGTAAACCAAATCTTGTTTCAAATAGCCCCATGAATAAGTTTGCATATGACGGGGCAAATTTCGTCCCCATTGCGGTCCCTTTAGTTTGAATAAAATATTTGTCGTTAAATACAAAATAATTGTGTTTTAGAATGAAATCTATAGATTCAAGTATGAATTCTTTTTGTGAATCGGGTAACAGGGGATCATTGTTCAGATAAAATTTAACTGCTGCTAGCCCTAGTTCGTGTTGGATGTTGCTGTAAAGTGAAGCAACATCCAGTGTTACCCATATGAAACCTTCCTGCCATTAAAATTTTTTTTCCTTTTTGAGATTACCACTCTAAATCTATTATGTCATGCTACTCACTCTTCCTCTCCGTTGTTGCTTCTCAGCATGGACGCTGAGAAAGCTTTTGATAGATTCAACTGGAACTACCTTAGACTAATGCTGGCGCAGGTTTTTGCCATGTATACTCATGCATCATCGCACGTAATGGTCAATGGCACCATTTCCCCTGCCTTCGGTATCAGTAATGGTACCTGCCAGGGATGTTCCCTTTTCCCCTCCTTTTCATTTTAGTTATGGAGCCCCTACTCGCAACTTTAAGATCTGATCCCCTTATTAAAGTCTCACCTTAGGCGGAGTGGAATATAAAATTGCGGCCTTTGCCGATGATGTTCTGATAATGACCTCTAACCCGAGTACCTCTCTCCCTGTTATCCAGAATCATTTATTACAATATGGTATCCTGTCTAACTTTTAAATTAATACTAATAAGTCCCTAGTCCCTAGTCATCTGCACCGGAATCCCTCACAAAGTTAAACAAAAACTGATGTCCAACTCTCCCTTTAACTGGTCTTTTTCAACTATTACATATC
This sequence comes from Bufotes viridis, assembly GCA_033119425.1. Taxonomy (NCBI): domain Eukaryota; kingdom Metazoa; phylum Chordata; class Amphibia; order Anura; family Bufonidae; genus Bufotes; species Bufotes viridis. The sequence continues at coordinate 370,240,701 of CM065590.1, read as the reverse complement.
TAGGAGTGAAAATAAGCCCACACATTTCGGACCTCTTTTCCTTGAAATATATCCCCCTGAAAACATCCATCTTTCAAGCCATAGATAGACTGGGCAAGGTAGCCCTTACGCTTTCTTGGTTTGGTCGTAAAAACTTTACATCTTTGATTCTTCCCCGCATAACTTACCTCCAACAAGTGTTGCCAATTCCGGTCCCTACCTCCTCCTATTTTTCAATTAGACAGAAATTTAGCTCCTTTATATGGCAAGGGAACAGGGATAGATTGTCTTTCTCTAGACTGTCCAGGCCCCTTACGGAAGGTGGTATTGGACTTCCAGATCCTGAGACTTATGGCAAAGCAATAGTACTAGCCAGGACAGTCAATTGGCTGCAAAACCCAGTCCACAAACCTTGGGTGTTGCTGGAGCGCTCTATCTTGGGACAACCTTTTAGAGCATTGTTACTGGGTTATCACACCTTGCCAACATCCCAACTTTCCGCCTACCCCATTATAAGTGCCACCCTGGCAGCTTGGACCTGGCTTAAATTCACCCATTGCAGTATTCCTTTCCCTTCCCCTCTCCTCATTGTAGGTGATATATTAGGAACTACAAACTCTTCATTATTAGACTCCTCTTCTAGAGGGATAACATTTTCTAGTCTCCCAACCAGGGCTTTTATTGACTTATCAGGCCAACTTCTCAGAATGGAGGCAATGACCACCCTTCTTAATCCACATCCTTGTGACCTTACTTTAATTCCCTTCCTCAGATCCTTCTTACTTAAAAATGCAAAACAGGGAGAACTTACTCGCCCTATTGTATGGCTTGAATCACTGATAACCCACCCCCAAAAAAAAATGTATTTCTCTCTTTTATAATAGACTACGTTCCCCCCTGTCCTTGCCAAACCTGAATTTGTATGCTGTTGGGAAAAAGACCTTCAAATAGACATCCCCTTTCTTGCTCTCCCCCAATTCCTTGAGGCACCACACAAATCTCTTCTCGCTGTATACGTGTCAAGGAGAATAATTATAAACTCCTGACTCAATGGTACTTAACATCAACTAAAACAGCTCTATTTTCATCCACGGCCGCTGACAGGTGTTGGAGGTGTCTGGAGGAAAGGGGGACATTCCTCCACTTATGGTGGGAATGCACAGTGATCAAAAAATGGTGGTCGGAAATTTTTCACCAATCTAACCAGATTTGCCAAACCACAATTACCATGTCTCCCTCAGTGGCTTTACTGTCCTTTTTGGGCACTGGCACAACTACGCGACTCCCCTATCTTTTCAAACAATTGTTGATCGCTGCCCGTCTACTTGTCCCGAAGATTTGGCGCCTGATCTCTCTCCCCACCCTTGAACAATGGAAATTGAAGGTAGATCAGCTCTACCGCTCTGAGGCTCTGTCTTCATGGGAAACACGCACACATCCCATCTTCCCTAAGCGATGGAGCGTTTGGAGGATTCACAGATTCCCATCCCCTAACTGATAATTTGCATACCCTTGTAAGGTATCAAATCACATTTCATGTCCCTGTTTCACATGTTATTACATGTTTTGTCAGTAGCCTTAATGCAATGTTTGTTATTTTTACTGTAATTTCGTAATGGCATGCCATGTAACCTTGGCCTTGAATACAGCGAATTAACCATCCTAGGCTTACAAAGTGGCCCCTAGCCATACTTTGACCAAGGCCATACCATTGACTAACCCCCTACACATGTTCTTATGCTTTAATAGCCAACCCCCTGTGGATTTGTCCATGTCCTGGACACGTAGCTTGACTTTCTAGGTGTCTATTCCTCCTCACTTTAAAATTATAATAGCAAAGACCTAACTCACAATTGTGTACAACCTCCTTGTATAAGAAATGCACAATGTCACCCCAAAATTATAAAATAGGTAATGTAAGGGGACTTGACCTGCCAGAAAAAGGGAATTTTTCCTCCACTGAGCTACCAAAAAATAATTAGACTGATGTCCCTGGCAGGCTGGCACACATGCAAGTCACATGCAATTCCAAGGACACTGCAGCTGCTAAAATGGCCGCCGACACCCACCTCAGTAACAGATAGATTAAAAATAATTTTGCAGTATCACTGGGCTCAGGGCTTGGTACAAATATGTAGCATAGCACCCTCAATAATTGCTGTAGTTTGAAGAGTTAACACCACCAAGTTCAAAAGATTTCTTCCCTAATCTCTCCTTGAGGGCACCAGCAACAACCTGTCCCTACAGTAAGAGCAGTAGAGAGACGTACGGCCAGGACCAGTGCAAGGATTTTTGCTGCCCTAGGCAAAAGAAAAGTTTGCCCCCCCAATGTGACATCACAATGCCCCACCAATATGATCTGCCATATTAAAGGGGTTCTGCAGTTTATTTAAACTGATCGGCAGGGGTCCTACACCTGGGACCTCCACCGATCAGCTGTTTGAGAAGGCAGTGGTGCTGGCAGTAGCACCTCGGCCTTCTCGCTGTTTTCCGCAGGCACAGTGATGTCACAACTAATATCACTGGCTTGGGCGGGGCTAAGCTTCATTCGAGTGAACAGAGCTTAACCCCGCCAAGGCCAGTGATCCTAGTCGTGACGTCACTGAGCCTACGGTAAACAACGAGAAGGCCAAGGCATTACTGCCAGCGCCGCTGCCTTTTACAAAAGCTGATCGGCAGGGGTCCCGGGTGTCGGACCCCCGCCGATCAGATGCTGATGATCTATCCGGATGATAGATCATCAGTTTAAATAAACTGCAGAACCCCTTTAACTAACGCCAGTTCTCTCTCTCCCCCTCTTGTCATTTTGTTCCTTCCCATGTCATTCTCTTTCCCCCTCTTGTCATTCTCTCTCCCCTCTTGTCACCCCCCCTTGTCATTCTCCCCCCCCCTTGTCATTCTCTCCCCCCCCCTTGTCATTCTCTTTGTCCCTCTTTTCATTCTCTTTCCCCCATGTCATTCTCTCCCCCTCTTGTCATTCTCTCCCCCCCCTTATCATTTTCTTCCCCCCTCTTGTCATCCCCCCCTTGTCATTCTCTTTGTCCCTCTTGTCACTCTCTTTCCCCCATGTCATTCTCTTCCCCTTTGTCATTCTCTTTCCCAAACAACCCCCCCACCACCTCTAGTGTAGCGTGGCCAAGCTCTGTATGGCCCGCGGGTACAGGCGCTTTTGTTTGTTGTACCCAAGCGGACTGACAGGAAGTGCACACTGTGTGTGCACTTCATGTCAGTCCGGCCAGGTACAGGAGACAGATGCTCCCTGTACCAGTGGACCATACAGGGCTAGGTCACGCTACAATAAGGGAGTGACAGGAGGAAGCCCTTAGTGCTCCTGTCAGCTCCTCTCCTTTTGTTGTGCCCGGGTGGTGCGCCCTCATGGACGCGCCAGCCAGGGCTGTGCTGCAGCCGCCAAAGGCTCAATATAGAGCGATCGGGCGGCTGCAGCATGAGGGGGGCCAGCGCTCCTGGCAGCGCCCCTTCCCAAGGGGCACTCAATGAGGCTGCATAGTCCACTTATAGGACGCGCCGGCCCTGCGTGCGGCACTACATGACTCAAGCTTAAATAGAGGCTGGGTCACATGCTTCACTTAGCCAATCACAGCCATGCCAATAGTAGGCATGGCTGTGATGGCTTCTTAGGGCAAAGTAGTGAAAAGCTTGTTGATTGGTTGCCCTGCAGCCTTTCAAAAAGCGGGAAAAAATTGCTGAACAATAAACCTGAACTTTTACGGAAATGTTCAGTTTCGGGTCCGGGTGCGGAAAACTGCAAAGTACGGAATGAACCCAAACTTTACAGTTTGGGTTTACTCAACTCTAGTTGTCACTAAGGGCTCTTTGCCGTAGTTTTGGTCCCCATCCTATCTACATTATTTGCGGATCTATTCATTTCAATGGGGCAGCAAAAGATGCATACAGCACACCCATGTGCTGTCCACATCCGTAGGTTCATTCTGCAGCCCCATAAAAAAAAATTAACATGTTCTATTCTCGTCCATTTTGCAGATAAGGATAGGACATTTGTGAAGGAGTGAGAAATTAGGCGGCAGTTCTCGGCCAGTATCCATGTTTTGCAGATCTGCAATTTGTGGACCGCAAAAACGGATATGGTCATGTGAAGGAGCCCTAACAATGAAGTACAATATGGGATAATCATCTTGAAAAGTCTGGCCTATCAGGAACTTTTCCCTTTACCCGTATATCCCTAGTATGTTCTGTCCCTTAGTTAAACAGCTACAATTGAACCATAAATATCAGGAAATTGTGGCATAAAGTCGTAGCATAAAATTACCCTCTTAATTTGGGAAAATATCTACTATCAAAGAATTATACTTTCCTAAATGTAATTTTATACCTTTCAAAAGTAAATCAAAGATTGAACAAATGGAGACATCAAAAATTTAGGTTTTACTAACCATTGAAACTTCAAGAATAATTGACTTTTACCAGTAATGTAAGGTTAAGGATTAACTTTACATTATTTTTAATTAGATATTTACCTGTCTTCTGTAGCTAAAACTTCTTCCAAGTGTACTGACTTACCGATAATTTGTTCTATTTCTCTGCATGTCAGGTTTAGACAGGTTATTATAAAATTTCTGCTTCACATGATTAATGCCATCCATACGTTTACTTATGGCTTTGTCTACAAGGAAGATAAATGTCTCCACATATTGGCATTAAATATTTGAAATTTTTTCTGTAAGATTAAATTGGGTTAATGACATTTTCAAACAATGTGGATGTGGTAAACTTTTATAGTATCAAAATTGGCATGTTTTTAATTATTAGATTATTATCTATGTGGATGCGGAAACAAAGATTGAATACAAAATGGCAATTATTCCAATAATTCTTAAAATTGTATGAAGAACTAATGTGCGCAGAGAGCTTCTATTTTTCATGTATAGCAACAATACAATTAAGATGAATCCCTAGTTCTTTTGTTTGCATGTAAAATAGTGTGCTGCAATATATTGTTTGCTAAGACTTTGGATGTGCTAGTCTAAATTCTCTTGCTTTTATGAAGTAGTAAGACAGATAACTAGTGTCGGACTGGAGTACCAAGGTCCCAACAGTAAAAGTGACTCTGGGGGCCCACCCTATAGTTTCATGCAAATATTGACATTTAAAGGGGCTTTCTGGTTTGCATTAACATATTTTAAAATAACACTTTTAAAGGTTGCTTTAATTCTGTAATGTATTTCTTTGGCGCTAATTGCGTCTATCTTCTGTTCTGGGCTGTAGTCACATAAACATATCCACATATCTTTTTCTTATTTCCTGTGATATCATGTCTAGTATTGAGCGAAACACAGCATCCAAAATTAAATTTGATCTGAAGTTTAGGAAAAATCGGATTCACAACAAATCTAAATTAACTTTTTTCCTAAATTAGCAGCTGCACATGTAACAAAGTGAATGTAAGAAGTAACAAATTGAAGGAAGTATACTCCAGCACGGTTCCAATGTATTTGTAGTTGCACTTTACCTTCCAATTATCCAAACGGCGGTAGCAAGTACAGACAAAAAACTCCACCTCCACCACAACAGTGACATGTTTCGAACAGTTGTTATTTTTCAAAACTAAATGGCAGTCTGAACATTGCCTTTAAAAAGAGGAAGTGAGAGATTAAGGAATTGAAACCTCCCCCTTCCTCCCCTCTGCAAAGCTTTTTGGTTAATTAGCCTTGCTCTACACAGACTGCCCTAAATCATTATTAACCCATGTGTTGCTAAATCACAAACATAAATAAAACTAACTTTTAAAAACAGCAACAGTGATGGTTGTTCCCACTATGCATAATCTTGAGTTCCCTCCTTTTGGTTGTTGCTGTTGCTGACAAGATATATCACTTATCCGACATTTGCAAAAAACGCACAGTGTGAACACCAACCTAAACTACCATTGTAATATTTGCTGAAATAAACAATTCACGATTATGCATTGCAACATGAGTAAAATCAGTAACAATGGTTATATGTTAGGTACAGATCGGATGTCTTAGTAAAAATACATAAGCTCCCTTTTTATATTTAATCCTTTAGGGAGTCTTGTGTCTAACACAAAAACCAGGAAGCCTCCCTTAATAAAATAGCTTTTTTCAAGTTTTCACCTCTTTGTGGTGGAGTGACCTTTTCTATTGCAAATGTTTTAAAATGTTCCAAGCTGTGATTGTGTGTTGTAATAAAATGCCTTGCAGCATTTGAAATACCTGTACTGGAGGAATTATTAACATAATTAATGTGTTCTAATATCCGGGTTTTGAAGTGGCGTGACATACTGCCAATATACATTAAATTGCACTCCGTACATACTACTCCTGAGGAGTTGCAATTAATGTAGCTTTTGATATTAAACACATTTTTTCGTTCTGAATCTTGAAAACTTTTTGTAGGAATTACATAATTACAGGTTTTACAATGCTGACTTCCACATCTATAAAAGCCTTGATATGTCAGCCATGTTTTGGGGGGACCCTTGGGTGCAGCAGAGAACATTGAAGCAAATATTACAATGGTAGTTTAGGTTGGTGTTCGCACTGTGCATTTTTTGCAAATGTCTGATAAGTGATATATCTTGTCAGCAACAGCAACAACCAAAGGGAGGGAACTCAAGATAACATAGATTCAACTGAGAGGTTTATGCACAGTGGAAACAACCATCACCGTTGCTGATTTTAAAAGTTAGTTTTATTTATGTTTGTTATTTAGCAACACATGGATTAATAATGATTTAGTGCCGTCTGTGCAGAGCAAGGCTAATTAAACAAAAAGCCTTGCAGAGGGGAGGGAGGGGGAGGTTTCAATTCCATTATCTCTCACTTCCCCTTTTTAAAGGCTGTGTTAAGATTGCACTTTAGTTTTAAAAAAGAACAGCTGTTTGAAACGCATCACAGTTGAGGTGGAGGTGGAGTTTTTTGTCTGTACTTGCTACCACTGTTTGGAGAATTGAAAAATAAAGTGCAACTACCTGTACAAATACATTGGAACCTTGCTGGAGTATACTTCCTTCAATTTGTTACAACTAGTGCATGGACTGACTTGACCAACTCTGTGCATGGGGCTACAAAAATTTGAAAACAACCTTTTGCTTTTTTGAAAGTAAGAAGCTCTGGAACGCGAGATCACCCATAATGCCATGCAGACAGCCAATCCACAGCTAGCAAGGCCCTTTTAAAGCTTCATCCCATGAAGTCTCCACATTTTCACTGTGAGCTGTGCAGAGATAGAGACATGAAAAGCGCTAAGGACAGTGTTCAAGTGTGCCTTTAATTGTAGAATATTGGATAGGAAGAGTGCAGGGACAGTGTAGGGGAATCGTAGGAAGTCAACAAAACACTCTCCAATAGCGCTAGTCACCTCAATGTACAACCAGTAGCTGCAGTATCACAGCGGCTCTGCAACTCAAAAGACCGCTGTGCTCTCTTGAAAAAAGATACAATACTCCAATATATATCAATACTGCGGTTATCCCTAATGCTGGTAATACCCCCACTGCACCAGTTTCGGGTTTTCCTTGGAAGTACAATATTCAGCTATGTATCTTTGTGTACTGTGCGGTCCTTTTACGGTGTTCTCCCGTTCTGCCTGGTGTCTATTCAGCGGGGGTAAGGATAGTAAGTGCACTTGTAGTGACTATGCCTGTTTTCTATGTGGAGTCGCGCCCCGGCCGGTGGCGCGGCTCCTATACTGTGGTTTTCGCGCTCGCACGGAGAGGGGAGTGACGTCACTACTGTGGCTACGGCAAGTCACAGTAACCACAAGACCTCTCTCTACGTGTTTCGTATAGTGCGCTATCCTTCATCAGGAGCCTTGGCTGTTAGTCACTGTTGAATCTATCTTTTATATAGGTTACCATGCACCCTTACATCCCCTCCCATAGCCACTATATATTGACGATGATTTTAAGTGTGTGGTCGCCTTTCCTACACTGTGTTGCCATTTTAAAATGTTGTTATTCTGGACACTTTTTCTGATGTTCACATTAGTATGTGACAATAGTCCCCCCTATTCGAATGCAAACAATTCTATTTCCATATTTAAACCTGCCGATGTAAGGGTGTCCATGTTAAATAACCACCTTGCTTCTGCTTTTGACATGTTTTCGATGTAATCACCACCCCTTGCACCTCTTTTTACTATTTCCACCCCACAAAACTTTGAACCATCAAATTTACCCTGGTGTTTTTCATTATAATGGCGTGATAATGGATGATCCTCATACTGTCTTTCAATATTATATATATGTGCACCTATTCTTTTTTTCAAGGTGCGTTTTGTGCGGCCAATATACATTTTACTGCATGGGCACGTGATTATATAAATTACTCCTTTTTTATCACACGTGATTAACTCGTTTATATCATATATATACATATTTTTTGTATTAGTGATTTGGATCTGTTTTTTATTTTGTGGGACTATTTTTTACAGCCTTGACATTTTTTACATGGAAAGAATCCTTTTAGTGTATTTCCTACTCATATCTCTCTGATAACTATTTTTTATCATCGTACCCTTCATAGTAGAGGCTATACTATTGCCTACATTTCGTGCCTTACGATACACAAATCTGGGGGCATTTGGGATTAATTCTCCGATTATTTTATCCTCCTTTAATATCCCCCAGGTTTTTTTGATCAATTTTTTGAAAACGGACACTTGACTGTTATATGGTACTATTATGGGTGGAATGATTTGTAGTTCTACTGTTTGTAAATGTTTATCTACTCTAGTTTCCAGTAGCTCTTGTCTTTTTATTTGTCCTACCTCTCTTTTGTCTCTTATTATCATATGTGTATCATACCCCTTACTCTCAAACATTGTTTGCATTCGGGTGGCTTCCTTGTCAATCCTTACTGTTTGGTGCGAACCTCGTCCCCATGGCAGTCCCCCACTTCTGCAAATAAAACGTGTCGTCATATAAAAAATAATTCCTTTCTAAAATAAAATTAATACAATCCCCTAAATAATTAATTTGTTTTTCTAGCATGTCTCCTTGTTTCTGTAGAAAGTGTTTTGTCGCTTCACATCCTTTTTGATTTATAATAACAGTATACAGGGACTTGACGTCCAAGGTGCCAATGATATACGACTCCCCCCACTGTATATTCTGAAGGATATTAAGGATATGCTTAGTGTCCTTGATATATGCCGGGAGTATTTGCACATATGGTTGAAGGAATTTGTCCACGTATCTGGATAGAGCACTAGTGAGGCAAACTATTCCAGATAAGATGGGCCTACCTGAAGGGTTTGTTTCATCCTTATGAATTTTAGGGTTATGGTAGAAAACTGCAATTTTTGGTTGTCGTATTTCAATAAAAACAGCTTCTCTTCTATTAAGAATCCCTACATTTTTTCCTTTTTGTACAAGGTCCTTCAATTGCCTATTATATACCTCTGTGGGGTCCTTTTTTAATCGTTGGTATGTTTTTTTTATCACTCAGGATATTCATGGCTTCCTTGTGGTATATTTCTTTATCTACTATGACAATCCCCCCTCCCTTATCCGCAGGGTGGATAATGATGTTTTTGTCTTTCTGCATTCCCAATATAGCTTTTCTTTCTGCTTGGGTAATATTACTCATAAATAAACAGATTGATGCTCTGATTGTCGCTATCACCCTTTTTTCCTGTATTCATTTGTTTCTTTTGTTTCTTTAAAAAGTATCTCTTCAATACTAGTCTGCGCATGAACCTCCTCATACTAATAAAGGCCTCAAATTTATTGAAAAATGTGGTTGGAGCGAATTTAAGTCCCTTTTTTAGGCATAGTCACTACAAGTGCATTTACTACCCTTACTCCCGCTGAATACACCGGGCAGAACGGGAGAACACCGTGGAAGGACCGCACAGTACACGAAGGTACATAGCTGAATAGTGTACTTCCAAGGAAAACCCGAAACTGGTGCAGTGGGGGTATTACCAGCATTAGTGATAAGCGCAGTATTGATATATATTGGAGTATTGTATCTTATTTCAAGAGAGTACAGCGGTCTTTTGAGTTGCAGAGCCGCTGTGACACTGCAGCTACTGGTTGTACATTGAGGTGTCTAGCGCTATTGGAGAGTGTTTTGTTGTCTTTCATTGTTCTGGTAATACTGCAAATTCCAATTTAGCTGCTTGTCACCAAAGGTACAAATGGACAATATGGTGGGACAGGAAAGGGAGGATAGAGAGAGTCCAGAATATATTTCATATACACTCAAATCAATCCACTAGTGACAATTTAGATAATTTTAATTCACAATTTCCAATAATTGTAAGGACATTACAACAATTGGAGTATTCCGTGAACTTGGAAATGAAAGATTTATGGGAAATCACCACACTAGAGAAATATTTAGAATGGAATATTATACCTAAGGGGTTGGAAATAGTAAAAACACTGTCTGGGGACATGGGAAACATAGAGATCATTAGGGAATGGGAGAGAATGCTCCATAATTTTTCCCGGAAGACAATCATCTTCATTATCCATAAGAGGATATTGAGATTAATTAATCTTAATAAAGAAATTAGGGAATTATTTGAAACATTGAGGCCATGGAAAGACCATCCCGGCATAAAACCACTGGTAGAGAGCATTAGGAGAAGAATAGCAATAAAGGAAGAAGAAATAAAAGAAAAGAAATCACGTAAATTTGAAAGAGATTCCCTCCCGATATTAATAAATATAAATATGGAGGATATAACAAAATGGGAAAACACGGAATGTATTGAAACCATTGATGAATATACCGCAGAGAAGGATAACAATTTAGAACTAGATACATCCCTGTATACTATTCATAATGAAGATAGTAGCATGCAGGAGGATAACCCTACAACTAATATATCTCCAGCTGTAACAATTCATAAATTCAGCATTCCAATACAAAACCGCTTTGATGCAATAGAACAAATAAGTGACGGAGAAATAATGATAGAAAGAACCCCCAGAAGGGGGGGGGGGATGGTAAAACAAAGTCGCAACAAGCAAGAAAACCTGTCTCAACAAGCACTACTGTTAAAAAAAACATAAAAAACATAAAAAGGGATTTTTTTCAGGTAAGGCCCCAAAAAAACAACAAAGACGATGTAGGGGAGGGAAACTCGAGCAAAAGAAATGACAGAGAATGAAACAGAAGCAATATGATAGTGAGACCACACAAAAAATCTATAATTTAAGTAAACATACCTTAACTGATAGTGAGACCATAATTTTTAAAAAAGGGACTTAAATTTGCTGCAAACACATTTTACAATAGATTTGAGGCCTTTATTGGTATGAGGAGGTTCATGCGCAGACTAGTATTGAAGAAATACTTTTTAAAGAATGAATACAGGAAAAAAGGGTGATAGCGACAATCAGAGCATCGATCTGTTTATGCATACTGAACTTAAACCCAAGTCGCGGTTTCACCCCTTACAAAAATACTCATAGGTATTCAATACATTTATGAACCAAACCACTAAGGAAATAAGAAAAATTAAACCTCCCAAGAAACCTCAATATATGAGTAATATAACCCAAGCAGAAAGAAAAGCTATATTGGGAATGCAGAAAGACAAAAATATTATTATATACTGCGGATAAGGCAGTGGGGATTGTCATAATAGATAAAGAAATATACCACAAGGAAGCCATGAATATCCTGAGTGATAAAAACGATAAAAAAAGGACCCCACAGAGGTATATAAAAGGGAATTGAAGGACCTTGTGCAAAAAGGGAAAACAATTAGGGATTCTTAATAAAAGAGAAGCTGTTTTTATTGAAATACGACAACCAAAAATTGCAGTTTTCTACCATAACCCTAAAATTCATAAAGATGAAACAAACCCTCCAGGTAGGCCCATCGTATCTGGAATAGTTCGCCTGACTAGTGCTCTATCCAGATACGTGGACAAATTTCTGCAACCGTATGGGCAAACACTCCCGGCATATATCAAGGACACTAAGCATAGCCTTAATATCCTTCAGAATATACAGTGGGAGGAGTCGTATATCATTGGCACCTTGGACGTCAAGTCCCTGTATACTGTATACAGCATGCTGCGGTATTTTCTCCGGCCAAACAATGTTCCGGTCCTGAACTGAAGACATCCTGATGCATCCTGAACGGATTTCTCTCCATTCAGAATGCATTGGGATAATCCTGATCAGGATTTTTCCGGCATAGAGACCCGACGACGGAACTCTATGCCGGAAAACAAAAACTCAAGCGTGAAAGAGCCCTAAGAAGGAACTGCACCAAACAGGAGGATTATGACAAGGAAGCCACCGAATGCAAACAATGTTTGAGAGTAAGGGGTATGATACACATATGACAATAAGAGACAAAAGAGAGGTAGGACAAATAAACAGACAAGAGCTACTGGAAACTAGAGCAGATAAACATTTACAAACAGCAGAACTACAAATCATTCCACCCATAATAGTACCATATAACAGTCAAGTGCCTGTTTTCAAAAAATTGATCAAAAAACACTGGGGGATATTAAAGGAGGATAAAATAATCGGAGAATTAATCCCAAATGCCCCCAGATTCGTGTATCGTAAGGCACGAAATGTAGGCAATAGTATAGCCTCTACTATGAAGGGTACGATGATAAAAAATAGTTATCAGAGAGATATGAAAGTAGGAAATACACTAAAAGGATTCTTTCCATGTAAAAAATGTCAAGGCTGTAAAAAAGTCCCACAAAATAAAAAACAGATCCAAATCACTAATACAAAAAATATGTATATATATAATATAAACGAGCTCATCACGTGTGATAAAAAAGGAGTAATTTATATAATCACGTGCCCATGCAGTAAAATGTATATTGGCCGCACAAAACGCACCTTGAAAAAAAGAATAGGTGAACATATATATAATATTGAAAGATAGTATGAGGATCATCCATTATCACGCCATTATAAAGAAAAACACCAGGGTAAACTTGATGGTTCAAAATTTTGTGGGGTGGAAATAGTAAAAAGAGGTGCAAGGGGTGGTGATTACATCGAAAACATGTCAAAAGCAGAAGCAAGGTGGTTATTTAACATGGACACCCTTGCAGCGGCAGGTTTAAATATGGAAATAGAATTGTTTGCATTCGAATAGGGGGGACCATTGTCACATACTAATGTGAACATCAGAAAAAGTGTCCAGAATAACAACATTTTAAAATGGCAATGACAGTGTAGGAAAGGCGACCACACACTTAAAATCATCGTCAATATATAGTGGCTATGGGAGGGGATGTGAGGGTGCATGGTAACCTATATAAAAGATAGATTCAACAGTGACTAACAGCCAAGGCTCCTGATGAAGGATAGCGCACTATCCGAAAGCGCAGAGAGAGGTCTTGTGGTTACTGTGACTTGCCGTAGCTACAGTAGTGACGTCACTCCCCTCTCTGTGCTAGCGAAAACCACAGTATGGGAGCCGCGCCACCGGCCGGGGCGCAACTCCACATAGAAAACAGGCATAGTCACTACAAGTGCACTTACTATCCTTACCCCCGCTGAGTAGACCCCGGGCAGAACGGAAGAACACAGTGAAAGGACCGCACAGTACACAAAGGTACATAGCTGAATAGTGTACTTCGAAGGAACACCAGAAACTGGTGCAGTGGGGGTATTACCAGCATTAGGGATAAGCACAGTTTTGATATATATTGGAAACATAGAAAGTGTTTTCAGACACTGTAGAGAGAGCATAGGGAGACTGCAGGGAAATTGCAGGGACTGTAATCTGAAGCTGAAGAGATCCATAGGAAATAGCACAGTTTGCATCAATCCCTGTGTAGGTATAAATACAGTAACAGAACCAAGATGTGTGTATAGATACAGTAACAGAACCAATCTACTGTATGTAGATACAGTGAGAGAACCAAGCTGCATGTATTGATATGGTAACAGAACCAAGCTGTGCATATAAATACAGTAACAGAATCAAGCTGCGTGCATAGATACAGTAACAGAACCAAGCTGTGTGTATAGATACAGTACCAGTACCAAGCTGTGTGTATAGATACAGTAACAGAACCAGGCTGTGTGTGTATAGTGTGGGGGTTTGCTCTGGTAGACAGGCTTGCGGACGCAGTACAGAGGCAAGTACACAGTTCTTTGAAGCTTGCAATAGTGTTTTATTCACACTCAGGAAAAACAAAGTCTTGGTGCTTGTTCACACATGGCCAAAATAACAACACAGCATAAGTTCACCTGTAAGATTTTGGTGTTTGTTCACACCTGGCTGACAGCTCAGCCACAGGAAAGTCCAGGTGCACGCTTCTATGCAGACTGCACGCCTGTTTGAAGACTCTCACTCCCAGCACTGAGAGCTTCCACAGCATCACTGGCAGTTGGAGGATAATCCACACACCTGACAGTGCTTGGCTGGGCTTTATACAAGCCTTCAAAACCCGGCCTGGAACATGGGGGGGGGAATCACCCACCCCTCTTTAATTGCTTCCAGTAAGAGCTGGCCCGGATCGGCTTTGCAGCCATGCTAAAATACCAAAATATCAAGCAGCACTATCTGCTGCTGACATGCAAACCAGGCTCTTATCTCACCGAGGCCAGGAACCTCGGTGACACGTACCTTCCGTCAATGACGGACCATTGCACTCTCTTACACTAGATACAGTACCAGAACCAAGCTGTGTGCATAAATACAGTAACAGAACCAAGCTGTATATATAGATACAGTAACAGAACCAAGCTGCGTGCATAGATTCAGTTATAGAACCAAGCTGTGTGTATAGATACAGTAACAGAACCAAGATGCGTGCATAGATACAGTAACAGAACCAAGCTGTGTGTATAGATACAGTAACAGAACCAAGCTGTGTGTATAGATACAGTAACAGAACCAATTTCTGTTACTTACCTTTCCTGAAAATAGTGAAATCAGCAGTTAAAATCACAAACATAAATCTGGAAATCTGCAAGGCAGGTCGATGTCAGTGCATAAAATATGCCCCTTGCACTTCCAGGATCGTGTACTGTACACTATACACGTGATCTAGAATGGTTGCAACCCACAGCACAGGCATGAGAATGAATCTCTCGCCACAGCACTAGTGAGAACTTAATTCTCATGCTTGCACTGTCAGTTGTAACTAGGCTAGGATCTCATGGGATAGTGTACAGTACACAATCCTGGAAGTGAAAGGAGCTTATAAGGACTAGGGGTGGAGTGCTGACCTAGTAAGCAACATTTAATAAGTGCCAATGAATAAGTTGTTACATGAAAAAAAAAAAAAATTGAATAACTTCTTTAAGGCTGCACAGTTATTTTTGCCCGCAATTCTTTGTGCAACCAAGGATCACAGCAACACAATGCAGTGAGTTAAAATATATGGGGTCACATTGCGACCCACACGTTTCTTGCAACCAGAAAAACAGAAAGTTGCAAGAAATCCAGCAAAGTTGGATTTTTTGTGAATGACAGGTTACCTCCCCATTTATTTTTACTAGTTGTACTAGTTGCAATTAGAGCTTAATTTCTCAAAAATTTGATTTTGTCAGTTCGCTAAATTTATCAAAAATATTGAATTCGATCTGAATTTATTTGTGGTGAATTGCCTTAAAAAACAGCTATTTCCTGGCTACAAAGAGCCTGTATAGTGGAGTAGAACCCTGTGCTTTGCAGAAACACAAAGGAGCCTGCTGTGGTATTAAAACAATACAATATGACACTAAGATGACAGGTGTCGCTCTTAGAATCACTGAACATTTCACTTATTTGGGCAGTTCAGGGGCCAAAACTGACCAAAAAACTCAAGTCGGAACTCAGCCTACAGGTCAATGTTAGCGCCAGGCACAAAAGAACCATGCAGAGGCACAAGATCTTACTATAGCTTGAAAGAGCGCACTCCTTTTATAACGTTGTCAGTTGGTTCCACATAGATTTCTACAGAACCAGTTATATTAAATGCTTATACAAGTAGAGCCCCCCTGGAAGAGTACAGAGGGTGTCAGCAGTAAGTGTGTGTTGATGTCACTGACTATTTTGCCCCTTCTCTGATCCATCAGAACAATAACCCCCAAAAAAAACTATTCTGTCTGTTGAGCATCCACCTTCACTCGGTCAGCATTTGGTCAAGTTGACCAGAACCCCATTCAAGTCAATGGGGATCCGAACTTTGGGGCACTAAAATGGCTCTGAAAAAGTGATGGAAAGGGCTAGAGGGCTGCAAAAGGAAGCAAAATGGGGTTAAGAGATGGACAATGCAAACAAATGTGGATAGGAAAATAACTTAAAATAAAATAAAATACATAACAATTAAAAATAATAATCTTGAACAAGGAGGAGGAGGTCCATATGGAGTAGGAAGTTGAGAAGGTGGTGGACGTGGTGGTGTAGGTGGAAGCGGTGGTGGAGGAGGTAGTCGCCAAAAACATTATTTTTTTTTTTTGGGGGGGGGGGGTGTAAACCCAAAACTTCGGGAAATATAGAAAAGACAACAAAGAGAAAGTGCGCTGGAGTATAACAAAGACTGGGTGAGGCTGGTATACATGTCTATTCTGCACAAGGTACAGACAAGTCCAGTGGGTTCCATGCCTGGTTCATTTTAATGAATGTGAGCTTGTCCACATTGGCTGTGGACAGGCGGCTGCGCTTGTCTGTTACACTGGCTGCAGGGAAGGCCAGCACCTCCAAGGTGAAAAGGGCAAGCTCAAGTCATGTGCCCAATTTGGAGACCCCGAAGTTGAATGGGGCAGACTCATCAGTAAGGACGTGTAAGCGTATGAACACATACTGTTCCACCATATTGCTGAAATGCTGCCTCCTGCTAAGATGTTTCATATCAGCTGATGGTGCTGGCTCTTGTGGCGTGCTGTCAAAGCTTTTCCACATTTCGCCCATGCTAATCCTGCCTTCTAATGTGCTGGCAGAGCTTCAGCTGCATTGGCGACTTCTTCTTCCTCCTCCTCTGCTTTCACCTTGTGCTTCCACTGAGGCCCCGGTGTCAGGTGGGAATGCCATCAGCAGCGCGTCTACCAGCCTGTGCTTGTAGGCGCGCATCTACCGATCACGCTCTAGTGAGGGAATTAAGGGCGGAACGTTGTCCTTCTAATGGGGATCCAGCAGGGTGGCTACTTAGTAATCAGCACTGGTTAGAATGTGGGCAACTTGGCGGTGGGCAATATAGCTATGACGCATATTTTAGCCTGTATTTCAGAAAAGTTTCTGCTGGGATTCGAACCTTCTGCATTAGAGGCAAGGCACTTAACCATACAATCATAAGAGCTGTATTGCTAGCTACTAAAAAACTATGAGACTTCTACTGTAGACTCTGTGATAGCCAGTGTACATCCATACACATGACAGCTGCCACAGCACACTCAGCCTGCTATCTATCTCTCTCTCTCTCTCTCTCTCTATATATATATAACAGCTGTCCCAGCACACTCAGCTTTGCTATATCGCTATATATGACAGCTGCCCCAGCACACTCAGCTCTGCTACATCCATACACATGACAGCTTCCCCAGCACACTCAGCTCTGCTATATCTCTAAAAAAATGTAAAATATTTAAACTAATTTAACCTCTATTTCTGAAAAAGTGTATGACAGGATTTGAACTTAGGGCATCTGAATCATAGCCCAAAACTTTAAACCAGGCATCCTCAAACTGTGGCCCTCCAGCTGTTGTAAAACTACAACTCCCACAATGCCCTGCTGTAGGCTGATACCTGTAGGCTGTTCGGGCATGCTGGGAGTTGTAGTTTTGCAACAGCTGGAGGGCCGCAGTTTGAGGATGCCTGCTTTAAACACTAGACTATATATCTACATAGAGCATCACTTAAAATAAAAAAAAACAATATGAGACTTCAATTGTATAAGAATACTTCCTTGTCAGTATTCCTCTACAGTAGAAGTCTCTTTTTTTATGACTGGTTATGCAAATATATAGTCTAGGGGTTAAAGTTCTGGGATGGGATGTAGATGTCCTGAGTTCCATCGCATCACAAGCTTTTTCAGTAATAGAGGTTAAATTAGATTTATGAATGTTATATATATTTTTTAGAGATATAGTAGAGCTGAGTGTGTTGGGGCAGCTGTCATATGTGTAGATGTAGCAGGGCTTATTGTGCTGGGGAAGCTGTCATATATGGAGTTATAGCAGAGCTCAGTGTTCTGGGGCAGCTGTCATATATAGAGATATAGCACAGCTGAGTGTGCTGGGGCAGCTGTTATGTGTATAGATATAGCAGCGCTGGGTGTGCTGGGACAGCTATCATATATAGAGATATAGCAGGGCTGAGTATTCTGGGGCAGCTGTCATATATAGAGATGTAGCAGAGCTGAGAGTGCTGGGGCAGCTATCATATATAGAGATATAGCAGAGCTGGGTGTGCTGGGAAAGCTGTCATGTGTATGAATGTAGCAGAGCTGAGTGTGCTGGCTCAGCTGTCATATATAGAGATATAGCAGAGCTGAGTGTGCTGGGGCAGCTGTGATGTGTATGAATGTACATTGGCTATCACAGAGTCCCAGCAGAAACTTTTCTGAAATACATTAGATTTAAATACACTGGGGTGTCCCCAAGCACTGACCCCATATATGTACAGAGCAAGGACTCCTAAGCCTCAGACAGAGCACAGGGGGTGTTCGGGGTGGATGCTCAACCCTAACTGTCACCACTCATCCCTCTATTGCTTCCTTTGCATTGATTATATGGTTTAGGGTCAGCACTGACGATAGCAGTCTCTAAAATCGCTTCATATGCTGCCCCCATAATGTTTGCCAGATCCCTATCATCCTCAGGGGTAATGGACAACGACACTATATTGTGACATAGTTTTCTTTAATATTTACCAGAAAAAATAAACATGGGGCACAATGCAAAAGAGGGGACTGTCTGGCCAAATGGACAGAGGAGGCCCAAGATGGGTAAACAGCCCCCAGCCTATGATATACTTAATCTGCCCCTGCATGCATGCTCTGATAAGCCAGGGAGTGCGCTCACACCTATCCCACTTGTATGCTCGCCGCCTGGCGCCGCTCACTTTCCAGGCCGGGAAAACCTCCCAACTTTCTTGCAGCCGTTTCCTGCAGTGCTCCTGAGCAAGAAAATGGCTGTGCTGTGCAGCCTGTGCCTTCTAGTGAAGTGACCACCTCACCAGTGTTGTGTGTGTCACAGTGTGTGTCTGCAGATACACTGCAGCCGAGCTGAGCCTGCTTCAGTTTAAAAAAAACAAACACAAAACACTGGTGTGTGGCAGTTAGGAGTGGTGCAGTCACAGTGGCACTGTGGTGTGTGGCAGTTAGGAGTGGTGCAGCCACAGTGGCACTGTGGTGTGTGGGAGTTAGGAGTGGTGTAGTCACAGTGGCACTGTGGTGTGTGGCATTTTGGAGTTGTGCAGACACAATGGCACTGTTGTGTGTGGCAGTTAGGAGTGGTGCAGTCACAGTGGCACTGTGGCAGAACAGTGAGCAGGCAAGAAGCAGCAGACTAGACAGACTAGAGAAGTATTTTTTCAGTTAAGGGCCATGCTGCCTTGAATTTTCAGTTGGGGGGAGGAGTGTTGAGGAGTCACAAGGCTGCTATCAGCCAGTAACAGGGCAGAAATTTACAAGAAGCCCAAATATGGATGGGAAAGGACCAGGCTTATTAACCTGTAGGATACCAGTGCCGTACCTATATGGCGCTAAGGACGTGACTTGAGTCCCAGCGCTGTACAGGTATAGTGGGCTGATCGGGCAGGTGCAGGAGCTTTGCTGTCCGATCAACGGCATGGGTCCGGCTGTCACTGACAGCTGAGCTCTTGCTATCAGGGCAGGGTGCACTGGCATCAGTAAAAACTCCAGCCTTCTCTATAAAATATAACATGATCCGACCCGTCAGGTGAACCTGTAAATATATATATATAAAAGCTGTGCAAAAACAACTGTTTTTCTTCACCTTCCCTCACAAAATGTGTAATACCAAGCTTACATTGTATTTTCATGGTGACAGATTCACTTTAAATTTTTATTTACAAACAATTTTCTGTTTACTAGCAATCAAAAATGTTATTTCAAACAAAATAAATATTTCAGTATATTTAAATGTAAAAGTAAAGTTTCTTATGGTTTCAGCGGGGGGAAGGGGGGTGCCAGAGAAAGTACCCGCCCCGTGTGCCAAATACCCTAGGCACGCCACTGCACATAACACTGAATTTTTGGTGTAAGAAACTGCTACTATTGTGTATCCTAGCTCTAATTTAAAGTCCCAATGAAAAATCTGTAGCAGGTCTCTCCATCTAGAATGTATTGATTTCTTGTTACGTGTCTGAGGGGCTTTTGGTCTCCCTGAGGCACCAGGACCCGGGTGTGACTGCTGCCTTAGCATTCTTTACAGCTACCTCCTGTGTATTTTGCTAAAATGGCTTAAGCAAATTTAAGAAAAAATGAAATAAAAGCTGTACTTGATATATACAAAAGCTGTTAGATACAGTAATTTGGCAATAGGAGTATGAAGTATACTTAATAAAACCATATTAATTTCCTCCAATAGCTGTGTACTTCTCTAATCACGCAAAAAGTTAATGAGAAAAATCCTGATTTATCTGAGAATTGGTGTTTAAAAATGTTCTGTCACCAGAATTCACAATGCCTCCTGCATACATATCACTTTTAGAATCCCTGCACACTTTACTTATTTGGGCAGTCACGGGGCCAAAACTGCCCAAATAACTCAAGTATGAACTCAGCCTTACAGGTCGATGTTAGCGCCATGAAAAAGTGCACTCCTTTTACACCGTGGTCAGCTGATTCCACATAGATGTCTACAGAACTTGTTCTATTAAGTGCTTATATAAGTAGAGCCCCACAACAGAGTGGAGAGGGTGTCAGCAGTAAGTTTGTGTTGATGTCACTGATTATTTTGCCCATCCTCTGATCTGTCAGAACAATAACCCCTCAAAAACGGATCCTGTCTGTTGAGCATCCGGGATCACTCGGGCAGCATTTGGCCAGTAATCCATCATGTATTGCTAATGCCGAAAAAAACTATGGAATATTTGCTTCTCTGTTTTGTACCCACTCCTGCTTTTGGCTACCAAATCACAAGCCAATTCTAATGGGACCATTCAGGCCTTACAGCTGCTACACAGACAGGATCCATTGTGCGTCTCATTTTTACTTCCTTCTGACAGATCAGAAGAAGGGTCAAATAATTCATGATGTCAGCCAGGCCGAAAGGCAAAATATTGGCCCAGTTACGAAGTTGGGAGGGTGGGAACAGCATGAGAAGTCCACAGAGTGGCCCTATGACATAGTATTGAGGTGGAATCAGCATGAAGAGACCCCAGAGTTGCCCAATAACAGAGTCAGGAGGTGGTAGAGGCATGAGGAGCACACAGAGTGGCAAGGTGAAATAATGTAGAGGTGGAAGCAGCATGAGGAGACCACAGAGTGACAAGGTGACATAGTGTGGAGGTGGCAGCAGCATGAGGAGACCACAGAGTGGCAAGTTAACATAGTGTGGAGGTGGAAGCAACATGAGGAGAGCACAGAGTGGCAAGGTGACATACAGTGGAGGTGGCAGAAGCGCCAGGGGGCAAAATCCTCTTGGGAATTTAGGCGGTTATTCCAGGTATATATATAATCCAAAGACGAGGCAGCACTCCAGCTATAGTGAGAATATAGGTGACCCTCTTTATTCCCCAGATATATATATATTTAAACTATATGAAAGTGGCAAATATATTTTTCTTTTGCCACTAATACACGCCACAAATGGCTTTAGAACATATAACTTTTCCACTGAAGAGCAAATATATCTTTCTTTTTCCACTTATACACGCTATAAAAGGCTTTAGAACATATAAATGCACCGCTGAACGACAAATATATTTTTCTTTTGCCACTAATATGCACCATAAAGGGCTGTAATTTTAGCACTTTACCACAAAACGGCTAATAAGTAGAGTTGAGCAGACACCTGGATGTTCGGGTTCGAGAAGTTCGGCCAAACTTCACAGAAATTTTCTGGTTCTTAATCTGAACATGACCCGAACTTGACCCCGAACCCGAACCCCATTGAAGTCAATCGGGAGCCAAATTTTTGGGCACTAAAATGCCTGTAAAATAGCCCTGGAAAGGGCTAGAGGGCTGCAAAGGGGAGCGAAATGTACGTAAATGCCCTGCAAGCAAACGTGGATAGGAAAATGACTTAAAATAAAATAAAATAAATAAAAATTAAACATTAGTCAGGCGTCAGGTGGGAATACCATCAGCAGTGCGTCTACCAGCAAGCATTTGGAGTTACGCATCTTTTGATCAGTAACAGATGCTTTTACAAAAAGTTTCCTGCCAGCAATGCACAGCTGTGACTTATCACTGGCAAAAATGGGTTAATGTCACCCACCAATGGAACAGGTGATATTCAGAAAAGTTAAGCCCCTGGCACCCAGACAGAAGAGAGGTCAATGCTCGGCAAAACAGGCTTCATGACACCCACTAATTCAGCAGGTGATTATCAGAAATGGAGGCCCCTGGCACCCAGGCAGAGGAGAGGTCATTGGACGGCAAAAAAAAGGTTAATGTCACCCAACAAAGCAACAGGCAATTATCTGAAATGTCGGCCCCTGGCATCCAGACAGAGGAGGGTGCAATGCACGGCAAAAGAGGCTTTATGTCACCCAGCAATGGAACAGGCCATTTCAGTAATTTATGCCCATGGCACCCAGACAGAGGAGAGAGGTAACGTAACAGTAAAACAGGCATCATGTCACCCAGCAATGCAGCAGTCAATTATCATAAATGTAGGCCCCTGGCACCCAGACAGAGGAGAGGTCAATACACGGCAAAAAGAGGTTAATGTCACCCACCAAAGCAACAGGCAATTATCATAAATGTAGACCGCAGCCACCCAGACAGGGGAGAGAGGTCAATGCACGGCAAAACAGGCTTCATCTCACCCAGCAATGGAACAGGCAACTTCCAGTAATTTAGGTCCTAGCACCCTGACAGAGGAGAGAGGTCCCGTAACAGCAAAACAGGTTTTTATGTCACCCAGCATCGGAACAGGCCCCTTTCAGTACAAACCAGATTCCCAAAAAGTTGGGACACTAAACAAATTGTGATTAAAAACTGAATGCAATAATGTGGAGATGGCAAATGTCAATATTTTATTTATAATAGTACGTAGATGACAGATCAAACGTTTAATCCGAGTAAATGTATCATCATGTCATCCGGACCAAAGAGGACAAGGACAACCCAAGTTGTTATCAACGCTCAGTTCAGAAGCCTGCATCTCTGATGGTATGGGGTTGCATGAGTGCGTGTGGCATGGGCAGCTTGCATGTCTGGAAAGGCACCATCAATGCAGAAAAATATATTCAGGTTCTAGAACAACATATGCTCCCATCCAGACGTCATCTCTTTCATGGAAGACCCTGTATTTTTCAACAAGATAATGCCAGACCACATTCTGCATCAATCACAACATCATGGCTGCGTAGGAGAGAGGTCCTGTAACAGAAAAACAGGCTTCAGGTCACCCTGCAATGGAACAGACGATTATCATTAGTGTAGGCCACAGGGACCGAGACAGAGGAGAGGACAATGCACGGCAAAAAAAGGTTAATGTCTCCCAACAAAGCAACAGGCGATTATCTGAAATGTAGGCCCCTAGAACCCAGACAGAGAAGAGGACAAGTCCTGTGGGATCCCTGCCTGGTTCATTTTAATGAACGTGAGCTTGTCCACGTTGGCTGTGGACAGGCGGCTTTCTTTGTATGTAATGATGCCCCCTGCCATGCTAAATACACGTTCAGACAATACACTGGCTGCAGGGCAGGCCAGCACCTCCAATGCATAAAGGGCAAGCTCAGGCCATGTGGACAATTTGGAGACCCAGAAGTTGAATAGGGCAGAACCATCAGTCAGTATGTGGAGGCGTGTGCACACGTAAAGTTCCACCATATTGTTCAAATGCAGCCTCCTGCTAAGACGTTCCATATCATCTGGTGGTGCAGGTTGCTGTGGCGCGGTGACAAAACTTTTCCACATCTCGGCCATGCTAACCCTGCCTTCAGAGGAGCTGGCTGTGACACAGCTGCATTGGCGACCTCTTGCTCCTCCTCTGCCTCCGCATTGTGCTTCCACTTGTCCCCGAGTCAGTTTGGAATGCCCTCAGGAGCGCGTCTAGCAGCGTTCGCTTGTACTCGTGCATCTTCCTATCACGCTCCAGTGAAGGAATTAAGTTAGGCACGTTGTCTTTGTACCGGGGATCCAGCAGGGTGGGAACCCAGTAGTCAGCACAAGTTGCAATGTGGGCAACTCTGCTGTCGTTGCGCAGGCACTGCAGCATGTAGTCGCTTATGTGTGCCAGGCTCCCCAGAGGTAAGGATAAGCTGTCCTCTGTAGCTGGTGTATTGTCTGTGTCCTCTGTATCCCCCCAGCAATGCTCCAGTGATGGGCCTGAGCTGTGTTGGGTGCCACCCTGCAATGAACCCGATTCCTCCTCCTCCTCTACCTCATCCTCCTCCTCGTCTGCCAGAACTGTGCCCTGGCTGTCCACATGTGTAGCTGGCCTCTGCTGGTGCAGGAACCCACTCTCGGAGCCACTTCATAATAACCGGCCTGAAACCCTGTGAAATACCCCCTCTTCCTCCTCCTCCTCTGCCACATCCTCTTCCATCATCAATGTAATTACATTTTGAAGTGGTATTGTCATGCTATCAATGGCGTCATCAGCACTGGCCATGTTGGTTGAGTACTCAAAAGACCACAACAAGGTACATAGGTACATAGGTCTCGCATGCAGGCCCAGTCACTATGTCGCGTATGAGGCGGTGAGCGGGAAGGCTGAAGTTACGCTGCAGCGCAGACCGATGAGCATCAGGGTGAGAACGCCGAAAGCGCGCACAGACGGACTGCACTTTCAGCAGCAGCTCTGACATGTCTGGGTAGTTTTTTAAGAAACTTCTGCACCACCAGATTCAGCACATGCGCCAGGCAAGGGATGTTTGTCAAATCGCGAATTTCCAGGCCAGGTTTGATGCTCACTGGCAGCAGCCACTCATCGGTCTGCTGTTCTATGCCCCTTCAAAGCTCCTGTGCGGTGTGGGGTTTGTCCCCCAAACAAATGAGTTTTAAAATCGCCTGCTGACGTTTACCCCGGGCTGTGCTGAAGTTGGGGGTGAGGTTCTTTTGATGACCGTATGTGGGGGTGAAAGAAGAGGAGGAGGATGCGGAGTAAGGGGAGGAGGCAAAGAATAATGCCCTGCGATCCTCGGTGGTGGAAGGACATGCGCCAAACCGCTATCCGCCTCGGGCCGAGCCGCCACTACGTTGACTCAGTGTGCAGTTCGGAAGATATAGAGGCCCTGGCCATGCTTACTGGTCCATGTATCTGTGGTTATGTGGACCTTGCCACAGATGGCTTAGCGCAGCGCACACTTGATTTTATCCTCCACTTGGTTGTGCAGGGACGGAAAGGCTCGCCTGGAAAAGTAGTGGCGGCTGGGAACTACGTACTGTGAGCCATCAGCTGTTTGTAACAGTCTGTCTCCACCAGACGGAATGACAGCATTTCAAAGGCCAGTAATTTTAAAATGATGGCAGTCAGGGCCAGGGCTTGAGAGTCGTTAGGTGGGTATTTCCGCTTTCTCTCCAATATTTGCCCTGTGACATGGAGGAGATGCTTGGTGATGTTGACGTATGTGGTGGTGTTGGTGTGACATCCTCTGTTTGCTGGTCGCCAGGTGCGACGGTGATGCCAGAGGTGGAGGGAGAGGCCGATTCAGCAGCATAAGAGGAAGCAGGAGGAGTCTGAGACCATTTCAGGTTTGTAAGGTGTTTACTCCACTGCAGTTCATGCTTTGCATGTAGATGCCTGGTCATGCAGGTAGTGCTCAGGTTAAGAACGTTTATGCCTCGCTTCAGGCTCTGATGACACAACGTGCAAACCACTTGTGTCTTGTCATCAGGACATTGTGTGAAGAACTGCCACGCCAATGAACTCCTTGGAGCAGGCAATGGGGTGCTCGCTGCTTGGGTGCGGTGGGCAGTAGCAGGCGTACTGTCTCTGGAAAGGCCACTGCGCTTTTGTACTCTTCTCCCTCTTTTGCTGTGCTGTTTGACCACCTGAGCCTTTGTGCGACCACCGCCTCTTCCTCAGAACTGCACACGTCACTAGCACGACCTTCAGTTCAGTCTGGGTCTAGGACCTCATCATCCTCCACATCATCTTCCACCCATTCATGACCCTTGCCCTCCTTGTCGGTCTGCATATTGTAGAAAGCTAAAGCAGTTGGCACCTGTGTTTTGTCATCATCAGAGATGTGCTGCGGCGGTCTTCCCATGTTCTCATCCTGAAACATAAGTGGTTGGGCATTAGTGCATTCAATGTCTTCCACTTCTGGGGCAGGGCTAGGTGGATGGGCCGGGGAAACCCTGCCAACAGAGTCATCAAAAAGCATGAGAGTTTGCTGCATGACTTGGAGCTCTGACTGCTTAGCTGACTTGCAAGGGGGTGACGTGAAAGACTGATGGGCATGGGCTGCAGGTGCCAACTCTGAGCTTTCTGCAGAGGACTGGGTGGGAGACACTGTGAAGGAACTGGAGGCAATGTCAACCACCCAATCTTCTATCGCCTGTACATGTTCTGGCCTCACCATCCATAGATAGGCATTAGCACCTACCAAGTAACGCTGCAGATTCTGTCGCCTACTTGCTCCAGAAGACGGTGTTTCACTTGGACCTGTTGTTGGCGTTTGACGGCCACGTCCTCTCCCAGCAACAGGAGCTCCACCAACACCACCACGACCATGACCACGTCCCTTATTTGATGTTCTCCTAATTATTTGCGCTCACCCACCTCAATTTAACTGCCAATAGTCAACAATTAAGTTCACTAAGGCAGTGCCCGTGTCATAAAAATGCTCTGTGGACCAAAAATAACATTTTATGGGCCTAAAACACACTGATTCTCAATTTCAATGCAGAAATGTAAAATATGTATTTGTACGCTGTATGCATAACTGTTTGGTGAACCCCGAACACGGTTTTTTTTTCCCAGTAAAACACAGTACAGCACTATTTTCGTGCTGCAATTTAAAATTGGTATTTTTACGCTGTATGAACAAGTGGTTTGTGGAACAAGAACAAGGATTTTTTTTAATAAAACACAGAAAAGCAGTATTTCACTGCTATTAATAAAATGTAGCTATTTCTACGGTTTATGCAAAGGTGGTTTGTGAACCCAGAACACAAATTTTTTCAATAAAACACAGAAAATCAGTATTCCACTGCTATTAATAAAATGTAGCTATTTCTACGGTTTATGCAAAAGTGGTTTGAGGGCCCGGAACAATGACTTTTTTTAAATAAAACACAGAAAAGCTGTATTTCACTACTATTAATAAAACGTTGGTATTTCTAATGTTTATGCAAAAGTGGTTTGTGGACCCAGAACACAGATTTTTTCAATAAAACACCAAAAATCTGTATTTCATTGCTATTAATAAAACATAGCTATTTCTACAGTTTATGCAAAAGTGGTTTGTGGACCCAGAACACAGATTTTTTTAATAAAACACAGAAAATCTGTATTTCACTGCTATTAATAAAGCATTGCTATTTCTACGGTTTATGCAAAAGTGTTTTGTGGACCCAGAAAAAGGATTTTCTTAAAAAAACAAAAAACAGAAAAGCTGATTTTTCTTCTGCTATTAATAAAACATACCTATTTCTACGGTTTATGCAAAAGAGATGATGCACCATGTTGAACCCAGCTTCTCTTCGTCCTGGTTTAGAGGACGATGAGAAGGGGGGGGAAGTGGTGTAGAAAACACCCATTTTCAAACTTTTTACTAACCATTCTAACCTATTAACTGTCAATTTTCTCACATCAAGAACCATCACGACTGCCTTTTCTTTGACAGTATTTGGGTCAGAATTTTGCAAGGAGAAATCACATCTGACCCATGGCCTGAATGTTCTGCTGTAGCCCTTTCAATGTCCACCACCGGGTTCGGGAGTCTCTCCCAGACCCAGACTCAATAACCAGTGTTCTTTAACCAGGTGATTGGGTCGTGCTAAAGAAACATCCAAAGACAGGACTAGAGCCGGGATATCTTGGGCCATTCCAGGTGCTGCTGAGGACGCCAACCTCTCTAAAGTTCGAGGGACGAGACAACTGGATCCACACCAGTTACTGCAAGAAGCTGCTTAACTACGTCAAAGGATGACGAGTATCACTTTTGTTTACTTGTTTACTTTCATTCTTAGGAAGGGAAGGCACCTCAAATTGGCAAGGGCCACAAGAAGACATTTGTTAGTAGCACATCCTAGAGGGTAATATCAGATATAGGTTTAATAGTAGCTCCGGCTCCTTGTTTGTTAATCCTGTATGGGTGTCCTGCAGCTAGGCGGCCCGCAGATGAGGTAAAGGAGATAGGTTGGTGGGGTCCTCCAGTTGTGAGGCAGTTATTACTGGAGGCCCGTGACTGTCAGAAGTTCTTGTTTGGAGTTGACAGGTCTGTACTATTTCCTATGTGGGTTAGCCATTTATAAGGTAATTCCCCCTAATGTCAGAGGGTCATGTGTCCTGGTAAAGCTTGTCCCGGAATCTTACGTTGCAGCTGATTGGGAGGATTTAGGGCTCCTTGGTTTTCAATTGGATCCGGGCATGTACTTATGTATTTTTGTTTCCATTAATTCTATATGCCTGATGTATAACCAACCGAGTACGAGATGCCCTGAAAACTAAACCATCGACCAGATGCTGAGGAATAATCATCGAGGGACAATGAGCAGCATATGACAAAGAGGAGGGACTGTTGTGGAAATTATTATGATGTGTTTTCTAATATTGTCATCGTGTCTCTCAGTGTGTAAACCACTGGAAGTGGATATCTTGCTGCGGATA
Source organism: Bufotes viridis (assembly GCA_033119425.1). NCBI lineage: Eukaryota > Metazoa > Chordata > Amphibia > Anura > Bufonidae > Bufotes > Bufotes viridis. Next base: position 370,211,869 of record CM065590.1, on the reverse strand, counting down.
TAGAGACGCAGCAAGCAGTGTTTTCTTGCCGAATGGATAGATGCCGGCTGGGGCCCTCCGCCCAAAAGGCGGATTTATTGGCTTGGCGTGTATGCATTTATTAAGAGTACAATATACGGAAAGGAACGTGCATTTGTTATTTCCAGTGCGCCTGATCAACCGCTGGAGATGGTGACGCTGTAGCTATAAGTAGGCCCACATAAGAATCCTGGTGAGCCTTGTTGAGCATTGATCACTGATCGATGCTGAACAAGATTCCCCCCTAGTGGTGACTAAGAGACATGTTGTGGTATTCTTTCTGTGTGTGTGTGTCATCACTTCCTGTATGACTGTACTGTACCTGAAGGGAGTGGTCAGGTGTTGGGCCTGCCCCTTCCTATTTGTTATCCCTTGGTCTATGTAAATAAAGAGAGGGTCTAAGGAGGGAAGTCTCTCAACAGATCTCAACCATGAAGCATCTTATCTCATTACTGGAATAGTGCGGCCTTTCCTTACACAAAAGGAGCTGATACACGTGCTTGTGAGCACGGGGTAAGGAAATTACTATAACACATAGCTATTTCTACGGTTTATGCAAATGTGGTTTGTGGAAACAGAACAAGGATTTTCTTTAATAAAACACATAAAAGCAGTATCTCACTGCTATTAGTAAAACATAGCTATTTTTACGGTTTATACAAAGTTGTTTGCGGACCCAGAACACGGATTTTTTCAATAAAACACAGAAAATCAGTATTTCACTGCTATTAATAAAACATAGCTATTTCTACGGTTTATGCAAAAGTGGTTTGTGGACCCAGAACACAGATTTTTTCAATAAAACACAGAAAATCAGTACGTCACTTCTATTAATGTAACATAGCTATTTCTACGGTTTATGCAAAAGTGGTTTGTGGACCTAGAACAAGGGATTATTTTCAATAAAACACAGAAAAGCTGTATTTCACTGCTATTAATGAAACATTGGTATTTCTACTGTTTATGCAAACGTGGTTTGTGGACCCAGAACACGGATTTTTTCAATAAAACACAGACAATCAGTATTTCACTGCTATTAATAAAACATAGCTATTTCTACGGTGTATGCAAAAGTGGGTTGTGGACACAGAACAAGAACTTTTTAACTAAAACACAGAAAAGCTGAATTTCACTGCTATTAATAAAACGTTGGTATTTCTACGCTGTATGCACAAGTGGTTTGTGGACCCAGAACACAGATTTTTTTCAATAAAACACAGAAAATTATTATTTTACTGCTATTAATAAAACGCATCTATTTCTACAGTTTATGCAAAAGTGCTTTGTGGACCCAGAACAAGGAGTTTTTTAATAAAACACAAAAAATTAGTAGTTCACTGCTATTAATAAAACATAGCTATTTCTACGGTTTATGCAAAAGTGGTTTGTGGACCCAGAACAAGGATTTTTTTTTAAATAAAACACAGAAAATCTGTATTTCACTGCTATTAATAAAACATAGCTATTTCTACGGTTTATGCAAAAGTGGTTTGTGGACCCAGAACATGGATTTTTTTTTTAAAAACCACACTAAAAATCTGTATTTTACTGCTAGTAATAAAAAGTAGCTATTTCTACGATTATGCAAAAGTGGTTTGTGGACCCAGAACAAGGATTTTTTTAATAAAACACAGAAAATTTGTATTTCACTGCTATTAATAAAACGTAGCTATGTCTATGGTTTCTGCAAAAGTGGTTTGTGGACCCAAAACACAGATGATTTTTTCAATAAAACACAGAAAATCAGCATTTCCCTGCTATTAATAAAAAATTGTTATTTCTACAGTTTATGCAAAAGTGGTTTGTGGACCCAGAACACAAATTTTTTATTAAAACACAAAAAATAGGTATTTCACTGCTATTAATAAAACATAGCTATTTCTACGGTTTATGCAAAAGTGGTTTGTGGACCCAGAACACAGATTTTTTTCAATAAAAAAATAAAAAATCTGTATTTCACTGCTATTAATAAAACATTGCTATTTCTACGGTTTATGCAAAAGTGGTTTGTGGACCCAGAACACAATTTTTTTAATAAAACACAAAAAATAGGTATTTCACTGCTATTAATAAAACATAGCTATTTCTACGGTTTATGTAAAAGTGGTTTGTGGACACAGAACAAGGATTTTCTTTAATAAAACACAGAAAAGCAGTATCTCACTGCTATTAGTAAAACATAGCTATTTCTACAGTTTATACAAAAGTTGTTTGCGGACCCAGAACACAGATTTTTTTCAATAAAAAAACAAAAAATCTGTATTTCACTGCTATTAATAAAACAAAGCTATTTCTACGGTTTATTCAAAAGTGTTTTGTGGACCCAGAAAAAGGATTTTCTTAAAAAAACCAAAAACAGAAAAGCTGATTTTTCTTCTGCTATTAATAAAACATAGCTATTTCTACGGTTTATGCAAAAGTGGTTTGTGGACCCAGATCAAGGATTTATTTTCAATAAAACACAGAAAAGCTATATTTCACTGCTATTAACCACTTCAGCCCCCCTAGCTTAAACACCCTTAATGACCAGGCCACTTTTTACAATTCTGCACTACACTACTTTCACCCTTTATTGATCCGTCATACAACTTGCCACCCAAATGAATTTTCCCTCCTTTTCTTCTCACTAACATAGCTTTCATTTGGTGGTATTTCATTGCTGCTGACATTTTTACTTTTTTTGCTATTAATCAAAAATAAAATGACCTAAATTTTTGCAAAAAAATGAAATTTTTCACTTTCTGTTGTAATTTTTTTTTAAAAAAAAAACTAAATTTCTAATTTCTATTTTTCGCAAAATTTATTGTTCTACATGTCTTTGATAAAAAAAATATCCAATAAGTGTATATTTATTGGTTTGGGTAAAGCTATAGCGTTTACAAACTATGGTGCAAAAAAGTGAATTTCGGCATTTTGAAGCAGCTCTGACTTTCTGAGCACCTGTCATGTTTTTTCAGGTGCTAGAATGCCAGGATAGTATAAATACCCCACAAATGACAGCATTTTAGAAAGAAGACACCCCAAAGTATTCGCGGAGGGGCATGGTGAGTTCATGTATAATTTCATTTTTTTTCACAAGTTAGCGGAAAATGACACTTTCTGAGGAAAAAAATAAAAATAATAAAGTTTCCATTTCTGCTAACTTCTGGCAAAAAAAAAAAAATCTCCCACGGACTCACTATGCCCCTCAGTGAATACCTTGGGGTGTCTACTTTCGGAAATGGGGTCATGTGTGGGGTGTGTTTACTGTTCTGGTATTTTGGGCGGGGCTAAATTGTGAGCAGCCATGTAAAAGCTAAAGGTACTCGTTGGAATTTGGGCCCCTTTGCGCACCCAGGCTGCAAAAAAGTGGCACACATGTGGTATCGCCGTACTCAGGAGAAGTAGGGCAATGAGTTTTGCGGTGTATTTTTACATATAACCATGTTGGGTAAGAGAAATATTTCTGTAAACTGACAACTTTGTATAATTTTTTTTTAAAAATTGGCGTTTACAGAGATATTTCTCACACCCAGCATGGTTATATGTAAAAATACACCCCAAAACACATTGCCCTACTTCTTCTGAGTATGGCGATACCACATGTGTGACACTTTTTTGCAGCCAAGATGCGCAAAGGGGCCCAAATTCCAATGAGTACCTTTAGGATTTCACAGGGCATTTTTACACATTTGGATTCTCACGCTTTAGGACCCCTAAAATGCCAGGGCAGTATAAATACCCCACAAGTGACCCCATTGTGGAAAGAAGACACCCCAAGGTATTCCGTGAGGGGCATGGCAAGTTCACAGAATTTTTTTTTTTTGGCACAAGTTAGCTGAAATTGATATTTTTTTTTTCTCAAATTCTCAAATTTCCACTAACTAGTGAAAAAAATTTTTTTTACATGAACTCGCCATGCCCCTCACGGAATACCTTGGGGTGTCTTCTTTCTAAAATGGGGTCACATGTGGGGTGTTTGTACTGCCCTGGCATTTGAGGGTCTCCGCAATCATTACACGTATGGCCAGAATTAGGAGTTTCTGCGATTCTCCTTCTATTGAGCATACGGGTAATGAGATTTTTTTTTCCCGTTCAGCCTCTGGGCTGAAAAAAAAAAAAAATGAATGGCACACATTTCTTTATTCGCATCGATCAATGTGGATGAAAAAATCTCTGCCAGAAAAGGTGAAAAAAAAAAAAAAATGAACGGCACAGATTTCCTCATTCACATCAATCATTGTGGATGAAAAAATCTCTGCTAATAAATGTGCAAAAAAAAAGTAGTAAGGCCCCATTCACACGTCCTCAAAAATGTCCACATCTATTCCGCAATTCTGCAGAATAGATGCAGACCCATTCAGTGTAAATGGGGCCGGCGGTGATGCGGAGAGCACACTATGTGCTCGCCGCATCAGCATTTGCGGAGCTGCAGCCGCAAACTTCCGGGTTTCGGCCCCCAAACATCCGGCTGCAGCTCCGCAAAAGATAGAGCATGTCCTATTCTTGTCCGCAATTGCGGACAAGAAAAGGCATTTTCTATATAGTTCTGGCAATGTGCGGATCCGCAAAATGCAGAAAGCATATTGCCGGTTTCCGTGTTTTGCGGATCCGCGAATCCATGGATCCGCAAAACACATACGGACGTCTGAATGAGCCTTACAGGGGGATGATTAGTGACAGGGGGTGACAGGAGGTGATCAGGGGGGTGACATGGGGTGATTAGGGGTTAATCGGGGGTTAATCAGGGGTGATTGGTGCACTTACAAAAGATTCCTTTGGTGTTCCCAAGCAAAAGGGACCACCAAAGGCACAAACAGCAAGCATATCAGACGCTGTTAACAAAACAGTGTCTGATATGCGATTTTTTTTTAACTTCTACAGCCTGCCAGCGCATAATCAGTGCTGGCAGGCTGTAGTTTAACTTCTCACCGACGCGATCCTGTGAACGCGCACACTCGCGTTCACAGGAAATCTCGCCTCTCGCGAGATGACACCCGGCGCGTCCAGGAGGAACAAATCGACTGCCGCCAGGACGCAATCCTGCGTTCGGCGGTCGGCAACAGGTTAATGAAACATTGGTATTTCTAAGGTTTATGCAAAATTGGTTTGTGGACCCAGAACATAGATTTTTTCAATGAAACACAGAAAATCAGTATTTCACTGCTATTAATAAAACATAGCTATTTCTACGGTTTATGCAAACGTGGTTTCTGGACCCAGAACACAGATTTTTTCAATAAAACACAGAAAATCTGTATTTACCTGCTATTAATAAAACGTAGCTATTTCTACGGTTTATGCAAAAGTGGTTTGTATACCCAGAACTAGAATTTTTTTTAATTATACACAGAAAAGCAGTATGTCACTGCTATTAGTAAAACATAGCTATTTCTACGGTTTACACAAAAGTGGTTTGTCGACCCAGAACACAGATTTATTCAATAAAACACAGAAAATCTGTATTTCACGGCTATTAATAAAACATAGCTATTTCTACTAGAGATGAGCGAAAAACCTGGAAGTTCGGGTTTGGGAAGTTCGGCCGAACTTCCTGAAAATGTTCGGGTTCGGGATCCGAACTCGACCCGAACTTTATCCCGAACCCCATTGAAGTCAATGGGGACCCGAACTTTTAGGCACTAAAAAGGCTGTAAAACTGTCCAGGAACGGGCTAGAGGGCTGCCAAAGGCAGCAAAATGTAGGTAAATCCCCTGCAAACAAATGTGGATAGGGAAATGAATTAAAATAAAATAAAATAAATAAAAATTTAACGAATATCAATTGGAGAGAGGTCCCACTGCAAGGAATCATGCGTCATATCACCCAACACTGGAGAAGGCCACTTTCAGTTATTTCGGAACCAGCACCCAGACAGAGGAGAGAGGTCCCACAGCAAAGAATCATGCGTCATATCACCCACCACTGGAGAAGGCCACTTTCAGTTATTTCGGACCCAGCACCCAGACAGAGGAGAGAGGTCCCACAGCAAAGAATCATGCGTCATATCACCCACAACTGGAGAAGGCCACTTTCAGTTATTTCGGCCCAGCACCCAGACCGAGGATACAGGTCCCACAGCAAGGAATCATGCGTCATATCACCCACCACTGGAGAAGGCCACTTTCAGTTATTTCGGCCCAGCACCCAGACTGAGGATACAGGTTCCACAGCAAGAAATCATGCGTCATATCACCCACCAATGGAGAAGGCCACTTTCAGTTATTTCGGCCCAGCACCCAGATAGAGGAGAGAGGTCCCACAGCAAGGAATCATGCGTCATTTCACCCACCACTGGAGAAGGCCACTTTCAGTTATTTCGGAACCAGCACCCAGACAGAGGAGAGAGGTCCCACAGCAAGGAATCATGCGTCATATTACCCACCACTGGAGAAGGCCACTGTCAGTTATTTCGGCCCAGCACCCAGACAGAGGACAGAGGTCCCACAGCAAGGAATCATGCGTCATATCACCCACCACTGGAGAAGGCCACTTTCAGTTATTTCGGCCCAGCACCCAGACCAAGGATACAGGTCCCACAGCAAGGAATCATGCGTCATATCACCGACCACTGGAGATGGCCACTTTTAGTATTTTCGGCCCAGCACCCAGACCTAGGATACGTGTCCCACAGCAAGAAATCATGCATCATATCACCCACCAATGGAGAAGGCCACTTTCAGTTATTTCGGCCCCAGCACCCAGACAGAGGAGAGAGGTCCCACAGCAAGGAATCATGCGTCATATCACCCACCACTGGAGAAGGCCACTTTCAGTTATTTCGGCCCAGCACCCAGACAGAGGAGAGAGGTCCCACAGCAAGGAATCATGCGTCATTTCACCCACCACTAGAGAAGGCCACTTTCAGTTATTTTGGAACCAGCACCCAGACAGAGGAGAGAGGTCCCACAGCAAGGAATCATGCGTCATATCACCCACCACCGGAGAAGGCCACTTTCAGTTATTTCGGCCCCAGCACCCAGATAGAGGAGAGGTCCCACAGCAAGGAATCATGCGTCATTTCACCCACCACTAGAGAAGGACACTTTCAGTTATTTCAGAACCAGCACCCAGACAGAGGAGAGAGGTCCCACAGCAAGGAATCATGCGTCATATCACCCACCACTGGAGAAGGCCACTGTCAGTTATTTCGGCCCAGCACCCAGACAGAGGAAAGAGGTCCCACAGCAAGGAATCATGCGTCATATCACCCACCTATGGAGAAGGCCACTTTCAGTTATTTCGGCCCAGCACCCAGACAAAAGAAGAGAGGTCCCACAACAAGGAATCATGCGTCATTTCACACACCACTGGAGAAGGCCACTTTCAGTTATTTCGGCCCAGCTCCCAGACCAAGGATACAGGTCCCACAGCAAGGAATCATGCGTCATATCACCCACCAGTGGAGAAGGCCACTTTCAGTTATTTCGGCCCCAGCACCCAGACAGAGGAGAGAGGTCCCACAGCAAGGAATCATGCGTCATATCACCCACCACTAGAGAAGGCCACTTTCAGTTATTTCGGACCCAGCACCCAGAACGAGGATACAGGTCTCACAGCAAGGAATCATGCGTCATATCACCCACCACTGGAGAAGGCCACTTTCAGTTATTTCGGCCCAGCACCCAGACAGAAGATACAGGTCCCACAGCAAGGAATCATGCGTCATATCACCCACCACTGGAGAAGGCCACTTTCAGTTATTTATGCCCCACCACCCAGACAGAGAGAGAGGTCCCACAGCAAGGAATCATGCTTCATATCACCCACCACCGGAGAAGGCCACTTTCAGTTATTTCGGCCCCAGCATCCAGACAGAGGAGAGAGGTCCCACAGCAAGGAATCATGCATCATATCACCCACCACTGGAGAAGGCCACTTTCAGTTATTTTGGCCCCAGCACGCAGACAGAGGAGAGAGGTCCCACAGCAAGGAATCATGCGTCATATCACCCACCACTGGAGAAGGCCACTTTCAGTTATTTCGGCCCAGCACCCAGACAGAGGAGAGAGGTCCCACAGCAAGGAATCATGCGTCATATCACCCTCCACCGGAGAAGGCCACTTTCAGTTATTTCGGCCCCACCAACCAGACAGAGGAGAGGTTCATTCAACTCTGGGTTGCACCGCAAGATCATGGTAAAGTTAAAAAAATGAGGATTCAATAAAGAATTGCCCCGGAGTACAAGAATACATGGTTGAGGGGGAGGCAGTTATAAATGTCTATTCTGCACAAGGGAGGCACAGTTCCTGTGGGATCCATGCCTGGTTCATTTTTATGAACGTCAGTTTGTCCACGTTGGCTGTGGACAGGCGGCTGCGTTTGTCAGTAATGACATCCCCTGCCATGCTGAATACACGTTCAGACAAAACGCTGGCCGTCGGGCAGGCCAGCACCTCCAAGGCATAAAATGCTAACTCTGGCCCCGTGGACAATTTGGAGACCCATAAGTTGAATGGGGCTGAACCATCAGTCAGTACGTGGAGGGGTGTGCAGACGTACTGTTCAACCTTGTGAGTGAAATGCTGCCTCCTGCTAACACGTTCCAATTCAGGTGGTGGTGCAGTTAGCTGTGGCATGGAGACAAAACTTTTCCACATTTCTGCCATGCTAACCCTGCCCTCAGAGGAGCTGGCCGTGACACAGCTGCGTTGGCGACCTCTTGCTCCTCCTCTGCCTTCACCTTGGGCTTCCACCTGTTCCCCTGTGACATTTGGGAATGCTCTCAGGAGCGCCTCTATCAGCGTGCGCTTGTACTCGCGCATCTTCCTATCACGCTCCAGTGCAGGAAGTAAGGTGGGCACATTGTCTTTGTACCGGGGATCCAGCAGGGTGGCAACCCAGTAGTCCGCACACGTTAAAATGTGGGCAACTCTGCTGTCGTTGCGCAGGCACTGCGGCATGTAGTCGTTCATGTGTGCCAGGCTCCCCAGAGTTAAGGACAAACTGTCCTCTGTGGGAGGCGTATCGTCATCGTCCTTTGTATCCCCCCAGCCACGCACCAGTGATAGGCCTGAGCTGTGTCGGGTGCCACCCCGCTGTGAACCTGCTTTATCCTCATCCTCCTCCACCTCTTCCTCATCCTCCTCGTCCTCCAGTCGTGGGCACTGGCTGGCCACATTTGTACCTGGCCTCTGCTGTTGCAAAAAACCTCCCTCTGAGCCACTTCTAACAGACTGGCCTGAAAGTGCTAAAAATGACCCCTCATCCTCCTCCTCCTCCTGGGCCACCTCCTCTTCCATCATCGCCCTAAGCGTTTTCTCAAGGAGACATAGAAGTGGTATTGTAACGCTGATAACGGTGTCATCGCCACTGGCCATGTTGGTGGAGTACTCGAAACAGCGCAACAGGGCACACAGGTCTCGCATGGAGGCCCAATCATTGGTGGTGAAGTGGTGTTGATCCGCAGTGCGACTGACGCTCTGCGTGCTGCAGCTGAAACTCCACTATGGCCTGCTGCTGTTCGCACAGTCTCTCCAGCATGTGCAAGGTGGAGTTCCACCTGGTGGGCACGTCGCATATGAGGCGGTGAGCGGGAAGGCCGAAGTTCCGCTGTAGCGCAGACAGGCGAGCAGCGGTAGGATGTGAACGCCGGAAGCGCGCACAGACGGCCCTCACTTTATGCAGTAGCTCTGAGTAGTTGTGAATGAACTTCTGCACCACCAAATTCAGCACATGCGCCAGGCAAGGGATATGCGTCAAACCGGCTAGTCCCAGAGCTGCGTTGAGATTTCGCCAATTATTGCACACCACCAGGCCGGGCTTGAGGCCCACCGGCAGCAACCACTGGTCGGTCTGTTGTTCAATACCCCGCCACAACTCCTGCGCGGTGTGGGGCATGTCCCCCAAACATATGAGTTTAAGAATGGCCTGCTGACGTTTACCCCGGGCTGTGCTGAAGTTGGTGGTGAAGGTGTTTGGCTGACTGGATAAGCTGGTGGAAGCAGTGGAGGAGGAAGCCGAGTAGGAGGAGGTGTCTACAGGAGGCAAAGAATGATGCCCTGCGATCCTTGGCGGCGGAAGGACGTGCGCCAAGGAACTCTCTGCCTGGGGCCCAGCCGCCACTACATTTACTCAGTGTGCAGTTAGGGATATATAGCTACCCTGGCCGTGCTTACTGGTCCACGTATCTGTGGTTAGGTGGACCTTGCCACAGATGGCGTTGCGCAGTGCACACTTGATTTTATCATATACTTGGTTGTGCAGGGAAGGCACGGCTGTCTTGGAGAAGTAGGGGCGGCTGGGAACAACATACTGTGGGACAGCCATGGACATCAGCTGTTTGAAGCTGTCTGTGTCCCCCAGCCTGAATGACAGCATTTCAAAGGCCAGTAGTTTAGAAATGCTTGCATTCAGGCCCAGGGCTCGAGGGTGGCTAGGTGGGAATTTACGCTTTCTCTCCAAGGTTTGTGAGATGGATAGCTGAACACTGCCGTGTGACATGGTGGAGATGCATGGTGACGCAGGTGGTGTGTCGGTGGCACATCCTCTGTTTGGTGGGCGGCAGGTGCCAACGTTCCTCCCGAGGCGGAGGAAGAGGCCGAGGCAGCAGCAGAAGAGGGAGCAGGAGGAGCCTGAGTGAGTTCCTTGCTTTTAAGGTGTTTACTCCACTGCAGTTCATGCTTTGCATGTAGATGCCTGGTCATGCAGGTTGTGCTAAGGTTCAGAACGTTAATGCCTCGCTTCAGGATCTGATGGCACAGCGTGCAAACCACTCGGGTCTTGTCGTCAGCACATTGTTTAAAGAAGTGCCATGCCAGGGAACCCCTTGAAGCTGCCTATGGGGTGCTCGGTTCCTGGTGGCGGCGGCCAGTAGCAGTCGAACTCTCTTGGCGGCGGCTGGTCTGCTTTTGCCCCCTGCTCCCTCTTTTGCTATGCTGTTGGCTCGGTCTCACCACTGCCTCTTCCTCTGAACTATTAAAGTCTGTGGCACGACCTTCATTCCATGTGGGGTCTAGGACCTCATCGTCCTCTACCATCGTCTTCCACACAGTCTTCCTCCCTGACCTCCTGTTCGGTCTGCACACTGCAGAAAGACGCAGCAGTTGGCACCTGTATTTTGTCATCCTCAGAGACGTGCGGACTCCGATGAGTTGGTATTCCCATGTCCTCATCATCAGGAAACATCAGTGGTTGTGCATCAGTGCATTCTATGTCTTCCACCACTGGGGAAGGGCTAGGTGGATTCCCTTGGGAAACCCTGCCAGCAGAGTCTTCAAACAGCATTAGAGACTGCTGCATAACTTGAGGCTCAGACAGTTTCCCTGATATGCATGGGGGTGATGTGACAGACTGATGGGCTTGGTTTTCAGGTGCCACCTGTGCGCTTTCTGAGGAAGACTGGGTGGGAGATAATGTTGTGAACCTGCTGGATCCACTGTCGGCCACCCAATTGACTAGCGCCTGTACCTGCTCAGGCCTTACCATCCTTAAAACGGCATTGAGCTCCACCAAATATCGCTGTAAATTCTGGTGGGTACTGGAGCCTGAGGTAGTTGGTTCACTAGGACGTGTGGCTGTGGCAGAATGGCCACGTCCTCTCCCAGCACCAGAGGGTACACTAACACCACCACGACTGTGTCCGCGTCCCTTACTAGATGTTTTCCTCATCGTTACCGTTCACCAAGCACCACAATAAGAAAAAAAATATTTGGCACAATGTATTGATTTCAAATTCAGGCCGTTTTTTAGAGGCACCTAACACTATCTGCCTATTTATTTAGGTAGCGTATTACACTAATCCAGGCACAGCAGTAACCACTGATTTAGGGGAATATCTCTTTTAGGGCTAGTATTTAGGCCCTGGATGAAAGGTATCCTTTTATGGACAGATTTACACTTGGCCTGCAACAGCTCGAACACCAGATTCAGGGTATTGCTATTTTGGCAATTGAATTTCACCCCAGAACAAAATATGTTTTGGCGGACACTATTATACTTTGCCAGCCACAGCTGAAACCACTGATTTATGGTATTGCTATTTTGGCAATTGAATTTCACCCCAGAACAAATTATATGTTTTTGAGAACACTATGAAACTTGGCCTGCAACAGCTGGGACACCAGATTCAAGGTATTGCTATTTTGGCAATTGAATTTCACCCCACAACAAAATATATGTTTTTGCGGACACTATGAATCTTGGCCAGCCACAGCTGAAACCACTGATTAATGGTATTGCTATTTTGGAAATTGAATTTCACCCCAGAACAAAATATATGTTTTTGCAGACACTATGAAACTTGGCCAGCCACAGCTGAAACCACTGATTTATGGTATTGCTATTTTGGCAATTGATTTCACCCCACAACAAAATATATGTTTTTGCGGACACTATGAATCTTGGCCAGCCACAGCTGAAACCACTGATTTATGGTATTGCTATTTTGGCAATTGAATTTCACCCCAGAACAAAATATATGTTTTTGCGGACACTATGAAACTTGGCCTGCAACAGCTGGGACACCAGATTCAGGGTATTGCTATTTTGGCAATAGAATTTCACCCCACAACAAAATATATGTTTTTGCGGACACTATGAATCTTGGCCAGCCACAGCTGAAACCACTGATTTATGGTATTGCTATTTTGGCAATTGAATTTCACCCCAGTACAAAATATATGTTTTTGCGGACACTATTAAACTTGGCCAGCCACAGCTGAAACCACTGATTTATGGTATTGCTATTTTGGCAATTGAATTTCACCCCAGAACAAAATATATGTTTTTGCGGACACTATGAAACTTGGCCTGCAACAGCTGGGACACCAGATTCAGGGTATTGCTATTTTGGCAATTGAATTTCACCCCACAACAAAATATATGTTTTTGCGGACACTATGAATCTTGGCCAGCCACAGCTGAAACCACTGATTTATGGTATTGCTATTTTGGCAATTGAATTTCCCCCCAGAACAAAATATATGTTTTTGCGGACACTATGAAACTTGGCCTGCAACAGCTGGGACACCAGATTCAGGGTATTGCTATTTTGGCAATTGAATTTCACCCCAGAACAAAATATATGTTTCTGCGGACACTATGAAACTTGGCCTGCAACAGCTGGTACACCAGATTCAGGGTATTGCTATTTTGGCAATTTAATTTCACCCCAGAACAAAATATATCCTTTGCAGGACACTATGAAACTTGGCCAGCCACAGCTCAAACCACTGATTTATGGTATTGCTATTTTTGCAATTGAATTTCACAACAGAAAATAATCTATCCTTTGCCAGACAGCAGACAGTATTATACTTGGCTAGCCAAAGCTGGAACACCAGATTTAGGGGATTGGTATTTGGGCAATTGTATTTAACCCCTTAATAAAATATAGAAATTGCTGAGTTTCTAGGGGTGACAATTTGCACAGCCAAGCCCCTGATGTAGGATATAGCAAAAAAAAAACTAGTATTGATGGATTGATGGACTTGGTGGCAGCTTGTTCTGGTGTACCACAAGTCACAAAATGGCCGCCGATCACCCCAGAAAATAAGTGACAGAAAAATGCTCTGTGCAGCCTAAAAACCAGTGAGCAAGTAACTAGCAGAAGTTCAATCATTCACAGCTGTAGATCGATCAGTTCATTAGGTGCTGTTGCTGACTTTTCCCTGACTAATCTCGCCCTCACAGAAGCTGCTTCCTCTCCCTACACTAATCGGAGCAGTGTGACGTGCGGCGCTACGTGACTCCAGCTTAAATAGAGGCTGGGTCACATGCTGCACTTGGCCAATCACAGCCATGCCATTAGTAGGCATGGCTGTGATGGGCTCTTAGGGCAAGAAGTAAAACGCTAGCTGATTGGCTGCTGTGCAGCCCTTCAGAAAGCGGGAAGTAATCGCCAAACAACGAACCCGAACCCAAACTTTTTTTAAAACTATGCTCGAACTGTTCGCTCAACACTAATTTCTACGGTTTATGCAAAAGTGGTTTGTGGACACAGAACACAGATTTTTTTCAATAAAACACAGAAAATCAGTATTTCACTGCTATTAATAAAATGTAGCTATTTCTACGGTTTATGCAAAAGTGGTTTGTGGACCCAGAACACGGATTATTAAAAAAAAGACACAGAAAAGAAGTATTTCACTTCTATTAATAAAAGGTAGCTATTTCTACGGTTTATGCAAAAGTGGTTTGTGGACCCAGAAAAAGGATTTTTTTAATAAAACACAGAAAAGCAGTATTTCACTGCTATTAATAAAATGTCGGTATTTCTGTGCTGTATGCAAAAGTGGTTTGTGGACCCAAAGCAAGGATTTTTTAATAAAACACAGAAAAACATTGGTTTTTCCATGCTGTATGCACAACTACTTTGTGGAGCAAGAATATTGCTTTTTCCCACAGGAAAAAAAAAAATAATAATAAATAAATAATAATTCACTATTTCCCTGCAGAAATGTCAAATGTGTATTTTTATGGTGTATTTGGAACTCCTTTGTGGACTAGGAATACTTATATTTTTCCAAAAAATCCACTGAGGCTCTATTTTACGGCAGAAATGTCAAATGTGTATTTGGGCGGGGTATTTTAAACTGTTTTGTGGACCAGGAATAACGTTTTTTTCCCAGGAAACACACTGATGCACTATTTCCCTGCAGAAATATTAAATATGTATTTGTATGCTGTCTGCACAACTGTTTTGAACACCAGGAATTTGTTTTGTATTTTTTACCAAAAATACACTGATTCTCTATTTCACTGAAGAAATGTAAAATATGTATTTGGGCGGTGTTTTTAACACTGCTTGGTGGACCAAGAATACTTCTATTTTTCCCAAAAATACATTGAGGCTCTACTTCACGTCAGAAATGTCAAATGTGTATTTGGGCAGTGTATTTCAAACAGTTTTGTGGACCAAGAATAAGCTTTTTTTTCCCTGAAACACACTGATGCACTATGAAATATTAAACATGTATTTGTACGCTGTATGCACAACTGCTTTGTGAAGCAAGAATATTGTTTTTTTCCCACAAATTTTTTTTTTTTTTTCACTATTTCACTGCAGAAATTTTAAATGTATTTTGGGCGATGTATTTCAAACTGCTTTGGGGACCAGAATCACTGCTTTTTATCACAAAAATACTGCAGAAATTGAATATACGGTTTAGTGCTTTGTATACACAAGTGCTCTGTGGCACCACAGATCCCAGACTAGACAAATGGACTATGTCATCCCTTAATTTTACAAAAGTATAATGTTGGGGACTTGAACAGCCAGTAAAAAAGCATTCTCTCCTTCACTGAGCTACCAAATGGATTAAGCTGATGTCCCTGCCAGGCTGGCAGACACGCAGTACACTGCAGTGGCTAAAATGTACCTCTGTAACAAATGGATTCAAAAAAACATTTCCTTGGCAGTGGCTGGCTACAGAAATGTAGGATTGCTTAAGCTCCCTCCCTCTCTATTTGTTGTATCTTCTGGATTAATGTACGACAGGTTCTACAGACTTCTGGCCTATCCTGTCCCTGATAGCACCGGCAGAAACCTGTCCCTAGGCTAACATCAGCAGACTGACGTGCGGCACTACGTGACTCTAGCTTTTAAAGAGGCTGGGTCACATGCTGCACGGCTTGGCTGTGTAGGCATGGCTGTGATGGCTTCTTAGGGCAAAGAAGTAAAATGCTTGCTGATTGGCTGCTGTGCAGCCCTTCAGAAAGCGGGAAGAATCACCGAACAATGGACCCGAACCCAAACTTTTATGAAAATATTCGTGTTCGAGTCCCGAACACCCCAAAATTCGGTACGAACCCGAACTATACAGTTCTGGTGGGCTCAAACCTACTAATAAGCCCATTTTTTCCACTAACACAAGCCATGAAATGCTTTATAACATATAACTGAACCGCACAAGGGCAAATAAGACCTAGAAATATTTCCTTGTAATAAACCCTATTAATGGCTGTATCATACAGCACTTGCACCCCAATAACAAGTACAGCTGGAATTACAGAGCTGTATAATGGCAATTTGGGTGCCATATCAGTGCAGCAAGGTGTAATAGGATTATTCCTATTACCCAGGCTGTAACCTCCTCTACTGAACCCTGTTCAACATAAATGCTGCAGAATCATTTCTCCCTATTCTTTCCCTACACCTTGAATAATCTTTCCCTGCACTTGTAAATCCTTTTTTTTAACACAATGAAGCTTTTTCTAGCACTGTCCCTAGTGCCTGCTGACATCTCTCCCTGCACTAAGTACACTGGAAAATGGCAGAATCCAAAATAGCTGAGGGTATTTATAGGGCTGTGACAACACAGGGCTGGCTGGCCGCTGATTGGCTACATGCATAGCATTATGTGTGATACTGCCTTTCCAGAGTTCCTTGCTCCATGTCCTCTCATGTGCAGCAGCCATTTTAGGAAAAAATTTGATTCGTTACCATGAAGTGTGAGAAAATTCGGATTCAGTGCAAATCGAATAATTCCTGAAATTTGGATCAAATTCCACTTTGTCAGCTTCGATTCGCTCATCTCTACTGATAATATAACCATCTGTATTCATTATGAACGGATCCGGTTGTATTATCTTTAACATACCCAAGACAGATCCATCATGAACTCCATACAAAGTCAATGGAGGACGAATCCGCAGATTGTGGCAGAGAAAACTGCAGCATGCTGCGATTTGCTCTCCGGTGGTATGAGAACGGAATGCATTTTGGAGCATTCCGTTCTGTTCAGTTACGTTTTGTCCCCATTGACAATGAATGGGGACAAAACGGAAGCATTTTTTTCCGGTATTGAGACCCTATGACTGATCTCAATACCGAAAATATTATCTCTAGTGTGAAAGTAGCCTTCGTACTGAACATCACAGTATCCAGGCACACAAACCCGAACATTGGTGTCAAAATCTGTCCAGAGCAGCCAATCAACAAGCTTGTAAGCTGTGCGCACTTGGAAGACATTACAGTCATGCCTAGTATTGGCATGGCTGTGATTGGCCAGTGCACCACGTGACCCTGCATATATAAATGCCGAATCATGTGGTGCACCGCCATTCTGCTCTAACTAGTGTAGGGAAAGGACACTGCTGCACTGAGGGACATGCAGTTGTGTTCAAAATTATTCAACCCCCAATGCTGTAAAGGGTTTTAGGGAATTTAGTGTACATTTGTAATTGTGTTCAGAATGAAATCTTACAAGGACTTTTTAAAGAACTAAATGCAACTAAAATGACTTCAATTGTTTTTGTAATACAGTATTAAATGTTTTTTTGTGATTTCTTCATTGACACAATTATTCAACCCCTTAAAGACTACCACTCTTAAGAACAGAGGTTTATTCAAGTGTTTTCGATCAGGTATTGAAAACACCTGTGGATGTCAAGGAGCAGCAATCAAGCATAATAAGCACCAATTAGGCAGATTTAAAATGACTGTGATACTCAGCTCCTTCTAGACATTTACTGGTGTGTTTACAAACATGGTGAAGTCAAGAGAATGGTCCAGGAAGACAAGAGAAGAGGTGATTTATCTTCACAGGAAGGGCAATGGCTATAAGAAGATTGCAAAGATGTTAATCATACCAAGAGACACCATAGGAAGCATCATTCGCAAATTCAAGGCAAAGGGCACTGTTGAAACACTACCTGGTCGTTGCAGAAAGAAGATCCTGACTTCGACTGCTGTGTGCTACCTGAAGCGCAAAGTGGGGAAAAGTCCCCATGTGACTGCTGAGGAACTGAAAAAAGATTTGTCAGATGTGAGTACTGATGTTTCAGCTCAGACAATAAGGCGCACACTGTGTAATGAAGGCCTCCATGCCAGAACTCCTAGGTGCACCCCCTTGCTGTCTCCAAAGAATAAGAAGAGTTGACTGCAGTATGCCAAAAGTCATGTGGACAAACCACAAAAGTTTTGGGATAGTGTTCTGTAGACTGATGAAACAAAATTAGAACTGCTTGGGCCCATGGATCAACGCTAAGTTTGGAGGAGGAAGAACAAGGCCTATGAAGAAAAGAACACCATGCCTACTGTGAAGCATGGCAGGGGGTCAATCATGCTTTGGGGCTGTTTTGCTTCTACAGGTACAGGGAAGCTTCAGCGTGTGCAAGGAACCATGAATTCTCTTCAGTACCAGGAGATAATGGATGAAAATTTGATGCAGTCCGTCACAAACCTGAGGCTTGGGAGACGTTGGACCTTTCAACAGGACAATGATCCCGAGCATACTTCCTAGTCCACTAGAGCATGGTTGCAGATTAAAGGCTGGAACATTTTGAAGTGGCCATCGCAGTCACCAGACTTAAATCCGATTGAGAACCTCTGGTGGGACGTAAAGAAAGCAGTTGCAGCGCGCAAGCCTAAGAATGTGACTGAACTGGAGGCTTTTGCCCATGAAGAATGGGCAAAGATACCGTAGATCGCTGCAAGACACTTGTGTCAAGCTATGCTTCACGTTTAAAAGCTGTTATAACTGGAAAAGGATGTTGTACTAAGTACTAAGATTGAATGTCACTTGGGGGTTGAATAAAACTGATAATGATGTGAGCACAGAAAAGACATTTGTTGTTATTTCATTATAAATGTTATGTTATATTTGTCTGTCTTACAAGTGCCTCTTTGATTTAATTGTAAACAAATCAATGTCAAACTGGCAAAAACACTAAATTTCAGTGGGGTTTGAATAATTTTGAACACAACTGTAGGTGGGTTTTATTCTTTTTGATAACTCTGTGAGTGACCCGTATGCATTTTTGATTGGTGCAATACAACTCCATTGCACCAGTGAAACTTAAATACAATACTTAATCGGGCTATTAATTCCGTGGGTGACCTAAAGCCATTTTTGGAGTTCAGAACACCGCATTTTCATCTTTCCTATTGTTATAAGGAGATTTAGTCAGTCTGTTAATTGTGTCTGTGATGTAAACCAATTTTTGGGAAAGAGATAAACCTCATCTGCATCAGTGACACGGAAATGTAATAGCTAATCAGTCTGTTAATTGTGCTCGGAACATAAAGCTATTTTGGGGGTTCAGAACACCGTACTTTAATCCGTCTTACTGTTATAGGAGATTGAATCAGTCTGTTAATTGTGTCGGTGACATAAAGGCATTTTTGGGGTTCAAAACACCTCTGTCACACTCTAGTGTGGGAGGAAAACCCCCACACCGAACATAGAAGGGAAAGGGAAAGGGAAATAAGGCCTGAAAACTAGGAAGGAAGATGGACACCTCCTAGTGAAAACCCTAATCAAAGGCCTGACTGACTACCAGTATGAACAGACCCCAGAGGTAGGTAAGTTCATGCAAAGGAATACCTTTGTAACAAAGAAATCCAACACGCAACACGCAAAATCCAAAATACAAAGGGAAAGGTAACACTTAACTTCCAAAAAGCTATGGCAGCACCATAAACTCAGCCAAGATCCAAACACTAGCTATCCACAGCTACAACTGAAGCTATAATCTGCACAGCATTGTGGGAGAGACAACTATAAAAAGGGAATGTTAAATGACCACAATAGCAACACCTGGAGGTTAAGGGTGTATCCAGTACCAGAAACAACCCAGACACCTATTGATCCACAACGTAAACATGTCAAACCAAACCAGTCTCAAAGATCTTCTGCCACTCACTGTCGCGGGCATTTCCGTATGTCTCGGTACATCCGTGACAATTCCCCCCTTCTACGAGTGACCTCCGGGCACCCAGGACTAGCATTCACGTCAGATGCCGGTACCCACATCCTCTCCTCAGGTCCATAACCTTTCCAGTGAACAAGATACTGATGGGATCTATGGACAGCTCCAGGGTAAAAAATGTTGGCGATCTGGAATACAGATGAGTGAATCGGAGCTGACAAAGTCGAATTGGTTCCGAATTTCAGGAAAATTCGATTCTGAATGAATGCGAATTTCCTTGCGCTTTGTGCTAACAAATCGCAATTTTTCCTAACATGGCAGCTAGCTGGCTACAATGGTGGCTAAAATGGTGGCTACACGTGTGAGGACATGGGGCAAGGAACTCTGGGAAGGTGGGATGACCCATAATGCTATGAATGCAGCCAATAAGCAGCCAGCCAGCCCAGTGATGTCCCAGCCCTATAAATACGGCAGCCATCTTAGATTCTGCCATTCAGAATCGTACTTTGTTCAGGGACAGACGTGTATGCAGGCGTGGATCAGCCAGGATTTCCACCCACCAATTCCTGATGCATCAGATTAGATCATCCATCTTCACACTATGTCACAGTGCCACTCTGTGGTATCATGCTGCTGCTGCTGCTGCCATGTCCACACTATGTCACCATGCCACTCTGTGTCCTCCTGATGCTGCCATCTCCACACTATGTCACCTTGCCACCCTGTGGTATCCTGCTGCTGCTGTTGCTGCCATCTCCACACTATGTCACCTTGCCACTCTGTGGCCTCCTGATGCAGCCATCTCCACACTATGTCACCTTGCCACTCTGTGCCCTACTCATACTGCTGCTGTCACCTCCACACTTTTTCATTGTGCCACTCTGTGGCCTCCTGATGCTTCTGCCACCTCCAGACCCTGTCATTGAGCCACTTTGTGGTCTCCTCATGCTGCTACTACCTCACCACTATGTCATAGGGCCACTATGTTGGCTTCTCATGCCGTTACCACCCTCTCCACTCTATGACAGGGTCGCTATTGTCCTTGTTTGGCCTTCTTGAAATCACCAATTATTTGACCTTTCTTCTGATCGGTCAGAAGGAAGGAAAAATGAGATGCACAATGGATCCTGTCTGTGTAGCAGCTGTAAGGCCTTTATGGTCCCATCAGAATTGGCTTATGATTTGGTAGCCAAAAGCAGGAGTGGGTACAAAACACAGAAGACATGCAAAAATTACCTTCACGTGTCAGCTCTGTTTTAGATCCACTCCTTTTTTTTTTTGGTATTAGCAATACTCATGTATTACTAAGCAAATGCTGACCGAGTAAAGACGTTTGCTCCCCGGACAGGATCCATTTTTTGTGGGTTATTGTCCTGACGGATCAGTGACATCAACACAAACTTACTGCTGACACCCACTCCACTCTGTAGGGGGCTCTACCTTTTTAAGCATTTAACAGAACAGGTTTTGTAGACATCTACGTAGAATAAGCTGACAAGGGAGTAAAAGGAGTGCGCTACTTCTTGACACTAACATGGACCTGTAAGGCTGAGTTCATACTTGAGTTATTTGGTCAGTTTTGGCGAATTTAAGTATACTGTCTTATAATTTTCGGTTCAATTTATTAATAAATATTTAATTAATTTACTAATAAACATTACATGTTGCCTAAGATAGGAGAGAATCGGACAGTCTTCTGTTTATTCAACGACGTGGTATTGCGATGGAGAAAGCATGCAAAGAAAACATTTCCTCTCCACCTGGAAACGAATCCTGTCAAGATTCATGCAAGTGCGGTATTGGCTGCTCATCGACCATGATACTTCTGGGGTCAACCTGCCTGGCAAGAACAGGCCTTCAGTAGCTACAGACAATGAGAAGACAAAGGTTCAAGATAGCTTGGAGCCTGGAAGAGTCGCAAAGTTAGTTAAGATTCAAACCATTTAAATGACAAAAATACGTGGTCTCAAAAGGCAGGAAATGCTTAATCCCAAATGCAGTTGTGCATTTATGCTCGGGGGAACAGATACTGCTCTTGTGGTCTGTTGCTAAGTGCAATCCCCAGCAAAAAATGTATACAGTGGAGGATTCCTGCAGCAGACCACAAGTGCCACAAAGACATCCTACACCTGATGGTAAAATGATGGCAACAGAACACAAGCGCAGAGGAATGGAAAATTAATCAGTGACTTCCACACAAACTTACTGCTGACACCCTCTCCACTCTGTTGGGGGACTCTACTTGTATAGCCGTTTAATAGAACAGGTTCTGTAGACATCTATGTGTAATCAGCTGACGAGGGTGTAAAAGGAGTGCGCTTCTTCTTGACGCTAACATGGACCTGTAAGGCTGAGTTAATAATATTTGTTCAGTTTTGGCCCAGTGACTGCACAAATAAGTAAAGTGTGCAGTGATTCTAATAGCGACACCTGTCATCTGCATGTCATACTGAATCACAGTATTATTTCACTACCCGAGCACACTCCCTATGCATGTTACTACAAGGCACAATGTTTTATACCCATATAAAGGCTCTATGCAACCCGGAAATAGCAGTGTTTTTTATGCGATTAATTCGGATCGAAGCAAATTTTTCCGGAAAATTCGTCAAACCGGCCGAATCGAATTTTTGAGAAATTCGCTCATCTCTAATCTGGAATTCCAAACTACCATCCACCATGACAGAAGACGGCTCCAAAGGTTCAACATATCTCTTCAACAAAGATTTATGAAACACATTATATATTTTTAGAACCTGAGGAAGTTCAAGACGAAAAGCTACAGGATTAATAATGGCCGTGATCTTATATGGACCAATAAACCTTGGACCCAACTTCCAAGAAGGGACCTTCAACTTAATGTTTCTTGTGGACAGCCACACCAAATCACCCACTCTTAGGTGTGGGCCCTTCATATGTCTCCCGTCAGCCACACGTTTATACTTGCTGCCCATATTCTTCAATTCATCAGAAAAACGTTCCTCCTCAGGAATACCAGAAGTATCTGAACCAGAAAAAGTGCCAAACTATGGGTGAAACCCATATGCCCGCAAAAAGGGCTACTTACCAGTGGATTCCTGTCTATGATTATTTATGGAAAACTGTGCTAAAGACAAAAAAGGGGACCGCTCCTCCTGGTTCTCAGAGACAAAACATCTTAACCAATTGACAATTGATCCTATGGGTAGTCGTCCTATAGGTGGTCGTTTATGTCTGAATGGACGTTCTAGAACGTCCATTCAGAGATAGCAGCTGCACGCTAATCGTGCAGCTGCCAAGCGGGGGGCCTGCTGTCAGTGACAGCAGGGCAACCTTGAGAGAAGGCAGGCACCATTTCTCTATGTTTCTGCCTTCGAGATCGCTGTGTATACAGATCAAGAAGCGCTATGTGACCACCGTGGTCGGGAGAGTGCAGGAGCTGTCGGGTCTTCCACAGACCTCGATCAGCCCTGCACTGAGGCTGTACACCACTGTAAACTGCTGTACAGCCTCTCTGGGGGGTGTATTTCCCCTGTAACTGGGGCTACTATGTCAGCCACAGTTACAGGAGAAATTAATAGTGAAAAAGTGAAGTTAAATGTCCCCCAGAGGTCTTGTATGACCTTATGGGGGACACAAAGTGTAAAATAAAAAAATAAATAAATAAAAGATGTAAAAAAAATGCCCAATTAAATAATTTAAAAAAAATTTAAAAATAGAAATAAATAAATAGACATATTTGGTATTTCCGCATCCGTGCCGGCCAGCTCTATAAATATATGACATGATCCACTCTGTCCGATAAACATCATAAAAATATAAAATAAAGACTGTGTCAAAAAAGCAATTTTTGTCACCTTACATCACAAAAAGTGCAACACCTAGTGATCAAAAAGGGGTATGTCCCATAACATGGTACCAATAAAACCGTCATCTCATCCCACAAAAAATGAGCCCCTATATAAGAAAATCGTTCAAAAAATAAAACAAAACTGTAGCTCTCAGAACATGGAGACATTAAAACATCTTTTTTTGTTTCAACAATGTTATTATTGTGTTAAAGTGAAAAAAAATAAAAAAAGGATACATATTGGGTATCGCAACATCCGTAACAACCAGCTCTATAAAAATATCACATGACCTAACCCCTGAGGTGAACGCTGTAAAAAAATATATATTTTTGTCTCCCTTCATCACAAAAATTGCAGCACCAAGCGATCAAAAAGGCATATGCCCCCCAAAATAGTACCAATCAAACCGTCATCTCATCCCGCAAAAATTAATAACCTACCTAAGACAATCGTTCAAAAAATAAAAAAAACTATGACTCAGTCTCAGACAATGGAGACAATAAAATATGATTTTTTTTTTTGCCTCAAAACTGCTATTATTGTGTTAAAGTGAAATAAATAGAAAGTGGTAAACATATTAGGTATTGCCATGTACGTAACAAACCTGTTCTATAAAAATATCACATGACCTAACCCCTCATGTGAAAACCGTTAAAAAAAATTAAATAAGAACAGTGCCAAAAAAGCAATTTTTTGTCACCTAAGATCACATTAAGTGCAACACCAAGCGATCAAAAAGGCGTATGCCCCCAAAATAGTACCAATCAAACCGTCACCTCACCCCACAAAAAATAAGACCCTAACAAAGACAATCGGTCAAAAAATAAGAAAAAGCTTTGGCTCCCAGACTATGGAGACACTAAAACATAATTTTTTTGTTTTCAAAATGCTATTATTGTGTAAAACTTAAATAAATAAAAAAATATACATATTAAGTATTTCCCTGTCTGTAATGATCTGCTCTATAAAAATGTCACATGACCTAACTCCTCAGGTGAGCGCTGTAAAAAAAAAAATCTGAAAATGGAGACACAAAAACATAATTTAGTTTTCAAAAATGCTTTATTATGTAAAACTGAAACAAACAAAGAAAGTAGACATATTTAATATAATTCCATCCGTAACAACCTGCTCTTTAAAAATAGCACATGATCTACCCTGTGAGATGAATGTTTTAAAAAATAAAAAATGCCAAAACAGACCTTTTTTGTTATATTGCCTCACAAAAAATGTAATATAGAGCAATTAAAAATCATATGTACCCCAAAAAAGTACCAATAAAACTGGCACCTTAAAAAGTGAAATTTATAAATCTTGTGGAACACCTAAAGGTCTAACAAAGTTTGTAAAATCAGTCTTGAGTAACTTGAGGGGTGTAGTTTCCACAATGGGGTCATTTATAGGGGGTTTCCACTATGTAAGCCCCACAAAGTGACTTAAGAACTGAATTGGTCCTTAAAAAAGACTTTTTCAAAACGGAAATGTTCTTAAAAATTTCAAAAATTGCTGCAAAAATTATAAACCTTCTAACGTAAAAATAAATTAAATTACATTGCCAAAATGATGCCCATATAAAGTAGATATATGGGGAATGTTACTTATTTTTTTTTTATGAGGCATCATTGTCTTAAAAGCAGAGATTCAAATTTATAAAAAAAAAAAAATTCAAATTTTCGTTAACTTTCTGATTTTTTTATAAATAAAGGTAAAACGTATTGACTTAAATTTACCATTAACATGAAGTTCAATGTGTCACGAGAAAACAATCTTTGAATGGCTTGGATAAGTAAAAGCTTTCAAAAGTTATTACCACATAAAGTGACACATGTCAGATTTGCAAAATTAGGCCTGGTCAGGAAGGGAGTAATGACCCGGTCTGAAAGTGGTTAAGTAAGTCTCTAGGCTCTGATTAGTGCGCTTCGTTTGTCTGTTTGACTGAGGATGAAAAGTGCAAGAAAAAGACAGTTGTATCCCCAGCCGAGTACAGAACGCCTTCCAGAATCTGGACACAAAGTCCCACGATCTGAAACCACATCAGAGGGAATGCCATGGAGTTTCAGAATGGTATCAACAAGCACTTGAGCAAGTGTTTTAGCATTAGGTTAGGCCAAACAACAATATAAAGTGTACTATTTTACTAAATCGATCAACCTCCACCAAAATAACTGTCTTTTCTTATGAATTAAGCAGATCGGTGATAAAATCTATAGATAAATGAGTTCATGGTCTGGATGGGATAGGCAACGGAAGTAGGGATCTGGAAGGCTGAATATGTGTCACCTTAGCACATGCACAGACACTACTGGCCGATACATAGTCCTCAGCACACTTATGCAACCCCGTCCATCAGAATCTACGAGAGATTAGAGATGTCGCGAACATAAAATTTTCCATTCGCGGAAGGTGAACGCGAATTTCCGCAAGTGATCGCGAACGTGCGAACAGTGCGAACCGCCATACACTTCAATAGACAGGTGAATTTTAAAACCCACAGATACTCCTTCTGGCCACAATAGTGATGGAAAAGTTGTTTCAAGGGGACTAACACCTGGACTGTGGCATGCCGGAGGGGGATCCATGGCAAAACTCCCATGGAAAATTACGTAGTTTACGCAGAGTGTGGCAAGTTGAATTCGCAATGCGATTAATATAACCTGCATTTATCGCATTGCGAATTCAACTTAGAGCTGAGTTACTAATGGTTGTATTGCTAGAATATAACAAAGATTGAATTCTCAATCTTCGTTATATTCTGGCAATACAACCATTAGTAACTCAGCTCTAAGTTGTAATCGCAATGCGTATAATACTTACAATTAATAATCGCTCTGCAAATCCATTTGATGCCTCTATTTGATTGTATATGACGGTTGACTATGACTACCACCAACGTTCTGCTGCCTCCGAGGCAAGATATCTGAATCCCCCAGGGGCCATTTGGGCGTTTTTGATAGAAAACGCATCAAAAACGCATCTGCGTTTTTATAGGTTTTTTTAGTTTTTATTTTATTTGTGTATTTTGCCACATTTGGTTGCATATTTACATTTGGTATAGGCAAATATGGTAGTCTAGAATTCAGTGTTTCCCAACCAGTGTGCCTCCAGCTTTTGCAAAACTACAACTCCCAGCATGCCCGGACAGTCTTTGGCTGTGCAGGCATGCTGGGAGTTGTAGTTTCCCAACAGCGGGAGGCACACTGGTTGGGAAACACAGGTCTAGATCATTACTCTGCCCAAATCTATATTCAGCTACATGGCTTAGAAAATATGCTGTCAAACAATGATCCTAGGTTTTGGTATAGATACATGATCTAGACTACCATATTTGTCTATACCAAATGTAAATATGTAACCAAATGTGGCAAAATAAAAAATAAAAAATAAAAAAATTATAAAAACGCAGATGCGTTTTTGATGCGTTTTTGATGCGTTGTTGATGCGTTTTCTATCAAAAACGGCCAAATGGCCCCTGGCGGGTTCAGATATCTTGCTTTGGAGGCAGCAGAACATTGGTGGTAGTCATAGTCAACCGTCATATACAATTAAATAGAGGCATCAAATGGATTAGGAAAGCGATTAATAATTGTAAGTATTATTCGCATTGCGATTAAAACTTTGAGCTGAGTTACTAATGGTTGTATTGCTAGAATATAACGTATATTCTAGCAATACAACAACCATTAGGAACTCAGCTCTAAGTTGAATTTGCAATGCGATTAATGCAGGTTATATTAATCGCATTGCGATTAAACTTAGATCTGAGTTCCTAATGGTTGTTGTATTTCTAGAATATAACGAAGATTGAGAATATAGTGCTATATTCGTTATCTTCGTTATATTCTAGCAATACAACCATTAGGAACTCAGATCTAAGTTGTAATCGCAATGCGAATAATACAGGTTATATATTAATCGCATGCACAGACATTGTAATTTACAATTACTAACACTGCAGCTTCAGAATGAATCTAAGATGGATGCTGTCCTTGCGTTTAGATAAGAGGAGGGAGGGTCTGGGAGGGAGTGTATGCTGATTGGCTGGAATGTGTCTGCTGACTGTGAGGTACAGGGTCAAAGTTTGCTCAATGATGAAGAATACGGGCGAACGCGAACATCGCATATGTTCGCCGGGAACTGTTCGCCGGCGAATAGTTTGGGACATCTCTACGAAAGATAAGGTAGACAGTAGTGTTGAGCTAACCCGACCTTTAAAGTTCAGGTTCGTACCGGACTTTAGGATTTTTTGTACCCGACTCGAACTTTTCAGTAAAAGTTTGGGTTCGAGTTAGTTGTTCGGACGTTTAATAAAGCTTGTTGAAAGGCTGCAGGGCAGCCAATCAACAAACGTTTAATATGTGTGCCCTTAGAAGCCATCACAGCCATGACTACTAATGACATGGCTGGGATTGGCCAGTGCAGCAAGTGACCCAGCCTCTATATAATCTGGAGTCACGTAGTGCCGCACGTGACGCAAGCTCTTTCTAGTGTAGGGATAGGATGCTGGTGCTGTGAGGGAGAGATTAGGAAATAATCTGATATCAGAGCTTGGTGTTCAGTCTGCGATCTACATAGATCTTTTTTTGTGGGTGCAATGCAACAATTTTGTACCTGAGCCCAGTGACAGTGTTTTTGAGTTCAGGGACCCAGGGGGTGACATATTCAAATTTTTTTCTGTAAAGTACCCCTGTGCTGCATATGTGACAGTGTAATCAATTCAGTAAACCCATCTGTTCGATTCTGGGGGGACAAATACATTTTTTTTGCTAAAAAGTATGTTTGCGGCCTGCACTGCATTTCTGATAGTGACATATAATCAGTTAATACAGCTGGGATATTGGGGGTGAAAAATATTACTTTTTTTGCCATAAAGTACCTTTGCGGTCTGTACTCCATTTCTGAGAGTGAAATACAATCAGTAAATACAACTGGGACATTGTGGGTGAAAAAAAATCACTTTTGCTTGCCCTAAAGTACCTTTGTGGCCCGCACTCCATTTCTAAGAGTGAAATATAATCAGTAAATACAACTAGGACATTGTGGGTAAGAAAAAACACTTTTGTTTGCCCTAAAGTACCTTTGCGGCCTGCACTCCATTTCTAAGAGTGAAATATAATCAGTAAATACAACTGGGATATTGTGGGTAAAAAAAAGCACTTTTGTTTACCATAAAGTACCTTTGCGGCCTGCACTCCATTTCTGACAGTAAAATATAATCAGTAAATCCAACTGGGACATTGTGGGGGGAAAAAAATCCCTTTTTTTTGCCATAAAGTACCTTTGCGACCTGCACTCCATTTCTGAGAGTGAAATATAATCAGTAAATACAACTGGGACATTGTGGGTGAAAAAAAAATCACTTTTTTACCAAAAAGTACCTTTGCGGCCTGCACTCCATTTCTGAGAGTGAAATATAATCAGTAAATACAACTAGAACATTGTGGGTGAAAAACAAATCAATTTTTTTGTCATAAAGTACTTTGTGCCCTGCACTCCATTTCTGAGTGAAAAAAGATCAGAAAATCCAGATCTTAGATTGTGGGTGGACATTTGCACGGTTATCAGGCCAGTCATTCACAAGTGGCTTGGAGTGGGTGCTCCTGCTGCACTGCATACCTGACAGGAAAATATATTCTGTAAATTTGGCGGCGTTTAGATTGTTGGGTAATCTGTACCCCTTTTATTCTTTAAAACTACCCCTGCACTGCATACCTGACTGGGAAATATATTCTGTAAATTCAGCAGCATTTAGATTGCTGGGTGATCTGTACCCTTTTTTCTTTCAAACTACCTCTGCACAGCATACCTGACTGGGAAATATATTCAGTAAATTCAGAGGCGTTTAGATTGCTGGGTGATCTGTACCCCTTTTTTCTTTCAAACTACCCCTGCTCTGCATACCTGACTGGGAAATATATTCTGTAAATTTGGCGGCGTTTAGATTGTTGGGTGATCTGTAACCCTTTTTTCTTTCAAACTACCCCTGCACTGCATTCCTGACTGGGAAATATATTCTGTAAATTCGGCGGCATTCAGATTGCTGGGTTATCTGTACCGCTTTTTTCTTTCAAACTACCCCTGCACTGCATACCTGACTGGGAAATATATTCTGTCAATTCGGCGGCGTTTAGATTATTGGGTGATCTGTACCCCTTTTTTCTTTCAAACTACCCGTGCACCGCATACCTGACTGGGAAATACATTTTATAAATCTGTCTGTTAGTTTGGTGGGTGAACACAATTAATGAGGAGAGCGTCAAATAAGGGACGTGGCTCTGGTCGTGGTGCTGGTGGTAAAGCTCCTGTTGCAGGAAGAGGATGTGGTCGATCTGTGCCAGCTACATGCACAAATGAAACACCTACCTCGGTGGTGAATAGTGAGGCCAGAACAAGTACAGGCAATAGTAGATTGGGTGGCTGACAGTGCCTCCAGTTCCTTCACATTGTCTTCCACCCGGTCCCCTGCTGAAAGCTCAGAGTTTGCACCTCCAGCCCATGGGCATCTGTCTTTTACCTCACCCCCTTGCAAATCAGCCAAGCAGTCTGAGTCCCAAGTCATGCAGTAGTCTCTTATGCTTTTTGATGACTCTGCTGGCAGGGTTTCCGTTGGCCATCCACCTAGCCCTGCTCAAGAAGTGGAATACATTGAGTGCACTGATGCCCAACCACTTATGTTTCAAGATGTGGACATGAGAGGACCACCGCAGCACATCTCTAATGATGACAAAACACAGGTGCTAACTGCTGCGCCTTTGAGTGTGCAGACCTGCAAGGAGGGCAGGGGTGAAGAGTGGGTGGAAGATGATGTGTAGGATGATGAGGTCCCCACATGGAATCAAGGTCATGCTAGTGATGTGTGCAGTTCGGAGGAAGAGATGGTAGTCTCAAAAAGCCACCAGCACAGCAAAAGAGGGAGCAGGGTGCAAAAGCAGAGCGGCCGTCCCCTAGACAGTACGCTTGCTACTGCCCACCGCACCCAGGTTCCGAGCACAGCAAAGCCAGCTCCAAGGAGTTCCCTGGCATGGCAGTTCTTCAGAAAATGTTCTGATGACAAGACACGAGTGGTTTGGACGCTGTGCAATCAGAGCCTGCAGCGAGGCATAAACGTTCTAAAACCTGAGCACAACCTGCATGACCAGGCATCTAAATGCAAAGCATGAGCTGCAGTGGAGTAAACACCTCAAAAACCTAGAAAGGTCTCAGGCTCCTCCTGCTCCTTCTTCTGCTGCAGTGTTGGCCTCTTTCTCCCCCTCTGGAGTGACAGTGGCACCTGCCACCCAGCAAAAAGAGGATGTGGCAGCAACGCCACCATGTCCGTTCCGGTCACCAAGCATCTCCACAATGTCCCATGGAAGCGTTCAGCTGTCCATCTTCCAAACACTGGAGAGAAAGAGGGAGTACCCCCTACCCACCCGCGATCCCTGGCCCATAATGCCAGCATTTCAAAATTCATGGCCTTTGAAATGCTGTCATTCCGTCTGGTGGAGACAGACACTTTTAAAAACCTTATGGCGGTGGCTGTCCCACAGTACGTGGTTCCCAGCCGCCACTACTTTTCCAGGCAAGCCATCCCTTCCCTGCACAACCAAGTGGCAGACAAAATCAGGTGTGCACTGCGCAACGCCATCTGTGGCAAGGTCCACATAACCACTGATACGTGGACCAGTAAACATTGGCAGGGACGTTATTCCTTCCTAACAGCACGCTGGGCTGGGCCTGAGGCGGATAGCAGTTTGTCGCATGTCCTTCCACCATCGAGGATTGCAGGGCATTTCTCTTTGCCTCCTGTTGCCTCCTCTCCCTACTCCGATTTCTCCTGTACCACCTCCTCATCCGCGTAACACCTTCACCATCAACTTTAGCACAGCCTGTGGGAAACGTCAGCAGGCTGTTTTGAAACTCATCTGTTTGGGGGAAAAACCCCACACCGTGCAGGAGCTGTGGACGGGCATGGAACAACAGACCGATGAGTTGTTGGTGCCACTGAGCCTCAAGCCCGGCCTGGTGGTGTGCGATAATGGGCGAAATCTAGTAGCAGCTCTTGGTCTAGCCGGTTTCACGCACATCCCTTGCCTGACGCATGTGCCTGAATTTGGTGGTGCAAAAATTCCTGAAAAACTATCCCGATATGTCAGAGCTGCTGCAGAAAGTGCAGGCCCTCTGTGTGTACTTTCAGCGTTCTCACCCTGCTTCTGCTTGCCTGTCTGAGCTGCAGCGTAACTTCATATGCGATGTGCCCACAAGGTGGAACTCCACCTTGCACATGCTGTGCGAGCAGCAGCAGGCGATAGTGGAGTTTCAGCTGCAGCATGCACTGATGAGTCGCTCTGCCGAATGGCACCACTTCGCCACCAATAAGTGGGCCTCCGTGCGAGACCTGTGTGCCATGTTGCGCTGTTTCAAGTACTCCACCAACATGGCCAGTGCTGATAATGCCGTTATCAAAGTTACTATCCAACTTCTATGTCTCCTTGAAAAACCGCTTTGGGCAATGAGGGAAGAAAATGTGGCACAGGAGGAAGAGGAGGAGGAAGAGGGATCATTTCCGCAGTTATCAGGGCAATCATTCACAAGTGACACGAGCATAGGCCAGGTACACAATTGTCCTGCCAGGGCACAGTTCTGGAGGATGAGGAGGAGGAGCCGTGTTCACAGCAGGGTGGCACCCAAAGCAGCTCACAGCCATCACTGCAGCATGGCTGGGGGGATATGGAGGACTCAATACACCTCTCACAGAGGACAGCTTGTCATTGCCTCTGGGAAGCCTGGCATGCAGTGCCTGCGCAACGACCGCAGAGTTGCCCACATTCTAACCAGTGCTGATTACTGGGTGGCCACCCTGCTGGATCCCCTTTTCAAGGACAACATGCCGTCATTAATTCCGTCTCTGGAGCATGACACGCTGCTGCTGGCATTCCCAACTGACAGCGGTGGCTCAGTGGAAGCACAAGGCAAAGGCAGAGGAGGAGGAAGAAGTCGCCAATGCAGCTGGAGCACCGCCAGCACCTCAGAAGGCAGGGTTAGCATGGCCGAAATGTGGAAAAGCTTTGTCAGCATGCCACAAGATCCAGCACCACCAGCTGATATGGAACGTCTTATCAGGAGGCAGCATTTCAGCAACATGGTGGAACAGTATTTGGTCACACGCCTACACATACTGACTGATGGGTCTTCCCCATTCAACTTCTGGGTCTCCAAATTGGACACATGGCCTGAGCATACCTTTTACGCCTTGTAGGTGCTTGACTGCCTTGCAGCCAGTTTATTGTCTGAACGTGTGTTTAGCACTTTAAAACAAAACAAAAAACTGTGTTGGGTACCTTCTCCACCACCGCTTCCACCTACACCGCCACGTCCACCGCCTCCTCAACCGCCTACTCTATATGGACCTCCTCCTCCTATTTCAAGATTATTATTTTTAAGTATTTTATGTTATTTAAAGTTATTTCCCTATCCACATTTGTTTGCAGGGCAATTGTCCTGCTCGTACCCCCATTTTGCTGCATTTTGCAGCCCTCTAGCCCTTTCCATGACTTTTTTAGAGCCATTTTAGTGCCCCAAAGTTAGACTTCAATGGCGGTTCAGGTTTGGGGTCAAGTTCGGGTCCCGAACTCAAACTTTGCGACAAAGTTCGGCCGGACCCGGCGAACCCGAGCTTCCAGGTGTCCGCTCAACTCTACTCCCCACCCATTGTTCTAGTATACTCATATCAATCACTAAAGAAAATATAATAAATTGTTGGGAATGTGTACGTCCAACCTATTCATACATCAAACAAATATAATCTAGGATGTTAAAACTAAAAACAACAAGGTTTTATTAGTCATCTACATTAAAAATACACAGAATGGTGTATGACCAAAAACGTCATGTGTAATAGGATGACTATGAGGTCAAATAAACAAAATGTGTAGTTCACTGTGACTGCATAGGTTTAGCACTTTTTGTGCACTGCACATCTATTATTTGACTACCATTTAGATGAACACAGTTCTCTAATTTAAGTAGACTCAGATGCCAGAGGTTGAAACACAAGTAGTATATGAGTCACTTTGGGCAATGTGTGGTATGTGCTGTGCCACTATATCATAAATGCTCAGTGAAATCCAACCTCTGAATAGAAACAAAGTATCCAATGCCAGGCTCAGTGAGAGCAACAATGTTTTAGCTTGATACAAAATAGTCACCCAGAGAATGGCCTTGCACTTTGCCATCCACTGCGAACCATTATTAATTGGTGCCTCAGTAAAGCCAGTGTAGTGAATGGCTGATGTGGCTCATAAACAGCCAACCTTCAGCAAAAACTGGCAAAAGTGCATACAATCAAAAGCTCGATGCGTTTCTGTGCACTCTATTAGCACACTTTCTCAGGAGCAATTTCTTTTTCTTAGCACCGGAAACTAAAACCTGCCTAAGCTGCACTTCTCTGCTTTGAGAGTCGGCATGCTAGCGTGGCTGTGAAGGAAGCCACGGCACTGTGAGGACCGCAAAGGCCGCCTGTATACTGCGATTTAAAGGGCAGACACCCCGCCCCACCACGCAGGCATGCCTCCACTCATCATCAGCACATTTTCAGGTTTGTTTTGGATGAATCTAGTAAAACATTGAGTAGGTCAATTTTACTGCACAGGGCAGGAAAAAGCACTAGGTAGGACGAAGAAGGATGCTCATATGACCTTGAAAGGAAGTAGGGGGCTTACTCTGATTGGCAACCAGGTCGAAAGATAGCTTGAATGAGCCAATCAGTGCAGCAGGCAGGGAAGTGCCCTAGCAGAATAAGCAGAATGCCATTCTGTGCTCGGCTGTGAATGAGGGTGGTTGGGTGTGGTGATGTCTGACAGCAAAATTATCTTAGGGAGTAAGGGGGAGTGCAAAATCAATCAAGCTTATTGCCAAGCACAGTAAAGGTAAAGGCTGCGATTCCAAAGTAGAATTGTGTGTTGTGTAGAATATGAAAATGCAGCGCAGACGAGCAGGGAAAGAGAAGACAGGAGCTGTGGTTGGTTGTGCCCGCTATTAGAAATGCAGACCACAAAAGCAACTCCCTGCAAGCAAATACTTTCACCCCCCCCTACGGTCCCCCCATTTTCAAAAAAATCCTTTTTCGTGAGGTTCAGTTTAACTAAGTTGCATATGTATTTGATTATTGCAGCAGTACCCAAGGTGTCGCAGTAATCTACCTGTGTGTATTAAGGTAAAATTGAGCGTCCAGCCTCAATTGGCCATTTACATATATTCAGTTTCCACATGGTTGCAATTATTATTCTTTTTTTGGAGGGGGTTAAATTTAATTAAGCTGCATATATATAGTGGATATAAAAAGTATACACGCCCCTGTTAAATTGTCAGGTTTCTGTGCTGTAAAAAATGAGACAAAGAAAAATCATTTCAGAACTATTTACACCTTTAGTGTGACCTATAAACTGAACAACTCAATTAGAAAACAAGCTTAAATCTTTTATGTAAAATAGTAACATATTACATAAGGCTGAAAAAAGACATTTGTCCATCCAGTCCGGCCTTTCATCCTGCAAGTTGATCCAGTAAAGACTAAAACCCTTGTGAAGTAGAAGCCAATTTTCCCCACTTAAGGGGAATAAAAAATTCCTTCCCGACTCCAATCAGGCAATTAGAATAACTCCCTGGATCAACGACTCATCTCTAGTAGTTTTAACCTGTAATATTATTATACTCCAGAAATACATCCAGGCCCCTCTTGAATTCCTTCATTGTACTCACCATCACCACCTCCTCAGGCAGAGAGTTCCATAGTCTCACTGCTCTTACCGCAAAGAATCCTCTTCTATGTCTGTGTACAAACCTTCTTTCCTCCAGAGGCAGAGGATCTCCCCTGGTCACAGTCACAGTCCTGGGGATAAATAGATGATGGGGTAGCTCTCTGTACTGACCCCTGATATATTTATACATAGTAATTAGATCTCTCCTCAGTTGTCTTTTTTCTAAAGTGAATAACCCTAATTATGATAATCTTTCAGGGTACTGTAGTTGCCCCATTCTAGTTATTACTTTAGTTGCCCTCCTCTGAACCCTCTCCAGCTCTGCTATGTCTGCCTTGTTCACAGGAGCCCAGAACTGTACACAGTACTCCATGTGTGGTCTGACTAGCGATTTGTAAAGTGGTAGGACTCTGTTCTCATCATGGGCGTCTATGCCCCTTTTGATGCAACCCATTATGTTATTGGCCTTGGCGGCAACTGCCTGACACTGGTTTTTGCAGCTTAGTTTGCTGTTTTTGAAAATTCCTTTTCCATGTCAGAGTGACCAAGTGTTTTACCATTTAGTATGTACGGGCGACTTACATTATTCCTTCCCATGTGCATAACTTTACATTTGTTAGTGTTAAACCTCATCTGCCACTTATCTGCCCAAGCCTCCAATCTATCCGCATCCCTCTGTAGCAGTATATTGTCCTCTTCAAAGTTAATTACTTTACACAGTTTAGTGTCATCTGCAAAAATGTATATTTTACTATGCAAGCCTTCTACAAGATCATTAATAAATATATTGAAAAGAATAGGGCCCAATACTGACCCCTGAGGTACCCCACTAGTGACAGTGACCCAATCTAAGTGTGTACCGTTAATAGCCACCCTCTGTTTTCTATCACTCAGCCAGTTACTTAACCACTTACAGACATTTTCTCCCAGTCCGAGCATTCTCATTTTATATACTAACCTTTTATGTGGTACAGTGTGGAAGAAGGAAGAAAAAATATTAAAATAAAATAATTTGGTTGAATAAGTGTGCACACCCTTAAACTAATACTTTGTTAAGGCATTTTTGATTTTATTACAGCATTCAGTCCTTTTGGGTATGAGTCTATCAGCATGGCACATTTTGACTTGCCAAGATTTGCCCACTCTTCTTTGCAAAAACTCTCCAAATCTGTCAGATTGCTAGGGCATCTCCTGTCACAGCCCTCTTCAGATCACCCTACAGATTTTCAATTGGATTCAGGTCTGGGTTCTGGCTGGGCCATTCTAAAACTTCTTCTGGTAAAGCCATTCTTTTGTTCATTTGGATGTATTCTTTGGTTCGTTGTCATGCTGAAAGATGAAGTTCCTCTTCATGTTCAGCTTTCTAGCAGAAGCCTGAAGGTTTTGTGCAAATGTTGACTGATATTTGGAACTGTTCATAATTCCCTCCATCTTAACTAAGGCCCCAGTTCCAGCTGAAGAAAAAAAGCCCCAAAGTATGATGCTGCCACCACCATGCTTCACTGTGGATATGGTGTTCTTTTGGTGATGTGCAGTGTTGTTTTTGCACCAAACATATCTTTTGGAATTATGGCCAAAAAGTTCCACCTTGGTTTCATCAGACCATAACACCCTTTCCCACATGCTTTTGGGAGACTTTAGATCTGTTTTTGCAAAATGTAGCCTGGCTTGGATGTTTTTCTTTGTAAGAAAAGGCTTTCGTCTTGCCACTCTACCCCATAGCCCAGACATATGAAGAATACATGAGATTGTTGTCACATGTACCACACAGCCAGTACTTGTCAGATATTCCTTCAGCTCCTTTAATGTTGCTGTAGGCCTCTTGGTAGCCTCCCAGACAAGTTTTCTTCTCGTCTTTTCATCAATTTTGGAGGGACGTCCCGTTCTTGGTAATGTCACTGTTGTGCCATATTTTCTCCAGTTGATGATGACTGTCTTCACTGTGTTCCATTGTATATTTAATGCCTTGGAAATTCTTTTGTACCCTTCTCCTGATTGTTACCTTTTAACAATGAGATCCCTTTGATGCTTTGGAAGTAGAGTTAGGCAAACACCTGGAAGTTCGGGTTCAAGGGGTTCGGCGAAACTTCACAAAAAAGTTAAACTTAACCAGAACTTGACCCCGATCCCGAACCCCATTGAAGTCCATGGGGACCTGAACTATTGGGCACTTAAATGGCTGTAAAATAGCCCTGGAAAGGGCTAGAGGGCTGCAAAAGGCAGCAAAATGTAGGTAAATGCCCTGCAAACAAATGTGGATAGGGAAATGACTTACAATAACATGAAATACAGAAAAAATAATAAATAAACATTCTAAACCTGAGCACAAGTGAGTGACAGTGGCACCTGCCACCCAGCAAACAGGGGATGTGGCGGCAACGCCATCACATCTGGCACCATCACCAAGCATCTCCACCGAATCCCATGGAAATGTTCAGCTATCAGCTGTCTATCTCCCAAACACTGGAGAGAAATAGAAATAGAAAGAGGAAGTACCCCCTACCCACTCACGATCCCTGACTCTGAATGCCTTGATTTCAAAATTCCTGGTCCTTTGAAATGCTGTCATTCTGTCTGGTGGACAGTTTTATAAACCTTATGCCGGTGGCTATCCCACAGTACGTGGATCCCAGCCGGCACTACTTTTGCAGGTGAGCCCTCCCTTCCCTGCACAAGTGGCGGACAAAATAAGGTGTGTACTGCGCAACGCCATGTGTGGCAAGATCCGCATAACAACCGATGCATGGACCAGTAAGCACGGGCAGGGATGTTATATCTCTCTTAACAGCACACTGATTAAATACATTGAAGGCTGGGCCTGAGGCGCATAGCATTTTTGTGAATGTCCTTCCTTCCTCCTCCTCCTGCTTGGCTTCCTCCTCCTCCTCTACCACCCCCTCATCCGTTCATTGTAACACCTTCACCACCTAAAGCAGCACAGCCAGGGGGAAACAACAGCAGGCTGTTTTAAAACTTGTGTGTTTGTAGGACAAACCCCGCACCGCGAAGGAGCTGTGGACAGGCATGGAACAACAGACCGACCATTGGTTGGTGCCACTGAGCCTCCAGCCCGGAGTGTTGTTCTGCACTAATGGGCGAAATATACTAGCAGGTCTGGGCCTAGCCGGTTTGACGCAAATCCCCTGCCTGCCACATGTGCTGAATTTGGGGTGCAGAAATTCCTGAACACCAGACAGTGAAAAGCAATTCAGTTAATCCAACACACACAACACCCCCACCGCCCCTTTCACTCAAACCATTAACAGACTATTTACAAATTTACTTAAAAAACACATAAAAAAACTATAATGCAGCTAAACTAACTATATAAACAAACAAAACTATATACACGCCTTATCCTTAACTTAAGGCCAGTGACATCCAAGTGGCTCGGAGGGTGGGTTCCTGCACCAATATAGGCCCTGGCCTGGAACACAATTGTCCAGCCAGGGCACAGTTCTGGAGGACGAGGAGGAGGAGTAGGAGGAACCGTGTTCTCAGCAGGGTGGCAACCAAGACAGTCACAGGCAGCTGGGTCACCACTAGAGATGGCCCGAACTATTCGCCGGCGAACAGTTCCCGGCAAACATAACTTGTTCGCGTTCGCCGGAGCCGGCGAACATATGCGATGTTCGGTCCGCCCCCTATACATCATCATTGAGCAAACTTTGACCCTGTACCTCACAGTCAGCAGACACATTCCAGCCAATCAGCAGCATACCCTCCCTCCCAGACCCTCCCACCTCCTGGACAGCATCCATTTTAGATTCATTCGGAAGCTGTAGTGAGAGGAGGGACAGTGTAGCTGCTGCTGATTTAATTGGGAAATCGATAGCTAGGCTAGTGTATTCAGTGTCCACTCCAGTCCTGAAAGACTCATCTGATCTCTGCTGTAAGGACAGCGTCCTGATAGCACCCCAAAAAGCACTTTTTAGGGCTGCTACCTTAGTCTGCTTTTTTTTTTTTCTCCATATTGCAGTTGCCTGGCCTGCCCGTGTGTGAGGAGCTGCAGGCCCACAGAGTGTAGTGTGCCCACTGCCAGTGCCCACCACTCATACCGGGTGGCACAGGACTTTGCTTAAAAAAAGGCATTGGATTTTTACACTTAAATCTAATTTCAGTTGCCTGCCTGTTGCCAGTGTGTGTCAGGTCCACTTCCACTGACTGTAGTGTGCCCACTGCCAGTGCCCACCACTCATACCGGGTGGCACAGTAGCTTGCCGATAAATAAGGCATTTCATTTTTACACTTTAGTCTAATTTCAGTTGCTTGCCTGCTGCATGTGTGTGTCAGGCCGACGTTCACAGACTGTAGTGTGCCCTCTGCTAGTGCCCAACACTCATACCGGGTGGCACAGTACCTAGCATGCGTAGTACCACTTATCTAAAAAAAAATGACAGGCAGAGGCAGGCCACCCCGCAGGGGCCGTCATGGTAGTGGTGCTGTGATTTCCACTGGCCCTGGAATAATGCCCAGTGTTCAGAGGCCCTGTACCCTGAACCCAAAAAATTCTGAGGACATAGTTGACTAGCTTAGACAGGACACTCAATCTTCAACAGCTTCAACTAAGAACCTTGACGCACCCTCCTCCTCCAGCTAAGCTTCAGTCACCTGCTCTCAAGTTACCACACTCACGCCCGCCGCCACCACTACCACTACCACAACAGCCACCACAGCCGCTTCACTTGATCCATCAGAGGAGTTATTTACACATCAGTTAGATGCAATTAGTGATGCGCAACCATTATTGCCAGATGATGTAGATTACAGGGATATGTCTCAGTCATGCAGGATTACACACATGGACGTACAGTGTGATGATGATGATGTTGTACCCGCTGCTGCTTCCTTTGCTGAGGTTTCAGATACAAGTGAAGTGGTTGATGATGACGATGTGTCCACGGATGCCACGCGGGTGCCTGCTCGAAGAGATGAAGAGGGGGAAAGTTCAGAAGTGGACACAGAGAGAAGGAGGAGACGAGTTCTTGCCACGTTACTGGACGCTCATGCTCAATGCCTGTAGGCTTATGCGTCCTTTTGAGGAGGTGACAAACCTAGTCAGTCGCACCGAAGGCACCATCGGTGACCTCATCCCATTTGTTTTCTTCCTGGAGCGTGCCCTGCGAAGAGTGCTGGATCAGGCTGTAGATGAGCGTGAAGAGGAAGAGTTATGGTCACCATCACCACCAGAAACAGCCTTGTCATCATCGCTTGCCGGACCTGCGGCAACGCTGGAAGAGGAGTATGAGGAAGAGGAGTCAGAGGATGAATGTGGCATTAAGGAGGAAGACCAACCACAGCAGGCACCCCAGGGTGCTTGTTGTTGTCACCTCTCTGGGACCCATGGTGTTGTACGTGGCTGGGGGGAAGAACAAACCATCAATTACATCAGTGAGGACGAGGAACGGTATATGAGTAGCTCTGAATCCAACCTTGTGCAAATGGGGTCTTTCATGTTGTCATGTCTGTTGACGGACCCTCGTATAAAAAGGATGAAGGAGAACAACCTGTACTGGGTGGCAACGCTACTAGACCCCCGGTATAAGCAGAAAGTGCCAGAAATGTTACTAAATTACCGAAAGTCGTAAAGGATGCAGCAGTTCAAAACCAAACTAAAAAATATGCTTTACACAGCTTATAAGGGCGATGTCACAGCACAACGGGAATCTAACTGGGGAAGAGGTGAATGTAATCCTCCTCCTACCACGGCAGCATGGACGATTTACAGATGTGTTGTTGATGGAGGACATGCAGAGCTTTTTCAGTCCTGCACATCGCCACAGCCCTTCGGGATCCAGCCTTAGAGAATGACTCGACTGACAGGTAGCAGACTACCTCGCCTTAACAGCAGGTATCGACACTCTGAGGAGCGATTAACCCCTTCACTACTGGGTTTGCAGGCTTGACCTGTGGCCTGAGCTATCCCAGTTTGCGATAAAACTTCTGGCCTGCCCTGCTTCAAGTGTCCTGTCAGAAAGTACCTTCAGTGCAGCAGGAGGCATTGTCACTGACAATAGAAATCGTCTCGGTCAAAAAAGTGTTGATTACCTCACCTTCATAAAGATGAATGAGGCATGGATCCCGAAGGGACTGAAAGTGGGGGATACGTTTGACTAACAGAAGGCCTGATGACATGCCTTGGCCTCAAAATGGTCCCCACGCTGCTGTATTTAATGTCTGCATACCGGATGACTTTCGTGAATTCTACGCCACCAACTAGGGTTCAAGCCGCAATGTTTTAGTCACTTTTCTGCCTTGAAAACATAAATTTTTCCAGCCGCTGCTACAACAGCGGCTGCAACAATGCCATTATTTTTCAAGCATGTGTACATGCCTAATTTTTCTGTCCTATGGTGCAGCATTGTGGTTTCAAAAACAAAACAAAAAAAAAAAAAGGCACATACAAGTGTCAATTCCCCTTCGCGATCGTTACCTTGTTGTGGTGAAGGGGCTTGCGAAACACAATGAAGCGATCATTACCTCTATGATTGTGTTGGCAATATTGCCACACCCCAGATGATAAGGCATTACTTCATTATGGTCAGACCAAAAGCGATCGGCTGGATAATATTTCATAGAAAACACATTCATTTACTTTTTTTTTTTTTAAGTTGTATGGGTTTTTAATACATAAAATAAAAAATCATAATCAAGTCTCTTAATAGTTTATTAGAAATAATGCAGACAATTAAAAAAAATCCCCATCAATTCCAATACAAAGCAAGTACAGAGCTCAGAACTAAATTATTTCATGATATCGTAATGGTTCGTTAATTCGACAATGGTTAATCAATTCGACACGTCCCCGGATAGGGTACGTAACAGGGATTAAACTGATAGGAATAGTACTAGTTAAGACACCACTCATATAGGGTGTCACAGCACATTGCTCTGTGCACGTGCAGTGCCCCAATTTGGGAGTAAGAGGACCGACCAAGCTGCTTTTTCCATCTCCCTGTTCCTAAAATCAATTCAGTTTGGTGTATGAGAGTTTGCTCTGTCTCTGTGAAGGCAGTCGAAGGTACCAGGCCTTATTTTTTTTTCACAAAAGGCAATCCCTGATATGGGATGTAACAGGGATTAAACTGATAGGAATAGTACTAGTTAAGACACCACTCACATCGGGTGTGAGAGTAAATTGCACGGCGCAGACGCAGTGACCGTGGATTAAAACAAAGGGGAGGGAGCTAGCGTTTTTTTAACCATTTCCCCGTTCGAAAAATCAATTCAATTCACCTTTCGGGGACCCTTGGTGTTGTACGTGGCTGGGTGGAGGAAGAAACCTTCAATGACATCACCAGGACATGTCTAGCTTGGTATCCAGCCTTGTGCAAATGGGGAGTTTGCGGTTGTGCAAATGGACTGTTTGTGGTTGTTTGCGGTGCATTAAAAGGGGAGTTTGGTCTTTCAATGTCTGTGAAGCGGGCGTAACCCTTACACTACCTGATCAATACAAT
The DNA here is from genome assembly GCA_033119425.1 of Bufotes viridis. Classification (NCBI taxonomy): domain Eukaryota; kingdom Metazoa; phylum Chordata; class Amphibia; order Anura; family Bufonidae; genus Bufotes; species Bufotes viridis. The sequence goes on along the minus strand of CM065590.1, from coordinate 370,169,257 downwards.
ATCTTACCTGATCGTATACATACACTGGATGTTTTAAAGCATGTTATTCCAAACAATTTAGGAATGTTAGTTGATTTATGCCCTTTATGGATTAAAATCCGACTCTGCGTCCACTACGTAATTTTCCATGGGAGTTTTGCCATGGATCCCCCTCCGGCATGCCACAGTCCAGGCGTTAGTCCCCTTGAAACAACTTTTCCATCAGTATTGTGGCCAGAAAGAGTCCCCAAGGGTGCCTATTCGCCTGCCTATTGAAGTCTATGGCGGTTTGCCCGGTTCACCCGTTCGCGAACATTTGTGGAAGTTCGTGTTCGCCGTTCGCGAACTGAAAATTTTATGTTTGGGACATCACTAGTCACCACTAGCACCTCAGAAGGCTGGGTTAGCATTGGCAAAATGTGGGAAAGCGTTGTCATCGCGCCAAAACAACCTGCACCATCAGCAGATCTAGAACGTCTTAGCAGGAGGCAGCATTTCAGCAACATTGTGGAAGAGTACACATACTGATTGATGGGTTTGCCCAGGGGCATAGCTACAGGGGAAGCTACTGCTTTGGGGCCCTGACCTAGAAGGGGCCCACCCAGGAGGAATTGGACTAAAAGACTTTGTCAGGGCCCCCTCAACAGTATTTTGTAATGAAATTATATACAGTGGCAATACAGACAGTGTAGAAAGTAGATAGAACAGCTGCTGGGCCTGGTCTGAGAGAGCGATCTTTAGTAGCCCCAGCAATGGCGGCATCAAAAGAAGGGGTTGCGCAAAAGTTACTGTGTTCTACGCCACTGGGTCTGCCCCGCTCAACTTCTGGGTCTTCAAAATGGGCACATGTCCTGAGTTTGCCCTTTACGCCTTGGAGGTGCTGGCCTACTCTGCAGCCACTGTATTGTCTGAACGTGCGTTTAGCATGGCTGGGGGCATTTTTACAGACAAGCGCAGCCGCCTGTCTGCAGCCAATGTGGGCAAGCTTTCATTTATTAAAAAGAACCAGGGACTCTTTTGTATCTTATGCAGAATAGACATGTATACTGGTCTCACCAAACCATTGTTATACTACACTTTATTTTATGTTTTATATTTTCCCAACAAACATGTTGTTGGCGACTACCTTTGGCTTCACAGCCCAAAAAGGCTTTTTGTCATGCAAGAATGTAACCGCCAATTGTAAGTTCCCTGACAGTTAGGCAGTGCAGGGGTTTGCACCTGGCAAAAATGGTAATATTTCACCCAACAATTTAAAAGACGATTATTCACATTTTCGGTCGCTGTCACCTATGCATCGCAGGGCTTTGTACCCGGCAAAAATGGTAATGTTGCACCCAACAATTTAAAAGAGGATTATTCACATTTTCGGTCACTGTCACCTATGCAGTGCAGGGTTACTTGACAGCAAATAATATGTCAACCCCTGAACTCCCAGACAGATTAACTATTTTATTGTCCCCGGCACATATGCAGCACAGGCCGCAAAGGTAATTCCTGGCCTAAAACAATTATAATTTTATCCCCGCCCATGGAAAACATGGATTTCAGTGGTATATTTTGGGGTGTAGGACGCCATTTTCAACAGCATCTTCCACCCAGTCTTCGCCCCTGCCCTCTTTGTCAGTCTGTACACCACAGAAAGCCGCAGCGATTTTCAACTGTGATTCGTCATCATTAGAGACGTGCTGCCGTGGTCTTCCACTGTCCTCATCCTCAAACCTAAGCGGTTGGGCATCCGTGCACTCAATCTCTTCCACTTCTGGGCCAGGACTATGGTTATGGCCCTGGGAAACCCTGCCAGAAAGGCCATTAAGAAGCATAAGAGACTGGTGCATTCAACTGCCAATAGTCAACAATTAAGTTCACTATATAGTAAGGCAGTGCCCGTGTCATAAACAGAATAAATTTCTTTAGGTCACACAACAGTGTAACGGAACAATTCAATACAATTACTTCACTATCACCAAAAATTTGATTTTTCAAACCAACAATGTGAAAACAGAAGTTAACGGTATTATTTGACTGTCACAAATGCAGGGTACAATGCAAATGTGCTCTCTACCACAAAACCAGTGTGTTTGCAACCAACTATGTAGATGCCAGTTCAAAAGGTTACTTTAAATGACTGGAATACAGGGTAGGCCTCAGATCTGCTATGTATTACAAAACCAGTGTTTATTGCAACAAACTACAGAAATGCAGTTTTAAATTTTAAAATATGTTTTAAAATATGTTTTTGTGCGTTGTATGCCAAACTGATCTGTGGAACAAAAATACGGGTTTATTTCCCACAAAATACACTTATGCAGAATTTCACTGCTGAGATTTAAACGTAGGTATTTGTGCGGTTTATTGAAAACTGCTCTATGGACCAGGAATACCGCTTTTTTTCCCAAAAAGACACTGATGCACTATTTCCCTGCAGAAATGTAAAATATGTATTTGTACGCTGTATGCACAACTGTTTGGTGAACCAAGAAGACGGCTTTTTCCCCCAGAATTCACAAATGCACTATTTAACAGCTGGGAATTAAACGTAGGTATTTGTACGGTGTTTGCACAACTGCTTTGTGAAACAAGACCACGGCTTTTTTCCCCATAGTTCACAAATGCACTATTTAACGTCTGAAAATTAAATGTAGGTATTTGTACGCTGTATGCACAACTACTTCGAGAACCAAGAACATGGCTTTTTTTCCATAATACACAGTAATGCACTATGTCAGTGCTGAAATTTAAAATAGGTATTTGTACGCTGTATGCACAACTGCTTTGTGAACCAAGAACACAGCTTTTTTTCCCTAAAACACACTAACGCACTATGTCAGTGCTGAAATTTAAAATAGGTATTTGTATGCTGTATGCACAACTGCTTTGTGGACCAAGTACACAGCTTTTTCAACAAAAATTCACAAATGCACTATTAAACGGCTGGAAATTAAACGTATGTATTTGTACTCTGTATGCACAACTGCTTTGTGTAACAATAAACACACTAATGCCCTATTTGAGTGCTGAAATTTAAAATAGGTATTTGTACGCTTAATGCACAACTGCTTTGTGGACAAGGAATACCGCCTTTTTCCCACAAAAATACACTGATGCACTATTTCACTGCAGAAATGTAAAATAGGTATTTGGGTGGTGTATTTAAAACTGCTTTGTGGAACTGGAATACCGCTTTTTTTTTTCCAAAAAATACATTGATGCACTATTTCACTGCAGAAATGTAAAATAGGTATTTGGGCGGTGTATTTTAAACTGCTTTGTGGACCAGAAATACCTCTTTTTTTTTTCCAAAAAATACACTGATGCACTATTTAACTGCATAAATGTAAAACAGGTATTTGAGCAGTGTATTTAAAACTGCTTTGTGGACCAGGAATATTGCTTTTTTCCCGAAAAAATACACTGATGCACTATTTAACTGCAGAAATGTAAAATAGGTATTTGGGCGGTGTATTTAACCACTTCCCGACCGCCTAACGCACAACTGCGTTCTCGCGGCGGTTCGGGCTGTTCTGGGGTGCCGCATATGTGCGTCATCTCGCGAGACGCGAGATTTCGCACATATTCGGCCGCGCATGTGCAAATCGCGCATTGCACAAGGCTTACATAAAGTGGGTCATCAGCCTGCCAGCCAATCGGCATCGCTGGCGGGCTGATGACTTTTAAAAAAACGAATCGCAAGCCATTTAACCCATCATATTTGTAAATATGATGGATTAAATGGCTTCTGTGCTCTCTCCTGGGTCCTTTTCGTCGGTTGGACCCAGGAGAGAGCACACCTCTACAGTGAGTACACCAAGCACCACACACTAGCCCCTGATCAGCCCCCCCATCACCCAAATTAACCCCTTGATTACCCCTCTCAGCACCTGTCAATCATCTAGTGAAAGGGAAAAAAGTGATCAGTGTAAACTGTCACTTTTTTTTTTTCACTAGGATTAACTGTTAGGTTTAGCTTAGTTTAGGCCCCTTTGGTAGGTAGTTAGCGTTAGCGCCAAGCCCACCGCACCGCAGTCACTGGTTCGCTGATTAGCGTAGCGCTAATCAGCGTTTGTACTTTTATAGTATCTGTAAGTGATCAGAACTGATCACGGTCAGATCTACAATAGTACTAGTGTCACTTTAGTTCGCCCTCCACCCCAAACGCAGTGATTGCCCGATCAGGCCTGATCGGTCGTCCACACCTGCGCTCACCCACGCCCACCCCGCCGCAGTGACAAAAATTTTTTTTTTTTTGTAATCACTGCACAATCCCATCACAAGCGCTGCGGCGATAAAAAAATCAGTTTTGATCTTTTTTATCAATCGCAGTGGCTTCTGTACTTCGCTACCCTCTCAATTGTAAGACAGGCTTGCTTTTTTTCTTGGGTAGTCTCAGGGAATTCCCCCTAAATTTAGTTGCCCAAATGTCAAAAAAGGGGTATTCCTCTGAAGAGGCCTACAGGATTAGAATACAGAATACGAACCTGTAGAGAGCAGTGGCAGTCTGACCCAAAGTTCGGACGAGGAGGTTGAGGTCCCTGATAGAACCAGGCGTACCCGGCCCCGTGTCGCTAGACCGCAGGTTACGCAGGATCCGTTTCAAGGGCAGCAGAGTGGGGCTGGCGCTGCCGGATTACGTGGTGAGGCATACACCAGCAGCGCAGCCCGTCCTGGACCTTCTACCAGCACTGCCGTACAACATGGTGAAGTGGCGAGCACCAGAAGGGCAGTTGAAGCTGGTACGGTGGCACATGCAGTAGTTTCCCCGTCGCAGCCACCGCGCAGACAGGCCCGTAGAGCCCCTAGAGTCCCTGAGGTGCTGGCAAACCCTGATTGGCTGTCCCCATCTTCAGCCGCACCATTAGTTCCCCCTTTCACCGCCCAGTCAGGAGTTCGGGTGGAAACAGCTCAGATCGGATCGGCACTGGGGTTTTTTGAGCTGTTTTTCACTGCGGAGCTCTCTGACTTAGTCGTGGCAGAAACAAATCTGTATGCCACTCAATTTATTGCCGACAACCCGGGAAGCTCCTATGCCCAGTCATTCCGGTGGAAACCAGTCCAAGTTTCCGAATTCGAACTTTTCTGGGCCTTCTCCTCAACATGGGCATTACAAAAAAGCATGAATTGTGGTCATATTGGTCCACGAACCAAATTCATCACATGCCCATGTACTCTGCTGCCATGTCCAGGACACGTTTTGAGACCATCCTGCATTTCCTGAACTTTAGCGACAACACCACCTCCCGTCCCAGAGGCCACCCAGCTTTTGACCGGCTCCATAAAATTCGGCCCCTCATAGACCATTTCAAACAGAAATTTGCAGATTTGTACACCCCTGCACAAAACATCTGCGTAGACGAGTCCCTTGTACATTTTACCGGGCGCCTTGGCTTCAAACAGTACATCCCAAGCAAGCACGCCCGGTATGGGGTCAAATTGTATAAGCTCTGTGAAAGGGCCACAGGCTATACGCACAAATTTCGGATCTATGAGGGAAAAGATCAGACCCTGGAGCCGGTCGGTTGCCCTGACTACCTGGGGAGCAGTGGGAAGATAGTCTGGGACTTGGTGTCACCCTTATTCGGCAAGTGGTACCATCTTTATGTGGACAACTTTTACACAAGTGTGGCCCTCTTCAAGCATTTGTTCCTAGAACAGATTGGCTGCTGTGGCACCTCGCGACCTAGTCGCCCGGGCTTCCCCCAGCGGCTCATTACCACCAGACCTGCAAGGGGGGAGAGGGCTGCATTGTGTAACGAAGAACTGCTCGCAGTGAAATGGAGAGACAAGCGTGACGTTTACATGCTCTCCTCCATTCACGCAGACACGACAGTCCAAATTGAACGGGCAACCAGTGTCGTTGAAAAGCCCCTCTCAGTCCACGACTATAACCTCCACATGGGAGGGGTGGACTTCAACGACCAGATGTTGGCCCCTTATTTGCTTTCCTGACGAACCAGACGCTGGTATAAGAAGGTGTCTGTATATTTAATCCAATTGGCTGCCTATAATAGTTATGTTCTCTACAGTAAGGCTGGGAGAACGGGATCCTTCCTTAAATTCCAGGAAGAGATCATTTCAGAACTCCTGTATCCAGGAGGTTCGTGGCCCCAACCACCAGTGTAGTTAGCCGTCTACACTAGCGACACTTCCCCAGTGTCTTTCCTGGTACCTCAACCCAACCGTCACCCCGAAAAAGATGTCGTGTCTGTGGCAGGAGTGGAATAAGGCGTGACACCCGTTATTTCTGTCCTGACTGTCCTGACCACCCTGCCCTATGCTTTGGAGAGTGTTTCCGGAAGTACCACACTCAGGTACACTTAGGGACATAGGGACAGTACTACACAGGTAGTTTTTTTTCACTCAGGCTCAAGGGTCTCTCAGGATACTAGGTTTTGAGAGACCCTAACACATAGGGAACGTTGCTGGTGTGCTACAGCAGAAGTGTGAAACGGTAGAAACCTCTCCTTTAACTTGGGATAACGTGTATAGTGTACTTCGCACCATCTCTGTGTGATTTACACTTTACACATTGTCCCATGGGAAAGGAGAGGTTTCTGCTAGGAAAATATAGAGTGAAATGGTTAAAAAAAAAAAATTAAACAGGTAGCAAGAAAAAAAAATCTTGAGTTAGTTCAGGTTTTTATGTTCATGTTTTATAAAAGTTTTACAATGTTCCGGTTTTATAAAGTTTGCAACGTTCAAGTTATGTGCCTGCTGCCTGATTTTTCTTCTTTTTTTTTTTTTTTTTTCCCCTAACCACCCTTTATTTTCCAGGAAGACCAACGGACCAACCGACGAAAACGCCGCAGCACTGATGTGAATTCTGAGAGAAGCATTGCGCTGCTGTCAGAATACACGTGAAGTCGGTGTATGCAGCGCTGCAAGACGAGATTTCTCTTCTGCAGGACAGGTAGGTTTGCCCAGGCATATGAGCTAAGGAGAGGTGTTGGAGTTCATATTCTTTGGCAAACACTTTGTATAAAAAAATCTGGCAAAGATGTCTTCCTCCACACCGATCGATTGATCAATGTGAATGGAGAAATCACGTTTGCCAGGACATAGGAGCTAAGTGGGTATGGATGTTTGGGTGGAGCCCCTATGTCCTGGCAATCGCCAGGCCCCTCTTTTTTTTTTCTTGCATATTTTTTGGCAGAGATTTTTTCATCCACATCGATCGATGCGAATGAGGAAATCTGTGCCGTTCATTTTTTCTTTCAGCCCAGAGGCTGAACGGAAAAAAAATCTCTTTACCTGTATGCTCCATATAAGGAGAATCGCAGAAACTCCTAATGCTGGCCATACATGTAATGATTGCGGAGACCCTCAAATGCCATGGCAGTGGAAAAACCTCACATGTGACCCCATTTCGGAAAGAAGACACCCCAAGGTATTCGCTGAGGGGCATATTGAGTCCATTAAAGATTATACTTTTTGTCAGAAGTTAGCGGAAAGGGAGACTTTGTGAGAAAAATTAAAAAAAAAACAAATTCTGCTAACTTGTGGCAAAAAAAAAAATCTTCTATGAACTCGCCATGCCCCTTACAGAATACCTTGGGGTGTCTTCTTTCTAAAATAGGGTCACATTTGGGGTATTTTTACTGCCCTGGCATTTTAGGGGCCCAGAAGCGTGAGAAGAAAAAGGCGTAAAAATGCCATCCTAAAAGGTACTCATTGGATTTAGGGCCCCTTTGCGCATCTTGGCTGCAAAAAAGTGTCACACATGTGGTATCGCCGTACTCAGGAGAAGTAGAGCAATGTGTTTTGGGGTGTATTTTTACATATACCCATGCTGGTGGGGGGAAATATCTCTGTAAATGGACAACTTTGTATAAAAGAATGGAAAAAGTTGTCATTTACAGAGATATTTTTTACACCCAGTATGGGTATATGTAAAAATACACCCCAAAACACATTGCCCTACTTCTCCCGAGTACGGTGATACCACATGTGTGCTACTTTTTTGCAGCCAAGATGAGCAAAGGGGCCCTAAATCCAATGAGTACCTTTAGGATTTCACAGGGCATTTTTACGCATTTGGATTCCAAACTACTTCTCTCGCTTTAGGGGCCCCTAAAATGCCAGGGCAGTAAAAAATACCACACAAGTGACCCCATTTTAGAAAGAAGACACCCCAAGGTATTCTGTGAGGGGTAGGGTGAGTTCATGTAAAAGTTTATTTTTTTGTCACAAGTTAGTGGAATATCAGACTTTGTAAAAAAAAAAAAAAAAAAATAAAACATTTCAATTTCCGCTAACTTGTGCCAAAAAATAAAAACTTCCATGAACTCACTATGCCCATCAGCGAATACCTTGGGGTGTCTATTTTCCGAAATGGGGTCACTTGTGGGGTATTTTTACTGCCCTGGCATTTTAGGGGCCCCTAAACGTCAAAAGCAGTTTGGAATCCAAATGCGTAAAAATGTCCTGTAAAATCCTAAAGGTACTCATTGGATTTAGGGCCCATTTGCGCATCTTGGATGCAAAAAAGTGGCACACATGGGGTATCGCCGTACTCAGGAGAAGTAGGGCAATGTGTTTTGGGGTGTATTTTTACATATACCCATGCAGGGTGTGAGAAATATCTCTGTAAATGACAACTTTTTAAAAAAATTTATACAAAGTTGTCATTTACAGAGATATTTTTCACACCCAGTAGGGGTATATGTAAAAAGACACCCCAAAACACATTGCCCTACTTCTCCCGAGTCATCCATTTTGGTGTTTCCACAGTTTCAATACAAATGAAATTATTATTATTATTTTATTTTTATTTTTTTCGGTGCCTAACAACCTGAAATTAAAATGGATTGTTTGAGGATTTGCATCATTTAATTTACAGAACATGCCCACAACTTTGAAGATGTTTGTTTGTGTTTTTATTGTGAAGGAAACAACAAATAGGACAACATAACAGAAAAAGTCATTGTGCATAATAAAGTCAATACTTTGTTGAGCCACCTTTTGAGGCAATCACAGCTCCAAGTCGCTTTGGATAAGTCTCTATGAGCTTGCCACATCTTACCACTTGGATTTTTGCCAATTTCCCCTATCAAAACTGCTCCAGCTCCTTCAATTTGATGGTTTGGGCTTGTGAGCAGCAATCTTTAATTCTGACCACAGATTTTTTATTGGATTGAGTAGGCCATTCCAACACATTTACATCTTTCCCCTTAAACCACTCAAGTGTTTCTTTAGCAGTGTGTTTGGGGTCATTGTCCTGCTGGAAGGTGAACTTCCGTCCTAGCCTCAAGTCGCTCACCGAGTGGTGCAGGTTTTGCTCAAGAATATCCCTGTATTTAGCACCATCCATTTTTCCCTCAACTCTGACCAGTTTCTCAGTCCCGGCTGCTGAAAAACATCCCCACAGCATGATGTTGCCATCGCCATGTTTTACTGTGGGGATGGTGTTCTTTGGGTGATGCAATATGTTAGGTTTGCACCAGACATAGCGTTTTCTTTGATGGCAGAACAGTTTAATTTTAGTCTCATCAGACCAGAGCACCTTCCTCCATACATTTTGGGAGTCTCCCACATGCCTTTTCACAAACTCACAATGTGACTTTTTGTTTTTAGCTGAAAGTAATGGGTTTCTTTTGCCCACTCTGCCGTAAAGCCCAACTCTATGGAGCGTACAGCTTATTGTCGTCCTATGTACAGATACTCCAGTCTCTGATGTGGAACGCTGCAGCTCCTCCAGGGTTACCTTAGGTCTCTGTGCTGCCTGTCTGATTAATGCCCTCCTTGCCGAATCTGTGAGTTTTGGTGGGCGGCCGTCTCTTGGCAGATTTGCTGTTGTGCCATGTTCTTTCCATTTGGTTATGATAGATTTGATGGTGCTCCTGGGGATAATCAAAGACTTGGATATTTTTTATAACCTAACCCTGACTTATACTTCTCAACAACATTGTCCCTTACTTGTTTTGAGAGTTCCTTGGTCTTCATGGCAGTGTTTGGTTAGTGATGACTCTTGCATTAGGTGTTGCAGCCTCTGGGGCCTTTAAAAAAAGGTGTGTATATGTAATGACAGATCATGTGACACTTAGATTGCACACAGGTGGAAATCATTTCACTAAATATGTGACTTCTGAAGGTAATTGGTTGCACCAGAGCTTTTTATGGGCTTCCTAACAAAGGGGGTGAATACATACGCACATGCCAATTTTCTGTTTTCTATTTCCAAACAATAGATTTATTTATATATTTTTCTCATTTCACTTCACCAACTTAGACTATTGTGTTCTGATCCATCACATAGAATTCAGATTAACAAAACATTGAACTTAAGGCTGTAATATAACAAAATACAGAAAAAAGTCAAGAGGGGTGAATACTTTTGCAAGGCACTGTACATGATTCCTGCATTAATACTGAAATTTTCTCATAGCTTAGGCTGAATACACATTGCCTTGCTGGCGGTGACCCATCTTGCCACTGTTGCTGTCTGTCTGCCTAACTACCATCATGTTCTGTACGGCTGCTGCTGCGGCCTGCATCATGTCACTGCTGCAACCAGCCAACCATCATCTTCTGTAAGGCTGCTGTTGCCTCTATCATGCTGCTTCCTACCTGCCAACATGTACCATAAGTATTCTGCTGCAGCTGCCGCTGCTCCTCGCTGTAAATCCCCTACTGCCACCACCATTAACACAAATGATCTACATCAACTATCACTACTACTACTACTACTACCACTATTTCCACATTGACACTTCACTACTGCTGATCCCAGTTAAAAGGGGTAAATTTTTTTGGCTCATTCACAACGGGACACTTTTTCTTCTGACGATCAACAGTGGTGAGTGTTGTAAGGGCAGGCATTTAGACCCTGTCAAGCAATCATTTTTGGCCTCCTGGTCCCCCAAGTCAAATTTTAATAGTTATTTTAAAATCCCATAATACCGTGTGCGTCTAAATATCATCTGTCCCTTATCATTTTTTGGAAGCTTTTGAATATGAAAAAGCATAAGACCTACCCATACTGTATGTTAATGCCATCAGATGTCCGTTTACTCATAGCCATGTATGTCAGTGTCACTGAGAAATCATTTATTTTTGCTGTCATTGCGTTCCAAAATTTGGGGAGGGAAAATAAAATTCATAAAAAATTTACGAAAATAAATTACAAGTTTTCCTAAAAATTATTGAGGTCATTTATCAAACTGGTGTAAAGTAGGACTGGTTTAGCTTAGCTAAGTGGAATCTGATTGGCTGCTATGAGCAACTAAGCCAGTTCTATTTTACACCAGTTTGATAAATGAACCCATGTGAGCCTAGAGGGGGTTATATACCGACTTGCAGGGCAATTAGAACAACCTTGGTTCAGCCCAAATCGATTTGGGTCCGAACCTAACTTTTTCACAAATTTGGGGAACCGGATCCAAAGTGAATCTCGACTGGTTCACTCATCTTTACTACTTACTAAATTGTATGTTCCATGCTATGCTGCTTCTGCTGCCACTATTACTGAGGCCATGTGTCCCTTATTTCCCTACCCTTTCCACATCCACACTGTACTGCTGCATCCAATTAAGGCATTATGACCCTGTCAAGGCATAATTTTTGGATGCTTGGACCCCCAACAAGCTACTTAAAAAAAAATGTTTTTATCCCAAAACACTGTGTTTAAACAACATCTTCCCCCTATAATTTTTGGAAGCTCTGGAATATGAAAAAGCATAATAGATATGATGGAGGAGTGTGTAGGCCATCAAATGTGCGTTTACCCATACTTATAGACACTGCCTGTCCATAAAAATAGTCACCACCAAAAAAAAAAGGTCCCACACTCTAATATTTCGTTGGACCGCCTTTAGCTTTCGCTGTGGCATTGGTTTGATAAGTTTCTGCAATAACACAAGATTTATTTCCATCCAGTGTTGCATTAATTTCACCAAGATCTTGCATTGATGATAGAAGAGTCTGATCGCTGCGCAAGCCTTCTCCAGCACATCCCAAAGATTCTCCATGGGGTTAAGGTCTGGACTCTGTGGTGGCCAATCCATGTGTGAAAATGATGTCTCATGCTCCCTGAACCACTATTTCACAATTTGAGGCCGATGAATCCTGGCATTGTCATCTTGGAATATGACCTACCATCAGGGAAGAAAAAATCAATTGATGGAATAAACTGGTCATTCATTATGTTCAGGTAGTTATACTGTTGCTGAACCTAGACCTGACCAACTGCAGCGAACCCCAGATCATAGCACTGCCCCCACAGGCTTGTAAAGTAGGCACTAGGCATGACGGGTGCATCACTTCATCTGCCTCTCTTCTTACCCTGATGCGCTCATTACTCTGGAACAGGGTAAATCTGGACTCATCAGACCACATGACCTTCTTCCATTTCTCTAGAGTCCAATCTTTATGCTCCCTAGCAAATTGAAGCCTTTTTTTCTGGTTTGCCTCCATAATTAGAGGTTTTATTATGGCTAAAGTACCTCATAATGGTGATCGTTTTAGCTTAAAATATAACTTTTAATAATGTGATATTGAAATAGTAGGCCCTTAAGTACATAAATGAAAAAACATAAAAAGAATGACAGTTTACAATGGTCCCCAAATAGTGACAGTGGTAGGTGAGAACTAAAGTGCACGGTGGCACTGAAATAGAGAAAACCTTGGTCCTACCGCTCTGTCGTCCAGGTTCAGGATACAGCTGGTGTATAGATGTATGATGGAACACCTCCCTTAGGGAATAATTGTGATTCTCAAAAGGTACGGGGGTCTTATCTGTCACTAAAGGTAGCCCTGTGGTCAACGTTAATGACTGACCCTAACCACTAAGAGTAAGAGCAGCCTCACCACAGGGCACTCGTCCTTACAAGGGCGACCCCGTCCGGAACCTTTCCTTATAAATTGGCCCTGATAAAGCCCTAAACCTACTCGCAATCCCTAAATGCATGTTTCATGTTCCTTTAGTGAGCAATCATCAGGAGAAAGATTATCAAAATTAGGGTTATTCACTTTAGAAAAAAAGACGACTGAGGGGAGATCTAATAACTATGTATAAATATATCAGGGGTCAGTACAGAGATCTCTCCTATCATCTGTGACGAGGGGACATCCTCTGTGTCTGGAGGAAAGAAGGTTTGTACACAAACATAGAAGAGGATTCCTCTTCCTAGTAAGAGCAGTGAGACTATGGAACTCTCTGCCTGAGGAGGTGGTTATGGTGAGTTCACTAAAAGAGTTCAAGAGAGGCCTGGATGTATTTCTGGAGTGTAATTATATTACAGGCTATCGTTACTAGAGATGGGTAATTGATCCAGGGAGTTATTCTGATTGGAGTCGGGAAGGAATATTTTCCCCTTAAGTGGGGAAAATTGGCTTCTACCTCACAGGGTTTCTTTTTGCCTTCCTCAGGATCAACTTTCAGGATAACAGGCTAAACTGGAGGGACAGATGTCTTTTTTTGGGCTTATAAACCATATTACTATGTTACCTTTGGATAGACGAGAAGAGATTATTTATACTGGATCGTTTCTTTGGATATCAATAGCAAACAATTGTAGCTTATAGCCATAAACCTGCGTGATACTTCTACAGGGGAAGTAGTTATATTGCAATTATAATATTTATTGCAATTATAAGTTTATTGCAATTATAATAGATGCTTCCTAATCTTATAATAATCACAACTAATGTCACTATAGAGAGATACAAGGCTTTCATATATCCAGTCTAATGATAATAAAATTAAGTTATAAGACCCTGATATATATTATTAGTTGACATTAGACAATAATTCATCTCTGCCTAAATGACAATTTCCTATAGTGGCATAAAAACAAAGTTGTGATTTGGACTAGCAGTCTAACTGTTACTTAGTAGCTTGTTCCAGACACTATTTTATAAACATATGAATAAATCATGACAGGAGATTGGATATTTAAAATTTTACGTATTTGGGCTTGGGGTACTAGTCATTTGCATTATATTTAATAAAAGTTATGTTTTAAGATAAAAGGTCAAAAACAGGGTCTTTAATCAAATCTACAGATTTGAAGAGATATCCTCCTGGGAGCAGCGGGCAAATCACAAGTCTGTGAGAGTCTGGGGAGCCTGGAAGGCATATAGAGGGCTAGGGAGATGCCTATGATACCATAGTTAGGAAACATCAAACATTGAGAGGAAAGAGGATCTATCCCTACAAGAGTTTAGATCTGAGGGCTTTGTGATTACTTTTCTTTCGATCCTTTCTTTTTTCGATCCATCTTTTTCTTTGGAGGGGACATGTTTGGCCTTGAATGTGATGCTTATCATCACCTGAATATGTTGAGTTCCTAAGGGATCCTGGGTTTAGCCTGAGGAGATAATGAAAAAACTTAAAGGAGACCGCTCTTAGGTTGTGTCACAAGTTATATTGTACCTTTTTGATATGTATGGAAGAAAGGTGTAACACTTTTTGCATCTGTACCTGTTGTTCTAAATAAATATTTGGAAAATTAAGAAAAAAAAAAAAAAACAGGGTCTTTACAGCTGCTAAGCTATTGGTTTGCATTGTTGAATATAACTTGGACCAAATAGTAGGTCATTATTATATTTTTATTGTCATCATGCCTCTGTCTAGTTGGAAATAACACAAGCTATCTGTTGGGGGAACTACCTAAATCTTGAAAATTGCAGACTCTGTGCTGAAGAAAAATGAGTGCAATTAACAGGAAAATGTTCACCTTCTTATAATCTGCCAACAGTCTGTTTGATATACGGCTTTACAGTGGTTTGAAATACAATAGATCTCACTAACTCAATTTTCTGTTATCACAGCAAAACCTCCTGCTTCTCTGGAAAGCGTTACAGAATGGGATATAGGTAATACCTCGTTAAATAAACACTAGTTTAAAGATACATAAAATAAGACATGAAAGAAATAAGTAACGCTTCCCATAGAGAGTATTCTAACAAGACTGTGTGTTTTGTTTTTTTTGTTAGTTTTTTTAATTTATTTTTGAGACGGGGGGGGGGGGATAAAACTTAGTTATAGACATATGTGTTTTTGCTTCTGTTTGGTGTTGGCACAGTTTGTCTTGTGTCTTCACACATTGCAGATTTGATTGGAACTTGTAGGAATACATGTGATTGCTGCCTTACCACATTCAGATGACTGGAACTGTAAGGACTGGATTACATTTAACAATGTGGCTGACGATTGTCAGGAGGGAAGTGTTCCTTCCCAGCAATCACCTGCTCATTAGTGGAGGAGACTTCTGCTATTACATCCAGGGACCTCCCCTAGAGTTTGGGAAAGAATGATTGTTAATGCCATTGCTTGTCCCCATACACTACATTATTGTTTGATTAGACAGCAAAATCTGCCACAAGGAAACAATTTTTAAGCATGCCTAAAAATCTGGATTGCCCAATGCGCGAATGCGCGTTTTCAGTGTCAAAAACGCGCAAAATACAAGCGTTGCACGTTCCCTTTGAAGTCTATTGGCCAAAACGCGTGACAAACGCCCCAAAAAAAGCTCAAGTACTTGTTTATGCGTCGGGCGTTTTTCAGCGCGTTCGAATGCGCTGTAAAACGCGAAAATGTGAACCAGTCCCATAGGGAAGCATTGGTTTGCATCGGTTATGCGTTTTACAGCTCGTTCGAACGCGCTGTAAAACGCGCAAGTGTGAACTGTGGGTAATGCTAGTGTGAACCCACCCTTAGTTGCTAGTTAGCAGCTGTTCCTGACTGTTATGTGTAATGACTTGTTTAATCTGTCTTAGTTAGGGTGGATTCACACTAGCGTTATGTTTTCCGTTATTGCTTTCCAACTAACATGGTTATAACGAAAAATAACGGAATGCCCAGACAGAATGCAAAACGGAAGCCTTTAAAAGGCACTACATTTGCTTTCCGTCATGATACAAGTCTATGGAAAAGCATACCGGATCCACCTGGGTCCCGTTATGCAAGACGGAAAACAAAGTCCTGTCAGGTCTATGGGCAGCAAAATGGATCCGTCTTATGGATTCCGTTAATTTCCGTTATAACCATGTTATAACGGAAAGCCATAACGGACTCCATAACGCTAGGGTGAAACCACCCTTATCTGCTTATTTTTCTTAAATCTTCATTTTTTCTTATCTTGGATGACATTTTGGGGCTTTGGAACAAATTGCTCAACTTACAATGGTTTCAACATACAATGGTTGTACTGGAACCAATTAATATTGTAAATTGAGGGACCACTGTATATGGCATGCGCCATAATTTGCAACTTTTTTATGTCACAGTAGAGACGTAAATGATTTCATAAATTCCCCTCATTGTTTTCATTGCTAACCCATGACCCATAATAAATAAAAAAAATAAACAAATAGAAATTAAAATAAAAAAATTATATATTAACTTATTATATGATACAATAATCTATGGAGGAGAAAAGTAAAACAAGTAAAAAAAAGTGTACACTTTTCTTTTACTAAAAATATCTGTACTTAGATGAATATCATCTATATACAAAGGCTGCATCATGTTAAGGATGGGAGATCCATATAAAGCTAAAATAGTTTTAGCACTATGTACATACATTTCACATGCATAGTAAAATTAGATGGTTCATTTTTTCTAAATATTATTTATTGAACAAACTATGTTAAAATACAGTATGAAAAATGAAGAAGAATATATTTTTTCCTGTTTCTGATCATTTGTCCCCAAGTAAAACATACAACATTATTTAATATCCAATCTAATATTACACAATTAAAAATATCCATGTGTCATAGTTGACATAGTTGCATAATTTTTTTTTCTTGTGCGATAAGTTGCATTTTTAACCCCTTAATAACTTATTTTAATTTTTTTTTTCATTTTTACCTTCTTGTTTACCAAGAGGAGTAACTTGCAGTACTGTTGTACTTCAAATACCAACATTCAATATTCCATGCAATGTATTTGGAAGCTGGAAAAATATATTAATGGGGTGGAAATGGAAAATGTGGAATTGCACCATTGTTCTACTGGTTTTGTATTTACAACATTTAATGGGTGGTATAAATGGCACATTACCTTTATTCTGTGGGTCAGTATGATTACAATGATACCAAATGTATCTTTTTTTATCTTTTTAAAATATTTGTATTTATCTTTTTTGTTTTAATACTTTAAAAAAAGTAAAACCATTAAAAAAGTGTTTTTGCAACGCTGTATTCTGACACCCATCACTTTTTTATGTTTCCATCAACAGAGCTCTGTAATGGCTCTTTAATATGACAGTCAATAGCGACTGCAGAATCTGAGCAGTCAGACAGAAGGTGGGAGCTCCCACTGTTCTGTGAATCTGCAAATGGAACTGTGGAGTGTTTACCACAGTACTTACAAGTACTACCCTGTGATCACATCTTGGGAGGGTGGGGGGTGTCTGATAGAGGAAAAGAAAATGACATTCCCTCACTCTAACCACTTTGATTTCATGGCCACCCCTAAACATTAAGGGGTCAAACTGGCAGGTTAACTGTGATCCCAGAAGTTAGACCATGGGGGCAGCTTTATAATGCAGCCGGCCCCCATCAGTGATTGCCCTTGAACAGCTCCTGAGCTAACTGTAACATTAATTTGCCTCACTGGAAATATGCACTTCCTGCAACATATTGCAGTACAGGGCAGGAAGGAGTTTATTAAGAGATGTCCTGTATTTCAAATTAGGTTCTCTATAGGAGTATGTATAAAACTATGTAAAAATAAACTGATGAAAATACACTTGCACATTACAAAATATATCACACAGCATTTGACATATGACCTATCACTTCTCAGTTTACTGAATTGTACCAATAAGAGAAGTATAAGAATTAAAGGAAGACAAACACCTGTTCACATTGCTTGTGTCAGGTCACTTGCTTCTATGCCTATAAATCATCCTATCATCTGTGCAGAAAATAGATGAAAATACTGCAAAAGAACATTTAAACATGTT
Organism: Bufotes viridis; assembly: GCA_033119425.1. Lineage (NCBI taxonomy): Eukaryota > Metazoa > Chordata > Amphibia > Anura > Bufonidae > Bufotes > Bufotes viridis. Next base: position 370,151,369 of record CM065590.1, on the reverse strand, counting down.
ACATGTTTCTCTGAACTTTGTAAGTGTTATTTAAAAGATTTATGAGAATTCAGAAGTCTAAAAGTTCCAAAAACCATACAACTAGTAATAGCTTAATAATGTCCCCAAAGTGAAATAGAAGTGTATTTAACCCCTTGAGGACACATTATTTTTTTACCTTAAAGGGGTTGTCCCATACAAAATATTCTATAGTTTTTAAACCAGCATCTGGATCTGAAAACTTTTGTATTTGCATGTAACTAAAAATTTAGTATAACCACTGATATATTCTATAAAATGTATCTGTATAGTGCCACCTGCTGTTTGTTCTTTTTCAAATGGCTTCGGCTAACTGAGAAGGCCGCACATGCTCGGTTTCATACTACATCTGCCTTCTGAGTGGTTATAGATAGAGAGCTTCAGCAGAAAAGACACGCCATCTGAGCTGCAGCAGAAAGGAAACTCCCATTGAGCTGCTAGCTAGGTATAAATCTAACAGAGCAATGAATGGGAAGATCTCTGGATCCATGTGAGGAACAGGGCTGGTTCTAGCTTTGTTAGAAAGATATTGCCATGCACTAAATTATGTCCACTTTAAATTTTTTACATTAATCATGGGATAACCCCTTTAAGGACCAGGCCATTTTATGCAAATCTGCCATGTGTCACTTTCTGTGGTAATTCAAAGAAATGGTTTCTTGTGACACATTGTACTTCATGACATTGGTAAATCTGAGTGGATATAATTCACCTTTATGTATAAAAAAAAAATCCCAAATTTACCAAAAAATAGCGATACCTCATAAAATAGTTATTACTTTACATTCCCCATATGTCTACTTTATGTTGGTATCATTTTGTAAATTATATTTTATTTTTTTAGGACGTTAGAAGGCTTAGAATCTTAGAAGCAATTCTTAAAATAAAGAAAGAAAATTTCCTAAAGCCATTTTTAATACTTTCATGACCAAGGGTCCTTGATGCCCCCATGTCCACGTCTAATTTAGCAAATCTGACATGTGTCACTTTATGTGGTAATAACTTTGGAGCACTTTTACTTATCCTAACCATTCTGAGATTGTTTTCTTTGGACACATTGTACTTCATGATAGTTATAAATTTGAGTCAGTATATTTCACCTTTATTTATGAAAAAATCCCAAATTTACCAAAAATTTGCAAAAATTAGCAATTTTCAGAATTTCAATTTCTCTGCTTTTAAAACAGAAAGTAATACCTTTAATATAATATTAATATTTATTACGTAACATTCCCCATATGTCTACTTTATGTTGGCATCATTTTGCAAATGTCATTTTATTTTTTTTGGACGTTGGAAGGCTTAGAATTTTAGAAGCAATTCTTCAAATTTTTAAGAAAATTTCCAAAACCCACTTTTTTAGGACCAGTTCAGGTCTGAAGTCACTTTGTGGGGCTTACATAGTAGAAACCCCCATAAATGACACCATTTCAGAAACTACACCCCTCAAGTTACTCAAAACTGATTTTACAAACTTTGTTCACCCTTTAGGTGTTCCTCAAGAATTAAAGGAAAATGGAGATGACATTTCTAAATTTCACTTTTTTGGCAGATTTTCCATTTTAATCCATTTTTTTCTTTAACACATTGAGGGTTAACAGCCAAAGAAAACTCAATATTTATTACCCTGATTCTGCAGTTTACAGAAACACCCACATGTGGTCATAAACTGCTTTATGGGCACAGGGCAGGGCACAGTAGAAATGGAGCAAAGAATGGTTTCTGGAAGGCAGATTTTGCTAGACTGGTTTTTAGATGCAATGTCCCATTTGAAGCCCTCCTGATGCACCCCTACAGTAGAAACTCCCAAAAAGTGATCCCATTTTGGAAACGACAAGATAAGGTACCAGTTTTAATGGTACTATTTTGGGGTATTACACTTTTTGTAAGGCAAGGTAACAAAAAATTGATGTTTTGGCACAGTTTTTATTTTTTACAAGATTCATCTGACAGGGTAGATCATGTGCTATTTTTATAGAGCGGGTTGTTAAGGATGCAATAATATTAAATATGTCTACTTTCTTTGTTTCAGTTTTACATAATAAAGCATTTTTTTTTAAAAAACTATGTTTTTGTGTCTCCATTTTCTGAACGCCACTGGGGGCACGGAGATCATCAGAAGCATGGCGGCACACAGGGGTTATTAACCGATTTCAGGCTGTGATCTCCAGAAACTTCCGAAAGTGCTGCAAACTGTTTCTATGTTTACCTAACAGATTAGATCATGTGCTATTTTTGTAGAGTAAATTGCTTAGGATGTGACAATATTATACTTTTATTTTCTTTTTTTGTTTCAGTTTTACACAATGAAGCATTTTTTTTTAAACTCAAGTTTTTGTGTCTCCATTTTCTGAAAGCCATAATTAGAGATGAGCGAATCGAAGCTGACGAAGTGGAATTTGATCCAAATTTCAGGAAAAATTTGATTTGCACCGAAGCCGAATTTCCTCGTGCTTCATGGTAAAAAAATCACATTTGTTCCTAAAATGGCTGCTGCATGTGTTAGGACATGGAGAAATTAACTCTGGGAAGGCGGGATCACCCAAACTGACATGTATGCAGTCAACCAGCAGCCAGCCAGCCCTGTGATGTCACAGCCCTATAAATAGCGGCAGCCATCTTAGATTCTGCCATTCACCAGCGTACTTAGTGCGGGGAGAGATGTGTCTGCAGGCGCTAGGGACAGTGATAGGAAAGACTTGATTGTGGGGACAAAACAATTTAGAAGTTCTGGGAAAGGATAGAGAGAAACTGTTCCAGAGCATTTAAGTAGAACGGGGTTCAGTAGGGGAGGTAACAAACTGGGTAATAGGAACAATCCTATTAATACTTGGTGCACTGACTGGGGATCCAAATTGCCATTATACAGCTCTGTCATTCCAGTAAACCATTCTTGTTATTGGGGTGCAAGTGCTGTTTGATACAAACATTAATAGGGTTTATTACAAGGAAATATTTCTACAGTACGTCTTATTTGCCCTTGTGCAGTTCAGTCATAGGTTTTAAAGCCCTTTTTGCCGTGTATTAGTGGCAAAAGAAAAATATATTTGCCCTTGAGTTGTGCAGTGATATATTCAAAAGCCCAGTTAGTCATGTATTAGTGGCGAAATAAAAATATTTTTGCTGTTCTACGTTGCACTTATCTGTTGAAAAGCCTTTTGTGTTGTGGAAAAAAATCAGGGCCTAATTGCCCTTCTGCGGTGCAGTGATATATTCAAAAGCACTGTTTGCCGTGTATTAGTGGCGAAATAAAAATATATTCGCCGTTCAGTGTTGCACTTTTCTATTGAAAAGCCTTTTGTGTTGTGTAAAAGTAGAAAAAAATTAGGGCCTAATTGCAGTTCAGCGGTGCAGCGATATATTCTGAAGCGCTGTTTGCGGAGTATTAGTGGCAAAATAAAAATATATTTGCCGTTCATCGTTGCACTTTTCTGTTTTAAAGCCTCTTGTGTTGCATAAAAGTAAAAAAAAAATCAGGGCCTAATTGCCGTTCTGCAGGGCAGTGATATATTCTGAAGCCCTGTTTGCCGTGTATTAGTGGCAAAATAAAAATACATTTGCCATTCATCATTGCACTTATCTGTTTTAAAACCTTTTATGTTGTGTAAAAAGAGAAAAAAATTAGGGCCTAATTGCCGTTCTGCGGTGCAGTTATAGATTTGGAAGCCCTGTTTGCCATGTATTAGTGGCGAAATAAAAAATATTTGATCGAACATTTGATTATGTGATCTAACAGTATGTCAGACAGAGAAGTGCCAGGCCCTGCACAGTGGAGTGGCAGAGGCCTAAATGATTTTGGCACAGGCAGAGGTCGTAGCAGAGTAAGGGGCCGTGGCAGCAGTGGTCACTTTGAGAGGCCAGAACTCCCAGTGTCAGCTAGCGGTTGTGCCTTGACCAGCAACCCAGCCGTTCTTGAATGGTTGACTCGATCTTCGACTTCGTCCCAAGTGACATCAGACACCCCCCCAGCCAAGAGTCAGTGGGTTCATCAGACACAACCGTTAGTTGGCATGGTCTGGGAGCAGGCCTTGTGCCCTCATCTGTCCTCAACCGTCCTCTGTCCTTTCCTTCACTAGGTGGGCAAGTAGTAGCAGCGGTTAATTTCTGAGTGTGGGGGAATCTCAAGACCCTCTCCATCTCCTTGCACCACAGGATGTCATCCTTCCTATCCATGATGACTGGGAACTTGTGATGTCTTCCATGACCAAGAGACCAGGGGCTGGTAGTTATGGTTTGAATCTTGATGAACTTCGCGACTCTTCCAGGCTCCAAGCAATCTTGAAGCTTTGTCTTCTCATTGTATGTAGCTACTGGAGGCATGTTCATACCAGGCAGGTTCCCCCAGAAGTGTCTGGCTCGATGAGCAGCCGATACCGCACTTGCATCAATCTTGACAGGATTTGTCTTTAGGTGGAGAGAAATTGTTTTTTAGAACGCTTTCTCCATCGCAACCTCGTCGAATAAACAGAAGACTGTCCGATTCTCTCCTGTCTTAGGCAACACTTAATTTTTTCTTATTAAATTTATTAAATATTTAATATTAAATTGAACCAAAACTTGATTACAATTATAAGAAAGCAAACTTAAATTTGACAATATATTTTCCCAATCTTCAAGGAAAATTCTCAGACAATCAATTTGCCAAGCCTTTTGTGTTGGAGAACGTGTATTATTAAATCGTGTTTTAAGCAACACTTTATAAAGTTGAGAAATTTTAGGCTTCTGTTCTGTCCCATATTCACTATAAATAAATAGACAAAGCAGCCACTCTGTGGCCTCCCCATGCTGCTGAACCTGCACAATCTCTGGGTCCCGGGCTCCTGGGTCCCGCCGTCTGCTGCCAGTGCGGTGCTGGTGCGCCGGTGGTCGCCGCGCACGGCTGCGCCATTTATAGGTTAGAGTAGTTTCCCACTTGTAGAGGCTTCCTTGTCACGGTAAGTGGGCCTATGCTCTTTGATCAAACTGTATACTAATGCCTCTTTTGCACAGCATACAATGTATTACAAATTGGGCGGAAACGCCACGTAATTATGCTGAGACAGTCGTTATATCAAAAGCATAGTGTTGAGGATGTACGATCCAGATTCACTCTCCAGTATATATTCCATACTATGTCACTTTGCTACTCTGTGGCCTCCTGAAGCTGCTGCCACCTCCACACTATATCACCTTGCCACTCTGTGGCCTCCTCATGCTGGTGTGACCTCCACATTATGTCACCTTGCTACTCTGTGTCCTCCTGAAGCTGCTGCCACCTCCACACTATATCACCTTGACACTCTGTGGCCTCCTTATGCTGGTGTGACCTCCACATTATGTCACCTTGCTACTCTGTGTCCTCCTGAAGCTGCTGCCACCTCCACACTATATCACCTTGCCACTCTGTGGCCTCCTCATGCTGGTGTGACCTCCACACTATGTAACCTTGCCAATCGGTGGTCTCCTCATGCTAATGCCACCTCCACACTATGTCACCTTGCCACTCTGTGGCCTCCTGATGCTGCTGCCACCTCCACACTATGTCACCTTGCTACTCTGTGGCCTCCTGAAGCTGCTGCCACCTCCACACTATATCACCTTGCCACTCTGTGGCCTCCTCATGCTGGTGTGACCTCCACAGTATGTCACCTTGCCACTCTGTAGCCTCCGGATGCTGCAGCCACCTCCATCCTATGTTACATTGCCACTCTGTGGCCTTCTGATGCTGCTGCCACCTCCACACTCTGTCACCTTGCCACTCTGTGGTCTCCTCATGATGCTGCCACCTCCACACCTTGTCACCTTGACACTCTCTGGTCTCCTGATGCTGCCGCCACCTCCACACTGTTATTGTGCCACTCTGTGGCCTCCTCCTGATGCTGCTGCTACCACCTCCACACTGTTCTTGTGCTGCTCTGTGGACTCCTCATACTGCTGCCACCTCGACAACCTATCGTCATCATGCCACTCTGTGGCCTTCTCATGCTGCTGCCACCTCCATATTAAGTCACCTTGCTACTTTGTGGCCTCCTGAAGCTGCTGCCACCTCCACACTATATCACCTTGCCACTCTGTGGCCTCCTCATGCTGGTGTGACCTCCACACTATGTAACCTTGCCAATCTGTGGCCTCCTCATGCTGGTGTGACCCCCACACTATGTCACCTTGCCACTCTGTAGCCTCCTGAAGCTGCTGCCACCTCCACACTATGTCACCTTGCTACTCTGTGGCCCTTCTGAAGCTGCTGCCACCTCAACACTATATCACCTTGCCACTCTGTGGCCTCCTCATGCTGGTGTGACCTCCCCACTATGTTACCTTGCCACTCTGTAGCCTCCTGATGCTGCAGCTACCTCCACACTATGTTACATTGCCACTCTGTGGCCTCCTGATGCTGCTTCCACCTTCACACTCTGTCACCGGGTCACTATGTGGTCTCCTCATGCTGCTGCCACCTCCACAGTGTGTCACCTTGCCACTCTGTGCTCTCCTCATGCTGCTGCCACCTCCACACCTTGTCACCTTAACACTCTCTTGTCTCCTGATGCTGCCACCACCTCCACACTATGCTTGTGCTGCTCTGTGGCATCCTTATGCTGCTTCTACCTCACCACTATGTCATAGGGCCACTCTGTGGACTTATCATGCTGTTCCCACCCTCCCCACTTCATGACTGATCAGAGGAAGGGCAAAATAATCAGTGATGTTGACACAAACTTACTGCTGACACCCTCTCCACTCTGTTAGGGGCTCTACTTGTATAAGGATTTAATAGAACAGGTTCTGTAGACATCCATGTGGAATCAGCTGACAACGGTGTAAAAGGAAGCTGTCATCTGCATGTTATACGGACCAAAGCAGACTCCCTATGCATGTTACTGCAAGGCATGGTGTTCTACATCACTATAAAGGTTCTCTGCAGACAGGAAATAGCCATTTTTTACAAAAATCACTGGAAATAAATTCGGGTCAAACCAAATTTTTCCCCAAAAATTTGGCGAACCTGCAAATCGAATTTATGAAAAACTCACTCATCTCTAGCCATAATGTTTTTATTTTTCTGCAGATGGTCTTTTGCAGGGGCTTGTTTTTGTGAGAAGAGTACAGCGAACACCTGGAAGTTCGGGTTCGACGGGTTCGGCCGAACTTCACAAAAAGTTTGGATTCGGGATCCGAACTTAACCCGAACTTGACCCCGAACCCGGACCCCATTGAAGTCAATGGTGACCCAAACTTTTGGGCACTAAGAGGGCCCTAAAAATGTAATGGAAAGGGCTAGAGGGCTGCACAAGGTGCTTAAGAGAAGTGCAAACAGTGCTCTGCAAACAAATGTGGATTGGGAAATAAACTAAAATAAAATAAAACTAGTAAAAATTTAAAATTATTAACCTGCAACTCATAGGAGGAGGTGGATGTGGAGTCGGAGGTTAAAGAGGCGGCGAATGTGGTTTTGTCGGTTGAAGAGGCGATGGAGGAGGAGGATGTGGTTGCCAGCTAACCATGTTTTTTTTTTTTGTTTTTTTTTTAATTGGGAGAGCCCCCAAAATAATGGGACAAATAAAAAAATAAAAAAAATCTAAGAATAAGTGCACTTGAGTACAAGAATGTATGGTTGAGGTGGATATAAATGTCCATTCTGCACCAGGTACAGACAAGTCTTGCTGTATCCAAGCCTGGTACATTTTAATGAACGTGAGCTTGTCCCCGTTGGCTGTGGACAGGCGGCTGTGTTTGTCTGTAATGACGCACCTTGCCATGCTAAATACACGTTCAGACAATACACTGGCTGCAGGGCAGGCCAGCACCTCCAAGGCATAAAGGGTAAGCTCAGGCCATGTGGACAATTTGGAAACCCAGAAGTTCAATGGGGCAGAACCATCAGTTAGTACGTGTAGGCGTGTGCACACGTACTGTTCCACCATGATGTTCAAATGCTGCCTCCTGCTAAGACGTTCCATATCAGCTGGTGGTGTCGGTTCCTGTGGCATAGTGACAAAGCTTTTCCACGTGTTAAAAATGCAAACCCTGCCTTGTGAGGTGCTGGCTGTGACCCAGCTGCGTTGGCGAGCTCTTCCTCCTCCTCTGCCTTCGCCTTGTGCTTTCACATATCCCCCGGTGTCAGTTGGCAATGCTGCCCTCAGGAACGCGTCTACCAGCGTGTGCTTGTACTCACTCATCTTCCTATCATGCTCCAGTGAGAGAATTAAGGACGGCACATTGTCTTTGTAATGGGAATCCAGCAGGGTGGCAACACACTAGTCAGCACAAGTTAAAATGTGTGCAACTTTGCAGTCATTGTGCAGGCACTGCAGCATGTAGTCGCTCCTGTGTGCCAGGCTGCCCAGAGGTAAGGGTAAGCTGTCCTCTGTGGGTGATGTATCGTCTGTGTCCTCCGTATCCCCCCAACCATGCTCCAGTGATAGGCATAAGCTGCGTTGGGTGCCACCCTGCTGTGAACCCGGATCCTCGTCCTCCTCCTCCAGAACTGTGCCCTGGTTGGCCACATGTGTACCTGGCCTCTGCTGGTGCAGGAACCCACTTTCTGAGCCACTACTGAGTGATTGGCCTGAAACCCTGTGAAATGCCCTCTCTTCCTCCTCCTCTTCCTCCTGTGCCACATCCTCTTCCATCATCGCCCTAAGTGTTTTTTCAAGGAGACATAGAAGTGGTATTGTAACGCTAAGAACAGCGTCATCGGCACTGGTAATGTTGGTTGAGTACTCGAAACACCGCAACAAGGCACACAGGTCTCGCATGGAGGCCCACTCATTGGTGGTAAAGTGGTGCTGTTCAGCAGAGCGACTGACCCGTGCGTGCTGCAGCTGAAACTCCCCTATCGCCTGCTGCTGCTCGCTCCTGTGCTGTGTGGGGTTTGTCCCCCAAGCACATGAGTTTTAAAACCGCCTGCTGACATTTACTCCTGGCTGTGCTGAAGTTGGTGGTGAAGGTCTTTCGCTGACCGGATGAGGAAGCAGAGTATGAGGAGGAGGCAACAGGAGGCAAAGGATAATGCCCTGCGATCCTCGGCGGTGGAAGGACATGCGCCAAACCGCTCTCCGTCTCGTGCCCAGCCACCACTATATTTAACCAGTGTGCAGTTAGGGAGATATAGCGGACCTGGCCGTGCTTACTGGTCCATGTATCTGTAGTTATGTGGACCTTGCCACAGATGCCGTTGCACAGCGCACACTTGATTTTATCCTCTACTTGGTTGTGCAGGGAAGGGACGGCTCGCCTGGAATAGTATTGAAGGCTGGGAACTTTGTACTGTGGGACACCCACCGCCATCAGCTGTTTAAAACAATCCTTCTCCACCAGACGGAATGACAGCATTTTAAAGGCCAGTTATTTTGAAATGCTGGCATTCAGGACCAGGGATGTAGGGTGGGTATTTTCTCTCTACTGTTCGGGAGATGGACTGCTGAAATCTTGCGTGTGACATGATGGAGATGCTTGGTGATGATATCCTTTGTTTGCTGGGTGGCAGTTACCACTGTGACGCCAGAGGTGGAGGAAGAGGCGTCACTTCATTAGGTGTTTTTGCTGAGTTTTCCCTGACTAATCTCGCCCTCACAGCTACTGCATCCTATCCCTATACTAATCAGAGCAGAGTGAAGTGCGGCGCTATGTGACTCCAGCTTAAATAAAGGCTGGGTCACATGCTGGAGTTGGCCAATCACAGCCATGCCATTAGTTGGCATGGCTGTGATGGCTTCTTAGGGCAAGAAGTAAAACGCTAGCCAATTGGCTGCTGTGCAGCCCTTCTGAAAGCGGGAATAAATTGCCGAACAACGAACCCGAACATGAACTTTTTTTTAAAATGTTCGGGTCCGATTCCGTGTCCCAAACACCCCAAAATTCGGTACGAACCCAAACTACATAGTTCGGGTATGCTCCTCCCTACTCATAACAGGAAGCTGTGCTTCTTGATAGAGTTGAGCGAACTCAAACTGTATAGTTTGGGTTCGTACCGAATTTTGGTGTGTTCGGGAACCGGACCCAGACCTGAAACCGAACTTTTTAAAAAAATGTTCAGGTCCGTGTCCCGAATGCCCCAAAATTTGGCGATTTCTTCCTGCTTTCTGAAGGGCTGCGCAGCAGCCAATCAGCTAGCATTTTACTTCTTGCCCTAAGAAGCCATCCACAGCCATGCCAAATAATGTGATTGGCCAACTGCAGCATGTGACCCAGCCTCTAATTAAGCTGGAGTCACGCAGCGCCGCACGTCACTCTGCTCTGATTAGTTTAGGGATAGGATGCAGCTGCTGTGAGGGCAAAATTAGGCAGGGAAACCTCAGCAAAAACACCTAATGAAGTTATCAATCTACAGCTATGAATCATTCAACTTCTGCTAGTTAATTATTCACTGGTTTTTAGGCTGCCCAGAGTATTTTTCTGTAACCTTTTTCTGGGGTGATCGGCGGCCATTTTGTGTCTTGTGGTGCACCAGCACAAACTGCCACCAAGTCCATCAATCCATCAATAGTATTTTTTTTTTTTTTTCCTATCTCCTACATCAGGGGCTTGGCTGTGCTTATTGTCACCCCCAGAAACTCAGGATAGAAATTTCTATATTTTATTGAGGGGTGAAATTCAATTGCCAAAATAGCAATCCCCTAAAGCTGGTGTTCCAGCTGTGACTAGCCACGTGTAATACTGTCTGCTGTATGGCAAAGGATAGATTTTTTTCTATAGTGAAATTCAATTGCCAAAATAGCAATCCCCAAAATCTGGTGTTCCAGCTGTGGTTGGCCAAGTTTAATAGTGTCCGGCAAAGGATATATATTTTTTTCTGGGGTGAAATTCAATTGCCAAAATAGCACTCCGCTAGATCTGGTGTTCCAGCTGTGGCTGGCCAAGTTTAATAGTGTCTGGCAAAGGATAGATATTGTTCTGGGGTGAAATTAAATTGCCAACATAGCAATCCCCTAAATCTGTTGTCCAAGCAGTGGCTGCGCAAGTTTAATAGTGTCCGGCAAAGGATAGATTTTGTTCTGGGGTAAAATTAAATTGCCAAAATAGCACTCCCCTAAATCTGGTGTTCCAGCTGTGGCTGGCCAAGTTTAATAGTGTCCGGGAAAGGATAGATATTGTTCTGGGGTGAAATTGAATTGCCAAAATAGCAATCCCCTAAATCTGTTCTTCAAGCTGTGGCTGGCCAAGTTTAATAGTGTCCTGCAAAGGATATTCCTTTTTTTCTGGGGTTAAATTCAATTGCCAAAATAGCAATCCCCTAAATCTTGTGTTCCAGCTGTGGCTGGCCAAGTTTACTTGTGTCTGGCAAAGGAGATATTTTGTTCTGGGGTGAAATTCAATTGCCAAAATTGCAATCACCTAAATCTAGTGTTCCAGCTGTGGCTGGCCAAGATTAATAGTGTCTGGCAAAGGATTTTTTTTTTCTGGGGTGAAATTCAATTGCCAAAGTTGCACTCCCCAAAATCTGGTGTTCCAGCTGTGGCTGGCCAAGTTTACTAGTGTCCGGCAAAGGATGTATTTTGTTATGGGGTGAAATTCAATTGACAAAGTAGCAATCCCCTAAATCTGGTGTGCCAGCTGTGGCTGGCCAAGTTTAATAGTGTCCGGCAAAGGATAGATTTAGTTCTGGGGTTAAATTCAATTGCCAAAATAGCAATTCACGAAATGTGTTCTTAAGGCTGTGGCTGGCCAAGTTTAATAGTGTCCTGCAAAGGATATTCCTTTTTTTCTGGGGTGAAATTCAATTGCCAAAATAGCACTCCCCTAAATCTGGTGTTCCACCTACGGCTGGCCAAGTTTACTAGTGTCCAGCAAAGGATATATTTTGTTCTGGGGTTAAATTCAATTGCCAAAATAGCAATCCCCTAAATCTGGTGTGCCAGTTGTGGCTGGCCAAGTTTAATAGTGTCCGGCAAAGGATAGATTTAGTTCTGGGGTTAAATTCAATTGCCAAAATAGCAATTCACGAAATGTGTTCTTAAGGCTGTGGCTGGCCAAGTTTACTAGTGTCCTGCAAAGGATATTCCTTTTTTTCTGGGGTGAAATTCAATTGCCAAAATAGCACTCCCCTAAATCTGGTGTTCCACCTACGGCTGGCCAAGTTTACTAGTGTCCAGCAAAGGATATATTTTGTTCTGGGGTTAAATTCAATTGCCAAAATAGCAATCCCCTAAATCTGGTGTGCCAGCTGTGGCTGGCCAAGTTTAATAGTGTCCGGCAAAGGAGATATTTTGTTCGGGGGTGAAATTCAATTGCTAAAATTGCAATACCCTAAATATGTTGTTCCAGCTGTAGCTGGCCAAGTTTAATAGTGTCCGGCAAAGGATTTTTTTTTTTTTTTTCTGGGGTGAAATTCAAATTTCACGTACTTACTTGCTGTCTTGGTGGCAGACATTTAACTCATTTTGCTGTCTAATGACCGCCTCATTGTCTGGGTGTCAGGGGCCTATATGTCGTTTATTTGCTTGCTGTCTTGGTGGGAGACATTTAACTCTTTTTACTGTCAAATAACTGCCCCATTGTGTGTGTGTCAGGGGCTTATATGTCGTTCAATCATTTGTTGTCTTGGTGGGAGATATTAAACTCTTTTTATTGTCTAATGACCGCCCCATTGTGTGGGTGTTAGTGGCCTATATTTTGTTGAATTAATTGCTATCTTGGTGGGAGACATTAAATTCTTTTTACTGTCAAATGACCTCTACTCTGTCTGAGTTTCAGGGGCCTACATAAATGATTATGGCCTGTTCCATTGCAGGTTGACCTGAGGCCTGTGTTGCTGGTACGGGCCCGCTCTCCTCTTTGCGGGTGCCATGGCCCTGAGTCTGTGAATGAGGCCTGTGGCACTGCAGGCAGACATGAATCGTTTTTGGCTGTGATGAGAACTTCAACTCCCATAGCATTCCCACCTGACGCCACCACAACCTCCTATTCCACCTCCTCCTCCTCCAAGTTGCCAATTGATTTTGGTTAATTGTTATTTATTTTATTTTAATCCATTTCCCTATCCATTTTATTTGCAGGGGATAAACCTACATTTTGCTGCCCTTTGCAGCCCTCTAGCCCTTTCCTGTGCTATTTTACAGCCTTTTTAGTGCCCCAAAGTTCGGGTCCCCATTGACTTCAAAGAGGTTCGGGTTCGGGGTGAAGTTCGGGTCGAGTTCGTATCCCGAACCCGAACATTTTCGTGAAGTTCGGCCGAACTTCTCGAACCCGAACATCCAGGTGTTCGCTCAACTCTACTTCTTGACTCTAAACCTTGAAAACATATGGTAATAATTGCTGGATCAAGTATTACTAATTGCAATCAAACACTTATACATTCATTTAGTCAATAAAATAAATACAGCATGGCATAACCATGTCCCCTTATTTGTACAAAGTAAAAACGGTAGTTTATTAATATATTACATTTCATAAATAGTATTCTATTGATTTGTGAATTCTATATGCAATTTACAGATATTTAATCAAACCCTGCTTTGTCAGAATCATAATGATTGATTTTTCTTCACTATGGCTTTCTTAAAGGGCATCTGTCAGCAGATTTGTAGCTATGAAACTGGCTGACCTGTTACATGTGTGCTTGGCAGCTGAAGGCATCTGTGTTGGTCACATATTCACAAGTTGCCTGCATTTCTGAGAAAAAATAATGTTTAAATATATGCAAATCAGCCTCTAGGAGCAACGGGGGCGTTTCCATTATTCTTAGAGGCTTAGCTCTGTCTGCAACTGCCAGACCCTCTCCATTTTAATTGACAGAGCTATTCAGCGTAAAAGTGATTGCAATTACCTGATCCTTTCAATTACACTTGGCCCTGTCAATCAAACAGGAGAGGGTGCAGCAGTTTCAAAAAAAGTAGAACCATTAGAAGTAATGGCAATGCATTTTTACAAGCTTTTTTGTATCTTTTTTGGAACAAACATGCATTTTTAGGTGTTTTCATTTCCCACATAGAAGTCTATAGGAAAATATCTGGGGGAAAAAGTCATACCTAGTGCATGCTGTAATTTGCAAAATATGACATGGTGCCAAAAACACAGTACAAAAATTAATGGTTTTATAATAACCATAACTTCGACCTTACATCTAGTGGTGGAACCTTTTCCATACAATAAAGCAGAAAAAAAAAAAAAAATGTGTGAAACCAGCATAAATACTGCACAATTCACATTTGCAAAAAAGCTAAGATAAAGCCATAGCAATATAAATAGTCAACACTGTCCATATAAAACAGGAAATTAAATTGAATCAATTAAATGGGTGTACGCACTCAAAATGCAGAAAAAAGACAATAAAAGGATTATGGAGAGGCTTAATTTATATCACTGTGCTTCCTTTGAAGACCACTGCATTGTATCAAATATTGGAAAATAAATGTGCTTTATGTAAAGCATTCCATTCAAGGCTTCTCTGAACATCTGTGTTTCATAGCTACAATTGATTTCCTCTGATGTATTGTGTTTTACAAATTAACTGTCTTGTTATTAATGCACTAATCAAATAGAAAAGCAAATCTTCTAACGCTGTGAGGTCATTTTGACCTTGTGTTTTTTGTCATGGGTTGCAGACATGTCATTCAAGAACTGCTAGCAGCTTAGTTTTAAATTAGGAGCTTGAAGCATCACAGTTTAATAATTATGCCGCATTAATTACACATCTGTTAACAAAAACAGAAAGTCAGCAGAGTGCAGAAGACACAAAAGTCCAATTTTAAAATCCCCAAATAAAACAAAAGACTTCAATTTCACTGTTGGTTGCCAGGAACCTCAGCTATGAGCAATTTACAGTTTTTCATGATATAGTTTAATGCTGTCCTATGAATATGCATATTAAGTTTAGCTTGTCAAGTATAGTCATCTGTGAATATATAGATTGTGTAATTTGTCCACTAATGCTATCACAACTTTGGAAAGGAAATATGTACTACCATTCCATTCATTTAAATGATGAAAATAAGAGTCAGCGGTGTAAAAAAAAAAAAAAAAACCCCGAACGTCATCCTCCAACCAAAAAGGAGGACAAATCAGTTTTAGACTGATCTCATATATGCAGTTTTTCCTAGCCAAAGCCAGAAGTGGATCCAGCAGCAAGGAGCAATATAAGTCCATCCTTTTCCACTCACTCCTTTCCAACTAACTTCTGGCTTTGACTCAAAAACAACAACAAAAAAACACATCACAACTGCCTCAAAAAGCTGTATGTGACTTTACCCTAAGACATCTAGAACATAGCAACTAAAGTCGCAGGCAAGTAGCACAACAAAACATCAGGGGTGCCATTGGGCCATAGAGATACATGCAACTGCAAGGCTATTGGCCAAAGTTGCCTCTTAAAACTACAAAAACAAATATAAAATAATAAAATTGCATTCTGAAACACCACATGGAAATTGCATACATAAATCTCCACTTGCTTATTCTGTATGTGATGTGTTTTACCACTCTTTGTAAAATAGTGGTGGTGATTATTTTGGTTTCCTACATTAAAATATAAATTATAGCATCTCACACACAAAATAAGTTTCTGATGAGAACAATAACAGCTTAAAGTCATTTTCGTCAATGTTTGCTATTGCTGTCTCAGCATAGATTGAACATCATCACATTGTTGCTAAGTTCTTATAGATAGATACTACTGTCAGATAGCCATTGCCAGGCTCTTGGATGCGGGGTCAGTGGGGGCTAAGTCTACCCATGAAGAGCATGGAGAAGGAGATAGAAAGGGAAGTGGGAGGTGCCTAGAGAGACACAGGGAAAAATTTATGAAGACTGGCATTTCTTACACCAGTCTTGATCTACTATGCAAAAGAGTAAGATACATATCTGGTCCTTCATTCACAATAAACTCAATTCTATGTGTAGACATAGACATGAGCTACAGTATAAGTTACACAAACTTCTGTCGTAAATTATAGCAAATCCAGTGAAACACAGGGGCTCTTCCCCTCCCACTAAGCCCCACACCCTTTTCTTACCACATTTATAAAGCAGCTCAAAATGTGGGAAATGAGGTCACAAGTATAGCATATAAATATGAACTTGCTAAATCTACCCTATAATTTGTATGAGGTTGAGTGCTGCTTTTGTCGTGGTATGACCATACAAACCTCGAAGACCATAATACTGAATAGAGTAAATTAAGAACAGAAAGATGGAAGCTGATACACAGTGGCTACATTATCTGTACTATGTTCCCCCCTATTAAGCCACCTCCACCACAAAAACAACCAATAGTTAGATGGGTTTACAGGATAATATGGAAACAGATGAACAGGAATATGCACATGACTCTTCTCATTTTCACAGCAACTTTTACAGGCATTAAGATTGCTCTTGTAGATGGTAAAATGTTGGTCCTTTTTGTGGTAATCTTTAAGTCAAATACAATATTAAGAATGGACACATTAATTCAATTGTGAAGAAACAGCTTTTAGTAAAACAAAGAAGATCAAATTGTGATAATTCTATCTTAAAAGGGTGGTCCAGTCTTTTGGATTGCGTTAACATTTGCTAGCATGCTCCACCTGTTAAAAAAAGCAAACTCACCTGCTCCTCACCACTTCTTTCCAGTTCCCTGGATCAGTCTTCCAGCCCTCATCCTGTACTTCTCTGCTTGGACAGACTCACATGGACTACTACAGCCAATGACTGGCCTCAAAAGTGATGTGTCCCCAAGCAGTATGTGACATGGCCTTGACATGCCACTTAGGGACACCAGACTGCTGGGGTGCATGTGACCCCATCCATCCAAAATTTTACAATACGGTAACTGGAAGACTTTAAGGGAACCAGATCTCTGTTATAGAAAATATAGATTTTTTTCAAAAAGGTAGAACACACTGCTAGCAAAAGCTAAAAAGCCCAAGAAGCTGGACAAACTCTTTAAACCATTGATATGTATACTTATGCTTCTATAAGTATATAGAATATTTTTGTGAATCCATGAACTGAAAATGACATATTAATGGAAATGACATATTCATTTATGTTTCAACAGAAGATTATAAACAAAACATATTGCAAATTATTGTGCTAAAAGTTAACCATGTGATGCTTTAAAAGAAGCTAAATTTCTAGATTATCGGATGGTGGATTGAAGGAATTTCAATGTGATTAGACTGAGCAATTGATCTTCTTTCCATAAGTCCTGAATGATATTCCTATAGTTTTGAATTTGTAATTTATGTGTGTAAGATGAATTTACTATTTTTATTCACTCTGTATTTTAAATTCATTGTGACCTGATTAGCGTTAGGCAGGTAGTCTACAAGCGGATTTTCATGTATCAATGCAAGGTTTATTAACAGTAGTGTTGATCACGAATTTTCGAATTGCGAATTTTAATCGCGAATATCAGCACTTCGAGAATTCGCGAATATTTAGAATATCGCAAAATATATTCGCAATCGCGAATATTCGCTTTATGCGAATTTTTTATATGCAAATTTTCGCATGCAAGAAAATAATGGCATTATTTTCTTGTTTGCGAAAATTTGCATAAAAATTCGCATAAATTAGCATAAAAATTCGCATAAATTAGCGTAAAAATTCGCATAAATTAGCATAAGCTGGAATTTAAAAGGTATCTTAAATGCCAGTTTATGCGAATTTTTATGTTAATTTATGCGAATTTTTATGCGAATTTTCGCAAACAAGAAAATAATGGCTGGAGATTACGAATTTGCGAATTTTCGAATATATGGCGAATATTCGCCCAAATATTCGCGAAATATCGCGAATTCGAATATTGCCCCTGCCGCTCATCACTAATTAACAGCAAATTAAATAGAAGCGTTTTCTAGCAGCAAAACAATCAATGTGCTTTCATCAGCGGAACAGAAATTCTTAGAGTCTTTGTAAATGTCCAAACAAATGTACTTTGTAGCTCACTCAGTAGCTGTACAGTTTTCTGGCAATGGTTTTCCAGTTAGAGAGACTCAGACTCAGACTCAAAACTCCAGCTTTCCAGCAGCTCACACATCACCACCCACACTGCTAGCTGGCCTGCTTTTAATTACCCAGGAGCCCCTACTGCACTCCCAGTCAAAACAAGGTGAAATCCTGGAGAGGGCAAAACTGGATCTGTGCCAAATTACTCTCATCATTTCCACACTCCTGCACTATGATGGGAATTATACTAGCGAGACTAACAATCTCAGTGACAGGTATCTACCCTCCAGTACTTTTCCTGCTGGCTGCTTACATAATGTAAACTTCTCTCTCTGTTTTTCCATTTTAGACTTTGTAATAAATAAGTTGGCGTAAAGGTTTGTTTATAATGTATATTGACAAATATTTACTTAGGTTGTTCCATACATCATTTATGTTATTGACTGAATGTATTGATTTTCACATTCTCTTTGACAAATTGATGCATTTTGACTCATTTAATTGGTTGTAGACATAATTTATTTGCAATTTTGCAACACTCCACAAGTTTTGAAAAGCTTTAGAAATTCTCTAAAATTACTTATATTTTCACGTGCATGTAAAATAATAAAAAAAAAGAAAATATCTGCTTTTATTGCCCATAATACTTACTTTATTCACTCTTCATTCATTCTAATAGAATTATCTTACAGCTCTGATGATTTTAGAAACATTTTGTTGCGTTAGACTGAAGTGCCATACATCAGAAGATTTAGAATATGTCTATACTAAGGATGAGCAAATTGATTCTAAACCAATCCAATTTGTTCCAAACTTTACAAAAATGTATCCGCCAACTAAGGCCTCATGCACACGACCGTTGATTGTTTCCGTGTCCGTTGCTCCGTTTTTCGTGATTTTCTGCGGACCCATTGGTTTTCAATGGGTCCGTGGAAACCTCGGCAAATGCACCGTTTGTCCTCCGTGTCCGTGGTCCGTGATTCCAGTCCGTCAAAAAAATATAACCTGTCCTATTCTTGTCCGTGAAAAACGGTTCACGGACCCATTCAAGTCAATGGGTCCGTGAAAAATGCGGATGGCCATCCGTGTGTCATCCGTGTTCCGTGTCCGTTTTTTTTGCGGATCCCTTGGCAGGCACTTGGGAAACATTGTCAGCCTGTCTTTTGGTAAAATCTTTTGGGTCATGTCCGCTAAAAAAACGGAAGACACACGGAAGCACAACGGAAGGCAAAAACGGACACGGATCACTGAACAACGGAACCCCTTTTTGCGGACAGCATAAAAAAACGGTCGTGTGCATGAGGCCTTACTCTGATTTGCTTTATACGAACTGTGAAAATGTGTCACCCCCGCGCTATTTTACTGTTCGTGTTGGTGGGCAAAACCACAAAGGAGGAAGAAGAGGATGGTCGCATGATAATGGTAAGGGTTTGCCATGAATGGCTCAGAGGCTGACATACAGCTTTATCAGCCAATGAGGGACAGTATCCAGCAAGGTCCTACTACAGACAGCATCACAGAACACATTGCTACATTATACTTGCGACCAGGAAGGATGTTGTGCTGTGGCTCTGTTTGCCAAGAAACAATTGCAGATATAAGCCTCTGATATAATGTGATAAGGCCAGTAAAATAAGATTACAGAGAGAGAGTCAGAGATTTTGGGTGTATTAAGGAGCCTGGTATGGTTACTATCAGGTGTACTTACTGGCGGGCTACTGTCAGCTTAGTTACTGGCAAATATTTCTACATCGCAGATTCCTGCAAAAAGAGGCATGTTTTAAAAAAAATAATAAATTCTACACTTTATAGGCTCAATGCCATACAAATAACTGGAATGCCCACCCCCCCTTCTTTTTTCTTTCTATTTACCATTTGTGATTGGGCATCTCAGTATGTTATAGCCGTATTAGGCCTCTTTCACACGAACATGACTCTGGTTGCGTTATGTGTGCATTCTGTGAAACTCGCACCATTTTGCAAGCAAGTTCAGTCAGTTTTGTCTGCGATTGCGTTCAGTTGTTCAGTTTTTTCCACGCTGACGCAATGCATTTTCAAGAGTTTTTCATGCACATGATAAAAAAACTGAAGGTTTACAAACAACATCTCTTAGCAACCATCAGTGAAAAACGCACCGCATCCGCACTTGTGAATTCACTTCTATGGAGCCAGGGCTGTGTGAAATGCGCAGAATATAGATCATGCTGCGTTTTTCATGCAAAGCAGAACTGATGCATGAAAAAAAAATGCTCATGTACACAAATAGGTCAGGAATTAGTGCGGGTGCTATGCGTTCACATGACGCATTGCACCCAAGAAGAAAATTCACTTGTATAAAAGAGGCCTTAGGCCTAGTTCACATTCCAGTTATTTGATCAGTTATTTCCATCAGTTATTGTGAGCCAAAACCAGGTGCGGGTCAAAAACACAGAACAGGTGCAGATCTTTCCATTACACCTTATGAGTTTGCTTCACTGTGGATTTTGGCTCACAACAACTGATGGAAATTACTGATCAAATACCTGAAGTGTGAACTCAGCCTTACTGAATATGTTGTACATTGCTGCAAGATAAGGGCTATATAAAGCAAATGCATTTCCCATCAGTGAGATTTCCATTGCAAAAAATAAAAAATAAATTGCATTGTCTCAATGTTTTACCGCAATAATACAGCAATCATAATATCAAAGCCATAATACTGAATGCATTGTACATTGCTACAAGATAAGAGATAGATACATCAGTAACAAAAATTATAACCATGTTACTGAATGCAATATTGCATCAGAGTGTGTAGTTCAAAGAGATTTACACTGCAAAACAATTGCATTGTCACACACATGATTTAGTGAAGGGCATTTATTACTGTATCAATGTAGTTCAAACAAGTTTTACAGCAAAAATTGCCTTACTATTGTAAATTGTTAATACCAGTGTGTAGTGTGTTTGTGGAAGGGGGGAGATTTGTGACATTTAATTGCAACTTTCTAAATTACAGAAAAACCACTTGCAATTTGCTAGTACCATTTAATAATCTATGTTACAAACCCATAAGATTTTATTTATAAGCCTCCTAATAAAATGGAACAGTGCAAACTGAAAGAGCCTGATATTATTCTCCCATAGTCAGAATGTGGGTAGTAGCAGTAGCAGCACTAGCCATTTGGCCAGAAGTAATAGTAAACCACTGTTCTCCCTGGCTTCCAAAAGTTATAACAATATTGTTAAGGACAAAGAGGATGATATTGCTGACTGAATGGCTCACTTCTCATCTCATTCAAATGAGAATGATGTGGAGGTCACCTTTGAGTCTGACACTATTCATTGGAGCAAGGGGTCATGGCATTCCTCCTGCTCCTCCTCCTTGCAACCCCAGAGAAGCCTTTACATTTCAGTTGCATCCTCTCTGTTTTCACTGCCCCATCCTAATGGCATATCACAGTCTGATAAAAGTGTCAGAGAACTATGATCATGGTTGTGTGTTGAATAGCACCTGTGAGCCAGATCAGGGTGCAGAAGAAGAGGTAACATCTGAGGAGAAGGGTGGTTGCAGTGGGAGCAATAAAGAGAAGAGGCCATGTATCGCCAAAACCTCCTAAAGAAAAGTGCCAGGGCCAAATCTGCTTCTATGGTATGCTTGGGAACTGGTGATGCCACTGATACTGTGGGGTCATGGCTCAAAACATCCCAAATGTAAGCCAGGCTCAGCTACTGCTAGCTTTGTGCGAGTATTTGCCATCTGGAAGTTTTTCCTCAGTGCCAGAAGACAAAAGCATTGACATGTGCAAGATCTACAATACAGAAATAAACTGTAGACATTCAAACACAAACATAAGCACTACAACTCAATTGAACAACATGAAGCAGCATCACCAGTTACTGTGGGAAAAAAGAAGTGGCCGCCAGCTAGTGCAATAAAATAATACTCTTTTTCCCACATCCATATGCAGTACTGTGTCCTTGTCATTGCCATCATCACTTATTGCTTCTCCCACCAAGAGTACTGCTCCTTCTGCTCCGCCTTATCGTCAGCCATTGATAACTGAAGGTGGGCCAAGAACCAACTTTACAAGCCCAGCAATCTACATGTGCGCAAGGTTAACTCTTATCTTTCAAAGTTGCTAGATTTTGCAACTTTTTATGAGCTGATGGTGTCTACTCAGCCTCACTGAAAGATACCTAGTCACCATTATTTCTCCCAAAAAGTCATCCCTGCCTTGTACTTTCATGAGGTGGAGATTGTGGGACGGTCATAGCAATTCTCACTGTGCACCTTGGCACACCACAGTGGACACCTGGAGCAGCTGTTACAAGCAGAGACAGTAGATGTCTTTCACAACCTACTGGGTCAATGTTTTTAACTGTGAGGCAGCATCGCAGCAAGAAGGCCAGGTCCTATTGACACCTCCACATTTGTCTCAGTCTAGTTCCCATACCAGCTACTTATCCATCCCCTCCACCTCCTCCTCCATGGACCTCCTCCTGTCCCCAAAAGCAACAGGTCAAGGTGTCACTCCACTCCCCCTCCTTCCTATCATGTGTGTAACGTGAAGCATTGCCATGCTATGTTACAGCTGATCATCCTGGATGAGAGTAGCCACACAGCCAATCACTTGCTAAAGTGTATCAATCATCAAACACCCAACTAGCTGCCTCCATGCTAACTCCAACTGGGCAAAGTGGTCAGCAAAAATGTCAGGAAGATTGTGGCTGTGTCTGTATTTGGAGGAAATAACATATGCTCCCTGCATGTCACACATGATCAGTTTAGTCGTGCAATGGATTAAAGAGGGTGCTGGCCATTTCCACGAGACTGTCCTCGTGACTGACATTCAGCCATTCTTATGTGGTAAGGAATGCCCTCCTGGACTTGCAGTGACGGAATGATCTGCCATTACACGGCTTGATCCTTGAAGTTCAAACTGTGGTGAATGATTTTGTCATGCACCATTCCACCTCAGCAGGGAGCATGTGTTTTTTCAAAGTCAGGTAGTGGCAGCTCATCAGAGACACCCGTCACATACTGAACTCTTCGAAGAAGTCACAAAATTTGTCAGTAGGGACAACTGCAACATAAACAATGTCATACCCTTGAATTTTATTTTAGAGGATACACTAATGCTGATGCAACAAGGGATGGAGGAAAAAGAACAGTTATGCATTTTGCTGGATACCTAGCTGTTGGGGACCCACATGGCGGAAATTCCATAGAGGAGGAAAGTGAGAATGAGGAGCTGCCAACAGAGGAGAAGGCGTTGGTGGTGGAGGAGCAGGAGGATGATGATAACGAAGATGACAACACTGGCCACAATGAACAATCATCTCAATGGGTTGCAGATCTGAAAATAGCTGGGTCCTCCAGCATTCTGGCCAGAATGGCAAGCTGTATGCTTGCTTTCTTAAAGGGATTCTGTCAGCAGATTTTATCCCTATAACCTAAACATATGTTCATGTTCAGACTAATATGTAGAATCCTAAGATGGCCTTATTATACCTTACTGTGGCTCTATTTGCACAAAAATCTGCTTTTTATAACATGTCAATCAGTTACTTAAGGTGCCCAAGAGGAGGTCCGTTAATACAGGGTACCGGCCGCACCACTCGCCGTCCGGTGCCCAGCGCCTCCTTCCCTGTCTTCAGCACCGCCTTCCACAGCTCAGCGCCGCCTCTGCAATCCTTCCCGACCCTCTGCCAGATCCCGCACCTGCAGGGCATATCCCAGTTGAGCGAAGTGCGCATCATGCCGGTGCAGATGCACTTCACTTAACAAAGCCGGGAGTTCGCACGGGCGCAGCAGGCTGAGCCTAGTGCGCAATATAAAAATTGCTGCACACAGCTGGTTCAATTTGCCATTAATTAGTAAGGTTTATTATTTACAACTTTGTTGCATATATGATCCAGTAAATGCCCACATTTCAGAGTCACATATATAAGTACCGAACGTTTCAGCCTATATAGGCCTTCCTCAGTGGTATATTATCTGGTAATGACGGAGGGCTGGTGCGCAGGCGTGGGATCTGCTGGCAGCGGCTTCGTTGAACAAAGTGTGCATGCGCCGGCATGATGCACACTTCGTTCAACCCAGATATGCCCTACAGGCACGGGATCTGGCAGAGGTACAGGGAGGATTGCGGAGGTGGCGCTGAGCTGTGGAAGGCGGCGCTGGGAATTGGACGGTGAGGGGTGCGGACGGGCACGCTGTATTAACGGACCTCCCCTTGGGCACCTTAAGTAACTGATTGACATGTTATAAAAAGCTGATTTTTGTGCAAATAGAACCACAGTAAGGTATAATAAGGCCATCTTAGGATTCTACTTATTAGTCTGGACATGAACATATGTTCAGGTTATAGGGGTAAA
This sequence comes from Bufotes viridis, assembly GCA_033119425.1. Taxonomy (NCBI): domain Eukaryota; kingdom Metazoa; phylum Chordata; class Amphibia; order Anura; family Bufonidae; genus Bufotes; species Bufotes viridis. The sequence continues at coordinate 370,127,147 of CM065590.1, read as the reverse complement.
ATCTGCTGACAGAATCCCTTTAAGCAAGCAAGCAAGCATACAGCTTGCCATTCTGACCAGCATGCTGGAGGACCCAGCTTTTTTCAGATCTGCAACCCATTGAGATGATTGGTCATCTGCTGACAGAATCCCTTTAAGTTATAACAGGTGCATCATTCACATGAAGTAGTTTTATGATTACTGGATATCCATGCTTTTAGACCCTATAAAATCAAAATGGGGGAATATTTTCCTCTTACCAAAAGGGAGTCCAAATGCCACCAAGGTGTTTTAGGCCCTTCTATAACCCCCACAGAGTCACTGAACTCCTGCCATATTTGCTACCACCAGCAGAAGAAGTAGCAGTAGCCAGTTCTTTCATGTGATATGCCAGGCTGAGGTAAATCAGAAAATGGAGACATACTGTCTTAACACCCAGGTTCAGTCAAACTTGGACTGGGAAGGCATATTGTAACACTGACCCAAACTGTCAGGGTGCATTTTGACACCCAAACAGACAAAGTTGTCCTCCGTCAGTATACAAAACATCACTTTTGTCAAAATGACTGAGACATGGATCTGTGGGGATTTTTTTACACTCCTTCAGATGAGGCCAATAAATAGATCTGCCCTAGCTAATGGTGCCCAGTCATGTCACTCCCTACCATCATGTTCTATACCTTTTGGCTGCTGCCACTAGTGTTGATCGAGCACCAAAGTGCTCAGTTAGAACACTTTGCGATGCGTAGAGCACCCAACCATTAAACCAGGCACCCCACTCTTAAGAAGGAGGGTGTTGGGACTCTAGTTTCCCTTGTCCATATATGGAGTAAGTGCTTTGGGACACCCAGTGTATTTAAATATAATTTATCCTCTATTTCTGAAAGGTTTCTGCTGGGATTTGAACTCCTAACCTTGCACATAAAAGGCAAGGACCTTATCCACTCAGCTATAAAGCTGAATCCTAAACTCTGCCAAAAAGACCTCATAGTAGTTTCTCTTTCTGATATAGTAACTGACTATATCAGAAAGAGAAATTACTATGAGGATTTCCTACACAGTTTAGCACTTAGCTTTATAGCTGAGTGGACAAGGTCCTTGACTGTGCAAGGTTGTGAGTTTAAATCCTGGCAGAAGCTTTTCAGAAATAGAGGCTAGATTTAATTTTTGTATAAGTTTCTAGCCATAATATATTTATATATATTTAGAATATATAATATATTATAATACATGTAAATATATTATGGCTAAAAACATCAGTAGTAGTTTCCCACATATTATGCATTCATATATATCAGAAGTATGAATATATATATATATATATATATATGAATATATATATATATATATATATATATATGTGAATATATATATATATATATATATATATATATATATATATATATATATAGCAAACAAAGAGATCCAGCAGCACTCAAGGTAACAAGCGGGTGCAATCCTTCACTGGCGACCGGCCACGTCCACGTCGTCACAGTAATAGAAATCCAAAGAATTGAAGCAGCACTCCAGGTATGGTGAAACAAATGGTGGACCGACTTTATTCCCCTTGCAGCGTTTCAACTGCACAATGCAGTCTTTCTCAAGCATGCATGAGAAAGACTGCACAGTGCAGTTGAAACGTTGCAAGGGGAATAAAGTCGGTCCACCATTTGTTTCACCATACCTGGAGTGCTGCTTCAATTCTTTGGATTTCTATATATATATATATAGATATAGATATATAAATATTTAAGAAAAAGCAGAGCAGCACTCCAATAAGTAATGGAAAAAGGAGGATATTTATTCACTCAGAAGTGACGCGAAGTTTCGGCTCCAACATGAAACCTTTCTCAAGCCAAAGGCTTTCACAAGCTTCGCGTTACTTCTGGGTGAATAAATATCCTCAGTTTTCCACTACTCATTGGAGTGCTGCTCTGCTTTTTCTTTTTTATATTACGGGGACGCTTATCCCATTGGAGCTAGCACTCATCTACTCCTCGGGTTGGTGCTGCCATTCATTATATATATATATATATATATATATATATACAGTATATATATATATAATGTGGGGAGTCTCTCTGGTAGACAGCGGTGCGGGTGCAGTTTAGAGGCAAAACAAGGAGTCCAGATTGTGCAACAAACAGTGTTTTATTCACACTTGCACACAAAATGAAAAACAGTCTCTTGGTGACAGTTCACACACAACGGAAATAACGTAGCCAAACAAAAACAGTCCAACACAGGTTCAGTCACCTGGGAGGTGTAGGTGCAGGTTCGCACCACGCTGTCGGCCCAGCCGCAGGAGAATCCAGCTTCAGGTAGCCAGGAACACAACACCTCCTTACTGAGCTCTTCCCTCCAGGACAGAGAACTCCCAGCCCTGTTAGCAGCTCCAGGATAATCACACACCCCAGACACAGCTGCTGGCTGCGTTTTATATCCAGCCCAAAACATGGACTGGACCGTGGGGAGCAGCCACCCACCCTACTCTTTAGCTGCTCCCAGTAAGAGCCGGCCCGGATCGGCTTTGCAGCCATGCTATTTAACAAAGTCAAACAGCACTAGCTGCTGCAGACAAAAACCCGGCTCTCACCTCACCGAGGCCAGCAACCTCGGTGACACGTACCTGCCATCACATATGACACCTTGCACCTTACCACATACCCCCCTTTGTTCAACCCTGAGGGGTGAACACACGTGAGGCAGTGGACGCGGGACAGGGCATCTGCGTTGCCCTGCAAGCGGCCTGCCCTGTGTTCCACGGAAAACTTGAAATTTTGAAGAGATAGGAACCACCTGGTGACCCGAGCATTCCTCTCCTTGGCCTGACTCATCCATTTGAGGGGGAATGGTCGGTCACCAGACGGAACCTCCTCCCTAACAGGTAGTAGCGGAGAGATTCGAGTGCCCACTTGATAGCCAGGCACTCCCTCTCCACTATACTATACCTGGACTCGGCGGGACTGAGCTTACGGCTCAGGAAGACAACGGGATGTTCTTCCCGTTGACCTCCTGCGACAGTACCGCACCGAGGCCTACCTCCGAGGCGTCGGTCTGTACGACAAACTCCTTGTTGAAGTCGGGTGTCACCAAAACCGGGGACCCACACAGGGCCGACTTCAACGCGGAGAAAGCCTCCTCCGCCTTCTCACTCCAGCTAACCCTCCCAGACTTTCGCCCCTTCAACAGGTCTGTCAATGGCGCTGCTATTGTGGCAAAGTGGGGCACAAACCTCATGTAGTAACCTACAATCCCCAGGAACGACTTTACCTGCCTGGTGGTGACCGGTCGGGGCCAGTTACGAATGGCCTCTACCTTAGTTACCTGAGGTTTGATGACTCCCGCCCAATTACATATCCCAGATATTTTGTCTCCTCTAACCCTATGCAGCACTTCTTTGGGTTAGCGGTCAGTCCGGCTTTCCTCAGGGCATCCACTACCGCCTGCACCTTGGGTAAATGGCTTTCCCAGTCGGTGCTGTGGATGACTACATCATCCAAGTAGGCCGAGGCGTACCGGCGATGTGGTCGCAGCACTATGTCCATTAACCTTTGGAAAGTGGCGGGCGCCATGCAGGCCAAAGGGTAACACCTTGTAGTGATACAGGCCCTGCGGGGTAACAAATGCGGTTTTTTCCTTAGCCGACTCAGTTAAGGGTACCTGCCAGTACCCTTTAGTGAGGTCCAGCACAGAAAAATAACGGGCTTGTCCTAAACTTTCAACCAGCTCGTCTACTCGGGGCATGGGATACGCGTCAAACTTGGATACTTCATTTAACTTGCGAAAGTCGTTGCAGAACCGCAACGTCCCATCCGGCTTGGGTATCAGGACTATGGGACTGGCCCACTCACTTTTCGACTCCTCAATGACATCGAGCTTCAACATTACTTGCACTTCCTCCGCGATGGCCCGTCGCCGAGCCTCGGGTACCCGGTATGGTTTTAACCGGATCTTGGCCTGAGGCTCAGTAACGATGTCATGTTGGATGAGAGGCGTGCGGCCAGGGAGGTCCGAGAACACATCCGTGTTCCGACTGATGAACTCCCTGACTTCCTGAACTTGTTTGGAAGACAGGCTGTCTGCAATTTTACCGTGGTTACTGCTTCACAGGCCTCGAACTGTGGGGCTGGACCCTTTCACCTAGAAGCCCTGGCCGGGGGCTGTGGTCGTCGGCCGCGTCCCTATCTTTCCACGGCTTAAGTAAATTCACGTGGTACACCTGCTCCGGCTTGCGCCGCCTGGCTGGTGTACTTTGTAATTTACTTCCCCTACCTTCTCGATCACCTCATAGGGGCCCTGCCACCTAGCTAGGAATTTGCTGTCAAGGGTGGGTACCAGAACCAAAACCCGATCTCCCGGATTGAAGTCCCGTACCCGAGCCTGACGATTGTACACCCTACTCTGAGCTTGTTGTGCTGCCTCCATATGCTCCCGGACCAAGGGCAACACCCTTTCCATCCGTTCCTGCATCTGGGCGACATACTCAATGACACTTTTGTGGGGACAGGCTGTTGTTCCCATGCCTCCTTGGCGATATCCAACAGGCCCCGAGGGTGTCTGCCATAAAGCAGTTCGAAGGGCGAGAACCCAGTAGAGGCCTGGGGTACCTCTCGCACTGCGAACATGAGATAGGGCAGAAGCAGGTCCCAGTCCTTCCCATCTCTAGACACCACCCTCTTTAACATATTTTTTAGAGTTTGGTTAAACCTCTCCACAAGACCGTCTGTTTGCGGATGGTAAACGGACGTCCGTAACTGCTTTATACGCAACAATTTACACAGTTCCCTCATTACTTTGGACATAAAGGGGTCCCTTGGTCTGTCAGAACCTCTTTTGGCAGGCCCACACGGAAAACATCTCCATTAACTCTTTGGCAATGAGCTTAGCTGAGGTATGTCGCAGAGGCACCGCCTCCGGATACCGAGTGGCATAGTCGAGAACTACCAGAATGTGTTGGTGGCCCCTGGCAGACTTTGGTACAGGCCCAATTAAATCCATCGCGATTCGCTCAAACGGTACTTCAATAATTGGCAGAGGTACCAGGGGACTACGGAAATGTGGCTGGGGGCTAGTTATCTGACAGGTCGGACAGGACTTACAATAATTCTCTACCTCCTTGAACACACTGGGCCAATAAAATCGCTGCAGTATGCGGTCCTGGGTTTTCTGCCACCCCAGGTGTCCCCAAGAACATGTTGGTGGGCAAGCTCCATGACAAGCTTGCGATACGCTGTGGGCACCACCAACTGTTCAACAGGTTCGCCTCGGATTTGGTTCACCCGATACAACATATCCTGCAGAACAATAAACCGTGGGAACATTAATTCAGCCCCTGGTTTCTGGGGTTTCCCATCAATTTCCAGCACATTCTCCCAGGCCCTGGTTAGGGTTTGGTCCCGGTGTTGTGCGGTCCCAAAATTTTCCCGGAGACATTGAGGTCTGCCAACTCAGGTCCCGGTGGCAAGTCCTCCGTGTCTCCCACCATTACACTCAGTGGGGTTGTCTCCCCCTCTACCGCTGGAGCAGTGGTCACCCCTACCGCCGGCCCTTCAGACTCGGGCTCCCAGGGTTCTGGCCTTCCAGGGGTATCAGGCCACTCTACTAGGGTCACCCCTGTCTCGGGTCCCTCAGATACCTTTATTACCGGCCACAGCGCCGGAAAACCGGGAAGTCCCTCCCAAGTATCAGTTCGTGTGGGAGTTTAGTAGCGACAGCCACCTCGTGGGTCCACCTACCAGCCGCGGTGGACAAAGTCACTAGTGCAGTGGGGTAGTCTTTCAGGTCTCCGTGGATGCACAGGACCCCGACTTTACGGCCAGTATACTCCGCAGGCCGTACAAGGGCAGCCCTTACCAGGGAGACTAGACTCCCGGAGTCCAGCAGAGCCACCGCCAGAGAGTCTCCCACCTCTACCTGACACAGGTGGTTATGGTCCTGCACCTCACGGGTGCCAGTTGCGCACAGCTTCCGTGCATACAGGGAGTGGCGACCCCGTAGTTCATATCCATCGGCTCATCCCGATGCGGACAGTCGGCCCGGATGTGGCCTGGCTCCTGACACCTCCAGCATACCACGGGAGGCGGATCCGCAGGGGGTACATGCCGTGCAGGTCTCTCTGACGCCGGTCGTCGGAGCTGGGGTGGAGGCCTCCGGGGTTTGACTTGCCCCTTCCCAGCAAGACTCCCTGCAGGTTTCTGGTGGCCTCGTAACGCTCCACCAGGTCGACCATCTCCAGGGCACTTACCGGAGACGCCTGGCCGACCCAGTGCTGGAGGGATAAGGCAGGGCCCTCCAAAAGATGTCCGCCAACAGGCGATCCAACATGACAGTGGGACTCAGTAGATCGGGCTGCAGCCACTTTTGCAGCCTGTGCAGCAGATCGTAGTACTGCGGCCTAGCGGGCTCAGTCGTTTTAAAGTCCCACTGGTGGACTCTTTCAGCGCGGACCAGCACGTTCACCCCCAGTCTGGCCAGGATCTCTCCTTTCATGGTGTCATAATCGGCCGCTTGGTCGTCCGCCAAGTCGAAAAACACCTGCTGGGGTCCGGAAGCCAGGAACGGAGCGACCACCTCAGCCCACTGGTCGCGGGGCAGCTTCTCCCTCACGGCCACTTTTTCGAAGACTGCCAGGTAGGTCTCAGCATCGTCCTCGGGGTCATCTTGGGAATCGCCGCACGGACCGCTTTCCGGGCATCATGGGCACGGTGAGAGGCTCCAGTCGCTTGCAACGCCATCACATGTTGCAACAGCAGCTGGTTTGTCTCCTGCTGCTGCTTGTTGGCCTCCCGCTGCTGTCAATTGGCCTCCACGAGAGCTTTTATAACTGCCTCCATTTTGTCAGGGTTCACGGGTTGAAACTTTGCCGGCTTGACATATGACATTAACTTTTGCTCAGCAAAACAAACAAAGTTCGGCGTTCACGCCAGCCTCACTGCGCATGCCCGCTTCCGACACCAAATGTGGGAGTCGCTCTGGTAGACAGCGGTGCGGGTGCAGTTTAGAGGCAAAACAAGGAGTCCAGATTGTGCAACAAACAGTGTTTTATTCACACTTGCACACAAAATGAAAAACAGTCTCTTGGTGACAGTTCACACACAACGGAAATAACGTAGCCAAACAAAAACAGTCCAACACAGGTTCAGTCACCTGGGAGGTGTAGGTGCAGGTTCGCACCACGCTGTCGGCCCAGCCGCAGGAGAATCCAGCTTCAGGTAGCCAGGAACACAACACCTCCTTACTGAGCTCTTCCCTCCAGGACAGAGAACTCCCAGCCCTGTTAGCAGCTCCAGGATAATCACACACACCCAGACACAGCTGCTGGCTGCGTTTTATATCCAGCCCAAAACATGGACTGGACCGTGGGGAGCAGCCACCCACCCTACTCTTTAGCTGCTCCCAGTAAGAGCCGGCCCGGATCGGCTTTGCAGCCATGCTATTTAACAAAGTCAAACAGCACTAGCTGCTGCAGACAAAAACCCGGCTCTCACCTCACCGAGGCCAGCAACCTCGGTGACACGTACCTGCCATCACATATGACACCTTGCACCTTACCACAATATATATATATATATATATGTAATTAAACATTTATTCTGTGCCATAAATTTTTTACAATTACTAAAAAAATATATAAATTTAATTTTGCCTCAATTTCTGAAATGCTTTGGCCAGGATTTGAAGTTACACCCTTGTAAATTAAAGGCAAAGACCTTATCCACTCAGCAATAAAGCTGAATGCTAAGCTGTGTCAGAAAAACCTCATAGTAGTTTCTCTTTCTGATGTAGTAACGTACTACATCAGAAAGAGAAACTACAATGATATTTTTCTAACACAGTTTAGCATTCAGCTTTACAGCTGAGTGGAAAAGGTCCTTCTCTCTAATATACAAGGTTGTGTGTTCAAATCCCAGCAGAAATTTTTCACAAATAGAGGCTAAATTATATTTAAATACACTGACTCGAGTATAGCAATGTTTGACCGAGCATGCTCGCTGAACACTAGCTGCCTCCATTATGCCATTGCTGCTGACTGCCTGGCTACCATCATGTTACATACCGTATTGTTGGTACTGCCACAGCTGCTACCTCATGCTGCTAATCCTCTACTGCCACTTCCATTATCCGTACAGCCACTATATTTATAGCTACATAGTCGCCACTACTACCACTACCACTAAACAGCTGCACACATGTCTACTGCCTTGTCTGTTCCATTCTGTGCTGCTACTGCTAACGCTACTATTGTGGCCACATCTCACAATTACCATAACCTTTCAACATCTATACTGTACTGCTGCTCCCAATTAAAAGGGAGAATTTAGGCTTATTCAGAACAAGCCACTCTTTCTTCTATTAACACTTGTGCATGTATAAGTAGGGGCAAGCATTCTGCCTCTGTACATGTGTGTTGGAATATACAGGGAGTGCAGAATTATTAGGCAAATGAGTATTTTGACCACATCATCCTCTTTATGCATGTTGTCTTACTCCAAGCTGTATAGGCTTGAAAGCCTACTTCCAATTAAGCATATTAGGTGATGTGCATCTCTGTAATGAGAAGGGGTGTGGTCTAATGACATCAACACCCTATATCAGGTGTGCATAATTATTAGGCAACTTCCTTTCCTTTGACAAAATGGGTCAAAAGAAGGACTTGACAGGCTCAGAAAAGTCAAAAATAGTGAGATATCTTGCAGAGGGATGCAGCACTCTTAAAATTGCAAAGCTTCTAAAGCGTGATCATCGAACAATCAAGCGTTTCATTCAAAATAGTCAACAGGGTCGCAAGAAGCGTGTGGAAAAACCAAGGCGCAAAATAACTGCCCATGAACTGAGAAAAGTCAAGCGTGCAGCTGCCAAGATGCCACTTGCCACCAGTTTGGCCATATTTCAGAGCTGCAACATCACTGGAGTGCCCAAAAGCACAAGGTGTGCAATACTCAGAGACATGGCCAAGGTAAGAAAGTCTGAAAGACGACCACCACCGAACAAGACACACAAGCTGAAACGTCAAGACTGGGCCAAGAAATATCTCAAGACTGATTTTTCTAAGGTTTTATGGACTGATGAAATGAGAGTGAGTCTTGATGGGCCAGATGGATGGGCCCCTGGCTGGATTGGTAAAGGGCAGAGAGCTCCAGTCCGACTCAGACGCCAGCAAGGTGGAGGTGAAGTACTGGTTTGGGCTGGTATCATCAAAGATGAGCTTGTGGGGCCTTTTCGGGTTGAGGATGGAGTCAAGCTCTACTCCCAGTCCTACTGCCAGTTTCTGGAAGACACCTTCTTCAAGCAGTGGTACAGGAAGAAGTCTGCATCCTTCAAGAAAAACATGATTTTCATGCAGGACAATGCTCCATCACACGCGTCCAAGTACTCCACAGCGTGGCTGGCAAGAAAGGGTATAAAAGAAGAAAATCTAATGACATGGCCTCCTTGTTCACCTGATCTGAACCCCATTGAGAACCTGTGGTCCATCATCAAATGTGAGATTTACAAGGAGGGAAAACAGTACACCTCTCTGAACAGTGTCTGGGAGGCTGTGGTTGCTGCTGCACGCAATGTTGATGGTGAACAGATCAAAACACTGACAGAATCCATGGATGGCAGGCTTTTGAGTGTCCTTGCAAAGAAAGGTGGCTATATTGGTCACTGATTTGTTTTTGTTTTGTTTTTGAATGTTAGAAATGTATATTTGTGAATGTTGAGATGTTATATTGGTTTCACTGGTAAAAATAAAACATTTAAATGGGTATATATTTGTTTTTTGTTAAGTTGCCTAATAATTATGCACAGTAATAGTCACCTGCACACACAGATATCCTCCTAAAATAGCTAAAACTAAAAACAAACTAAAAACTACTTCCAAAAATATTCAGCTTTGATATTAATGAGTTTTTTGGGTTCATTCAGAACATGGTTGTTGTTCAATAATAAAATTAATCCTCAAAAATACAACTTGCCTAATAATTCTGCACTCCCTGTACAAACAGTGGCAGGGATTTTCCCCCATTGAGGCATAATGTTTTGGAAGCTTTCCATTATGAAAAAGCATAGCACATGACACAGAACATAGACAAATACATAGATTTTATACTCTTTTTCAGTATTTTTCAGATTTTTGCATTGTAGTGTACACATTTAGCCCATTTGATATATACTGTTAGAGATGAGCGAATCAAAGCTGATTCAATCCGAATTTAAGGAATTATTCAATTCGAAACCAAATCCAAATTTCTTCATGCTTCCTTTATCCTAAAATGACTGCTGCACATGTTAGGACATGAAACAAGGAACTCTTGGAACAAGGGATCACCCACAAAGCCATGCATGCAGCCAATCAGCAACCAGCCAGCCCTATGATATCACAGCCCTATAGATAGCCTCAGCCATCTTGTATTCAGTCGTTAGCTGAGACGTTAGCAGGCGCTAGGGAAAGTGCTAGCAAAGACTTGAAAGAGCATTAGAAGTTTAGTGAAAGGATAGGGAGGAATTATTCCACAGTTTTGAAGCAGAGCAGGGTTCAATATGGGAGTGCACAGCCAGGGCAATAGGAACAATCCTATTAAACCTTGCTGCACTGACTGTGGATCCAAACTGCTATTATACTGCTGCTCATTTCAGGTTTACAATACCTCTGTAATTCCAGCAAACCGTTCTTGTTAATGGGGTCTTCTTAGCCCTTGTTCGGTGCAGTTATATATATATATATATATATATATATATATATATATGTTCTAAAGCCTTTTTTTTGTTGTGTATTAGTGGGGAAAAATAAGGGGCTTATTAGCCATTGTGTGGTGGTGAAGTGAGAAAATTACAGCCCTTTTTGTTGTGTATTAGTGGCAAAAAACAACAACTTTTTTTGCCGTTCACAGCCACAGTTATATGTTCTAAAGTCCTTTTTGGGGTGTTTTAGGGGGGGAAGGGGCTTATTAGCTGTTGTGTGGTGAAGTGAGAAAATTACAGCCCTTTTTGGCATGTATTAGTGGCAAAAAAAATATTATTTGCCGTTCATAGCCGCATTATATGTTCTAAAGCCTTTTTTTGGCATGTATTAGTGGGGAAATAGAAAAAGGGCCTATTAGCCATTGTGTGGTGAAGTGAGAAAATTAAAGCACTTTTTGGCGTGTATTAGTGGCAAAAAAAAGTATTATTTGCCGTTCATGGCCGCAGTTATATGTTCTAAAGCCTTTTTTTGTCGTGTATTAGTGGGGGGGGGGGGAAGGGGCTTATTAGCCGTTGTGTGTTGAAGTGAGAAAATGACAGCCCCTTTTGGCATGTATTAGTGGCAAAAAAAAAATTATTTGCTGTTCACGGCCACAGTTATATGTTCTAAAGTCTTTTTTGGTGTGTATTAGTGGGGAAAAAGAAAAAGGGCTTATTAGCCGTTCTGTGGTGAAGTGAGTAAACTACAGTCCTTTTTGGCGTTTATTAGTGGCAAAAAAAAAAAAACTTTATTTGCCGTTCACGGCTACAGTTATGTGTTCTAAATCACTTTTTGGGGTGTATTTGTGGAGGAAAGAAAGGGGCTTATTAGCTGTTGTGTGGTGAAGTAAGAAAATTACAGCCCTTTTTAGTGGAAAAAAAAGTTATTTTTTGCCGTTCACAGCAAAAGTTATATGTTCGAAAGCCTTTTATTGGCGTGAATTAGTGGAGATAAAGGGCTTATTTAGCCGTTGTGTGGTGAAGTGAGGAAATGAGGGCTTATTTGCCCTTCACGGCCGCAGTTATATGTTCTAAAGCAGTTTTTTTGGCATGTGTTAGTTGGGAAAAAGCAAAAGGGGCTTATTAACAGTTGTATGGTAAATAGTGATTAGCGAGCACTAAAGTGTTCGGGTGTTTGGGTATTCCGTCCGAACACATAGTGATATTCGTGCGCTCGGCCAAGCACCCGATTATAATGGAAGTCAATGGGAGACAACCAGTCACCCCCTGCTCTGAAGAGGGGAGGGTGCCTGGTCCATTGGAAAAAGTCTGAAAGTGACAGAAACACCACTGAAATGGATCGGAAACAGCATGGGGACGATGTACGGATGCATCTTAGACTCCCAGGTCGATGCTGGGAACCATGTTGTCTGAGTTGTACGCCACTTTTACAGACTGACAAAGATACGCACAACCCCCACCCAAAAAAAATATATTTCACAGGAAAAGTTGTTACGAAACATTCTTTCCTGTATATTCAATTATGTATAAAGTGCAAGTGCTGCCAAAAATTACAATCAAGAGGCACTCCGAAACATATCACATAAAGGAGGGCCCCATTCACATTGTGGTACAATTGTTCAGGTACTGGGAATCCAACACTTATAAAGCCTATGAACTAAGTGAAAAGGCTGCCAAAAATTACAAGGAACCGGCACTATGATACACCCTTTATTATACAAAAAGGAGGGCATCATACACATCCTTGAAAAATTATGATTGGTGGCCTTCTGGTGACCCTCAAAAACATTTGAAGCAAGGGCCTGCTGGTGACCCTCTAAAACATTACGGGCTAGGGCCTGCTGCTGAGCTAACCCTGTAAAACATTATGGTTGTAGGGCCTGCTGGTGAGCCTACCCTATAAAACATTATGGTTGAGGGCCTGCTGGTGAGCTGACCCTGTAAAACATTATGGTAGAGGGCCTGCTGGTGAGCTGACGCTGTAAAACATTATGGTTGAGGGCCTGCTGGTGAGCTGACCCTGTAAAACATTACGGTTGAGGGCCTGCTGGCGAGCTGACCCTGTAAAACATTATGGTTGAGGGCCTGCTGGTGAGCTGACCCTGTAAAACATTATGGTTGAGGGCCTGCTGGTGAGCTGAACCTGTAAAACATTATGTTTGAGAGCCTGCTGGTGAGCTGACCCTGTAAAACATTATGGTTGAGGGCCTGCTGGTAAGCTGACCCTGTAAAACATTATGGTTGAGGGCCTCCTGGTGAGCTGACCCTGTAAAACATTATGGTTGAGGGCCTGCTGGTGAGCTGACCCTGTAAAACATTATGGTTGAGGGCCTGCTGGTGAGCTCACCCTCTTTAAAAATTGTAGTGGAGGGAATACATATATATATTCTGGATGAGGAGAAGGATTAGGAGCAGGAGTAGAAAACAAGATTCAACCATATACACTTTTTTTGTGGTGGAAAATTATCATGGGAATACACTACAGTAGACTGAGTACATTATAAACAATACATTGAAATTGCCTTTATGTTCATCATCAATCATCTAAGCTCTCCTCTAGTGGAGATGAGAAGTCAGGGGCAATCCAGGCCTTGTTTATTTTTATCTGAGTCAACCTGTCAGCATTGTCAGTGGACAAGCGGATACGCTTATCTGTTATAATGCCACCAGCAGCACTAACTACATGCTCAAGACACCAATTCAACATTCCCTACAAAGTAACCAAACTACATATCAAATGTCCAGAAAAAACAACCAATCAACAATATGTAGTAAAAGTGTATTTTATTGAAAACATAATTAGACTATACGCAATAATTCAAAGAATTACTACCTTTTATTATTCAATAATACATACATAGTGAAAGACCACAAAATATTAAAAATATATAAAACCACACAAATGTGGTCTGTGGATCTGGGGTCCACTGAACTCAGGTGAACAAAGTAATATGTAGCTGAGACCAACTCAGTGGTAAGTTATATCGGCATGTTTAAGACAAAAGTCCACAAATTATATATCAGTAACTCATTGCCATAACCTATACCACTGAAAGTTGGAAAAATCAGCACCATAATATAATCACAACATCAATGTTATACACACCTGAGTACAGTTGTCACCCGATCCACAGACCAAACCACGACGCGCGTTTCGCCGTCAGCTTTCTCAAGGGGTTGCTGGACAATAGCGTCCACCCTTATCTTTATATAACACTAAGGCGGTATCTAACAAACATATCCGGTTCCACATAACCAATAGTAAAATCATTCATCCAATAAATCACAGAATCACCTGTTGACAACCAGTTTCATTCGCCAAGGACCTGCCAACATGGTACGTGAGGCACCGCGTCATCTCTAATGATGTATCACATGACCATACGCGCGCCCGATACACTGCACAACCCGGCAGTATATCGTGTGTCGGGTCACATCACTCGAGCATGCGCATTAGATGTCCACATCTCACAGCAGCCATGTTTAAATCTGGAATATTACTCATATTTCCCCACATACCAGTTATGCAATCCCCGAAGTTAGTTTTAGACACGGATAAAAACCAAACATTGAATACCCATCCCATACCCCATATATTGAATCATATCCGATTACCACAAAATAATGTGAGTGTAAATTAATCAAATTAATAAATATTAAATATTACGTGTGCACATGTGAGCACTATTATGTGAAATAATCCATATAAATATCACATCATTTGATTGCAAGGTTAAAAAAAGAATATATATATATTTACAACAATAGTGCATTGAAAAAAACAAATCACATAATTAATCAAAAAATAAATTAATTAAATTAGCAATCAAAACCACCCCCCCCCAAAACTATTGCAGGAATATAGCGGCTCATGTCCGGATCATGGACCGCCATAAATCATGCATGTATCACCATGACCATAATAAAAGCCCGAAAAAAAGTGACATGCAATTATTGTTCTTATTAGAATTTTTTGTGCCATAAAATTAAAATCCATGCTTCAATCAAAAACTTCAGGAGCGGGTCACTGTCAGTTATTCCAATATTACAGGTGATTCCATATATGACTAGTTTCCACTCGTCATATCAAACTGCTATCCTCATAGTGAAAAAACACTCAATACACCGTATATCCTGAGGAATATATATAAATAGTATTAGTAAAGAACATTAATATATACTATTATGGGCGGACACATAATCCAAATATAAAACATTACATTATATATAAAAACCTAAAGAAATGATGCAAACGGTATTTTATCATTTAAGCCCTGCGGAATCTGACAATTTAATTTTACAATCCACTTGCTTTCAATTTGTTCAAGTCTGCGGAACAGATCACCTCCCCTCACACACACACACAGTAATCCTTAAAAGGACTTTTGGATCTTTGAAAAGCTTTTACTAACTAAAATCGCTGAAATTTGCTTCCTGCTCTGTCTTTCCCTTCCTACCCGATGCTCTCCCTGACTATGACTGATCTGAGCACGTGTCATCAGGTGCTATATAACCTCTGATGACACGTTCCGGCCAGCCAACCATTGTAATGCCAGCAGCTAACATGGCTACTGCCATTACAGTGAGGGCAGTACTTACCTGCACCTTTATTGGCTGCTTAAAACCCGCGAAATGTGCGGGGCGGAGACTCATGCATTTCGCTCGAGCACATGCGGTACTCGACCGAGTACATGTGCCGAGCATAGCGATGCTCGAGCTGAACCTGTACTCGGCCGAGCATGCTCGCTCCTCACTAGTAGCCTCCCTGGCCAAAAGCACTTGTCCATGTGTCAGTCGCTAAGTGGACCTTCCCAATAACTGCGTTGGTCAGGGCACGGGTTATGTTATGGGACACATGTTGGTGTATGGCTGGGACTGCACACTGTGAAAAATATTAGCGGCTGGGGACAGAGTAACGTGGGACGGCTGCCGCCATCAGTCTGCGGAAAGCTTCAGTGTCCACAAGCCTAAATGGCAAATTTTCCAGGGCCAGCAATTTTGAAAGGTGCGCATTTAGTGCTATGACCTGTGGGTGGGTGGCTGGGTATTTGCGCTTTCGTTCAAAGGCCTGTGGTATAGACATATGTATGCTGCGCTGGGACACAGAAGTTGATGTGCTAGCTGATGGTGCTTGCGAAGGCATCACTCCACAGGGCTGCTGCCCAAACCTCTTCCACGCCACCAGGGCCACAGAGCCCCTCCAGTGTGACCACTAGGTCCCCATACCCATTTTGTGAGGCTAATCCAGTTTTCTGAGGAAGGCTATATGCCAAAAACTTTTATATTTTGTTACTGGAAACGCACTTACTGAATAAAAATCAACACTTGAAGAAATTCAGTGGATTACAGGAGTTTTATTATCCTTGGTGCTTGCGAAGATATAGGTGCATGGTGGGAGGCATCCGGGCCTGCATCTTGGAAAGGGGATAGGCCAGCACGTAACACAAGGGAAGAGGAGGCAGTGGTGTGAACCGCAGACACTGATTGTGGACCCAGGCATTTGGCCCACTTGTGAGGGTGCTTTCATGCCATGTGGCGGATCATGCTGGTCATGATGAGATTGCTAGTGTTCACGCTCCTGCTCATTTTGGTACAGCATAGGTCGCACATGACAATTCTTTTATCCTCCGAACTTTCCTCAAAAAAGCGCCAGACTGCGGAACACCTATCTCTTGGCAAGGGAGATTGCCGCAAGGGGGTGCTCCGGGGAAAAGTTTTGGGCCTGTTTGGTGTGGCCTGCCTTCTCCCTTTTGTCCACCCCACTGCCTTCCAGCCTGTTGCGGCGCTGCGGATCCTTCCCCCTCTGTACTGCTGTCCTTGCTCGGCTTGCCACCTTCCCAGGTTGGGTCAGTGACTTCATTGTCCACCACCTCCTCTTCCACTTCCTCACGCTGGTCAACCTCCTGACTTGTTGACCTAACAACAACCTCAGTTATTGACAACTGTGTCTCATCCTCATATTAAACCTCTTGAGACACTAATTGCAGTTGGCTTATTGGCAACTGTGTCTCATAATCATCAGCCACCTCGTAAAACACTAATTGCTGTTCCCCACCGTCATCTTCTTCTGAATATGGATGCTCAAGAGTTTGGGAATCAGGGCACAAGATCTCCTCATGCCCCTTTTTAAGCTGGCTTGGCGAGAGGCCCAATTTAAGGAATGGCGATGAACAGAGCTCCTCGGAATATCTGAGCGTGGGATCACTTGTTTGCCAAGACTCTCCATGGTGGGAGGAATGAGGATCAGGCTGAGGATTCTGTTTACCTGAAACTGGACTTTGTGGCAGACAGGGTGACAGGGTGGTGCTTAAAAGACTGGAAGCATTATCTGCTGCAATCAAACCGACCACCTGGTCGCACTAGTCTGACTTCGAGAGTGGTGTCCTGCATTGCCCTGCAAACTAGGACATGAAGCTAGGTATTGTGAATGAGTGTGCTTCTTGTGCTCTGTAGTGATGAGCGGCAGGTGCCATATTCGATTTCGACGAAATTCGCGAATATTCGAAAGAATATTCGTTTCATATTCGTCGAAATCGAATATTCGTCATTATTCTAGTTATCGCGATTAATATGCGATTTAAATAATCGCGTATTGCGATTTTAACTTAAGGCTACTTTCCTATTGGTTTCATATCTAGAATTATAGCGAAGATGACGGATATGACGAATGTATTCGTCATATTCCTCAAAACGAAAATAGCGAAGTATTCTACATCTTCGTTTTAGCAACCTATTCGTCAACTTCGCTAATTCTAGCAATCAAATAGGAAGGTTGACTATAGAGACAACTGTGTTTAATTCGCTATGCGATTATATATATATTTTTTTTAATAAATAGAATAATTATAATAATTATATCAAGTAATATAATTATTCTATTTAAAAAAAATATATAAAATCGCATAGCGAATTTAACACAGCTTTCTCTATAGTCAACCTTCCTATTTGATTGCTAGAATTAGCGAAGTTGACGAATAGGTTGCTAAAACGAAGATGTAGAATACTTCGTTATCTTCGTTTTGAGGAATATGACGAATACATTCGTCATATTCGCTATTCGCTAATTCTACCAAGCCAACCATAAACTTCCTTGCTCATGGTCGGAGCGTCCCCATCACCATGGGAATGTCTCCATATACTAAAATGTACTGTCGGATTTGAGGAATTACGTTGAAATCGCAATGCGATTAATTCAAGTTATATTAATCGCATTGCGATTTCAACTTAGAGCTGGGTTTATAATGGGTCAGCTTGCTAGAATGAACGAAGTTAACGTATATGGAATATAGCAGTAGTGCTAAGTTGAATTCGCAATGCGATTAATTTAACTTGAAGTAATCGCATTGCGATTTCAACTTAGAGCTGGGTTTATAATGGGTCAGCTTGCTAGAATGAACGAAGTTAACGAATATGGAATATAGCATCAGTGCTACTGCTAAGTTGAATTCGCAATGCGATTAATTTAACTTGAAGTAATCGCATTGCGATTTCAACTTAGCACTGCTAGTGCTATATTCCATATTCGTCGTTAATTCTAGCCTATGTAAGATAGCAGTGCTAAGTTGTATTCGCAATGCGATTAATATAACTTGAATTAATCGCATTGCGATTTTAACGTAATTCCTCAAATCCGACAGAACATTTTAGTATATGGAGACGTTCACATGGTGATGGGGACGCTCCATGAGCACGGAAGTTGGCAGAAGCGGCAACGGGCACTGACTAGAGCAGCCAGGAAGCCAGGAATCCTCAGGACAGGTAAGGCCCCTTTCACACTAGCGTTTTAGCTTTCCGTCCTAGAGATCCGTCCTCGGGCCTCTAGGACGGAAAGCTACTGATCAGGATTATCCCCATGCATCCTGAATGGAGAGAAATCCGTTCAGGATGCATCAGGATGTCTTCCGTTCAGTATGTCAACGTTTTTTGGACGTTGACAAAAGCGCAGCATGCTGCGGATTTGTCTCCGTCCAAAAATCCGGAAGACATGCCGCAACGCCGGATCCGGAATTAATGCCCATTGAAGGGCATTAGTCTGGATCCGACTTTACTAAACGTCGTTTCCGCGCATTGCCGGAACCGACGTTTAGCTTTTTGTCAATGGTTACTATGGCAGCCAGGACGCTAAAGTCCTGGTTGCCATAGTAAAGAGTCGGGGGAGCGGGGGAGCAGCATACTTACATTCCGTGCGGCTCCCGGGACGCTCCAGGATGACGTCAGGGCGCCCCAGTGCATAGATCACGTGATCGCATGGATCACGTGATCCATGCGCTGGGCGCTCTGACGTCATTCAGGAGCGCCCGGAGCCGCATGGAATGTGGCATGCCGCTCCCGCTCCTCACTGCTACTATGGCAACCAGGACGCTAGTAGCGTCCTGGCTGCCATAGTAACACTGAAAGCATTTTGAAGACTGATCAGTCTTCAAATGCTTTCAGTTCACTTGCGTTGTGCAGGATCCGGCGTGCATTCCGGCGACGGAAGTGCACGCCGGATCCTAACAATGCTAGTGTGAAAGAGGCCTAAGAACTACTTTTGGAAAGTGGGAAAGAAAAAAAGATAACTAAAAAAAAAAACAAAAAAAAACGAATATTCGAAATAGAGAATTTATAGCGCTATATTCAAAATATTCGCGAATTAGCGAAGTGCCGATATTCGCTAAAAAAATTCGCTATTCGAATATTCGCGCTCAACACTAGTGCTCTGGAAGCAGGCACAGTATCACCGCTACCAGGGCCAGGGCCTATACGTGCACCATCAGCAGCACGGCCCCTTTTCCATCCCTTACTGCTCGCCTTGTGCATATTAAATGGTATATATACTTTCAAGTATGTCACATGTACAGTAGAGCAGGTTTTGTAAGTGTATGCACAAATAAAGTGCTCAGAATGTTACAGATATTTTTAGGATGCGCACACATTATACAAGAGGCATCGCGCAAGTAATGTTGCTGTCACCACCAGCTAATGAAAAATTACACTGAATGAATGTCACTGATATTTAAGATGTGCACACGTTATACAGAAGGTATAGCGCAAGTAATGTCTCTGTCACTACCGGCTAATAAAAAATGACACTGAATTAATGTCACTGATATTTAGGATGCGCACATGTTATACAGGAGGTATTGTGCAAGTAATGTCGCTGTCACCACCGGCTAATAAGAAAATTACACCGAATGAATTTCACTGATATTTAGGATGCGCACATGTTATACAGGAGGTCTAGCACAAGTAATGTTGCTGCCACCAGCAGCAAAAAAATTTGACTGAATGTCATTGATATTTTGGATACGCAAACGCTATACAGGAGATGTAGCGCAGGTAATGTAACTTTCCACAGCGGACACCATCTACAGAAAAAGTACACTGGATGTCACAGATATTTTTAGGCTGCGCACACGTAACACAGGAGATGTAGTGCAGATAATGTCGCTGTCACCAGCGGCAAAAAAAATGACACTGAATTTTACTGATATTTCGGATGTGCTAACGTTATACTGGAGATGTAGCGCAGGTAATATTGCTGCCACCATCAGCAAAAAAATTAGACTGAATGTCACTGATCTTTCTGATACGCAAACGTTATAGAGGAGATGTAGCACAGGTACAGTAATGTAACTGTTCGCAGCGGACACCGTCTAAGGAAGATACCAAAGGGTTGACATGGTAAAGAATATACATTTTCACATTTACACTATAATGATAGGCATGATGTACAACAATTGCATTGATTTTTCTATTCACCATCTATAACAGTTAATTGACAACAGGAGGTTAAATTACATTTAACTTCCCTCACCCATAGTAATCACAGTGATTGTGAAAAGCTCACAAATTGCTCCAAATTGGTATGATTGTGGATGAAATGCTCTGGTAATTTCTAATTATGTCAAAAGCTATTTTATAGTCAACATTGTTTATGTAGAGTAAGTTATGACACTGATATATTGTCAAACATTATACACCCATATTTTTAATTTATGTCATTATACATAGTTAAGTTATGTATTGTCAACAATGCAGAAAGCTTCACCGTATTCTTTAACTCATGTAGTGAAACTGTAGTTAATAGCCACCCGTGAAGTGCTAAATGCCAGGAACGCTATATATTCCTCAAAATTAATCAGTTTGATAAACTAGCTCATTCTTGTTATTTCTGTGACAAAAAATACACTGAAAATATTTCAAATTATAAAGGTTATTCTGTAAAAAAAGGTTATTTTTCACCCAAATTTGGTTATAAAAATAATCTTTATGGGGGGCGTGGCCTGGCAGGGGAGCGTGATGGCTGCCTGAAAACGTAGCCCCTCTCAGGCATCCTGCTTCGCGGCGGTTACAGCTAGAGAAATGTCCATGAGCACCCTGAAACAGAACTCTAAAGCCATCCCAAATCAAAGAATATCGAAGAGGAACAAAAATGAAGCACCAAAGCTCCATACAGAGTTTTTTCCAGCGCACGCTGCTGGTAGTAATGGCGGACACCCTGAATTAAGCGATGCCAGTATGTCGCAGACTCAGCAAGAAAGAAAAGGTGCCAAAGAAGACAGTGCAAGAGAACTGTTGGGATCTCAACATAGATCACCAGACTCTCCAACTAGCCAGCAGGACACCAGCCCGCCAGCCCTGTCGCAACACTCGTCCTCTTTACAGAGCTCAGAGTTAGGACAAAGGCTAAGGAGAAACCAAGAGGCCAAGGAAGGACCTACTCAGCCGCCATACCGCACGGAGACCGTCTCTCAGTCAGGAGGCTCCAATACAGCTAGCCCGGTCAAGTAAAAAACCAGGTGGGACACTTTACTTTCATTTGAAGGTTCTGCCGCTTCAGCAGAATCTGATGCACACAAAGAACAAGCAGATGCATTAGCCGCTATACAACCAAGTGGTAAAGCGGCTTCTGAATCGTTCTTGAAGGAGGCCATGTTGGCCTTAAGACGCTCAATACAAAAAAAATTACACAAGCAATTACTTCCATAACATCCACTGTAGAGGATAGTAGATGCATATAACTCTATCGCAGAAGAGCTGGAGGTGGTCAAAGTTAAGATGGCTGATATAAAAGACAGAAACCGCTGCAACAATGTGAAGCTTCGGGGCATTTCTGAATCAGTCCCTCCATCAGATGTAGCAGCATACATAAGAAAAAATAATTAGAAAGGTTCTTCCACATGTACCTGAAGCAGAATTGGTCATAGATAGGGTTGAGCAAACCCGAACTGTAAAGTTCGGGTTCGAGTTCATTGTTCGGGGATTTCTTCCCGCTTTTTGAAAGGCTGCAGGGCAGCCAATCAACAAGCGTTTCACTACTTTGCCCTAAGAAGCCATCACAGCCATGCCTACTTTTGGCATGGCTGTGATTGGCTAAGTGAAGCATGTGACCCAGCCTCTATTTAAGCTTGAGTCATGTAGCGCCGCACGTCTCTCTGTTGCTCTTAGTGTGGGGACAAGCTGCTGCTGGTGCTCCCAGGGAAAGATTAGGGAAGAAATCTGTTGAACTTGGTGGTGCTAACTCTTCAAATTACAGCAATTATTGAGGGTGCTATGCTACATATTTGTATCCAGCTCTGATACTGCAAAATAATTTTTAATCCATCTGTTAGTGAGGTGGGGATCGGCGGCCATTTTGGCAACTGCAGTGTCCTTGGAACTGCATGTGACCTGCATGTGTGCCAGCCTGCCAGGGACATCAGTCTAATTATTTTTTTTGGAGCTCAGTGGAGGAAAAATTCCTTTTTTCTGGCAGGTCAAGTCCCCATTCAATACCTATTTTAAACTTTTGCTGTGACATAGTGCATTTCTGAAGTTGCTGTAATAAACCTCTACTGTCGTACCACAGAGCACTTTGCATACACCGCTACAAAACCTATTTTAAAATTTTGCGGTGACATAGTGCATTTCTGTAGTTGCTGTAATAAACCTGTACTGTCGTACCACAGAGCACTTTGCATACACCGCTACAAAACCTATTTTAAAATTTTGCGGTGACATAATGCATTTCTGTAGTTGCTGTAATAAACCCGTACTGTCGTACCACAGAGCACGTTTGCATACACCGCTGAAAAACCTGTTTTATAATTTTTGGGGTGACACACTGCATTTCTGTATTTGGGAGAATAAACTCGTACTGTTGTGCCACAGAGCACGTTTGCATACAATGCTGAAAAAACTGTTTTAAAATTTTGCGTTGAAAAACTGCATTTCTGTAGTTGGGTTAATAAACCTGTACTATCGTGCCACAGAGCACGTTTGCATATAAAGCTGAAAAAATGTTTTAAAATTTTGCGGTGAAAAACTGCATTTCTGTAGTTGGGTTAATAAACCCGTATTGTTGTGCAACAGAGCACATTTGCATACAACACTGAAAAAACTGTTTTAAAATAAAATTTTGCAGTGTAAAACTGCATTTCTGTAGTTGGGTTAATAAACCTGTACTGTTGTGCCACAGAGCACGTTTGCATACAATGCTGAAAAAACAGTTTTATAATTTTTGGGGTGACATGTAGTGATGAGCGAGCTTGCTCGGCTGAGTATCTGTTCGGCTCGAGCATCGCTATGCTTGGCGCTTGGCTTTAGTCGGCCGAGCACCATGTGTATTCGTCGCATTGCTCGTGTCTCCTCCCCGCACGTTTGGCGTCTTCTAACCAGCCAATGAAGGTCCAGGTAAGTAAATCCCCTCAGTGTAAGGCCATAGCAATGTTAGCTGTAAGCCTTACACTGATTGGCTGGCCGGAACATGTGATACCATTTCATATAGGAGCTGAGGTCTGGCGCTCGGCTCATTCAGCGTCAGGGAGAGCAGACAGTAGGCAGGGACAGAGAGCATTTTGCTCTAAACTTACTGATTTCACTCCAAAAACTTAATGAAAGACCTAACAGTCCTTTTGAGAACTAGAGTGTGTGTTTAACAGCAGTGCAGCACCTTTCATTTTAGTTTTTAAAAAGGGGTTTGCTTCAGCACTAGCCGGGACAGGCGTCAACAGGAAGGGACAGGTAGTGCAGGGCTTGAAAATCGCTTTTATAACTTCTAATAGACAGAAAGATTTCCAATACGCCATCATTAACCACTTCAGCCCCCCTAGCTTAAACACCTTTAATGACCAGGCCACTTTTTACAATTCTGCACTACGTTACTTTCACCGTTTATTGCTCGGCCATACAACTTACCACCCAAATGAATTTTACCTCCTTTCTTCTCACTAATAGAGCTTTCATTTGGTACTATTTCATTGCTGCTGACATTTTAACTTTTTTTGCTATTAATCAAAAACTACCGAAATTTTTGCAAAAAAATGACATTTTTCACTTTCTGTTTGAAAATTTGTCAAATAAAACTACATTTCTCTACAAATTTTTCTCAAAATGTATTGTTCTACATGTCTTTGATAAAAAAAAATGCAATAAGTGTATATTTATTAGTTTGGGTAAAATTTATAGCTTTTACAAACTATGGTGCAAAAAAGTGAATTTCCGCACTTTGACTTTCTGAGCACCTGTCCTGTTTCCTGACGTACTACAATGCCCAGACAGTAGAAACACCCCATAAATGACCCCATTTCGGAAAGTAGACATGCTAAGGTATTCACTGAGGGGCATAGTAAGTTCATGGAAGTTTTTATTTTTTGTCACAAGTTAGCGGAAAAAAAACAAAAACATTTCCGCAAACTTGTGACAAAAAATAAAAACTTCCATGAACTCACTATGCCCATCAGCGAATACCTTAGGGTGTCTACTTTCCGAAATGGGGTCACTTGTGGGGTATTTTTACTGCCCTGGCATTTTAGGGGCCCCTAAAGCGTGAGAATCCAAATGCGTAAAAATGCCCTGTGAAATCCTAAAGGTACTCATTGGAATTAGGGCCCCTTTGCACATCTTGGCTGCAAAAAAGTGGCACACATGTGGTATCGCCGTACTCAGGAGAAGTAGGGCAATGTGTTTTGAGTTGTATTTTTACATATACCCATGCTGGGTGAGAGAAACATCACTGTAAATTGACAACTTTGTATAAATGTTTTTAAAAAGTTGTCGTTTACAGCGGTACTTAGCACACAAAGTATGGGTATATATAAAAATACACCCCAAAAGTCATTGCCCTACTTCTCCTGAGTACGGCGATATCACATGAGTGACACTTTTTTGCAGCCAAGATGCGCAAAGGGGCCCTAAAACAAATGAGTACCTTTAGGATTTCACAGGGCAATTTTACGCATTTGGATTCCAAACTCCTTCTCACGCTTTAGGGGCCCCTAAAATGCTGGGACAATAAAAATACCCCACAAGTGACCCCACTCTGGAAAGTAGACACCCTAAGGTATTCGCTGATGGGCATAGTGAATTCATGGAAGTTTTTATTTTTTGTCACAAGTTAGCGGAAATGTTATTTTATTTTTTATTTTCTTTCTTACAAAGTCTCATATTCCACTAACTTGTGACAAAAAATAAAATTTTACATGAACTCACTATGCCCCTCACAGAACACCTTGGGGTGTCTACTTTCTAAAATGGGGTCACTTGTGGGGTATTTCTACTGCCCTGGCATTTTAGGGGCCCCTAAAGCGTGAGAAGCGGTTTGGAATCCAAATGAGTAGAAATGTCCTATGTATTTTTACATATACCCATACTGGTGAAAAATATCTCTGTAAATGACAACTTTTTCCATTTTTTTAAACAAAGTTGTCAATTTACAGAGATATTTCTCTCACCCAGCATGGGTATATGTAAAAATACACCCCAAAACACATTGCCCTACTTCTCTTGAGTATGGCGATACCACATGTGTGGCACTTTTTTGCAGCCAAGATGCACAAAGGGGCCCCAATTCCAATGAGTACCTTTTAGGATGGCATTTTTACTCATTTTTCTTCTCACGCTTTAGGGCCCCTAAAATGCCAGGGCAGTATAAATACCCCACATGTGACCCCATTTTAGAAAGAAGACACCCCAAGGTATTCTGTGAGGGGCATGGTGAGTTCATACAAGATTTTTTTTTTTGGCACAAGTTAGCGGAATTTGATTTTTTTTGTTTT
Source organism: Bufotes viridis (assembly GCA_033119425.1). Taxonomy (NCBI): domain Eukaryota; kingdom Metazoa; phylum Chordata; class Amphibia; order Anura; family Bufonidae; genus Bufotes; species Bufotes viridis. The sequence goes on along the minus strand of CM065590.1, from coordinate 370,101,483 downwards.
TTCACACAAAGTCTCCCTTTCCGCTAACTTGTGACAAAAAATTCAATCTTTCATGGACTCAATATGCCCCTCAGCGAATACCTTGGGGTGTCTTCTTTCCAAAATGGGGTCACATGTGAGGTTTTTGTACTGCTCTGGCATTTGAGGGTCTCCGCAATCATTACATGTATGGGCAGCATTAGGAGTTTCTGCTATTCTCCTTATATTGAGCATACGGGTAATGAGATTTTTTTTCCGTTCAGCTTCTGGGCTGGAAGAAAAAATGAACGGCACAGATTTCCTCATTCGCATCGATCGATGTGGATGAAAAAATCTCTGCCAAAAAATATGCAAAAAAAATAGAGGGGCCTGGCGATTGCCAGGACATAGGGGCTTCGCCCAAACATCCATGCCCACTTCAGCTCCTATGTCCTGGCAAACGTGATTTCTCCATTCACATCGATCAAACGATCGGTGTGGAGGAAGACATCTTTGCCAGATTTTTGATACAAAGTGTTTGCCAAAGCATATGAACTCCAACACCTCTCCTCAGCTCATATGCCTGGGCAAACGTACCTGTCCTGCAGAGGAGAAATCTCGTCTTGCAGCGCCGCATACACCGACTTCACGTGTCTTCTAACAGCAGCGCAATGCTTCTCTCAGAATTCACATCAGTGCTGCGGCGTTTTCATCGGTTGGTCCGTTGATCTACCTGGAAAATAAAGGGTGGTTAGGGGAAAAAAAAAAAAAAAGAAGAAAAAACAGGCAGCAGGCACATAACTTGAACGTTACAAACTTTATAAAACATGAATAAAACCTGAACATGAAAAAAAAATGGAACTTTTAAAACCTGAACTAACTCAAGATTTTTTTCTTGCTACCTGTTTAATTTTTTTTTTCTTTTTTTAACCATATCACTCTTTATTTTCCTAGCAGAAACCTCTCCTTTCCCATGGGACAATGTGTAAAGTGTAAATCACACAGAGATGGTGGGAAGTACACTATACACGTTATCCCAAGTGAAAGGAAAGGTTTCTACCGTTTCACACTTCTGCAGTAGCAGAGCAGCACCGTCCCCTATGTGTTAGGGTCTCTCAAAACCTAGTATCCTGAGAGACCCTTGAGCCTGATTGTAAAAACTACCTGTGATGTGCTGTCCCTAGGTCCCTAAGTGTACCTGAGTGTGGTACTTCCGGAAACACTCCCCTAGGCATAGGGCAGGGTGGTCAGGACAGTCAGGACAGAAATAACGGGTGTCACGCCTTATTCCACTCCTGTTACAGACACGACATCTTTTTCGGGGTGGCGGTTGGGTTGAGGTACCAGGCACAATGCTGGGGAAGTGCCGCTCGTGTAGACTGCTAATGCTAACTACACTGGTGGATGGGGCCACGGAACCTCCTGGATACAGGAGTTCCGAAATGATATCTTCCTGAAATTTGAGGAAGGATCCTGTTCTCCCAGCCTTACTGTAGAGAACATAACTATTGTAGGCAGCCAATTGAAATAAATATACAGACACCTTTTTATACCAGCGTCTGGTCCGTCGGGAAATCAAATACGGGGCCAACATCTGGTCGTTGAAGTCCACCCCTCCCATGTGGAGGTTATAGTTATGGACTGAGAGGGGCTTTTCAACGACACTGGTTGCCCGTTTAATTTGGACTGTCGTGTCTGCGTGAATGGAGGAGAGCATGTAAACGTCACACTTGTCTCTCCATTTCACCGCGAGCAGTTCTTCATTACACAATGCAGCCCTCTGCCCCCTTGCAAGTCTGGTGGTAATGAGCCGTTGGGGGAAGCCCGGGCGACTAGGTCACGCGGTGCCACAGCAGCCAATCTGTTCTAGGAACAAATGCTTGAAGAGGGCCACACTTGTGTAAAAGTTGTCCACATAAAGATGGTACCCCTTGCCGAATAAGGGTGACACCAAGTCCCAGACTATCTTCCCACTGCTCCCCAGGTAGTCAGGGCAACCAACCGGCTCCAGGGTCTGATCTTTTCCCTCATAGATCCGAAATTTGTGCGTATAGCCTGTGGCCCTTTCACAGAGCTTATACAATTTGACCCCATACCGGGCACGCTTGCTTGGGATGTACTGCTTGAAGCCAAGGCGCCCTGTAAAATGTATTAGGGACTCGTCTACGCAGATGTTTTGTGCAGGGGTATACAAATCTGCAAATTTCAGGTTGAAATGGTCTATGAGGGGCCGAATTTTGTGGAGCCGGTCAAAAGCTGGGTGGCCTCTGGGACAGGAGGTGGTGTTGTCACTAAAGTGCAGGAAACGCAGGATGGTCTCAAAACGTGTCCTGGACATGGCAGCAGAGTACATGGGCATGTGATGAATTTGGTTCGTGGACCAATATGACCGCAATTCATGTTTTTTTGTAATGCCCATGTTGAGGAGAAGGCCCAGAAAAGTTCTAAGTTCGGAAACTTGGACTGGTTTCCACCGGAAAGGCTGGGCATAGAAGCTTCCCGGGCTGGCGTTTATAAATTGAGTGGCATACCGATTTGTTTCTGCCACGACTAAGTCATAGAGCTCCGCAGTGAAGAACAGCTCAAAAAACCCCAGCGTCGATCCTATCTGAGCTGTCTCCACCCGAACTCCTGACTGGGCGGTGAAAGGGGGAACTACTGGTGCGGCTGAAGTTGGGGGCTGCCAATCAGGATTTGCCAGCACCTCAGGGACTCTAGGGGCTCTACGGGCCTGTCTTTGCGGTGGCTGCGACGGGGAAACTACTGCACGTGCCACCGTACCAGCTTCTACTGCCCTTCTGGTGCTCGCCACTTCACCATGTTGTACGGCAGTGCTGGTACTAGGTCCAGGACGGCTGCGCTGCTGGTGTATGCCTCACCACGTAATCCGGCAGCGCCAGCCCCACTCTGCTGCCCTTGAAGCGGATCCTGCGCAACCTGCGGTCTAGCAACACGGGGCCGGGTACGCCTGGTGGTATCAGGGACCTCAACCTCCTCGTCCGAACTTTGGGTCAGACTGCCACTGCTCTCTACAGGTTCGTATTCTGACCCGCTAGATTTGTCAGATGAGGGTTCCCATTCCTCATCCGACTGGGTCAGAATCCTGTAGGCCTCTTCAGAGGAATACCCCTTGTTTGACATTTGGGCGTCTAAATTTAGGGGGTATTCCCTGAGACTACCCAAGAAAAAAAGCAAGCCTGTCTTACAAATGGGAGTGTAGCGAAGTACAGAAGCCGCTGCGATTGATAAAAAAGATCAAAACTGATTTTTTTTAATCACCGCAGCACTTGTGAAGTGATTGTGCAGTGATACAAAAAAAAATATTTTTTTGTCACTGCGGCGGGGCGGGCGTGGGTGAACGCAGGTGTGGGTGACCGATCAGGTCTGATCGGGCAAACACTGCGTTTGGGGTGGAGGGCGAACTAAAGTGACACTAGTACTATTATACATCTGACCGTGATCAGTTCTGATCACTTACAGATACTATAAAAGTACAAACGCTGATTAGCGCTATGCTAATCAGTGAATCAGTGACTGCGGTGCAGTGGGCTGGGCGCTAATGCTAACTACCTACCAAAGGGACCTAAACTAACCTAAACCTAGCATTCAATACTGGTGAAAAAAAAAAAAGTGACAGTTCACAAAAGTGACACTGATCACTTTTTTCCCTTTCACTATGTATTGACAGGTGATCAAGGGGTTAATTAGGGTGATGGGGGGTGATCAGGGCCTGATGTGTAGTGATTGGTGTACTTACTTGGGATCTCTACTCTGTGCTGGGTCCAACCGATGAAAAGGACCCAGCACATGGCACAGATCCCTTATAAAACCCATATATTTGTAAATAAAACTTATATCACCTTTTTCCATAGGTGATTTTGAAAATCACCAGCCTGCCAGCGCTGATCATTGGCTGGCAGGCTGGGGACTCACTTCTCCTGAGCCCGGCGGTGCGTTCCATTTGCGTTCCACCGGGCTCAGGAGCGCGTCAAGGAGGAATGAACCGACCGCCCGCAGGACGCAATCCTGCGTGAGGCGGTCGGAAAGAAGTTAAGCAGTGTGTTGCGCAGATATTATAAAAAGGGGCTTATTCACTAGTGTTCCTTAGTACTGAGATGTACACTGCACCCTATAAAGAAGTGTGTTGGGCAGACATTATATAAAGGGGCTTATTCACAACAGTATTCCTTGGTACTGAGATATACACTGCACCATCATAAAGCAGTGTGTTTGGCAGACATTATAAAAAGGGGCTTATTCACCATTATTCACTACAGTGTTCCTGCTACCGAGATATACACTGCACCATCAGAGAAATTATTTGTTCTGGGGAAATTAATCACTGAATAGATATATGGAAACGCTAAAATGTAACTTTTATTAATTCATACTAAAATAATAGCAAATAACCTAAATGGGGGATACAGCTCGTACCAACAGTACCACCAGGCATACACCAAGATATTGTTATACTGTAGCCGCGACAATGGCAGCGGTTGTCACAAGGTATATAATGGTGATGCCCTGATACTGATAAAGCCCACAGCTATTGCGCAGGCAATGGCCGCCTGTGCTGTGGACAAGAAAAAATATAAAAGGAATTAACAATGAGCCACACATACACTCGGATCATATACAGTCATGTGAAAAAATTAGGACACCCTTTGAAAGCATGTGGTTTTTTGTAACATTTTTAATAAATGGTTATTTCATCTCCGTTTCAACAATACAGAGAGATTAAAGTAATCCAACTAAACAAAGAAAACTGAAGAAAAGTCTTTTCAAGATCTTCTGTAAATGTCATTCTACAAAAATGCCTATTCTAACTGAGGAAAAAGATAGGACACCCTCACATGTATTCCCTCTTAAATTGGCTCAGATCTCACACAGGTATATCACACCAGGTGCACATAATTAGTAGATCGTTACTCTGCATGTTGAATGAGGCTTGCCCTATTTAAACCTCAGACATTTAGTTTGGTGTGCTCCTGACTGTTGAAGTGAGAGTGAGCACCATGGTGAGAGCAAAAGAGCTGTCAGAGGACTTCAGAAAAAGATTGTAGCAGCCTATGAGTCTGGGAAGGGATTTAAAAGATCTCAAAAGATTTTGAAATCAGCCATTCCACTGTCCGGAAGATAGTCTACAAGTGGAGGGCTTTCAAAACAACTGCCAACATGCCCAGGACTGGTCGCCCCAGCAAGTTCACCCCAAGAGCAGACCGCAAGATGCTAAAAGAGGTCTCCAAAAACCCTAAAGTGTCATCTCGAGAACTACAGCAGGCTCTGGCTACTGTTGATGTAGAAGTACATGCCTCTACAATCAGAAAGAGACTGTACAAGTTTAACTTGCATGGGAGGTGTGCAAGGAGGAAACCTTTGCTTTCCAAGAGAAACATCGAGGCCAGACTGACATTTGCCAGAGATAAAGTTGACAAAGACCAGGACTTCTGGAATAATGTTCTTTGGACAGATGAGTCCAAAATTGAATTATTTGGACACAACAGCAGAGGACATGTTTGGCGAAACCAAACACAGCATTCCAAGAAAAGAACCTCATACCAACTGTGAAGCATGGAGGTGGAAGTGTCATGGTTTGGGGCTGCTTTGCTGCAGCAGGACCTGGTCAGCTCACCATCATAGAATCCACGATGAATTCTACTGTGTATCAGAAGGTGCTTGAAGAACATGTGAGACCATCAGTTAGAAAATTAAAGCTGAAGCGGAACTGGACCATGCAACATGACAATGACCCAAAACATACTAGTAAATCAACCAAAGATTGGCTGAAAAAGAAGAAATGGAGAGTCCTGGAATGGCCAAGTCAAAGTCCAGATTTGAATCACATTGAGATGCTGTGGGGTGACTTGAAAAGGGCTGTACGTGCAAGAAACCCTCAAACATCTCACAGCTGAAAAAGTTCTGCATTGAGGAGTGGGGTAAAATTTCCTCAGACCGATGTCGAAGACTGGTAGATGGCTACAAGAACCGTCTCACTGCAGTTATTTCAGCCAAAGGAGGTAACACTCGCTATTAGGGGCAAGGGTGTCCTATCTTTTTCCTCAGTTAGAATAGGCATTTTTGTAGAATGACATTTACAGAAGATCTTGAAAAGACTTTTCTTCAGTTTTCTTTGTTTAGTCGGATTACTTTAATCTCTCTGTATTGTTGAAACGGAGATGAAATAACCATTTATTAAAAATGTTACAAAAAACCACATGCTTTCAAAGGGTGTCCTAATTTTTTCACATGACTGTATATTCAGTCCAAGTGTAGCACTTCTGAGAACACATAATGGCCCCAGTACGGCTGCGTTCTCATGAGGCACCAATGTGCAGGCTCCCATGCAGGTATACAAGAGAAGAGCAGCGTCCCATACACTAATTACGCTCAACGCGTTTCATTTTAAGTGCAAAAAATCATCAGGAGCGCCTATGGGAACTTATTGAAGAGAGACCTGCCTACTATGCAGCCACGCTAATGTGTTCGTGGCAGCACCTCCGGCGCTATGGTGGCCGTGTTCTGGGGAAATTAACCTAACTTGTGCCACATCTGTGTGTGTGTTTGATTCGCAACCGTTATATTAATTACTCCAGCCGAGAGTGATTTATATTTTTGTCCATAGTTAACTAGTTTTGGGCACATCTGTGTGTGCGTTAAGGCCACAACCGTATAAACAGTATTCCCGCAGAGAATACATTTTATCTGGTACAAATTTGTATCCAATATAGAACTACACTCTGGTGGCAACAAATGTGTTCGATGTGGCCTTAAAGGATAACTGTCACATTTTTATTTTCAATATGTTAATAGAGACCATCTTCATGACATTAGTGGCCATCTTCATTTTTTTTTCATTATCCCTGAACCCCTATAAAACTCTCATTTTGCCCCCTTCAGCGCCTATTTTCACTTTAGCCTAAAAACAGGTTGCTATGTGAGGTCCGTCTATCTTCTGGAGGACGGGAGACGCACAGTAACTTGTGCGTGCGCTCCCGGAAGTGAGAGCTCTCTAAAATGACGGTTTCAGGCTGTGACCTCCACTCTGGAGACTGCAGTCTGAAATCGCGTTAGTGCCCCAGTCTGCTGCCGTGCCCCCAGTGCCCCTTTATAAATAAATGCCCCCACTGCCCCCCACATGCGGCCATCATTGCCCCCAAATGCCTCCATATGTCCCCCGCTGCACCCTCCATTCCTCCTCCTGGTTGTCTCCCCCCTTTGCTTTGCTCCTCCTGCTGCCGGGTGTATTCAGCAGCGAGTGTTAGTTGTGACTTACAGCTAACACTCTGCTGCTACACCCCAGATCAGTGCTGACACCGATCTGGGGTGTTTAACCCCATAGATGCCGCGGTCAGCAGCCGTCCGCGGCATTCATGAGATTAAGAGGGATGGAGCTCCCTCTCTCTACTATCGCGCTGCTGCTGCTGCGATCGCAGCAGTGCGATGGTTACCATGGCAACCGGACGCCTTACAAAGGCGTCCTGGTTGCCAAGTTATCTAAGGCTGATGAGACCCTCAGGGTCTCATCAGCCTTAGTGTAAATGTAGCACTGACTATACAGTGCATTGTAATAGATGACTATTGCAATGCACTGTACAGTGATCAGGCCCACTGGATCTTCAGGATCCAGATGGGTCTTGATAAGTAAGAAAAAAAAAAAAAAGTTAAAAAATAAATAAATAAAAATTTAAATGAGAATAAAATAAAAATGGTCTTTTTTCAAATCTGCTTGTCATAAAAAATAAAAAAATATACATAATTGGTATTGCCACGTCTGTAAAAAAACAGCTCTATAAAAATATCACATGAACTAACCCCTTAGGTGAACACCGTAAAAAATAAAAAATAAAAACCATGTAAAAAAAAGCAATTTTTTGTCACCTTATGACAAAAATTCTAACACAAAGCGATCAAAAAGGCGTACGCCGCCCAAAATAGTACCAATAAAACCGTCACCTCATCCTGCAAAAAATGAGCCTCTACCAAAAACAATTGCCCTAAAAATTTAAAAACTATGGCTCTGAGACTTCGTTTGTTTTAAAAATGCTTTTTCGTGTTAAATGTAATTTTTAAAAAAAAAGTAGACATATTATGTATCGCCACGTCCGTAAGGACCTGCTCTATAAAAATACCACATGACCTAACCCCTCAAGTGAACACTGTAAAAAAATAATAATAAAAACTTTGTCAAAAAGCCATTTTTTTGTCACCTTACATCACAAAAAGTGTAATAGCAAGCGATCAAAAAGTCATATGACCCCAAATATAGTACCAATCTAACCATCACCTTATCCCGCAAAAATGATACCCAACCTAAGACAATCGCTTAAAAACTGAAAAAACTATGGCTCTCAGACTATGGAGACACTAAAACATGATTTTTTTTTGTTTAAAAATTGATTGTTTAAAACCTAAATAAATAAAAAAAGGATACATTGTGTATCCCCGCGTCCGTGAGGGCCTGCTCTATAAAAATATCACATCATCTAACCCCTCAGCTGAACACCGTAAAAAAATAAAAATAAAAACAGTGCCAAAAAAGCCATTTTTGTGAACTTACATCACAAAAATTGTAACACCAAGCGATCAAAAAGGCGTATGCCCCCCCAACATAGTACCAATCAAACCGACACCTCATCCCGCAAAATATGAGACCATAACTAAAACAATCAGTCAAAAAATAAAAAAGCTATAGCTCACAGAATATGGAGACACTAAAACATAATTTTTTTGTTTAAAAAATGCTATTATTGTGTAAAACTTAAATAAATAAGAAAAGCTATACATATTGGGTATTGCCACGTCCGTAACGATCTGTTCTATAAAAATAACACATGATCTACCCTGTCAGATGAATCTTGTAAAAAATAAAAACAGTGCCAAAACAGCCCTTTTTTGGTTACCTTGCCTCACAAAAAATGCAATATAGAGCAATCAAAAATCATATTTACCCCAAAATAGTACCAATAAAACTGGCACCTTATCCCCTAGTTTCCAAAATGGGGTAAATTTTTGTGAGTTTCTACTGTAAAGGTGCATCAGGGGGCTTCAAATGGGACACGGCATCTAAAAATCAGTCCAGCAAAATCTGCCTTCCAAAAACCATATGGCGCTCCTTTCCTTCTGTGCCTTGCCGCCTGTCCTTACATCAGTTTACGACCACATGTGGGGTGTTCCTGTAAACCGTAGAATCAGGGCAATAAATATAGAGTTTTGTTTGGCTGTTAACCCTCGATGTGTCCCCATGACAGTAATTCTGCCGCCCATGTATGTCCCCCTTTCACAGCAGTGATACAGCACGTGTCCCCATGACACTAATTCTGCCGCCCATGTATGTCTCCCTATCACAGCAGTGATACAGCACAGATGTGGCCCCATGACAGTAATTCTGCCGCTCATGTATGTCCCCCTATCACAGCAGTGATACAGCACAGATGTGTCCCCACGACAGTAATTCTGCAGCCCGTGTATGTCCCCCTATCACAGCAGTGATACAGCACATATGTGTCCCCATGACAGAATATATATAGTGTAAGGCAGTGCTATTATATTATAAAGACTAGTTTACCATTAGTTTTCTTTGTCCACGCAACAGAGAATGTTCACACAGTTCTACCACTTGTGTATGTGATAGCAGGGGGCGTGTTTCAGTGTGGAGAGCACCTATTGGTTGAGGTGCAGAAGCTAGTGCATGAGGAACTCAATGCATTGTGGGTAGTGAGGGCAGGCGGGATTAGCCTCAGGGTGAGGGCAGCAGCAGCCATCTTAACTGAATAAGGAAATTGCAGTTTTGTGCAGACTGGTTGCTAAGGGCTGGATCTTATGAAATATGGGGCGAGTAAGTCTAATAGTTATTGATTCTGGAATATCATGTTATTGGTAACTACATATATGAACATTGAAATTTGGGTCTAAATGTGACAGTTATCCTTTAATCCCTAACGATGGAAAAAGGTACCACTGTACTGTATGCATGATACCCAGGGATAAGCAGGTACAAGGTGATTACAAAGTTACAGGGATACTGTCCCTACTCTTACCCTAGACTAAACCTTAGCCCAGGGATATCTCCTGATGGTGGGGATACCCTGTCCTCGAACCTAATCTACTATACCCTAGTGTACCCCTCACCTACAACCGAGCCCCCAACAGTGGCATCAGTGGAGACCCACTATCCATCTATACATGATTAACATATCATTAACTTTTTGATATATATAATTTTGTCGATATGAAAAATTGTCATTACTGCCAGTCAGTATCAGAATTGGCGGCATAAAAGATGAATCAACTGTCCTCAACGCGTTTCCCCCTGTAGCATTCAGGGTTCATCAGGAGGTCAAATGATGTTACATATCAACACCAAGTTGTCCAGTCTGATAGTGACATCAACAGTGTGATAATGGTATGTGCTAGGAAAACCTAGATCATAATTGATAATGTCAGATAATGTAATAATGATATGCAAAGATGTGGTAATAACATAGCAATCATAAACTGATTTGTGGTGATTATTCCAGATAGACCGATACAGAGGTCAGGAGGAGTATGGTAATCGGATGTCCAACGGGGGTCTGGTATCAGGCGTCGACGCTCAGATAGTACCTAAAGAAAGACATATATACAAACATCAGGGAAATCATCCCATAAGGCAGACTGAGCCAATCAATTTGCTAAAGCCATCCTCACTTACATCCACTACCAGGTACGGCCATTGGATGGAGCTTATGGTTGTCCCCTTAGTTAGAGGTATTATCAAGACCAAGACCGTCAGCACTGACACATATAGATACACAAAGTTAGTGTCAACAGCCAAATGTAAAAACCATGATCAAAATCCGCATCATGTCGAGGTAAGTACTCATGCTACCGGACGTTCCCCATCTGTCCTATTCCTCCCGCACATATCCCCACTAGGCACTCTTCTATAAATACCCCACTGCACACCTGTATCCTGTTACTAATCGTCGGTAGCATGGGACGCGGAACCCCGGTGCTCTGACATCATTTCCTGCCAATGAAACGCAGGAGGCTGCTCAGCACCGGAAGCATGAAGTGACTGAATTCGCTGATACCCCCGTCACTTCCTGCGAATGGAACGCACAGGGATATTACGCACCGGAAGCCGGAAGTGACGTAGTGCGGGGCTGATACCACCGTCGCATGCCAGCGCATGATCAGCGCTGGCAGGCTGTAGTTTCAGTTGTCCCGGTTACGATCGCATGAACGCGCACGCACGGCGCATGCGCGTTCATGCGAAATGTCGGGTCTCACAAGATGACGCCGATAGGCGGCAGTGAGACCTGAGAGAGCCGCCGCACTGACGCCCATCGGCGTTAGCGTGGCGGCAAGTGGTTAATCTGGCCCTAATAAAGTGTCCATACTCTTTTGGTTTTTGAATCCCATACTGAACTGAATCTGAAAACACTGTATATCACAGCCTCCATTAATCTGGGCATAGTGTAGTGTCCAAAATATGTTGGTTTTTGTATCCCATACTGAACTGAATCTGAAAACACTGTGTATATTACAACTTCCATTAATCTGGGCCTAGTCAAGTGTCCAAAATCTGTGCGTTTTTGTATCCAATACTGAACTTAATGTGAAAACACTGTGTATATTAGAACTTCCAATAATCTGGGCCTAGTAAAGTGATCAAAATATGTTGTTTTTTGTATAAAAAGGGAGATGTCGGCCCACACCAAACAGGCCCGCCACCATTACACGGAGCACCCCCATGCATAAATCTACCTTGCCAAGGGGTAGGTGTTCCGCAGTATGGAGCTTTTTTGAGGAAAGCGCAGATGACAAAAGAGTGGTAGTCTGCAACCTGTGCCATACCAAAATGAGCCGGGGTGTGAACACTAGCAACCTCGTCGCCCCAGCATGATCCGCCACATGGCATCCAAGCACCCTAATAAGTGGGCCGAACGCCTGGGTCCGCACTCTGCGTCTGAGGGTCCCACCACTGCCTCCACTTGCCCTGTGTTATGCACTGCTGGCCAATCCTTTGTCGAAGGCGCAGGCCCAGATGCCCCTCGCCTTGCACCTTCGCATGAACTGTCAGCAACAACATCCACTTCCCTGTCCCAGCGCAGCGTCCAAATGTCGATAACACAGGCATTTGAACGCAAGCGTAAATACCCAACCACCCACAGGCCATAGTACTGAATGCGCAACTTTCAAAATTACTGGCCCTTGGCCCCTTTAGGCTTGTGGACACAGAGGCCTTCAGCAGCCTGATGTCGTCAGCCGTCCCTCGGTACGCAGTCCCCAGCCGCCACTGTTTTTCACGGTGTGCCGTGCCTGCCTTACACCAGCATGTGTCCCAGAACATCACCCATGCCCTGGCCAACGCACTTACTGGGAAGGTCCACCTCACCATGGACACATGGACAAGTGCTAGTGAACTTCTTTATTTTCATTCCTGTAGTGGAGAGAATGAGTAAAATTGTGCAATAAAAGAAGGTACTTGACAGATTGTTCAAAAATTTTCCATCTGACAATGCGGCCGCCAGAGTCCGTACTTCCTTAGGTAACCGAGTAAGGGAGACAATGGGGAACACACAGCAGTTCCAACAGATGCAGGGCAACACTCTCTAAAGCATGGGACACTTTGATGACACCCCGCCAGCAACCTCACCCTGAAGCGCGGCCTAGTGCTACAAGGAGGGAAAAGTTTTGGAAGATGGTAAAGGAATATATTGCAGACCGTGTCAGCATCCTAAATAATCCCTCAGTGCCTTACAACTACTGAGTTTCCAAGCTGGACACGTGGCACGAAGTTGCGCTCTACGCCTTGGAGGTGCTGGCCTGCCCTGCTGCCAGCGTATTGTTTGAGCGTGTATTTAGTGCTGCTGGTGGAATTATAACAGATAAGCGTATCTGCTTGTCCACTGACAATCCTGACAGGTTGACTCAGATAAAAATGAACAAGGCCTGGATTGCCCCTGACTTCTCCACTTCACCAGAGGAAAGCTGAGCCAATGAGGAACAAAAACGCAATTTAAATGTATGCTTTATAATGTACTTAATACACAAAATTCAGATGCACCCTTTTCACCGCAAACAAAAAAAAAGAGTATATGTTTGTATGCCTTCTCCTCTACCTCCTGTTCCATACAGAATATATATGCCCTCACTACAATGTTTTGTAGGGTTCGCTGGGCTTCAGGCCCTCACCTCCAATGCTTTATAAGGTCTGCTCACCTGTAGCCCATCATTGCATTGTTTTATGGGGTTCACTAGGCTTCAGGCCCTCACCTACAATGCTTTATAAGTACAGTTGAGCGAACCTGAACTGAATAGTTCGGGTTCGTACCGAATTTTGTGGTGTTCGGGACACAGACCTGGACCATTTTCAAAAAAGTTTGGATTCAGGTCAGTTGTTCGGCGATTTCTTCCCGCTTTCTGAAGGGCTGCACAGCAGCCAATCAGCTGGCCTTTTACTTCTTGAAGCCATCACAGCCATGCCTACTAATGGCATTGCTGTGATTGGCTGAGTGCAGCATGTGACCCAGGGATAGCATGTGCAGCATGTGACCTCTGATTAGTGTAGGGATAGGATGCAGCAGCTGTGAGGGCGAGATTAGGCAAGGAAGACTCAGCAGAACCACTTAATAAAGTGATCGATCTACATCTGTGAATCATTCAACTTCTGTTAGTTCATTGCTCACTGGTTTATCGGCTGCCCAGAGCGTTTTTCTGTCACTTTTTTCTGGGGTGATCGGCGGCCATTTTGTGATTTTTTGGTGTACCAGCACATGTTTTGAGCTGCCACCAAGTTCAACATACATTTTTGGGTTCAATAGTAGGCTTTTTTTTGCAATATCCTACATCAGGGGTTGTGCTTATTGTCACACCTTGAAACACAGTATACAAATTGGTATATTTTATAGAGGGGTGAAATTCAATTGAAAAAATACCAACCCCCTAAATCTGGTGTTCCAGCTGTGGCTGGCTAAGTTTAACACTGTCCATCAAAGGATAGATTTGTTTCTGGGGTGAAATTCAATTGCCAAAATACCAAACCCCTAAATCTGGTGTTACAGCTGTGGCCGGCCAAGTGTAATACTGTCCGTCAAAGGATAGATTTTTTTCTAGGGTGAAATTCAATTGCCAAAATACCAATCCCCTAAATCTGGTTTTCCAGCTGTGGCTGGCTGAGTTTAATACTGTCCGTCAAAGGATAGATTTTTTTTCTGGGATGAAATTCAATTGCCAAAATATCAATCCTCTAAATCTGGTGTTTCAGCTGTGGCTTGCTGAATTTAATACTGTCCGTCAAAGGATATTTTTTTTTCTGGGGTGAAATTAAATTGCCAAAATACCAATCCCCTAAATCTGGGGTAATAGCTGTGGCTGGCCAAGTGTAATACTGTCTGTGAAAGGATAGATTTTTTCTGGGGTGAAATTCAATTGCCAAAATACCAATCCCCTAAATCTGGTGTTCCAGCTATGGCTGGCTAAGTTTAATACTGTCCGTCAAAGGATAGATTTTTTTGGGGGGGGTTTAATGCCGTTCTAAGGATGGTAAGGCCTGAGCAAGTACAGGCGCTAGTCGATTGGGTGGCCAACAGTGGATCCAGCAGGTTCACATTATCTCCCAACCAGTCTTCTGCAGAAAGCGCACAGGTGGTGCCTGAAAACCAAGCCCATCAGTATGTCACATCACCCCCATGCATATCAGGGAACCTGTCTGACCCTGAATTTATGCAGCAGTCTCTCATGCTGTTTGAAGAATCTGCTGCCAGGGTTTCCCAAGGGCATCCACCTAGCCCTTCCCCAGCGGTGGAAGACATAGAATGCACTGACACACAACCACTTATGTTTTCCTGATGAGGACATGGAAATACCACAACAGCAGAGTCAGCACATCTCTGATGATGACGAAACACAGGTGCCAACTGCTGCGTCTTTCTGCAGTGTGCAGACCGAACAAGAGGTCAGGGAGGAAGACTGTGTTGAAGACGATGCAGGGGACGATGAGGTCCTAAACCCCAATAGCATAGCAAAACAGGGAGCAGGGTTCAAAAGCAGAACAGCCGTCATCAAGAGAGTTCGCCTGCTACTGGCCAACGCCACCAGCGACCGAGCACACTAAAGGCAGCTTCAAGGAGTTCCCTGGCATGGCAATTCTTCACACAATGTGCTGATGAAAGACCCTGAGCCTGAAGTGAGCAAAACCTGCATGACCAGGCATCTACATGCCAGACACGGGCTGCAGTGGAGTAAGCACCTTCAAAACCAAGAAAGGGCTCAGGCCCCTCCTGCTCCATCTTATGCTGCTGCCTCGGCCTCTTCCTCCTCCTCTGGTGGAATGTTGGCACTTGCCGTCCAGCAAAAGGAGGATGTGCCACCAACACCACAACCTCCGTCACCAAGCATCTCCACCATGTCACACGGCAGCGTTCAGCTCTCCATCTCACAAACCTTGGAGAGAAAGCGTAAATTCCCACCTAGCCACCCTCGATCCCTTGGCCTGAATGCCAGCATTTCTAAACTGGCCTTTGAAATGCTGTCATTCAGGCTGGTGGACACAGACAGCTTCAAACAGCTGATGGCGGTGGCTGTCCCACAGTACGTCGTTCGCAGCCGCCACTACTTCTCCAAGAGAGCCGTGCCTTCCCTGCACAACCAAGTATCCAATAAAATCAAGTGTGCACTGCGCAACGCCATCTGTGGCAAGGTCCACCTAACCACAGATACGTGGACCAGTAAGCACGGCCAGGGTCGCTATATCTCCTTAACTGCACACTGGGTAAATGTAGTGGTGGCTGGGCCCCAGGCGGAGAGTTTTTTGGCATACGTCCTTCCGCCACCAAGGATCGCAGGGCATCATTCTTTGCCTCCTGTAGCCTTCTCCTCCTACTTGGCTTCCTTCTCCTCTTCTTCTACCTGCTCATCCAGTCAGCCACACACCTTCCATACCAACTTCAGCACAGCCCCGGGTAAACGTCAGCAGGCCGTTCTGAAACTCATATGTTTGGGGGACAGGCCCCACACCGCACAGGAGTTGTGGCGGGTTATTGAACAACAGACCGACGAATGGTTGCTGCCGATGGGCCTCAAGCCCGGCCTGGTGGTGTGCGATACTGGGCGAAATCTCGTCACAGCTCTGGGACTAGACGGTTTGACGCACATCACTTGCCTGGAGCATTTTTTAGTTTCAAAAATGTTATTTTTGTGTAAAACTTAAATAAATAAGAAAAAGTATACATATTAAGTATTGCTGCATCCATAACAACCTGCTCTATAAAAATATTGCATGATTGCATGACACTTAAGGGTGCAAGGTGACCAAAAAATTTGTTGTTTTAGCACAGTTTTTATTTATTTATATTTACAGCCTTATATTATAGCCTTATATTTTCACCCTTAGGTGAACACTGTAAATATAAATAAATAAAAACTGTGCTAAAACAACAAATTTTTTGGTCACCTTGCACCCTTAAGTGTAATAATGAATACCCAAAAAAGCATATGTACCTAAAAATGGTACCAATAAAAACATCAACTCTTCCTGCAAAAAATTAGTTCTTACATACGATGATCGGCATAAAGTTAAAAAAATATGGCGTTCAGAAAATGGAGACACAAAAATATTATTATTTTTTTCAAAAATGCTTTATTATGTAAAAACTGAAACAAACAAACAAAAACAGAATGTAGTCATTTTTATATAATTTCGTCCGTAACAACCTGCTCTATAAAAATAGTGCATGATCTACTGTGTCAAAACAGCCATTTTTTTGTTACCTTGGCTCACAAAAAATGTAATATAGAGCAATCAAAAATCATATTTACCCCAAAAACTTCTCAAACTAGGGTCAATTTTTGGGAGTTTCTACTGTTAGGGTGCATCAAGGGGGCTTCAAATGGGACGAGGCATCTAAAAATGAGCTCAGTAAAATTTGCCCTCCAAAAACCATATGGCGTTACTTTCATTCTGCGCCCTGCCGTGTGCCCTTACTACAGTTTAAGACCACATGTGGGGTATTTCTCTAAACCGCAGACTCAGGGTAATAAATATTGAGTTTTGTTTGGCTGTTAACCCTTGATGTTTTAAAAAAAAATGGATTAAAATGGAAAATCTACAAAAAAAAGTGAAATTTAGGAAATTTCATCTCCATTTTCCTTTAATTTTTGTGGAGCGCCTAAAGGGTTAACAAAGTTTGTAAAATCAGTTTTGAGAAACCTGAGGGGTGTAGTTTCTACAATGGTGGTTCCACTGTGTAAGCCCCACAAGGTGACTTCAGACCTGAACTGGTCCTTAAAAAGTGGGTTTTGAAAATTTTCATAAAAATTTTAAGAATTGTTTTTAAACTTCTAAGCCTTCTAACATCTTAAAAAAATAAAATGACATATACAAAATGATGCCAACACATTGTAGACATATGGGGAATGTTAAGTAATCAATATTTTTTAAGTTATCACTTTCTGTCTTAAAAGCAGAGAAATTGAAATTTTGAAAATTGCGAATTTTTCAAAATTTTGGGGAAATTTTGGATTTTTTCATAAATGAAGGTGAAATATATTGACTCAGATTTATGACTATCATGAAGTTCAATATGTCACAAGAAAAAAAACTCAGAATGGCTTGTATAAGTAAGTGTCCTAAAGTTAACACCACATAAAGTGACACATGTCAGATTTGCAAAATTATGCCTGGTCAGGAAGGGGAAAATGGCCTGGACTGGAAGTGGTTAACAAATTATTTTCATTTCACTATCTTAGATGTACCGTTGCCGGAGGCGTAGGTCTCCAGCAACATAGGCGTGGAATGCATTGGATGAAGAGGATGATGAAGCTGGGCCATCTGGTCAGCCACCTGCCCCTATCCCCACTGAGGAGGCAGAGGCTGTGGAGGAACCTGAGGGTGGACCTGCACCCCCAACAGATTCCCCCCCACAAGAGTCAGAAGAAGAGGAAGATGAGGCCGAGGTAGCCACCACCCCCCTTAAGAAGGGTAAATATTTACTATGGCTGCATTTAATCATTCGATTTTCCCCCACACAAACGTAAACAAACTCTAAATTATATAAGAGCAAAAATCTAAAACCCTAATATTAACTATAATTTTTTCCTAATTTGGTGAAATGAAAACATAATTATAAATGCAAAATATAAAACCGTAGAATTAAATTATTAAACAATAGTTAAACCTAAAAACTATGTACAAGTGATAAAAATACAAACAGAACAACATATCCTCAGAACGGCCATTAACCGAAATACATAAAAAAGAAAACTTATGCAGAATGAACATCTATATTCTTAAACAAAAATTAACAAACTTGGTTGATATAAATGCCCAAGATAGCTCTATCTACCCTAAGATTTTATATGAAGAATTCCACTGTCAAAACCATGTTTACAAAATAGCCACCCAGATACGTCTCATCATGCCAGTGTACCAATTGTGGACTTTCTACAATAATGTCTCCAATATCATAATTGGCTGCTACCACCATAGTAGGTTGTCTCTATCCAAGTATGGTGTAACTTAATTACAGAGCATTATTATATTAGTAACAGATATCTATTACTGCCCATACCACCATGTGGACTAAATGCTAATTTTCGTTCAGGATTTTTGATTAAATAACTATAGTATATACTTATTTACAAAGGAATGTAAATAAACACAATTCAAGGGAACATAATCATAAAAATAGTGATCATTTTTTTACAAATCATATAATGAATGTCCGGCCCTAAAAATGTATCCAATGTACACACAACTACAGTCTAATTTCTAAGCACAATCTGGGTTGAAATTTTTTCCAAAAATAAGAGAACGATGTACAAACCTCAAAAGAAATGCTTTGTCAATAATAATCCATACTAATATCATCGTTAATGACGAAAAAATGGCGAAATAAAAGAATTAAAAAAAAACAATAGCAATTAACATTTTTACTTTTTTTAACAGTTTTGAAAGAAATGAAGAATTTTTTTACATATGCAGTGTGAACACAGGCGCGATGTTCAGGAGCTACGGGAGCAGCATGCTCGTAAGTTACGCGAGCTCAAGCTACATTTTGCACATTGCCTGTGCCTACTAGAAGAGCGAAACAATAATGCTGTCAATGCTCTTCTGAAACTACATGACAACCTTTATGCCCTACCATAAAGGCTTATGTTTGACATGTTAAATTGCTATTAATATTTATATATCTATATTTTTACAATGTTATAAATGTTATTTAAATATTTTGTTACAGTTTTCTTTTACCACAAAAGAAGGGATTGACTCCAATTAAAAAAAAAAATTGTCTTGAAACACTTGATTATTGGGTAATATGTTACCGATTACAGTTTACAATGTTTAGTGTCGTATCCAATTTAAAAAGTATTGGTAAATACTTTGTTGTCGTCTTATTATTCTATCACCAAGGAAAAAAAAACGTTATGGTAAACTATACAGCCATATAACCCAATTGTGGTTACATAAGGTATCACAGAATTGATTTAAAAAAAAAAAAAATCTAACAAATCAATAATAACCGTATAAAAAAAAAAAAAAAAATATATATATATATATATATATATATATATATACATACATACATACATATAGTGAAAATCGAGTAACCAAGTATAATTTTTTTGGTTGATTTAAAAAAAAAAAAATTATGAACATATTATATTTAACCTAAAAAAATTAATACTTTAAAAAAAAAAAATCCTATTTATATAATCTAACAGTAAACTGAATAAATTTGCTCAGTAAAGTCAAATAGATCTTCGCCTGTTATTTACCAGCATCGCTCTGACATTAAATATTACGATAAGAGGAAGTTATACTATTGCAATTCATTTTGTTTTCAAAAACCAAATATGTAAAATACTGAATCAGATTCTAGGTAATCTCCATTTGTTATCCGGTAAAGTTGAACATGATGTTGTCAAATGAGTATATTTAAACATTAACTACTGAAACCAGAATATAGGAAGTTTTTCCAAATGCACTTTACATAATTGTCAATAATTATTCTAGAGTATGTATATTTCTAGGCATATAGAATAATTATTATCAATTACATACGCCTTCAATCACAAAACCGGATTTCGACACGGATGAGTATAACGCCAGTTACATCCAACAATGTAGAGAGGTAAACAAGGAAGTCAGTCAGCCATCCCTCCCAGGACAACAGACGACACCGTGTTCGAACCTATAACCGTATTAAAACAAAATATACATAAACCAAAGAAATAAGAAAAAGTTACAGTAAGTCGGTTAATCAAACTGTGCAGAACAGTGTTAACTGCCCTTTACGGTTTGAAAAGGGGAAGACGAAATGTGGTCCATACCCTGCTAAGGCAATGTACCACAAAATGCCAACCCCACACCAAACTTGTCTTACAATAATATAATAAGGCAAAAGAAAAAAAGAAAATAATTTGTGATTGAAGTCAAGAAAAGCATGATACCATACTAATAATATATTCAACTTGCAATGTTTCACGATAATTTGTTTTCCCATAGTCCTAACAGCAGCACAGATGGGGTTAACCACCCCCCGTAAACTGGCAGGACCGGCGGAATGTTTAATGAGCCCAAGACTAATAACTCAATTCAACAATTAAGTATCTCCTTAAAAGGAGGAAGTCAACCCCCAGCCCACTGTGTTTATAGTAAGAAAAAAACTAGACTTACTAGGGTGGGAAATTTGTGTGCTGCTGTTAGGACTAAGGGAAAACAAATTATCGTTAGAAATTACCGATTCCCTTACATCCTACCAGCAGCACAGAAGGGGAGATAGCAAGAAGAAACCCTTAGGGAGGGCCTTCCTGCCTGGCAGAACTAAGAATAGTCTGTCCCAAGGACGAAAACTCAGCTAGACTGGCATCTAGTCTATAATGGGAGATAAATGTCGATTCAGAGCTCCAGGAGGCAGCTTTGCAAATCATGTTGAGAGGCAGAATACTCCTCTCGGCAAAAGAAGTAGCCACAGCTCTAGTAGAGTGGGCCTTCACAAATCCCGGAGGGTCCAGAGATTTGGAAACAAAGGATTCCTTAATAGCCTCCTCAATCCACCGACTGGTGGAAGGTTTGGATGCCTTATAGCCTTTAAACTTACCAGCAACAGGTTTAGCAGATTCTCATCTTTCCTGAACTCCTTGATCTATCCACATAGATCCGGAGACATCTCGAGATGTCCAGAGGATGTCTAGCAGGTTCCTAGGAGGAGGTGGTAGATGTCGACAGAACAGGGAGGGATATCACCTGGTTGATCTTCTGGAAGGAAGGAACTTTAGGCCTAAAATACAGGAGGAATCTAAGAAGGACCCGGTCATGTAAGAAAAATGGTATAGGGCTGAGAGAGCTTGAAGCTCAGAGACCCTCTTGGCCAAAGTCACTGCAAGGAGAAACACAAACTTCCAAGTGACGAACTTGATGTCCACCTCCTCTAACGGTTCAAAGAGGGGAGATGCTAACCCCCTGAGAACTACTGATAAATCCCATTGAAAAATGGGTCTCAGTACTGTAGGCTTTAATCTTTCAGCTCCTTTAAGGAACAGTTTGATCAGCGGGTCCTGAGAAAAAAGCCTGTTAAGGCAAGCTGAGATGGCTGAAACTTAAACCTTCAGAGTAAAAGGGCAAGACCTCTATCAAGGCTGTCTTGCAGGAACTGAAGGATAGTGAAGAGGGGCGGATCTGCAGACGCCACCTCAGTTGAGGTACAACAGGATGAGAATATCCTCATAATACGAGAGTAGGCTCTCTTGGTAGAGTCAGCTCTAGAATGAGACAGCGTTCTCAGGACCGACTCTGAAAGCCCTTCTATTCTGGGAAGGGACTGATCAACCTCCAGGCTGTCAGGTTGAATCTGTGCAGATCTGAGCAGAGGTGAGTGTCCCACGACACCAGGGTCTGCTGTGGGGGGAGCCTCCAGTATTGTCCTCGACTCAACTGGGTGAGCTAGGTAAACCAGGATCTCTTCGGCCAAAACAAAAAAATGTTCATCAATACCCTCGGAATCATGGAAAACGGAGGGAAGATGTATGCCAGCCTGAACCTCCAGGATATTGACAGAGCGTCTAACACCAGGGGGTTGTCCTCCCTGTAAAGGGAGAAAAACATCTCCACCTTGGCATTGAACCTTGTTGCCATGAAATCCACCTCTGGCATACCCCACTTAAGGACTATCTGCTTGAATATCTCCTGATGTAAAGACCGCTCCACCCATGGAAGACCGCGGCTCAGCCGCTATCATATTGAGGGAGCCTTGGATGTGGATCGCAGATAAGTGGGAAAGGTACAACTCTGTCTAATCCAGAATCACCCCGATTTCTGACAGGAGGGGAAGTGATCTCGTGCCTCCCTGCTTGTTGATGTAAAGTACCGCAGTCATATTGTCTGACTGGACTTTCACCGCTTTGCCCCGGATCTGAGGAGCTAAGTGAAGGAGGGCTAGCCGGATAGCTCAAATCTCGCGGAGATTGGATGAAAGAAGCCACTCCTGAGGAAACCAGGTCCCGTGAACTGGAGTGTCGTTTAGGTGAGCGTCCCAGCCTACTTGGGATGCATCCGTAGTCAATATGACCCAGGTTGGCTGGGTCATAGACTTCCCGTCTAAAAGATGGCACCACCATCTGAGGGAATAACGAGTTTGCCAAGACCGGGAGCACAGGGAGTTTAGTCCAGCATGGCTGCCATTCCATTTGGAGAGGACCTCCGACTGTAGAAGGCGGAGGTGCCATAGAGCCCAAGGGACTGCTTCCGCAGATGCTGACATGAGCCCCAACATCTTCATGCGAGTCCGGATTGGAACTCGCCGGGGAACGGAAAGGAACTTGCCGTGTTCTGAACCTGGGATCTTCTTTCTGGAGTCAACTGGAGCAACATCCCAGTGGAGTCGATTATGAAGCCTAGATATCTTACTGAAGTCGACGGGCCCAAGTTCGACTTCTGCCAGCTGATGATACAACCTAGGCGGAACAGAAAGGAGATTGTTACCTGAAGAAGTTGGGTTAGGTCCGCTAGAGCAGAAGTTTTCAAAGCCAGTCATCCATATAAGGAATGATGGTCAGTCCTTGAAGCCTCAAAGCTGCCAACACAGAAACCACCACCTTGGTAAAAGTGTGAGGGGCAGAAGAAATGCCAAAGGGAAGGGCAACAAACAGAAGATGCCTGATGACACCGGACACCTGGACCGTAATCCTAAAATACTTCCTGGAAGCAGGATGGATCGGTATGTGCAGATATGCATCCTTGAGGTCCAGGGTTGCCATCACGTCTCCAGGATTGAGGACGTGAACTACTGACCTGATGGTTTCTACACGAAACTTCACCTTCCTTATAAACCGATTGAAATATCTCAGATCGATAATCATCCGGAGATCTCCTGAAGCCTTGGGAACCAGAAAAACTGGTGAATAGATCCCTAGGCCCCGTTCTCCTGCCTGAACCTCCTCCAGAGCCTCCTTACAAATGTAGTCCTGAATGTAGGCCTCCAGGATTGCCTGCCTGGCAGCTTGTAGAAGGTTGATCTTGACAAACCTGTCTAGAGGAATAGAGGTGAGGTTGACTAAATAACCCTCGGAAATGATGTTCAGGACCCAGGGATCCGAGATCTCTCGGATCCAATCTTCTCAGAAGTGGGAGAGAGACGACCCCCGACGGGTACATGAAGCATAGGAGTGGGGAAGCTTATTGGCAGGACGGCAGGAGTAATGGGAATTAACCAAGAGCCTCGAAGAGGCCCGTAGTCAGGAGGTGGATTTTCAATCTTTGGCTTTTCCACGACAGCGCCTCAAACCCTTTTGCTGCGCTCTCCAGTCACTTCAAGAGCTTGTTTGCTGGCCAGACCTACCACCGTGGTCTTGTCTGCCCTGCCCTCGAAAGGACTGTTGAGGGAGGCTCTTCACCTTCTTGTCTGAAAGGCCCTCCATGATCTTATCCAGCTCTGAACAGAACAAACGGTTGGGCTCGCATGGAAGGCCACATAAGCTGTATTTTGAGGAATTGTCAGCGACCCAAGGCTTAAGCCAAAAAGGCATATGGGCCGCCGACCCCAGGGCCATGCTAAATATAGGCCCCTGACATCATTTGATAGTATTGTCACAGGGTGCCAAAGGCACACTTGGTCACCCATCAGCCACAGACCTGGTGCTTAGCTTCAGGAGCAAGGATCTGTGTTTGGCCTCGTTTCCAGGGCGGCTATGCTAGCAGAGAGGCTCCCTCGCTAGCTTCAACTGGAGCTGTGCGGTATCGCACAAGAAGTCTGTAGCCAGGTTGATGGTCTTAAAGGCAGCCAGTATGTCGTCCTGGAAAAACCTTCTGGTTCACGTCAACTTGAATTTGATTCATGCGAGACCAGAGGAACGTAAAGACTTCAGAAGCCGCAATGGCTTTGGAAGCGGAAGCCGCAGCTGCCGTATGACCCTGTCTTAGTGTGCACTCTGGAAGGGGGTCCTGCAGGCTAGACCCATCATCTGCAGGAACCTGAGTGCGCTTAGACAACTTGGCAAAAGCCATGTCCACCTTGGTAATGGATCCTGATGAATCCACCAAGGGTTTAGCCATCGGGATCATGGATTTAAATTTCTTTGTAAAAACCGGACCCTCCAGGTTTTTTCCACTCTGTAAACATGAGAGAGAGGAGGGTCTCATCCGCTTTGAAGACACAAGGTGCCCGACTAGCGGGATCCGAAGGCTCCCCACGGTCAACATCATGGTCCCCCGACCTGATGGACTTGAGCAATTTCTGTGTCTTTTCAGGGGGGAAAAAACACAACTTCAGCTCCTCCTCATCCGAGGAGGAAGAAACTAAGGAGACCAAGAAGGTCTCTCTACTGGGACAGAGGTCTACCAAGCTGGTATTTGCCCAGCCTTAAGCTGTTTACCTTCTGCGATATCACGAGTGCAGGTATGATCAGCTTACAATAACCCTTGACTGCTGCAATGGTAGCAGGATAGATTCTTCCTCCTGGAATCCACTTTCCTGCCTTCCGAATCCCGCGGAAAAGACATCACTGCGGGAGAAAAAGGGACAAGTAAAACATTTGTAAACCACCTATCTACGCAGGAAAGGTAGAAAAACAGACCGGAGGCAGCTGAGGACCGGAGGAAAAAAACACCACAAGTGGAACAACACCAATTTTAGGACTCTAGGAGCTAGCTGAAAAAGCATATGCAGCCAGAGACCGAACTGGAGCACACAGCTTCCTAAAATAGGGGAAGGGGAAGGGGAGGGATAGCCAATCCACCCTTCCCCCAGTAAATCCTCCACAGGAAGAAGCATAAGAAAAAAATATTTAAAATTTTCACATGAAAACGCGAAAAAAATCGCATCCGCGATAAAAATCGCGGCCGGATTACCCGGAAGTGAGGCAAAAGGAGAATCCCCGCGTCACCCATGGAAGATGGCGGCGCCCAGGGTCCGAGAATCCTAGACCGAAGACGCCGCCAAAATACCCCAACCAGGCGCAACTGCGCGGGGCCGGCAGCAGATAAGCTGCCGGCCAAACTGACAAGGTACCCAGGAAAGGGCAACGTCGTTACCCGAACAAAAAGAATACTCCCCGCACTTTCCATAAGAAAGGGGGGAACAAACCGCCTTGTCCACCTGTCCGGGAGGAGAGAAAAAAACACAGTGGGCTGGGGGTTGACTTCCTCTTTTTAAGGAGATACTTAATTGTTAAATTGAGTTATTAGTCTTGGGCTCATTAAACATTCCGCCGGTCCTGCCAGTCCACGGGGGTTGATTAACCCCATCTGTGCTGCTGATAGGACGTAAGGGAATTATCAAAAAAACAGACAAATAAATATAGTGACTTCATACGAACCAGAAACATATTTGCCAAGTTCAGAAAACATAAGATTGCTTGGTAATTCCACAGTGTTTGGATCCACCTTCGAATCCGCTTTTAGTGAATGGTCATTTTGATTCAGATTTGATAACTTCGATAGAATTTAAAAGTTTAAAGGGGTTATCCAAGTTATATTTATTGATGACCTATCCTCAGGATAGGTCATCAATATCAGATCGGCGGGGGTCCGACACCCGGCACCCCCGCCGATCAGCTGTTTGAAGAGAAGGCAAGCGCCGTGCCAGCGCTGCCTCCTCGTCATTGTTTACATGCTGGCCGTTGCATCTGCAGCGGTGAGCATGTGTAATTACACCCAAGCCGCTCCATTCATTTCAATGGGACGGCTCTGTGTATACTACCTGCATTGGTAATGTGGACAGGAACTGTCACGAGTTGGAAGTCCCACGAGAGACTTCCTTGTCGTCTAGCAATAAACATACGGCAAACAGGCACAGTCACATCAGAGTTTATTGCACAAACAAAGACAAGGAAGGAAGCACAGGGAAAACATGAGCTCTATGTACTGTTAGCACAGTGGGAGAAAACCCCCACTGCACCACTGTCTAGAAATACTCCAGAGGGGCGTGACTAAGCAACTCTTGGTGTTCACTAGGGACCCCAGATGGTAGGGTTAGGCTTTGCCGCAGGAAGTTGCCAGGGTCCACTCTGGGGCGTGAACTAGACAATGACAACAGGAACGAAGGGACAACAGGTACCAGAATGTACCAACCGTATATAGGCTGAGATGACACATACAGGCAAATACAAACAAAACAACTGATAACACGACCAGGAGTACTTAGCAAGAAACCAGGAGTGGCAATGAGCAAAGAAGGACTTTCTCCACCAGTGCTATACTGCGTGGCCTAGCCCATTGCACTCTGCAGCAAGGCAAGCAGCAGCGAGGGCTTGCTGAACAGAGACATAACACATACACAGTTCATGGTTACCAGCAACATGAGAGTTACTGCATGGTCGATGCCCGCTGCACCAGCAGCGGAAGGGCTGCTCCGAGGGCATAACAAAGAGGACAATAGTAACACAGACATAGCTCACGGGTACCAGCAACATGTGAGTTGCTGCACGGGCGATGCCCACTGCACCAGCAGCAGGAGAGCTGCTCCAAGGGCATAACCATGAGACGATAACGTTCCCCCTCTGGGGGATGCAGGAAAAGCAAAGCAAGGCGAAGACATAATACTCACGAGGTGACTAAAACATTAACAAATCAGGGCAAAGACAACAAGACATGGAATACGGACAACAATGAACAAGTAGGCAAACCCACAGAGCACAGACAGACACGGATCCCATGGGTCAGCAGCATGGGAGACAGACTACAAACCAGGAGAAGGACAGGACAAACACACACCAGGAGAGCTGACCCAGAACTGAGGGGAAGTCAGCCTTATATACAGGTTTCATGGATGCAGCAGAGAGGCCACACCCATGGAGCAGACATAGAGGATTAACTCCTGATAGGAACATAGGGGAGTTAACCCATACAGAATCACAAAGAACACACAGAAATGAAACCGCATCGAGGAGCTGCCATACGAGAATAGACGGAAGGTCACAGCCAGAGATAGCGGCTGTGACAGAAATTGAGTGTGACGAAAGCACCTTTGTCACTGGGAGTTGGAGAGGCATGCTTGCCAGCCTCTTACCCTGTGACTATGGCCCCAGTGACAGTTAGCATTCACAATGGACATTGCCTGTGACCTAATCAACATTCACAATGGACATTGCCTGTGACCTAATCAACATTCACAATGGACATTGCCTGTGACCTAATTAAGAATTACAATGGACATTGCCTGGGACACAATCAGCAAACACAATGGACAATGCATGTGGGGTTGTGATATATCTGGCTGTATGTTGATTGGTCACTATATTTTGTGTGCCTGTCCTCAATCAGGTCCCCGGGGGAGTAACCCTGGTTGGAGGACTTGCATAAAAGGCCAAGCTTTGCCATGAAGTCTTGGCTCATGGTTGGGGGATGGGATAACTACACTCTTGGGGATTGCTATACCACAATACTCCCCTGAGTATAAGCTCTTGTAAGAGCATGTTCCTGGTTTCTGCTTTCTGGAGTTATGGTGCTTATGGTGTCCGGTGGGGTGCTTGGAGCCCTCGGAAAGCGCTAGGAGCAAGCGTCAGCGGAAGGTGCCCAGTCGGGGTGCCCAGCGGTTCCGTTACACTGGTGGCAGCAGTGGGATGGCATCCTAGTGCGAAGAGAAGCAGCTCGGAGACACTGTTCGTGGATTGAGGGCAACACTAGTATCCGTACAGCGCCCCTGGCTACAGCAGGATGGAATCGGCTAGTCTTCGGACAGTGTTCCATGATGATGAGGAGGAGGCGGCTGCGGACTATAGGGATGCAGACAGAAAGGAAGTCTGGTATGATTCCCTGGAAAATGCCCAGCGGCGGCGAGGTGAGAGTCTCCCCAGTTATGAGCAGCGGCTACAGAAGCGTGTGGCGATGCGGATGGGTCTCTTGGGAGAACAACCCCTGGACGAGTGGGTAACAGAGCTCCGGAGCCTGGTATTTAAGGAGCTTTGGCTAGACGACGCCTACCAGGCCCTCTGGTGGCACTCGATTCGGCACTCCCGCTGGATGGCTGAGCACAACAGACCCGAGGGTGAGGATTACGATGGCCCTGGCCTGTTGTTTGAGGCCTTCGCAGAAGCAGAGTTCGGAGATGCTGGAGAGTCTCGGTTCTGGGATATCTATGACTATAAGGAAGTTATGCATGATTGGGCTACAGAGAGAGAGGTGGGACAAGACCTGGCATCTCTAGTGACAAGGGAGTGGGAGCTGGAGCAGGATTACCAATACTTCTTCAGCTCAATTCAGCCCCAATATACACTGCCAGAGAGCTGGGGGGCAGTCCCAGACCTACACCCCTACAGCTGGGAAGACCCAACTGAGGTATCCCCTGCTTCACTAACAGCTGCAGAGGTAGGGGACCTCATAGACTGGTCCTGGGGGGAACCCCAACTGGCAGGTGGAGATGGGACCGAGGTCTCTCCACCGGCCCTACAGGGATTATGGGCAGTTGGCTCAGATCCCCAACGGCAGCCGGAGTTTCAGGGAGTAGGGACAGTCGGTCCTGCCCCCCAGTGGCAGTATATTTTGCAGGGAGAGGAGACAACCAGTCCCTCTCCCCCACCCCAGGGGAACAGCACCCCTAACTCCGATGGTGCAGATGGGACAGCGGTCTCTGCCCCAGACCTACAGGGATGCTGGACGGCTGGTACAGATCCCCAACCAAACCTGCAGGAGTGCCAGGAGGAGGAGGTAAGCGACCCCTCCTCTCCACAGCCAATCCGCAACCAACTCCTGGGAGTAGAACTCCCTGACCCCATCCCAGCAGAAGAGCTGGCATCTTGGCAGAGTGCAGTCGGCCTCTGTCCTCCCCTATCCTCCTGTCCAGAGCCTGACTTCACACAGGCTGCCCCAGCGGAAGAGCTGGCACCAGGGCAGAGTGCAGTTGGCCTCTGCCCACCCCGTACCTACAGCTCCATGCCTGGGAACACATGGGAGATCAGGGGCAGCAGCAGCACCCTCTGCAGCCTAGGACAGACCCAACAAAGCTGGACACTCACGAACTACAGGTGCAGTACTCGTTTGTGGGTGGGCTGCTCGTCTAACTTAGGTACTGACCGACAGGAGGTCAGGTACCTGGTTAGTCTTCCCCTGGGAGGGAAGATGTGTGACGAAAGCACCTTTGTCAATGGGAGTTGGAGAGGCATGCTTGCCAGCGTCTTATCCTGTGACTATGGCCCCAGTGACAGTTAGCATTCACAATGGACATTGCCTGTGACCTAATCAACATTCACAATGGACATTGCCTGTGACCTAATTAAGAATTACAATAGACATTGCCTGGGACGCAATCAGCAAACACAATGGACAATGCATGTGGGGTTGTGATATATCTGGCTGTATGTTGATTGGTCACTGTATTTTGTGTGCCTGTCCTCAATCAGGTCCCCGGGGGAGTAACCCTGGTTGGAGGACTTGCATAAAAGGCCAAGCTTTGCCATCCAATAAAGAACTTCTGCTTTTACCCCTTCATGAAGTCTTGGCTCATGGTTGGGGGATGGGATAACTACACTCTTGGGGATTGCTATACCACAATACTCCCCTGAGTATAAGCTCTTGTAAGAGCTTGTTCCTGGTTCCTGCTTTCTGGAGTTAGGAGAGGTTCTTATGGTGTCCGGTGGAGTGCTTGGAGCCCTCGGGAAGTGCTTGGAGCAAGCGTCAGCGGAAGGTGCCCAGTCGGGGTGCCAGGCCGTTCCGTTACACTGAGTATAACTCAACATGATCATACACGGTAGTGGCAGGATTTATAAAGTGGAGTAGTATGAGGAACTCTAGTGGACAGCCCCCAAAAAGCAACGTACATGGTGGTAGCAGTAGGAGTCCCAGCAGTAGCAGCAGCAGCCAAGAGACCAGCATTGGTAGTGTGGACAGAAACAGAGTATAACTCAACATGATTATACACGGTAGTGTCAGGATTTATAAAGTGGAGTAGTATGAGGAACTCTAGTGGACAGCCCCCAAAAAGCAACGTACATGGTGGTAGCAGCAGGAGTCAGCAGCAGCAGAGAGACCAGCATTGGTAGTGTGGACAGGAACAGAGTATAACTCAACATGATTATACACGGCAGTGGCAGGATTTATAAAGAGGAGTAGTATGAGGAACTCGTTTGGAAAGCCCCCAATAAGCAGCACACACGTTGGTAAAAGCATGAGTGTTGAGTATCAGCAGCAGCAGAAAGACCAGCATTGGTGATGTGGACATAACCACAATATAACTGTAGCTGATCTTAGTCGATAGTGACAGGATTTATTAAGAGGAGTAGTATGAGGATCTCGTGCGGGTGGACAACATTTATCTGCAGACTCGGGGTCTGCAGAAGAACCCTGCAGCATCTGGAGAAATCATAGCCCTTTATTTTGTGGGATGACTAACAATAGAACTCAACATGTTCTTAATGGGTAGTACCAGGAGTTCTACAGCGTTGTAGAATGACAAACCCGTATGTTTAGCCCCCAATCTTCTGCTAAAATACATTTAATTACAAATAGCAAAATAAATTAACTTATGGAATAGTAGTAACATAGTAACATAGTATATAAGACCGAAAAAAGACATTTGTCCATCCAGTTCGGCCTGTTTCCTACAAGTTGATCCAGAGGAAGGCAAAAAACCCAATTTTCCACACTTAGGGGGGGAAAACAATTCCTTCCCGACTCCAATCAGGCAATCAGAATAACTCCCTGGATCAACGACACCTCTCTAGTAGTGTTGAGCGCGAATATTCGAATAGCGAATTTTTTTAGCGAATATCGGCACTTCGCTAATTCGCGAATATTTCGAATATAGCGCTATAAATTCGCTATTTCGAATATTCGTTTTTTTTTTTTTCTTATCTCTACTTTATCCCAAAAGTAGTTCTTATCTGTCCTGAGGATTCCTGGCTTCCTGGCTGCTCTAGTCAGTGCCCGTTGCCGCTTCTGCCGACTTCCGTGCTCATGGAGCGTCCCCATCACCATGGGAACGTCTCCATATACTAAAATGTACTGTCGGATTTGAGGAATTACGTTAAAATCGCAATGCGATTAATTCAAGTTATATTAATCGCATTGCGATTACAACTTAGCACTGCTATCTTACATAGGCTAGAATTAACGAATTTACTTCAAGTTAAATTAATCGCATTGCGATTTCAACGTAATTCCTCAAATCCGACAGTACATTTTAGTATATGGAGACGTTCCCATGGTGATGGGGACGTTCCATGAGCAAGGAAGTTTATGGTTGGCTTGGTAGAATTAGCGAATAGCGAATATGACGAATGTATTCGTCATATTCCTCAAAACGAAGATAACGAAGTATTCTACATCTTCGTTTTAGCTACCTATTCGTCAGCCTCGCTAATTCTAGCAATCAAATAGGAAGGTTGACTATAGAGACAGCTGTGTTAAATTCGCTATGCGTTTTTTTTTTTTTTTATAGAATAATTATATTACTTGATATAATTATTATAATTATTCTATTTATTAAAAAAAATATATATATAATCGCATAGCGAATTAAACACAGTTGTCTCTATAGTCAACCATCCTATTTGATTGCTAGAATTAGCGAAGTTGACGAATAGGTAGCTAAAACGAAGATGTAGAATACTTCGTTATCTTCATTTTGAGGAATATGACGAATACATTAGTCATATCCGTCATCTTCGCTATAATTCTAGATATGAAACCAATAGGAAAGTAGCCTTAAGTTAAAATCGCAATACGCGATTAATTAAATCGCATATTAATCGCGATAACTAAAATAATGATGAATATTCGATTTCGACGAATATGAAACGAATATTCTTTCGAATATTCGCGAATTCCGTCGGAATCGAATATGGCACCTGCCGCTCATCACTACTCTCTAGTAGCTATAGGCTGTAATATTATTACACTCCAGAAATATATCCAGTCCCCTCTTGAATTACTTTATTGTACTCACCATCACCACCTCCTCAGGCAGAGAGTTCCATAGTCTCACTGCTCTTACCGTGAAGAATTCTTTTATATGTTTGTGTACAAACCTTCTTTCCTCCAGACGCAGAGGATGTCCCCTCGTCACAGTCCTGGGGATAAATAGATGATAGGAGAGATCTCTGTACTGACCCCTGATATATTTATACATAGTTATTAGATCTCCCCTCAGTCGTCTATTTTCTAAAGTGAATAACCCTAATTTTGATAACCTTTCAGGGTACTGTAGTTGCCCCATTCCAGTTATTACTTTAGTTGCCCTCCTCTGAACCCTCTCCAGCTCTGCTATGTCTGCCTTGTTCACAGGAGCCCAGAACTGTACACAGTACCCCATATGTGGTCTTAATAGTGATTTGTAAAGTGGTAGGACTATGTTCTCATCACGGGCATCTATGCCCCTTTTCATGCAACCCATTATCTTATTGGCCTTGGCAGTAGCTGCCTGACACTGTTTTTTGCAGCTTAATTTGCTGTTTATTAAATTTCCTAGATCCTTTTCCATGTCAGTGTTACCGAGTGTTTTACCATTTAATCGGTACGGGTGACTTGCATTATTCCTTCCCATGTGCATAACTTTACATTGTCAGTGTTAAACCTCATCTGCCATTTCTCTGCCCAAGCCTCCAATCTATCCAGATCCCTCTGTAACAGAAAACTGTCTTCTTCCGTGTTAATTACTTTACACAGTTTAGTTTAATCTGCAAAAATAGATATTTTACTGTGCAAGCCTTCTACAAGATCATTAATAAATATATTAAAGAGAATAGGGCCCAATACTGACCCCTGAGGTACCCCACTAGTGACAGTGACCCAATCTGAGTATCTACCATTAATAACCACCCTCTGTTTTCTGTCACTCAGCCAGTTACTTACCCACATACAGACATTTTCTCCCAGTCCGAGCATCCTCATTTAATATACTAACCTTTTATTAGCTACAGTGTCAAATGCTTTGGAGAAGTCCAGATATACGACATCCTTTGTTTCACTGCTGTCATGGCTAGAACTTACCTCCTCACAGAAGCTGATTAAATTAGTTCGGCATGAATGATTCCTCATGAAGCCATGCTGATATGGCGTTATTTGCTAATTTTCATTGAGATACTCCAAGATAGCATCTCTTAGGAACCCTTCAAACAGTTTACCAACAACAGATGTTAAACTTACCAGCCTATAATTTCCATGGTCTGTTTTTGGACCCTTTTTGAATATTGGCACCACATTTGCTATGCGCCAATCCTGTGGAACATTCCCTGTCAGTATAGAGTCCGTAAATATCAGAAATAAAGGTCTGGCTATGACATCACTTAATTCCCTTAGGATATGGGGGTGTATGCTATCCCGTCCTGGCAATTTGTCTATTTTAATCTTTTTAAGTCGCTGTTGTACTTCTTCCTGGGTCAGACAGGGCACTTTTAATGGGGAATTTACTTTTACATTCTGCATTTCATCTGACAGTTTATTTTCCTCAGTGAATATAGTGGAGAAAAAAATATTTAATAGTTTTGCTTTATCCTCTGTAACACCCCCCTCATTGCTATGTAGAGGGCAGACTCCTTCAGATTTATATTTGTTACTATTTATATAATTGAAGAACATTTTAGGGTTAGTTTTACTCTCTTTGGCAATTTTTATTAGTTTTTTACATATTCTATTTTTTTCCTTATAGTTTATCAGTGCTTCCTGGCTCCCCTCCTGTTTTAGTGATTTATATGCTTTTTTTTTGTCATTTATTGCTTTCTTTGCAGTTCTATTTATCCACATTGGTTTCTTATTGTTTCTTAGGCTTTTATTCCTATAAGGTATGTACCTCTCACAATTTGATGTTACAATGCTTTTAAAAATCTCCCATTTTGTGGTTGTATTTTTATTTTTGAGGACTTTGTCCCAGTTAGTTAGGCCTATGGCCTTGCTTAGTTGGCTAAATTTAGCTTTTTTGAAGTCTGGTATTTTTGTTCCTCCCTTTAGAAACTCTCGTTTGAAGGATAATTGGAAGGTTATTACTTTATGGTCACTATTTCCTAGGTGTCCCCCAACCTGCACATTTGTTGTTCTATCAGGTCTATTGTTAATACTAAGTCCAGTATGGCTGTCCCTCTAGTGGGATCCTGAACCAGTTGGGAAAGGTAATTGTCTTTGGCTATTGCCAAGAACCTGTTTCCTTTTTGGGATATACAGCTTTCAGTTTCCCAGTCTATCTCTGGGTAGTTGAAGTCCCCCATAATAACGACTTCATTATGATTTGCCGCCTCGTCTATCTCATTTAGTAATAGATTTTCTGTGGTTTCTGGTATATTAGGTGGTTTATAATAAACTACTATTAGTAATTTATTATTGTTTTTTGCTCCATGTATCTCTACCCACAGTGACTCCACATGTTCATGTCCCTCACAGATGTATTCTCGAATTACGGGTTTTAGACAGGACTTCACATAGAGGCAGACCCCTCCACCTCTCCAGTTTTGACTATCCTTTCTAAACAGATTGTAACCTTTTATATTAACTGCCCAGTCATAGCTATCATCCAGCCATGTCTCATTTATTCCCACTATGTCATTGTCCTCCTCACACATCACTAATTCCAGTTCACCAGTCTTGTTAGTCAGGCTTCTTGCATTAGTATACATACATTTGAGAGGTTTATGTGTATTTTTTACCCTACATCTTTCATTCTGAGCTGTTCTAGTCCCCCCTTCCATTACTCCCCCAGTCACACTACCTCGCGCCTGGTCTCTATCTGAACTATCTTCCCCTCCTATAATGTAATTGGGCCTCGGTCTGAGGTCTGAGGTCCAAAAGACAGCATCAAAAGTTGAAATAAATTCCTAATTTTAGAAATATATAAATTAGAGAATCAAGTAGACATATAATAAATAAAGATTATTGCCAAGCAAAACTCGTGAGTCTTGGAAGCACAGAGAGATTTATTTTCAAAATATAGTGTACTTCACTGAATAAACATCAGCTCTGGCACAGACCTAAACGTTATCGCATCATTGCTCAACGATTTTGGATTCCCAAATACAGACTGCATAAGGACAGGAAAGGTTAAGCAGCAGTTCAATTGTCCTCCATTTGTCTGTGAGGAGACATGCGAACCACCAGTCGACCCACCCAAACACGATCCGTAATGTACATTTTCAGAGCAGATGACATGAGCATGACCACGTCGTCCTGAGATTGTCAGAGCTCGGAAAGTTGTAGAAAAGCAGTTTGCCGTGTGTCGGGTGTACTAGTATATCCGGGTCTGTTGTAGAGGTCATTACATTTAGAGTTGTGGTCCTTTGCGACTGACTAAAGTGCGCAGCCTGGTACGGCCATTGAAAAACATGTGCCAGAATAATCAGTTATCAGCGATACTTGACTAAAGAGGAGCATTTTGGTCACACAGCCAAGGGCACACTTCTACATTTCCACAAAGAGATAGACAAGCATAGTTTAGCCATTCAACTGTAAACCAGCATAAAAAATAGAACAATTTGAAAGTAAACCACCTTTTTTTTCTTGTTTTTCTGATGAAGTGAGGTATATTGTTAGTTATTGCCTTAGTGTATCCCTTTTTAATTTTTATTTTGGGTGTATAGTTTAAAAAAATAAAAATAATACTATTAAAATAAAATATGTTACAGAAAATGTGCTAAAAATAAAGAGGGAACATTCGAACTTTTAAAAAGGAGTATTTTATCGTGATTAACAAATTCATTTTTTAATGTATACCCATAATTTAATAAATGTAACTTAGGATACACGTGATTAAAAATATACATTCATGACCAGTGGCACTGCGTTAATAAATAACTAAATAAATATATATATATAATTTCATTCATACACACATTTAACCCCTTAAGGACACGGCCCTATTTCACCTTAAGGACCAGGCCATTTTTTCAAAATCTGACCATTGTCACTTTATGTGGTGATAACTTTAAAACGCTTTTTCTTATCCAGGCCATTCTGAGATTGTTTTTTTTCGTCACATATTGTACTTCATGATAAATCATGGTAAAATGAAGTCGAAAAATTTCATTTTTATTTATAAAAAAATACCAAATTTACCAAAAATTTTGAAAAATTTGCAATTTTCCAAGTTTCAATTACTCTACTTCTATAATATATAGTAATACTGCCAAAAAAAGTTATTGATTTACATTCCCCATATGTCTACTTCATGTATCGATCATTTTGGGAATGCCATTTTATTTTTTGGGGACGTTACAAGGCTTAGAAGTTTAGAAGCAAATCTTGAACTTTCAGAAATTTTCAAAAACCCACTTTTTAGGGACCAGTTCAGGTCTGAAGTCACTTTGTGAGGCCTACATAATAAAACCACCCAAAAATGACCCCATTCTAGAAACTACACCCCTCAAGGTATTCAAAACTGATTTTACAAACGTCATTAACCCTTTAGGTTTTCCACAAGAGTTAATGGCAAATGGAGATAAAATTTCAGAATTTCAATTTTTTGTAAAATTTTCCATTTTAATCCATTTTTTCCAGTAACAAAGCAAGGGTTAATAGCCAAACAAAACTTTATATTTTTTCCCCCGATTCTGCAGTTTGCACTAACACCAAATATGTGGGCGTAAACTGCTGTATGGCCAAACTGCAGGGCGCAGAAGGAAAGGAACGCTATATGGTTTTTGGAAGGCAGATTTTGTTGGACTGGATTTTTGACACCATGTCCCATTTGAAGCCCCCCGATGCACCCCTAGAGTAGAAACTCCATAAAAGTGACTCCATCTAAGAAGCTACACCCCTCAAGGTATTCAAAACCAGTTTTACAAACTTTGTTAACCCTTTAGGAGTTATTGGCAAATGGAAATGAAATTTCCAAATTTCTATTTTTTGTTACCTTGTCTCAAAAAAAGTGTAATATAGAGCAACCAAAAATCATGTTTACCCTAGAATAGTACCAACAAAACTGACACCTTATCCCGTAGTTTCCAAAATGGGGTCACTTTTTTGGAGTTTCTACTGTAGGGGTGCATCAGGGGGGCTTCAAATGGGACATAGTGTCAAAAAACCAGTACAGCAAAATCTACCTTCCAAAAACCATATGGCGTTCCCTTCCTTCTGTGCCCTGCCGTTTGGCAATACAGCAGTTTACGACCACATATGGGGTGTTTGTGCAAACAAGAGAATCAGGGCAATAAATATTGAGTTTTGTTTGGCTGTTAACCCTTGCTTTGTTACTGGAAAAATGGATTACAATGGAAAATTTGCAAAAAAAACAGCTGTTTTGGGACCGTTTTTATTTTTTGTTATTTACATAGTAGAACTGACAGGTTAGATTGTGTGCTATTTCTATAGAGCAGGTTGTTACGGACGCGACAATACCAAATATGACTACTTTTTGTGTTTTTTTGTTTCAGTTTTACATAATAAAGCATTTTTGAAAAAAATTATTTTTTAGTGTCTCCACATTCTGAAAGACATAGTTTTATTTTATTTTTTTGGGCGACTGTCTTATGTAGGGGCTCATTTTTTGCGGGATGAGATGGCGGTTTGATCGGCACTATCTTGGGGTGCATATGACATTTTAGTCGCTTGCTATTGCACTTATTGTGATGTAAGGTGACAAAAATGGCTTTTGACACCGTTTTTTTTTTTTTTTGCTGTGTTCAGCTGAGGGGTTAGGTGATGTGTTTTTTTTATGGATCAGGTTGTGATGGACGCGGCGATACATAATATGTATACTTTTTATTTATTTATACAAGTTTTACACAATAATATCATTTTTTAAAACAAAAAAAAATCACGTTTTAGTGTCTCTATAGTTTGAGAGCCATATTTATTTATTTTTTTGGGCGATTGTCCTATGTAGGGGCTCATTTTTTGAGAGATGAGATGGCGGTTTGAATGGTACTATTTTGGGGTGCATATGACTTTTTGATCACTTACTATTACACTTATTGTTAAGTAAGGTGACAAAAAAATGGCTTGTTTGACAACGTTTTTATTTTTTATGTTTACAGCGTTCATCTGAGGGGTTAGGTCATGTTATATTTTTATAGAGCAGGTCCTTACGGATGCGTCGATACATAATATGTATACCTTTTTTTTATTTATTTTGGTTTTACACAATAATATCCTTTTTGAATAAAAAAAAAACATGTTTTAGTATCTCCATAGTCTGAGAGCCATATATTTTTCAGTTTTTAGGCAATTGTCTCAGGTTGGGTATCATTTTTGCGGGATGAGGTGACAGTTAGATTGGCACTATTTGGGGGGTCATATGACTTTTTGATCGCTTGCTATTACACTTTTTGTGATGTAAGGTGGCAAAAAAATGGCTTTTTGACAAAGTTTTTATTAAATTTTTTTTACAGTGTTTACTTGAGGGGTTAGGTCATGTGATATTTTTATAGAGCAGATTCTTACGGACGTGGAGATACCCAATATGTCTACTTTTTATTTATTTTTTTACATTTTACACTAAAAAGCATTTTTGAAACAAAAAAAATCATGTTTTAGTCTGAGAGGCATAGTTTTTTTATTTTTTGGCCAATTGTTTTAGGTAGGGGCTCATTTTTTGCGGGATGAGATGGCGGTTTGATTGGTACTATTTTGGGAGGCAAACGCCTTTTTGATCGCTTTGTATTACACTTTTAGTTATGTAAGGTGCCAAAAAATTGCTTATTTACACAATTTTTTTTTTTTTTATGGCGTTCACCTGAGGAGTTCAGTCATGTTATATTTTTATAGAGCATGTTTTTACGGATGCGGCGATACCTAATATGTGTAGTGTATTTTTATTTTTATTTTTTTTATTCAGTGATATGTGTTTTTTCCATTTTTACTTTTTTTCACTTTTTTACATTTTGTTTTTGACCCAGACCCATTTGGTTCTGAAAGATCCAGTGGATCTGGTGTCTGTATAATACAGTACAGTACACTATATAGTGCACTGTGCTGTATTTTGTACTTTACAAAGTCTGAATAGACCTTTAGCAGGTCTATTCAGACTTTCAGCACCATGGAGAGCAGGACGCTTCTGAAAGCGTCCTGTCTCCATGGCAACCATCACCCGCAGCCATCAGAAAGCAGCGGGTGATGGATGGTGAGGGAGTGTAGCCCCCTCCCTGTGTGATCCCATCCTGTTGGGGGGCTGCAAAGGCACAGCAGCCCCCCGATGGGAGAGGGAGGGAGCTCTCTCCCTGTTAACCCTTCCATACCGCGGTCCTTACGGACCGCGGTATAGAAGGGGTTAAACGGCTGGCATCTGATCAAGCACAGATGCCAGCCGTTTCTATCAGAGTGTCAGCAATGTTCTGACACTCTGATAGACCCACTAGACACCAGGGATACATTACAGAGGAGGCAGGCGGGGGATCGCAATCGCGATCCCGACCGCCGCACCGCCCGCCTCCCGCACCGCCTCCCGCCGCCCGCAACCACCCCTCCTGCACCCCCGCAGCCAAAATATGATTGGGGGCTGCAGGTGGGGTTAAAGATCAAGAATTTGGGGGCATTAACTCTCTGATCCCCACGGTCACAGACCGCGGGGATCAGAGATCGCACAAAGCGCTGCAAACCGCAGGTCTGAATTGACCTGCGGTTTGCAGCAATCGCCCATATGGGGGGGTCACAGGACCCCCCTGGGCATTGTAACAAGGTACCTGCTGAATGATTTCAGCAGGTACCTTGTTCCGATCACTGCCAGCTGAGCAGCAGTGATCGGAACAACTCATGACGTACCGGTACGTCATGTGTCCTTAAGGACTCGGGAAACATGCCGTACCGGTACGTCATGTGTCCTAAAGGGGTTAAAAAAATAATAATATATATATATAAAAAATACTATAAAAATACAATTCATGGTTAAAAAACAACGGTTTTTCAGAGGGAGAGTGAAGAAGAGGGGTGGACAAGGAACCCTTCAGCGCCCTGAACCGACAGCGGGTGCCAGGAAGTCTCTACCGATCCAGAACTCATTCATCTTGATGAATGTGAGTCTGTCCACAGAGTCAGTGGACAGACGGGTCCTCTTGTCCGTGACCACCCCACCTGCTGAATGCCCGCTCAGACAGTACACTGGAGGGGGGGCAGGCAAGTAGCTCCAGTGCATACTGCGCAAGCTCGCGGCAGGTGTCCAGTCTGGCGACCCATTACTCCATGGGGTCATCAGTGCTCATGCTGTCGGAAGCACCGACCAACCCCATGTAGTCATCCACCATGCTGACCAGCCACTGGTGGTGACTAATGCTGCTGCTTGCGGTACTGGGTCGTGCAGACTGGTAGAAGAGCCTCATCTCACCCAAAAGATCGCCTGCTCGGCTGGTGCTGCTGGTGCCAGCCTCATGGTGGGTGAGATGGGTGGGGTAAACTGGAGCTGGAGGCCGAGGGTTTGCCTTCTCCAGCCGGTGGATCAGACAGGCCCGCAATTTGGCATAACGGGCCTGCCTCCAGCTGGCTGGGAGGAACTGCTCCAGTTTCCTCTTACAAAGCGGGTCTAAAAGGGTGGCCAGCCCAAAGTCGTCCCTCTCCCTCATTTTCTTTATCCGGCAGTCACTCCTGAGGCATCTCAGCATATGGGCAGCCATGGGGAATAGCTCAGCCTGCTGAGACTCCTCATGACTGCCCATTACCATGACCTCATGGTCCTCCTGCTGCTGCTGCTGCTGCTGCTCACGTTCTTGAGCTGTCCCACCCCCGGACTAACGGTGCACCCATCACCGCCTCTCCCTCCTGACCAGGCCCAGACTCCTGGACGTCTTCAGAGTCATCATCCTCCTCATCATCCTCCTCGTCCTGGGCCTGGTCCTGGTGGAGCATGGATGACTCATGATGCTCTAACAAGGCACTCTCCCCAGCCTCGAGCAGGCAATCTAGCGTCCTGTCCAGCAGGAACACTAGGGGGAGCACGCCGTTGAGGCCAACGTGCTCCCCGCGGACAATCTTTGTCACCTGCTCGAAAGGGGCCAACACATTGCAGATCTAATCAATCTGCCCCCACTCCACATTGGTCATGTATGGAAGTGAGTGTGATGTCCCTGGAGTGCCTAGGTCCAGCAGGTACTCCCTCACCGCCCGTCTCTGCTCCCAGAACCTCTCCAGCATGTGGAGGGTGGAGTTCCACCGCATCACACTGTCCACAATCAGCCTGTGGGGGGACAGGCTCTTGTCCCGCTGCAATTTGGCCAGGGACGTGGCAGCGGTTGGGGAGCGTCGGAAGTGGCTGGCAATCCTACGTACCCTCAGCACAGTGTCACTCAACCTTGGGTACGTACGGAGGAACAGACTGCCAGCCTGAAGGGCGGTGAGTAGGTTACTGCCAGTGTCACAGACAAACATACCTGCCTGGAGCCTACGGGGTGTCAGCCACTTCTGGACCTGATTCTGTATAGCAGCCAGAACATCAGGTCCAGTGTGTCTCCGGTTCCCCAAGCTCACAAGCTGGAGCACGGCCTGGCAGTGGCTACGGGGATGCTTGCCGGGGGGCTCAGCAGCAGTGGAGACAGTAGCACAAGGGAGAGCAACACTTCTCCCATGGACACCCCGTGGCGGCACCACAAACTCTGATGCCACCAATCCCTCCCTGGCGCCTCGGAGGGACACCCAATGGGCTGTGAAACTAATGTATCTACCCTCCCCATGTCTGCTGGTCCAAGCATCCATTGTGAGATGTACCCTGTCTCTGACAGCATGATCCAGCGACAGGCATAAATTCTCCACAAGGTGCTGATGTAGGGCAGGGACGCCAGTCCTGGCAAAGTAATGGCGGCTGGGGACACGCCATCTTGGTTGTGCCTGCTCCAACATCTGCCTAAATGGATTGCTGTCCACCAGATTTTACGGAAGCAGATGTTGGGTGATAACCCTTGCCAGGAGCCCATTGAGTGAACGCACGCATCGATACCCAGGGACGTAGGGCGCAGTGCGTTCGAATGCCTCAGCCACTGATGGTGTCGGACAGCAGTAGACGAGGAGGAGGAAAGAGAGGAGGGTGCACTTGTTGCAGAGGCATGGCTGCCGGTACCAGTACCTCTACTGGAGGGATCTGGGGAGTAGGACTCAGCAGCTGCCAGGGGATGTGATGGCATCTGGACAGTGGCAGGAGCATCAGTCCCCTGTACACCACTGGTGGTGTTGCTGCTAGCACCACCCTTGACCTGATCCCACTCCCGCCAGTGGCTCAGTCGCATGTGCTGGTTGAGGCTTGTGGTACCCAGATGAGCCACTGACCTCCCTCTCCTCACCCTGGCATGGCAGAGGTTACAAATGGCAACTGTAACATTGTCTGTTGCCAGGGTGAAGAAAGACCAAACAGGCGACTTGCGCACCAACCTCCTGTCCAATGGGTTGGTGATAGCTTGCGCATCGGTGCGCACAGGTGGAGCTGTCTGCGGTTGCTGATGCTGCTGCTGCCGCCAGCTCCTGCTGTTATCATCACCAGTAGAGCCACTGCCACTGGGCTCCCTGGTGGTGACCTTGTGCACCGTTAGCCTGGGGTGCCCATCTTCTTCAGTGCTGCTCTGACCTGCCAAAGTAGGCGGCACCCATTCGGCTGCACCTTCCTCTTCTATGTCAGACCCAGTGTCAAAAATTGGTGGACTGAAGGGAACGGCAAGCATGGAGCCCTTGCCTGGGCTCTGCTGCACCCTCGATGACGCCTGGATCTGAGTAGATGCAGGGGTTGTCTGGCCTACAACACCCGCACCAGTTGGAAGGGATTTAGAGGGGGTATGGGATGGCATTACCACTCCCTTCCCCTCCTCATTATCCCCCATCCCTTCCAACAAGTCCTGCCCATATGGTGGGCAGAACTCTACCTCCGCCTCCTGCAAAGCTTCCCCCAAAATGTCCAGCTCACTGTTCCCATGTTCGAACATGTCCGGGGACAATTCTGAGGGAGTGGGGGCTGATTCAACAGGAGGCGGAGATCTGCTGCTGCTCCTGCTGCTG
This sequence comes from Bufotes viridis, assembly GCA_033119425.1. Classification (NCBI taxonomy): domain Eukaryota; kingdom Metazoa; phylum Chordata; class Amphibia; order Anura; family Bufonidae; genus Bufotes; species Bufotes viridis. Next base: position 370,058,225 of record CM065590.1, on the reverse strand, counting down.
CTGTGGACCGGGACTGAGGACTCTGTGGCACTGGAGTCGGCCACAAGAGTCATCATAGCCTCTGCATCCTGGGAAGTGATGGGCCATTTGGAAGAAGTCATGGATCAGACAGACGCCACTGCCATCTGGAGGAGCGGCCCCTTTCTAGCTGTGGTCCAGTGGCGGAACCGACTCCTCGACTGCCCCTACCGCGGCTGGCTGGACGGCCTGTGCCGCTCATATTTCTTGCCTATTGGTTTAAACCGTACAAGTAAGTAAACAATAAATAATAATATGAATTTAAAATGAAAAAACAAAACAAAAAAAGGGTGATGGGGCAAACTTTATTGGGGTGGGGAAGGTATGTGGTAAAATGTAAAACGAAAAAAGAAAATAAAACTAAAATTAAGGCACCAAAAGCCCTAAACTAAAATAATAAAAACTATAAACTAATTTTTTTTTTCTACAGAAAACAGACACCAACACAAAAAGACTCAGACAATCAGACGCGGACAAGACAGAGGATACTAACAATAAACAGAAAACTCAAAATCACCACTTAACTAACACAAAAAAAAAAGAGATGCAGAAACTACACTAAATAAGTGTAGGTTAGTGGTAGGGCTGTTAATTTCTCATCTTAGATAGTTAGCGTTCGGTTAGTCAGGCATTTAGGGTCTTATTGTATGGTCTGTCTGTTTGTCGTCTTAGTCTGTCTTGTCTCTGTAATTTAGTTAAAAAATAAAAAAAGTTAATTGAGTGTCAACTGTTAGTTTTATCTGTACTGTCCGCATCTTATTGTCTTTGTCCCTTAGTGTTTTTATTGTAATAAAAAAAAAAGAAAACTTAACTGTTATCTGTTTAGTTTTAGCTGTCTTGTCTGTGTCTTACTGTCTGCATTTTTTTGTGTTAGCGTAGTAGTTTATTAACCCCTTAAGGACGAAGGGCGTACATGTACGCCCTTCGTCCGCACTTTAAAGATGGCGCCCGCTCCCGCACGGAGCGGGCGCATGAGCTGCGGGTAAACTCTTGATTCATCAAGCTGACACCCGCAGCTCATGTCCGCGACCGGCAGCGATGCCGATCGCGGACATTTAACCCCTCAGATGCCGTGGTCAATCCTGACCACGGCATCTGATCACGCAAAAACCGAAAGTTTCACTTTCGGTTTTGCTCGGCTCCTGATGGCCACAAGGGGAGCCGAGCATGCATGTAGTACCCTAGGTTTCTGTGAATGAAACCTAGGTTACTACACAGTATTCCTATGGAGCCTATGACTGTAATGGGCTCCATAGAAATATGTGATTTCTCATATATTCCAATGCTATTGCATTGGAATATATGAGAATAACAATCTGATGATTGCATCTTATAGTTCCCTATGGGAACTATAAGAAAGTGGTAAAAAAAAAAAAAAAAGTTTAAAAATAAAAATTAAATAAAAAATATAAAAATTCAAATCACCCCTTTCCCCAAAATGAAAATAAAATAAATAAAAAATATAAAAATTACACATAATGGGTGTCGCAATGTGCGAAAACGCCCATACTATAATAATATTAAAAAATATTCACCATACGGTAAACATAAAAACGGAAAGAAAGCGTCCAAATGGCTAATTCGCCATTTTTGGACGCTTCATTTCCTAAAAAAAAATGAATAAAAAGTGATCAAAACATCATACGCACCCCATAATGGTATCAATTAAAAGTTCAGATTGCCCCGCAAAAAATGAGCCCCTACACTGCTCCGTACGCATAATTACAAAAACGCAAGAAAAACTATACATATTAGGTATTGCCGGATTCGTACTGACCTGAAGAATAAAATTAACCAGTCAGTTTTATCGCAAATCAAACGTTGTAATTTAAAAACCCGTAAAACTGTGGTGAAATTGCTTTTTTTTTACAATTTCACCCCATTTGGAATTTTTTTCCCGTTTCCCACTACATCACATGCAAAAATAAATGGTAGCGTTAAAAAGTACAACTTGTCCCGCAAAAAATAAGCCATCATATGGCTATGTGAGCGGAAATATAAAAATGTTATGGCTTTTGGAAGGCAGGGAGCGCAAAACAAAAACGCAAAAATCCCAAAACCCCTGGTCCTTAAGGGGTTAAAAAAGAAAAAAAAAACTTTACTGTTATCTGTTTAGTTTTAGCTGTCTCGTCTGTCTTTCTGTCTGCATTTTTTCAAGTTCTCCTTTGCTACAACTTTATTAATATTCTATCTCTGTAATTGGTATACCTTAACACTAAAGCCCTACACTGATCCCTGCTCTAAACCTATCAGCCCTAACTAGCTCTTTCTTTCACCTAACTAAACTAACCTATCACTGATAATTTGGACTCTAACATCTAATCCCTAAACCCTATTTAACACTAACTAGCTAATAATATGAATTTAGAGATGAATTGGGGATGGGAAATTTGGATATCGCACGATTTTCAAAGCACCAACAACACCACAGCTCCTCTCTCTGCCACAAATACAACACCACAAAATGGCTGCCGGGTGTGCCTTCATTTATATAGTGAGAAGGTAGGCTTCTTTATCATTGGTTGCTAGGTTTGTTGCTAGGCATTATCATTGGATAATCTGGGTAAAGTAGGCAGGGTTTAGAATCAATTCACCTAGAAAGGAAAGAAAAAGATGAATATTCGAACTGCAAATATGTAATTTTCTTCTAGTACTTCAAATAACACAAGGTCCAAAATGCTGGATCGGGTATAGAATGCTGCAATTAGACTTGGGAGACGATTTTCCACATCTAAACAGCTTTACATGTATTGAAAGCTTGAAATGGCGGGAGTCATTTGTGCGAATGGAAAGGTGCGAAAAAGACATATACGGATTTTCGCAGTACATGCAGCAAACTGGACTCTGACACAACCTGTTAACGCTTGGTAGGAAATGGAATACAAACCACAAAAAGATTTATGCGAATATTCAAGTGACGAACATTTGCAGGACAGGTTTTACCTAGTAAGTCTTTACTCTGACAGGAGTATTTAAACCATTGATTAGATTTGTATATTGAGATCGGGAACAGGGAAATGTTATCAAACTTGGGACCGAAATTGGCATATGCGATTATTCGGTAGTTGATATTCGCACTAATCGCTTTGCAGCATTAGGCATTTCACAGCCTTGACACGAGGCAGCAATAGCGTTTGGCTGGGTTTACACGAGAGTGTCCGGATTAGGTCTTTGCGGATGCGTTCAGTGAAAACTATGCGATTTCACAGGCAAAGCCATTCAGTTTTGCCTGCGATTGTGTTCAGTTGTTTAGTTTTTTCCGCGCTGGTGCAATACGTTTTGATGCGTTTTTCATGCGCGTGATAAAAAACTTAAGGTTTACAAACAACATCTCCTAGCAACCATCAGTGAAAAACGCAACGCACCCGCACTTCTATGGCGCTAGGGCTGCGTGAAAAACGCAGAATATAGAACATGCTGCGATTTTCACGCAACGCACACGTGATGCGTGAAAAAAAAACGCTCATGTACACAGACCCATTAAAATGAATAGGTCAGGATTCAGTGCGGATGCAATGCATTCACATTACGCATTGCACCCGCGCGGAAAACACGTCCATGTGAATGCAGCCTTTAGAAATTGCCGAATATGGCGAATATCGTGCTATATTCAACATATTCTACTACATTGTGCAATTTTTCGTCTGCTGCTACCTGACAGCTTGGGACGCGCATACAAATTATAGATTTATAGATCATACTCTTGTGGCAAAATAGTGGCAATTGTTAACACTCAGTTCACACTTTCGCGTAAAACGCACAACAGTACAGGAACCATGCATTCCAATGGAGGTGGTTCACACTTGCGCGTTTTAATGCGCGTTCGTAGGCGCCTATAAACGTCCGACGCATAGGCAAGTATGTTCGCGTTAATTCGGGCGTTTATCCAGCGTTTGGTTCCAATAGACTTCAATGGGAAACGCGATAGGCGTGTTGTTCAGGCGTTTGTGCAGCGTAAAACGCGCCTATGGATGCGCGTTTTACAAAGTTTGCAACATGCTGAATCAGCCACCATGGAATGTCACACCTCTAAAGCACTCAGATTGGCCAAACTATATCATTGATCATTGGCCAACTATGCAGTCAATCACATAAACGCGCGTCAAACGCGCCTACACTATTTACCAAAACGCTTGAAAAAACGCGCCTACACGCCAGTCTTGAACGCACCAAAAACGCTAGGCTTCAAAACGCTCAGGTCTGAACCCAGTGTCAAGAAAGCAATTAAGGTTGGGGGAATTATGTCTGAATCTTTTATTTTCAAGATACAGTTTCCCTAACACTATCCATCTTAAGAGCGAATATTTGCAATTGCAAATATGGGTTCATTTATTCGAGATATTCGTGAAATCTCGAAATCACGATACTCGAGATTAAAATTCGCTTTGCGAATATTCGCGCTCAGCACTATTCACCACCAGTGACTGGACCTGAATGCGAGATCTGTGTACCTTGTTGCAGTCTTTTGAGTATTCAACCAACATGGCCAGTGCTGATGATGCCATTGTTAGCATGACAATATCACTTCTATGTCTCCTTGAAAAATCAATTACGTCAATGATGGAAGAGAATGTGTCAGAGGAGAAGGAGGAAGAGGGGGCATTTCACAGGGTTTCAGGCCGGACATTCTGAAGTGGCTCCGAGGGTGGGTTCCTGCACCAGCAGAGGCCAGGTACACATGTGGCCAGCCAGGGCACAGTTCTGGTGGACGGAGAGGAGAAGAATGAGGTAGAGGAGGAACCGGGTTCATTGCAGGGTGGCTCCCAACGCAGTTCAGGGCCATCACTGGTGCATGGCTGGGGGGATATGGAGGACACAGACGATACACCACCTACAGAGGACAGATTATCCCTACCTCTGGGCAGCCTGGCACACATGAGCGACTACATGCTGCAGTGCCTGCGCAATGACATCAGAGTTGCCACATTGTAAGTTGTGCTGACTACTGGGTTGCCAGCCTGCTGGATCCCCGTTACAAAGAAAACATGCCCACATTAATTCCCGCACTGGAGCATGATAGGAAGATGCGCAAGTACAAGCCCATGCTGGTATACGCGCTCCTGAGGGTATCACCAAATGACATGGAGGGACAAGTGGAAGCACAAGGCGAAGGCAGAGGAGGAGGAGGAGCAAGAGGTCGCCAACGCAGCTATGTCACGGCCAGCTCCTCAGAGGGCAGGGTTAGCATGGCCGACATGTGGAAAAGTTTTGTCACCGCTCCACAGCAACCTGCACCACCAGCTGAACGTCCTAGCAGGAGGCAGCATTTGAACAACATGGTGGAACAGTACTTGTGCACACGCCTCTACGTACTCACTGATGGTTCTGCCTCATTCAACTTCTAGGTTTCCAAATTTTCTACATGGCCTGAGCTTGCCCTTTATGCCTTGGAGGTGCAGTCAGTGTGTTGTTTGAATGTGTATTTAGCATGGCAGGGGGCGTCATTACAGACAAACGCAGCTGCCTTTCCACAGCCAACGTTGACAAGCTCACGTTCATTAAAATGAACCAGGCATAGATCCCACAGGATTTGTCCTTACCTTGTGCAGAATAGACATTTATAACCACCTCAAACATACATTCTTGTACTCCAGTGTACTTATTCATTGAATCTTTTTTTTTTTTGTACCATTATTTTGGGGGCTACCCCAATTGGAATAAACCTCTCCTCTGGGTGCCAGGGGCCTAACTTAGTGAAAATGGCCTGTTCTATTGCTGGGTGACATAAAGCCTGTTTTGCCTTGCATTGACTTCTCCTCTGTCTGGTGCCAGGGGCCTACATTTTTGATAATCGTCTGTTGGATTCGTGGGTGACATGAAGCCTGTTTTGCTGTGAATTGACCTCTCCTCTATCTGGTTGCCAGGGGCCTAACATTCCTGAATATCACCTGTTGCCAGTGATAAGCCACAGCTGTGCATTGCTGACAGGAAACCACATTTTGTAAAAACGTATGTTACTGATCAAAAGAGGCGTGACTACTGACTACAAAACACATGCTGGTAGACACGCTGCTGATGGCATTCCCACCTGACGCCTCCCCAACCTCCAATTCCACCTCCTCCTCTGAGTTGCCAATTAATATTTTTTAATTTTTATTTATTTTATTTTAAGTCATTTCTCTATCCACATTTGTTTGTAGGGCATTTACCTATATTTTGCTGCCTTTCACAGCCCTCTAGCCTTTTCCTGGGCTATTTTACAGCCATTTTAGTGCCCAAAAGTTCGGGTCCCCATGGACTTCAATGGGGTTCGGGTTCGGGGTCAAGTTCGGGTCAAGTTCGGATCCCGAACCCGAACATTTCAGTGAAGTTCGGCCGAACATTTCAGTTAAGTTCGGCCGAACTCCTCGAACCCGAACATCCAGGTGTCCGCTCAACTCTACATATAACTGCACAGCACAAGGGCTAATAAGAGGTATAAATATTTCCTTGTCATAAACCCTGTATCACACAGTACTTGCACCCAAATAAAAAGAACGGTTTGCTGGAATTACAGGGCTGTATAATGGCAATTTGGATCCCCAGTCAGTGCAGTGCAGCAAGGTGCAATAGGATTGTGCCTATTACTCAGGCTGTAAACTCCCCTATTGAACCCTGTTCTGCTTCAATACTGTCAAATAATTCCTCCCTATCCTTTCCCTACACTTCTAATGCTCTTTCCCTGAACTTCTATTCATCAAAATAAAAGTTTTCAAGTCTTTCCTAGCACTGTCCCTAGCGCCTGCTGGCGTCTCTCCGTGCACTAAGTACACTGGAAAATGGCAGAATCCAAGATGGCTGAGGCTTTTTAAAGGGCTGTGACATAACAAGGCTGGCTGCTCATTGGCTGCATGCATGGCATTGTGGGTAATCCCTCATTTCCAGAGTTCTTTGCTTCATGTCCTAACGTGCAGCAGTAATTTTAGGACAAAATGTGATTCGTTACCACGAAGCATGAGGAAATTCCGATTCGGTGTGAATCAAATTTTTCCAGAAATTCGGATCGAATTCCACTTTGTAAACTTCGATTCGCTCATCTCTAGTTTATATCTTTGGTTTTTTTGCGAGTGTACGGGCCATTTTTTGCATTCCTGATATGGAACCATTCATTTCAATAGGTCTTCAAAAAAAACGGAAGGTACTCCGTATGCATTCCATTTCCGTATTTCCTTTACATTCAAAGATAGAACATGTCCTATTATTGTCCGCATCACGAACAAGCATAGTACTGTTCTATTAGGGGCCAGATGTTTTGTTCCGCAAAAAACAGAATGCAAATGGATGTCATCCATTTTTTTTTTTGGCGATCCGTTTTTTGTGGACCGCAAAACCATACGGTCATTTGAAAGAGGCCTTATATTTCTGAGAGAGCTTGAGGGTGAAGAGTTTATTTGTTTATTTTATGCACTTATATAGCCCTACTATAGGTTCCCTATCAGTATGTCTTTGGAGTGTGGGAGGAAACCTGAGCACCCAGAGGAAACCCACGCAAACACAGGGAGAACATACAAAATCCATGCAGATGTTGTGCTTGGTCGGATTCAAAACTAGGACTCCTGCACTGCAAGGCACCAGTGCTAACCACTGAGCCACAGTGCTGCCCTAATGAGTGAGGATAATACTTGAGTGTTGGGAAAGAAGATATTTTTTTTGTTTTTAATTTAGATGTAATTAACCTCTTCTACCTCGGGACAGTTTGCACCTTCCTGACCAGGCACTTTATTTTGCAAATCTGACAAGTGTCACTTGTTTAGTCATATGGATGGAGGGTAGATTTCACTAGAATAATTTTCAAGTGCCATGTCGCATTTGAAGACCACCTGATGAACCCCTAAACTAGAACACCTTAAAAAAGTGACACCACTTTGGAAGCTACACTGCCCAAGGAATATTTTAAGGGGTGTAATCAGTGGCGTACATAGAGAAGTAAGGGCCTCATAGCAAGGATCAAACCAGGCCCTCACACAGAACAGAAGGGTTTCTACCTAAACCCTTTTCAATGACTCTTGGGCCATTTTTCCACTGCCTCATTTGCTAAAAGTTGTTCCTTTAGAGCGTAGAGTCCTGACCACATTTTCATCTCCAGTATAAGAGGAAATAACCCCAACTAAGACTGGGCCCCCTCTTACCCTGGACCCCATAGCAGTTGCATGGTCTGCTCACGATGGTAATTACGCCCCTGGGTGCAATTACTATTTTGTGTCTGAATTTGGGTCTGAATTTTTTTTTATAAAATATAAATTTTGCAAGACAGAATTTGCAGACATGGATTTTAGGTGCCATGTTGCACTTTGGTAAGTTCACCCATGTATGAACATTTCAAGGGGTAGAAGGAACTGGTATTTTCCAAAAATGAATATGGAGTGGTTGGTGAAAAGTGAATATGTAAGTTGTGCAAAAAGTAATAAGATGGAAAGATTACAGGGAACAGAAAGGATAAAAATGAATAGTTCATAGACTGAAGCAATCCTTCATGCAGAGACCAGGTTTATTAGAGCAGGTTTCACAATGATGAATGGTGTCCTTTTGTATTCCTTTTTTGTAACAAACCATGCATCTTTTTTTAGGTCCTACCTTTCCTGGCTGTTTAGGAAACTTCACCAGGAAAATGTTGCCCAGGTACAAATATGGGCACTATGACTTCCTGAAGTACTGTGGCGAAGAAGGCTGGAGAAGGCTACTTTTACTTATTCAGGCCCCAGCACCCAGACAGAGGAGAGAGGTCCCATAGCAGAGAATCAGGCTTCAAGTCACCCACTAATGGAGAAGGTCACTTTCTGTTTTTTCGGTCTCAGCACCCAGACAGAGGAGAGAGGTCCCACAGCAGAGAATCAGGCGTCATGTCACCCACCACTGGAGAAGACCACTTTCAGTTATTTAGGCCCCAGCACCCAGACAGAGGAGAGAGGTCCCACAGCAAAGAAAAAGGCGTCATATCACCCACCACTGGAGAAGACCACTTTGAGTTATTTAGGCCCCAGCACCCAGACAGAGGAGAGAGGTCCCACAGCAGAGAATCAGGTGTCATATCGCCCACCACTGGAGAAGGCCACTTTCAGTTATTTAGGCCCCAGCACCCAGACAGAGGAGAGAGGTCCCACAGCAAGGAATAAGGCGTCATATCACCCACCACTGGAGAAGGCCACTCTGAGTTATTTAGGCCCCAGCACCCAGACAGAGGAGAGAGTTCTCACAGCAGAGAATCAGGCATCATATCACCCACCACTGGAGAAGGCCACTTTCAGTTATTTAGGCCCCAGCACCCAGACAGAGGAGAGCAGTCCCACAGCAGAGAATCATGCGTCATATCACCCACCACTGGAGAAGGCCACTTTCAGTTTTATAGGCCCCAGCACCCAGACAGAGGAGAGAGGTCCCACAGCAAAGAAACAGGCGTCATATCACCCACCACTGGAGAAGGCCACTTTGAGTTATTTAGGCCCCAGCACCCAGACAGAGGAGAGAGGTCCCACAGCAAGGAAAAAAGCGTCATATCACCCACCACTGGAGAAGGCCATTTCCAGATATTTATCCCATGGCACCCAGACAGAGGAGAGAGGTCACATCGCAGAGGTTCAGGCTTCATGTCACCCACCATTGTAACAGGACACTTTCAGTTATTTAGGCCTCGTCGCCCAGATTGAGGAGAGGTTCATTCAACTTTGGGTTGCACAGCAAGATCATGGTAAAGTTAAAAAAAATGAGGATTCAATAAAGAAGTGCCCTGAAATACAAGAATACATGGTTGAGGGGGAGGCAGTTATAAATGTCTATTCTGCACAAGGGAGGGACAGTTCCTGTGGGATCCATGCATGGTTCATTTTTATGAACGTCAGCTTGTCCACGTTGGCTGCAGACAGGCGGCTGAGTTTGTCAGTAATGACGCCCCCTGCCGTGCTGAATACACGTTCAGACAAAACGCTGGCCGCCGGGCAGGCCAGCACCTCCAAGGCAAAAATGCTAACTCTGGCCACGTGGACAATTTGGAGACCCAGAAGTTGAATGGGGCAAAACCATCAGTCAGTACGTGGAGGGATGTGCAGACGTACTGTTCAACCATGTTAGGGAAATGCTGCCTCTTGCTAACACGTACCGTATCAGGTGGTGGGGCAGTTAGCTGTGGCGTGGAGAGAAAACTTTTCCACATTTCTGCCATGCTAACAATGCCCTCAGAGGAGCTGACCTTGACACAGCTGCGTTGGGTTCCTCTTGCTCCTCCTCTGCCTTCGCCTTGGGCTTCCACCTGTTCCCCTGTGACATTTAGGAATGCTCTCAGGAGCGCGTCTACCAGCGTGCTCCTGTACTCGCGCATCTTCCTATCACGCTCCAGTGCAGGAACTAAGGTGAGCACATTGTCTTTGTACCGGGGATCCAGCAGGGTGGCAACCCAGTAGTCCGCACACGTCAAAATGTGGGCAACTCTGCTGTTGTTGCGCAGGCACTGCAGCATATAGTCGCTAGTGTGCCAGGCTGCCCAGAGGTAAGGACAAGCTGTCCTCTGTGGGAGGCGTATCCCCCAGCCACGCACCAGTGATGGGCCTGAGCTGTGTCGGGTGCCACCCCGCTGTGAACCTGCTTCATCCACATCCTCCTACACCTCTTCCTCATCCTACTCGTCCTCCAGTAGTGGGCCCTGGCTGGCCACATTTGTACCTGGCCTCTGCTGTTGCAAAAAACCTCCTTCTGAGCCACTTCTAACAGACTGGCCTGAAAGTGCTAAGAATGACCCCTCATCCTCCTCCTCCTCCTGGGCCACCTCCTCTTCCATCATCACCCTAAGTGTTTTCTCAAGGAGACATAGAAGTGGTATTGTAACGCTGATAACGGTGTCATCACAACTGGCCATGTTGGTGAAGTACTCGAAACAGCGCAACAGGGCACACAGGTCTCGCATGGAGGCCCAATCATTGGTGGTGAAATGGTGCTGTTCCGCAGTGCGACTGACGCGTGCGTGCTGCAGCTGAAACTCCACTATGGCCTGCTGCTGCTTGCACAGTCTTTCCAGCATGTGCAAGGTGGAGTTCCACCTGGTGGGCACGTCGCATATGAGGCGGTGAGCGGGAAGGCCGAAGTTACGCTGTAGCGCAGACAGGCGAGCAGCGGCAGGATGTAAATGCCGGAAGCGCGCACAGATGGCCCGCACTTTATGTAACAGCTCTGACATTTCGGGGTAGTTGTGAATGAACTTCTGCACCACCAAAATCAGCACATGCGCCAGGCAAGGGATGTGCGTCATACCGGCTAGTCCCAGAGCTGCGACGAGATTTCGACCAGTATCGCACACCACCAGGCCGGTCTTGAGGCCCACCGGCAGAAACCACTCGTTGGTCTGTTGTTCAATACCCCGCCACAACTCCTGCGCGGTGTGGGGCCTGTCCCCCAAACATATGAGGTTCAGAACGGCCTGCTGACGTTTACCCCGGGCTGTGCTGAAGTTGGTGGTGAAGGTGTGTGGCTGACTGGATGAGCTGGTAGAAGCAGAGGAGGAGGAAGGACGTGTGCCAAGGAACTCTCCGCCTGGGGCCCTGCCGCCTCTACATATACCCAGTGTGCAATTAGGGAGATATAGCGACCCTGGCCGTGCTTACTGGTCCACTTATCTGTGGTTAGGTGGACCTTGCCACAGATGGCGTTGCGTAGTGCACACTTGATTTTATCGGATACTTGGTTGTGCAGGGAAGGCACGGCTGACTTGGAGAAGTAGTGGCGGCTGGGAACAACATACTGTGGGACAGCCATGGCCATCAGCTATTTTAAGCTGTCTGTGTCCACCAGCCTGGATGACAGCATTTCAAAGGCCAGTAGTATAGAAATGCTGCCATTCAGGCCCAGGGCTCGAGGGTGGCTAGGTGGGAATTTACGCTTTCTCTCCAAGATTTGTGAGATGGAGAGCTGAACGCTGCCGTGTGACATGGTGGAGATGCTTGATGACGTAGGTGGTGGTGTGGGTGGCACATCCTCTGTTTGGTGGGCGGCAGGTGGCAACATTCCTCCCGAGGCAGAGGAAGAGGCCGAGGCAGCAGCAGAAGAGGGAGCAGGGGATGCCTGTGTGAGTTCCTTGTTTTTAAGGTGTTTACTCCACTGCAGTTCATGCTTTGCATGTAGATGCCTGGTCATGCAGGTTGTGCTAAGGTTTAGAATGTTAATGCCTCGCTTCAGGCTCTGATGGCACAGCGTGCAAACCACTCGGGTCTTGTCGTCAGCACATTGTTTGAAGAAGTGCCATGATAGGGAACTCCTTGAAGCTGCCTTTGGGGTGCTGGGTCCCTGGTGGCACTGGCCAGTAGCAGGCAAATTCTCTTGGCGGCTGTTCTGCTTTTGCCCCCTGCTCCCTCTTTTGCTTCGCTGTTGGCTTGGTCTCACCACTGCCTCTTTCTATGAACTATGAAAGTCAGCGGCACGACCTTCATTCCATGTGGGGTCTATTACTTCATCTTCCTCTGCATCGTCTTCCACCCAGTCTTCCTCCCTGACCTCCTCCTGTTCAGTCTGCACACTGCAGTAAGACGCGGCAGTTGGCACCTGTGTTTCGTCATCATCAGAGACTTGCTGACTTTGATGAGGTGGTATTCCCATGCCTTCATCAGGAAACATGAGTGGTTGTGCGTCAGTGCATGCTATGTCTTCCACCGCTGGGGAAGGGCTAGGTGGATGCCCTTGGGAAACCCTGCCAGCAGACTCTTCCTAAATATGGTGCCCTGTCCTGATTCATGCGGGCGCCTTAGCCACGGGTGTCCACATGATTCTTGGAGCAGACACCCGCGGCTAATGTCCACGACTGGCAGCAATGAGGATCACGGACATTTAACCCCTCAGATGCCGTGGTCAATCCTGATCACAGCATCTGAGTGCGCACAAACCGAAAATTTTACTTTCGGTTTGTGTTTCGTCTCCCCCGTGTGGCGATCGGAGGAGTCGGAGAGCGCCTAGTAGCCTGTTTTTCTATGAATGAAACCTAGGCTGCTCTGTAGTATTTCCTATGAAGCATTTTTATATATTCGAATGCTATTGCATTGGAATGTATGCTAATCGCAATCAGATGATTGTATGTTATAGTTCCCTATGGTAACTATATAAAAGTGTAAAAAACAAAAAAGTTCAAATCCCCCTCTTTTGCCGAAAAAAAATAATAATAAAAATAAAAAATTACACATCATGGGTGTCGCAATGTGCGAAAACGCCAATACTATAAAAACATAAAAAAATATTCCCCAACAGCAGAATGGAAAAAAGCGTCCAAATCGCGAGTCACCAATAAAAGGTGATCAAAAAGTCATACACACTCCAGAATGGTGCAATAAAAAGATAAGATTATGACACAAAAAATGAGCCCCCATACAGCTCCGTACATATAATTACAAAAAGGTTATAGAAGTCAAAACATGGCGACAAAAAAGTAGAACAGATTTTTCCCCCTTTTAAATGTATTTTTTTTACTATCAAAATGCAAGAAGACCTATACTTATAGGGTATTGCCGGATTTGTAATGACCTGTAGCATAAAAGTAACTGGTCAGTTTTATTGCACATCAAACGTCAGAATTTAAAAACCCGCAAAACTGTGGTGGAATTGCTTTTTTTTGCAATTTCACACCATTTGGAATTTTTTCCGCTTCCCACTACATCATATGCAATATTAAATAGTGGCGATGGAAAGTACAACTTGTCCTGCAAAGAACAAGCCCTCATATGGCTATGTGAACCGAAAAATAAAAAAGTTATGGCTCTGGGAACGGAAAAAAACCCTGCAAAAAATATAAAAACCTCTGGTCCTTAAGAGGTTAAGAGCCTTTCATTTTTCTCAATCCTAATACATGTCTAGGGGTAGAGATTAGCGAATTTTTAAATAATTCGATTCGGCTGGTTCGCCAAATTTGTCGGAAAAATTCACTTCGATCCGAATTTATTCACTGTAAATAGAGTTAAAAAATGGCTATTTCCGGGCTGCAGAGAGCCTTTATAGGAGTGTAGAGCACTGTGCCTTGCAGTAACACGCATAGGGAGTCTGCTGTGGTAGTGAAATAATACCGTGAGTCAAAATGACAAGCAGATGACAGGTGTCGCTGTTAGAATCACTGCACACTTCACTTATTTGCGCAGTGACGGGGCCAAAACAGACCAAATAACCTAAGTATCAAATCAGCCTTAGAGGTAGATGTTAGCGTCAAGAAGAAGCACAGTCCTTTTACACCCATGTCAGCTAATTTCACATAGATGGCTACAGAACCTGTTCTATTAAACGCTTATACAAGTATAGCCCCCCTGACAGAGTGGAGAAGGTGTTAGGAGAAAGTTTGCATTGATGTCACTGATTAATTTTCCCTATTCTCTGATCCGTTAGAACAATAACCCAGAAAAAACGGATCATGTCTGTAGAGCATACGCCTTCACTCGGTCAGCCTTTGCTCAATAATCCATCAGTATTGCTAATGCCCCCCCCAAAAAAACAGGAGTGGATCTAAAACTGAGATGAAACATGAATGGAATATTTGAATGTATTCTGTGTTTTGTACCCACTCCTGCTTTTGGCTACCAAATCATAAGCCAATTCTGATGGGACCATACAGGCCTTACAGCTGCTACACAGACAGGATCCATTGTGCATCTAATTTTTCCTTCCTTCTGACAGATCAAAAAAAAAGTCAAATAAATAATGATGTCAGAAAGGCCGAAGGGCAAAACAGTGGCCCAGTCATGAAGTAGGGAGGGTGAGAACAGTATGAGAAGTCGACAGAGGGGACCTATGACATAGTGAGGTGGAAGAAGCATGAGGAGACCACAGAATGGCCCAATAACAGTGTCTGGAAGTGGAATCAGTATGAGGAGGCCAATGATTGTCACAATGACAGAGTCTGTAGGTGGCGGCAGCATGTGGAAGCCACAGAATGGCACAATGACAGAGTCTGGAGGTGGCAGCAGCATGAGTAGGCCAGAGAGTGGCACAATGACAGAGTCTGGAGGTGGCAGCAGCATGAGTAGACCACAGAGTGGCACAATGACAGGGTCTGGATGTGTTGGCGGCAGCATCAGGAGGAGGTCACAGAGTGGCACAATGAAAGAGTGTGGAGGTGGCAGCAGCATGAGGAAGCCACAGAATGGCACAATGATAGAGTGATGATCGACCAAGATACTTCTGGGGGAACCTGCCTGGCATGAACAGGCCTTTAGTAGCTACAGACAATGAGAAGACAAGTGTCAAGATAGCTTTTAGCCCGGAAGAGTCGCAAAGTTCATCAAGATACGTCACTAAAGATTTTACCACATATTACTACAGAGCTGAATTCTGAATAAAATTTGTTTTCCACCTAAATACTTCAATAAAGATTTTATCACATATAACTGCAGCGTTGAATGCTGAATACAATTTCTTTTTCGACCAAAATAAGTCACTAAATATTTTACCACATAAAAATGCAGCGCCGAACGCTGAATACAATTAGTTTTTCCACCGAAATACTTCAATTAAGATTTTACCACATATAACTGCAGCGCTTAACGCTGAATACAATTTGTTTTTCCACCCAAATAAGTCACAAAAGATTTTACCGCATATTACTACAGCGCTGAACACTGAAGAAAATTAGTTTTTCGACCACAATACGTCAATAAAGATTTTACCACATATAGCTACTGCGCTGAACGCTGAATAAAATTTGTTTTCGACCGAACTACATCACTAAAGGTTTTGCCACATATACCTGCAACAGTGAACGCTGAATATATTTTGTTTTTCTATCGAAATACGTCACTAAAGGTTTTAGCACATATAACTGCAGCGCTGAATGCTGAATAAAATTAGTTTTTCCACCGAAATACGTTAATAAAGATTTTACCACATATAACTGTAGCGCTGAATGATGAATAACAATTGTTTTTCAACCAAAATAAGACACAGTGCTTTCGGCCTACATATTTTCTCTATCTCCCCTCTTTGGAGCTATCCCTTGGGGGCCCTCCCACCTTGATTTAGGATCATTTGAGCTGACAGCTCCATTTTACACAGATGATACTTTTTGGGCTTTTTATCTTTTGTTCATTAAAAGTTATATTTTAGCTACCCTTTCCTAGTTTACGTGTTACGAATTTTCAGGGTACCAGTTTATCTATAGGGTTGACCTCCCAGATTAGGTCGTGTTAATTACGATTTTGCGTATTTTAGTATGGCAGGGTTCCTTTCTGCAGGTGCTAACCAAGACCAATTACTTTCAGAGGTGAATGATGTTTTTTCAGAGAAGGTGCTAGTACAAAAGAAATACGTCCCTACCTTTAAGGTGGCACTTAGAGACCTTACAAAAACTTTTAAAGAACAGACCACTTTGTGGTGGGAAGTCCAATGCCTTGAGAACTATATAAAAAACAAAATAGTTCCAAGGGGCTTACATATCACTCTGCTCCCGGCAAATAGATGTAGATCCACCTCCCTTATGAGTAAGTTTAAGGAAGAAGCGACTAAAAGCTCTTTAAGGCTTATGCATCTTTTGCTGGAAGAAGAAAAGATCAATTTAGCAAAACTAGATGTGAAATTGAAGGAACAAATTGAGCTAATACAAAAATTTAAGGAGGAAGCTGATTTTAATAATAAAGAGTTACAACTGAAAAATACTCTAGAAAAATTTGTATTCCACCTTAAGGAGAGGAAACACCACCAATTTAATAGAGACCTTCAAGATTTTAGGGACAACAGGGTGTATTTAACACTTGAACGTGGCACAACACACCCAAAAAAACAAGACACAGATTTAACGACTAGTGACACGGACTTCTCTGAATGTGAGAAAGAGGAAGGTAATCGGAATAGAGGGAGAGGCAGGGGTAGACAGAGTGGACGTGGAAATAGAGGGAGAGTTGATCGTAGCCTCCCACGATCCACACAGGAGGGAGGACAATCTACATCTTTTTTAGAAAATCCCTACCCTCTGAGAAATCGGAATTACATCAAATCTCCACCCCGGATGAACAGGCCTCAAAACACAAACAAATAGTGAATTTATCCAACTATACCCTTACAAAAACCGAAATGTGTCTCTTAAGTAAAGGTCTTTCATTTGTACCCACCTCTACCTTCGACCTATTTAACTGGGTGAGAGATGTTCATCTATTTGCACGAAAATTGCGGTGGCGAAAACACTTTGCACTCGTGAATAGGCGCGAGGGTAGAGAACTGGGTGTTCCTCCTGAAATCCTACAGGATGTTACAGTTTTATTCTCCCTTAGTGATAGTTTCCCACACGATGGTAAGGGACCATTTACAACATTGAAAAACAAAAGTCTAAAAATGCCCCCTATGGGAGATCCAACGTGCATTGATGTCTTTGTTGATCAAGTCTGTAGAGATCTCGAAAATCTGACAATGTCACATCCGGGGTTCAACTGTACTAAGTCTGAATATAAAGCATTGATTGAATTGGAACGTAACAAAGACGTAATAATCAAACCATCTGACAAGGGGGGTAATATTGTTCTAATGAATACGACGACTTAAGGAGGATCCGACCTCACGATATCGAAAGATTCTCCTCGATATTTTACAAGAGGGGAGGATCTTGAACCTGATATCGGATGAGGAATATGAGTTTTTGAATTAGAAACATCCAGTCTTGGCCACCTTCTATGGTCTGCCGAAAATTCATAAAGAGGGGTCATAGACAAAAGGGAGACCTATCGTTTCAGGAATGAATAGTCTAACACAAAACGTGGGTATATACCTCGACCAGATTTTATCTCCTTTTGTAAAAACTTTGCCCTCCTATTTACGGGATACTAGTGACCTACTGAGTCGCATTGATGGAGTTCAGCTGGACGACGATACGTTCTTGGCATCAATTGATGTCGAGGCACTATATTCCTCAATTCCACATACTCTGGGCATTAGAGCAGTGGAATATTTTTTGAGAACAAGGGGTTGCCAGTATCAGCAACACAATGAGTTTGTATTGAAACTACTCGAATTTACACTGCAGTCTAACAATTTTCTATTTGATGGGGTCCTCTACCACCAGCTCAGGGGCACGGCGATGGGGAGTTTCTGTGCCCCATCGTATGCTAACTTGTTCCTGGGCTGGTGGGAGAGGACCCTATTATTCTCTGATACCCCGCATGAACTCACCGCCCATGTAATAACGTGGTCACGGTTTATAGATGACGTCTTTGTGCTTTGGAAGGGCACAAGGACTGATTTCGTCAAATTTGTCCATTTCATCAATGTGAATGAGATTAATATGAAGTTTACATTCGACTTTCAACAAGATAAACTACCCTTTCTGGACATTGAGATCTTAAAGAGTCAAACAGGTGTCATTCAGACTAGAATATTCAGGAAGCCCACCTCGACCAACTCTTTGTTACATTGGGACAGCCACCATCCAGGGCCCCTGAAGAAGGGGATACCAGTGGGGCAGTATCTCCGTATCAGGAGGAACTGCTCCACTGATAAGGATTTTAAACTCCAGGCTAGGGACCTCAGAACTAGATTCCAGGAGAGAGGATACCCCGACAAGATTTTGAGGGTGCCCTATAAAAGGACACTTCAGCGTGAGAGGACTGAGTTACTGCGTCCCAAGGTGAGGGATCTGAATGAAAACATGATCAGTCTCATTGGGACGTATGACTGCGCCTCGGTTGGAGTTAAAAACATCCTAAAAAGACATTGGAGAACTTTACAAATGGATCCAGACATTAGGGAAGTAATTTTCCCGGTCGCACAGGTGACATATAGGAGAGGCCAGAGTCTGGGAGATAGACTTGTACATAGTCACTTTGTGAAACCAGAGAATAGGCCGAACATGTGGCTTAAACCACCGATTGGGACATACCGTTGCAGTGGTTGCGTAGCATGCCCGCACATCACTCAAACTCGTGAATTTATAAGTCACACCACAGGCAAAAAATATTGCATCAAGCAATTTATCAATTGCCGGACACAAGGAGTGATCTACAAGGCCAACTGTAGTTGCGGTCTTGAGTACGTGGGGAAGACCACTAGAGAGTTAAGACTAGTGGGTGAACATTTGAGTGATGTGCGAAACCAAAGGGACACTCCACTGGCTAAACACATACAGTTGGAACATCATGGCGACGTGTCAGGACTGAAATTCATAGGCATTGAGGCGGTCAGACGCCCTCCACGAGGAGGAGATTGGAATACGAGGGTGCTTCAGAGAGAAGCTTGGTGGATCTTTGAACTAAAAACTGTATCCCCTAGATGTTTGAATGAACAGTTATTATTTGGCTGTTTTATTTAAAAAACTGTATCTACCTCACCTCTCTTGAGCACCCAGTACCCAGTAATTGGCCCCTTTCAACAAATGCCTATATTATCATTTTTATCAAAGTGTTTTTTACTTGGCTTATAATGTCCTGTGATAAAACTAGTAGTCCTATACCATTATTGATCAACTGCCTAGTGATGTCACTAACATGGAAGAACTGATATACATAGGCGTGTCATTGTGGTTGGACAACTTTTGACACTTTTGCTGTTGGAATATGGAGTATTTTTAACATCTAGATCATTAGAACAGCCCCCTCTGATGAAACTACTCTATTTTTTTGACATCTATCACCAAAAAGTTTGCATTATGGAAACTCAACCAGCGTTTTCATAAACTGATTTACTGATGTGAAGTTACCCTGCACACCATACAGTCATGAACCTTTATGAGCTCTGGAAACCAAGATGCGGAGCTCTGTGGTTCAATAATACAATCTATAAGTACCATACGTATACTACACATGATTGCTGGTTGTGGGGATGGCCCTGTGGACCATAACCAGCAGACATTGTTATATCGGTATCCACCCCTTTTATATCGGCAGAAATAGGCATAGTTTCCTTATCGATGCAGCCATCCTCCCGATCATGTGATTGTTGTTTGGACACGTGACTCCGACACGTGACCGTAAGAGAAGCGCGTCTAAAATGAAATGGTTGCGATGACGTCTCCGGTCACGTGAGTAGTATTTGTTCACGTGACCCATACACATCACCGGAAGTAGGGCGGGATATAGCGGGAGCAGTAACTATAAAAGGAGACACTGCACCTCACTCTCTTGCTGCCATACGCATAGAGAATGGGGAACCACCCGCCAGCCCAGCGCCTGGAAGACCAACTCCTTTGATGAGTATATTAAAGTTTCTTTTCAGAGCACTGGCACCTGCCACTGTAGCGATGACATCGATCCTCACCAAGGCTGCAAACTTATTGTCATCACTGCAGGGCAGCTTCTGAGCACTTTTTTGCATTACTGGTTATGTATGCACTGTCATAACACACACTTTATCTGCAAGTGTTTTTTCTACGGCACCAGCTGTTGGACACAGTGACGCCGTAAGTCCCTACAATTAGTATTAGCTCTTAGTCCCCTGATGAGTTGGGTCATTACCGACGAAACGCGTTGGGACACTACAAGGGACAGAGTTACCATGTAATTGGGCAATTTATATGCCCTGGTTGTAACCAGCAACTTGCCGTGTTACACTACACACGTTGCACACTTGCTTACCACATTGTAGCTTCGACTGCCGTTCTGCTTCCACATTGGCATACGGGATTAACCAGGAGGGTCCCTGTTTTTCCACTCACTTTTAGGACGAAGCTGGGCAGTCGGATAGGAGGGAGGGCCAGACAGGGCTTCCCATAGGGCCACATCTCTTTCAGATAGGGAATCTTAGGGCAAGAAGACCCAGCACTGTGTCTTTCGGCCTACATATTTTCTCTATCTCCCCTCTTTGGAGCTATCCCTTGGGGGCCCTCCCACCTTGATTTAGGATCATTTGAGCTGACAGCTCCATTTTACACAGATGATACTTTTTGGGCTTTTTATCTTTTGTTCATTAAAAGTTATATTTTAGCTACCCTTTCCTAGTTTACGTACTAGGGAACGGAGCAACGGATACAGACAGCACACAGAGTGCTGCCCGCATCTTTTGCGGCCCCATTAAAGTGAATGGGTCCGCACCCGAGCCGCAAAAACTGCGGCTTGGATGCAGACCAGAATAACGGTCGTGTGCATGAGCCCTAACTGACACACGGGATCGGGCGAACAGCAAATTAAAAACTAAAACTGCCCCCGACATGTTTCACCAGATCACTGGCTTCTTTAGGGGTAAACAGGCCGAGTAATAGAAATAGGCCACTAAACGTTTTTACCACAAATAACTGCAACAGTGAACTGTGTATATATTTTTCTTGTAGTACAGAAATACGTCACTAAATGCTCTCAGCACATATAGCTGCAGAAGTGAACTGCGTATATGTTTTTCTTTTTGTAATTAAGTAGGCCACTAAATGCTCTTACCGCAAATAATGGAAACAGTGAACTGCGTATATATTTTTCTTGTAGTTCAGAAATACATCACTAAACGCTTTTAACCCCAAATAACTGCAGAAGTGAACTGGGTATATATTTTTCCTGTAGTACAGAAATACGTCATTAAAAGCTTTAAACCCCAAATAACTGCAGAAGTGAACTGCGTATATATTTTTCTTTTAGTACTGAAATATTCCACTAAACGCTTTCACCAAATATAACTGCAGAAGTGAACTGCGTATATATTTTTCTTTTTTCACAGATATAAGCCACTAAACACTTTTCAACATAGCACTTTCACCCCAAGAACAAATTGCTGGAATGACAGATCTGTATAATGGCTTTTTGGATCCCCAAATTATCTTTCCCTGCACTTGTAAGTCACTTTTCTAGCACTGTTCTAGCAGCGCCTTCTGACGTTTCTCCCTGCACTAAGATGCTGTGAAAAGATTCCTCCCTTTCCTTTCCCTGCACTTATAAATAATTTTTTTCAGTTTTTTTTTTCACAATTAGCTTTTTCCAATTGTTAACCCTTCTTCTGCCAGGGAGGAGACAGGAGAAGCCAGCCCCAAAGACAACACCAAAGCATGCCACTGCAAGATGCCAGGTCTGCATCACCATTGTGGGACTGCATTGCGGACAGGTGAGTGTCACAGTGCGGTTCACTATAACATTTGTGACCGTGTAGGCTGGATGCATGCCCTCTCGTGTACTGGCTGCAGGCTGACTCCTGTGTATGCTGGTTGCATGGGACTGCACGCTGGCTGCGGTGTTGTGTGTGAACTATGCCTGTGACTGTATGTAATCGCCATGTCTGTATCACTGTGGTTTTTTTCACCGGTGCCATGCAGGCCATCTGCATGCACTTTGTGTACTGGCTGTTGGTGTTCCCATGTATGCTGGTTCTGTGATGCATGCTGGCTGTGGCCTTGAGTGTAAAAATGGCCTGAGTATGGATGCATTTCTGTGTGGTTCTGTTACTCCATTTGTTGTGTAGGCTGGCTGCCTGTAACCTCATTATGGCTACAGCTATCCTCTGTATGCTGGTTGTCGTTTGGGGCATGCTGGCTGCAGCATTCTGTGACTGGTGTGAACTGACACTTGTGATTGTGTGTTTTATGCTTCTGGTACTCCTGAATCTGATGGGTTTAACGTTCCCTGATCTGTTCCTGTGTGTGGCTTATCAGGCGCCCTTGTTATGACAGCTATATATATCTGTGAGCTTTGGGGCTTCTGGTCAGTCTGTATTTTACCTTGCTGGGTGGAGCCCCTTGCTGCTGACCCAAGGGGTTTTGCCATCTTCCCTTCAGTGTGGTGTCACCTGGTAAAGGAATGTTGTTATTGCCTTGTCTGATCTTCTGTACCTGTTCTGTGTCTGGATCCACTGTGTTCTATGTTTAGCCTAGCAGTGCTCTAACTTCATCTGCTAGCCTGGCAGTGCCTACTGCTTCTGATCCTCTCTGTTCTATGTCTAGCCTGGCAGTGCCTACTGCTTCTGTTCCAGTCTGTTCCATGTCTTGCCTGCTGTTTGGGTTCTCCGGAGGTAGGATCTCTAGTCTGTGTGCAGCTCTGCCTGATACCACCATGCTTCCATTCCGCTTGGGGTCCAGGCATCTGCTTGTGTGCTGGTTTACGTTTGTTGTTTGTTTTATGTCCTGTGTTTGCTTGGGTTCGAGTTCTGTTGTCTGTTCCGCTGGTGCTTGCCAAGTGTACCGGAACCTTACTGGAGGTGAGACCAGTGAGCCCTCGGCCCAGTTCATCCCAACCACCACGGGCTCTGTGAAGAATGGGGCTCACTGACTTTCCGCCCTATGGGTTTTGCCTATGGTCTGCCGATGCACTTAGTTCTGTGGTAGTTGCCATACACACGGCATAAAAGATAAGATTGTTAGGAGCAAGTTTTCGATTGAGAAAAAAAGCAACTGGTTACAAGGAAAAATACCAAAAGGTAATTACAAATGCTGCAATTTCTCATTTTGTAAATACAATTCTCAGGATAAAGTTGTAAGAATTGGGTCCCTATATGAGAAAGTAAAAAGCTTCATCAACTGCAAAACAACATATGTGGTGTATGTGACAACATGTGGTTGTGGTCGTTTTTACATAGGCAAAACCATCAGGTGCCTATTTGGAGGGTAAGAGAACATCTTAACTCTGTACGAACAGGAAAGGGCTGTCGGCGTCTAATTGAACATGTAAGAGAAGAACATGGAGGTAGAATTGATATACTCTTTGCCTATGCACTGTCTTTTTAAAGAAGATTACCTGTGCTTGTGATTGTTTGGACATCGCTTAGGCAACCAGGTATCGGGTATAAGAGGTCAGCACGGTTCAACGTGCTGACGTAGTGGCCAGAAGAAGCGCAGAGATTTTGCGCTAAACGGCCATAGCCGCTGTGGGTGGATCAGGCTAACACTGCTACCAAGCCGCTTGTTTTATATGTATTTTTGATACAATAAAGGACAAAGAAATAAAAGCAGTAATGAGTGCTGCCTACTTATTCCTCTACTATGTGAAGATTTACTTGACGTTATAACTTCATAGGAAAGTGCACCGCATTTAACGGCAGAAGGGAGAGCCGAAGAAGCCGCAATTGAATCTGCATTTGAGACTTTGACAGTTGCCACCTGTTACTATTTGCTACACTGCTACATGTGTCGCATGACAATTTTTATAATGATAGCCCATGGTATTGCACTGCGACGTGTGATATGCTGCGACTGTGGCGGTCACAGAAAAATCCATCTTGGATGGATTGTTTGCAACTGTTATGTCGCAGTCGCAGCATGTCACATCTCGCAGTTAGACACCATAGCCTATCATTATAAAAATTGTTGAGTCAAAATGTTGTGCGACAAATGTCGTCGTGTAGCCCTAGGATTAAAGGGGCAGGGTGCTGTGGAGGTCACTGTTAAAAGGGGCAGACACTGTGGAGGTCACTGTTAAGGGGGCAGGGGCCACTATTAAAGTGGCAACTGCTGTGGAGGTCACTGTTAAGGCAGCAGGGTACTGTGAGGTCACAGTTAAGGCAGCAGGGTACTGTGGAGGTCACTGTTAAGGGGGCGAGCCCCTGAAGAGGTCACTGTCAAGGGAGTGGGGAGCTGTGAAGCTTACTGTTAAAGGGGCGGGCTGCTGTGAATGTCAAAGTTAAGGGGATGTGCAGTTGCGGCATCTCCAGCACCTTAGAAGGGAGGGTTAGCATGGCCAAAATCAGGGGCTTTGCTAGGTTAAAACATTCAGGGCCTTTTGTCCCTGGCCCCGAATGTCCTGCCTGCGTGCTAAATACAACTACCTCACAACGGTAATACAATTGAATCTAATGCACTGGAAGAGCTGAAGGACCTGCGATGACATCACAGGTCATGTGGCCAGTAAAACAGGCAGTGGTTGAAAAGGATCTGCAATGATGTCACCATTATGTTACCAATGCAGGAGAGGACGGCGGTGAAGAGGAGAAGACCTGGGAGAAGAAGCTTTGGTGATGTCTGCTAAATGAGGAGAGGTAAGTGAAGGGAGAGGTAGAACAATGCTGGGAGCTGTGGTTATTTTCCTGGGACTGTATATTAGGGCTGAAGGGAGGGATGGTATTTACATGGAACTGTGTGTTAGAGGTGGCTGGGGAGAGGGTCATGTTATTTATATGGGACTGTATGTTAGAGGTGGCTGGGGAGGAGGTCATGTTATTTACATGGGACTGTATGTTAGAGGGGCCTGGGGGAGGGAGTGATGTTATTTACATGGAACTGTTTGTTGATGGTGGCTATGGGAGGGAGTCATGTTATTTACATGGGACTGAATGTTGGAGGCGGCTGTGGGAGGGTGATGTTATTTACATGGAACTATATGTTGGAGGCGGCTGGGGAGGGGGTGATATTATTTACTTGGGACTGTATGTTGAAGGGGCTGGGAAGGAGATGATGTAATTTACATATACTAAGAGGCGCCAATTTTTTTTTTACACAAATCCCAATGCATGGCTACACTCACCCAGTCCTAACTAATAAAATCTGGTCCTACCTTGTCCAGCATGTCGTTGGCATTGGCATAACGTCCACGGGATTCAGAACAACGTCCCTGTGGTGATAGAGAAAAAAATAATAATCACATAAGGAAAGGATGGTGACTGCCCCTATGAAATGACCAGCAAGTGGTGCTGTGCTGGTCCTGTAAGACTGAGCCATGCCAATGTATAGCAGGGTAATCTACGGCATTTCCATAAGTGCTACCACACAGTACTAATGCCCACCTTGTGGCCCCTCACAGCAGTTATGTCCACATTTGTTCCTGTCACAGTAGTAATGCCCAGATGTGTCCCCTCACAGTAGTTATGGCCTGATATGTGCCCCCTCACAGTAGATATGCCCATATGTGCACCCTCATAGTAGATATGCCCAGATGTACCCCCTCACAGTAGTAATGCCCAGATATGTGCCCCTTCACAGTAGTAATGCCCAGATATGTGCCCTATCACAGTAGTTATGGCCAGATGTGTGCCCCTTCACAGTAGATATGCCAGATATGTGCCCCGCACAGTGGTTATGGCCAGATATGTGCCCCCTCACAGTAGTTAGGCCCAGTTATGTGCCCCCTCACAGTAGTTATGTCAGATTATGTGCCCCCTCACAGTAGTTATGCCAGATTATGCACCTTCTCACAGTAGTTATGCCCAGCTATGTGTCCTCTCATTGTAGTTATGCCCAAATTTGTGCCGCCCTCACAGTAGTTATGCCCAGTTATGTGCACCCTCATAGTAGTTTTGCCCACATATATGGCCCCTCACAGAAGTTATGTCAGATTAGGTGCCCTCTCAAAGTTGTTATGACAGATTAGGTGCGCCCTTATTAAGAATGCCCACTTTTGAGCCCCATCACTCTAGTTGTCGCCCTCATTTTGCCTCCAGTCTGCAGCTTAAAAAAAAAAAAAACACATACCTTCTTCACTGAAAACGCGCTCCACACTCACATCGCGCTGCTGGCTGTGTTGAAGGACAATTCCCAGGCTTTCAGCGCTCCTCCCACAGCCATCAGGGTGATGTGTGGCCAGCAGGGTGCTCAGAAGAGCAGTGAAGCAGGATGAGGAGAGAGCTCCCTGCTTCACTCTGGAGATGACAGCCCAGCAGTGACAAGAATTGCCGGGTGAGTATGGGAGTATCCGTTGTTCAACGATTCTCCCCGCTTTTTGAAAGGCTGCAGAGCAGCCAATCAGCAAGTGTTTTACATCTTTGCCCTAAGAAGCCATCACAGCCATGCCTACTAATGGCATGGCTGTGATTGGCTAAATGCAGCATGTGACCCAGCCTCTTTATAAGCTGGAGTCACATAGTGCCGCACGTCACTCTGCTTCTATTAGTATAGGGAAAGGTTGCTGCCGGTGCTCTCAGGGAGACATTAGGTAAGAAATCTGTTGAACCTGGTGGTGTGAAATCTTCAAGCTACAGCAATTATTCAGAGAGGGTGCTACTGCAATTCTACATTTTTGTACCCAGCCCTGAGCCCAGTAATACTGCAAAGTGTTTTTTTTTTTAATCCATCTGTTACTGAGTTGGGGTTCGGCGGCTATTTTAGCCACTGCAGTGTCCTTAGAACTGAATGTGTCCTGCATGTGTGCCAGCCAGCCAGGGACATCAATCTAATCCTTTTTGGTAGCTCAGTGAAGGAAAAAGTCATTTTTTCTGGCAGGTCAAGTCCCCTACATTACATGGACATAGTCCATTTCTGTAGTCTGGGGCAAAAATCTATATTGTGGTGCTATAGAGCACTTGTGCATACAACGCACCAAAACGTATTTTCAATTTCAGCAGTGAAATAGTGCATCAGTGTATTTTTTGGAAAAAAAGCAGTATTCCTGGTCCACAAAGCAGTTTTAAATACACCACCCAAATACCTATTTTACATTTCTGCAGTGAAATAGTGCATCAGTGTATTTTTGTAAAAAAAAAAAAAGCGGTATTCCTGGTCCACAAAGCAGTTTAAAATACACCACCCAAATACCTATTTTACATTTCTACAGTGAAATAGTGCATCAGTGCATTTTCTGGGTAAAAATGCAGTATTCCTGGTCCACAAAGCAGTTTAAAATACACCGCCCAAATACCTATTTTACATTTCTGCAGTGAAATAGTGCATCAGTGTATTTTTGGGAAAAAAAGCGGTATTCCTGGTCCACAAATCAGTTGTGCATACAGCGTACAAAGACCTATTTTAAATTTCAGAATTGAAATGGTGCATCACTGTGTTTTAGGGAGAAAAAGCGGTATTCCTGGTCAACAAAGCAGTTTAAAATACACCGCCCAAATACCTATTTTACATTTCTGCAGTGAAATAGTGCATCAGTGTATTTTTTGGAAAAAAACGGTTGTACTGGTCCAAAAAACAGTTGTGCATACAACATAAAAATACCTATTTTAAATTTCATCACTGAAATAGTGCATTACTGTGTTTAAGGGAATAAAGCCGTGTTCTTGGTTCACAAAGCAGTTGTGCATACAGCGTACAAATACCTACGTTTAATTTTCAGCCGTTAAATAGTGCATTTGTGAATTTTGGGGAAAAAAGTCGTGTTCTTGGTTCACAAAGCAGTTGTGCATACAGCGTACAAATACCTATGTTTAATTTTCAGCCGTTAAATAGTGCAATTGTGAATTTTGGGGAAAAAAGCTATGTTCTTGGTCCACAAAGCAGTTGTTTATACAGCGTACAAATACCTATTTTAAATTGCAGCACTGAAATAGGTAATTACTATGTTTTAGGGAAAAAAGCCATATTCTTGGTGCACAAAGCATTTGCGCATAGAGCGTACAAATACCTATTTTAAATTTCAGCACTGAAATTGTGCATTAGTGTGTTTTAGGGGGAAAAAAGCTGTGTTCTTGGTCCACAAAGCAGTTGTGCATACAGCGTACAAATACCTGTTTTAAATTTCTGCACTGAAATAGCGCATTACTGTGTTTTCAGGAGAAAAAGCGGTATTCCTGGTCCACAAAGCAGTCTTAGGCTACTTTCACACTGGCGTTTTGGATTTCGTTTGTGAGATCCGTTTCAGGGCTCTCACAAACGGTCCAAAACGGATCAGTTAAGCCCCAATGCATTCTGAATGGGTAAGGATCCATTCAGAATGCCTCAGTTCGGCTTCGTTCCGCCTCTATTCCTTTTTGGAGGCTGACACCAAAACGCAGCTTGCAGCATTTTGGTGTCCGTCTGAAGATGCGGAGCAGAACGGATCCATTTTGACTTACAATGTAAGTCAATGGGGACGGATCTGTTTTCAATTACACAATATGGTGCATTTGAAAACGGATCCGTTCCCCATTGACTTTCAATGTAATTCAAAACGGATCAGTTTTGACTTTGAAATTTTTCTTTAAAACTAATGCAAACGGATCCGTTCTGAATGGATACAAACGTTTGCATTATATGTGCGGATCCATCTGTGCAAATAAACAGACGGACCCGCACCAACGCAAGTGTGAAAGTACACTTATTTTGCTGCTTATTAAAATTTCTAGATCCTTTTCCATGTCAGTGTTACCGAGTGTTTTACCATTTAGTATGTACAGGTGACTTGCTTTATTCCTTCCCATGTGCATAACTTTACATTTGTTAGTGTTGAACCTCATCTGCCACTTATCTGCCCAAGCCTCCAATCTATCCAGATCCCTCAGTAGCAGTATATTGTCCTCTTCAGTGTTAATTACTTTACACAGTTTAGTGTCATCTGCAAAAATGTATATTTTACTATGTAAGCCTTCAACAAGATCATTAATAAATATATTAAAAAGGATAGGGCCCAATACTGACCCCTGAGGTACCCCACTAGTGACAGTGACCCAATCTGAGTGTGTACTGTTAATAACCACCCTTTTTTTTCTATCTCTCAGCTAGTTACTTACCCATTTACAGACATTTTTTTCCCAGTCCGAACATCCTCATTTTATATACTAACCTTTTATGTGGTACAGTGTCAAATGCTTTGGAGAAGTCCAGATATACGACATCCATTGATTTACTGCTGTCAAGTCTAGAACTTACCTCCTCATAGAAACTGATTAAATTAATTTGGCATGAACGATCCCTAATGAAGCCATGCTGATATGTCATTATTTGCTTATTTCAATTGAGATCCTCTAAGATAGCATCTCTCAGAAAACCTTCAAACAGTTTACTCACAACAGATATTAAACTTACCGTCCTATAGTTTCCGGGCTCTGTTTTTGGACCCTTTTTGAATATTGGCACCACATTTGTTATGGGTCAATCCTGTGGAACATTCCCTGTCAGTATAGAGTCTGCAAATATCTGAAATAAGGGTCTGGCTATGACATTACTTAATTCTCTTAGGATACGGGGGTGTATGCCATCCAGTCCTGGCAATTTGTCTATTTTAATCTTTTTAAGTCGCTGTTGTACTTCTTCTTGGGTCAGACAGGACACTTTTAGTGGGGGATTTATTTTTACATTCAGCATTTCATCTGACAGTTTATTTTCCGCAGTGAATACATTGGAGAAAAAAATATTTAACAGCTTTACTTTCTCCTCGTTGCTCTCTGCAACTCCCCCCTCATTACTCTTTAAAGAGCTGACACCTTCAGATTTATTCTTTTTAACATTTATATAATTGAAGAACATTTTAGGGTTAGTTTTACTCTCTTTGGCAATTAATCTCTTGGTCTCTAGTTTGGCCGCTTTTATTTGTTTTTTACATGTTCTATTTTTTTCCTTATAGTTTTTCAGTGCTTCCTCGCTACCCTACTGTTTTAGTGATTTATATGCTTTCTTTTTTTCATTTATTGCTTTCTTTACATTTCTATTTATCCACGTGTTTCTTTTTGTTCCTTAACCTTTTATTCCCATACAGTATATACCTCTCAGAAAAAAAAGGGGGTCAGTCAGCATGTCCCTGTATGCAGGTGCACGTAGCCATGGAAAAATATACATACAAACACAGAAATGCAACAGCTGGTTGTAGAGTGCTGTTGCATTTCTGTGTTTGTAGGTATGTACCTCCCATAATGAGATTTTAGGATGCTTTTAAAGATATCCCATTTTGAGGCTGTATTTTTGTTTTTGAGGACTTTGTCACAATTAGTTAGGCCTCTCTTAGTTGGCTATATTTAGCTTTTTTGAAGTTTGGTATTTTTCTTCCTCCCTGTAGAAATGCTCTTTTGAATGATAATTGGAAGGTTATTACTTTATGGTCACTATTTCCCAGGTATCCCCCAACCTGCACATCTGTTGTTCCATCAGGTTTATTGGTTAATACTAAGTCCATTATGGCCGTCCCTCTAGTCGGGTCCTGAACCAGTTGGGAAAGGTAATTGTCTTTGGTTATTGCCAAGAACCTGTTTCCTTTATGCGATGTACAGCTTTCAGTTTCCCAGGCTATATCTGGGTAGTTGCCCAGTCCCCCATAATAACCACCTCATTATGATTTGCGGCCTCGTCTATCTCGTTTAGTAATAGATTTTCAGTGGTATATCAGGTGGTTTATAGTAAACGCCTATTAGTAATTTATTATTGTTTTTGGCTCCATGTATCTCTACCCACAGTGACTCCACATGTTCATGTCCCTCACTTATATCTTCTCGGACTGTGGTCTTTAGACAGGACTTTACATAAAGGCAGACCCCTCCCCCTCTCCAGTTTTGATGATCATTTCTAAACAGACTGTAACCTTGTACATTAACTGCCCAGACATAGCTATCATCCAGGCATGTCTCAGTTATTCCCACTATGTCATAGTCCTCCTCGCAGATCACTAATTCCAGTTCCCCAGTTTTATTAGTCAGCCTTCTGGCATTAGTATACATACAATTAAGATTTTTTTGTATATTTTTAACCCTACACCTTTCCTTATGAACTGTTCTAGTCCCTCCTTCCATTCCTCCCTCAGTCCCACTACCTTTCCCCCGGTATCTATCTGCACTATCTTCCCCTACTATAACGTAATAACCCTCCCACAAGTCCCTAGTTTAAACACTCCTCCAAACTTCTAGCCATCTTTCTCCCCAACACAGCTGCCCCTTCCCCATGGAGGTGCAGCCCGTCCCTACGATTTAGACTGTAGCCGACAGAGAAGTCGGCCCAATTGTCCAGGAACCCAAACCCTTCCTTCCTACACCAGTTCTTGAGCCACTTGTTAACCTCCCTAATCTCCCGCTGCCTTTCTTGTGTTGCTCTTGGTACAGGCAGTATCTCGGAAAATACTACCTTTAAGGTCCTTGCCCTAAGCTTTTGACCTAAATCCATGAAATCATTTTTAAGGATGCTCCACCTACCTCTAACTGTCTGAGTGCCAGGGGCCTTCATTAGTGAAAATCGCCTGTTCCATTGGTGGGTGACATTAACCTCTTATTGCCATGGATAAACCTCTCCTCTGTCTGGGTGCCAGGGGCCTAACTTACTGAAAATCGCCTGTTCCATTGGTGGGTGACATTAACCTCTTATTGCCGTGAATGAACCTCTCCTCTGTCTGGGTGCCAGGGAAGTACATTTTTGAAAATCACCTGTTCCATTGGTGGGTGACTAGGGTTGAGCGAACTCGAACTGTATAGTTTGGGTTCGTACCGAATTTTGGGGTGTTCGGGACACGGACCCGAACATTTCCGTGAAAGTTTGGGTTAGGTGTTCTGCACTTTCTTGGCGCTTTTTGAAAGGCTGCACAGCAAATCAACAAGCATCATACTACTTGCAGAGTAGTGCCACATGCCAGAGCAGCATGTGACCCAGGCTCTATATAAGCTTGAGTCACATGGCGCTGTACTTCACTTTGCTGTTGCAAGTGTAGGGAGAGGATGCTGCTGGACTTGTGATTTCAGGGAGAGAAAAGGAGAGAATCTAACTTAGCGATCTACCTAGAAATAGCTGTGTGGGTGCAGGGCACTATCCTTTTACCTTGCCCTGAGCTCATTAACCAAAAAATACTAACTTTTAGAATTCTGTTAGATAGGTGGGTGGCGGCGGCCATTTTATGCATGCTCAGTGCACCAGCACTGCATCTGAGCTTTTGGGACATTGCAAATCACAATTTTTTGGGGGGCAAACTACAACATCTGCATTAGTCAGTGTGCAATTTAAGCTAGAAATACACCCATCATTTTCTGTGGTTTGAAAAACACACTTTTTTTTCTTCAAAAAACAGTATTTTCCAGATCTGCAAGTGTTAAATTCAAGTTTAAAATATACAACATTCATATTCTGTTAGCAAAAAAAGACTTTTGGCAATCTACAACATCTGTATTAGTCAGTGTGCAATTTAAGCTATAAATACACCCATCATTTTCTGGGGTTTGAAAAACACACTTTTGTTAAAAAAAAAAAAACAAAACTGTATTTTCCAGATCTGCAAGTGTTAAATTCAAGTTTAATATATACAGCATTCCTATTCTGTTAGCAAAAAAAGATTTTTTGGGCAATCTACAAGATCTGTATTAGTCAGTGTGCAATTTAAGCTAGAAATACACCCATCATT
Organism: Bufotes viridis; assembly: GCA_033119425.1. Lineage (NCBI taxonomy): Eukaryota > Metazoa > Chordata > Amphibia > Anura > Bufonidae > Bufotes > Bufotes viridis. Next base: position 370,025,454 of record CM065590.1, on the reverse strand, counting down.
TTCTGGGGTTTGAAAAACACACTTTTGTCAAAAAACAAAACAAAAAAAAACCAAAACAGTATTTTCCAGATCTGCAAGTGTTAAATTCAAGTTTAATATATACAGCATTCCTATTCTGTTAGCAAAAAAATACTTTTTGGGCAATCTACAAGATCTGTATTAGTCAGTGTGCAATTTAAGCTAGAAGTACACCCATCATTTTCTGGGGTTTGAAAAACACACTTTTGGTAAAAAACAAACAAACAGTATTTTCCAGATCTGCAAGTGTAAATTCAAGCATTCATATTCTATTAGCAAAAAAAGACTTTTCGGGCAATCTACAACATCTGTATTAGTCAGTGTGCAATTTAAGCTATAAATACACCCATCATTTTCTGGGGTGTGAAAAACACACTTAAAAAAACACCCAAAACAGTATTTTCCAGATCTGCACGTGTTAAATTCAAGTTTAATATATACAGCATTCATATTCTGTTAGCAAAAAAAGACTTTTTGGGCAATCTACAACATCTGTATTAGTCAGTGTGCAATTTAAGCTAGAAATACACCCATCATTTTCGGGGGTTTGAAAAACACACTTTTGTTAAAAACAAACAAACAGTATTTTCCAGATCTGCAAGTGTTAAATTCAAGCATTCATATTCTGTTAGCAAAAAAAGACTTTTCGGGCAATCTACAACATCTGTATTAGTCAGTGTGCAATTTAAGCTAGAAATACAGCCCATCATTTTCGGGGGTTTGAAACACACGTTTTTTTTTTTCAAATTTTTTCCAGATTTGCAAGTGGTAAATTCAAGTTCATTTTAAAAAAAGTCTTTTTGGGCAATCTACAACATCTGTATTAGTCAGTGTGCAATTTAAGCTAGAAATACACCCATAATTTTCTGGGGTTTGAAAAATGCATTTAAAAAAAAACAAAAAACAGTATTTTCCAGATCTGCAAGTGTTAAATTCAAGTTAAATATATGCAGCATTCATATTCTGTTAGCAAAAAAAGACTTGGGCAACCTACAACATCTGTATTAGCCAGTGTGTAATTTCAGCTAGAAATACACCCAACATTTTCTGGGGTTTGAAACATACACTTAAAAAAAAAAAAAACAGTATTTTCCAGTTCTGCGTTAAATTCAAGTTTAATATATACATCATTCTTATTCTGTTATCAAAAAAAGACTTTTTGGGAAATCCACAACATCTGTATTAGTCAGTGAGCAATTTAAGCAAGAAATACACCTATCATTTTCTGTGGTTTGAAAAACACACTTTTTTTTTTCAAAAAACAGTATTTTCCAGATCTGCAAGTGTTAAATTCAAGTTTAATATATACGGCATTCATATTATGTTAGCAAAGAAAGACTTTTTGGGCAATCTACAACATCTGTATTAGTCAGTGTGCAATTTAAGCTAGAAATACACCCATCATTTTCTGGGGTTTGAAAAACACACTTAAAAAAAAAACAAAACAGTATTTTCCAGATCTGCAAGTGTTAAATTCAAGTTTAATATATACGGCATTCATATTCTGTTAGCAAAAAAAGACTTTTTGGGAAATCTACAACATCTGTATTAGTCAGTGTGCAATTTAAGCTAGAAATTCACCCATCATTTTCTGTGGTTTGAAAAACACACTTTTTAAAAAAAAAAACTGTATTTTCCAGATCTGCAAGTGTTAAATTCAAGTTTAATATATGCAGCATTCATATTCTGTTAGCAAAAAAAGACTTTTCGGACAATCTACAACATCTGTATTAGGCCTCATGCACACGACCGTTGTTTGATTCCGTGTCCGTTGCTCCGTTTTTCGTGATTTTCTGCGGACCCATTGGTTTTCAATGGGTCCGTGGAAACCTCGGCAAATGCACCGTTTGTCCTCCGTGTCCGTGGTCCGTGATTCCAGTCCGTCAAAAAAATATAACCTGTCCTATTCTTGTCCGTGAAAAACGGTTCACGGACCCATTCAAGTCAATGGGTCCGTGAAAAATGCGGATGGCCATCCGTGTGTCATCCGTGTTCCGTGTCCGTTTTTTTTGCGGATCCCTTGGCAGGCACTTGGGAAACATTGTCAGCCTGTCTTTTGGTAAAATCTTTTGGGTCATGTCTGCTAAAAAAAACGGAAGACACACGGAAACACAACGGAAGGCAAAAACGGACACGGATCACTGAACAACGGAACCCCTTTTTGCGGACAGCATAAAAAAACGGTCGTGTGCATGAGGCCTTAGTCAGTGTGCAATTTAAGCTATAAATACACCCATCATTTTCTGGGGTTTGAAAAACACGTTTTTTTTTTTTTTTAAAACTGTATTTTCCAGATTTGCAAGTGGTAAATTCAAGTTCATTATAAAAAAAAAGTCTTTTTGGGCAATCTACAACATCTGTATTAGTCAGTGTGCAATTTAAGCTAGAGATACACCCATAATTTTCTGGGGTTTGAAATATACACTTAAAAAACAAAACAAAACAGTATTTTCCAGTTCTGCAAGTGTTAAATTCAAGTTTAATATATACAGCATTCTTATTATGTTATCAAAAAAAGACTTTTTGGGAAATCCACAACATCTGTATTAGTCAGTGAGCAATTTAAGCAAGAAATACACCCATCATTTTCTGTGGTTTGAAAAACACACATTTTTTTCAAAAAACAGTATTTTCCAGATCTGCAAGTGTTAAATTCAAGTTCAATATATACAGCATTCATATTCTGTTCGCAAAAAAAGACTTTTTGGGCACTCTACAACACCTGTATTAGTCAGTGTGCAATTTAAGTTAGAAATACACCCATCATTTTCTGGATTGTGAAAAACACAATTTTTTTTTCTAAAAACAGTATTTTCCAGATCTGCAAGTGTTAAATTCAAGTTTAATATATACAGCATTCATATTCTGTTATCAAAAAAATACTTTTTGGGCAATCTACAAAATCTGAATTAGTCAGTGTGCAATTTAGGTTAGAAACACACCCATCATTTCCTGTGGTTTTCAGGCCTTGCAGCATCAGCACGTGTGAAATTACACGCTTATATACTGCTGTCAAAATCAGTTGTTAAACAAACAGTCGTTTGGGCACAAAAAATTTACTTGGCAGCCTTTGATGCAGATGTCATTGTAAGATACACTCTTAATACATTTGGGTTACATTCAGAGATTTTAAATACCGCCATTTGGTGCACCAATATTGAATTCAGGCCTACAGAGGTTCAGGCCCTGTGAGATCCTCCCTATACATACAGGGGTTTTAATTATGCATTTGAAATACAGCCATTTTGTGCAAAGATGATATATTTACTTCGGGCCTAAACTGATTCAGGGCGTGTGAGATCCCCCCTATACATACAGGGGTTTTAATTAGGCATTTGAAAAACAGCCATTTGAAATACAGTCTTTTTGTGCAAAGATATATTTACTTCAGGCCTACACTGATTCAGGGCGTGTGTGATCCCCCCTATACATACAAGGGTTTGATTCAGCCATTTGAAATACAGTCATTTTAAATACAGCCATTTTGTGCAAGGATATATTTACTTCAGGCCTACAGTGGTTCAGACCATGTGAGATACTCCCTCTACATACAGGGGTTTGAATCAAGCATTTGAAATACAGCCATTTTAAATACAGCCTTTTTGTGCAAAGATGATATATTTACTTCAGGCCTACACTGATTCATTGCGTGTGAGATTCCCCCTATAAATACAGGGGTTTTAATTAGGCATTTGAAATACAGCCATTTGAAATACAGTCTTTTTGTGCAAAGATATATTTACTTCAGGCCTACACTGATTCAGGGCGCGTGTGATTCCCCCCTATATATACAGGGGTTTGATTCAGCCATTTGAAATACAGCCATTTTAAATACAGCCATTTTGTGCAAAGATATATTTGCTTCAGACCTATACAAATTTAGGGCGTGTGTGATCCCACCTATACAAACAGGGGTTTGAATTAGGCATTTGAAATACAGCCTTTTGAAATACAGCCATTTTGTGCAAAGATATATTTACTTCAGGCCTACAGTGGTTCAGACCGTGTGAGATACCCCCTATACATACAGGGGTTTGATTCAGCCATTTGAAATACAGCCATTTGAAATACAGCCATTTGAAATACAGCCATTTTGTGCAAAGAAATCTTTAATTGAGGCCTAGTCTAATTCAGGCCGTGTGAGATACACCCATTACATACTGTAGTTCTTTTCTACTATTAATTAAATACCCATTTAGGACAAGTTCCTGAATTCAAAAAATATGAGGAAATCATCAAATAAGGGACTTGGCCCAGGTTGTGGTGCAGCTGGTGGAGCTCCTGTTGCAGGGAGAGGATGTGGTCGATCTGTTCCAGCTACACGCACAAGTGAAAACCCTTCCTCAGGTGTGAGTAGGCGACAAAACCTGCAGCGGTATTTTGTCGGGCCTGATGCTGCTCTACGAATGGTGAGGCCTGATCAATTACACGCGATAGAAGATTGGCTTGCTGACAGTGGATCCAGTTCCTTTACATTGTCTCCCTTTCAGTCTCCTGCTGAAAGACCACAGTTGGCCGATGTCCATCAGTCTTTCACCACACCCCCTTGCAAATCAGCCAAGCAGTCTGAGCCCCAATTCATGCAGCAGTCTCTTCGTCTTTTTGTTGACTCTGTTAGCAGGGTTTCCCAGGGCCATCCACCTAGCCCTGCCCCAGAAGTGGAAGAGATTGAGTGCACTGATGCCCAACCACTTATTTTTCAAGATGAGTACATGGGAGGACCATCACAGCAAGTCTCGGATGATGACGAAACACAGGTGCCAACTGCTGGGGCTTTCGAAAGTGTGCAGACCGACAAGGAAGTCGGTGCGAGAATAAAGGTGGGCACGTTGTCCTCGTACCAGGGATCCAGCAGAGTAGCAACCCAGTAGTCAGCACAAGTTAAAATGTGGGCAACTCTGCTGTCATTGCACAGGCACTGCAGCATGTAGACGCTCATGTGTGCCAGGCTGCCCAGAGGTAACGATAAGCTGTACTCTGTAGGTGGTGTATTGTCTGTGTCCTCCGTATCGCCCCAGCCATGCTCCAGTGATGGCCCTGAGCTGCGTAGGGTGTCACCCTGCAGTAAAAACGATTCTTCCTCTACCTCATCCTCCTCCTCCTTCTCCTCCAGAAGTGTGCCCTGGCTGTCCACATGTGTACCTGGCCTCTGATGGTGCAGGAACCCACCCTCTGAGCCACTTCTTTATGACCTGCCTGAAACCCTGTGAAATGCTTCCTCTTCCTCCTCCTCCTGTGCCTCATCCTCTTCCATCATCACCGCAATATTTTTTTCAAGGAGACATAGAAGGGGAATTGTAACAATGGCGTCATCAGCACTGGCCATGTTGGTTGAGTACTCAAAAGACCTCAAAAAGGTACACAGGTCTCACATGCAGGCCCAGTCACTGGTGGTGAAGTGGTGCTAATCTGCAGAGTGACTGAACCATGCATACTGCATCTGAAACTCCACTATCGCCGCTGCTGCTTGCACAGTCTCTCTAACATATGTAAGGTGGAGTTCCACCTGGTGGGCACTTCGCATATGAGGCGGTGAGCAGGAAGGCTGAAGTTACGCTGCAGCACAGACAGGCGAGCAGGGTGAGAACGCCGAAAGCGCGCACATACAGACCGCACTTTCAGCAGCAGCTCTGAAATGTCTGGGTAGTTCTACCCCACCAGATTCAGCACATGCGCCAGGCAAAGGATGTGAGTCAAACCGGCTAGTCCCAGAGCTGCAACGAGATTTTGCCCATTATCGCACACCACCAGGTCGGGCTTGAGGCTCACCGGCAGCAACCACTCATCAGTCTGCTGTTCTATGCCCCTCCAAAGCTCCTGTGCGGTGTGGGGTTTGTCACCCAAACACATGAGTTTTAAAATCGGGCCCAGCTGCGACTACGTTTTCCCAGTGTGCAGTTAGGGAGATATAGCGACCCTGGCCATGCTTACTGGTCCATGTATCTGTGGATATGTGGAACTTGCCACTAATGGCGTTGCACAGCGCACACTTGATTTTATCCTCCACTTTTTTGTGCAGGGAAGGGACGGCTTGCCTGGAAAAGTAGTGGCGGCTGTGAACAACGTACTGGGGGACAGCTGTTTGAAACAGTCCGTCTCCACCAGACGGAATGACAGCATTTCAAAGGCCAGTAATTTTGAAATGCTGGCATTCAGGGCAAGGGCTCGAGGGTGGGTAGGTGGGTATTTCCTCCTTCTCTCCAATGTCTGGGAGATGGACAGCTGAATGCTGCCATGTGACACGGTGGAGATGCTTGCTGATGGTGTCGTATGTGGTGGTGTGGGTGGAACATCCTCTGTTTGCTGGTCGCCAGGTGCCACGGTGGCGCCAGAGGTGGAGGGAGAGGCCGAGGCAGCAGCAGAAGAGGGAGCAGGAGGAGCCTAAGACGATTCCTGGTTTTTAAGGTGTTTTTTCCACTGCAGTTCATGATTTGCATGTAAATGCCTGGTCATGCAGGTTGTGCTGAGGTTAACCCCTTAAGGACACGGCCCTATTTCACCTTAAAGTATAACTGTCAAATTATTATTTTTTTTACTATTGGATTCTGGTGATTAATATTACCTTATTGGCCCTGTTTTAATTTCTGATTCTTAAATAAATAACCCCTAAAAGCCACCTAAAAGTCCCCAGTATTGGCTATATTTACCTGAGATAAAATCATGTTGCTATGCCCCTTCCGTCTACCAGATAGAGGACGGAGCACGCTGCGTGCACTGGGAACTGATAGTGAGTCAGCATTGTAAGGGAATGTATAAAAAGCCAGGTTCTTCCTGACAGGAGATAACAGTGCTGGGCTGTGTGTGTGAACTTCTCCACATGTCTGTGCTTGGCAGACACTCCCTTAGCAGTTCTGGAGAATATACAGCTCAGAGAAGATATGGGGCTGCTCAGTGTATAAATGACAGCCTTATCTGATAAGAGGAGAGCTTGTAGGAGAACTACAGGCTTCAGCCAGACCTGGGAACTTCACTGCAAGACCCCCCTATACAGTGCTGGTCTTCACTAACTTCACTACAGGTGTCCTATGGATTAGCCTCAGGGCTGAGGGCAGCCATCTTAACAGAATAGTGAAATTGCAGTTTTATGCAGACTGGTTGCTAAGGGCTGAATCTTATTAAATAAGGGGTAAGTAAGTCTAATAGTTATTGATTCAGGAATATTATCATATTAGTAACTACATATATGAAAACTGAAATTTGGGTCTAAATGTGACAGTTATCCTTTAAGGACCAGGCCATTTTTTCAAAATCTGACCATTGTCACTTTATGTGGTGATAACTTTAAAACGCTTTTTCTTATCCAGTCAATTCTGAGATTGTTTTTTCGTCACATATTGTACTTCATGACAGTGGTAAAATGAAGTCGAAAAATTTCATTTTTATTTATAAAAAAATACCAAATTTACCAAAAATTTTGAAAAATTTGCAATTTTCCAAGTTTCAATTACTCTACTTCTATAATACATAGTAATACTGCCAAAAAAAGTTATTGATTTACATTCCCCATATGTCTACTTCATGTATCGATCATTTTGGGAATGCTATTTCATTTTTTGGGGACGTTACAAGGCTTAGAAGTTTAGAAGCAAATCTTGAAATTTTTCAGAAATTTTCAAAAACCCACTTTTTAGGGACCAGTTCAGGTCTGAAGTCACTTTGTGAGGCTTACATAATAGAAACCACCCAAAAATTACCCCATTCTAGAAACTACACCCCTCAAGGTATTCAAAACAGATTTTACAAACGTCATTAACCCTTTAGGTTTTCCACAAGAGTTAATGGCAAATGGAGATAAAATTTCAGAATTTCGATTTTTTGAAAAATTTTCCGTTTCAATCCATTTTTTCCAGTAACAAAGCAAGGGTTAACAGCCAAACAAAACTCAATTTTTATTGCCCCGATACTGTAGTTTTCAGAAACACCCTATATGTGGTCGTAAACTGCTGTATGGCCAAACTGCAGGGCGCAGAAGGAAGGGAACGCCATATGGTTTTTGGAAGGCAGATTTTGCTGGACTGGATTTTTGACACCATGTCCCATTTGAAGCCCCCCGATGCACCCCTAGAGTAGAAACTCCATAAAAGTGACTCCATCTAAGAAACTACACCCCTCAAGGTATTCAAAACCAGTTTTACAAACTTTGTTAACCCTTTAGGTGTTCCACAAGAGTTATTGGCAAATGGAGATGAAATTTCCGAATTTCTATTTTTTGTTACCTTGTCTCAAAAAAAGTGTAATATAGGGCAACCAAAAATCATATTTACCCTAAAATAATACCAACAAAACTGACACCTTATCCCGTAGTTTCCAAAATGGGGTCACTTTTTTGGAGTTTCTACTGTAGGGGTGCATCAGGGGGGCTTCAAATGGGACATAGTGTCAAAAAACCAGTCCAGCAAAATTTGCCTTCCAAAAACCATATGGCGTTCCCTTCCTTCTGTGCCCTGCTGTTTGGCCATACAGCAGTTTACGACCACATATGGGGTGTTTGTGCAAACAAGAGAATCAGGGCAATAAATATTGAGTTTTGCTTGGCTGTTAACCCTTGCTTTGTTACTGCAAAAATGGATTAAAATGGAAAATTTGCAAAAAAATAGCTGTTTTGGGACTGTTTTTATTTTTTGTTATTTACATAGTTGAACTGACAGGTTAGATTGTGTGCTATTTCTATAGAGCAGGTTGTTACGGATGCGACAATACCAAATATGACTACTTTTTGGGGTTTTTGTTTCAGTTTTACATAATAAAGCCTTTTTGAAAATAATTTTTTTAGTGTCTCCACATTCTGAAAGCCATAGTTTTATTTTATTTTTTGGGCGACTGTGTTATGTAGGGGCTCATTTTTTGCGGGATGAGATGGCGGTTTGATTGGCACCATCTTGGGGTGCATATGACATTTTGGTCGCTTACTATGACACTTTTTGTGATGTAAGGTGACAAAAATGGCTTTTGACACCGTATTTTTTTTTTTTTTTTTTGCTGTGTTCAGCTGAGGGGTTAGATCATGTGTTATTTATATAGATCAGGTTGTGACGGACGCGGCGATACATAATATGTATACTTTTTATTTATTTATATAAGTTTTACACAATAATATAATTTTTTAAAACAAAAAAAAATCATGTTTTAGTGTCTCCATAGTTTGAGAGCCATATATATATATTTTTTTGGACGATTGTCCTATGTAGGGGCTCATTTTTTGCGGGATGAGATGGCGGTTTGATTGGCACCATCTTGGGGTGCATATGACTTTTTGATCGCTTACTATTACACTTTTTGTGATGTAAGGTGACAAAAAAATGGCTTGTTTGACAACGTTTTTATTTTTTATGTTTATGGCGTTCATCTGAGGGGTTAGGTCATGTTATATTTTTATAGAGCAGGTCCTTACGGACGCGGTGATACAAAATATGTATACTTTTTTTTATTTATTTTGGTTTTACACAATAATATCCTTTTTGAATGAAAAAAAAACATGTTTTAGTGTCTCCATAGTCTGAGAGCCATATATTTTTCAGTTTTTAGGCAATTGTCTCAGGTTGGGTATCATTTTTGCGGGATGAGGTGACGGTTAGATTGGCACTATTTGGGGGGTCATATGACTTTTTGATCGCTTGCTATTACACTTTTTGTGATGTAAGGTGGCAAAAAATGGCTTTTTGACAAAGTTTTTATTATTTTTTTTTTACAGTGTTTACTTGAGGGGTTAGGTCATGTGATATTTTTATAGAGCAGATTCTTATGGACGTGTAGATACCAAATATGTCTACTTTTTAATTTTTGTTTTACATTTAACACTAAAAAGCATTTTTGAAACAAAAAAAATCATGTTTTAGTCTGAGAGGCATAGTTTTTTTTATTTTTTGGCCAATTGTTTTAGGTAGGGGCTCGTTTTTTGCGGGATGAGATGGCGGTTTGATTGGTACTATTTTGGGAGGCAAACGCCTTTTTGATCGCTTTGTATTACACTTTTAGTGATGTAATGTGCCAAAAAATGGCTTATTTACACCATTTTTTGGGTTTTTTTTTTTAAGGCGTTCACCTGAGGAGTTCAGTCATGTGATATTTTTATAGAGCAGGTTTTAACGGACGCGGCGATACCTAATATGTGTAGTGTATTTTATTTTTTTTTACTTTTTATTCAGTGTTATGTGTTTTTTTCATTTTTACTTTTTTTTTCACTTTTTTACATTTTGTTTTTGACCCAGACCCACTTGGTTCTGAAAGATCCAGTGGATCTGGTGTCAGTATAATACAGTACAGTACACTATATAGTGCACTGTACTGTATTTTGTACTTTAGAAAGTCTGAATAGACCTTTAGCAGGTCTATTCAGACTTTCAGCACCATGGAGAGCAGGACGCTTCTGAAAGCGTCCTGTCTCCATGGCAACCATCACCCCTGCCATAACTGGGCAGGGGTTGATGGATAGGGAGGAGTGGAGCACCCTCCCTCTTCGATCCCATCCTGTTGGGGGCTGCAAAGGCACAGCAGCCCCCGATGGGAGAGGGAGGGAGCGCTCCTCCTGTTAACCCTTCCATACCGCGGTCCGTACGGACCGCTGTACGGAGAGGGTTAAACGGCTGGCATCTGCAGCACAGATGCCAGCCGTTTCTATCAGAGTGTCAGCAATGTGCTGACACTCTGATAGAACCACTAGACACCAGGGATAGATTACAGGGGAGGCGGGCGGGGAATCGCATCGCGATCCCGCCCGCCGCACCGCCCCGCCTCCCGCCCGCCTCGCGCCGCCGCAACCACCCTCTGCACCCCCGCAGCCACAATATGATTGGGGGCTGCAGGGGGATTAAAAACCAGTTTGGGGGCATTAACTCTCTGATCCCGCGGTCATAGACCGCGGGATCAGAGATCGCACAGAGCGCTGCAAACCGCAGGTCTGAATTGACCTGCGGTTTGCAGCGATCGCCCATATGGGGGGGTCACAGGACCCCCCTGGGCATTGTAACAAGGTACCTGCTGAATGATTTCAGCAGGTACCTTGTTCCGATCACTGCCAGCTGAGCAGCAGTGATCGGAACAACTCATGATGTACCGGTACGTCATGTGTCCTTAAGGACTCGGGAAACATGCCGTACCGGTACGTCATGTGTCCCAAATGCCTCCCTTCAGGCTCTGATGGCACAACATGCAAACCACTTGTGTCTTGTCATCAGGACATTGTGTGAAGAACTGCATGGGCATGGGCTGCAGGTACCAACTCTGAGCTTTCTGCAGAGGACTGGGTGTTAGATACTGTGAAGGAACTGGAGGCACTGTCAGCATCCCAATCCACTATCGCCTGTACATGTTATGGCTTCACCATCCGTAGAGCGGCATTTGGGCCTAACAAACGCTGCACATTCTTTCGCCTACTCGCACCAGAGGAAGGTGTTTGACTTGGAGTGGTAGTTGGCGCTGAAGGGCCACGTCCTCTACCAGCAACAGGAACTCCACCAACACCACCACGACCATGCCCACATCCCTTATTTGATGTTCTCCTCATTATTTGCGTTCACCCACCAAGCTGAAAGATTGATCTCTCTCCGGCGTCAATTTACCTGCCACTAGTCGACAATTACGTTCGCTAAGGCAGCGCCAGTGTCATAAAAATGTTTTGTGGACCCAGAATAATGTTTTTTGGGCCCAAAATACACTGATTCTCAATTTCTATGCAAAAATGTTTTTTGGTACGCTGTATGCACAAGTGATTTGTGCAACCAGAATAAGTATTTTTGTAATAAAATACAGAAAATTAGTATTTCACTGCTGTAAATTTAAATTATTTATTCATACGCTGGATGCACAACTGTTTTTTCGGCCTAAAACACGGCTTTTTTCAATAAAACCTAAAAATGCAGTTCTTAACTGCTGTACATTAACAGTAGATATTTATACTATGTATGGACAACAGATTTGGGGACCAACAACACAGATTTGGTCACCAAAATTCAAAAATGCAGTATTTAACTGCTATAAATTGAAAATAATTATTTAAACGACGGACGCACAACAGTTTTTTCTACCTAAAACACAGCTTTTTTCAATAAAACCCCAAAATGCCGTTTTTATCTGCTGTACATTAACAGTAGATATTCATACTATGTATGGACACCCGATTTGGGGACCCAGAACACAGATTTGGTCACTAAAATTCACAAATGCAGTATTTGACTGCTATAAATGAGAAATAATTATTTAAACAACGGATGCACATCAGTTTTTTCGGCCTAAAACATGGCTTTTTTCAATAAAACCCCAAAATGCAATTTTTTACTGCTGTAAATTTAAATTAGATATTTATACCGTACTAGCAGAAGGACCCGGCTTTGCACGGGTATATTTCATCTATTTTGTTTCATGTTTCCGTGTTTCGTAAAAAGATATCAACAGTATCCCCCATAACAGTGACCTCTACAGTGCCCCGCCCCACTGTCTGCTGAGCTGTGCATTTAATCCTGTCCTGGGTGATACCATCTGCTGAGCTGTGTATCTAATCCTATCCTTTGTGATAGTATCTTCTGAGCTGTGTATCTAATCCTATCCTGTGTGATACTGTCTGCTGAGCGTGTAACTAATATTCTATCCTGTGTGATACTATCTGCTGAGCTGTGTATCTAATCCTGTCCTGGGTGATACCATCTGCTGAGCTGTGTATCTAATCCTATCTTGTGGGATACTATCTGCTGAGCTGTGTATCTAATCTTATGTTGTATGATACTGTCTGCTAAACTATGTATCTAATCATATCCTGTCTGCTGAGCTGTGCACCTAGTAGTTGATTTTTAACTTTATTTTTTCAATCCCTGTTGGCTGAGTGGTAGGGGGCGTGGCCTAACTGGATTGGGGCGTGTCCTTTTGAACATCTCAATCTAAGACAGCAGCACTGTCCTCCCTGAGTGTGAGCTGCAGGGAGAAAATCACCATCCCTCCCACCTCAGGAGGAGAGGGGGCATGGCCTAACTGAATCAGAGGTGTTGCTTATCTGGACCTGGGGGCGGAGTTTTAAGAGTGACTTGAATGGCCACCCTACTTTCCCCCTGAACTGTGACCTCCATAGCATTCCACTCCCTTAGCAGTGTCATCCACAGCGCCCTGCCCCTTTAAAGCTAACCTGCAGCAGTAAAGAGAAATGGCCGAGTTGTTATGGAAACCTCAGGAAATAAGGTACTAAGTGCTATTAGGCCACAAAAAAGAATAATGCACTATTTCTCAGCTTTAATGTGAAATCGGTATTTAAGCGATGTATTTCAAGATGCTCTGTGGATCAGTATTACGATTTTTTTTTTATCATATCAAAAAATACACTTATGCTGTATTTCACAGTAGCAATGTAAAATTGTGGTTTGAAAGGGTATTTCAGACTGTTTGTTGGACCTTGAATAATGTTTTTTCTATAAAAAACAAAGAAGCACTATTTCCCTGCAGAAATATAAAATATGTCGCAAGTTGGGCGGTAACTTGCTGGTAGCCGCTGAATCCTCCAGTTGCCGACACGCCCCCTCTCCTCTTGATAGACAGGGCCAGCAAGCGCGCTGGTCCTGTCTTCTTATTAATACCCGTGCCTGCACCATAACATTCATCAATCGGCGCAGGCGTACTGAGTACGGAGCTGGCGTCCTTCACTGTGGCTGGTATTTTTTTTGTCCATCTCTGAACTCATTTAGCATAGTGACCGCCAACCAGTTGCGGTCTAGCTATCTAGGGCTTGTACTGCAAGTAGGTAGGAAAGGCGGGCTGGGTTCTAGCCTAAGGGCTCACTGTCCTTGTCTGTCCCTATTTACAGTTTGCTACAGCAACTGAGCGAGCTTTCGAATGATTAACCAGGAGAATGCCTCAGTTTGTAAACCTGGTTAGAACATAGGAAAATATTGGTAAAGCTGATGAAAGAGCAGTGTGAAGATTGGCCTTAAAGCAGACAGATCTCCACAGAAGTAGAAGGCAGTAGGAGAGCAGGGATTGCGATTTCAAGGAAGAGGGTAGCTTACAGGACAGCCAAATAAGAGTTCACCACGAATATGGAGAGAAAACCTTGGATTCCAAAGCAATCCAAAGAAGGGTTGAATCAGAAGTTGAGTGTGCTAAAAACAACTGAGCCAACCTGGCAGCTCATGTTTTATAATATCCAGAACTAACAGCACCAGTATTTGCATTAATAAGTACTACACACTGGCATTTTCTGTTTAGTCCGTATTAGATATATGTAATAGTTCATGAATCTATACATAATAAATGTGATAACAGTGGGAGAACATTTTTTTCTGAGTTGCATAGGGATAGAAAAATTACTGATACTTACATAGAAAAGAGCGATTTATAAAATACTCTTTTTAAATGAGCAGTAATGTAGTTCTCTATTTGAAACAGTATTAGCATATAAAATTGATAACAGACATTGAAGAAACCTTCTAAAGAATAATAAAAATATGGTTCTTGTGACTTGGTGTTATCACACTTTACAAAAATAAGTAACATGACATTAGCATTAATAAACAGTTTTATGAAGGTGCAAATTGGTGGAAGTAGCGGTTATTATAATTATCATTTAAGTCACTTTAGGAAGAACTTAGTCTTCATAAAGTGGAAGCAAAAAAGCTGAAAATAATACCTTGTTAGCTGCCTGGAGGAGCAAACTTACAAAAAATAGCTTGCAAAATTGGGGCTCTAAACTGGTTAACGAAGTCAGGATTTCTTTGTGAAAGGGGTTCTCCATGAATTACTAAAATTTGTAAATATATTTAACCATTACTTTATTATAAACACAATCCCCAATAGCATTTATTATAATTAATGGCTTATTTTCTCTAGGGTGAAATCATCAGGGAAAATAACCTGCACTTGCACTTTCAGATGAAGATATTATCAGCTATGTTATCAGCCATGTGTGGGATCATAATTCATGACCACCAGAGCATTGAGTAGAGCTGAGACAGCTCTTGAGAATCATTCTTTGAACTAACTAGTCCAGCAGTAAATGCCCCTTAACACTGCCCGAGCATGGCTAAAGAGTATACAAAGGAACACTCGTTAATGATGATCTGCCACTATAAAGGTGCCGCTATGAAACATTTGTTTATTGGGTAATTAGATCTTTCATGTGGTCACCTAAATCATTGTTTGCCGGCAGCAGATAGTGCAGTCTAAACAGCACTGTGCTGCCGGCATACAATGATTCTCTGTGGGGATGAGCGATGGCATCAGCTATCACTCCTCCACATACTCTGGAGATCACAGCATGTAAATGCATCTGTCTCCTTCACTGACCAGCAGACAATTGTCTGCTCAATTGAGCAGTGTAAAGGGGCCTTTAGGATGGGTTTTATGTGTGCTAATAGGGCAGCAACCATTTTATTTCCCCTGATGATTGGCTCATTTTCTTTAGTGGACATTCTACATAATAAATACTATTTGGGAAAAGGTTTTTAATACAGTAATGTTTTTTTTACTAATTTCAAAACGTTCGGTTGGGAGACTAATTGAGCTGTATCTAATCGAAGTTGCTTCAGTTGGCCAGAAAATTTTCCTATGACACCCTCTTGTTTGCTTTTTTTTTTGCAAATTTTTGCTCATTCTCTCCTTTACATTCAGCTTTTCAAGCTCTTGAATGCAATGACAGCAATAGAAAAAAATGTCAGAGAGCAACTGACATATATATAGCTATGGGTAAACGCATGTTTGACGATGTTAAGAAATAGCATGTTTAAAAACACACTGCTCTGTCACATCTGTTGTTTTTTCCTATTAGAAGGAAGGTTTTCAAAAATTGTCCCTGTCACGGTGCGGATCACTGTGATGTGGTTTGCCGTGTAGGCTGGCTGCACGCCTTTTGTGTACTGGCTGCGGGTGATTCCGTGTAGGCTGGTTGCTTTTGGCTGCATGCTGGCTACGGTATCTAGTGTAAACCTGCCCGTGTGTGTGTACCCCCTTTGGCTGTATTGTCTCCCTGTGGGTATTTCAGGTTGGTTTCACTCTTGCGTACTGGCTGCAGTGTTCCGTGCATGCTGGTTGCTAGGGGCAACGTCCAGTATGGCAGCTAGGTATGCTGTGGTTTCTGGTTACCCCTGACCTGATTTGTTACCTTCCTGTTTGGTTCTGATGGGGTTAACCTCCCCTAGACGGTTCCTGGGTGTGTCCTTTCAGGTGCGCTCATTAGGCTGCTATTTCTGCCTCTGAGTCTGGAGTTTTGGGGTCAGTCTGTTTTGCCTTGTCTTGTGGGTGCTTCACTCTTCTGCTCTGTGTAGTCTGTCTATCTACCTTTGTCTTGCCAGGTTTTGCCCTTTTCTGCTGACCCAAAGGTTGTCTTCAGGCCCTGTACCTTGCTTTGTATCTGTCTTGTATTTGTAGAGCCTAGAAGAGCTTATCTGCGTCTGGATAGCATAGCGGAGCTTATCTGTATCGGAACTATGTCCTTGTTATTGTCTGTCTGACAGTTCTTACTGCTTCTGGTGTTACATTCATGTCTGTCCATGTCCGCCGGAGGGGGAATGCCCATGCATCTGTTCATGCGAATGCCAATGCCGATTCTCTGTCTAAGTGCAGCTCTGCCTGGGGCCGCTAAGCTTCTATTGCTTGCAGCGCAGGTAACTGCTTCAACGTACTGTTGGTACCTTGTCTGGTATCTCCGTGCCGCCTGATCCTGCTACCACTGACTCTGTTTACACTCTGGAGTAACCCCTGGCAACTACCCTAACGGCCTAAGTCTATTCTTACCATCTGAGGCTCTAGTGAAGACCAGGTAGCTGCTTAGTTACGCCCCTCCAGAGTATTGCTAGTCAGTGAAGCAATGGATTCATACCCACTGATCCGTTTCAGTACATCGAGGTCTTCTGTTATAGTCATTGTCACGTGTCTTTGTTCCTTTATAATTAGTTATGGGTTCCGTGGTCCTTGGCCTGTTTTCCTGGTATCGTGCGCGCCTGACGTCTCAGAGGTACCCCTTGGGACCCCCGGGACGTGACAGTCCCTTATCAGGGGCAGATAGTGTTTAAACAAACACTCATGGGCAAAAAAACAGTAGCTTGTTGGGACCAAGCATCAAAATTTTTTGCATCAACTGGAGAAGTTCCTTGCCCCTGTTTATACACACACCTTTTCCTGAAAGTGACAGTTTTCACCTTCCTGATAGAGCCTATTTTGCAAATCTAACAAGTTACATTATGTGGTAATAACTTTAGAACTCGTTTATCTATCCAACCTGCTCTGAAATTGTTTTCTCATGACAGATCATAATTTATATTAATGATACATTTGAGTTCATATGTTTTACCTTTACTTACAAAAAAAAAAGCTAAATTTACTGAAAATTGAGAAAAAAATTAGAAATGTTCTAAATTTGAATTTCTGCTTTTAAGGCAGGTAGATATACCTCCCATAGTAGCTATTACTTAACATTCATCATATTCACCACATGTCTACTTTAAGTTGGCATCATTTTGAAATGTCATTTTATTTATTTATTTATTTTTAATTGATTTTCAACTAGATAAGCATAAACAAACATTGTTGGTTATACCATTCGACATCATGGCATACCGTACATGTACAGGCAGATAAGAACGACATATTATCCAGTCTTTCATAAGTGACAGTAATCAAGGTATATAGCCTGTCATGACAAGGATTCTTCAGTTGGTACACATCTGTAAATAGTGGTGTAATGCAAGTAAAAAAGAAATGAAAGGCATAAAGAAGAGTGGAAACAGGGATAGAAAAAAAATCATAAAAAATGAAGGAAAAATGGGTTAAAAACGGATTGGGAAGCCTTATACTCTGCTCTAGCTAGATAACTCTAGGCATCAAGTATTTGGGTTCAGGGCTGTTTGAATAGTAGGCCCTAGAGGGGAATACTTTAGCCATCTTTCCCATTGCTTCATATACTTGGGATAGCAGTGGTTTCTGTGCGCTACCAGTTTTTCAAACAAGCAGGTAGTGCGCACCCTGTTGAGTATTTCAGATATGGAGGGAATAGTGGTACTTTTCCAGTGTTTGGTGATGGTGTAATTTCATAGCAAGAAACAAGTGGGCAATAGGGATTCTACATGTTACTGGGATATCCAGCATTCCCATAAAAAGAAGCACCCAGAACACTGATTTCTCAATGTGTACCCTGCTAAATCGTGAGACGAGATTAAAAAGTCTAGACCACAGTGAGTCTATCATCGGACATGTAGCAATGTTCCCCTTCCTTCACAGTTTCACCAGCATAGTAGAGACACAATCGGGTACATATGACTAAGTCTGTCTGGTGTGCAGTACCAGTTTTAATTGCAGCTTCATATTGCGTAGTGCACTGGAAAGTAGAGGAGAGAAAACGGAACAAGGTGATTCAGCTTTCAGCTGGTATTGTTGTTTCGAGTTCTATATCCCACTTCAAGAAAGGAGTGTTTTTTTTAAATTCTTGTTTAGTACTTAAGGCCATGGGCTGCATCTTTTGCTTACCAGTCTCATATTGAGGGTTTAACCATAGTTCAAATGTGGTCTTATAAGCTATAACCTGATATGGGTTCTTATATTGCAATAATTGCCTAATCTGCAGGTACCGTATCTATAAAAGTCTGCTCTAGGGATATTGAATTCAGTTCATAAATTATCAAACAGTTTCAAGCGACCATCTGATAGCAACTGGGAAATAAGACTAAGGCCTCTTGCACACGACCGTATGGCTTTTTCCGTATTTTGCGGTCCACAAAAAACAGATCCGCAAAAAATACGGATGACGTCCGTGTGCATTCAGTTTTTTGCGGAATGGAACAGCTTGCCCCTGATAAAACAGTACTATCCTTGTCCGTTATGTGGACAATCATAGGACATGTACTATCTATGAATGTAATGGAAAAACGGAAATATGGAAATGAAAGGCATATGGAGTACCTTCCGTTTTTTTTGCGGATCCATTAAAATGAATGGATTTCTATACGGTCCGTATACGGAATGCGAAAAACAGAATGCAAACGGGAAATAAAAATGTTCGTGTGCAAGAGGCCTAACGGTCCATTCACACGTCAGTATTTTTCTTTTTCAGATTTTTGTTCTGTTTTTTGCAGATACGTGTTTCTGCAAAAACTTTCTATTTTTACCAATTGTACATCCGCATCCGTTCTGTTTTTCCGAAAAAAAAACTAAAAGAGGAATATATGTTGCGGTTGACATATTGATGCATTCCGCATGTCATCCGCATTTTTGCGGAGCCATTGACTACAATGGGACTACGGACTGTATTTTACGGACAATAGTAAGACAAGCTTTATTTTTTTTTGCGGATCCGCATGACGGAACGGAATGGAACGTATGGAACACTTAGTGTTGTGCGCATTTTTTGCAGGGCCATTGAAATAAATAGGTCCACATTCCATTCCACAAATTTGGGGAATGGATGCGGATTACAGAATACTGACGTGTGAATGGGCCCTAATGCCTTTTACAGCAGCAATCAATTTAACTCTTGCAATCTCAGGGGCAGTGCTTCTGAAGGGACAGATAGTGCAGGGAGAGAAATTTGCTGTTTTTCTACCAGAAGCTTTTCCAAGACCCCAAAGTGCTTTTTAGGACTACTAAGTGTGTTTGACAGCAGCAAGATATTTTTATTGAGTTCCTATTAGTGACATATAGTGTACATTATCCGCAGACTGTGTCTGTAATAATCTAGCCCACATCTAGTGACCATAGTGTGTGGCTTTGTGTAAAAATACTGTACTCAAATTGAATATAATCCAGCTCCAAGTGCAAACGATTTTTATTATTGTTCGGCTTCCATGAAATCCAGACATCAAACTCTATGACACGTTTCGGGCTGTTACATTTTAGCCCTTCATCAAGACTTTTCTGGAAGCCGAACAATAATAAAAATCATTTGCACTTAGAGCTGGATTACATTCTTTTTGGGACATTATGTTGGACTGAGTCCAGGTCTGCTTTTTCAGAGTCTCCATGACAAGGTGCAGGTGAGAGCTGCAGTAATATACCTCGGTTTATCTTAAAAAATACTGTACTACATCAGCAAACAGTGTCTGTAGTGCAAATTCCATTAATCTGGGTCTAATAGTGTCCATATTCTGTGGATTTCTGTGACATATACTGTTCGGCATCCCAAAACAGTGTTTGTATTTAAAATTACATTAATCTGGCCATAATATATTGTCCATTTTCTGTCGGTTTCTGTGACATAGTGTCTGTCATCCCAAAACAAACACAAATAGGCCCTCTCAGGACACCTCAGGGTGTCAATATATACACTTCACAAAGGTCTTTACGACCGCAAACCCTTTTAGGGCGTCCTGACTAGTATTATTAAAACTTAACTTTTATTTATAAACTACAAAAACGACATAAGAAAAGAAAAATAGTTTTAAAACTATCAGGGGATAATGTAGTTATTTTTCACTTGTTATCCACCTTAATCCAGTCACCCACTTGTGGGGTATACTAGATTCGGCACTATGGGTTATTGATCTCAATACATATTATTAATGACTTTATTCAGGTATTTCATTTGGGCCATTCCAAATAGGTTGGGTGTATGCAGCAGTTGGTACACTTCCTTTTGTGTATTAAACAGTGTGTAACTACTGTTTAGTAGTGATGAGCGGCAGGTCAATATTCGATTTCGACGAAATTCGCGAATATTCGAATGAATATTCGTTTCATATTCGTCGGAATCGAATATTCGTCATTTTTTCTAGTTATCGCGATTAACATGCGATTTAAATAATCGCATATTGCGATTTGTACTTAAGGCTACTTTCCTATTGGTTTCATATCTAGAATTAGCGAGGATGACGAATATGACAAATGTATTCGTCTATTCCTCAAAACGAAGATAACGAAGTATTCTACATCTTCGTTTTAGCTACCTATTCGTCAACTTCGCTAATTCTAGCAATCAAATAGGAAGGTTGACTATAGAGACAGCTGTGTTAAATTCGCTATGCGATTTTTATTTTTTAATAAATAGAATACTTATAATAATTTTATCAAGTAATATAATTATTGTATTAAAAAAAAATCGCATAGCGAATTTAACACAGCTGTCTGGTAAGTCAACCTTCCTATTTGATTGCTAGAATTAGCGAATAGCGAAGTTGACGATGACGAGACGAATAGGTAGCTAAAGCGAAGATGTAGAATACTTCGTTATCTTCGTTTTGAGGAATATGACGAATACATTCGTCATATTCAGCTATTCAGCTAATTCTACCAAGCCAACCATAACTTCTGTGCTCATGGAGCGTCCCCATCACCATGGGAACGTCTCCATATACTAAAATGTACTGTCGGATTTGAGGAATTACGTTGAAATCGCAATGCGATTAATTCAAGTTATATTAATCGCATTGCGATTTCAACTTAGAGCTGGGTTTATAATGGGTCAGCTTGCTAGAATTAACGAAGTTAACGAATATGGAATATAGCAGCAGTGCTAAGTTGAAATCGCAATGCGATTAATTTAACTTAAAGTATTCGCATTGCGATTTCAACTTAGCACTGCTAGTGCATAGCATTAGCTATACTCCATATTCGTTAATTCTAGCCTATGTAAGATAGCAGTGCTAAGTTGTAATCGCAATGCGATTAATTTAACTTAAAGTATTCGCATTGCGATTTCAACTTAGCACTGCTAGTGCATAGCATTAGCTATACTCCATATTCGTTAATTCTAGCCTATGTAAGATAGCAGTGCTAAGTTGTAATCGCAATGCGATTACTTTAACTTAAAGTATTCGCATTGCGATTTCAACTTAGCACTGCTAGTGCATAGCTATACTCCATATTCGTTAATTCTAGCCTATGTAAGATAGCAGTGCTAAGTTGTAATCGCAATGCGATTAATATAACTTGAATTAATCGCATTGCGATTTCAACGTAATTCCTCAAATCCGACAGTACATTTTAGTATATGGAGATTCTCCCATGGATGGGGACGCTCCACATGAGCACGGAAGTCGGCAGAAGCGGCAACGGGCACTGACTAGAGCAGCCAGGAAGCCAGGAATCCTCAGGACAGGTAAGAACTACTTTTGGGAAGTAGGAAAGAAAAAAATATAACTAAAAAAAAAACAAAAAAAAAAACCGAATATTCGAAATAGCGAATTTATAGCGCTATATTCGAAATATTCGCGAATTAGCGAAGTGCCGATATTCGCTAAAAAAATTCGCTTTTCGAATATTCGCGCTCAACACTACTGTTTAGCTCCTTGCAACACAGTGTCAGCAATTCACTCAGCCCAGTGTTTGTTAGTATTCACAAATCACTGACAGGCGCTCATGTAGCACTACTCATACATCCAACACATTGTTGCCAATTTAACTATGCACACATTGGCCACTCAATCACGCTCAATGTCTGTTTGGTTTACTGCGCAGACATTTCTGACTGCTGCTGCACGTGTTGTAGCTACTAAATAGGACTGCTGCTGCACATGTTGCTCCCAACAACTCCACACCTACCTATTCTAAACATGCGGTGGATCTATTATGTCCTCATTTTTTGTCTGATCCGAATTTGCCCTGTCTAAAAGATATGGCACACTATAACCCCTCCCGACATGTTTCACCGCTGCTGCGGCTTCGTCAGGGGAGTTGGGGCTATACTAGTGTGCCGCGCGCTCCCAGTGATGTCCTTTTATGCACCTTTACATTACCCAGCCTGCACCTCCACTCCCAATCTTCAGACTGCTCCAATCGATTACCGCTCATCTCCACCAGACCAAACCAATCGAACGCTGCATTAGAGATCCATTACTGACAACAGAGAATTACTCATGGATATTAGTTCATCCTTTAGTGCAATGAAGCACTTGATAAATTGGGGCCGCATAATCCTTGCCTTAAATGTTCATTCATGTATTCCTAAAAGTTTATTTTATGATAATAGGATTCTCATAGTACTGCCCTAATTGAACTGTCATGATTTTTTAAAAATTCCCACATTATTTTATGAAAAATACACAGTACTGCATTGCTCATTTTTATTTTTTTATTTTTTATATTTTATATATATATATTGTATTTTTATATTCCTTTATATTTTTATTAATTGCCAGTAACATTTATTTAATTCAGACATTTCGTGAAGCAATTACTGTTCTATAGCATAAGGTATATATTCCAAATACAATTCAACCTTAAATCAATTTGCCATATTTATTGGTACAGTATGGATACATAACATAGTTATGCAATGTTCTACAGCCTTTTTAATTATTTATTGATTTTTAGTTATTTATTTGTCTTCTGTAGGGGCCCTATATCCCATGTACTCTATATTGTATAATAGCATCTATACCCCACTCTATTATATAATAGCTATGTACCTTAATGTACTTTCAAAGCTCAATTACATCAGTAGTTTGCTATTACAGTAGGTCCTAGATCATTTATTTTGAATATTTTACTTTTTATTAAGGGGGCAGATGAGTGATTGGCAGGAATTAAGATGTTGCTTTTTTTTGGATTGACTATAAATATATGAAGGGGGGGGGGGAAGGGAAAGGGCAGGATATAAATGGGTAAGAATTTTTTTTTATTTTTTACTATATTATTGACATCAATTTTGGAGTCTCTGGTATCTTCTCTCATATCAGTTATATTATCACTTTTATTTTAAATAAAGGCAGTGTAGGAAAAACCTTCATTTAGTCCCTGTGGACTCATCGTCTTCAATCTTCAAATCCATTTCGCTTCAGATTGTAATAATCTGCGATCAAGATCACCCTTCCTTGGGCCTAGTTTTATCTTTGCGATCCCCCAAAACTTCAGCACCTCCACATTATTATTGTGCATGTAGGAGATATGTCTGAACAGAGGGGTTTCTTTTCTCGTATTGATAGAGCTTACATGCCCTGAGATCCTCCGTCGTAATTCTTGGACTGTTTTGCCCACATATAGCTTCGGGCAAGTACAAGATGCTATATATACAATGCCGCTACTGCGACAATTAAAGAACTCATCAATGGTGTACTGTCGACCATCCACAGGATTCGTAAATCTCTTTATTCTGGGTAGGAACTTGCAAAAGGTACAGTGTCCACATGGGTATGAACCTTTTGTACTCAACCAACTTTCATTGGATATAGAGTCCTTAGGCAAGAAGCTATGAACAAGGAGATCTTTTAAGTTTTTCCCCTTCTAAAGGTGATACTTGGATGTGAGGTCACAACTTCTCTCAAGTCACCATCACTTGTCAAGATATGCCAGTACTTTCTTAGAATTCCCATCATCTGTTGGTACCTACTGTCATACGTGGCAATACATCTAATCACTTTCTTCCCCTCGACCTCCCTTTTACCTTTTGCTGACAAAAGTTCCTCCCTGTTCTCATTTTTCGCACGATTGTATGCTTTTTTTAAAACCTTGCAGGGATAGCCTCTTTCTCTAAATCGCATATATAGTTTATCCGCTTCCTCTTGGAAGGTTTCCTCAGAGGTGCAATTTCGCCTCGCCCTCAAGTATTGGCCTACTGGGATCCCACTCCTTAGTGGTTTCGGATGCCAGCTCGACCAGTGAAGGAGACTATTTGTCGCCGTCGGTTTGCGATAGATTGTAGTACCAATATGTCCATCATTGTCTTTTTGGATCAACAGATCCAAGAAACAGATCTTCTGGGGATGAATTTCATGCTTGAATCTCATTCCAATTTTATTATTGTTCAATTTATCAACAAATTTGATAAACAGATCCTGTTCTCCTTCCCAAAAAATTAAAACATCATCAATAAATCTGCCCCAGAAAGAAATGTGTGTTGTGTACTCCAAAAGTGATTCCGAAAAAACAATTGTGTCCTCCCACCACCCTAAAAAAAGATTTGCGAACGTCGGTGCACAGGGCGTGCCCATAGCGGTACCAATTGTCTGGCGGTAAAAGGTACCATTACATAAAAAATAGTTGTGCGTTAACGTAAATTGTAACAACTCCAAAACGAATTCATTGTGTTGAAGAAAAATTGTGCTTTTTGTGTCTAAATAGGTTTTTACTGCTCTAAGACCCAAATCATGTGCTATGTTCGAGTATAACGCCTCTACGTCCAGGCTTGCAAGAAAAGTTGATTTTGTTAATACTATGTCATTGATTTTACTTAAGCCGTCTCCTGTATCCTTAATGTACGACGGAAGGGTCGAAACAAAAGGTCTAAGTATTTCGTCCACATAACCACTTATCGGTTGGGTCAGGGAGTCGTTACCCGATACTATCGGACGACCCGGTATAGGAGATCTCTTTTTATGCACTTTCGGTAGTGCATAGAAGGTGGCAATTGTTGGGCACTTGTTAAAGAGAAAATCGTGTTCCTCTTTCGAAATTAAATGGGCCTCTTTTAAATGGGCCTCTTTAAATAACTAAAAATCAATAAATAATTAAAAAGGCTGTAGAACATTGCATAACTATGTTATGTATCCATACTGTACCAATAAATATGGCAAATTGATTTAAGGTTGAATTGTATTTGGAATATATACCTTATGCTATAGAACAGTAATTGCTTCACGAAATGTCTGCATTAAATAAATGTTACTGGCAATTAATAAAAATATAAAGGAGTATAAAAAATACAATATATATATATAAAATATAAAAAAATAAAAAAATAAAAAATGAGCAATGCAGTACTGTGTATTTTTCATAAAATAATGTGGGAATTTTTAAAAAATCATGACAGTTCAATTAGGGCAGTACTATGAGAATCCTATTATCATAAAATAAACTTTTAGGAATACATGAATGAACATTTAAGGCAAGGATTATGTGGCCCCAATTTATCAAGTGCTTCATTGCACTAAAGGATGAACTAATATCCATGAGTAATTCTCTGTTGTCAGTAACGGATCCCTAATGCAGCGTTCGATTGGTTTGGTCTGGTGGAGATGAGCGGTAATCGATTGGAGCAGTCTGAAGATTGGGAGTGGAGGTGCAGGCTGGGTAATGTAAAGGTGCATAAAGGACATCACTGGGAGCGCGCGGCACACTAGTATAGCCCCAACTCCCTGACGAAGCCGCAGCAGCGGTGAAACATGTCGGGAGGGGTTATAGTGTGCCATATCTTTTAGACAGGGCAAATTCGGATCAGACAAAAATGAGGACATAATAGATCCACCGCATGTTTAGAATAGGTAGGTGTGGAGTTGTTGGGAGCAACATGTGCAGCAGCAGTCCTATTTAGTAGTTACAACACGTGCAGCAGCAGTCAGAAATGTCTGCGCAGTAAACCAAACAGACATTGAGCGTGATTGAGTGGCCAATGTGTGCATAGTTAAATTGGCAACAATGTGTTGGATGTATGAGTAGTGCTACATGAGCGCCTGTCAGTGATTTGTGAATACTAACAAACACTGGGCTGAGTGAATTGCTGACACTGTGTTGCAAGGAGCTAAACAGTAGTTACACACTGTTTAATACACAAAAGGAAGTGTACCAACTGCTGCATACACCCAACCTATTTGGAATGGCCCAAATGAGCTACCTGAATAAAGTCATTAATAATATGTATTGAGATCAATAACCCATAGTGCCGAATCTAGTATACCCCACAAGTGGGTGACTGGATTAAAGTGGATAACAAGTGAAAAATAACTACATTATCCCCTGATGCCCTGATAGTTTTAAAACAATTTTTCTTTTCTTATGTCGTTTTTGTAGTTTATAAATAAAAGTTACGTTTTAATAATACTAGTCAGGACGCCCTAAAAGGGTTTGCGGTCGTAAAGACCTTTGTGAAGTGTATATCATCCCACAACAGTTTCTGTATTTCAAATTACATTAATCTGGGCGTAATATACCGTCCACATTCAGTTTTTTTTTTTTAAACATACACAGTCTGGCATCTGAATACATTGTTTGTATGTAAAATTACTTTCATCCGGCCATAATATACTGTCCATTTTATAGTGGTTTCTGTGACATACTGTATAGCGTCAGTCATCCCAAAAAGAAGTTTTATATTTCGAATTACAATAATCTGGGCGTAATATACCGTCCATATTCAGTTTTTTTTTAGGACATATGCAGTCTGGCACCTGAATACTTTTCTGTATTTAAAATTACATTAATCTGGGCCTAAAATATTGTCAAAAATCTGGTGTTTATTGTGACATATACAGTCTGGCATCTGAAAACATTGTCTGTATGTAAAATTACTTTCATCTGGCCATAATATATTATCAATTTTCTGGGGATTTCTGTGATATATAGTGTCAGTCATCCCAAAACAGAAAAAAGAAAAAGAGACCACAAAGGAGAGATATCCCCAAGTCAAAACAGGGAAACAAGTCCCCCGAATCAATAAATGCAAGTGCAATATACAACGATATAATATCGTGACTGCTATGGGACATCAATCCTTTAATAATATAACAGACAAGCTCCCTATTGGGAAAAACACAAAAACTAACGATACTGTGGCCAAAAAGTCCAAAAATATATGTCACTTTATTGTATAAATACATTAAAAATATATGTGTGTAGACCACAAAAGGTAGAGGGTAACAGGAAAAACACCATCCCGGTATACATTATATGCAAAATTAACCGTAAACGAGTATATTAAGTTAACCCAGTCCGGACAACCGTATCAGTATAAAATGATGTAAGAAGAGAGCAATGTTGAAAATGCAGTCAAGTGACACAGAAAGTGCAGCTGCGTAACAACAGTCAAGTGACACAAAAATTGCAGCTGCATATTATATATCCAACAGTGTGGGAAACATACTCACATTAGGGAATGAAGCTATACCAGGATGGCGCTACCCTGACGCGCGTTTCGGCATGCCTTCGTCCGGGGGTGCTGTGTCACTTGACTGCATTTTCAACATTGCTCTCTTCTTGCATCATTTTATACTGATACGGTTGTCCGGACTGGGTTAACTTAATATACTCGTTTACGGTTAATTTTGCATATAATGTATACCAGGATGGTGTTTTTCCTGTTACCCTCTACCTTTTGTGGTCTACACACATATATTTTTAATGTATTTATACAATAAAGTGACTTATATATTTTTGGACTTTTTGGCTCCAGTATCGTTAGTTTTTGTGTTCATCCCAAAACAGGTTCGGTATTTCCAATTACATTAATCTGGGCGTAATATACAGTCCATATTATGTTTTTTTTGGGGGGGACATTTACAGTCTGGCATCTGAATAGTTTGTCTGTATTTAAAATTACATTAATCTGGGCCTAAAATATAGTCAAAAATCTGGTGTTTATTGTGACATATAGAGTCTGGCATCTGAAAACATTGTGTGTATGTAAAATTACTTTCATCTGGCCATAATACACTGTCCATTTTCTGGGCGTTTTTGTGACATATAGTGTCCGTCATCCCAAAACAGTGTCTTTATTGGACATTAAAAAAATCTGCATCACATCTTGTGACAAAACCAGTAATATATAAACAAGGCGAGCACGAAGGGACGGGGAAGTTGGAGTGATGCTGATGGTGCACGCAGAGGCCTTGGCCCTGCGCGCAATAAAACTGTGCCTGCTGCCAGTGCAGAAAAAAATAAAAATAAATCCACTGTACCCAGCTTCATGTCCAACTTAGCTGGGCGGCGCAGGACTACACTGTCCAAGTCGGACCAGTGCGAACAGTTGGTCGGTTGGATTGCTGAAGATAATGCTTCTAGTCGGTTAAGCACCACCCTCTCTTCCACCAGGTCCAATCTTTATAGCCAAGAGTCTGGTCAACGGATTCCTCACTCTGATCATCCTTCCTCCCACCATCCTTCCCTCCACTATGTAGAGGCTTGCCAAACGAGTGATCCCACACTCGGATATTCCGAAGAGCTCTTTGCAGCCCCAGTATTAGATTTGGCCCTCACGCCCCGCACGCTTGAAGAGAGACCTGAGATATTGTGTCCTATTTCCCAACCTCTTGAGCCTTCATAGTCGTAAGAAGATGAAGGTGGTGATCGGCAATCATTCGTTCACGAGGTGGATGATGATGAGACACAGTTGCCAAACAGTCAGGAAGTGGAAGAGGAGGTGGTGGATGATGAGGTCACTGACCCAACATGGGAAGGTTAAAAGCCGAATGAGGACAGCAGTACAGAAGGGGAGGGATCCGCAGCACTGGAACAGGCTGGAAGCTGGAAGTGGGGTTGCAAAAGGGATAAGTCGGCCCACGCCAAAAAGGCCCGCAACCGTGACACCGAGCACCCCCACGCGTAAATCTACCTTGCCAAGGGGTAGGTGTTCCGCAGTATGGCGGTTTTTTGAAGAAAGTGCAGACGACAAAAGAGTGGTAGTTTGCAACCTGTGCCATACCAAAATGAGCCGGGACATGAACACTAGCAACCTCACCACCACCAACATGATCCGCCACATCGCATCCAAGCACCCTAATAAGTGGGCCGAATAGTATACCTGGGTCCACAATCTGGACCTGCAGGTCACACCACTGCCTCCTCTTCCCCTGTCTTACTCACTGCTGTCCAATCCCAGGAGTGAGTTGTACCCTGGGATGGCACAGATGCTATCCACATCCAGGATTGCTGGACCTACATCCATCAGGGCCTCTGCCAGCAGCTATGTTTCTGTCTCCAACCCCCACTTCTCCTCCTCCGCCGCCTCCTCCTCCACTTTCACCTCCAACAGCAGTCAGCCATCAGTGGCTAGCTGGAAGCAGTGTAGCACTGCTGTGGGTAAGCGTCAACAGGCCGTGCTGAAGATGATCTGCTTAGGGGACAAACAGCACACTGCCGCAGAGCTGTGGCAGGGTATAAGAGACCAGACCGAGCTGTGGCTCTCGGCACTCAACCTACAACCAGGCATGGTTGTGTCTGACAATGGCCATAACTTGGTGGCGGCTTTGGAGCTCGGCAACCTGACACAAATTCCATGCCTAGCCCATGTCTTAAACTTAGTGGTTCAGCTGTTTATCAATACCTACCCCAATTTGCAAGAGCTACTAGTGAAGGAGTGCTGCTTGCATGCCAATTCTGAAAGTCGTCCACAGCTTCAGCCAGTCTGTCGACACTGCAGCAGCGCTTCCAGCTCACTGACTGTTGTGCGATGTGAGCACGCACTGGAACTCTACGTTCTACATGTTGGCCAGGCTTTGTGAGCAGCAGAGGATTGTTGTGGAATACCAGTTGCAACATGGTCATCGCCTTTCGAGTCAACTGCCACTTTTCACAAGCGAGGAGTGGGCATTTATGTCAGACATCTGTGAGGTTTTAAAAAACTTTGATGAATCCACACAAATGGTTAGTGGCAATAATGCTATTATCAGCGTAACCATCCCACCGCTGTGTCTACTAAAAGATCGCTGCTCACAATTAAGGAGGACGCTCTGAATGTGGCAGATCAGGAAATGGGGGAGGACATTACACAGGGTGATAGCCAGACCACCCACAGTTCGTCTTCTAAGCGCAAATTGGACCATGAAGAGGAGGAGGAGCTGGATACAGTTGCCTCTGATAGAGAGGGTAATACCCATTGAACTTTAATTCCATCTGTTCAGCGTGGATAGGCAGATGAGGAGGAGGAGGAGATGGAGAGTCATTCTGATGTTGTCATCGACGTCTTGCCTGTTGGTACCCTGGCACACATGGCTGACTTTATGTTAGGCTGCCTTTCCCACGACCTTCGCGTTATATGCATTTTAGTTAACACGGATTACTGGGTCTTCACCCGTCTCAACCCCCGCTACAAAGAGAACTTCTCATCTCTCATTCCTGTGGTGGAGAGGATGAGTAAAACGGTGCAATGCCAGAAGGTACTTGTTGAGAGATTGCTCCAAAATTTTCCATCTGACAACGTGGCCGGCAGAGTCTGTACTTCCTTAGGCGACCGAGGAAGGGAGACAAGGGGAACACACAACAGTTCGAACAAAGGCAGGGTAACATTCACCAAGGCATGGGAAACTTTCATGACACCTGACCAGAAACCTCACCCTGAAGCGTGGCCTAGTGGTACAAGGAGGGAAAAGTTTTGGAAGATGAAGGAATACATAGCAGACTGGTCAGTGTCCTAAATGATCCCTCAGTGCCTTACAGCTACTGGGTGTCCAAGCTGGACATGTGGCACGAACTTGCGCTGTACGCCTTGGAGATGCTGGACTGCCCTGCCGCCAGTGTTTTGTCTGAGTGTGTATTTAGTGCTTCTGGTGGCATTATAACAGATAAGCATATCCGCTTGTCCACTGGCAATGCTGACAGGTTGACTCAGGTAAAAATAAACATGGCCTGGATTGCCCCTGACTTCTCAACTCCACTAGAGGAGAGCTGAGCTGATGATGAACATAAAGCCAATTTCAATCTATCATTTATAATGTACTCAATCTACTGTAGTGTATTCCCATGCACCTTTTCCACCACAAAAAAAAGAGTATATGGTTGAATCTTGTTTTCTCCTCCTCCTCTCCATCCAGACTGTATATATTCCCTCCGCTCTAATTTTTTTATAGGGTCACCTCAACTGCATGCGCTTGCATCTAATGTTTTAGTGTGTCATTTGAACAGCATTCACTCGCATATAATGTTTAAGAGTGGCAGCTGAACACCATGCATTCACATCTAATTTTTTAGAGTGTCAGCTCACCTGCAGGCACTCGCATGTTATTTTTTAGAGCGTAAGCTCAACTGCAAGCATTGGCATATCATGTTTTAGAGCATCAGCTCACCTGCAGGCACTCACATGTCATGTTTTAGAGCGTCAGCTCACCTGTAGGCACTTGCAAATCATAATTTAGAGCATCAGCTCACCTGCAGCCACTCACATATCATGTTTTAGTGCGTCAGCTCACCTACAGACACTCGCATATAATGTTTTAGAGCATCAGCTCACCAGCAGGAACTCACATATAATTTTTTAGAGCATCAGCTCAGCAGCAGGCCCTCACCCCTAATGTTTTAGAGAGTCAGCTCAGCAGCAGGCCCTCGCCCCTAATGTTTTAGAGGGTCACCAGCAGGCCCTTGCTTCAAATGTTTTTGAGGGTCACCAGCAGGCCACTAATCATAATTTTTCCAGGGTGTGTATGATGCCCTCCATTTTGGGTAATAAAGAGTGTATTGCTGTGTCGATTCCTTGTAATTTTTGGAAACCCTTTCACTTAGTGCATAGGCTTTTATTAATGTCGCACTACCTGAACAATTGTACCACAATGTGAATGAGGCCCTCCTTTATGTGATATAGAAGCTGTTTTGGAGTGCCTCTTCCTTGTAATTTTTGGCAGCACTCATATTTTATGTACAATTTAATATACAGAAAAGATTGTTTCCCAACACTTTTTCTTTTTCTTGGCGGGGGGGGGGGGGGGGTGGGGGTTGTGACTGGCCGTGAACCAGGCACTCTGGAGACTTTTAAAAAACTTATGGTGGTGGCTGTCTCACAGTACGTGTTTCCCAGCCGCCACTACTTTTCCAGGCGAGCCATCCCTTTCCCACAACCAAGTGGCGGACAAAATCAGGTGTGCACTGCGCAATGCCATCTGTGGCAACGTCCACATAACCACCAACACGTGGACCGGTAAGCACGGGAAGGGAAGTTATCTCCCTAACAGCACACTGGGTAAATGTAGTGGCGGCTGGGCCAGAGGCGGATATAAGTTTGGCGCATGTCCTTCAATCCCCGATTCCAGGGCATTTTTATTTTCCTCCTGTTGCCTCCATCTCCTACTCCGCTTCCTCCTCCTCTACCACCTCCTCATCCTTTCAGTAACACCTACACTACCAACATCAGCACAGCCAGGGGGAAACGACAGCAGGGTGTTCTGAAACTCATCTGTTTGGGGGACAAACCCCACACCGTGCAGGAGCTGTGGACGGGCATGGAACAGCAGACCGATGAGTGGTTGGTGTCACTGAGCCTCAAGCCCTGCCTGGTGGTGTGCGAAAATGGGCAAAATCTCATAGCAGCTCTGGGCCTAGCTGGTTTGAGGGGCTCCGATATTATTCTGACTGGGAGATATTGGCGAATGCTAAGCTTTTAACATCAGCTTGAGGGATTAGCCAGTGTTGTCAGGTGCTTATCCTTGTGGTGCACTTTTTTTTAGTGGCCTGGCCGGTTTGACACACATCCCTTGCCTGGCGCATGTGCTGAATTTGGTGGTGCAAAAATTCCTGAACACCTGACAATGAAAATCAATTCAGTTAATCCAGCACTTAGATTCTGGTGGGACAAATTCACTTTTATTGGTGTCCAAGGATACATGCGGCCTGAGCCGCAGATGTGACAGGCAAATAATTTTATTAAATTTGTCGGTCAGATTGTTGGGTAACATTTCCACGGTTATCAGAACTTTTTATTATAAATCGTAACAAAAACTAAACAACATTTAAAAAAGCGAAAATTAACCCGACCAGTGGTGGAAGCACAAGGCTAAAGCAAAGGAGGAGGAGGAAGAAGTAGCCAACGCAGCTGGGTCACCACCCGCACCTCAGAAGGCAGGATTAGCATGGCCAAAATGTGGAAAAGCTTTGTCACCACTCCACAACAACCAGCACCACTAGCCGATATGGAACATATTAGCAAGAGACAACATTTCTGCAAAATGATCGAATAGTAACTATGAACACGCCTGATGGGCCTGCCCAGGGTCGTAGATACAGGGGAAGCAGGGGAAGCGACAGCTTTGGGGCCCTGACCAAGAAAGGGCTCATCCAGGAGGAGGAGGACTAAAAGACTTTGTCAGAGCCCCCTCAACAGTATTATACAATGAAATTATATACAGTGGCAGTATTGACAGTGTTGAAAACGGATAGAACAGCTTTCTGGTCTGAGAGAGCGATCTTTAGTAGCCACAAGAATGGGGGCAGCATAAAAGGAAGGGGTTGCGAAAAAATTACTGGGGGAGGGGGGCCCCATTCAAAAATTTGCTGTTGGGCCCAGTCATTTCTAGCTACGCCACTGGGTCTGCCGCATTCAACTTCTGAGTCTCCAAATTGGGGACATGGCCTCAGCTTCAACTTTACGCCTTGGAGCTGCTGGCCTGCCCTGCAGCCAGTGTATTGTCTGAACGTGTGTCTAGCACGGCTGGGAGCATTATAACAGACAATCGCAGCCGCCTGTCCACAGCCAACTTGGACAAACTCACGTTCATTAAAAAGAACCAGGCATGGATCCAACAGGACTTGTTCGCACCTTATGCAGAATAGACAT
The DNA here is from genome assembly GCA_033119425.1 of Bufotes viridis. Classification (NCBI taxonomy): domain Eukaryota; kingdom Metazoa; phylum Chordata; class Amphibia; order Anura; family Bufonidae; genus Bufotes; species Bufotes viridis. Next base: position 369,991,352 of record CM065590.1, on the reverse strand, counting down.
GTATACCGGCCTCACCCAACCATTGTTATACTACAGCGCACTACTCTTTGTTTTCTTTTTTATATTTCCCAATGTTTTGGGGTCCAGCCCAATTTATAAAAAAAAAAGAAAACAAAACACATTGTTGTTGGCTACTACCTTTGGCTTCACAGCCAAAAAAAGCTTTATGTCAGGCAACAATGTAACCGCCAATTGTAATGAACTAAGTTTCCGGTCTGTTATGCAGTGCAGGGGTACTTTGAAAGAAAGAAGGGGTACAGATCAGCCAATAATCTGAACGCCACCTAATTTACAGCATATATTTCCCAGTCTGGAATGCAGGGCAGGGGTAGTTTGAAAGAAAAAAGGGGTCATGGAGCATCCCCGTCATCAGGCATCTATTTGCCCGCTAAAGGATTATTTGAAAAGTGTATAGAAGCCACAAGGGGCCCCCACGCTGCAGATTTACAATGGAGACATCATGGAGATTTTACAGCATATAACGGCAGCACCCAACAATGTAAATGCTGCCAAACTTACATAATATAATTCCCAGTCAGGTATGCAGTGCAGGGGTACTTTGAAAGAAAGAATGGGTACAGATCACATAACAATTAGAGATGTCCCGAACTATTCGCCGGCGAACAGTTCCTGGCGAGCATCACTTGTTCGCGTTCGCCGCGGCGGACAAACATATGCGATGTTCTGTCCGCCCCCTATACATCATCATTGAGCAAACTTTGACCCTGTACCTCACAGTCAGCAGACACATTCCAGCCAATAAGCATACCCTCCCTCCCAGACCATCCCACCTCCTATCAATAAGCAAGGCCAGCATCCATCTTAGATTCATTCTGAAGCTGCTGTGTTACTTAGAGCAAGGAGAGTGTTGCTGCTGCTGAATTAATTGGGAAAGCGTTAGCTAGGCCAGTGTTCTGTTTCCACTCCAGTCCTCAAAGATTTATCTGCTGTAAGGACAGCGTCCTGACAGCACCCCAAAAAGCCCTTTTTAGGGCTGGTACGTCAGTCTGCTTTTATTTATTTTTTCTATTTATATATTGCAGTTGCCTGCTCGTTTGTGAGAGGCCGCAGGCCCCCAGACTGTACTGTGTGCACACCACTCATATAGGATGGCACAGTACCTTGCAGATAAAAAAGTAATTTAATATTTACCCTTTAATATAATTGCAGTTGCCTGCCAGTGTGTGTCAGGCTCACAGACTGTACTGTGCCCACTGCCAGTGCCCACCACTCATATCAGGTGGAACAGTACCTTGCAGAATAGAAAAGTCATTTAATTTTTAACCTTTAATATTATTGCAGTTGCCTGCCAGTGAGTGTCAGGCCCACAGACTGTACTGTGCCCACTGCCAGTGCAGACCACTCATATTGGGTAGCACAGTACTTTGCAGATAAAAAAAGTCATTTAATTTTTAGCATATAATAAAATTGAAGTTGCCTGCCAGTGTGTGTCAGGCCCACAGACTGTACTGTGCCCACTGCCAGTGCCCACCACTCATATAGGGTGGCACAGTACCTTGCAGATAAAAAAGTCATTTAATTTTTCCTCTGCAATATAATTGCAGTTGCCTGCCAATGAGTTTTAGGCCCACTGACTGTACTGTGCTCACTGCTCACCACTCATATAGGGTGGCACAGTACCTTGCAGATAAAAAAGTCATTTAATTTTTACCATTTGATATAATTACAGTTGCCTGCCAGTGTGTGTCAGGCCCACAGACTGTACTGTGCCCACTGCCAGTGCCCACCACTCATATCAGGTGGCACAGTACCTTGCAGATAAAAAAGTCAATTAATCTTTACCTCTGTAATAAAATTGCAGTTGCCTGCCAGTGGGTGTCAGGCCCACTGACTGTACTGTGCCCACTGCCCACCACTCATATAGGTCTGGCACAGTACCTTGAAGATAAAAAAGTAATTTAATTTTCACCCTTTAATATAATTGCAGTTGCCTGCCAGTGAGTGTCAGGCCCACAGACTGTACTGTGCCTACTGCCAGTGCTCACCACTCATATAGGGTGGCACAGTACCTTGCAGATAAAAAAGTAATTCGATTTTAACTTATTATTTTAATTGCAGTTGCTTGCTAGTGTGTGTCAGGCCCACAGACTGTACTGTGCCCACTGCCAGTGCCCACCACTCATATAGGGTGGCACAGTACCTTGCAGATAAAAAAGTCTTTTAATTTTTCCTCTGTAATATAATTGCAGTTGCCTGCCAATGAGTTTTAGGCCCACTGACTGTACTGTGCTAACTGCTCACCACTCATATAGGGTGGCACAGTACCTTGCAGATAAAAAAGTCATTTAATTTTTACCATTTAATATAATTACAGTTGCCTGCCAGTGTGTGTCAGGCCCACAGACTGTACTGTGCCCACTGCCAGTGCCCACCACTCATATCAGGTGGCACAGTACCTTGCAGATAAAAAAGTCATAGCATTTTTACCTCTGTAATAAAATTGCAGTTGCCTGCCAGTCAGTGTCAGGCCCACTGACTGTACTGTGCCCACTGCCCACCACTTATATAGGTCTGGCACAGTACCTTGCAGATAAAAAAGTAATTTCATTTTTGCCCTTTAATATAATTGCAGTTGCCTGCCAGTGAGTGTCAGGCCCACAGACTGTACTGTGCATACTGCCAGTGCTCACCACTCATATATGGTGGCACAATACCTTGCAGATAAAAAAGTCATTTAATTTTTTCTCGGTAATAAACTTGCAGTTGCCTGCCAGTGAGTGTCAGGCCCACTGACTGTACTGTGCCCACTGCCCACCACTCATATAGGGTGGCACAGTACCTTGCAGATGAAAAAAGTAATTTAATTTTTCCCTTTAATATAATTGCAGTTGCCTGCCAGTGTGTGTCAGGCCCACAGACTGTACTGTGCCCACTGCCAGTGCACACCACTCATATCGGGTGGCACAGTACCTTGCAGATAAAAAAGTAATTTGATTTTTACTCTTTAATATAATTGCAGTTGCTTGCCAGTGTGTGTCAGGCCCACAAACTGTGCTGTGCCTACTGCCAGTGCCCACCACTCATATCGGGTGGCACAGTACCTTGCAGATGAAAAAGTAATTAGATTTTTACTTTTTATTTTAATTGCAGTTGCCTGCCAGTGAGTGTCAGGCCCACTGACTGTACTGTGCCCACTGCCCACCACTCATATAGGGTGGCACATTACCTTGCAGATAAAAAAGTAATTTAATTTTTCCTTTGTAATATAATTGCAGTTGCCTGCCAGTGAGTGTCAGGAACACAGACTGTACTGTGCTCACTACCCACCACTCATATCGGGGGGCACAGTAACTTGCAGATAAAAAAGTCATTTAATTTTTACCCTTTAATATAATTGCAGTTGCCTGCCAGTGTGTGTCAGGCCCACAGACTGTACTGTGCCCACTGCCAGTGCCCACCACTCATATCGGGTGGCACAGTACCTTGCAGATAAAAAAGTAATTCGATTTTAACTTATTATTTTAATTGCAGTTGCTTGCTAGTGTGTGTCAGGCCCACAGACTGTACTGTGCCCACTGCCAGTGCCCACCACTCATATAGGGTGGCACAGTACCTTGCAGATAAAAAAAGTCTTTTAATTTTTCCTCTGTAATATAATTGCAGTTGCCTGCCAATGAGTTTTAGGCCCACTGACTGTACTGTGCTAACTGCTCACCACTCATATAGGGTGGCACAGTACCTTGCAGATAAAAAAAGTCATTTAATTTTTACCATTTAATATAATTACAGTTGCCTGCCAGTGTGTGTCAGGCCCACAGACTGTACTGTGCCCACTGCCAGTGCCCACCACTCATATCAGGTGGCACAGTACCTTGCAGATAAAAAAGTCATAGCATTTTTACCTCTGTAATAAAATTGCAGTTGCCTGCCAGTCAGTGTCAGGCCCACTGACTGTACTGTGCCCACTGCCCACCACTTATATAGGTCTGGCACAGTACCTTGCAGATAAAAAGTAATTTCATTTTTGCCCTTTAATATAATTGCAGTTGCCTGCCAGTGAGTGTCAGGCCCACAGACTGTACTGTGCATACTGCCAGTGCTCACCACTCATATATGGTGGCACAATACCTTGCAGATAAAAAAGTCATTTAATTTTTTCTCGGTAATAAACTTGCAGTTGCCTGCCAGTGAGTGTCAGGCCCACTGACTGTACTGTGCCCACTGCCCACCACTCATATAGGGTGGCACAGTACCTTGCAGATGAAAAAAGTAATTTAATTTTTCCCTTTAATATAATTGCAGTTGCCTGCCAGTGTGTGTCAGGCCCACAGACTGTACTGTGCCCACTGCCAGTGCACACCACTCATATCGGGTGGCACAGTACCTTGCAGATTATAAAGTAATTTGATTTTTACTCTTTAATATAATTGCAGTTGCTTGCCAGTGTGTGTCAGGCCCACAAACTGTGCTGTGCCTACTGCCAGTGCCCACCACTCATATCGGGTGGCACAGTACCTTGCAGATGAAAAAGTAATTCGATTTTTACTTTTTATTTTAATTGCAGTTGCTTGCCAGTGTGTGTCAGGCCCACAGACTGTACTGTGCCCACTGCCAGTGCCCACCACTCATATAGGGTGGCACAGTACCTTGCAGATAAAAAAGTATTTTAATTTTTCCTCTGTAATATAACTGCAGTTGCCTGCCAATGAGTTTTAGGCCCACTGACTGTACTGTGCTAACTGCTCACCACTCATATAGGGTGGCACAGTACCTTGCAGATAAAAAAAGTCATTTAATTTTTTCCATTTAATATAATTACAGTTGCCTGCCAGTGTGTGTCAGGCCCACAGACTGTACTGTGCCCACTGCCAGTGCCCACCACTCATATCAGGTGGCAGAGTACCTTGCAGATAAAAAAGTCATTGCATTTTTACCTCTGTAATAAAATTGCAGTTGCCTGCCAGTGAGTGTCAGGCCCACTGACTGTACTGTGCCCACTGCCCACCACTTATATAGGTCTGGCACAGTACCTTGCAGATAAAAAAGTAATTTAATTTTTGCCCTTTAATATAATTGCAGTTGCCTGCCAGTGATTGTCAGGCCCACAGACTGTACTGTGCATACTGCCAGTGCTCACCACTCATATATGGTGGCACAATACCTTGCAGATAAAAAAGTCATTTAATTTTTTCTCGGTAATAAACTTGCAGTTGCCTGCCAGTGAGTGTCAGGCCCACTGACTGTACTGTGCCCACTGCCCACCACTCATATAGGGTGGCACAGTACCTTGCAGATGAAAAAAGTAATTTAATTTTTCCCTTTAATATAATTGCAGTTGCCTGCCAGTGTGTGTCAGGCCCACAGACTGTACTGTGCCCACTGCCAGTGCACACCACTCATATCGGGTGGCACAGTACCTTGCAGATAAAAAAGTAATTTGATTTTTACTCTTTAATATAATTGCAGTTGCTTGCCAGTGTGTGTCAGGCCCACAAACTGTGCTGTGCCTACTGCCAGTGCCCACCACTCATATAGGGTGGTACAGTAGCTTGCAGATAAAAAAGTCATGTAATTTTTTCTCTATAATAAAATTGCAGTTGCCTGCCAGTGAGTGTCAGGCCCACAGACTGTACTGTGCCCACTGCCCACCACTCATATAGGGTGGCACATTACCCTGCAGATAAAAAAGTCATTTAATTTTTACCCTTTAATATAATTGCAGTTGCCTGCCAGTGTGTGTCAGGCCCACAGACTGTACTGTGCCCACTTCCAGTGCCCACCACTCATATCAGGTGGCACAGTACCTTGCAGATAAAAAAGTCATTTAATTTTTCCTCGGTAATAAAATTGCAGTTGCCTGCCAGTGAGTGTCAGGCCCACTGACTGTACTGTGCCCACTGCCCACCACTCATATAGGGTGGCACATTACCTTGCAGATAAAAAAGTAATTTAATTTTTCCTTTGTAATATAATTGCAGTTGCCTGCCAGTGAGTGTCAGGCCCACTGACTGTACTGTGCCCACTGCCCACCACTCATATCGGGTGGCATAGTACCTTGCAGATAAAAAAAAGTCATTTAATTTTTACCCTTCAATATAATTGCAGTTGCCTGCCGGGGTGTGTCAGGCCCACAGACTGTACTGTGCCCACTGCCAGTGCCCACCACTCATATAGGGTGGCACAGTACCTTGCAGATAAAAAAGTAATTTGATTTTTACTCTTTAATATAATTGCAGTTGCTTGCCAGTGTGTGTCAGGCCCACAAACTGTGCTGTGCCTACTGCCAGTGCCCGCCACTCATATAGGGTGGCACAGTAGCTTGCAGATAAAAAAGTCATGTAATTTTTTCTCTATAATAAAATTGAAGTTGCCTGCCAGTGAGTGTCAGGCCCACTGACTGTACTGTGCCCACTGCCCACCACTCATATAGGTCTGGCACAGTACCTTGCAGATAAAAAAGTAATTTCATTTTTACCCTTTAATATAATTGCAGTTGCCTGCCAGTGAGTGTCAGGCCCGCAGACTGTACTGTGCCCACTGCCAGTGCCCACCACTCATTTTGGGTGGCACAGTACCTTGCAGATAAAAAAGTAATTAGATCTTTACTCTTTAATAAAATTGCAGTTGCTTGCCAGTGTGTGTCAGGCCCACAAACTGTGCTGTGCCTACTGCCATTGCCCACCACTCATATAGGGTGGCACAGTAGCTTGCAGATAAAAAAGTCATGTAATTTTTTCTCTATAAAAAAATTGCGGTTGCCTGCCAGTGAGTGTCAGGCCCACTAACTGTGCTGTGCCCACTGCTCACTATTCTTATAGGTCTGGCACAGTACCTTGCAGATAAAAAAATAATTTAATTTTCACCCTTTAATATAATTGCAGTTGCCTGCCAGTGAGTGTCAGGCCCACTGACTGTACTGTGCCTACTGCCAGTGCCCACCACTCATATAGGGTGGCACAGTACCTTGCAGATAAAAAAGTAATTTAATTTTTCTTCTGTAATAAAATTGCAGTTGCCTGCCAGTGAGTGTCCGGCCCCGTGACTGTACTGTGCCCACTGCCCACCACTCATATAGGGTGACACATTACCCTGCAGATAAAAAAGTCATTTAATTTTTACCCTTTAATATAATTGCAGTTGCCTGCCAGTGTGTGGCAGGCCCACAAACTGTACTGTGCCCACTGCCAGTGCCCACCACTCATATCAGGTGGCACAGTACCTTGCAGATAAAAAAGTCATTTAATTTTTCCTCGGTAATAAAATTGCAGTTGCCTGCCAGTGAGTGTCAGGCCCACTGACTGTACTGTGCCCACTGCCCACCACTCATATCGGGTGGCACAGTGCCTCGCAGATAAAAAAGTAATTTGATTTGTACTCTTTAATATAATTGCAGTTGCTTGCCAGTGTGTGTCAGGCCCACAGACTGTGCTGTGCCCACTGCCAGTGCCCACCTCTCACATAGGGTGGCACAGTACCTTGCAGATAAAAAAGTCATTTAATTTTTACCCTTTAATATAATTGCAGTTGCCTGCCAGTGTGTGTCAGGCCCACAGACTGTACTGTGCCCACTGCCAGTGCCCACCACTCATCGGGTGGCACAGAACCTTGCACGCATAGTACCACTAATCAAAAAAAAAATGACAGGCAGAGGCAGGCCACCCTTCAGGGGCCATCATGCTCATGGTGCTGTGTTTCTCTTTGGCCCTAGAATAATGCCCAGTGTTCAGGACACCCAATCTTCTACAGTTTCCACACTTAACCTTGAGGCACCATCCTCCTGCAGCTCAGCTACGGGCACCTCTCATGTTACCACTCGCCCACCCGCCGCCACTACCAACACTAGCACCACAGCCACTTCACTTGATATGTCAGAGGAGTTATTTAAACATCAGTTGGAAGAAATGAGTGATGCGCAACTATTATTGCCATAGGATGTAGATAACATGGATATTTCTCAGTCAGGCAGCATTACACACATGGACGTACGGTGTGATGATGATGTTGTACCCGCTGCTGCTTCCTTTGCTGAGTTTTCAGATACAAGTGAAGCAGATGATGATGACGATGTGTCCGTGGATGTCACATAGGTGCCCGCTTGAAGAGAAGAAGAACAGGGGGAAAGTTCAGTGGGGAGACAGAGAGGAGGAGGAGATGAGTTAGAAGCAGGGGGAGGTGGCACAGTCCGACAGCATGTATCGGCACCCGAGGTCATCCAGACAGCACGACAATCAACACATCCTGTTGCCACCACCAGAATGCCGTCATTGCAAAGCTCAGCAGTGTGGCATTTTTTTTGTGTGTCTGCCTCTGATAACAGCGATGCCATTTGAAACCTGTGCCAAAAGAAACTGAGTCGTGGAAGTCTAACACCCACCTAGGTACAACTGATTTACGAAGGCACATGATCTCACATCACAAACGCCTATGGGATCAACACATGAGTACAAGCAGCACACCATCCTCCTCCTGGTCTAGCATCTTCAGCCACGTCAACCACTGCTGTACTCCTTGCTCCCTCTCAACTACCCGCCACTATGCCTCCCACCTTCAGCAATCCCTTCTCATCTGCCCACAGTCAGGTGTCTGTCAAGGAAATGTTTGAGTGTATGAAGCCAATGTCATAGAGTCACCCCCTTGCCCGGCGTCTGACAGCTGGCTTGACAGAACTCTTAGCCGGCCAGTATTAACCATACAAGCTGGTGGAGTCTGAGGCCTTCAAAAAAATTGTAGCTATTGGGACACCGCAGTGGAAGGTACCCGGCCGAAGAGATTTTTCACTAAAGGCAATCCCCAACCTGTACTCTATTGTGGAAAAGGAAGTCATGGCATGTCTGGCACACAGTGTTGGGGAAAGGGTCCATCTGACCACTGATACCTGGTCTGTAAAGCATGCTCAGGGCAGGTATATTACGCACACTGTGCATTGGGTAAACCTGCTGACGGCTGCCAAGCATGGAATGCGTGGCTCTGTAGCGGAGTTGGTGACACCGACACGACTTGCAGGCAGGCCTGCTGCTACCTCCTCTACTCCTCCTACTCCATCCTCTTCGCTAACCTCCTTGGCTGAGTCCTCTTCTGCTGGTGCATCTTGCTCCAAATCAACTGCACCCCCCAGCTCCCCGGGGGCTGTTCCACATCCTGGATACGTCAGCGTCACACCGTCTTGCGGTTGACTTGCCTGAAAGCAGAGAGTCACACCCCGGACCAGCACTCCTGTCTGCCCTGAACACACAGCTGGATCAGTGGCTGACCCCGCACCAACTGGAGATCGGCAAATTGGTTTGTGACAACGGAAGCAATCTGTTGGCGGCATTGAATTTGGGAAAGTTGACATATGTGCCGTGCATGGCACATGTGTTGAATCTGATCGTACAATGCTTTGTGTATAAGTACACAGGCTTACAGGACGTCATTAAGCAGGTCAGGAAGGTGTGTGCCCATTTCAGGCATTCCTACATGGCCATGGCGCATTTTTCCGATATTCAGCGGCGAAACAACATGCCAGTGAAGCGCTTGATTTGCGACAGCCCGACGCGTTGGAATTCAACACTACTAATGTTCGACCGCCTGATCCAACAAGAAAAAGCCGTCAACGAGTATTTGTATGACCTGGGTGCTAGGACAGCCCATGAGGAGCTGGGTATTTTTTTGCCACTTTACTGGACGCTCATGCGCAATGCCTGTAGGCTCATGCGTCCTTTTGAGGAGGTGACAAACCTAGTCAGTCGCACCGAAGGCACCATCAACGACCTTATTTGTTTTTTTCCTAGAGCATGCCCTGCGAAGAGTGCTGGATCAGGCCGTAGATGAGCGTGAAGAGGAAGAAGAAGAGTTGTGTTTACCATCACCACCAGAAACAGCCTTATCATCATCGCTTGCTGGACCTGCGGCAACGCTGAAAGAGGAGTCTGAGGAAGAGGAGTCAGAGGAGGAATGTGGCTTTGAGGAGGAGAAAGACCAACCACAGCAGGGATCCAAGGGTGTTCGTTGTTGTCACCTATCTGGGACCCGTGGTGTTGTACATGGCTGGGGGGAAGAACAGACCTTCAATGAGATCAGTGAGGACAAGGAACGGGAGATGAGTAGCTCGGCATCCAACCTTGTGCAAATGGGGTCTTTCATGCTGTCATGCAAGTTGAGAGACTCTCGTATAACAAGGCTGAAGGAGAACGACCTGTACTGGGTGGCCACGCTACTAGACCCCCGGTATAAGAAGAAAGGAGCTGAAATGTGACCGAATTTCCGGAAGTCGGAAAAGATGCAGCAGTTCCAAAACAAGTTGAAAAGTATGCTTTACACAGCGTATAAGGGTGGTGTCACAGAACAACGGGAATCTAACAGGGGAAGAGGTGAAATTAATCCTCCTCCTACCACGACCACGCAGGCAAGGACAGGACGCTTTACAGACGTGTTGTTGATGGAGGACATGCAGAGCTTTTTAAGTCCTACACATCTCCACAGCTCTTCGAGGTCCACCCTCAGAGAATGACTCGACCGACAGGTAGCAGACTACCTCGCCTTAACTGCAGATATCGACACTCTGAGGAGCGATGAACCCCTTGACTACTGGGTGTGCAGGCTTGACCTGTGGCCTGAGCTATCCCAATTTGCGATACAACTTTTGGCCTGTCCCGCTTCAAGTGTCCTGTCAGGAAGGACCTTCAGCGCAGCAGGAGGTATTGTCACTGACAAGAGAAGTCGCCTAGGTCAAAAAAGTCTAGATTACCTCACCTTTATTAAGATGAATGAGGCATGGATACCGAAGGGACTGACAGTGGGGGATACATTTGACTAAAAAAGGCCTGATCAGATGCCTTGGGCTAAAAATGGTCCCCACGCCGCTGTTTTTAATCTCTGCATGTCGGGTGACTTGCGTGACTTCTCCGCCACCAACTAGGGTTCAAGCCGCAATGTTTTAGTACACTTTCTGCCTGGAAAACATCAATGTTTTCGGCCGCTGCTACAGCAGCTGCTGCAAAAATACCTAATTTTTCAGGCATGTGTACATGCCTAATTTTTCTGGCCTCTGGTGCTGCACTGTGGCTGCAAAAACAAAACCAAAAAAAAATTCCCCTTCGTGATCGTTACCTTGTTGTGGTGAAGGGGCTTGCATATCACAATGAAGCAATCACCTCTATGAGTGTGTTGGCAATGTTGGCACACCCCAGATGATAAGGTCGTTGCTTCATTGTGAACAGACCAAAAGCGATCGGCTGGATAATTTTTCATAGAAAAAACATAAATTTTCTTTGTGATCATCTAATGTGATCATTAAAGCCTACTAGGCCAATAATGGGCCCACACTGCAGAATCATTGTTTTCTGGGTCACTTAACTGTCACTGAACTACCTCAGCATGACCGTAGGCTTTGAAAAACCGCCATCGACTGCAATTTCCCAAACGTGCGAACAAGCGCAGTCATCACTACACCAAGAAGGACGCATAGAGGAATAAAATTTATGTCATGAGTGTGTCAACTATTGACAACTATTTGCGGTTGTCTAAAATCTATTTGATACACGTCCCCTGAAAGATTAAACTGATAGGAATAGTACTACTTAACACACCACTCATATAGGGTGTCACAGTACATTGCACGGCGCACGCGCATTGACCTAAAATTTTAACTCTTCGGACCGAGCATGGTTTCTTTTCCATCTCCCGGTTCCAAAAATCTGATTAAACTGATAGGAATAGTACTAGTTAACACTAGTTACATTGGTGGCAAATTCCATTGCAAGTGCCCAAAATTAGAAGGAAGCGGACAGAGCAAGCTTTTTTCTCTACCTCCCCATGCAAGGATTCAATTCAATACACGTCCCGTAATAGGGGACTTAACAAAGATTAAAATGGTATGAATAGTAGTTCACACTATTTGTATTGGTGGCACAGCACATTGCACGGCGCACACGCAGTGCCCCAAATTGGAAGTAAGTCTTTTTCCATCTCCCGGTTCCTTAAATCAATTCGATACACGTCCCCTGATAGGGGATGTAACAGGGATTAAACTGATAGGAATAGTACTACTTAACACACCACTCATATAGGGTGGCACATTACATTGCACGGAGCACGCACAGTGCCCCAAGTTGGAAGGAAGAGGACTGACCAACCCCCTTTTTCCATCTCCCGGTTCCTAAAATCTATTCCATACACAGGCCCCTGATAGGGGACAAAACAGAGATTAAACTGGTAAGAACAGATTGTTTTACTTTAAAAGAAAGAGGACAGCCTCTGCGGAGCTGGGTATTTTTTGGCCGCGTTACTAAACGCTCATGCACAATGGCTGTAGGCTCATGCGTCCTTTTGCGGAGGTGACAAACCTGGTCAGTCAAACTCAAGGCAACATCATCGACCTAATCCCATATGCGTTTTTACTGGAGCCTGCCCAGCGAAGAATGCTGGATTAGGCCGTAGATGAGCATGAAGAAGAAGAGTTGTGGTCACCATCACCACCAGAAGCAGACTTGTCGTTGTAGATTACTGGACCTGCGGCAATGCAGAGAGAGAAGTCTGAAGAAGAGGAGTCAGAGGAGAAAGGTGGCTTTGAGGAGGTGGAAGACCAACCACAGCAGGCGTCCCAGGGTGCTTGTTGTCACCTTTCGGGGACCCTTGGTGTTGTACGTGGCTGGGTGGAGGAAGAGACCTTCAATGACGTCAGTGAGGACAAGGAATGGGACATGGCTAGCTTGGTATCCAACCTTGTGCAAATGGGGAGTTTGCGGTTGTGCAATTGGACTGTTTGCTGTTGTTTGCGGTGTGTTAAACGGGGAGTTTGGTCTGTCAGAGTTTGGTCTGTCACTGTGAAGCGGGCGTAACCCTTACACTACCTGATCGATACAACATCATACCTGATCGTATACACACACTGGATGTTTTAAAGCACGTTATTCTAAACAATTTAGGAATGTTAGGTGATTTATGCCCTTTATGGATTAAAACCCGACTCTGTGTCAACTACGTAATTTTCCATGGGAGTTTTGCCATGGATCCTCCTCCGGCATGCCGCAGTCCAGGTGTTAGTCCCCTTGAAACAACTTTTCCATCACTATTGTGGCCAGAAAGAGTTTCTGTGGGTTTTAAAATTCGCCTGCCAATTTAAGTCTATGGCGGTTCGCCCAGCTCGCGAACATTTGCGGAAGTTCGCGTTAGCGAATGGAAAATTTTAGGTTAGTAACATCTCTACGAACACTCTGAAGGCCACTGAATTTACTGAATATATTTCCAAGTCAGATATGCAGTGCAGGGGTGCTTTATGGACCAAGAATGTAACATACGATTTTTAGAAAACTGGCAAAATGTCAACCAGCAATGTAACAGATGATTTTTAGAGAGTTACTTCCCTGTCACTTATGCAGAGTAGGGGTTTGTATATGGCAAAACTGTCAAAATGTCACCCACCAATGTAACAGATGATTGTTTGAAATTTACCGCCCTGTCACCTATGCAGAGCAGGGGTTTGTATATGGCAAAACTAGCAAAAAAAAAAAACGTTTTTTCAGCGTTGTATGCAAAAGTTCTTTGTGGCACAACAGTACGGGTTTATTAACCCAACTACAGAAATGCAGTATGTGACCCCAAAAACTATAAAACAGTTTTTTCAGCGTTGTATGCAAACGTGCTCTGTGGCACAACAATACGGGTCTATTCCAGCAACTACAGAAATGCACTATGTCAATGTAAAATTTTAAAATAGGTTTTTCAGTGGTGTATGCAAACATGCTCTGTGGTACGACAGTACGGGTTTATTCCCCCAACTACAGAAATGCACTATGTCACCCAAAAATTATAAAATAGGTAATGTAGGGGGACTTGACCTGCCAAAAAAAAGGAATATTTCCTCCACTAAGCTACCAAAAAATAATTAGACTGATGTCCCTGGTTGGCTGGCACACATGCAGGTCACATGCAGTTCCAAGGACACATTGCGTTTCCTAAAATGGCTGCCGACTCCCCCCTCAGTAACAGATGGATTAAAAATTATTTTGTAGTATCACTGGGCTCAGGGCTGGGTACAAATATGTAACATAGCACCCTCAATAATTGCTGTAGTTTGAAGAGTTAACCCCACGAAGTTCAACAGATTTCTTCCCTAATCTCTCCCTTACAGAAGCGGCAGCATCCTATCCCTACACTGAAATGAGCAGAGTGACGTGCGGCGCTACGTGACTCTAGTTTAAATAGAGGCTGGGTCACATGCTGCACTTCCAACCATGTCAATAGTAGGCACGGCTGTGATGGCTTCTTAATGCAAAGTAGTGAAATGCTTGTTGATTGGCTGCCCTGCAGCCTTTTAACCGCTACAGGACCGCCTAACGCAGAGATGCGTCCTGCGGGCGGCCCTGTAGCTCTGATACGACGCATCGGCGCGTCATCTCGCGAGAGGCGAGATTTCCTGTGAACGCGCGCGCGTGCGCGCGTTCACAGGGAAGCGCGGCACAGCAGTTAGGCTACAGCCTGCCAGCGATGATCCATCGCTGGCAGGCTGTAGATGCGAATAAAATCGCATCAAACTGCTATATCAGACGCTGTTTTATGAACAGCGTCTGATATAGCTGCTACCTGGTCCTCTGGTGGTCCCATTTACTGGGATCGACCACCAGAGGACCAGGTAACTACAATAAAGTTGCACCAAACACTACACTAACCCCCCACCCCCTCACCTATTAACCCCTTGATCACCCCATCTAGACCCCTGATCACCCCCTGTCATTGATCACACCCTTGTAAGGCTCCATTCAGACGTCCATATGTGTTTTGCGGATCCGTGGATTCACGGATCCGCGGATCCGATCCGCGGATCCGATCCGCAGATCCTCAAAACACGGACACCGGCAATGTGCTTTCCGCATTTTGCAGATCCGCACATTGCCAGAACTATATAGAAAATGCTTTTTCTTGTCCGCAGTGCGGACAAGAATAGGACATGTTCTATATTTTTGCAGAACGGAAGTGCAGACCCGAGCGCGGATCCGTAATTCCGGATCCGAGCGGGACAAAGTCTGTCCCCATAGAAATGAATGGGTCCGTAATTCCGTTCCTAGCGCCAGCCCTCCGCACCGCAGTCACTGATTTTGGCAGAGATTTTTCATCCACATTGACCGATGCGAATGAAAAAATCTGTGCCGTTCATTTTTTTTTTCAGCGCAGAGGCTGAACGGAAAAAAAAAATCTCATTGCCCGTATGCTCAATATACGGAGAATCGCAGAAACTCCTAATGCTGGCCATACGTGTAATGATTGCGAAGACCCCTAAAATGCCAGGGCAGTACAAAAACCCCACATGTGACCCCATTTTAGAAAGAAGACACCCCAAGGTATTCCGTGAGGGGTATGGGGAGATCATGTAAAATTTTATTTTTTGTCACAAGTTAGTGGAATATGAGACTGTAAAAAAAAAAAAAAATAAAAAAAATTTCCGCTAACTTGTGCCAAATTTTTTTTTTCTGTGAACTCGCCATACCCCTCACAGAATACCTTGGGGTGTCTTCATTCCAAAATGTGGTAACATGTGGGGTATTTATACTGCCCTGGCAATTTAGGGGTCCTAAAGCGTGAGAATCCAAATGCGTAAAAATGGCCTGTGAAATCCTAAAGGTACTCATTGGTTTTAGGGCCCCTTTGCGCATCGTGCCTGCAAAAAAGTGTCACTCATGTGGTATCGCCGAACTCAGGAGAAGTAGGGCAATGTGTTTTGGGGTGTATTTTTACATATACCCATGCTGGGTGTGAGAAATATCGCTGTAAACGACAACTTTTTAAAATTTTTTATTCAAAGTTGTCAATTTACAGAGATATTTCTCTCACCCAGCATGGGTATATGTAAAATACACCCCAAAAACATCGCCCTACTTCTCCTGAGTACGGCGATGCCACATGAGTGACACTTTTGCAGCCAAGATGCGCAAAGGGCTAAATTCAACGAGTACCTTTTAGGAAGGCATTTTTACGCATTTCTCTTCTCACGCTTTAGGGACCCTAAAATGCCAGGGCAGTATAAATACCCCACATGTGACCCCATTTTGGAAAGAAGACACCCCAAGGTATTCGCTGAGGGGCATAATGAGTCCATGAAAAATTAAACTTTTGTCAAAAGTTAGCGGAAAGGAGACTTTGTGAGAAAAACAATAAAAATCAATTTCCACTAACTTGTGCCAAAAAAAATCTTCTATGAACTCGCCATGCCCTCATGGAATACCTTAGGGTGTCTTCTTTCAAAATGGGTCACATGTGGGTATTTATACTGCCCTGGCATTTTAGGGGCCCTAAAGCTGAGAAGAAAATGCGTAAAATGCCCTCTAAAGGTACTCATTGGAATTAGGCCTTTGCGCATCTTGGCTGCAAAAAGTGTCACACATGTGGTATCGCCGTACTCAGGAGAAGTAGGGCAATGTGTTTTAGGGTGTATTTTACATATACCCATGCTGGGTGAGAGAAATATCTCTGTAAATTGACAACTTTGAATAAAATTTTTTAAAAAGTTGTCGTTTACAGCGATATTTCTCACCGCAGCATGGGTATATGTAAAATACACCCTAAACCACATTGCCCTACTTCTCCTGAGTACGGCGATACCACATGAGTGACACTTTTGCAGCCAAGATGCGCAAAGGGCCCTAAAACCAATGAGTACCTTTAGGATCTCACAGGCCATTTTATGCATTTGGATTCTCACACTTTAGGGGCCCCTAAAATGCCAGGTGAGTATAAATACCCCACATGTGACCCCATTTTGGAAAGAAGACACCCCAAGGTATTCCGTGAGGGCATGGTGAGTCCACAGAATTTTTATTTTTTGGCACAAGTCAGCGGAAATTTTTTTTTTTTTTTTTTTACAAAGTCTCATATTCCACTAACTTGTGACAAAAATAAAATTTTACATGAACTCACCATACCCCTCACAGAATACCTTGGGTGTCTTCTTTCCAAAATGGGTCACATGTGGGTATTTATACTGCCCTGGCATTTTAGGGGCCCCTAAAGCGTGAGAAGAAGTCTGGAATCCAAATGCGTAAAAATGCCCTGTGAAATTCTAAAGGTACTCATTGGTTTTAGGGCCTCTTGCACCCAGGCTGCAAAAAGTGTCACACATGTGGTATCGCCGTACTCAGGAGAAGTAGGGCAATGTGTTTTGGGGTGTATTTTTATATATACCCATTACTTTGTGTGAAAAATATCTCTGTAAACGACAACTTTTAAATTTTTTATACAAAGTTGACAATTTACAGAGATATTTCTCTCACTCCAACATGGGTGTATGTAAAAATACACCCCAAAACACATTGCCCTACTTCTCCTGAGTACGGCGATACCACATGAGTGACACTTTTGCAGCCTGAGCGCAAAGAGGCCCAAATTCCAATGAGTACCTTTAGGTTATACATGGCGGCTCACAATTAGCCCGCCCAAAATGCCAGAACAGTAAACACACCCCACAAATGACCCCATTTCGGAAAGTAGACACCCCAAGGTATTCACTGAGGGGCATAGTGAGTCCGTCTGAGATTTTTTTTTTTTTGCCAGAAGTTATCAGAAATTGAAACTTTTTTTTTTTTTTTTCTCAGAAAGTGTCATTTTCCGCTAACTTGTGAAAAAAATGAAATGATACATGAACTCACCAAGCCCCTCCGCGAATACTTTGGGGTGTCTTCTTTCTAAAATGGTGTGATTTGGGGGTATTTATACTATCCTGGCATTCTAGCACCTGAAGAAACATGACAGGTGCTCAGAAAGTCAGAGCTGCTTCAAAATGCCGAAATTCACTTTTTGCACCATAGTTTGTAAACGCTATAACTTTTACCCAAACCAATAAATATACACTTATTGGATTTTTTTATCAAAGACATGTAGAACAATAAATTTAGAGAAAAATTTATATAGAAATGTAGTTTTTTGAAAAATTTTACAACAGAAAGTGAAAAATGTCATTTTTTTGCAAAAATTTCGGTCATTTTTGATTAATAGCAAAAAAAGTAAAAATGTCAGCAGCAATGAAATACCACCAAATGAAAGCTCTATTAGTGAGAAGAAAAGGAGGTAAAATTCATTTGGGTGGTAAGTTGCATGACGGAGCAATAAACGGTGAAAGTAGTGTAGTGCGGAATTGTAAAAAGTGGCCTGGTCATTAAGGGTATTTAAGCTAGGGGGGCTGAAGTGGTTAAAAAACGTGAAGAAATCGCCGAACAACGAACCTGAATCTGAACTTTTACGGAAATGTTCGGGTTCGGGTGCGGGTGCGAAAAACCCTAATGTTCGGTACGAACCCAAACTTTACAGTTCGGGTTCGCTCAACCCTACATATAGCTATTCGGCCTAGCCAGGATATCTCAAGTCTTGCATATTGGGTCACATCAGCTCGAATGACTTCTAAAAGTGGTAGATAGTTATGGTTTTACGATTAGGATAACGAGTTCGTAAGGTGAATACCTAGGTACTTAAGTTTTTGTGTTTGCCAGGCCACAGAAAAGGTGGAACGTGGATGTTTCAGGGTGAGATCATTCATATTAAAGGCCATTATCTGTGACTTTGTGTCATTCATCTTATAAAATGATAGCAGCCCAAATTCTGAAATTACGGACAGGGCCATATAGAGTGATGATTCTGGGTTAGAGAACATCAACAGGACATCGCCAGCGCATAAAGATATATGATGTGATATGCTGATCTCTATACCCTGTATATCTGGGTGGTTGCGGATTGCCTGGGCCAATGGCTCCATAGCGATTATGAAGATGCCGTAAGCGGGGACAACGGACAGCCCTGACAGGTTACGTTGGTAATCAGAAATTCATTAGACAACACTCCATTTATAAACACCCTGGCTGTTGGAGAGGAATACAGTTCCTTGATTGCCCAAATAAAAGTCTCACCGAGACCCATATGACCCAGAACCGAGAAGGCAAACGACCAGCTTATGCAGTCAAACGCCTTCTCAGCATCCAGGGTGACCAGCACTGCCTCCACTCTATGGCTCTCCTGGTGTTATCAGTAATTTGCCTGCCATTTACGAAACCCATCTGCTCTTTCCCTATCATCAAGGGGAGTACACGTGTTATTCTCAGGGCAAGAGCCTTGGTATATAATTTCAGGTCGGTGTTGAGCAATGAGATCGACCTGGAAATTTGGAGGTCTGCTAGATGGTTTGTCTGATTTGGGCAATCGATAATTGTAGCGGCTAGCATTTCTTTAGGGAAGGATCCCTCTTTAAAGGCCTGATTCAAAACAGAAAGTAAAGGTTGCAGGAGGGGATCAGAGAAGGATTTGTAATAAATATTTGCCAGGCTGTCTGGGCCGGGGTACTTGCCTTTGGTCACAGATCTAATGATAGTTATCAGCTCTTCAGAGGTTAGGGGGACTGATAGTCTATCATGGTGTTCTTTAGAAAGTGTTGGTAGCTTTAAAGTAGAGAGATAATTGTTAATGTGTGAGATGGGAGCTTCTTGTACCAGACCTAAGGGTCCCAAGTTGTATATTTATAGTATTCCATAAACTGTTTAGAAATAGCCTTGGGGTCGTAAATTTTATGGACTGTGATAGGATGGAAATGATGGGATTCTAGTTCTGGCATTCCTATGTTTGATACGTCTGGCTAGTAGCTTCCCAGCTTTGCTGTCCTGTGAGTAGTAGTTGGATTTGACTAAGGTGAAGTGTTTCTCATGGCTGATAAGAAGGCACTCCCTGAGCTGCAATCTAAGATGTGCAATCTGAGTAGTGCGGGCATGGTCTCAGATGGCCTTGTTCAGCGCATCTAAGGTAGCCAGCTGTGCTAAAATAGATTGTAGTTTGAGTTCTCTCTCTTTTTTTTTTTTAGTCTGTGTCCCTCTAGAAATAAGATCCCCCTAATAAATTGCTTATGGGCGTTCCATAGGCTGTGAGGATTTGTCACCAATCCAGTATTATGCTCAAAGTATTCTAATAGTGCTGTGTGAAGTTTAAAGTGGGAGGACGGTGTGAAAGCAAGTACGGATTGCATCTCCACATACTGTTCCAAGCACTGTAGGTCTCGGACAGTGACAGTGAAATGGCGGCACGGTCTGACCATTTAATCAGTTCTATAGTAGACTCTGAAGCCAATTGGAGGAGGGAATGGCCAACTAGAAACATATCAATTTGGGAGTATGTGTGATGGACAGAAGAGAAAAATGTATAATCTCTCTCCCCACTATGGTGTAACCTCCAAATGTTGTATAACCCCTCGTGGTGGAGCAAAGAGGATATAGAATGTTCTCTGAGTCTGAAGGGTGAGGTGGGGGGGGGGCATAGAGTCTAGTATTATATCTGCTATGGTGTTAAAGTCATCACAGATGATTAGGTTGCCTTGTTTCACCTTCAAGACTTTTGCTAACACTTTATGTAAAAACCACCCTTGGTGCGTGTTTGGTGCATAAATATACACTATCGTGTAACTGATATTGTTGATTTGACATACTATGATTATGTATCTCCCGTAGCTATCTATAATTATTTTGTCAAGCTGAAAAGCCACTGTACTCCTGACCATTATCATGGCTCCCCTTTGTTTCTTGGAATAATGAGCTTGCATGATATGTGGGTAGGAGCTATGTTTAATGCAGTGTTTATCCTATTCTATGACATGTGTCTCCTGTATGCATGGCACATCAGCCTTCAATTTAATAGCCTCTGCCCAAATATAAGAACACTTTTGTAGATTGTTCAAGCCCTTAAAATTAATATACCAGTTTGATAACCATTGTAAATAATAATATGGCTACATATATCTGCAGAGCCCAAATAGCCCAGTGTCCCGTAAGGGTTAGCAAGTATAGAGCAGAGTATAGCAATCATGGTTACTGAACGTGTAACAAAAAGGCAACCAAACAACAGAAAACAGAACAAATAGCTAAGCAGCATAATAAATCCTTATCTGAGGATGAAAGAAGAATAAGTCGAGAATGAAGTTTTGGATTTCAGCGGTTCGGGACAGAAAAGTTTGGTCAGGTGTCAGGATCTAGGTGCATTTGCCCGGCACCCATTGCCAATATCCGTTCCATGCTTGGTTCCTCGGCGTGCCGTGACTGTGCCATTCTGGGTCCAGATGGCTCGGTAAGGTCCGAGGCGATTCCGCTTCAGGAGATATGAGGATGTCCATCAGGCAGGGCCAGCTTCTACTGAATAGATGTTATGCTGAGTACTATTCCGGGTAATCAGAATTTTTACTGGAACCCCCCATTTGTAAGCTATTTGGTGGTCTCTGAGGGCCGCAATGATTGGGGTTAGTAGCCTCCTTTGGCGAAGGGTCGCCGCTGACAGATCTGAATATAGAAGGATGGATTGATATGGGGAATGGAACTCTGTTTTCTTACAAGCTGTTTCCATCAGCTTCCTCTTTTATATGGTAAAAATGTATACATGCAGCAGCAGACAGTGAGCAGGAGGAGCTTTGCAGCGACAAGGGCCAGGTAATATCCAAATCATATCATAAAGCCCTGCTGACCAGTTCTCTTGAACCTGTGCTCCATGAGGTCAAAGACACTAAACAAGATCTACTCCACATTAATGCCACAGTCGAGGCACTTGAGACCTCGCAGGCCGCAAGGGTTGAAATTAACTCTGCTGTCTTCCGAAACCTAGACAGCTGCCCAGCTTATGTAAATTACCTCTACTCTTTAATGGAGGATCAAGATAATCAAGGGCGCCGTAATAACTTGAGGCTTAAAGGCGTACCTGAATCAGTCTTCCCAGAAGTGCTCGTGACAACTCTCGCCTCTTCACCACTCTATTGGGACAAGATGCTGGGCACTTGACCATGGACCAAGCACACAGGAAAGTCATATGTAGGATAGTGAGCTATCGCACTAAAGAACAGGTCCTGGCATCTGCAAGAAAGACCTCTTCTCTAGAACTTGAAGGGTCAACTATATCTATCTACCCTGTGCAAAAAATATAACTTGCACCCCTTGCTAGAAATTCTGAGAGGCAGAAAGATCATGGCTACTAGAGATGAGTGAATCGAAGTTGACAAAGTGGAATTCAATCCAAATTTCAGGAAAAATTCAATTCACACCAAATCCAAATTTCCTCACGTTTCGTGGTACTGGTAACTGATCGTATTTTTTCCTAAAATGGCTGCTGCACGTGTTAGGACATGGAGCAAGGAACTCTGGGAATGAGGGATCACCCACAATGCCATGCATGCAGCCAATCAGCCCTTTGATGTCACACAGAGACGTCAGCAGGCGCTAGGGGCAGTGGTAGAAAAGACTTTAAAACTTATATTTTGCTGTATAGAAGTTTGGGGAAAGCATAGGGAGGAATCATTCCACAGTATTGAAACAGAACAGGGTTCAGTAGGGGAGTTTACAGCCTGGGTAATTGGAACAATTCTATTACACCTTGCTGCACTGACTGGGGATCCAAATAGAAGTTCGGGGAAAGGATAGGGAGGAATCATTCCACAGTATTGAAACAGAACAGGGTTCAGTAGGGGAGTTTATAGCCTGAGTAATAGGAACAATCCTATTACACCTTGCTGCACTGACTGGGGATACAAATTCCCATCATACAGCTCTGTAATTCCAGCAAATCATTCTTGTTATTGGGGTGCAAGTGATGTTTGATAAAGCCATTAACAGTGTCTAATACAAGGAAATTTTTCTACATCTTATTTGCCCTTATGTGGTGCAGCTATATGTTTTAAAGCATTTTTTGGCTTGCATTAGTGGGAAAAAAGGGCTTAATTGTTTTCGCTCAGTTTTGAGAAATTCACTCATCTCTAATGGCTACACACATTTCGGCTATTAATCAACATGCTAAATAGGAAGATTGTTATCAGAGCCACTGATGATCTTCAACAGATCTATGGCTTACTAGGCATAAATGCATTGGATATCCTAGATTGGAACATGGCACAATATATTGCTTCATTGCCAACTTTGCCTCAGATTGTCTCTTGGACCCCAGTCACTTTATCTAGACATCAGTGTGAGAGGAATACCTCAAGAAAGATGACCCCGGGAAGATTACAACAACAAAGCATCAATAGATCAGAAGATACCTGACTTTTCTGCTCAACTTTCCATGTGTTACTTTATCCTTTTCAGATTCTCTAGGCTTTTATCAGAATAGAGAGGTCCAGCATTTAGCAATATAAATACCCTACAGCTGAGTCATCAGTACAAAACATAAGTTCCAGCAAAAAAATAACCCTTTAAAAATATACTTACCGTATATTTTATTAAATCTCATTAAAATCAGATACCCTAAACAGAAAGTGATAAGGGTGACAGTCAATAATCTCACTGCCTGAAAGTGGGGTAAAATCAAAACAATAGGGGGCGTGGCCTGGTCGGGCATGTGAGTGGACGTGCCTGAGGGGAGCTCCTGACCTGCCGCCGGCTATCCTGCAAAATCCTGCTTCTGCAGCAAACGTAGCTGCTCTATACTTCACTGGGGGACACCGGAGAGTGTGCGGGCCCTGTGCAGCACGACATGACACGTACCGGCAGAAAGGAGAGGGAGCTGAAGGAGTCGGGCCTGTCCACGCCGGTCAAGCAAGATGGCGCCGCATCGGAGGTGCGGGCCGCAGATCTGGCGACCCGCCTGGGTAAATATGCCCGCTCAGCCACAAGCCTGCCTCCATCTGAGACGCCTGCTGCATCGGGGGAGACAGATGTGGGGCAGAAAGCCTCAGAATGGCCGACCCTGGGACCGGATCAAGAGCAGTCATGAGCAGAGGAGATGGCTGGAGCTGAAGCCTCTGTTCCAACAGCTCCACCTAGTGGCCTTGCATCGATATGTCCTCAGCACACACAGATGGGACAGCCTGATGAGCTTACTGGTGAGCCTACTTTTAAAGATATATTTAAGGCAGTCCAGCAAAGCAATAAATCACTTGCTCTTCTCACCGCTAACATGGGAAGTCTGCAAGAAAGTGTTTCCTTCCTCCGCCAAGACCTTAAAAAAGTCACGGATAGGATGACTGAGGTTGAAGCTAGAGTGGGCACTGTGGAGGATCAACTGCCTCCTGTTAAAAGAGATCTGAGCAGGGTTATTCATAATATCACCTTGTTGATGTCAAAAGCGGATGACCTAGAGAATCGTTCGAGAAGGAATAATCTCCGATTGGTGGGGGTCCCCGAGAAAGCTGAAGGTCCTGATCCAGTATCCTTTTTTGAAGATTGGATCACAATTAAATTTGGCAAAGACTTGTCCAGGATGTTCGCTATTGAAAGGGCGCACAGAGTGCCGTTTCGCGCTCCACCGCCAGGGGCCCCACCACGTCCAGTTCTAATGAAGCTGCTGCACTTCAGGGACAGGGACATTATCCTTAAAAAAGCAAGAGATCATCCAAAGTTACTGATCAATGGGAGCAAAATTGCGATTTATCCAGACTTCTCGGCAGAGGTCCAACGGAAGCGAGTCAAGTTCATGGATGTGAAAAGACGCCTCGGAATCTACAAATCCCGTACTCTATGATGTATCCGGCCAAGCTCCGCGTAGTGGCGCATGGAGAAGTTTGCTTCTTTGACACCCCCCTTGAGGCGGCGCAGTGGATTGACATTAATGAGCCTTTGTTGAAGAACTCGACATCTGTGGGATGAGCATCCTGCTGGTTCTAGTGTTGGAGCACGTGAGATATGTCAGAGGTGTTTGGGGACATGTTGTTATACTCTGCAGATTAATGCTTTGTTTCAGGGTCGGGTCGTATTACTATCTACTGTTTCTCTGACTCACTGTGTATACTGTCTGAATTGTATGTGTAGGGTCCGCGGTTCCGTAAGTTACTATGGTGACGAGTTGCGGGTGTCACCGGAAAGTATTTAACTATGCCTTTGCTCTTTACTTATGTTCAGAAAGCTGCAGATTCATTTACATGTGGGCAGGTCAGCATGGGTATCCCGCTATGTGTGTATATCACTACATGGGTTCTCCTGAGGCAAATATTCCGCCATATGTATGGCTGACCGTAGGGAAACTTTTTCGCCCTGTTGGTGGGTTTTTTCAGGGTAGGGATTATGTCCTTGCCACTAGTTGTTTTGTTCTGGGGTTAGGTTCTGGGGTTGGGAAGGGGTGGGATAAGCGATGGAGTGGGGTCCGCATACTTCTATGGTGTATGAGAAACAAAGAGCAAGCGTGCATGAGGGCTGTGGTGTGCGTGGATGGTAAATGTATTATGTGGTACTATGGCGAATAGTCTTAAGATAATAGGATGGAATGTAAGGGGCTTGGGTGATTCAAATAAACGTACTGCGTCTCGTATGGACGATGAGGGACGATATGTTTGTCTCCATTGCACCTGTTATCATTGGTCCTTTGTATTAGTGGCGGTATACATTCCCCCTCCCTACAGTAGTGAGGTATTAAAAGAAATTATGAGATATGTTGAGGGTCTGCCTCAATGCCCTATCCTGATCATAGGCGATTTTAATACCTGCCCTTCAGTGACACTGGATAGGGGAGGGATGTCGGGAACTAATAGGGACTCTAACTTTGCTAGTGTGCTGCGGGAACTGGACCTACGTGACATTTGGCGGGTGAGGAACCCGAGTGTGCGTCAGTTTTCGTGTTTCTCTAGTTCTCACCATTCGCTGTCACGGATTGATCTAGCTATAGGGTCGTCTGATGTGTTGTCGTTGGTGGCGGACATTAAATACTTACCTAGAAGTCTCTCCGACCATTCCCCGATTTTTATTGAACTACATCCGGGCGCTAGGCGTCTCCCTGGGATTGGGACGTGGAAACTTAACCCGTTTTGGCTACAGTTAGTGGATGGGGAGAATGGTATGGTGGAGGAATTGAAAGAGTTCTACGTGCAAAATGCTGGGTCGGCAAGTGTGGGTGTGGTGTGGCATACATGCAAAGCGTACGCTAGAGGCCTATATATTCAGAGAATTAGCAGACATAAAACTAAATCTCGGGAAGCCCTGAAAAAGTTGCAAGCGGTGGTAGTGGAGGCGGAGGAAAGGTTTGTAATTACACACGACAGGGCAAGTGAGGACTCCCTTATAGCAGCTCAAGCAGGGTTGAAGCAGCATTTAATGAAAACGGCGGAAAATCGTCGATTTTTTGTAAAACAGAAATACTTTGAGGTGGGGGAAAGTTCTGGTAGGCTACTGGCAAGGGTTATTAGAGCCCAGGAGGGACCATCCAAAATCTTGTCTATTCAGAGGACCGATGGTTCTCTTGCCACGGCAGATGAGGAGATTTTGTCAGTTTTCCACACCTATTATGAATTCCTGTATAGGACTAAATTGAAGGTGGACTCTACCAATATAGCTGAGTATCTTGCAGAGATTGAGGTTCCAAGATTATCTGCGACGAGTGCAGCAGGGTTAGAAGGTCCTTTAACACTCAAGGAGTTGGAATTAGCCTTAAAATCATTTCCCAATGAGAAAGCTCCAGGGATAGATGGCCTACCGAAAGAATTTTTTAAAAGGTATAGCAGTTTCCTACTGCCCCACTTAATGTCAGTCTTTAATGAATCCCTTCGGACAGGAAACCTCCCCGCTTCTATGAAAGAGGCTATAGTAGTGGTACTGCCGAAGCCTGGTAAGGATCCCAAATCCCCTGACTCGTACAGACCAATTTCATTGCTAACCTCTGATATTAAGATTCTGGCGAAAGTGTTAGCGAATCGTCTGCAGTCTGTCATCTCCACTATTATTCATAGTGATCAGGCAGGTTTCATGCCGGACAAATCCACTTCGGTGAATCTTAGACGCCTTTTTCTTAACACTCAGAGAAAAGGTGAATCTGTTGGAGGGCGAGCCATCCTCTCACTGGACGCGGCTAAAGCCTTTGATAGTGTGGAATGGTGCTATTTATGGGAGGTGCTGCGAGTCATGGGGTTTGGGAAGACCTTTATATCTTGGATTCGGCTATTATACAACGGCCCCACGGCTAGGATACGGGCGAATGGGTTAACGTCGGATTCATTTAGTTTGGGCAGAGGGACACGTCAGGGGTGCCCATTGTCCCCCCTTCTGTTTGCTATTGCGATTGAGCCACTTGCCTGTGTATTGCGCTCATCTGACAAGATTGTGGGATTTCCCTGTGGGACTTGGGAAGAGAGGGTGTCGCTTTACGCTGATGACATGTTAATATATCTGGGTAATGTGGAACAGTCTTTAGGTCCTGTCATGGCACTTATACGGGAGTTTGGTGATAGGTCTGGTCTCCGTATCAATTGGGACAAGTCCACTCTCCTACCGCTGGATGAATCTGCTGTAACTCTTGTCCCACAAACGTGTCCGTTGCAAATTGCGCATCAGGTTAAATATCTTGGGATAATGGTTACAGCAAATCCTAACAGTTATATCAAGCTGAATGTTGAGCCGTTACTGGTTGCAATGTTGGATAAAATTAAGGCGTGGTGCAAGCTGCCGCTATCTGAAATTGGAAGGAGTAACCTTCTTAAAATGATTCTTATGCCCAAACTCATGTATATACTGCATAACTCCCCGGTATGGATTCCTCGCAGAATATTCATAAAGATTGATAGGTTATTTAGGGATTTGATTTGGCGACATAAAAATGCGAGGATTAGATTGGAGACACTGCAGAGGGGAAAAGAGGAGGGAGGGCTAGCAGTACCGAATGCATGGCTATATTACATTTCGGCCCAGTTGCAACAGTTGAGGGGATGGGGGAAAACTCCTGGAGATGTTGCCTCAGCCAGATTAGTAGCACATATTATTGGGCACAGTTCTCCGGTGGCTCTATTGGAAAATAGCGGAATTGTAGGTAAGCTGTCGGGGCACCCCACACTTTTTATGATACACAAGGTTTGGCAAAAAAGCCGGGCGTTGTTATCAGTAAAGGGGTTTACACAGTTTTCTCCTATTTGGAAAAATCCGCATCTTCCTGAACTATTCCAATTAGATGGCTTTTCACCCTGGGAGTGCAAAGGAGTGAGATATTTGTGTCAACTTCAGAGCTCTGCTGTTTTAAGTCCTTTGAACAACTTAGAAATGACTTTGGTCTCCGAACACGGCCTTTATCAATTTTTACAACTCGTCATGCCTTTCAGACACAGGCTAAATCTGTGTCGTTGAAATGCACTACGGTCCCGTTGTTTCAACAGCTTCTCACAAACAGCTCCTCGAGTGGTATGATATCCTCTGTTTACAGGAACTTGTATGTGAAATCACTGAAGCAAGAGGTCTTAGCAGTCAAATCTAAATGGGAAAGGGAGGTCGGGCCGATCTCAGAAGAGCAGTGGAAATCGCTTCTGGCGCTTACTCCACAATTGTCAGTTTGCGAGGGGCAGCGTATGTCCCAGATGTTTTTAATACACAGGGTGTATAGGACGCCAGAGTTTCTATGCCGGATAGGCGTTCGGGAGGATGCGGACTGTCCTAGATGTGGAAGGGGCCCTGCATCCGTGTTACACATGTTCTGGGATTGTGCGGAGCTTCGGAGCTTTTGGTCTGCAGTTTTGGTTCTAATAAAAGATGCATATAATATTGTGGTTCCGCCTAGTCCGAGAGCATGTGTGGTCGGGATATTAGACGTTAAAAATCGTCACCATCGTTTGGGAGTACAGCGTCTACTATTTCAAGCTAGAAAACTTATAGCTAGATTTTGGCTTAGACCGCAATCTCCGACTAGGGAAGAATTCCTCAATAGAATGTCAGAGATATTGCGCTTGGAGAAAAATGTGTATGTTAAAAGAAACTGTGTTGGGAAATATGATAAAATATGGGATAACTGGGAGAAATACAGGGTACAGTGTCCGGATTAGCCTCTCTTCGTAGTCGGACTACGGGGTAGATAGAGGCGCAGTTTTTGTTTATGCGGGCTCTCTATCTCCTCTACCCAATTTTTACACTGGATATATGTTGTATGAATGTGTGCAGTGCTACGAAGGACGGTTGTTTGGAGGTCTGGTACACGGACAGGAGGTGTACACCAATGGCTGTGTGTTTGACGTGGTAACGAGATGTCCAGTCTTGGAGGTCGGGTCCGCTCCATCGCTCGGGTGTGGGGGGGGGGGTGATATTTGGCTTTAGTTGGGTAGGGGGGGTGGGTTCTCTGTTTATAAATTAATAGATAGAAAATGTGGTTCTGTATCGGGTACACCTTGAACTAGAATATGTGATCTTTTATTTTTTATTTTGTATTTCTTGCACCATTGCGGATGTTATTTGAGATACTCATGTGAGTAAATGTCTATTCAACTGTGTAACGCTATGGTATTTTTGTCCTTGACTGTTGCATATATGCTGTACAGACTATATTTCTTTGCTTATTTGTGAAGTTTCGAAAAATCAAATAAAAACTATCTGATTCAAAAAAAAAATCAAAACAATAAATCTTTATTGCAAAACAAATTAAAATGGGCAAAACTATTGCTTTCTCTAGTATAGAGACAGGCAGAGTTGGATACACTATGAGTGGTGGAGAGCAAATATATACCCACTCTATGAGGCCCAACTAATGTCTCAGGACAGATATATTACTGTACGCTGTCCTGACATAAACATTGTATTTTGACTTTTAGTTGGCTAAGTGTATCCGTATAAGACAGGCAGTGATTGACAGGTGTATCATTGATATGTTATACACATATGATGGCCGTGCGCGCACCGGGTCCAACTCTATTAATAGAGAAGCGCCTGGCTCATCGGGCCCATCGAGCTCTGCTCTATTAATAGAGTCGGACCCGGCTCGCACGCACGGCCATCATAGAGCCGATGCGCTGCGCTGCATATGCAGCGTCTCTCACCGATCTCAGCTAGCTACTTAGTCATTCTCAGTCTTCTGCCCAGCTCCTGACGAAGTGTCTGGCCCAATGGACACAGAAACGCATTGAGTGGTATGAGGGGACTTTAGCCATCTTTTATGTAGCATTGGCACTAGTCCACTATGCCACCCCCGTTTTATAGGGGTCAATTAAATTTTTGGACCACGTTCCAATACCCTCAAGCGGCCAGACATATACCGCGTTATAGTGGGAACTCATAGAGACGGTGTATACCTTTGTGTATAGTGGACTATCTGGTGTTGTACCCTACCATAGCCCCTCTATGCTCTTTGCCCATATAAGCATGGACTCTGAACTGTAGGCTCTCCAGCTGTACCGTTATACAGTATGCAGCTAGTTGATGTGAATGAAGGGTACACACACCACCCTTTGGAGACCTAACAAGAGATACAGATATCCTAAAGAGTCTCTTCTTTGCAATTGGTCATCCAAACAATTGTGCGGCCAGTGTTTGGTCAGGTGGCTTACATATCAATGATACACCTGTCAATCACTGCCCATCTTATATGAATACACTTAGCCAACTAAAAGTCAAAATACAATGTTTATGTCAGGACAGCGTACAGTAATATATCTGTCCTGAGACATTAGTTGGGCCTCATAGAGTGGGTATATATCTGCTATCCATCACTCATAGTGTATCCAACTCTGCCTGTCTCTATACTAGAGAAAGCAATAGTGTGACAAGACCAATCTCGCCACTGTGCATTGGAGGAGCCTGGTTGCCCGCCTGCTGCCTTTTGACTATGGCCCCATGTTGAAACGCTTGATTTTCCCCTGCAAAGACACGAAAACCAGGTCATTCGGTACTTGCCCTATTTGAACAGTGATACCCCAGATAGCTATGCCATGGAGACCATTCGTATAACGAAAGACTATGTGAAAGACTTTGGCTCCATGGCAATTGAACTGTATGTATGTGAATGTACCTGTTTTATGCAATAGCTGCACAGTTCTATATTTTTATGTATTTTATTGTCTTTTGCTACCATGTGTTCAATGGAGTTTTGGCTCTGTCCTTGGAGATAATTGGATTACTTCCCAATTATCTCCAGGATAGAAGACTCTGTGGGACTGGTTTTGGGCAGAAAAGCTATGCTTCATTTGGTCACAAAGGACTTCGACCTAACTTTGAAATCCCTGAACCTATTCAAGCGAATTTTGGATATATTTGTCTCCAAGTTATACTGGTAAAAATAATATAAGTTTTATGTATGTGCGATTTAAACTTACAAAGTTATAAAAATGTATAAAAAGTTACTTTTCAGCTTGGAGATAATTGAGCAGATACAGTAATTGAATCATTTATCTCCTAAGCAGAGGGGAGGAATATGCTGGATGTGTTTCTATTATCACATTGTGTGTGATTGGCTACTGTATCTCCTGTATCTCCTGTGTTCCAGTCTTCCTACTGGTCCCCTAGGGGAGTGTCCACCAGGTGGGAGACCTGCATAAATACCGGGCAGGTAGCCCTCAATAAAGCGGATTCCAGTTTAACCATCAATACGGAGCCTTGTCTCGTACTTGGGGGGGAATTGCTACTTTGGAATGTTCTCTTGCCTGTTCCAGGAAAGGAGGATTTTGTCTGGTTCCAGTTCGGTGGATTCGAGTGTTTGTGGGTTGCTACTCTCTTTGCCAGGTGAATCGCCCAAATGGTATTAATCCTCACTATATTGGGTTATACAGTAAAAAATAGTTTTGCCCATTTTAATTTGTTTTCCAATAAAGATTTATTGTTTTGATTTTAGCCCGCTGTCAGGCAGTGAGATAATTGAGCGTGGTAAAACACATTTGACCTCCGTTAGCTGACAGTCAATAATGTCACAATTAGATGATGCCAGTTAGCATAATGCAAGTGATAGGGATAAGTATCAGGTGGGGAGTCGGGAAATCTTTCCCTTGAACAACCCTATCCTATACCTCAGCCCAGGGATGGCAACTAATGGTGGAGACTCCCTGTCCTCGTGCCCTGTGAAATAGAGGAGGATGAGGTAGTAGGGAAATTTGTTCCCTGTGTATATCCTCTTCGTTTTCCCTCTCTTTGCTATCCCTACTTTTGCTTTTTTTAATTTCTCTTATGGTGACCGACAAATGCTTTTCTCTGGTCCCTATGCCTTTCAGACATCTGCTTCCATGGTCAGCAGAGCTTAAGTTGCTCTGGCTAACATTAGTATGTCAGGCTGTGAGATTGTCACTCCTTACTCCTTTCCTGTCCAGACTAAACTAGAACTCCAACTAGAACTAACTGGAAACTATTGCCCCTACCTACAGGTAGGAAGCAGGACTGGCACACTTCTGCCCAGAGGGGGGAGAATGAAATGGTGAGTTCCATTCTTTCTAAGTATAGCTCTGCCACCTGCAGGTGAACCAGTGATATTACATGTAATAAACAGTTCCATAGTAATCATAGCATTGCTCAATGTAGAGGACCTGGACAGAAAAACAAAGATGGCATTTATGTTAGACCATTAGAGACAGAAGTCGGGTGTAAAAATGGTAACACCACTCCGGGGCGTTACATCTGTTCAACCTAGATAATATGTTCTTTTGAAGTATTTTGTTTTCACTGTTGTCACATTTCAACCATGTCTATGCAATATGCTCTCTATAGGTCACCTTAGTGCCTTCTGATTTTATCTCCCTATTCCCCCAATCAACAAGCTTTTTAAGCTGTGTTCCCCTAAAAGCCATCACAGCCATGCCTACTAATAGCATGGCTGTGATTGGCCGGTGAATCATGATGTGACCCAGCCTGTATATAAGCTGGATCACGTGTAGCACCGCCCATCAGCTCTCAGTAGTGAAGAGACACAAAGGTAGTTGAAGTGAGAGACAGTGTAAGTGCAATTTTTTGTGGGTACAATACACCATCTTTGCACCCCTGACACAGAAATATAATCATAAATCTGGCTGTTAATTCTGTGGGTGACCTACAGCGATTTTTTGGTGGGTGCAATACACCATCTTTGCACCCCTGACAGAGAAAGATAATAATAAATCTGACTGTTAATTCTGTGGGTGACCTACAGCGATTTTTTTTTTGTGTGGGTGCAATGCAACATTGTACTTTGTACCTCTGACACACAAATATAATAGTTAATCCGTCTGTTAGTTAGGTGCACGTCATATACCCATTTATTGTGTGAAGTCCACCTGCACTGCATACATGACAGGAAAATTGATATAGTTAATTTGTCTGTTAGTTACGTGCACGCCATATACCCATTTATTGCATGAAGTACACCTGCACTGCATACATGACAGGTAAATTGATAGAGTCAATCTGTCTATTAGTTAGGTGCATGTCATATGCCCATTTATTGCGTGAAGTACACCTGCACTGCATACACAACAGGGAAATTGATATAGTTAATCCATCTGTTAGTTAGGTGCACGTCATATACCCGTTTATTGCATGAAGTACACCTGCACTGCATAGAAGAAGGGAAATTGATATAGTTAATCTGTCTGTTAGTTCTGTGGGTGACCTCTAAGAATGAAGAACTTGGCCCTGGTCATGGTGCTGCTGAGGTTGATGGAGCTCCTGTTGCAGGGAGAGGACGTGTTCGATCTGTGCCAGCTACATGCTCAAATGAAACACCTTCCTCAGGTGCACGTAGGTGACAGAACGTTCAGCGTTATTTTGAAGGCCCGAATACCGGTGTACGAATGGTAAGGCCAGAACAAGTAGAGGTGGTAGTAGATTGGGTGGCTGACAGTGCCTCTAATTTCTTCACATTGTCTCCCACCCGGTCCCCTGCTGAAAGTGCAGAATTGGCACCTGCAGTCCATGGGCATCTGTCTTTAACCTCACCCCCTTGCAAATCAGCCAAGCAGTCTGAGCCCCAAGTCATGCAGCAGTGTCTTATGCTTTGTGATGACTCTGCTGGCCCGGTTTCGATGGGCCATCCACATAGCCCTGCCCCAGAAGTGGAAGAGATTGAGTGCACTGATGCCCAACCATTTATGTTTCAGGATGTGGACATGGGAGGAACACCGCAGCACATTTCTGATGAAGATGAAACAGAGGTGCCAACTGCTGCGGCTTTCTGCAGTGTGCAGACCAGTAAGGAGAGCAGGGGTGAAGAGTGGGTGGAAGATGATATGGAGGATGATGAGGTCCCAGACCCCACATGGATTCAAGGTCATGCGAGTGACTTGTGCAGTTCGGAGGAAGAGGTAGTGGTCACACAGTACCAGCCGCACAACAAAAGAGGGAGCAGGGTGGAAAAGCAGAGTGGCCGTCCCCTAGCCAGTAGGCCTGCTACTGCCCACCATACCCAGGGATCGAGCACACCAAAGCCAGCTCCAAGGAGTTCCTTGGCGTGGTAGTTCTTCAGACAATGTACACGAGCACAAGCGCACGCTGGTTGACGCGATGCAGATGGCATTTCCACCAGACACCTGGGCTCAGTGGAAGCACAAGGCGAAGGCAGAGGAGGAAGAAGTCGCCAACTCAGCTCAAAACATCTTAGCAGGAGGCAGCATTTCAGCAACATGGTGGAACAGTACATATGTACACGCCTACACATACTGACTATTCAGCTTCTGGGTCTCCAAATTGGGCACATGGCCTGAGCTTGCCCTTATGCCTTGGAGGTTCTGGCCAGCCCTGCGGCCAGTGTATTGTCTGAACTTGTGTTTAGTACAGCGGGGGGTGTTATCACAGACAAGCGCAGCCATCTGTCCAGAGCCAATGTTGACAAGCTCACATTCCTTAAAATGAACCAGGCATGGTTCCCACAGGACTTGTCCGTACCTTGTGCAGAATAGACAAGTATACTGGCCACACCCAGCTATTGTTATACTCCAGCGCACTTTCTCTTTGTTTTCTTTTTTATATTTCCCAATGTTTTGGGGTCTTCGGAAATTTATAAAAAAAAAAAAAAAACTACAAAAATAGTGTTGGCTACCTCCTCCTCCACCACCGCTTCCACCTAAAATCTTCATCAAATAAGTTCCCGGGCACCGACGGACTGCCTATCCCATATTATAGTAATATGCTAAATAAATGTGGAGCCCCAGTATTGGGTCTAGAACACAATGAAAGCCAGATATCCCGCAAAGGAAGGAAAACCAAGCAAAGGGGTGTCTCCATTACAGAGATCACCAAATCCACCATATTTAGTGGCCCCTATGTCAAGACGGGGAAAACCTAAGCCAGTTATCCATCCACAGACAGCTGTTTCGGGGATATCTGGCTTTTATTGTGTTGTAGACCCAATACTGGGGCTCCACATTTATTTTGCATATTACTGTTTCCCAGGGAGCTTTGCACTTTGGATTGCTGTGTTGAGACTCTTAAATGAGGCTCTGCGGTGTTTTCTGTAGCTGGTCTCTCTGAGATAAGCTAATGTTTTGTTTGAGTAGTCTTCAAGGCATTGCTCCCGGTTAGCCAGAATCCTACTCCACACTGATGAGGGGCAACACCCTGAAACAGCTGTCTGTGGATGGATAACTGGCTTAGGTTTTTCCTGTCACATCCTTAAAGCTTGTAAAAAAGCGGGATCTTGACATAGGGGCCACTTAGGCCTTTTTAACACTTGCGTTGTTAGGAGCCGGCGTGCACTTCCGTCGCCGGAAGTGCCCGCCGGATCCGTAACAACGCAAGTGAACTGAAAGCATTTGAAGACTGATCAGTCTTCAAAATGCTTTAAGTGATACTATGGCAGCCAGGACGCTATTAAAGTCCTGGTTGCCATAGTAGTGGGAAGCGAGGGAGCAGTATACTTACGGCCCGTGCGGCTCCCGGGGCGCTCCAGAATGATGTCAGAGCGCCCCATTCACATGGATCATGTGATCCATGCGCGTGGGGTGCCCTGACGTGACTCTGGAGCACCCCGGGAGCCGCACGGGTGGTAAGTATACTGCTCCCCACTACACTTTACCATGGCAACCAGGACTTTAGAGTTCTGGCTGCCATGGTAACCATTCAGAAAAAGCTAAACGTCGGATCCGGATTAATGCCTTTCAATGGGCATTAATTCCGGATCTGGCCTTGCGGCAAGTATTCAGGATTTTTGGCCGGAGAAAAAAGCGCAGCATGCTGCGGTATTTTCTCCGGCCAAAAAACTTTCCGGTCCTGAACTGAAGACATCCTGATGCATCCTGAACGGATTTCTCTCCATTCAGAATGCTCTGGGATAATCCTGATCAGGATTTTTCCGGCATAGAGCCCAGACGACGGAACTCTATGCCGGAAAAGAAATACGCAAGAGTGAAAGAGCCCTTAATATGATGGATTTGGTTATCTCTGTAATGGAGACACCCCTTTGCTTGGTTTTCCTTCCTTTGAGGGATATCTGGCTTTCATTGTGTTGTAGACCCAATACTGGGGCTCCACATTTATTTTGTATATTACTGTTTCCCAGGGAGCTTTGCACTTTGGATTGCTGTGTTGAGACTCTTAAATGAGGCTCTGCAGTGTTTTCTGTAGCTGGTCTCTCTGAGATAAGCTATTGTTTTGCTTGAGTAGTATCCCATATTATAGAACCTTTAGGTCCCTCCTTCTCCCTCACCTATTGAATGTATGCAACAGCTCACTGACAGGAAATCCACTTTCTTCCCCAAATGCTCAACACCCATATCTCCATCATCCACAAAGATAACAGAGATCCTTTAGGCCCATATCCCTACTGAATAATGATCTGAATCTTTTTGTCAAAATGTAAGCGAACAGATTGAAAACGCCCTTTACCAGAACTTATTTCCCCTGAACAAGTAGGGTTTACTCCAGGTAGAGAAGGTAAAGTAAGCACGATGCGATTACTACATGTCATCCATCATGCCAAATTGAACTCAGTCCCATTAGTCCTTCTCAGTACAGATGCTGAGAAGGCATTTAACAGGGTGAGCTGGACCAGAACTCCCCTGAGATTTGGAATACCTACATATGTCATCTCCGCTATTATGCCTATGTACAGCTCCCCAAGTGCACAAATATGGGACAATAATTCCCTCCTCTCACCTCATTTCAAGATTAGTAATGGTACATGCCAAGGTTGCCCACTATCTCCACTTCTCTTTGTCTTGACATTAGAAACTGTACTGCAAGCCATTTCACCAAGACCCCAGAATACAAGGAGCCCAAAATAGGATCTTGTACTCATCAATTGGCAGCATTTGCAGATGATGTACTAATGTTTATATCTAACCCAGTCGAAGCCCTCCCTGCAGTCATATCTATTTTTGATAATCTTGGGAAAACTTCAAAATCAACCCTACAAAATCCCAGATTCAAAAAATTACCCTCCCAAATCAAACTTGTGTGCACCTTCGACGCTCTACCCCATTTAAATGGGCCTCCGGTTCAATTAACTTCTTAGGAGTTAATATCACACCAGACTTCCACCTATAATATAAAGCTAACTTAAAAGACCTTCTGGCACAGATTAGCTCACTGATCGAGAGCTGGAATATACCCTATGTCTCATGGTTTGGCCGAAGAGCCTCACTTAAAAAGGTTGTGCTGCCGAAAGTACTATACTACTTGCAGACTCTTGCAAATAAAGTTCAGTTCTTTGTAAAGTTGTGCACCATACTATCCTCCTTTCTGTGGCCCAAGCAGAGGCCCCGATTAGCTCACAAAAATGGGGGATTGGGACTCCCGGATTTTAAGGTGTACTACAAGGCGATACAAGGCACTCAATGTCTTGACTGGCTTCGGGAGTTAAAAAGCAGACTAGATGTCCAAGCAGAAGAAGCAATGTGCAAACTCCCACTGAGAGCTCTCTTACTTGCCACTAAGCATACAGAACAGAACTGTTGACTGACACTGAATCAGCTGACAAAACATACTCTGACCCTCTTGCATAAAGGAAGTCTTAGACAAACACTAATGATTAATAACTTAGTTCACACTGACACAAGTAGAAGCTTTGCTAGACGCCCCTCCATATTTCAGAGACACCCTACTAAAAGGGACAAACTCTCTGCAAATGCCCTTACTGGACTTCTGGGACCTGGGCACATCCCAAACACTGGATCAGCTGAAGCAAAAACCTCATCTACGAGGTTTTATCCTCTTTCAATACGCAGCATCTCATATCATATATCAAACCTCATTCCAATACTCTTCTATCTGCACCTCTCTTTACCACCTTTGAGAAAATGGCCCTCCAGAAAGTAGACCCTAAAAAAAAGATATCTTCTATATAATCACAAATGCTACCTATTATAGTGATGAGCGGCAAGGGCAATATTCGAATTTGAGATATTTTGCAAATATTTGGTA
The DNA here is from genome assembly GCA_033119425.1 of Bufotes viridis. NCBI lineage: Eukaryota > Metazoa > Chordata > Amphibia > Anura > Bufonidae > Bufotes > Bufotes viridis. The sequence goes on along the minus strand of CM065590.1, from coordinate 369,953,433 downwards.
GAATATTCATCATATATTCGCAAGTTCGTGATTATTTTCTTGATAAAATCGGCAATCTAATATTCACGTAATGCGCACAAAATACAGGTGTGGGTCACTATAGATATATTTTTTAAGCTGCTAGAAGTTTTCTGAGACTGGAGAAAATGGTTGGCATGGCAGAACATTACAATAGTTTTATATGCAGATAGAGTGCTCCAATATATTCATGATTGCAAAATCGGCACTAATGATGCAAATATTTTGGCGCAATATGTGCAACTTCACATTTTAAGAGATCTGACTATATTTTAGTGATTGGCGCACTAAGTATTGTTGTGAAATTGTGACATCACAGCACTATGTATGAATGTATGTAGCATACACACATACAGCACTATGTAAGTAGCATGTATGTATAGACAGCAAAATCAGCTACACTATATCGCCATCTATCCTACACTATCTATATTATATATATATATATATATATATATATATATAAACTATCTATTATTATATATTTAAGCTAACTAACAATCTAATGTCATAACACAGGAAAGCAGAGAGCACAGCAATAACACCGCTATCTCTCTCAGATCTGCAAAATACTGCATACAGTGGCTGCTGGGGAGGTTCTTATATACTAAAGGGGCAGGCAACTCCCCTAATAGTTTCTAGGGATGTTGCTAAGCTCAGACAAAGATATTGCAGCCTTCTCATTGGCCCACAAGCAAGAAGGGAGGTTACTGATTTAAAAAAAAGTGAGAATATTTAAAATTACGAATATATCACTATATTCAAAATTTTCACGCATTCTCGAAGTGCCAATATTTGCAATTAATATTAGAGATGTCAAGAACATAAAATTTTTCGTTCGCGAGCGGCGAAGGCGAACTTCCGCAAATGTTCGCGAGCGGGCGAACCGGGTGAGCCGCCATAAACTACAATAGGCAGGTGATTTTAAAACCCACAGGGACTCTTTCTGGCCACAATAGTGATGGAAAAGGGGACTAACACCTGGACTGTGGCATGCCGGAGGGGGATCCATGGCAAAACTCCCATGGAAAATTACATAGTTGACGCAGAGCCGGGTTTTAATCCATAAAGGGCATAAATCACCTAACATTCCTAAATTGTTTGGAATAACGTGCTTTAAAACATCCAGTGTGTGTATACGATCAGGTATGATGTTGTATAGATCAGGTAGTGTAAGGGTTACGCCCGCTTCACAGTGACAGACCAAACTCTGACAGACCAAACTCCCCGTTTAACGCACTACAAACAACCGCAAACAGTCCATTTGCACAACCGCAAACTCCCCATTTGCACAAGGATGGATACCAAGCTAGCCATGTCCCGTTCCTTGTCCTCACTGACGTCATTAAAGGTCTCTTCCTCCACTCTGCCACGTACAACACCAAGGGTCCCCGAAAGGTGACAACAAGCCCCCTGGCTGTGGTTGGTCTTCCCCCTCCTCAAAGCCACCTTCCTCCTCTGACTCCTCTTCTTCAGACTCCTCTCTCTGCGTTGCCGCAGGTCCAGCAATCGACGACGACAAGGCTGCTTCTGGTGGTGATGGTGACTACCACTCTTCCTCTTCATGCTCATCTACGGCCTGATCCAGCACTCTTCGCAGTGCATGCTCCAGAAAAAACGCATATGGGATGAGGCCAATGATGTTGCCTTGGGTTTGACTGGCCAGGTTTGTCACCCTTCGCAAAAGGACGCATGAGCCTACAGCCATTGTGCATGAGCGTTCAGTAACGTGGCCAAAAAATACCCAGCTCCACAGAGGCTGTCCTCTTTTTTTAAATTAAATAAATCTGTTCTTACCAGTTTAATCTCTGTTTTGTCCCCTATCAGGGGCCGGTGTATCAAAAAGATTTTAGGAACCGGGAGATGGAAAAAGTTGGTTGGTCAGTCCTCTTTCTTCCAATTTGGGGCACTGCGCATGTGCCGCATAATGTACTGTGCCACCAATACAAATAGTGTCAACTACTATTCTTACCATTTTATTCTTTGTTAAGTCCCCTATCAGGGGATGTGTATTGAATTGAATCCTTGCATGGGGAGATAGAGAAAAAAGCTTGCTCTGTCCGCTTCCTTCTAATTTTGGGCACTTGCAATGGAATTTGCCACCAATGCAACTAGTGTTAACTAATTACTATTCCTATCAGTTTAATCTCTGTTTTGCCCCATATCAGGGCCAGGGGCAGTGTAGTGAATAGATTTTTGGAACCGGGAGATGGAAATAGACCCATGCTCGGTCCGCTTCATTTGAATCTGAGGTCACTGCGCGTGTGCCGTGCAAAGTATTGTGAAACCCTATGTAAGCGGGCACAGCACAGTCTGTGGGCCAGACACACACTGGCAGGCAATTGCAATTATATTAAAGGGTAAAAATTTAATTACTTTTTTATCTGCAAGGTACTGTGCCCCCCTATATAAGTGGTGGGCAGTGGGCACAGTACAGTCTGTTGGCCTGACACACACTGGCAGGCAACTGCAAATATATTAGAGGGTAAAAATGAAATTACTTTTTTATCTGCAAGGTACTGTGCCACCCTATATGAGTGGTGTGCACACAGTACAGTCTGTGGGATTGCGGACTCTCACACACGGGCAGACAACTGAAATATACATATAGAAAAAATAAATAAAAGCAGACTGATGTACCAGCCCTAAAAAGGGCTTTTTGGGGTGCTTTCAGGACGCTGTCCTTACTGCAGATGGCCCCTTTCACACGAGCGAGTTTTCCTCGCAGGTGCAATGCGTGACGTGAATGCATAGCATCCGCACTGAATCTTGACCCATTCATTTCAATGGGTCTGTGTACATGAGCGTTTTTCTTTTCACACATCACTTGTGTGTTGTGTTAAAATCGCAGCATGTTCTATATTCTGCGTTTTTCACGCAGCCTTAGCTCCATAGAAGTGAATGGGGCTGCGTTAAAAATGCACTGCATCCGCAAGCAAGTGCGGATGCGTTGCTTTTTTCACTGATGGTTGCTAGGAGATGTTGTTTGTAAACCTTCAGTTTTTTATGACGCCCGTGAAAAACGCATCAAATCGCATTGCACCCGTGCGGAAAAAACTGAACAACTGAACGCAATCGCAGGCAAAACTGAATGGCTTTGCCTGTGAAATTGCACAGTTTTCACTGAACGCATCCGCAACGCATCCGGACCTAAGGCCCCATTCACACATCTGCAATTTTTGTCCGCACCCATTCCACAATTCTTCGGAATAGATGCAGACCCATTCATTGTGAATGGGGCCGGACATGATGCAAGAGAGCACACTATGTGCTCTCCGCTTCCGCATTTGCGTAGCCGCAGCCCCGAACTTCCGGGTTTTGGCCCCGCAAAAGATAGAGCATGTCCTATTCTTGTCCGCAGCCTGCGGACAAGAATTGGCATCTCTATGGGGAGTGCCGGTATGGTGTGTTGCGGATCCGCAACACACTACGGAATTGTGAATGCGGCCTAATCCGGACACACTCGTGTAAAAGAGGTCGATGAATCTTTGAGGACTGGAGTGGACACAGAACACTGGCCTAGCTAGCGCTTTCCCTTTTAATTCAGCAGCACTCTGCTGTTCTTGCTTTTTGATAGGAGGTGGAAGTGTCTGGGAGGGAGGGTATGCTGATTGGCTGGAATGGGTCTGCTGACTGTGAGGCAAACGCGAACATGCGATGTTCGCAGGGAACTGTTCGCAGGCGAATAGTTCGGGACATCTCTATTTAATATTCGCGATTTGAATATTTGAACCCAACAATACTTACTACCTTAACAATCTCTTGTAGCTTGCTGGTTTCTCATAAAATGCGAAAAGGATCTCCAGGGAAAGTTTACAGACACAAGAACTAAGTTACTTATGTCCGCCACCCCAACACTATTTAGGTCTGTTAGACTTCAGGAAAACTTTTATAAGATCCTCACGAGATGGCATTATACGCCAGTTAGGCTGACAATAATTTTCCCTGAAGCAGACCCCAACTGCTGGAGGTGTGGGAAGGAAAGAAGTACATATATACACATATGGTGGGGGTTTTCTAAAATCACAGGTTTTTGGTCAGAGGTCTGTGCAGTAATGTCTCAAATTGTTGGAGTACAAGTACCAGTTTCACCTAAGATTTGCTTATTGAGTCTCCTTGGGGATTGCAAAACTTCTGGTTCTGCTAAAAAAAATAATACATCCGCTAATGGTAGCAGCCAGAGTCTTTATGGTAAGCATTGGAAGCAGCAGGATCCACCTTCGATCTCAGAGGAGACCAGATTTACAGATTTGAGCAACTCGCTTGCTGGAAGTCTTATACCCCGCATAAATTCTCTGCTGTTTGGGACCCCTGGGCAAAATTTAGGGGATATGCTATGCCATTAATAAATAGGAACAACAAGCAATAACATAAGTGTTAACCACCCCTCCACCTTATAGGAGCTTGAAACTTGCCTGCTCCCAATACCACCCCCCAAATCCCCATCCCCCTTTAACCCATTCCTCTCCCTACCTCTTCCCTGTTTTCTCTTTACTTTTACCTTTTTTTTAAATTTCCCTTTCTTTTCACTTGTTTTTTTTGTTTTGTTACAATTTAAATTGCTGGATAATTAGAATTTCCACTGATCAGGTTTTGGGTCATATGATAGAAGTCAAAGAGGTAAGCCAGCACTCCCTTTGTTATCTCTCGTGCAAGGGCCCAGTCCAGTCCGTAGCTAATCCAGAAAAACAACGAGAAATGTCCAGCACTGAGATGAATAAAAGTCTTCAATCTTTATTTCATAAATTTAAAAGAATACAATTCTTCACATGGACAATGGTAACACTAGTGTTTTTTGGGTCATATGACCCTTAACTCAGATGACATTAGCCTTAATCAGGTCTTTGTAATGCATGTCATAGATTTGACGTATATGTACCAGCTTTATTTACCTGATCAATTGACTGCAATGGCACATGTGACTATATTTTTTTTTAACAATAAAATATTATTTACAAAAAAATAGAACGGAAGGAATTTAATTTGGCTTTTGGGGGGCTGATTTTGCTGGAATGGTTTTCTAACACCATGCCATATTTAAACAGTTTGGAAACTGCACCCCTCAAGGAATTTATTGAGGGTGTAGTGAGTGCTTTGACCCCACAGGTGTATCATAGAATTTAAAAACACTAGACTGTGAAAATGAAAAATTAAATTTTTTCAAATAAAATGTTTCTTTACCCTCAGATTTTTCATTTTTATAAAGGGTTACATATAAAAAAGACCCAAAAATGTGTTACCCATTTCCTCTTGAATACGGTAACACCCCATATGTGGTCGTAAACCTCTGTTTGGGCACACTGCAAGCACGGGCGTAGGAAGCGTGGGGTACGGGGGGTCGGATCCCCCCCAGGAAATAATGCGGGGGGGACAGTTATGCTAAAATCCCCCCAGCGGCAGCGGAACAATGTGTGCGGCGGTGGCAGGGCACAGGGAGATGAATGCTTCCATTGTGGAAACGTTAATCTCCATAGTCATCTGTATCGCCGTCCTCAGGACAGCAATACAGATGGCTGTGCTGCGGAGCAGGAGAGGGAGAGGCGTCTCCCTTCCCTGCTCCTCTGATAGGCTGCCAGCACTAGTCCTGCAGCTTATCAGATGTTGGTACAGGCGATGACATCATCGCGCAGTCTGTGAGCCGTACAGCGCGGGACACAGGCCGAAGAGGCCTGCATCAAATCGCTGTAATGGATGGAGGTAAGTATAAGTGTCTTGTTTTGTGTGTGTGTGTGTGTTTTTTTTTTTAAACCGGACCCACTGGCCCATAAGGGGGGGGGGGGAGATTTTGGCATTTGGGGGTGGAGGGGGAAGAGATATGTGGGTGGGGCTGTGGGTTTGGCTTGAGGGTGGGCGGGGACACAGGGGCCCCATAAGTGCTGTCCCCCCAGATTTTTGGGGCTTCCTACACCCATGACTACAAGATTCAGAAAAGAAAGGGTACCATGTGCATTTGAGGCCTAGTTCAGAAATGTATACAGCATTGGCCAACAATTGCAGAGGCTGTGAGGTGACATAAAAAATAAACATGGTGAAAGTGGTTAGGTAATAGTGGCGTGTGAGTACAATAGTAGCAGCAAATTAGGTGGTCTCCATAATGAAATATAGTATCCTCTTAATATTGACCTAGGCCTCTTAGCCTTCCTGTGCACTGATGAGAAGCAATCACCCCGAAACATCTGTCTGCAGATGAAGTGCTGGCTTATTTATTATCCAAATCATGTGTCGAGGTTGAACATTAACTTTTAAGATAGGTATCTTATAACTGGTAGCATTAGGCGCAGAGCTTATTTATTTTACTCACTTATATAGAACTAACATATTAGCATCAGGCTCTCCCCAATGGGGCTCCTACTCTAAGTTTGCTATAAATAGTTCTTTGGAGTGTGGGAGGAAACCCACACATACAGTACACGGGGAGTACACTGGAGATGTTGTCTTTGTTCAGATTTAAACCTAGAACACCAGTGCTGCAAAGCACCAGTGCTAACCGAGTGGAGATGAGCGAATTTTAGAAAAGTTTGATTAGTTTGATTCACCGAATTTTGCAAAAAAATTTGATTTGTGACGAATTACTTCTTTACGAAGCACATTTTTTTGTCAGGTGCAATGACAAGGAGCTGCGAGGCATCTGAGTGTAAAAACAGTGTAAAATGAATAAAAAAATGTAATCAAACTTACCGCCTCCGTTTGCTTTCAACGGGAGATTACGTAATCACGCCGGCCGACGTGGTGAATTCATACGTCAATCACGCAGGGGATTTTGACCGAGATCTTCAATGAAGATGGCGGCTGGCGGCCAGTCGCGAGCAAATGGAGGACGTAAGTATTCATTTTTTAGTTTTTTACACTATTTCAGGTTAAATCAATTTGATAATATGAGGCACGAGGAAATTCGGCTTCGAGGCAAATACAATTTATCCTGAAATTCAGATCGAATTCCACTTCATGGGATTCGATTCACTCATCTCTAGCCACTGGGCTGCCCAGAGATTACTAAGAGTTCATCAGCATACCCTCTTTCCAGAATTACAGGGTAGAATTGCCTGGGCTATATGACTCCTCACGCCAATTAGGTGCACTCTATAAGTAGATATAATATCCCTCCCCAGCCTCCGTTAGTTACTATAGGGCAGATTTATGATTTAGTTTTGAAACTTTTGTGGAGTAAAAAAGTCACAAACTGTTTGCAAATGTTTAAACGCCACTTTAAACAGCTAGCTGTGTGGGGTCATGATGCCATGATGTATCTAGCTGCATCAGGGGTAGATTCCTGTCTATCCCCTGTAGTTAGAGGTAGTCTGGATATGATTAGGGACAGTATTCATATTCCCTATATTCCTGGTCCTCTCCTGATTTTGCTCCTTTTTTAAATACACATGATATTGTTTATTTTACTCTGCTGTATGTTTTCGTTCTTTGTGTTGGGCCTGTATGTTTCATAGATTTTATTGTTTGTCAGTTCCTTGAACCATTTTAATTGATACAAATTAGAAGTTCGTTTCAAACAGCAGAGACCTGCGGCTAAGTACCGCGACTGGTAATAATGCCGATCACGGTATTTAAAGGCTTTAGATGTCGTGATCAGATGTCGTGTAGTGAGATCATGGCATCCTAATGCGCAAAAAACGGAAGCTCGCTCTTCCGAGAGCGTTACTGGCATCCCCTGCTGCCAATGGAGATGCCTGTAACTGATTTGAATGTAGGCCAACATAAGAAATAAGCAATTCTCAATAATAAGTGCAGTTTAAAAATACTTGTTTAAAATAAAACATTTTAAATAGATTTTGTAGGCTCGTATATGAGATTCATAGTCATCACAAAAACTAAAAAAAAAATGTTAATATATAATTTTTTAAAAAAAGTTTAAATCACCCCTCTTTCCATATAATAAAAATATAGGTACCTAAATAACAAAAAATATAAACGTAAAAGGAATCGCCACAATCAAAAACTCCCGTACTATTAAGATATAAAAATATTTTTCCAATGCAGCGAAAGGTGTAACAGAAAAAGGGTTAAAATGGCCAATTTGCCATTTTTGATTGCTTCTCTCACCGAAAAAATGTAATAAAATACAATCAAAAAGTCACACACACTCCAAAATAGTATCAATAAAAACTACAGATTGTGAAAATTCAGACGTCCGTATGTGTTTTGCAAATTCATGGATCCGCGGATCCGCAAAGCACAGACACCGGCAATGTGCTTTCCGCATTTTGCGGATCTGCACATTGCCAGAACTATATAGAAAATGCCTTGTGGACAAGAATAGGACATGTTCTATATTTTTGCGGAACGGAAGTGCAGACTCGGAAGTGCGGATCTGCAATTCCGGATCCGAGCGGGACAAAGTCTGTCCCCATAGAAATGAATGGGTCCGCAATTCCATTCTGCAAAATGCAGAACAGAATTGCAGATGTGTGAATGGGGCCTAAAAAGTTATAGCTAGGGTTGAGCGAACCCGTACTGCAAAGTTCGGGTTCATACCGAACTTTGCGAGTTCGGGTACCCGGACCTGAACCCGGACTTTTTCACTGAAGTTCGGGTTTGGGTTCGGTGTTCGGGTGATTTTATATATATTTTAATAATAGCTTTCTTAAGATAGAAGGGAAGTTCTGGTCCCCATTGACTTTAATGGGGTCCAGGGTCGGAGTTCAGGTCAAGTTCGGGCCCGAACCCGAACTTTGACCTGAAGTTCGGCCAAACTCAGCGAACCCAAACTTCACCGGGTTCGCTCATCTCTAATTATGGGGGTCAGAATATGGAAATGTTGAAAATAAAATATTTTTCAAAGTTTGCACTTATTTTTACACTATTTAGACAAAAAAATATATATACATATGGGGTATCGTTGTAATTATACTGACCAAGAGAATGAAGGGCATGGTTAAGTTTTGCCGCAAACAGAACACCGTGCGAATAAAACCCGTAAAATGGTGGAGGAATTGCGTTTATATTCCAATTCCACACTATTCAGATTTTTTTTACCGCTTCCCACTATATTGCATGCCATAATTAATTGTGGCATTATAGAGTAAAAAATTATAGAGTAAAAAATTTTGTCCCGCAAAAAATAAGCCCTCATACAGCTATGTGAACAGAAATATAAAAAAGTTATAGCTCAAGGAATATGGGGAAGAAAAATGAAAATGCAAAAATGAAAAAAACCTCTGGTATCCTAAGGGTTAAATTCCATGCTCAAAGCAATATGGCCTGAGTTGGCATGTGCATTTTTTTATCGATTTATCTATGTACTTTCAGTAATATCCATATCTTAATATAGAGTATTTCTGAGTTATGCACTTACTATAGTCACTTGAGCCATAATTTCAAAATCTGCAATAATTGCATTTTTCTTATTGACTGTTGGGGGTTATGAATTATAATTTGATCATGTTTCTTTTTCATTCTCATTTGATATATCACAATACACATTTAAAATGTTTTTAAAAGCTTCTTGTACCATCCATCTACTTTAAAATGAGCCAAGTTATTTATTACATTAATTGTACATAACAATGATTTATAAACGAGAAACCTCAAGATAATCAATACATGATAAAGATCTGTACATATATGGAAAAATGTGTAAAATCTGTTTCTAATTGGTGCTGCAAATGCCAGGTATCCGAAAGGTTAGTATGGTCATTAAGTTAATAACCTTTTCACGGAGGTGACATTCATATGTGAGTGGTACTTAAATACAGATAAAGGAGGATAATTATATTTAAGTTTAGCTCTCCCCTCCCTAAATATTTTTACCTCATTGCATAAGTAAAAATCTAGGATATGTCTCCTTTTGTGTTTTAAATACATTGTAAATTGGACTCATGCCAACAGTCTGTTTTAAAGAGGACCTTTCATCAGGGTAAAAAACGTGTACTAAGTATGCTGACATGTAGAGCGGCACCCAGGGATCTCCCTGCTCTTACTATTATCTCTGGGCGCCGCTCCGTTCCCCCGGTATAGGCTCCGGTATTTTCTGGGACTTGGTTATACTAGGAGGAGCCTAGTATCACTTGGTTATAGTAGGCGTATCCCAGGCTGTAGCGCTGGCCAATCACAGCGCACAGCTCATATCCTGGGAGTTTTTTTTCTCCCAGGCTGTGAGCTGAGCACTTTGATTGGCCAGCGCTACAGCCTGGGATACGCCTACTATAACTAAGTGATACTAGGCTTCTCCTAGTATAACCAAGTCCCAGAAGATACCGGAGCCTATACCGGGCAAACGGAGCGGCGCCCAGGGATAATAGTAAGTGCAGGGAGATCCCTGGGCGCCGCTCTACATGTCAGCATACTTAGTACACATTTTTTACCCTGATGAAAGGTCCTCCTTAAGTCAATATTACACCTGCCGATTTATCGGCAGTTGATCGCTAGCCTTTGTAGTAACGCTCGTTAGTGATCATTTGGCAGTCTAATACTGCCAAAGATTGCCCGGTGAATGGGCAAAATCATTGTTTGCAGACGGGAGATGGTGGTGTCTGATCATGATCTGCTTCCAGCAAACAACGATTCAGTATAGGGAAGAGCAATGGTGTAATATTCGCTCCTCCCTATTCTGAGGAGGAGATCGCTCCAGTGGTCTCCTCCGCTAGCAAGCAGACGATTGCTGGAAAGGAATGCTTTCTTCCTGACAATCGCCTGATCAATTGGGCTGTGTAATTCAGTCCTAAGGGTTGACAAAATGCATGTTTTTTTTTATTTTACAATAATTAAAAGTGATTTACTGAATGCCTAAACTATTATGATTCATTAGAAAATGTTCATAGGATAACTTCAAAAATTAGCATTATACAAAAAAATGTATTCATGCTTATAGGAAGGAAGCTCAGAAGCTAGTGGGCAAGGGGAGCTGTAACACTTGATCTAGCATAATCTGGACATGGTTTCTGTACAAAACATTTGTGAAAATTTGACTTTTTAAATATTTAAGAGTCCTGTGCAGCCCTATCATTGTTACATGCTGACTTCAAATACCATATATCAGCGGACAAATTTACTTTAAAATTGTCCCATGTCACGCTCATCTAGTAAATTCATTAATGACAGTTGCAAGAAAACTCTTGGAATTACCTGGATTACTGCATTGATTACTAATAAAATGTTGTTAGCTTGTGATCTAATTCAAAACACAAGCAAATGAATAATGCACATACAGCTGTACATGTTGCTAATGTCGGTGTCCGCAGCGTCTACGGAAAAAGTACACTGGATGTCACAGATATTTTTAGTATGCGCAAACGTTATACAGGAGATGTAGTGCAGATAATGTTGCTGTCCACAGTGTCTACGGAAAATGTACACTGGATGTCATAGATATTTTTTGCACACGCACACGTTAAACAGGAGCTGTAGCACAGATAATGTCGCTGTCTGCAGCATCTACGGAAAAAGTACACTGGATGTCACAGTTATTTTTAGTATGCGTACACATTAAACTGGAGATGTAGCGTAGATAATGTAGCTGTCCGCATCGTCTACAGAAAAAGTACACTGGATGTCACAGTTATTTTTAGGATGCGCACACATTAAACAGGAGATGTAGAGCAGGTGATGTCACTGTCCGCAACCGACACAGTCTATGGAAAAAGTACACTGGATGTCACAGATATTTTTAGGATGTGCAAACGTTATACAGGAGATGTAGAACAGGTGATGTCACTGTCTACAGCGGACAAACAATTGCACGCTATTTAGTGCAGGATGCACTAAAAATATATATTGCTGCCAGATACTTAAAAGGACTTTTGGGTCTCTAACAATTGCACGCAATTTAGCACAGGTTGGCTAATAATATATATTGCTGCCAGATACAACAATAGTCCTTAAAATGACTTTTGGGTTTCTAACACCAACCCTGCCAAACAAAAAAATAAAATTCAATTCCCTATACTATCTGTCCCTTCCACAGCACAGCTTTCACTGACTTAGACTAAGCCAAACCATGTGTCATCGGGTGCTTTGTAGCACCCGATGACGCATTCCGGCCAGCCAATCACTGCAATGCCCAGTACCAACACGGCTACGGCATTACAGTGAGTGGTAGTACTTACCTGCACATTTATTGGCTGTGTAGCAGCCAACAAACGTGCGGGGAGGAGACTCGAGCATTGCGTGCGGGGGGGGAGACGTGCGGGGAGGAGACTCTAGCCAAACTGGTGCTCGATCAACACTAATCGTCAGGCGTGCTACAAGAGTGTCTGAAAAAACAGCAAAATATATAAAGAAAAAGAACACACATGTGGTGTAATGAGTAGGCATTTGAAACACCACATAATATAAAAAATCTTGAGAATGAAAGTTTAATGGTTTCTAAATAGATTTTATCTCCGAGATCTGGTGCCCACACTATGGGGCACATTTATTAAGACTAGCGTTTTAGACTTAATAAAGTCTTAATAAAGGCCAATAGCTGGCAGAGAATGGCCGAAGTTATGAAGAGGCACAGACCTCTTCATATCTTTGGCACATCCAGCACTAGTTCTAAATGTAAGACAAATTCCTATCTGTCTTACATTTAGACCATTTTCTACGTCTGAAACAGGTGTAGAAAATGATGAATGAGATGGGAGTGCTGGCCGTCCCCTTCCCCACCCACACCGCATCCACTATTTTAGACGTGTGTGAGTGAGGCGAAGTCGCAGATAACTGTGCAACTGTTAATAATATAGGCGTATTTCAGCATGAGAAATGACCCCCTTTGTCTATTGAAGACTCTATAGATTTTATAGTATGTCATAAATCCCTAAATTCATAAATTCAGTCCAATGTCAAAAATTTGTATTTCCAAATTCTTCTGGCTCTTTGAGATTTGGAATTGCCTTTTAATATGGCTACTTTCATGAGTTTTTCATTTTTTCTTGGGCTACCAAAATGCTTAGCCAAAGGAAAATCTAACTTTTTTTCTTTAATTGTGTGGCGATGGGACCTCATCCTTGCTTTAAGTGTCTGTCCTTTTTCTCCCACATAGAGACCCCCAATAGGACACTTAGTGCAGAGAATCTGGTATAACATTGATGTAGAACATGTGAATGTCCCAGGGAATGTCCTGCAGTTTGTTGGGAATCCAGATCTTGTCTGTTGACATTACATAACAGGTTTTTCATCTCCTTACATTACAGGGATACATTCTTTTTTGTGTAGTACAGGGCAATGAACTTCTGATCAGAACAGTTTTCAGATTTGGACGCTGTTGGTAACATAGCAAGGCATTGTCCTAAATTTGCAGGGACTGTCCCTGATTCTCAGAGATGTTCCTGGCAAATTCATGGTTTTCCTGGGCTGAACATGGACTGTGCGACTAATAAAGCTGAGTTCACACTTCAGTAATGTCCGTCAGTTAGGCCCCTTTCAGACAAGCGAGTTCAACGCATCGGGACTAGCAGTGTGAGTATGAGGCTGCTCCGGTCCTGATCTTCCATTACTGATGGGGTCGCATAGCATTATATTGATTTATGAAGCTATGTTAACTTTACAGTTCTGTAATGTATTGAATAACACTGACATAATGCTGTCAGTGCTATTCAATACATTCCAGAAATCTAAGGGTTACATACAGTGGGGAAAATAAATATTTGATACACTGGCGATTATGCAAGTATTTTCACCAACAAAGAATAGAGAGGTCTGTAATTTTCGTAGGGACTGTACACTTCCACTGAAAAAAACAAAACAAAACAAAAAAACAGAAAATCACATTGTATGACTTTTAAATAATTAATTTGCATTTTATTGCATGAAATAAGTATTTGATACAATAGAAAAACAGAACTTTATATTTGGTACAGAAACTTTTATTTGTAATTACATAGCTTAGACGATCCTGTAGTTCTTGACCAAGTTTGCACACACTGCAGCAGGGATTTTGGCCCATTCCTCCATGCAGATCTTCTCCAGATATCTCAGGTTTCGGGCTGTTGCTGGGCTACACTGAGTTTCAGCTCCCTCCAAAGATTTTCAATTGGGTTCATGTGCTCACACTGTATTAAAACTCTCAAACACTGCCCCCCCACGAGTTTCACCAGACACATTGGCGTCTTCAGGGGATTCGACAGGGATGGCTCTATTAACCTTCTGCTGATTACATCCTTGGTATCCCTAGTGAATCACTAGTCTCAATATTGCCATATAGGCTTTGGACCTTGAGCAAAACGGGCTCCAATTTGTCCTACCTCAATGTATCCCCTCATCTTTTTACGTGGCTATGATGCTGCACGCTTCTCCTATCAGTCCGCAAACACAGATCCGCAAAACACAGATCCGCAAAAAAAATAAACTGATGACATAAGTGACATACATATTGCATCTGTTTAGTTTTTTTTGCGGATCCACTAACAATGCCTGTCCTTGTCCACAAAAAGGACAAGAATAGGACATGTTCTATCTTTTTGTGTAACGGATATATGGAAATGGAATACACACAGAGTCATTGCCGATTTTTTTGAAAACCCTTTGAAGTGAATGGCTCAGCATATGGACCTGTAAAAAAATGGAATGGAAACAGAAAAAAAATGTTTGTGTGCATAAGTCCTTATTGAGAGCTAAAACCAGTAGTGAAGCCTACTCAGATATAAGGTATAATGGAAAGATCTGCACCTGTTACGTGTTTTTGATCCACACCCAGTTTTGGCTCACAATAACTGAAGTGTTTTTTTTTTTTTTTTTTTTTTTTTTTGCCTTACTCTGGATCAACTTGCAGGATAACAGGCTGAACTAGATGGACGGATGTCTTTTTCAGCTTTATAAACCATGTTACTATGGACTATGTTACTATGTCATGACTGAGGAAGCCTTTACCTCCTGTGTTCTAATACCAATTCCTATGCTAGCCTTTGGCACATGTACAGGCTTCTTTTTGACTTTATTTATTTACAAATGGTCCAATAAGACAAATAAACACCCTATTATGTTCCAATTTCTAAAACATAACATTTAATGTATCCATATTTAAAATGTTCACAGATAAGTGAAAAATAATTAAAACTATCAGCTGTGTCACATGGTTTTAGTATATTCCTTTATCTCTTGTGCATATTGTCTTCAAAATGTTTAATACCACCAGCTATTTAAGTGGGAGCTGGTACCTGCACGCTGGCTACCAGCTCACTATAAGCTGTCCCTGCATTATAATGTTTATCTCATTCTTTCTATTTTCACTCAAATCCATGTGCACACACTGTGTTAAAACTCTCAAACACTGCCCCCTGACATGATTTACAAGACACACTGGCGTCTTCAGGGGATATTGTTTTCAAAATGTATAATATCACCAGCTATTTAAGTGGGAGCTGGTATCTGCGCGCTGACTACCAGCTCACTATTAGCTGTTCCTGCCCTATAATGTTTAATTAATTTCATTATATCCAATTAAATCCATGTGCTCACACTGTATTAAAACTCTCAAACACTGCCCCCCCACGAGTTTCACCAGACACATTGGCGTCTTCAGGGGATTCGACAGGGATGGCTCTATTAACCTTCTGCTGATTACATCCTTGGTATCCCTAGTGAATCGCTAGTCTCAATATTGCCATATAGGCTTTGGACCTTGAGCAAAACGGGCTCCAATTTGTCCTACCTCAATGTATCCCCTCATCTTTTTACGTGGCTATGATGCTGCACGCTTCTCCTATCACTTCTCTGCGCCACTCTGCATGCACGTGGATTTAGTCTTCATAGCACTAGCAAACCTTATCTGCGCTGCAGAAGTGGTAGCTGCAAATACAGTGAAGGAGTTTAAGCATGCATGGGATAGGCATAAGGCCATCCTTCATATAAGATAGGGCCTGGGGCTATCCATAGTATTCAGCATATTGGGCAGACTAGATGGGCCAAATGGTTCTTATCTGCCGACACATTCTATGTTTCTATGTTTCTATGTAGAGGGATTTAGTCTCACATCCACATGATTTGGCTACACTGCCCTGACATGCGCAGGTAAAGCCAGGTAAAAAGAGGAGGGGATACATTGAGGTAGGACAAATTGAAGCCCATTTTGCTGAAGGTCCAAAGACTATATGGCAATATTGAGACTAGTGATTTACTAGAGATACCAATGATGTCATCAACAAAGGGTTTATAGAGCCATTCCTGCCTCTTTCAAACTCACTCTGCCCGAATCCCCTAAAGACGACAGTATGTCTGGTGAAACATGTCAGGGGGCAGTGTTTGAGAGTTTTAATACAGTGTGCGCACATGAATTTAATTGAATATAATTAAATTAATTAAACATTAGAGTGCAGGAACAGCTAATAGTGAGCTGGTAGTCAGCGTGCAGATACCAGCTCCCACTTAAATAGCTGGTGGTATTAAACATTTTGAAAACAATATGCACAAGAGATAAAGGAACATACTAAAACCATGTGACACAGCTGATAGTTTTAATTATTTTTCACTTGTCTGTAAACATTTTAAATATGGATACATTAAATGTTATGTTTTAGAAATTGGCACATAGAATAATAGGGTGTTTATTGGTCTTATTGAACCATTTGTAAATAAATTTACCTCCTGTGAGCACATACATACATGGCCGGCTGCCCGTGTAACCTGACCCTTCTTACTGGCTGCTACTGATTTGCCCAGCATGCTGAGGAGGAGGTGGAGTGCCCTTAGGGAATATTTTTCATCATCCTGACTCCTCACAACAGCAGTGAGGTGCATAGTGTATACCTGCATATATGTAGTACGACTACTAGGAAAGCTTCGATATATTTTGTTCTGGGGTGAAATTCAATTGCCAAAATAGCAATACTATAAATGGCTTGTCCCAGCAGAGGCTGGCCAAGTTTAATAGTGTCCGGCAAAGGATATATTTTGTTCTGGGGTGAAATTCAATAGCCAAAATAGCAATTCCCTAAATCTGTTGTCCCAGCAGTGGTTGGCCAAGTTTAATAGTGTCTGGCAAAGGATATATATATTTTTTTTTTCTGGGGTGAAATTCAGTTGCAAAAATAGAAATACCGTAAATCGGGTTTTCAAGCTGTGACTGGACAAGTTTCATAGTGTTCGACAAAGGATATATTATTTTCTGGGGTGAAATTCAGTTGCAAAAGTAGAAATACCGTAAATCTGGTGTTTAAGCTGTGACTAGACAAGTTTCATAGTGTCCGTCAAAGGATATATTATTTTGTGGGGTGAAATTCAATAGCCAAAATAGCAATCCCCTAAATCTTGTGTCCCAGCAGTGGCTGGCCAAGTTTAATAGTGTTTGGCAAAGGATACATTTTTTTCTGGGGTGGAATTCAGTTGCAAAAATAGAAATACCGTAAATCTGGTGTTCCAGCTGTGACTAGACAAGTTTCATAGTGTCCGTCAAAGCATATATTATTTTGTGGGTTGAAATTTATTTGCCAAAATAGCAATACCCTAAATCAGTGGTTTCTGCTGTGGCAGGACAAGTTTTATAGTGTCCTTCAAAGGATAGCTTTTATTCTGGGGTAAAATTCAATTACCAAAATAGCAATACCGTAAATCTGGTGTGCCAGCTGTGACTGGACAAGTTTTATAGTGTCCGTCAAAGGATATATTATTTTCTGGGGTCAAATTCAATTGCCAAAATTATAATACCGTAAATCTGGTGTTCCAGCTGTGACTAGACAAGTTTCATAGTGTCCGTCAAAGGATATATTATTTTGTGGGGTGGAATGCATTTGCCAAAATAGCAATACCCTAAATCAGTGGTTTCTGCTGTGGCAGGACAAGTTTTATAGTGTCCTTCAAAGGATAGCTTTTATTCTGGGGTGAAATTCATTTACCGAAATAGCAATACCGTAAATCTGGTGTTCCAGCTGTGAATGGACAAGTTTAATAGTGTCCGGCAAAGGATAGATTATTTTCTGGGGTGAAATTCAATCGCCAAAATAATAATACCGTAAATCAGTGGTTTCAGCTGTGGCTGGCCAAGTTTAATAGTGTCCGGCAAAGGATAGATTTTGTTCTGGCTTGAAATTCAATCGTCAAAATAGCAATACCATTAGTGTTGAGCGAACAGTTCGAGCATCGTTCGGGTTCGTACCGAATTTTGGGGTGTCTGGGACCCGGACCCGAACCCGGACATTTTCAAAAAAGTTCGGGTTCGGGTTCGTCGTTCGGCATGTATTTAGGCGCATTTTGAAAGGCTGCAAAGCAGCCAATCAACATGCATCATACTACTTGCCCTAAGATGCCATCGCAGCCATGCCTACTATTGGCAAGGCTGTGATTGGCCGAGTGCAGCATGTGACTCAGCCTCTTTATAAGCTTGTGCGCACGTCGGGACGTGCTCACTCCCGATGTGAATAGAACAGGGATAGACGCAGCTGATGCTAGGGCGAGAATAGGCAGGGATAATTGAATACTTCTCTCCTCCACCTGTGATTCATCTGAACAACTGCAGCTGAGCTGCTTTTTGATAGGGATTGGCTATTTTTAGAGTGGCCAGAGTGATTTTCCATCCACATGTACCTGGGCTGACCGCCGGCCGCCATTTTGCGACTTGTAGTGCTGCAGCAGAAGCTGCCACAGTGTGCATTCCAAAGCTCCAAACAAGTCAGACATCTACACCTGGGATTCAGACCAATAGCGATTTAGCAGCACAGTCCAAGGCTATTTTTTTAAAGGTTGTGCAGACCATTTTGTGGCACATGTTACTGGGCTGATAGGCGGCGGCCATCTTGGGACTAGTGCTGCAGCACAATCTCTCCCAACGTCCATTAATCACTTGTAATAGTGGTCTGTGCCATAGAAATCCTACATCAGGGACTTGGGTGTGCTTGTGTCACCCCTACTAATACCAGTCCACCTGTAATCCATACAGTCAAAAGACTGAAAGTATTCCAGTGAGGGAATTTTTTTATTTAAAAAAGGCCAAGTTAGTTTATCTGGCGTTCAATATACTAGATACAGTTAGGCCTGCGTTTCATACATCTGGAATTAGCAAATTAATGTGCTGGGGTTGGGAAAACATATATGTACCCATACTAGAATCTGTCAAAGAAAGCGGTACTCACATATAACAGTCATTCCATCTGTAATCCATACAGTCAAAAGACTGAAAGTATTCCAGTGAGGGAATTTTTTTATTTAAAAAGGCCAAGTTAGTTTATCTGGCGTTCAATATACTAGATACAGTTAGGCCTGCGTTTCATACATCTGGAATTAGCAAATTAATGTGCTGGGGTTGGGAAAACATATATGTACCCATACTAGAATCTGTCAAAGAAAGCGGTACTCACATATAACAGTCATTCCATCTGTAATCCATACAGTCAAAAGACTGAAAGTATTCCAGTGAGGGATTTTTTTATTTAAAAAGGCCAAGTTAGTTTATCTGGCGTTCAATATACTAGATACAGTTAGGCCTGCGTTTCATACATCTGGAATTAGCAAACTAATGTGCTGGGGTTGGGAAAACATATATGTACCCATACTAGAATCTGTCAAAGAAAGCGGTACTCACATGTAACAGTCATTCCATCTGTAATCCATACAGTCAAAAGACTGAAAGTATTCCAGTGAGGAATTTTTTTATTTAAAAAAGGCCAAGTTAGTTTATCTGGCTTTCAATATACTATATACAGTTGGGCCTGCGTTTCATACATCTGGAATTAGCAAACTAATCTCCCAGGTTGGGAAAATATATATGTACCCATACTAGAATCTGTCAAAGAAAGCGGTACTCACATGTAACAGTCATTCCATCTGTAATCCATACAGTCAAAAGACTGAAAGTATTCCAGTGAGGGAATTTTTTTATTTAAAAAAGGCCAAGTTAGTTTATCTGGCGTTCAATATACTAGATACAGTTAGGCCTGCGTTTCATACATCTGGAATTAGCAAACTAATGTGCTGGGGTTGGGAAAACATATATGTACCCATACTAGAATCTGTCAAAGAAAGCGGTACTCACATGTAACAGTCATTCCATCTGTAATCCATACAGTCAAAAGACTGAAAGTATTCCAGTGAGGGAATTTTTTATTTAAAAAAGGCCAAGTTAGTTTATCTGGCTTTCAATATACTAGATACAGTTGGGCCTGCGTTTCATACATCTGGAATTAGCAAACTAATCTGCCCAGGTTGGGAAAATATATATGTACCCATACTAGAATCTGTCAAAGAAAGCGGTACTCACATGTAACAGTCATTCCATCTGTAATCCATACAGTCAAAAGACTGAAAGTATTCCAGTGAGGGAATTTTTTATTTAAAAAGGCCAAGTTAGTTTATCTGGCGTTCAATATACTAGATACAGTTAGGCCTGCGTTTCATACATCTGGAATTAGCAAACTAATGTGCTGGGGTTGGGAAAACATATATGTACCCATACTAGAATCTGTCAAAGAAAGCGGTACTCACATATAACAGTCATTCCATCTGTAATCCATACAGTCAAAAGACTGAAAGTATTCCAGTGAGGGAATTTTTTTATTTAAAAAGGCCAAGTTAGTTTATCTGGCGTTCAATATACTAGATACAGTTAGGCCTGCGTTTCATACATCTGGAATTAGCAAACTAATGTGCTGGGGTTGGGAAAACATATATGTACCCATACTAGAATCTGTCAAAGAAAGCGGTACTCACATATAACAGTCATTCCATCTGTAATCCATACAGTCAAAAGACTGAAAGTATTCCAGTGAGGGAATTTTTTTATTTAAAAAGGCCAAGTTAGTTTATCTGGCGTTCAATATACTAGATACAG
This sequence comes from Bufotes viridis, assembly GCA_033119425.1. Classification (NCBI taxonomy): domain Eukaryota; kingdom Metazoa; phylum Chordata; class Amphibia; order Anura; family Bufonidae; genus Bufotes; species Bufotes viridis. The sequence continues at coordinate 369,932,729 of CM065590.1, read as the reverse complement.
TTAGGCCTGCGTTTCATACATCTGGAATTAGCAAACTAATGTGCTGGGGTTGGGAAAACATATATGTACCCATACTAGAATCTGTCAAAGAAAGCGGTACTCACATATAACAGTCATTCCATCTGTAATCCATACAGTCAAAAGACTGAAAGTATTCCAGTGAGGGAATTTTTTATTTAAAAAAGGCCAAGTTAGTTTATCTGGCGTTCAATATACTAGATACAGTTAGGCCTGCGTTTCATACATCTGGAATTAGCAAACTAATGTGCTGGGGTTGGGAAAACATATATGTACCCATACTAGAATCTGTCAAAGAAAGCGGTACTCACATATAACAGTCATTCCATCTGTAATCCATACAGTCAAAAGACTGAAAGTATTCCAGTGAGGGGATTTTGCTTATAAAAATAATATATTTCATTGTGGTGCGAGTTGAATCGCAACAATGAAGAAAAATACTATTAAGGGACGAGGACGCGGTCGTGGTGGTGTCCGTGGAGCCTCTGTTGCTGGTAGAGGACGTGGCCGTTCGGCCCCAGGCGCACACAGTAGGAAGCGAACTCCCTCAACTAGCCGGCAGAATGTACCGCAATATCTCGTGGGGCCCAATGCCGCTCTTAGGATGGTAAGGCCTGAGCAGGTACAGGCATTAATCGATTGGGTGGCCGACAGTGCTTCCAGCACGTTCACCACATGGTCTTCCACCCAGTCTTCTGCGGAAAGCGCACAGGTGGCACTTGAAAACCAAGCCCATCAGTCTGTCACATCACCCCCAAGCATATCAGGGAAACGGTCTGAGCCACAAGTTATGCAGCAGTCTCTTCTTCTGTTTGAAGACTCTGCTTCCAGGGTTTCCCAGGGCGTCCACCTAGCCCTTCCCCAGTGGAGGAAGACATACCATGCACTGGCGCACAACCACTTATGTCTCCAGATGAAGAGGACATGGGAATACCACCTCATCGGAGTCCGCACGTCTCTGATGATGACGAAACACAGGTGCCCACTGCCGCGTCTTTTGCAGTGTGCAGACTGAACAGGAGGAGGTCAGGGAGGGAGACTGGGTGGAAGACGATGCAGAGGACGATGAGGTCTTAGACCCCACATGGACTGAAGGTCGTGGCGATGACTTTCACAGTTCAGAGGAAGAGGTAGTGGTGAGACCGAGACAACAGCGAAGCCAAAGAGGGAGCAGGGGGCCAAAGCAGGCGAGCCGCCGCCCCAGAGTTCGCCTGCTACTGGACATCGCCAACAGGGACCCAGCCCCACAAAGGCAGCTTCAAAGAGTTCCCTGGCATGGCACTTCTTTAAACAATGTCCTACCGACAAGACCCGAGTGACTTGCACGCTCTGCCATCAGAGCCTGAGGCGAGGCATTAACGTTCTGAACCTCAGCACAACCTGCATGACCAGGCATCTACATGCAAAGCATGAACTGCAGTGGGGTACACACCTTAAAAACCATGCACTCGCTGAGGCTCCCCTGCTCCCTCTACCGCTGCTGCCTCGGCTTCCGCCTCGAGAGGAATGTTGCCACCTGCCGAGCAGCAAACAGAGGATGTGCCACCGACACCACCACCACCGCCACCGTCAACTAGCGTCTCCACTATATCACACAGCAGCGTTCAGCTCTCAATATCTCAAACCTTAGAGAGGAAGCGCAAATTCCCCCGAGTCACCCTCGAGCCCTTGGCCTGAATGCCAGCATTTCTAAACTGCTGGCCTTTGAAATGCTTGTCATTCCGGCTGGTGGACACAGACAGCTTCAAACAGCTGATGGCCATGGCTGTCCCGCAGTATGTGGTTCCCAGCCGCCACTACTTCTCCAAGACAGCCGTGCCTTCCCTGCACATGCAAGTGTCCGATAAAATCAAGTGTGCACTGCGCAACGCCATTTGTGGCAAGGTCCACCTAACCACAGATACGTGGACCAGTAAGCACGGCCAGGGACGCTATATCTCACTAACTGCACACTGGATGAATGTAGTGGCGGCTGGGCCCGGCGGACAGTTCCTTGGCGCACGTCCTTCCGCCCCGTAGGATCGCAGGGCATCATTCTCTGCCTCCTGTAGCCTCCTCCTCCTACTCGGCTTCCTCCTCCACTGCTTCCACCAGCTCATCCGGTCAGCCACACACCTTCACCACCAACTTCAGCACAGCCCGGGGTAAACGTCAGCAGGCCATTCTGAAACTCATATGTTTGGGGACAGGCCCCACACCGCGCAGGAGTTGTGGCGGGGTATTGAACAACAGACCGGCGAGTGGTTTCTGCCGGTGGGCCTCAAGCCAGGCCTGGTGGTATGCGATAATGGGCGAAATCTCGTGGCAGCTCTGGGACTAGCCGGTTTGGCGCACATCCCTTGCCTGGCGCATGTGCTGAACTTGGTGGTGCAGAGGTTCATTCACCACTACCCCAACATGTCAGAGCTGCTGCATAAAGTGCGGGCCGTCTGTGCGCGCTTCCGCCCGTTCACATCCTGCCGCTGCTCGCCTGTCTGCGCTACAGCGGAACTCGGCCTTCCCGCTCACCGCCTCATATGCGACGTGCCCACCCGGTGGAACTCCACCTTGCACATGCTGGAGAGACTGTGCGAGCAGCAGCAGGCCATAGTGGAGTTTCAGCTGCAGCACGCTCGCGTCAGTCGTACTGCCGAACAGCACCACTTCACCACCAATGATTGGGCCTCCATGCGAGACCTGTGTGCCCTGCTGCGCTGTTTCGAGTACTCCACCAACATGGCCAGTGGCGATGACACTGTTATCAGCGTTACAATACCACTTCTATGTCTCCTTGAGAAAACACTTAGGGCAATGATGTTAGAGGAGGTGGCCCAGGTGGAGGAGGAGGAGGAGGAGGATGAGGGCTCGTTTCTAACACTTTCGGGCCAGTCTGTTCGAAGTGGCTCAGAGGGAGGTTTGTTTAAGCAGCAGAGGACAGGTTCACAAGTCGCCAGCCAAGGCACTGTACTGGAGGACGAGGAGGATGAGGAGGAGGAGGTGGAGGGGGACGAGGATGGCGCAAGTTCACAGCGGGGTGGCAGCCCAGGCCCATCACTGGTGCGTGGCTGGGGGGATACGGTGGACGATGACGATACGCCTCCCACAGAGGACAGCTTGTCCTTACCCATGGGTAGCCTGGCCCACATGAGCGAATATATGCTCCAATGCCTGCGCAACGACAGCAGAGTTGCCCACGTTTTAACGTGTGCAGACTACTGGGTGGCCACCCTGCTGGATCCCGGTATAAAGACAATGTGCCCACTTTAATTCCTGAACTGGAGCGCGACCGTAAGATGCGCGAGTACAAGCGCTACGCTGATAGAGGCGCTCTTGAGAGCATTCCCACATGTCACAGGGGAACAGGTGGAAGGTGAAGGCAGAGGAGTGGCAAGAGGTCGCCAACGCAGCTGTGTCACGGCCAGCTCATCTGAGGGCAGGGTTAGCATGGCAGAAATGTGGAAAAGTTTTGTCTCCACGCCACAGCTATCTGCACCGACACCTGATACGGAACGTGTTAGCAGGAGGCAGCATTTCACTAACATGGTTGAACAGTATGTCTGCACACCCCTCCACATCCTGACGGATGGTTCGGCCCCATTCAACTACTGGGTTTCGAAATTGTCCACGTGGCCAGAGTTAGCATGTTATGCCTTGGAGGTGCTTTCCTGCCCGGCGGCCAGCGTTTTATCTGAGCGCGTATTCAGCACGGCAGGGGCGTCGTTACTGACAAGCGCAGCCGCCTGTCCACAGCCAACGTGGACAAGCTGACCTTCATAAAGATGAACCAGGCATGGATCCCACAGGACCTGTCCCTCCCTTGTGCAGAGTAGTCCTTATTAACTGCCTAAAACATGTCTTGTTGTGCTACGGGCCACTTCTTTATTTGATACAAATTTTATGAAACCCACAGTTGAATGAAACTCTTCTCTGTCTGGGCGCCGGGGCCTAACCAGATGAAAGTGGCCGGTTAAACTAACGGGTGACATGAAGCCATAACCTCTGCCATGCTACCTCTGTCTTCTGTCTGGGTGCTGAGGCCTAAGTCAAATAAAGCGGTCTTCTGCTGTGCTGGGGGATATGAAGCTAATCTCTGACCTCTCTCCTCTGTCTGGGTCCAAAGGCCTAAATCACTGAAAGAGGCCTTCTCCTGTGGTGTGTGATATGATGCCAGAATATGTGCTGTGGGGCCTCTCTCCTCTTCCTGGGTGCAGGGGTCAAATAAACTAAATTGTGGCCTACTCCTGTGGTGGTTGATATGATGCCTGATTCTCTGATGTGGAACCTCTCTCCTCTGTTTGGGTGAAGGGGTCAAAGTAACTAAATGGTGGCTTCTCCTGTGGTGGCTGATATGATGCCAGAATATGTGCTGTGGGGCCTCTCTCCTCTTCCTGGGTGCAGGGGTCAAAGTAACTCAATGGTGGCTTCTCCTGTGGTGGCTGATATGATGCCAGAATATGTGCTGTGGTGCCTCTCTCCTCTGTCTGGGTCCAAAGGCCTAAATCACTGAAAGAGGCCTTCTCCTGTGGTGTGTGATATGATGCCAGAATATGTGCTGTGGGGCCTCTCTCCTCTTCCTGGGTGCAGGGGTCAAAGTAACTCAATGGTGGCTTCTCCTGTGGTGGCTGATATGATGCCAGAATATGTGCTGTGGGGCCTCTCTCCTCATCCTGGGTGCAGGGGTCAAAGTAACTAAATGGTGGCTTCTCCTGTGGTGGTTGATATGATGCCTGATTCTCTGCTGTGAAACCTCTCTCCTCCATCTGGGTGTAGGGGTCAAAGTCTTTCAAAGTCGCCTTCTCCTGTGCTGATTGATATGAAGCTGATGGTTGTGCCATCTGACATGGTTGCCGGGGTCCCATTAAATTGGGGCCTACTCCTGTGGTGGGTGATCTAAATGCCTGATTCTCTGCTGAGTAACCTCTCTCCTCCGTCTGGGTGTAGGGGTCAAAGTAACTAAATGGTGGCCTACTCCTGTGGTGGGTGATATGATGCCTGGTTCTCTGCTGTGGGACCTCTCTCCTCTGTCTGGGTCCAAAGGCCTAAATCACTGAAAGAGGCCTTATCCTGTGGTGTGTGATATGATGCCAGAATATGTGCTGTGGGGCCTCTCTCCTCTTCCTGGGTGCAGGGGTCAAATAAACTAAATTGTGGCCTACTCCTGTGCTGGTTGATATGATGCCTGATTCTCTGATGTGGAACCTCTCTCCTCTTCCTGGGTGCAGGGGTCAAAGTAACTCAATGGTGGCTTCTCCTGTGGTGGCTGATATGATGCCAGAATATGTGCTGTGGTGCCTCTCTCCTCTTCCTGGGTGCGGGGTCAAAGTAACTCAATGGTGGCTTCTCCTGTGGTGGTTAGTATGATGTCAGAATATGTGCTGTGGGGCCTCTCTCCTCTTCCTGGGTGCAGGGGTCAAAGTAACTCAATGGTGGCTTCTCCTGTGGTGGCTGATATGATGCCAGAATATGTGCTGTGGGGCCTCTCTCCTCTTCCTGGGTGCAGGGGTCAAAGTAACTCAATGGTGGCTTCTCCTGTGGTGGCTGATATGATGCAAGAATATGTGCTGTGGTGCCTCTCTCCTCTGTCTGGGTCCAAAGGCCTAAATCACTGAAAGAGGCCTTCTCCTGTGGTGTGTGATATGATGCCTGAATATGTGCTGTGGTGCCTCTCTCCTCTTCCTGGGTGCGGGGTCAAAGTAACTCAATGGTGGCTTCTCCTGTGGTGGCTGATATGATGCCAGAATATGTGCTGTGGGGCCTCTCTCCTCTTCCTGGGTGCAGGGGTCAAAGTAACTCAATGGTGGCTTCTCCTGTGGTGGTTAGTATGATGCCAGAATATGTGCTGTGGGGCCTCTCTCCTCTTCCTGGGTGCAGGGGTCAAAGTAACTCAATGGTGGCTTCTCCTGTGGTGGCTGATATGATGCCAGAATATGTGCTGTGGGGCCTCTCTCCTCTTCCTGGGTGCAGGGGTCAAAGTAACTCAATGGTGGCTTCTCCTGTGGTGGTTGATATGATGCCTGATTCTCTGCTGTGAAACCTCTCTCCTCCATCTGGGTGTAGGGGTCAAAGTCTTTCAAAGTCGCCTTCTCCTGTGCTGATTGATATAAAGCTGATGGTTGTGCCATCTGACATGGTTGCCAGGGTCTGATTCAATGGGGGCCTACTCCTGTGGTGGGTGATCTAAATGCCTGATTCTCTGCTGTGAAACCTCTCTCCTCCGTCTGGGTGTAGGGGTCAAAGTCTTTCAAAGTTGCCTTCTCCTGTGCTGATTGATATGAAGCTGATGGTTGTGCCATCTGACATGGTTGCCGGGGTCCCATTAAATTGGGGCCTACTCCTGTGGTGGGTGATCTAAATGCCTGATTCTCTGCTGTGTAACCTCTCTCCTCCGTCTGGGTGTAGGGGTCAAAGTAACTAAATGGTGGCCTACTCCTGTGGTGGGTGATATGATGCCAGAATATGTGCTGTGGGGCCTCTCTCCTCTTCCTGGGTGCAGGGGTCAAAGTAACTCAATGGTGGCTTCTCCTGTGGTGGCTGATATGATGCCAGAATATGTGCTGTGGGGCCTCTCTCCTCTTCCTGGGTGCAGGGGTCAAAGTAACTCAATGGTGGCTTCTCCTGTGGTGGCTGATATGATGCCAGAATATGTGCTGTGGTGCCTCTCTCCTCTGTCTGGGTCCAAAGGCCTAAATCACTGAAAGAGGCCTTCTCCTGTGGTGTGGGATATGATGCCTGAATATGTGCTGTGGTGCCTCTCTCCTCTTCCTGGGTGCGGGGTCAAAGTAACTAAATGGTGGCTTCTCCTGTGGTGGCTGATATGATGCCAGAATATGTGCTGTGGGGCCTCTCTCCTCTTCCTGGGTGCAGGGGTCAAAGTAACTCAATGGTGGCTTCTCCTGTGGTGGCTGATATGATGCCAGAATATGTGCTGTGGTGCCTCTCTCCTCTTCCTGGGTGCGGGGGTCAAAGTAACTCAATGGTGGCTTCTCCTGTGGTGGTTAGTATGATGTCAGAATATGTGCTGTGGGGCCTCTCTCCTCTTCCTGGGTGCAGGGGTCAAAGTAACTCAATGGTGGCTTCTCCTGTGGTGGCTGATATGATGCCAGAATATGTGCTGTGGGGCCTCTCTCCTCTTCCTGGGTGCAGGGGTCAAAGTAACTCAATGGTGGCTTCTCCTGTGGTGGCTGATATGATGCAAGAATATGTGCTGTGGTGCCTCTCTCCTCTGTCTGGGTCCAAAGGCCTAAATCACTGAAAGAGGCCTTCTCCTGTGGTGTGTGATATGATGCCAGAATATGTGCTGTGGTGCCTCTCTCCTCTTCCTGGGTGCGGGGGTCAAAGTAACTCAATGGTGGCTTCTCCTGTGGTGGCTGATATGATGCCAGAATATGTGCTGTGGGGCCTCTCTCCTCTTCCTGGGTGCAGGGGTCAAAGTAACTCAATGGTGGCTTCTCCTGTGGTGGCTGATATGATGCCAGAATATGTGCTGTCGGGCCTCTCTCCTCTTCCTGGGTGCAGGGGTCAAAGTAACTAAATGGTGGCTTCTCCTGTGGTGGTTGATATGATGCCTGATTCTCTGCTGTGTAACCTCTCTCCTCCGTCTGGGTGTAGGGGTCAAAGTAACTAAATGGTGGCCTACTCCTGTGGTGGGTGATATGATGCCTGGTTCTCTGCTGTGGGACCTCTCTCCTTTGTCTGGGTGCTGTGGTCAAAATAATAGTAAGTGACCTTCTCCATTGGTGGGTGACTTGAAGCCTGATTCTGTGCTATGGGACCTCACTCCAATTAATATTGTTTAATTTTTATTTATTTTATGTTAACTCATCATTTCCCTATCTACATTTGTTTGCAGGGGATTTAACTACATTTTGCTGCCTTTTGCAGCCCTCTAGCCCTTTCCGGGTGTGTTTTACAGCCTTTTTAGTGCCCAAAAGTTCGGGTCCCCATTGACTTCTATGGGGTTCGGGTTCGGGATGAAGTTCGGGTCGAGTTCGGATCACGAACCCGAACATTTTTCGATAGTTCGGCCGAACTCGTCGAACCCGAACATCCAGGTGTTCGCTCAACTCTAAATACCATTAATCAGTGGTTCCATTTTTGCCAGGTACAAACCCCTGCACTGCATAACTGACAGGGAACTTACAATTGGCGGTTACATTCTTGCATGAAATAAAGCCTTTTTGGGCTGTGAAGCCAAAGGTAGTCACCAATAACTGTTTTTTTATTTTTTATTTTGTTAAATAAATTAGTGTAGACCCCAAAACATTGGGAAAATATAAAAAAATTAAACCAGGTGTAAGTGCACGGTAGTATAACAGTGGTTGGGTGAGGCCGGTATACATGTCTATTCTGCATAAGGTACAAACAAGTCCTGTGGGATCCATGCCTGGTTATTTTTAATAATCAAAAGCTTGCCCACATTGTCTGCGGACAGGCGGCTGTGCTTCTCTGTGATAATGCCACCAGCCATGCTAAACACACGTTCAGACAGTACAGTGGCTTCAGGGTAGGCCAGCACCTCCAAGGCGTAAAGGGCAACCTCAGGACATGTGCCCAATTTGATGACCCAGAAGTTGAATGGGGCAGACCCAATGGCGTAGCTAGAAATGATTGGGCACCACAGCAAATTTTTGAATGAGGCCCCCCTCCCCCAGTAATTTTTGCGCAAACCCCTTCCTTTCATGCTGCTATGCCTGTGGCTACTAAAGATCGCTCTCTCAGACCAGGCCCAGCAGCTGTTCCATTCGCTTTCTACACTGTCTATACTGCCACTGTATATAATTTCATTGTATAATATTGTTAGTCCTCCTCCTGAATGGGCCCTTTCTAGGTCACGGCCCCAAAGCTGTTGCTTCCCCTGCTTCCCCTGTAGCTATTCCCCTAGTCAGACTCATCAGTCAGTATGTGTACTGTTCCACCATTTTGCTGAAATGCTGCCTCCTGCTAATATGTTCCAGATCTGCTGGTGGTGCAGGTTGTTGTGGCGTGATGACAAAGCTTTTCCACATTTTGCCCATGCTAACCCTGCCTTCTGAGGTGTTTCTGGTGACCCAGCTGCATTGGCAAATTCTTACTCCTCCTCCTCTGCCTTCACCTTGTGCTTCCACTGAGTCCCCTGTGTCATGTGTGACTGCCATCAGCAGCGTGTCTACTAGCGGGCTCATCTTCCTATTACACTCCAGTGAGGGAATTAAGGACGGCACGTTGCCCTTGTAACGGGGATGCAGCAGGGTGGCCACCCAGTAATCAGCAAAAGTTAGAATGTGGCAGTAACTGGGCGGTCATTGCGCAGGCACTGCAGCATATAGTCGCTCATGTGTGCCAGGCTTCCCAGAGGCAAGGACAAGCTATCCTCTTTGAGGGAGGTATATCGTCTGTGTCCTCTGTATCCTCCTACTCCTCTTCCTCATCCTCCAGAATTGTCCTCTGCTGGACAATTGTGTTTAAGGCCAGGGCCCATGTTGGTGCAGATACCCACCCTCTGAGCCACTTGTATTTGGTTGGCCTTAATTTAAGTATAAGGCTTGAATGTAGTTTTGTTTCTTTATATGATTAGTTTAGTTGCCTTATACTGTAGTTATTTTAATATGTTTTTAAGTAAATTTGTAAATAGTTTGTTAATGGTTTGAGTGAAAGGGGGGGGGGGGGTTGTTGAGTGTGTAGGGTGTGAGGCTGTTTGGGTTTATTTTCCATCCGCTTTCTATACTGTCTTTACTGCCACTGTATCTAATTTCATTGTATAATACTGTCGAGGGGGCCCTGACAAAGTCTTTTAGTCCTCCTCCTACTCCTTGATGGGCCCCTTCTAGGTCAGAGACCCAAAACAGTGTGTTTACCTTGCTTCCCTGAATCTATGCCCCTGGGTAAACCCATCAGTAAGTATGTGTACCCTTCCACCATGTTGCTGAAATGCTGCCTCCTGCTAAGACATTCCAGATCTGCTAGTGTTGCAGGTTGTTGTGGCGAGATGACAAAGCTTTCCCACATTTCGCCAATGCTAACCCAGCCTTCTGAGGTGCTGGAGGTGACCGAGCTGCCTGTGTGCTGGCTTGGGTGCCACTCTGCTGAGAACACGGTTCCTCCTCATCCTCCTCATCCTACTTATCCTTCTCATCCTCCAGAACTGTGCCCTGGCTGGACAATTGTGTTCCAGGCCAGGGACTATGTTGGTGCAGGTACCCACCCTTCGAGCCACTAAGATGTCACTGGCCTTAAGTTAAGGATAAGGCCTGTATATAGTTTTGTTTGTTTATATGGTAAGTTTAGCTGCATTGTAGTTATTTTAATATGTATTTAAGAAAATGTGTAAATAGTTTGTTAATGGTTTGAGTGAAAGGGGGGGTGGGGGTGTTGTGTGTGTTCGATTAACTGAATTGATTTTCACTGTCTGGTGTTTAGGAATTTCTTCACCCCAAATTCAGCACATGTGGCAGGCAAGGGATGTGTGTCAAACCGGCTAGGCCCAGACCTGCTAGTATATTTTGCCCATTAGCGCACAACACCAGGCCGAGCTGGAGGCTCAGTGGCACCAACCAATGGTCTGTCTGTTGATCCATGCCTGTCCAAGGCTCCTGCGTGGTGCAGGGTTTGTCCCACAAACACACAAGTTTTAAAACAACCTGCTGTCGTTTCCCCCTGGCTGTGCTGCTGTGGATGATGAAGATGTTGCGCTGAGTGGATGAGGAGGAGGTAAAGGAGGAGGAAGCCGAGTAGGAGGAGGAGGAGGAGGAGGTAACAGGATACAAAGAGAAATGCTCAGCAATCCTCGGGGGCCGAAGGACATTTGCAAAAATGCTATCCGCTTTGGGCTAGCTGCTACATTTACCCACTGTGTTGTTGATTATATGGACATTGCGCAGTGCACACTTGATTTTGTCCGCCACTTGGTTGTGCAGGGAAGTGATGGCTCGCCTGCAAAAGTAGCGGCTGCTGGGATACACATACTGTGGGATAGCCACCACCATAAGGTTTTTATAACTGTCCACCAGACATAATGACAGCATTTTAAAGGACCAGGAAGTTTGAAATAAGGCATTCAGAGCCATGGGTATGGGGGTATTTCCTCTTTCTATTTCTTTTTCTCTCCAGTGTTTGGGAGATTGACAGCTGATAGCTGAACACTTCCATGGGATTTGGTGGAGATGCTTGGTGACAATGACAGATGTGGTGGCGTTGCTGCCACATCCTCTGTTTGCTTGGTGACAGGTGCCACTGTCACTCACTTGGGCTCAAGTTTAAAATGTTTATTTATTATTTTTTTCTATTTTATTTTATTTTAAGTCATTGCCCTATTCACATATGTTTGCAGGGCATTTACCTATATTTTGCTGCCTTTTGCAGCCCTCTAGCCTTTTCCAGGGCTATTTTACAGCCATTTAAGTGCACAAAAGTTCGGGTCCTCATTGACTTCAATGGGGTTCGGGGTGAAGTTCGGGACGAGTTCGGATCCCGAACCCGAACATTTTTGTAACTGATTTGATACATATGCAAATTAACCTAAGGTGAGTCCTGTCCCTGAGATGAGTCCAGGAACAGGACTCATCTCAGGTTCATTTGCATATGTATCAAATCGTTTTTTTACACAATAAAAGCACACAGAGCTATGGGGACTGGATATTGCGGATGTGCTAGCGGCCATCTAGCAACCCATGTCCTCAGCTCTATACCCAAAATTCCAGTGACAGGTTCCCTTTAAAGAAGTCAACCACCTCTAGGACCTCCCTAAACCATGGAATCTGTTTGTAATTAGGTGCATATACATTGATAAAAGTGTATAACTGTTGTCCAATATGCCCTTTTATCATCAGAAATCTCCCCTCTGCGTCTAAGTGCTGGTCTAGTAGTTTGAAGGGAATTTTTTTTGGAATCCCATGCTTACCCATTTAGAATTCGAAGAGGAGGATCCGCAATGGTACCAATGAGAATAAAAAGAGTAGGAAAGATTTGGTTAGTGGTTATGTTTCATATGTGCAAAAATTCTGAAGATCTGCCTCCGCTTGGAGGGAGAGTGAAAGCCTCTGACATTATAGGTGGAAACTCTCAGGTCAGCCATTGGTGTAATGGGGAGAGACGGTGGAAAATAGAGAACATATGCTGTGTGTAGTTAGGTAGGTGTGCTGAAGGTACTACTCAACATAAGCATTCTTCTATTGTTGTCGTTGAACCTTGCAGACAAAACATGCCAGATAACGAAAAAAGATCCTGTATAGAATTGAGCGAACACCTGGATGTTCGGGTTAGAGAAGTTCGGCCGAACTCCTCGAAAATGTTCGGGTTCGGGATCCGAACTCGACCCGAACTTCACCCCGAACCCCATTGAAGTCAATGGGGACCCGAACTTTTGGGCACTAAAAAGGCTGTAAAATAGCCCAGGAAAGGAAATGACTTAAAATAAAATATAATAAATAAAAATTAACCAATATCAATTGGCAACTTGGAGGAGGAGGAGGTGGAATAGGAGGTTGGGGTGGCATCAGGTGGGAATGCTATGGGAGTTGATGTTCTCATCACAGCCAAAAAGGATTCATGTCTGCCTGCAGTGCCACAGGCCTCATTCACAGACTCAGGCCCCTGGCACCCAGACGGAGGAGAGGTTCATTCAACTTTGGGTTGCCCCGCAAAATAATTGTAAAATTAAAAAAAGAGGATTCAATAAAGAAGTGCCCTGGAGTACAAGAATATATGGTTAAGGGGAGGTAGTTAAAAATGTCTATTCTGCACAAGGGATGGACAGGTCCTGTGGGATCCATGCCTGGTTCATTTTTATGAACGTCAGCTTGTCCACGTTGGCTGTGGACAGGCGGCTGCGGTTGTCAGTCATGACGCCACCTGCCGAGCTAAATACACGTTCAGACAAAATGCTGGCCACCGGGCAGGCCAGCACCTCCAAGGCATAAAAGGCTAGCTCTGGCCACGTGGACAATTTGGAGACCCAGTAGTTGAATGGGGCCGAACCATCAGTCAGTACGTGGAGGGGTGTGCACACGCACTGTTCCACCATGTTAGTGAAATGCTGCCTCCTGCTAACACTTCCGTATCAGGTGGTGGTGTAGTTAGCTGTGGCGTGGGGACAAAACTTTTCCGCATCTCTGCCATGCTAACCCTGCCCTCAGAGGAGCTGGCCGTGACACAGCTGCGTTGGCGACCTCTTGCTTCATCTCTGCCTTCACCTTTGGCTTCCACTTGTTCCCCTGTGACATTTCGGAATGCTCATAATATCGCGAATACCAATGTGCACTTGTACTCTTGCATCTCTCTATCACACTCCAGTGTAGAAAGTAAGGTGGGCACATTGTCTTGGCGATCCAGCAGGGTGGCAACCCAGTAGTCCACACATGTTAAAATGTGGGCAACTCTGCTGTCGTTGCGCAGGCACTGCAGCATGTAGTCGCTCATGTGTGCCAGGCTGCCCAGAGGTAAGGACAAGCTGTCCTCTGTGGGAGGCGTATCGTCATCGTCCTCTGTTTCCCCCCAGCCACACACCAATGATGGGCCTGAGCTGCGTTGGGTGCTTCCCCGCTGTGAACATGCTTCATCCTCATCCTCATCCTCCTCCACCTCATCATCCTTGTCCTCTTCGTCCTCCAGTAGTGGGCCCTGGCTGGCCACATTTGTACCTGGCCTCTGCTTTTGCAAAAAATCCTCCCTCTGTGCCACTTCTAAGAGACTGGCCTGAAAGTGCTAAAAATGACCCCTCTTCCTCCTCCTCCTCCTCCTGGGCCACCTCCTCTTCCATCATCGTCCTAAGTGTTTTCTCAAGGAGACATAGAAGTGGTTTTGTAACGCTGATAACGGCGTCATCGCCACTGGCCATGTTGGTGGAGTACTCGAAACAGCGCAACAGGGCACACAGGTCTCGCATGGAGGCCCAGTCATTGGTGGTGAAGTGGTGCTGTTCCGTAGTGTGCTTGACCCGTGCATAATTCAGCTGAATCTCCACTATGGCCTGCTGCTGCTCGCACAGTCTCTCCAGCATGTGCAAGGTGGAGTTCCACCTGGTGGGCACGTCGCATATGAGGCGGTGAGCGGGAAGGCCGAAGTTCCGCTGTAGCGCAGACAGGCGAGCAGCGGCAGGATGTGAACGCCGGAAACGCGCACAGACGGCCCTCACTTTATGCAGCAGCTCTGACATGTCGGGGTAGTTGTGAATGAACTTCTGCACCACCAAATTCAGCACATGCGCCAGGCAAGGGATGTGCGTCAAACCGGCTAGTCCCAGAGCTGCGACGAGATTTCGCCCATTATCGCACACCACCAGGCCAGGCTTGAGGCCCACCGGCAGAAACCACTCGTCGGTCTGTTGTTCAATACCCCGCCACAACTCCTGCGCGGTGTGGGGCCTCTCCCCCAAACATATGAGTTTCAGAACGGCCTGCTGACCTTTACCCCGGGCTGTGCTGAAGTTGGTGGTGAAGGTATGTGGCTGACTGGATGAGCAGGTGGAAGAAGAGGAGGAGGAAGCCGAGTAGGAGGAGGAGGCTACAGGAGGCAAAGAATGATGCCCTGCGATCCTTGGCGGCGGTAGGACGTGCGCTAAAGAACTCTCCGCCTGGGGTCCAGCCGCCAGTACATTTACCCAGTTTGCAGTTAGGGAGATATAGTATCCCTGGCCGTGATTACTGGTCCAAGTATCTGTCGTTAGGTGGACCTTGCCACAGATGGCGTTGCGCAGTGCACCCTTGATTTTATCGGATACTTGGTTGTGCAGGGAAGGCACGGCTCTCTTGGAGAAGTAGTGGTGGCTGGGAACAACATACTGTGGCACAGCCATCGCCATCAGCTATTTGAAGCTGGCTGTGTCCACCAGCCTGAATGACAGCCTTTCAAAGGCCAGTAGTTTAGAAATGCTGGCATTCAGGCCCAGGGCTAGGTGTGAATTTGCGCTTTCTCTCCAAGGTTTGTGAGATCGAGAGCTGAATGTGATGCCATGTGACATAGTGGAGATGCTTGGTGACGGAGGTGGTGGTGTTAGTGGCACATCCTCTGTTTGGTGGGCAGCAGGTGCCAACATTCCTCCCGAGGCGGAGGAAGAGGCCGAGGCAGCAGCAGAAGAGGGAGCAGGGGGAGCTAGAGTGAGTTCCTTGCTTTTAAGGTGTTTACTCCACTGCAGTTGATGCTTTGCATGTAGATGCCTGGTCATGCTGGTTGTGTTAAGGTTCAGAACGTTAATGCCTCGATTCAGGCTCTGATGGCACAGCGTGCAAACCACTCGGGTCTTGTCGTGAGCACATTGCTTAAAGAAGTGACATGACAGGGAACTCCTTGAAGCTGCATTTGGGGTGCTCGGTCCCTGGTGGCGGTGGCCAGTTGCAGGCAATCTCTCTTGGCGGCGGCTGTTCTGCTTTTGCCCCCTGCTCCCTCTTTTGCTACGCTGTTGGCTCTGTTTCACCACTGCCTCTTCTTCTGAACTATGAAAGTCAGTGGCACGACCTTCATTCCATGTGGGGTCTAGGACCTCATCGTCCCCTGCATCGTCTTCCACACAGTCTTCCTCCCTGACCTCCTGTTCGGTCTGCACACTGCAAAAAGACACAGCAGTTGGCACCTGTGTTTCGTCATCATCAGAGACATGCGGACTCTGATGAGGTGGTATTCCCATGTCCTCATCATCAGGAAGCATAAGTGATTGTGCATTAGTGCATTCTATGTCTTCCACCACTGGGGAAGAGCCAGGTGGATTCCCTTAAGAAACCCTGCCAGCAGAGTCTTCAAACAGCATAAGAGACTGCTACATAACTTGAGGCTCAGACAGTTTCCCTGATATGCATGGAGGTAATGTGACAGACTGATGGGCTTGGTTTTCAGGCGCGACCTGTGCGCTTTCTGCAGAAGACGGGGTGGGAGATAATGTTGTGAACGTGCTAGATCCACTGTCGGCCACCCAATTGACTAGCACCTGTATTTGCTCAGGCCTTACCATCCTAAGAACGGCATAGGGCCCCACCAAATATCGCTGTAAATTTTGGCGGGTACTGGAACTTGAGGTAGTTGGTTCACTAGGACGTGTGGCTGTGGCAGAATGGCCACGTCCTCTCCCAGCACCAGAGGGTCCATTAACAACACCTCGACCATGCCCGCATCCGCATCCCTTACTAGATGTTTTCCTCAGTGTTACCGTTCACCACAATAAGAAAAAAATTATTTGGCCCAATGTATTAAATTCGAATTCAGGCCTTTTTTTACAGGCACCTAACAATATCTGGCTATCTATTTATGTACCGTATTACACTAATCCAGGCACAGCAGTAACCACAGATTTAGGGGATTATAAATTGTAGGCCTAGTATTTAGGCCCTGGATGAAAGGTATTCTTTTACGGACAGATTTACACTTTGAGATGCAGAGTAGCATGTGAAAAAATATATAGGATTATGCTTTCAGTACTTGTATTTTAACACTTTGTGTAATATACCCTTTAACGGAAAGAATTACACTTAGAGATGCAAAACGGTGTGTGCAAATGTAGAGGATTATGGTGTATTTTAACACTTGCTGTAATATACCCCTTAACGGAAAGAAAGACACTTAAAGATGCACGCTTAGTGTAATACACTCTTTTACGGAGAGATTTACAGTTGGCCTGCAACAGCTGGAACACCAGATTTTGGGTATTGCTATTTTGGCAATTGAATTTCACTCCAGAAAATAATATATCCTTTGACGAACACTATTAAACTTGGCCAGCCACAGCTAAAACCACTGATTTATGGTATTGCTATTTTGGCAATTGAATTTCATCCCAGAACAAAATATATCCTTTGCCGGACACTATTAAAATTGTCCAGTTACAGCTGGAACACCAGATTTACGGTATTTCTATTTTTGCAACTAAATTTCACCCCAGAAATAAATATATCCTTTGCCGGACACTATAAAACTTGGCCAGCCACTGCTGGGACACCAGCTTTAGGGGATTGCTATTTTGGCAATTGAACTTCACCACAGAAAAGTATCTATCCTTTGCCGGACACTATTAAACTTGGCCAGCCACTGCTGGGACACCAGATTTACGGTATGTCTATTTTTGCAACTGAATTTCACCCCAGAAAATAATATATCCTTTGACGGACACTATGAAACTTGGCCAGCCATTGCTGGGACACCAGTTTTCGGTATTGCTATTTTGGCAATTGAATTTCACCCCAGAACAAAATATATCCTTTCCTGGACACTTTTAAACTTGGCAAGCAACAGCTGAAACCACTGATTTACGGTATTGCTATTTTGGCAATTGAATTTCACCCAATAAAATTATCTATCCTTTGCCGGAAACTATTAAACTTGGCCAGCCACTGCTGGGACACCAGATTTACAGTATTACTATTTTTGAAACTGAATTTCACCCCACAAAATAATAAATCTTTTGACGGACACTATGAAACTTGTCCAGTCACAGCTGAAACACAAGATTTACTGTTTTTCTATTTTGGCAACTGAATTTCAACCCAGAAAAAAATATATCCTTTGCCGGACACTATTAAACTTGATTAACCACAGCTGAAACCACTTATTTATGGTTTTGCTATTTTGGCAATTGAATTTCACCCCAGAAAAAAATATATCCTATGCCGTACACTATTAAAATTGGCCAGCCACAGCTGAAACCACTGATGTACGGTATTGCTATTTTGGCAATTGAATTTAACCCTACAACAAAATATATCCTTTGCCGGACACTATTAAACTTGGACAACCACAGCTGAAACCACTGATTTATGGTATTGCTATTTTGGCAATTGAATTTCACCCCAGAACAAAATCTATCCTTTGCCGGACACTATTAAAATTGGCCAGCCACAGCTGAAACCACTGATTTACGGTATTGCTATTTTGGCAATTGAATTTTACCCTACAACAAAATATATCCTTTGCCGGACACTATTAAACTTGGCCAGCCACAGCTGAAACCACTGATTTACGGTATTGCTATTTTGGCAATTGAATTTTTCCCTACAACAAAATATATCCTTTGCCGGACACTATTAAACTTGTCCAGTCACAGCTGGGACATCAGATTTACGGTATTTCTATTTTTGCAACTGAATTTCACCCCAGAAAATAATATATCCTATGATGGACACTATGAAACTTGTCCAATCACAGCTGGAACACCAGATTTACTGTATTTCTATTTTGGCAACTAAATTTCACCCCAGAAATTAATAAATCCTTTGACAGACACTATTAAACTTGGGCAGCCATTGTGGGATGCCAGATTTACGGTATTGCTATTTTGGCAATTTAATTTGACCCCAGAAAAAAATATATCCTTTGCTGGACACTATTAAACTTGGCCAGCCACAGCTGAAACCACTTATTTATGGTATTGCTATTTTGGCATTTTAATTTTACCGCAGAAAATAATATATCCTATGAGGGACACTATGAAACTTGTCCAGTCACAGCTGGAACACCAGATTTACGGTATTTCTGTTTTTGCAACTGAATTTCACCCCAGAAAAAACTATATCCTTTGCCGGACACTATTAAACTTGGCCAGCCACTGCTGGGACACCAGATTAAGGGGATTGCTATTTTGGCAATTTAATTTCACCCCAGAAAATTATCTATCCTTTGCCGGACACCATTAAACTTGGCCAGCGACAGCTGAAACCAATGATTTATGGTATTGCTATTTTGGCCATTGAATTTCACCCCAGAAAAAAATATATCCTTTGCCGGGCACTATTAAACTTGGCCAGCCACAGCTGAATCCACTGATTTATGGTATTGCTATTTTGGCAATTGAATTTCACCCCAGAAAAAAATATATCCTTTGCCGGACACTATTAAACTTGGCCAGCCACAGCTGGAACCACTGATATACGGTATTGCTATTTTGGCAATTGAATTTCACCCCAGAACAAAATATATCCTTTGCCGGACACTATTAAACTTGGCAAGCCACTGCTGGGACACCAGATTTAGGGGATTGCCATTTTGGCAATTGAATTTAACCCCTCAATAAAATATAGAAATTTCTATCCTGAGTTTCTAGGGGTGACAATAAACACTGCCAAGCCCCTGATGTAGGATATAGCAAAAAAAAAACAACTTAGTATTGATGTGTTGATGGACTTTGTGGCAGCTTGTGCTGGTGCACCACAAGACACAAAATCGCCGCCGATCACCCCAGAAAAAAGTTACAGAAAAACGCTCTGTGCAGCCTAAAAACCAGTGAGCAATTAACTAGCAGAAGTTGAATGATTTACAGCTGTAGATCGATCACTTCATTAGTTGTAATTGCTGAATTTTCCCTGCCTAATCTCACCCTCACAGCAGCTGTGTCCTATCCCTATACTAATCAGAGCAGAGTGATGTGCGGCGCTACGTGACTCTAGCTTAAATAGACGCTGGGTCACATGCTGCACTTGGCCAATCACAGCCATGCCATTAGTAGGCATGGCTGTTTATGGCTTCTTAGGGCAAGATGTAAAACGCTAGCTGATTGGCTACTGTGCAGCCCATCAGAAAGCGTGAAGAAATCGCCGAACAATGAACCCAAACCCGAACTTTTTTGAAAATGTTCGGGTCCGGGTCCGGGTCCCGAACACCCCAAAATTCAGTACGAACCCGAACTATACAGGTAGGGGACTTTGTGACTTCTCTGAAAGATGGTGACCATATCCCCTTTATATAACGCTTGCGTTGAGCTTCTGGATTTAGATAGAACTGCCTCCTTATCTTGAAAGTTGAGGAAGCGACAAATTATGTCCCTCGGTGGGTCAGAGGACTTTGGTAGTCGTGAAAGGTCTCGGTGGGCCCTTTCTATTATGATTGGTGTCATGTATTCTGGACCAAGCAGATCTGCGCAAATAGTACGGATCACTTTGGGTATCTCTGAAGCCTTTATAGACTCATGTCCTCCTCGGAAGCGTAAAACGTTCCAGCTACCTATGTTTTCCTGGTCTTCCAGGACCACATGAATCACAATCAGATGATCTTGAGATTTCTGGAGGCTCTGAGAGGCTGCAGCCTAGAATTTAATAGTGTCCAGGTGAGCCAATTCTAAGGCCTCAACTCTGCTGCCAATATTTCTGACATCGTGTCGGATGGAAGTGAGTTCACTGACCACTGGCTGCAGAGCCTTGGAAAGGGCCGTTTTGAGGTACTTCTTTGTGATCGGAAGGGTATGGCGATCACTCGTATCCTCAGTTTCACTCTCACCTTCCTGCCCATCGGGACCTCTGTAAGCAGCCTCGTTGTGAGTAGGGTGCACAATCTTGGTTTCTCTGGCTGCATACAGGGCCGCTGCCTTTTTGACAAATTTATCAATTTCTCTGCTTCCCACAGGGGGTTAGGGTGAAGAGAGGTGTCTCACTGCTTAGCGCTGCCGATTTTTACCATTTTCAGTCAGGTGAGCTATCATAGGCTGGGGCTAGTAAGGCAGCTGTAGCACGGAGCTCAGAATCACACAGCCATTCACGTCCAGCCCTGGTTCCGCCCACCATTCCTAGGCTTCTTAATTCCTCTTTCTAACATGTGCAGCAGCCATTTTAGAAAAAATCGGATTTACCACGAAGTTGTCAAGGATGGAGAACAGTTAGCAGGAACTGATGAATAACGACAGACTGGCTTGATCCCAAACTAAAGAAAACATAGGAGGGCCCTTTAAATCCCTAAGAACTCTCCCTAAGTGCTATGCAGATGTACAGGTCCCAGTGGTAGACAAATACATGCCCTCGTATCTATAACTGAGTGACACCTGAATTCCCTATAGTAGTGAGGGGAACGGCCACCGGCTCCCTGCACAGAATATGGAGGGAGTCAGGGTCACCTAGAATCAAGCCAACAAACAAAACACAAAGTAAACGGAATGCACTTATCTTCCTCCAGCAGCAAAGAGAAGCAGTATGGGAGGGGATATAAAGCAAGCCAATTAATCAAGATAAGAGGCAGCTGAGGGAGAGAAAGGAACCGAGCAAAGTGAAACCAAAACAAAGAACGTCATACACAAGACAGGGAGGAACCTCTGACCGACCATCTCCCAGAACCGGTAGTGACAGTACCTTCCCCTTCTACGGGTGGACTCCGGACACCCAGGACCGACCTTCTCAGGATGAGACCAATGGAAAGGCCTGATGAGACGAGTGGCCTTAATGTCCGCCAGTGGGACCCACATCCTCTCCTCAGGACCATAACCCTCCCAATGAACGAGGTACTTAAGAGAACCGCGGGGATAGATAATGCGGGAATCCACAATCCTGGAGACCTGAAATTCAAGATTACCATCAACTAAAATCGGGGGGGGGAAGGCAAAGAGGAAGGAACAGTAGGTTGGACATAAGGTTTCAGTAGGGACTTGTGAAAAACATTATGGATCTTCCAAGTCTGAGGAAGATCAAGATGGAAAGCAACGGGATTGATGACGGATAAGATCTTGTAGGGCCCAATAAACCTAGGACCCAAATTCCAGGAGGGAACCTTCAGTTTGATATTCTTTGTAGACAGCCACACCAGATCACCCACATTCAGGTCCGGACCAGGCACACATCTCTTATCTGCCACACACTTATATCTCTCACTCATTTTCCTTAGAATACCCTTAATCTTTTGCCAAATAAGTGACAAGGATGATGAAAATCTCTCCTCATCAGGTAAATCAGAAGACCTCTCTCCAGAGAATGTCCGAAACTGTGGATGAAACTCATATGCACCAAAAAATGGTGACTTATCAGAGGAGTCCTGACGACGGTTATTTAAAGCAAACTCAGCCAGGGACAAAAAAGAACACCCATTCTCCTGATTCTCCATAACATAACAGAGCAGATATGTCTCCAGATTCGGTCTGACCATTCGACTGCGGGTGAAAAGCAGAAGAAAACGACAACCGAACCCCCAAGCGAGAACAGAAGGCCTTCCAGAATCTGGAAACATATTGCGTGCCCCTATCAGAAACGATGTCAGAAGGAATGCCATATAATTTAACAATATGATCAACAAACGCTTGCGCCAGAGTCTTAGCATTGGGTAACCCAGGAAACGGAATAAAATGCGCCATTTTGCTAAAACAGTCCACTACCACAAGAATCACAGTCTTCCCTGAGGACCGAGGCAACTCTGTAATGAAGTCCATGGACAGATGCAACCAAGCACGGGAAGGTATGGGTAAGGGGAGGACAGATCCCGATGGCCGTGAATAAAGTACCTTGGCACGAGCGCAGGTCTCGCAGGCTGCCACAAACCTCTCAACCGTCTTACGAAGAGCTGGCCACCAGAATCTCTGAGCAATGAGATCCACTGTGGCTCTACTCCCCGGGGGCCCAGCAAGAACACTGTCATGGTGCTGTCACCGCCGGTGATTAGATCGTATGGAGGGATAACGCCCCACAGACATAACAACCAGGGGGCACGTTATTCAGGGCCATTTAGATCTTTTAGATACCCGAATAGGCCCAGATTTCAACATCATTATCCAGATATGAATGGATATACTAGGCAACCTCCTAGATATAGGAATTCATATTCGCCGGCACACCAACATTATGGACAGAATACACACTCGTATAACTACCCAGGTGGACAGCGCAGATACACGCCTCATCAGCGAAATTATGAATATAACGATTATAGACGGGATGACCAACAGAAATATAAATTTCAGAATGGGATCAATAGTAAACATCACTATTCATCTAATATAGAACCATTAGCTGGTCAGTCTAAAGGTATTAATCATGACATGGCTTTTCTAGATACAGATACTGCACATTATCAAAGCAATAGTGATTATCATAATAAGGAGAATTTTCCCCACGGATGCATAAAGGGAACATCATTAACTATGAGTCAGGAGAGAGGGATGGAGGTAGGGGCCCCCAGCACGCCCAAAAGGAAAATAAAGGATTTAGAGGAAAGAGAGGAGGCAAAAGAAAGAATAAGTCCACAAGCCAAGAAGGGAAGATAGATGACCAGGGTATCTACAATTTAAGCTCACATGAATTAACCGAGGAAGAAAAAAATATACTCAGTAAGGGACTTAAGTTTGCCCCTACATTTAAAGGAAACAAATTTGAAATGTACCTAGACGTACATAGGTTTATAAGAAAGCTCAATGTATGCAAATATGTATTAAAAAACCCTATGGAAAAGCGGTATCCACTGACCGTTTTATTCATACCAACCTAAGGAATAAGTCCAGTTTTTATCCGGTGAATAAAGACAATGAATGTCTGGAGGCCTTTAAGAGGGGAGTCCTGAAGGGCCTCCAGGACATCAATATTCAGAACGTCAGACCGAACATGACAAAAAAAGATAGGGAATCTCTAAAAAATCTTGAAAAAAATCATAACCTAGTTATCAAGCCAGCTGATAAAGGGGGAGGGATTGTGGTCCTGGACAAGCACCAATATGAGAAAGAGATGGAAAGAATCCTCAGTGATCAGACCACATATAAAAAATTAAAAGGCAATCCAACTATGGAGTTTAAGAAACAGTTAGGGACCCTTTTGGATAAGGGGAAGAAAGAGGGTATTCTGAACAAAAAAGAATATGAATATCTAAATTGTGCACATCCAAAAATCCCCGTGATATACTACTTGCCCAAGGTCCACAAAGACGCTAAGACCCCCCCGGGTAGACCCATCGTATCTGGTTTGGAGTCTATCACTAGCAGACTCTCTGAATACGTGGACTCCTTTTTACAAAAGTATGTGTCCAGTACTAAATCCTATCTGAGAGATACAGGACAGGTTTTAGAGCTATTACAAAGTCTGGACCAATTGCCAGATGATACCTATCTTATGACGGTCGATGTTACGTCCCTTTACACAATTATTCCTATGAATATTGGGTTGGAAAGTGTAAAATTTTTTTTAGATTAAGATGAAAAACTGGTGGAAAAACAAAAAATTTTCATTTTAGAATGTATCACGTATTGTCTCACTCATAATTTCTTCTGGTACAATGATAATTTTTATCTCCAAATATCTGGAGTTGCTATGGGTGCGAAATTCGCACCTAGTTTTGCGAACCTTTTTATGGCGTATTGGGAGTTCCTGTATCTAGACCCTCATCCATCTACATCGGCACTTAATAATCATCTACACACTTGGAAACGTTATATTGACGACTGTTTCTGCATTTGGCAGGGGGATGAGTCTTCTCTAAAAAAATTTTTGGACTATATTAATGACAATGAGTGGAATATTGTCTTCACTGAAAATATCAGCAAAGAAAGAGTGCAATTTTTGGATCTTGAAATATCGATCCATAATGGCAACATACATACTATCACCTATTTTAAACCAACAGATAGAAATGGTTATATTGATGCCTCTAGTTGCCATTATGATCCATGGATTAAGAATATCCCGAAATGTCAATTTCAGAGAATAAAGAGAAATTGCACGGAGATTGCAGATTATGACAAGCAAAGTGCAATTATAGCCCAAAAATTTATGGACAAGGGGTATAACCAGAGTAAATTAGAATCTGACAGACTAGAGGTCAAAAAAATGGCGAAAGTTATATCAAAATCCCCTGGAAAGACAATTACCAAAAAGACAAGAAGAGATGCTGATGATCGTTTTAAATTTGCATATCTCACCACCTTTTCCGCACAGTGCCCTGCTCTCAAAAATATTATTAAGAGAAATTGGTATGTTTTAAAAAATGATCCAGTTTTAGGCCCCTCCATTCCGGATAAACCCCCTTTTGTGTTCAGAAAAGCCCCCACCCTTCGGAATAAATTAGTCCAAAGTTATATTCCCACCAAACCCGAACAGAAGAAACTTACAGGCAAATTTACATGGTGTGGCTTTTGCGGGAATTGCAAAAACCGCAATAAAAACGATAAGTCCACTCAGAATATTAAAGAAGTGACGAGTAGATCAAATCAGAAAGTCTGTAAGATCAAAGGCAATATGTCTTGCGAGACCGCAGGTGTCATTTATTTGCTGGAATGTCCTTGCGGCATGCAATATATAGGGAGGACCCTGCGTAAACTAAAAACGAGAATCGCAGAACATGTGAGGAATATTAAAAAGGGTTTTTTGACTCATAGTGTGTCAGCCCATTTTGCTACAACCCACCAAAAAAATCCAGTGGGCTTACGTTTTATGGCGATTGAATCAGTTATGTTAAATTGGAGGGGGGGCAACCCTATACAACAAATTAATAAAAGAGAAGCATTCTGGATTTTTGAACTGGGCACTCTCCAACCAGTGGGGCTGAACATAGAGTGGGATATTAAAGCCATTTTATGAACATATATATTGTCTGTATCCATATTGGGTCTAGTTTTGACTCCCCACTGTCATCTGCAATTTTAAATTTTTTTATCAGGAATTATATGCGATTTCGATGCGACTTGTGGTGCTATGTGATTCATCTACTTTTTTAGTTTTTTCAGTTGTGCAGTTTTAGGTATTAGCTCTCATTATGATCCTATTATTCTCTTTATCATCCTGTTTTTTCCCGGTTGTAATTTTATGTAATTTTATTACCGCGTCAGTTTGGTGCGGTTTTGTCATTAGAATCGCGTCTGCTGTCAGCGGTTGGTTTTATTTATTTATCGGTAACTGACCATGCAGTTTATCATTGGGATTTTTATTATGTCTTTAATATGTACTATTTATGTCTATCATTGCACTTACGTCACATGTAATAAGCCTTCCAGGCTATATAACTACTTCCGGGTTCAATTACCCAGTAAGCCCCTGACGAAGCTTTCCAGGCGAAACCCGGGTCGGGCAGCAGCGTTCACCGCGACAGACACGATCTTTTTATGTGCGAATTTGCAGTGCGATCATACGCACCTATCTTGTGAGTACAATAAAAATTTATTTTCGCTACTTACCTGGGGTGTTCTGCGCAATTCTGTGTTTTTTGTTGTCCAGCAAGCCCATCTCTGGTGTCCAAGTGCGGTTGACCAACGGTGTTATCACCAGCTATTTGAGGAAACAACATTTCATCACGACCCATACACATCGCTCTCCTTCAGCGCGGTCTCTGGACTATTTTCTTTTTATATGGTGCTCCTTAAAAACTTTGTGTCGCAAAGCGAGCGGCACAAATAACCTCCCAGGACAAAGATCAGGTGCCTCTGCCTGGGCTGCCTGAACCTCTGCCTCCAAATAAGGATAAAGAGCAGAGACAACCACACCATCAGCCAAAATGGGACCTGGGTAGAGATGAGCGAACACCTGGATGTTCGGGTTTGAGAAGTTCGCCCGAACTTCCAGAAAATGTTCGGGTTCAGGATCCGAACTCGACCCGAACTTTATCCCGAACCCGAACCCCATTGCAGTCAATGGGGACCCGAACTTTTAGGCACTAAAAAGGCTGTAAAATAGTCCAGGAACGGGCTAGATGGCTGCCAAAGGCAGCAAAATGTAGGTAAATCCCCTGCAAACAAATGTGGATAGGGAAATGAACTAAAATAAAATAAAATAAATAAAATTTAACCAATATCAATTGGAGAGAGGTCCCACTGCAAGGCGTTATGCGTCATATCTCTCAACACTGGAGAAGGCCACTTTCAGTTATTTTGGCCCCAGAACCAAGACAGAGGAGAGAGGTCCCACAGTAAGGAATCATGTGTCATATCAACCACCACCGGAGAAAGCCACTCTCAGTTATTTCGGCCCAGCACCCAGACAGAGGAGAGAGGTCCCAAAGCAAGGAACCATGCGTCATATCAACCACCACCGGAGAAGGCCACTCTCAGTTATTTCGGCCCAGCACCCAGACAGAGGAGAGAGGTCCCACATCAAGGAATCATGCGTCATATCAACCACCACTGGAGAAGGCCACTCTCAGTTATTTCGGCCCAGCACCCAGACAGAGGAGAGAGGTCACACAGCAAGGAATAAGGCGTCATATCAACCACCACTGGAGAAGGCCACTCTCAGTTATTTTGGCCCAGCACCCAGACAGAGGAGAGAGGTCCCACAGCAAGGAATAAGGCGTCATATCAACCATATCAACCACCACCGGAGAAGGCCACTCTCAGTTATTTCGGCCCCACCACCCAGACAGAGGAGAGAGGTCCCACAGCAAGGAATCATGGGTCATATCAACAACCACTGGAGAAGGCCACTCTCAGTTATTTCGGCCCCACCACCCAGACAGAGGAGAGGTTTATTCAACTTTGGGTTGCACCGCAAGATCATGGTAAAGTTAAAAAATGAGGATTCAATAAAGAAGTGCCCCGGAATACAAGAATACATGGTTGAGGGGGAGGCAATTATAAATGTCTATTCTGCACAAGGGAGGCACAGGTCCTGTGGGATCCATGCCTGGTTCATTTTTATGAACGTCAGCTTGTCCACGTTGGCTGTGGACAGGCGGCTGCGTTTGTCAGTAATGACGCCCCCTGCCGTGCTGAATACACGTTCAGACAAAACGCTGGCCGCCGGGCAGGCCAGCACCTCAAGGCATAAAATGCTAACTCTGGCCACGTGGACAATTTGGAGACCCAGAAGTTGAATGGGGCCGAACCATCAGTCAGTACGTGGAGGGGTGTGCAGACGTACTGTTCAACCATGTTAGTGAAATGCTGCCTCCTGCTAACACGTTCCGTATCAGGTGGTGGTGCAGTTAGCTGTGGCGTGGAGACAAAACTTTTCCACATTTCTGCCATGCTAACCCTGCCCTCAGAGGAGCTGGCCGTGACACAGCTGCGTTTGCGACCTCTTGCTCCTCCTCTGCCTTCGCCTTGTGCTTCCACCTGTTCCCCTGTGACATTTGGGAATGCTCTCAGGAGCGCCTCTACCAGCGTGCGCTTGTACTCACGCATCTTCCTATCACGCACCAGTGCAGGAAGTAAGGTGGGCACATTGTCTTTGTACCGGGGATCCAGCAGGGTGGCAACCCAGTAGTCCGCACACGTTAAAATGTGGGCAACTCTGCTGTCGTTGCGCAGGCACTGCGGCATGTAGTCGCTCATGTGTGCCAGGCTCCCCAGAGGTAAGGACAAACTGTCCTCTGTCGGAGGCGTATCATCATCGTCCTCCGTTTCCCCCCAGCCACGCACCAGTGATGGGCGTGAGCTGTGTCGGGTGCCACCCCGCTGTGAACCTGCTTAATCCTCATCCTCCTCCACTTCCTCCTCATCCTCGTCGTCCACCAGTAGTGGGCCCTGGCTGGCCACATTTGTACCTGGCCTCTGCTTTTGCAAAAAACCTCTCTCTGAGCCACTTCTAACAGACTGGCCTGAAAGTGCTAAAAATGACCCCTCATCCTCCTCCTCCTGGGCCACCTCCTCTTCCATCATCGCCCTAAGCGTTTTCTCAAGGAGACATAGAAGTGGTATTGTAACGCTGAAAACGGTGTCATCGCCACTGGCCATGTTGGTGGAGTACTCGAAACAGCGCAACAGGGCACACAGGTCTCGCATGGAGGCCCAATCATTGGTGGTGAAGTGGTGCTGTTCCGCAGTGCGACTGACGCGTGCGTGCTGCAGCTGAAACTCCACTATGGCCTGCTGCTGCTCGCACAGTCTCTCCAGCATGTGCAAGGTGGAGTTCCACCTGGTGGGCACGTTGCATATGAGGCGGTGAGCGAGAAGGCCGAAGTTCCGCTGTAGCGCAGACAGGCGAGCAGCGGCAGGATGTGAACGCCAGAAACGCGCACAGACGGCCCTCACTTTATACAGCAGCTCTGACATGTCGGGGTAGTTGTGAATGAACTTCTGCACCACCAAATTCAGCACATGCGCCAGGCAAGGGATGTGCGTCAAACCGGCTAGTCCCAGAGCTGCGACGAGATTTTGCCCATTATCGCACACCACCAGGCCAGGCTTGAGCCCCACCGGCAGAAACCACTCATCGGTATGTTGTTCAATACCCCGCCACAACTCCTGCGCGGTGTGGGGCCTGTCCCCCAAACATATGAGTTTCAGAATGGCCTGCTGACGTTTACCCCGGGCTGTGCTGAAGTTGGTGGTGAAGGTGTGTGGTTGACTGGATGGGCTGGTGGAAGCTGAGGAGGAGGAAGCCGAGTAGGAGGAGGAGGCTACAGGAGGCAAAGAATGATGCCTTGCGATCCTTGGCGGAGGAAGGACGTGCGCCAAGGAACTCTCTGCCTGGGGCCCAGCTGCCACTACATTTACCCAGTGTGCAGTTAGCTAGATATAGCGTCCCTGGCCGTGCTTACTGGTCCAAGTATCTGTGGTTAGGTGGACCTTGCCACAGATGGCGTTGCGCAGTGCATACTTGATTTTATCGGATACCTGGTTGTGCAGGGAAGGCACGGCTGTCTTGGAGAAGTAGTGGCGTCTGGGAACAACATACTGTGGGACAGCCATGGACATCAGCTGTTTGAAGCTGTCTGTGTCCACCAGCCTGAATGACATTTTCTAAAGGCCAGTAGTTTAGAAATGCTGGCATTCAGGCCCAGGGCTCGAGGGTGGCTAGGTGGGAATTTACGCTTTCTCTCCAAGGTTTGTGAGATGGAGAGCTGAACGCTGCCGTGTGACATGGTGGAGATGCTTGGTGACGCAGGTGGTGGTGTTGGTGGCACATCCTCTGTTTGGTGGGCAGCAGGTACCAACGTTCCTCCCGAGGCGGAGAAAGAGGCCGAGGCAGCAGCAGAAGAGGGAGCAGGGGGAGCCAGATTGAGTTCCTTGCTTTTAAGGTGTTTACTCCACTGCAGTTCATGCTTTGCATGAAGATGCCTGGTCATGCAGGTTGTGCTAAGGTTCAGAACGTTAATGCCTCGATTCAGGCTCTGATGGCACAGCGTGCAAACCACTCGGGTCTTGTTTAAAGAAGTGCCATGCCAGGGAACTCCTTGAAGCTGCCTTTGGGGTGCTCGGTCCCTTGTGGCGGTGGCCAGTAGCAGGCGAACTCTCTTGGCGGCGGCTGGTCTGCTTTTGCCCCCTGCTCCTTCTTTTGCTACGCTGTTGGCTCGTTCTCACCACTGCCTCTTACTCTGAACTATGAAAGTCAGTGGCATGACTTCATTACATGTGGGGTCTAGGATTTGATCGTCCCCTGCATCGTCTTCCAAACAGTCTTCCTCCCTGACCTCCTGTTCAGTCTGCACACTGCAGAAAGACGCAGCAGTTGGCACCTGTGTTTCGTCATCATCAGAGACGTGCGGACTCCGATGAAGTGGTATTCCCATGTCCTCATCATCAGGAAACATCAGTGGTTGTGCATCAGTGCATTCTATGTCTTCCACCACTGGGGAAGGGCTAGGTGGATTCCCTTGGGAAACCCTGCCAGCAGAGTCTTCAAACAGCATAAGAGACTGCTGCATAACTTGAGGCTCTGACAGTTTCCCTGATATGCATGGGGGTGATGTGACAGACTGATGGGCTTGGTTTTCAGGTGCCACCTGTGCGCTTTCTGCAGAAGACTGGGTGGGAGATAATGTTGTGTACGTGCTGGATCCACTGTCAGCCACCCAATTGACTAGCGCCTGTACCTGCTCAGGACTTACCATCCTTAGAACAGCATTGGGCCCCACCAAATATCGCTGTAAATTCTGGCGGGTACTGGAACCTGAGTTAGTTGGTTCACTAGGACATGTGGCTGTGGCAGAATGGCCACGTCCTCTCCCTGTACCAGAGGGTACACTAACACCACCACGACTGCGTCCGCGTCCCTTACTAGATGTTTTCCTCCTTGTTACTGTTCACCAAGCACCACAATAAGGAAAAAAATATTTGGCCCAATGTATTGATTTCAAATTCAGGCCTTTTTTTACAGGCACCTAACACTATCTGCCTATTTGTTTATGTAGCGCATTACACTAATCCAGGCACAGCAGTAACCACTGATTTAGGGGAATATCTCTTTTAGGGCTAGTATTTAGGCCCTGGATGAAAGGTATCCCTTTATGGACAGATTTACACTTGGCCTGCAACAGCTGGGACACCAGATTCAGGGTATTGCTATTTTGGCAAGTGAATTACACCCCAGAACAAAATATATGTTTTGGCGGACACTATGAAACCTGGTCGGCAACAGCTGGGACACCAGATTCAGGGTATTGCTATTTTGGAAAATTAATTTCACCCCAGATCAAAACATGTTTTGGCGGACACTATGAAACCTGGCCTGCAACAGCTGGGACACCAGATTCAGGGTATTGCTATTTTGGCAAGTGAATTACACCCCAGAACAAAACATATGTTTTGGCGGACACTATGAAACCTGGCCGGCAACAGCTGGGACACCAGATTCAGGGTATTGCTATTTTGGAAAATTAATTTCACCCCAGAACAAAACATATGTTTTGGCGGACACTATGAAACCTGGCCTGCAACAGCTGGGACACCAGATTCAGGGTATTGCTATTTTGGCAAGTGAATTACACCCCAGAACAAAACATATGTTTTGGCGGACACTATGAAACCTGGCCTGCAACAGCTGGGACACCAGATTCAGGGTATTGCTATTTTGGCAAATTAATTTCACCCCAGAACAAAATATATGTTTTGGCGGACACTATGAAACCTGGCCTGCAACATCTGGGACACCAGATTCAGGGTATTGCTATTTTGGCAAATTAATTTCACCCCAGAACAAAATATATGTTTTGGCGGACACTATGAAACCTGGCCTGCAACAGCTGGGACACCAGATTCAGGGTATTGCTATTTTGGCAATTGAATTTCAACACAGAAAATAATATATCCTTTGCCAGACAGCAGACAGTCTTATACTTGGCTAGCCAAAGCTGGAACACCAGATTTAGGGGATTGGCATTTGGGCAATTGTATTTAACCCGTTAATAAAATATTGAAATTGCTTTCCTGATTTTCTAGGGGTGACAATTAGCACAGCCAAGCCCCTGATGTAGGATATAGAAAAAAAAAACTAGTATTGATGGATTGATGGACTTGGTGGCAGCTTGTTCTGGTACACCACAAGTCACAAAATGTCCGCCGATCAACCCAGAAAATAAGTGACAAAAAAACGCTCTGTTCAGCCTAAAAACCAGTGAGCAAGTAACTAGCAGAAGTTCAATCATTCACAGCTGTAGATCGATCCGTTCATTAGGTGCTGTTGCTGACTTTACCCTGCCTAATCTCGCCCTGACAGAAGCTGCGTCCTCTCCCTACACTAATCAGAGCAGTGTGACGTGCGGCGCTACGTGACTCCAGCTTAAATAGAGGCTGGGTCACATGCTGCACTTGGCCAATCACAGCCATGCCATTAGTAGGCATGGCTGTGATGGGCTCTTAGACCTGGGTCCTCAAAGTTCCCCCCTCCCGGAAAACAACGTGACAGGGCATCTGCCTTCACATTTTTAACCCCAGGGCGGAACGTAACAACAAAATTAAACGCTTGGCTTGGTTCCAAATAGGCCAGATTCTTATGGTCGGTAAATACGGTAATTGCGTGTCTGGCTCCCTCCAACCAATGAAGCCATTCCTCAAAAGCCAATTTGATTGCCAACAACTCCCTATTTCCCACATCGTAATTTCTCTCTGCGGCAGAGTGCTTTTTTGAGAAAAAGTCGCACGGTCGCCATTTAGCAGGAGAGGGACCCCACAGTCAAACGTATATTGTGAACTATGCCCTTTAACGATTTTTGAGAAAGTGGAGCGAAATCAGGTATAGCTTTTTCCAAAGTGCACACCTGAAAACCATGTGTTGTAGCAAATTGACTATCAATGAGATTGACAGCTGCTCCACTATCAACATAAATCTCACAAACAAAGTTCTTGCTTTCTAGCACCACCCTGGCAGGTAGGAGAAAACGGGAACTACAAGCAAACGGCAAATCTTCAATCTCCGCATTAACCTTGCCAATTGTAGCAAATGGAAAGTTTTTAGAGGGTTTATTTTCCCTTTTCTTTTTATTACCCTTAGAAAACCCCATGAACCTCCTAGAAGGGCAAACATTAGCTAAATGGTTAATACCTCCACAACAGAAACATACCCTCATCTGAGGGCTGAATCCTCTAGTATCAGAGGCAACTAAACCCAGCTGCATTGGGTCCTCCACGGAGGGTATAGAGACAGAGTGAGACCCCTGCGCACTGCATGAGACAACTCCAGTGTCCTTGGGCTGAATATGACAGGAAAGAGTAGTCTACTCTCTCTCTCTCAGACGCCTGTCAATACGAACAGCTAGAGACATGGAAGACTCCAAAGACACTGGCCTCTCATGAAACGCAAATGCATCTTTTAATCTCTCAGAAAGACCATGACAAAATTGACTTCGGAGTGCAGCGTCATTCCAACCAGTATCAGCTGCCCATCGCTGAAATTCAGAACAATATATCTCTGCGGACTGTTTACCCTGGCATAAAAGATGCAGTTTAGATTCAGCCAGAGCAAACCGATCCGGATCATCATATATCTGACCCAAGGCTATAGAAAATTCATCTACCGATCAGAGGGAGCGTGCCCCCGCCGGCAGCGAAAAGGCCCAAGACTGAGCATTATCCCTGAGCAGCGAGATGATGATCCCCACCCTCTGCTCCTCCTCACCAGAGGAATGGGGACGTAAGCGAAAATGGAGTTTGCAAGCCTCTTTAAAACTAACAAAATTCTCACTACCCCCGGAAAACGTTTTCGGAAGAGAGATTTTAGGCTTGGAACAAACTCCATAAACACCAGCAGAACCGGTCACCTGAAGCTGAGAAACAGTTTCATGGAGATCTGCTACCTCCAGAGAAAGAACTTGCATGCAGTCAATCAAGCCTGAAACTGGGTCCATGCTTGAGACGGGTATGGCGGTTTATAATGTCAAGGATGGAGAACAGTTAGCAGAAACTGATGAATAACGACAGACTGGCTTGATCCCAAACTAAGGAAAACATAGGAGGGCCCTATAAATCCCTAAGAACTCTCCCTAAGTGCTATGCACATGTACAGGTCCCGGTGGTAGACAAATACATGCCCTCGTACCTATAACTGAGTGACACCTGAATTCCCTATAGTAGTGAGGGGAACGGCCACCGGCTCCCTGCACAGAATACGGAGGGAGTCAGGGTCACCTAGAATCAAGCCAGCAAACAAAACACAAAGTAAACAGAATGCACTTTTCTTAGAGCAAAACAACTGCAGCCTCCAGCAGCACACACTTCATCCAGGAAGTAATATAAACCGCAAAGAGAAGCAGTATGGGAGGGAATATAAAGCAAGCCAATTAATCAAGATAAGAGGCAGCTGAGGGAGAGAAAGAAACTGAGCAAAGTGAAACCAAAACAAAGAACGTCATACACAAGACAGGGAGGAACCTCTGACCGACCGTCTCCCAGAAACGGCGGTGACAGAAGTGTGAGGAAACTCGACTTTGGGAAAAATCAAATTTTTCCTGAAACTCCACATCATCAACTTTGATTCGCTTATCTCTAGTTCTGATATATTTATGATAATGTTGCTCCAGGGCAATAGATATATTCAAACTCTATGTGGTAAAGCGTATGGTCAAGTCCTAGAGGGAGTGTGTATCTCACCCAGGTTCCTCAACTGGGTGAGGTAGATAAAATCCAGAATATTTAAAAGGGTCTCAGCAATGTGTAGGTTGCTGAGACAGTTTTGTTTGTCAGTTCTTGGGCTGGATTTTATGAATTTGGAAGGTAGGAGGCAGTGGGACCTCCTAATCTACCCTCCCCATTCCAGGACAGGTTTTTCCCCTAGCCCGAGGGATCTCCAGCTGAAGTCAGCTGGGATCATCACGGGTAAATAAAAACCAGGTCTCAGGCTGTCAGTCTGGGGAGGTGATGTCTGGAGACAAGTCCAGGAGGTTAGCTGCTGTCCTGTCTAAAGATAACCCTGAATGCCTCTGAGAACAGGGTTTAATAGGTGAGCCAGTTACAAACCTGTATTAGGTAGTGCTCAGACGAGCAGGATTTGTTTTAGGTTTTGTGGCCAAAAGTGAAAGGCTGTTTTATTTGGCTGTTTCTACCACAATAAAGTGGGACCTCATTTTGAACCTATCCTGTTGTCTGCACCTGAATCTGTTATCACCGCCCTCGCTGAAAGAGTGATCTCTGACATCTTATTGGACTGTTGGATTTAAGGATAAACATGTTTCAGGGCTCCTAACCCCCTCCTCAGAAACCAAAGTACAAGTGAACTTGTCCACTCATCTTTCCCAGTTTTATAGGTATTGAGATAAAAACAAAGACTGGACTGAAGTAGGGCTAAAATAAGATGTGTACTGGAACCAAATAACATACCTAATCTGAACATATATTAAATGTAGGATATGTGTGCTCTAAACACACATATAAAATATAATAAAAATACAACATAAATTCAATAATAGAATAATAATATAACAAAATAGTAGTAAAAACATAGCAAAACATATTTCAGAGTCAATCTTTACCAAATGACAAATTTGTGAAAAAGATGTAGTGGGACCTTGATCCTAGAAAGTAGATCTAGTTGGTCACCGGGGCATATGTGTGCTGTAAAATAGTAAGACTTCCATAACAGAATGTGTGGCTATGAGAAACAAGCTACAAGCTGAACCACGTTGTTACAGTGCTGTTGCTTCCACTTAGTAGTGGTAAAAGAGGTACAAAAGGTGGTGCCTTCACCAAAATTTCATTCTGCTTTATGATATTTATACTTCTGCCCAGCTGTCCATTTTTTCAAAACAATTGTTTAAAATTGCAATTTTTACTGTGTGGCAAGTTGCAAGACCAGATGTTACTGGTAGGTACAGTTAATGTCTTGCATGGCCCATTTGGTCAATTTTTTCATGGCAGAGGTAAAGCAGTGCCCTATCAATATGACCAGATCCTACTGACACCTCCGCCTACTCCACCTCCTCCTCCGTGGACATCCTTGTGTCCCTAACAGAGTAGCAGGTCAGAGCACCACTCCCACTCCCCCTCCCTACTATCACATGTAAAGTCAATCGGTCCCATGCATAAAGCCATAACTGAGTTTATTATGCACCAGACCTCCAGAGCAAGCATGTGTTGTTTCAAGGTCAGGCAGTGACAGCTCATCAGAGACATGTGTCACATGCTGATGCCCTTTGAACAGGCCGAATAATTGGTTAGTAGGGACAACTGCGGCATAAACAATCTCATCCCCCTCATATTTATCTTAGAAATGATTCACATGAAGCAGTCTGATGGTGACTGGATAGTCATGCTTTTAGCCCCACTCTATAAAAGAAAAATGGGGAATGTCTCCCTCCCACTAAAAGGGAGGACAAATACCTTTATTATTAGGTATCACTGTGTATGCAGATTGATGCAGTTTTCAGCAAGCAGATGCCTCCATCTAGTGTGTCTAAAAGGAAGGCCCTTCTCCTTCCCTCACAGGGTCATCTACCTCACACCCTCTCTGCTGCCACAAGCAGTAGAAACTGCAGCAGAAGCCAGTTCAGTCTCCTCAACATGATGGGACAGTGTTTTAACATGTTGTACAAGGCAAATCAGCAAACAGAGACCTACTGCCTCAATGCCCAGGTTCAGTTGTACCTGGATTCTGCCCTGTCTCCGGTACATATCCTGTTCCCTGACCATATGACCTTCTAGGCAGGCAGATTAGACCAGTGGCCAGAAATGGCCCAGTATGCTCTTTGTCTTCTTTCTTCCCCAGACTCCAGTGTCAACTTAAAGAAGGTTTTCAGTGTGACAGGGGGCGTGATAACACCCATACAAACAAAGTTGTTCTCTGCCAGTGTCCAAAACATTACTTTTGTGAAAATGAACCATGCATTGATCCGGGAGGATTTTCACACACCTCCAGCTGAGGTTGATGACTAGATTTAACCTTGCTAACTGTGCCTGCCACTGCTCCTGTCTGTCTGTCTGTCTGTCTGTTATGTTGCCTGTCTATCACCATATTCTGTAAAGCTACTGTCTGACTGCCTGTCAACATGTACCATATGGCTGCTGCTGCCACTGCTACTCCTCACTGCTAATCCCTTACTGCCACCATTACTAACGCTATGCATCCACTACTATTACTATTACCCATATACAGCCGATCTACTACCTTATATGTTCCTGGCTATGTTGCTACAGTTGCTACAGAACTGGTGTGGTACCCAGAATCATGACTAGATCTACTAGACTAGAGCATCTGCAGACTATCTCAAGGCCAAAGAAAACAGATGAATATAATTCTAGAAGGAAGTTAATACTGACACAACATATAATATAATGCACTTTTAACATTGCTGAACTCAATAAAAAGAAAGAACATTTCTAGGCTCATTCAGAAGCTTCTGATAATGAACCCTTGTGCTTGCATTCTGTCTATGATAAGGCAAGAACCTGGGGGCCATTTGCAGAAACCGAAAAGGAGTATGGTCACAATTTCACTCAATGGAAATAGGAAAATCATTTGCTTTAGCAAGTGATTGAATCCTTTCACTTAAATGCAACATCTCCAAGGAGGTGTTCATGCTAAGCACTATACATCCTGACAACATGATAGCTGTAAGTGAGCAATGTGCTGCTGTGGACAATCAGAAGCAACTCTGTTTCACAGAATACCACAGGTTCATGGGGAGATGTTGACCTCCTGGATCAAGTGCTCCAACCTTATTAATATAAAAAAGGAAAACTAGAGTCTGGTACAAGATACAGGTGGCTACTTTAAATTTTTTATGTAATTTACAAAAAGGCCCAGGGAACAGTAATATTTTTAGAATTCCTTGAAAAAATTAGTGAACACCTTTTATCAGAATGTGTGGAAGCAGAACACCAGAAGACATCAAGAGACTCACAGAGTGTCACTTTATGTACCTTGTCCTTGCTACTGAAACACCACAGCGGTATCCACAAAATAGATGACAGGCTTGCCAAAAACTTGCTAAAGGAAAGAAATGCAGTTTCTTTAGCCCTTTTGCACTCCAAAAACCAGGACTGTTAAGTTACCTGTGTTTTGAAACCTATCATACCGCAGTAAAATATGGCTGATCCAGGCAGGAAGAAGCCAGAGATTCAGTATGTGGTCTAGTGGACAATTCTCTCTTTGCCTGGCAGCATTTCAGAATAAATACTAGTTGCTGCCCATGGTTAGGGTAACATGGATCTTCCAACAAGTTACCTAATGTATCTTATAGTAAAAA
Source organism: Bufotes viridis (assembly GCA_033119425.1). NCBI lineage: Eukaryota > Metazoa > Chordata > Amphibia > Anura > Bufonidae > Bufotes > Bufotes viridis. Next base: position 369,894,782 of record CM065590.1, on the reverse strand, counting down.
CCCATTTTTTTTTTTAAATCCTTCTTTGACTCTAGATGAATACCTTATGGCAGTGGTCCCCAACCTTTTTTGCACCAAGGACCAGTTTCTAGTGATGAGCGGCAGGGGCAATATTCGAATTTGCGATATTTCGCGAATATTTCGGCGAATATTCGCCATACATTCGAAAATTTGCTAATTCGTAATCTCCAGTCATTATTTTCTGAAAATCCGCATAAAAAATGTGCATACATTTGCATAATAATTTGCATAACATTTGCATAAAAATTCGCATAAACTGGCATTCAAGATACCTTTTAAATACCAGTTTATGCAAATTTTTATGCGATTTTTCGCAATCAGAAAATAATGACTATTTTCTTGCTTGCGAAAATTTGCATATAAAAAATTCGCATACAAACGAATATTCGCAATTGCGAATATATTTTGCGATATTCTAAATATTTGCAAATTCTCGAAGTGCCGATATTCGCGATTAAAATTCGCAATTCGAAAATTTGTGATCAACACTACCAGTTTCACGCAAGACAATTTTCCCAGGGCCCAGGTGGGGGGAACTGGGGTGGGGCTTAGGGGGTGGGCGTGGCTTAGCCGGTGCTGGTCGGTGCTGACTGATTCACGCGCATAACAAAACACAAGGTGCATATTAAATTATATAACACTATATAACGACTATATTAAATGACAAGGGTCTCTGCTGCACTGGTCTCTGCTGCACTGTACCGTATTTTTCGCCCTATAAGATGTAGCAGCCCATAATACGCACCTAGGTTTTAGAGGAGAACAATAAGAAAAAAATATTTTCCATTACACCTCAGGTCAGACCAGGAATCAGACCCCCAATGTTAATCTGACCTCTGCTGACAGCCCTAATGAGACACCAATGTCAATCAAACCTCAGATCAGACCCCCAACCTTTAGCCATCTATCAGCCCCCATGTCATCCAGCCATCAGCCCCCATGTCAGCCAGACATCAGCCCTCATTTCAGCCAGCCATCAGCCCCATGTCAGCCATCAGCGCAAATAAAAAAAAAAACCTCTTACCTCTCCTGCTCCTTGATGCTACCACTCCCCACCATAACAATCCGTTTCATCCTGCTGTCGGCTGTGTATTGCGGGCGCGGCAAGCAGTGTGAGGTCACAGTGGGCCCTCACACTATGAGCAGCCCTGCTCAGCTGACAGCCTTCACAGCTTCCTGGTCCTCTGGTACTAATGAAGCGCTTCCATAATGGAAGCGCTTCATTAGTACTGCGTTAAAGATGGCCTTGATTGCCGTGGCCAGGCAAACAATCTTCCAGGGCCCGGTGGTTGGGGACCGCTGCCTTATGGTATATAATATTATACAGTATATTAACAGTAACTTATTATGTTGGAAAATAGATGTTAGTTCATTAAGTTCAACCAATATTCTTCCCGCTTTTTGAAAGGCTGAAGAGCATCCAATCAGCAAACGTTTTACATCTTTGCTCTAATAAGCCATCACAGCCATGCCTACTAATGGCAAGGCTGTGATTGGCTGAGTGCAGCATGTGACCCAGCCTCCTTATAAACTGGAGTCACATCGTGCCGCATGTCACTCAGCTGCTGTTAGTATAGGGAAAGGTTGCTGCCAGTGCTCCCAGGGAGAGATTAGGAAAGAAATCTGTTGAACCTGGTGGTGTGAAATCTTCAAACTACAGCAATTATTAAGGGAGGGTGCTACTGCACTCCTACATTTTTTTTGTACCCAGCCTTTAGCCCAGTGGTACTGCAAAGTGTTTTTTTTTTAATCTGTTACTGAGGTGGGGGTCAGCGGCCATTTTTAGCCACTGCATGTGACCTGCATGTGTGCCAGCCTGCCAGGGAAATCAGTCTAATTCTTTTTGGTAGCTCAGTGAAGGAAAACATTTTTTTTCTCTTCAGGTCAAGTCCCCTACATTACCTTTTGTATAATTTAGGGGTGACATAGTCCATTTCTGTAGTCTGGGGCAAAAATCTGCATTGTGGTGCTATAGAGCACTGGTGCATACAACGTACCAAAACATATTTTAAATTTCAGCAGTGAAATAGTGCATCAGTGTAATTTTGGGAAAAAAAGTGGTATTCCTGGTCCCCAAAGTGGTTGTGCATACAGCGTACAAATACCTATTTTACATTTCTGCAGTGAAATAGTGCATCAGTGCATTTTTGAGGAAAAAAGTGGTATTCCTGGTCCACAAAGCAGTTGTGCATACAGCGTACAAATACCTATTTTAAATTTCAGCACTGAAATAATGCATTACTCTGTTGTAGGGAAAAAAAGCGGTATTCCTGGTCCACAAAGCAGTTTAAAATACACTGCCCAAATACCTATTTTACATTTCTTCAGTGAAATAGTGCATCAGTGCATACAGCGTTCAAATACCTATTTTAAATCTCAGCACTAAAATAGTGCATTACTAGGTTATAGGGGAAAAAAAGCCTTGTTCTTGGTCCACAAAGCAGTTGTGCATACAGCGTACAAACACCTACATTTAATTTCCAGCTGTTAAATAGTGCATTTGTGAATTTTTGGAGAAAAAGCCGTGTTCTTGGTCCACAAAGCAGTTTTGCATACAGTGTACGAAAACATATTTTACATTTCTGCAGTGAAATAGTGCATCAGTGTATTTTTGGGGAAAAAAAGCGGTATTCCAGGTCCACAAAGCAGTTGCTCATACAGCGTACAAATACCTATTTTAAATCTCAGCACTAAAATAGTGCATTAGTGTGTTTTAGGGAAAAAAGCCGTGTTCTTGGTTCACAAAGCAGTTGTGCATACAACGTACAAATACCTACTTTTAAATTTCAGCCGTTAAATAGTGCATTTGTGAATTTTGGGGAAAAAAGCCGTGTTTTTGGTTCACAAAGCAGTTGTGCATACAGCGTAGAAAATACCTATTTTAAATCTCAGCACTGAAATAGTGCATTAGTGTGTTTTAGGGAAAAAAAAGCTGTGTTCTTGGTTCACAAAGCAGTTGTACATACAGCGTCCAAATACCTATGTTTAAATTTCAGCCGTTAAATAGTGCATTTGTGAATTATGCCCGTGCTTACTGGTCCATGTATCGGTTGTTATGTGGATCTTGCCACAGAAGACATTGCGCAGTGCACACCTGATTTTGTCCGCCAGAGAAGGGATGGTTCACTTGCAAAAGTAGAGGCGGGTGGGATGCACGCACTGTGGGACAGCCACCGCCATAAGGTTTTTAAAACTGTCCACCAGACAGAATGATAGCATTTCAAAGGTTAAAGAATTTTGAAATCACGGTATTCAGAGCCAGGGATTGCGGGTGGGTAGGGGGTACTTCTTCTTTCTATTTCTCTTTCTCTCCAGTGTTTGGGAGATGGACAGCTGATAGCTGAACACTTTCATGGGATTCGGTGGAGATGCTTGGGGACGGTGCCAGATTAGGTGGCGTTGCCGCCATATCCTCTGTTTGCTGCGTGGCAGGTGCCATTGTCACTCACTTGGGCTCAGGTTTAGAAAGTTTGTTTATAATTTTTCTGTATTTTATGTTATTTTAAGTCATTTACCTAGCCACATTTGTTCGCAGGACATGTACCTACTTCTTGCTGCCTTTTGCAGCCCTCTAGCCCCTTCCAGTGCTATTTTACAGCCATTTTAGTGCCCAAAAGTTCGGATCCCCAACTTCCAGGTGTTCGATAAACTCCTCAGGATAGGTCATCAATATCAGATTGTCAGGGGTTTAAAACTGGTGTAAAGGAAAACAGTTTTTTTTTTGCTATAGCAACCAATCACCTGTTTAACGTGTGCGCATACTCAAAATATCTGTGACATCCAGTAACATCCACCTTTCATTTTTAGAGAACATTTGGAAAATTAATGGAGGAATTTGATTGTTGATAGTTTTCCTATATAACAGTTTTGGTAAATCTCCCCCGTTGTATCATTCATCAGTTGATGTGCATAATTGATTACGAGTAGAGATGAGCGAATCGAAGCTAACAGAGTGGAATTCGATACAAATTTCGGGAAAAATTTGATTTGCAATGAATTTGAATTTCCTTGCGCTTCGTGGTAACAAATCGCATTTTTTACTAAAATGGCTGCTACACGTGTGAGGACATGGGGCAAGGAAACCTGGGAAGGCGGGATCACCCATACTGACATCTATGCAGCCAATCAGCAGCCAGCCAGCCCTATGATATGCCAGCCCTATAAATACAGTGGCCATTAGTAATGAGCAGCAGGGGCAAAATTCGAATTTGCGGTATTTTGCGAATAATCGTTAGAATATTCGTCATATATTCGCGAATATTCATATTCGAGATTATTCTAATGATTGCAAAAAATCGTCAATGTAATATTCGCGTAATGCGAATATTCTAAAACACGAATATAGAGTACTATAGAATATAGTGCAATATATTCGTTTTTTAGAATATTTGTCATTTTTTCCCATCTGAAGTCATAATTCCTCCCTGCTTAAGTTGCTTTTGGGCCAATGACTTTTCACATTAAATTGGAAAAAATGACGAATATTCTAAAAAACTAATATATAGCTATATAGCTATATATTTGTGTTTTAGAATATTCGCATTACGCGAATATTACATTGACAATTTTTCTCATAAGACAAAATAAATTAAATAATGAAGAATATTCTAATTCACTACAGAATACAATATTGCAGCCTTCTCACATTGGCCCACAAGCAAGAAGCAGGTAGGTATACTAGGTAATGAGTTCAGATAAAAAAAAAAAAAAAACTAAAAAAAAAAAAATATTCGTTTTTACTAATACATATCAATATATTCGAAATATTTGCAAATTCTCGAAGTGCCGATATTCGCGATAAAAATTCGCAATTCAAATATTCGCGCTCAACACTAGCGGCCATATTAGATTCTGCCATTCACCAGCGTGCTTAGTGCAGGGAGAGATGTGTCTGAAGGCGCTAGGGACAGTGATAGGAAAGACTTAATTGTGGTGAAAAAAAAAAACGATTTACAAGTGTAGGGAAAGATTACTCAAGGTGTAAGAAAAGCATAGGGAGGAATCATTCCACCAGCATTTGTGTTGAACAAGGTTCAGTCGGGGAGGTGACAGCCTGGGTAATAGCAACAATCCGATTACGCCTAGCTGCACTGACTGTTGATCCAAGTTGCCATTATACAGCTCTGTAATTCCAGCAAACCCGTCTTATTAGGGTGCAAGTGCTGTTTGATACCAGCATTAACAAGGTTTATTACAAGGAAATATTTCTACATTTTATTTGCCCTTGTGTGGTGCAGTTATATGTTCTAAAGCATTTTTTGGCTTGTATTAGTGAGAAAAAGGGCGTATTAGCCGTTGTGTGGTGAAGGGCAAAAAATACAGCCTTTTTTGTTGTGTATTAGTGGCAAAAGTAAAATATATTTGCCGCTCAGCGTTGCAGTTATCTGTTTTAAAGCCCTTTTTTCTGTGTATTAGTGAAAAAAGAAAAAAAAAATTGCCGCTCAGCCATGTAGTTATCTGTTTTAAAGCCCTTTTTTCCGTGTATTAGTGGAAAAAGGAAAAATATTTTTGCCACTCAGCCATGTAGTTATCTGTTTTAAAGCCCTTTTTTGCGTGTATTACTGGAAAAAGGAAAAAAATATTTCCCGCTCAGCGGTGCAGTAATTTGTTTTAAAGACCTCTTTTCCGTGTATTAGTGGAAAAAGATAAAATATCTTTGCTGCTCATGGTGCAGTGATATATTTGTAAGCCCTGTTTGCTGTGTATTAGTGGCGAAATAAAAATATATTCGTCGTCCAGCGTTGTACTTCTATGCTGAAAAGCCTGTTGTGTAAAAGTATAACAAAATTTGGGCCTAATTGACGTTCTGCAGTGCTGTGATATATTGTGAAGCCCTCTTTTCAGTGTATTACTGGCAAAATAAAAATATATTCGCCGTCCAGCATTGTACTTCTCTGCTAAAAAGCCTGTTTGGACCTAATTGATGTTCTGCACTGCTGTGATATATTGTGAAGACCAGTTTGCCATGTATTAGTGGCAAAATAAAAATATTTCATCTAACATTGGATTATTTCATCTAACAGTAAGTCAGACAGAGAAGTGACACGACGCTTAGTTGGCATGCTTGGGAGCAGGCCCTGTGCCCTCATCTGTCCTCAACCTGCCTCTGTCCTATTTGGTTCCCTCAGCCAGAGGAGTATTATATGCTGTGGGCTCAGCTCCACTTTTCAGCGAGAACGAGCTACTAAAGCACAGTCAGCAGCTACTACCCACTAGGCGGGCAAGTACTGATGAGTAGTGTTGAGCGCGAATATTCGAATCATGAATTTTAATCGCGAATATCGTCACTTTGAGAATTCGCAAATATTGAGAATATAGTATATATTCACAAATAGTGTTGATCGCGAATATTCTAATTGCAAATTTATCGCAACTTTATCATGAATTTATTGAGAATATCAGCCCTTAGCAACATCCCTAGCAACCAATAGGAAAGTTGCCTACTAGAGTTGAGGGAACACCTGGATGTTCGAGTTCGAGAAGTTCGGCCGAACTTCACTGAAGAATTCGGGTTCGGGATCCGAACCCGACCCGAACTTCACCCCGAGCCCGAACCCCATTGAAGTCAATGGGGACCCGAACTTTTGTGGACTTAAATGGCTGTAAAATAGCCCTGGAAAGGGCTAGAGGGCTGCAAAGGGCAGCAAAATGTAGGTACATGCACTGCAAACATATGTGAACAAGGAAATGACTTAAAATAAAATAAAATACTGAAAAATAATAAATAAACATTCTAAACTTGAGCCCAAGTGAGTGACAGTGGCACCTGTCACCCAGCGAACTGAGGATGTGGCAGCAACACCACCACATCTGTCATTGTCAACAAGCATCTCCACCAAATCCCATGGAAGTGTTCAGCTATGAGCTGTCAATCTCCCAAACACTGGAGAGAAAAAGAAATAGAAAGAGGAAGTACCCCCCTACCCATGGCTCTGAATGCCTTATTTCAAACTTCCTGGTCCTTTGAAATGCTGTCATTCTGTCTGGTGGACAGTTTTAACAACCTTATGGCGGTGGCTATCCCATAGTACGTGTATGCCAGCCACCGCTACTTTTGCAGGTGAGCCATCACTTCCCTGCACAACCAAGTGGCGGACAAAATCAAGTGTGCACTGCGCAACGCTATCTGTGGCAATGTCCACATAACCAACAACACAGTGGGTAAATATAGCAGCTGGCCCAAAGGCGGATAGCATTTTTGAGAATGTCCTTCCGCCCCCGAGGATTGCTGGGCATTTCTTTTTGTATCCTGTTACCTCCTCCTCCTACTCGGCTTCCTACTCCTCTACCTCCTCCTCATCCACTCAGGCTAACACCTTCACCACCCACAGCAGCACAGCCAGGGGGAAACGACAGCAGGTTGTTTTAAAACTTGTGTGTTTGTGGGACAAACCCCGCACCGCGCAGGAGCTCTGGACAGGCATGGAACAACAGACCGACCTTTGGTTGGTGCCACTGAGCCTCCAGCCCGGCCGGGTTTTGTGAGCTAATGGACGAAATATACTAGCAGGTCTGGGCCTAGGCGGTTTGACGCACATCCCCTGCCTGCCACATGTGCTGAATTTGGGGTGCAGAAATTCCTAAACACCAGACAGTGAAAATCAATTCAATTAATCGAACACACAATACACCCCCACCCCCCCTTTCACTCAAACCATTAACAAACTATTTAAAAATGTTCTTAAAAACATGTTAAAATAACTATAATGCAGCTAAACTTACTATATAAACAAACACAACTATATACACGCCTTATCCTTAACTTAAGGCCATTGACATCCAAGTGGCTCGAAGGGTGGGTTCTTGCAACAATATAGTCTCTGGCCTGGAATACAATTGTCCAGCCAGAGCACAGTTATGGAGAATGAGGAGGATTAGTAGGATGAGGAGGATGAGGAGGAAGCGTGTTCTCAGCAGGGTGGCACCCAAGCCAGCTCACGGGCAGCTGGGTCACCATCAGCACCTCAGAAGGCTGGGTTAGCATTGACGAAATGTGGGAAAGCTTTGTCATCACGCCACAACAACCTGCACCACCAGCAGATCTGGAATGTCTTAGCAGGAGGCAGCATTTCAGCAAGATGGTGGAAGAGTACACGTACTTACTGATGGGTTTGCCCAGGGGCGTAGCTACAGGGAAGCGTGTGAAGCACACTGTTTTGGGTCCCTGACCTATTAGGGGCCCATCAAGAAGGAGGAGGACTAAAAGACTATGTCAGGGCCCCCTCAACAGTATTATACAATGAAATCAGTTACAGTGGCAGTATAGACAGTGTAGAAAGCGGATGGAAAATGAACCCAAAGAGCGTCACACCCTACACACTCACCACCCCCCCCCAGGGGTGTTGAATGTGTAGAAGGCAAGGTTAGCATGGGAAAATTGTGGAAACGCTTTGTCATCACGCCACAATAACCTGCACCACCAGCAGATCTGGAACATATTAGCAGGAGGCAGCATTTCAGCAACATGGTGGAACAGTACACGTACTGACTGATGGGTCTGCCTAGGGGAATAGCTACAGGGGAAGCAGGGGAAACAACTGCCGGAGGAGGAGGACTAACAGTATTATACAATGAAATTATATACAGTGGCAGTATAGACAGTGTAGAAAGCGAATGGAACAGCTGCTGGGCCTTGTCTATGAGAGAGCTTTAGTAGCTACAAGCATAGCGGTATGAAAGGAAGGGGTTTGCGCAAAATTTACTGGGGGAGGGGGGCCCCATTCAAAAATTTGCTGTGGTGCCCAATCATTTCTAGCTACGACAATGGGTCTGCCACATTCAACTTCTGAGTCATCAAATTGGGCACATGTCCTGAGGTTGCCCTTTACGCCTTAGAGGTGCTGGCCTACCCTGCAGCAACTGTATTGTCTGAACGTGTGATTAGCATGGCTGGTGGCATTATCACAGACAAGCGCAGCCACCTGTCCGCATACAATGTCGGCAAGCTATCGTTTATTAAAAAGAACCAGGCATGGATCTCACAGGACTTGTTTGTACCTTATGCAGAATAGACATGTATACCGTCCTTACCCAACCACTGTTATACTACCGTGCACTTACACTTTGTTTTATTTTTTATATTTTCCCAATGTTTTTGGGTCTACACAAATTAATTTAAAAAAATAAAAATAAAAACTGTTATTGGCAACTACCTTTGGCTTCACAGCCCAAAAAGGCTTTATTTCATGCAAGAATGTAACCTCCAATTGTAAGTTCCCTGTCAGTTATGCAGTGCAGGAATTTGTACCTGGCAAAAATGGTAATATTTCACCTAACAATTTAGAATCTATCCTTTGACGGACAGTATTAAACTTGGCCAGCCACAGCTGGAACCACTGATTTATGGTATTGCTATTTTGGCAATTGAATTTCACGCCAGAACAAAATCTATCCTTTACCGGACACTAGTAAACTTGGCCAGCTACTGCTGGGACACTAGATTTAGGGGATTGCTATTTTGGCAATATAATTTCACACTAGAACAAAATCTACCCTTTGCCGGACACTATTAAACTTGGCCAGCCACAGCTGAAACCACTGATTTATGGTATTGCTATTTTGGCAATTGAATTTAACCCCAGAAAAAAATATACCCTTTTACGGACAGATCTAAACTAGGCCTGCAACAGCTGGAACACCAGATTCAGGGTATTGCTATTTTTGGAATTAAATTTCACCCCAGAACAAAATCTATCCTTTGATGTACACTATTAAACTTGTCCAGCCACTGCTGGGACAGCAGATTTACTGTATTTCTATTTTTGCTACTGACTTTCACCCCAGAAAATAATATACCCTTTTACGGACAGATTTAAACGCAGCCTGCAACAGCTGGAACACCAGATTCAGGGTATTGCTATTTTGGGAATTGAATTTCACCCCAGAATAAAATCTATCATTTGCCTTACACTATTATACAGCAGATTTACTGTATTTCTATTTTTGCAACTGAATTTCACCGCAGAAAATAATATATCCTTTGCCGACACTATTAACCTTGGCCAGGCACAGCTGAAACCATTGATTTATGGTATTGCTATTTTGGCAATTGAATTTAACCCCAGAACAAAATCTACCCTTTGCCGGACACTATTAAACTTGGCCAGCCACAGCTGAAACCACTGATTTACGGTATTGCTATTTTGGCAATTGAATTTCACCCCAGAAAATAATATATCCTTTGACGGACACTATGAAACTCGTCCAGTCACAGCTGAAACACCAGATTTACGGTATTACTAGTTTTGCAACTGAATTTCACCCCAGAAAAAAATATATCCTTTGCCGGACACTATTGAACTTGACCAGCCACAGCTGAAACCACTGATTTACGGTATTGCTATTTTGGCAATTGAATTTTACCCCAGAACAAAATCTATCCTTTGCCGGACACTATTAAACTTGGCCAGCCTCTGCTGGGACACCAGAATTAGGGGATTGCTATTTTTGCAATCGAATTTCAGCCCAGAAAATGATCTAGCCTTTGCCGGAAACTAGTAAACTTTGCCAGCCACAGCTGAAACCGCTGATTTACAGTATTGCTATTTTGGCAATTGAATTTCACCCCAGAAAATTATCTATCCTTTGCCGGACACTATTAAACTTGGCCAGCCACTGCTGGGACACCAGATTTACGGTATTGCTATTTTGGCAATTGAATTTCACCCCAGAACAAAATATATCCTTTGCCGGACACTATTAAACTTGGCCAGCCACAGCTGAAACCACTGATTTATGGTATTGCTATTTTGGCAATTGAACTTCACCCCAGAAAAAAATCTATCCTTTGCCGGACACTATTAAACTTGGCCAGCCACTGCTGGGACACAAGATTTAGGGGATTGCTATTTTGGCAATTGAATTTAACCCCAGAACAAAATATATCCTTTGCCAGACACTATTAAACTTGGCCAGCCACTGCTGGGACACCAGATTTAGGGGATTGCTATTTTGGCTATTGAATTTCACCCCAGAACAAAATATATCCTTTGCCAGACAGCAGACAGTATTACACTTGGCTAGCCACAGCTGGAACACCAGATTTAGGGGATTGGTATTTTGGCAATTGAATTTAACCCCTCAATAAAATATAAAAATTTCTATCCTGAGTTTCTAGGGGTTTCAATAAGCACAGCCAAGCCCCTGATGTAGGATATAGCAAAAAAAATAAAACTAGTATCGATGGATTGGTGGACTTGGTGGCAGCTTGTGCTGGTGCACCATAAGACACAAAATGGCCGCCGATCACCCCAGAAAAAAGTGACAGAAAAACGCTCTGTGCAGCCTAAAAACCAGTGAGCAATTAACTAGCAGAAGTTGAATGATTCACAGCTGTATATCAATCACTTCATTAGGTGTTTTTGCTGACTTTTCCCTGCCTAATCTCGCCCTCACAGCAGCTGCTTCCTATCCCTACACTAATCAGAGCAGAGTGACGTGCGGCGCTATGTGACTTCAGCTTAAGTAGAGGCTGGGTCATATGCTGCACTTGGCCAATCACAGCCATGCCATTAGTAGGCATGGCTGTGATGGCTTTTTATTGCAAAAAGTAAAACTCTATCTGATTGGCTGCTGTGCAGCCCTTCAGAAAGTGGGAAGAAATCACCGAACAACAAATCCGAACCCAAATTTTTTGGAAAATGTTCGGGTCCGGGTCCCGAACACCCCAAAATTCGGTACGAACCCAAACTATACAGTTCGGGTTCGCTCATCCCTATTGCCTACCCTTTAGTGTTGATCGTGAATATTCTAATCACAAAATTTTAATCGCGAAGATATTACATTGCTGATTTTCACAATCAAAAAAATAATAACTGGAGATCACGAATTCTCGAATTTGCGATTTTATGGCGAGTATTTGGCCAAAAATTAGCAAAATATCGCAAATTTGAATATTGCCTATGCCACTCATCACTACTGATGAGGAGAGTGGCGTGGGAGCTGGTGTTGCGAGCAGTCAGTGCCCGGGGTAGACCACCCACTTTGCAGGAGCCTACCTGCCTGGGAAGTACCGGTGCATGGTTTCACGAAGGCAGCGGCAGTAGAAGTCAGTTAGTGAGTAGTGTTGGGGGTAAAATCACCTACTCGGCAGTGTGGCTGTTTTTTATTAAGCTGCTGGAGGAGGTGAACATGTGTAGAATATGTGGGCAGAAGGCTAAGAGTGGCCAGGGTGCCAATGTTGGCACCATGGGCCTGCATCAACGAATGCAGCATCAACATGAAGTGGCCTGGGAGAACCAACCGTAGCTCCCATCTGGTGATCCAGTCTGCCGCAGCCAACGCTACATCACCCAGTGGCACGTACCCGGTTTCAGGCAGTCAAAGCTCCACCACCTCAGCCAAAGGGAGTTGTCTGTACTTCCCATCATCTTCTGGTCCTGATGCTCCTTGTCCTCCTCCTCCTCCTCCTACTCCTCATCAGTTATTCCGTCAGCAATCGATCACCAAAGCGATTGCCAAGAGACAACAGTATGCGTGCATGCATCCAACGGCGCAGAAGCTGAATGCGCTCCTGTCCAAGTTGCTGGTGGCGCAGTCCCTCCCTTTCCAAATGGTGGACTCTGCACCTTTCAGAGAAATGATGGTTTGTGCCGAGCCGAGGTGGAGAGTTCCAAGCCATAATTTCTTTGCCGAAAAGGTAGTACCAGCCCTGCACACACGTGCAGAACAGAAGGTGGGCCAGTTCTTGAGCCTATCAGCGTCTGCTAAAGTGCACAGCAGCACCGACGTGTGGAGCTGTAACTACGGGCAGGGACAATACATGTCCTTCAGGGTCCACTGGATGAATGTAGTTCCAGCAAAGCAACACCAATAACTTTGTTAGGTGACTCTGCTTCCGCCTCCACGTTGCCACGCCGTTGGTCCTGCGACAAAGTCCGCCTCTTCCCCCTCATCCTTCACCATGTCCTCAGCCTCCCCTGCAGGGACAATCCAGCACACAGGGTCCCTCCAGCATACCACATGTGCAGGGCACGGCACTGTCACGCTGTTCTGCACCTCATTTCCCTGGGCGAACAGAGTCACACAGGGAAGGAATTGCTCTGTGTCCTTCGTCAAGAAATCAAATCCTGGCTTTTTCCCCAACAACTCCAAATCGGAACCATGGTGACCGACAACAGGAAGAACATTGTGTCAGCATGCCACGCGTGTTCAATCTGGTTCTCATGTGGTTCCTGAAGTCTTCCACCCATCTTCCAAGCATCCTAAAAATGGCCAGGATACTTTGCATGTACTTCAGCCACTCATACACCGCAAAGCACACCCTCCTTGTGCTGCAGCCGCAAAACGGCATCCCCCAACATAGGCTGATATGCAACGTTTCCACCCATTGGAATCCCACCCTCCATATGTTAGACCGACTATACGAACAGAGAAAGCCCATAAACGATTTGTCAATGTTCCAAGCGGACAGGAGTACTCCCCTGTGTAACTTCGATATCAGCCAGTGACAGCACATGCGTGACACCTGCCGTCTGTTCAGGCTCTTTGAGGATGCCACATTATTTGTCAGTCGCCAGTAGTGATGAGTGGAAGGGGCAATATTAAAAATCACGATATTTCGCAAATATTTGTTAGAATATTTGTCATATATTAATGAAATCACGAATTCACTGTTATTCTCTTGATTGCGCAAATTTGCAATGTAATATTTGCGTAATGCGCGCAAAATACAGGCGTGGGTCACTATAGCTACATTTTTAAAACTGCTCGAAGTTTAATGAGACTGGAGAAAATGGTTGGCATGGCAGAACAATCAAATAGCTTTATATGCAGATAGAGTGCTCCATGGAGATGGCCCGAACTTTTTGCCGGCGAACAGTTCCCGGCGATCATGGCTTGTTCACATTCGTCGCAGCTGGCGAACATATGCGATGTTCGGTCCGCCCCCTATACATCATCATTGAGCAAACTTTGACCCTGTACCTCACAGTCAGCAGACACATTCCAGCCAATCAGCAGCATACCCTCCCTCCCAGACCCTCCCATCTCCTGAACAGCATCCATTTTAGATTCATTCGGAAGCTGCAGTCTTAGTGAGAGGAGGGACAGTGTAACTGCTGCTGATTTAATTGGAAAATTGATAGCTAGGCTAGTGTATTCAGTGTCCACTCCAGTCCTGAAAGACTCATCCGATCTCTGCTGTAAGGACAGCGTCCTGACAGCAACCCCAAAAAGCACTTTTTAGGGCTGCAACATTAGTCTGCTTTTATATTTTTTTCTCCATATATATAGTGCAGTTGCCTGGCCTGCCCGTGTGTGAGGAGCTGCAGGCCCACAGACAGTAGTGTGCCCACTGCCAGTGCCCACCACTCATAACGTGTGGCACAGGACTTTGCATCAAAAAAAGGCATTTCATTTTTACACTTTAGTGTAATTTCAGTTGCTTGCCTGCTGCCAGTGTGTGTCAGGCCGACTTCCACCAACTGTAGTGTGCCCACTGCCAGTGCCCACCACTCATACCGTGTGGCACAGGACTTTGCGTCAAAAAAAGGCATTTCATTTTTACACTTTAGTGTAATTTCAGTTGCTTGCCTGCTGCCATTGTTTGCCAGGCCGACTTCCACTGACTGTAGTGTGCCCACTGCCAGTGCCCACCACTCATACCATGTGGCACAGGACTTTGCATAAAAAAAGGCATTTCATTTTTACACTTTAGTGTAATTTTAGTTGTTTGCCTGCTAGTGTGTGTCAGGCCGACTTCCACTGATTGTAGTGTGCCCACTGCCAGTGCCCACCACTCATACCGTGTGGCACAGGACTTTGCATCAAAAAAAGGCATTTAATTTTTACACTTTAGTGTAATTTCAGTTGCTTGCCTGCTAGTGTGTGTCAGGCCGACTTCCACTGATTGTAGTGTGCCCACTGCAAGTGCCCACCACTCATACTGTGTGGCACAGGACTTTGCATCAAAAAAAGGCATTTAATTTTTACACTTTAGTGTAATTTGAGTTGCTTGCCTGCTGCCTGTGTGTGTTAGGCCGACTCCCACTGAGTGTAGTGTGCCCACTGCCAGTACCCACCACTCATACCGTGTGGCACAGGACTTTGCATCAAAAAAAGGCATTTAATTTTTACACTTTAGTGTAATTTCAGTTTCTTGCCTGCTGCCAGTGTGTGTCAGACTGACTTCTACAGACTGTAGTGTGCACACTGCCAGTGCCCACCACTCATACCGGGTGGCACAGTAGCTTGCCGATAAATAAGGCATTTAATTTTTACACTTTAGTCTAGATTCAGTTGCTTGCCTGCTGCCAGTGTGTATCAGGCTGACTTCTACAGACTGTAGTGTGCCCACTGCCAGTGCCCACCACTCATACCGGGTGGCACAGTAGCTTGCCGATAAATAAGGCATTTCATTTTTAAAGTTTAGTCTAATTTCAGTTGCTTGCCTAATGCCAGTGTGTGTCAGGCCGTCTTCCACAGAATGTAGTGTGCCCACTGCCAGTGCCCACCACTCATACCGGGTGGCACAGTACCTATCACACGTAGTACCACTTATCTAAAAAAAAATGACAGGCAGAGGCAGGCCACCCTGCAGAGGCAGTCGTGGTCGTGGTGCTGTGATTTCCACTGGCTCTGGAATAATGCCCAGTGTTCAGAGGCCACGTACCCTGAACCCGAAAAATTCTGAGGACATAGTTGACTGGCTTAGACAGGACACCCAATCTTCAACAGCTTCCGCTAAGAACCTTGACGCACCATACTCCTCCAGCTCAGCTTTGGTCACCTGCTCTCAAGTTACGACGCTCCAGCCCGGCGCCACCACCACCATTACCACCACAGCCACCACAGCCGCTTCACTTGATCCGTCAGAGGAGTTATTTGCACATCAGTTGGATGCAATTAGTGATGCGCAACCATTATTGCCAGATGATGTAGATTACAGGGATATGTCTCAGTCAGGCAGGATTACACACATGGACGTACAGTGTGATGATGATGATGATGTTGTACCCGCTGCTGCTTCCTTTGCTGAGGCGGCAGATACAAGTGAAGCGGTTGATGATGACGATGTGTTCACGGATGCCACGTGGGTGCCTGCTCGAAGAGAAGAAGAGGGGGAAAAGTTCAGAAGGGGAGACAGAGAGAAGGAGGAGACGAGTTGGAAGCAGGGGGAGGTCGTCACAAGGAGTTAGTGGCACAATCAGACAGCATGTATCGGCACCCGGGGTCAGCCAGACAGCACGCCAGTCAACGCATGCTGTTGCCACCACCAGAATGCTGTCATTGCAAAGCTCAGCAGTGTGGCATTCTTTTATTTTTGTTCTGTGTGTCTGCCTCTGATAACAGCAATGCCATTTGAAATCTGTGCAAAAAGAAACTGAGTTGTGGGAAGTCCAACACCCACCTCGGTACAACTGCTTTGCGAAGGCACATGATCTCACATCACAAACGCCAATGTGATCAACACATGCGTACAAGCAGCACACAAACTCAAAGCCACCATCCTCCTCCTGGTCCAGCATCTTCAACTACGTCAACCACTGCTGTCCTCCTTGCCCCCTCTCAACCACCCGTCACTCCTCCTCTCACCTTCAGCAGTTCCATCTCATCTGCCCACAGTCAGGTGTCTGTTAAGGAAATGTTTGAGCGTAAGAAGCCAATGTCACAGAGTCACCTGACTGACAGCTGGCGTGAGTTTGCCCTGGAAAAGCTGTCCTGCCCTGCCAGTAGTGTGGCATCAGAGCGGGTGTTTAGTGCAGCGCGGGCCATAGTTACCCCAAGAAGTACACGCCTGTCCACCCAAAATGTGGAGAGACTGACCTTTGTCAAGCTGAATCAGGCATGGATCAGACAGGATTTCCACCCACCAATGCTGCCTTACCCAAACCTTGACAAAAGAGACCGGTTTCTTCTGGCTACCTGCCTCAGCTTCTATTCTGATGCTGCCACCCGCCTGATGTCACACATCTGACGCCTAGTGCTCCGTCTTACACCACCATCATCAGCGAGTACTGTTATTGCCACCCACCTCCACACTCTGTCGTCGTTCCACTCTGTGGCCTCCTCCTGATGCTGCCGCCACCACCACACTCTGTCGTCGTGCCACTATGTTGCGTCCTCCGGATGCTGCTGTTGCCACCACCTCCTCACTGTCATCTTGCCACTCTGTGGCCTCTTCCTGATGCTGCTGCTGCTGCCACCTCCACGCACTGTTGTTATGACACTCTGCGGTCTCCTGATGCTACTGCCACCTCCAGACTCTGTCACTGTGCCACTCTGTGACCTCCTGATGCGCTTCATCTTGACACTAACATTGACCTGTAAGGCTGAGTTCATACTTGAACTCATACTTGCCTGTCATCTGTACGTGTTACTTCAAGGCACAGTGTTCTACACGACTATAAATGCTCTTAGCAGCCAGGAAATAGACGTTTTTGAATGTAATTTGTCGCCAATATAGTCGGATCGAACCAAATTTTTCCCGAATAATTTGGCGAACCAGCAAATCTATATATTTTTTTTAATTCTCTCATCTCTAATTACGAGCAGCAGCTTTTCAAATGAGAGCACTAATTTATCTTTAAACAAATAATTTAAATGAAGGATTCTTCAATGCAATGGAAGGAACCTCCCCAGTGAATCATGAGCTTTTGAGATGAGTCGGGAGAAGTGCCAAGCAATAAATATGCTGCATAGAGATATAGAAATATATTGTAACAATGTACAGTTTAAATTCTAAAGCTTGTATTATGAGTAAGATTTTAAAACTAGTTTATACAGTATTTTTATGGCATGTTTCATTAGTATGAAAGAACATATTGGAAATGTTTAATTCTTAATTCATGGAAATATAATATCAGCATGACAAAGTAATTGCATGTAGCACATCAATATTTGGAAACATATATTGTTAATTTCATCAGGGCAATCATTAAAATGTGTGTACTTTATATTAAACTATTCTATTCTTTCTATATAGTATATTATAGCAGCAAGCAATAGCGACCTTTCAGCTCATAGGTGAGCATTTGAAGCCAAATTCGATCTGAAGTTTAGGAAAACTTTAATAATAACTAAACCGAATTTCCTTATGCTTCGTGGTAACAAATCACGCACCGCAAAAAAAAGTAGTCAGACGCCACCTTTTTGCGGTACTGAGGCACGGAGAGAAACGGTTAAGCTCAACCATCCACAATGCGGACCCATTCACGGCCAGTGCCCACATATTGTGGACCCGCATGAGCCTTAAGTGTAAAGTAGACATGCCCAGGAACATAAGATTACCCATAATGCTGTGCAACCAGCCAATCCCCCGATAGCCATTCCCTGTGTCGTCATAGCTTTATAAAACCCTTATCCTGTGCGGTCTCTGCCATTTTCCTGTGAGCTGAGCATAGGGAGAGTTGTGTCAAGCACTCATGATCTAGAGACAGTGTTGCTGAAAGTGATTAATAGAAGAATATTGGAGAGGGAGAGTGCAGGGAAACATATTCTGTGTCCCTTGTGTCCCTACTTTTTCCTACATCAGCCGTAAACTGAAATGTCAAAACAAAAAAAAAATCATTCTTCCTCCATTTGCTCACGATGGGCCGGCTGCCACCATCTTGATTGAAATTCTCGGCCGATATCTCGTGCATGATGACGTATAACGTCACCATGCTGACTGGCGTGATGACATCATCTCGGGCAGCGCGTGATTTCATACAAGATGTTAAAGCAAGATGGCAGCGGCCGGTATGATATTATATTATTTTTTTTCTGTTAATTTTAAACTGTATTGTTATTCTAAGATGTCGTGATCAAGTATGAACGTGGCATCTGAGGGGTGCAATGATGGGAAGCAGCGCTATCGCAGCTCCCTGTCATTGCACCCACTACTTACAAAAATATAGCAATAATGAAGTAATTAATCACAAAGCGAATTTTTTTGTAAAATTCAGCGATGCAGCCTAATTGAATTTTCCAAAAGTGCCAGCCAATACCATCCAGTCTGCACCCCTTAGGGGGGCCAGGTCTTAATGATGACCATCCCCATCTTTTGCTGGTTTTACTTCTTGCTAATCATCCTTCAAAGTCTCCATGTCCTAGAACAGTCGCAAGATGTGGAAAAAGGAGGAGCTGGTTGATCCCGATGACATATCAATATTAGATTATGTGGAAAAGGAGGAAGAGCAGATGGCAGAAGGGCTCCCACATGTAGAACTGGGTACAACCCCTGTTTAAAGCTGCATTAAAGCTGCCGTGCAGCCATTAACAATGAAGAATGACTATACAGTGCAGTCCTCATTATTAAATGAAAGGCAGCTGCTGGCTAATTGGCCCTGTGGTTCATCCCCACAGCATGGCCGCAAGACCCGCCTGCAGCACGGCCACTCCGTGTTGCCATACCCAGGTAGAGTGGACTGGGTATACCTGATTTATAGCGATTTGTGACAAATTAATTCATAACTAATTGAATTTCTTTGGTGAAGCAATCAAATCAATTTTTTTAAAACTTTGCTCATCTCTAATATTAATAATTATTAGTACAATTATTACAATTAGAGATTAGAAAACCTTTTAAGATTCTGTTCTTTTTAGGTTTGCTATATATATATTTTTTTTATTTATTTCGACCACAAATTGATTCCACCCTAATCAAAGTTTTAGAAAAAGAGACAGAGAGAGCTTCACATACCACTCTGGGCTTCTTTGCATGCATATATGCCAGCAAATTTTTACCAGACACCCACTGGAACATTGCGTAGTAACTGGTCTCCATAATAAAATAGTGCTCACCCAGAGGTCCTCCCAAGGCCTCTCAAGTAGAAAAGCTGATTCTATATGCTTTGTATTGGTAATGGGCTTTTGTCTTGAATTATCTAATTATAAATGTGAGGCTGACTTTGCTAATTTTCTAGTTTTGCTATATAACTATATTTAATAGCTGAGTAAAGACTGAAGGTTTAGCTATAGTTGTATAACTCAGCTTTTTAAAATCCTTTTGGAAGGAAAGCTGTATTATACATGTTTTACACATGCAGATGTCTCTTTGGCCCCTTTCAGACAAGTGGGTTTAATTTTAGCCATTTATACTTGTTACCTACAGGAATATATTTTGTACTGTAATTACTCAATGTGAATTTAAAGCTCTCCCATTTATCCTCTATAATATTATGTGAAAGTATCTGCTCCCAGTCTGTGCCCTGAAATGCTGCCTTCAATCTGGGGAAATTGGCCTTTATTAAAATTCTGTGGTTTTGCTCCTTATAGATCAGGGGGAATATAATTGTATTGTGAAATGTGAACACTATTACCTAGTGTTTCTCAAACAGTAACATTTCCCATAAGCTCTGCATCATTAGATATCCACCAGATATGTGAGATGGGAAACAGCTCTCATTGTTTGAACACTGTTTGTGTGGATTAAATTAAATGTTCTGGCCTAACATTCTGCTGTTTGGCCACAAGATGCCGCTGTTTCCTAGGCACAGCTGACTGACTGCAGATATATTTCCATATTCATGAAAGGTGTGGTTTTCAGAGCATGGAGAAGAAGAGGAGGCAGCCATCTTAAGGAGCAGAGACTGAGGAGCTGTGTGAGCAAAGAAGTTGAAGACATCCAAGTGTGAGAGCAGCCTTCATTGACCAGAGCTACATCTAAGAGAAGCTGATCGTGTCCAAGACCTTGATCCTGTCCAGAGGAAGGAATATCACTGCCAGGAACGCTGATGAGAGCAGAGGAACAAAGCAACATACACTGTAGTACCACATGCTTGTTGGTGAGACATTTGTTCTGTTCAGAGTCACCAGCAGATACAAAGCAGACCCAGGTCGGTAAGATCGTGCATGCACCTCATCACAGTGTTGGCTCCTAGAGACTGAGACCAGGCCTGTAGTTAGTTAGTTAGGGTCTCTGTTTGTGTCGGGCCACAAGTGCTACTGCTGTTCATTTGAAGGACTCCATAACTTAAAGTGACATTTCACATTGGAGAGCTGATAAAATTCCCATAAACTCAAGCCAGGCTGGCGTTTTGCTCAGAAGGAATACTCAGGCACATGCTACAGGACCAGTTATGGGAGGGGGAATACTGTAGATCTGTGTAAGATTGTAAGCTGTTATGTTGCACTGCAGGCTAGCCCGTACCGCACACCCATACAGTGATTCTTGTTCTTTTAGGGTAATAAGGTGTGGCAAATTAGTTGTGCACCCCAGTAGGTAAATGACAGCATTTTCCTCCTGCATCCATTGGAGGGTGCCGTGCTGTGACGAAACAAGGGTCTCAGCTTTTGGGCTGGGTGTATGTAAATTTATCTTATGTTCCCAGCATTTGTAGTTGTGTTCATTACCGCGTTTGAGTAAAATTCTGATTTGGAAAAAGCTGGTGTTGGAGTTGCTTTCCTAGTTTGTGACTTTGCTGTATCCTGGGGAGTGCACCCTGCTACACGGCTTACAACTTGGCGTAGTTGGCAGGATACAGGGACTGTTATGGATGGGAACGACGTTGTGGGAGATCTTCCCCTGGTGCCAATGGCACCTGTCCAGAACCCAGCTCAGGGTGCGCCAGTGCAAGGCCAACTTGCCCCAACACCGCTGATACAGCTTGCACCAACCATGCCCGTCCCAGTAGGGTACATCCCGCTAGAGTAGTGAAGTTGAGGAGCCACTTCTTCAACTGACAACAGCGAGAGGGCGAGACCCTGATGCAATACTCCAATGCCCTACAAGAGACGCTAAGTGAAATACAGCAGCGAGACCCAGAGGCCATTGGAGATTTACAGGAGGTGGACAGGCTATTAAGAGACCAGTTCATAGTGGGGCCCTCAAAAGATGACCCAGACGATGGCTGACATGACATTCTACAGCATCTATCTAGCCGCCGTGGATGGAGAGAGAGGAAGAGCATATGCCTGTGGCAGCGAGAGTAGTGAGTAGCACTCATGCTACAGGGGACCAGTCAGGGTCTATAGACTCAGAGTTCTTAAAGGATGCGGTCCGTGCCCTGCGGACAAAATTGAGAAACTTTCGGCTGGAAGTGTCCCAGATGAAGGCAGAATCTCCTCGGCCTCCGGAAATGACCCCAGCTCCGCACGCCATTCAGGTGCGGGGCCAAGTCAAAAGATGGCCCCTCTCCTGGGCTTGTCGACATTATGGCCATGTGGCCAGAGAGTGCCCCGAACAAATGAAGTCCGAGCCGACGTTAAACTTCCGACTGCCGCAGTAGCTGGGCAGTACAACTAGTTGATACAGTGTCGGAGTGCATCCTTAGGCCTCTGGAGTTCTTCGAAAGACACTTTAGACATATAATGGAGCCAGAATACGGGAGCATCATCCGGCTGCCTATAACAGAGAGATGGACCTTCTAGCGATAGTCTGGATGCGGGTCCCATTGTTTGGGCAAGACATCATCAAGAAGGGGTTCATGCTGGTGGACCATTCGTACTGGAGAGGAATGGACGTGTCACTAGGTATGAATATACCTGGATGACATAGTTGTGTTTGGGGCCTCCTTTAAGGATCACCTCCAGAAGCTGCGATAGGTCGCTGCGAGACCATGGGCTCAAGATTAGTGTCGATCGAGCACCCAATTGCTTGGGTGCTCTGGCCGAACACATCAGGATGCTCGGGTGCTCTGTATAATGGAAGTGAATGAAAGAACCTGAGCATTAAACCAGGCACCCCCTGCTCTGAAGAGGGGAGGGTGCCTGGT
Source organism: Bufotes viridis (assembly GCA_033119425.1). Classification (NCBI taxonomy): domain Eukaryota; kingdom Metazoa; phylum Chordata; class Amphibia; order Anura; family Bufonidae; genus Bufotes; species Bufotes viridis. The sequence continues at coordinate 369,872,127 of CM065590.1, read as the reverse complement.
TCATAGGAAAAGGTCAGAGAATGATGGAAACACCACCGGAATGGTTAATGAACAGCATGGGGAGGATGTCTGGATGCATCTTGGACTCCTAGGTTGCTGCTGGGAACAATGTTGTCCGAGTAGTACGCGGCTTTTACAGACTGACAATAATACGCACAAAACAAAAGATAAAATCGATTTTAGAGGAAAAATTCTGGGCAATTTTTAGGGGAAACATTATTTTCTGTATATTTACTTGTATATAAAGTACAAGTACTGCCAAAAATTACAAGCAAGAGGCACTCTGATACAACCTGTATATCACATAAAGGAGGGCCTCATTCACACTGCGTACAATTGTTCATGTAGCGGGACTCCTACACTCATAAAGCCTATGCACTAAGTAAAAGGGCTGCCAAAAATTGCAACATAAAGGAGGGCATCATACACACCCTTGAAAAATCATGATTGATGGCCTGCTGGTGACCCTCAAAAACATTTGGAGCAAGGGCCTGTTGATCTGACCATCTAAAACATTAGGGGCAAGGGGCTGCTGCTGAGCTGACCCACTAAAACATTAGAGGTTAGGGTCTGTGGGTGAGCTGACCATGTAAAAGATTGTAGGTGAGGGCCTTCAGGTGAGCTCACCCTGTAAAACAGTATATACGAGGGCCTGCAGGGGAGCTGACCCTGTAAAAGATTGTAGGTGAGGGCCTTCAGGTGAGCTATCCCTGTAGAACAGTATATGTGAGGGCCTGCAGGGGAGCTGACCCTGTAAAAGATTGTCGGTGAGGACCTGCTGGTTAGCTGACCCTCTAAAAAGATGTAGGTGAGGGCCTGCAGGTGAGCTGACCAGGAAAACATTATATTCGAGGGCCTGCAGGTGAGCTGACCCTCTAAAAAGTTGTAGGTGAGGGCCTGCAGGTGAGCTGAACAGTAAAACATTATATGCGAGGGCCTGCAGGTGAGCTGACCCTGTAAAACATTATATGCGAGGGCCTGCAGGTGAGCTGACCCTGTAAAATATTGTAGGTGAGGCCCTTCAGGTGATCTATCCCTGTAGAACAGTATATGCGAGGGCCTGCAGGAGAGCTGACCCTGTAAAAGATTGTAGGTGAGGACCTGCTGGTTAGCTGACCCTCTAAAAAGTTGTAGGTGAGGGCCTGCAGGTGAGCTGACCAGGAAAACATTATATACAAGGGCCTGCAGGTGAGCTGACCTTGTAAAACATTGTATGTGAGGGCCTGCAGGTGAGCTGACCCTGTAAAAGATTGTAGGTGAGGGCCTGCTGGTGAGCTGACCCTCTAAAAAATTATATACGAGGGCCTGCAGGTGAGCTGACTCTGTAAAACATTATACATGAGGGCCTGCAGGGGAGCTGACCCTGTAAAACATATGCAAAGAGCCTGCTGGTGAGCTGACCCTGTAAAAGAGTGTAGGTGAGGGCCTGCTGGTGAGCTGACCCTCTAAAAAATTATATGCTAGGGTCTGCAGGTGAGCTAACCCTGTAAAACATTGTATGCAAGGGCCTTCAGGGGAGCTAACCCTGTAAAACATTATACACGAGGGCCTGCAGGTGAGCTGACCCTGTGAAACATTATATGCGAGGGGCTGCAGGTGAGCTGACCCTATAAAAGATTGTAGGTGAAGGCCTGCTGGTGAGCTGACCCTGTAAAACATTATATGCGAGGGGCTGCAGGTGAGCTGACCCTATAAAAGATTGTAGGTGAAGGCATGCTGGTGAGCTGACCCTGTAAAACATTATATGCAAGAGCCTGCAGGGGAGCTGACCCTGTAAAACATTATATGCAAAGGCCATCTGGTGAGCTAACCCTGTAAAAAATTGGAAGCATTATCTGCTGCAATCCAACCGACCACCTGGTCGCACTGGTCTGACTTCAAGAGTGGTGTCCTGCGCCGCCCTGCAAACTGGGACATGAAGCTAGGTATCATGAATGATTGCTTTTCTTGTGCTCTGGCAGCAGGCACAGTTTCAAGGGGCCCAGGGCCACGGCCTCTGCGTGCACCATCAGCATCATGGCCACTTCCCTGTCGCTTACTGCTCGCCTTCTTAATTTTAAATGTTATATATGCTTGAAAGTATGTCACACGTACAGTAGCGTAGGATTTGGAAGTGTATGCGCCAAAAAATTTTAAAAGGTATTTGGGATGTGGAAACATCACACAGGAGATATTCCGCAGATAATGTCAATACTGTCACCAGCGGCTAATAAAAAATTACAGGGAATGTCATATTTTATATAGGAGAGGTACCACAGGTAATGTCACTGTCCACAGCATCTACAGAAAAAGTACACTGTATGTCAAAGATACATTTTTTAAACGCACACGTTACACTGGAGATGTGGCACTGGTAATGTCACTTTCAGAAGTGGATACTGTCTCTTAAAAAAGCACACTGTATGTCACAGATACATTTTTAAATGCATACAGTATACTGGAGATGTGGCACTGGTAATGTCACTGTCAGAAGTGGACACTGTCTATTGAAAAAGTACACTGTATGTCACAGTCACAGATACATTTTTTTAGTGCACACGGTACACTGCAGATGTTGCATTGGTAATGTCACTGTCAGAAGCGGACACCGTCTATTGAGAAAGTACACTGTGTGTCACTGATAAGTTTTTTTCTGTGCACACGTTACACTGCAGATGTCGCGCAACTAATGTCACTGTCCACAGCAGACACAGTCTACGGAAAAAATACACTGGATGTCACAGATATTTTTAAGGATGTGCACACTTTACACAGGAGATTTTGCACAGATAATTTAACTGTCCACAGCAGCCTATTAGACACTATTTGGAGCAGGATGGGCTAAAACAATATATTGATGCTGCCACACACAACAGACCTTAAAAGGACTTTTGGGTCTGCAAACATTTAGAAATTTAGCGCAGGTTGCGCGAAAAATGTATATTGCTGCTTTCACACACAATAGTCCTTAAAAGGACTTTTGGGTCTCTGAAAAGTTTTTCTAATAAAAATAGTCCAATATCACTCCCTACCCTGTCTGTCCCTTCCTATGCACAGCTCTCCCTGACGAAGACTGAGCCGAGCCAGGCAATCACTGTAATGCCAGTAACCAACATGGCTACGGCATTACAGTGAGGGCAGTACTTACCAGTACGTTTATTGGCTGCATAGCAGCCAAGAAACGTGCGGCGAGGAGACTCGAGCATTGCACTCGAGCACATTCGGTATTCGGCCGAATACCGCTATGTGCCGAGCATGCTCGCTCAACACTACTCAAGATCAAGCCCAAGAAGTGCCATCTGTTTTGACAGCAGAGTATTTTGGACATTTGGTCACCCAGGATGGGGTAAAGCCGGCCCCTAGCAAGGTGGAGGCTGTCCAGACGTGGCCCCAGCCGAGTACACTACGTTCGTGCGCCTGGCCAGCTACTACAGGAGGTTTATACCCAAATTTGCTCATTTAGCGGGTCAGTTAAACTAGTTATTAAGGGGCACTGTAGGGAGAACGGCAATGCCAATGCACTCTCCCGAGTCCCTGTAGAGTTGTCGACTCAGATTTCATATAAAGAGCTAGAGGACACTGAAACTCCTGACCATGGTCAATTACCCATGTTCCAGGACGTGGCACATTCAAGTAGGGTGGGGTCTGGGATGTCCATGGTGCTGGGAAAGACGTTGGCTGACCTGTGGAAAGTGAAAGAATGGGTCCGGACCAAGATCTGGCCTCGGCTAGAAGAGCAGGCGCGTATGACTTCAGAGGGTTGTTGAGGCAGTGGGATAAGCTGACTGTTACCCAGGGCCTCCTGTGTCGGACCATATACTTGCAATCAGAGTTGCAGTACCGGCAACAGATTGTTATCCCCATGTCATTGGCACTTTGCTAATTCGCGAATATTGCGAATATAGCGCTATATATTCGCTATTTCGAATATTTGGTTTTTTTGTTATATTTTTTTCCCCACTTCCCAAAAGTAGTTCTTACCTGTCCTGAGGATTCCTGGCTGCTCCAGTCAGTGCCCGTTGCCACTTCTGCCGACTTCCGTGCTGATGGTCACGTAACTAACGAATACAGTGCTATATCTCTGAATAGTGCATTATAGAAGTTGGATTCGCAATGCGATTAATAATTGTAAGTATTATCGCTTTGTGATTGCAACTTTTAGTTAACTCACCCTATCGGTTGTAATAGAATTAAGTTTAATTCGTACGCGAATACAACTTAGAACTTTGCCTGCCTGTACAGTCCACTTTACTGTTATATTTGCTATCGCGATAATACGTCATTTAAATAATCGTGTGCGTGCGTCTGTACGTGCGTGCCTTTGGATCGCAATTCGCAAAGAGAGTGGAGACAGGAAGAGACACATTCGAGAGAAATTTTTCAAATAAGTTCGGAAATGGCAAAAAGTAATTTCAAGCCAGAAGAGCTGTAATTCTTGATCACTGTAAGTAATTATAACTAACAAGTATGTCATACAGGGATGTCATTTCTAATAACTTATCATTTAGATTAGCCATAATAGCAACAAGGCTGCGGCCTTCACTGAACTCCTAACTGCCATACAGGTCAAAGTGACTGTTAAAGCGGCGGCCACTGTAAAAGTCACTGCTAATGGGGCGGACACTGTCAAAGTCACTGTTAAAGGGGCGGCCACTCTCAAAGTCACTGTTAAGGGGCGGCCACTCTCAAAGTCACTGTTAAGGGGGCGGCCACTCTCAAAGTCATTGTTAAAGGGGCGCCCACTGTCAAAGTCACTGTTAAGGGGCGGCCACTGTCAAAGTCACTGTTAAAGGGGCGGCCACTGTCAAAGTCACTGTTAAGGGGTGGCCACTGTCAAAGTCACTGTTAAAGGGGCGGCCACTGTCAAAGTCACTGTTAAGGGGGCAGCCACTGTCAAAGTCACTGTTAAGGGGTGGCCACTGTCAAAGTCACTGTTAAAGGGGCACTGTCAAAGTCACTGTTAAGGGGGCGGCCACTGTCAAAGTCACTGTTAAAGGGGCGGCCACTGTCAAAGTCACTGTTAAGGGGGCGGCCACTGTCAAAGTCACTGTTAAGGGGTGGCCATTGTTGAAAGTCACCGTTAAAGGGGCGGACACTGTGGAGTTTAGTTCTTATATTTGTTTTGAATATAAAAAAAACATTAATTTTACTTTCATATAGTCCCATAGGGAACTTTATAAATATCTACTCTTTTAGCGTTTTGATATAAAATTTTATTTTGGATGGTTCAGTCATCTCGACTGTAATTACTAATAATTGTATTTTACAACTTTGGGATTACATCCTATAATTGTTATCTTGCAGCATATGTTGCAGAAGGGATATGACCTGACCCGCTCCCGGGCAGAGAAGCAGGCCATAGTGCAGCGACTAGGGTACCATCTGTGGCATCAACATGGCAGCAAGCATGCCAAGGATGCCATTTTAAAGGAGTGGTCCGACCTGAAACGCTATAATATGGTTCGGATCACTGAGGTCAGAGACAAGTTTTGTCTAGGTACGATGCTTACATTAATTTTCTATCACACTCCTATTGTTATTTATGTGTTTAGTTATATTTCTGGAAAATTTGGTCATTACAGATGCTCTTCTTTCGAAACTACGCGCTAAGCGTTCAAAAAAGAGGGGGGTGGTGGAAGAGGAGGAGATGCCAGAGGATGAGGACATTGAGGAGCAGGAGCAGGCAGAACCATCAGGGCATCAGGCCCATAGCCCACCTGATGCAGATGAGGTCGAGGAGGATGATGAGGAGGAAGAAGACGAGGTGGTGAACACCCCCCGCCAGGAGGGTAAATATATGCTGTTGATGTTTTAATTTATTCATTGTCCCCACACACACACAGGTGTCGGTTTAGTCTTGACTAGTGTTGAGCGAACAGTTCGAGCATCGTTCGGGTTCGTACCGAATTTTGGGGTGTCCGGGACCCGGACCCGAACCCGGACATTTTCAAAAAAGTTCGGGTTCGGGTTCGTCGTTCGGCATGTATTTTGGCGCATTTTGAAAGGCTGCAAAGCAGCCAATCAACATGCATCATACTACTTGCCCTAAGATGCCATCGCAGCCATGACTACTATTGGCAAGGCTGTGATTGGCCAAGTGCAGCATGTGACTCAGCCTCTTTATAAGCTTGTGCGCACGTCGGGACGTGCTCACTCCCGATGTGAATAGAACAGGGATAGACGCAGCTGATGCTAGGGCGAGAATAGGCAGGGATAATTGAATAACTGGAAGCAAATTCTCTCCTCCACCTGTGATTCATCTGAACAACTGCAGCTGAGCTGCTTTTTTGATAGGGATTGGCTATTTTTAGAGTGGCCAGAGTGATTTTCCATCCACATGTACCTGGGCTGACCGCCGGCCGCCATTTTGCGACTTGTAGTGCTGCAGCAGAAGCTGCCACAGTGTGCATTTCATAGCTCCAAACAAGTCAGACATCTACACCTGGGATTCAGACCAATAGCGATTTAGCAGCACAGTCCAAGGCTATTTTTTTTAAAGGTTGTGCAGACCATTTTGTGGCACATGTTACTGGGCTGATAGGCGGCGGCCATCTTGGGACTAGTGCTGCAGCACAATCTCTCCCAACGTCCATTAATCACTTGTAATAGTGGTCTGTGCCATAGAAATCCTACATCAGGGACTTGGGTGTGCTTGTGTCACCCCTACTAATACCAGTCCACCTGTAATCCATACAGTGAAAAGCCATAAAGTATTCCAGTGAGGGAATTTTTATTTTATTTAAAAAGGCCAAGTTAGTTTATCTGGCGTTCAATATACTAGATACAGTTAGGCCTGCGTTTCATACATCTGGAATTAGCAAATTAATGTGCTGGGGTTGGGAAAACATATATGTACCCATACTAGAATCTGTCAAAGAAAGCGGTACTCACATATAACAGTCATTCCATCTGTAATCCATACAGTCAAAAGACTGAAAGTATTCCAGTGAGGGAATTTTTTTATTTAAAAAGGCCAAGTTAGTTTATCTGGCGTTCAATATACTAGATACAGTTAGGCCTGCGTTTCATACATCTGGAATTAGCAAATTAATGTGCTGGGGTTGGGAAAACATATATGTACCCATACTAGAATCTGTCAAGAAAGCGGTACTCACATATAACAGTCATTCCATCTGTAATCCATACAGTCAAAAGACTGAAAGTATTCCAGTGAGGAATTTTTTATTTAAAAAGGCCAAGTTAGTTTATCTGGCGTTCAATATACTAGATACAGTTAGGCCTGCGTTTCATACATCTGGAATTAGCAAATTAATGTGCTGGGGTTGGGAAAACATATATGTACCCATACTAGAATCTGTCAAAGAAAGCGGTACTCACATATAACAGTCATTCCATCTGTAATCCATACAGTCAAAAGACTGAAAGTATTCCAGTGAGGGATTTTGCTTATAAAAAATAATATATTTCATTGTGGTGCGAGTTGAATCGCAACAATGAAGAAAAATACTATTAAGGGACGAGGACGCGGTCGTGGTGGTGTCCGTGGAGCCTCTGTTGCTGGTAGAGGACGTGGCCGTTCGGCCCCAGGCGCACACAGTAGGGAACGAACTCCCTCAACTAGCCGGCAGAATGTACCGCAATATCTCGTGGGGCCCAATGCCGCTCTTAGGATGGTAAGGCCTGAGCAGGTACAGGCATTAATCGATTGGGTGGCCGACAGTGCTTCCAGCACGTTCACCACATGGTCTTCACCCAGTCTTCTGCGGAAAGCGCACAGGTGGCACCTGAAAACCAAGCCCATCAGTCTGTCACATCACCCCCAAGCATATCAGGGAAACGGTCTGAGCCACAAGTTATGCAGCAGTCTCTTCTTCTGTTTGAAGACTCTGCTTCCAGGGTTTCCCAGGGCGTCCACCTAGCCCTTCCCCAGTGGAGGAAGACATACCATGCACTGACGCACAACCACTTATGTCTCCAGATGAAGAGGACATGGGAATACCACCACAGCAGAGTCACCGACTCTCTGATGATGACGAAACACAGGTGCCCACTGCCGCGTCTTTTGCAGTGTGCAGACTGAACAGGAGGAGGTCAGGGAGGGAGACTGGGTGGAAGACGATGCAGAGGACGATGAGGTCTTAGACCCCACATGGACTGAAGGTCGTGGCGATGACTTTCACAGTTCAGAGGAAGAGGTAGTGGTGAGACCGAGACAACAGCGAAGCCAAAGAGGGAGCAGGGGCCAAAGCAGGCGAGCCGCCGCCCCAGAGTTCGCCTGCTACTGGACATCGCCAACAGGGACCCAGCCCCACAAAGGCAGCTTCAAGAGTTCCCTGGCATGGCACTTCTTTAAACAATGTCCTACCGACAAGACCCGAGTGACTTGCACGCTCTGCCATCAGAGCCTGAGGCGAGGCATTAACGTTCTGAACCTCAGCACAACCTGCATGACCAGGCATCTACATGCAAAGCATGAACTGCAGTGGGGTACACACCTTAAAAACCAGGCACTCGCTGAGGCTCCCCTGCTCCCTCTACCGCTGCTGCCTCAGCTTCCGCCTCGAGAGGAATGTTGCCACCTGCCGAGCAGCAAACAGAGGATGTGCCACCGACACCACCACCGCCACCGTCAACTAGCGTCTCCACTATATCACACAGCAGCGTTCAGCTCTCAATATCTCAAACCTTAGAGAGGAAGCGCAAATTCCCCGAGTCACCCTCGAGGCCCTTGGCCTGAACGCCAGCATTTCTAAACTGCTGGCCTTTGAAATGCTGTCATTCCGGCTGGTGGACACAGACAGCTTCAAACAGCTGATGGCCATGGCTGTCCCGCAGTATGTGGTTCCCAGCCGCCACTACTTCTCCAAGACAGCCGTGCCTTCCCTGCACATGCAAGTGTCCGATAAAATCAAGTGTGCACTGCGCAACGCCATTTGTGGCAAGGTCCACCTAACCACAGATACGTGGACCAGTAAGCACGGCCAGGGACGCTATATCTCACTAACTGCACACTGGATGAATGTAGTGGCGGCCGGGGTAAACGTCAGCAGGCCATTCTGAAACTCATATGTTTGGGGGACAGGCCCCACACCGCGCAGGAGTTGTGGCGGGGTATTGAACAACAGACCGACGAGTGGTTTCTGCCGGTGGGCCTCAAGCCAGGCCTGGTGGTATGCGATAATGGGCGAAATCTCGTGGCAGCTCTGGGACTAGCCGGTTTGACGCACATCCCTTGCCTGGCGCATGTGCTGAACTTGGTGGTGCAGAGGTTCATTCACCACTACCCCAACATGTCAGAGCTGCTGCATAAAGTGCGGGCCGTCTGTGCGCGCTTCCGCCGTTCACATCCTGCCGCTGCTCGCCTGTCTGCGCTACAGCGGAACTTCGGCCTTCCCGCTCACCGCCTCATATGCGGCGTGCCCACCCGGTGGAACTCCACCTTGCACATGCTGGAGAGGCTGTGCGAGCAGCAGCAGGCCATAGTGGGTTTCAGCTGCAGCTGCCGCTCGCGTCAGTCGTACTGCCGAACAGCACCACTTCACCACCAATGATTGGGCCTCCATGCGAGACCTGTGTGCCCTGCTGCGCTGTTTCGAGTACTCCACCAACATGGCCAGTGGCGATGACACTGTTATCAGCGTTACAATACCACTTCTTCCTGTGTCTCCAGATGAAGAGGGCCTTAGAGAGGGCTACCACAGCAGAGTCACCGGCTCTATTGATGACGAGAGCACAGGTGCCACTGCAGCGCCTTTTGCAGTGTGCAGACTGAACAGGAGGAGGTCAGGGAGGAGACTGGCGGAAGACTGATGCAGAGAACGATGAGGTCTTAGACCCACATGGACTGAAGGTCGTGGCGATGACTTTCACAGTTCAGAGGAAGAGGTAGTGGTGAGACCGAGACAACAGCGGTAGCCAAAGAAGGGAGCAGCAAAGCAGACGAGCCGCCGCCCCCCAGAGTTCGCTGCTACTGGACCACGCCATGCCAGGGGCCCAGCACCCCAAGGCAGCTTCAAGAGTTCCCTGGCATGGCGCTTCTTTAAACAATGTCCTGCCGACAAGGCCAGGCGGCTTTCACGCTCTGCCATCAGAGAGGCTGAAGCGAGGCATTAACGTTCTGAACCTCAGCACAGCCTGCCATGACCAGGCATCTCACGCCACCAAAGCGCAGACCGCAGTGGAGTAAACACCTTAAAAGCCAGAGCACTCGCTCGGGCTCCCCCTGCTCCTCTTCTGCTGCTGCCTCCAGCCTCTTCCACGCCTGGGAGGAACGTTGCCACCTGCCGACCCACCAAACAGAGGATGTGCCACGACCGACACCACCGCCTGCGTCACCAAGCGTCACCACTATGTCCACACAGCAGCGTTCAGCTCTCAACATCTCAGGCCTGTGGAGAGCCATAAATTCCCGACTGGCACCCTGCGGCGCCCTGGGCCTGAGTACTGCCAGCATTTCTAAACTGCTGGCCTTTGAAATGCTAGTAACATTCGGACTGGATGGACACAGACAGCTTCAGGCAACGCTGATGACCATGGCTGTCCCACAGCATGTTGTACTTAGCACGCCACTACTTCTCCCAAGACAGCCGTGCCTTCACCGCACATGCCAAGTGTCCGATAAAATCAGAAGTGTGCACTGCGCAACGCCATCTCTGTGGCAAGGTCCACCCTAACCACGAGATACGTGGACAGTCAGCACTGGCCAGGAACGCTATATCTCACTAACTGCACACTGGGTAAGATGTAGTGGCTGGGCCCTAAACGAGAGAGTTCATGGCGCACCTCCTTCCGCCGCCAAGGATCGCAGAACATAATTCTTTGTCTCTGTAACCTCCCCTCCTACTGGCTTCCTCCTCCTCTGCTTCCACCAGCTCATCCAGTCAACCACACACCTTCACCACCAACTTCCCAGCACAGCCGGGGTAAATGTCAGCAAGCCATTCAAACTCCATATATTTTAGGGACAGGCCCCACCCTTGCCAGGGATTGTGGCGGGTGTGGAACCCAACAGACCGGCAGAGTGGTTTCTGCCGGTGGAGCTCAGCCCGACCTGGTGGTGTGCGATAATGAGCGAAATCTCGTGGCAGCTCTAGGACTAGCGGTTTGGCGCCACATCCCTTGCCTGGCGCATGTGCTGAATTTGGTGGTGCAGAAGTTCATTCACAACTACCCCGACATGTCAGAGCTGCTGCATAGAAGTGCGGAGCCGTCTGTGCGCGCTTCAGGCGTTCACATCCTGCCGCTGCTCGCCTGTCTGCGCTACAGCGGAACTCGGCCTTCCAGCTCACCGCCTCATATGCGGCGTGCCCACCAGGTGGAACTCCACCTTGCACATGCTGGAGGGACTGTGCGAGCAGCAGCAGGCCATAGTGGGTTTCAGCTGCAGCACGCACGCGTCAGTCGCACTGCGGAACAGCACCACTTCACCGCAATGATTGGGCCTCCATGCGAGACCTGTGTGCCCTGTTGCGCTGTTTCGAGTACTCCACCAACATGGCCAGTGGCGATGACACCGTTATCAGCGTTACAATACCACTTCTATGTCTCATGAGAAAACACTTGGGCGTGATGTTGGGAGGTGGCCCAGGTGGAGAGGAGGAGGAGGATGGGGCTCAGTTACTGCCCTTTCGGGCCCAGTCTGTTAGATAGTGGCTCAGAGGGAGGTTTGTTTAAGCAGCAGGACAGGTTCACAGAGTTGCCAGCCAGGGCACTGTACTGGAGACGAGGAGGATGAGGGGAGAGGGGGAGGGAGGATGGATGGGGCAGGATCACAGCGGGAGTTGCACCCGAGCACAGGCGTGCGGGCCCACATCACTGGGTCTGCGTCGGCTGGGGGATCTACAGGAGGGCGATGGCGATCGCCTCCCACACAGGACAGCTTGTCCTTGCCTCATGAAAGTTAGCCTGGCACACATGGCGGGCCTACATGCTCCAGTGCCTGCGCAGCGACAGCAGAGTTGCCTGCATTTTCGCATGTGCAGACTACTGGGTGGCCACCCTGCTGGATCCCGGTATAGAGGCGATGTGTGCCCACTTTTAATTCCTGGGCTGGGCGCGACCGGCCAAGATGCGCGGCCTGGCGCTGCGCCGATCAGGCGCTCTTGGAGACATTCCCATGTCTGGGGAACAGGTGGAAGGTGAAGGCAGAGAGGGTGGCAGAGGGTGTCCAGCGCAGCTGTGTCACGGCCCGCTCATCTGAGGCAGGATTATAAGCAGAAATGGCCAGAAAGAGTTTGTCTCCGCCACAGCTATCTGCTGACACCTACAATCTGGACATTGTTCATGGAGGCAACATTTCATGCATGGTTGAACAGTATGCTCTGCACCCCTCCACATCTGGCGGATGGTTGGTTTTATTCCAACTGGGTTCCGAGAAATTGTCCACGTGGCCAGAGTTATGTTGGCACTGTGGAGGTGCTCCACCAGTGTGATTTTATCTGGTATTCCCAGCACGACTTGAGGCGTCATTACTGACAGCGCAGTCGCCACATCACAGCCAGTGGACAAGCTGACCCTTCATAAAGATAGACCAGAGCATGGATCCCCACAGGACCTGTCCCTCCTTGTGCAGAGTAATTGTAACTGCCTAAAACATGTCTTGTTGTGCTACGGGCCCTTGCTGTGGCTGATACAAATTTTATGAAACCCACAGTTGGGCCAAAACTCTTCTCTGTCTGGGCGAGGGACTAACCAGATGAAAGTGGCAGTTAAAGCTAGCAGGGTGACATGAAGCCATGATCACTCTGCCGCCTTTGCCTCTGTCTTCTGTCTGGGTGCTGAGGCCTAAGTCACATACAGCGGTCTTCTGCTGTGCTGGGGATATGAAGCTAATCTCTAGGCCCTCTCTCTCTCTGTCTGGGTCCAAGGCCTAAATCACTGAAAGAGGCCTTCTCCTGTGGTGTGTGATATGATGCCAGAATGTGCTGTGGGGCCTCTCTCCTCTTCCTGGGTGCAGGGTCAAATGTCACAGAAAAATTGGCCTACTCCTGTGTGGTTGATATGATGCCTGATTCTCTGATCGCTGGAACCTCTCTCCTCTGTTTGGGGTGAAGGGTCAAAGTAACTAAATGGTGGCCTCCTGTGGTGATGTAGTGCCAGAATATATGCTGTGGGGCCTCTCTCCTCTTCCTGGGTGCAGAGGTCAAAGTAACTCAATGGTGTCTTCTCCTGTGGTGGCTGATATGATGCCAGAATATGTGCTGTGGTGCCTCTCTCCTCTGTCTGGGTCCAAAGGCCTAAATCACTGAAAGAGGCCTTCTCCTGTGGTGTGTTATATGATGCCTGAATATGTGCTGTGGTGCCTCTCTCTCTCTTCCTGGGTGCGGGGTCAAAGTAACTCAATGGTGGCTTCTCCTGTGGTGGCTGATATGATGCCAGAATATGTGCTGTGGGGCCTCTCTCCTCTTCCTGGGTGCAGGGGTCAAAGTAACTCAATGGTGGCTTCTCCTGTGGTGGCTGATATGATGCCAGAATATGTGCTGTGGGGCCTCTCTCCTCTTCCTGGGTGCAGGGGTCAAAGTAACTCAATGGTGGCTTCTCCTGTGGTGGCTGATATGATGCCAGAATATGTGCTGTGGGGCCTCTCTCCTCTTCCTGGGTGCAGGGGTCAAAGTAACTAAATGGTGGCTTCTCCTGTGGTGGTTGATATGATGCCTGATTCTCTGCTGTGAAACCTCTCTCCTCCATCTGGGTGTAGGGGTCAAAGTCTTTCAAAGTCGCCTTCTCCTGTGCTGATTGATATAAAGCTGATGGTTGTGCCATCTGACATGGTTGCCAGGGTCTGATTCAATGGGGCCTACTCCTGTGGTGGGTGATCTAAATGCCTGATTCTCTGCTGTGTAACCTCTCTCCTCCGTCTGGGTGTAGGGGTCAAAGTAACTAAATGGTGGCCTACTCCTGTGGTGGGTGATATGATGCCTGGTTCTCTGCTGTGGGACCTCTCTCCTTTGTCTGGGTGCTGTGGTCAAAATAATAGTAAGTGACCTTCTCCATTGGTGGGTGACTTGAAGCCTGATTCTGTGCTATGGGACCTCACTCCAATTAATATTGTTTAATTTTTCTTTATTTTATGTTAACTCATCATTTCCCTATCTACATTTGTTTGCAGGGGATTTAACTACATTTTGCTGCCTTTTGCAGCCCTCTAGCCCTTTCCGGGTGTGTTTTACAGCCTTTTTAGTGCCCAAAAGTTCGGGTCCCCATTGACTTCTATGGGGTTCGGGTTCGGGATGAAGTTCGGGTCGAGTTCGGATCCCGAACCCAAACATTTTTCGAAAGTTCGGCCGAACTCGTCGAACCCGAACATCCAGGTGTTCGCTCAACTCTAGTCTTGACCACAGGCAGATTTTACTAAATCAAACAATTATAAACAAGATCAAGTTCAACCTGTAATTTTTAATCAGACATCAGATATTATATAACCTAAAGTCCCACACTTTGCGTTCACTCCAAGCAGTGTAACAAAAAGATTAGTATATCACCACTCTTTAGGGTCTGTCAGAGACCATGTTCATTTCTCTGCAGGTTCATTTCACATCTCCTGTCCACACTTGAAAAGAACAGCATTTTTAATCCCCACTTTATAAAAACCCTTGATGGAGTACAGGAGTGACCTGTGCCCCTATATCTGTCTGGACACTCAGTCCAAAAAACCCAGACCCTAATTAAATCTATGTAAAAAAATGTTTTTACAGCAAGCTACATCAGTACTGGTGTACTGATTTCCGTAAAGTATCTCAATGAGGCATTCAATTTTATTAAGATGTAACGAGCATCCAATATATAAAATATTTTTTAGACTAAAGTGCACAAAACAATATTAATAAATTAATAAAACAGGCAACAAACACACAACAGTAATATAAAACATGAACACTATGAAGTAATTAATCTACATAAAAACGTAACTACTAAGTCCATAACCAGAAAGTCAAAATAACTATTCTTAATCCTAACTAAACCAATATATAACGAATTACGATAAAAAAATATAATCTGCTTTATACACCAATCAATGATTGTCTTTTAAAGTACATTAAATTTTTTATTTCCTTTACTTTTACAGCTAACAACAACATGATAAAAAAAATTCAAAAAGTGCAACGGGAGCAGCACGAACGGATGAGGCAGTTCAGGGCGCTGCAGATGCGGAAGATAAGGGAGCAGAAGCTCAGTCTATCCCACCAGCTCAGCCTGATGGAGGAGGCCAACCAAAGGGCCCTTGATGAACTGCTCCAAGAGCAGAAAAAAATTAAGAGCCTACCATAATTTTATTTTTATTTTTTTATTTTTTTTATGTTATTTATGTTAATTAATATTTATCTATATTTAAAAATTGTTTTAGTAAATTTTATTGAACTATCAAATTTATTGTGTTTTGTTTTATTGTAACCAATGGGATTACAGTACGGACAATTTAGTCTGGGCCAAAGTAATAATTCATTATCAATACATACAACAGCCGCTGTTACATGGAAACAGGGTGATAGACATGGTGCACCTTATGGTTGGACCACTTATTCACTATGACTCTTTTCTTGTGCCGGTGGTCATGTGTGTGCCACAATTCAAACCGAATACTGCGGACTGTGGCGCTCTTAGCAGCACGTGTGACGGGACCAGCGCAGATCATAGACCTTGTCCAACATGCATACATGTAATCCAAAACTTTTAAAATTCACAGTTTAGTAATTAATGTGATCATGTCACCAAAATAAAAATAAAAATTATGGCTATAAATGGTAAATATTTGATTTTAGGTTAACATTATAATATTACATTGTAAACTATGTAATTTTCCATGGGAGTTTTGCCATGGATCCCCCTCCGGCATGCCACAGTCCAGGTGTTAGTCCCCTTGAAACAACTTTTCCATCACTATTGTGGCCAGAAAGAGTCCCTGTGGGTTTAAAAATTTGCCTGTTTATTGAAGTCTATGGCGGTTCGCCCTGTTCGCCCGTTCGCGAACATTTGAGTAAATTTGCTTTTGCCGCTGGCAAACGGAAAATTTTATGTTCGCGACATCCCTACTAATAGAGTGTCCCCATCACCATGGGAACGCCTTCATACTAGAATGTAGAATGTCGTATGTGAGAATTAAGTTGAAATCGCAATGCGATTAATTTAAGTTATATCAATCGCATTTCGATTACAACTTTGCACTGCTATATTACATATTAGGCTAGAATTAATGAATAGGGAATATAGCAGTGCTAAGTTGAAATCGCAATGTGATTAATTCAAGTTATTTTAATCGCATTGCGATTTCAACTTAGCACTGCTATATTCCATATTCGTTAACTTCGTTAATTCTAGCAAGCTGATCCATTATAAACCCAGATCGAAGTTGAAATCGCAATGCGATTAATATAACTTGAAGTAATCGCATTGCGATTTCAACAGACCTGGTTTAGTTGGCTTGGTAGAATTAGCGAATATGACGAATGTATTCGTCATATTCCTCAAAACAAAGATAAAGAAGTATTCTCCATCTTCGTTTTTGCTCCATATTCGTCAACTTCGATAATTTTAGCCATCAAATAGGAAGGTTGATTATAGAGACAGCTGTGTTTAATTCGCTATGGGATTATATTACTTTGCTTTTTTTTTAAAATAAATAGAATAATTATAATACTTGAAAAAAAAAATAATAATATATATATATATAATCCCATAGCGAATTAAACACAGCTGTCTCTATAGTCAACCTTCCTATTTGATTGCTAGAATTAGCGAAGTTGACGAATAGGTAGCTAAAACGAAGATGGAGAATACTTCGTTATCTTTGTTTTGAGGAATATGACGAATACATTTGTCAACAAAACGTATATACCAGATAAATTTCGACCTGGTGGCTTATTCAACCACGAGAATCCAATATAGACAATAGAACGTGGGAGTATTTCAAAAAGTTAAAACATAACCTTTACTCAGTAATCAATTTAAAACATAATCCTTGTACAATAACACAACAACAAGGTAATATTCAGGACAATGATCAAATACCTGCTTATTCGAATGAAAATAAGTGCTCAGCGGCACTAAACAAAACAAAACCGTTAGTCCTACCTTTGTGATGAAACGTATAGTGGTAGGAGATGTGGAGCAGTACAGGGCCAGACGAGGTGGGCGGGTAAAGGCAAGGGAAAGGAGAGGGGTGAAATTAAATATATATACACCTAGACGTCCCTACAATATATGGGACTACCCTTTTCCTGTAAGCCAAACCACAGAGTAACCGCCCTGAAAAGAACAACCCCGTCCGGAACCTGACCCTCAGCAGTTAGAGACCCTGTTAAACCCTAGTGCAGCTAGACCATACATGCATGTTTCATCACTCAAGAATCATCAGGGGGACACAAGTGCACAGGGAGACAGACAAAATAGAAGCAGCATAGAGTCAGTCAACAGTATCATGCAAACCAAAGCTAAACATGAAGTTTGTTATAATAGAGCATTGGTCACATAGAGGTATACATTCTGACCATCAAGAAAATACTAGGGGTCGAATAGAAGATGCCCAGGAGTGCAGGCATACAGTAAAACAAAACCTAAAGATGCAGGCTTACAAGAGACCAGAGAAGCCCCAGTGTATGATAAACACTGAGCCGCCCGGTCAGTTTCAGGGCCACTAGTGAGGAGGCAGATGATGTCCTGCCATTTGCCAAATACATTTGTCATCTTCGCTAATTCTAGATATCGAACCAATATGAAAGTAGCCTTAAGTTAGAATCGCAATACGCGATTATTTAAATTGCATATTAATCGCGATAACTACAATAATGACGAATATTCAATTTCGATGAATATGAAACGAATATTCAATCGAATATTCGCGAATTTCGTCGAAATCTAATATGGCACCTGCCGCTCATCACTAATTGGCACCGGAGGCTGCCTGAGAAGGGGTTTCCATTTTGGGAGCGATAAAACATTTAAATGGCTCCAACGGCTGGTATACTGTCCAGAATTGGCAGCCATAGTGGCCTAGGCATGTCTTAAGTGTCGGCCCTGCGGGCTGAGTAAGAGTACTGAACAGCGGGCTGCTGTCCAGGCCATCCAAACCTCAGCGCCCCTAGAGCTACTTATGATCGATTACATACAGATTGGGTATAGTACAGTTGGGTACAGTTGGGTATAGTTTAGGTTCGTACTGAATTTTGGGGTGTTCGGGACATGGACCCGAACCTGAACATTTTCGTGAAAGTTCGGGTTCGGTGTTCGGCGCTTTCTTGGCACTTTTTGAAAGGCTGCACAGGAGCCAATCAACAAGCGTTATACTACTTGCCCCAGGAGGCCATCACAGCCATGCCTACTAATGGCATGGCTGTGATTGGCCAGAGCAGCATGTGACCCAGGCTCTATATAAACTTGAGTCGCATAGCGCTGTACGTCACTCTGCTGTTACAAGTGTAGGGAGAGGATGCTGCTGGACTTGTGATTTAAGGGAGAGAATAAGAGAGAATCTAACTCAGTGATCTACCTAGAAATAGTTGTGTGGGTGCAGAGCACTATCCTTTTACCCTGCCCTGAGCTCATTGATCAAAAACTACTAAGTTCTGAATTCTGTTAGTTAGGTGGGTGGCGGCGGCCATTTTATGCATGCTCAGTGCACCAGCACTGCATCTGAGCTTTTGGGACATTGCAACTCACCATTTTTTGGAGCAAACTACAACACCTGTATTAGTCAGTGTGCAATTTCAGCTAGAAATACACCAATCAGTTTCTGGGGTTTGAAAAACACACTTTTTTTCTTCCAAAAACAGTATTTTCCAGATCTGCAAGTGTTAAATTCAAGTTTAATATATACAGCATTCATATTCTGTTAGCAAAAAAAAGACTTTTTTGGCAATCTACAACATCTGTATTAGTCAGTGTGCAATTTAAGCTAGAAATACACCCATCATTTTCTGGGGTTTGGAAAACACATTTTTCTGACAAAAACACTATTTTCAGCATCAGCACGTGTGAAATGACAGGCTTATATACTGCTGTCAAATTCAGTTGTTAAGCAAACAGTCGTTTGGGCACAAAACATTTAGTTGGCAGCCTTTGATGCAGATGTCATTGTGAGATACACCCTAAATACATTTGGGTTACATTCAAAGATTTTAAAAACCGCCATTTGGTGCACCAATATTGAATTCACAATTCCTACACTGATTCAGGGCGTGTGTGATCCCCCCTATACATACAGGGGTTTGAATTAGGTATTTGAAATACAGCCATTTTAAATACCGCCTTTTTGTGCAAAGATATATTTACTTCAGGCCTACACTGATTCAGGGCGTGTGTGATCCCCCCTATACATACAGGGGTTTGAATTAGGCATTTGAAATACAGCGATTTTAAATACCGCCTTTTTGTGCAAAGATATATTTACTTCAGGCCTACACTAATTCAGGGCGTGTGTGATCCCCCCTATACATACAGTGGTTTGATTCAGCCATTTGAAATACAGCCATTTTAAAAACAGCCATTTAGTGCAAAGATATATTTACTTCAGGCCAACACTGATTCAGGGCGTGTGATTTTCCCCTATACATACAGGGGTTTGAATTAGGCATTTGAAATACAGCCTTTTGAAAGACAGTTTTTTTGTGCAAAGATATATTTGCTTCAAGCCTACACTGATTCTGGGCGTATGTGATCCCCCCTATACATACAGGGGTTTAAATTAGGCATTTGAAATACAGCCATTTGAAATACAGCCATTTTGTGAAAATATATATTTACTTCAGGCCTACAGCGGTTCAGACTGTGTGAGATACCCCCTATACATACAGTGGTTTGATTCAGCCATTTGAAATATAGGCATTTGAAATACAGCCATTTTGTGCAAAGAAATCTTTAATTGAGGCCTAGTCTGGTTCAGGCCGTGTGAGATACACCCTTTACATACTGTCGTTCTTTTCTACTATTAATTAAATACCCATTTAGGGCAAGATCCTGAAATCAAAAAATATGAGGAGAGCGTCAAATAAGGGACGTGGCCCAGGTCGTGGTGCTGCTGGTGGAGCTCCTGTTGCAGGGAGAGGACGTGGTCGATCTGTGCCAGCTACACGCACAAGTGAAACCCCTTGCTCAGGTGCGAGTTGGTGACAAAACCTGCAGAGGTATTTGGTCGGGCGAGGTCCATGCGAGACCTGTGTTCCTTGTTGCGCTTTTTCGAGTACTCCACCAACATGGCCAGTGCCGATAACGCCGTTCTCAGTATTACTATCCGACTCATATGCCTCTTTGAAAAAACGCTCATGGCGATGATGAAAGAGGATGTGGCACAGAAGGAGGAGGAGGAGGAAGAGGGATCATTTCGTAGAGTCTCCAGCCAGTCATTCCCAAGTTGCTTCCGAGGGTGGGTTCCTGCACACACAAACCCATTGTCCAGCCATGGCACAGTTCTGGAGGATGACAAGGGGGGGATGAGGAGGAGGTGATGGAGGAGGAGGAACCATGTTCACAGCAGGGTGGCACCCAGACCAGCTCATGGCTATCACTGGTGCGTGGATGGGGGATACAAAGGACACAGACGATACACTTCCCACAGAGGACAGTTTTTCGTTGCCTCTGGGCAGCCTTGCACACATGTGCGATTACATGCTGCAGTGTCTCCGCAACGACCGCAGAGTTGCCCACATTCTAACTTGTGCTGATTACTGGGTGGCCACGCCGCTGGATCCCCGTTACAAGGACAACGTACCATCCATAATTCCATCGCTGGAGCGTGATCGTAAGATGCGCGAGTATAATCGCATGCTGGTAGACGCGCTGCTGGTGGCATTCCCACCTAACAGCGGGGGCACAGTGGAAGCACAAGGCGAAGGCAGAGGACGAGGAAGAGGTCGCCAACGCAGCTGGGGCACCGCCAGCACCTCAGAAGGCAAGGTTAGCATGGCTGACATGTGGAAAAGCTTTGTCAGCACACCACAACAACCAGCACCACCAGCTGATATGGAACGTCTTGCAGGAGGCAGCATTTCACCAACATGGTGGAGCAGTATGTGTGCACACACCTACACGTACTGAATGATGGGTCTGTCCCCTTCAACTTCTGGGTCTCCAAATTGGACACATGGCCTGTGCTTGCCCTTTACACCTTGGAGGTGCTGGCCTGCCCTGCAGCCAGTGTATTATCTGAACGGCAGGGGGCGTCATCACAGACAAGCGCAGCCGCCTGTCCACAGCCAATGTGGACAAGCTCACGTTGATTAAAATTAACCAGGCATGGATCCCCTCAGGGGATTGTCCGTACCGTGTGCAGAATAGACATGTATTCCGGCACTAACCAGCCATTGTTATACTTCAGAGCAATTGCTCATGTTTGTATGTTGGATATTTCACACTCTTTTGGAGTGTACCTTAATTTTACAAAATTAAATTAAAACCAAAAACCTGTGTTGGCTATCTCGTCCTCCTCCACCGCTGCTTCCACCTACTCCGCTGCGTCCACCGCCTCCTCAAACTCCTACTCCATATGGAACTCCAAACTTTTGGTGTGTATAGTTGCACTGCTGCACCTAGTAGACCAGTAAAATAAATAAAAAAAATTATCTGTAACATTTTCTGGTGAAATTAACCACCTTTTTGGGTGTATAGTACCACTGATATGCCTAGTAGGCTGTTTAAAAAATATATAAATTGGCTTTCACATTTTCTGGTGAAATTAACCAATTTTTGGGTGTATAGTACCACTGCTATACCTAGTAGGCCGGTTAAAAAATAAATAAAAATTTTCATTAACATTTTCGGGTGAAATTCACCAATTTTTGGATGTATAGTACCACTGCTATACCTAGTTGACCGGTAAATAAAAATAAAAACATTTGTCAGTTAAACTTTATGGTCAAATTCACCAATTTTTGGTGTAATATACCCCTCCTCTACCTAGTTGATAGTTTAATAAATTTCAATAATTTTTCTTTTACATTTTCGGGTGACAATAAACAATTGTTTTCTGTCATAGACCCCGGCTCTACCACGTAGATAGGTTAATTTCAGTAATTTTTCAGTTACATTCTTGGGTTGACATTATACAATTTTAGGGAAAAAAAAACGGCACACTCAACCTGGAATGTATGTAGAGAGCAAGAATATGTCTAGAGGGTTATTCCCAGTATTAAAAATTTTTATTATAATGGTGAATCATAGGAATAACAGAATAATATCCCCTGCTGAATATAAATTATCGTAAATTGTTGTATGATTATATCAGTCTCAATGTTTAATCAGTGGCGTAACTTTGTATCAAATGTAAATTCAACAGTCCACCTAGCTGCTTGAGAGCTCAAAGGATAGTGTGCAAGTGTCTTATGTTGCAAAGATTAAATGGACTCACCCAGGCAGCGTGGTAATTCACGCTGGCGTCCCACCTCTTGAGAGCACGTTGTTGGCTGCTTACCTTGGCGGTCGGGCGGGCAGGTACCTCTAATAGATATTGTAGGAGTCAGCAGTAGTATCCGGTACGGCTTCTGATGCGGCATCTCACATGTGAATGTGAGTGCGGATCGTAGTGGGATGTGTGTGCTGCAGCAGTATTTTGCGCGATGTAGCGCGTCCCACGCGATCAGACGGGGGAAGTCCAAGAAGCAGATTACCGGCTTCTCAGGGGATAGGTGACAAGCAGAAAATACTCTGATACATATAAAACGCATCATGTGTGTAGAAGTATATAACCTTATAAGCTGTACATATGGGGGTGTGCATTCAACAGTGTATATGTGAAAACGCAAAATTGAATATATATATATGATGTCCAATCATGGATACATTATGTATACAATTAATGTGTGCAAATAAATTATAATAGTAGCATAGTGAATCCATTGTTAATAACAAAATGCATACAAAGTCAAAACTCCTTGGTGTGAATAGAAAAATTGCATTCAGGTAGGTCAAATGAATCAATTATTAATTACATATTAATTACACCAAGCGGTTTTCACCTCGTATGCATTTTGTTGTTAACAATGGATTCACTATGCTACTATTATAATTTATTTGCACACATTATTTGTATACATATCGTATACAATATGTATGCTAGACGCATAAAAGAACATCGAGAGAGAGCAGATATCAAATAGGATCGTGAACATCGCGGGGACATGCGACACGAACTGACTGACAGGGGTCAGCCACTGCAACTTCTGGAAGAGGGGTTAGGTGGTTACTTGGACCTAGCGTAACCTTTGCAACCTCTCTGACTAGTAATAGGAAAAATTTAATCTTTATTAATGACTCTATTAAAAATACTACTTGGGAACATGCAACTTCTGGGTCTCCAAATTGGGCACATGGCCTGAGCTTGCCCTTTACCCCTTGGAGGTGCTGGCCTGCCCTGGAGCCAGTGAATTGCTGGCCTGTCCTGGAGCCAGTGTATTGTCTGAACGTGTGTTCAGCATGACAGGTTAAATTTCCCAATGTTTTGGGGTGTACCCTAATTTTAAAAATAAAATTTAAAACCAAAAAAACAGTGTGGGCTACCTCCTCCTCTTCCACCGCTGCTTCCACCTACACCGCCACATCCACCTCCTCCTCAACCTCATACGCCATATGGACCTCGTCCTCCTAGATCAAGATTTTTTTTTATTTTTTTTACCTATTTTATGTTATTTAAAGTTATTTCCCTATCCACATTTGTTTGCAGAGCACTTGCCATGCTCTTGCCAACATTTTGCTGGCATTTGTAGCTCTCTAGCCATTTCCATGACATTTTTACAGCTATTTTAGTGCTCAAAAGTTCAGGTCCCCATTTACTTCAGTGGGGTTCGGGGTCAAGTTCGGGTCAAGTTCGGGTCCTAAACTCGAACTTTTTTCCTAAAGTTTGGCCAAACCCGTCGAACCCGAACATCCAGGTGTCCGCTCAACTCTATTCATGACAGATCATTTCGCAAAGTATGAAGTGGCTATGCTCACCAGAGACCAAACGGCAGAGTCGTCCGCTGAAGTGGTCTGCAAACACTTTATACAGGTGTTCGGGTGTCCACAGAGGATACATTCAGACCAGGGGGCATGTTTTCAGGGTACTCTAATGAATGAGCTGTACGAGCTGTATGGGATTGCACGTTCCCGCACCACCCCATATCACCCCCAGGGAAATGGGGCGTGTGCACTGTTCAACTGCACCTTGCTCCAGATGCTGTGGACTCTGGGGGACAGCCAAAACGGTTAGTGGCCCGAGTACTTACCTGAAATGATGTGGGCCTATAAAAACAGGGTACACAGTACCACCGGACACTCCCCACATATACTCATGTTTGTCAGAGGGGGACGGGAGATTGAAGACCTCCATATGCCTGATCCGATGGAACCACCACCGAGAAGTACAACCGCATGGGTGCAAGAGCACAGCCGCTGGCTGAGAGCAATCCACAAGGTTGTGGGGGAGCACCTGGGAAAAATGGTACACCCTAACCCAAGACCAGTGCAGAGGGATGGGTATGCCCCGGATGATCGAGTGATGGTCAAAGCCAAATGTCTGTGAAGTGGAGGGTAGAACCTGCCATCCTGGTCTATAAGATAGAGCCAATAGGGACTGGGGGCCCTCACGAAACATGCACTGTAACATGTTGAGGCATTGTAATTTTGATGAGCCAGTGTGCGTGGAGGAGATACCTCCTCCTGCTCAGAGTACAGAGGAAATTTTCTTAGAGGAGGAGGAGGAGGAATGGTGGGTTGTCCCTGCCCGGTACTCACAGATGCTCCAGCCGTGGAAAGTGTTGAGCGGTCAGCAGTTCCTCTGTGCTTGACGTCCCCAGTGTTTCTGAACCTATTACTGTACGAAGGTCAACGAGGCCCAATGCTTGTGTGCCCCCACAGCATTATGCCCAGGATGAGTTTGTATGGGGAGGGTTGCCCAGAACTACAACCTCTAGTGGGGTGCCATGTGAGATGGGAAACAGCTCTCATTGTTTGAACACTGTTTGTGTGGATTAAATTAAATGTTCTTGACTAACATTCTGCTGTTTAGCCACAAGATGCCGCTGTTTCCTAGGCACAGCCGACTGACTGCAGATATATTTCCATATTCATGAGAGGTGTGGTTTTCAGAGCATGGAGAAGAAGAGGAGGCAGCCATCTTAAGGAGCAGAGACTGAGGAGCTGTGTGAGCAAAGAAGTTGAAGACATCCAAGTGTGAGAGCAGCCTTCAGTGACCGGAGCTACATTTAAGAGAAGCTGATCGTGTCCAAGACCTTGATCCTGACCAGAGGAAGGAATATCACTGCCAGGAACGCTGATGAGAGCAGAGGAACAAAGCAACATACACTGTAGTACCACATGCTTGTTGGCGAGACATTTGTTCTGTTCAGAGTCACCAGCAGATACAAAGCAGACCCAGGTCGGTAAGATTGTGCACGAACCTCATCACAGTGTTGGCGCCTAGAGACTGAGACCAGGCCTGTAGTTAGTTATTTAGGGTCTCTGTTTGTGTCGGGCCACAAGTGTTACTACTGTTCATTTCAAGGACTCCATAACTTAAAGTGACATATCACATTGAAGAACTGATAAAATTCCCACAAATTCCAGCCAGGCTGGCGTTTTGCTCAAAAGGAATATTCAGGCACCTGCTACAGGACCAGTTATGGGAGGGGGAATACTGTAGATCTGTAAGCTGTTGGGTTGCACTGCAGGCTAGCCCGTTCTACACACCCATACAGTGATTCTTGTTCTTTTAGGGTAATAACAGGTAAGGTGGGACAAATTAGTTGTGCCCGCCAGTAGGTAAATTACAGCATTTTCCTCCAACATCCATCAGAGGGTGCTGTGAGTGCAGCACAAGGGTCTCAGCCTTCAGCCTGGGTGTATGTAAATTATGTTCCCAGCATTTGTGGTTGTGTTCATTACCATGTTTTAGTAATATTCTGTTTTGGCAAAAGCTGGTGTTGGTTTCCTCGTTTGTGACTTCGCTGTATCCTGGGGAGCCCACCCCGGTACAGGGCTTACAGATCCACGAAAGCATCACCCCTAGTGTGATCTTTCACTCTCTATATACACTATCTACTCCCTCCTCCCTTCCCCAGATCCTATTTTAAAAGCTCCTACAGTTCCCCCACCCCCCAGAGCAGCTATACCCTCCCCCATTAAGGTGCCCCTGTCCCTACTGTAGATTCTGTAGACAGAGAAGTTGGCCCAGTTCTCCATGAACCTAAACCCTTCCTTCTACACCAATTTCTGATCCACTTATTTAACTCCCTTAGCTCCTGCTCTCTCTTTCTAGTGACGATCTTGACACTGACAGTATTACTAAAACACTACCTTGGAGGTTTTAGACTTGAGCTTCTCTCCTAGTTCCCTAAAATAGTTTTTAAGGACTTTCATCTCCCCCTGACTTTGTCATTGGTACCAATACGGACCATGACCACCGGGTCTTCCCCAGCCTTTACCAACAATCTATCTACAGTATCTGGTCCAAAATATGCCGAACCCGAGCACACAGAAGACAATACACTGTTCGGCATTCACGCTTTTGGTGACAGATGACCCTGTCTGTCCGCCTAATAATAAAGTCCCCTATCACCAGTATCTGCCTGACCTTTGCTTCACACCTCCATTCTTACTGCAGCAGTTACAGTGGAGGAAATAATTATTTGACCCCTCACTGATTTTGTAAGTTTGTCCAATGACAAAGAAATGAAAAGTCTCAGAACAGTATCATTTCAATGGTAGGTTTATTGTAACAGTGGCAGATAGCACATCAAAAGGAAAATCGAAAAAATAACTTTAAATAAAAGATAGCAACTGATTTGCATTTCATTGAGTGAAATAAGTATTTGAACCCTCTAACAAAAAAAGACTTAATACTTGGTGGAAAAACCCTTGTTTGCAAGCACAGAGGTCAAACGTTTCTTGTAATTGATGACCAAGTTTGCGCACATTTTAGGAGGAATGTTGGTCCACTCCTCTTTGCAGATCATCTCTAAATCCCTAAGGTTTCGAGGCTGTCTCTGTGCAACTCTGAGCTTGAGCTCCTTCCATAGGTTTTCGATTGGATTAAGGTCCGGAGACTGACTAGGCCACTCCATGACCTTAATGTGCTTCTTCTTGAGCCACTCCTTTGTTGCCTTTGCTGTATGTTTTGGGTCATTGTCGTGCTGGAACACCCATCCACGACCCATTTTCAGTTTCCTGGCAGAGGAAAGGAGGTTGTCGCTCAGGATTTCACGATACATGGCTCCGTCCATTTTCCCGTTAATGCGAATAAGTTGTCCTGTGCCCTTAGCAGAAAAACACCCCCAAAGCAAAATGTTTGCACCCCCATGCTTGACGGTGGGGACGGTGTTTTGGGGGTCATAGGCAGCATTTTTCTTCCTCCAAACACAGCGAGTTGAGTTAATGCCAAAGAGCTCTATTTTGGTCTCATCAGACCACAGCACCTTCTCCCAGTCACTCTCTGAATCATTCAGGTGTTCATTGGCAAACTTCAGACGGGCCTGCACATGTGCCTTCCTGAGCAGGGGGACCTTGCGAGCCCTGCAGGATTTTAATCCATTGCGGTGTAATGTGTTTCCAATGGTTTTCTTGGTGACTGTGGTCCCTGCTAATTTGAGGTCATTAACTAACTCCTCCCGTGTAGTTCTAGGATGCTTTTTCACCTTTTTCAGAACCATTGACACCCTACGAGGTGAGATCTTGCGTGGAGCCCCAGAGCGAGGTCGATTGATGGTCATTTTGTGCTCCTTCCATTTTCGAACAATCGCACCAACAGTTGTCACCTTCTCTCCCAGCTTCTTGCTAATGGTTTTGTAGCCCATTCCAGCCTTGTGCAGGTCTACAATTTTGTCTCTGACATCCTTGGACAGCTCTTTGGTCTTTCCCATGTTGGAGAGTTTGGAGTCTGCTTGATTGATTGATTCTGTGGACAGGTGTCTTTTATACAGGTGACTAGTTAAGACAGGTGTCCTTAATGAGGGTGACTAATTGAGTAGAAGTGTCTAACCACTCTGTGGGAGCCAGAACTCTTAATGGTTGGTAGGGGTTCAAATACTTATTTCACTCAATGAAATGCAAATCAGTTGCTATCTTTTATTTAAAGTTATTTTTTCGATTTTCCTTTTGATGTGCTATCTGCCACTGTTACAATAAACCTACCATTGAAATGATACTGTTCTGAGACTTTTCATTTCTTTGTCATTGGACAAACTTACAAAATCAGTGAGGGGTCAAATAATTATTTCCTCCACTGTATACTCCTGGTTGCTAGGAGCAATGCTGCTGACCCTGGGCTTTTGCCCTCAATATCCTCAAAGCAGGTATATTTACTCAGGAATTCCAGTTCAGGAATAGGCTCTCTGGAACTTTTTCCTCTACCCTTTCTTGTAATATTAACCCAACTTCTGACCCCGTAGTCCTGATCTTGTCCTCCTCCACCCACCACCATTTCACTGAACCCAGCTAGTGCCTGCACAGTGCCAGTGCCTGTGAGGTCTAAGCCTTTCTCCAGGTTTGCAATGCCTGTGAGGTCTAAGCCTTTCTCCAGGTTTGCAATGCTTCTGTGTGTTGTAAGCTGCGCAATTAGATCAAGAGTCTGGGCTTCCAAATATGAAACATGCTTATATCTAGTGCAAATGTATTCACCCTCAAATGGCTCTTCAAGGCATGCATACATTGTACAGGACACACACTTAGTAGCATTGACCATGCAGTAAAAACAGTAAAAAAAAGAAAACAGTAAAAATGAATTTAGATTTAGAGCCCTGGCTGCTGCAATTGCAGAACTTGATAGAATCAAGCAAACAATGCACAATGAAACTATCAAACCTAAGTTTCTAACTCGTTGTCTTAAACTATGGTTCTTTAGTTCCACTTATTCACAAGACATTGTAGGCCTCTGCTTCAAGTTGCTAGACTAAACTTATAGCTTCCACCAGACTATAGAAAGAACTGAAGAGACAGCATACCCCCACAGCCAGGTAGCATTATTTTATATTGGGGAGGCATTTTTTGCTGCTCGCCCTCCAAAGCCAGGAGAGCATTGAAAATAGGTAGAGTAATAGCACATGTCCTATACACAGTACTTTCTCCCTCATTATGATCCACACCTGGTTTTGGCTTAAAAAAAAGTGCCTGAACAATACCCAACCTTAGGAAGTGATCTTGCATGTGCAGGATTCAATTGGGACACATCTCTAGCTATACCTCTAAGCACACTGGTTTCTATTCTGTATTATTTTAAGCAGATGGAATCCAGTGGACCCTTCTCTAAGCCAACCAGTAAAGGAGGTACACCAAACAGTCAGACAGCAAGGATGTTAGAATTATAGATTAGCAAACTCGGGCTGCCACGTTCGGGACCGTACCAGACATTATGATGTCCGGGTACTGAACCCGAACACGGACTTTGACACCAAAGTCAGTGTCCTGGTTTTTTGTTCGTAGTTTAAATAAAGCTTGTTGAAAGCTGCAGCGCAGCTAATCAACAAACGTTTAAGTTGTGGGCACTTGAAAGCCATCACAGTCATGCCTAGTATTGGCATGGCTGTGAATGGCCGGCACACCATGTAATGCATAAATGCCAAATCACATGGTGTGCCACCATTCTGCTCTTACTAGTGTAGGGATGCTGCTGCAGGCAGGAAGAGTGTTAGGGCTTTATTATTTTCAAAAAGTGTGCTGGTGACCTGTAGACATTATTGGTCGGTGCACTATATCTCTTTTGCACCAGTAAGACAGAAATAACATACTTAATCGTGCTGTTCAGTCTGAGGGTGACCTGTTTGCATTTCTGTTTGATGAAATCCTACCTCTTTGCACAGTGACAGGAAAATATAATAGATATTCAGCCTCTTAATTGGGTTGATGAGACCTACCTATTTTTTGTGGTGAAAAAAACTTTACTTGCCACCGTCACAGGGAAATATAATAGTTAATCAACCTGTTAATTGGGTCGGGGAGACCTAACTATTTTTTGGGATTAAAGAAATTTACTTTCCATGGTCTTAGGGAAATATACTGTATTTAATCAGCCTGTTAATTGGGTCAGTGATACCTACTAGTAATGATCGAGCATGCTCTGCCGAGTACCGTTTCGGCTCGAGCATCGCTATGCTCTGCCCGTGGCGGTCCTCGGCCGAGTACCAAGTGTGCTCCAGCGAAATGCTCGAGTCTCCTCCCCTCACGTTTGGCGCCTCCTAAGCGTGCAGGTAACGAATGCTCTTCGGTGTAATGCCGTAGCCATGTTAGCTACTGGCATTACACTGATTGGCTGGCCGGAACGTGTCATCAGGTGCTATATAGCACCCAATGACGCGTGTTCGGCTCAGTCAGCGTCAGGGAGAGCAGAACGTAGGCAGGGAGAGATAGTGTGTGAAGCGAAATTTAACAGATTTATTAGAAACAATATTTGCAAAGACACAAAAGTCCTTTTAAGGACTACAGTGTGTGTGTTTTTGAGAGCAGTAATATATTTTTAGTACCTGCTCTCAATTGATCAGTCTCGGGGACAACCGTGCCGAGGAAGAGACACAGTGCAGGGAGAAAAATCGCTGTTTTAACAACAACCTAAAGCTTTTCATACAACCAATAATCCTTTTAAAGGCTAGTGTGTGTGTTTGACAGCAGAAATATATTTTTCTTTAACCCCTTAAGGACGAAGGGCGTACATGTACGCCCTTCGTCCGCACTTTAAAGATGGCGCCCGCACGGAGCGGGCGCATGAGCTGCGGGTAAACGCTTGATTCATCAAGCTGACACCCGCAGCTCATGTCCGCGACCAGCAGCGATGCCGATCGCGGACATTTAACCCCTCAGATGCCGTGGTCAATCCTGACCACGGCATCTGATCGCGCAAAACCGAAAGTTTCACTTTTGGTTTGCTCCGGCTCCTGATGGCCACAAGGGGAGCCGAGCATGCATGTAGTACCCTAGGTTTCTGTGAATGAAACCTAGGTTACTACACAGTATTCCTATGGAGCCTATGACTGTAATAGGCTCCATAGGAAATATGTGATTTTCTCATATATTCCAATGCTATTGCATTGGAATATATGAGAATAGCAATCTGATGATTGCATCTTATAGTTCCCTATAGTTCCCTAATAAAATAAATAAAAAAATAAAAAATTACACATAATGGTGTCGCAATGTGCGAAAACGCCCATACTATAATAATATTAAAAATATTCACCATACGGTAAACATAAAACGGAAAGAAAGCGTCCAAATGGCTAATTCGCCATTTTTGGACGCTTCATTTCCTAAAAAAAAATGAATAAAAAGTGATCAAAACATCATACGCACCCCATAATGGTATCAATTAAAAGTTCAGATTGCCCCGCAAAAAATGAGCCCCTACACTGCTCCGTATGCATAATTAAAAAAAAGTTATAGGGGTCAAAACATGGCGACAAAAAAATAAAATAAAGAAATTCCCACTTTTAATTTTTTTTTCACTATCAAAACGCAAGAAAAACTATACATATTAGGTATTGCCGGATTCGTACTGACCTGAAGAATAAAATTAACCAGTCAGTTTTATCGCAAATCGAACATTGTAATTTAAAAACCCGTAAAACTGTGGTGAAATTGTTTTTTTTTTGCAATTTCACCCCATTTGGAATTTTTTTCCCGTTTCCCACTACATCACATGCAAAAATAAATGGTAGCGTTAAAAAGTACAACTTGTCCCGCAAAAAATAAGTCGTCATATGGCTATGTGAGCGGAAATATAAAAATGTTATGGCTTTTGGAAGGCAGGGAGCACAAAACAAAAACGCAAAAATCCCAAAACCCCCGGTCCTTAAGGGGTTAATACCTATTAGTGACATATACTCTACATCATCCGCAGACTTCGCAATTTTGTGTAAATTGAACTAATCAGCACCTTATTTATTGTTAATAGTGTGTGCGTTGAATCCAAATCTGTGACATATACAGTCCTCCATCCGCAATATTTTTTGGTTGGGGGGGGGATTTAACTAACTCGTGCCACATCTGTGTGTGCGTTTAATCCACATCCGTGACATATACTGTACTCCACCCGCGAACTCAGTTTTTTGGGGAAATTGAAATAATTTGTGCCACATCTGTGTGTATGTTTAATCCACATCCGTGACATATACTGTACTCCATCCGCAAACTCCGTTTTTTGGGGATATTTAAATAATTTGTGCCACATCTGTGTGTGTGTTTAATCCACATCTGTGACATATACTGTACTCTATCCGCAAACTCTGTTTTTTTGGGAAATTGAACTAATTTGTGCCACATCTTTGTGTGCATTTAATCAATATCCGTGACATATACTGTACTCAATCTGCAAACTATGTTTTTAGGGGAAATTTAACTAATTTTTGCCACATCTGTGTGTGTGCTTAATTCACATCCGTGATATACAGTATACTGTATTCCATCCGCAAACTATGTTTTTTGGGGTAAATTGAAATAATTTGTGCCACAGCTTTGTGTGTGTTTAATCCACATCCGTGACATATACTGTACTCCATCCTCAAACTCTGGTTTTTGGGGAAATCAAAATAATTTATTCCACATCTGTGTGTGTGTTTAATCCACATCCGTGACATATGCTGTATTCCATCTGCAAACTATGTTTTTGTGAGAAATTTAACTAATTTGTGCCACATCTGTGTGTGCGTTTAATCCACATCTGTGACATATACTGTACTCCATCTGCAAACTATTTTTGGGGGGAAATTTAACTAATTTGTGCCACATCTGTGTGTGTTTAATCCACATCCGTGACATATACTATGCTCCATCTGCAAACTCTGGTTTTTGGGGAGATTGAAATAATTTGTGCCACATCTGTGTGTGCATTTAATCCACATCTGTGACATATACTGTACTCCATCCACAAACTGCTTTTGGGGGAAATTTCCTAGTGATGAGCGGCAGGGGCAATATTCGATTTTGCGATATTTCACGAATATTTGGGTGAATATTCGCAATATATTCGTGAGTTCGCGAATTCCCGTTCTTAAGACATTATTTTCTTAATTGCGAAAATTCACATAACAATTTGCATAACATTTGCATAAAAATTTGCATAGACTGGTATTAAAAAAAAAAATGAATATTTGCGATTACGAATATATTTTGAGATATTCCAAATTTTCGCGAATTCTCGAAGTGCCGACATTCACGACTAAAATTCGCAATTCAAATATTCGTGATCAACACTAAAATTTACCTAATTTTTGCCACATCTGTGTGCGTTTAATCCAAATTCATGACATGTACTGTATTCCATTTGCAAACTGTTTTTTGGGGAAATTGAAATAATTTGTGCCACATCTTTGTGTGCGTTTAATCCACATCCGTGACCTATACTGTATTCTATCTGCCAATTTTGTTTTTTGGGGAAATTGAAGTAATTTGTGCCACATCTTTGTGTGCATTTAATACACATCTGTGACATATACTGTACTACATCCGCAAACTATGTTTTTGGGGGAAATGAAACTCATTTCTGCCACATCTGTGTGTGCGTTTAATCCACATCCGTGACATATACTGTACTCTATCCGCAAACTATGTTTTTTGGAGAAATGAAACAAATGTGTGCAATATCTAGTCTCCATAGTGTGTGGCTTTCTGTGTCAAATACTGTACCACATCTGAAAACAGTGTATTTTGGTGAAATGTAAATTATTTGTACAACATCTAGTGTCAATAGTGTGTGGCTATTTCTGTCAAATACTGTACCACATGTGAAAACAGTGTGTTTTGGTGAAATGTAAATTATTTGTGCAACATCTAGTGTCCATAGCGTGTGGCTGTCTGTGTCAAATACTGTACCACATGTGAAAACAGTGGTTTTTGGGGAAATGTAAATTATTTGTGCAACATCTACTGTGTGTGCATTTCATACATATCACTGACATATACAGTACTTTATCTGCAGACGGTGTATGCTAGTCTGTGACATGATCAGGGCTACATCTCCTGTGTAAAGTGTGCACATCCCAAATACCTGTTTTAATTTACTGGTGCATACACTTACAAATCCTAAGCTACTGTACGTGCGACATACTTTTTAGCATATATAACATTTAATATTAAGAAGGCGGCCAGTAAGGGACGTGTAAGTGGCCATGATGCTGATGGTGCACACAGAGGCCTTGGCCCTGGGCGCAATTAAACTGAGTAAAAGAGTGTAGCTGAGGGCCTCCAGGTGCGCTAACCCTCTAAAACAGTGATGCCAATGGTGAACCTTTCAGAGACTGAGTGCCCACATGGTCATTTACCCTGAATACTACAGTCCAATATCGTATATCTTCCATGTACCTTATCATTTAGCTATAGCTGTAGAGTGCCAGATTGTGCCACTAGTCCAGCTTTGACACCCAGTAGTTGTAAGGCACAGAGGGATCACTGCGGATGCTGAAACGATCTGCTATGTACTCCTTCACCATCTTCCAAATTTTTTCCATCCTTGTGACACTAGGCCAAGCATCAAGTTGAGGGTGCTGGCGGGGTGTCATAAAACTGTCCCAGGCCTTTGAGAGTGTTATTCTGCCTCTGTTGGAACTGCAGTGTGTTCTCCTCATCTCCCCTCCTGGGTTGCCCAAGGAACTACATATTCTGCCGCCAGCATTGGGAGATGGAAATTTATGGAGCGATTTTTCAAGAAGGACCTTCTGGTTTTGCACTATTTCGCTTGTCCTCTCCACCACAGGATTGAGAGATGAGAAGTTCTCTTTGTAGCGGGGGTCGAGAAGGGTGAACTGAACAATCCGTAATCACTGTTGTGCAAAATGTGTAGAATGCAAGGGTCACAGGAAAGGCAGCATAACATAAAAAATTTGCATTAAAAAAACGTGCATACAATTTGCATAAAAATTCGCATTGACTGGTATTAAAAAAAAGAATATTCGCGATTACGAATGTATTTTGAGATATTCTAAATATTCGCGAATTCTCGAAGTGCCGATATTCACGATTAAAATTCGCAATTCGAATATTCAAGATCAACACTAAAATTTACTTAATTTTTGCCACATCTGTGTGCGTTTAATCCAAATTCATGACATATACTGTATTCCATTTGAAAACTATGTTTTTGGAGAAATTGAAATAATTTGGGCCACATCTTTGTGTGCGTTTAATCCACATCCGTGACCCATACTGTATTCCATCTGCCAATTTTTTGGGGGGGGGAAATTTAAATAATTTGTGCCATATCTTTGTGTGCGTTTAATACACATCTGTGACATATACTGTACTACATCCGCAAACTATGTTTGTCAGAGCCCCAACAGAATAAACTTTGCTGTCCTCATCAGGAGGATGACTTTCAATCTCCTTATCCTCTTCCTCCTCTCCTGCCCATCTATGCTAAACAGGTGGAATAAACCTGCTATGGTTACTACCATCTGTAGAGGAGGCAACTGTCTCTTGCTCCTCCTACTTCTCCTCCTCCTCCTCCTCATCATCATCATCATCATCCAATTCACACTGAAATGAGGAACTGAGGGTGGTCTGGCTATCACCCTGTGTAATGTCTTCCCCCTAGTTCCACCTCTAACACATATAAAGCATCCGCCTTCATTGTTAGCAGCCAGCATTTCAGTAGAAATAGAAGTAGGATGGTTAGGCTGATAATAGCAGCATCGCCACTCACCATGTGTGTTTATCCCTCGAAGTTTCATAAAACCTCACAGAGGTCAGACATACAAGACCATGTTGCAGCTGGTATTCCACTACTGCCTTCTGCTGCTCACAAAGCCTGGCCAACATGTGTAATATATTTAGATTGTAAGCCGTCACGGGCAGGGCCCTCTCTCATTCTGTACCAGTTTGTAATTCATCTTGTTAATGCTTAGTGCAATTGTCTGTATTATGTATGTATACCCCTTTTCATATGTACGTGGGCTAGGCATGGTATCCCATACATTAAAGAGGCATCCATATGGCCATATCAGCATTTGTCCTATGTATAATTTTGCCTTCTTCACTGGGCAGAGGTTGTTTTCTGCCCGGTGAGGGCGGTGATTGGCTGAGGGCTGGGCCTGTTTTGTTCCATTGTTTGAGTTTTTATTGTTATGGTTTAATTTTGATTTTATAAATAGGATGTAAAATATGTTATGGTTATTTGGCTAATAATGAGTTCTTAAACAGGCCATGCTATTAGTTTACCTCCACTCTCGAGTGTTATATTTTTATTAAAAATAATGTATAAGTTCGGGATGTTTGTTGTGCATGGTACATACAGTATATGCTGTATGATTAACATGTGTGTGAGCTTGCCGAGTTACATAGCTGCCAACAAGTTATGGCCATTATCAGACACAACCAACCTGGTCCCTTATACCCTGCCACTGCTCTGCGGCAGTGTGCTGTTTGTCACCCAAGCAAATGAGTTTCAGCATGGCCTGTTGCCGCTTCAACACTGCCGTGCTACACTGCTTCTAGCAACTGACTGATGGTTGACTGCTGCTGCAAGATGAGAATTCAGAATTTGCAGTGGAGGAGGAGGTGAAGGCGGAGGAGGAGAAGGGGGGGTTGCAGCCACTAATGCAGGTGGTGGCGGAAATCCTGATGGAAGTAGGGCCTGAAATCCTTGGAATCGGTAGCACCTGTGGCATCCCAGGATACGACTTGCTACCGGCCTCCACAAGGTTCACCCAGTGTGCCGTCACAGAAATCTAGCATCCCTGGCCAAAAGCACTTGTCCTTGTGTCCATCATTAAGTGGACCTTCCCAATAACTCCATTGGTCAGGGCACGGGTGATGTTATGGGACACAATTGCTGGTGTAATGCAGTGATGGCACACCGAGAAAAATAGTGGCGGCTAGGGACTGAGTAACGAAGGACGGCCGCCGCCATGATGCTGAGGAAAAATGTCCACAGACCTAAATGGCAACATTTCCAGGGCCAGAAATTGTGAAAGGTGCGCATTTATTGCTATGGCCTGTGGGTGGGTGACTGGGTATTTGCGCTTACGTTCAAAGGCCTGGGGTAAGGACATCTGTACGCTGTGCTTGGACACAGAAGTGGGTGTGCTAGCTAATGGTGCTTTTGAAGGCCCAGCTTCAGGGTGGGAGTCATCCAGGCCTGCGTCTAGGACAGAGGATTGGCCAGCTCATGACACAGGGGTGGAAGAGGAGGCAGTGGTGTGACCCACAGACACTGATTGTGGACCCAGGGGTTCGGACCACCTATTAGGGTGCTTTGATGCCATGTGGCGCTCCTCTGGTGGTGGTGAGGTTGCTAGTGTTCACACCCCTACTTATTTAGCCTCCAGTGTACTGTCTTCCCCCATTATGTTCCTGGGTTTGAGTTTTTATTGTTATGGTTTGAGTTAGAGTTTATCAATATGATGTAAAATATGTTATGGTTATTTGGTTATTTATGAGTTCTTATTTTGGTATGGCACAGTTTGCAAATAACAATTCTTTTATCGTCTGCACTTTCCTCAAAAAAGCGTCAGACTGCGGAACACCTACCCCTTGGCAAAGGAGATTTCTGCAATGGGGAAAAGTTGCAGTCCTGTTTTGTGTGGCCTGCCTTCTGCCTTTTGCCACCTCACAGCCTCTTTCAGCCTGTTGCAGTGCTGTGGATCCCTCCCCCTCTGTCCTCGCTTGGCTTGACACCTTTCCAGGTTGGGTCAGTGATGTCATCGTCCCCCATCTCCTCTTCCACTTCCTCACTCTGGTCATCTTCCTGACTTGTGTTGACCTAACAAGACCCTCACTTATTGACAACTGTGCATCATCCGCATCACCCACCTCGTGAAACACTAATTGCCATTCCCCACCGTCATCTTCTTCTGACTGTGGATGCTGAAGAGTTTGGGCATCAGTGCACAAGATCTCCTCATGTCCCTCTTCAGGGAGGGTGAGCTCACCTGCAGGCCCTCACCTACAATATTTTACAGGGCAATAAAAAAATATTCTAAAATTTCCATACAAATTTTTCATAGCTAGTGCTGACCATCATTCCCTGCTCTAAATGCAATGTAACATTACCACAATTTTATAGTGGCCAGTGTTTTTGATAATATCTCTGTAATGTCCTTGTACTGGCAGACGGGGTTGACGTAACTCGTAGCATGGAGGAATCTCGTTGGTTATCGGAATTAACCAGACAAACCGCTCCACCCACTCACAACGGCCATGCACCACCACCCGCAGAATCGAGAAAAGGTATCACTCTGTCAATTTAATTAAATTAAGCTTCAGGCTCCACGCCTGGTGGTGCCCTTCCGTCAATTAGTTTAAGTTTCAGCTTTGCAACCATACTCCCCTCGGAACCCAAAAACTTTGGTTTCTAGAAAAATGCTCAACGAGTAATGGGAATAACGCCACCGGATCGTGTGTGGGATCGTTTTCAAACCAGGCTACAAATTTCATCCTAGATTAATGAAAACATTCTTGGCAAATACTTTCAGTGTGGTTCTTCTGGCACCAGTCAAAGAATTTCACATATAGCAGCGCAATACGGATACCTCCGGCCATCCATCTAAATCATGGTCCCAGTCCTGACCATGCAGCACTTGCACTCGATATACTGTACAATTGAATATACAGTAAAGAATGTTTCCTATAGACTTTTCCTGTAAGATTGATTTTTTGGACGGGTTTTGTGCGTATATTTGTCAGTCTGTAAAAGTGGCGTACAACTAGAACAACGTGGTTCCCAGCAGCGACCTGGGAGTCCAAAATGCATCCAGACGTCGTCCCCATGCTGTTCCCGATCCATTTCGGTGGTGTTTCTGTCACTTTCTTACCTTTTCCAATGGACCAGGCACCCTCCCCTCTTCAGAGCAGGGGGTGCCTGGGTGTCTCCCATTGACTTCCATTATAATCGGATGCTCGGCCGAGCAAATGAATATAGCAATGTGTTCGGGTCGAACACCCGAATACTTTGGTGCTTGATCGTCACTAATTGATAGCTAACATTTCAATATCTGTGGTGGTATAGATAGCAACATAATTTGTAGATATCAGAGTAGAGGAATCCCCACCGACATTCTTGTAGATGGCGATAAAATCATTGATGTCTTATTCCAAAACCAGAACACAAGGTCTGTCTTAACAAAACCATGGGAGCAGAACAACTTTACTAAGAAAATATGTTGCTCATCCTAAACCCTATCGTAGCATTTGAAATATCCTCAGAGCTCTTAGACCTGCTGGAGCCATTTGAAATGTCAGGTAGAGGGTATCAAGACCTGTAGTAGGGGTCAAGTATCAAAA
This sequence comes from Bufotes viridis, assembly GCA_033119425.1. NCBI lineage: Eukaryota > Metazoa > Chordata > Amphibia > Anura > Bufonidae > Bufotes > Bufotes viridis. The sequence goes on along the minus strand of CM065590.1, from coordinate 369,833,034 downwards.
ACCCAACAAATGAAGATTCATCAAAGAAATATTGGACCTAATTTAAAACTTAATTGGAATTAGGCCATCTACCAGTATTACCTGTGTTAACATGACCTTATTCAGTGCAAGATGTGGTAATTAAAGAACTAAAGTATTATAGCTGTCTGTCACTCCATCGTTTCAGGGGACCTGTTGCTCAGTGATGGGATGGGATGTCTTGCAAAAATGTAGAAACAATTCATGGCATTCTAGGGTATGAGGCAACTTAATATATGTTTATTTCATCCATATGTAATTTGTGGTAAATATGGCCAATGTTTTGGTCCACCCCGGACCTTGATCACGGCCTATAAAAATACATATAGTGCAGATAAGACAATATACAAAGACATTGGGATTACATGGTGTCATAAAAACCCAATCAGATCCTTAAAACTCTCTTATAATGAACCAGACAACTCTGAATGATAATTAATAAAGACTCTATGTATTAATATTTTGTAGTGGTATTATATGGCCACGGTGTTTTATGTAAACCAATTAATTTATTTAAAAATTTATATCCGAACGTTACCAACCAATTATTAATCAATTATCATTAAATCAACAAAATACATCTAGTCTGCTCCACTAGCGACTATTACCCCATACAAACACAGTGACTTTTTTTTTTTAAAGGGGGGAGGGGGATTCTTTGTGCATCAATTAACTGCTTCCCATCTCTCATAGGAACCTCGAGTCTGACAGTTAGAGGGATCTCCAATCAAGCTTCTAATCTTCTGCACGTGGATCCAGTCGGACTGCATCAACTGTATCCTTAACTCAGGTAAGAAAAGTGCAATTATTCATATTGCACATGCAAGTTTTAGGGTTCATGCCACCATGTCCCCCCTTCTTGCATATGCAATGTTTGATCAGTAAATTGAAAATAATAATGAGTAGGAGTAATCTCTGTGTGAAATACAGATATGTATCGTACGTTGAAATCATCTAATAAACAGTATATACTTAGACATGCAAAGACCGGTTAATACAATTAGGTAAGTACAATAAGTCAAGGAATGGTAGTTGGGTGTATAATCTGAATACAAAACTGCTGGTCATACAGAGTCCAACATAAAAAAAATAGCCTGATGCTGTTATATAATATATGATCTGAACAATATACTGCTAGTCACAAAGAGACTGACATAAGAAAAAAGCTTGGGGCTTAAGTCTAACAAAATTGGTAATGGATATGTTATATGCCGAGAGTATAGCCAAAAGTAGTGCTGAGTATAGATAAGTTGTCAATACATTTGTAAAGTTATGAGAGCACGTATAATGTAGATGTACATACCAGAGAAGCAGGAGCGTATCGAGTATTGGATGGCATTGCGCTGACTGTACAGCGCATGCCCCATTTTAAAGTGGTACTTTGGCGCTCTGGATAAGTCACATAAGTGTGTGCCGTCACTATGTATGCTCACATTCGCAAGCGACTAATTATGGACAAAGTGACCTAATATATTTTAGTAGCACGGCAAGGGAAGGTAAGTATAAAGGACACTGCACCATCAATGAATTAATAAATATGTTAATTATAAATGAACACAAATACATAAATGGATTACTATACCTTCAGAATAGTGTCATTTAGTCTGTGAAAAGTAAAGGGGAAAAATGGTCAATAGTGGTCAATATATGAGATTAAACGGTCAAATCAAACTCACAGTTGAGTCTGATTGGATACTATCCAATAGGACTCGCGTTGTCTCAACAGAAGTTTACGGTTACCACCCCTATGGGAAGCCAGGACGTGCTCTAAAACTTGAAACTTGAGTTGGCTAATCTGATGATTAGTATTAATAAAATGTTGGGGTATAGGCAATTCAGACTTCTTACAACGGATATCGGACTTATGTTTGCTAATGCGGTCTCGCACACACTGGGAAGTTACCCCAAAGTATGCGAGACCGCAAAGGCACTTTATCAATGTCTTTGTGTATTGTCTTATCTGCACTATATGTATTTTTATAGGCCGCGATCAAGGTCCGGGACGGACCGAAACGTTGGCCTTATTTACCACAAATTACATATGGATGGAATAAACACAAATTAAGTTGCACCATACCCCAGAGTGCCGTGAATTTTTTCTACATAATTAAAGAACTCACCCGGTACTATCTCTAACACCTCCATGTTTGATATGCACATGTGTAGAACATTATGATAGGTTGGATGAAAGTGGCATGAAGTTACTATGATGCCCACGAGAAAATGTATCTTAGTGGACAGATTCAGAGCCAAGAACTGACCTCATAAAACTTGGATATAAAAGGACATAAGCATATACACTAGCCAGTCCCCGATATCAGAGGCAGGGGGGCTAGTGGGGGAAGTCTGCAGACCTTCTTAAGGTGCACATGCTGCTGTAGCAAGTTGTCACTTTTTTGGGGGAAAACTCATTTGATGAACTGGCCAACTTTCCTGCTATCCCCAGGCAACCAGACTTATACTGTCTTGTAACATATTAAGTTCTGTTTATTTTATCCCTTTTATTTTCAAACTGTTATTTTTTGCATTGTATGTCCTTGTATTTTTGCCTCCTTGTGTTCTAGACTATTTCATAAGTTCAGAAGAAGCATTATTTATAGTGGTCTAGTAAACCTGTGAATGCTAGAGAGAGTAGTAGGTTGGAGTGGGAAATTGTGGGTTACCAGGTGTCTTGTCCAATATGACAAGGGGTGGCAGCTAATATTCCTTAGATGTGGATGTCAGATAGCTAAAGAGGGAACATTTAGCTTAACCCGGTGGCTCAAAGTAGCAGTGGGAGGTTGACATTAAAATCTGGTTGATCCCTTAAGTTCCCTTACTGTCTAAGTCATGACCCTAACATAATTACACAGTGGGGGATTTCAAATGTAATCTACCCAAAACTTGTTTATAGAAATACAAACATACATGTGTAATTTCAAGTGATCTGCAGTATAGAATAGAGACATAAACCTACCATTCACTTATTTAGTCCACGGTTATTATTGTAGTATTTGTAAGTGGCTATTCAATTATAGCATTGTTTAAACAAGAGGCAATTAAGACTGATACAAGGAAAGCAAAAGGCAACAATAAAAGGAAAGTTAAAAGCATGTCCATTGGAAAATAAAAGTTTTAAAGTTAAACTGTTAATTAATTCAATATAATCAGCAAATGACCTAAAATTATATCTGACAGTACGTCTGACTCAAAGAATTCCTTTGCTAGTTGTAGAATTTTATTTTGTACAAATCGATAACAAAGCTTCACAACACTTGTACCATCAAACAATCAAGGCAGCGATAACACTGTAATCAGTTACATTCACAAAGTATGCGCTATTGACTTCTAATAGCAAGAGCGTTATCTGTGATTCACAGGACCCAGTCAATTGAAGAGGGCAGTGGTTGCAATCAATACTTTTCTATCATTCAGAAGGAGCATGCATTGATGTTAAATAATATGTAGTCCACATCGTTTCATTGCACTCATATGAAATCTGCACAATAAGCTTGCAGATGAGCCCACAAGCATAAACTATTACAACTAATGGCTTTCCAGACGAATAAAACACATTTAAACAAATTTTAACTTAATAATAAACCAATCGCAAAGCTGCCTACTTATATCCATTAGAAATACTGTCACATCCCCTTCTCAGCATGTGCCATTGCCTTGTTGGACTATGACTCATAACTATGAGCATATTGAGGTATGATGTATTACATTGTTAACTCCAAGCTAAGGTAATATCTGACTAACTCAATATTTGTTTTAGATTTTTTGCCCAATTTCATCAATGTCTCAATAGAATTGCCATGGTAAGTTTGCATTTTCAGCTCATTTATCTTTATTATTGGAATGAAGCTCATTCAATGCATATTGAAAATGTTTTCTCCGTTGACCACACTGGTACTTGAAAGAATAAAAAAAAAGAAGCTCAACCATAGGAGATGGACATAATAACCCTTATATCAAAGTGGCAGAAAAAGAAATGTCTTTGTCGTCCCAGGCAGTGGCGTACCTCCAATAGAGGCAGATCACGAGGCTGCTACTAGGCCTGTGGGGGAAAGGGGCCCCGCGATGCAGAAAAGGTCCACCCCAAATTACACCTACATAACTAGCTGTGAAAATGAGAAGAAAGATGTGGAAAAGGACTTGTGATGATGTCAGTATCATGTGACCAGTGCAGAAACACTGGATCTTAGTAGTGGAGAGGAAAAAGTGGTGAACAACCTGTAAGATGTCATGATGTGAGGGGAAGGAGTTTCTGTGCTGTGCCAGGAGGAGAGGGTAGTGGTGGAGAGGTTAGAAATATTAGCTGTACTTCTGTCCTACTGTATCACTCCGCAGTCTGAACATGCTGGGAGTTATAGTTCTCTCTTGTTATGCCCTCTCGCTGTAATGTCAACATGTGTCCCACAATAGCATTCTGGACATGATGTGAGTTGCAGTTCTCTCCTCTTTTAGCCCTCCATGCATTGCCCTCTAATCTTCAGCAATAGCCTGGTCATAATGAGACATGTAGTTCTCTTATTACTATCATGATGTTCTGCAGCATCTCAGATGTGTATTAAACTTTGTTCACATCTGCGCTAGTGACTTTTGCCGTTCTGCTCTGAGTGTGTTTGTGTGTTATCATGTTCTGCGGCAGCTGAGGTGTGTATTGTGAGGTTCTGTAGCAGCTGAGGTGTGTATTATCATGTTTTTCAGCAGCTGAGGTATGTATTATGAGGTTCTGCAGCAGCTATTGTATGTATAATTGTGTTCTACAGCAGCTAATATGTGTATTATGAGGTTCTGCAGAAGCTGAGGGGTGTATTATAATGTTCTGCAGCAGCCGGGGTGTATTATGTTCTGCATCAGCTGAGGTGTGTATTATAAGTTTCTGCAGCAACTTAGGTGTGTATTATAATGTTTTTCAGCAGCTAAGGTGTGTATTAGGAGGTTCTGCAGTAGCTGAGGTGTGTGTTAGGAGGTCCAGCAGCAGCTAAGGTGTTAGGTGATATTCTGTATCTGAACCAAAGTTTTAAATTTATTTTATGAGTAATAATAGTTTTTTAATTGATTTTACAAAGGGGGCACCATTTGCCTTATCTGCCTAGGACATTATAGCCTAATATGTTTAGGGCGCCAAACTACCCTGTCCCGTCCCTGTTCCTCTGCCAGTGTGCGTCGCCCTGTAACCTGACTAAATGGTTTAAACCTAACCTGATCAAGCAGCGCCAACCAGCCAGACTTCAGATTCCAGCCCAAGAAGATCTGCACAGGCCCTGACTGCGCTCTGCCATAGTGACAGCCGGCAACAGCAACACACACAGTAAGGCCCCTTGCAGATGAGCGTGTCCGGATTATGTCCGGATGCGTTGCAGATGCGTTCAGGTAAAACTATGCGATTTCGCAAACAAAGTCATTAAGTTTTGTTTGCGATCGCGTTCAGTTGTCCAGTTTTTATTGCTCGGGTGCAATGAGATTTACTGCGTTTTGCACGCGCGTGATAAAAAACTGAATGTGTACAAACAACATCTTTTAGCAACCATCCGTGAAAATCGCAACGCATCTGCACTTGCTTGCGGATGCAATGTGATTTTCACGCAGCCCCATTCACTTCTATGGGGCCAGCATTGCCTGAAAATCGCAGGATATAGAATATGCTGCAATTTTCACGCAATGCAAAAGTGATGCGTGAAAACCACAGCTCATGTACAAAGACCCATTTAAATGAATGGGTCCGGATTTCGTGTTGGCGCAATGCTTTCGCATCACGCATTGCAACTGCACGGAATACTCGCTCATGTGAAATGGGCCTAAGTCAGCAGCATGGCTGGCAGGAGAGTGAAACAGAAGCAGGTAGCAGTTCATGGGGGAGGTGGTGTATGGCGTAATAAAATCCCTGTGTGAGTGCGCTGTGTCCGTGTGCCGATTATTCATGTGCGCATGCGCAGGCGCATCGCATTTAGTTAACACATTATGACTGTGACCCTTAACTCTGCTGCATCTGTCCCTCTTGTGCAAGTCTATGCCAATGAAGCAGAGTTAACACAAATACTTTGCGAGTTACCACAACTAGTCAACGTGTTATGGCTGTGAATGACAAAAGTGGGTTCTCACCAGCATTAAGAATTCCAATACAGTGTTCTGGTTATGACAGAGTTATACTGGATTGGATTGTTGGTGAAAAAGGGCAGACAGGGAGAAGCCAGGCAGGTAGTGGAAAGGGCTAGGGGTGCGTAGTGGGAGGAACCAGAGCCTAGGGGCTTAATTCTGATTCTTGGTATGTGGTCCATTGATTTGTATCTACGCCCATGGTCCCAGGAGTTGTCATTAGTGTTGAGTGAAACAAAACATTTTAAGCGGAATTTGGTCTGAACTTTAGGCAAACTTTGTTTGCAACAAATCAGATTTTTCTTGCACTTTTTGTTAACGAAGCAGGTTTTCCGGAAATGGTGGCAGCACGTGTTACAAAATGAAAGTAAGAAGCCCGGGAACACAAGATCACCCATGAAGCTGTGCTGCCAGATAATCCACAGATAACCATCCCCCGTGAATCGATGTCACAGCCCATAAAACCCTGATCCAGCACTGTCTCCGCCACTGTCCTGTGAGCTGAGCATAGGTTCACTCATGGCAAGTGCTCATGCGCCATGGACAGTGTTTCTAAAAATGATTAATAGAAGACTATTGGAGAGGGAAACTGCAGGGAGAGTGTGGAGAGAGTGCAGGTATAGTGAATAGAGACTTATGCTGCGTCAGTTTTAGTGATTTAATGCCAGTAAGATGGAAGCCTTTATTATTCCAGTGCCAGTGTTCCAACTAGATATGTCCTGAACTATTCGCCGGCGCACAGTTCCCGGCGAATATCGCATGTTCGCGTTCGCCGTAGTGGGCGAACATATGCAATGTTCGGTCCGCCCCCTATACGTCATCATTGAGCAAACTTTGACCCTGTACCTCACAGTCAGCAGACACATTCCAGCCAATCAGCATACCCTCCCTCCCGGACCCTCCTACCTCCTATCAAAAAGCAAGGACAGCATCCATCTTAGATTCATCCTGAAGCTGCAGTGTTAGGCCCCACACTTTGTGCTCTCTGCTTCCGCATTTGCGGAGCCGCGGCCCCAAACTTCCAGGTTTCGGCCCCGATATATCCGGTCGCGGACAAGAATAGACATCTCTATGGGGAGTGCCGGCATGGTGTGTTGCAGATCCGCAATTTGCGGATCCGCAACACACTACGGACGTCTGAATGGGGCCTAAGTTAGAGCAGGGAGAGTGCTGCTGCTGCTGAATTATTAGGGAAAACATTAGCTAGGCCAGTGTTCTGTGTCCACTCTAGTGCTCAAAGACTCATCTGCTGTAAGGACAGCGTCATGACAGCACCCCAAAAATCCCTTTTTAGGGCTGGTACATGAGTCTGTTTTAATTTTTTTATATATATATATATATATATTGCAGTTGCCTGCCCGTGTGTGAGAGGCCGCAGGCCCACAGACTGTACTGTGTGCACACCACTCATATAGGGTGGCACAGTACCTTGCAGATAAAAAATTCATTTAATTTTTACCCTGTAATATAATTGCAGTTGCCTGCCAGTGTGTGTCAGGCCCACAGTTTTTACTGTGCCCACTGCCCACCTCTCATATAGGGTGTCACAGTACATTGCACAGCGCACGCGTAGTGACCTAAAATTCAAACAAAGCGGACCGAGCATGGGTCTTTTTCCATCTCCCGGCTACAAAAATCTATTTACTACACCGGCCCTGGCCCTGATAAGGGACAAAACAGAGATTAAACTGATAGTAATAGTACTTAGTTAACACTAGTTGTATTGCAAGCAAATTTCATTGCAAGTGCCCAAAATTAGAAGGAAGCAGACAGAGCAAGCTTTTTTTTTCTATCTCCCCATGCAAGGATTCAATTCAATACACGTCCCCTGATAGAGGACTTAACAAAGATTAAAATGGTAAGAATAGTAGTTCACACTATTTGTATTGGTGGCACAGAACATTGCGCGGCGCACGCGCAGTGACCCAAATTAGAAGTAAGAGGACTGACCAATCATCTTTTTCCATCTCCCGGTTCCTAAAATCTATTCACGTCCCCTGATAGGTGATGTAACAGGGATTAAACTGATAGGAATAGTACTACTTAACACACCACTCATATAGGGTGGGACAGTACACTGCACGGCGCACTGGCCCCTGACAAAACAGAGTTTAAACTGGTAAGAACAGATTTTTTTAATTAAAAAAAAAGAGAGAGGACAGCCTCAGCGGAGCTGGGTATTTTTTGGCCGCGTTACTGAACGCTCATGCACAATGGCTGTAGGCTCATGCGCCCTTTTGTGGAGGTAACAAACCTGGTCAGTCAAACCCAAGTCAACATCATCGACCTCATCCCATATGCGTTTTTTCTGGAGCGTGCCCTGCGAAGAGTGCTGGATCAGGCTGTAGATGAGCATGAAGAGGAAGAGTTGTGGTCACCATCACCACCAGAAGCAGCCTTGTCGTCGTCGATTGCTGGACCTGCGGCAACTCAGAGAGAGGAGTCTGAAGAAGAGGAGTCAGAGGAGGAAGGTGGCTTTGAGGAGGTGGAAGACCAACCACAGCACGCGTCCCAGGGGGCTTGTTGTCACCTTTCGGGGACTCTTGGTGTTGTACGTGGCTGGATGGAGGAAGAGACCTTGAATGACGTCAGTGAGGACAAAAAAACGGGACATGGCTAGCTTGGTATCTAACCTTGTGCAAATGGGGAGTTTGCGGTTGTGCAAATGGACTGTTTGCGGTTGTTTGCGTTAAACGGGGAGTTTGGTCTGTCACTGTGAAGCGGGCGTAACCGTTATACTACCTGATCGATACAACATCATACCTGATCGTATACACACACTGTATGTTTTAAAGCATGTTATTCCAAACTATTTAGGAATGTTAGGTGATTTATGCCCTTTATGGATTAAAACCCGACTCTGCGTCAACTACTTAATTTTCCATGGTAGTTTTGCCATGGATCCTCCTCCAGCATGCCACAGTCCAGTTGTTAGTCCCCTTGAAACAACTTCTCCATCACTATTGTAGCCAGAAAGAGTCAGTGTGGGTTTTAAAATTCGCCTGCCTATTGAAGTCTATGGCGGTTAGCCCGTTCGCGAACATTTGCGTAAATTCACGTTTGCCTATCGCGAACGGAAAATTTTATGTTCGTGACATCTCTAGTTCCAACCAATACCATTCAGTCTGCCAGGTTTTAATGATGACGCCCTCATCTTTTGCTGGCTTTACTTCCTCAAAATCATCTTTCAAAGACTTCATGTCCTAGAAAAGTCAGCAAGACGCAGAGAGAGAGGAAGATGCTGGATGTTCCTGATGACATATTCTCATCAATATTAGATGATGTGGAAAATGAGGAAAAGCAGATAGCGAAAGAAGGGCTCGCCTCCCACCTGTAAGGGGGTACAGCCCCTGTTTAAAGGTGCATTAAAGGTGCTGTGTGGCCATTAACAATGATGAAGGACTATAAAGTGTGGTCTTCATTATTAAATGAAAAGCAGCTGCAAACTAATTGGCAGCGTGGTTCTTCACCACAGCATGGCTGCAACCAGAATGCAGCACGGCCACTCCGTGCTGCCATACCCTAAGGCAGAGTGACCTGGGTATACCTGATTTATAGAGATTCATGACGATTTAATTCATATTAAATTTCTTGGCTAACTACAGCAAAGTTGCCCAATCAAATTTTTCTAAATCTCTCTCATCTCTAGTTCTTATTCAAGCAGTAGTTCGGCTATGATTGAGAAATAGCTTAGCAACATGGAATGAATGAAGATTTTTTGTTTTCATTCAGACTTTTGTGCCATAGAGGATAAAGACTGCTCTGCCACTTAAGTATCATAAATGGCACAATGGCAATTTGAAGGCATTGGAAGCAGGAGCTTGTAGCTGCGCCTTTGTACTTTGACTAGTTTCTATGGACAATGGGTTGTAACTAGTGATGAGCAACAGGGGCAATATTCGAATTTGCGACATTTCACTAATATTTGGGCAAATATTTATCATAAATTTGTGAACTCGAGAATTCGCAATTATTTTCTCGATTGCGAAAATCGGCAATGTAATATTCGTGTAATGCGTGCGCAATACAGGGTTAGGTCACTATTGCTATATTTTTCAAGCTGCTAGAAGTTTCCTGAGACTTTCGAAAATGGTTAGCGTGGCAGAACATTACAATAGCTTTATATGCAGATAGAGTGCTCCAATATAGTCACGATTGAGCAAATCGCGAGTACGAATATATAGCACTATATTCAAAATCTTTGCAAATTTTCGAAGTGGCGATATTTGCAATTAAAATTTGCGATTCGAATATTCGCGCCTACCACTAGCTGTAACATAATGTATAGTGCACATAATATGCAATAGAATATTTTGTACACGTGCATTTTGCATTTTGCTTAGCGAGCTGCTTTTTTTTACTGTTTGTATGGACACATACAGTAGCTGTGGTCCACCTGATTAAAACTCTGTTTATCTTCTGTTGATCTGAGGCTCTGTTCCTGAATTATGATACTGTTTCTTAATATGTAAATTAGGCCTTTGTTGCAACAAGTGCATCACCATTGCTTTTGTTGCACTCCACCTTTTCTATGGCCAGACCCTCCCTGGCTGCTTTGATTGAAAGGTCCAGGAAGTGGCCAAGGAAGAGGCTGGCATGGAATGGAGCATGGGTGCAAAAAAAAAGTAGTGGCGATGCCACTGCACCATATAGCAACAAATGCCTACTTTACATTTTGAGAAAAAGTACCATAACTTGGGAACCGGTCCTTGGATCTATGTCTGACCCGACAGTTCCAGGCAGCATAGGAAAAAATTCAGACCTTTATTTGTTATATGTTTTGGGGTAAAAACCTCCGTTTTGCAAAAACATTTGATCAATATAGCTTATGACTAGTGTTGAGCGAACAGTTCGAGCATAGTTCGGGTCCGTACCGAATTTTGGGGTGTTCGTGACACGGACCCGAACCCGAACTTTTTCGTAAAAGTTCGGGTTCGGGTTCGTCGTTCGGCATGTATTTTGGCGCATTTTGAAAGGCTGCAAAGCAGCCAATCAACATGCATCATACTACTTGCCCTAAGATGCCATCGCAGCCATGCCTACTATTGGCAAGGCTGTGATTGGCCAAGTGCAGCATGTGACTCAGCCTCTTTATAAGCTTGTGCGCACGTCGGGACGTGCTCACTCCCGATGTGAATAGAACAGGGATAGACGCAGCTGATGCTAGGGCGAGAATAGGCAGGGATAATTGAATAACTGGAAGCAAATTTCTCTCCTCCACCTGTGATTCATCTGAACAACTGCAGCTGAGCTGCTTTTTTGATAGGGATTGGCTATTTTTAGAGTGGCCAGAGTGATTTTTCCATCCACATGTACCTGAGCTGACCGCCGGCCGCCATTTTGCGACTTGTAGTGCTGCAGCAGAAGCTGCCACAGTGTGCATTCCAAAGCTCCAAACAAGTCAGACATCTACACCTGGGATTCAGACCAATAGCGATTTAGCAGCACAGTCCAAGGCTATTTTTTTAAAGGTTGTGCAGACCATTTTGTGGCACATGTTACTGGGCTGATAGGCGGCGGCTATCTTGGGACTAGTGCTGCAGCACAATCTCTCCCAACGTCCATTAATCACTTGTAATAGTGGTCTGTGCCATAGAAATCCTACATCAGGGACTTGGGTGTGCTTGTGTCACCCCTACTAATACCAGTCCACCTGTAATCCATACAGTCAAAAGACTGAAAGTATTCCAGTGAGGGAATTTTTTTTATTTAAAAAGGCCAAGTTAGTTTATCTGGCGTTCAATATACTAGATACAGTTAGGCCTGCGTTTCATACATCTGGAATTAGCAAACTAATGTGCTGGGGTTGGGAAAACATATATGTACCCATACTAGAATCTGTCAAAGAAAGCGGTACTCACATATAACAGTCATTCCATCTGTAATCCATACAGTCAAAAGACTGAAAGTATTCCAGTGAGGGAATTTTTTTATTTAAAAAGGCCAAGTTAGTTTATCTGGCGTTCAATATACTAGATACAGTTAGGCCTCATGTTTCATACATCTGGAATTAGCAAACTAATGTGCTGGGGTTGGGAAAACATATATGTACCCATACTAGAATCTGTCAAAGAAAGCGGTACTCACATATAACAGTCATTCCATCTGTAATCCATACAGTCAAAAGACTGAAAGTATTCCAGTGAGGGAATTTTTTTTATTTAAAAAGGCCAAGTTAGTTTATCTGGCGTTCAATATACTAGATACAGTTAGGCCTGCGTTTCATACATCTGGAATTAGCAAACTAATGTGCTGGGGTTGGGAAAACATATATGTACCCATACTAGAATCTGTCAAAGAAAGCGGTACTCACATATAACAGTCATTCCATCTGTAATCCATACAGTCAAAAGACTGAAAGTATTCCAGTGAGGGAATTTTTTTATTTAAAAAGGCCAAGTTAGTTTATCTGGCGTTCAATATACTAGATACAGTTAGGCCTGCGTTTCATACATCTGGAATTAGCAAACTAATGTGCTGGGGTTGGGAAAACATATATGTACCCATACTAGAATCTGTCAAAGAAAGCGGTACTCACATATAACAGTCATTCCATCTGTAATCCATACAGTCAAAAGACTGAAAGTATTCCAGTGAGGGAATTTTTTTATTTAAAAAGGCCAAGTTAGTTTATCTGGCGTTCAATATACTAGATACAGTTAGGCCTGCGTTTCATACATCTGGAATTAGCAAACTAATGTGCTGGGGTTGGGAAAACATATATGTACCCATACTAGAATCTGTCAAAGAAAGCGGTACTCACATATAACAGTCATTCCATCTGTAATCCATACAGTCAAAAGACTGAAAGTATTCCAGTGAGGGAATTTTTTTATTTAAAAAGGCCAAGTTAGTTTATCTGGCGTTCAATATACTAGATACAGTTAGGCCTGCGTTTCATACATCTGGAATTAGCAAACTAATGTGCTGGGGTTGGGAAAACATATATGTACCCATACTAGAATCTGTCAAAGAAAGCGGTACTCACATATAACAGTCATTCCATCTGTAATCCATACAGTCAAAAGACTGAAAGTATTCCAGTGAGGGAATTTTTTTATTTAAAAAAGGCCAAGTTAGTTTATCTGGCGTTCAATATACTAGATACAGTTAGGCCTGCGTTTCATACATCTGGAATTAGCAAACTAATGTGCTGGGGTTGGGAAAACATATATGTACCCATACTAGAATCTGTCAAAGAAAGCGGTACTCACATATAACAGTCATTCCATCTGTAATCCATACAGTCGAAAAGACATGAAAGTATTCCAGTGAGGGAATTTTTTTTATTTAAAAAGGCCAAGTTAGTTTATCTGGCGTTCAATATACTAGATACAGTTAGGCCTGCGTTTCATACATCTGGAATTAGCAAACTAATGTGCTGGGGTTGGGAAAATATATATGTACCCATACTAGAATCTGTCAAAGAAAGCGGTACTCACATATAACAGTCATTCCATCTGTAATCCATACAGTCAAAAGACTGAAAGTATTCCAGTGAGGGAATTTTTTTATTTAAAAAGGCCAAGTTAGTTTATCTGGCGTTCAATATACTAGATACAGTTAGGCCTGCGTTTCATACATCTGGAATTAGCAAACTAATGTGCTGGGGTTGGGAAAACATATATGTACCCATACTAGAATCTGTCAAAGAAAGCGGTACTCACATATAACAGTCATTCCATCTGTAATCCATACAGTCAAAAGACTGAAAGTATTCCAGTGAGGGATTTTGCTTATAAAAATAATATATTTCATTGTGGTGCGAGTTGAATCGCAACAATGAAGAAAAATACTATTAAGGGACGAGGACGCGGTCGTGGTGGTGTCCGTGGAGCCTCTGTTGCTGGTAGAGGACGTGGCCGTTCGGCCCCAGGCGCACACAGTAGGGAACGAACTCCCTCAACTAGCCGGCAGAATGTACCGCAATATCTCGTGGGGCCCAATGCCGCTCTTAGGATGGTAAGGCCTGAGCAGGTACAGGCATTAATCGATTGGGTGGCCGACAGTGCTTCCAGCACGTTCACCACATGGTCTTCCACCCAGTCTTCTGCGGAAAGCGCACAGGTGGCACCTGAAAACCAAGCCCATCAGTCTGTCACATCACCCCCAAGCATATCAGGGAAACGGTCTGAGCCACAAGTTATGCAGCAGTCTCTTCTTCTGTTTGAAGACTCTGCTTCCAGGGTTTCCCAGGGGCGTCCACCTAGCCCTTCCCCAGTGGAGGAAGACATACCATGCACTGACGCACAACCACTTATGTCTCCAGATGAAGAGGACATGGGAATACCACCACAGCAGAGTCACCGACTCTCTGATGATGACGAAACACAGGTGCCCACTGCCGCGTCTTTTGCAGTGTGCAGACTGAACAGGAGGAGGTCAGGGAGGGAGACTGGGTGGAAGACGATGCAGAGGACGATGAGGTCTTAGACCCCACATGGACTGAAGGTCGTGGCGATGACTTTCACAGTTCAGAGGAAGAGGTAGTGGTGAGACCGAGACAACAGCGAAGCCAAAGAGGGAGCAGGGGGCCAAAGCAGACGAGCCGCCGCCCCCAGAGTTCGCCTGCTACTGGACATCGCCAACAGGGACCCAGCCCCACAAAGGCAGCTTCAAAGAGTTCCCTGGCATGGCACTTCTTTAAACAATGTCCTACCGACAAGACCCGAGTGACTTGCACGCTCTGCCATCAGAGCCTGAGGCGAGGCATTAACGTTCTGAACCTCAGCACAACCTGCATGACCAGGCATCTACATGCAAAGCATGAACTGCAGTGGGGTACACACCTTAAAAACCAGGCACTCGCTGAGGCTCCCCTGCTCCCTCTACCGCTGCTGCCTCGGCTTCCGCCTCGAGAGGAATGTTGCCACCTGCCGAGCAGCAAACAGAGGATGTGCCACCGACACCACCACCACCGCCACCGTCAACTAGCGTCTCCACTATATCACACAGCAGCGTTCAGCTCTCAATATCTCAAACCTTAGAGAGGAAGCGCAAATTCCCCGAGTCACCCTCGAGCCCTTGGCCTGAACGCCAGCATTTCTAAACTGCTGGCCTTTGAAATGCTGTCATTCCGGCTGGTGGACACAGACAGCTTCAAACAGCTGATGGCCATGGCTGTCCCGCAGTATGTGGTTCCCAGCCGCCACTACTTCTCCAAGACAGCCGTGCCTTCCCTGCACATGCAAGTGTCCGATAAAATCAAGTGTGCACTGCGCAACGCCATTTGTGGCAAGGTCCACCTAACCACAGATACGTGGACCAGTAAGCACGGCCAGGGACGCTATATCTCACTAACTGCACACTGGATGAATGTAGTGGCGGCTGGGCCCCGGCGGACAGTTCCTTGGCGCACGTCCTTCCGCCCCTAGGATCGCAGGGCATCATTCTCTGCCTCCTGTAGCCTCCTCCTCCTACTCGGCTTCCTCCTCCACTGCTTCCACCAGCTCATCCGGTCAGCCACACACCTTCACCACCAACTTCAGCACAGCCCGGGGTAAACGTCAGCAGGCCATTCTGAAACTCATATGTTTGGGGACAGGCCCCACAGCGCAAAGGAGTTGTGGCGGGGTATTGAACAACAGACCGACGAGTGGTTTCTGCCGGTGGGCCTCAAGCCAGGCCTGGTGGTATGCGATAATGGGCGAAATCTCGTGGCAGCTCTGGGACTAGCCGGTTTGACGCACATCCCTTGCCTGGCGCATGTGCTGAACTTGGTGGTGCAGAGGTTCATTCACCACTACCCCAACATGTCAGAGCTGCTGCATAAAGTGCGGGCCGTCTGTGCGCGCTCCGCCGTTCACATCCTGCCGCTGCTCGCCTGTCTGCGCTACAGCGGAACTTCGGCCTTCCCGCTCACCGCCTCATATGCGACGTGCCCACCCGGTGGAACTCCACCTTGCACATGCTGGAGAGACTGTGCGAGCAGCAGCAGGCCATAGTGGAGTTTCAGCTGCAGCACGCTCGCGTCAGTCGTACTGCCGAACAGCACCACTTCACCACCAATGATTGGGCCTCCATGCGAGACCTGTGTGCCCTGCTGCGCTGTTTCGAGTACTCCACCAACATGGCCAGTGGCGATGACACTGTTATCAGCGTTACAATACCACTTCTATGTCTCCTTGAGAAAACACTTAGGGCAATGATGTTAGAGGAGGTGGCCCAGGTGGAGGAGGAGGAGGAGGAGGATGAGGGCTCGTTTCTAACACTTTCGGGCCAGTCTGTTCGAATTGGCTCAGAGGGAGGTTTGTTTAAGCAGCAGAGGACAGGTTCACAAGTCGCCAGCCAAGGCACTGTACTGGAGGACGAGGAGGATGAGGAGGAGGAGGTGGAGGGGGACGAGGATGACGCAAGTTCACAGCGGGGTGGCAGCCCAGGCCCATCACTGGTGCGTGGCTGGGGGATACGGTGGACGATGACGATACGCCTCCCACAGAGGACAGCTTGTCCTTACCCATGGGTAGCCTGGCCCACATGAGCGAATATATGCTCCAATGCCTGCGCAACGACTAGCAGAGTTGCCCACGTTTTAACGTGTGCAGACTACTGGGTGGCCACCCTGCTGGATCCCCGGTATAAAGACAATGTGCCCACTTTAATTCCTGAACTGGAGCGCGACCGTAAGATGCGCGAGTACAAGCGCACGCTGATAGAGGCGCTCTTGAGAGCATTCCCACATGTCACAGGGGAACAGGTGGAAGGTGAAGGCAGAGGAGTGGCAAGAGGTCGCCAACGCAGCTGTGTCACGGCCAGCTCATCTGAGGGCAGGGTTAGCATGGCAGAAATGTGGAAAAGTTTTGTCTCCACGCCACAGCTATCTGCACCGACACCTGATACGGAACGTGTTAGCAGGAGGCAGCATTTCACTAACATGGTTGAACAGTATGTCTGCACACTCCCTCCACATCCTGACGGATGGTTCGGCCCCATTCAACTACTGGGTTTCGAAATTGTCCACGTGGCCAGAGTTAGCAACCAACTTCAGCACAGTCTGCAAACATCAGCAGGCCATTCTGAAACTTCATATGTTTGGGGGACAGGCCCTTACAGCGCAAAAGGGGAGTTGTGGCGGGTATTGAACAACAGACCGACGAGTGTTTCTGCCGGTGGGCCCCAAGCCAGGCCTGGTATGCCATAATGGGCGAAATCTCGTGGCAGCTCTGGGACTAGCCGGTTTGACGCACATCCCTGCCTACGATGCTGAACTTGGTGGCAGAGGTTCATTCACACCACTCTACCCCAACATGTCAGATGCTGCATAGCGGCCGTCTGTGCGCGTCTCCGCCGTCACATCCTGCCGCGCTGCTCGCCTGTCTGCGTCTACAGCGGAACCTCGGCCTTCCCGCCACACGCCTCATGCGACGTGCCCACCAGGTGAACTCCACCTTGCACAGTACAGAGACTGTGCCAGAGCAGCAGGCCAGTGGAGTTTCAGCTGCAGCACTTCGCGCTGCGCCAGTCATGACTGCGGAAACAGCACCACTACCCACTAGCGATTGGGCCTCCATGCGAGACCCGTGTGCCCTGTTGCGCTGTTTCGAGTACTCCGCTCAACACAAGTCGCCAGCCACAGCACTGTACTGAGGACGAGGAGGATGAGGAGGAGTGGAAAGGAGGGGACGAGGATGACGCTCACAGTAGCGGGTGGCAGCCCAGGCCCATCACTGGTGCGTGCTGGGGGACACGGACGATGACGATACGCCTCCCACAGAGGACAGCTTGTCCCACCGGGGCAGCCTGGCCCACATGAGAATATATGCCCAATGCCTGCGCAACGATGGCAGAGTTGCCAGTTCACGTTTTAACGTAGCAGACTACTGCGGCCACCCTGCTGGATCGTAGCAAAGACAACGCCCACTTAACTCCTGAACTGAGCGCGATCGTAGATGCGCGAGTACAAGCGCGCTGATAGAGGCGCTCTTGAGAGCATTCCTAATGTCGCAGGGGAACAGGTGTGAAGGTGAAGGCAGAGGAGTGGCAAGAGGATGCCAACGCAGCTGTGTCACCGGCCAGCCTATCTGGAGGGCAGGGGTTAGCATGGCAGAAATGTGGAAAGCTTTGTCTCCACGCCACAGCTATCTGCACTGACACCTGATACTGAACGTGCTAGCAGGAGGCACTTTCACTAACATGTTGAACAGTAGGCGTGCACACCCTCCACATCCCTGACTGGATGGTTCGGCCCCATTCAACCAATGGGTTTCAAATTGTCCACGTGGCTGCGAGTTAGCATGTTATGCCTTGAGGTGCTTTCCTGCCCGCGGCCAGCGATTTATCTGAACGCTGATTCATGCACGGCAGGGCGCCTATTACCGACAAGCGCAGCCGCTGTCCACAGCCAACGTGGACAAGCTGACCTTCATAAAGATGAACCAGGCATGGATCCTACAGGACCTGTCCCTCCCTTGTGCAGAGTAGTCCTTATTAACTGCCTAAAACATGTCTTGTTGTGCTACGGGCCACTCTTTATTTGATACAAATTTTATGAAACCCACAGTTGAATGAAACTCTTCTCTGTCTGGGCGCCGGGCCTCAACCAGATGAAAGTGGCCGGTTAAACTAACGGGTGACATGGAGCCATAACCTCTGCCATGCTACCTCTGTCTTCTGTCTGGGTGCTGAGGCCTAAGTCAAATAAAGCGGTCTTCTGCTGTGCTGGGGATATGAAGCTAATCTCTGACCTCTCCTCTGTCTGGGTCCAAAGGCCTAAATCACTGAAAGAGGCCTTCTCCTGTGGTGTGTGATATGATGCCAGAATATGTGCTGTGGGGCCTCTCTCCTCTTCCTGGGTGCAGGGGTCAAAGTAACTCAATGGTGGCCTACTCCTGTGGTGGTTGATATGATGCCAGAATATGTGCTGTGGGACCTCTCTCCTCTGTCCTGGGTGAAGGGGTCAAAGTAACTCAATGGTGGCTTCTCCTGTGGTGGCTGAGTATGATGCCAGAATATGTGCTGTGGGGCCTCTCTCCTCTTCCTGGGTGCAGGGGTCAAAGTAACTCAATGGTGGCTTCTCCTGTGGTGGCTGATATGATGCCAGAATATGTGCTGTGGTGCCTCTCTCCTCTTCCTGGGTGCAGGGGTCAAAGTAACTAAATGGTGGCTTCTCCTGTGGTGGTTGATATGATGCCTGATTCTCTGCTGTGAAACCTCTCTCCTCCATCTGGGTGTAGGGTCAAAGTCTTTCAAAGTCGCCTTCTCCTGTGCTGATTGATATAAAGCTGATGGTTGTGCCATCTGACATGGCTGCCAGGGTCTGATTCAATTGGGGCCTACTCCTGTGGTGGGTGATCTAAATGCCTGATTCTCTGCTGTGAAACCTCTCTCCTCCGTCTGGGTGTAGGGGTCAAAGTCTCTCAAAGTCGCTCTCCTGTGCTGATTGATATGAAGCTGATGGCTTGTGCCATCTGACATGGCTGCCGGGTCCCATTAAATTGGTGGCCTACTCCTGTGGTGGCTGATCTAGATGCCTGATTCTCTGCTGTGGAACCTCTCCTCCTGTTCTGGGTGCAGGGGTCAAAGTAACTCAATGGTGGCTTCTCCTGTGGTGGCTGATATGATGCCAGAATATGTGCTGTGGGGCCTCTCTCCTCTTCCTGGGTGCAGGGGTCAAAGTAACTCAATGGTGGCTTCTCCTGTGGTGGCTGATATGATGCCAGAATATGTGCTGTGGGGCCTCTCTCCTCTTCCTGGGTGCAGGGGTCAAAGTAACTCAATGGTGGCTTCTCCTGTGGTGGCTAGTATGATGCCAGAATATGTGCTGTGGGGCCTCTCTCCTCTTCCTGGGTGCAGGGGTCAAAGTAACTCAATGGTGGCTTCTCCTGTGGTGGCTGATATGATGCCAGAATATGTGCTGTGGGGCCTCTCTCCTCTTCCTGGGTGCAGGGGTCAAAGTAACTCAATGGTGGCTTCTCCTGTGGTGGCTGATATGATGCCAGAATATGTGCTGTGGTGCCTCTCTCCTCTTCCTGGGTGCAGGGTCAAAGTAACTCAATGGTGGCTTCTCCTGTGGTGGCTGATATGATGCCAGAATATGTGCTGTGGGGCCTCTCTCCTCTTCCTGGGTGCAGGGGTCAAAGTAACTCAATGGTGGCTTCTCCTGTGGTGGCTGATATGATGCCAGAATATGTGCTGTGGTGCCTCTCTCCTCTTCCTGGGTGCAGGGTCAAAGTAACTCAATGGTGGCTTCTCCTGTGGTGGTTAGTATGATGCCAGAATATGTGCTGTGGGGCCTCTCTCCTCTTCCTGGGTGCAGGGTCAAAGTAACTCAATGGTGGCTTCTCCTGTGGTGGCTGATATGATGCCAGAATATGTGCTGTGGGGCCTCTCTCCTCTTCCTGGGTGCAGGGGTCAAAGTAACTCAATGGTGGCTTCTCCTGTGGTGGTTAGTATGATGCCAGAATATGTGCTGTGGTGCCTCTCCTCTTCCTGGGTGCAGGGGTCAAAGTAACTAAATGGTGGCTTCTCCTGTGGTGGTTGATATGATGCCTGATTCTCTGCTGTGAAACCTCTCTCCTCCATCTGGGTGTAGGGGTCAAAGTCTTTCAAAGTCGCCTTCTCCTGTGCTGATTGATATAAAGCTGATGGTTGTGCCATCTGACATGGTTGCCAGGGTCTGATTCAATGGGGGCCTACTCCTGTGGTGGGTGATCTAAATGCCTGATTCTCTGCTGTGAAACCTCTCTCCTCCGTCTGGGTGTAGGGGTCAAAGTCTTTCAAAGTCGCCTTCTCCTGTGCTGATTGATATGAAGCTGATGGTTGTGCCATCTGACATGGTTGCCGGGGTCCCATTAAATTGGGGCCTACTCCTGTGGTGGGTGATCTAAATGCCTGATTCTCTGCTTTGAAACCTCTCTCCTCCGTCCGGGTGTAGGGGTCAAAGTCTGTCAAAGTCGCCTTCTCCTGTGCTGATTGATATAAAGCTTATGCTTGTGCCATCTGACATGGTTGCCGGGGTCTGATTCAATGGTGGCCTACTCCTGTGGTGGGTGATCTAAATGCCTGATTCTCTGCTGTGTAACCTCTCTCCTCCGTCTGGGTGTAGGGGTCAAAGTAACTAAATGGTGGCCTACTCCTGTGGTGGGTGATATGATGCCTGGTTCTCTGCTGTGGGACCTCTCTCCTTTGTCTGGGTGCTGTGGTCAAAATAATAGTAAGTGACCTTCTCCATTGGTGGGTGACTTGAAGCCTGATTCTGTGCTATGGGACCTCACTCCAATTAATATTGTTTAATTTTTATTTATTTTATGTTAACTCATCATTTCCCTATCTACATTTGTTTGCAGGGGATTTAACTACATTTTGCTGCCTTTTGCAGCCCTCTAGCCCTTTCCGGGTGTGTTTTACAGCCTTTTTAGTGCCCAAAAGTTCGGGTCCCCATTGACTTCTATGGGGTTCGGGTTCGGGATGAAGTTCGGGTCGAGTTCGGATCACGAACCCGAACATTTTTCGAAAGTTCGGCCGAACTCGTCGAACCCGAACATCCAGGTGTTCGCTCATCTCTACTTATGACAATACACAGATACAGGGGCTCATTTATTAAGACCAGCGATTTACATACTGGTCTTTATTGTCTCTGTACTACTGAAGGAGGCACCAAAGTTATGTGGAGTTGCAGTCCTCAGCTTGTCTTTGGCGCTTCCTCCAGCGGGCTGTATGACAAACCTAAATCTACACCAGTTCCCTTGCTAGAATAGATTTGAGCCATTTTCTACGCCAAAAAGTTGCTTAGAAAATGAAGAATGAGACATTCCTGCTGGCCCACCCTTTGCCCAACCCACACCACACACCCTTTTCTCAGCCTGTTGGAAAAGGGATGTGAACGGGAAAAGTCGCAGATTTTGTTACAAAATGATTTGCGACAAAATCTGCGACTGATTTGCGGCACAAAAGGGGCATATATGATTTCATAAATTAGTCCCACAGTATTTAGTAGAAACTAGCACTAAAACTGCCTAGTAGGGCATGATACTAAACTGTCGATATATTCAATATTTCATATATCATATTTAACGCCTTAGTCTCCATGTCTTAACTGTATGTCATGGATAGGCTTGCATTAAGCCTCTATGATGTACAGCTACAGTATGTCATGGGGATTGCAGGTGTACAAGAGATAAGCCAGTGTGATCACCATGGGAGACTAGCATTAACTGATAGCATTGACTCAATCTTGGACATTTAATGCCCTAGATGTCACAGTTAAAGGGTTTCTGTCACCAGATTTTGGCCTAATAAGCTGTCTGACATTGCTATGAGCCAATGTCAGACAAACCTAATAATGTAAATCAAATGCCCCTCTGACCTGTCATAACTCTAAAAAACTATTTTATATCATATGCAAATTAGCCTCTAGGATCAAGGAGGGTGTTGCCCCTGCTCCTAGAAGCTCCACGTTCCCTGCAGCCACGCCCCTCTTCTGATTGACAGTGCAGGGCAGTGCAGCTCTCCTGCCTCCAGCACTGTCTTCATGCTGAAATCCAGTGCCTGCGCCGTCCGCTTGTGTATTCAGTGCAGGTGCAGTGATCTGAGGACAGCAGGCACCAGCTTCCTTAGCTCACTGTGCCTGCGCCGAATACACAAGCGGACGGCGCAGGTGCAGGATTTCGGCATAAAGACAGTGTCGGAGGCAGGAGAGCTGCAGGTGGGAACATGGAGCCTCTAGGAGCAGGAGCAACGCTCTCCCTGCTCCTGGAGGCTAATTTGCATATGATATAAAATAGTTTTTTAGAGTTATGACAGGTCAGAGGGGCATTTGATTTACATTGTTAGGTTGGTCTGACATTGGCCCATAGCTAATGTCAGACAGCTTATGAGGCCAAAATCTGGTGACAGAAACCCTTTAATAGTGAGTCCTAAGAAAGGCCTGCCATTCCTGTATGCCTGACTAGTGACTAGAGTGACTATTGAGTGACTAGTGGGAAAATAGCTAAGCACAAGAATATAATAGGACTGAAGGCCCTTAATAAAGTAACATATATAGTGGTATACCAGGAGACACTAGCTTATTGTAATTAATACCAATTAATGCAGGACAACCAAAAAAAAGTGTGCAGTGGAAGAAGCAAGTGTGGCAAAATCATACATTATTTTAGGACTGTTTTATGCGACCTTTCAGACAAATGAATAAAGTTTAAAAGGGTTCTCGGGCTTCAGATATTGATGACCTATATTCAGGATAGGTAAAATCAACATAGATTGGGAATCTTTTCAATGGAAACGCATTGCAGCATATAACCATATAGGCGCGGTATCCAGATCACACTAGCTGTAACTAGATCAATAGCAATGAATAGCAAAGAAAAAATACTCCAGATGTCCAGCCAGATAGGTATTAAAGCTAGAAAAACGTCCGCTGTGAATCACAATTGAGTTAGAATGACCTGGTGTCACCCGATCAAGGCCAACAATATGAGCATAGCAGGTCACCTATTAAAACTTGGTGTCCTTGTGGTGTAATTCACTTATTGTTAGGTTACTTGATGTGCCTTGGAAACTGCTGCTGGCTTCACCTATAGGCAGCTTGTCGATATTATACCCCTTTTGCCTTGCTAAGAAAGGAGGTAAGGCAAAAGGGGTATAATATCGACTAGCTGCCATGGGCTTCATGCCAAAGTATTGTATAAGTATGGAGTTTTTATTGGGCAGGCATAGGACAGGGGCACTGCTGTAACTGCTGGCATCAGTGAAAAATCATATTGCGCAGGATTAACCCCTCATATTCTGTGGTCAATACTGACTGCTGATCGGAGGGGTTTACTAAGAAAGTGATTGCAGGGTCCCTATGGCTGCAATCAGGCTCGGACTGGCCCACAGGGGTACAGGGTAATCCCCCGGTGGGCCCCTGAGCAAAGTGGGCCCCTAGTCTCCCACCCCCTCAAGTAGCATATAACACAGTAGACTTAGTGCACTAAATACATATATTCAATGTATGGCACCTCAACCAGTTCATATAAAAAAACTTGTTAGATTATTATATTTGAATGTATCCATATGGTGGGCCCTCAAAATACATTTTACTGGTGGGCCCTAGGTACCCCAGTCCGACACTGGCTGCAATGGCATCCAAAAGCCTAACACAGACCTCAGAGTCTGCCATGTACAGAAGCCTATAAGGCCCAACCCCCAGTCTGGGTCTCATAGGAGAACTGTCAGTGTAAGGGTGGGTTCACATCACATTTTTGCCATCCATTTAACGTATACAACATTCATCATCATAGTATTCTTTTGTAAAAAAAAAAAAAAAAAAAAAAGGATATATTTAATTTACAGGATGGAAGTAGTGGAAGATCTGGAACCAAACGAGCCCATGGTAGACCATGTGCTACTCAGGAGCCCACCTGTCAAAAAACATGGGTGCATGGGTTCATAAAGGCAGCGGCAGGCATTCAGCACGAAGTGTTGGGGGTAAAATGCCATACTCGGCAGCGTGGGAAGTTTTTATGGTGTAAACAGGCCACTCAGTATAAAGCCTCAGGTAACTTCCCTAATGTTAGAAGCCCCTGCTGTGCAACCTATGTGCCTTACTATGCCTATGTACCTTCCTATGCAGCTCAACGCGTTTCAATAGGGACTTAGCACCGCACTTCATCAGGAGCAGGCTAGTCGTTCTCTGTAAAAGCTAATTGGATCATGTGGCATCAGTTATCCGCACATAGTGGCGTGCATACAATGTGGATACCGGCCCTATGACGGCCGCACATAGGCAGCACAGCAGGGGCTTCTAACATTAGCAATCTGCTGAAGCGCAACCATATGAAAAGAGGGTAGACACTCTTTGTCTGTGAGGCCTTAGCGAAGTTATCTGAGGCTATATACTGAGTGGCCTGCTTACACTATAACACTATAAGGCAGACCTCTCGAAGTTGCTGATGTATGACTGCAAGACAACAATATACGCAGTGGTTATCAATAATAGGGTGCCTCAGTTATAAGAGGGATTGTGTCTTTACCTCCACTACAACAAAAATCCTGAGATTTGTGAAGGGGTCTATCATTCATATTGATCCCACTGTAATTGAAGTACACCCTCTAGCCTGACTAGATTTCAATACAATTTGGCCTTATAGCTCCAGATTTTAGTAATAGAATACAACAAAGATTTAATTTTATTTTTAGCGTTCCATTTACGCTTGAGATGAGCTCACAAGTGACACCTGCCTTTGCTCAGGCCCTTTGAGGAGGCCACTTTATTTGTCAGTCTCCAGAACTATGGGAATAATGATGTAATTCCACTGCTTCACACCCTGGAGGGGATGCTGATAAATCTGACCAGTGAGGGGACAGAAGAGATGATGCTTACATCTCATGGCTACCTGAGCCCTGAGGAGGCTAAAATGGCAAAGGAGGAGAACAAGGAAGAGGACATAAATGCCCAGGAATTCTATACAGAACTAAGTGGTTTATGTTCCCAAGCCACAGGATAGGAGCAGGAGGATAATGAGGAGCTAGAGGGCGATAAAGAAGATGACGCAAATGACCCCTACAGACCGTGGCAGTATGCAGTGGTGATGGAAGCAGGGAGTCCCTCCGAGTCCCTTGCGCAAATAGCCAGATGCATGCTGAGTTGCTTGCGTAGTGACAGCTGCATTATCACCATTCGGCAGAGGAATGACTACTGACTACCCACAATGTTAGACCCTCGCTACCAGTCAAAAATGGGGTGCTTTTTTACAACTTCTGAAAGAGATGAAAAACTCAACTGCTCTTAAGACATCCTTTGTAGTCAGTTGGTCACTGCCTACGCATCCCATCCTCATTAACCGCTACAGGACCGCCGCACGCAGGATTGCGTCCTGGCGGCGGCCCTGTAGCTCTGATCGGACGCATCGGCGCGTCATCTCGCGAGACGCGAGATGACGCGAGGACGCGCCCGCACATGCGCAATGCGCGCCATCGGCGCGCTCGCATGTAGTTATACTACAGCCTGCCAGCGCCGATCGTGCGCTGGCAGGCTGTATATGGCAGAAAAAATCGCAGATCAGACGTTGTTCTGTGAACAGCGTCTGATCTGCTTGCTGCCCGCTTCTCTGGTGGTCCCTTTGCTTGGGACCACCAGAGAAAAAATATCAAAGTGCACCAATCACCATGCCAATCGCCATGCCCCTCACGGATTACCTTGGGGTGTCTTCTTTCCAAAATGGGGTCACATGTGGGGTATTTATACTGCCCTGGCATTTTAGGGGCCCTAAAGCGTGAGAAGAAAATGCGTAAAAATGCTCTCCTAAAGGTACTCATTGGAATTAGGGCCCCTTGCGCATCTTGGCTGCAAAAAAGTGTCACTCATGTGGTATCGCCGTACTCAGGAGAAGTAGGGCAATGTGTTTTGGGGTGTATTTTTACATATACCCATACTGGGTGAGAGAAATATCTCTGTAAATTGACAACTTTGAATAAAAAATTTAAAAAGTTGTCGTTTACAGCGATATTTCTCACACGCAGCATGGGTATATGTAAAAATACACCACAAAACACATTGCCCTACTTCTCCTGAGTACGGCGATACCACATGTGTGACACTTTTTGCAGCCTGGGTGCGCAAGGGCCCTAAAACCAATGAGTACCTTTAGGATTTCACAGGGCATTTTTATGCATTTGGATTCTCACACTTTAGGGGCCCCTAAAATGCCAGGTGAGTATAAATACCCCACATGTGACCCCATTTTGGAAAGAAGACACCCGTAGGTATTCTGTGAGGGGCATGGTGAGTCCACAGAATTTTTATTTTTTGGCATAAGTCAGCGGAAATTGTTTTTTTTGTTTTTTTAATTTTGTTTTTTACAAAGTCTCATATTCCACTAACTTGTGACAAAAATAAAATTTTACATGAACTCACCATACCCCTCACAGAATACCTTGGGGTGTCTTCTTTCCAAAATGGGGTCACATGTGGGGTATTTATACTGCCCTGGCATTTTAGGGGCCCCTAAAGCGTGAGAAGAAGTCTGGAATCCAAATGCGTAAAATGCTCTAGAAATCTTAAAGGTACTCATTGAATTAGGCCTTTAGCACTCAGGCTGCAAAAGTGCACACATGGTATCGCCGACTCAGGAGAGTAGGCATGTGTTTGGGGTGTATTTTTATATATACTCCTGCTGGTGTGAGAAATATCTCTGTAAACGACAACTTTTAAATTTTTTTATACAAAGTTGACAATTTACAGAGATATTTATCTCACTCCAACATGGGTGTATGTAAAAATACACCCCAAAACACATTGCCCTACTTCTCCTGAGTACGGCGATACCACATGAGTGACACTTTTTGCAGCCTGGGTGCGCAAAGGGGCCCAAATTCCAACGAGTACCTTTAGGTTTTACATGGCGGCTCACAATTTAGCCCCGCCCAAAATGCCAGAACAGTAAACACACCCCACAAATGACCCCATTTCTGAAAGTAGACACCCCAAGGTATTCACTGAGGGGCATAGTGAGTCCGTCTGAGATTTTTTTTTTTGCCAGAAGTTATCAGAAATTGAAACTTTTTTTTTTTTTTTTTCTCAGAAAGTGTCATTTTCCGCTAACTTGTGAAAAAAATGAAATGATACATGAACTCACCAAGCCCCTCCGCGAATACTTTGGGGTGTCTTCTTTCTAAAATGGTGTCATTTGGGGGAATTTATACTTTCCTGACATTCTAGCACCTGAAGAAACATGACAGGCGCTCAGAAAGTCAGAGCTGCTTCAAAATGCAGAAATTCACTTTTTGCACCATAGTTTGTAAACGCTATAACTTTTACCCAAACCAATAAATATACACTTATTGGATTTTTTTTATCAAAGACATGTAGAACAATAAATTTAGAGAAAAATTTATATAGAAATGCAGTTTTTTTGAAAAATTTTACAACAGAAAGTGAAAAATGTCATTTTTTGCAAAAATGTCGGTAATTTTGATTAATAGCAAAAAGTAAAAATGTCAGCAGCAATGAAATACCACCAAATGAAAGCTCTATTAGTGAGAAGAAAAGGAGGTAAAATTCATTTGGGTGGTAAGTTGCATGACGGAGCAATAAACGGTGAAAGTAGTGTAGTGCGGAATTGTAAAAAGTGGCCTGGTCATTAAGGGTGTTTAAGCTAGGGGGGCTGAAGTGGTTAAAGTCTAACCTTGGGGGACCCTCTAAGCTCACCTCACACTCCATTGCCATGACTGTTGGAGTGGGGTGGGAGGACCGGAGCAGCATCAGATCCATCAGCAGCAACTTAAGTCAACTTGAGTCGCTGATGAGCAATTTTCTTTACCCGCTTATGGAAGAAAGCACCCAACAGCAGCAGGACATGGAGTAGAAGCTGAACCAGCAAGTGGTGGCAAAACCTGTGGGGACCGGTCACCCCAGATCCACGATCCCATGGACTACTGGGCAGCCAAACTTGAATTGTGGCCACAACTGGCCTAATTTACCCTAGACAAGCTTTCCTACCTGACCAGGAGTGTGGCATCAGAACAGTTGTTTAGTGTGGTGGGTGGCATAGTTACCCAAAGTATTTAGAGATTAACCTTTATAAAGATGAATCAGGCTTGGATCAACCAGGATTTCCACACAACTGTGCCTGATAATACAGACTAGATCATTCTGGCAGTAATGATCTGAATGCAGTGTGCTGCCAGACCAGAACATTGGGACCAATGGCCTGTTACGTCTGCTCATTTTTAAAATAGTCCATAAAACGTCTGAGGGTTAAAAGTGACAGGGTCACTTTTTGGGGGTTTCAATTGTAGGGGTATGTCAGGGTCTCTTCAAATGCGATACAGCACCTGACAACCATTCCAGTGAAATCTGCCCACCAAAAGTCATATGGCCTTCCCTTCTGAACCTTGCTGTGTGTCCATACAGCAGTTTACACCCACACATGGAATGTTTCTATATTTAGGAGAAAATGGGTAAGAAATTATGCTTTGCCTTTTCTCCTATTAGATCTAAAGCAACATTTTATTGAGAAAAAGTCATTTTTTATTTTCACAGCCAAGTGCTTTGAAACTTTATGAAACGTCAGTTGGGTCAAAGCTCTCACTATATGGAGAGTTTCTACTGTAGTGGTATCTCAGGGTCTCTTATATTACAACATGGTGCCAAAAAATGATTCCAGAAAAATCCTCCCTACAAAAACCATGTGGTGCTCCGTTCCTTCTTAGCCCTCCCATGTGCTTGTACAGCAGCTTATGACCATATATGAGGTGTTTCTGTAAACCACAGAATCAGGATTCTAAATGTTGAGATTTAGTTTGCTATTAACTCTTGATGTGTTACAGGAAAATGGATTAAAATGGATAATGTGCAAACAAAAATTTTAAATGTCACCCTACATTTTACTTTAATTTCAGTGAAACACCTAAAGGGTTAACATAGTTAATAAAATCTGTTTTGAATAATTTGAGGTGTGTAGTTGCTAAAATTGGGTCGTTTTTATCATTTTAGCAGCTCTATGCCTGTAGAATTGTGCAATGAGGTCTGAAATATTTTCAAGTCAATGGGTCCGAATCCGTTAAGTGGAGTTTACATAGCCAATGCCTGTATATTGCAGACCTGCCTCTTGCGGTCCACAATATGGACATAGGACACACGAGCTTGTGTGCATGAACCATTTAGAAGTTATTCTCTAATAAAATTACACATGCAGGATTTCTAAAATCTGGCTTGGTCATTAACACGTTGCCGACCTAGGAAGAAAATGCTCGTCCTAACTGGCCGATACTTGACGCACTAGGACGAGCATTCTTGTCCTAGGGTTAACTGGTTGCCCCACACGCACTGCCGCGATCATTAGAAGGGGCCCGTCTAATACTGACGGCCGGGTCCCTGCTGTATCTGCCAGCATCGGTGAATACACTGATGCCATTGGATTAACCCCCTGTATGCCATGGTCACGCTGAGCGCGGCATACTTGTACATACTGTGGTAAGGTGCAAGGTACCGTTGTCGACGGGAGGTATGTGTCACCGAGGTTCCTGGCCTCGGTGAGGTAAGAGGTTTTTTGTGTCAGCAGCAGCTAGTGCTGCTTGACAATTTGATATTTAGTTTGGCTGCAAAGCCAATCCGGGCCGGCTCTTACTGGGAGTAGGCAAAGAGTTGGGTGGGTGCCTATTCCCCACGGTCCAGGCCGGACTTTATCCGGGCCTTTAAAAGGCAGCCTCCTCAGCAGCTGAGGGTGATTGTCCTGGAGCTGCTGTTAGGCTGTGGAATCACTTGAGTTTGGGAGTGCTGATCCATGCTGTGCTGTGTGGAGTTCTCTGGGCTGGAAACAAGACCCCAAGCAAGGAGGAGTGCAGACGGCCTGGAAGCCGGAGGTCGATCGCCTTGCGGCTGGACTGACAGCCAGGTGCGAACCTGCACCTAAAGCCTCCCAGGTGACTGGAACCTGTTTTGGACTATTTTGTTTTGCTGCACGTTTTCTGATGGGTGTGAATTAACACCAAGTGACTGTTTGCTGTGTATTTGCTACAAGTGTGAATTAAACACTGTTTGCTACACTTTCTGGACTCCGTTTTGCCTCTATACTGCACCCGCACTGCTATCTACCAGAGCGACTCCCCACAATACTTTGCAGCAGCTTGTACATCCCCATCGGGTCCCCGTGCTGAGGTAACAGGGACACGATGGTTGCTATGGCAACCCCAATGCCTTGAACAGGCATCGGGACTGCCAGCTACGGAAGCCCAGGAGATCCAGTCCCAGGGCTGGGTCTCCTAGGCAACTGTTAGCATCTTAGGGTACTTTCACACTAGCGTTGGTGCGGATCCGTCTGTTTATTTGCACAGACGGATCCGCACCTCTAATGCAAACGTTTGTATCCGTTCAGAACGGATCCGTTTGCATTAGCTTTAAAGAAAAATGACAAAGTCCAAAACGGATCCGTTTTGAATTACATTGAAAGTCAATGGGGAACGGATCCGTTTTCAAATGCACCATATTGTGTCACTGACAACGGATCCGTCCCCATTGACTTACATTGTAAAAACGGATCCGTTAGGCTCGCCTCTTCAGACGGACACCAAAATGCTGCATGCTGCGTTTTGGTGTCCGCCTCCAAAACGGAATAGAGGCGGAACGGAGCCTAACTGATGCATTCTGAACGGATACTTATCCATTCAGAATGCATTGGGGCTTAACTGATCTGTTTTGGACCGTTTGTGAGAGCCCTGAAACGGATCTCACAAACGGAATCCAAAACGCTAGTGTGAAAGTACCCTTACAGTGTAAGACACTGACAGTTCAATACAGCACAATACAAATGTATTGTTCTGTACTGAAACAGGGATCAGACCCTAAAATGTTGAAGTTCCATAGTGGGACAAAAAAATAAACTGAAAAAAAAAAGTTAAAAGAATAAAGTTTTACAAAAACAAAAATTTCAAGTAAGAAAAAAAAAGCACCCTTTTCCCAAAATAAAGTTAAAAAAATTGTAAAAAATAGGGGAAAAAAAGAAAAGTAGACATATTAGGTATCACCGCCTCCGTATCGACCAACTCTATAAAAGTGACTCATTATACATCATTAAAAGTGCAACACCAAGCTATCAAAAAGGCGTATGTCCCCCAAAATAGTACCAATCTAACCTGATCCCGCAAAAACATGAGACCCTAACTAAGACAATCGCCCCAAAAAATAAAAAAAAATATGGCACTCAGAATATGGAGACACTTAGGGTACTTTCACACTAGCGTTTTGGATTCCGTTTGTGAGATCCGTTTCAGGGCTCTCACAAACGGTCCAAACCGGATCAGTTAAGCCCCAATGCATTCTGAATGGATAAGGATCCGTTCAGAATGCATCAGTTTGGCTCCGTTCCGCTTTTATTCGGTTTTTGAGGTGGACACCAAAGCGCAGCATGCAGCATTTTGGTGTCTGTCTGAAGAGGTGGAGCCTAACGGATCCGTTTTTAATTACAATGTAGGTCAATGGGGACGGATACATTTTCAATGACACAATATGGTGCATTTGAAAACGGATCTGTTCCCCATTGACATTCAATGTATTTCACAACGTATCCGTTAGGCTCCGCCTCTTCATTTTTCATTTAACTAATGCAAACGGATCCGTTCTGAACGGATACAAACGTTTGCATTATAGGTGTGGATCCATCTGTGCAAATAAACAGACGGATCCGCACCAACGCAAGTGTGAAAGTACCCTAAAACATGATTTAACCTGTTGCCAACCGCCGAACGCAGGATTGCATCCTGACGGCAGTCGGTTTGTTCCTCTTGGACGCGCCGGGGCGTCATCTCGCGACACGCGAGATTTCCTGTGAACGCGCGTGCGCGCGTTCACAGAATCGCGTCGGGGAGAAGTTAAACTACAGCCTGCCAGCGCTGATCATGCGCTGGCAGGCTGTAGAAGTTTAAAAAAAATGGCATATCAGACGCTGTTTTGTTAACAGCGTCTGATATGCTTGATGTTCGTTCCTTTGGTGGTCCCTTTTGCTTGGGACCACCAAAGGAATCTTTTGTAAGTGCACCAATCACCACACAGACCACCCCATCCATCCCCCGTCACTGATTAACCCCTAATTAACCCTTGATCACCCCATGTCACCCCCCTGATCACCCCCTGTCACTAATCACCCCCCTGTAAGGCTCATTCAAACGTCCGTATGTGTTTTGCGGATCCATGGATCCGCGGATCCGCAAAACACGGACACCGGCAATGTGCTTTCCGAATTTTGCGGATCTGCACATTGCCAGAACTATATAGAAAATGCCTTTTCTTGTCCGCAATTGCGGACAAGAATAGGACATGCTCTATCTTTTGCAGAGCTGCGGCCGGATGTTTGGGGGCTGAAACCCGGAAGTTTGCTGCCGCAGCTCCGCAAATGCTGATGCGGCGAACACATAGTGTGCTCTCCGCATCACCGCCGGCCCCATTCACACTGAATGGGTCCGCATCTATTCCGCAGAATTGCGGAATAGATGCGGACATTTTTGAGGACGTGTGAATGGGGCCTTACTACTTTTTTTTTTTTTGCACATTTTTGGCAGAGATTTTTTCATCCACATTGATTGATGCGAATGAGGAAATCTGTGCCGTTCATTTTTTTTTTTTTTCAGCCCAGAGGCTGAACGGGTAAAAAAATCTCATTACCCGTATGCTCAATATAAGGAGAATCGCAGAAACTCCTAATGCTGGCCATACGTGTAATGGAGACCCTCAAATGCCAGGGCAGTACAAACACCACACATGTGACCCCATTTTAGAAAGAAGACACCCCAAGGTATTCCGTGGGAAGTATGGTGAGTTCATGTAAAATTATATTTTTTGTCACTAGTTAGTGGAAATTTGAGACTTTGTAAAAATATATATATATATATATATATATATATATATATCAATTTCCGCTAACTTGTGCCAAAAAAAAAAAATTCTGTGAACTTGCCATGCCCCTCACAGAATACCTTGGGGTGTCTTCTTTCCACAATCGGGTCACTTGTGGGGTATTTATACTGCCCTGGCATTTTAGGGGTCCTAAAGCGTGAAAATCCAAATGCGTAAAAATGCCCTGTGAAATCCTAAAGGTACTCATTGGTTTCAGGGCCCCTTTGCACATCTTGGCTGAAAATAGTGTCACACATGTGGTATCGCCGTACTCAGGAGAAGTAGGGCAATGTGTTTTGGGGTGTATTTTTATATATACCCATACTTTGTGTGAGAAATATCGCTGTAAACGACAACTTTTTAATTTTTTTTATACAAAGTTCTCAGTTTACAGAGATATTTCTCTCACCCAACATGGGTATATGTAAAAATACACACCAAAACACATTGCCCTACTTCTCCTGAGTATGGTGATACCACATGAGTGACACTTTTTTGCAGCCTGGGTGCGCGAAGGGGCCCAAATTCCAACGAGTACCTTTAGCTTTTACATGACTGCTCACAATTTAGCCCCGCCCAAAATGCCAGAACAGTACAAACACCCCACAAATGACCCCATTTTGGAAAGAAGACACCCCAAGGTATTCGCTGAGGGGCATAGTGAGTCCATGAAAAATTTAACTTTTTGTCAAAAGTTAGCAGAAAGGGAGACTTTGTGAGAAAAAACAATAAAAAATCTATTTCCGCTAACTTGTGCCAAAAAAAAAAATCTTCTATGAACTCGCCATGCCCCTCACGGAATACCTTGGGGTGTCTTTTTTCCAAAATGGGGTCACATGTGGGGTATTTATACTGCCCTGGCATTTTAGGGGCCCTAAAGCGTGAGAGGAAAAATGCGTAAAAATGCCCTCCTAGAAGGTATCGCCGTACTCAGGAGAAGTAGGGCAATGTGTTTTGGGGTGTATTTTTACATATACCCATGTTGGGTGAGAAAAATATATCTGTAAATTGACAACTTTGTATAAAAATTTTTAAAAAGTTGTCATTTACAGAGATATTTCTCACACAAAGTATGGGTATATGTAAAAATACACCCGAAAACACATTGCCCTACTTCTCCTGAGTACGGCGATACCACATGTGTGAAACTTTTTTGCAGCCAAGATGCGCAAAGGGGCCCTAAAACCAATCCTGTATAAAAATATTACATAAACTAACCCCTCAGGGAACACGGTAAAAAAAAAAAAAATGTGTAAAGAAAAGCCATTTTTTGTCAACTTACATGACAAAAAGTGTAATAGCAAGAGATCAATAAGTCACATGCACCCAAAAATAGTACCAATTAGACCATCATCTCAGACCGAAAAAATTTGCCCCTACATAAGATAGTCTCTATGGCTTTCAGAATATGGAGACACTAAAAAATTATTTTTGGTATTGTTGCTTCTTCAACAACCCGTTCTATAAAAATACCACATGATCTAACCTGTCAGATGAACATTGTAAATAACAAAAAGTAAAAACAGTGCAAAAACAGCTATTTTTTGTTACCTTGCCTCACAAAAACTGTAATAGAGAGCAACCAAAAATCATATGTACCTTAAAATAGTACCAACAAAACTGCCACCTTATCTTGTGGTTTCCAAAATGGGGTAATTTTTTGGGAGTTTCTACTCTAGGGGTGCATCAGGGGGTCTTCAAATGTGACATGGCAGAATAAAATTATCTCAGTGAAATCTGCCTTCTAAAAACCATATGGCGCTCCTTTCCTTCTGCACCCTGCCGTGTGCCCTTACAGCAGTTTATGACCACATATGGGGTGTTTCTATAAACAACAGAATCAGGACAATTAATATTGAGCTTTTTTGGCTGGTAACTCTTTCTTTGTTAGTAGAAAAAATTGATTAAAATAAAAAATCTGCCAAAAAAGTGAAATTCTGAAATGTCATCTCCATTTTCCATTATTTCTTGTGGAACAACTAAAGGATTAACAAACTTTGTAAAATCAGTTTTAAATAGGTTTGAGCGAACAGTTCGAGCATAGTTCGGGTTCATACCGAATTTTGGGGTGTTCGGGACATGGACCCGGACCTGAACAATTTCAAAAAAGTTCGGGTTTGGGTCCATTGTTCGGCGATTTCTTCCCGCTTTCTGAAGGGCTGCACAGCAGCCAATCAGCTACCGTTTTACTTCTTGCCCAAAAAAGCCATCACAGCCATGCCTACTAATGGCTTGGCTGTGATTGGCCAAGTGCAGAATGTGACCCAGCCTCTATTTAAAGGATAACTGTCACATTTAGACCCTAATTTCAGTTTTCATATATGTAGTTACTAATATGATAATATTCCTGAATCAATAACTAATAGACTTACTTACCCCTTATTTATTAAGATTCAGCCCTTAGCAACCAGTCTGCATAAAACTACAACTTCACTATTCTGTTAAAATGGCCACCCTCAGCCCTGAGGCTAATCCATAGGACGCCTGTAGTGAAGTTAGTGAAGACCAGCTCTGCATAGGGGGGTCTTGCAGTTAAATTTCCCGGTCTGGCTGAAGCCTATAGTCCTCCTACAAGCTCTCCTCTTATCAGATAAGGCTTTTATTTATTCACTGAGCAGCATCTCCCTGGGCTCTACATTCTCCAGCACTGCTAAGGGAGTGTCTGCCAAGCACAGGCATGTGGAGAAGTTCACACACACAGCCCAGCACTGTTATCTCTTGTCAGGCTTTTATACATTCCCTTACAATGTTGACTCACTATAAGTTCCCAGTGCACACAGCGTGCTCCGTCCTCTTCTGGTAGATGGAAGGAGCATAGCAAACTGATTTTAATCTCAGGTAACAATAGCCAATACTGGAGACTTTTAGGTGGTTTATAGGGGTTATTTATTAAACAATCAGAAATTAAAACAGGGCCAACAAGGTGATATTAATCACCAAAATCCAATAGTAAAAAAAAAAGAAAATTGACAGTTATACTTTAAGCTGGAGTCACGTAGCGCCGCAGGTCACTCTGCTCTGATTAGTGTAGGGAGAGGACGCAGCTTCTGTGAGGGCGAGATTAGGCAGGGAAAAGTCAGCAAAAACACCAAATGAAGTGATAGATCTACAGCTGTGAATCATTCAACTTCTGCTAGTTAATTGCTCACTGGTTTTTAGGCTGCACAGAGCGTTTTTCTGTCACTTTGATCGGCGGCCATTTTGTGTCTTGTGGTGCACCAGCACAAGCTGCCACCAAGTCCATCAATCCATCAATACTAGTT
Source organism: Bufotes viridis (assembly GCA_033119425.1). NCBI lineage: Eukaryota > Metazoa > Chordata > Amphibia > Anura > Bufonidae > Bufotes > Bufotes viridis. The sequence goes on along the minus strand of CM065590.1, from coordinate 369,796,362 downwards.
TCTTTTTTTTGCTATATCCTACATCAGGGGCTTGGCTGTGCTTATTGTCACCCTTAGAAACTCAGGATAGAAATTTCTATATTTTATTAAGGGGTTAAATTCAATTGCCAAAATAGCTATCCCCTAAATCTGGTGTTCCACCTGTGGCTAGCCAAGTGTAATGCTGTCTGCTGTCTGGCAAAGGATAGATTTTTTTCTGTGGTGAAATTCAATTGCCAAAATACCAATCCCCTAAATCTAGTGTCCCAGCAGTGGCTGGCCAAGTTTAATAGTGTCTGGCAAAGGATATATTTTGTTCTGGGGTGAAATTAAATAGCCAAAATAGCAATACCGTAAATCTGGTGTCCCAGCAGTGGCTAGCCAAGTTTAATAGTGTCCGGCAAAGGATTGATAATTTTCTGGGGTGAAATTAAATTGCCAAAATAGCAATACTGTAAATCTGGTGTTCCAGCTTTGACTGGACAAGTTTAATAGTATACGTCAAAGGATAGATTTTGTTCTGGGGTGAAATCGAATTGCCAAAATAGCAATACCCTGAATCAGGTGTTTCAGCTGTGACTGGACAATTTCCCTAGTGTCCATCAAAGGATAGATTTTGTTTGGGGTGAGATACAGTTGCAAAAATAGAAATACAGTTAATCTGGTGTTTCAGCTGTTGCAGGCCTAGTTTAAATCTGTCCGTAAAAGGGTATATTTTTTTCTGGGGTGAAATCTAATTGCCAAAATAGCAATACCCTGAATCTGGTGGTCCAGCTGTTGCAGGCCTAGTTTAAATCTGTCCGTAAAAGGGTATATTTTTTTCTGGGGTGAAATCGAATTGCCAAAATAGCAATACCCTGAATCTGGTGTTCCAGCAGTGACTGGACAATTTCCCTAGTGTTCGTCAAAGGATATATTATTTTCTGGGGTGAAATACAATTGCAAAAATAGAAATACAGTAAATCAGTAGTGATGAGCGGCAGGTGCCATATTCGATTTCGACGAAATTCGCGAATATTCGAATGAATATTCGTTTCATATTCGTCGAAATCGAATATTCGTCATTTTTTCTAGTTATCGCGATTAACATGCGATTTACATAATCGCATATTGCGATTTGTACTTAAGGCTACTTTCCTATTGGTTTCATATCTAGAATTAGCGAGGATGACGAATATGACGAATGTATTCGTCTATTCCTCAAAACGAAGATAACGAAGTATTCTACATCTTCGCTTTAGCTACCTATTCGTCAACTTCGCTAATTCTAGCAATCAAATAGGAAGGTTGACTATAGAGAGTGAGACAGCTGTGTTAAATTCGCTATGCGATTTTTTTTTTTAATAAATAGAATACTTATAATAATTTTATCAAGTAATATAATTATTGTATTAAAAAAAATCGCATAGCTAATTTAACACAGCTGTCTGGTAAGTCAACCTTCCTATTTGATTGCTGCTAGAATTAGCGAATAGCGAAGTTGACGATGACGAGACGAATAGGTAGCTAAAGCGAAGATGTAGAATACTTCGTTATCTTCGTTTTGAGGAATATGACTAATACATTCGTCATATTCGCTATTCAGCTAATTCTACCAAGCCAACCATAACTTCTGTGCTCATGGAGCGTCCCCATCACCATGGGAACGTCTCCATATACTAAAATGTACTGTCGGATTTGAGGAATTACGTTGAAATCGCAATGCGATTAATTCAAGTTATATTAATCGCATTGCGATTTCAACTTAGAGCTGGGTTTATAATGGGTCAGCTTGCTAGAATTAACGAAGTTAACGAATATGGAATATAGCAGCAGTGCTAAGTTGAAATCGCAATGCGATTAATTTAACTTAAAGTATTCGCATTGCGATTTCAACTTAGCACTGCTAGTGCATAGCATTAGCTATACTCCATATTCGTTAATTCTAGCCTATGTAAGATAGCAGTGCTAAGTTGTAATCGCAATGCGATTAATATAACTTGAATTAATCGCATTGCGATTTCAACGTAATTCCTCAAATCCGACAGTACATTTTAGTATATGGAGATTCTCCCATGGATGGGGACGCTCCACATGAGCACGGAAGTCGGCAGAAGCGGCAACGGGCACTGACTAGAGCAGCCAGGAAGCCAGGAATCCTCAGGACAGGTAAGAACTACTTTTGGGAAGTAGGAAAGAAAAAAATATAACTAAAAAAAAAACAAAAAAAAACGAATATTCGAAATAGCGAATTTATAGCGCTATATTCAAAATATTCGCGAATTAGCGAAGTGCCGATATTCGCTAAAAAAATTCGCTTTTCGAATATTCGCGCTCAACACTATAAATCAGTGGTTTCAGCTGTTGCTGGCCAATTTTAATAGTGTCCGTCACAGGATATATTATTTTCTGGGGTGAAATTTCATTGCCAAAATAGCAATACCCTGAATCTGGTGTTCCAGCTGTGACTGGACAATTTCTCTAGTGTCCGTCAAAGGATATATTATTTTCTGGGGTGAAATACAGTTGCAAAAATAGAAATACAGTAAATCTGGTGTTCCAGATTTGACTGGACAAGTTTATTAGTATCCATCACAGGATAGATTTTGTTCTGAGGTGAAATTCACTTGCCAATATAGCAATACCCTCAATCTGTTGTTCCAGCTGTTGCAGGCCAAATGTTAATCTGTCCGTAAAAGGGTAAATTACACTCAGCGTGCATCTCCAAGTATATTTCTTTCCTTAAAATGGTATATTACAAAAAGTGTTACATTACAATTGCTGAAAGGATAATCCTGTAAATCTGCACGCACTATTGTGCATCTCATAGTGTATTTCTGTCTGTAAATGGGTAAATTACACTCAAGGTGTATATACAAGTGCTGAGAGGGTCATCATCAATAACTTCACACGCTACCGTGCATCTCCAAGTGTATTTCTGTCCGTTAAAGGGTATATTACACAAAGTGTAAAAATACAATTGCTGAAGGCATAATCCTAAATATTTTTTCACACACTACTGTGCATCTCCAAGTATAATCTGTCCATAAAAGGATACCTTTCATCCAGGGCCTAAATATTAGGCCTAAAATTGATATTCCCCTAAATCAGTGGTTAATGCTGTGCCTGGATTAGTGTAAAACGGTACATAAATAAATAGGCAGATAGTGTTAGGTGACTGTAAAAAAAGGACTGAATTTGAAATCAATACATTGGGCCAAATATTTTTTTTTCATATTGTGGTGCTTGGTGAATGGTAACAATGAGGAAAATATCTAGCAAAGGACGCGGACGCGGTCGTAGTGGTGTTAGTGGACCCTCTGGTGCTGGGAGAGGACATAGCCATTCTGCCACCACCACACATCCTAGTGAACCAACTACCTCAGGTTCCAGTACCCGCCAGAATTTACAGTGATATTTGGTGGGGCCCAATGCCGTTCTAAGGATGGTAAGGCCTGAGCAGGTACAGGCGCTAGTCAATTGGGTAGCCTACAGTGGATCCAGCACGTTCACAACATTATCTCACACCCAGTCATCTGCAGAAAGCGCACAGGTGGTGCCTGAAAACCAAGCCCATCAGTCTGTCACATCACCCCCATGCATATCAGGAAAACTGTCTGAGCCTCAAGTTATGCAGCAGTCTCTTATGCTGTTTGAAGACTCTGCTGGCAGGGTTTCCCAAGGGAATCCACCTAGCCCTTACCCAGTGGTGGAAGACATACAATGCACTGATGCACAACCACTGATGTTTCCTGATGATGAGGACATGGCAATACCACCTCATAGGAGTCCGCACGTCTCTGATGATGACGAAACATAGGTGCCAACTGCTGCGTCTTTCTGTAGTGTGCAGACCGAATAGGAGGTCAGAGGAAGACTGTGTGGAAGACGATGCAGGGGATGATGAGGGCCTAGAAACCACATGGAATGAAGGTCATGCCACTGACTTTCATAGTTCAGAGGAAGAGGCAGTGCTGAGACCGAGCCAACAGCGTAGCAAAAGAGGGAGCAGGGGGCAAAAGCAGAACAGCCGTCACCAAGAGAGTTCGCCTGCTACTGGCCACCGCCACCAGGGACCGAGCACCCCAAAGGCAGCTTCAAGGAGTTCCCTGGCACAGCACTTCTTTAAACAATGTGCTGACGACAAGACCCGAGTGGTTTGCACGCTGTGCCATCAGAGCCTGAAGCGAGTCATAAACGTTCTGAACCTTAGCACAACCTGCATGACCAGGTATCTACATGCAAAGCATGAACTGCAGTGGAGTAAAGACCTTAAAAGCAAGGAACTCACTCTGGCTCCCCCTTCTTCCTCTTCTGCTGCTGCATCGGCCTCTTCCTCCGCCTCGGGAGGAACGTTGGCACCTTCCGCCCACCAAACAGAGGATGTGCCACCGACACCACCACCTGCGTCACCAAGCATCTCCACCATGTCACATGGCAGCGTTCAGTTCTCCATTTCACAAACCTTGGAGAGAAAGCGTAAATTCCCACCTAGCCACCCTCGAGCCCTGGGCCTGAATGCCAGCATTTCTAAACTACTGGCCTTTGAAATGCTGTCATTCAGGCTGGTGGACACAGACAGCTTCAAACAGCTGATGTCCATGGCTGTCCCACAGTATTTTGTTCCCAGCCGCCACTACTTCTCCAAGACAGCCGTGCCTTCCCTGCACAACCAAGTATCAGATAAAATCAAGTGTGCACTGTGCAACGCCATCTGTGGCAAGGTCCACCTAACCTCAGATACGTGGACCAGTAAGCATGACCAGGGACGCTATATCTCCCTAACTGAACACTGGGTAAATGTAGTGGCGACTGGGCCCCAGGCAGATAGTTCCTTGGCGCACGTCCTTCCACCGCCAAGGATTGCAGGGCATCATTCTTTGCCTTCTGTAGCCTCCTCCTCCTACTCGGTTTCCTCCTCCTCTGCTTCCACTAGCTCATCAAGTCAGCCACACACCTTCACCACCAACTTCAGCACAGCCCGGGGTAAACGTCAGCAGGCCATTCTGAAACTCATATGTTTGGGGGACAGGCCCCACACCGCGCAGGAGTTGAGGCGGGGTATTGAACAACACACCGACGTGTGGTTTCTGCCGGTGGGCCTCAAGCCCGGACTAGTGGTGTGCGATAATGGGCGAAATATCATCGGAGCTCTGGGACTAGCCGGTTTGATGCACATCCCTTGCCTGGCGCATGTGTTGAATTTGGTGGTGCAGAAGTTCATTCACAACTACCCCAACATGTCAGAGCTGCTGCATAAAGTGCGGGCCGTCTGTGCTCGCTTCCGCCGTTCACATCCTGACGCTGCTCGCCTGTCTGCGCAACAGCGGAACATCGGCCTTCCCGCTCACCGCCTCATATGCGACGTGTCCACCAGGTGGAACTCTACCTTGCACATGCTGGAGAGACTGTGCGAGCAGCAGCAGGCCATAGTGGAGTTTCAGCTGCAGCACGCACGCGTCATTCGCACTGTGGAACAGCACTACTTCACTACCAATGATTGGGCCTCCATGCGAGACCTGTGTGCCCTGTTGCGCTGTTTCGAGTACTCCACCAACATGGCCAGTGGTGATGACACCGTTATCAGCGTTACAATACCACTTCTATGTCTCCTTGAAAAAACGCTTAGGGCGATGATGGAAGAGGAGGTGGCCAAGGAGGAGGAGGATGAGGGGTCATTTTTAGCACTTTCAGGCCAGTCTCTTAGAAGTGGCTCAGAGGGAGTTTTTTTGCAACAGCAGAGGCCAGGTATAAATGTGGCCAGCCAGGGCCCACTACTGGAGGACGAGGAAGATGAAGAGGAAATGGAGGAGTATGAGTATGAGGATGAAGCAGGTTCACAGCGGGGTGGCACCCGACACAGCTCAGACCCATCACTTGTGCGTGGCTGGGGGGATATGGATTACGATGACGATACGTCTCCCACAGAGGACAGCTTGTCCTTACCTCTGGGGAGCCTGGCACACATGAGCGACTACATGCTGCAGTGCCTGCGCAATGACAGCAGAGTTGCCCACATTTTAACATGTGCGGACTACTGGGTAGCCACCCTGCTGGATCCCCGGTACAAAGACAATGTGCCCACCTTACTTCCTGCACTGGAGCGTGATAGAAAAATGCGCGAGTACAAGCGCACGCTGGTAGACTCACTTCTGAGAGCGTTCCGAAATGTCACAGGGGAACAGGTGGAAGCCCAAGGCGAAGGCAGAGGAGGAGCGAGAGGTCGCCAACGCAGCTGTGTCACAGACATATCCTCTGAGGGCAGGGTTAGCATGGCAGAAATGTGGAAAAGTTTTGTCACCACGCCACAGCTAACTGTACCACCACCTGATACGGAACGTGTTAGCAGGAGGCAGCATTTCACTAACATGGTTGAACAGTACGTCTGCACACCCCTACGTACTCTACGTACTGACTGATGGTTCCGCCCCATTCAACTTCTGGGTCTCCAAATTGTCCACGTGGCCAGAGTTAGTATTTTATGCCTTGGAGGTGCTGGCCTGCCCGGTGGCCAGCGTTTTTTCTGAACGTGTATTTAGCACTTGTACTCCGGGGCACTTCTTTATGGAATCCTCATTTTTTTAACTTTACCATGATCTTGCGGTGCAACCCAAAGTTGAATGAACCTCTCCTCAATCTGGGCACCGGGGCCTAAATAACTGAAAGTGGCCTGTTACAATGGTGGGTGACATGAAGCCTAAACCTCTGCCATGCGACCTCTCTCCTCTGTCTGGGTGCTGGGGCCTAAATAACTAAAAGTGGCATTCTCCAGTGGTCGGTGATATGACGACTTATTCCTTGCTGTGGCACCTCTCTCCTCTGTCTGGGTGCTGGGGCCTAAGTAACTGAAAGTGGTCTTCTCCAAGGGTGGGTGATATGATGCCTTTTTTCTTGCTGTGGCACCTCTCTCCTCTGTCTGGGTGCTGGGGCCTAAATAACTGAAAGTGGTCCTCTCCAGTGGTGGGTGATATGACGCATGATTCCTTGCTGTGGGACCTCTCTCCTCTGTCTGGGTGCTGGGGCCAAAATAACAGAAAGTGACCTTCTCCATTGGTGGGCGACTTAAAACCTGATTCTCTGCTATGGGACCTCTTTCCAATTGATATTGATTAATTTTTATTTATTTTATGTTATTTTAGTTCATTTCCCTATCCACATTTGTTTGCAGGGCATTTACCTGCATTTTGCTGCCTTTTGCAGCCCTCTAGCCCTTTCCTGGACTATCACAGCCTTTTTAGTGCCCAAAAGTTCGGGTCTCCATTGACTTCAATGGGGTTCGGGTTCGGGATGAAGTTCGGGTCGAGTTCGGATCCCGAACCCGAACATTTTCGGGAAGTTCGGCCGAACTTCTCGAACCTGAACATCCAGGTGTTCGCTCAACTCTACTCCTCACTTGGTGTCCAGAGATCATGTTCCTGTATTATGTCGAAAGGCGCAATAATGCTGAAGTGCCGCCTTGTACTGTTAATTGGTAAAAGGTTTATTATACTCACGATATTTTCATCTTGATAGAAAGCACATCAAAGTTTTAAAGCCACGAGCAAATCGTCCTCTCTTTTCCTGCCCGACCCGGGTTTCGCACTGGCGCTTCGTCAGGGAAGAATAACACTGCCCTCAAGTAGCAAGGCTTTTATCCTCAAAAGTAATCCCTCCCTCTTAATTAAAAAGGTTATAAAATGACATTACACAATAAAACCATAAATGTAGAACCACCTATTGATAGGGCATCTCCAATAGCACTATACTGAGGCCCGATGTGTGTTTCCATAATTCTCTCACTATATCGCAGAAATTCTATTCTGGTTCTTCACTTCCTATTGAAACTGTATGTTAATTCGCTGCAGTTGTAAACCCCTATACACACCCCACCTCCACCGCTCAAGTCTGTGCTGTTAAATCGATCGTACAGGTTGAAAAAAAAAACTGAGCCATCTATCTCTCTGACACACCCGCTCCTGCTACACTCAATCCCGTAAACTGTCGGGACTGTCGTGATCCAGGATAATGGGTTGAAACCGTCAGAGAGACCTGTTCACATTCTGTCCCACAACTGACTGTGGTTCAAGATCAAGCCCTCAGCACAGTCCAAAGCTTGCAGAGTCTGAACAGGTGCCTAGAAAGGTATGCAACCTAACAACAAATAACCTCTCATAACAATCAAATGAGACAGGGTTTGAGATCGCATTCAATGTTTAGCCCTTGTGGCTGTACAGTACCCATGCAAAACATCCACTCGACTTCTTTTCTATTGATATGCGCAATTGGATCCTCACCACGCCATGGAGTTTTTACTTGTTTCCACCCACGTGAAAATTAATCCCCTGGTTTTTTTTTGGTGGTGGACACCAAGTGAGGAGCAGTAGTCAAGCTGTATTCAAAGTGCAGAGATTGTGAGATGCCTGGAACAAGGTTTTACCTTTTGAGTATTACATCTATTTGAAATTTTGGATGACAGAGCGGTGCTTCACTATCAATGCGGTTTTTATATCACAAAGGGGCACCTGCATATGAAAGACTATTATGTGGAGACTGGTCCTTATCCTGTTTGCCAAAAGTGAATAAGAAGTTGGATGTGTGTGATGAGATTTCCCTGAAATAGCAGCGCTGTCCTACATTTTTTATATTTTCACTGTGTGAAATTTACCCACGTCACATCAGGACCTGCAGAGCAAGATCAGGCAACGTACTACAGTCCAATAACTTTTGAAGCAGGGTACTGTGAGGTCACTGTTAACGCAGCGGGGTACTGTGGAGGTCACTGTTAAGGGGGCAGTCCTCTGAGGAGTTCACTGTCAAGGGAGTGGAGTGCTGTGAAACTCACTGTTAAAGGGGAGGGCTGCTGTGAAGGTCAAAGTTAAGGGGATGGGCTGCTGTGGAGGTCCCATTTTAAATTGGCAGGGCACTGTGGGGGGGGGTCAGTGTTAAGGGGTGGGGGACTGTGGAGTTCACTGTTAAAGAGGTGGAGTGCTGTAGAGGACACTGTTATGAGAGATACTGTTGATATATTTTAACGACACACAGAAATATGGAATAGATTAAATAAACTGGTGCAAATTCGGGCCCTTCTGCTAATATATATATATATATATATATATATATATTGTAAGGGAGTAGCTCTGTTCTCGGGGATCATTCACATACAGATTGTCGTCCACCGCAGCTTTAGGGGCCAAACATTGCTTTATTGTCCCAACAGCAGTACAAATAAATCATAAAAATAAACCTCAGCCGTCTGGCCACTGACTATACGTTATACACTCCCTCTCTAGCCGGGTCTACCACCCAGCTGCCCAAAAACACCACAGTGCTTACCCCCACACAGGGTTAGAGGGTCCTGGTTCCCACAGGTCTTGACACAGCCTGCTCCTTTCCCAGACTGGGAGCCCTGATTGAGGAGCTCAGCCCAGATTAATCCAAGCTCCTCAGCTGGCTGCTAATCATCCCCATTACCAGCCTGACTGCTGCAGACAGTGGGAAAAAACTATTTTCCCAACCTTTCTTGTTCTCACCCAGCTTGCTCTGGGTGAGATACACCACCTGAATGGCCTTCCTATGGCCTTCTGGCAGCTCCACTGCCACAATATATATATATATATATATATATATATATATATATATATATATAGTCAGGGTGGACCAAAAGTATGGAGACTAGTGTTGAGTGTAAAGTTCGGGTTTGTACCGGACTTTAGGGGTTTTTGTACCCGGATCCGAACCTGAACTTTTCCACTAAAAAGTTTGGGTTCGAGTTTGGTGTTCGGCCGTTTAATAAAGCTTGTTGAAAGGCTGCAGGGCAGCCAATCAACAAGCGTTTAAGATGTATGCCCTTAGAAGCAATCACAGCCATGCCTACTTTAATCCGTATGTTAGTTAGTTAGGCGTTGGTGGCCATTTTGTGCAAGTGTGCCAGGGACAATAATTTAATCCTGTTCTTGTAGTTCAGTGGGGGACATATACCCATTTTTTAGGTTCACCCGCACTGCAAATGTGCCAGGTAAAGAGTAAATATTTTAGGTAATCCGTCTTTTGCTAAAAAGTACATTTGCAGACTGTGCTGCATTTGTAATAGTGAAATATAATCATTAAATCCATCTGTTACATTGTGGTTGAAAAAAACACCTTTTTTTTTTACTAGAATGTACCTTTGCGGCCTGCACTGCATTTCCGATAGTGAAATATAATCAGTAAATACAACTGTGACATTCTGGTTGACAAAAAAAATCACTTTTTTTGCCATAAAGTACCCTTGCAGCCTGCACTGCATTTCTGATAGTGAAATATAATCATTAAATACAACTGTGACGTTGTAGATGAAAAAATTCCCTTTTATTTTGCTAGAAAGTATCTTTGCCGCCTGCACTGCATTTGTGATAGTGAAAGAAAATCAGTAAATACATCTGTTTCATTGTGAGTAAAACATTTTTATTTTTTTTGCCAGAGTACCTTTGCAGCCTGTACTGCATTTCTGTAAATCCAGCTTTCAGCTCTTAAATTGTGGGTGGACATTTCCACGGTTATCAGGCCAGTCATTCAAAAGTGGCTTAGAGGGTGTCTGTCTGCTGTACTGCCTACCTGACAGGGAAATATATTCTGTAAATTAGACGGCGTTTAGATTGCTGGGTGATCTGTACCCCTTTGTTTCTTTCAAAGTACCCCCTGCACTGCATACCTGACTGGGAAATATATTCTGCAAATTCGGCAGCATTTAGATTGCTGGGTGATCTGTACCCCTTTTTTCTTTCAAACTACCCCTGCACTGCATACCTGACTGGGAAAAATATTTTCTGTAAATTTGGCAGCGTTTAGATTGCTGGGTCAGCTGTACCCCTTTTTTCTTTCAAAGTACCCCTGCACTGCATACCTGACTGGGAAATAAATTTTGTAAACACGTGTGTTAGTTTGGTGGGTGAATGCAAAGAATGAGTAGAGCATCAAATAAGGGACGTGGCCCTGGTCGTAGTGCTGCTGGTGGTGGTGAAGCTCCTTTTGCAGGGAGAGGACGTGGTTGATCTGTTCCAGCTACATGCACAAATGAAACACCTTCCTCAGGTGCGCGTAGGCGACAGAACGTTCAGCGTTATTTTGTAGGCCCGAATGCCGCTCTACGAATGGTGAGGCCAGAACATGTACAGGCGATAGTAGATTGGGTGACTGACAGTGCCTCCAGTTCCTTCACATTGTCTCCCACCCAGTACCCTGCTGAAAGCGCAGAGTTGGCACCTGCAGCCCATGGGCATCTCTCTTTCAACTCACCCCCTTGCAAATCAGACAAGCAGTCTGAGTCCCAACTCATGCAGCAGTCTCTTATGCTTTTTGATGACTCTGCTGCCAGGGTTTCCTTGGGCCATCTACATAGCCCTGCCCCAGAAGTGGAGGAGATTGAATGCACCGATGCCCAGGATGTGGACATGGGAGGACCACCACAGCACGTCTCTGATAGTGGCGAAACACAGGTGGCAACTGCTGCGCCTTTCTGTAGTGTGCAGACCGACAAGGAGGGCAAGGGTGAAGAGTGGGTGGAAGATGATTTGGAGGATGATAAGGTCCTAGGCCTCACATAGAATCAAGGTCATGCGAGTGACGTGTGCAGTTCAGAGGAAGAGGTGGTGGTCGCACAGAGCCACCAACACAGCAAAAGAGGGAGCAGGGTGCAAAAGCAGAGCGGCTGTCTCCTAGACAGTATGCCTGCTACTGCCCACCGCACCCAGCGACTGAGCACAACAAAGCCAGCTCTAAGGAGTTCCCAGGCCTGGCAGTTCTTCAGACAGTGTGCTGATGACAAGACACGAGTGGTTTGCACGCTGTGCAATCAGAGCCTGAAACTAGACATAAACGTTCTAAACCTGAGCACAACCTGCATGACCAGGCATCTAAATGAAAAGCATGAGCTGCAGTGGAGTAAACATCGCAAAAACCAAGAAAGGTCTCAGGCTCCTACTGCTCCCTTTTCTGCTGCAGTCTCTGCCTTTTCCTCCACCTCATGAGTGACAGTGGCACCTGACACCCAGCAAACAGAGAATGTGGCAGCAAAGCCACCACGTCCGTCACTGTCAACAAGCATCTCCACAATGTCAGATGTAAGCGTTCAGCTGTCCATCTCCCAAACACTGGAGAGAAAGAGGAAGTACCCCCCTACCCACCCGTGATCCCTGACCCTGAATGCCAGAATTTCAAATTTCCTGGACTTTGAAAGGCTGTCATTCCGTCTGGTGGAGACGGACACTTTTAAAAACCTTATTGCGGTGGCTGTCCCACAGTATGTCGTTCCCAGCCGCCACTACTTTTCCAGGCGAGCTATCCATTCCCTGCACAACCCACTTCAGCACAGCCAGGGGAAAATGACAGCAGGCTGTTTTGAAACTCATCTGTTTGGCGGAAAAACCCCACACCGTGCAGGAGCTGTGTACGGACATGGAACAACAGACCGATGAGTGGTTGGTGCCACTGAGCCTCAAGTCCGGCCTGGTGGTGTGCGATAATCGGCGAAATCTAGTAGCAGCTCTAGGCCTAGCCGGTTTGACGCACATCCCTTTGCTGGCGCATGTGCTGAATTTGGTGGTGCAAAAATTCCTGAAAAACTACTCAGAGCTGCTGCAGAAAGTGCGGGCCGTCTGTGTGCACTTTCGGCATTCTCATCCTGCTGCTGCTCGTCTGTCTGCGTTGCAGCATAACTTCGGCCTTTCCGCTCACCGCCTCATATGCGACGTGCCCACAAGGTGAAAGTCTACCTTCCACATGCTGGAGAGACTGTGCGAGCAGCAGCAGTCGATAGGGGAGTTTCTGTTGCAGCATGCACTGGTGAGTCACTCTGCGGAACAGCACCATTTCACCACGAATGAGTGGGCCTCCATGAGAGACCTGTGTGACATGTTGCGCTGTTTTGAGTACTCCACCAACATGGCCAGTGCTGATAACGCCGTGATCAGCTTTACTATCCCACTTCTATGACTCCTTGATAAAACGCTTCGGGCGATGATGGAAGAGGATGTGGCACAGGAGGAGGAAGAGGGATCATTTCCAAGGTTTTCATGCCAGGCATTCACAATTGGCTAGGAGGGTGGGTTCCTGCACCAACATGGGCCAGGTACACAATTGTCCAGCCAGGGCACAGTTCTGGAGGATGGGGAGGAGGAGGAGTAACCGTGTTAACAGCAGGGTTGCACCGAAAGCAGCTCAGGGCTATCACTGCAGCGTGGCTGGGGGGAAACAGAGGACACAGAAAATACACCTCCCACAGAGGACAGCTTGTCATTGCCTTTGGGCAGCCTGGCACACATGAGCGACTACATGCTTCAGTGCCTGCGCAATGACCGCCGAATTGCCCACATTCTAACCAATGCTGATTACTGGGTGGCCACTCTGCTGGATCTCCGTTACAAGGAAAATGTGCCTTCCTTAATTCCCTCACTGGAGCGTGATCGGAAGGTGCGTGACTACAAGCGCACCCTGGTAGAAGCGATACGGATGGCTTTCCCACCTGACACCGGGGCCTCAGTGGAAACACAAGGCGGAGGCCGAGGAGGAGGAAGAAGTCACCAACAGCACCTCAGAAGGCAGGGTTAGCATGGCTGAAATGTGGAAAAACGTTGTCCGCATTCCACAAGAACCAGCACCACCAGCTGATATGGAACTTCTTAGCAGGAGGCAGCATTTCAGCAACATGGTGGAACAGTATGTGTGCACACGCCTACACATACTGACTGATGGGTCTGCCCCATTCACCTTCTGGGTCTCCAATTTGGGCAGATGGCCTGAGCTTGCCCTTGGAGTTGCTGGCAAGTCCTGCAGCCAGTGTATTGTCTGAACGTGCGTTTAGCACGGCAGAGGGAGTTATCACAGCAAAGTGCAGCCAATGTGGACAAGCTCACATACATTAAAATGAACCAGGCAAGTTTTCTTTTGTATATTTCCCAATGTTTTGGGGTCTACCCAAATAAAAAAAAAAAACTAAAAAAAAAAAAAAAAACTTTGTTGTTGGCAACTACCTCCTCCACAAGCACTGTCTCCTGAACCTCCTACTCCAAGATTATTGTTTTTAATTTTTGTGTTATTTTTAGTGTTGAGCGAGCATGCTCAGCAAAACTGGTGCTCTACTTGAGCATTGCAATGCTCGGTTCAGCCAAGTATTGGGCCGAACACTTTGTGTGCTTGAAGGCCATTAATCACAATGGAAGTACTGAGCATTAAACCAAGCACCCTGTCACGAGTTCGAGGTCCCGCGAAAGACCTCCGTGTCGTTTCACAATAAACGAGATACAAAGGTACAGTCTAAACAGTGTTTAATGTACAAATGGGAAACCATGGAGAAACATAAGCTCTACGTACCGTCAATGCAGTGGGAGGAACCCCCACTGTGCCACTGTCTAGTAATACTCCAGAGGGGCGTGACTAAGCAACTCCTGGTGTTCACTAGGGCCCCAGATGGTAGGGATAGGCTTTGCCGCAGGAAATTGCCAGGGTCCACTCTGGAGCGTGAACTAGACAGTGACCCCAGGAGCAAGTGGCAACTGGTACAAGAATGTACCGACAGTACAGAGCTACATGACATACACAGGGAACACGAACGGGAGTTCAGGCAAGGACACAAGAGTGGCAATGGACAGAGAAGGTCTTGCTCCACCAGTGGGAACTGCGTGGCCTTGCCCAAGCACTCTGCAGCAAGGAAGCTGCAAGAGCTTGCTGAACACAGAACATGGACAGAGACGAATGCTCCCCCTCCGAGGAACGACAGACCCCCTTTCGGAGGAGACAGGAAACATAGCAAGGCAAGACCTAACATAACAGGCGAACTAAAAGCAGAGACACATGAGTACGAACAACAAAGCCTGAGACAACAAACAGTGTACAACAACAGTGCAACAACAATGAACAAGTAGGGGAACCTACAGAAAACAGACGGACACGGATCCCATGGGTCAGCAGCATGGGAGACAGTACACACCAGGAGCAGGACAGGACAAACACACACCAGGAGAGCTGACCCAGAACTGAGGAAACCTCAGCCTTAAATACAGATTCCATGGGTGTAGCAGAGAGGCCACACCCATGGAGCAGACAAAGAGGATTAACTCCTGATACACACACACAGGGGAGTAACCCAAACAGAACAACAACAAACACACAGGAACGAAGCTGCAGCACACGAATGTACGGAAGGTCACGGCTGGAAACAGCAGCCGTGACACACCCCCTGCTCAGGAGAGAAGAGTCTAGTTCTAAAAAAAAAAAAAGGTTCAAAATTTATGGAAACAGCATGGGATACTCATATCTGGATGCATCTTGGACTCCCATTAAAAATAACAGACAATCACCCAAAGGCTATATGCCAAAAGCTGTTTATGTGCAAGCCAGCCAGCAATCAATCAATCAATCAATCAGTATACGTTACAATGACAACCTTGTGCACTATGAGACATACAAGACCAACTCTCATCTGACCAAGAGCCAGTAAGCCTCAAAGTTGTTTCATATCTATTTGACAGCTTGGTGGAGCTGCGCAGCTAGATCATTATCATTAGGGTGACAAAAGGTTTTCTGATTGTCCTAACATAATATTCAATAACCTTTCTATACAGTTTTGTCATGTTAACTCATTTGCATAAACATGAGCTTATGGGAAATGCATGCAAATTAGTAAAATCTGCCTTGTTTTTCAGCTAATGGTTTCATAGGAATAGAAGTATGTCACATTCCTTGTCAAATTCTGTAATAGATACTTATGTCACATGCACATATTCCCATTTGAAAATTTCAACTTGATACCAAGCTTTCAAAATGGCTCCTGTGTTGGACATTGCTCCCCACAGATTTGTCCCCTTAGCAACATGCCACACACAGGATAGCATTCCCAACTAGCATTTCCAATTTATTCAGGTGTCTCCGTGTACATTGTTAAAATGGGTTGTCCAGCAATTTATATTGATGGCCTATACTCAGGATTGGTCATCAATATCTTATCAGTGGAAGTCCAATAACTGGGACCCCTGCTGATCAACTGTTTGAAGAAGAGGTGGAGCTTTGTGAGTGCCGATTCCTCTTCATTACAATGCAATTCGTATCGGAAGTGCATTGTAGTAACGAATACTCACTGCATTCACTTGACTAGAGTGAGTGCTTATGATTACACTACACTACTGCTCCACAAAAGAAGACGTGTGGCATAATTAACAGGGTTGCCTCCTCCTCTTCAAACTGCTGGGACCCCGCCGATCAGATAATCTGAAGATTGGTCATCATAAATCGCTGCACAAATGTTTTTACTTTGTTAAATGGGTTGGCTGAGTTTTTTTTTTGTTCTTTGCATGTTTCAAACTAATCAAATGTAACATGCACTTGTAACATGCATTTACCATGCACTTGCTGCATCTGTAGTTGCTCCTTTCTCAGATTACACTGAGGGTCACATTTCCTTTGATGTCTGCCTCTCTCCCTGCTCTGATTATGTTTCGCGCACAAGCCAAAGAGAGCAGATATGTGTCTGTACATGAGACGTCACTGTCGTCTACTCCTGCTGCTGATGTCTTCCCTGTGTCTCCCTCCCACTGGATACTTCAGGAAAGATTAACCCCTTCAGGAGCACAGGCTCGGGGCTGAAGGCTTTACTGAGTAGCTGCAGGCAGTGAGGAGACTAATGCGGGGCACAGGAGCTTACAGACTAGAGGATTTCTGCACAAGAACAGGTAGGGAAAATATACTGTGTGTATCAGCAGTGTCATTGTACCGCTGGGACTTGTAGTCCTACACATACAACATGCTGCTGAGTATCCCAGCAGGCAGCCATCTCACTCAGGGCAGCACTTATATTCACTCGCTCTGGAGAGCAGGGGGAGGGGAAGAGATTGTTGTTATTGCAGGTAAACAAAGGGCCAGAAGAGAACCAGGGAAACCCCTTTTAATTAATTGATCTTATTAAAACTATTGATGAGCTGCCTATACAAACACTTCTAGGTTTCATAGTTTGCATTAACTAAATGCAAAATATAAATGAAAATTAGTAATGGTTTGAAATAAAAAAATTAGGAAAGCTATTCCATATAATTGTGGATGATGAAGTTGGAATTACAAGTACGAGAAGTCAATTGATTGTTTTTAAGGGCAGTTTGAAGCAGTTTTGTCAACTGTATATTTCTTAATCACCGAAAAGCAACAGCCAGGGAATAAGTAACTCAATAAATCTTTATTATACAATTATCATAAAAGCACATAATTAAAATAGAACATTGGTGGTCAAGAGATATACAAGGCAAATGGGCATGGCAGGGAACACAAACTGACGGTAACGGTTGACAATTGCAAGTAGTAAATAGAACCTGGTATATTAGTCAAAAGTGAAGATATATAACAAAAAAAGTGCAAGTGCATACAAATATACTCCAATAGACAAAGCTTAAGTAGGAAAGACACCAGATACAACCAGGAACCAAGTCAAAAATATAAATAGCAAGTATACCATACCGGCCACAGGACCCTGCGCCCCGACGTGCGATTCGCTCAAAGCTTCATCAGGGGGTAAGGACTAATAGCCACAGAGTACCTATATACCGATCCAATCTAAAATAATCTAAAACACCTGTTAGGCTCACCTAAATTATATAATGTATAGTCTCCTCATGCTCCATGCCACTAAACAGGATGTGACATACCGGAAGTGATGTTATGCGTCTCACACTGCAATGAACACGATGCCTGGACCGCATATAAATGATTGTCTCGGTGTCAATTTACATATAATACACAAATAAATATCAAAGAGTAGTTTACACTAGGCATATTATAGAATGTATGTATAGAAAATTAACAATAATCTAAGCAGAAGACTCTGCCTATAGAAACTGGGCCCAAACCACCACTCTTATCTATGTCCGGCCCTCTCCCATATGCGTTCCACATTGGACGCAAATAAAGTCCCAGAAAGCTTATTACAATGACAGTTATAATCAATACATCTGACAAAATTGATTACCCACTCATTCATATTAATATGACAAAAATATTATTAGGAATTGGGATGATAGCACAGAAAAGGCAAGTTAGTTGAGATGTATTATCATAATTAGAGCATGTACCTATACCATAAACATAATTTCTCTCAAACAATATTCCATAATAGAACCGTTTTTTGCGCTATCATCCCAATTCCTAATGATATTTTTGTTATATTATTATGAATAAGTGAGTAATCAATTCTGTCAGACATATTCATTAGAGACGGCGAATTTTTCAAAACTTTGATACGGCCAGTTCGCCAAATTTTTTGAAAAAATTCAGTTTGATCCAAAGTTATTCACGGTGAATTGTGTTAAAAAACGGCTCATTCCGGGCTTCCGAGAGCCTTTATAGTGGTGTAGAACACTGTGACTTGCAGTAAAAAGCATAGGGAGTCTGCTGTCGTAGTGAAACAATACTGTGAGTCAGTATGACATGCAGGTAACAGGCGTCGCTCTTAGAATCACTGCACACTTCACTTATTTGGGCAGTCACGGGCTAAAACTGACCAAATAACTCAAGTATGAACTCAGCCTTACAGGTCGATGTTTGCGCCAAGAAGAAAAACACTCCTTTTACCCCATCGTCAGCTGATTCCACATAGATGTCTACAGAACCTGTTCTATTAAATGCTTATACAAGTAGAGCCCCCTGACAGAGAGGAGAGGGTGTCAGCAGTAACTTTGTGTTGATGTCATTGATTATTTTGTCCTTTCTCTGACTCGTCAGAACAATAACCCCCAAAAAACGGATCCTGTCTGTTGAGCATCTGCCGTTAGAATATACAACTGCACCGCTGAACTGCAAATTTATTTTACTTTTGCCAATAACACACCACAACACGAGCTTTAGAACATATAATTGCACAGTTAAAGGGCAAATATTTTTTTGTTTTGCCAATATTACATGCCAAAAAGGGCTTTAGAACATATAACTGCACCACTAAACGGGAAATAGGCCCTTATCTTTTCCCACTTATACACGAAACAAAAGGCTTTAGAACATATAACTGCACTGCTGAACCGCAAATATATGGTGGGACGAATCCAACTTTTTTAGAATCTGAATCCGATTCTGAAAAGGTTCTCAAATCTTACGAGTCTTTCGAATCTCGAATCCCACGAAACCTGCATGCAAGCACGGCTAACTACTCCCTGACTATGAGCCTTTCGCTGGAGCTAGTTTCATCTGCGCTGGTTCTTGGTGATCTCTTACAGTGCTTACTGCAAGTAAGAGTAGTTTGGGGAGTAGTATTTTTTACTACCCTCTGCGCATACATATTATATTCTGTGCTATCCAGAATACAGCACCACATACCTTACATCCAGTAACTTCTCTGATGCAGTCCTTCTCTTTCCTCATCTACTTTCAGACCAGACCGCCATGATGATTTTTCACCCATCTCTCGTCTCTGTAGTTTGACGAAAGACATCATCATCCTCCTACCTTCTTAACAACTCATCTGCCACCTTAATGATAATAATAATAATAATAATAATAATGTGCACTAATTCAAAAATGCTCTCGTTCTGTGTGCCAGTACAGAATAATTCCCTCAGAAATGCCCAAATAGTGTCTCCCATGTGCCAGCAATGCCTATAGTGTCCCCCATGTGCTAGCAATGCCCCATAGTGTACCCCATGTGCCAGAAATGCCCTCATAGTGTCCCCCTTGTGCCAGCAATGCCCCCATAGTGTTCCCCATGTGCCAGCAATGCCCCCATAGTGTCCCCCATGTGCAAGCAATACCCCATAGTGTACCTCATGTGCCAGCAATGCCACATAGTGTACCTCATGTGCCAGAAAGGCCCCCATAGTGTCCCCTATGTGCCAGCAATACTCCCATAGTGTCCCCCATGTGCCAGCAATGCCCCCATAGTGTCCCCCTTGTGCCAGCAATGCCCCCATAGAGTCCCCCATGTGCCAGCGATGCCCCCCATAGTATCTTCATTGTGCCAGCAATGCCCCCATAGTGTCCCCCTTGTTCCAGCAATGCCTCTATAGTGTCCCCCATGTGCCAGCAATGCCTCCATAGTGTCCCCCATGTGCCAGCAATGCCTCCATAGTGTCCCCTATGTGCCAGCAATGCCCCCATAGTGTCCCCCATGTGCCAGCAAAGCCCCATAGTGTACCCCATGTGCCAGCAGTACCCCCATAGTGTCCCCCTTGTTCCAGCAATGCCTTCGATGTTTCCCCCTTGTGCGAGCAATGCCCCCATAGTGTCCCCCATGTGCCAGAAGATGTCCCCATTGTGTCCCCCTTATTCCAGCTATGCCCCAAGCCCAGCGCGTCACAGAACAAAAAAAAAAAAACACTTACCTACCTCTATTGCAGTGATGCAGTGCAGTCCTTTTCTGGCCTGTGTCCCGTGCTGTATGCTCAGGCAGCGCGAAGACGTCTCCTTTCCCCTTCTGCAGTGTTCATCTGTTCATTAAGATTCGAGGGATTCATGGATTCGTCATCCCACCTCTAATATTTTACTTTTGCCACTAATACACGCCACAAAAGGCTTTAGAACATATAACTGCACCGCTGAACAACAAATATATTTAACTTTTGCCACTAATACACGCCACAAAAGGATTTAGAACATATAACTGCACCGCTGAATGGCAAATATATTTTTCTTTTCCCACTAATACAAACCACAAAAGGCTTTAAAATATATAACCACACCGCTGAATGGCAAATATATTTTACTTTTGCCACTAATACACGCCACAAAAGGCATTAGAACATATAACTGCACCGCTGAATGGCAAATATATTTTACTTTTGCCACTAATACACGCCACAAAAGGCTTTAGAACATTTAACTGCACCGCTGAATGGCAAACATATTTTACGTTTGCCACCAGTACATGCCACAAAATGATTTAGCCGAATTCCAAATCAGACAGCTTGCAACCTTCAAATTGATGTCTGCACGGGAAAGGAGCAATCCCCATACGAATGGTAAAAGATAATCCCAGCAGACGTACTCTTAATGTTATACTTTATTCCACACACAACGGTTCACAGGACGTTTCGGCTAGTTCAGCCTTCCTCAACTGCACAATTTGAACTGACACTTTCTGACATTTTATAGGCATACATCACAATCACCTGGTCATGACATCATCAATCAATAACTAACATAGGAAGAGACATCACTATATAATGGCAGAGAAAACCTCACATCCCGATTCATGTCTTCCAGACTAAGTTCGTGGCACTGTAGTCTGCAAAGAAATAATAATACATAAATATACAGAATCTTAATAAAATTAAAAGCACATGACCTCATAGTCTCTATTTAACCCTTTTGGGTATAACTTATCCAGGGTATGAATCCAAAAGGCTTCCCTGCGCAGTAAGAGTTCCTTCAACTCACACCCCCCCCCCTCCTCCTTGGTTGACACACCTGCTCTATGACCTGATATTTTAATTGTATGATTGAATTGTTGTGTTTATGGAAGTGAAAATGAATTGGTAACAGCAAATTTTGTTTGCGTATTGTAGATTTGTGCTTACATATACGATCTTTCACCATTTAAATTGTCTCCCCCACATATAGCAAGCCACATGGGCACTTAAGAAGATAAATTACATTTTTTGTGTTCCAAGTATAATAGCCTCTAATCTTATAGGCCTTCCCAGTGTGTGGGTGGTAGAAATATTGTCCCGTCTGGACATTGCTACACTGCATACAGTGGAGACAAGGAAATGTACCTCCCTTTTGGCTGACCAAAGTTCTCTGAATCCGTGTATTTATTGTAGTACCTATATCTGAATGGACTAAATGGACTCTCAAATTAGGACCACGTTTGTTGCATTTAAGGGGAAAATTTTTAAACTCCTCCACCATAGGGTAAGATTTACCAAGGATGTGCCAGTGTTTGCGCACGATATTATCAAAAAGATGGGTATATGGGTGATATTTATGAATGAATTGTATGCGTATATCTGCCTCCCTGTTTTTTGTTATGGTTACCCCATCGCTAGGACTCCTAGCTTCCCTGAGTATCCTCTCTGGATAGCCCCTATACCATGACCTTCGCTTTGATGCGAAATACCGGATTAGAGTCCAGTCTTTTGTAAGTAGTAGTATCTGACAGTAGAGCCTCTTGTACATATTTATCTTTGTCCATAATCACAATGGAACCGCCTTTGTCGGAGGGCTTGACCACCAACGACCTCCATCAGGTTATGCACTGCCTGTCGTTCTTCAATAGTGACGTTACTAGTTATGCGTAGATCACCCCTTCTTGCTGCCTCTATCTTCGATTGAACCTCTTTCGTTACTAGATGGACGAATGTCTCAACAGGGTGATAGGTTTTGGGAGATGTGAATTTACTTTTCAAGCGTAAGCCTATGTCCATTAGCTTTAACATCGCTCCCTCTTTGTTTTCGCTGGCATCCATTATGCGTGAAGGCTTATCCTTCATGGAGAAATGTGCCTTTAATCTCCCCCTCCGAAAAAATTGTTGAAGATCAATGTCCATCTGGAATGTATCAATGTGGCTGATTGGAGAGAAGGACAGGCCCCTTTCCAACATGTTTATGGTGTTTACATCAATTGACTTAGATGACAAGTTAATTACCACCGAGGGTTACCTACCTGAGATCACATTGTCACATTCGGTTGCCCGGCGTTTCCTCGCAGAGGATGTCGTCCGAAGCCCCGTCTGAAAAAAGGGAGTGTCACCTACGAGTCGTTCGAGTCGCTGCCAGAGCTTGAGGTATACTGATATCCAGACTTGAATCCTCCTCTGTAGCCAGGTCGAGATCTTTGCGATGGATCCTGCCATCAGTATACTCGATTTAACAGGTAGTCTTTGCCATCCCGTAGGAACTTTGATCTCTTCTTTTCTTGGATCTCTTTACGGTAGGTCTCAATGTAATTGTCGAGCACTCTAAGGGTATGGAGGCTACCACCACTATATTTCAGTCAAGTGGCTATTCCGGGAAACAACAGCAATTTTTTGCGGATTTGTTATACTTAGTTCTCCATGATAACTATTTCCTATTTGGTGACCAATTTTATCTGCAGCAACGCGGGATGGCGATAGGCGCTAATATGGCCCCGCCCTACGCAAATATCATTATGTCCTCTTTTTAAAAGCACCATGTCTATACACATGAATACTTTCAAAGGTATGCTATGGTATGGAAGAGATACAATGACGACATTTTTTTTGTATGAGCGGGCCCCTCAAGCCCCTCCTTTTATTTCTGGAACACCAAAATAATGTCTGGGGTGAGCTAAAATTCACTATGACATGTAATTGCCATACTGTCAGCTTTTTGGATGTACAAATATCCAAACAGGAAGATGGGCTTTTGGCCACAGATTTGTATTGCAAAGAAACAGATAGAAATAGCGTACTGCATTACCAGAGTGCACATCCCAAAGTCCCAATTTCTGAGGGTCAAAAGGATAGTGTCAACCCCTGAAACGCAAACTTTGAGAAGGGAAGTAATGTCTTCCAGGTTCCGGGATAGGGGCTACCCAGAGAGAATACTCATTGAAGCTAGGAGTCCTAGCGATGGGGTAACCATAACAAAAAACAGGGAGGCAGATATATGCATACCATTCATTCATAAATATCACCCATATAACCATCTTTATGATAATATTGTGCGCAAACACTGGCACATCCTTGTAAAATCTTACCCTATGGTGGAGGAGTTTAAAAATCAGCCCCTCAAATGCAACAAACGTGGTCCTAATTTGAGAGACCATTTAGTCGGTTCAGATATAGGAACTACAATAAATACACAGATTCAGAGAACTTTGGTCAGCCAAAAGGGGGGCGGTGATTTGAAGAAACTGTACTGCACAGGGAGGCCTTTTGGATTCATACCCTGGATAAGTTATACCCAAAAGGGTTAAATAGAGACTATGAGGTCATGTGCTTTTAATTTTATTAAGATTCTGTATATTTATGCATTATTATTTCAGACTGCAGTGCCACAAACTTAGTCTGGGAGACATGAATCAGGATGTGAGGGTTTTCTCTGCCATTATATAGTGATGTCTCTTCCTATGTTAGTTATTGATTGATGATGTCATGACCAGGTGATGCTTATAAAATGTGAGAAAGTGTCAGTTCACATTGTGCAGTTGAGGAAGGCTGAACTAGCCGAAACGTCCTGTGAACCGTTGCGTGTGGAATAAAGTATAACATTAAGAGCAAGTACGTCTGCTGGGATTATCTTTTACCACAAAATGCTTTAGAACATATAAATGCACCGCTGAATGGCAAATATATTTTACTTTTGCCACCAATACACGCCACAAAAGGCTTTAAAACATAACTGCATCGCTGAATGGCAAATATATTTTACTTTTGCCACTAATACACACCACAAAAGGCTTTAGACCATATAACTGCACCGCTGAATGGCAAATATATTTTACTTTTGCCACTAATACACACCACAAAAGGCTTTAGAACATATAACTGCACTCCTGAACAGCAAATATTTTTATTTTGCCACTATTACATGACAAAAAGGGCTTTAGAATATATATCTGCTCCGCTGAACGGCAAATATATTTTTATTTTGCCACTATTACATGACAAAAGGGGCTTTATAACATATAACTGCACCACTGACCTGCAAATATGTTTTACTTTTGCCACTAATATACAGTACAGGCCAAAAGTTTGGACACACCTTCTCATTCAAAGAGTTTTCTTTATTTTCATGACTATGAAAATTGTAGATTCACACTGAAGGCATCAAAACTATGAATTAACACATGTGGAATTATATACATAACAAAAAAGTGTGAAACAACTGAAAATATGCCATATTCTAGGTTCTTCAAAGTAGCCACCTTTTGCTTTGATTACTGCTTTGCACACTCTTGGCATTCTCTTGATGAGCTTCAAGAGGTAGTCACCTGAAATGGTCTTCCAACAGTCTTGAAGGAGTTCCCAGAGATGCTTAGCACTTGTTGGCCCTTTTGCCTTCACTTTGCGGTCCAGCTCACCCCAAACCATCTCGATTGGGTTCAGGTCTGTGACTGTGGGGGCCAGGTCATCTGGCGCAGCACCCCATCACTCTCCTTCATGGTCAAACAGCCCTTACACAGCCTGGAGGTGTGTTTGGGTCATAGTTGAAAAATAAATGATGGTCCAACTAAACGCAAACCAGATGGAATAGCATGCCGCTGCAAGATGCTGTGGTAGACATGCTGGTTCAGTATGCCTTCAATTTTGAATAAATCTCCAACAGTGTCACCAGCAAAGCACCCCCTCCCCCACACCATCACACCTCCTCCTCCATGCTTCACGGTGGGAACCAGGCATGTAGAGTCCATCCATTCACCTTTTCTGCGTCGCACAAAGACACGGTGGTTGGAACCAAAGATCTCAAATTTGGACTCATCAGACCAAAGCATATATTTCCACTGGTCTAATGTCCATTCCTTGTGTTCTTTAGCCCAAACAAGTTCTTCTGCTTGTTGCCTGTCCTTAGCAGCGGTTTCCTAGCAGATATTCTACCATGAAGGCCTGATTCACACAGTCTGCTCTTAACAGTTGTTCTAGAGATGTGTCTGCTGCTAGAACTCTGTGTAGCATTGACCTGGTCTCTAATCTGAGCTGCTGTTAACCTGAGATTTCTGAGGTTGGTGACTCGGATGAACTTATCCTCCGCAGCAGAGGTGACTCTTGGTCTTCCTTTCCTGGGGCAGTCTGCATGTGACCCAGTTTCTTTGTAGCGCTTGATGGGTTTTGTGACCGCACTTGGGGATACTTTCAAAGTTTTCCCAAGTTTTCGGACTGACTGACCTTCATTTCTTAAAGTAATGATGGCCACTTGTTTTTCTTTACTTAGCTGCTTTTCTCTTTCCATAATACAAATTCTAACAGTCTATTCAGTAGGACTATCAGCTGTGTATCCCAACCCCATTTATAAGGCAAGAAATCCCACTTATTAAACCAGACAGGGCACACCTGTGAAGTGAAAACCATTTCAGTTGACTACCTCTTGAAGCTCATCAAGAGAATGCCAAGAGTGTGCAAAGCAGTAATCAAAGCAAAAGGTGGCTAGAATCTAGAATATGACATATTTTCAGTTGTTTCACACTTTTTTGTTATGTATATAATTCCACATGTGTTAATTCATAGTTTTGATGCCTTCAGTGTGAATCTACAATTATCATAGTCATGAAAATAAAGAAAACTCTTTGAATAAGAAGGTGTGTCCAAACTTTTGGTCTGTACTGTACACCACAAAAGGCTTTAGAACGGCAAATATATTTTTCTTTTGCTACTAATACATGCCACAAAAGGCTTTAGAACATTAAATTGCACCGCTGAACGGCAAATATATTTTTCTTTTTCCACTTATGCACACCACAAAAAGCTTTATAACATATAACTGCACTGCTGAATGGCAAATATTTTATTTTGACACTATTACACGACAAAAGGGGCTTTATAACATATAACTGCACTGCTGAACGGCAAATATATTTTTATTTTGCCACTAATACATGCCACAAAAAGTTTTAGAATATATAAATGCACCGCTAAATGGCAAATATATCTTTCTTTTTCCACTTATACACGCCACAAAAGACTTTAGAACATATAACTGCAGCGCTGAACAGCAAATATATTTTTCTTTTGCCACTAATGCACGGCAAAAAGGGCTGTAATTTTAGCAATTCACCACACAACGGCTAATAAGTCCTTTTTCCTACTTATACAAGCCAAAAAATGCTTTAGAACATTTAAATGCACCGCACATGTGCAATTAAGACATATAAATATTTCCTTGTAATAAACTCTGTTAATGGCTTTATCAAACTGGACTTGCACCCCAATAACATGAAAAGTTTCCCAGTCAGTGCAGCAAGGTGTAATAGGATTGTTCCTATTACCCAGGCTATAACCCCCCCCCCCCCTACTGAACCCTGTTCAACATAAATTCTGTGGAATGATTCCTCCCTATCCTTTCCCTACACTGTGAATAATCTTTCCCTGCACTTGTAAATAGTATTTTTTTTTTTTGCACAATTACGTTTTTCTAGCACTGTCCCTAGTGCCTGCTGACATCTCTCCCTGCACTAAGTACACTTGAAAATGTCAGAATCCAAGGGCTGGCTGCTGATTGGCTGCATGCATGGCAGTATGGGTAATCCCACGTTCCCAGAGTTCCTTGCTCCATGTTCTCACATGTGCAGCAGCCATTTTTTTTTAAATGTGATTCGTTACCACAAAGCGTGAAGAAATTCAGATTTAGTGCGTATCGAAATTTTCCGGAAATTCGGATCGAATTCCACTTCGATTTGCTCGTCTGTAGTATTGATTAGAACTGTAATCTTAGTAAGTTTGCTGGGACTTAGCATTTTTGGCGTTCCACTGTGGAACGCATAGGGGGGGAGATCCGGACATAGATAAGAGAGGCGGTTTGGGCTGATGCGATTGGCACATTCCCAGTTTCTATAGGCAGTCTTCTGCTTAGATTTTTGTTAATTTTCTATAAATACATTCTATAATATGCCTGGTGTAAAGCTCTCTTTGATATTTATTGGTGTATAATATGTAAATTTACACCGAGACAATCATATATATGCGGTCTGGGCATCGTGTGCGTTCCAGTGTGAGACGCATAACGTCACTTCAGGTATGTCACATTTAGGTGAGCCTAACAGGTGTTTTAGATTATTTTAGATTGGATCGGTATATAGGTAATACGATATATCAGGTACAGAGGTCCATAATGATTCATAACCAGTGATGCCCTTGTCAGTCTACGCGTTTCAAACGACATCATTCCTATTCATGACTGTCACTTCTTATTCAGTCATGAATAAGAACGTTGTCATTTGAAACGCGTAGACTGACAAGGGCATCACTGGCTATGAATCATTCTGTACCTCTGTACTTGATATATCGCATGACCAAAAAAAGAAACCTACGACTTCATCAATTTTGAGTGCCGGATTTCCTTCTTTTCAATCCATTACAACAAGGCTTCATCCTTTACATCCGTGCACCTACCAAGAAAAGGCAGATGAGCTGGAATCAGATTACCTAGAGACGGTATATAGGTACTCTGTGGCTATTAGTCATTACCCCCTGATGAAGTTTTGAGCGAAACATGCGTTGGGGCGCAGGGTCTTGCGGCCGGTATGATATACTTGTTATTTATATTTTTGACTTGGTTCCTGGTTGTATCTGGTGTCTTTCCTACTTAAGCTCTATCTATTGAAGTATATTTGTATGTACTTGTACTTTATTTGTTATATTTTCAACCTTGACTAACATACCGGGTTCTATTTACTACTTATAATTGTCAACCGTTACCTGCTGTTTGTGTTCCCTGCCATGTGCCTTATGTATCTCTTGACCACCATGGATCTATTTTAATTATGTGATTTTATGATAATTGTATAATAAAGATTTATTGAGTTTATTATTCCCTGGTTGTTGCTTTTTGGTCATTATAATTTGTGGGCTTTGTCGAGGAAAATTATATTGCTTTATGCCCAGCTTATTTGATTTGTGTTAACTGTATATTTCTTGCAAAACCTGCATAAATTGACTAGGTATATTTGTATTACTAAAATATTAAGTGTACAATTATTTGTGATATATGTAAATTTATTTGTTTATATGTATTTTCAAAGTTCTTGTGATTCTTAGTCCTTCACAGCCGCTTATTTTATTTTCTAGATTTTTACATGCTGAAATAAGAAGAAAAAAGAAAAAAAGAATAATTTCCCTTAAAATGCTATGTTCAATATGAATATGTTAAGTTCTATAAAAGAAAGGGGATAATGCATTGAAAGTAAGACTTTACATTAAAAGTCTAGACTTTATTTTCTCTTGCATTTCTAACCATAGTTATTATAATATTATATATCATATTCAACATTCACACTCATATCTCCTTCACCTCCACTCCATAAATAAGGGACTTAAAGGGAATCTGTTACCAGTGACCTCCCTATCCAACTGTTTACATAGACATATAGCTGTAGTTCACTTAATTAAAACACCATTTTTCTTTTGTTGATCCGAGGCTTCTTTCCCGAGTTATGATACTTTTTCTCAATATGCAAACCAGGCCTTTGGTGCAATGAGGGCATCTCTCTTTTTGCACCCAAGCACCACTCGTTTCTATGTCCAGCCCCTACCTGGCTGTTTTGCCACTGTCTGACCCTTTCAATCAAAGCAGCCAAGGAAGGGCTGGGCAAAAAAGGTTCAACAAGAGCAATGGTGACACCTTTGTTGCGACAAAAAGACTTAATTTTCATAATAAGAAAATTCAATATCATACCACCAGAATAGATCAACAAAAGATAAACATCATTTTAATGAGTTGAATTACACTAAGTGTCTATACAAACAGATAGGGAGGTCACTGGTGATAGAGATCCCTTTAAGCCTATGGTAGTGTGTTGCTCTGTAGATACAGAGAAAGAAAATATAACATTTACAAATTTGTTCCTTCATTTAAACCATCGGATTAGTTTATAGCATCAGGTAAGAAGCACATATTTTGGAAACTTAAAAAAATATACTTACTGTAACATTATTTTATTTTTTTGTCTTGGGCATTGATAATAGACTCTTTTGGAAACATGAAAGCAGCAATTAACCTGGCAGATAACATTCTTATTAATTATGGGGAAAAAAAATATTTATCAGTAAACCAAGGAAGGTTAATAGAGACTTTTAACAGAAAAGGAAGAACAGGTAGATGAAGACATGTTTGTATAAACAAGATAAGGCTCATCAATAAAAATAACCCTATTGATCCGTGGAATTTCAATTACCTTCATATTGACTGTGATGAGAATTGTTAAAATTACAAGGAGAATCACCTGTTCAATGAGGTAACAGTGAAAATGTGGCTTAAACAAAACCAAAAGGATCAAAGGCTATTAACGATAAGAATCTTGCAGTAGAAGGCATTTGGCTGCCAAAGACAGAATTGCCCTTGAAAAGTATATAATGACTTTTGAATTAGATTGCAACAACTTAATATGCTTGTCCAAAAATGAATCTAAATCTTTCTCTCCATTACATATTTAGTAATGACAAGGTGTGAGATTAAGTATAATTCCACCAAGTTCTTTTTCATGTCTTTATGTTAATCATATTTAGCAAACCTGAAATTTGAACTCATCAGACTAGAAAAAAATTGTATTTCCAATAGAAGGATTTTGTTTTAATCTAGTATGTACTTTATTTACAATAGGTGTATGAATGTGTGATGAATGGGATCAGGAAATCCAAAAATCAGCAGAGCCTTTTGGTATATGTGGCTTTGCCTGGAACTGTAACTCAATCTAAACTCTACACTACTCATTGAGGCTGAACTGCAGTACCAATTACAGTGAAGTGTAAGAGTCTAGTATGTTTTAAGCTTGTTAAAATAAGGATTTTTTTTAGATGTTTTTTGCACACAAATTAAGCATTAATTGTCCTATTTTGAAGAATTCTAAATTTGTGACTTTTATTGTTTCTCCCAGACAGGTGAATGACTTCTAGGACACTTACAGCAAAGCTCATTGAGATGGGAACTAAACTGTAGAAATGCTAGTGCATTCAATAAAGAAAGTCAATTACAGAGAAATTAAAATGTATTCTAAAGTCCACCAATAATTTTAATAGTGTGTCTGGGGGCTCTACAGTCAAAATAACGGTTCCCCCAAACTCTTCATCCTGTTTGTACAAGCATATATTTTATTATAAATTGTGTAGACTACGGCAATATTCAGCACAATAATCTCTAAAACCTAAAGGTTTCTCAAGAAAATTAAGACTGGAATGAAATGTTCTAGGCTTTTATAATGTAACTTTATGACAGTCATCAAAAATGAACATTTAGAAATTTTCTTTATAGCAAAAATTGTAAAGAACTGATGTGAAAAAATCTAAATACATTCCATTTTATTTTTCATCTTTAACTGTAATGGAAAACAATATATAATAGGTTGTCACGCGCAAGTGTTTAGAAATTTCAGAATTTATCGTCTGTTAGTACTAAGTTTATACAAGATTCCTACAAAAATTTTCTAGGTTTTATTTTTGTTTAAGGAAAGTATTGACTTTTTTTTTAAAGAAAATCTGTTACAAAAATAGATTTATTTTAACCAGATCATCTATTAGATGTCTCAATATTAGGCAGTTGGGGTTCTTCTCACATAAATGGTCATGGAGCCAATCATTACGAGATAAATTTCGGACTTATCAAGCTACTTTAGAGGGCTTTGGAAAAATTGCATTAAGGCTTTATATACCTCAGCATTTGACAGAGATACAGGTGTGTTTTCCCTCAACTTGTCTGTAAGCCTGAAAAATTCTGAGATGTATACTGTGAGATCTAACCCATGAGAAAAAAGTTTATGTATGACTAATGCCTTTACAGATGCCATGCTTTAGCCATCTGTCACCCATAGGCTCTTATTTGAAAAAAACATAGGCTTAAATTATAATTTTTTTCACTGAACAGGCCAACTTAGGAACTCAGTGGTGAAGTGAAACTTGGTAGTGTTCAGCCAATAAAGTCCATTCAACATATGTCCAAAGTAGAAAAAAAAAAACGGCACTCACTATGTAACAAACTTTGGCACTTTATTCTTTTAAAGATCACATGATCACGGATGCCGTTTTGTGCTGTCTGCTTTTTGGCAAGCCTTTTGCATCATGATGCCAGCATGAATCATTATATGCCCCTCCTGCCATCATCACAATTGTTACAACACAACAATACAATTTAAATCTGCACAGTTATAAGAACACACTTAGGTCATTCTTGTTGTTCAAACGTTAAGGACCCATCACATTGGTTTTCATTAAAGATGAGCGAATCAAAGTTGACAAAGTGGAATTCTATCTGAATTTCAGGGAAAATTCAATTTGCACCAAAGTTGGGTTTTCTCACGCTTTGTGGCAATGAATCACATTTTTTCCTAAAATGGCTACTGCACATGTTAGAACATGGAGCAAAGAACTCTGGAAACGAGGTATCACCCACAAAGCCATGCATGCAGCCAATCAGCAGCCATCCATCCCCTGTGATGTCACAGCCCTATAAATAGCCTCAGCCATCTTGGATGCTGCCATTTTCCAGTGTACTTAGTGCAGGGAGAGATGTGAAAGGCACTAGGGAAAGTGCTAGGAAAGACTTTACTGTGCTGAAAAAAAGATTTACAAGTTCAGGGAAAGATCATTCAAGGTGTAGGAAAAGGATAGGTAGGCATTATCTATGCTATAAAAGGAGAAAGGGGTCCAATAGGGGAGTGTACAACCTGGGTAATAGGAGCAATTCTATTACAACTTGTATTATACCGCTGCTTTTAGGTTTACACTATATGATAGCTCAGTAACTCCAGCAAACCTTGCTTGTTATTGGGGTGCAACTGCTGTGTGATACAGCCATTTATGGGGTTTATTAATAGGAACTACGCATACATCTTATTAGCCGTTTTGCGATGAACTTACATTTCTTTATAGACATTTTTGTGGTGTATTAAGAAAAAAAGTACGTGTTATTAGCAGTTCAGCAGTGAATGTACATTGTTTTATATACATTTTTGCCGTGTTTTAAGAAAAAAAGTACATCTAATTAGCCATTTAGCAGTGAATGTACATTGTTTTATAGCCATTTTTATGGTGTATTAATAAGAAAAAAAGAGGGCAGGTTATTAGCCGTTTTGCGGTGAATGTACATTGCTTTATAGATATTTTTGGTGTGTATTAACTTACTTTTAATTTAACTTAATTCTTTTATTTTACAGTATGTCAGACAGACAAGTTACAGGCCTTTCAAAGGGAACGGGCAGTGGCCAAAATGTTTCTGGCGCAGGCACAAATAGCAGCAGAAGAAGGGGGGTGGCAGCAGGAGTCGCAGCAAGAGGCCTGAGCTCCCAGTGTCATCTAGCAGTCGTGTCTTGACAAGCAACCCAGCAGTGCTTGAATAGTTGACTCGGTCTTCGTTCGTCACAAGTGACATCAGACAACCCCAGCCAAGAGTCAGAGAGTTCCTCTGACACGATGCTGAGTTGGCGTGACCCGGGAGCAGGACATGTGCCCCCAAGTGTCCTCAACCTGCCTCTGTCATTTTCTGTTCTCTCAGCGAGAGAAGTATTATATGCCGTAGGCTCGGCTCCACTCTTCAGTGAGGACAAGCTACTAGAGGACAGTCAGCAGCTACAGCCCAGCCAAGATCTGGAGGAGAGATCCACCACTTCCTCTAGTAGGCGGGAAAGTATTGATGATGAGAGTCACGTGGAAGCTAGTGTTGCGAGCAGTCAGTCTCCTGGCCCTGAGACCGTTGAGGGGGATATCAGTGATGTGCAGCTGATCGCACTTGGGAGCTGGGTGAAGAAGGGGCTTCAACATCAGGATAAGAGAGTGGCAGCTTGTGCGTAAAGCACCGGCAGAACCAGCAAGGTGGTAGCATGCTGTGAGTTAGCAGGCTGGCAGCAGTGGTAAGTTGGGAGCCAAATGGAGTAGGCCACCCACTCCGCAGGAGCCTACCTGCCCAGAAATTAGTGGTGCAGGGGTTCACAGAGGCAGC
Organism: Bufotes viridis; assembly: GCA_033119425.1. Taxonomy (NCBI): domain Eukaryota; kingdom Metazoa; phylum Chordata; class Amphibia; order Anura; family Bufonidae; genus Bufotes; species Bufotes viridis. The sequence continues at coordinate 369,762,882 of CM065590.1, read as the reverse complement.
AGTAGCAGGCAGTCAGCGTGGAGTGTTGGGGGGTAAATGCCATACTTGGCTGTCTGACAGTTTTTTGCCAAGCCGCCGGAGGAAGTAAACATGTAATTTGCCGAATCTGTGGGCAGAAGGGAAAGAGTAGCCAGGGTGCCCATATTGGCACCACAGCCCAGTGTCAATGCATGCAGCCCCACCATAAAGTGGCCTAGGAGAACATTGGCTCCAATGTGGTCGTCCAGCCTGCCACAGCAACCGCTGCATCACCCAGTGGCCCACACCATTTTCCCACAAGTCAATGCTCAAGCATAGTAGCTGAAGGGAGCTGTCTGTCCTTCCCATCATCTACTGGACCTGATGCTCCTGCTCCTCATTCTCCTACTCCTCATTAGTCATTTAATAAGCAATCGATCACTGAAGTGATTGCCAAGAGACCACAGTATGCGTGCACTCATCCAACGGCACAGAAGCTAAACATACTCCTGGGCACTTTGCGGGTGCTGCAGTCGCACCCTTTCCAAGTGGTGGACTCTGCACCTTTCAGAGAACTGATGGCTTGTGGCGAGCCGAGGTGGAGAGTCCCAAGCCGTCATTTATTTGAAAACAAGGCAGTACCAGCCCTGCACACCTATGTTGAACAGAAAGTGGGACAGTCCTTGAGCCTGTCGGTGTCGGCCAAAGTGCACAGCAGCACCGACGTGTAAAGCTGTAACTATGGCCAAGGACAATCTATGTCCTTTATGGCCCACTGGGTAAATGTGGTTCCTGCCCAGCCACAACAGCAACTTGGTCATTTGACGGCGCTGCCCCTCCACGTTCTCACACAATTGGTCCTGCAACAATGTCTGCCTCTACTTCCTCATCCTCTACTGTGTCTACTTCCTCATCCTCTACTGTGTCCTCAGCCTCTACTACAGGGACAAAAGCACACCCTCTATGAGCTGCAAAGGCAGAATGGCATTCCTAAACATTGGCTTATATGCAACGTTTCCACCCGTTGGAACTTAAACTCCATATGGTGGACCGACTATATGAACAGAGAAAGGCCATAAATGATTTCTTGGTGATACAGGCGGGCAGAGAAACTCCCCTGTTTAACTTTGATGTTTGCCAGTGGCAGCTTATGCATGGAAGCTGCTATTTGCTCAGGCCCTTTGAGCAGCCGCTTTATTTTTCAGTTGCCAAGACTATGGGATGAACAATGTCATTCCACTGTTTCATGTCCTGGAACAGATGCTGCTAAATCTGGCTGGTCAGGGGACAGGAGACGTGGCGACTAGTGTTGGTCGAGCACCAAAGTGCTTGAGTGCTAGGGGGCTTGAATAGAACACCTAATATTGCTCGGGTGCTCTACTGAGCAGCGAAGCACAATGGAAATCAATGGGAGAACCCGTGCATTAAACCAGACACCCCCTGTTCTGAAAAGGGGAGTGTGTCTGGTTCACAGAAAAAGGTCAGAAATTGATCGAAACACCACTGAAATGGTTTGGGAACAGCATGGGGAGGATGTCTGGATGCATCTTGCACTCCCAGGTCACTGCCCAGAATGATGTTTTCTGAGTAGTACGCCACTTTTACAGACTGACAATAATACGCACAAAACCGAAGATAAAATCGCTTTTAGAGGAAAAATTGTTAGGAAACATTCTTTCCTGTATATTTACTTGTATATAAAGTGCAAGTGCTGCCAAAAATTACAAGGAAGAGGCACTCTGATACAACCTGTATATCACATAAAGGAGGGCATCATTCACATTGTGGTACAATTGTTCAGGTAGTGGGACTCCTACACTCATAAAGCATATGCACTAATTGAAAGGGTTGCCATAAATTACAAGGAACCGGCACTCAAATACACTCTTTATTACACATTAAGGAGGGCATCATACTCACCTTAGAAATGATGATTGATGGCCTGCTTTTGACCCGCTAAAACATTAGAGGCAGGGGACTGCTGATGATCTGACCATCTAAACGATTTGGGACTAGGGCTTGCTGCAGAGATGACCGTCAAAAAAATTAGGGTCGAGGGCCTGCTGCTGAGCTGACCATCTAAAACATTATTGGGGAGGGCCTGCTGCTGAGCTAACCATCTAAAAAATGATTGGGGAGGGCCTGATGCCGAGCTGACCATTAGTGATGAGCGAGCACCAAAGTGTTCGGGTGTTCGGGTACTCGCTCGGCTGAGCACCCGAGTATAATAGAAATCAATGGGAGACAACTAGACACCGCCTGCTTTGATGAGCGGAGAGTGCCTGGTCCATTGGAAAAGGTCAGTAAGTGACAGAAACACCACCGAAATGGATCTGGAAGCGCATGGGGACCATGTCTGGGTGCATCTTGAACTCCAATGTTGCTGCTGGGAACCATATTTTCCCAGTTGTCCGCTACTTTTACATAGCGTCAAAATCACGCCCCCTAAAAAAAATGAAATTTTTTGAGGTAAAATTGTTAGAAAACATTCTTTCCTGTATATTCAATTGTATATACAGTGCAAATGCTGTCAAAAATTACAAGGAAGTAGCACTACAATACAGCCTGTCCATCACATGAAGGAGGGCCTGCCAGAGTACCAACAGGCAAGACGTCAATGTCAACTTCAGGATGACTCTCCATAACCTCATCCTCCTCCTCCTCCTCTTCTGCCCATCCTCGCTGAACAGATGGAATTAAAGTTCTATGGTTTCTAGCCTCTGTAGCAGAGGCAAGTGTCTCCAGCTCCACCTCCTCCTCTTCATGGCCCAATTTGCACTGAGAAGACGAACTGGGGGAGGTCTGGCTATCACCCTTTGTCATCTTCTCCCCCATTACCTCGTCTGCCACATTCAAAGCATCCTCCTTAATTGTGAGCAACGATCGTTTGAGTAGACACAGCAGTGGGATGGTTACGCTGATAATAGCGTTATCGCCACTAACCATCTGTGCGGATTCATCAAAGTTTTTTAAAACCTCACATAGGTCTGACATCAATGCCCACTCCTCGCTTGTGAATAGTGGCAGTTGACTGGAAAGGTGACGATCATGTTGCAGCTGGTATTCCACATCTGCCCTCTGCTGCTCACAAAGCCTGGCCAACATGTACAACGTAGAGATCCACTGCGTGCTCACGTAGCACAACAGTTGGTGAGATGGAATTCGCAAGCGCTGCTGCAGCGTTGACAGACCGGCTGAAGCTGTGGACGACTTTCGGAAATGAGCACACAAGCGGCGCGCCTTCACTAGTAGCCGTAGGTTTTGATAAACCGCTGAACCACTAACCACTAAGTTTAAGACGTGGGCTAGGTATGGAATGTGTGTTAGGTTGCCGAGCTCCAAAGCCACCACCAAGTAATGGCCATTGACGGACACAACCATGCCTGTTTCTAGGTTGAGTGGCGAGAGCCAAAGCTCGGTCTAGTCCCTTATACCCTGCCACAGCTCTGCGGCGGTGTGCTGATTGTCCCCTAAACAGATCAGATTCAGCACGGCCTGTTGACGCTTACCCACAGCAGTGCTACACTGCTTCCAGCTTGCGACTGATGGCTTACTGCTGTTGGAGGTGGAAGTAGAGGAGGAGGCGGCAGAGGAGGAGAAGTGGGGGTTGGAGCCAGTAACATAGCTGCTGGCGGAGACCCTCATAGATATAGAGCCTGCAATCCTGGGCGTGGGTAGCACCTGTGCTATCCAAGGGTACGACACTCCCGGCCTCCACAACATTCACTCAGTGTACGGTCAAGAAAATGTAGCATTCCTGGACACCAGCACTTGTCCGTGTGTCCGTGGTTAGGTGGACCTGCCCATTAAGTGCGTTGGTCAGGGCACAGGAGATGTTCTGGGACACATGCTGGTGTAATGCGGGCACGGCACTCTGTGAAAAATAGTGGCGTACCGAGGGACAGCCGCCGACTTCATGCTGCGGAAGACCTCAGTGTCCACAAGCCTAAATGGCAACATTTCAAGGGCTAGTAATTTCGAAAGTTGCGAATTCAGTGCTATGGCCTGTGGGTGGGTGGGTGGGTGTCTATTTGCGCTTGCGTTCAAATGCCTGTGTTATCGACATTTGGACGTTGATATGGGATAGGGAAGTGGATGTTGTTGCTGACATGTTGGTTCATGCGAAGGTCCAGGTACAGGGCGGGGGGGGGGGGCATCCAGGCCTGCGCCTTCGACAGCGGATTGGCGAGCAGTGCGTAACACAGGGGAAGTGGAGTCAGTGGTGGGACCCACAGATGTAGAGTGCAGACCCAGGTGTTCGTCTCACTTATTAGGGTGCTTGGATGCCATGTGGCGGATCATGCTGCTGGTGGTGAGGTTGCTAGTGTTCATGCACCAGCTCATTTTGGTATGGCACAGGTTGCAAACTACCACTCTTTTGTCGTCTGCGCTTTCCTCAAAAAAGCGCCATACAGCGGAACAACTACCACTTAGCAAGGTAGATTTACACATGGGGGTGCTCGGTGTAAAAGTTGCAGGCCTGTTTGGTGTGGGCCGACATCTCAGTTTTGCCACCCCACTGCCTCTTCCAGACTGTTGCGGTGCTACGGATCCCTCCCCCTCTGTACTGCTGTCCTCGCTCGGCTTTTCACCTAACCATGTTGGTTCAGTTGGGTCAGTGACCTCATCATCCACCAACTCCTCTTCCACTTCCTCACTCTGTTCATCCTCCTGACTTGACCTAACCACTACCTCAGTGATTGGCAACTGTGTCTCATCATCATCCACCTCATGAACGAATGATTGCGGTTCACCACCGTCATCTTCTTGAGAATGTGAAGGCTCAAGAGGTTGGGAATCAGGGCACAATATCTCAAGTACCTCTTCAAGCGTGCTTGGTGAGAGAGCCAAACCAAGTAGTGGCAATGAAAAGAGGTCATGTGAATATCCTAGTGTGGGATCACCTTTTTGTATGGTAGACAGAAAAATAAATATTTTCAGGAGTACACTAGACAAGAGATAATGTAATTTTTATAGTACACACTATATAGGCTTGCTGTAATGTACTGTAGACAGAAAAATACCAATTTTCTACACTACACTAGACCACAGATAATGGAATTTTTACAGTACACACTGTATTGGCTTGCTATAATGTACTGTACACAGAGAAATACAAATTTTCGTCACTACAGTAGGCCACAGATAATTACATTTTACAGTACACACTGTATAAGCTTGATATATTGTACTGTAGACAGAGAAATACAAATTTTCGGCATTACACTAGCCCAAAGATAATCAAATTTGTACTGTACACACTGTATAGGCTTGCTGTAATGTACTGTAGACAGAGGAATGCAAATTTTCGGCACTACACTAGGCCACAGATGATGTAATTTTTACAGTACACACTGTATTTTCTGGCTGTAATGTACTGTAGACAGAAAAATAAATATTTTCAGGAGTACACTAGATGAGAGGTTATAGTACAGACTGTATAGGCTTGCTGCAATGTACTGTAGACAGAGAAATAAAAATTTCCGGCACTACACTAGCCCAAAGATACTGAAATTTGTACAGTACACACTGTATAGGCTGGCTGTAGTGTACTGTAGACAGAGGAATAACATTTTAGGCACTACAGTAGTCCACAGATAATGACATTTTTAAAGTTCACGCTGTATAGGCTTGCTGTAATGTAATGTAGACAGAGGAATACAAATTTTCGGCACTACACTAGGCCACAGAAAATGAAATTTTTACAGTACACACTGTATTGGCCTGCTGTAATGTGCGGTAGACAGAAATACAAATTTTAGGCACTAAGGTAGGCGACAGATAATGAAATTTTTACAGTACTAACTGTATTGGCTTGCTATAATGTACTTTACACAGATAAATACAAATTTTTGTCACTACAGTAGGACACAGATAATAAAATGTTTACAGTACACACTGTATAAGCTTTCTATAATGTACTGTAGACAGAGAAATACAAATTTTCGTCACTACACTAGCCCAAAGATAATGAAATGTGTACTATACACACTGAATAGGCTTGCTGTAATGTACTGTAGACAGAGGAATAAAAAATTTTGGCATAACACTAGGCCACAGATGTAGACAGAGGAATACAAATTTTCGGCACTACACTAGGCCACAGAAAATGCAATTTTTACAGTACACACTGTATTGGCTTTCTGTAATGTACTGTAGACAGAGAAATACAAATTTTAGGCACTAAGGTCGGCGACAGATAATGAAATTTTTACAGTACACACTGTATTGGCTTGCTGTAAAGTACTGTACACAGAGAAATACAAATTTTCGTCACTACAGTAGGACACAGATAATTGCATTTTACAGTAAACTCTGTATAAGCTTGCTATAATGTACTGTAGACAGAGAAATACAAATTTTCGGCACTACACTAGCCCAAAGATAATGTAATTTTTACAGTACACACTGTATAGGCTTGCTGTAATGTATTGTAGACAAAGAAATACAAATGTTTGGCACTACATTAGTCCAGAGATAACAAATTTTTTACAGTACACACTGTATAGGTTTGCTGTAATGTACTGTAGACAGAAAAAAGATTCAAGCAGCACTCCACATACCCTTTTATAGGCAACGTCTCTCTGTTAGGTACCGGAGCTTCGGTCCTAGGTTGGTGCAAGCAGATAGGAACTCAGACCAAGGTCCCAAGAAACTGTAAGAAAGGAAATCTGCAGCACTTCTCAAGTTCCTTATCAATCCAAAGGTTTATTTACAGGCAGCAAGTACAGGCGACGTTTCGACCCGCAAGTCTTTATCAAGCCATAACACATAAAGCAATGACACCCTTTAAATATCCCCCAGTGCAATTCGATTGGTGCAGACATACATAATTAAAAACAATCGCTAATTAGATACGTGTACCTGATTCCACATGTTTCTCCGGTCAGGTGTGGGCATGATCGTGGCGTACCGAAAGTGACACTGCGCAGGTGTCACTATATTTTAAGATAGGTGACGCCCCAAGGGCCGACCCATCCAATCAGAAGGAGAGCATAGCCGTAGCGTCATCAGTTGCTATAATGGTGGGAAGACTGATACCCTCCAATAGAAAAAAGCCATATAGTGACGTCACTGGTTGCCAGGAAGAAAGGGAATATTATCATCCTAGCCATCCGGCTGGATTCCCACAGTTTTACGCTAAACACACTTATATTACCTTACTCCAGATTCAATCGGGATTCAACTCAGATCCTCCTCAGTATTTATAAAGTGTATCGCAAAATTAAAGTGTGATCATGTGGCTTAGTCACATGACCTATCATCAGGCAACCAGACTGTTTGTACATACGTCACAAAGGTCCTAGACCAAAAGAGGGGAAAAGAATACACCACTAAAATTGTTCTCCCAATATTGCCAATTATATTTTATTCATATTAATTAATAAAACGCCACGGTGGACAAAGAAGTTGTTCATTCTTGCATACTTTCTGTCTAGGTATCGCTACATAATACCCACACTTGAACACTGGATCCACATAGGACACGCATGATCTCTACAATTAAAGAAAAACAAAACAAAGATTAGCGAATGCAGATAAAATCAAATCACAACAAAATAAATGTTGGGCACATAACTTATATGAAGTTATACAGCGGATGAAGAAAGATCGCAATATGTAGCTCAAAGAAAAACATGTAATCCAAAGTCCCTATTTAATCCCCTAGGCTCTAAAGTATCCAGCCTGTGGATCCATTTCAACTCCAGTTTTTTGAGCATAGTCGCACGGTCACCACCCCTACGGGGTTGTGGTACCCCATCAATGATGCGAAATTTCAACTGTGACACACTATGTCTAAATTTAAAGAAGTGCTCAGGAACAGGGAGTTCAAGGGCCTCACAGCGTATTTTAGATTTATGTTGAGTAAGCCTCCTTTTGACCTCCTGTGTGGTCTCACCCACATACAGGAGGCCACAGGGACATTGGAGAACATATATCACATAGGAGGAACAGCAAGTATAGTTACTCCCAATGCGATAACGCACCCCAGTACGTGGGTGAGTGAAGGAGTCCCCTTTGATCATACTCATTCTGATCAGCATGAACCAATCTATCTTTCAAATTCGATGTTCTTTTATATGACAGGAGGGGCGGTTGCTGGAATTCGGGCACGTTCGGGAAAGCTTGTTTAAGTAAACCCCAGTTTTTTCGTACAATAGTAGCAATTTTATTGCTATAACCAGTATAGCTCGTGACTAAGGGAATTCTTTTCTGAACCCTTTTAGCACCCCTGGGTCCCAATAGATCCTGTCGTTCCAATCTTTTAGTATGTTCAAGATGCCTCTTCACTAAGGAAGATGGATAACCCCTTTGTATGAACTTCTGTCCCATCGTGATTAATCCACTTTCAACATTAGTGGACCTCCAAATTGCAGAGGGTGATATTCTCGTATCCTTTGACGTGGTTGGCCTCTACATGAGTATTGACCACGACAAAGGTCTACGAGCAGTACAGCATGTTCTTCGGACTTCTGACTATACTCCACGCAGCTCACAATTTATCCTGTCGTTGCTAGAGGTTGTACTTACCTGTAATTATTTTATGTTCAAAAATGATTTTTTTGTTCAATGCAGGGGGACCGCGATGGGGTCCAATGTGGCCCCGTCGTATGCAAACATTTATATGGCAGTATTCGAGGAGACATTTATATATCCATCCAGCCCCTTCCAATTTGTGAGGGGCTGGATGAGATATATAGATGACATCTTCTTTGTTTGGAGTGCCTCCGAAATACAGTTGATGAATTTTCTGTCCCAGGTGAACATGGTTTATGAGGAACTTCAGTTCACCATGGTTTGTTCCTCTGAAAAACTACAATTTTTGGACACTGTTGTTTATCCAGCGGCCGGTGGCCTACAAACCGATCTTTTTGTAAAACCTACTGATAGGAACAGCATCCTGCATTTTCAAAGTTTTCATCCTAGGCGAATGGTTGAATCCTTGCCATTTAGTCAGCTTCTGAGGGTACGTAGGATAGTTAGTGAGGATGCTAATGTTGAAAGTGGATTAATCACGATGGGACAGAAGTTCATACAAAGGGGTTATCCATCTTCCTTAGTGAAGAGGCATCTTGAACATACTAAAAGATTGGAATGACAGGATCTATTGGGACCCAGGGGTGCTAAAAGGGTTCAGAAAAGAATTCCCTTAGTCACGAGCTATACTGGTTATAGCAATAAAATTGCTACTATTGTATGAAAAAACTGGGGTTTACTTAAACAAGCTTTCCTGAACGTGCCCGAATTCCAGCTACCGCCACTCCTGTCATATAAAAGAACATCGAATTTGAAAGATAGATTGGTTCATGCTGATCAGAATGTCAGACAGGGGACAACTACCCGCTCAGGGTGTTACCCTTGTCTTAACTGTTGCCACTGTAATAGTATGATCAAAGGGGACTCCTTCACTCACCCACGTACTGGGGTGCGTTATCGCATTGGGAGTAACTATACTTGCTGTTCCTCCTATGTGATATATGTTCTCCAATGTCCCTGTGGCCTCCTGTATGTGGGTGAGACCACACAGGAGGTCAAAAGGAGGCTTACTCAACATAAATCTAAAATACGCTGTGAGGCCCTTGAACTCCCTGTTCCTGAGCACTTCTTTAAATTTAGACATAGTGTGTCACAGTTGAAATTTCGCATCATTGATGGGGTACCACAACCCCGTAGGGGTGGTGACCGTGCGACTATGCTCAAAAAACTGGAGTTGAAATGGATCCACAGGCTGGATACTTTAGAGCCTAGGGGATTAAATAGGGACTTTGGATTACATATTTTTCTTTGAGCTACATATTGCGATCTTTCTTCATCCGCTGTATAACTTCATATAAGTTATGTGCCCAACATTTATTTTGTTGTGATTTGATTTTATCTGCATTCGCTAATCTTTGTTTTGTTTTTCTTTAATTGTAGAGATCATGCGTGTCCTATGTGGATCCAGTGTTCAAGTGTGGGTATTATGTAGCGATACTTAGACAGAAAGTATGCAAGAATGAACAATTTCCGGTACGCCACGATCATGCCCACACCTGACCGGAGAAACATGTGGAATCAGGTACACGTATCTAATTAGCGATTGTTTTTAATTATGTATGTCTGCACCAATCGAATTGCACTGGGGGATATTTAAAGGGTGTCATTGCTTTATGTGTTATGGCTTGATAAAGACTTGCGGGTCAAAACGTCGCCTGTACTTGCTGCCTGTAAATAAACCTTTGGATTGATAAGGAACTTGAGGAGTGCTGCAGATTTCCTTTCGTACTGTAGACAGAGGAATACAAGTTTTCAGCACTACACAAGGCCACAGATTATGAAATGTTTACAGTATACACTCTATTGGCTTGCTGTAATGTGCTGTAGACAGAGAAATACAAATTTTAGGCACTAAAGTAGGCCACAGATAATGACATTTTTAAAGTACACACTGAATTGGCTTGCTATAATGTACTGTAGACAGAGAAATAAAAATTTTAGGAACGACAGTAGGCCACAGATAATGACATTTCTAAAATACACACTGTATAGGGTTGCTGTAATGTGCTGTAGACAGAGAAATACAATTTTCCGGCACTACACTAGCCCAGAGATAATGAAACTTGTACAGTACACACTGTATAGGCTTGCTGTAATGGGCTGTAGACAGAGAAATACAATTTTCCGGCACTACACTAGCCCAGAGATAATGAAACTTGTACAGTACACACTGTATAGGCTTGCTGTAATGTATTGTAGACAGAGGAATACAAATTGTCGGCACTACACTAGCCCAGAAATAATGAAATTCTTACAGTACACACTGTATTGGCTAGCTGTAATGTACTGTAGACAGAGAAATACAAATTTTCGTCACGTAAGTAGGCCACAGATAATGAAATTTTTACAGTACACACTGAATTGGCTTGCTGTATTGTACTGTAGACAAAGGAATACAAATTTCCGTCACAACACTAGCCCAGAGATAATGAAACTTGTACAGTACACACTGTATAGGCTTGCTGTAATGTACTGTAGACAGAGAGATTCAAATTTTATCCACTACAGTAGGCAACAGATAATGAAATTTTTATAGTACACACTGTATTTACTTGCTATAATGTACTGTACACAGAGAAATACACATTTTCGTCACTACAGTAGGCCACAGACAATGAAATTTTAACAGTACACACTGTATAAGCTTGCTGTAATGTACTGTAGACTGAGAAATACAAATTTTCGGCACTACACTAGCCCATAGATAATGAATTTTTTACAGTACACACTGTATAGGTTTGTTGTAATGTACTGTAGACAGAGAAATACAATTTTTTGGCAATAGACTAGCCCAGAGATAATGTGATTTTTATAGTACACACTGTAAAGGCTTGCTGTAATGTACATGAGGCAGAGAAATACAATTTTTCAGCGCTACACTAGCCCAGAGATAATGTAATTTTGACAATACACGCTGTATTCGGATATAGTTATATATTATATACAAATTTTTCACAAATAAAATGTATTCTCTGCTGGAATACTGTATATACGATTGCGGCCTAAATGTACACACAGATATGCCCAAAACTAGTTAACTATGGCCAAAATATAAATCACTTTCTGCTGGAGTAATTAATATAACAGTTGCAGATTGAACGCACACACAGATGTGCCCAACACACTGCTTTATAGTGGTGCAGTGTATATCTCAGTACCAAGGAACACTGTAGTTAATAAGCCGCTTTTTATAATTAGAGATGTCGCGAACATAAAATTTTCTGTTCGCGAACAACGAACCCGAACTTACTCAAATGTTCGCGAACAGGGCGAACCGCAATAGACTTCTATTGGCAGGCAATTATTAAAACCCACAGTGACTCTTTCTAGCTACAAAGTTTACTAACTAAAGGGCATAAATCATCTAATATTTTTAAATGGTTTAAAATAACCTATTTTATGATATCTAAATCTACTCTTTTTTATTTTCTAACCTACTTTTAAATACTAATTTAATTATTTAACATACTTTTATTACTTGTAAAATAAATAAAAAATCACTCTACACCATGTCAAAAGCCAGGTATGTGCAGGCTGACTATCTATCCATAAGACAGGGTATCAGCATACCTTCCAATGACAGGTTTGAGAAATTTAGACAAACAAACATAAATTCTCAATCCAAAAGGAGAGAAATTGGTTAGCATTGGTTGGCTATCTAGAGGGGCCTGGACCCTAGACCATTATCATTAGGGCGACAAAAATTGTAATTTTATATGCCAGCCTAACTCCTCTCTCACTGCCTAAGAGAGCTGCATAAACATTTCCCAACATTTAAAACTCATTTGCATACACATGGCCAAGAAATGCTAATGAGCAATATAGCAGTATCTGCCTTGTTTGTAAACTGAAACACGATTTGCATGGCTTTCCCATAGTCCCATGTTATGCAAATGAGTTTATATGACAAAACAGAATAGAAAGATTATAAAGTTAGTCTTTGAACAATTGCAAAATATTGGCATATTAAAAAAAAAAAAAAATGTTGTCACCCTAATGATAATCATCTATGTGCACAGGTCCACCTAGATACCTAACACTAAACAGACAATTTTCCTTTTCGAAAAACTGGTTAAAACCCAGGCTGCCTTGCTAAGGTATGCTGATGATCTGTCTGTCTGATGGATTGTTGGCCCTGCATATACCTGGTGCTTGGTGGCCATAGGGGAGAACTGTTCTGTGTTGTCAATTGAATGTTTTATGTAATAATACAAATGATAATAATAATAAGATTTTATGATAGGTAGGTTAGGGTAAATATCTGTAAGTCTGTGTTTGTCTGTTTTATAAAATACAAAGATTACATTTTTTAATTAACTATTGTACCATGTTTGATTATTATACCTTAAAGGGACAGGCTGTTTTGCCCCATAGAAATATATATATATATATATATATATATATTTTCCTGTATTAGGATCCTTGATCTCTGGTGCTTGGTGGCCATAGGGGAGAACTGTTCTGTGTTGTTAATTGGATGTTTTATGTAATAATACAAACAACAATAATAATAATTTTGTCTGTTTTATAAAGGACAAAAATTAGGGCTTCATTATCTATTGTACCATGTGTTTGATTATTACATCTTAAAGGGATACTGACTACCTGTTCCTGCTGTGCCATCCATATCCTGGTGGCGGGCTTAGTTTTGTTTGATTGAAGTGTATAATTCTGCCGTGCTGCGCAAGCGCCTAGGAAGTTTATTCTTCACTAGGAATAAGTCACCATAGTGCATGCACATTCAGGACAGAACATGGTACAGACAGGAGAAAATGAGTCAAGCATGGCCAGCGGAATCCCTGACAGAGGAAAATTATAAATAAAAACGTTTTATAGACATTATGCAAAGACAGTGTTTGATGATAATAGCATAGTTTTTCTGAGATCAAGGATCCTAATACAGGAAAATACATATATATATATTTCTATTTCTATAGGGTAAAACAGCCTGTCCATTTAAGGTGTAATACTCAATCAAACATGGTACAATAGTCAATTAAAAAATATAATCTTTGTATTTTATAAAACAGACAAACACAAAGACAGACTTACAGATATTTACCCTAACCTACCTATCATAAAATCTTATTATTGTTTGTATTATTACATAAAACATTCAATTGACAACACAGAACAGTTCTCCCCTATGGCCAACAATCCATCAGACAGACAATCAGCATACCTTAGCAAGGCAGCCTGGGTTTTAACCAGTTTTTCCAAAAGGAACATTGTCTGTTTAGTGTTAGGTATCTAAGAGGACCTGTGCACATAGATGATTATCATTAGGGTGACAATTTTTTTTTTTTATATGCCACCTAGCTCTCATCTCAATGATTAGGAAGGCTGCATAGTTTTTTTTTGATTTTGCAATTGTTCAAAGACTAACTTTATAATCTTTCTATTCTGTTTTGTCATATAAACTCATTTGCATAACATGGGACTATGGGAAAGCCATGCAAATCGTGTTTCAGTTTACAAACAAGGCAGATACTGCTATATTGCTCATTAGCATTTCTTGGCCATGTGTATGCAAATGAGTTTTAAATGTTGGGAAATGTTTATGCTGCTCTCTAAGGCAGTGAGAGAGGAGTTAGGCTGGCATATAAAATTACAACTTTTGTCGCCCTAATGATAATGGTCTAGGGTCCAGGCCCCTCTATATAGCCTAACAATGCTAAGCAATTTCTCTCCTTTTGGATTGAGAACTTATGTTTGTATGTTTTAAAACTCATGATTGTCATTGTAAGGTATGCTGACACTCTGTCTTATGGATAGATAGTCAGCCTGCACATACCTGGCTTTTGGCATGATATGAGTGATTTATGTTAAATGTGGTAGAAAATGATCATTAATGATATATCATTTTTAGAACGGGCTTTTCTTGGTTTGAGAGTTGGGGTGGACAGAGGACACTAGTTAATACTCTCCCTGCTCTAACATTGCAGCTTTAAGTTGAATTCACGATGCCTGGTTTTGTTAGGAACGTAAGCTGAATGTAAGAATGCAGTGCGAATCGAACATAGCATAATGTTCGCTGGCAGGAGCGAACGCGAACAAGCAATGTTTGCAGGGAACTGTTCGCTGTCGAACAGTTCGGGACATCTCTATTTATAATGTCACATTATATATATTTTTTAGACTTGAAAAAGGAGTACGTTGACTCTGAAACACGTTGTCACTCTAATTAAATAAAGTGTCCCTTTTAAGAAAAAGAGTTTGTATCAAGGTTGGGATTGTGCGCCAAGAGGTATCATATCATGTGCTATACAGTACACAACTCCCTACTGCACCATAGGACTGAGAGAGGAGAAGTTCTCTTTGGAGCGAGGGTCGAGAAGGGTGAACAATCAGTAATTGGTGTTGGCCAAAATGCATACAACTCGAAGGTCATGGAAAGGCAGCCTAACATAAAGTCAGCCATGTATGCCAGAGTCTCAACAGACAAAACTTTGCTGTCCTCATCAGGAGGATGACTCTCAATCTCCTTATCTTCTTCTTTCTCTTCTGTCCATCTATGCTGAACAGATGGAATAAACCTACTATGGTTACTACCCTCTGTAACGGAGGCAACCGTCTCCTGGTCCTTCTCCTTGTCATCCAATTTGCGTCGAGAAGACCAACTGAGGGTGGTCTGGCTATTACCCTGTGTACTGTCTTCTCCATTTCCAGCTCTTCCCCGTGCAAAGCGTCCACCTTAATTGTGAGCAGCGAGCGTTTGAGTAGAAACAGAAGTGGGATGGTTAAGCTGATAATAGCTTTATCGCCACTTACCTTCTGTGTTGATTCCTCAAAGTTGCGTAAAACCTCACAGAGGTCAGACATCCATGCCCACTCGTCGCTTGTGAAGAGCGAAAGCTGACTGGAAAGGTGATGACCATGTTGCAGCTGGTATTCCACTACTGCCCTCTGCTGCTCACAAAGCCTGGCCAACATGTGGAATGTCGAGTTCCAGCACGTGCTCACGTTGCACAACAGTCGGTTAGCTGGCAATTTGGGTAGGTTTTGAGAAACCGCTCTACGTGGGTGAGCTTGCTGAGCTCCAAAGCCGCCACCAAGTTATGACCATTATCAGACACAACCATGCCTGGTTGTATGTTGAGTTGTGAGAGCCACAGCTCAGTCTGGTCCCTTATCCCCTGCCATAGCTCTGCGGCAGTGTGCTGTTTGTCACCTAAGCAGATCAGTTTCAGCACGGCTGGTTGCCACTTCCCCGCTGCAAGATGAGAATTCATATGTGAAAGTGGAGGTGGAGGAGGAGAAGGGGGGGTGGTTGCAGCCACTAATGTAGGAAGTGGCAGAAATCCTGATGGAAGTAGGGCCCGCAATCGTTGGCGTCTGTAGAACCTGTTCCATCCCAGAGTATAACTCGCTCCCGGCCTCCACAACATTCCGGAAGTGTAGCGTCCCGGGCCAAAAGCACTTGTCCATGTGTCAGTCGTTAATTTGACCTTCCCAAAAACTGCCTTGGTCAGGACATGGCTGGTGTAACAGCACACCGTGAAAAATATTGGCAGCTAGGGACAGAGTAATGCAGGACGGCCGCCGCCATAAGGAAAGCCTCAGTGTCCACAAGTGTAAATAGCAACATTTTCAGTGTCAGCAATTTTGAAAGGTGCGCATTTAGTGCTATGGACTGTGGGTGGGTGGCTGGGTATTTGCGCTTTCGTTCAAAGGCCTTGGGTATAAACATCTGTACGCTGCTCTGGTACACAGAAGTTGATGTGCTAGCAGATGGTGCATGCGAAGGTCCAGGTGCATGGCAGGAGGCATCAGGCCTGTGTCTTGGACAAGGGATTGGCCAGAACGTAACACAGGGGAAGAGGAGGCAGTGGTGTGACACGCAGACACTGATTGTGGACCTAGGCGTTCGGCCCACCTATTAGAGTGCTTTGATGCCATGTGGCGGATCATGCTGGTGGTGGTGAGGTTGCTAGTGTTTACGCCCTGGCTCATTTTGTTAATGCTCAGGTTGCAACTGACAATTCTTTTATCATCAGCACTTTCATAAAAAATGCACCAGACTGGGGAACACCTACCCCTTAGCAAGGGTAATTTCCGAAAGGGGATGCTCCGGGGAACAGTTGTGGGGATGTTTGGTGTGGCCCACCTTTTCCCTTTTGCCACCCCACTGCCTCTTCCAGCCTGTTGCGGTGCTGAGGATCCCTCCCCCTCTATACTGCTGTCGTCGCTCTGCCTGCCACTGTCCACCACCTCCTCTTCCACTTCCTCACTCTAGTCATCCTCTTGACTTGTTGACCTAACAACAACCTCAGCTATGGACAACTGTATCTTATCCTCATCATGAAACTCTTGAGACACTTATTGCAGTTTACTTATTGGCAACTTTGTCTCATCATCATCATCCACCTCGTGAAACACTAATTGCTGTTCCCCACCGTCATCTTCTTCTGACTGTGGATGCTCAAGAGTTTGGAAATCAGGGCACAAGATCTCCTCATGTCCCTCTTCAAGCGGGCTTGTCAAGAGGCCCAAATTAACCACTTCAGCCCCCCTAGCTTAAACACCCTTAATGACCAGGCCACTTTTTACAATTTTGCACTACACTACTTTCACCGTTTATTGCTCGGTCATACAACTTAACACCCAAATGAATTTTACCTTCTTTTCTTCTCACTAATAGAGCTTTCATTTGGTGGTATTTCATTGCTGCTGACATTTTAACTTTTTTTGCTATTAGTCAAAAATGACCGAAATTTTTGCAAAAAAATGACATTTTTCACTTTCTGTTGTATTTTTTTTTTTAAAAACTACATTTCTACATAAATTTTTCGCAAAATTTATTGTTCTACATGTCTTTGATAAAAAAAAAATCCAATAAGTGTATATTTATTGGTTTGGGTAAAAGTTATAGCGTTTACAAACTATGGTGCAAAAAAGTAAATTTCGGCATTTTGAAGCAGCTCTGACTTTCTGAGCACCTGTCATGTTTCTTCAGGTGCTGGAATGTCAGGATAGTATAAATACCCCCCAAATGACACCATTTTAGAAAGAAGACACCCCAAAGTATTCGCGGAGGGGCATGGTGAGTTCATGTATGATTTCATTTTTTTTCACAAGTTAGCGGAAAATGACACTTGCTGAGGAAAAAAAAAAAAAAATAATGAAGTTTCCATTTCTGCTAACTTCTGGCAAAAAAAAAAAAATCTCCCACGGACTCACTATGCCCCTCAGTGAATACCTTGGGGTGTCTACTTTCCGAAATGGGGTCATTTGTGGGGTGTGTTTACTGTTCTGGCATTTTGGGCGGGGCTAAATTGTGAGCAGCCATGTAAAAGCTAAAGGTACTCGTTGGAATTTGGACCCCTTTGCGCACCCAGGCTGCAAAAAAGTGTCACTCATGTGGTAACGCCATACTCAGGAGAAGTAGAGCAATGTGTTTTGGGGTGTATTGTTACATATACCCATGCTGGGTGAGAGAAATATCTCTGTAAACTGACAACTTTGTATAAAAATATTTAAAAAGTTGTCGTTTACAGAGATATTTCTCACACCCAGCATGGTTATATGTAAAAATAAACCCCAAAACTCATTGCCCTACTTCTCCTGAGTACGGCGATACCACATGTGTGAAACTTTTTTTCAGCCTGGGTGCGCAAAGGGGCCCAAATTCCAATGAGTACCTTTAGGATTTCACAGGGCATTTTTACACATTTGGATTCCAGACTTCTTCTCACGCTTTAGGGGCCCCTAAAATGCCAGGGCAGTATAAATACCCCACAAGTGACCCCATTTTAGAAAGAATACACCCCAAGGTATTCCATGAGGGGTATGGTGAGTTCATGTAAAATTTTATTTTTGTCACAAGTTAGTGAAATATGAGACTTTGTAAAAAAAAAAATGTATCAATTTCCGCTAACTTGTGCCAAAAAAAAATAAATTCTGTGAACTCGCCATGCCCCTCACGGAATACCTTGGGGTGTCTTCTTTCCAAAATAGGGTCACATGTGGGGTATTTATACTGCCCTGGCATTTTAGGGGCCCTAAAGCGTGAGAATCCAAATGCGTAAAAATGTCCTGTGAAATCCTAAAGGTACTCATTGGTTTTAGGGCCCCTTTGCACATCTTGGCTGCAAAAAAGTGTCACTCATGTGGTATCGCCGTACTCAGGAGAAGTAGGGCAATGAGTTTTGGGGTGTATTTTTACATATATTTACATACTCGCCCCTTGAGAAAGCTGACGGCGAAGTGCGCGTCGGGGCGCGTTTGTTTTTAGCGACACTGCTGTGACCCATTGCTGGTGTGTATATTACTATGTTGTTTATCTTGTGCGACTATCCTCGTGTTTACTGTGGTTAAAACTTCTATGGTGACCGGCTACTTAGCCCAAACTAGCAACTGTCTGTTTTGTTGGGTCCCATTATCTATTTGGTGTGTGCACTGACTGAGGATATTTGCGCATAGTTGCTATCAATTTTCACCAGTTATACTTTGATTGTGCCATGTGGTGTGTCGCTCTTTGTGTAATTGTTTTTACTTGTTTTTTAACACTTTTTGTACCAATCATGTTTCATAAATTGTTCTAATAAAGACACATTGTTATTTATATTCCTTCATTTTTTGACTCTGATATCATTCTTTCGGATCTCTATGTTTCTGATATTGGGTCTTGTACCAGTGGGAATCATTGTTGGTTAACTATTTTTACATATACCCTTGCTGGGTGTGAGAAATATCTCTGTAAATGACAACTTTGTATAAAAATTTTTAAAAAGTTGTCATTTACAGAGATATTTCTCACACCCAGCATGGGTATATGTAAAAATACACACGAAAACACATTGCCCTACTTCTCCTGAGTACGGCGATACCACATGTGTGACACTTTTTTGCAGCCAAGATGCGCAAAGGGGCCCTAAAACCAATGAGGACCTTTTAGGAGGGCATTTTTACGCATTTTTCTTCTCAAGCTTTAGGGCCCCTAAAATGCTAGGGCAGTATAAATACCCCACATGTGACCCCATTTTGGAAAGAAGACACCCCAAGGTATTACGTGAGGGGCATGGCGAGTTCATAGAAGATTTTTTTTTTTTTTGGCACAAGTTAGCTGAAATTGATTTTATATTGTTTTTTCTCACAAAGTCTCCCTTTCTGCTTTTGACAAAAAGTTAAATTTTTCATGGACTCACTATGACCCTCAGCGAATACCTTGGGGTGTCTTCTTTCCAAAATTTCCAAAATTTGGGCCCCTTTTCGCACCTAGGCTGCAAAAAAGTGTCACTCATGTGGTATCGCCGTACTCAGGAGAAGTAAGGCAATGTGTTTTGGGGTGTATTTTTACATATACCCATGTTGGGTGAGAGAAATATCTCTGTAAACTGACAACTTTGTATAAAAAAATGTAAAAAGTTGTCGTTTACAGCGATATTTCTCACACAAAGTATGGGTATATATAAAAATACACCCCAAAACACATTGCCCTACTTCTCCTGAGTACGGCGATACCACATGTGTGACACTTTTTTGCAGTCAAGATGTGCAAAGGGGCCCAAATTCCAATGAGTACCTTTAGGATTTCACAGGGCATTTTTACGCATTTGGATTCTCACGCTTTAGGGCCCCTAAAATGCCAGGACAGTATAAATACCCCACAAGTAACCCCATTGTAGAAAGAAGACACACAAGGTATTCCGTGAGGGGCATGGCAAGTTCACAGAATTTTTTATTTTTTTGCAAAAGTTAGCGGAAATTGATATTTTTTTGTTTTTTTTACAAAGTCTCAAATTTCCACTAACTAGTGACAAAAAAAAAAAAATTACATTAACTCACCATACCCCTCACGGAATATCTTGGGGTGTCTTCTTTCTAAAATGGGGTCACATGTGAGGTTTTTGTACTGCCCTGGCATTTGAGGGTCTCCGCAATCATTATACGTATGGCCAGCATTAGGAGTTTCTGCGATTCTCCTTATATTGAGCATACGGGTAATGAGATTTTTTTTCCGTTCAGCCTTTGGGCTGAAAAAAAAAAATGAACGGCACAGAGTTCCTCATTCGCATCGATCAATGTGGATGAAAAAATCTCTGCCAAAAAATGTGCAAAAAAAAAAAAAGGGAGTAAGGCCCCATTCACACGTCCGCAAAAATGTCCGCATGTATTCCGCAATTCTGCGGAATAGATGCGGACCCATTCAGTGCTCGCCGCATCAGCATTTGCGGAGCTGCGGCCGCAAACTTCCGGGTTTCGGCCCCCAAACATCCGTCCGCAGCTCCGCAAAAGATAGAGCATGTCCTATTCTTGTCCGCAATTGCGGACAAGAAAAGGCATTTTCTATATAGTTCTGGCAATGTGCGGATCCGCAAAATGCAGAAAGCACATTGCCGGTGTCCGTGTTTTGCGGATCCGCGGATCCATGGATCCGCAAAACACATACGGACGTCTGAATGAGCCTTACAGGGGGGTGATTAGTGACAGGGGGTGATCAGGGGGGTGACATGGGGTGATCAGGGGTTAATCGGGGGTTAATTAGTGACGGGGCAGGATGGATGGGGGGTCTGTGTGGTGATTGGTGCACTTTCAAAAGATTCCTTTGGTGGTCCCAAGCAAAAGGGACCACCAAAGGAACGATCAGCAAGCATATCAGACGCTGTTAACAAAACAGCGTCTGATATGTGATTTTATTTAACTTCTACAGCCTGCCAGCACACGATCAGCGCTGGCAGGCTGTAGCTTAACTTCTCCCCGACGCGATCCTGTGAGCGCGCGTTCACAGGAAATCTCGCATCTCGCGAGAGGACGCCCCGGCGCGTCCAGGAGGAACAAACCGACCGCCGCCAGGACGCAATCCTGCGTTCGGCTGTCGGCAACAGGTTAAGGAATGGCGATGAAAAGAGCTCCTCAGAATATCCAAGTGTGGGATCACTTGTTTGCCAAGACTCTCCATGTTGGTTGGAAGGAGTATCAGGGTGAGGATTCTGTTGATCAGACTCTTGGCTACTGAGACTGGACTTTCTGGAAGACAGGGTGGTGCTTAACCAACTGGAAGCATTATCTGCTGCAATCCAACCGACCACCTGGTAGCGCTGGTGTGACTTCGAGAGTGGTGTCCTGCGCCACTCTGCAAACTGGGACATGAAGCTAGGTATCGTGAATAAGTGTGTTTCTTGTGCTCTGGCAGCAGGCACAGTTTCACTGCACCCAGGGCCGCGGCCTCTGCGTGCACCATCAGCAGCAGGGCCACTTCCCCCTACCTTACTACTCACCTTCGTCATATTAAATGTTATATACTGTATGCTTGCAAGTATGTCACACGTACAGTAGCACAGGTTTTGTAAGAGTATGCGCAAACAAAGTACACAAAATGTCACAGACATTTTTAGGATGCGCACAAGTTAAACAGGATATGTAGCACAGATAATGTCGCTGTCCGCAGCGTCTATGAAAAAAGTACACTGAATGTCACAGATAATTTTACGATGCGCAAACATTATACAAAAGTTATAGCGCAAGTAATGTCGCTGTCACCACCGGCTAATAAAAAATGACACTAAATGAATGTCACTGATATTTAGGATGCACAAAGGTTATACAGGAGGTATAGGGCAAGTAATGTCGCTATCACCACTGGCTAATAAAAAATTACACTGAATGAATGTCACTGATATTTAAGATGCACAAACGTTATACAGGAGTAGAGTTGAGCGGACACCTGGATGTTCGGGTTCGGGATCCGTACTTGACCCGAACTTGACCCCGAACCCGAACCCCATTGAAGTCAATAGAGACCCGAACTTTTGTACACTAAAATGGCTGTAAAATAGCCCTGGAAAGGGCTAGAGGGCTGCAAAAGGCAGCAAAATGTAGGTAAATCCCCTGAAAACAAATGTGGATAGGGAAATGACTTAAAATAAAATAAAATAAATAAAAATTAACCAATATTAATTGGCAAATTAGAGGAGGAGGAGGAATAGGAGGTTGGGGTGGCGCCAGGTGAGGATGCTATGGTAGTTGAAGTTCTCCTCACAGCCATAAAGGATTAATGTCTGCCTGCACCGTCACAGGCCTCATTCACAGCTTCAGGCCCATGGCAACCATACATGGGAGTTGGAGAAGTTCTCATCACAGCCAAAAAGGATTCATATCTGCCAGCAGTGCCACATGCCACATTCACAGATTCAGGCCCAAGACAACCATACATGGGAGTTGGAGAAGTTGTCATCACAGCCAAAAAGGATTCATCCCTGCCTGTAGCGTCACATGCCTCATGCACAGACTCAGGCCCCTGGCACCCACAAATAGGAGAGTTCAAATCACGCCAAAACAGTATTGTTTTCACCCATCAGTCCCATAGGCAACAATTACTCATTCCGGCCCATGGCTCCCACAAAGAGGAGGGCGGTCACATAACAGCAACACAGGCATCATGTTACTCAGCAATGGAACAGGCCACTTTCATCAATTTAGGCCCTAGCACTCAGACAGAGAAGAGAGGACCCATAACAACAAAACAGGCATCACGTCACCCACCAATACAGCAGGCGATTATCATTAATGTAGGCCCCTGGCACCCAGACAGAGGAGAGAGGTCCCATAACAGCAAAACAGGCATCATGTCACCCACCAATGCAGCAGTGCCCTGGAGTACAAGAATGTATGGTTGAGGGCGAGGCAGTTATAAATGTTTATTCTGCACAAGGTACAGACAAGTCCTGTGGGATCCATGCCTGGTTCATTTTAATGAATGTGAGCTTGTCCATGTTGGCTGTGGACAGGCAGCTGCGTTTGTCTGTAATGACGCCCCCTGCCATGCTAAATACATGTTCAGACAATACACTGGCCGCAGGGCAGGCCAGCACCTCCAAGGAATAAAGGGCAAGCTCTGGCCATGTGGACAATTTGGAGACCCAGAAGTTGAATGGGACAGAACCATCAGTCAGTATGTGGAGGCGTGTGCACACGTACTGTTCCACCATCTTGTTAAAATGCTGCCTCCTGCTAACACGTTCCCTATCAGCTGGTGCAACAGTCCGCTGTGGCGCGCGACAAAACTTTTCCACAGTTCGGCCATGTTAACCCTGCTTTCTGAGGAGATGGCCGGGACACAGCTGCGTTGGCGACCTCTTCCTCCTCCGCCTCTTCCTTCGCCTTGTGCTTCCACTTGTCCCCCCGTGTCAGTTGGGAATGCCCTCAGCGTGCGCTTGTAGTCACGCATCTTCCTATAATGCTCCAGTGCGAGAATTAAGGTGGATGTACCTTGTACCGGGGATACAGCAGGATGGCAACCCAGTATTCAGCACAAGTTAAAATGTGGGCAAATCTGCTGTCATTGCGCAGGCACTGCAGCATGTAGTCGCTCATGTGTGCCAGGCTACCCAGAGGTAAAGATAAGCTGTCCTATGTAGGTGGTGTATCGTCTGTATCCTCCGTATCCCCCCAGCCACGCTCCAGTGATGGTCCTGAGCTGCGTAGGGTGCCACCCTGCAGTGAAACTGGTTCCTCCTCCTCCTCTACCTCATCCTCCTCCAGAAGTGTGCCCTGGCTGTCCACATGTGTACCTGGCCTATGCTGGTGCAGGAACCCATCCTTTAAGCCACATCTGTATGACCTGCCTGAAACCCTGTGAAATGCCCCCTCTTCCTCCTCCTCCTGTGCCGCATCCTCTTCCATCATCGCCGTAATATTTTTTTCAAGGAGACATAGAAGTATTGTAATGCTAACAACGGCGTCATCAGCACTGGCCATGTTGGTTGAGTACTCCAAAGACCGCAACAAGGTACACATGTCTCGAATGCAGGCCCAGTCACTGGTGGCGAAGTGGTGCTGATCCGCAGAGCGACTGACCTGTGCATACTGCATCTGAAACTCCACTATCGCCCGCTGCTGCTCGCACCGTCTCTCCAGCATATGTAAGGTGGTGTTCCACCTGGTGGGCATGTCGCATATGAGGCGGTCAGCAGGAAGGCCGAAGTTATGCTGCTACGCAGACAGGCGAGCGACGAATAATGCCCTGCGATCCTCGGTGGTGGAAGGACATGCGCCTCGGGTCCAGCTGCCACTACGTTTACCCAGTGTGCAGTTAGAGAGATATAGCGACCCTGGCCGTGCTTACTGGTTCATGTATCTGTGGTTATGTGGACCTTGCCACAGATGGCGTTGTGCAGTACACACTTGAGTGACGAGTGATGGCTTGCCTGGAAAAGTGGTGGTGGCTGGGAACAACGTACTGGGGGACAGCCACCGCTATCAGCTGTTTGAAACAGTCTGTCTCCACCAGATGGAATGACAGAATTTCAAAGGCCAGTAATTTTGAAATGCTGGCATTCAGGGCCAGGGCGCGATGGTGGGTAGGTGGGTATTTCCTCCTTCTTTCAAATGTTTGGGAGATGGACAGCTGAATGCTGCCGTGTGACATGGTGGAGATGCTTGGTGATGGTGTTGTATGTGGTGGTGTTGGTGGAACATCCTCTGTTTTCTGGTCGCCAGGTGCCACAGTGATGCCAGAGGTGGAGGGAGAGGCCGAGTCAGCAGCAGAAGAGGGAGCAGGAGGAGCATGAGAGAATTCCTTGTTTTTAAGGTGTTTACTCCACTGCAGTTCATGCTTTGCATGTAGATGCCTGGTCATGCAGGTTGTGCTCAGGTTAATAACGTTTATGCCTCGTGTCAGGCTCTGATGCCACAACATGCAAACCACTCGTATCTTGTCATCAGGACATTGTGTGAAGAACTGCCATGCCAATGAACTCCTTGGAGCAGGCCTTGGTATTCTCAGTGCCTGGGTGCGGTGGACAGTAGCAGGCGTACTGTCTCTAGAACGGCCGCTGCGCTTTTGCACCCTGCTCCCTCTTTTGCTGTGCTGTTGCCTCTGTGCGACCACTGCCTCTTCCTCAGAACTGCATGCCTCACTAGCATGACCTTCAGTCCAGTCTGGGTCTAGGACTTCATCATCCTCCACATCATCTTCCACCCATTCATGACCTCTGCCCTCCTTGTCAGTCTGCACATTGCAGAAAACCACAGGAGTTGGCACCTGTGTTTCGTCATCATCATAGATGTTTTGAAGCGGTATTCCCATGTCCTCATCCTGCAGCAAAAGTGGTTGAGCATCAGTGCATTTAATATCTTCCTCTTCTGAGGCAGGGCTAGGTGGATGGGCCGGGGAAACCCTGCCAACAGAGTGATCAAAAAGCATGAGACTTTCCTGCATGATTTGGGGCTCTGACTGCTTGGCTAATTTCCAAGGGGGTGAGGTGGAAGACTGATGGGCATGGGCTGCAGGTGCCAATTCTGAGCTTTCTGCAGAGGACTGGGTGTTTGATACTGTGAAGGAACTGGAGGCACTGTCAGCCACCCAATCAACTATCGCCTGTACATGTTCTGGCTTCACCATCCGTAGAGTGGGATTTGGGCCTATTAAATAATGCTGCACATTCTGTCGCCTACTCGCACCAGAGGAAGGTGTTTGACTTGGAGCGGTAGTTGGCACTAAACGGCCACGTCTTCTCCCAGCAACAGGAGCTCCACCAACACCACCACGACCATGCCCACGTCCCTTATTTGATGTTCTCCTCATTTTTTGCGTTCACACACCAAGCTGAAAGTTTGGTCTCACTCTGGTGTCAATTTACCTGCCACTAGTCAACAATTGCGTTCGGTAAGGCAGTGCCCGTGTCATAAAAATGCTCTGTGGACCCAGAATAATGTTTTTTGTGCCCAAAATGCACTGATTCTCAATTTCTATGCAGAAATTTTTTTATTTTTTTTGGTACGCTGTATGCACAAGTGGTTTGTGCAAATAGAACAAGTTTTTTTGTAATAAAATACAGAAAATTAGTATTTCAGAGCTGTAAATTGAAATTAATTATTTTTACGCCGCATGCACAAATGTTTTTTCAGCCTAAAACACAGCTTTTTTTCAATAAAACCCCAAAATGCAGTTTTTAACTGCTGTATATTAAAAGTAGATATTTATACTATGTATGGACACCAGATTTGAGGACCCAGAACACGGATTTGGTCACCACAATTCACAAATGCAGTATTAGACTCTTATAAATTGGTAATAATTATTTATTCGCCTCATGCACAACAGTTTTTTCGGCTTAAATCACAGCATTTTTCAATTAAACCCCAAAATGCAGTTTTTTTACTGCTGTAAATTAGATATTTATACCATGTATGTACAACTGCTTTGTGAAGCAAGAATATTGTTTTTTTCCCACAAAAAAGAATAATGCACTATGTCTCAGCTGTAATTTGAAATCGGTATTTAAGTTGTGTATTTCAAGATGCTCTGTGGATCGGGATTACCATTCTTTTGTCAAAAAAATACACTTATGCTGTATTTCACAGCAGCAATGTGAAATAGATGGTTGTAAAGGGTATTTCAGACTGTTTGGTGGACCTTGAATAAATTATTTTTTCTATAAAAAACAAAGAAGCACTATATCCATGCAGAAATATAAAATATGTCGTTGGACGGTGTAGGCAGAACGGTTTTATGGACAAGGAATACGGTTTTTCCCCCAAAGTTACTCGGATTCTGTATTTCACCGCAGAAATGTTAAATATAAATTTTGCCGGTGGCCACCCACAGCTGAAACCACTGATTTATGGTATTGCTAATTTGGCAATTTAATTTCAAAATACCCGTTGCCATCCTGCTGTACCCTTTTAGGGACAGATTTAAACTAGGCCTGCAACAGCTGGAACACTAGATTCATGGTATTGCTATTTTGGCAATTACATTTCACCCCAGAAAAAAATATCCCCTTTTACGGACAGATTTAAATGACGCCTGCAACAGCTGGAAAAACAGTTTTACTGTATTTCTATTTTTGAAAATGAATTTCACTGCAGAAAATAATATATCCTTTGCCAAAATAGCAATACCATAAATCAGTGGTTTCTGCTGTGGCTGGCTAAGTTTAATTGTGTCCTGCAAAGGATATATTTTGTTCTGGGGTGAAATTCAATTGCCAAAATAGCAATACCATAAATCAGTGGTTTCTGCTGTGGCTGGCCAAGTTTAATAGTGTCCGGCAAAGGATATATTTTATTCTGAGGTTAAATTCAATTGCCAAAATAGAATTGCCAATATAGCAATACCATAAATCTGTGGTTTCAGCTGTGGCTGGCCAAGTTTAATAGTGTCCGTCAAAGGATATATTATTTTCTGCGGTGAAATTCAGTTTCAAAAATAGAAATACAGTAAAACTGTTTTTCCAGCTGTTGCAGGCGTAATTTAAATCTGTCCGTAAAAGGGTATATTTTTTTCTGGGGTGAAATTTAATTGCCAAAATAGCAATACCCTGAATCTGGTGTTCCAGCTGTTGCAGGCCTAGTTTAACCACTTCAGCCCCCCTAGCTTAAACACCCTTAATGACCAGGCCACTTTTTACAATTCCGCACTACACTACTTTCACCGTTTATTGCTCCGTCTTACAACTTACCACCCAAATGAATTTTACCTCCTTTTCTTCTCACTAATAGAGCTTTCATTTGGTGGTATTTCATTGCTGCTGACATTTTTACTTTTTTTGCTATTAATCAAAAATTACCGAAATTTTTGCAAAAAAATGACATTTTTCACTTTCTGTTGTAAAATTTTTCAAAAAACTACATTTCTATATAAATTTTTCTCTAAATTTATTGTTCTACATGTCTTTGATAAAAAAATCCAATAAGTGTATATTTATTGGTTTGGGTAAAAGTTATAGCGTTTACAAACTATGGTGCAAAAAAGTGAATTTCGGCATTTTGAAGCAGCTCTGACTTTCTGAGCACCTGTCATGTTTCTTCAGGTGCTAGAATGCCAGGATAGTATAAATATCCCCAAATTACACCATTTTAGAAAGAAGACACCCCAAAGTATTCGTGGAGGGGCTTGGTGAGTTCATGTATCATTTCATTTTTTTCACAAGTTAGCGGAAAATGACACTTTCTGAGAAAAAAAAAAAAAAAAGTTTCAATTTCTGATAACTTCTGGCAAAAAAAAAAAAATCTCAGACGGACTCACTATGCCCCTCAGTGAATACCTTGGGGTGTCTACTTTCTGAAATGGAGTCATTTGTGGGGTGTGTTTACTGTTCTGGCATTTTGGGCGGGGCTAAATTGTGAGCCGCCATGTAAAACCTAAAGGTACTCGTTGGAATTTGGCCCTTTGCACATCCAGGCTGCAAAAAGCGGCACTTATGTGGTATCACCGTACTCAGGAGAAGTAGGGCAATGTGTTTTGGGGTGTATTTTTACATATACCCATGTTGGGTGAGAGAAATATCTCTGTAAATTGTCAACTTTGTATAAAAAATTTAAAAGTTGTCGTTTACAGAGATATTTTTCACACAAAGTATGGGTATATATAAAAATACACCCCAAAACACATTGCCCTACTTCTCCTGAGTACGGCGATACCACATGTGTGCCACTTTTTGCAGCCTGGGTGCAAAGGCCCTAAACCAAAGAGTACCTTTAGGATTTCACAGGGCATTTTTACGCATTTGGATTCCAGACTTCTTCTCACCCTTTAGGGGCCTCTAAAATGCCAGGACAGTATAAATACCCCACATGTGACCCCATTTTGGAAAGAAGACACCCCAAGGTATTCTGTGAGGGGTATGGTGAGTTCATGTAAAATTTTATTTTTTGTCACAAGTTAGTGGAATATGAGACTTTGTAAAAAACAAAATTAAAAAAAATAAATAAATTCCGCTGACTTGTGCCAAAAAAAAAAAATTCTGTGGACTCACCATGCCCCTCACGGAATACCTTGGGGTGTCTTCTTTCCAAAATGGGGTCACATGTGGGGTATTTATACTCACCTGGCATTTTAGGGGCCCCTAAAGTGTGAGAATCCAAATGCATAAAAATGGCCTGTGAAATCCTAAAGGTACTCATTGGTTTTAGGGCCCCTTTGCGCATCTTGGCTGCAAAAAAGTGTCACTCATGTGGTATCGCCGAACTCAGGAGAAGTAGGGCAATGTGTTTTGGGGTGTATTTTTACATATACCCATGCTGCGTGTGAGAAATATCGCTTTAAACGACAACTTTTTACATTTTTTTATTCAAAGTTGTCAATATACAGAGATATTTCTCTCACCCAGCATGTGTATATGTAAAAATACACCCCAAAACACATCGCCCTACTTCTCCTGAGTACGGCGATACCACATGTGTGACACTTTTTGCAGGCAAGATGCAAAGGGCCCAAATTCCAATGAGTACCTTTTAGGAGGGCATTTTTACGCATTTTCTTCTCACGCTTTAGGGCCCCTAAAATGCCAGGGCAGTAGAAATACCCCACGTGTGACCCCATTTTTGAAAGAAGACACCCCAAGGTATTCCATGAGGGGCATGGCGAGTTCATAGAATATTTTTTTTTTGGCACAAGTTAGTGGAAATTGATTTTTATTGTTTTTTCTCACAAAGTCTCCCTTTCCGCTAACTTTTGACAAAAAGTTTAATTTTTCATGAACTCATTATGCCCCTCAGCGAATACCTTGGGGTGTCTTCTTTCCAAAATGGGGTCACATGTGGGGTATTTATACTGCCCTGGCATTTTAGGGGCCCTAAAGCGTGAGAAGAAAAATGCGTAAAAATACCCTCCTAAAAGGTACTCGTTAATTTGGGCCTTTCGCATCTTGGCTGCAAAAGTGTCACACATGTGGCATCGCCGTACTCAGGAGAAGTAGGGCGATGTGTTTTGGGGTGTATTTTTACATATACCCATGCTGGGTGAGAGAAATATCTCTGTATATTGACAACTTTGAATAAAAAAATGTAAAAAGTTGTCGTTTACAGCGATATTTCTCACACCCAGTATGGGTATATGTAAAAATATACCACAAAACACATTGCCCTACTTCTCCTGAGTACGGCGATACCACATGAGTGACACTTTTTTGCAGCCAAGATGCGCAAAGGGGCCCTAAAACCAATGAGTACCTTTAGGATTTCCCAGGCTATTTTTACGCATTTGGATTCTCACGCTTTAGGACCCCTAAAATGCCAGGGCAGTATAAATACCCCACATGTGACCCCATTGTGGAAAGAAGACACCCCAAGGTATTCTGTGAGGGTATGGCGAGTTCACAGAAAAAAAATTTGGCACAAGTTAGCGGAAATTGTTTTTTTTTTTTTTACAGTCTCATATTCCACTAACTTGTGACAAAAATAAAATTTTCCATGAACTCGCCATACCCCTCACGGAATACCTTGGGTGTCTTCTTTCTAAAATGGGGTCACATGTGGGGTTTTGTACTGCCCTGGCATTTGAGGGTCTCCGCAATCATTACACGTATGGCCAGCATTAGGAGTTTCTGCGATTCTCCTTATATTGAGCATACGGGTAATGAGATTTTTTCCGTTCAGCCTCTGCGCTGAAAAAAAAAAAAAATGAACGGCACAGATTTTTCATTCGCATCGATCAATGTGGATGAAAAATCTCTGCCAAAATCAGTGACTGCGGTGCGGTGCGGTGGGCTGGGCACTAGCTACCTAACAAGTAGCTAGCTAACTGGCGGTGATAGGGGACCCTTATGCCCCATTCACACGTCCGCAATTCTGTTTGCTGGAACGGAATTGCGGACCCATTCATTTCTATGGGGACAGACTTTGTCCCGCTCGGATCCGGAATTACGGATCCGCGCTCCGAGTCTGCACTTCCGTTCCGCAAAAATATAGAACATGTCCTATTCTTGTCCGCAGTGCGGACAAGAAAAGCATTTTCTATATAGTTCTGGCAATGTGCGGATCTGCAAAATGCGGAAAGCACATTGCCGGTGTCCGTGTTTTGAGGATCCGCGGATCGGATCCGCGGATCGGATCCGCAGATCGGATCCGCGGATCCGTGAATCCACGGATCCGTGAATCCACGGATCCGCAAAACACATATGGACATCTGAATGGAGCCTTACAAGGGGTGTGATCAATGACAGGGGGTGATCAGGGGTCTAGATGGGGTGATCAAGGGGTTAATAGGTGAGGGGGTGGGGGGTTAGTGTAGTGTTTGGTGCAACTTTTATTGTGTTACCTGGTCCTCTGGTGGTCGATCCCAGAAAATGGGACCACCAGAGGACCAGGTAGCAGCTATATCAGACGCTGTTCATAAAACAGCGTCTGATATAGCTGTTTGATGCGATTTATATCGCATCTACAGCCTGCCAGCGATTGATCATCGCTGGCAGGCTGTAGTCCAATTCTCGAGACGCGCTTCACTGTGAACGCGCGCGCGCACGCGCGCGCGTTCACAGGAACTCTCGCGTCTCGCGAGATGACGCCCCGGCGCGTCCAAACAGAAGATCCCGGCCGCCCGCAGGACGCAATCCTGCGTACGGCGGTCGGGGACTGGTTAAATCTGTCCGTAAAAGGGTAAATTTTTTTCTGGGGTGAAATTAAATTGCCAAAATAGCAATATCATAAATCAGTGGTTTCAGATGTGGCTGGCCAAGTGTAATAGTGTACGGCAAAATATATATATATTTTTTCTGGGGTGAAATTCAATTGCCAAATTAGCAATACCATAAATCAGTGGTTTCAGCTGTGGCTGGCCAAGTTTAATAGTTTACGGCAAAATATATATTTTTTTTTCGGGGGTGAAATTCAATTGCCAAAATAGCAATACCATAAATCAGTGGTTTCAGCTGTGGCTGGCCAAGTTTAATAGTGTCCGTCAAAGGATATATTATTTTCTGCGGTGAAATTCAGTTTCAAAAATAGAAATACAGTAAAACTGTTTTCCAGCTGTTGCAGGCGTCATTTAAATCTGTACGTAAAAGGGTATATTTTTTTCTGGGGTAAAATTTAATTGCCAAAATAGCAATACCCTGAATCTGGTGTTCCAGCTGTTGCAGGCCTAGGTTAGATCTGTCCATAAAAGGGTATGTTTTTTTTCTGGGGTGAAACGTAATTGCCAAAATAGCAATACCCTGAATCTGGTGTTCCAGCTGTTGCAGGCCTAGTTTAAATCTGTCCGTAAAAGGGTAAATTTTTTTCTGGAGTAAAATTCAATTGCCAAAATAGAAATACAGTAAATCTTGTGTTCCAGCTGTGACTGGACAAGTTTAACAGTATCCGTCAAAGGATAGATTTTGTTCTGGGGTCAAATTCACTTGCCAATATAGCAATACCCTGAATCTGTTTTTCCAGCTGTTGCAGGCCAAGTGTTATTCTGTCCTTAAAAGGATATATTACACTCAAGGTGTATATACAAGTGCTGAGAGGGTCATCCTCAATAACTTCACACGCTACTGTGCACCTCCCATTGTATTTCTGTTCGTTAAAGGGTATATTACACAAAGTGTTAAATATAATTGCTGAAGGCATAATCCTACATATTTTTTCTCACGCTACTGTGCATCTCCAAGTGTAAATTTGTCTATAAAAGGATACCTTTCATCCAGGGCCTAAATATTAGCCTACTAGCCCTACAATAGATATTCCCCTAAATCAGTGGTTACTGCTGTGCCTGGATTACTGTAATACGGTACATAAATAAATGGGCAGATAGTGTTATTTGCCTGTAAAAAAAGGCCTGAATTTGAAATCAATACATTGGGCCAAATATTTTTTTTCTTATTGTGGTGCTTGGTGAACGGTAACAATGAGGAAAACATCTAGTAAGGGACGCGGACGCTGTCGTAGTGGTGTTAGTGTACCCTCTGGTGCTGGGAGAGGACGTGGCCATTCTGCCACAGCCACACATCCTAGTGAACCAACTACTACAGGTTCCAGTACCCGCCAGAAGTTACAGCGATATTTGGTGGGGCCCAATGCCGTTCTAAAGATGGTAAGGCCTGAGCAAATACAGGCGCTAGTCAATTGGGTGGCCGACAGTGGATCCAGCACGTTCACAACATTATCTTCCACCCAGTCTTCTGCAGAAAGTGCACCTGAAAACCAAGCCCATCAGTCTGTCACATCACCCCCATGCATATCAGGGGAACTGTCTGAGCCTCAAGTTATGCAGCAGTCTCTTATGCTGTTTGAAGACTCTGTTTGCAGGGTTTCCCAAGGGAATCCACCTAGCCCTTACCCAGTGGTGGAAGACATAGAATGCACTGATGCACAACCACTTATGTTTCCTGATGATGAGGACATGGGAATACCACCTCATCGGAGTCCGCACGTCTCTGATGATGATGAAACACAGGTGCCAACTGCTGCGTCTTTTCGCAGTGTGCAGACTGAACAGGAGGTCAGGGAGGAAGACTGTGTGGAAGATGATGCAGGGGACTATGAGGTCCTAGACCCCACATGGAATGAAGGTCGTGCCACTGACTTTCATAGTTCAGAGCAAGAGGCAGTGGTGAGACCGAGCCAACATCGTAGAAAAAGAGGGAGCAGGGGGCAAAAGAAGAACAGCCACCGCCAATAGAGTTTGCCTTCTACTGGCCACTGCCACCAGGGACCGAGCACCCCAAAGGCAGTTTCAAGGAGTTCCCTGGCA
Source organism: Bufotes viridis (assembly GCA_033119425.1). Lineage (NCBI taxonomy): Eukaryota > Metazoa > Chordata > Amphibia > Anura > Bufonidae > Bufotes > Bufotes viridis. Next base: position 369,728,987 of record CM065590.1, on the reverse strand, counting down.
TGGCACTTCTTTAAACAATGTGCTGATGACAAGACCCGAGTGGTTTGCACGCTGTGCCATCAGAGCCTGAAGCGAGGCATTAACGTTCTGAACCTTAGCACAACCTGCATGACCAGGCATCTACATGCAAAGCATGAACTGCAGTGGAGTAAACACCTTAAAAACAAGGTTCCCTATCAACATTTGTTTGCAGGGCATTTACCTACATTTTGCTGCCTTTTACAGCCCTCTAGCCCTTTTCTGGACTATTTTACAGCCTTTTTAGTGCCCAAAAGTTCGGGTCCCCATTGACTTTAATGGGGTTCGGGATGAAGTTCGGGTCAGGTTCGGATCCCGAACCCTAACATTTTCGGGAAGTTTGGCAGAACTTTTCGAACCCGAACATCCAGGTGTTTGTTCAACTCTAATCCTGCACGACATTTATAAAGTCTCAGAAAATAATGCACTATAGTAATAGATGCATACATAACATATGGACAAAGCCCTCACTCTAATGATAAAATCTGAGACTCTTGGCCAATAAATTTTTATCAAAACACATCTGTGCCCACCTACCCAGCACCAAGGTGATTTCAGTTCAGGCAGGTCCTACGCTAAGCCTACCTATGCCATTATGCATTTATGTTCAGGAGCGCAGAACATGCACATATAGTGTGTTGCTCCAAGTTACCTCTATGTATATCAGCAACCAATGAGAGGAGGGGCACACACACCTATATTTACCACCTTAGTCTATATGTACCGCCTCTTAGATAGGTGGAGCAAAAGTGCACATGAATGCTACTCCCAGAGAAGAAGTGCATTCACACCTGAAGGTGCCACTCCTTCAAGACAGGTCAAACAAATCATAGAAAAAAAAAGGATACATAACATCCTGCACAATATGATAGTAAATATGCGGATGTGCATGGCTAGATTTATAAAGTCGCAGAAAATAATGCACTATAGTAATAGATGCAAACATAATATATGGACTAAGCCCACACTCTAATGATAAAATCGGAGACACTTAGCCAATACATTTTGATCAAAACCCATCTGTGCCCACCTACCCAGCCCAGGTAGCTTTAGCATAGGACCTGCCTGAACTGAGACCACCTTGGCCCTGGTTCTGTGACTTTAGTTTATACTTCACTTTTACAGGTCAATGTTAGCATCAGGTCTAATTTATCGTCGTGGACTTAATTGTGCAGTGACCCAAGATTCAAGTATTGGTCCCATGACAGTGGGGAGAGTGTCAGCAGTAAGGCTCTGTTCACATCACTGTTTATTTTTCCATTCTTATGATCCGTCAGAAGAACAGCCGAAAAAAAGCAAAAAGCATTTGTAAGGCAAAATCAGGAGTTAAGGAGATAAATGTGATGAACATAATTTCATTTTTCTCTGTTTTGGACCCACAATGTAGTTGGCTTCCAAATCATGATCAAATCCAGATGTAAAATACTGACCATGTGATAAAGGCCTCATGTTGTATGAGTTTTGACCATTTGTGTCTGAAAACGGTTTTATTCAGATGGAAAAGAAGTCCTGTATGCTGGACTTGAATGGCCTCTATCACATGGTCAGGATTTGGTCAGTTTTTTGCATCAGTATTTGTAAGGTAAAAACAGCAGTGGGTCCAAATCAGAGATAAAATGTGATGGAAATATTTGCATCTGTTCTGTGATTTGGACCCACTCTTGCTTTTGGCTTCCAAATCATATTTAAATCCTGATGCAAAAAAAACGACCGTGTGATAGCGGCCTTATGGACTTTTAAACTATAGGATCCTTTTATTTGTTATTATTCTGTTCTTCTGACGGATCAGAAGAACAGAAAAATAAATGATGATGTCAACACTGCCAAAACTACTCATCAGAGACTCAAGAATTAAGTTAATGCTGATGGAGCTGGTACTGTTTCTGCCCCCCCTCCCCCAGCAGTCATGGCAGGGGAGCGTGAGTTTAGAGGGTCCACCTGGTTAGACCTTTGTCAGGATGGGCGATGGCACATGAAGGCAGCTACCAATAAACTATGAAGGATGTCTCGATAGTAGTTTAGTTTTTCATCAGTCTCAGAAAGTGTGAAAAAAGCCCCCATTTTGGACAGATAGCGAAGGTCTAACATTGTGGAGAATCAGTAGCCACCCCCCCTGACGGATGGTGATAATGCAGCTGTCACTACGCAAGCAACTCAGCTTGCATCTCACCATGTGCACAAGGGACTCAGAGGAACTCCCTGCCTCCATCTCCATTGTATACTCCCACAGTCTGTTGTAATCACCTGCATCATCATAATCATCACCCTCTAGCTCCTCGTGCTCCTCTGCTCCTCCTACTGCTATCCTGTCACTTTGGAAGGTAAACCACCTAGTTCTGTATAGAATTCCTGGGCGTTTATGTCCTTCTTCTCATCCTCCTCCTGTGCCAGTTCAGCCTCCACAGGGCTGTGAGATGTAGTTGCCAGATCTTCTGTCCTCTTGCCAATCAGATTTACCAGCATCACCTCCAGGACATGAAGTAGTGGAATGACATCATTCATCCCATAGTCCTGCGGCTAACAAATAAAGTGGCCTCCTCCATGCGCCTGAGCAAACCGCAGGTGTCACACATGAGCTGCCACTGTCTAACGTCAAGGTTACACTTGGAAGTAGTCCTGTCCATCTACATCATCAAGAAATTGGTCATGTGTTTCCTCTGCTCCTATAGTCTAACATGTGGAGAGAGGAGTTCCAATGCGTGGAAGCGTTGTATAATACGTGATGTAGGGGAACACCATTCTGCCTCAAGGAGGCTTAAAGGGAATCTGTCACCAGCATAGTAGCATAATTTTTTTTTCATGAATCCTTGTTTAATAAAGTACCTTATTTCCATAACTGTTGGTGGTTCTTTTTCGTCTTGTCATTTCTTGTAAAAACCGCTTATTCAGATATGCAAATGAAGGTCTTAGGAGCCCAGAGGGGCGTTCCCCCTTTAGCAAGGAGCCCAGGAACGCCCCCCTGATGTGCCGTGCCCGCCTAAAATTTTAAAAAGCGAACACCTATAATCTGTAAAATCGCCTCCCAAATACTCAAACCCCCCCCCCGCCAGCTCCTCTCTGTGCGGCAAATATCCCCGCTCCGGCTCTCGCCTGCATCTCGAAATCTCGCGCAGGCGCCGTGCCAGCGATTGCCTGCTCGCTTCCTTCTCACTGAGGTAACATCGCTCTGGAAAGCGTCACTGGGCATGCGTCACTAACGAAGGGGGCTGTCCCCCGAAACGCGTTTGGGCTAGTTCACAGTACACCTAGTTGCCGTCTGGTTAACCCCATCAGGTCAACTGACCATACCGTGACATCGTGAACATTACTGGTTTCTAGGACAGAGTCAGCGCAAGGTCCGATACCAGGACCCGGAAGCACTCCCTCACCTCCGACCTCCTGCGCACGCTGTTCTCTAGGGTCACGTGGGACGCCGCGATACAGCCCAACACCACGCGGGACGCCGCAGGTGAGAGACAGGGAACACGCCAAGCGCACTGACGAATCGTTCTACAGGAGGGAGGTAAGGAGTCTGTGTATGTTTCGTCCAAACACGAAGAGGAGAAAGAGACTTTATCCCAAACTAACACGGTAACAAGGATACCACACGGCACATAAAAAACAATAAGTACATTTGCCATATTGTATTGCACAAGAGTATAGTGCACCCACTATTGAAGGGCTAGAGACTACAACAATACTGCAACAGACATTACGTTAATAACGTGTGCTATGAACCTTTCTTCTATATATGTACTCTGAGTTACATCAAAGACTCCATTTTTGGTAGAGTACATACCTATTAGAGTGCACCTTTTGTCCCAGGCCTAGTGGCTGTTACCATTACAAGAATACCTCTAGAGCACCGCGTCAAAAACGCACGTCAAGTGCCACAAACCGCTATATGCACCTGCAGCAAAATGGCAACAACACTGTGTTAATAACACATGTCAAGTATTATTCTGTGCTGTATACATCTTCAGCCATACTAAGAACCATTTTTTAAGTGCACCCTCTTCATCAAAGGGCGCCATTTGTTTCCAGTCAAGTGAATGCTATTATCACAGTAACACCGCGTGGAAAACCGCGTTAATAACGCATGCTTAGTGTGACTATACCCAAACTGATTTAGTGGGTGATATCAAGTTCCATATTGGATCGGATACATTCAGTTTCTATTCGATATCTTGTTTCTATTTTTATTTTTAACTTTTTACATATTATATGCATATTTTATATTATTCATATGTCATGTGTATTTTATTTTGTTGATATTTAATAAATTGCATGATATGTTACCATTAGAGGAGTGTGCCCCCCTAGCCTATATTTTAGCAGCCTATCCTTTTCCTTGATATTCAGCAACCGGATAACAATGAGATTGAAGACATGCACCGTGCATGGGTTAGCCCTCTCTGACACAGTGCAGCCAGAATGTTCTTCCTATTATCGGTGACCATGGTTCCTATCTACAGTTGGCGAGAAAACAGCCAGTTTTTGATTTCTTGGTTGATGATGTGGAGCAGTTCCTCCCTGATTTGACCAAGAGGACTAGGTGCAGAAATGTGTGACAATGCCATGCTTTGCATACATGGTATGCTGGAGCACCACTCTGAACTGTGCCTACAGTGGAGGCTGAGGTGAAGGTGGAGGATGAGGAGACAGAGGACATAGGTGGAGAAAACCCAGGATTTGAATGCGGAGGCGATATTGCCATCACCTGGCCAAGTTGATGATGTGCCTAGGCTGGAACCACATATACCCAGTGAGCTGGAAAGGACATATACTGTTGTTGACCATAGTTACAGCGCCACACGTCATCACTGGCATAAACTGTAACACACGCTGATGGGCTAAACAAATGGCCTAGCTTCTGCTCAACATACATGTGCAGGGCTGGTACAGCTTTTTTAGAGAAGTAATGATGGCTTTTGGACTCTCCACCGTGGCTGTGCTCAAGCCATCAGCTGTCTGAAAGGTGCAGAGTTATCGACATGAAAAGGGGCAGTCTGTAGTACCAGCAACTTGGCCAGGTGCACATTCAGCTTCTGCAACGTTGGATGAGTGCATGCATACTGTTGTCGCTTTGCAAACGACTTGGTGATTGATTGCTGTGCCACGTTATGGTGTTGACAATGAGTCTGATGCACAGTCAGTCTACGTATAACAGATCAGATGATGGATGAATGGTGTAGCAGCTGAACAAGATGCACAGGGCAATTACACTGTCCCTGCAGTCTCCTTCTGCTCTCCCTACAGGGTCTAAAAACTCTTCCTATGATCTTCATACTGTGACCCTGCACTCTCCCTATCCAACATTCTACAATTAAAAGCTTTCTAAAACACTGTCTCTAGTGCTTTAAATTAACAACAAAAAGCCATGTGGCTGAATCCCCAAACTTGACCCAGATATAAATGCTTATAAAATTTAACTTTTAATGATTACACTAAAATATGCTACATGAGCACCCACAAGAGGTTAAAACCCACAAAGTTCAGTCCATACGTATGTAATGGTGCTGTAATGGGACACTTGTAGCTTTAGGGGGACATGCACTTCCCCTATCAAACTACCTGAACACTGTTGCTAGTAACAAAACAGCAGTGTTGCCTCAGCTATTCACTGACTTATTGTATCTCACCGATAACAATGCAACACCATACACTGGTTGCATCACTATTTGTGAGTGCTAGTAACACCATAAACTGGTTATGATTGAAATGAATGATTACATAGGACTGAACAAAGACAACTAAGCACCAACTATCTGCCCCCCGCCATGTTTCACCACAAGGACTGGCTTTATCAGAGGTTGGGAAGCATTGAGGGGGAAGGCAGCAAACGAGGGATAAATGACTTGATAATTGAAATTGACATCTAAATGAACCAATAGGGGAAGTGTAAAATTATGGCACTGACAAGTCTTATTGCAGGTACATCACTCTGCTATTGGTGACGCATCACTACTTATCCTATCAGGGCCTGTCAAGGAGGTGGTGATGTGATGTAATGCACAACATGTCTATGCGGGCTGACTTACAATAAAGTTTACCTTACTGCCGGTCACTGAGAGTTTGCGCGGAGACTTAGACCCCGAAACAGCTCTGTGGTGACTACTGCACATGTCCTGCGCATAGACGAGATGTGCCAGGACATAGCACTCTGCAGATATGCAGATGTCCCAGATGAGCGACTCATATATGCACGGATGATAGATTGCCAGTGGCGATCAGAGTGTGGGGGATATCTCTAGTGCAGGCATGCTCAACCTGCGGCCCTCCAGCTGTTGCAAAACTACAACTCCCATCATTCCCGGACAGCCTACAGCTATCAGCCTATAGAAGGGCATGGTGAGAGTTGTAGTTTTACAACAGTTGGAGGGCCGCAGGTTGAGCATCCCTGCTCTAGTGTGATGAGCTAGTGAATCAAGTATATATATATATATATATATATATATATATATATATTTATCTTTGCTTCCTCAAAACCATTATGACCACCATTTCTGTTTCATAGCTATACAGTATGGTACCGATATACATTTAGGTATCCTTGATTCACTAGCTCATCACACTAGAGCTATCCGCCCACACTCTGAGCGCCACTGGCTATCTACCATCCCCTAAAGCTACAAGTGTCACATTACAGCACCATTCCATACATATAGACTGAACTTTGCGGGTTTTAACCTCTTGTGGGGGCTCATGAAGCATATTTTAGTGTGATTATTAAAAGTTACATTTTATAAGCATTTATATGAGTCAAGTTTGGGTATTCAACCACATGGCTTTTTGTTGTTAATTTAAGTCAGGGGCGTAACTATAGGGGAAGCAGGGGAAGCGGCTGCTTTGGGGCCCTGACCCAGAAGTGGCCCATCCAAGAGGAGGAGAAGTACTAAAAGATTTTGTCAGGGCCCCTCAACATTATTACACAATTAAATTACATACAGTGGCAGTATAGACAGTGTAGAAAACGGATGGAACAGCTGCCGGGCCTGGTCTGAGAGAGCCATCTTTACTATCCACAGGAAAGGGGGCAGCATGAAAGGAAGGGGTTGTGAAAAATTACTGGGGGAGGGGGCCCCATTCAAAAATTTGCTGTGGGGCCCAGTCATTTCTAATTACGCCACTGATTTAAGTATTCCCATACCCATCCATGTATTATTTCCTTATGATCTCTAGTGCTTGCAACGTCTCTTCCTATGCTCAGTTCACAGTGAAATGGGGGCGAGCGTATGGGATGAGGCTTTAATAGGGTTGTGACATCACTGGGGAAGGCTATTTGGGGATTGACTGGCTGCACGGTATTATTGCTCATTTTACGTTCCCAAGCTTCTTATTTTCACTTTGTAACATGTATAGCTGCCATTTGAGGAATAAAAAATCATGGGCCCCAATTGTCATGTTTTCTTTTGGTGTATGTTCTTTGCTAATAATTTCACATCAAGCATAATAAACTACTAACTGCACTAAGTGTATGAAATATTTAGATATTTTATTATACTATCATTGGTAATGTGTTACTCCAGCACAAAGTCAAAGAATCAAGTCTCAACTGACATCAGTTCTCCATCTGTGTGAGGTTTTCCTCTAAGTTCATCTGAGTTACCTCCAGGCTGTACTCCTCATTATCTTATTGGCAGGTAAAAATAACATACTGACAGGTTAATTGATTGCTATTTAACTTGCGCATAGAATGTGTGTATGACAGTAGCAGGGAAATTAGATTGTAAGCCCAATGGGCATGAAGACCTTGGATTGAGTCTGCTTACACCAAGTAATTAGTAAGGTGTAAAAAAAAAAAAAAAAAAGGCAATGTTGGTAATGAAGAAAATTTGTGGCATGGAGGAATACAATTGTTAAATAAAATAAAGAATACATAAATTAAATCAGGACATGCAATACATTAGGCTGTATGCAATCTTTGCACTACAGCTCCAAAAATGAAAAAGTAGAGTCAGTACCCAAGTTTGCAGTGGCGAAAATAAGTTTTGCTCTTTTATTCCATATAGGTGCAGTCCAAGTACATGCAATGTTTCAGCTACACCTTCATTAAGCATACATACAACAGTGATACACAAACCTTTATACCCATGTAGAGTGATGTCACAATTAGAGATGAGCAAATTTTTCAAAAATTCCATTCGGCCAGCTCGCCGAATTTTAGAAAAAATTTAGTTTGATCCGTGGCGAATCGCATTAAAATACAATAATTTCCTTGCTGAAGAGAGCCTTTATAGTGGTGTAGAACACTTTGGCCACTAATACACAACAAAAAGGGCTTTAGAACATATAACTGCACCGTTTAACGACTAATATATTTTTATTTTGCCACTATTACACGCCAAAAAGGCTTTAGAACATATAACTGCACCGCCGAACGGCAAATATATTTTACTTTTGCCACTAATGGACGGCAAAAAGGGCTTTAGAACATATAACTGCACCGTTGAACAGCAAATATATTTTTATTTTGCCACTATTACATGTTAAAAAAGGGCTTTAGAACATATGACTGCACCACTGAACAGCAAATAGGCCCTTATTTTTTTCCACTGATACACACCACAGAAGGCTATAGAACATATAACTGCACCGCTGAACGGCAAATATATTCTACTTTTGCCACTAATGGATGAAAAAAAGGGCTTTTGAACATATAACTGCACCGTTGAATGGCAAATATATTTTTATTTTGCCACTATTGCATCCCAAAAAGGGCTTTAGAACATATGACTGCACCACTGAACAGCAAATATACAGTTGTGTTTAAAATTATTCAACCCCCACTGAAATTAACTGTTTTGGCCAGTTTGACATTGATTTTGATCATTTTAGTCATCTTGTTTACAATTAAATCAAAGAGGCACTTGCAAGTCAGACAAATATAACATAACATTTATAATGAAATAACCACAAATGTATTTTCTGTGCTCACACCGTTATCAGTTTTATTCAACCCCCAAGTGACATTCAATCTTACTACTTAGTACAACATCCTTTTCCAGTTATAACAGCTTTTAAACGTGAAGCATAGCTTGACACAAGTGTCTTGCAGCGATCTACGGGTATCTTCGCCCATTCTTCATGGGCAAAAGCCTCCAGTTCAGTCACATTCTTAGGCTTGCGCGCTGCAACTGCTTTCTTTAAGTCCCACCAGAGGTTCTCAATCGGATTTAAGTCTGGTGACTGCGATGGCCACTTCAAAATGTTCTAGCCTTTAATCTGCAACCATGCTCTAGTGGACTTGGAGGTATGCTTGGGATCATTGTCCTGTTGAAAGGTCCAACATCTCCCAAGCCTCAGGTTTGTGACGGACTGCATCACATTTTCATCCAATATCTCCTGGTACTGAAAAGAATTCATGGTACCTTGCACACGCTGAAGCTTCCCTGTACCTGTAGAAGCAAAACAGCCCCAAAGCATGATTGACCCCCTGCCATGCTTCACAGTAGGCAAGGTGTTCTTTTCTTCATAGGCCTTGTTCTTCCTCCTCCAAACATAGTGTTGATCCATGGGCCCAAACAGTTCTAATTTTGTTTCATCAGTCCACAGAACACTATCCCAAAACTTTTGTGGTGTGTCCACATGACTTTTGGCATACTGCAGTCGACTCTTCTTATTCTTTGGAGACAGCAAGGGGGTGCGCCTGGGAGTTCTGGCATGGAGGCCTTCATTACGCAGTGTGCGCCTTATTGTCTGAGCTGAAACTTCAGTACCCGCATCTGACAGATCTTTTTTAGTTCCTCAGCAGTCACACGGGGATTTTTCTCCACTTTGCGCTTCAGGTAGCGCACAGCAGGCAAAGTCAGCATCTTCTTTCTGCCACGACCAGGTAGCGTTTCAACAGTGCCCTTTGCCTTGAATTTGCGAATGATGCTTCCTATGGTGTCTCTTGGTATGTTTAACATCTTTGCAATCTTCTTATAGCCATTGCCCTTCCTGTGAAGATAAATCACCTCTTCTCTTGTCTTCCTGGACCATTCTCTTGGCTTCACCATGTTTGTAAACACACCAGTAAATGTCTAGAAGGAGCTGAGTATCACAGTCATTTTAAATCTGCCTAATTGGTGCTTATTATGCTTGATTGCTGCTCCTTGACATCCACGGGTGTTTTCAATACCTGATCAAAAACACTTGAATGAACCTCAGTTCTTAATAGTGGTAGTCTTTAACCGCTTCCCGACCGCCGAACACAGGATTGTGTCCTGGCGGCGGTCGGTTAGTTCCTCCTGGACGCGTGGGCGCGTCGTCTCGCGAGATGCGAGAAGACGCGCTCCTGGGTCTGGTGGAACGCAAGTGGAACGCACCGCCGGGCGCAGGAGATGTGTGTCACCAGCCTGCCAGACAATGATCAGCGCTGGCAGGCTGGTGATTTTTAAAATCACCTATGGAAAATGGTGATTTAAGTTTTATTTATAAATATAGTGGTTTTATAAGGGATCTGTGCCATGTGCTGGGTCCTTTTCATCGGTTGGACCCAGCACAGAGCACAGATCCCAAGTAATAAAAAAGTGATAGAAAAATCTGTTTTGATATTTTATATCAATCGCAACGGCTTCTGTACTTCGCTACACTCCCATTTGTAAGACAGGCTTGCTTATTTTCTTGGGTAGTCTCAGGGAATACCTCCTAAATTTAGTCGCCCAAATGTCAAGGAAGGGGTATTCCTCTGAAGAGGCCTACAAGATTCTGACCCAGTCGGATGAGGAATGGGAACCCTCATCTGACGAATCCAGCGGCTCAGAATACGAACCTGTAGAAAGCAGTGGCAGTCTGACCCAAAGTTCGGACGAGGAGGTTGAGGTCCTTGATACAACCAGGCGTACCCGGCCCCATGTTCTAGACCGCAGGTAGCGCAGGATCAGTTTCAAGGGCAGCAGAGTGGGGCTGGCGCTGCCGGATTACGTGGTGAGGCATACACCAGCAACGCAGCCCGTCCTGGACCTTCTACCAGCACTGCCGTACAACATGGTGAAGTGGCGAGCACCAGAAGGGCAGTTGATGCTGGTACGGCGGCACCTGCAGTAAGTCCCCCGTCGCAGCCACCGTGTAGACAGGCCCGTAGAGCCCCTAGAGTCCCTGAGGTGCAGGCAAATCCTGATTGGCTGTCCCCATCTTCAGCTGCACCAGTAGTTTCCCCTTTCACCACCCAGTCAGGAGTTCGGGTGGAGACAGCTCAGATCGGATCGGCGCTGGGGTTTTTTGAGCTGTTCTTCACTGCAGGGCTCTATGACTTAGTCGTGGCAGAAACAAATAGGTATGCCACTCAATTTATAAACGCCAACCCGGGAAGCTTCTATGCCCAGCCTTTCCGGTGGAAACCAGTCCAAGTTTCCGAATTTAGAACTTTTCTGGGCCTTCTCCTCAACATGGGCATTACAAAAAAGCATGAATTGCGGTCATATTGGTCCACGAACCCAATTCATCACATGCCCATGTACTCTGCTGCCATGTCCACGTTTTGAGACCATCCTGCGCTTCCTGCACTTTAGCGACAACACCACCTCCCGTCCCAGAGGCCACCCAGCTTTTGACCGGCTCCACAAAATTCGGCCCCTCATAGACCATTTCAACCAGAAATTTGCAGATTTGTATACCCCCGCACAAAACATCTGCGTAGACGAGTCCCTAGTACATTTCACGGGCGCCTTGGCTTCAAACAGTACATCCCAAGCAAGCCCGCCCTGTATGGGGTCAAATTGTATAAGCTCTGTGAAAGGGCCACAGGCTATACGCACAAATTTCGGATCTATGAGGGAAAAGATCAGACCCTGGAGCCGGTCGGTTGCCCTGACTACCTGGGGAGCAGCGGGAAGATAGTCTGGGACTTGGTGTCATCCTTATTCGGCAAGGGGTACCATCTTTATGTGGGCAACTTTTACACAAGTGTGGCCCTCTTCAAGCATTTGTTCCTAGAACAGATTGGCTGCTGTGGCACCGTGCGACCTAGTCGCCGGGGCTTCCCCCAACGGCTCGTTACTACCCGACTTGCAAGGGGGCAGAGGGCTGCATTGTGTAACGAAGAACTGCTCGCGGTGAAATAGAGAGACAAGCGTGACGTTTTCATGCTCTCCTCCATTCACGCAGACCCGACAATACAAATTGAACGGGCAACCAGTGTCGTTGAAAAGCCCCTCTCAGTCCACGACTATAACCTCCACATGGGAGGGGTGGACTTCAATGACCAGATGTTGGCCCCGTATTTGATTTCCCGACGCACCAGACGCTGGTATAAAAAGGTGTCTGTATATTTAATTCAATTGGCTGCCTATAATAGTTACGTTCTCTACAGTAAGGCTGGGAGAACAGGATCCTTCCTCAAATTTCAGGAAGAGATCATTTCGGAACTCCTGTATCCAGGAGGTTCCGTGGCCCCATCCACCAGTGTAGTGAGCCGTCTACACGAGCGACACTTCCCCATTGTCATTACCGGTACCTCAACCCAAACGCCACCCCGAAAAAGATGTCGTGTCTGTAGCAGGAGTGGAATAAGGTGTGACACCCGTTATTTCTGTCCTGACTGTCCTGACCACCCTGCCCTATGCCTAGGGGAGTGTTTCCGAAAGTACCACACTTAGGTACACTTAGGGAGATAGGGACAGCACAACACAGGTAGTTTTTACAATCAGGCTCAAGGGTCTCTCAGGATACTAGGTTTTGAGAGACCCTAACACATAGGGGACGGTGCTGCTGTCCTACTGCAGAAGTGTGAAACGGTAGAGACCTCTCCTTTCACTTGGGACAACATGTATAGTGTACTTCTCACCATCTCTGTGTGATTTACACTTTACACATTGTCCCATGGGAAAGGAGAGGTTTCTGCTAGGAAAATAAAGAGTGATATGGTTAAAAAAAGAAAAAAAAAATTAAACAGGTAGCAAGAAAAAAAAAATCTTGAGTTAGTTCAGGTTTTAAAAGTTCCGTTTTTTTTTTCATGTTCAGGTTTTATTCTTGTTTTATAAAGTTTGTAACGTTCAAGTTATGTGCCTGCTGCCTGTTTTTTCTTCTTTTTTTTTTTTTCCCCCTAACCACCCTTTATTTTCCAGGTAGATCAACGGGCCAACCGATGAAAACGCCGAAGCACTGATGTGAATTCTGAGAGAAGCATTGCGCTGCTGTCAGAAGACACGTGAAGTCGGTGTATGAGGCGCTGCAAGACGAGATTTCTCCTCTGCAGGACAGGTACGTTTGCCCAGGCATATGAGCTGATGAGAGGTGTTGGAGTTCATATGCTTTGGCAAACACTTTGTATCAAAAAATCTGGCAAAGATGTCTTCCTCCACACCGATCGATTGATTGATGTGAATGGAGAAATCACGTTTGCCAGGACATAGGAGCTGAGTGGGTATGGATGTTTGGGCGGAGCCCCTATGTCCTGGCAATCACCAGGTCCCTCTCTTTTTTCTTGCATATTTTTTGGCAGAGATTTTTTCATCAACATCGATTGATGCGAATGAGGAAATCTGTGCCGTTCATTTTTTCTTTCAGCCCAGAGGCTGAAAGGAAAAAAAAATCTCATTAAGGCCTCATGCACACGACCGTTTTTTTATGCTGTCCGCAAAAAGGGGTTCCGTTGTTCAGTGATCCGTGTCCGTTTTTGCTTCCGTTGTGTTTCCGTGTGTCTTCCGTTTTTTTTAGCGGACATGACCCAAAAGATTTTACCAAAAGACAGGCTGACAATGTTTCCCAAGTGCCTGCCAAGGGATCCGCAAAAAAAACAAACGGTGCATTTGCCGAGGTTTCCACGGACCCATTGAAAACCAATGGGTCCGCAGAAAATCACGAAAAACGGAGCAACGGACACGGAATCAAACAACGGTCGTGTGCATGAGGCCTAACTGTATGCTCAATATAAGGAGAATAGCAGAAACTCCTAATGCTGGCCATACATGTAATGATTGCGGAGACCCTCAAATGCCATGGCAGTACAAACACATCACATGTGACCCCATTTTAGAAAGAGGACACCCCAAGGTATTCGCTGAGGGGCATAATGAGTCCATGAAAGATTGAATTTTTTGTCACAAGTTAGCGGAAACGGAGACTTTGTAAGAAAAAAAAAAAATCTAATTCCGCTAACTTGTGCCAAAAAAAAAAAATCTTCTATGAACTCACCATGCCCCTCACAGAATACCTTGGGGTGTCTTCTTTCTAAAATGGGGTCACATTTTGGGTATTTTTACTGCCCTGGCATTTTAGGGGCCCTAAAGCGTGAGAAGAAAAATGCGTAAAAATGCCATCCTAAAAGGTACTCATTGGAATTGGGGCCCCTTTGTGCATCTTGGCTGCAAAAAAGTGGCACACATGTGGTATCTCCGTACTCAGGAGAAGTAGGGCAATTTGTTTTGGGGTGTATTTTTACATATACCCATGCTGGGTGAGAGAAATATCTCTGTAAATTGACAACTTTGTATAAAAAGATTTAAGAAGTTGTCATTTACAGAGATATTTTTCACACCCAGTATGGGTATATGTAAAAATACACCCCCCAACACATTGCCCTACTTCTGACGAGTACGGCGATACCACATGTGTGGCACTTTTTTGCAGGCAAGATGCGCAAAGGGGCCCTAAATCCAATGAGTACCTTTAGGATTTCACAGGACATTTTTACTCATTTGGATTCCAAACCGCTTCTAACGCTTTAGGGGCCCCTAAAATGCTAGGGCAGTAAAAATACCCCACAAGTGACCCCATTTTAGAAAATAAAAAATTCCATGAACTCACTATGCCCATCAGCGAATACCTTAGGGTGTCTACTTTCCGGAATGGGGTCACTTGTGTGGTATTTTTACTGTCCCGGCATTTTAGGGGCCCCTAAAGCTTGAGAAGTAGTTTGGAATCCAAATGCGTAAAATTGCCCTGTGAAATCCTAAAGGTACTCATTGGTTTTAGGGCCCCTTTGCGCATCTTGGCTGCAAAAAAGTGTCACACATGTGGTATTGCCGTACTCAGGAGAAGTAGGGCAATGTGACTTTTGGGGTGTATTTTTATATATACTCATACTTTGTGTGAGAAATATCGCTGTAAACGACAACTTTTAAAAAAAAAAATATACAAAGTTGTCAATTTACAGTGATATTTCTCTCACCCAACATGGGTATATGTAAAAATACACCCCAAAACACATTGCCCTACTTCTCCTGAGGATGGCGATACCACATGTGTGACACTTTTTTGCAGCCAAGATGCGCAAACGGGCCCTAATTCCAATGAGTACCTTTAGGATTTCACAAGGCATTTTTATGCATTTGGATTCTCACGCTTTAGGGGCCCCTAAAATGCCAGGGCAGTAAAAATACCCCACAAGTGACCCCATTTCGGAAAGTAGATACCCTAAGGTATTCGCTGATGGGCATAGTGAGTTCATGGAAGTTTTTATTTTTTGTCACAAAAAAAACAAATCATTTCCGCTAACTTGCGACAAAAAATAAAAACTTCCATGAACTTACTATGCCCCTCAGTTAATACCTTATGGTGTCTACTTTCCGAAATGGGGTCATTTATGGGGTGTTTCTACTGTCTGGGGATTGTAGTATGTCAGGAAACAGTACAAGTGCTCAGAAAGTCAAAGTGCGGAAATTCACTTTTTTGCACCATAGTTTGTAAAAGCTATAGCTTTTACCCAAACCAATAAATATACACTTATTGCATTTTTTTTATCAAAGACATGTAGAACAATAAATTTAGAGAAAAAATTGTAGATAAATCTAGTTTTATTTGACAAATTTTCAAACAAAAAGTGAAAAATGTCATTTTTTTGCAAAAATTTGGTAAAAAAAAAAAAATATCAAAAAAAGTTAAAATGTCAGCAAGAATGAAATACCACCAAATAAAAGCACTATTAGTGAGAAGAAAAGGAGGTAAAATTCATTTGGTTGGTAAGTTGTATGACCGAGCAATAAACGGTGAAAGTCGTGTAGTGCAGAATTGTAAAAAGTGGCCTGGTCATTAAGGGTGTTTAAGCTAGGGGGGCTGAAGTGGTTAAGGTGTTGAATAATTGTGTCAATGAAGAAATCACAAAAAAAAACATTTAATACTGTATTACAAAAACAATTGATGTAATTTTAGTTGCATTTGGTTCTTTAAAAAGTCCTTGTAAGATTTCATTCTGAACACAATTACAAATGTACACTAAATTCCCTAAAACCCTTTACAGCATTGGGGGCTGAGTAATTTTGAACACAACTGTATTTTACTTTTGCCACTAATAGATGAAAAAAGGGCTTTAAAACAGAAAATATGTTTTTCTTTTGCCACTAATACATGCCACAAAAGGCTTTAGATCATATAACTGCACCGTTGAACGGCAAATATATTTTTCATTTGCCACTAATACATGCCACAAAAGGCTTTAGAACGGCAAATATATTTTTCTTTTGGCACTAATACATGCCACAAAAGGCTTTAGAACATATAACTGCACCGCTGAACAGCAAATATATTTTTCATTTGCCACTAATACACGCCACAGAAGGCTTTAGAACATATAACTGCACAGCTGAATGGCAAATATTTTTATTTTGCCAATATTACACGAGAAAAAAGAGTTTTAAAACAGATAACTGCCCCGCTGAACGGCAAATATATTTTTATTTTGCCACTATTACATGCCACAAAAGGCTTTAGAACGTATAACTGCACCGCTAAACGGCCACTAATACACGACAAAATAGGCTGTAATTTTTGCACTTCACCACACAATGGCTAATAAGCCCTTTTTTCCCACTAATACAAGCCAAAAAATGTTTTAGAACATATAACTGCACCGCACAATAAGACATAGAAATATTACCTTGTAATAAACCCTGTTAATGCCTGTATCAAACAGCACTTGCACCCGAATAAGAACGGTTTGATGGAATCAGAGAGCTGTATAATGGCAATTAGTGTTTCTAGTTAGTGCAGCAATGTGAAATAGGATTGTTTCTATTACCCAGGCTGTAACCTCCCCTACTGAACCCTGTTCAACATAAATGCTGTGGAATAATTCCTCCCTATCCTTTCCCTACATCTTGACTATTCTTTCGCTTCACTTGTAAATCGTTTTTTTAGCAAAATAAAGTCTTTTCAACCACTGTCCCTAGGGCATGCTGACATCTCTCCCTGCACTAAGTACACTGGAAAATGGCTGAATCCAAGATGTCTGAGGCTATTTATAGGGCTGTGACATCACAGGGCTGGCTCACTGCTGATTGGCTGCATGCAGGGCATTATGGGTGATCCCACCTTCCCAGAGTTTCTTGCTCCATTTCCTCACACGTCTAGCAGCCATTTTAGGAAAAAATGCAATTTGTTACCACGAACTGTGAGGAAATTCGGATTGAATGCGAATCAAATTTTTCCTGAAATTCAGATCGAATTCCACTTCGTCAGTTTCCATTTGCTCCTCTCTAGTCACAATCATGACACAGGAAGTGCTTTAGAGTGCACTAGGTAAGTATCAAAAAATATAAAGTGTATAACAATACCCACTTATATCTATGTTCTGCATTTACAGTACCTATCGCACTACAATGTATGTGAATAGGAATCAAAATGAGATCACCAGACATCGTATCATAAATACCTGAGCCCTATCATGCATGCCAGATGAACTCAGTCTGTTCTATAAGCAGCACTCATGTCAGGATCAGCATATAATATCCACAAGCATACTAAGCCTCCTGAACCTGTGTTATACTAAGGGCGGAAATGGGAGGCTCCTCAGATGCGCTTGGTCTATTGTGCATATGCAATGTATCATTCTCAGCTAAGTATCAATCACACATATACCACACATCAGAGTAGGGGGAACACAGCATGCTGCTTATTGCACATTTTAGGGGAACCTCTCATTTGGGGACCCCTACACTAAACATATTTGGTATTATAATGGTTGGCCTGATGAAATATGTGTCATTAAAACATGTTAGGGCCTGAATATCTATTAGTGTGGACGGGAAACATTATTTTATGCTTGCCAGCTGAGGGGTAGAGGTGGAGCATGCACCCATAATGAAGGCCTTCCTAGAAAGCTGTATCAAGGATAGGGAGAGGGGGAGAACTACTCCCAGCTACACCCTCTGCCAAAGGGGGATAGAAATGAGTGGTTTTGAACCTTTTATTGACAGAATTTGGGGATACGATCAACATTAGTTTATGTTCCACATTCCACGTTCTCCTGTCCCCAGAACCAGAACTGACCTCTTATCACACAATTCGTTAAGTAGTAAGAACCGTTCAGTTTATTTTCCTTTTATTTTATAACTGTTTTATGCATGTTTAAGATGTGCTTTAATATCCCTTTTAAGTACATTAAAGCACATATTTAATTGTTTTACCTTGTGCCCTGAACGAGACCAGTAACCTCAATTTTTTTAAGTGTATAAGTGCGGTTTGCGTTGCCATGTATTTGCTATAAGTGTCGCCTGTGAGCCTGCTTGCGAGTGGGAGCGCTGTGGGGTTTTCTATGATCCCCAAATCAATTAGTATATTAATTTAAATGCCATAGATGGTGGCAGCGTGTTGGGGTGCTTGAAAGACTGTGTCAGGGTGTGATCTATGTTCAATCTTAGGCCTTTGTGTAGGGGCATGAGCGATTGAGTGCGTGAAATAGATCGACCCTTGGCAGTCACACCCAAGTCACTTTATAGGGCAGTTTCCGTACATGACAATACACAACAAAGCTTGTCTCACATTTAAAATATCCCTTAATCCAATATGTCTTCCCTGTTCTGGGGTTTGTGAATGTGTTGCCTTTCTGGATCTAATTGCAATGGCAACAGTTCAGACACGGAAAATTGCCTTTACTCCTTGTGGAAAAAACAGATTGAATTAGCCTTGTTGCTGGGCCAACATCGCATCCCACTAGCCTGTCAGGTAGGTTCTTAGGAAGTTTGTAAGCCATCATGGGGGGTATCTTAAACTCACTGACCTGTGGGGTACCTCTTTTCACAATGTCCTAGTTCCTTATATTTCCTCACTAACATTACTATACTGTTCTAACCGTAACTGCATGTTATTTTACCGCAAGCAAAATAAATATTCCTTAACCGAAGTGGAGCTGGATTCCTTGAACCTTTTTGCACTATATTACCCAGGCCTGAGACGGGTCCTCCGTGCTCACAGGTGAAGGTGGGGCAGGTGAGAGCTGCTGAACTTTCCTTTTTAAAATAAAATGAAAGCCTGTCCGTCCGGCCTCTACCTAAACACAGTATATCCCTGACTCACCTAAGTCACCGTTCACACATATGGGAACCCATGCGGCTTTCCCAGCCTAATGTCAATCAGCTTCCTGGCTGTTACCTAACCGGTGTCTTTTGGGGGATTGTGGTCTAGTTGTCCGCCCGACGCTGACCCAGCGACCCTTATCCCTAGGCATCGCGGGACCCCCCAAACCTCAGGCTAATCACAGCCTCGTGGTCGCTCAGCACTCCCAGCTCAGACCCCACACATAACCACTCCAGGCTTCTGTACAACACAAGACAAATCCATCTCAGTTTGAGGACAGCTTTATGCTCCATTAATTGTGGCACCTGTTGCTGCCTCAGGCCTGCCCACTGATGGGAAAGAGATGGATAATTCTGCCATTCCTCTCTCCTATCAGCCATGAGGTCTGTCACTGCCTCACATATCCCCCCCCCTTTGATCAACCCCATAAGGGTGAACACTAGCATCCAACCAAGATGCTCGTGAGAGGGCATCGACCTGGCCTACAGTCTTCCCCTTATTCTGCCAGACCCAGGCCAATAGCGCTTGGTTTGTCACCCACATGAGTTTATTACGGGGCAGATAAGACCTTCGGGATTTTCTTACCCATCTCATGACCCGGTACTCTCTTTCACGAATGAGGATGATGCGCTTTTGCACCCGTGGCTTCTCTCTTTTCGTTTTTCTTTTTCTCTCCACATTTGGCATCAGCACATGCTCCTCATGTCCTTTCTTGGACTGCTGCAGTTCTCGACTGAACTGTTCCCAGTCATAGTCGTGTCCCGACCCTTTCTCCTTTGTTTTGAGGGGCTCCTTCAGCAGAGCATGCTTGTCCCCGCTCGCTTCTTTTACGTGCCTGTGGTTCACTTCTTGCTTCTTTCCGGCAGTGGTTTCCCCCGCTTTGGCAGAATCTTCTTCAGCCTTATCTTTGGTCTCAGGAATATCCGAGGTGCTGCTGTTAGGACTAAGGGAAAACAAATTATCGTTTGAAATTAACGATTGCCGCTCTGCAGTGGAGTTATCTGTTCTAAAGCCCTTTTTTCTGTGTATTAGTGGAAAAAGGAACAATATCTTTGCCGCTCAGCGGTGCAGTTATCTGTTTTAAAGCCCTTTTTTCTGTGTATTAGTAGAAAAAGGAAAAATATCTTTACCGCTCAGCGGTGCAGTTATCTGTTTTAAAGCCCTTCTTTCCATGTATTAGTGGGAAAAAAATATATATATTTTCCGCTCAGAGGTGCAGTGATATATTCTAAAACCCAGTTTGCCGTGTATTAGTGGTGAAATAAAAATATATTATCCATTCAGGGTTGCACTTATCTGTTGCAAAGCCTTTTGTGTAAAAAATTAGGGCCTAATTGCCATTCTGTGGTGCAGTGATATATTCAAAAACTCATTTTGCCATGTATTAGTGGCAAAATAAAAATATGTTCGCCCTTCATTGTTGCACTTATCTGTTGAAAAGCCTTTTGTGTAAAAGTTGAAAAAAATGAGGGCCTATTTGCCGGTCAGTGGTGCAGTGAAATTTTCTAAAGCCCAGGTTGACTTGTATTAGTGGCGAAATAAAAAATATTTGATCTAACATTTGATTATTTGATCTAACAGTTTGTCAGACAGAAAAGTGCCAGGCCCTGAAAAGGGGAGTGGCAGAGTCCTAAATGTTTCTGGCGCGGGCAGAGGTTGCAGAAGAGTAATGGGGCGTGGCAGCAGGGGTCGCAGCGAGAGGCCTGAGCTCCCTGTGTCATCTTGCGGTTGTGTCTTGACCAGCAACCCAGCAGTGCTTGAATGGTTGACTCTGTCATCCACTTCGTCCCAAGTAACATCAGACACCCACAGCCAAGAGTCGGTGGGTTTCTCTGACACAACCCTTAGTTGGCATGGCCCGGGAGCAGGCCTTGTGCCTTCACCTGTCCTCTACTTGCCTCTGTTGTTTTCTGTTCCCTCGGCCAGAGAAGTTGTATGTGCTTTGGGCTTGGCTCCACTTTTCAGCGAGGAAGAGCTACTAGAGGACAGTCAGCAGCTACTGCCAAGATCTGGAGGAGACATCCGCCGCTTCCTCCACTAGGCAGGCAAGTAGTGATGAGGAGAGTGGCATGGGAGCTGGTGTTGCACGTGGTCAGGCTCCTGACCCAGAGACGATTGAGGAGGACATTAGTGACGTGCAGATAGTACTCGAAGATGATGATGAATGATGATTTAGCTGATCGCACTTGGGAGTTGAGTGATGAAGGGGCTTCATCATCATCAGGAAAATAGGGTGTCAGCTTGCCCGTGAGCCAGAGGTGGAGCTAGCAAGTCGCTAGTGTTGCCAGAAGTCAGCAGGATGGCAGCAGTGTGAGGTGGGGTAGACCACCCGTTTCACAGGAGCCTACCTGCCTGGGAAGTAGCGGTGCACGGGTTCACGAAATCAGTGGTGGTAGCAGTAAGTCAGTGTGTAGTATTGGAGGTAAAATTGGAGGTATTTGTTAAGCCGCCGGAGGAGATGAACATGGCCATCTGTAGAATATGTGGGCAGAAGGTGAAGCATGGCCAGGATGCCAATATTGGCACCATGGCCCTGTGGAAACATATGCAGCATCGCCATCAAGTAGCCTGGGACAACCGTGGCTCTGATGTGGTGGTCCAGCCTGCCGCAACAACCGCTGCATCACCCAGTGGCACACACCAGGTTTCATGCAGTCAAGGATCTACCACCTCAGCCGAAAGGAGCCGTCTGTCCTTCCCATCATCTGCTGGTCCTGATGCTCCTGCACCTTCTCCTCTTCGTCAGCCATTTCGTCAGCAATCGATCACCAAAGCGATTGCCAAGAGACAACAGTATGCGTTGTCCAAGTGGTGGATTTTCAGACCTTTCAGAGAACTGATGGCTTGTACCTAGCCAAGATGGAGAGTCCCAAGCCGTAATTTATTTGCGAAAAAGGTAGTACCAGCCCTTAACAAATATGTAGAACAGAAGGTGGTCCAGTCCTTGAGCCGTTCGGTGTCTGCCAAAGTGCATGGCAGCACTGATGTGTGGAGCTGTAACTACGGTTAGAGACAATACATGTCCTTTATGGCCCACTGGGTGAATATGGTTGCTGCACAGCCACACCAGCAACTTGGCCAGGTGACGCCGCTTCTGCTTCAGTGGAATTCCACCCGCCATATGTTGGACCGACTATACGAACAGAGGAAGGCCATAAAGATTTCTTGATGATGTAAGCGAACAGGAGTACTCCCCTGTTTAACTTTGCTGTCAGACAGTGTCAGCTCATGCGTGACGCCTGCAATTTGCTCAGTCCCTTTGAGGAGGCCAAGTTATTTGTCAGTCGCTAGGACTACGGGATGAACAATGTCATTCCACTGCTTCATGTCCTGGAACAGATGCTAGTAAATCTGGCTGGTCAGGGGACTGGAGACGTGGCACCTAGATCTCATGGCCACATGAGCCCTGTGGGGGCTGAACTGAAGGAGGAGTAGGAGGAAGAGGACATTGTAGCACAGGCAATGTGTAGCAAAATTGGTGGTTTTTCTACACAGGTGACAGGAGAGGAGAAGCAGGACCAGCCAGAGGAGAAAAGGTGTGCTGAGGAAGATGGGGCAGAGGACCCAGATACACTATGTCAGTATGCAGTGGAGATGGAGGCAGGGAGTTCCTCTAAGTCACTTGCATATAAGGCCCGATGCATGCTCACTTGCTTGCGTAGTGACAGCCGAATTGTCACCATTCGACAAAGGAATGACTTTTGGCTCTCCATCTTATTGGACCCTCGCTACCTCCCCAAAATGGGGGCCTTTTTTATACCCGCTGAGAGGGAGGACAAACTGAACTACTAAAGAGACATCCTAAGTAGTCAGTTGGCCACTGCCTATCTGTGCCATCGAACATCCTCTCGCAGGTCCCACCGGGGGGCCTCTCTGCTAACGTTCCACTGCCTTGGCTGCTGAAGAGGGGTGGAGAGTCAGGAGCAGTACCAGATCCATCAGCACTTCAGCAGCAGCCTGAGTCTAGAGTCGCTGATGAGCAGCTTTCTTCACCCACATAGTGAAGAAAGTACTCATCAGCAGCAGCTAGAACTGGAGCAGGACCTGAACCAGCATGTGGTGGCATACTTGGACATCACCCTGCCACCCCACATTGAAGATTCGCTGGACTACTGGGCAGCCAAACTGGATTTATGGCCACAACTAGAAAAGTTTGCCCAGGAAAATCTGTCCTGTCCGGCCAGTAGTGTGGCATCAGAGCAGGTGTTTAGTGCGGTGGGGGCCATAGTTACCCCAAGAAGAACTCGCCTGTCTAAGATATGGAGAGACTGACCTTTGTCAAGATAAATGAGGCGTGGATCAGCCAGGATTTCCACCCACCAATGCCTGATGCATCAGATTAGATCATCCATGCTGCCTCACTCAAACCTTAACAAAAGAGACCGGTTTCTTCTGGCTACCTGCCTTAGCTACTATTCTGATGCTGCGTCCCGCCTGATGCCACACATCTCATGCCAAGTGCTCCTTCTCACACCCACCATCGTCAGCGGGTACTGTTATTGCCACCTACCTCCACACTCTGTCGTCCTGCTACTCTGTGGTCTCCTCCTGATGCTGCTGCTGCAACCTCCACACTCTGTTGTCGCGCCAGTCTGTGGCCTCCTCATGCTGCCCCTACCTCCACATTATGTTGTCGTGCCACTCTGTGGCCTCCTCATGCTGCTGCCATCTTCACACTCTGTCATTGTGCCACTCTGTGGCTTTCTCGTGCAGCTGCCGCCTTCAGACTCTGTCTTCGTGCCACTCTGTGGCCTCCTCATGCTGCCACCACCTCCAGAATGTCATTGTGCTACTCTGTGGCCGTCTCATGCTGCTACCACCTCCACACTCTGTTATTGTGCTACTCTGTAGCCTCCTGATGATGCTGCTGCAACCTCCACAATCTCTCATCGTCATGCCACTCTGTGGCATCCTCATGCTGCTTCCACCTACACAATCTCTCGTCATCATGCCACTCTGTGGCTTCCTTATGCTGCTGTTACCTCCATAATCTCTTGTCATCGTGCAACTCTGTGGCCTCCTCATGCTGTTGCCACCTCCGCAATCGCTCATTGTCGTGCCACTTTGTGGCTTCCTGATGCTATGGCCATCTCCACACTGTCACCTTGCAACTCTATGGCCTCCTCATTCTGCCGCCACCTCCATACTCTGTCATTGTTCCTCTCTGTGGCCTTCTCATGCTGCCGCTGCCTCTAGACTCTGTCATTGGGCCACTTTGTGGTCTCCTCATGAGGCTTCCACCTCACCGCTATGTCATAGGGCCACTCTGTGGACTTCTTATGGTGTTCCCACCCTCCCTCTTCATGACTGGACCACTATTTAATCTTTTTGGCTTGGCTGACATCATCCTTTATTTGACCCTTTTTCTGATTTCTCAGAAGGAAGGAAAAATGAAACGCACCACAGATCCTCTCTATGTAGCAGCTGTAAGGCCTGTATGGTCCCATCATAATTGGCTTGAGATTTGGTAGCCAAATACAAAAGTAGGTACAAAACACATAAGACATGCAAATATTCAGTTACGTCAACACAAACTAATAGAACAGGTTCCGTAGACATCTATGTGGAATCAGCTGATGATGGTATAAAAGGAGTGCTCTTCTTCTTGGCACTAACATCGACCTGTAAGGCCTCATGCACACGACCGTTGTTTGTTTCCGCGTCTGTTCCGTATTTTTTTCACGGATGTTTGCGGACAAGGATAGGCATTATTACAATGGTTCTGCGATAAAAACGTATCCGCTAAAAAAAAGGTCCGTCATCCGTTTTTTTGGCAGACGCAAAATTTGCAGATGGAACGGATGCAGAAACAAACAATGGTCGTCTGCATGAGGCCTAAGGCTGAGTTCATACTTGAGTTATTTGGTCAGTTTTGGCCCCCCGTGACTGGCCAAATTAGTGAAATGTGTAGTGATTTTAAGAGTGACACCTGTCATCTGCATGTCATACCGACTCACAGTATTATTTTACTACCAAAGCAGAATTCGCTCATCTCTAAATGCCACCAACACAAATATTGCATCCAATGTGACGATCTATAGACAAAATTTTACTCAACAGAATTCATGTATATGTTAGCATATGTTGGGGCCACATGTGACCCATTGTGGTCCTGTGACATTGTTTGAAAACAGTATCCTGGAAAAGAAAATAATTTTCATAAAGGATTATTCTTAGAAATTCAACTAAGAAATCAAAGCATGTGGTGCTGTATTCTGGCACCTAAAATATTTCTTGGATATCTAATGTGCAATGGATGTCTATAGTGAAACCATGTCAAATGACAAGACTGGAGGTTTCTGGGATGTTCGATCCATTCAACGTATTTAAAAAGATCATGGTATCCCTTATGGATGAATTGGACTCTATCACAAACTGTCTCAGTATTTTGTCTAAGAAAGTTGCCTTTATTTGAGAAAAAATTGAGTCACTGTCTGACACTATGGGCCTACCTGGAGATTTTTCAAGATTCTTATGAATCTTTAGTAAACCATAGATCATTGGCATCATAAGTTGCTTCACAACTAGGTAACCCATCAAAGCCTTATGAATGACTTTGATCTTGTAGGTTCCGTTCAGAGTAATTTCTATTCGTCTTGTAAACCTAAATTTTGGATAGCCATTGAGGTGAGTATATACTTTCTTGTCCACTGATTGTCCCTCCAAAGTCCCTGATATTCATGATAACAAGAGCTCCCCTTTATTTGCAAGTTTGAGGGTCAGTGAGTGATCCTTACACAATGAGTCAATGGCTATAACTTCAGCTTTAGTCAGGTTTAGTCAATGCATCTCCAGCCCCTGAGTTTTTAAGTACTCAAACAAAAGGAATTGTAATGGATTTACAAACTTGATATGTTATATCACAAGGGTATGAACATTTTTTTTTCTTGACCCCATTCCTTTGATGTACCTGTTATTTAATACTACCTTACACTAGATGACCTAGTGCATAGTAGTGTAATTTGATCCCACTTACTACGCAGATGGATTCTTCTCTCACCACTTTAGAGGTGATAAGATTACAATACCTGATGTGATACCTTCATCAATGAAGGTATGCAAAAGGCAGCAAAAGGCAGCAAAAGGCAGCAAAATGTAGGTAAATCCCCTGCAAAAAAATGTGGATAGGGAAATGACTTAAAATAAAATAAATAAATAAATAAATAAATATTAACCAATATCAATTGGCAACTTGGAGGAGAAGGAGGTGGAATAGGAGGTTGGGCTGGCATCAGGTGGGAATGCTATGGGAGTTGATGTTCTCATCACAGCCAAAAAGAATTCATGTCTGCCTGCAGTGCCACAGGCCTCATTCACAGACTCAGGACCATGGCACCCGCAAAGAGGAGAGCGGTCCCGTAACAGCAACACAGGCCTCAGGTCAATCTGCAATGGAACAGGCCATTATCATTTATGTAGGCCCCTGACACCCAGACAGAGGAAAGGGAATTTGACAGTAAAAAGAGTTTAATGTCTCTCACCCAGACAGCAAGCAATTAAACGAAATATAGGCCACTGACACCCAGACAATGGGGCGGTCATGAGACAGTAAAAAGAGTTTAATATCTCCCACCAAGACAACAAATGATTAAACAACATATAGGCCCCTGACACCCAGACAATGGGGCGGTCATTAGACAGTAAAAAGTGTTAAATGTCTGCTACAAAGACAGCAATCAAGTACGTGAAATTTAGGCTCCTGACACCCAGACAGAGGAAAGGGAATTTGACAGTAAAAAGAGTTTAATGTCTCTCACCCAGACAGCAAGCAATTAAATGAAATATAGGCCACTGACACCCAGACAATGGGTGCAGTCATTAGACAGTAAAAAGAGTTTAATATCTCCCACCAAGACAACAAATGATTAAACAACATATAGGCCCCTGACACCCAGACAATGGGGCGGTCATGACAGTAAAAAGAGTTTAATATCTCCCACCAAGACAACAAATGATTAAACTACATATAGGCCCCTGACACCCAGACAATGGGGTGGTCATTAGACAGTAAAAAATGTTGAATGTCTGCCACCAAGACAGCAAGCAAGTACGTGAAAGTTAGGCCCCTGACACCCAGACAGAGGAGAGAGGTCCCATAGCAGCAAGAGAGGCATCATGTCACCCACCAACAGAGAAGGCCACTTTTAGTTATTTAGGCCCCAGCACCCAGACACAGGAGAGAGGTCCCAAAGCAGAGAATCAGGCTTCATGTCACCCACCAATGCAATAGGCCACTTTCAGATATTTAGGCCCCTGGCAACCAGACGGAGGAGAGGTTCATTCAACTTTGGGTTGCAGAGCAAAATAATGGCAAAAATAAAAAAGAGGATTCGATAAAGAAGTGCCCTGGAGTCCAAGAATACATGGTTAAGGGGAGGTAGTTATAAATGTCTATTCCAAGGGATGGACAGGTCCTGTGGGATCCATGCCTGGTTTATTTTTATGAACGTCAGCTTGTCCACGGTGGCTGTGGACAGGCGGCTGCATTTGGCAGTAATGGCGCCACCTGCCGTGCACGTTCAGACAAAACGCTGGCTGCCGAGCAGGCCAGCACCTCCAAGGCAAAAATGCTAACTCTGGCAACATGGACAATTTGGAGACCCAGAAGTTAAAGGGGCAGAACCATCATTCAGTACGTGGAGGGGTGTGCACATGTACTGTTCCACCTTGATACTGAAATGCTGCCTCCTTTTAACACGTTCCGTATCAGGTGGTGGTGCAGTAAGCTGTGGCGTGGGGACAAAACTTTTCCACATATCTACCATGCTAACCCTGCCCTCAGAGGATCTGGCCGTGACACAGCTGCGTTGGCGACCTTTCGCTCCTCCTCTGCCTTCGCCTTCGGCTTCCACTTGTTCCCCTGTGACATTTGGGAATGCTCTCAGTAGCATGTCTACCAACGTGTGCTTGTACTCGCGCATCTTCCTATCACGCTCCAGTGCAGGAAGTAAGGTGGGCACAATGTCTTTGTACCGGGGATCCAGCAGGGTGGGAACCCAGTAGTCCGCACGCGTTAAAATGTGGGCAACTCTGCTGTCGTTGCGCAGGCACTGCTGCATGTAGTCGCTCATGTTCCAGGCTGCCCAGAGGTAAGGACAAGCTGTCCTCTGTGGGAGGCGTATCGTCATCGTCCTCCGTTTCTACCCAGCCACGCACCACTGATAGGCCCGAGCTGCGTTGGGTGCTATACCACTGTGAACATGCTTCATCCTCATCCTCCTCCACCTCCTCCTCATCCTCCTTGTCCTCCAGTAGTGGGCCCTGGCTGGCCACATTTGTACCTGGCCTCTGCTTTTGCAAAAAAACCTCCCTCTGAGCCACTTCTAAGAGACTGGCCTTAAAGTGCTAAAAATGACCCCTCATCCTCCTCCTCCTCCTGGGCCACCTCGTCTTCCATCATCGCCCTAAGTGTTTTCTCAAGGAGACATAGTGGCCGTTACAGCGCCGGAGCTCTGGCACAAAACAGTGCGGAAGGTCCTACATGAGACAGGCAATACTGAAAATTATTAAGCTCAAACAGCTCTTGATGAAATGTGGACTGTATATCACCACATAGAAACGCGTAGAGCGAGTACCGAGCGAGTATATACATGCTGCAGAGACTGAATGCTTGAGTCAATGACGCCATAAGCAATAGGGGTGTATCAGTGCTCAAGTGAGTCTTGTCAGATAATGCAGCATAAGCAGCACGGCACGTAGGGAGCACAGACTGGGTGTTAGATAGTTGCAGGCGGCTTTCAAATTAAGCTGATGCCCTGTAACTATCTACCATATATCAGCAGGACAGGGTGCAACAGGTGCTCAGTTGAGCAATCTCATTGAGGGCACGAGATAGCACCAGTGTCTGTAACTGAAGGTGCAGATTACTGAAGCACAACATACAGCTCATAGACAAGTGAGGGCTGAGTTGAGTAATAGGTATTGTTGAACAACTTCATTACAAAATACCGTACTGTGCGTATGACTGCATAGACCCTGCGCAGTGACTTACAAAGTGTATGCATATCCTGGCAGGATATCTGACTTTTTTTGGGAGTAAGGGAGAGCCAGATGGTTCAATAATACCCCTCTCTGACTCTGTTATGCTCCACAGCCTGGTTAAGTAACAAATAGCTTAACCCCAGATAGATTTTATTTATGAATAAACAAATAAAATATTTTTTGTTTTATTTTAACACGTCCTTATAGGCTGAGAATTGTGACAATAAGCACAGCCAAACCCCTGATGTAGGATGTAGCAAAAAAAAATAAAAAAAAATAGCATTCATGGATTGATGGACTTGGTGGCAGCTTGTGCTGGTGCACCACAAGACACAAAATGGCCGCTGATCACCCCAGAAAAAAGTGACAGAAAAACGCTCTGTGCAGCCTAAAAACCAGTGAGCAATTAACTAGCAGAAGTTGAATGATTCACAGCTGTAGATCGATCAATTCATTAGGTGTTTTTGCTGAGTTTTCCCTGCCTAATTTCGACCTCACAGCACCTGCATCCTATCCCTACACAAATCAGAGCAGAGTGACGTGCGGCACTAAGAGACTCCAGCTTAAATAGAGGCTGGGTCACATGCTGCACTTGGCCAATCACAGCCATGCCATTAGTAGGCAAGGCTGTTATGGCTTCTTAGGGCAAGAAGTAAAACGCTAGCTGATTGGCTGCTGTGCAGCCCTTCAGAAAGCGGAAAGCGGGAAGAAATTGCTGAACAACAGACCCGAACCCGAACTTTTTTGAAAATGTTCGGGTCCGGGTCCGTGTCCCGAACACCCCAAAATTTGGTACGAACCCGAACTATACAGTTCGGGTTTGCTCAACTCTATTCATAGGTACACTCATCACCTTGACCTGATGAGTGGGCCTATGCATTTTGATAAAATTTATGCAAATTATAATAATGAATATATAGAAATAAAAATAATAGTATAAAACCTATTTAAAATCTTGAATAATGTCCTAGTTGAGTAAAACACTAACTGATAGATGGATACAACAATTATCTGTGAAAATTTACTCGTTAATTCTACCAGTGTAAAATGGGAATTTTGCACTTAAGCATAATTTTTAAACATGTACATAATGACATTTGTATATGTTTTGATCAAAGTCTGGAGATAGCAGCAGCATGAGGATGCCACAGAATGGCACAATGACCAAGTGTGGAGGTGGCAGAAGTATGAGTTGGCCACAGAGTGGCACAATAAAAAAGCTGGAAAAAGCAGCAGAATTAGGAGGCCACAGAGCGGCGCAATGACAGAGTGTGGAGGTGACAGTAGCATGAGGAAGCAAAAGAATGGCCCAATGACAGAGTCTGGAGGTGCCAGCAGCATGAGGAGGCCACAGAGTGGCGCAATAAAAGAGTATGGAGGTGCAGCAGCATGAGAAAGCCACAGAATGGCACAATGACAGAGTCTGGAGATGACAGCAGCATGACGATGCTAAAGAGTGGAACAATGATAGAGTCTTGATGTGGCAGCAGCACGAGGATGCCACAGAGTGGCACAATGACAGAGTCTAGAGGTAGCAGCAGCATCAAGAAGCAACAGAGTGGAACAATGACCATGTGTGGAGGTGGCAGCAGCATGAATAAGCCACAAGGTGTCACAATGACAGAGTGTAGAGGTGGCAGCAGCATGAGTAGGCCACAGAGTGGCACAATGAAAGAGTATGGAGGTCGCAGCAGCATGAGTAGGCCACAGAGTGGCACAATGACTGAGTCTAGAGGTGGCAGAAGAATCAGGAGGCCAAAGAGTGGCACAATGACTGAGTCTGGAGGTGGCGGCTGCAGCATCAGGAAGAGGCCACAGAGTGGCACAACGACCATGTTTGGAGGTGGCAGCAGCATGAGTAAGCCACAGGGTGGCACAATGACAGAGTCTGTATGTGGCAGTAGCATGAGTAGGTCACAGAGTGGAACAATGACTGAGCCTGAAGGAGGCAGCAGAATCAGGAGGCCACAGAGTGGCAAAATGACTGAGTCTGGAGGTGGCGGCAGCAGCATCAGGAAGAGGCCACAGAGTGGCACAATGACCAAGTGTGGAGGTGGATGCAGCATGAGGAGAACACAGAGCGTCACAATGACAGAGTATGGAGGTGTCAGCAGCATAAGAAGGCGACAGAGTGGCACAATGACAGAGTCTGGAGGTGGCAGCAGAATCAGGAGGCCACAGAGTGGCACAATGGCCGAGTTTGGCGGTTGCAACAGCATCAGGATACCACAGAGTGGATAAGGTTACATAGTGTGGAGATGGCAGCAGCATCAGGAGACCACAAAATGGCAAGGTGACATAATGTGGAGATGGCAACAGTAAGAGACCACAAAATGGCAAGATGACATAGTGTGGAGATGGCAGCAGCAGCATCAGGATACCACAGAGTGGCAAGGTGACATAATGTGGAGATGGCAGCAGCAGCATCAGGATACCACAAAGTGGCAAGGTGACATAGTGTGGAGATGGCAGCAGCAGCATAAGGATGCCACAGAGAGGCAAGGTGACATAGTGTGGAGATGGCAGGAACAGCAGCATCAGGATACCACAGAGAGGCAATGTGACATAGTGTGGAGATGGCAGCAGCAGTATCACAAGACCACGAAATGGCAAGGTGACATAGTGTGGAGATGGCAGCAGCAGCATCAGGATACCACAGAGTGGCAAGGTGACATAGTGTGGAGATGGCAGCAGCAGCATCAGTATTCCAGAAAGTTACCCAGTGACAGAGTGGGGCGGTGGGTGGCAATATCAGTACCCGCTGACGAAAGTGGGTGAAAGAAGGAGCACTTGGTATCCGATGTGTGGCATCAGGCGGGTAGCAGCATCAGAGTTGTCGCTGGGGCAGGTAGACAGAAGAAATCGGTCCTTTTTTCAAGGATTTGGTGAGTCGGCATGTATTATCTAATAAGATGCATCAGGAATTGGTTGGTGAAAATCCGGGCTGATACACGCCTGATTCATCTTGAGTAGGGATGAGCGAACCCGAACTGTATAGTTCGGGTTCATACCGAATTTTGGGCTGTTCGTGACACGGACCTGAACCCGAACATCTACGTAAAAGTTCGGGTTCATTGTTCGGCGATTTCTATGGCTCATTTTGAAAGCCTGCAAAGCAGCCAATCAACAAGCGTCATACTACTTGCCCCAAGAGGCCATCACAGCCATGCCTACTATTGGCATGGCTGTGATTGGCCAAGTTCAGCATGTAACCCAGCCTCTATTTAAGCTGGAGTCACGTCGTGCCGCACGTCACTCTGCTCTGATTAGTGTAGGGATAGGATGCAGCTGCTGTTAGGGCGAGATTAGGCAGGGATTAACTCAGCAAAAACACTTAATGAAGTGATCGATCTACAGCTGTGAATCATTCAACTTCTGCTAGTTAATTGCTCACTGTTTTCAGGCTGCCCAGAGCGTTTTTCTGTCACTTTTTTCTGGGGTGATCAGCGGCCATTTTGTGTCTTGTGGTGCACCAGCACAAGCTGCCACTAAGTCCATTAATCCATCAATAGTAGAGTTTTTTTTGCTATATCCTACATCAGGGGCTTGGCTTTGCGTATTGTCACCCCTAGAAACTCAGGATAGAATTTTCTATATTTTATATATTTTATTGAGAGGTAAAATTCACTTAAAAAAATAGCAATCCCCTAAATCTGGTGTTCCAGCTGTAGCTAGCCAAGTGTAATACTGTCTGGCAAAGAATATACATTTTTTTCTGGGGTGAAATTCAATTTTCAAAATAGCAATACCCTAAATCAGTGGCTTCGGCTGTGGCTGGACAAGTTTCATAGTGTCCGTAAAAGTATAGCTTTTGATCTTGGTTGAAATTCAATTACCAAAATAGCAATATCGTAAATCTGGTGTTCCAGCTGTGACTGGACAAATTTAATAGTGTCCGTCAAAGGATATATTATTTTCTGGGGTGAAATTCAGTTGCAAAAATAGAAATTCTGGAAGTCTGGTGTTTTGGCTGTGAACGGACAAGTAGTTTAATAGTATCCGTCAAAGGATATATTTTGTTCTGGGGTGAAATTCAATTGCCAAAATAGCAATACCCAAAATCTGGTGTTCCAGCTGTTGCAGGCCAAGTGTAAATCTGTCCGTAAACGGGTATATTACACTCAGCGTGCATCTCCAAGTGTATTTCTTTCCGTAAAAGGGTATATTACACAAAGTGTTAAATTACAATTGCTGAAAGCATAATCCTTTAAATTTGCACGCTCCATTGTGCATCTCATAGTGTATTTCTGTCCGTAAAAGGGTATATTACACTCAAGGTGTAAATACAAATGATGATAGGGTCATCCTCAATAAATCCATATGCTACTGTGCATCTCCGAGTGTATTTCTTTCCGTTAAAAGGGTATATTACAGTAAGTGTTAAAATACAGCATAATCCTCTACATTTGCACACACTGTTTTGCATCTCTAAGTGTATTTCTTTCCGTTAAAAGGTATATTACACAATGTATTAAATGTTAAAATACAAGTGCTGAAAGCATAATCCTGTATATTTTTTTCACACGCTACTGTGCATCTCCAAGTGAAAATCTGTCCATAAAAAGATACCTTTCATTCAGGGCCTAAATGCTAGGCCTACAATTGATATTCCCCTAAATCTGTGGTTACTGATGTGCCTGGATTAGTGTAATATGGTACATAAATAGATAGCTGCATTTGACTAACATAGTGCAACAGTACGTGTGCACACCCCTCCACGTACTGACTGATGGTTCGGCCCCATTCAACTTCTGGGTCTCCAAATTGTCCACATGGCCAGGGCTAGCCTTTTATGCCTTGGAGGTGCTGGCCTGCCCGGCGGCCAGCGTTTTGTCTGAACGTGTATTCAGCAAGGCAGGGGGCGTCATTGCAGACAAACGCAGCCGCCTGTCCACAGCCAACGTGGACAAGATGACGTTCATAAAAATGAACCAGGCATGGATCCCACAGGACTTGTCCATCTCTTGTGCAGATTAGACATTTATAACTACCTCCCCTTAATCATATATTCTTGGACTCCAGGGCACTTCTTCATTCAATCCACTTTTTTTAATTTTACTATTATATTGCGGGGCAACCCAAAGTTGAATGAACCTCTCCTCTGTCTGGGTACCAGGGGCCTAAATACCGTAAAGTGGCCAGTTCCAATGGTGGGTGACATGAAGCCTGATTCTCTGCTATGCGACCTCTCTCCTCTCTCTTGGTGCCGTGGCCTAAATATCTGAAAGGGGCCTGTTCCAATGGTGGGGGACATAAAGCCTGATTCTCTGCTTTGCGACCTCTCTCCTCTGTCTTGGTGTCGGGGCCTAAATATCTGAAAGTGGCTTGTTCCATTGGTGGGTGACATGATGCCTGATTCTCTGCTATGCGAACTCTCTCCTCTCTTGGTGCCGGGGTCTAAATGTCTGAATGTGGCCTGGTCCATTGGTGGGTGACATGAAGCCTGATTCTCTGCTATGCGACCTCTATCCTCTGTCTTGATGCCGGGGCCTAAATATCTGAAAGTGGCCGGTTCCATTGGTGGGTAACATGAAGCCTGATTCTCTGCTATGCGACCTCTCTCCTCTGTCTTGGTGCCGGGGCCTAAATATATGAAAGTGGCCTGTCCCAGTGGTGGGTGACATGAAGCCTGATTCTCTGCAATGGGATCTAACTCCTCTGTCTGGGTGCTGGGGCCTAAATAGCTGAAAGTGGCCTTTTCCTTTGGTGGGTGACATAAAGCCTGATTCTCTGCTTTGGGACCTCTCTCCTCTGTCTGGGTGCTATGGCCTGAATAAGTAAAAGTGGCCTTTCCATTGGTGGGTGACATGAAGCCTGATTCTCTGCTATGGGACCTCTCTCCTCTGTCTGGGTGCTGGGGCCTAAATAACTGAAAGTGTCCGTTTCCATTGGTGTGTGACATGAAGCCTGATTCTCTGCTATTGGACCTCTCTCCTCTGTCTGGGTGCTGGTGCCTGTATAAGTAAAAGTGGCCTTTCCATTGGTGGGTGACATGAAGCCTGATTCTCTGCTATGCCACCTCTCTCCTCTGTCTGGGTGCTGGGGTCTAAATAACTGAAAGTGGCCTTTTCAATTGGTATGTGACATAAAGCCTGATTCTCTGCTATGGGACTCTCTCCTCTCTCTGGGTGTTGGGGCCTACACAAGTAAAAGTGGCCTTCTCCATTGGTGGGTGACATGAAGCCTGATTCTCTGCTTTGGGACCTCTCTCCAATTGATATTGGTTAATTTTTATTTATTTTATTTTATTTTAATTAATTTACCTATCCACATTTGTTTGTAGGGGATTTACCTACATTTTACTGCCTTTTGCAGCCCTCTAGCCCTTCCCTGGGCTATTTTACAGCCTTTTTAGTGCCCAAAAGTTTGAGTCCCCATTGACTTCAATTGGGTTAGGGTTCTGGGTGAAGTTCGGGTCCAGTTCGGATCCCGAACCCGAATATTTTGGGTGGTCATCGAGTTCTCCTTGGGGTCACTATGGCCCCTGCTGCACTAAACACCCGCTCTGATGCCACACTACTGGCCGGGCAGGACAGCTTTTTCAGTGCAAACTCGGCCAGTTGCGGCCACAAATCCAGTTTGGCTGCCCAGTAGTCCAGCGGATCTTCAATGTGGGTTGAAAGGGTACTGTCCAAGTATGCCACCACCTGCTGGTTTAGGTCCTGCTCCAGTTCTACCTGCTGCTGCTGGTGAGTAGTTTCTTCACTATGTGGGTCAGGAAAGCTACTCATCAGCGACTGGACTAGACTCAGGCTTCTGCTGATGGAGCTGGTAATGCGCCTCCCACTCCACCCCTTCCCAGCAGCCATAGCAGTGGAATGTGAGCTCAGAGCCGCCCCCGGACAGACCTGCGAGAGGATAGACGATGGCCCAGATAGGTAGCGGCCAACTGACTACATAGGATGTCTCTGTAGTAGTTCAGTTTGTCCTCCCTCTCAGTGGGTGTAAAAAAGGCCCACATTCTGGCTCGGTAGCGAGGGTCCAACAAGGTGGAGAGCTAGAAGTCACCCTTCTGTCGAATGGTGACAATTTGGTTGTTACTACGCAAGCAAGTGAGCATGCAGCGGGCCATTTGTGCAAGTGACTCGGAGGGACTCCCTGCCTCCATCTCCACTGCATACTGCCACGCAGGGTCAGCTCCAGGTTCATGTAGGCCCTTGAGCGATAAAGTCTCAGTGGGCCCCCTTACACAGTGATAACTCTCTGAGTATAGATAATACAGTATATATATTACCTGCAGTCCTATATAACAGCTCAGATAACACAGTCATAGCAATTTGAGTGCAGAAAATGTGTTAGTGTTACCTGCAGTCCTATGTAAAACCACTGATGACACTAGTGCTAATAATGTGGTAGTGTTACCTGCAGTCCTTTGTAAAACCACAGTTAACACTAGTGCTGATAATGTGGTAGTGTTTCCTGCAGTCCTATGTAAAAGCACAGCTAACACTAGTGTAGATCATGTGGTAGTGTTACCTACGTCCTTAGTGTGCCTCCCTATGTCTTACCCACGGACTCCATGCTGGCGGCGCTGCCTCCTCTTCCATCTACTTGCCCCGCACAGAAGGTCCTGATGCAGCTGCGTCAAGACATAGAAACACTGTGGGCATGGTGATACACACAGGGAGAAACACACACACATAGGGAGAGACACACTCACACAAAAGGACAGACACACACACACAGAGACAGACACCCAAACTGGGACAGACCCACACGGGGACAGACACACAAGGACAGACACATGCACACACACACAGGGACAGACACACACAGGGACAGATACACACACAGGGACAAACACATATATATGGACAGACACCTGTGTGATCGTCAAGCACCTTCTAATGTGTGGCCATCTTAAGGGGGCATTAAAAGGGAATTCCACCTTTAGTTATGCTACAACCTTTGGTTGCCTTCTAATATGACTCTTACTGATTCCCAGTACTGAGGGGACATGGACTGGGGTTTAAAAGGGAATTATCAACATGTACCGTTATGCTTCCATTTTGTGCATTGAGGACTGCAATTTGTGCTCTCTAATGCACTGGAAACATCCGTGCGGCGGCCAGGACAGATCGAGACCTATTCAACTTGAAGTGGTCCATGATCCGTCCGCACCGCAAACAATTTAAAATGTTCAATTTTTTGAGGTGCGGAGGCACGGGGAGAAACATCACAGAAGAACTCAAGTGAATGGGTCCGCATCCGTGATGCACATGGCGGAGACCAGCGTATTGCCGAGTTTTGCCGACCCGCCGTATGCGGGTGCACAATGGCCGTGTGTCCTTAAACACAGAAAGCACACACACAGAGACAGACACACACACAGGGACAGACATACACACACATCATGGCCCTCAGAATACACCCGGATCTGTACTATAAACCCCCTTAATTGCACCAGATTACACTCCACTTGAACCCCACTGCCCCCTCATATATGAACTCCATATGCTGCCCGTCACCTGCTCCTCATGAAGTTCTGTGTACTCCAGCAGCACATTATACCTCACTCTGCAGCTTGCAGGCATACAAAGCCCCTCCTCCTTCCACAAGCTGCTGCTGCCCAGGTTTGTCATGTGACCATGAAGAAGCATGTGACCAGTGATGTCACAGACCTCCTTCTAACAACTCAATTCTAGCATAGGATCTATCGAAACTCCATCTACCCTGTTCTGAGTTCTGGGACCGCTTACCCCAGCGGTGCACAGCGAAAATTGTCTGCATTGCTGGGGTAAGCTGCCCCAGAATTCAAAACAGGCAGGACAGAGCTGCAGGAGTGAGCGGGCACAGTGGGCCACCCCAGGAGCAGGGGGCCCCGGCACCTGCCCGGGTTTGCCGGGTGCTGGCACTGGCCCTGCTGCCATGGTGTGTTTGGGTCCTCTCTCTCATCTTCCAACATATAGAGGGTGGAATTCCAACGGGTGGAAACGTCGCATGCCAGCCTATGTTTGGTGATGCAGCAGTTGCTGATGCAGGCAGGACCACCACATTGGAACCACGGTTCTCCAAGGCCACTGTATGGCGACACTGCATATGTTGATGCAGGACCGTAGTGCCAACATTGTGCTGACACGCTTCATTTTTGGCCACAGATTTGACTTATGTCCACGTTAACCTCCTCGGGCACTTTAAAAAAAACTGCCACACCACAGAGTAGGTGATTTTCCCTTAAACAGTCTGCACTGACTGACTGCTACCGCCGGTCCGGTACCTCCATGAACCCCTGCACCACTACTTCCCAGGCAGGTAGGCTGCTGTGAAGTAGGTGGTCTACCCCGGGCAGATTTGGCTCCCGACCTGCCACTGCTGCCACGCTGCCGACTCCCAGCCATGCTACCCCCTTGCTGGCTCTGCGCTGCTTCACGGGCAAGCTGCCACCCTCTTCTCCTGATCATGATGAAGCCCCTTCAGCACCATGTCTCCCATGTGCAATCGGCTTCATCATCATTGAGTAGTGTCTGCACGCCACTGATGTCCTCCTCAACGGCCTCTGGGTCAGGAGCCTGACCGCTCGCAACACCACCACCCACGCCACACTCCTCATCACTACTTGCCCGCCTAGCATAAGAAGCGTTGGATGTCTCTTCCAGATCTTAGCTGGGCAGTAGCTGCTGACTGTCTTGAATTAGCTCTTCCTTGCTGCAAAGTGTAGATGAGCCTACAGCATATACTTCTCGCAATGAGGGAACAGAAAAAGACAGAGGAAGGTTGAGTACAGGTGAGGGCACAGAGCCTGCTCCCGGGCCATGCCAACTAGTGTTGATCACGAATTTTTGAATTGCGAATTTTAATCGCGAATATCGGCACTTCGAGAATTCGCGAATATTTAGAATATCGCAAAATATATTCGCAATTGCGAATATTCGTTTTTATGCGAATTTTTTATATGCAAATTTTCGCAAGCATAAAAATAATACCTTTTAAATACCAGTTTATGCTAATATTTATGCAAATGTATGCAAATTTTTATGCGAATTTTCGCAATCAAGAAAGTAATGACTGGAGATTACAAATTTGCGAATTTGCGAATATATGGCGAATATTCACCCAAATATTCGCGAAATATCGCGAATTCCAATATTGCCCCTGCCGCTCATCACTAATTCCAACTAAGGGTTGTGTCTGATGAACCCACCGACTTTTGGGTGGGTGTGTCAGATGTCACTTGGGATGAAGTAGATGACCGAGTTAACCAATCAAGAACTGTTGGGTTGCTGGTCAAGTCATGACCGCTAGATGACACAGGGAGCTCAGGCCACTCGCTGCAACTCCTTCTGCCACGCCCCCTTACTCTGCTGCGACCTCTGCTTGCGCCAGAAACATTTAGGCCTCTGCCACTCCTCTGTGCATGGCCTGGCACTTCTCTGTCAGACATACTTTAACCTGAACAAAATAAATTAAAAGCAAGTTAAAACACCCCTAAAAGCAACAAATATATTTTTCTTTTTGTAATGAAGTAGGCCACTAAACGCTTTTAACGCGAATAATAATTTTTCTTGTAGTACATAAATTTGTCACTAAACGCTCTCAGCACATATAACTGCTGAAGTGAACTGCATATATATTAATCTTTTTGTAATGAAGTACTGTAGGACACTAAACGCTATTACCGCAAATAACGGCAACGTTGAACTGCGTATTTATTTTTCTTGTAGTACAGAAATACCTCACTAAATGCTATTAACCCCAAATAACTGCAGAAGTGAACTGTGTATATATTTTTCTTGAAGTCAGAAGTAAGTCACTAAACGCTTTCACCACAAATAGCTGCAGAAGTGAACTGCGTATATATTTTTCTTTTTCTAATGAAATAGGCCACTAAACGCTTTTACCGCAAATATCGTCAACAGTGAACAGCGTATATATTTTTCTTGTAGTACAGAAATACCTCACTAAATGCTTTTAACCCCAAATAACTGCAGAAGTGAACTCTGTATATATTTTCTTGTTTTACAGAGATATATCACTAAACGCTTTCACCACATATAGCTGCAGAAGTGAACTGCGTATATATTTTTCTTGTAGTACAGAAATACCTCACTAAACTCTTTTAACCCCAAATCACTGCAGAAGTAAACAGCATATTTATTTTTATTTTTACACAATTATAAGCCACTGATGGCTTTTCAATATAGCACTTGCACCTCAAGAGCAAATTGCTGGAATGACAGAGATGTACAGTATAATGGCTATTTTGATCCCCAAATTATCTTTCCCTGCACAAATCTCTTTTCTAGCACTGTCCCTAGCGCCTTCTGACGTCTCTCCCTGCACTAAGATGCTGTGAAAAGATTTCCTTCCTATCCTTTTCCTGCACTTCCAATTAGCTTTTTCCAATTACTGTCCCTAGCATCTTCTCGCATCTGTCCCTGCACTCAGTATGCCGGAAAATGGTAGAATCTAAAATGGCTGCCGTATTTATAGGGCTGTGACATCACAGAGCTGGCTGGCTGCCGATTGGCTGCATGCATGCATGTCAATCTTGGTGATCCTGCCTTCCCAGAGTTCATTGCCCCATGTCCTCAGTGCTCACATGTGTGGCCGCCATTTAAGGAAAAATTGCAATTCGTTACCATGAAGAGCAAAGAAATTCTCATTTTTTGCGAATCAAATTTTTTCTGAAATTCGGATCGAATTCCACTTCGTCTGATTTGATTCACTCATGTCTAGTCACAGTATATTTCTGTGAACTTGCTCTGTGTGTTTCGTTCAGTACTACATTGCATAAAAGGGGTTATGCTATGATTGATGAAAAAAAATTTAATCAGATCATATAATATGTGCCAAGCTCTTTTGGTATACTGGTGGTTCACTTGTCGCCATTGCTCCACGTGCGCTGGTGCTGGCTTTTTGTGGGTTTGAATTTGTACCATTCTGTTTTCATCTTCAACGGCAGTTTATGTTGCCACTGTTCCGTGTGTCTTGGCTAATATCTCACCTGAGTTTGGTTTTGTATGGGTTCATCTTCCTTGTTCTGTGTGTACACCTGGCTTTCTCTTGTATTTGATTGCTCTACTATATAGTTCCTGAGTTTGTGTCCAGCCCCTTGACGTGCAATCAGATTCTATTGGATCTATGTACATTCTGTCCGTGTCTAGATTCTGTGAAGTCTGATCCATAGATTCTATTTGGATCTGTTTACTGTTTGTCGAACATCTGGTGTTATTTGTTGTTGTTTGTTTTTTTATTTGCCATGTTTTTTACTCTAATTTTCTAATTGCCTCATGACTGTTTGCAATTAAAAAGTATTCCGATCCAGGTGCTAGTTTGAAAAATCAACAATATTTTTCATGGCAAAACCCCTTTAAGCTTTGTATGCTTTCATTTACTGTGTTGTGCATGTATCTATGCAAATGCATATATATTTAATACAGACCCCAGAATAAAATAATATCAAAATTATGAGAACATAATACATGGTGGTTGTTTTACTGCTACAGTGTGCAAACTTTTCTTTTAAAGTGCTATATTTCCAAAATCAGAGAAACTTTTATCTTGCTAAAAGTAATGCCTCAAGAGTACCTTTTTATCTGAAAAGTATTGCAATAGCCAAGGGATTGCTCGAAGCAATTTGATATCACACCACCATACGCAGAAGCCATATGAAACAAAAGCAAGTGCGGGTCCTTATTTCTTCTTTAATTGACTAACAGTGTGTGTTTTGCATATGAGAGTTCATTTGAGAAAAATCTCCCAAAGTCTTTGAAAATGAAGCTTCTTGACTAAAGAAAAGAAAAGTTAATAGATGTGACTTAAGAACTAAAATCCAGTTTTAACTAAAATTTAATAATTATAAAAAAAAAAAATCAGAGAACTAAATGTTTAAATTAGAGTGATTCAGATTGGCTCCGTGTCTGATTAGGCAAATTTTTTAAAAAGTTTAGTTCGGACCTGTATTGATTTGTTAGCGAAGCAAAGTTGTGCCAATTACTCTGTAAATTGGTACAATATATAACACCCTCTAGTCTGCTAGGAGTTTTGTATAAAAAGATGTTCTCTTTTTTGTTAATTTTTTCAATTAATTTTTGCTCCCCCCACCCCAATTTAATCTCTTGAACTCAGTGACAGCAATAGCAAATAATTTCAGTGATACTGACAAACATAGCTATTGGTAACTGATTGATGATGCCTCAACTTGGACAGATCCCTACTCCTGTTTTATATACACACACACATGTTAATGTCAAAAGGAAGAGTGTCTTTTTTTGAAAAAGCATCCAAAAATTATGCCTTAATGGGGGCAGAATGACTTTCCATGTTAATAAACACACAAGTAATTGTAATATGAAAGAGTGGCTTGTTCTGAACGAGCCTAGAAAAATTCTACCTTTATCAGCAGTACAGTGTAGATGTAAAAAGGGTAGGGTAATAGTGGCCGTAAAAGTAACAGCAGCAATAGCAGCACAGCATGGAACAGACAAGACAATAGATTTGTGGACGGATGTTTAAGGGTAGTAGTGGCAACCGTGTAGTGGTAATGTTAGTGACAGTTAGGGCAATGGAAATGATAATAGGGAATTAGCAGCAGAGAGTAACAGCTGCTATGGTGGTGGTGGCGAAATCCATATGGTACAGAATATGATTGTAGGTTGGCAGACAGCAGAAGTGGCATGATGAGGCACTGTCAGCAAAGGCAGATCTAATCATTGGCCTTAGCCAGAAGAGTGTGTAAATCCTTACATATCC
This sequence comes from Bufotes viridis, assembly GCA_033119425.1. Taxonomy (NCBI): domain Eukaryota; kingdom Metazoa; phylum Chordata; class Amphibia; order Anura; family Bufonidae; genus Bufotes; species Bufotes viridis. The sequence continues at coordinate 369,686,102 of CM065590.1, read as the reverse complement.
ATGCCTCGTTCGTTTGGACAAATGGGATGTTTGGCACACTGACGAAGGACACTGGAGGCTGGGGAAAGGAGAACAAAAAGTGCATATTGGGCCAGTTTGGACCACTGTTTCAGTCTGCCTGCCCAGAAGTCTATGGACTCAGGGGACACGGTATACACCAGAGAAAGATCAGAGTCCAGCTAGGACAGAACCTAGGTGTTGAGGCGTTAAATCTCCATTTGCTGATTTGCCTCACCCTGGAGTGGCACATAAAAAAGGGTTTCCTTCATGTTGATAATACTAAAATGGCTGCTGCTGCATCTTCTGCTGAATGTGATATTGGACACAGCAGGAGGTGGGTGAATCTGGAGGGCAGAGAGGGGCTTCAGACACATGGTTAGGAGGTGTCTGCTCTCCGAAAACTGCTGAAAACTGCGTACACAGTATTTCCTGGTAATATATTAATTTGAATTCCCTATCATCAAGAGGAAAACCCCCACTTTGCTTTGATGGTGAGGGTCTGAAAGCTTGTCTATACAGTAATCATCAGAACACTTCATCTGAATGATACACCTGTCAGTACATAAGCAAGCAAGCATAAAGCTTGCCATTCTGACCAGAATGCCGGATGGCCCAGTTTTTTCTGGCTCCACCTCCCGCTGAGGTGATTGGTAGAGATGAGCGAAATGAATCAGACGAAGTGGAATTCAATACGAATTTCAGGAAAAACTCAATTCACAACAAATGCGAATTTTCTCGCATTTCGTGGTAACGAAAACACAATTTTTCCTAAAATGGCGGCCACCCATGTGAGTATTGAGGACATGGGGCATGAAACTCTGGGAAGGTGGGATCACTAAGATTAACATGCATGCATGCAGCCCATCGGCAGCCAGCCAGCCCCGTGATGTCCCAGCCCTATAAATATGGCAGCCATTTTAGATTCTGCCCTTTTCCAGCATTCGGAGTGCAAGGACAGATGTGAAAAGGCGCTAGGGACAGCAATTGGAAAAGGCTAATTGTGAAAAAAAAACTGAAGAAATGATTTATAAGTGCAGGGAAAGAAGAGGAAGGAATCTTTTCACAGCATCTTAGTGCAGGGAGAGACATAAGAAGGCGCTAGGGACAGTGCTAGAAAAGCGATTTATAAGTGCAGGAAAAGATAATTTGAGGATCCAAATAGCCATTATACATCTCTGTCATTTCAGCAATGTGTTCTTGGGGTACAAGTGCTATGTTGAAAAGCCTTTAGTGGCTTATATCTGTAGAAAAAGAAAAATATATATGCAGTTTACTTCTGCAGTTATATGAGGTGAAAGCGTGTAGTGGCGTATTTCAGCACCAAAAACAGAAATATACACGCAGTTCACTTTTGCAGTTATTTGCGCTAAAAGCGTTTTGTGTCCTATTTCAGTACGAAAAGAGAAATATATATGCAGTTCCCTTTTGCAGTTATTTATGCTAAAAGCGTTTAGTAGCCTATTTTATTACAAAAAGAAAAATATATACGCAGTTCACTTCTGCAGTTATTTGGGGTTAAAAGCTTTTTAGTGACTTATTTCTGTACTACAAGAGAAATATATGCACAATTCACTTCTGCAGTAATTTGCGGTAAAAGCGTTTAGTGGCCTATTTCAGTACAAAAACTAAAATACATACGCAATTCATTTCTGCAGTTATTTGCGGTTAAAACTGTTTAGTGAAGTATTTCTGTACTACAAGAAAAATATATACGCAGTCAACTGTTGCCGTTATTTGCGGTAAAAACATTTAGTGGTCTATTTCATTACAAAAAGAAAAATATATACGCAGTTCACTTCTGCAGTTATTTGGGGTTAAAAGCATTTAGTGAGGTATTTCTGTACTACCAAAAAAATATATATGCAGTTCATTGTTGCCGTTATTTGCGGTAAATGCTTTTAGTGGCCTATTTCGGTACAAAACTAAAATTTATGCGCAGTTCACTTCTGTAGCTATATGTGGTGAAAGCATTTAGTGACATATTTCTGTACTGCAAGAAAAATATATACGCAGTTTACTTCTGCAGTTATTTGGGGTTAAAAGCGTTTAGTGGCGTATTTCTGTACTACAAGAAAATTATATGCGCAGTTTACTGTTGCCGTTATTTGCGGGAAAAGCGTTTAGTGGCGTTTAGTACAAATAATGTTGGGAGTGAATATTCGAATCACGAATAACCAAAATAACGGAATCCATAAGACGGAAGTCAAAACGGAAGCCTTTAAGAGGCATTCTGTTTTTATCTGTCATAATAGAAGTCTATGGGAATCATAATGGATCAGTTTGGTTCCCGTTATGCAAGACGGAAAACAAAGTCCTGTTGACAGGACTTTTTTGTCCATTTTAAAGCTTTCCATTTTGCATTTCGTCATAATACAAGTCTATGGGCAGCATAACGGATCAGTCCTGGTTTCCGTTATGCAGGACTGGACTCCTGCATAATGGATCCGTTATGCTGCCCATAAACTTGTGTTATGAAGGATCAAAACGTAATGCCTCTTAAAGGCTTCTGTTTTGACTTCTGTCTTATGGGTACCATGTTATAACGGAAAGCCATAACGGAATACATAATGCTAAAAAAACATACTCATCTCATCCATTTGAGCACATTGAATATGAATTGATTGAATATCTTGCACAAAATCCCATGTGCAGTGAGGTATGACATCACCACGAAGGCCAATATAATGACGTCATCACGGGCAACGTGAGATTCACGGGCAATCAAGATGTCAGCGGCCGGCTCTTCATGATTAAATGGATGAGGGTAAGGGTGCATTCACATCACCGTTTAGCTTTCCGTTCTTCTGATCTGTCAGAAGAAGAGAAAGAGAGAAAAAAAAGGGATCCTGTTGTATCAGTTGTCACCTGTTTAAGGCATTTCCATCTGAGATCCGTTTTTTTTTTTAGATGGGGAAAAAATGTCCTTCATGCAGTACTTTTATTTCCGTCTAAAAAAACGGATCTCAGGTGGAAATGGCTCAAATGGATGACATTTAATGCAACAGGATCAGTTTTTTTTACTGGATCCTGTAAATAAAAACTGATCCTATTCAATCCTATGCATAAGGGCTCATTCACATGACCATGGTTTAGTTCCACATCCGAGCCGCATTTTTTGTGGCTTGGTTGCAGACCCATTCCCTTCAATGGGGCCACAAAAGTGCTGTCCGCATCTATTGCTCCGTTCCGTGGACCAGGATAAATTATAAGTCTTGTCCTATTCTTGTCTTTTTCATTCCGCAAATTTCGGAAGGCACACAGACGGCATCCGTGTTTTGCGGATCCGCAATTTGTGGACCTCAAAACACGGCACGTTTGTGTGAACAAGCTCTAACTGATGCAACAGGATCCATTTTTTACAGGATCCTGTTTTTTTTTCTCTCTTTTCTTCTGACAGATTAGAAGAACAGAAAGCTAAACGATTATGTGAGTGCACCCAAAGTATGATTTTTTTTTCTTTATTTTTTTTAAAATCTTGTATTATTACTGTATTATTACTATCAGTTGGCATGATAAGCTATGAATGTGGCATCTGAGCAGTACAATGACAGGGAGTGGCTGCTCCCTGTCATTGCACCGACAACTTACAAAGAAATGCACTTTGTGACGCTTCATGAAGTGAATTTATTTGGTAAAATTTGGCGAAGCAGCAAATTGAAATTTTGAATACTTCACTTATCATTAATTTTTACACTCCTAATTGATCCCCTGTGGTAGTTGTTTGGCCGCAGCTCTAGTCCTTTGCATTTTTCCATTTTGAGGCCTTGAGTTCAACATGCAGGAAATTGCCTGGACTATCCACTTAACTAATCACTGTTATCTCTGTGGTCAGTGATGGCTGAGATGACAGTCCAAGTAATTTCCTGCATGTCAAGCCTGAGACCAGGAAGTAGAGAGAAATGGGGACTGGAGAAGCAAGTAAAAGAACTAGACCTCTTTTTTTTTCTTCTAATAATAGCAAGTATAATGATAAATTCTGCACTGATATATATGTTCTAGCATATTTCTAAGTGTTTTGTACTATTTACATTACAATTAAAACAAAGTTAAAACAGAAAGTGAATGTTAAATAGATGTTTCCTAAGAAGATTTGTTAACAGCTAGAAATGTCCCAATAGAAAAAATGAATCAAAAAGTGTTAAGCTTCTTTCACACGGGCGTTCTGGATTTGCTAATGTGTCCCGGGTGAACTGTGGAGAGCGCGATTACGTCATCAAAGGTCCTTTGGCAGGTCCTGAAAGAAGAAGAAAGAAGATAATGTCCGTCTGCGTAATCAATTGGATGAGGTGAGTTAATTATTTTTATTTTTTAACCCCCTTAAGCCACATTTAAGTAAGCATTCTGTATTAAGAATGCTATTAATTTCTTTTATAACCATGTTATAAGGGAACATAATACTGTAATACTTACATCTTCTAGCAACCATGTATGAAATTTGCATTGCATCCGCACTTGCATTGACTTCTAAGGGGCCAGCGTTGCGTGAAAAACGCAGAATATAGAACATGCTGCGATTTTCACGCAACACACAATTGATGCATGAAAATCACTGCTCATCTGCACAGCCCCATTGAAGTGAATGGGTCCAGATTCAGTGCGGGTGCAATACGTTCACGTCACGCATTGCACCCACGCAAAATTCTCACCTGTCTGAAAGAGGCCTAAAACTATGAATTTACTCCAGCTACTCATGCAAGTTACATACATGAGCAAATAAATCTCCTTCACCTGTTTCTCTTCTCAGATGAATTCTACTCTAATGAATTATTTACATTTTCCCTTCCGGTTTTTTCAACAACCATACATTTGGATGCTTAATAAGTAGTGGTGAGCGGCATAGACAATATTCGAATTTGCGATATTTCGCAAATTTTTCGCTGAATATTTGCCATAAATTAGCAAATTCGAGAATTCGTGATCTCCAGTCATTATTTACTTGATTGCAAAAATCGACAATATAATATATTTGTGATAAAAATTTGTGATTAGAATATTCGCGATCAAAGGGGTAGGCAACTTTCCTATTTATTGCTAGTGATGTTGCTAAGTGCCGATATTCGTGATAAGTTTGTGATAAAGTCGCAATTAGAATATTCACAATCAACACTATTAGTGACTACGAATATGTAGCACTATATTCTAAATATTTGCAAATTCTCGAAAGTGGCGGTATTCACGATTAAAATTCGCAATTCGAATATTCACACTCAACACTATTAATAAGTAGGACTATCAACTGCAGAGTTTTTTGGTTTTGGGAAAATAGAATTTTTTTTACATTCCAGAGGCTAGCGTTTTAACTCTTAGTGAAAACTAATGAAATTGTTTTCATAAATCTGGGACAGAGCATCTCCAGAGTTCAATCAATGGCATAGCTATAGGGGGTGCAGAGGCAGCATTCGCTACCGGGCCCAAGAGCCTGAGAGGGCCCAGAGACCCTTGTGACACATAAGAAGACAACAGTATTATAGAAAGTGCCTGCTGGTCAAGTTACACCTCTGGCTGAAGGGAAGGGGCTAGGTCAAGAATTTGGCATGGGGCGTGCCATATAAATTTTTGCCTCAGGCAGCACGAAGGCTATGTACTTTCCTTCCCCTGGCCACAAAGCAATGCAAAAAGGTGGGCCCAAGCTGAACTCTTGCACCAGGGCCCATGAGCACCCCTGAGTTACCCCTTTTAGCTTCACCCCAAGTATACAGTGTGTGTTTTTCAATCCACAGGTTAGTGTTTCAAATCTCAGTGAAAACACCATAAACTGTTGTCTGAAATCTGGGACAGGGCATTTCCACACATCTCCATTTATTTATTTTTTTTCAAAATTAGTAGTTTGTACTGTTGCCTAAATCATCAGCATACTAGCATTCTTAAAACCCAGACCAGAAATTACCAAAGTACATTTATCAAGCAATCAATACAATATGTGTTTGTGGCAATTCATAGCTGAATTTCAATGCTCTTCATGGGTGCCAGAATGACTACGAATGATTAAAGTACACTCATGATCAGTTTTATGATTCCACAAAAACAAATGTGGAAAAGTTCTGTTTCTGCTGCAAAATATGTTAGTATATGGAATATGATGGTAGAGATGAGTGAATTTTTTTACAAATTCGATTCGCCGGTTCGCCAAATTTTTTGGGAAAAATGTAATTCGATCCGAATATATTCATGGCGAATTATGTTAAAAAATGGCTATTTCCTGGCTGCTAAGAGCCTTTATAGTGGTAAAGAACACTGTGCCTTGCAGTAACACGCATAGGGAGTCTGCTTTGGTAGTGAAATAATACTGTGAGAACATATGACATGCAAATGACAAGCGTTGCTCTTAGAATCACTGCATACTTCACTTATTTGGGTGGTCACGGGGCCAAAACTGACCAAATAACTCAAGTATAAACTCAGCCTTACAGGTAGATGTTACTATCAAGAAGAAGTGCACTCCATTTACACCCTCGTCAGCTGATTTCACATAGATGTTACAGAACCTGTTCTATTAAACGCTTATACAAGTAGAGTCTGTTACGGTATAACCCGGTATAGTAAGGATTAATACCGTTTGGCCGATTTCCTTGGCGAAGAGCACAGCAACCCCCAACCACTCAAATCCACCGAACTGGAACTATACAAAGTCCTCCTTTCCTGGAACAGGCAAGAGAATGTTCTGAAGTAGCAATTCCCCCCAAGTACGAGACGAGGCTCCTTATTAATGGTTAAACAGGAATTATAACTTTATTGAGGGCTACCTGCCCGGTATTTATCCAGGTCTCCCACCTGGTGGACACTCACCTAGGGGACCAGAAGGAAGACTGAGACACAGGGGATACAGCAGCCAATCACACACAATGGGACAATAGAAACACACCCAGCATATTCCTCCCCTCTGCCTGTGATACAATTACCCTACACGGGTTAATGTAATCATCACAGGCAGGAGAATACACAATGTCTTCTGTCCTGGAGACAACCGAGGAGTCATTCAATTATTTCTCAGGACAAAGAGAAATCGTCAATACACACGTGGGGACAATAGGACAGACATCACTATTCAATATACAATGTCCCACCCATTACAGTACACAGACATTTAACATATCCCCAGATGGCTTGGATCTGAGCGCTCAATATATGCAAACAGCGCTCAGATGCGACAAACACAGTCAAATCGCCATGGGGTTTAAGTTTAGCATGGGCTGATGAGAGGGCCCATAATCCTAGGGCAAGAGGCTTGCAAACAGGCCCCTCCAAAACCCAGTGGCGAGGTTAGTTTCGCCACAGAGTCCCCCTGACAGAGCTGAGGGGGTGTCAGCAGTAAGTTTGCTTCACCAGTGACCATACGCCTTCGCTCGGTCAGCATTAACTCAATAATCCATCAGTATTGCTAAAGGCAAAAAAAAAAATGTATCTAAAAGTGTGGATCTAAAAGAGATGAAACGTGAATGGAATATTTGCATGTCTTCTGTGTTTTGTACCCACTCCTGCTTTTGGCTACAAAATCATAAGTCAATTCTGATGGGACCATACTGGCCTTACAGCTGCTACACAGACAGCATCCGTTGTGCGTCTCGTTATTTCTTCCTTCTGACAGATCCTAAGAAGTGTCAAATAAATGATGATGTCAGCCAGGCCGAAAGCCACAATAGTGGACCAGTCATGAAGTGGGGAGGGTGGGAACAGCATGGGAAGTCCACAGAGTGGACCTAGACATAGTGGTGAGATGGAAGCAGTATGAGGAGACCACAGAGCTGCCCAATGACAGGGTCTGGAGGTGGAAGCACTATAAGGAGGCCACCGAGTGGCACATTGACCAAGTCTGGAGGTGGCAGCAGCATAAGTAGGCCACAGAGTGGCACAATAACAGAGTGTGGAGGTGGCAGTAACATGAGTAGGCCATGGAGTGGCACAATGACAGAGTCTGGAGATGGCAGCAGAATGAGAAGGCCAAAGAGTGGCACAATGACATTGTGTGATGGTGTCAGCAGGCTCAGCATCAGGAGGAGTCCACATAATGGCACAAAGACAGAGTGTGGAGGTGGCAGCAGCATGAGTAGACCAGAGAGTGCCACAATGACAGAGTGTGGAGGTGGCAGCAGCATGACTAGGCCATAGAGTGGCACAATGACAGAGTCTGGAGGTGGCAGCAGCATTAGTAGGCCAGAGAGAGGCACAATAACAGAATGTGGAGGTGGCAGCAGCATGAGTAGGCCACAGAGTAGCTCAATAACAGAGTCTGGAGGTGGCAGCAGCATGAGTCGGCCATAGAGTTGCACAATGACAGAGTCTGGAGGTTGCGGCAAAATCAGCCGATGCATTAGGCGAAGGCCACCGAGTGGCACAATGACGGAGTCTGTAGGTAGAGGCAGCATCTGAGGAACACTGAGTGGCACAATGACAGAGTGTGGTGGTGGCAGCAGCATAAATAGGCCACTGAGAGGAACAAAGACAGAGTGTGGAGGTGGCAGCAGCAGGAGTAGGCAGAGAGTGGCACAATGACCAAGTCTGGAGGTGGAAGCAGCATGAGGAGACCACAAAGTGGCTAGGCGACATAATGTGGATATAGCAGTAGCAGCAACAGCATCAGGAGGATACCACAGAGTGGCAAGGTGACATAGTCTGGAGCTGGCAGCAGCAGCTGCATCAGGAGACCACAAAGTGACCCGGTAACAGAATAGGGCAGTGGGTGGCAATACCAGTACCCGCTGACGAAGGTGAGTGAAGTAAGGAGCACTTGGCATCAGATGTGTTGCATCAGGCGGGTTGCAGCATCAAAGTAGTAGTGGAGGCAGGTAGTCTAAAGAAACAGGTCTCTTGTATCAATGTCAAATATTTAGTAAGAGCGAGCACTCCTGACACCTGTAACCATAAAATAAAGAATTTATTTAAAAGACAGAATATAAAACAAATATAAAAGGTAATCAATTGATTATATCAAATTATACATAATAGATAGTGCAAATAACTAAAAACTGGTTAAAATTAATCCATATGTATACCAGAATATAAATGCTGTATTAAGGACCAGGTCCGTTCAGATTATATAGATTGTCCCAATAAAGTAATAACAGTATGAAGATATTGGGTTGAAAGATGAGGTCCGGTGTTGGTACTTGTTGTTTAGTAATGTTGGGAACTGCTTTGCAGTCTCTTTAAAAGTAGATCCACAATATTATATACTTGGCTTCAAAATGTAGCAATCCATTAAATACAGTGTTAAAGTCAATAGGAGGTTAGTGTTGTAAATAGTATCAAGTTCTTACCCCGTTAGGCCCAAAGTATCTGGCAATTCAATTCTATGTGGGGCGAGCAGTGCGGGAGTAAGCTCCGGCGTCTCTGTCGCACACCTCCGGTTGGCGGTATTCATCCATCGCGGGATTTCGTGCGTGCGCGTTAACTTCTCAGGATATGCACTCCTTGGATTACCATATGTAGACTGGAATACTTCAATGCATGGCCATGCAAAGTTATATCATTCAGAGGTCTTTAACCATAGGTAGGCGCTTCTAGCTTTACCAAACGCGTTTCGGGATGTTCACCATCCCTTCCTCAGTGGTCAAGCATCCACCTACATGCCTCTCCCATCTCTATATGATCAATACATCGTGTTGAGTGTACCATACTGTGGGAGTTAGCTCTTCCTTTAACTAATAACTATATCTATATCAATAATAGTATCCATGATTCGACTCAAATCCTAGAGAGGTATAATCCTTGTACTGATTTATATTTTAGATAAAAAAAATGGCATGTGTTATGGTATTTGATGTAAAATTGCTGTTATGTTTCACCTACAGTAATAGTGCAGTTTTTCAACACATGCATTTTTCGGAAAGTGTACCAAATTATCATCCGTATTTAAGATTCATGTTTTTGTGACTATATTGACTATATTGTATAATGTTTAATAATGTACTATCCTGCCTCTGAGTTCAGATATAAATTCACATAATATTTTCTAGACAAGGCAAAATATAGAACATATAAAAATATAGGAAAGTATAAAAAATATATAAAAATATATATCCTGAATGTAAAAGGAACATGTCAAGGTAAAAACATATACATATATACAACAGTACTAGGATTATTCAGTTATATAACGTCAATCATATTGTAATGTGAGTACATTCCAAAGCCTCTGGTTACTTGTGTGTCCATGAATGGGGATCCAACTCTGGGTAGGTTGTAAAATGGGGGGTGTTGGGGGTCCTTACCCCGAGGGGGGATCACAGTGCCGATATAGGACCTGACATGCAATCCACCATTCTTGACAGGACAGCCCAGCCTATAGGAAGCCAAAGATTTCTAGGTCAGAATTGAGTCCAGGGATCCTATAAAATCAGACAACAGGAGGAGCATACAGAAAACCAGGAAGGATTTCCAATTTACAGTCATGTGAAAAAATTAGGACACCCTTTGAAAGCATGTGGTTTTTTGTAACATTTTTAATAAATGGTTATTTCATCTCCGTTTCAACAATACAGAGAGATTAAAGTAATCCAACTAAACAAAGAAAACTGAAGAAAAGTCTATTCAAGATCTTCTGTAAATGTCATTCTACAAAAATGCCTATTCTAACTGAGGAAAAAGATAGGACACCCTTGCCCCTAATAGCGAGTGTTACCTCCTTTGGCTGAAATAACTGCAGTGAGACGGTTCTTGTAGCCATCTACCAGTCTTCGACATCGGTCTGAGGAAATTTTACCCCACTCCTCAATGCAGAACTTTTTCAGCTGTGAGATGTTTGAGGGGTTTCTTGCACGTACAGCCCTTTTCAAGTCACCCCACAGCATCTCAATGGGATTCAAATCTGGACTTTGACTTGGCCATTCCAGGACTCTCCATTTCTTCTTTTTCAGCCAATCTTTGGTTGATTTACTAGTATGTTTTGGGTCATTGTCATGTTGCATGGTCCAGTTCCGCTTCAGCTTTAATTTTCTAACTGATGGTCTCACATGTTCTTCAAGCACCTTCTGATACACAGTAGAATTCATCGTGGATTCTATGATGGTGAGCTGACCAGGTCCTGCTGCAGCAAAGCAGCCCCAAACCATGACACTTCCACCTCCATGCTTCACAGTTGGTATGAGGTTCTTTTCTTGGAATGCTGTGTTTGGTTTACGCCAAACATGTCCTCAGCTGTTGTGTCCAAATAATTCAATTTTGGACTCATCTGTCCAAAGAACATTATTCCAGAAATCCTGGTCTTTGTCAACTTTATCTCTGGCAAATGTCAGTCTGGCCTCGATGTTTCTCTTGGAAAGCAAAGGTTTCCTCCTTGCACACCTCCCATGGAAGTTAAACTTGTACAGTCTCTTTCTGATTGTAGAGGCATGTACTTCTACATCAACAGTAGCCAGAGCCTGCTGTAGTTCTCGAGATGACACTTTAGGGTTTTTGGAGACCTCTTTTAGCATCTTGCGGTCTGCTCTTGGGGTGAACTTGCTGGGGCGACCAGTCCTGGGCGTGTTGGCAGTTGTTTTGAAAGCCCTCCACTTGTAGACTATCTTCCGGACAGTGGAATGGCTGATTTCAAAATCTTTTGAGATCTTTTAAATCCCTTCCCAGACTCATAGGCTGCTACAATCTTTTTCTGAAGTCCTCTGACAGCTCTTTTGCTCTCACCATGGTGCTCACTCTCACTTCAACAGTCAGGAGCACACCAAACTAAATGTCTGAGGTTTAAATAGGGCAAGCCTCATTCAACATGCAGAGTAACGATCTACTAATTATGTGCACCTGGTGTGATATACCTGTGTGAGATCTGAGCCAATTTAAGAGGGAATACATGTGAGGGTGTCCTATCTTTTTCCTCAGTTAGAATAGGCATTTTTGTAGAATGACATTTACAGAAGATCTTGAAAAGACTTTTCTTCAGTTTTCTTTGTTTAGTTGGATTACTTTAATCTCTCTGTATTGTTGAAACGGAGATGAAATAACCATTTATTAAAAATGTTACAAAAAACCACATGCTTTCAAAGGGTGTCCTAATTTTTTCACATGACTGTATATAAGTATACAGAAAACACACATTCAAATAGAGCAGAAAAAATCAATACCTCTTATACTATTCCTATCCATAATAGATATGAAGAATTAGCAGGACAACATTTTTTAGAGCACTCCCCGGCACATCACAGGACTCGAAGGAGATACAGGGACAAAACACCGCCACAACACAGGTCACCGACACACAGTTACAATCTGAGACACAAGAACACTCGACCCAATACCCCACAACCAAGAATACAAACACAGAGATGGGATCAATAATTAACCTTAGTTCAACCACCCTCACTAGATCACAGACTAGTCTATTGAATAAGGGACTTAAATTTTCCCCATCTAAGGCAATAGATACATTTTCTACATACATAGGTATCCAAAAATTCATTAGAAATGTATGCCTCAAAAAATACTTTATAAAGAATCCCCTGGACAAAGCTCCTTTAATTCTAGAACATGAAGATGCATTTAAACATACTTTATTGAAAGGTAAATCAAAGATGTTCCAACACAATGAAATTAGTAAGGAGATGGCGACCTTCAAAAAATGTGTGGAAGAAGTCCTGAGGAAGCTAAAAAACATTCCCCCTATCAGAAATAATCTAACCAAACATGAAATGCAAGCCATCAAACAACTACAGGAAGCTAATAATATAACCATACGGCCGGTTGACAAAGGCGGAGGTACGGTTATATTAGACACAGAGCAGTATAAGGAGGAATGCTGGAGACATTTATCAGATGAAACCACTTATGAGAAATTAAGGCATGATCCGACCCAAGAATATAATCATGCTTTGGAAGTACTTTGTGAAAGGGGTATGGAACAAGGCATTTTATTGAAACAGGAGTCTGATTTTATCCTCGGCACAGAAAAATGGCTACCTGCCTTTTATTGCCTACCCATGGTCCATAAAAATTTAACAGACCCCCCCGGACGCCCGATAGTATCGGGAATAGGGTCCATCACTTCAAATCTATCTAGGTACATCTACACCCAACTCCAACCACTAGTAAAAAAATTGAAAACATATCTCTGAGATATGACACATGTGGGGAGTCGCTCTGGTAGACAGCGGCGCGGGTGCAGTACAGAGGCAAAAGGGAGTCCGGGAAGTGCAGCAAACAGTGTTTAATTCACACTTGCATAAAATAAACTCCAAACAGTCACTTAGTGTTAATTCACACACAGCAGAAAACGTAAGGCAAAACAAAAAGTCCAATACAGGTTCCAATCACCTGGGAGGTTTAGGTGCGTGTTCGCACCTGGCTGTCAGCCCAGCCGCAGGACAATCCACCCTCAGGCTTCCAGGCCGACTGCACGCCTCTTTGCTGGGCTTCTACTTCCAGCCCAGAGAACTCCACAGCACTACCAGCAGCTCCAGGACAATCACTCTCCCAGCTGCTGGTGCTGGCTGTGTTTTTAAACCCAGCCCAAAACCAGGACTGGGTCGTGGGGAGCAACCACCCACCCTACACTTTTGCTGCTCCCGGTAAGAGCTGGCCCGGATGCCCTTTGCAGCCATGCTATCTAGCAACTGTGTCAGTAGCACTACTTGCTGCTGACATCAACAAAATGGCTCTTACCTCACCGAGGCTATGAACCTCGGTGACACGTACCTGCCATCCATGACGGCACTCTGCACCTTACCACACCCCCCCCCTTTGTTCAACCCTGAGGGGGTGGACACACGAAAAACAGTGTACCCGGGAGAGGGCGCCCGCATTCCTCAACAAACGGCCTGCTCTGTGCTCCACAAATTTGTAATTCTGTAGAGACAGAAACCACCTGGTGACCCGAGCATTCCTCACTTTGGCCTGGCTCATCCACTTGAGTGGGGAGTGGTCGGTCACCAGACGAAAGCTTCTGCCCAACAGATAATAACGGAGGGCCTCGAGTGCCCACTTGATGGCCAGGCACTCTCTCTCCACTATGCTGTACCTGGTCTCAGCTGGGGTGAGTTTACGGCTGAGGGAGACAACGGGATGCTCCTCCCCGTTGACTTCCTGCGATAGTACAGCACCAAGGCCAACTTCAGAGGCGTCGGTCTGGACTATGAACTCCCTCTTGAAATCGGGTGTCACCAAAACCGGGGACCCACACAGGGCCGATTTCAAGGCGGAGAAAGCCTTTTCTGCCTGCTCATTCCAACTGACCGTCACTGACTTACGCCCCTTTAACAATTCTGTCAACGGCGAAGCTATAGTGGCATAGTGGGGCACAAACCTCATGTAATACCCTACAATTCCCAGGAACGACTTTACCTGCCTGGTGGTGACCGGTCGGGGCCAACTCCGTATTGCCTCTACCTTATTTACCTGAGGTTTGATGACTCCCCGCCCAATGACATACCCCAGATATTTGGTCTCTTCTAACCCAATCGCACACTTTTTTGGATTGGCGGTTAGTCCAGCTTTCCTCAGGGCATCCACTACCGCCTGCACCTTGGGCAAATGGCTTTCCCAGTCGGTGCTGTGGATGACTACATTATCTAAGTAGGCTGAGGCGTACCGACGATGAGGTCGCAGCACAATGTCCATTAACTTTTGGAAGGTGGCGGGGGTGCCATGCAGGCCAAAGGGTAACACCTTATAATGATACAGGCCCTGCGGGGTAACAAAAGCAGTTTTTTCCTTGGCCGACTCCGTTAAGGGTACCTGCCAGTACCCTTTAGTGAGGTCTAGCACAGAAAAATAAAGGGCTTGCCCTAAATTCTCAACAAGCTCGTCTACCCGGGGCATGGGATACGCATCAAACTTGGACACTTCATTTAATTTGCGAAAATCGTTGCAGAAACGCAACGTCCCATCCGGCTTGGGTATTAGGACTATGGGACTGGCCCACTCACTTTTCGACTCCTCAATGACATTGAGCTTCAACATTAATTGCACCTTCTCCGCGATGGCCCGTTGCCGAGCCTCAGGTACCCGGTATGGTTTTAACCGGATCTTGGCCTGAGGCTCAGTGATGATATCATGTTGGATGAGAGACGTGCGGCCAGGGAGGTCCAAGAACACATCCGTGTTCCGACTGATGAACTCCCTGACTTCCTGAACTTGTTTGGAAGACAGGCTGTCTGCAATTTTTACCGTGGTTACATCTTCACAGGCCTCGAACTGTGGGGCTGGACCCTTTTCACCTAGAAGCCCTGGCCAGGGGCTGTTGTCGTCGGCCGTGTCTCTATCTTTCCACGGCTTTAGTAAATTCACGTGGTACACCTACTCCGGCTTGCGCCGCCCTGGCTGGTGTACCTTGTAATTTACTTCCCCTACCTTCTCGATCACCTCATAGGGGCCCTGCCACCTAGCTAGGAACTTGCTGTCAAGGGTGGGTACCAGAACCAAAACCCGATCTCCCGGACTGAAGTCCCGTACCCGAGCCTGATGATTATACACCCTACTCTGGGCTTGTTGCGCTGCCACCATATGCTCCCGGACCAGCGGCAACACCCTTTCCATCAACACCCTTTCCATCCGTTCCTGCATCTGGGTGACATACTCAATGACACTTTTGTGGGGGACAGGCTGTTGTTCCCACGCTTCCTTGGCGATATCCAACAGGCCCCGAGGGTGTCTGCCATAAAGCAGTTCGAAGGGCGAGAACCCAGTAGAGGCCTGGGGCACCTCTCGCACTGCGAACATGAGATAGGGCAGAAGCAGATCCCAGTCCTTCCCATCTCTAGACACCACCCTTTTTAACATATTTTTTAGAGTTTGGTTAAACCTTTCGACAAGACCGTCTGTTTGCGGATGGTAAACGGACGTCCGTAACTGCTTTATACGCAACAATTTACACAGTTCCCTCATAACTTTGGACATAAAAGGGGTCCCTTGGTCTGTCAGAACCTCTTTTGGCAGGCCCACACGGGAAAACATTTCCATTAACTCTTTGGCAATGAGCTTAGCTGAGGTATGTCGCAGAGGCACCGCCTCCGGATACCGAGTGGCATAGTCGAGAACTACCAGAATGTGTTGGTGGCCCCTGGCAGACTTTGGTACAGGCCCGATTAGATCCATAGCGATTCGCTCAAGCGGTACCTCAATAATTGGAAGAGGTACCAGAGGACTACGGAAATGTGGCTGGGGGCTATTTACCTGACAGGTTGGACAGGACTTACAATAATTTTCTACCTCCTTGAACACACTTGGCCAATAAAACCGCTGCAGTATGCGGTCCTGGGTTTTCTGCCACCCCAAGTGTCCCCCAAGAACATGTTGGTGGGCAAGCTCCATGACAAGCTTGCGATACGCTGTGGGCACCACCAACTGTTCAACAGGTTCACCCGGATTTGGTTCACCCGATATAACATTTCTTGGTGAACAACAAAGCGGGAAATATTAACTCAGCCCCTGGTTTCTGGGGTTTACCATCAATTTCCACCACATTCTCCCAGGCCCTGGTTAGGGTTTGGTCCCGGTGTTAGGCGGTCCCAAAATTGTCTCCGGAGACGTGGAGGTCTGCCAACTCAGGTCCTGGTGGCAAGTCCTCCATGTCTCCCACCATTACACTCAGTGGGGGTGTCTCCCCCTCTATCACAGAAGTGGTGGTCACCCCTACCGCAGGCCCTTCGGACTCGGGCTCCCAGGGCTCTGGCCTCCCACTGGAACCAGGCCACTCTGCTAGGGTTACCCCTGTCTCATGGCTATTAGTCACTTTCATCTCAGGCCATAGGGACGGAAAACCAGGAAGTCTCTCCCAATTATTAGTTCATAAGGTAGCTTTGTGGAGATCGCCACTTCACAAGTCCATGTGCCGGCCACCGTGGACAGAGACATTACGGCAGTGGGATAGTCCTTTAAGTCTCCATGTATGCACACCACACCAACTTTCCGGCCCGTATACTGGGTGGGCTGTACCAGGGCAGCACTTACCAGGGTTACTAGGCTCCCTGAGTCCAGCAGCGCCACTGCCAGGTTATCACCCACTTGCACCTGGCACAGATGACGATTGTCTATTGTCTCGGGGCGCCGGTTGCACACAGTCTCCGGGCATACATTGAAGCCCGGTACCCATAATTAGTCTCCATGGGTTCTCCCCGATGTGGACAGTCGGCCCTTACGTGGCCAGGCTCCTGACACCGCCAGCAGACAATCGGAGCCGGGTCTACAGGGGTACACCCCGAGCAGGTTTCTCGGGTATCAGTCGTCGGGACTGGATGGGAGACCTCCGGGGTTTGACCGGCCCCTCCCAACAACACCCCTTGCAAGTTTTTGGTGGCCTCATAGCGCTCCACCAGATCGACCATTTCTAGGGCATTAGCGGGTGATACCTGGCCGATCCAGTGCTGAAGGGGGTAAGGCAAGGCCCTCCAGAACATGTCAGCCAGCAGTCGGTCCAGCATAGCAGTCGGACTTAGGATATCAGGCTGCAGCCATTTTTGCAACCTGTGCAGCAACTCATAGTACTGCGGCCTGGCGGGTTCAGCCGCTTTAAAGTCCCACTGGTGGACCCGCTGAGCCCGGACCAACACGTTTACTCCCAGTCTGGCTAGGATCTCCCCTTCACCGTCGGGTAATCAGTAGCCTGGTCATCCGTTAAATCAAAGAAAACCTGTTGGGGTCCGGATGCCAGGAACGGAGCGACCACCTCAGCCCACTGGTCACGGGTAACTTCTCCCTCACGGCCACCTTTTCAAAGACCGCCAGATAGGTCTCAACGTCGTCCGAGGGGTCATCTTTGGGATCGCCGCACGGACCGCTTTCCGGGCATCATGGACGTGTTGGGACGCTTCTGCCATTTGTAAAGCCATCACGTGTTGCAAAAGCAGCTGATTAGTCTCCTGCTGCTGCTTGTTAGCCTCCCGCTGCTGCAGGTTAGCCTCCATGAGAGCATTTACAACCGCCTCCATGTTGCCAGAAATTCCTGCTTGTAACTTTGCCGGTTTAATATATGCCATGCACTTGTGCTCAGCAATTCAAAAAATTTCGGCGTTCACGCCAGCCTCACTGCGCATGCCCGCGTACGACACCAAATGTGGGGAGTCGCTCTGGTAGACAGCGGTGCGGGTGCAGTACAGAGGCAAAAGGGAGTCCAGGAAGTGCAGCAAACAGTGTTTAATTCACACTTGCATAAAATAAACTCCAAACAGTCACTTAGTGTTAATTCACACACAGCAGAAAACATAAGGCAAAACAAAAAGTCCAATACAGGTTTCAATCACCTGGGAGGTTTAGATGCGTGTTCGCACCTGGCTGTCAGCCCAGCCGCAGGACAATCCACCCTCAGGCTTCCAGGCCGACTGCACGCCTCTTTGCTGGGCTTCTGCTTCCAGCCCAGAGAACTCCACAGCACTACCAGCAGCTCCAGGACAATCACTCTCCCAGCTGCTGGTGCTGGCTGTGTTTTTAAACCCAGCTCAAAACTAGGACTGGGTCGTGGGGAGCAACCACCCACCCTACACTTTAGCTGCTCCCGGTAAGAGCCGGCCCGGTTCGGCTTTGCAGCCATGCTATCTAGCAACTGTGTCAGTAGCACTACCTGCTGCTGACATCAACAAAATGGCTCTTACCTCACCGAGACTATGAACCTCAGTGACACGTACCTGCCATCCATGACGTCACCCTGCACCTTACCACACACAGATAATCCAGATCATGGACTATAGGAACTCTTGACATTCAGTCCTTGTATATGGTTATTGACCATCAAGAAGGCCTGAAAGCCGTAAAACAACAGCTTATCAAAAATAGTGCATTTAATAACCTACAAATAGACCTAATAATTGAAGGGATCCAGTTCATCCTACAACACAATTACTTCCATTTTGAAGGCGATTATTATCTACAAAAACGGGGTACCACCATGGGGACCAGATTCACCCCTAGTTATGCTAATCTATTACCGGCAAAGAGGGAATCTTCCCACATTATCCCAAGACTAGGGGCGGATCTGGCCCTATGGCGACGTTACATCGATGATGTAATTTTTATTTGGAAAAAGGGTAAAGCTGAATTGATAGAGTTTTTGGAGGAGATAAATAGAAATAACCTGAATCTCGTGTTCACATCTAACATAAGGGAAGATATTGAATTTTTGGATTTATTAATAAAAAGGGAAGGAAACTGATATTGCTGCACCTTTCAAAAACCTACTACGAAAAATAATTTAGTTTTTTTTTGACAGTTGTCATTTACCCAGATGGTTGATAAATGTACCATCTGGCCAATTTCGTAGAATCAAAAGAAATTGTACAGAACTACATAAATTTGAAAAGGAAGCAACTAAAATGAAGTCAGATTTCCTAGATAAAAAATACCCTGCTAAGCTATTAGAAGAAGCTTTAGATAAAGTAAGAAAAATGGAGAGACAAACATTTTTTGAAGAGAAAAATCAGGACGTAACTGAACAAACAAACTCGATCATAGACATCAAAATGATCTTGCCCTTTAGCAATCACTATAAAGGAGTTAAGAATATAATAACCAGATACTGGTATCATATTCTAAGTGATAAAGCCATAGGTCACCAATTACCTAATACCCCCCAGATAGTATTCACTAAAGTGCCTAATCTGGGACTTAAAATTGCCCCAACAATTAAAGAGAGAAAACCCACTAAATTGGGTATACCAACATATGCGGATTTGAGGTGATTTTATAAATGTGGTAGGTGCATGGGTTGCAGGATGAGTGACCAAAGATGTGAAACGTCTAAGATACACTCAACCCAAAATTCCTTTGTTTGGGAGATTAAGGATTGCCTGACGTGTAATTCGTCAAGAGTTATTTACCTAATACAGTGTCCCTGCAACCGCCAATATGTAGGTAGGACAAAACGTACATTAAAAACGAGAATTAGTGAACACATATCTAATATCAGAAAAGGCTACGATAAACACTCATTATCGAAACATTATAAAGAAGTACACAACAAAGATCCATCAAATCTTGTATTTACAGCATTGGAAAAAGTCAATAAACACTGGAGAGGGGGAGATTACATCTAGAAGATGTCCAGAGAGGAGTCCAAACATATATATGAATTTGGATCCCTTTTACCGGCTGGACTCAATTCTGACCTAGAAATCTTTGGCTTCCCATAGCCTGGCTGTCCTGTCAACGATGGTGGATCGAATGTCAGGCCGTCAATCGGCACTGCGATACCCCCTTGGGGTAAGGACCCCCAACACCCCCCATTTTACAACCTACCCAGAGTTGGATCCCCATTCAAGGACACACAAGTAACCAGAGGCTTTGGAATGTACTCACATTACAATATGATTGACGTTATATAACTGAATAATCCTAGTACTGTTGTATATATGTATATGTTTTTACCTTCACATGTTCCTTTTACATTCAGGATATGTTTTTTATATATTTTTTATACTTTCTTATATTTTTATATGTTCTATATTTTGTCATGTCTAGAAAATAGTATGTGAATTTATATCTGAACTCAGAGGCAGGATAGTACACCATTATACAATATAGTCACAAAAACATGAATCATAAATACGGATGGTAATTTGGTACACTTTCCGAAAAATGCATGTGTTGAAAAACTGCACTATTACTGTAGGTGAAACATAACAGCAATTTTACATCAAATACCACAACACATGCCATTTTTTATCTAAAATTTAAATCAGTACAAGGATTATACCTCTCTAGGATTTGTGTCAAATCATGGATACTATTATTGATATAGATATAGCTATTAGTTAAAGGAAGAGCTAACTCCCACAGTATGGTACACTCAACACGATGTATTAATCATATAGAGATGAGACATAAGTTCTTAAAAGATATTTCTATTCTCAGTCCACAATTGAAAGTGAATACGTCACTATATGTACCTATTTCTACTACTTTCTATTGCTTTATCTCTATTTTTTATTCTTTTTACTCTATTTTTTATATATCCTGATGGTTCAGTATAATATAATCTTGAAATTCTTCATCAGAAGTGATGATCACAATGCCAAGTACATTTCCACCAAAAAACGCATATGTCTGAAAATAGACGCACCAATACCGCAGGACAACCGCAATAGGAACTTTATATTCCTGGACTCTGAAGACCGGACTTTACGACATACCCATTTGAATATAAAAGGAGGAGGCATGTAGGTGGATGCTTGACCACTGAGGAAGGGATGGTGAACATCCCGTAACGCGTTTTTTAAAGCTAGAAGCGCCTACCTATGGTTAAAGACCTCTGAAAGATATAACTTTGCATGGTCATGCTTTAAAGTATTCCAGTCTACATATCGTAATCCAAGGAGTGCATATCCTGAGAAGGTAACGGTCACACGCGAAATCCCGCGATAGCACGATATAGCTGGATCAGAGCGTAATCTAAGGAGCGCATATTCTAAGAAGGTAACGCGCACACACGAAATCCCGCGATAGCTGAATACCGCCAACCGAAAGTGTGCGACGGAGACGCCGGAGCTTACTCCCGCGCTGCTCGCCCCCAATAGAATTGAGTTGCCAGATACTTTGGGCCTAACAGGGTAAGAACTTGATACTATTTACAACACTAACCTCCTATTGACTTTACCAATGCATTTAATGGATTGCTACATTTTGAAGCCAAGTATATAATATTGTGGATCTACTTTTAAAGAGACTGTGGAGCAGTTCCCAACATTACTAAACAACAAGTACCAACACCGGACCTTATCTTTCAGCCCAATACCTTCATACTGTTATTACTTTATTGGGACAATCTATATAATCACATAACTCACAGAAAAAAGATGCACCACATGGATAAGCAACTGACAACACTGGCTAATCCCTCACTCTGGTGTTAAAAGCTGAGAGATTCGCCAATATTTCCAATCAGGAACATATCGGAGCCCCTTTAGGCACCACTACACGGTATCTCAGCATGACATGGGGTCCTACCACTAGACTACCTATGGTGTGTGAACAAGGTCTGAACAGGTATTAAGTAGCCTACAGCCCCATCCCACTCACCTGCACTGCAGGACCAACAATGCAATGGGGAACACATGAGGCCGCAAGCTACACCTACAACAGACCATGTGACACCGGCTTCCAGGTGCAACAGAATGTTTACAAGCCATATGCAATGGCACATTCAATACATATAAAACAAGAATCACAAAAATAAACGTGGCCTAAATGGGTGGGACTGCTCCAGACCCCAAACACTGTGGCGTGTTTCTAACTGGGGGCAGTTCCTCCGCATGTGGTTCGCAGCGAACGGCTATCCCCAGCAAAAATTGCATACAATGGAGGATGCCGGCGCGAACCACAAGCACCACACAAACATCCTACACAAAATAAAACATGTGCGGATGAAAATATATAAACACATAACTCACAGAAAAAGATGCACCACATGGATAAGCAACTGACAACACTGGCTAATCCCTCACTCTGGTGTTAAAAGCTGAGAGATTCGCCAATATTTCCAATCAGGAACATATCGGAGCCCCTTTAGGCACCACTACACGGTATCTCAGCATGACATGGGGTCCTACCACTAGACTACCTATGGTGTGTGAACAAGGTCTGAACAGGTATTAAGTAGCCTACAGCCCCATCCCACTCACCTGCACTGCAGGACCAACAATGCAATGGGGAACACATGAGGCCGCAAGCTACACCTACAACAGACCATGTGACACCGGCTTCCAGGTGCAACAGAATGTTTACAAGCCATATGCAATGGCACATTCAATACATATAAAACAAGAATCACAAAAATAAACGTGGCCTAAATGGGTGGGACTGCTCCAGACCCCAAACACTGTGGCGTGTTTCTAACTGGGGGCAGTTCCTCCGCATGTGGTTCGCAGCGAACGGCTATCCCCAGCAAAAATTGCATACAATGGAGGATGCCGGCGCGAACCACAAGCACCACACAAACATCCTACACAAAAATAAAACATGTGCGGATGAAAATATATAAACACATAACTCACAGAAAAAAGATGCACCACATGGATAAGCAACTGACAACACTGGCTAATCCCTCACTCTGGTGTTAAAAGCTGAGAGATTCGCCAATATTTCCAATCAGGAACATATCGGAGCCCCTTTAGGCACCACTACACGGTATCTCAGCATGACATGGGGTCCTACCACTAGACTACCTATGGTGTGTGAACAAGGTCTGAACAGGTATTAAGTAGCCTACAGCCCCATCCCACTCACCTGCACTGCAGGACCAACAATGCAATAGGGAACACATGAGGCCATAAGCTACACCTACAACAGACCATGTGACACCGGCTTCCAGGTGCAACAGAATGTTTACAAGCCATATGCAATGGCACATTCAATACATATAAAACAAGAATCACAAAAATAAACGTGGCCTAAATGGGTGGGACTGCTCCAGACCCCAAACACTGTGGCGTGTTTCTAACTGGGGGCAGTTCCTCCGCATGTGGTTCGCAGCGAGCGGCTATCCCCAGCAAAAATTGCATACAATGGAGGATGCCGGCGCGAACCACAAGCACCACACAAACATCCTACACAAAAATAAAACAGTTTATTTTGTGATTCTCAATCTATATAATCAGCACGGACCTGGTCCTTAATAAAGCATTTATACTCTGGTGTACATATGGATTAATTTTAACCAGTTTTTAGTTATTTGCACATCTATTATGTATAATTGAATATAATCAATTGATTACCTTTTATATTTGTTTTATATTCTGTCTTTTAAATAAATTCTTTATTTTATGGTTACAGGTGTCAGGAGTGCTCGCTCTTACTTAATACTTGACATTGCATTCCTCTCCAGAGGTAAGGGAAACCCCTCCCTAGAGCTTGAAGTACCCTACATAGTCACTAGGTTGTGAGCCAACCACATTACCATTTTTCTTGTATCAATGTGTTGGTGTGGCACCATGGATGATCTAGTCTGACGCATCAGGAACTGGTTTGTGAAAATCCTGGCCATTCTACGCCTGATTCATCTTAAAAAAGGTCATTCTCTCCACATTTTGGGTGGACAGGCGAGTTCTTCTTGGGGTCACTATGGCCCCCACCGCACTAAACATCTGCTTTGAAGCCACACTACTGGCTGGGCAGGACAGCTTTTCCAGCGCTAGTTGCAGCCCCAAATCTAGTTTGGCTACCCAATAGTCCAGCGGATCTTCAATGTGGGGTGGCAGGGTGCAGTCCAAGTATGCCCTACGGGGCATTAGTGCAAGTGACTCGGAGGGACTCCCTGCCTCCATGTCCACTGCATACTGCCACGGTGTGCCGCGGTCCTCTGTCTCGTCTTCCTCATTGCCCTGTAGCAACTCTGTCTGCTCCTTCTACTCCGGTCCTGTCAGCTGGGTATAAAAACCACCCATTTGGCTACACATTGCCTGTGCTCCAATGTCCTCCTCCACCTCCTCCTCCTCTTCCAGTTCAGCCCTCATGTGGCTGTGAGATCGATGCACCACTTCTCTTGTTCCCTGACCAGCCATTGTTACCACCATCTGTTCCAGGACATGAAGCAGTTGAATGACATCTTTCATACTGTAGTCCTGGCAACTGACAAATAACGTGGCATCCTCAAATGGCCTGAGCAAATGGCAGGTGTCACCTATGAGCTGCCACTGGCTGACATCGAAGTTATACAGGGGAGTACTCCTATCCGCTTGCATCATCAAGAAATCATTGATGGCCTTTCTCTGTTTGTATAGTCGGTCCAACATATGGAGGGTGGAATTCCAATGGGTGGAAATGTCGCATATCAGCCTATGTTGGGGGATGTCGTTCTGCTGCTGCAGCTCTACAAGGGTGTGCTTTGCAGTGTACGAGTGGCTGAAGTGCATGCAAAGTTTCCTGGCCATTTTTAGGATGTCTTGCAGATGGGTGGAAGATTTTAGGAACCGCTTGGCAACCAGAATTGAACAAGTGTGCCATGTAGGTAGCATGGGTCAGCCTCCCTTGAAACAGCACTGACACCATGTTCTTCCTGTTGTAGGTCATCATGGTTCTAATTTTCAGTTGTTGTGGAGAAAGACAGGATTCAATTTCTTGATGCATCACACTGAGCAGTTGTTCCCCTGTGTGACTCCATTTGCCAAGGCAAACCAGGTACAGAACAGCTTGACACCGCCAAGCCCTGCACATGTGGTATGTTGGAGGGGCAGTGTCACTTGTCCCTGCAGTGGAGGCTGAGGATATGGTGGAGGATGAGGAGGCAGAGGCGGACATTGTCGCAGAACCAACAGCGTGACAACTTGGAGACGGAAGCGTTGTGATCTGTCCAAGCTGCTAGTGTGGCTATGCAGGAACTACATTCATCCAGTGGGTCTTAAAGGGCATGCATTGTCCCTGACTGTAGTTACAGCTCCACACATCGGCGCTGCCGTGCACTTTGGCAGACACTGACAGGCTTAAGGACTTGCCCACCTTCTGTTCTCCATGTATGTGCAGGGCTGGTACTGCGTTTTTCGCAAAGAAATGACGGCTTTGGACTCTGCACCTTCGGCTCGGCACAAGCCATTAGTTTTCTGAAAGCTGCAGAGTCCACCACTAGGAAAGGGAAGGACTGAAGCACCAGCAACTTGGACAGGAGCATATTCAGCTTCTGCACCGTTGGATGAGTGCACGCATACTGTTGTCTCTTGGCAATCACTTTGGTGATCGACTGCTGACGGAATGACTAATGAAGAGTAGGAGTAGGAGCACCTGGACCAGCAGAAGATGGGATTGACAGACAGCTCTCTTCGCCTGAGGTGGTGGAGCCTCCTCCGGCGGCTTCACAAAAAACTGCCACACCGCAGAGTACCTTATTCCCCCCAACACTACTCACTGGCTGACTACTAACTGTGCTGCCTCCGTAAATCTGTGCACCACTCCTTTCCGGACAGGTAGGCTGCTGCAAAGTGGGTGGTCTTCCCCGTGCCCATTTGGCTCCCGACCTCCCACTGCTGCCACCGTGCCGACTCCCGGACAAGCTAGCGACTTGCTGGCTCTGCCGCTTCCTGACGGGCAAGCTGCCACCCTCTTCTCCTGATGATGACACAGCCCCTTCTTCACCCTGCTCCAGATTGCGATCGGCTTTATCATCATCGCATAGTGTCTGCACATCACTGATGTCCTCCTCAACAGCCTATGGGTCAGGAGCCTGACCACTCGCAACACAAGCTCCCATGCCACTCGACTCATCACTACTTGTTCGCCTAGTGGAGGAAGCAGCAGATGTCTCCTCCACATCTTGGCAGGGCAGTAGCTGCTGACTGTCCTCTAGTAGCTCTTCCTCACTGAAAAGTGAAACTGAGCCCACTGTATGTAGTACTTCTCACGGAGAGGGAACAGAAAAAGGCCATGCCAACTAAACGTTGTGTCTGATGAACCCAGCGATTGTTGACTGGGTGTGTCTGTGCCACTTGAGATGACGTGGATGACCAATTTAACCAATCAAGAAAAGCTGGGTTGCTGGTCAAGCCACGACCAGTAGATGACACCAGGAGCTCAGACCTCTCTCTGTGACTACTGCTGCCACAACCCCTTACTTTGCTCTCACTTCTGCTTGCGCCAGAAACATTCAGGCCTCTGCCACTCTTCTGTGCATGGCCTGGCACTTCTCTGCCTGACATACTTGTAGCTGAACTAAACAAATTAAACAGGAATTAAAACACTCCTAAAAGCGATGAAAACATTTTTCTTTTTGTACTGAAATAGGCCACTGAACGCATTCACCACAATTAACTGCGGAAATGCACTGAGAAAATAGTTGAAATAGACTGAAATAGTCCCTGATACGCTTTCAACAGAAATCACAGCAACAGTGCAGTGCGTATATATATTTTTCTTTTTTTACTGTAATAGGTACCTATATCCTGTCACCATAAATAACTGCAGAAGTGACCCGAGAATGTATATTTCTTGTTGCACAGAAAAAGGCCACCATACCCTTTAACCAGAAAACAATTAAAGAGTGAAGTGCATATATATTTTTCTTGTCGTACTAAAATACGACCCTATACACTTTCACCAGTAATAACTGGAACAGTGCAGTGTATATATTTTTCCTTTTTTTAATGAAATACGCCACTATATGGTTTCAACAGAAATCACTGCAACTCTGCAGTGCGTATATATATTTTTCTTTTTTTTACTCTAATAGGCCCCTATACCCTTTCACCAGAAATAACTGCACAAGTGACCCGAGAATATATATTTCTTGTTGGACAGAAAAAGGCCACTATACGCTTTAACCAGAACACATTTAAGGAGTGAAGTGCGTATATATTTTTCTTGTAGTACTGAAATACAACTCTATACGCTTTCACCAGAAATGACTGCAAACGTGCAGTGTGTTTATATTTTTCATGTATTACTGAATTACCATCCTAAACTCTTTCCTAGAAATGACTGCAAACGTGCAGTGTGTATATTTTTCATGTATTATTGAAATACCGCCCTGTACTCTTTCTCCAGAAATGACTGCAAATGATTTTAGCATAAATAACAACAAAAGTGATCCCCAAGTAATGTTTCTCAGGCACTTGTAAATTGCTGTTTATCACAATGAGGATTTTCCGATGACTCTCCCTAGCATCTGCACACGTCTCTCCCTGCCTGAGAAATGATTCCTCTAACTACCCTTTCCCTTCACTAGTAAATCACTTCTTTCCGTTTTTTTTTTTAACAATCAGTTTCCCTAACGCCTGCATACACGTCTGTCCCTGAACAAAGTACGATTGTGAATGTCAGAATCTAAGATGGCCGCAGGATTTATAGTGCTGTGACATCACCGGGCTGGCTGGCTGCTGATTGACTGCATGCATGACATTATGGATCATCCCGCATTCCCAGAGTTCCTTGCCCCATATCCTCACACGTGTAGCCGCCGTTTTAGCCGCCATGTAAGGGAAAATTACGATTCGTTACCATGAAGCGCGAGTACATTTGCATTCGTTGCAAATTGAATTTTTCCTGAAATTCTAAACAAATTCCACTTCTTCAGCTTCGATTCTCTCATCTCTAATGGTAATATATGCAGTATGGCAATAAATAAAAAATAAATAAAAAAAACAGGTCCACTATTACATAGTATGTGCTAACTATCCAGTTTGGATTTTGCCTGCAGTAGGTAATGATTTAGCAATGTTTCTGGCTCATGTATAATTGCTTACTGACAAGAAGGTGCAATTTTAATAAACAATGCAGATTAGAACATCCAAATCATTACTTTAGAAAAGGATTATGGTGTAGCAGAGTAGAGATAATTTCTTAAGTGAGCAGGGCCTCTATTTAATATTCAGAAACCCATTGAAGTATAATTAAGATTGTTGCACATCCTACTAGAGGAAGCTCAAAACTTATGTAGATGCTTGCACCTCCACATAACTTTGCCTCTTCTTCCAGCAGTACAGAGACAATTTAGACCACAGTGTACATTGCTAGTCTTAATAAATGAGCTCCAGCATTTTTTCTCTAAAATTATATGTAAAACAGAAAAAAATATCACATGTTCCATCAGACACCGTGTGTACAGAGCTGTTTTCCCATAGAAGCACGCAGATTAATTTGACAGATCCTGTGTGGCAAACGCTGTCCTGCCATATAGGCTCTGTGTCAGGGTGTATGAGCTCTAAGGCTGGATTTACACACAGTAATTTGAAGTTGTGAACACATGACGGTTTATTAATTCAACACTAGCTCCCTTGTTGGTGTAGATTTAAGCCATTTTCTATGCAAAAAAATGAGGTAGCAAATGATGAATGAGAGGGCATGCTTTCTTTCCTGCCCATGCCCCCCTTTCTAGACCTGCCAGAAAAGTGTCATGAGGGGGTAAAAGATATACTGCGCCAGATATACTCCATAAAAGCGGCATAACTCAGTTAACAAATAAGCCCATGTGTCTTCATTTAAAATTGAATTAATTTGGATATACAGCAAAGGGCATAGGCACCTCTGTCTCATCCTATTTACATTGTCCAGAGCATTCCCTATGCTAACTTGCCTTCTTTCCATAGTGCATGTTAATACCATCTCTGCCCCATGGAATTGATGCCTGCACACTCAGCCATTCATAAGATGTAAAAAAAAATGTGATTCATCAGACCAGGCCACTTTCTGCCATCGCTCTATGGTCTAGTCCTGATGATCATGTGCATATTGTTGGTGTATACTAGAGATGTGTGAATCAGTCAAAAAATTACTTTTGGGTCCGAAATGATTCTACCAGAATATGCTTGAAATAGGCTGAAAATTGGTAATCATAGTGTGAGGTCTGTCAGGACAGAATTTTTTTTCTCTCTTGTCTGGCTTTTTTTTTCAAATTTTTGTTCATGTCTCTTTTAAACTCCCTAATGCAATGACAGCAATATCAAATATCAGAGTGACACTATATATATACTGTAGCTATGGGCAAATGCATGGTTGATGGTGATAACAGAGTGTTAAAACCCAAACTGCACCATCTCATTTGTTATACTGTTTTAGATTAACCCCTTAAGGACACGGCCCTATTTCACCTTAAGGACCAGGCCATTTTTAAAAAATCTGACCACTGTCACTTTAGGTGTGAATAACTTTAAAACGCTTTTACTTACCCAGGTCGTTCTGAGATTGTTTTTTCATCACATATTGTACTTCACGATACTACTAAAATTGGGTCAAAAAAGTAAATTTTTTTGCTTAAAAAAATACAAATTTTACAAAACATTTGGAAAATTTAGCAAACTTTAAAGTGTCAGCTTTACTACTTCTATAATACATAGTAATACCCCCCAACAAAGGGATGACTTTACATTCCCCATATGTCTCCTTTATGTTTGGAGCATTTGGGGAATGCCATTTTATTTTTTGGGGATGTTACATAGCTTAGAAGTTTAGAAGCAAATTTTGAAATTTTTCAGAAAAATTCCAAATCCTACTTTTTATGGACCAGTCCAGGACTGAAGTCACTTTCTGAGGCTTACATAATAGAAACCACCCAAAAATGACCCCATTTTAGAAAGTACACCTCTCAAGGTATTCAAAACTGATTGTACAAACGTTGTTAACCCTTTAGGTGTTCCACAACAGTTCATGGAAAATGGAGATAAAATTTCAGAATTTTAATTTTTGGGAAAATTTTCCATTATAATCAATTTTTTCCAGTAATAAAGTAAGGGTTAACTGTCAAACAAAACTCAATGTGGGTTGCCCTGATTCTCTAGTTTACAGAAACACCCCATATGTGGTCCAAAACTACCGTTTGACCAAACGGGAGGACATTGAAAGAGTGGAACAACATATTGGTTTTGAATGGCAGACTTTGCGGGACTGTTTTTTTAACACCATGTCCTATTGCAAGCCCCCCTGATGCACCCTAGCATAGAAATTCCAAAAAAGTGACTCAATCTAAGAAAGTACACCTCTCAAGGTATTCAAAGCTGCGTTTACAAACATTGTTAACCCTTTAGGTGTTCCACAACAGTTCATGAAAGATGGAGAAACAATTTTGGAATTTAGAATTTTTGGAAAATTTTCCATTATAATTAGAGATGAGCGAACACCTGGATGTTCAGGTTCGAGAAGTTCGGCCAAACTTCCCAAAAATGTTCGGGTTCGGGATTCGAACTCGACCTGAACTTTATCCCGAACCCGAACCCCATTGAAGTCAATGGGGATACAAAATTATAGGCACTAAAAAGGCTGTAAAATAGTCTAGGAAAGGGCTAGAGGGCTGCCAAAGGCGGCAAAATGTAGGTAAATCCCCTGCAAACAAATGTGGATAGGGAAATGAATTAAAATAAAATAAAATAAATAAAAATTAACCAATATTAATTGGAGAGAGGTCCCACAGCAAGGAATCATGCGTCATATCACCCACCACTGGAGAAAGCCACTCTCATTTATTTCGGACCAGCACCCAGACAGAGGATACAGGTCCCACAGCAAGGAATCATGTGTCATATCAACCACCACCGAAGAAGGCCACTCTCATTTATTTTGGCCCAGCACCCAGACAGAGGATACAGGTCTCACAGCAAGGAATCATGCCTCATATCAACCACCACCGGAGAAGGCCACTCTCATTTATTTCGGCCCAGCACCCAGACAGAGGAGAGAGGTCCCACAGCAAGGAATCATGCGTCATATCAACCACCAACGGAGAAGGCCACTCTCATTTATTTTGGACCAGCACCCAGACAGAGGATACAGGTCCCACAGCAAAGAATCATGCCTCATATCAACCAACACCGGAGAAGGCCACTCTCATTTATTTCGGCCCAGCACCCAGACAGAGGAGAGAGGTCCCACAGCAAGGAATCATGCGTCATATCAACCACCAACGGAGAAGGCCACTCTCATTTATTTTGGACCAGCACCCAGACAGAGGATACAGGTCCCACAGCAAGGAATCATGCCTCATATCAACCACCACCGGAGAAGGCCACTTTCATTTATTTCGGCCCAGCACCCAGACAGAGGAGAGAGGTCCCACAACAAGGAATCATGCCTCATATCAACCACCAACGGTGAAGGCCACTCTCATTTATTTCGGCCCAGCACCCAGACAGAGGAGAGAGGTCCCACAGCAAGGAATCATGCCTCATATCAACCACCACCGGAGAAGGCCACTTTCATTTATTTCGGCCCAGCACCCAGACAGAGGAGAG